>JALMGJ010000001.1:31372500-33992500 GCA_023362775.1 Charina bottae
GTGTGTGTGTGTGTATATATATATATACACATACACACACATACATACATACATACATACACACACACACACAGTATGTGTGTGTGTGTGTGTGTGTGTGTGTATAATATATAATATACAGGAACATAAAAAAAAACTGCAAACACCAAGATAGATTGTTTATTCCACCTGACTCAGTATTGTCTATGTCTTCTGTAGACAACCTGACAGCCTCCATATGTTTTTATAACTCTCATTATCGTGCTGCTTGGTATTAATATGAATCACCATTTAAAACACCAGAAGGCACCAGGTTGCCTACCCTGGTTTCAGCTTATTTGCAGCAGCTCTTCAAGAATTTCTCCAAGGCGTAATGAAGATGGAAGAGAACTGAAGCTGGACATTCTGCATATGCTGTGCTGCTAAGGTGTGGCTCTTCTCATAGATTATAATAAAAATGAAGTTTATCATACACTGGTTACATGCCATCAAGCTAGCGTTGACTTAGTGACCATACAGATAGATCTCCTCCACAGTGATTTGTCCTCAACCCGGTCCTTTGGGTCATCCAAAGGTGCACCCATCTCCACTGTAATCAAATCTAG
The DNA here is from genome assembly GCA_023362775.1 of Charina bottae. Lineage (NCBI taxonomy): Eukaryota > Metazoa > Chordata > Lepidosauria > Squamata > Charinaidae > Charina > Charina bottae. The sequence continues at coordinate 31,373,085 of JALMGJ010000001.1, forward strand.
CTATCTTGTATCATACATACATCTAATCGAATTATCCATTCAGTCGTATCCGACCCTTGGCGATTCCATAAGCCAGCTCTCTCCATGATTTCTGATCTTGTACAGCTTCTTTCAGTTGCTTTAAATTTTGGCCTGTCTCTGCTTTGATTACATCCAACCAGCGTGTTCTTTGGCGTCCTCATCTTTTGCCACTGACCGTTCCAAGCATAACGTCTTTCTCCAACAATGTTGATCTCATGACATGACCGAAGTAACTAAGTCTAAGTTTTGTTATTTTTCCTTCTAGTGACATGTCCGGTTTTATGCGCTTCAACACTTCTTCATTCGTTATCTTTGCAGTCCAAGGGATTCGCAAGAGCCTCCTCCAACACCATAGTTCAAAAGAATCAATTTTCCTTCTATCCAACTTTTTCATTGTCCAACTTTCACAGCCATAAGTAGTTATGAACACAATAGTGCGGACTAGTCTACACTTAGTCGTCAAGCTGACATCCTTGCTTTTCCAAATTTGATTCATACTTATCATACATACTGTAAAAAAATAGTCTGATTTTTTGAGGCCTAGCTCCACATTCCACTGATGTGCACAAAGCTCACACTTCCCATCTGTGCATTCATCCATTATGTGAAAGGGGTCCACTTGTGTTAAGCCCTTCAGTGCAAAAAAGCAAATCTTGCTGAATTAGGGTTCCTTAGTTTCTGGAGCTCTATAGTTATTAATTTCTAGCTGTATTTATCCTTGCCTCAGTGGGACCCTGACAATGTGACAGGCCAGTAAAAGAACACACATGTTCTGCAGAAATTTTAAAAAATGCTAAGACTTATGTATCTCGTAAAGCTGGCTTCCATAAAGCCTCCAAATGTGTACTGGTTTCCTTCAAATGTGGTATACTGCAAGCCTCCTCATTTCCAGCTAGCTCTTCACTATAGTGCCCTGGTGAGAGATGGTGGGATTTATAGCCTAATGCATCTGGAAGGCATCGGGTTAGGAAAAATCTGGCTTAAGGATATCGTAGAGAAACAACTCAATTTTTTACAAAATAAAGACTACTTAGATTTAATAGTTATTAATATTTTACAGGTATAATACAAAACTTGTTCAGTCTAAATATAAAAAAACACTCTTATCTCTTATCAACAAAAGAAAAGTTTTGAACCCATTATCCCTGACTTCAAAAAGGGGGGAAATGGTGCTTATTCATACCTCGAAATTTGGGGGCATTAATAAATTTATTTTTTCTCTGGGGAACTTGCAGGTGTCCTTGCAACGTACAAGTATTTAATACAATTTCCTTCAGAAATGTCTGTTGGCTACCCTGGAAAAGCAGAGGTTTGCTCAAGCGGCCAATGCAGAGGAAAAGCGCGGCACACGCTCGCTTCAAGGCACGTGGCTTTCTCATTCCAAATCAAGTCACTTAATACAGAAGAAAAGGAAGTGTTTGTCCCGTCCACATGGAGACTCTTCCCCCAGATCTCAAAAGAATAATTAGTTCATGCTTTGTACTTTTCATCCCCTTGCTTTAAAGCTTTGTGGTAATGAGCATAATCACGATACAGCTCCTTGAAAACTTCTCTCACTCCTGCTGGTAGAGAGACATTTAAGAATTTGATGTCGCGTTCCTTGCAGAGATCTATGATATGATAGATCCCTTCCGTCAGATGTTTTTTTACAGTTGGATGCAAAGTCACCTAGAGGGAATATAAATGAGTTTATTAAAGCTTGTTACCAGTGATTAATGACACACATACACCCTCATTAGGAAAGGCACTGAAGAGAATCGTTCATTTATTATCCCACTTGCATTAAGACAAAGATTGTTGGAGGTATAAAAACTCCAACCTTAACATAATTAAAATAGAGGAAAAGATCTGTGATTTCTTTACCAAACTGTAGCCTATTTTTATTGTCAGCTGTATTTAATTTATTTTTATTCCTCTGTGTATGCTAGCAGAACAACTTGGTTATTTAACAGCCAGAAATATAGAATATAAATATTGCTATAGGAATGCCTGGATTTATTCTGTTTAGCAATCTCCTTTGAGAAGACTGCCACACTCAGATACGAAAGCACTTTTCCTTCCAATTTTATCAGTTTATGTCATGAGAGAATGACAGAAATGCCATATCAAGGCTTCTGGTGGGAACATGGCGGTCTGAACAGCTGTGCTCGCAGAACTGACGAGGCAATTTTTTGGGCTCAGGCAGGTTTTTTCTGAAGCCCAGGAGCATTTTTCCAGAGAAAGGAAAACACTCGGAATCACCCCATCTGTCCTCGGGAAGGCTGCTTGCAGCCAGAAAATCGCAAACAGCATTCGCGATTGACTGGTAAGAGCAGCCGGGAGGCTGGGGCGTCATCATTTCCAAGCCGCGTTGTAGCCTTAAAGGGACACTAAGACCGGCCACCCCATTTCTAAATCACCCAATTTATTTTTCTTTTAAGTATGTGTACCCTAAGAGAGGCTTTCTACAGCAAGGAGAAGCTGGATCTCTTGGTGTTTATCGTTATTTTTGTGATTAATTTCTTTTTTAAAAATTCTTTTTAAAAATTTGGATTTTGCTTTCCATCCAAATATTAAGGAAGGTTGAGAGTATGTAACTGTCTCCCTGTTATTATTTTTGTATTAAATTTGAGGATTTTAGCATTTTCCTACACGTTGAATCTGCTGTTTTGAACTTTCAGCTTTCTGTTGCTACTTTCCCTGGGGAACTGCCTGTTATCATACTTTCACTTGTGTAAACACATTCTGGAATTGTTCTATTATCTCCCATTTTCACTGGTTAAGTACCTAGGGGGCGCCATAATTTACTGCGTGAGACATGGAGGATTTCAAGCAGACTCAGATTTTCACTGAGACCTTAAAACAGATTCTTTTTGATTCCTGTCAAGTTTTTATGCAAGGTATTCAGGACACTGTGGGAAACATGAGGTCTAAAATGTGTCATCTGCTGGGGATGTTGTGGAAGAAATTGAAGAGCTTAACAACGACAGAAATGTTTTTTCTAATAGCAAGATTGGGGCTTCTGTTGAAATGCTAGATGAAGATCGGAGAGTCGAGCTGAAGAAATTAAAGGGACAGATCGAGTTGCAAGTCATAAGTGAAATTGATTTTCTGATGGAAAGTTATGGAAAAGAAGGGGTTATTATGTATGGGGGGCTTTCTGTTGAGAAGTCAGAGTTTTTAAGGGGGGCAGTTGGGCTGTTTGATTTTTTAATGAAAAAAGCTCTCTGTGTGTATTGTGGGGATATGTAAATGCTCTGGTTTATTCTGAAGTGGGGTAAGGGTTTAAGAATATCTATTTGGATTGCTTCTAGGGCTTGTTTGACTTCATACATCTTTAATTATTTGGATTAAGATAATAAGGTGTAATAATAAATGCTTGGTTTTAGGCTTAATATGATTATTATAATCGTATTATTAATTATAATGGCAGACAATTTATATGCTTTTTAGTGTGATTTTTATTATATAGACAGAAATGTATAGAATAGTAGTAGGAAGAAAATAAATAAATAAATGTTATCGGGGGGAAGTTGATTAAGATATATATATATATATATCTTCTTTTTCTTTTAATAAAAGGGGATGGAGCAACTGTATTTAGTGATTTTTATAATGTGCCAATGGAATGATTTATAGAAATAATGTGATTTCGGTTTAATATAGAGTAAGGAATTGATTATGGAAAATTTGTTGTATATTCTTGCTACTAAAAGTCACCTCTTCTTGTAATTGTAAAAAAAAATTCTGTGTTTTTACACTTCTTTAGTTTTCTCTTTTTTCTCTTTTTAGTTTTTTTTTCTTTTTTGTAGTTTTTATCTTTGTCTTAAATCTAATAAAATTCCTATTAAAAAAAAGAAATGCCATATCAAAAGTATAAACGGTAAAAAATATGGAGAGAGATAAAGCAACAGTAAAATATCTACAAGCGTATACAATGATCAAATGGTTCAGGTGACTGAGGACAAAACATACCCTGGATATATTACAGATAGACAGGAGGTAGATCAGGATCTAGTAGCAGATCCCAGACAGGAGGTAGATCAGGATCTAGTAGTAGTAGTAGGTGATGTCATATCCCACAACTGAGAAAATATAGCAAGGGTGGACCCATTCCTAGTATTCACAATCATGGGTTCTTATGAGCAAAGAAGTCTGCATTAAGCCAATTACAATACTACATTCAAAACACAACCAAATATACTTTATTTAAATTAAGCATAATTTGTATTTAAAAAAAAAAAGACAAAACATTAGGACTCCAAGCCTGGCTGGCAGCTCGACAAGTCAGAATTTTTCAGAGGACTGAAGACCTGGCTGACTTTTCTTTGTTTGCAGGGGTCTACAGAAATTGTAAGACCACTGAAGCTTCCCCCTGAAGAAGGGGGGACCAGAAGATTACTCACAGGGCCGTTGGAATTGCCCACTCCTGTTTTTCTTTGCAGTTTCCACCATAGAGAGAACGGGGGTGAATGCAGTGAAATGGCCGGAGGAGTATCTAGCTCTGCAAGGAACGTAAGTCTCCTGAGAGACATAAGAGTGTGCAGTCAGCTTTTAGACCACTTTATATTAATTTTTTTCTTAGATTAGAACGTTTTTATCATCTAAGATTTATCTTTGGACTTTGCTTAAAATGTTGGCTAATTTTGTGCTTTCTTTGCTATAATTGATTTTGGTGGAAGTTTGATAGATTTTATTTTTGCAATATAAGGAAACGTTTGCATTTTTTTTTACCTTTCTTTTGTATCAGAGAAGTTGGGACTTAAGAGATTTTGCTGGTAATTTTTCATCCGACAAACCAATTGACTATTTACTTTCTGAGAAACTGTTTGTTTGGGTTAAGCAGCTTGTAGCCTGAAGAACAAAAGTACAGTGAAACGTTTGCATTTTTTCCTTATCTTTCTACCTTTTTTTAGAGTGGACTTTTGTCACACTTGGAATTCATTCTTTAGTTTTCCTTTTATAAACTGTTTGAAATATTGTTCTATGGAATTTTTCATCTTTTAATTTGATAAATACATTTTCCTGCTGTGGCTGCCTCAAGAGGCAATCCTGCTATTTTTACTGCCAAAAGCATTCCCTCCCTCCATGTGCCAAAACCCCAGATTAGCCTCATGCTGCCAGACATATCATACTAACTTCCTAGGAACAGAAATGAAAGAAAGGGCTGTCATTAACATTAAAGCTTTTTCTTCTCTTCTTTAGGCAAGTCATAAAATGTTTTTCTAGTAAAATGTATTTCTAATTACTGTGACAGCATAGTGGGGAAAAGGGAAGAATAAAATGTCAGTATATCATCCAAGGTAGCTGTGAACCCATTCAGACTGTGAAAATGGTCCATCTTTCTCACAATTTTTAACAAAGTGGTAGCATCCATGTTAACAGTAAAGCCAGCTTTAAAACCAGCTGTTAATGTTGTGTAAGGATCCTGCTGTTAGAGCCTTCAAGCTGCTTGCAGGAAAGCTCAAATGGGTTTAGCTAGGGTCTTTTTTTTGAAAGCTTTTAAAAAAAGTAAACTAAAATTCTGCATGAACTACATGCTTTGCTGCTAATGTCTAATTAATAATGCAGGTAAGGTGGAATGCCTCTAGCAAAGGAGATCGTTACCTTGTCGTGGTGCTGGAGCTTGAGCACCTCAATGAAACCATGAGCTAAACCGTGAAGGGACACCCAAGACGGGAAGGTCATGGCAGAGAGGTCAGACTAAATACGATCCCTGGGGAAGGTAATGGCAACCCACCCCAGTATTCTTGCCGTGAAAACTAAATGGATCAGTACAACCAGAGATATGTTGGTATACCATCAGAAGATGGGACTCCCGGGTCGGAAGATGGTCAAAATGCTACCGGGGAGGAACAGAGGATACGTTCAACTAGCCCCAGACGTGATGACGCAGCTAGCTCAAAGCCGAAAGGACGGCTAGCAGCCGACGGTGCTGGTGGTGAACGACGAATCCGATGTTCTAAAGATCCACACACCATAGGAAACTGGAATGTAAGATCTATGAGCCAGGGCAAATTGGATGTGGTTATTGGTGAGATGTCAAGATTAAATATAGACATTTTAGGTGTCAGTGAACTGAAATGGACTGGAATGGGCCACTTCACATCAGATGACCACCAGATCTACTACTGTGGACAAGAGGACCACAGAAGAAATGGAGTAGCCTTCATAATTAATAATAAAGTGGCTAAAGCAGTGCTTGGATACAATCCAAAAAACGATAGAATGATCTCAATTCGAATTCAGGGTAAGCCATTTAACATCACGGTGATCCAAATATACGCCCCAACCACAGATGCTGAAGAAGCAGAAGTAGATCAGTTCTATGAGGATCTGCAGCACCTACTGGATAATACACCAAAAAGAGATGTTATTTTCATTACAGGAGACTGGAATGCTAAGGTGGGTAGTCAAACGACACCTGGAATTACAGGCAAGCATGGTCTGGGAGAACAAAATGAAGCAGGACATAGGCTGATAGAATGTTGCCAAGACAACTCACTGTGCATAACAAACACTCTCTTCCAACAACCTAAAAGACGACTTTATACATGGACTTCACCAGATGGTCGACACCGAAATCAGATTGACGACATCCTTTGCAGCCAAAGGTGGCGGACATCTATACAGTCGGTAAAAACAAGACCTGGAGCTGACTGTAGTTCAGATCACAAACTTCTTATTGCAAAATTTAGAATCAGACTAAAGAGAATAGGGAAGACCCACAGATCAGTTAGATATGAGCTCACTAATATTCCTAAGGAATATGCAGTGGAGGTGAAGAATAGATTTAAGGGACTAGATTTAGTAGATAGGGTCCCAGAACTATGGACAGAAGTTCGCAACATTGTTCAGGAGGTGGCAACAAAAAACGTCCCAAAGAAAAAGAAAACCAAGAAGGCAAGATGGCTTTCTGCTGAGACACTGGAAGTAGCCCAAGAAAGAAGGAAAGCAAAAGGCAACAGTGATAGGGGGAGATATGCCCAATTAAATGCAAAATTCCAGAGGTTAGCCAGAAGAGATAAGGAATTATTTTTAAACAAGCAATGCGCAGAAGTGGAAGAAGACAATAGAATAGGAAGGACAAGAGACCTCTTCCAGAAAATTAGAAACATCGGAGGTAAATTCCAGGCAAAAATGGGTATGATCAAAAACAAAGATGGCAAGGACCTAACAGAAGCAGAAGAGATCAAGAAAAGGTGGCAAGAATATACGGAAGATCTGTATAGGAAGGATAATAATATTGGAGATAGCTTTGACGGTGTGGTCAGTGAGTTAGAGCCAGACATCCTGAAGAGTGAGGTTGAATGGGCCTTAAGAAGCATTGCTAATAACAAGGCAGCAGGAGACGACGGTATCCCAGCTGAACTGTTTAAAATCTTGCAAGATGATGCTGTCAAGGTGATGCATGCCATATGCCAGCAAATTTGGAAAACACAAGAATGGCCATCAGATTGGAAAAAATCAATTTATATCCCCATACCAAAAAAGGGAAGCACTAAAGAATGTTCAAACTATCGAACAGTGGCACTTATTTCACATGCCAGTAAGGTAATGCTCAGGATCTTGCAAGGTAGACTCCAGCAATTCATGGAGCGAGAATTGCCAGATGTACAAGCTGGGTTTAGAAAAGGCAGAGGAACTAGAGACCAAATTGCCAATATCCGCTGGATAATGGAGAAAGCCAGGGAATTTCAGAAAAACATCTATTTCTGTTTTATTGACTATTCTAAAGCCTTTGACTGTGTGGATCATAACAAATTGTGGCAAGTTCTTGGTGGTATGGGGATACCAAGTCATCTTGTCTGCCTCCTGAGGAATCTGTATAACGACCAAGTAGCAACGGTAAGAACAGAGCACGGAACAACGGACTGGTTTAAGATTGGGAAAGGAGTACGGCAGGGTTGTATACTCTCACCCTACCTATTCAACCTGTACGCAGAACACATCATGCAATGTGCTGGGCTTGAGGAATCCAAGGCTGGAGTTAAAATCGCTGGAAGAAACATTAACAATCTCAGATATGCAGATGATACCACTTTGATGGCTGAAAGCGAGGAGGAGTTGAGGAGCCTTATGACGAAGGTGAAAGAAGAAAGTGCAAAAGCTGGGTTGCAGTTAAACCTCAAAAAAACCAAGATTATGGCAACCAGCTTGATTGATGACTGGCAAATAGAGGGAGAAAAAGTGGAGGCAGTGACAGACTTTGTATTTCTAGGCACAAAGATTACTGCAGACGCTGACTGCAGCCAGGAAATCAGAAGACGTCTACTTCTTGGGAGGAGAGCAATGGCAAATCTTGGTAAAATAGTTAAGAGCAGAGACATCACACTGACAACAAAGGTCCGCATAGTTAAAGCAATGGTATTCCCTGTAGTAACCTATGGCTGTGAGAGCTGGACCATAAGGAAGGCTGAGCGAAGGAAGATAGATGCTTTTGAACTGTGGTGTTGGAGGAAAATTCTGAGTGCCTTGGACTGCAAGAAGATCAAACCAGTCCATACTCCAGGAAATAAAGCCAGACTGCTCACTTGAGGGAATGATATTAAAGACAAAACTGAAGTACTTTGGCCACATAATGAGAAGACAGGATACCCTGGAGAAGAAGCTGATGCTAGGGAAAGTGGAAGGCAAAAGGAAGAGGGGCCGACCAAAGATGGATGGATGTTATTCTGGAGGTGACGGACTCAACCATGGGGGAGCTGGGGATGGTGACGGCCGACAGGAAGCTCTGGCGTGGGCTGGTCCATGAGGTCACGAGGAGTCGGAGACGACTGAACAAATAAACAACAACAAAAAAGGTGGAATGCATTTAATCCCATTATCTAGATTATTCTGAGTGCACTGGTTTGCCCACTTTATACAAATATTACAATAATAAAAGGGAAGTAGAAGTGATATTGAGAAACTAGGAGCAACAGATGTACAGTACAGTATATGGACCTATAAAAGAAGTGCAAAGAGCCCAATCTTGAATACTTGATCCTTTAACTAGTGCTTGTATAGAAAAATCTGTTACTTTCAAGTTCTTTTATGTTTGCCTCATTGTGTGAGTGTTAGAAGTTTGCGCTTAGTCAATGAGACAGTTTTGCTGAATCCCCATCTTCAAAGTGGTTTTCCAATAAAGACATCATGAAAAACAGGGGCAACTGCAAGTGAGAAAATACAGGATTGAATCTGAGTGCATGACAAAAGGAATCATGCTGATCTGAAGCACATTCTCCGAGGCCAAACTAATGCTTTGCCTAGGTTAGCTGAGTCATTTTCTGAAATGCCAGTTGAAGAAAAAACCCTGAACACTACAGTAGGAAGTATGTTAAAAATCAGAGTCACTTGCAGTGATTAATTTCTCATTTAAAGAAGCATTTGCTGCTCATTAAAAAAAAGTGACTGAGAATGTCAACCATAGTAAAAGACAGAGGGCAAACCAGGTTGGCTCCAGCAAGCAGCCAAAAGATATTTTGTTTCCCACCAGGTTAGAAGGATAAAAAAGGTAAAGGTTCCCCCCGCACATTTGTGCAGTCATGTCCGACTCTAGGGGCCGGTGCTCATCTCTGTTTGTTAGCCGAAGAGCCAGCGTTGTCCGAAGACACTTCCGCGGTCATGTGGCCGCATGACGCGCGCGGAACGCTGTTACCTACCCACCAAAGTGGTACCTATTCATCTACTTGCATTTGCATGCTTTCGAATTGCTAGGTTGGCAAGAGCTGGAGCTAGTGCGGGAGCTCACTCCGTCACGCGGGGCTAGGGATTCGAACCTCCAAACTTGCGATCTTCAGATCGACATGCCTGGCGTCTTACCCGCTGAGCCACCACGCCCCTTGAGAAGGATAAGGAGAATAATATTCAACAGAAAAATCAGTAGAGTGAAAGAATCAGAAGTTTTGAAAGAACAGAATGTCCTTCCTCAAAATGATATCGATTTTGGAGTTAAAACGGTGTGTAAGACAAGTGCCTGTTGCACATATCTGCATTCTAACTCTAGGTGCACTTTATGAAAAACAAATCTTACTGATTTTAGTAAAACTGATGTCCAAGCAGTGGGGATGACTGTATTTAAGCTTCTCTGCTCTAGTCTAAGTATCTTGGAAGTACCATAGACTCAGATAGCCAAATCATTTTAAAACTGATTCCAAGTGTCTTTCGATATTGTAGAATAGCAACTTCTCTGAACCCAATACACTACAGATGCATTGGATTACAGTCACCAATATACCCAGCTAGTATCATGGCCCCGCAACAAACATGCCAGTTGAGGATGATGGAAGGTGCAGTCCAACACTGCTGGAAGACCTAGATTTGGGAAAGCTGTTTTATGACACGAGACTCAATAAACATGTCACTGAATTTTTCCCATACATCAGTTTCAACATATACCTCTCCTTTCTTAAAACTAAGGACTGTTTGTCTTTCAACTAAATAGTGGGTCATTACCTTCTGCAGTTCTATCACATATTGGGCCACAATGAAGGCTGACAGCACAGTGAAGTCTTCTGTTTTTGCTGCGATATAACTATACATCCGCTCCACCAGCTGGGCACACTTCAATATAGCTTCAAATTCATCCATGGTCCCTTGGAAAACAAAATGTATTGAGATCTAATACTGCATTGGATGGGAGGGAAGGAGGTAATTTTTGTCTCTCCCATCCCCCAGCAAATCTTAGGAGCAAATTTACTGATGGGCATATGAGAGGTTTCTGTTAAGCAGCTCCTCATACTTCTGAGCCAGTTATGGGCTGTAGTAACACTTAATAACTTCCCTGGCATGCTAATGTGAGAAGGAAGAATGTACACTTTTGGGGGTGGTATATGTATAATTAGATCTCCTGTAATGTATTCTTTTCTTGTTGCTGAATTTATCCTCTTACATTCATGCCTCCTGGAATGATGCCAGTAGGACTTAACTCTGAAACTCAGAGGACATAGTAGTAGTAGTAGTTCAACATAGAAATGTTTTTATTGCACCTAGAATCCTATAAGCCTTACACAGGAAGAATTAAAACACAAGTATTCATAGGAAATACTTAGAAAAAAATAATCATGTATATTATATTTTATGTATGTTATGTATATTCTTAATTCTGTTATGTATATTCTTAATTCTGTTATGTATATTCTTATTTCTGTTCAGGGGCAAATGGATTTGTGTGATGTGGTAAGTGGCTTCCAAATACTGTGCCCACATCTTTTACCTTTCGATAACATTTACCATTGCAGGAAACCACTGCATGGTCTAGATAAATATTGATCCAGTCATATGGATATTTACTCAGAATATTTTGAATGGGCTTTATTTCTAAGGGTGGGTGTTAGGATCGCAGCCTTAGCTTCCAAGCATATGCATGCTTAATAACAATGAACTCAACTCATACTCAGTAAGACTTACACATAGAACAACTTTGAACCTCAAGTTTGGCTATGTACAGTCTTCCAGACCTGTAAAAACATTTTACACTCAGGAAAGGACATGAGTGCAGAATAAGATGAAAATGGAATACAAGATAATACATGTCAAACCTCTGTCTCCTTTTTGTCTTCCTTCATGCATCACAGAAATAACCAATCGATGAAAACTGTTCAGGAAAGATGGAGCTGCTTTTAGCATCACCTGCATAACAAGGGAATATAAAACTGGATAAATGCACATTGATGTTAAAATGTAGAGATTCAAAAATCCATACTAGAAGTAAATAAGAGAGGTTGAAGGCAGGGTTCAAAGCTACACTACTCTGAAGTCTGGCTTTTGAGAATCCAGAAGGAATAGTCTTTTACATAAGTAACAATAATCCATAATCATCTATCATTTATTCCAAACTTCAGGACAGGGTCCTACCAACATGCAGCCACCATGGCAGTATCCATACACAAGAGGGAAATATAGACAGATTGAAGAAATTCCAGGGTTTACTGATATTTTAAAAAAATCTTGCAAGGGAGATAATCCAGAATACTTTAAAGCAGGGTTTCTCAACCAGGGTTCAGTGGAATCCTAGGGTTCCGCGAGAGGTCACTAGGGGTTCCCTGGGAGATCACGATTTATTTAAAAAAATATTTCAAATTCAGGCAACTTCACATTAAAGAGGTAAGTTTCATTCTTTATATTTGGTTTAAGAACACTGTTAAGGAATATATACAGGCTTAAACATGAAATGAATATAATAATTTTGTAATTTCTGGCCTATATTTGAGCCTGAATGTACAGGGGTACCCCGAGGCCTGAAAAATATTTCAAGGGTTCCTCCAGGGCCAAAAGGTTGAGAAAGGCTGCTTTAAAGAGTGGAGCAGCAGTGATGAGGAACTGGGAAGGAGAGGAGCTCGATACAAGATGGGGGCAGAAATGGAATGGACTTGATTGGTAGAAAGGGACATACAGAAATATTAAGAGGATATGCAAACAGCCTGCCCACTGTTGGGATATGTCATCTTCTGGCTAACATTGCAAAACTATTTTAAAACATCCTAAGGATGGAAACAAGAGACGCTGATAGAAATGGATGAAAAACATGCAATATACTGTATTTAGATAGCTCAGACTCATTTTAAACTAATTCCTTAATTAATAAGGAGGAGAGGGGAGGCGTTCTAAGTCAAATTACAAAGCAAATGCAGTTTTTAAAGCAGTTGTATTTGGAATGAACCGAAATGCCTTGAGAACTAGGAGACCATGGCTATATCATTGTTTTTTGATCTTTTCAAATGTGCCAGGAGTCATGGGTATGTAAGAAGCAGGAAAGAACAGGTTAACAGAAAGAGGGTATGTTCAGAGTGAAAGCAGTGTTTTTCTTAATCCCTATCCAGTTGTTTCCATTAAATTGATTTTCCCCACCCCCCATTTTATCCATCCTTAAAACCGCCAACTTTAATTTTCAATTATTTATCTAAACTTGATGTCACTTTAACAGGAGTGGAGTAGCAGCACAAAAAGCCTATGGCGGCTGGTGGGTGGGTGAGGTAGTTTTACCAGTCAGGCACTAGATCATGTTTCATTTTGCTTTTTCAAATTAAGGTAATTAAGTCAGCAGCCTGCTCCTTACCTTAGGGTGACACTGCAGTATGGAAAAGAGCACTTCGTGGATTCCCAGGAAGATGCTAGTATACACCCTCTGGTCGAGAGGGACAGTCAGAAGAATGTTAAAAACAAGAGTAACATGATGTGGATTGGAGAGAATCCCTTCTCCGTGTCTTAGAAGAAGAGCTGCTGCCTCCAGTATAGGCACAACAAGAACAGGGAGCAGGACAGGATCTTGAGAACCCTCTTTGATTTGCATCTACATTAGAAGGAAGGCAACACAAATAGTAGAACACTTGCTGTATGTGTTGAGGCACGCTTCTCCAGCCTCAAAACTCCCGCTGCAATCACACAATTCTATGCCATTTCTAGAAACAGTATGGTTTTCTGCAAAGGCAGTAATGCCAATAAATCCGTGCATATCCACAATCTTTACCTGCCACTGAAAATTTGCTATATTTTTATATCTCTGGCTCTGGCCTATGCCAAGGAAAAAAAGATGATGTATTGGAATGAAATCTACAACTCTTTTATTCAATCAGCTTTTAGCTCCATGCAATTTATTATTTAGTACAGTTCAGCTGCTTCAAGACTGCACATCCAGTATAGGGTTACTGGATGAGTTTACTTTTTTTTTAACCTGGAAAAGCATCACGTTTTCCCAAAAATTTGCTATAGAGTTGACTAATTGAATGGGCATCAGAGGAAGCTACCTGAATGGTATGATGTCATTTAATGATGTCATTTAATTCTCCCTTGTGCTATTTTGCAAAAAAGCAAGTAAACAAATACAATTATGGGGCTACCCTTGAAGAGTATCCGGAAGCTTCAGCTGGTCCAGAATGCGGCTGCACGGGTAGTTCTGGGTGCTAGGAGATCCGCACATGTAACACCGCTACTCCGTGAGCTGCATTGGGTACCAGTTTGCTTCCGGATCCAATTCAAGGTGTTGGTTATTACCTTTAAAGCCCTTCATGGCATGGGACCAGGGTATCTGAGGGACCGTCTTGTCCCGACCATGTCCGCCCGCCCCACCCGATCATGCAGGGAGGGCATGCTTCGGATCCCTTCATTAAAAGAATTCCATCTGGCGGGGTCCAGGAGGCGTGCCTTCTCTGTAGTAGCACCCGCCCTGTGGGATAACTTGCCCCCTGAGGTGAGACTGGCACCCTCGCTCCTAGCCTTTAGGAAGTCCTTGAAGACCTGGCTCTGCCGCCTTGCCTGGAGTGAAGGAAAGGACAGTTCCTCCTGGGGGTGGTTGGTTTAGTGGTTTCCTCCTTGTAAGAACAGACCATCTTCTGGATTTCTGCTTTTTATTTTTATAGTAGTTTTAAATGTCTAGGTTTTATCGTTTATATTTTGATTGTAAACCGCCCAGAGTCTGCCATGGCAGAGATGGGCGGGGATAAATCTAAATCTAAATCTAAATCTAAATCTAAATCTAAATCTAAATCTAAATCTAAATCTAAATCTAAATCTAAATCTAAATCTAAATCTAAATCTAAATCTAAATCTAAATCTAAATCTAAATCTAAATCTAAATCTAAATCTAAATCTAAATCTAAATCAATCAATATATATAGTGTAGTCCTATATAACCCAAATAACCCGATCTCACTTTAAAAATAAAACGTGAAGAGAAGAAATGAGGCTTCTATTTTTCATTCTTAGTTTGATTTCATAATGTCCTTTTCTTTTACACTAAGTAACCATACTGCAGGAATGTCTTTAAAAAGACAATTTGAAGTTGCAAAGTAGGTAGGTAGCTCCATCCCCAATATACCTATATTCCATGCACATTACCTTATTATTTTCAGTTCCTTGGAGATGAATTGCTATCTCTCCTAGCAATGTAACATACACACAAAACATGAGGGTAGAGGAAGAGAAGATACAGTAACATCTGGTATAGTTTCCCACTTTCCATCTTCTGGGAATTAGGACAGTGTTTTTCAAACTTGGCAACTTTAAGATGTGTGGATTTCAACTCCCAGAATTCCCCAGCCAGCATTCCACACATCTTAAAGTTGTCAAGTTTGAAAAACACTGCACTAGGGAATGGAACAGTGGTGTGGAAAATCTCCTGTATTGGAACTTCTGATCTCAGAGTGAACTGTTCCAAATGTTCTGGAAGTGGTCTGATCCTGAAAGAGGTGGTCCCTACCTTGTAATTGGACATTATGCAAACCACTGGAATGGAACTCAGTGTGCATGAAGTTCTTTGGGTATATATCACAAAGTGCCTGCTTGCCATTAACCTGTATACACCAGAGCTTCAAAATCTTCAGTGGCCTACAACATGTAATGAAGCCCAGGATGTCATTCTACTGCCAAGGAAACCAAGAAGTCTGGCCAGACAGGAAGCTGCATACAGCAGCAGTAATACCCAATGTGCTTTTGGAGTAACTAGATTTAGAAAGCACAGAGCACTGACATAGTGTTGATATGAACTATTTAGTTCTCAGTCTTCAGACTAAGACTACACTATGAAAAGGGTATGCTTCTTTTCTGTGTGTGTAGGGGCGGGGGTTCAGTAGCCCAAACCTAAACCAGTGACGTAAATTCAGGAGCATAAACCTAATCCAGCAGCAAAGGTACTCACAGCTAAAGCAGTGATTATCTGGGGACTAGAAAACCAGAAAACTTTCTCTTTCTCTCCACTTAGAGGGCAGCCGAGTAGCACTTTCAGTAAGGCAACAGCTGATAATACTACCTGCACAAAACACACCAAGAAAGTAAGAGTAATAAACACGGTCACTTCCAAAAGGGTAAAAGGTAAAAGATACAAGCAAAATGCAACTGAGAAAATATCAGGCTAACCAAGGTTTTATAAAAAATAAATGAAATTCAAACATACGCAATACATGTAGAAACTGGCATCCCTAAGATGTTGTCTGTATAGTGATAATATTTTTAAAATATTACCTTTGTACCCATTTTTCTGAAGCTTACCAATGCATAGGCAATTGGATAGGTAAGCACATTACTTGAGCATAAAATCCACAGACTAAGACAGCAGTTTTAGAAACAGGTTTTTCTGAATGGTGCAATTTACTCTTGTTTATTCAGAATTTGGACATGCTTTTGGGAAATACAGACAATACCTAGATCACATAAGCCCTGATATATGTAATTCTGATGCTATGCAAGAAGGAACAACTGCAACCAATATGTTTCTGCATGCAGATAATGTGTGATTTTGCGTGAGAATCAGCTTACACAAGGATTCCTAGAACACAACCTTCATGTAACCCAGGAACTACCCATAATATAAGATCTAGGGGCAGAGTATACATTTTGTACTCAGAAGGTTTCTGGATTTAATCCCCAACTTCCCATGTAAAACAATACTCCATGTAAAAAATACAAAACAGAAAACCTTGGTTAGGTAACATGCCCCAGTAGAAGTAAATTTTGAGACTACTCATTTTGATGTCTCTTCTCCATATGCAGTAGTATATTGCTGTTCAGCAGCAATGTAATTCAAAAGCATGGAACTGGATGAAGGCAAATGCTGAGCACCACTGATTCATATAAGAAATTCGAAAGAAAATGAACAACATTGTCCCTACTTCAGGATTTTGTTTCCAAAGGTTGCAAACATTCAGCCCCTCAATCAGCAGCCTCAACATGGTACAAAAGTCATCAATGGTACTATTCTCCACCAGCTGGGCAATCAATTCGGTTAAGGGCACATCTAGATCTTGGAACAACTGGCATTTGATTTCAGGACCTGCAATAGTTCAAGAGAAACCATCATCCAAACTCTTAAAGCCCACAGACTAATGATAGATGCTGAACCATTCTTGTACAGAACTTTCCTTCACTTCCCTCACAGACAGATTGACTAAAATGACAACCCAGTATCATATGTATTATTTTATTTGTACAACATTCTTTTTCTTTATAGTGTAATATACTTGACAGCATTTCTCACAAACCAACAACAGTATCTCCTTTTCTGCAACCAGGAAGCAGGAAAAGTATGGAAGGTCTAGCTTTTCCTGTCATGTGAACTTCCTGCCAAAATCTCAATTTTTTTCTATCAATATAACTTTCCTTAAGTTATAAAATACACTGGCAGAACTTTACACAGTGGAGTAGTCACACAGAACCAGGCAGGAGACATCACAATGCCACTGAAACTCCCTTTCCATAGCCAACAAGATCAAGGGAAGAAACAGGTAGTTCTCCAGAAATTGTTGAACTGCCACACTAAATTTATTTATTTTATTTTATTAAATTTATATTATTCTTAAATATTCTTCACCACTGGCCATGACAGTAGGACTGCCAAAAGCTGCAGCTCATTGGTCACCCCCTTCTAAATTAGGCAGGCTGCTATCATTACCAGGTAACTATTCCACGCAACTCTCTGCTTTTCTCCCAGCCAGTATGGTCTATTTTGGGATAGAGGAGGGCAGAGGGGGGAACAAGAAGCAATATTCTTCATGCCCAGCAAAGGGATCTAACTGAATAACATCTCCAGCTCAGTTAGCTATCAGGCAGCAGTGGAGAATCCCATGAAATCCTACTGCAGTCATCCAACTGGTAGCTATCAACCACATTTTCAAAGAAATTAAAATCTATGTGATTTTAAGTAGGCAATTCTTTTTGGTGGCTTCAATTCTTGTTCCAGAATAGGATAAAAAAACCCAACACCTCACTGGGCTCCTA
Organism: Charina bottae; assembly: GCA_023362775.1. Lineage (NCBI taxonomy): Eukaryota > Metazoa > Chordata > Lepidosauria > Squamata > Charinaidae > Charina > Charina bottae. The sequence continues at coordinate 31,390,776 of JALMGJ010000001.1, forward strand.
GAGCCTACCCCAGAGCAGGTGGGGACCAACATTTTGGGACCATTTTTTTGTACTGAAGAGAAGGAAAAGGCAGCTCTTGCCAACCTAGCAATTCGAAAGCATGCAAATGCAAGTAGATTAATAGGTATATTAATATACCTATTAATTCATAGACATATTAATAGGTACCACTTCGGTGGGAAGGTAACAGCGTTCCACGGGCGTCATGCCGGCCACATGACCGTGGAAGCGTCTTCGGACAACGCTGGCTCTTCAGCTAACAAACGGAGATGAGCACCGGCCCCTAGAGTCGGACACGACTGCACAAATGTGCGGGGGGAACCTTTACCTTTTTTTAAGGCAGCGGTCCCCAACCTTTTTGGCACCAGGGACCGGTTTCGTGGAAGACAATTTTTCCACGGACCGGGGGGGGGGGGGGATAGTTTCATAAGGAGCGCACAACCTAGATCCCTCGCATGCGCAGTTTACAGTAGGGTTCGTGCTCCTATGAGAATCTAATGCCGCCGCTGATCTGACAGGAGGCAGAGCTCAGGCGGTAAGGCAAGCAATGGGGAGCGGCTGTAAATACAGATGAAGCTTCGCTCGCTCGCCCACCGCTCACCTCCTGCTGGGTGGCCCGGTTCCTAACAGGCCACGGACCGGGACCAGTCCATGGCCCGGGGGTTGGGGACCCCTGCTGTAAGGCATTAATTTTATCCCTTAAAAATCCTAGAAACCACAAGAAAATCAGGCAGATTGTCCCAAACCCACCAAAAATATAAAAGAAAACTTCAGTGCACTCTGGTGAAATCATGTTACTGAATGTGCTTCCGGCAGGCCGGGCAGTACACAAAGGCAAAAGGCCTTTGAACAAGGTTCCCAGCTCTAGAACTCCTTTGTAAGAGTCACTGGTTTCACTTCTTCACTAACAACGTAATGGACTCTCAGAGTCACCTCACAGCCATGACAGACAAAAACATTCTTAGAGATGTCATTAATCTGTGCCATTGCTGGTCATCCAGTGGTAATACTGACCTTTCAACTCTCACAATCTCTCTCTACTATCCCTGTGCGCTGATTTTTGATCCTTGCTCAATACTGGCTCTCTGAAACTGTTTCTAATCTACTATCTCCCTTCAATATTTAGGAGAGGAAATAAGGATTGCAATTTCTTACCTGCAAGTAGTTTTCTGACAGAATTAAATATGGCAACAGAATTTATGTGCGGTGGATACAGTTCCGGCATGGAACAGAAAGCAGTCAAAAACTGCAAAGCAGAATGAAGGAACTGGGGGTTACCATCTGCCAAGTCAAGTTCTCTCAATATTTGAACACAAAAACTTTGATACAGTTCACTGTGGAAAAGCTGCCAGTTTTTGCCTGGTTTCATCACACCCTCTAGTTCATTCTCACCAGCTGCAAGAACCGTAGACTGAAAGCAAGATGAATCTGCTTTTAGAAGAGTAGTAATATGTGGTATAAATGCCACAGGTAATGGCTGGCCTTTTGTGTTGTTTCTAAGGCAGAACTTGACAGTTGCTCCTGTTTGTAACATGGCCTGTTTAAGAAAAATAGATAGCATTCCTGAAGTCCGTGGTTTTCCATGCTGCTGCTGCAGATATGTAGCCAGAATGTGACACAATGCAACTAGTGCCGCTAGAAGAACCTGGTCAGCTGCAGGGCTCCAATGCTCAGACTGTCCAGAACTTGTTGCACATGGTTGGCAAATTGTTATGAAAGACAGGAACTTTTCCAGGTTCAGTTTCACACTCTGCCTCCTTTCTAGGGTTACCTGAAGGTACTGTTCCAAAAAGACTTGGAGCTTATGGAGAAATTCGTCCCAAGCAGCAATCTTCAAGACACTGCCAAAGGTTTTGCAGCCTGCAAACACAGAGGTGAGGAGAGCTTCGAGAACATCACTAGCATACAAAACCTTGAAGGATGAGTTTGCATGTCTGCCAGCCTGCAGGCATGCTAGAAGGTGGAAGCAGGCTGCCAAAAACTTTAAAGATAAGGCTTTGCTGCAAGAAATGCTTGCCCTGGTATTAACAGTCAAAGAAATCAACAAGAGAAAGCATCGTGTGAAGTCCAAAGGAAAGAAGCTGTCCACGTTCAATGCTGAAATGATCTCTAGTACACCCAAGAGCTCTTTGATATGCTCTTCTTCCAAGGTAGCATAAGATCTGTCTTTCACCAAGGACAATATATTGAGAGCAACTTTCTCCATAACTGCCCAGGAGGCTGAAAAGTCATTGCTAGACCTTACGCTGGCCCCATGACCAGAAAGGACAGCTTCACACCACGGAGTATCTCCTGCACACAGCAGCTGAAGAGGCTGACTGGCAACGTTTGGAAACGTAGACGAGAGAACACTAGCACAGTGCTGAATTATATGGCTTAGGAAAAAACAGTGTAGCATCTGCAGTTCTGGAAGAAGAGAACTGTGCAATAAATCCTTAGACACCTTCTCCACTGTGAGTAAGGCATCGTCTTCATCAGCAAAAGTTGCCTGGGTTTGCTTATCCAATAATGTTTTCAGGAGCACCTCTGCAACATACTCTGTATCATTCTCAGAAAGATAAGGAAACAGGACAGGAAGATTTGAGACTACCAGGTGCCAATGTGCCACTGGATAAGTAAGAGCAGTTATACTGCTTACGCTGCCATCCCAGGGTTCCGATTCTTCTTTGTTCGCGTAAGCTCTTCCAGACTGAAGGATGAAAGCCCCGGCACGTTGCAAAGTCCGATACGATGCCTCTGTCCAACAGCTGGTGTGCATTAGCATCTTCTTCATTTTTTGAAGCACCAGCCATTCAGTACAGTAACTGCTCATTGGGAAGGAACCTTTTACCAGCTTATCTATCTTCCCCCAGCACTCTGCATCTAGACCAGGAAATATGGCTGAGAAGTCCCAGATTTCTTCAGAAGAATCATGAAGCAAAGAGTTTATCTGGGCTAATGGAGAGCCATACTGCTTGCAATTTAAGGCAAAAAGAGTATCGCTTTCTACCCACACACAAGCAAGAAGAAGAGCCGAGTTACTGACCTTCTCTGTCCAAAGCTCAAGTTCTGCCCCTTCTGCCTCGGAATCTTTCAGCAGGTCAAATAAAACTTGGATGACATTTTTCTGCATTGTCTCCAGCAGGCTTTGAGTGCGACGCACAACAGACAATGGAGTGGAATCATCTAAACTCTTCATGTGGAAGAGAACAGAATATAGCAATGTGCTTATGGACAGAAGCTTCAAGGCCATGTCGGAATCCCCCTTGACATGAGGAATGACAAAGGTCTGGCACTTCTCCACTGTGAGCGCTACTATGTCCAGCACCTGATTGGATGGCAGATCCAGAAGACACTCACATAACTTGGCCCTGATACCGGCTGGCAAAAGTGGGAGCCTTGACTCTTCTGCAGCAGGACGTAAAATGACTGATAAAGCTTCTTGGAAGAGATTTTGGAACTGGCGCAATTTGGTGTAAGTGGCGAAGAGAGTGCTAACGAGTGCTGTCTGAGCCTTCTTTGTACGTGGCTCAGAGACGTCTGCATCAATCCAAGCCAAGGCCACTAAGTCATCCAAGTCAGGATCCACAATCAAATGATTTAATGAAATCAAGGCCTTGAGACACCTAAACCAGGCAGGTATGGTGGCCTGTGAATGACTCATCAGCAACTGTGCTAACCGGTGGTAAAAGTGAAACTGGACCTCCTTGTGCCGAATCCGATCAGCAGCAACATTATAAATATTGTTGCTCAGCACCAAATTGAGAAGCTGCTCCACTGCGAGCAGCTCTGAGCTCCATTCTGATGCTGGAAGCTGGTTATCCCAAAGATTCCCTTGCAGGCAAGAAATCCGTAAGCAACCAAAAAGTTTGGTAAGCATGTGGAAGCAGACCAAGTGGTCTTCAGGCTTATTGTAAGTCTCTAAAAAAAGCTTGAAGAGCAAAGGCACTGAATGTGCTACCACTTTTCCATGAAGAGCTTCTTCGCAAAAGGCAGTGTCTCCTAAAGAAGCCTGGACTGTGCTGGCTGGTAGCAGCAGATATTTCAAGCCCCCTTTCTTTGTGCTGACAGATTCCTTCTCTGGCAACAGCTCTTCTCTGTAGGAGGACAAGAGCTCCTGTTGGAAAATACCAGCCTTGAGCAAAGTCTCTACGTGATTCCGGACTTCCTTGCTCAGATGTGGATGAATGCGATCATCATCTGCTTCTGTCCATACTTTAAGTGTGAGCAAGTATCTAAGCAACAGGCATGGCTGAAGCAGTTGTTGGGTCACTTGTCCAAATACTCGATTTGCATTGGCTTGCTGCCGTTGAATTAGAAGGTACTGCCTGAGGCTCAGCTGAAGGACTCCAAACAACTGGGAGGATACAGCATCTTCTGATGATAACTGCCAAGAGGTTAGCCAGGCCAACTTACTTAGGAGATGCACCAGCAGTTCAAATTTTGCCGTATAGACTCTTGAAAGAGGAGGTTTGGAAAGGATGCCACTACAACAACTTAGCACTGACTTGACGTTCTCCAGTGTTTTTTGAGTGTAGGCAAGAGAAAGCTTTTCATTTATGACCTAAAGATGAGACAAGATACAAAGTAGAAGTAACGTTCAGTGATCTATATCAAAATTAAACTCGGTGACTTCTTGTGTATTTATTGTATTATATTTATCGTTATCTGCAAAACCTCTCAATATAAACAGCATATTTATCCTACCCCTCTGGTCTCCTTTAAAAACTGCACTACCAAACAATCTATTCTGGCTCTTTGTAATGACAGTGTTTATGGAAATTCAGTCTCGGCCTGAGGATCCAAAAGCAGGCAGACAAAATGGCCGTTACAAATGGATTATACACAAGGAAGGTGAAATTCAAATCAGGCAACGACTTAGTAAAAAAAATCTATCATTTATTATTTATTTATTATTTGAATTTCTATCACCGCCCATCTCCCCCAGACGGGGGACTCTGGGTGGTTAAATCTATGCTATCATACTAGCACAATCTGATTTCCAAAGCAACGTCTGCCTTAGTGGGCCTTTTACTCAAAAGAAGCTTTTCTTGTCATCAAGCTCCACATAGCTGGCACCCTAGAAGCGAGAACCATACCAGAATTCAGAAAGGCATCTTTAATACAAGACAGGGGTAAAAATATAATCTTGAAACCTTAAATGTCCCCAGGCAGCCTTTGAAACATTTCCTTCTCATGGCCCCCACATCCAGGCTCTGCTGCCTCTTTTCACACCAACTGAACTCCTCCACTTGTTCCCCACAGTCTCTCATATATTCTCACTAAAAAACAAAACATCTTTTTTTTAATCCATTCAATCGTGTCTGAGCCAGTTTGGTCTAGTGGTGAAGGTATCAGACTAGAAACCGGGAGACCGTGAGTTCTAGTCCCACCTTAGGCCCAAAGCCAGCTGGGTGACCTTGGGCCAGACACTCTCTCAGCCCTAAGGAGGAGGCAAGGGCAAACCACTTCTGAAAAACCTTGCCAAGAAAACTGCAGGGACTTGTCCAGGCAGTCTCCGAGAATCAGACATGGTTGAACAGATAAAAAATAAAAAGAAATACAGCTTCCAGGGAGTATCAAATTATTACAGGAAGAGTTGCAGACAAATTTGCAGCAGATGTTATGATGAAAAGAGAAAAGGTTAGCAGTCAGCCAGCAAGATCTCAAATCAGTCCATTTATTTATTTGTCATATTTATATCCGGGCCATCTCCCCCACAAGGAGGGACCCTGGGCACTACTCCCAGAGGAAGATGGATCTATGTAAAAGTTTATATATTGGTAAACGTACCTGTGCAATTGTAAAACGCAGAGTGACTGTTTTTCCATCCTTGAAGAGATTCTGTAGCTTTTTGCTGTGAATGATGCTGTCCAGGTACATCCAAAGCTTCTCGATTATTTCATCTGGCAATTCAAGTTTCTTATTGTAGCAAGAAACCAGGCTATGACTCACCCAGTCAAGTAAGACCTGCATCCCCCAAAATACCCATGCACACATATTAACAATGATCATTTTAGATAGCATCGTTTTAGGGACAGTTTAAGATTTACGGACTGGTTTAAGATTGGGAAAGGAGTACGGCAGGGTTGTATACTCTCACCCTACCTATTCAACCTGTACGCAGAACACATCATGCGACATGCTGGGCTTGAGGAATCCAAGGCTGGAGTTAAAATCGCTGGAAGAAACATTAACAATCTCAGATATGCAGATGATACCACTTTGATGGCTGAAAGCGAGGAGGAGTTGAGGAGCCTTATGACGAAGGTGAAAGAAGAAAGTGCAAAAGCTGGGTTGCAGTTAAACCTCAAAAAAACCAAGATTATGGCAACCAGCTTGATTGATGACTGGCAAATAGAGGGAGAAAAAGTGGCGGCAGTGACAGACTTTGTATTTCTAGGCGCAAAGATTACTGCAGACGCTGACTGCAGCCAGGAAATCAGAAGACGTCTACTTCTTGGGAGGAGAGCAATGGCAAATCTTGATAAAATAGTTAAGAGCAGAGACATCACACTGACAACAAAGGTCCGCATAGTTAAAGCAATGGTATTCCCTGTAGTAACCTATGGCTGTGAGAGCTGGACCATAAGGAAGGCTGAGCGAAGGAAGATAGATGCTTTTGAACTGTGGTGTTGGAGGAAAATTCTGAGAGTGCCTTGGACTGCAAGAAGATCAAACCAGTCCATACTCCAGGAAATCAAGCCAGATTGCTCACTTGAGGGAATGATATTAAAGGCAAAACTGAAGTACTTTGGCCACATAATGAGAAGACAGGATACCCTGGAGAAGAAGCTGATGCTAGGGAAAGTGGAAGGCAAAAGGAAGAGGGGCCGACCAAGGGCAAGATGGATGGATGGTATTCTGGAGGTGACGGACTCAACCATTGGGGAGCTGGGAATGGTGACGGCCGACAGAAAGCTCTGGCGTGGACTGGTCCATGAAGTCACGAAGAGTCGGAAACGACTGAACGAATAAACAACAACAACAGGGACAGTTGGGAACACAAAACAGTTTGAGGCAAATAATGGTGCTTGGTTCCTAAAAGCAAGCAGATCTGTCTCCCTAACATGGTATATGGAAGGGCAGCTCAATATTATGTATAAATTAATAGGCTTCCAGTATTATGATTAAAGAGATGACAAAGTCAAAATCTAGAGATCCATCCTACTTCCTTATTAACAGCCCTCACTCCCTTGTACTTCTGCTACATAGCTTGCAACTAAAGCTGCCTTTACCTGTGGGACTATATCTGGGCATGCCCGTTCTTCTCACCACAATCAAAGAGACCTGTCCCAATTTCCAAAAGTGAGGGTTCCCATAGAAGATTCTTTAAACTTAAAATTTGGATCCTAGGTGTATCGGATGTCCATGGGTGAGTGATGTGTCCCTTCCAAAAATATACTAAGGCTACATTTTCACATGCATGGAAATACTAGGAACATCAGTGGAAAGGAAGAATACACATTTATTTTTATATGACAAAGAGAAACATATATAAGACCTATAGTATATAATTGCACAGTGATGTCAATCCTAAAGGAAATCAACCCTGACTGCTCCTTGGAAGGACAGATGCTGAAGCTGAAGCTCAAATACTTTGGCCACCTAATGCGAAGAGAGGACTCACTGGAAAAGACCCTGATGCTGGGAAAGACTGAAGGCAAAAGGAGAAGGGGACGGCAGAGGATGAGATGGTTAGATAGCATCACTGATGTAATGAACATGAATTTGAGTAAACTCCGAGACAGTGGAGGACAGGAAGGCCTGGCGTGCTATGGTCCATGAGGTCACAAAGAGTCGGACACGACTAAACGACTGAACAACAACAACAACAATCCAGTCTTATGGATATTCTAAACATTCTACTGTACACCATTTTGTAAAAGAGTAGATTTTATAAATAGTCTGTCACCAATGAATATCTGTGGTAGTTGGTTGGCACATTTCTTAGATTTTTCTAGATTAGCAGTCACCCTTGAAAATAAAGAACTATCCTCCCAAATTACAAATGTTTTCCTGCTACTAACTTAACGGACCCTTAATTGTCACAGGTAGATAAGTTGCAACTTTTTAAAATTATTTTTATCCCGCCTTTATTATTTTTATCAATAACTCAAGGCGGCAAACATACCTAATACTCCTTCCTCCTCCTATTTTCCCAACAACAACCCTGTGAGGTGAGTTGGGCTGAAAGAGAGTGACTGGCTCATGGTCACCCAGCAGGCTTTCATGCCTAAGGCAGGACTAGAACTCACAGCCTCCTGGTTTCTAGCCCGTTGCCTTAACCACTAGATCAAACTGCTTAACATAATTCAGTCCTTGTAAAGCATACTAAATCACACGTCTCTGATTTCAGTCAAAGTTGATCCTGTGCTTAATGTTCCCAGTGATATCAGTGGTGCTATTAGGAATCCTTAATCATGGCTAGACTGTACCTTTAGTAACTTTTTAATTTGGTTTCAAAGGGCAGTGTACAAATTTAAAAATAAAGCAATAAAATAGTAATAAATAAATTTAGTTGCTACTCGGGAAATCTATATCTGCATGGTACATTGGTATTCTATGGATGAAATCCAATGTTAGGAGCATATTTCTGCTTGGGCAACAGATCTTCTTTTCCCTCTGCAACCTCCTGCATGTCCTCAAAATCTTTTCTTGGAGCAGATGCAAAAAGGCAAGGAAATCTCCCTCTTCTGTTTTAAAAATCCACCTAAAATGTGGTGCAAAATTGTTGTCCCCCAAATATACTCCTTTTGTGTATATTTATATAATATAAAGAAATATTTTTAAGAAAGACAAGGTAGCCTAACTTTAAAAAATGGTGAAAGAATGGCACTAGATGTTTACAGAAATATCCAGTACATTTATACTTCCTTCAAAACAATTTCTAATATTACAGAAATATAGTAAGAATGGTCTTGTGATAAAAACAGCCTCTCATGAAAAGCAGAACAACTTGACATTTGTGCTATTCAAATGCTTCTTCAAATATCAAATTAATTCTCAGCCACTTTCACTTAAACTTGGATAAAAATAAGCGATAAAAAGTTTTGAATAACAAAGTTCTCTTTTGGTTCAAGAAAGAGTGCCTAGTAGGTTCAAGACTTCCTACATATAAAAACAGTATAGAACATATTTTAGGGGAAAACATATAGTGAAATACATTACTTGTTCCTTGTTTGGAAGGAAACACTGATGAGAAATCCATGCAAACCGAGCCAACTTGAGTTTGTCCTCCCAAGATGTCTTTGAGCTTTTCAGCTTCAGATGAATACCAGAGTAAATTGCAGCCATGGAAGTAGCACCTAAAAATTATTTAAAGCTGAATATTAATTATGTTTCTAACCAAATTCTCATGACAGCTCCTTAAAACAGTGCTGCATATCTGTTCTGGTCTGCAACATAACTGATACAGGTTGAAAAAGGGAAGCCCTATAATTCAGTTCTCATGCCTCCGAAGAATTCATTCACAGTAGTCTTTCGCAAGTCTGCCTGCACACATGTCCACCATTGAAATATTGGAATAAAAATGAAGAACACTGCTGATCATCTTTGAAGGGTTATTCTAACGCCACTGAGAGACCTTAAATGCCTTTTCTTATGCTTAAGAAATAAGAAGAGAGCATTTGCTAAAGGAAAAAATGATCCCATGTTAGGAGATGCCTAGATTTCCTTTCATAAGCACGTCAGCAGAATAAATGATGCTTTGAAGGGTCTGTTCTTTCCTGATTAAAATCAAGCTGCAAGCTGAATCTCAGACTTATATCAGAGAGAAATAAGGGCAAACTAGCTAATCCAGTGCACCTAAGCATAGTAAATCACGTTAAGATTCACCAGTTCATTCTATGACAGCTTTTTCCTACCCATTTTCCCTGTTCTTATAGTGGCAGGGTCTGTCCAAATTGACATTGTGCATGGGAGATTCGGTATATATCAAAGCTGTGCAGCACTTCAAACGCACTCTCCAAAAAGGGGTTAGAGCACCCAGGAAAAGGTATTGATTCTTTAAGGTAAAGATAAGCACTATGTTCATTTTCCTGCACACACCATCTCTGCTAGTGTGAGGACATGACTGTTTCAATAAAAACTGTTCAAATCAATAGTGTCTCATTTCTACCATTGCCAAAATCTCTGTTTACTGTCTTCATATTATTTCCCTCCCTCTCCCTGCATCAAAAGGAAATAAAAGTTCATATATGCACATTAACTGATCAGATTCTTAATACCGATTTACTGTAGTGCTTACCTATTATATACTTATTACTTATTTTAGATTTACTAGAGTGCCTTCCCCCAGACATTGTTACGGGCCTACTAAAATGGTCTCTCATTTCCCAAATTCACGTAGGAAACACTTCAAACAAGTCTCTGCCAGTAGTTCTCATGCAGCAACCACAATCTCACCTCAATATCAATCAATCCCAACATTAAAGTCAGGACTTTGACACAATGCCCCATCAAAACATACAGCCAGCAGGCAAACTTGTGCCCTCTAGATATTTTAACTATAATTTCTATCCAACCCAACCTTGCTGACTTGCAGCAACGTTGGGCTAGGTTTTTCAAAATTCCCAGCTGGTCTCTGACAGCACAGAAAGCTGCAGTTCAAAATATCTAGAGGGCATCTGCCATGCTGAGAGTCTTTGCATCGCCATCAATTGACTCCAGTCAAAACTCAGAAGCAGGAAATTCAGAGCAGGTGATATGACTTGCAGGAAAGTCTGCACTTGCCACTGTTCTATCACAAGAAATCAGAGGGCTTCCCCGTCGTTTCCTCAGAGTCGCTTATCTCACGTGTTATGAAGTTTGCAAACCCACACCCAATGAGAGCTGCTTACAAATCAGACTGCACAAGATCGGTTTCTAGCTGCCTTCCAGAACTTGCCGCCCTGCCAGATAACAGCTTCCAGAGCCCCTTGCTGGTCAATGACCAAAATAAAGAGAGTTGGCTTCACTTCCACAGTCCACCTATTGCTTAGGCAAGAGTCGCGTTAGTGGGAATGCGGAGGACTGTAATCCAACAGAGCTTCAAGGCTACTCTGATGGCCGGCACACAATTGCACCGTCCGCCGGACACTCCGGCAGGCTTCCTCAGTCCCGCGACGGACACGGCGGGGAGGACGCCTCCTCTTCCCACGAGTTTCCCAGATGCTCCACGCACGTGCTTCTCCTTCCGGCACCTTCTCGTGCTCTTCTCTGTCACCTTTATCCGGATGGAGGGAATAGCGCAGGCATTCCTAGCTGAGCGTCGAAAAGAATGAGCGCCTTCCCATTGGCTAGAAGTCCACGCCTGCGCAATCGCCTTTCTCTCTGGCCCCCGGTTTCTCTGAGTCAGTTCCGTCAGTCATGGAGCGGCGGTTTCCAGCCGCGACAGTCGTCGAGATAACGCCACCAGACCTTGCAACGCGGGACGTCCGAGCCAGCTTAGTTTGCAGAAGACTCATCCAAGAGGAAAAACTGCTCTCGCCACCACCGGAGCCCGCGATCTCCGCAACACCAGCAGCAACCGCGGCGGAATCGTCTCGCGCCGCTGAGCGCAGTGACTGACGGCGCGAGCCCAGGAATTCTATCTCGTGGCTGCATTAGGAGTCACCCACGTTCGCGGCGGCTCGCGCGCTCTCTCTCCCTTCTTCCATGCCTGCAATGCTCCAGTGAGTTTATTTCTTCCCCGCGGAGCAGCTGCTTTGCTCGGGCGGGTGGAGACTCGGGGCGAGCCGAGCTGCGCGGAAGCGCCCTCGGGCCCTCCCTGGGTAAATTCGGACTCTCATCTTCTATTTTCCCCTCTCCCCGCCGGTGCAGCTGCCGGAGCGGCAGGAAGAGCTGGGTATCCTCTCGTGGTGCATGCTTCCCGGTCGTCTCTTTTCTATCCCTTTCTTTCCTTCCTCCCCGTGTTTTTGCAAGTGCTTTCCCTGGGGACGGATGGAGAGGAAAGGCATAGAAACGGGAGATATTTTGCACACCTTGCCCTGCTACGTTGGGATTCAGAAAGAACAGTCCTTGATACTCTTGAATAAGTGGACTCTACATTTGGCCGCTTTATTGTTGCTGAGCTATCAGTGTAGATAAGCAAGCTAGAAGCCCACTTGGAGCTTAAACAAAATAGCCATGTGCCACAATAGGTATTAGCAGTAATTTTAATTCTATAGTGCAGTTCCAAATACCATTATTGCTTATAGTACAGAAACAGTTGATGACTCAAGACTATTGATACTGTCCCATTTCTTTTTGAGGTAGGGAGATGATGCACCAGTAGTATTTAGGGAGACATATCTCTGATTGATGTACCATTTGCAAGCTGAAAAATTAGGGGATGCAACAGCCTAGCCAGCATGGTAAGTTATGGAAGTTATGGTTCAGCAATGTCTGGAAAGCCACAGATTCCCCACCTGTGATATCACCTGGAATTCTCATAATCAATAATACTGTATTGAAAAATTGTTTGCAAATAAAGATTTCTAAGCAATTTTATATTTGATGGGTGCCATGAAACCTAAAAAGTTAGACTGTCATAAGAAAATAACACTGAAACTGAAATAACTTTTAACTTTTCATATTGTAGACTCTGGAAATAGTGACTTATTCTAATAGCAGATGTTTATTAACCATAAACACAGATGGCATACTCCCTTCTTTAGTAGGCTTATAGATGAAGAGAATTATTAAATACATTCCTATTGGATCTGAATAAAGGTGAAAGATGAAGAAAAAAATTGTGAGTCTGTGGCTGGATTCATGTGTTATATTAGGTTATAATGGGGTTTGTTTAGTTTGGCTTAGCATTCTCTGTGAACCCAGCCATCATGGTTTATTTGATCAATACACTGGTTAAAAGCATGGTTTCATGTGATGTGTGAATTAGGCCAGTGACAACCTGACGTTTTCACTGACAAAATCCTTGCCCAACATTTTGTTAAGGTTTCATTTAAAAATTCATAGACCTAAAAGTACTTCATTGTCATAAATCCCATCCATCTCAAAGTGCTGGAATCTAAATACTGCATTCCAATATTGTACCAGGGGTTCTCTCAGAATGAAATATGGCAGAGGCAGCTACTTACAGCTTTCTAATGCAATAACTGTGTCTTAAGAAAATTCTACATAAAACCCATGATTTTACTGTTTCCTTGCAATTAGAATTCTGCTTCTCTTTGAAGGTCATGAAACGTGTACGCACTGAACAGATTCAGATGGCTGTTTCCTGCTATGTCAAGCGCAGGCAGTACGTAGACTCAGAAGGTCCTCTGAAGCAAGGGCTGCGCTTATGCCACACAGCTGAAGAAATGGCAGCTAATCTAACAGGTAACCAAGAAAGGAACAGTGAAATTATTTCTGTAGTGCTACGGAATGTCTAAGCATTTACTTGGAATATGCTTGGGAAGAGACTCAACATAGATAATCCAATTCAGCAGCATTCAGGTAGGGTGGGGGCGGGCGAGGAGTCAGAAAAGTCAAGATGATGGTTTTAAAATTGTAATAAAATTATTTTAAAAAAAGAAAAAAAAGTCAAGATGGTGGCCATGAATGTGTGATCAAAGGTGCATGTAAAAAAGGAGTGGAGTTTTTATTGCATAGTCACAACTACCATTTTGACGTTTTTGACACCCCCCGCAAATGTCTAAGTAGGCAGGTATGTTCAAAGTGTTGAAATCAGCTAATATTTGCAAAGAAAACTTGTTAGAGATTTTCAAATAAGAAAACATAATGAAACATCTAGTTAGTAGCTGCCATTCTTGAATGTTCAAAAATGACTCTTTTGGGAACTGCATGTTTAAACTATTATTGTATAATGTATAGTCGAAAGCTTTCACGGCCGGAATCCAATGGTTGTTGTGGGTTTTCCGGGCTGTGTGGCCGTGTTCTGGCATATTATTGTATACCTTGAAATGTTGAGGAAAACTGCACTTTTATTGCCTTAGTTATTGTAATGTTTTACTTCAGCCACCGTGGTTTGTAAATCATCACTTATAGTTTAGCATTATGTGTGAAGTCAGCTATTGTGGCTGCATTATTAAAACAAATTATGGCTTAGTGTGGTGGGTGAACCCAGCCACTGAAATGGAACATAAGGCTTAGGAAGATTGAAAGGTGTTATTAAATACAGCAAAATAAAATTATGGGGAGTTCTGTTCCAGTTCAGAAGTGGTTAACACTTTCTAAACCTATGAGCCCATACAAACATTATTATTTAAAAGCTCAGTCTGGTAATTCTGGGTTCTGTGGATATATTAAATTAATAACTTAAGGATGTTAAGTTATGTCATTGTTTTGGACAGTTCTGTATGACACAGTTATATTTTAAAATGCATAGCAATAAAGTGTGCAATTTGAAGTTAAGATTTCCCCCCAAAAGAAATTTTTTGGAGGGGAAATACCAGGCACCATACTTACATAAGCAGCTACATGAATTGGTTTCTTGCTTGAAATCTATGTGGAACTACCTTTTCAAGTTATGTAAGAGGAGAGCATCTGTAGGCAAACATCTCATGCAGTTTTTCTAGAGGCATTATTAGTGTGTGTGTGTGTGTGTGTCTGTGTGTCTGTGTGTAGGAAACTGTAGTAAAAATGTTTACATGATGTACTTAACGTGAATTTAAATGAATTCAGGTCATTACAGATACATGCTCATTTAAAAATAAAGCCAATCTAACAAAGCTTGTATTGGGCCCTGACATACTCTTGTAACATTGAAAAATAATTTCTTACGAAGATTGACATTCAGTATGGTATTCAAAGATAACGTAATTCTGACCCAAGCTTTTATTTAAATAATTAGAGCAGGTGCAGGCAACTTTATTCTGAATGAAGGCTGCACTTGATCATTGTTTGATGCGCGGGGGTTTGCTCTCCAAAAGTAGGCAGGCCCTGAACAAAAACTAATTCAGTTTACAATTAAATTAAAGTTTAGGTTTAATTAAGTGCAGTTTTATTGTTCGACTTCATTTAGTTAAAAGTTTTTATCTTTTTTGTTAGATTTATACCCTGTTTTTCATATAGGAGCTCAATGCAGGATACAGAGAGTTTCCTCCTCCATTTTCCCCCACAATGATCACCTTCTGAAGTAGGTTGGGCTGAGAGAGAATAACTGGCCCAAAGTAACCCAGTGAGCTTCCATGGCTGAAAGTAGATTTGTACCTAGGTCCTTCTGCTCCTTATCTAGTAGCTTCACCGCTACACTACCCTGTCACATTAAAAATCACAGCTTGGAGGCGAATTTTAGAGAGATTTAAGGTGGGCACTCTTGAATTAGAAGATTGGCACTGTTGGTTGAATTAACATCGAACAAATATTTCTTGTCCATTGGGGAGAAGCTTTTGTTGCCGTGCCATGATGAGCTTAAATGGAACAGAAGTGTGACTAAGGGGGAGCTGTATAAGGCAAGGTGGAATAATGAAAAAAGCTTACAACTTTTTAATACTGGATGCTCAACTTGTTCTTTAGCAACCTTCCCCAAGCTGGTGCTCTGCAGATATATAAATCAGCTACCATTGCCAGTGATTAATCATGGTCCATCTTATCCAAAGCATTATTTTTTCAGGTTAGGATTATACTTAATACACCAGGATGGAATGGGATGAAAACAGTGGATATCTTAATTTTAATTAAATAATTAATATTTGCTTCTTAGGAAAAGGAGCACATGCACTGCTCATTCTTGTTTGTTTGTAGTCATGCAGGAATACATGTTAAAATAAGCTTAGTCACGTCTTCAGATCTCTTTATTTTGTTTTGGGGTAAATTGTGTAAACACACGGAAAATGAATGCAAGATCCTAATTAAATTAATAGAATTTAAATGATGTAGGATTTGCATGGTACAAGCTAATTAAGATACTACTTTTAAGATTTCTAAAATGTCTTAAGTTTTTCCATTGTTCAGAACTATTAGGCAACTCAACTGCAAAAGCTGCTTCCAGATTTCTTCTTGTGGGATTTTTACAGGATGCTAACAGTGAAATTGAGGTTCCATCTTGCCAGGAATTAATTGATTGTGGAGGTTCCACTGTAAGCAGAATCTGTGATGCTGAGCCACAGATCTAGCCATACTGAGGAGTTATTTGAACACTGAATAGTTTAGAAAATTATATTGGTGGGGTAATAATTACAGTGAGATGAATCCAACCGGTGCTCAGGAAAAGAAAAGGATTTTTATCCCTCTCTGGCCCTCTCAGTTCCTTGCTTCTCCCAAGGAACTTCTCCTCTTCAAAGGTGGGGAGAACATGCTGAATGGGATAAGGTAAAGGTTCCCCCTGCACATTTGTGCAGTCGTGTCCGACTCTAGGGGCCGGTGCTCATCTCCGTTTGTTAGCCAAAGAGCCAGCGTTGTCCGAAGACGCTTCCACGGTCATGTGGCCGCATGACGCGCGCGGAACGCTGTTACCTATCACCGAAGTGGTACCTATTCATCTACTTGCATTTGCATGCTTTCGAATTGCTAGGTTGGCCAGAGCTGGAGCTAGTGCGGGAGCTCACTCCGCACGCAGGGCTAGGGATTCGAACCTCTGAACTTACGATCTTCCAATCGACAAGCCTGGCATCTTACCTGCTGAGCCACCACGCTGAATGGGATAGGCTTCCTAAAAATCAGGCAGAGGTATCTTCTGCTAGCAAGAGCTCTGCTATCAGAAAGTTTCTCTCCTTGATTGCCTGAAATCTCCCACTTTTGCATCTGTTCTTCATGCTGCTACAGTCCCTCGTATAGAAATCCCTCAGTGGAATTTCAGAGGATGGGGAAGGTCTCTTTCCTTCATTCCTCTTACCCATTTCTGTAGATTTAAGTGCAAGTACATTTGTCCTTCAGACTTTCAAAGTGAATATATGGTGGACATTTAGATGGACACCTAAAAATGATAGTTGATTACTTGATTATTGAATAATCTCCACTTAATTTAGGAATGGGTGAAAAGGGGCGTGGTGGCTCAGCGGGTAAGATGCCAGGCTTGTCGATCGGAAGATTGCAAGTTCGGAGGTTCGAATCCCTAGCCCTGCGTGCGGAGTGAGCTCCCGCACTAGCTCCAGCTCTTGCCAACCTAGCAATTCGAAAGCATGCAAATGCAAGTAGATGAATAGGTACCACTTCGGTGGGTAGGTAACAGCGTTCCGCGCGTGTCATGCGGCCACATGACCGTGGAAGTGTCTTCGGACAACGCTGGCTCTTTGGCTAACAAACGGAGATGAGCACCGGCCCCTAGAGTCGGACACGACTGCACAAATGTGCGGGGGGTACCTTTACCTTTTTTTAGCTGAAAAAAATAAATGTATCTGATATTTCATGTGTCATCAAGTTTCTGTGATAGTGGTCCCTGATAACCAGCTATGCTAAATACTGAAGTCTTTTTTTTCTGGCATGTTTAGTTTAGTTACATATGTGAATTCCTCCTGTATCATGAAAAAAGTAAAGTAGATTAATAGGCATATAGGCAATGACCTTAAAAATCTTACCTTGTTTGTAAAGTTTATATACAGACAGGAAGTATAGCAAGAATAGTGGATTATTTTCAACCTAATTTGTACCCCTTCCATTTATCCTATGAAAATAATGGAAACTCTGTTGTTTGCTTTACTTGATTGTTTTTAAAATGCAGGTGTTATATGTTTCAATATGAAAAAGCAGGAAGTTATATTACAACATTCAATGCTTTTGAAAGCCAATTGTTTTTGTTTATTTCCTTAGTACAATCTGAATCAGGTTGTGCAAATGTGATTTCTTCTGCACCCTGCTTAGCAGAGCCCCAACAATATGAAGTACAGTTTGGACGTTTACGCAACTTTCTGACAGGTAAGTAAAATCCAGATTGGAGGCATAGATTTGTTAAGTGAAAGGTTCCTGAAGTTCTATGTCAGATTTAGTCATTTGGCCTGGAATGTGATTTTTCTAATGCCATTGGAATGTCAGTTCCTGAAACTACCATTTCTAACTCTTTATCTCTGCTCTGATGGCATTTTATTCTCAAATGCAAGAATAAAGTAATGAAGCTAAGTACCTTCTCTGACTGTGGAGTTCCATGGGGAGCATACTTTCTTACATACAGAATGGCATTCTGTTACCAGAGCAAATCTGTTAAAGAAGGACCAGAGTATAACTGGCTACTTGTGTGCCTACCCCTATTTCTGCCACAGACCGTAGCAGCATCTACAAGGGCTCCTATGTGAGTTTTAGAATTACCTTGTATTTCTTAATGAACAAAAAGTCATGTTGACTATCCTCTGATTTCATTTTGAAAAAATTAATTAAGGGGCTATCAGTAAATGGGCTGGGAGATGGCTCGCTTAATTTTCACTCTAATATCTGCTGAAAACTCAGTGAGGAAAAGTGACATTTCTTTATCTTGGATGTTTAGATTCAGATTCCCAGCATAGCCAGGAAGTGATGCCTCTCCTGTACCCCCTCTTTGTCTACCTCCATCTCAACATGGTCCAAAATGGCCTAAAGAGCACAGTGGACAGTTTCTACAGTCGCTTCCATGGGATGTTCTTACAGAATGCCAGCCAGAAAGATATCATTGAACAGTTACAAACCACATTAACAATTCAAGACATCCTGTCCAATTTCAAGCTTCGGGCATTTCTGGACAATAAGTACGTGATCCGCCTTCAGGAAGATAGCTACAACTTCCTCCTCCGCTACCTCCAGAGTGATAATAACAGTGCTCTCTGCAAAGTCCTTTCCTTGCATATTCACCTAGATGTGCAGCCAGCCAAGAGGATGGACTACCAGCTCTATGCCAGTGGCGGCTCTTCACGCAGTGAGAGCAATGGCCTGGAGCCTACTGACATGCCTGCTTCCATCCTGCAGAATGAGGCAGCCTTGGATATCCTGCAGGATAGCATTAAGAGAGTCAAAGATGGGCCACCATCACTTACTACCATATGTTTCTATGCATTCTATAATACTGAGCAGTTGCTGAATACAGCAGAGATCTCACCAAACAGCAAGCTGCTGGCTGGTGGTTTTGACAATTCCTGTGTAAAGCTGTGGAGCTTGCGGCCCAAGAAGCTGAAATCTGAGCCTCATTTAGTAGATATTTCCCGAATCCACCTGGCTTGTGATATCTTGGATGAAGAGGTCAGAGAATCTTGCTATCCTGAAATTTTTGGAACCATGAGTAGAATATATTATGTTTATGTTGAAGTGATTTATGTGAGAGATTTTCAAAATTGTCACATTCTCCCAAGCAAACCAGAAGCAAAATCTGCCTGACACTGGTGCTTCCCTTCTACCCATTAGTCATAACTTCTGGGCAGGCGAGAAATGATAGGGCGCAACAATATTTTGCCTGGGTAAAGATTTAAGTTAAAATGGCTCATGTACCCATCTCTGTTGGTTTGATAGCAGTAGAGCTGATCAAACACTTGCCCTTATTGAGTTGCACACTTCATTAACCATTTATGCCTCCTTGTGGTGGCGGTTTCATTCTTCATTTGCATTTACAGTAATACACCTCAACTTCTCAAAGACACAAATCGAGGTGAGTCACAGTACTTGAGCCAGAAAAGGAGACTCAGAAGGTGCTTTAAGTTATAATCTCAAATCGGCTCATTAGAAAGAAAGTTACATATAGGTTGCTTCTACCCCTCTATGGGCTCTAAAAGTTTAGGGTGACTTTAAGACAGAATTCAACAATATGCATGATTAATCCAGCTATTGTTTCTTGCCTGTACTGTATGGGGTACAACTGCCTAAGCAAAGCAGTGTTGCAATTGAGTTCCTAAAATAATTCCTAAAGTAATCTTGTTAACTAATGCCTAAAGTAGATTGGTCAATGATCAAAATAAAGGACTTCACTTACTTATTGTCTAAAGCACATTATAGAAATGAACAAAGGAGGAAAGAACTAGGAATAAACATGTAAAAGTAAACAGAGAAGAGTAAAGAAATAACTTAGGATAAGTTTTGGGAGAAATACAACAGTATG
Source organism: Charina bottae (assembly GCA_023362775.1). Taxonomy (NCBI): domain Eukaryota; kingdom Metazoa; phylum Chordata; class Lepidosauria; order Squamata; family Charinaidae; genus Charina; species Charina bottae. The sequence goes on from JALMGJ010000001.1 coordinate 31,410,670, forward strand.
TATATGCTATATATAATTTTATAGATTTGTAGTAGAATTGAGGGTGATGGCAAGAGCATCTTACTGAAGGTAAGGAAGTGCGTGGTCTCTTAGTCCGGTTACATGTTAACATACACCCAGCTGTTAACATAATCCAGATAATGTATTTGCACAAGATACAAAACAATCTTAATTCCTTGGGCTGTTTGTGTACATCTGTCCAGCAGTTACTATGGTTGAGTAAGATATGTACAGAATTCTTTTTGACCTCTCAGCAGTTTTGATATTCCAGCCATGGTGTCCATTCTACATCAGAAATGTAGAAATAGCAGTGCCTGTTTCTGTCCCTCAGGTACACTTCAGATGGTACTGCTTAGAGACAGTTGCTCTTTGAAAAAGCAGTTCTTACATGGTGTCCCTTGGGACTCCGTATCATTTTCAGTGCTGCTCAACATCTGCATGAAACTGCTGGAGAGGTCATCAAGAGATTTGAAGCTGGGTGTTATCAGTATGCTGCTGACACCCAGATCTATTTCTCCGTAAAAACATCAGGTAATGAAATGACTCACGTAAATATCTGCTTGCTATTAGTAATGGTTTAAATGAGGGTAACAATATTGGATTGATTAGTCACTGAGTGAGGTATTAATTCCATGGAAGTTACAGATTTCTGATTGGGCCTACATTCTCCCAGAAAGAGCAGGTAAGCAGGTAAGATGCAGGAGTGTCTTTTATCAGCATTAGCAGATGCACACTCTGTGCCCTTTCTTGGACTAAAATGATGTTATCTGCTACACAAGGTGCTAATTTCCAAGCTTGACTTCTCTACATAGGGCTGCTTTTGTATCTGTTCCACAAGCTTTAGTTAGTATAGGATTTGGCAGCCAGGTTGGTCTTTGAGAAGGACTCAAAAAGTCCATGTTATTCAAGCACTTGAAAGTGTTTTATTTCTAGCCTAATGCTAAAGTGATAGTTATCACTGTTTTAGTTGTAACTGGTAAAATTCTGGAACCTTTTGATAGCAACAAAATGTTGTCATGTTATTGCTTGGATAAAGACATTTAAAAAAAAAAGTATAGAGAAAGATCATCTGAAAAAACTGACACACACCCTTCTTTATTTTCTCTGCAGGCTGAAGATGATGATGATGTGGGAACTGAAATGAAGCTATTAAGAGGGCATTCTGGACCAGTGTATAGCACAAGGTTTTTGTCAGACAGTTCAGGATTGCTGTCATGCTCTGAGGACACAACTATCAGATACTGGGATCTCGGATGTTTTACAAACACTGTCTTGTACCAAGGACATGCTTATCCTGTGTGGGATCTGGACATCAGCCCTTGCAGCTTGTACTTTGCTAGCGGTTCTCACGACCGCACAGCAAGACTCTGGTCATTTGATCGGACGTATCCCCTACGGATATATGCGGGCCATTTAGCAGATGTCGACTGCATCAAGTTTCATCCAAATTCTAACTACTTGGCAACAGGATCTACAGACAAAACAGTGCGGCTCTGGAGTACCCAGCAAGGAAACACAGTACGTCTGTTTACAGGTCATCGGGGCCCTGTCCTGTCCCTTGCCTTTTCTCCCAATGGTAAGTACTTGGCCTCAGCAGGTGAAGACCAGCGCTTGAAATTGTGGGACTTGGCATCTGGAACGCTTTACAAAGAACTACGAGGGCATACAGATAATATCACCAGCCTTACTTTTAGTCCAGATAGTAGTTTGATCGCTTCTGCATCAATGGACAACTCTGTTCGGGTTTGGGATATTCGAAACACTTACTGCAATGCTCCTGTAGATGGCTCTTCCAGTGAGCTAGTTGGAGTATATACTGGACAGATCAGTAATGTACTGAGTGTACAGTTCATGGCCTGTAACCTTCTTTTAGTGACTGGAATTGCACAAGAGAATCAGGAACATTAGCCTTTTTAAAAATGGGACAGAAGATGTTATGGAAAACTAGAGTCTATTATAAACTGAGATTATATATAATTGACTGTGAATTTTTTTCCTCTCCCTTTGTTAGATATCCAGAATGATGGAAGTACTGTATTTGAAGGTATCTTTTATTTCTGCAAAAAGGATAGGAAGGGAGAGCAATAGAAGAATTTCACTGTAGTTCTACATTAGTGCAAAGTTAGGAAGCAATGTGATGAAGTCAGCAGCCCAGAATATTTTGGTATAGGGGTAGTCCAAAACCTGGTCCAAACAAGTAAAATCATCAATGGAGCATTTGCACTTAATAATCCTGCATTGATGGGAGCATCCTACCTATTACTCCTAGTGACTTGTCTTAATATCAATTATGTAGTACAGCTGACACCATATTGGATAGAAAAAATCTATTTTGTTCTGGAGATGTTCCCAAATATATAACATTACAGTAATGTTTAAAGTAACGCTGAAGAGCAGTCTCCCAATTTATTAGCATAAAAGATGTGGGATTAAATCTAAATTAAAAAAAAGCTTCTTCCATTCCTGGAATGCTTTGATCCCACAAAGGGAACCTGGTGAATGAAGAGGAAAGACTAGTGTTCACTGCAACCTCCAGTACCATCTCCTGCAATGTCCCAGGGAGCCTTCTGCAGCAGACTTTCAGTTGAAGGGGCTTAAAGGGGGAAGAAGGTATTGCCATTGTATTGTTATTTTTTAATATACATGGCAGTTGTTGTCACTACCAAATATATAAAGTGGTTTTAATTCTTTATATGGACATATTACATTTGTAGCTATTCCTAGATCAGAAATGTGGGATTTTCCCAGATCTGATTGCACTGTGATGGTGATATAAAATACTAGAAGATTGATTGATGAAATAATACATTACCTGCTGGAAGGAACCAGCAAAACATGGCTGAATTTGTTGTAGCACATTTCAACTCCATCTATAAAGACAATTTCCCTCCTCAGAAATATTATCTGCAGACAAATATGAACAAAGATATCCAGGGAATGGAAACTAGTATTACTAAATCATTAATTATTAGAAGATGCAGCTTTGCCAATATCTGATGTTTTCCACTGAAACAAACATTTCAGTAAGTTTTCATATACAAGTGTGAGCATGCAAAATGGAATGGGGGTGGGAACAACAACTTTAATTTCTTCATTCTAAGAAAAGATTGAATATTTCTGCTTTCAGGAAAAAAGATTTTGTATTTTTTTTAATTAAAATGTTTAGTTTAAAGAGAAAAGTTTGGCATCTCTGTATGGAATTCAGATTTTATGAAGTAGATAAATCTAACTTTGTCACATGGGTAAGGATCTTTTTGTATCTTGTCCATGTTAGTCTAACAAATATACAAAAACCATCTCTTCAGAGTTCTGTACCATTTTGCAAATTGTTTTTTAAAACTGAAAACATTTTATATGCAACTTTCCCTAACATACTTTTTACACATCTTGTATGCATCATTTCCCCAAATATATTAATTTTTGTATATGTCTTTTTCAGCCAAAAATATTTTAAGCCGGATGTTAGCAGGCTCTGAATTTCATGTCTGTTCACATTGTGGACTCTATGTTGATGCATCACAAAACTGCTTGAAAATAAATCCACGACAGGTTTCTCTTATCCAGATACATGCTGCAAGCACTACTCATGTTTTTATTCACTTGGTTTGTATATTTTGCAAAGAGGTAGAGGTTGAAGGAAGTTGATTTTAAACAACGCTAACATATTAACATGTTTTAAATTACTGATTGCTGTTTTTTTAAAAATACAGCAAAACGAGCAACCATTTCTTATTAACTTTAATAAAAGTATATTAAAGTTTTTGGTGCTTAAAAAAAACAATGCAATGTAAATGGCTATATCCAGGGAGCAAATCTAACTCAGGAATAAACTCTCATATAATCTTCCAGTATTATATGAGAGTTTATTCTCTCTGCAGATAAATATTCACACCCACTGAAACTCAGCTTTGTACAATTGTGAGGTATTCCAGGGCAGATTTTGGAGGATTCACAGAATTGCAGAGAAAAGCAGAGGGGAATTCTGTTACACAAGCAAAAGTACAATTTGTACAATGTTGGATTTTGTTTTTACATTTCTTTAAGATGGAATGCTCAACTTTTGAGGAACAAAGTGTTATAATAGAGACTACCATTTGAAAGGGAAAAGGAATCATGACAAAGAGGACATTAAGCTTCATTCCATTTAAATTAAAGACAATACGATCACTCGTGCATTTAATTATTTTCTACTTCTGTCACTTTAAAATTCAGTTTAGTAGCAATCTTTGGAGGACCACGAATAGCACATCTAAAAATAGCCACCACAACATGCACTGTAAATTAACTCAACATTAAACAAATACAGACCAAAAGAAAAAGGCAACAGATCTTCCTTGTTAGGAGCCAAAAGCCTGTTGAAAAAGTACTGTTTAATGCCTTCTGAAATGCCAGATGTGATGGTGCCAGGAGCATATCTCAGGGAGGTATGTTCCACAGTGTGCGAGCTACCACTGAAAAGGCCTCCATTCCAGTCCATTCCCCTCTTACCTCTTGCAAGGGTAAGACTTTGAGCGGATTGCCTCTAGCTGTCTATACAGGATGGGCAGACACACACACACACACACACACACAGAGGAGAAAAACAAAAGAATTTCCAAATCAGAATGACAGCAAAAATTCTTAGAGATCTCCTTAGATCAGGCTTTCCAAACTTTTCATGTTAGTGACACACTTTTTAGACATGCATCATTTCACAACACACTCTTACAGCAGGGCATCATTTCGTGACACACTCTTACAGCAGGGCACAAGGCCGGCGCTAGGACCTGCGCGGAATCACAGCAGGTTTGGAGGCAGCAAGGCACAAGGCAGGCACTAGGACCTGCATGGAATCCTGGCAGGGCAGGTTTGGAGGCAGCAAGGCACAAGGCAGGCACTAGGACCTGCATGGAATCCTGGCAGGGCAGGTTTGGAGGCAGCAAGGCACAAGGCAGGCACTGGGACCTGCGCGGAATCACAGCAGGTTTGGAGGCAGCAAGGCACAAGGCAGGCACTAGGACCTGCGTGGAATCCTGGCAGGGCTCAGAGGCAGCAGCAGCCGCGACACACCCAGACACTGCAGCCGACACACATGTGTCACGACACACAGTTTGGAAAGCTCTGCCTTAGATTATTGAGATTATGTTACAATTCCAAAGAACAACAACAAGAAAACTGCAGACACCCACAAAGGTAAGAGGATGCCACAGACAGCAGGAATAAGTTCCATTGATCTAAAATGGCACAATTGCTTAAACATGCATAGACCTATGTTATTAAAGAGGCTCAGTTGAATCCTAATAAACACTCCATGAACAGAAAGCCTTGTAAAAAAGGTAAAAGGTGTTTTGGAGGTGGCTAGTGTAGATATTATCTTGTACAATAAGCTGAGCCTTAAAGTCAAACAGCAGATGCTATATAGATCATATACTGTACCTTATGTCTCAATCTATTTATTAATTACTCAGGATGGTACTCAAGACTATTAACAAAAAATATGAAAAGTTTAAATTCATACTACAAGTATTTAACAATTAAAAGCCAGGGAAAAGAAATGCATTTTTAAAGTTTTTTTAAACACTGAACGAGTGTGGGCAATATGCAGTTTTTAAGAGAATGTGCTTCATGCAGAAAAGCACTCTCCCCCGAATGCTAGAAAGACAAGCCTCTGATAGGGAGGAGGTATCTTCAAAATCTCCCATAAATTTTAACAGCCTGGTCCAATAACAGGGAAGAAGGTCTTTAAAAGTCAATATTAACACCTTAAATTGCACCTGATAAGCAAGTATGGTAACTACAGCATTTTTTTTAGAACAGGCATTATATGATCCCTGAACCTTGTACTGGTTAGCTGCCTAGCTGCTGAACTTGGCATCACCTGTCACTTCCATACAATAAAGAGTTGCTGTTGTTCAGTCGTTTAGTCGTGTCCGACTCTTCGTGACCTCATGGACCATAGCACGCCAGGCCTTCCTGTCCTCCACTGTCTCTCGGAGTTTACTCAAGTTCATGTTCATTACATCGGGGATGCTATCTAACCATCTCATCCTCTGCCGTCCCCTTCTCCTTTTGCCTTCAGTCTTTCCCAGCATCAGGGTCTTTTCCAGTGAGTCCTCTCTTCACATTAGGTGGCCAAAGTATTTGAGCTTCAGCTTCAGCATCTGTCCTTCCAATGAGCAGTCAGGGATGATTTCCTTTAGGATTGACTGGTTTGACCTCCTTGCAGTCCAAGGGACTCTCAAGAGTCTTCTCCAGCACCACAGTTCAAAAGCATCAATTCTTCGGCACTCAGCCTTCCTTATGGTCCAACTCTCACAGCCATACATTACTACTGGAAAAACCATAGCTTTAACTATACGGACCTTTGTCGGCAAGGTGATGTCTCTGCTTTTTAATATGCTGTCTAGGTTTGCCATAGCTTTCCTCCCAAGGAGCAAGCGTCTTTTAATTTCATGGCTGCAGTCACCGTCTGCGGTGATCTTGGAGCCCAAGAAAATAAAATCTGTCACTGCTTCCATTTCTTCCCCTTCTATTTCCCAGGAAGTGATGGGACCAGATGCCATGATCTGGGTTTTTTTTAATGTTGAGTTTCAAGCCAGCTTTTGCACTCTCCTCTTTCACCCTCATCAAGAGGCTCTTTAGTTCCTCTTCACTTTCTGCCATTAGGGTGGTATCGTCTGCATATCTGAGGTTGTTGATATTTCTCCCGGCAATCTTAACTCCGGCTTGTGATTCATCCAGCCCGGCATTTCTCATGATGTACTCTGCATATAAGTTAAATAAGCAGGGTGATAATATACAGCCTTGTCGTACTCCTTTCCCGATTTTGAACCAATCGGTTGTTCCATGTCCGGTTCTAACTGTTGCTTCTTGACCCGCATACAGGTTTCTCAGGAGACAGGTAAGGTGGTCTGGTACTCCCATCTCTTTAAGAATTTGCCACAGTTTGTTGTGATCCACACAATCAAAGGCTTTAGCGTAGTCAATGAAGCAGAAGTAGATGTTTTTCTGGAACTCTCTTGCTTTTTCCATGATCCAGCGAATGTTGGCAATCTGATCTCTAGTTCCTCTGCCTCTTCGAAACCCAGCTTGCACTTCTGGTAGTTCTCGGTTCACATGCTGCTGAAGCCTAGCTTGTAGGATTTTGAGCATAACCTTGCTAGCATGTGAAATGAGCGCAATTGTACGGTAGTTTGAACATTCTTTGGCATTGCCCTTCTTTGGAATTGGAACGTAAACTGACCTTTTCCAATCCTGTGGCCACTGTTGAGTTTTCCAAATTTGTTGGCATATTGAGTGCAGCACTTTAACAGCATCATCTTTTAGGATTTTAAATAGCTCAGCTGGGATACTGTCTTCTCCGCTATCTTTGTTGTTAGTAATGCTTCCTCATCATCATTGGCGATCACTCGTAGCCAAGTAAGATTGTCTTCCAAAGGTAAAATTTTAACGGTGAATCCATAAGTGGCTATAAAGGCCAATTCTGGATCCGCACAACCTCCCGCAATGAGGGCATAGGTTTCCGGGTGGGAGACGGTCATGATGAGGGTTTGCCTGACGTGCCTTCCTTTTAGCTCTTTTATCCTTTTCGCCCTGTACTCATGCTTCTTCAAAGTCCATAGCGCCATTAATAAAGGATGACCTCCAATTGAAACGCTCATGAGTTAGGGCTTCCCAGTTCTCAATGCTGATATTACATTTTTTTAAATTAGCTTTGAGAGTATCTTTGAATCTCTTTTGCTGTCCACCAATATTCCGTTTTCCATTCTTAAGTTGGGAGTAAAGTAGCTGCTTTGGAAGACGATGGTCAGGCATTCGAACAACATGACTGGTCCAGCGAAGTTGATGTTGATGATGTTTTCTTATCTCGGCAGCCATCTATCTACAAAAGCCGACATCGACGCTGAAATTCAGCATCGCCTGAGCTCTGCGAGTGTAGCTTTCTCCCGAATGAAGCATAGAGTGTTTGAGGATCGGGACATTCGCAGGGAGACCAAAATGCTTGTTTACAAAGCCATTGTACTACCAACCCTTCTGTACGCCTGTGAAACATGGACCCTCTACAAACGCCACCTCCAACTTCTTGAAAGATTAATGCTTCCTAAGGCCCACTTGACTTCACTCTCTAGGATGTCCGGCTCAAGGTCAGTGACCACACCATCGTATTTATCAGGGATATTAAGATCTTTCTTGTATAGTTCTTCTGTGTATTCTTGCCACCTCTTCTTAATCTCTTCTGCTTCTGTTAGGTCCCTGCCTTTTTTGTCCTTTATCATGCCCATCTTTGCATAAAACGTTCCCTTGATATCTCTGATTTTCTTGAAGAGATCTCTAGTCTTCCCCATTCTATTGTTTTCCTCGATTTCTTTGCATTGTTCATTTAAGAAGACCTTCTTATCTCTCCTTGCTATTCTCTGGAAATCTGCATTCAGTTGGTTATATCTTTCCCTTTCTCCCTTGCCTTTTGCTTCCCTTCTTTCCTCAGCTTTCCTATAAATAATATACAATAAAGAGTAGACTCATGTAAAGCACATTGCAATAGGCAAGATATAGACCCAAGGCATTAATCGGACTTGCTCAAGAAAGGTCACAGTTGGCATATGAGGCATCCAGGAAGATTTTCTTCAGTAGTTTCTAAATCTCAGGAAGTAATATATTCAGTATTGGTCAGATCCTACCTCAAGAACTATGTCCAGTTCTGGATACAACACTATGAAAAATTCAAAGAAAATGGAATAGGTTCAGAGAAGAGCAAGGAAGATGTTCAGAAGACTAAAAACTAAAACCTATGAAAAGAGATTGAGTGAGGTAAGTATGTTCAGCCATGGAAAAAGATGATTGAGGGGGGAATACTATAGCAAGTTGAAGTGCCAGTCAAGACTGTTACCTATAATTCCACAATGCTTGGCACAAACTAACGGATTCAATATTAATATTAAATATTAATTGAATATTAAAAACTCTAGAGCAGGGCTTTCCAAAGTTTTTCCCGCAGCGACACACCAACCGGCGTTGATGTGTCGCCGCAGGAAAACCCGGAAGTGCGGCAGCGCGCAAAAACCCGGAAGCGCTGCTGCTGCTTTCGGGTTTTGCATGCTGCAGTTGGTGTGTCGCCGCGGGAAAACCCGGAAGCGCTGATGATGATCAGCGCTTCCGGGTTGTGTGGCGACACACCAGACTGTGTGTGGTGACACACTTTTGTGTCGCGACACAGTTTGGAAAGCTCTGCTCTAGAGCCTCGTGTGGCGCAGAGTGGTAGGTGGCAGTATTGCAACCAAAACTCTCCCCACGACCTGAGTTCGATCCCAGCGGAAGCTGGTTCTCAAGTAGCCGGCTCAGGTCGACTCAGCCTTCCATCCTTCCGAGGTCGGTAAACTGAGTACCCAGCTTGCTGGGGGAAAGGTAATTACAGCTGGAGAAGGCAATGGCAAACCACCCCGCTCTATAGTCTGCCAGGAAAACGTCGCGAAAGCAGCTTCTCCCCAGGGGTCACATGACTCGGTGCTTGCACAGGGGAACCTTTCCTTTCCTATTAAAAACTCCATAACAGGTAAGAGTAGTTTGATAGTGGAACCAATTACCTGGAGAAGTGGAGAACTCCCCTTTGTTGGATGTGTTCAAATAGGTGCTAGAAATCCATCTGTCTGGATGCTTTCATCTGAATTTCTGTCCTACGCAACACATTGGACTCAATGGCTAACATGGACCCTTCCCCCTCTGTAGTTTTATTATTCTATGAGACCACATAACTTGTATAGAGGCCTAAATTGCATTATCTTTCCAATTTGTCTCCCTAGTGTTTGCTTCTGGTTGGCCTACAAACAAAAGACTCAGAGGCATACATTGAATAAATAGTTGTTTGCAACTTGCTGGCCACCTTCCTTCTCTGTCTCATCAACAAACAGCTTTTTAAATGCATACAAATACAATGATCTTCCTTTGATCACTTATTACAAGCTATGGTTTAGTTTTATGCTTACCAGCAGTGTAGATTGTCAATTGCATGGCAAAGGCAACTCCTTTCCAGGAGTGATAAAACTCTCAGCAGTGTGATTGAAACTGTAGGCTGAAAGACTGGAGTTCTCATACATTCTCCCCAAGAAACCCACTGTGCCTACACATCCTAGCCCCACCTCCTGCCCTGGTGTAGCTGCTTGGTAGTTGGTAGTGCTACTATCACCTATCTTCCAGAGGGCACTTAACCTGATATCCTCTCCAGCTCCAATGTATGTATGAGGGCTCCCACAACCTGTGCTGTCTTTAAAATTTATGCAACATAAATTTTAAGCTCTAATGGGTAAAATATATAAAGATACAAGGAGAATAAAAAAGAGTTTCCTGGTACTAAAAAATAGTGGCCAGCATATCCCACTGGGAAAAATATTCAGCCTCCAATGAGCAGCCGCCACCCCCATCATCTTTGGAAATGAATGATACAGTTCATTTCCTGTACTAACATTTACATTTTTTACATTTATAACTTGGAAATCCTCTATCTTAATGCCATTGTAGGCTTTACTTCAGAAATGTTCTTTTGAGCACTTGCTATATCCTGTAGGACCAGGGGCAAAAAAACAGCTCTAGATCTCAGTTGTGGATACTTGTAAGCCTAGAATATCTGAATTGTAAAACTCTCTTACACCACTTCTAAGGCTGTTGAGATGGTTGAATTCTCTATTTATTTATTTAATTTATGTTGGTTTGTACCAGCCAATTCTTAGGTTGGTAGCTTTGAGTACCCCAGAACTGAGGAGTCTGTAAATATTTGAGCATACTTAAAGATCACCATTTTAAAAAGACTATGGCAAATATTAATAATGCAATTACTACATTTTGTGAGACAGTGTAGTTTTTGATCTGTAAAATTTGTTCTATAAACTTCCTTGAAGTTTTGCATGCAAACCGATTGAAAGAATTTAAACAAGAGAAGCCAGCATGGCTGTTGGACGCCCCTTCATTGTGTGGGTGACATTATTATCGGAGCAGGTTCTCGGAAGTCAAAAGAAAGGTCAGGGAGATGGACTGCCAGTCTTTTACTAGTTGGAAGATGGCGCTATACAATCCAATTTAGCAGGTTGCAGCCTAGGAAGAAAGAGTTTCAAATACGAAACTGACATTTCATTTTATTCTTATTGAAAAAGATGAGGTCAAAAGCTAAGCAGGATCTTGGAGGGACAGGTACAGGCTAGCCCGTGAAATCAAACATCCCAAAAGAAGGCAAGAGCACACCAGTTCTGTACTGGTGCCAAGCAAACTGAGCGGACATGTCTGTAAAATCCCCAGGAATCCGAGCCGACTCGGAGACTTTACTTTTTTAAGCCTCTGGTGGGCACATTTCTGCGGGTATAATCAGTGTTGGCTTCGATTCTTACTATGAAATAAAACTTAGTAAATATGGTTGGCTGGCTTGCACTCAGCACGCCGCACTAACTCAGCCACTGTGGTGTGCAAACCATGGTTTACGGCTTACTGTCTTGGCTGATGGCTCGGCGAGGCCCGGAACAGCAGAGGGCGCCGCCGGCTTCCGAGCCCGGCGGACGGGTCGCTGGCGGCCGGCTGGAAAAGGGAGGAGGAAGCCTCGGCCGGGAGCCTTATCAGCGGGCAGCAGTAAGGGCTGGGCCCGGCTTCATGGGGCCGCGCCGACCCAGCCCGTGAGGGGCCGCCCTCTCCCGCTCGGCCAGAGAAGGAATCGCTGCGGGCTCAATGGCGGGCTTGGCTCTCCGCCTTCCCTTGCTGGTGCGGCTGTGGCGGCGGCAGAGCCTGCGGGGCTCCTCCTGGCCTCGGGCTCTCTTCAGCCCGGCGGCCTCCGGGGGCGCGGGATGGACCGCGGAGAGGTGCGGGTTCTCCGCTTCGCCCTCCGGCACTCTTCGCCATGTGCCGCCCGTTTCCCGCTCCGCCTCCTCCTGGGCAGCCGCGACGGAATCCTCGCGGAAGAAGCCAGGCGACCCCCAAGGGACCGAGCCGCCCTCGGCAGCAGGGCCCGGCGACCGCGCTGTCTCGGACGCCAAGAGGCTTTTGACGCTGGCGTACCCGGAACGCTGGAAACTGACAGGTATCTCCTCCCCGGCTGGAGCTCTCGGGTTGCAAAGCGCGCTGCCCTCTCGCGCGGGCGCGTTGCTTGATTTTACGCTTTGACTTTACTCCTGCGATATCTTTAGCAGGGTCGTCTCTCCCCTCCCCGAGAACTCATAACTGGCTCCCGCAGGCAGCGAGGAAAGGCTGCCGCTGGTAGCTGCTGCTGCTTCCTGTTCCCTTCCTGCCGCCTCCCAGTCCTTCGCTCCACCCCAGCGTGGGCTCAAGCAAATGCCCACCATGGATGCCCTCGCGCTGCTCTTGACTCCTTTGCTCGCCCTCGCCTTTTCTTCCCCGCCGCGAGGGTGGTTGATCTCCGCCCCACATTCTTTGATCCGTATGGGGTTCTACTCAACTCAAGATCTACATGGACTTCGAGCCCATTTCCGTGACCTCCTCGCATATTCCTGACCCCACCGTATCTGGATCACTTTGCAATTCCCTTCCATTTGCACCCCAATTTAGTACCTTTGGGAAGTCTTGGATTACAACTCCCATCATTTCTCACCAGCATGGACAAGCCTTTCATACAGACTTCTCAGCACGATTTGCTTTCTAGAGGGGGAACTCAGATTTGCTGTTAGGCAGCTGCTTCTTACTTTTCTTCTGTACCTCTGTACAGTAGGAAGACTTTTCTTGGACTGTTTCAGGGGTGCTAGGACAACCAGATATGGGCTGCCAAAATCTGGACAACCCCTAGATGGCAGCAAATAAATAAAGGAAATTCTTGGCTGCTCACTCTTTGCAATCCAGATGTGATAGGTCTAAGCCAGGGGTCACCAAACTCTTCAGCTCATCGACCCCTTCATGAAGTTTCAGATTGTTTATTGACCCCCAAATATTTATTATCTGAAAATAATTTAATAAATACTATTTTAACTAATAGTACTACAAATAATAATGATAACAACAACAAGTGGTATCTGTATGAATTGCTAACCCCCACCTCACTTAGGCTGGATTCACATATAGGTAAAGGTTCCCCCCGCACATTTCTGCAGTCGTGTCCGACTCTAGGGGCCGGTGCTCATCTCTGTTTGTTAGCCGAAGAGCCAGCGTTGTCCGAAGACGCTTCCACGGTCATGTGGCTGCATGACGCGCGCGGAACGCTGTTACCTACCCACCGAAGTGGTACCTATTAATCTACTTGCATTTGCATGCTTTCGAATTGCTAGGTTGGCAAGAGCTGGGGCGAGTGCGGGAGCTCACTCCGTCACACGGGGCTAGGGATTCGAACCTCCGAACTTGCGAGCGTCTTACCTGCTGAGCCACCACGCCCCTCTAGATTCACATAGTTCACATAGCGCCCCAGAATAGAATGGGGTTGGCTAGGTTTTGACTCATATTTTTGCAAATCCAGACAGTTGGAGTTTTGAAGTAAACTAAAGCTCAGACCATTTCCCCACTGTTTACTTGTGCCCTATGTTGGCACAAAACAGTACCATTATAACCCTGCCATTGGATGTCCAAATTGCCAGTCCCTAATCTTGCATTGTGTTTCTTGTGAATTCTGGCTAAATCCCTTTCGGCTGATTTGATATATAATGCTTGTGCACCAGTCATTACAGTAATGCTGTTTGGTTTTCTTACGTGTACTACCAAAGATATTGCATGTTTGATACTATGCCATATTGCAAAATCAAATTACATAATATCCACAGCTACACCCCCTGCAAGGCAGTTTTTCTTTGAGCTTGTGGTAAAACTGTTCAAGTCAAATATTGTAATTAAGAATGCAGTGAAACTTTAATCCGTGTGTAGTTCAAGAGTTAAGATCTTGCAGTAAAACGGAAGATAGGAATCAATAGGAGTTTAGCTCAAAAGGCATTTTTTTCATTTTGCAGCTGTATTTGGGCAGGGCAAATTGAACATCATCAAAGCTTTAATGTGAATTTGCTATAAATTTAAATAGAAGGGAAGTATTATTCATATTGTAGCTTACATTTATGGGATCATAAAAAAATCCCTTATACAATTTGCAGGTAAGGACACTGGGAGTTTCACAAAAGTGGAGTTTGGCTTGAAGGCCTTTCAAGTTAGTGATACTAGGTTGCTTAACACAGTGACCTGGAGTACAAATAATGCTAAGGTATAATGTGGCTTGTTTGATTTTGATTTAGTGTAGTGTCAGCCCAGTCATTATGCTTTGTAAATTGTGGTTTATGGCTTTCTTCAGTGTGAAAATCCAGCCATTATGGCCTATTGAGTAAGGTAAGTTTAAAGCAGGGCTTCCCAAACTTTTCATGTTGGTGACACACTTTTTAGACATGCATCATTTCGCAACACACTCTTACAGCAGGGCATCATTTCGCGACACACTCTTACAGCAGGGCACAAGGCAGGCGCTAGGACCTGCGCGGAATCACAGCAGGTTTGGAGGCAGCAAGGCACAAGGCAGGCACTAGGACCTGCGTGGAATCCTGGCAGGGCAGGTTTGGAGGCAGCAAGGCACAAGGCAGGCACTAGGACGTGCACGGAATCCTGGCAGGGCTCGGAGGCAGCAGCAGCCGCAACACACCCAGACACTGCAGCCGACACACTAATGTGTCGCGACACACAGTTTAGAAAGCTCTGGTTTAAAGCCAACCATGATTTCTTTTTATAAACAACACCTGTGGTTTATTAACAAGCCATAGTTGATGCATAGAGACTTTGGTAATATTATGCCATAATATCTTCGTTAATTTTTAAGGTGCAGTCTTTCACATATCCACAGTTACCTGGGATTATGCTAAATTGACAAGCAGGAGATTTTAAGATACCTTGCATTTAAGGCAAAAGACCAACAAGGCTACCATTCACAAACAATTTTCAGTTTAATCCATTAGAATAATGTTAACGTTCAGAATATATTTTAAAAAATGTTTTTATAAAGAGCTTAAGTATTTTATAAAACATTAATGTAAAACTTACATTAATCTTTAATTACTAAAAAGATGGTATGTTTGTTCCCCCCTTCCCTCCCCAGCTGCTGTTGGCTTTTTGGCTATTTCCAGTGTCATCACTATGTCTGCCCCTTTTTTCTTGGGGAAAGTTATTGATGTCATTTACACAACTCCAACTGGTGAACTTGCAGAGAACCTGTCCACGCTCTGTGCCTTATTAACTGGAATATTTATATTTGGCGCCGCTGCCAATGGAATACGTGTCTACCTCATGCAGATTTCAGGTAATTGGGTACAAATGTAAAATTACATATTTTTGTCAGTTATATAGAATTCCATCTGTTCTAGGCCTATGGTATATAAGATATTCAAGATACAGAGCCAGATGCAGCAAGAGCTTCCTGATCTCCTTTTATCAGAACAAGGGTGAGCTATTTGTGACCCACAATCCACATGTGACCCTGAATTTTCTTTCCAGCCATAGAAATTGTGCCATTGAAACCAGGAGAAACAATAGCATAATTTCTATGGAACAACAAGAAAAAACATCAAAAACTGAAAGGGCTTCTCAACTTTAAATGCCCTTTTCTGCCACAAAATCATGTTCTACGTATTGTTACCAAGATGCACAAAATATCTCATTTCTTTTGTGTTTTTAATCAATATTACTTTTTGATCCAATATTTCATTAAATGCATACAGCCCCCTCCCTTCCTGCCTTTCTGTACAGCACATTTCTTCTTTGATGAGGATCTAGTCATAGTGCAGTAATAATTGTTGTTGTTTTATTTATTATGAGCCTATAACGGAGTGTAGTACAGACACAGAATAAAATGACAATTGGAACAGAATACATTACAATTAAATATAATATCATAATATAAAATAAGGAGTCTTTATACTAAAAGGACGTAACGTTGTAAACCGCCCAGAGTCCGCTGTTGTGGAGATGGGCGGTCATAAATTCGATAAATAAATAAATAAATAAATAACATATAATAATCACCTCAATACAGTGAAAATGACAGGTAAGAATTTATTTATTTTAAATCTATTTCATAGGCGCCCACGAAAAAGAAGTATTTTTATTGCTTTGAGTGATCTGATTCCAAACATAAGCCTGGTGGGAGTTTATTCCACAGAACTGGAACCAGATGAAGAAAAGCTCTTCACCATGAGGTGGCTATTCTAGTAGTAGTAGAGCCAAATGACCCTAGCTGGAGAATTGGGTCAAATGCACAGGGACATGAGCCATCAGCCGATCTTTCAAATAACTGGCTTTGCCCATATGCAGGGTACAATGTGTCAACACCATTAATCTGTACTGGTATCTTTCTCAAAATCCCGATTTGTGTTAAAAAGAGATGGGGCAAAATAAAGAAGATCCAGCATAGTACAGGATTCTGAGCACGAATCCAAGAGGGGCGTGAAGAGGTATGGGGTAATCCAGTCAATAGGCTGCTCCAGTAATCAAGCATGACGCAGTCAAGGCAGGAACCAAGAGCTTGGTTGTCTGGTAGTGCTGAACTGAAGGATTCTGCAAACATTCAGTAAATGGAAATAATGCCTTTTAATGGGTTTTTCAAAGAAAAAACAGTCTGTCATTGAATTGGGATTCCTAGGTTCCTCGCGGCTGGAGAGACCTGCAAGTAGTAGCCTTGAAATTCAGAGTAAGGAAAAGGAAGGGTGATAAGATGATCAGAGTGGAATGCAGTGATCTCTATCTTACCAATATTTGGTTTCAGACAGTTGGAGCACATCCAATGTGAACTCCTGCTTAGGCAGTTGGAGAAAGTTGCTCACCCAGTATCACCCACAATAGAGACAGATTAATAGATCTGAAGGACATCAGAGTATAAGTGGTAGTGAACTTGGAATATCACAAATAACTTTTGGGAATGGTAATAATGCTAAGGTTTTTTTTTTAATATTAAAATATTTTCTATAAATTGCCATACTTCTTGACTGTTTTAGGGCAAAGAATTGTGCAACGTCTGAGAGCAACAATATTTTCTTCTCTCTTGAAACAAGAAGTAGCTTTTTTTGACAAAACCAGCACTGGAGAGCTGATTAATCGCTTGTCTTCAGACACAGCTCTCTTGGGCCGTTCAGTCACTGAAAACCTTTCGGATGGGTTAAGAGCTGCGGGTCAGGCCTCAGCTGCTATTGGGATGATGGTATGTGTTTGCACTGTTCTCCTTCCATTTCTGCAGATCCTATGGTATAACACTGCTTCCCCCCCACCCCCACCCCGCCATCCATCTTAATATCTTTACTAGGATCAATTAGAAATTAAATAAATAAATAACTAGGTCTACACATTGCATTAAGGAGTTATTATTTTAACAATGATTTGTTGAAAAATATCTAATTGGCAGGGAGGGCAGGTATGGTGGTTAAGAGGTTGGATTTGGACCAGAGAGACCCAGTTTCAAGTCCCTACCTGACCATAGAGCTCACCGGATGACTTTAGGCCAGTCTTTCTTTTTCAGTCACATCTACCTTACAGTGCTGTTGCGGTGGATGAGAAATTAGGGAATGTATGTCTCATTCACACTATGAATTCACAGAGAAAAGGGACATAAATAACATAACTGAATATCACTAAGCCATAAACCATGGTTTACAAGCTGTAATGGCTTTACTCAACCAAAGACAATCTGGTTTAAGCACATGGTATGAACTAGGTTGTTATGTAATGCAAATATTAAAACTATATTTAATTATATGTTATGAAAAGAGGGTAACTCAATGGACAGAAGTTGCAGCATTAAAATTATTTATTTATATTTATTTATTTAATTTTTATCCCGCCTTTATTATTTTTATCAGTGACTCAAGGCGGCAAACATACCTAATATTCCTTCCTCCTCCTATTTGCCCCACAACAGCAACCCTGTGAGGTGAGTTGGGCTGAGAGAGAGTGACTGGCCCAAGGTCACCCAGCCGGCTTTAATGCCTAAGGCGGGACTAGAACTCTCAGTCTCCTGGTTTGCTATTGGCTCCTTCCTAGGGCTAAGAGAGAGAGACTGGCCCAAGGTCACCCAGCCGGCTTTCATGCCTAAGGCGGGACTAGAACTCAGACTCCTGGTTTCTAGCCCAGCACCTTAACCACTAGACCAAACTGGCTCTCTAATCTAAAATTATACCACAGATTAATAGTTTCCATGATAAAGGAAAATCATACAATCCCACCTTCCCATCAGTAGCACTAGAATAGACAAAAATATTGTATTACATGTGAATATCTAGAGTCCTTTGGCTCCAAATGTGCTTTTTATATTTAGCAGTAAAAGACTCCCAAGTGCTTTGCTTTATATGACTGAAGGTGGAGAGGTCACAAGATATATGAGAAAAGCTAATAAAACTAACAATGCATCATTTTTAGTCTCTCTTCCTTCTGGTTTGAGTTGTAATGCAGTTGTGTCCTGTGGTTTTAGTGAGGTTTAATCATACAAGTGAGTGGAACCTATGTTGATAGCTGTGTCCTATACAGCAGCTGTTATTGCTCATAATAGTTACAGCATAGTTCCAAGTGAATAATTCAGCAATAGGGAGCTAGGTCTGAGAAATGGGAACTGGTTTTAAAAAACTGCAAAAAAAAAATTGAAAGGAAACAGCCCAGCATGTTGGTGGTCCTTGCTTACCAACCACTTGTTCAGTGACCATTTGAACTTGCGACAGTGCTGAATTAGTATTACTTATGACTGATCCTTGAAGTTCCAGCCATCACAGCACCCCCACAGTCACGTGATCGCAATCTGGGCGCTCAGCGTCCAGCTCACAATTACGACATTGCAGTGTCCCATGGTCACCATTTGCAACTTTCTTTGCCAGCTTCCTACATGCAAAGTCAATGGGGAAGCCGACAGGAGGTCACAAATGGTCACCATGTGATGTCCTCATTTAACAACAGCACAGGATTCGCTTAACGACAACAACCGGAAGTGACAAATTCTGGTCCCAATTGCTTTCACTAACAGAGTATTTGTTATAACCTGTATTTGAAACATTTGATTAATAAATCTAGCAAAACCTCTGTAAACTGTATTAAAAAGTTAATATCAGTGCTTTTTTACTTCTAGTTTTTTGTGTCTCCCAAACTTGCTACATTGGTCCTAACTGTAGTACCATCTCTGGCTGTCATAGCTGTGCTTTATGGAACGTATTTACGAAAACTGGCTAGAATGACACAGGATTCCCTCGCAGACGCTACGCAGGTAGGTTCTCAATTGTTCAAATGAGAATGTTGAAAGATAGTATTGAACTGCCCTGAGCTTTTCTCGTTCATGCTCATCTCCCACAAGTCCCCACTCTGTTCTGATTGAAGTCATTTCCACATAGCCACCATTGTAATTCCCCAGTTGGAAGCAATTTTTCTGTACCATCACATCTGAAAGTATCTTATAGCTTGAGATGCTTGAAGAATTTGTTCTTTGTGAATTCCAATGTGAACTGACCTGATCTGATTGCTTGGATTAACGAGATGATTCAAATTAGGCTATCCTTTTAGAAGGATTTTGCCTTTCTCTAAGCTTATAATGCACTGCCAAATGTGTTTAGAAATACATACTCTTAGATAAAATATACTTAGAAAATGTATTTGAATTTTGGCTGATTAAAAATGAATAGCTCATTATGGAAATAGGTCAGAACAGGTTGTGAATGAACATATAAAATTAACACAGTCTGGAAATAGTGTCATCCATTCTTCCCTAGCCTAATATGTTGTATTTTAGTATGATAAATGCATCTCGGCTATGTATATAGTTTAGCAGAAAAGACCCACTGTTAGTTTAATGACAACATGCACTGAGGGCAATCCAGGAAGGCTTGTGGGAGATTATCTTAATTTTCACATTTTGTTTACTGCAGTTAGCAGAAGAACGGATTGGAAATTTAAGAACCGTTCGAGCTTTTGGGCATGAGTTAACTGAAGTGGAAAAATATCAGAACAAGATTCAGTATGTGCTACAATTGGCCAAAAAGGAAGCAATAGCTCGAGCAGGATTCTTTGGAGCAGTAAGTATATGAAGAAGGTGAGCAATCATCTGTGTTTTTGTGATGTTGAGACTGTTCCCTTGAACATTTAAATTGTTATTTTGATATATCTGCAGTTGGACATTTTTTTTATCATGACCATCAATAAACTAATGTATTAAATAGGTTTACAGAAATTATTTACAACAGCTTTCAGGCATGCATAAATACATTTTCATGATGCTACTCCATTTTTAGATAAGCAGCATTATGCAGAGAGCAGAAAAAAGAGCAAGAAATGTTAAGCCAAAATAATCAAAAGTTAAGAAAGAATTAAGAAAAAGAAAAGTAAACAGTACTGAAATTAATTTATATCAACATTTTTCACTATACCTCCCCATTACTTTCTATCTTTGCAACCCATCATTGCTTCTACCACATCTATATGCCACTTCATCATTATCATCATTGGCGATCACTCATAGCTGAGTAAGATTGTCTTCCAAAGGTAAAATTTTAACAGTGGATCCGTAAGTGGCTATAAAGGCCAATTCTGGATCCGCACAACCTCCCACAGTGAGGGCATAGGTTTCCGGGTGGGAGATATGTTGCCTTTTGTTCACTAAAGTTCTGACCTCTCTCTTTTTAAGGATCTCATCAGCTCCATATAACCACAATTATTTTTTAGTCTTCCCCTTCCTCCTAACCTATTTACTCTTCCTCATATGTCAGTTTTGCAAGTCAACCAGCATTGTCTGCACACAAAACTACACATATGTTCATGTCCTTCACAAACATACTTTTTCCATCACCTCAAGCATTCCTTACATTTTGAGCCACAAATGCATGAAACAAGCAAAGAGACATCACAGCTGGGTTTGTGCCTAAGGTGGGACTAGAACTCACGGTCTCCCAGTGTCTAGCCTGGTGCTTTAGCCATCACTGTTATTGCATTCATCAACCAACCTTCAACTCTATATTTGCATAAACATTTCATAATGTAAGCCTATTGACATTCTCATATATTTTCTCTAAATCAATAGATGCACAATAAATATTCTTTCTCACATGACCTGAAAAGCAAAAAAATCTGATCTGTATACCCCTTGTCCTGCATAAAGCCTCACTGTAATTCCCAAGATTGTCATTGTCATCTCTTGAACCCTTTGAGTCAGAATCCTGCCACTTTCCCACCCACACTTACTAAATTAATCCCCTTGTTGGTTTTTTTTAATACATTCTTGCTACTTTTCCTTTTGCATAAAGGGACATTTTTCCAAATATCAGGCACTGATACAGTCCTCACAGACAGATTAAAAAGTTGCACAGCCACTCTATAAGCAAACCACATAATATTTTAACATTTCTTCCATTATACTGTATACTCCTGCAGCCTTGCCATTTTTCAACATTCTCACAGCCTGTATGACTTTTTTTTGTCTTGGACAACTATATTTATAACACTTGAAGTTTCAGTTCCACTCCTCAATATATCATTGTCATTCTCATACAGATCTCTCAAATAGTCATTCCAGCATTTCCTCATTTCAATAACATCCCAGATCATTTTATCTGTTTTATTTTTAATTCCATTCACTCTGGTGGGGACTCTTTGTTTAGCCCTCTTCACCCGCTTCTGAAGCAAAATTTTATTTCCATTAAAATTGCTGTGCATTTTCTTTGCCTTGTTTAATATTAACCATTCCTTGCTCTCTTGCACTATATTCTTTGCAACTATCTTTTTCTCTCTATACACATTATACAATATCTTCCTCTCACCATTTTTGCAATAATCCTTCTATGTGCATTTTTTCCACATCCAGTCTCTTTCACCATCATTCTGCTAAGCATCCTTTTTTGTATGCCCTGTTAATATAACTCCACATATTTCTGTCACACTTTTAAATCATTTTCACATTGTTCTAAACAGCTTCTACACCCTCAGTTTGTATATACACATTCCATTTATTCTTCTGGGAGATTAAGTTATATTCAAAAACTTTTTAATATAATATTTTCATTTGTGCTTGCTCTTCCTGCAATCATTCTACTTGAACTATTGTTTTTTTCCACTTCTTTCCTTCCATGTCCCTTTTTTCCCCCAAGATCTATTTTTGGGATTACTAAGAAATGGTCTTTCTCACATTCACATGTTCTTATCAACCTTGAACCCTTCATTAATTCCCTCAAAGTTTCATCACAGTTAGTCAAATCAATCGTGTTTTAGATTTATATTTCTCCCTTTGTCACAAATCTTTTGATGTTTGCAATTATTAAAGATGCAGTTATGGTCCCCCAAATAATGAAGTTATTGCTGAAAATATTTCAGAATATTTTCTGAAAGTGCCTTCCCCCTAGTATTGCCTCTGACATATACTGTACAGTATATAATTACTAACATGTATTTATTTGTTCAGCTATGGAGTCCTTCAGGCAAAGGCAGAAACCTGCAAGATGAGCCACTCCCTAATTAATATTAATAATTAATATACATGCATTGCCAACAGTCACTCATGCCCTTGTCATCTCCCATATAGATTATTGCAACACGCTCTACATGGGGCTACCCTTGAAGAGTATCCGGAAGCTTCAGCTGGTCCAGAATGCAGCTGCACGAGTAGTCATGGGTGCTATAAGATCAGCACATGTAACACTGCTGCTCCATGCGCTGCATTGGGTACCAATTTGCTTCCGGGTCCAATTCAAGGTGTTGGTTATCACCTTTAAAGCCTTACGTGGCATGGGACCTGGGTACCTGAGGGACCGTCACATCCCAATTACATCTACCCGCCCCACCCAGTCATGCAGGGAGGGCATGCTTCAGATCCCATCAACAAAAGAATTTCATCTAGTGGGGTCCAGGGGTCGTGCCTTCTCTGCGATAGCACCCGCCATATGGAATATCTTGCCCCTGAAGGTGAGGTGGGCACCCTCGCTCCTGGCCTTCAGGAAGTCTTTAAAGACCTGGTTCTGCCGCCTTGCCTGGAACGAAGAAATAATAGTTCCTCCTGGGGGTGGTTAGCTTAGTAATATCCTCCTTTTAAGAACACACCATCTCTTGGATTTTTTATTTATTTTATAGTAGATTTTAGATGTATAGGTTTTTAACTTTTTATAATATGATTGTAAACCGCCCAGAGTCTAACATGGTAGAGATGGGCGGTGATAAATCCAATTAATTAATTAATTAATTAATTAATTATTCTTGTAATTTCATACAATATCAATATATCCAGTAGAGTTGAAGCAGTGGATGTGAAATGCCATTTCAAGGCAGTGAATGCCATTTTGGAAATATCAGTATAATGCTGCCTTGTGTTTAAAGCAGCCTTTCTCAACCTTTTGACTCTGGAGGAACCCTTGAAATATTTTTCAAGCCTCAACGAACCCCTGCACATTCAGGCTCAAATATAAGCCAGAAGTTACAAAATTATTTTATTTGTTTCATGTGTAGGCCTTTATATATGCATTAACAGTGTTCTTAAACTAAAAATAAAGAATGAAACTTACCTCTTTAATGTGAAGTTGCCCAAATTTGAAATATTTTTTTAAATCATGATCTCCCAGGGAACCCCTAGTGACGTCTTGCAGAACCCTAGGGTTCCACGGAACCCTGATTGAGAAACCCTGGTTTAAAGGGATGGTCTGTGATCTCATTGGAGGGGAACCTTGGTTCACCCTCCTTCCCACCTCCTGGCATCCTGCAATAGCAGCATGGTTAAGTAAATTGACTGCTTTAGAAGTTTAGAAGGCATTGAAATTTACCACCATGGCAAGCACAGAAACACATGGACACACTAGTAGTTCATCCTGTTTTATTGTGAAAAGACAGATGAGATGTGGTCAGCTATGAATCTGAGGGGGTGGGACGAAGTACTTCATTACTAGCCAGCAGGTGATTGGCTAATAATTGGCTGATAGTTCTCTGGGCTCAACTATTGGCCAGAAAGGTAAACACTGATTGTCTGGTGGTTCTAGAGTTCTGTAAGCTTACAACCATGTAAATACAACTATGATGGTAGCCTTCAAAATCTGAGTAGAACTAAAAATAGTCAAAGCATTCTTAGGTGCATTTGAAACTGGATTCTGGATTGGAAGTTGAAAAAGCTAGTCATCTGAAAGTGCCCAAAAATCTCTACCATAATCTGGATTAAAGGATTGGTGCTTTTAATTATGGAAGTCTAAATACTAAGAGTACTATTTTGATACATTTCATGGTCTTATTTTAGGCCAAAGGTAGGTGAGGGGTGTCTGTTCTTCCCTCTCTTGCAATATTAATCCATAAATCTGAGAACATTGTAGAAGATGCAGCTCTGAAGAATGACATTGAAAGTTCTGCAATCAGCACTTTTTCCTTTTCTTTCTTTGCAGACGGGGTTATCAGGCAATTTGATTGTGCTTTTTGTTCTCTACAAAGGAGGATTACTAATGAGTAGTGCCCATATGACTGTTGGTGAACTGTCTTCTTTCTTAATGTATGCTTTCTGGGTTGGCATAAGCATTAGAGGTAATATATACTTAAAATTAAATGTTCAAAATAGATAGGCAAGATATCAGATCAGAAGGTGAGACAGCCTTCTCCAACTTGCCTTTCTCCAGATGTGTCAAGAACATTTCCCAAAATTTTTAGCTTGTCTGCCCAGTAGCCCTGCTGGCTGAGAATAATTCTGGAATAGCACTGGGGTGGGAAACTATGATCTAAGTGATCAATGGCTCTTAAACCACAATACACGGAGTCCATTAAATTATTTGCATTACTAAATACTTCTGATGAATATGTGGCATGATTCAGTGGGAACACAGGCAATCTGCAAGATGCAATATTGTTCAAAAATTGAATTCTCTGACCAATCTCAGTATTCTTTTTAAAAATAAACATTCCAGGCCCCACAGTGGGAGTGATAAGTTTGAAAAGGTGTCTTTGAAACCTCAAATGATTGGTGCATTTGAATAAAATTTAAATGAATAAAAGTAAATAAGAGCCTTAAGTCTGTAGCTTGAATCATGTCAACTGGATTTCTATTTTCTCAGTGGAAACGTTTCGCTCCTTATCCAAGGAGCTTCTTCAGTCTGAGCAAAGTTGGTAAGGGAATCCTAAATATGTTTCTAGGTAGCTGTGTGAAGAAACATATTTAGGATTCCCTTACCAACTTTGCTCAGACTGAAGAAGCTCCTTGGATAAGGAGCGAAACGTTTCCACTGAGAAAATAGAAATCCAGTTGACATGATTCAAGCTACAGACAATTCCACCTGGATGACTGAGAACCTTCATAGACAAAGAGCCTTAAGTGCTCTATATAATGCTGTATAACCTTTCACAACTGGGAAGACTATAGCAAATTGTGCAAAATAGCTCAAAATGGAACACATTATGCAAAATAGGCCCTGGACAGCAGATTCAATGGGGCCCTGACTTTCGGCTGCTGCTTTGTAACGCCAGGTCAATCAACAACAAATCATATGTGATTTGATCACTGAGGAGGGGACATACCTGGCATGTATTACCGAAACCTGGCTGAGCCTGGAAGGAGGCGTGCCTCTTTTGGAGATATGCCCAGGCCGGGTTTCAAGCATGGCACCAGCCGAGACCTCAGGGCAGGGGAGGAGGGGTGGCTGTTGTCATCCGGGAATCTCTAGTGGCTATCAGGGGCTCTGCTCCACAAGTGTCCGGGTGTGAGACCTTGTTCTTCAAGTTGGGCTCCCGAGAACAGTTGGGAGTGTTGCTATTGTACCAGCCTCCCTGCTGCGTAGCAACCTCCCTGCCTGAGCTGCTGGAGGCCGTCGCAGGGTTGGCAGTGGAGTTTCCCAGGCTTATGGTTCTGGGGGACTTCAACCTGCCCTCCCTGGGGCAGTCCTCGGAAGCGGCCCGGGAGTTCATGGCCACCATGGTGGCCATGGGCCTGTTTCAGATTATCCAGGACCCAACTCGAGACAGTGGCCTCACTCTGGATTTAGTTTTCTTGTCGGAGCAGTGGCAATGTGATCTGAGGGGAGAATTACATCTTTCCCCTTTGTCATGGTCAGATCACACCCTGGTAACCTTGAGATTCTCCTATGCCGCCCCCCTCCACAGGGAGGCTGGACCCATTTGATTGGTCCGCCCCCGGCGACTAATGGACCCGGCAGGGTTCCAGAGGGAGCTGGGGGTTATACCTGAGGATCTGCTACCCGGTCCAGCGGAGGCTCTGGCTGCTGTCTGGAATAGGGAGGCGGCCAGGGCATTGGACAGGATTGCGCCTGTGCGGCCTCTCTTGTCCCATTGAACCTGACACTCCCCATGGTTTACAGAGGAATTGAGGGTTCTGAAGAGGTTTAAGAGACGCCTAGAGCGCCGCTGGAGGAAGACAAAGACCGAATCCGACCGAACACAAGCTAGAGCCGCTATTAAGGCCTACCTTGTGGCAGTAAGAGTGGCGAAACGTCAGTATTTCTCCGTTCTTATTGCATCCGCAGAATGCCACCCGGCGGCCCTGTTCAAGATCACCC
This sequence comes from Charina bottae, assembly GCA_023362775.1. Taxonomy (NCBI): domain Eukaryota; kingdom Metazoa; phylum Chordata; class Lepidosauria; order Squamata; family Charinaidae; genus Charina; species Charina bottae. The sequence goes on from JALMGJ010000001.1 coordinate 31,437,072, forward strand.
AATCCCTTTTGGGGAAAGGGGATCCAGAAATCCATCTGCAGGGCCGTGCTGAGGAATTTTTAGGGTACCTGCAGGATAAAATCGCTCGGATTCATTCCAAGTTGGACCCCGAGCGTGAGACAGGATCTGAGGAGATTCCCAGGGAACGTTCTTATCCTGTTACCTAGGAACAGTTTGATTCTGTTGGACCCGAGGAAGTGATCAGGATCCTCCGGACTGTAAATCCCACCACTTGCCAATTAGATCCATGTCCCTCCTGGCTGGTGAAAGCAGCCCGGGAGGTGACATGTGGCTGGGTCCAGACGATGGTAAATACATCCTTGAGAGAGGAGGTGTTCCCGGCAGCCATTAAGGAAGAGCTAGTGCGGCCCCTCCTCAAGAAACCATCGCTGGACCCTACCATACTGGACAATGTTCGTCCAGTCTCCCACCTTCCCTTTCTGGGGAAGGTGGTTGAGAAAGTGGTGGCGTTGCAGCTCCAGAGGATTCTGGATGAAACGGATTATCTAGACCCCTTTCAGTCAGGTTTCAGGCCCGGTTATGGGACGAAAACGGCATTGGTCACACTTATGGATGATCTTTGGCGAGAGTGGGATGGAGGAAGTGCATTCATCCTTGCTCTTCTTGACCTCTCAGCGGCTTTCGATACCATCGACCATGGTATCCTTTTGGGGTGACTCAGGGAGTTGGGGGTAGGCGGTATGGCTTTGCGCTGGTTCACCTCCTTCCTCCAGGGCCACTCCCAATCGGTGGTGATAGGGAGTGAGAGATCTGGCCCGCGGCCCCTTCTTTGTGGGGTGCCGCAGGGCTCGGTACTCTCTCCGCTCCTTTTTAACATATACATGAAACCGCTGGGCGAGATCATCCATCACCACAGGATGAGGTATCATCAATATGCCGATGATACCCAATTATACATCTTCATCCTGGGGGAAGTAAGTGATGCCATGACCTCCCTCTCCAAGTGCCTGGGAGCTTTGGGGGCCTGGATGGGGAACAACAGACTTTGGCTGAAACCTGATAAGACGGAGTGGCTGTGGCTTAATGGCTCCTCGTCATCTGGGAAATTGTCATCTTTAGTTCTGGATGGGATTGCAGTGCCCCAGACAGACCCGGGGCATAACTTGGGGGTCCTCTTGGACTCACGACTCCTGCTCGAAGAGCAAGTGGCAGTTGTGGCCAGGAGGGCCTTTGCTCAACTTTGTGTTGTGTGCCAGTTACGCCCTTTCCTGGAACGAGAGGCCCTTCGAATGGTCACTCATGCCCTGGTTATCTCCCACATAGACTGCTGTAATGCACTCCACATGGGGCTACCCTTGAAGAATATCCAGAAGCTTCAGCTGGTCCAAAATGCAGCTGCACGGACAATCTTAGGTGCCTTAAGGGTGGCACATGTAACACCTCTGCTACGCGAGCTGCATTGGGTTCCAGTTTGCTTCCGGGTCCAATTCAAGGTGTTGGTTATGACCTTTAAAGCCCTACATGGCATGGGTCCAGGTTATCTGAGGGACCGTCTCATCCCCATCATATCGACTTGTCCCACCCGGGCATGCAGAGAGGGCATGCTCCAGGTTCCTTCCATAAAGGAATTCCATCTAGCGGGGTCGCGGAAGCGGGCGTTCTCTGCAGTAGCCCCTGCCCTCTGGAACATTCTTCCCCTGGAGATAAGGCAGGCTCCCTTGCTCCTGGACTTCCGTAAAAAAATAAAATCCTGGTTTTGTCAACATGCCTGGAGCGGGAGGGAGAGTGGTCACTCTTGGGGATGGCTTGTTCCCTAGAATGGCCCTAAAGTGGCCCCTTTTTACTCACGGTCCGATAAAGAACTTTTACCCATCTGGATTTTATTATGTTTTATATTTTTACTGTCTATTTATAGTTATTTTATTGTATTAACATTGTAAAGTATTTAATTGTGTTTTTATTGTAAACCGCCCAGAGTCCCTCCTTGGGGAGATGGGCGGTGATAAATTTGATTGATTGATAAATAAATAAATAAATAAATAAATAAATAAATAAATAAAATAATGAATATGGAAATGTAATTAATTTTTATAATGGGTATTGCAGAATTTTGCTTTTTGGGTACAAAATGTTATTTAGTATATGATACATATCTAACACATGCCAGTTGTCTTTATGTTTTGTCTTAATATATTTCATTTAATTCAAAAGTTCATATGCAGAAGCAGAATTAGGCTCAATTAAAGTGACACGTTGTCTATCTTAGGACAATCACAGAAGCAATGGTCTGTAAATGAGTATGTGGTGAGGATTAAGGCACGGTAGAATTTCTGTCAGTTGTAATAACATTAATGGTAGAAATTAAATCTTTAAAACTTGCTAGTATAAGAAGAATACATAATGCTTCTTGAGTAGGAGTTTGTAAGCAAATTCAGAATTGTCCCCAAATGGTCTGTCTCCTGCCCATTGCTCTTTTCCTGCTTCAGGTAACAGTTCAAGCATTAACCTCTCCTTACAGAACTGTTCTTGTTGCACCAAACGGACCAAACAATTCTTCAGGTGCTAAAGGGGTCAGGTGTCCGCAAGAGTATTCATCTCGCCTTTTGAATGGTTAACAAATTCCAACTCTGATGAATGTGAGAGATAACCTGCCTGCAGAAGTTCTGCCAGCCATTTTATGAATGTACTTTATTAAAAGAAAGGGAAGGGAAGCAGATAAATAGTTCCAGGCTATGTGCTTGCTTTCTCTGCTGCTAAGGGTAGAAATGAAGGGGGAAAGGCAGAACCCCTGGCCAATTGCTGTTCTTGCCCTAAACATTCTAATCTTAGGTTATGCTGTATTTAGCCGTATTATTTATACTAGCTGGTTATTTCATTTCAGCTGTTTGAACATTGTTTGGCAGAACTTATTGAACAAACATGCAATACCTGTTTTTGAACATGTATAACAATAGGGTTTTTTTCTTCCCTAGGATTAAGCTCCTTCTATACTGAGTTAATGAAAGGTTTGGGTGCAGGAGGGCGTCTGTGGGAACTTACTGATCGAAAGCCACAACTTCCTTTTAATGGTAATGTTCTTATATTTTGCAGTTGCTTAAGCTGGTAAAATATCCATACAATAATATTTGTACTTATATTTGTACCATACAATGATATTTGTACAATATCATACAAAAACTAACATTTTCATAAATTAGAATGTTAGCAAATTACACATTTAATGCATAAATGTAAGCCGCCTAGAGTCCTCCATTAGGGAGGGGATAGGCAGGGTATAAATATCACAATAAATAAATAAATAAATAATAAATAAATGATCCCAAGGAATAGACTTCTTCATTTGATGTTACAAAATACAACAAAATAGGTAAATTAGTTGTGGCGCAGTTTTTGTGAGTACCAGCCTTTTAGACCATAGCTTTCCAAACTGTGTGTCGTGACACAATACTGTGTTGCCTGCGGGGCCCAGGTGTGCCGTGCGAAAACCTGGAAGCGCTGACGGCACTCCCTCACCGCACGCGGCTGCGCGCATGGCGGCGGCGGGCCATCTGCACTTCCGGGCACACGACACCACTGCCACCACCGCTGCAGCGCATGAAAATCCGAAAGTGCCACGGCGGCGCTTCCAGGTTTTCTCGTGTGCCGCCATTGGTGTGTCGGCACAGGAAAAGTTTGGAAATCCCTGTTTTAGACAGTTAAAACTCCTGAAAACTGTAGGAATAAAGTAAATATGCATGAAAAACACAGTATGGGCATGGGATGACCCACATGTATTAAGGTTTAAGAAGGACAATTAGTATATGTTTGAACTTGCCATGATCGATGATTAACATGATACGCTATCAAGTTTTGTCGGTAATTCATGGTCTCTTGATGGGAAAGCTCAAGCTATAACTTTGGTTTTAATAGTTTTAATTGCATAATTTGGTATCTGTTTTGAAAACATCTTTGGACCTTTTTAATATGTTTTAGTTGTTTGGGGGGACTTAAGGCACCTACTTCACCTTTTAGAAACTTCCCCAAACTACTTTTCACATCTTAAAGTCCAAAATGGATGCATGTCTCCCCTTAAAATCCTCCCTACAAATTTCCTAAAATGAAAATGATTACAATGTCATTATGTCACTGGCCATGGCCCCTGCAGCCCTGTAAGGCTGTTAAAATATATACATTCCCCCCACCCCCAATAACTTGTCTGCCTATGCCTTACAGCAGGGGTCCCCAACCCCGGGCCACGGACCGGTACCAGTCTGTGGCCTGTTAGGAACCGGGCCACACAGCAGGAGGTGAGCGGTGGGTGAGTGAGCAAAGCTTCATCTGTATTTACAGCCGCTCCCCATCGCTCGCATTACTGCCTGAGCTCCGCCTCCTGTCAGATCAGCGGCAGCATTAGATTCTCATAGGAGCGCGAACACTGCGCATGCGAGGGATCTAGGTTGTGCGCTCCTTATTAAACCATTCCCCCCCCCCCCCCCGGTCTGTGGAAAAATTGTCTTCCACGAAACCGGTCCCTGGTGCCAAAAAGGTTGGGGACCGCTGCCTTACAGAATGCAGTAAAGCACAGTAAAAGTACTACACTTATGACAATTTGAATAGAAATGGGTGGCGGAGTCAGCATTCTAATCAGTAACACCATACATGCCAGAAAGAGATGATTTAAGACTTGATGATCCCTTGTCAGGAATATGATTGATGATTTCTATTCTGGCTGTGACATACAGTATACTCTGTGCCATTCTAGCTGCTCTTTTGTAAATCATGATCCTTTAGTTTCCCATTCTCTGTCATGATAACTTTGTTGCTGTTATTGAAGACCTGGTCTAGCTATATTATTAGTTCTGGGGTAAAGTGAGAATAAATGCCCTTGGGCCCAACTTGACCATAACCGGCAGGAGGTCTTAGAAATGTTAGGATATGAGCCACCAGAGGAGGAGCTGTTTCATTTCCGAATATACCAACAGCTGGGATTCATGCTTTGTTGTATAAGCAGACAAGCCCAAATTGTTTAATGACTCATCTTTCAGAATGCCCAGATTCATGTAACTCTAGTTTACAGAATCTTAGTAAAGTATCGTATTGACCATTTTGTTTTTACTTTTAGTAAATGTTTAGTGCAAATAATTGGGTTTGTCTTTACTAAAATGTGTTTGAGTGATATATTATTGATGTTATTTTCATTTTTGCATTTTTTTTCTATTTAGAGGGAACAGTATTAAACCAGGATGCTTTCAAAGGTGCTCTTGAGTTCAAAAATGTCAAATTTGCATATCCAGCACGTCCAGAAACGATGATTTTTCAAGACTTTTCTCTCAGCATCCCTGCAGGCTCTGTCATGGCACTGGTGGGCCCAAGTGGATCTGGCAAATCGACGGTTGTGTCTCTTCTACTGAGGCTTTATGATCCACTCTCAGGTAGTTACATGTGTTTGGGTGAATATGTCTGAATATCTGTGGCTGGGTATACTTCTGAGTAAAGATCAAAACAAAACTTGCACATGGAGAAGAAGGACCTTTGTAGAATCAGTTGGAAGGCTATTAACAAAATGTAGTCTTAGAAAGGAGGCATTAACTGTCAAAAGTAAATGTGTGTTGCCATTTCATAACTTAAGCCTTTCTCCGTTACTGAAAAAGGAACAATATATAAAACAAATTCAGATTCATGTTTCACCTACAGTATCTTGTATTTTTTTTAGAGTTAAGGCAATATTTCAGGCATTTTCTGTATAATGTGCCTGTTCCTACACTCTTCTAAATTGATTGGATCTGACATGTATGAACTTGAATCATAACTTCTTATATTAAAAAGAGAGATGTCTCTAGAAATCACTTACTCTATGCAATGTGAAACCAGTTCTTGCCTAGAAATTTTTTAAAAAACTGAATATTTCCAATGCTGCTATTTGATAGAATGTCATTATTATGAACTTCTGTACACTTTTACTCACTTCACCCTCATCAGCGTCATATATATTATCTAACAACAGTCTCTTAATTTATTAAAGGAAATGTTTCTGTCGATGGGGTTGATATCCGTCAGCTAAACCCACTATGGTTCAGAACTAATATCGGAACAGTAAGTCAGGTAAAAGAGAAGCAAAGTTTTCTTATAGTATTTGCTTATCCTAATTTCTTTGAGAATGTCAGAGGACATTTTTTTTGCCCCTCCAGCATTTGAATTTGCCCCATGCCCCTTAAAAATACTTGTACTCATCACTCTTTATAAAAAAAAAAAGTGTTCTCTTTCATCTCTTTGGTCACATGTTATTTATTTTATTTATGATCTCATCTGGGTACTGTATATGTGTAGCTGTGTTGCCATATTCCCTGTGCTTTTTCATACACTAGGAACCCACTCTGTTCTCATGCTCTATTGCTGAAAACATAGCCTATGGTGCAGAGGATCCATCCACAGTAACTCCTGCAGAAATTGAGAGAGTTGCCAAAATTGCAAACGCTTCTAATTTTATCCAAAATTTCCCAAAAGGATTCCATACTTTAGTTGGAGAAAAAGGTGTTCTTCTGTCTGGTAAGACTATGTCGTTTAAAAATCTATTTTTGTAATTTATGGGCATTATAGAAGGGATTGCCTTTCCCTGCCTCATTCTGCTGTGCATGTTTCATTTTGCTACATCACAAATCTGCTCCGAAGAGTCTTCGGACCTTCCCAAGCAGATTCGAAGGATAGGGGTACAGTGGCCATACGTCCTTTATTATAAAGGACAGCCCTGTATTTCAGAAAGTTGTCATTTAGATATATTTATTTTTCAAAAATTCACTTTTGTCCTTTATTTGGGTCATTTTACTTTTACCGTACAAATGGCACAGTCTTTCACATTCATGTGAAAAATATGGAAATTGAATTGTCTTTTTTAAATAAATTTTCATATACTGTTTGATTTTAGATGTTTTTATTAGAATATGCATTTTTGTAAAGTTTTTCTTGGTTTTGCTCTTGAATTTTTCTTTGTAAAACAAAGTTATAAACATAAACAATTAATTTTTTTTTATCCTTATGAACCTCTTTCAGATCTGCCCCTTTTTCAGGTTTGTCCTATATCATTTAGGGCTGGTGCCCTAAAATGGCCCTTTAGATATACACGAGCGGTGCTATAATTATCGTCATCTGGATTTTATACTATATTTATGTTTTATATTGTATTTATTCGATATTTATTTATGTTTAGGTTATTTTAAGGCTTTTATCACTATTGTAAACTGCCCAGAGTCCCCCCCTTGGGGGGAGATGGGCGGTGGCAAAATTTAATAAATAAAATAAATAAATTTCCAAGAAAATATGGACACTATAATTATGGGAGATGGAGAGGAGGAAAGGAAATAATCTATTCTGCTGACAAATACTGTCAGCATCTAGACACCTTTTCTTAGAACTGCATATGCTGGATTATACTGATTTTAATGTCATCCCTTGAACTGTATTAAAACACTTAATCTTGTTGTCAAACAGCGGTGCAGTAATCACTTTCTCCATTTAAGTCAGATTTTTCAATGGTGAGAGAAAAGAAAAAAGTAAACCAACCTATAAGTCATTTGTTTTGAACGGCCAAGTACATTTTTAAAAAACACAACTAGGTATACATAAAATGTATACAATATTTACATGGTATTTTTATGCTTAGGTGGGCAGAAACAGCGAATTGCAATTGCTCGAGCTCTTCTAAAGGTGAGTCTTTTTTCTTCTGTGCCTTTAAAAAGAGAAAAGGAGCAAGGAAAATATGTGACAAAAATGGTTTAATCAGCTGAATTAAGAGAAAGAGGAAGTCTCATGCATTCATGGCATTTTATGATACTTCTCATACATCTATTATTGTTTCAATATACTGTTTATTATGTATATTTTAACTGTCTATTGTTACTTTTCTGTCATTTGCATCACTTTTTTAAAACAGTAGTAAAACGTCTTGCAATTATTGAAACTTGCTCTACAGTTTTTTCTAGAATAGCCAGTTGTGGAAAAAACCACTCATGAACTCTAGGAAGATAATAATTTTGATAAGGATTTTAAAAGTATCTTGTATTTTAACTGGGATAGTTGGTTACGTAGTAAGATTATTTAGAGTTTGCAGGTTATTTTAAAAATACAGAGTGCTTGGATGTCTTATGGTTAGTAACCTTTGACCAAGTCTTTCCATGAAAGAAAAAGGCTTTGAAAAGATACGCCTTTTGTAGTTTGACACACTCTCTCTCTCATATTCCATTATAAAATATTTCAGTGATATATTAGTACTGCTTTAGAGAAAACTTAACACATCTCTTGATGCCTACTAAAACCTATGATAAAAGTGGCATTCCTTTTTTAAAAAAAAAATCTGCATAAAGTAGACTTCCAATCTCAACCTTTTTGTTCTCATTTTGTTCTTTAGAATCCCAAAATTCTTCTCCTTGATGAAGCAACAAGGTAAATAATAAAAATTAAGAAGAATGAATGATGGGTAGCTGGGACAATTTTTAATCTGTTTCTTAGAAGATTAATATTCAAAACCCCTGGGACCTTCTGATATTTTTACTACTGATTTTGTGGCAAAACATTACATGTATTTTCCTCAGTGTGGAATAAACTTTTGTAACTTCAACTTTTTCTGCCATTGTTCAGATACTGCTCCTCTTTTAAGCTGGAGTGATAGCATCCTAGATACCAGTGGAAATGTGAACAACTTCATAAGTTTGCTGTGCAGTAATTGGTGTTTTGTGACTAGCCATGCCTACTGTGGCAGGCATTTTATTAATAGGAATCTGTCCCAGGGCAGCCATTTTGTTCCATTTTGGAACATCCTGCCAGAATTCCAAATGTGCCTGTGCGAAGCACACATGCACTATTCCAGATGTCTTTCATGAATCTGAAGTCGTGCATCCACATAATGCTTCCAGTCAGCTCTATAGAAGGGTTTGTAAGAGTGTGCTCTAATATGTTTGGATGCTTGCAGGCCAGGCTGGTGAAGTGCTTCACCTGGTCCAAACCAAAAGATACAATTCTCAGGATAGGTATAAGTTATACAGACCTCATGGCTGGATTTGTACAAGTATACAAACTTCCCCGCTTTCTGGAATACTGCATGCTATACAGTATGCTAGAACCCTGTCAAGCTTCCCTCTCTAAGTCATTCCTGTTTCACGGTTCTGTAATACTTCTTATACATGATAAATCAGTTAGTTAAATTGAAGATTAAAAATGAAAATGTTTTAATTCATTTTTGGGGACATCATCTGTGAAAAGTTGGGTTCTCTTTGGTGAAAGGAAGTCTCTCAAGAATTTAAATAATTGCTTTTGTTTAAAAATGCTGACATCATTAAATATTTTTTTAAAATTCCACTTAGGAGAAATGTTAAATGAAATGAAAACAGATTGGGCAGATAATTGGCCCCTAGTGAATAACATATTTTTTTTTCATTCTATTCATTAATCAGTGCTTTGGATGTTGAAAATGAATATCTTGTCCAAGAAGCATTAGATCGGCTCATGGAAGGCAGAACTGTTCTTATTATTGCTCATCGACTCTCCACCATTCAGAATACTAATTCTGTTGCCGTTCTGGACCAAGGCAGAATAGTTGAGTGTGGAACGCATGAAACACTGCTTGCAAACCCAAATGGACTTTTCAGCAAATTAATGAAAAAACAGTCTTTTATCCAAAATATAGAACATTTTGCATCTAATTGAAAAAAATCCTTTTTAAAAAAAGAATGAAAAGGTATAACTAGGGAATGGAAATGTAATATTTCCAAGAATTTAAATTATGTTTCAATAAATGTGTTGTATATATTTTCCAGAGTACTTCAGATAGTTGCAAAAATTGATTATCTTAAGCATTTTATTCAATGCATTTGTTTAATTATATTGTGATACAATCCAACAGTGAGTTGTTTTCAGATTCTACAGTTCTGCTGATGTGATTACACAGGGATGGATATATTTTCCAGACCCAGGTGCCATTGTATCACCTAGTTACCTCCTTCCCAAATCAAAGAAACTTCAGAAGTTTGCCAAGATTTTGTAAGGGATCTACTTGGGAGTGCAGTAAGTACCACACTGCTGATCCCTAGATTCATGGATATATCATGGCTGTTTGTTTAATCTTATGATTTGGCAGCATACTTTAATTTTTCAGCTAGTTTATTTTCATGCCAAATGTCTTTTCATGCTTTGTCTTCCTATTACATCATTATGAATTTAATAATTTTATCATTTCTACATTAAGACAGTCTTGATTCACAAAAACACTCATGGTCAACATTAATGCAAAGAAGGATATTATTAGTAAAAGAAAATTCTACCATATCCCTGCTATGTTAAAATATTTGATTTCTTTAGGTTTACAGAGAGCACTCACTTTTGTGTTCCTCCTGACTGTGAATCAAGAAATAACTTATCCAGCAAATTATGTTTTGCTTTTGATGTATTGATGTGTGTCTTCTCTTTTGTCTTTCAGCAACTCTATTCCATTTTTCCTTCACCCCTTTCCTTTTTTTTTATCAATATTTTGTACCACAGAAAACTTACCAGACTTTTTTTCTTTGAGGACTCCCCTTTAGGGAAAAACAACAACACTTCAAAAGATTATTTTTAATGATTGGCAAACCTAGTCAGTCTGCTTATATCTAGTCAGCCTACTGATATATAAATAGTGCTATTTTGGCTACAGCTCTGCAACATGGGAATACTTGAACTGGAATTCCAAAAATCAGTGTTACGTTAAATAGTTTACCCATATAGAAATCCATACTGCTTCCCACTGTATGTAGATGGAAGGAAAGGATCAACTAGTACTACATTATATAGTCAAACACTTACAGCATTCAGCCATACGTGGGGAAAAGAGTGGGAACTAGCATGTGCTTAGGCCACAATGTGACAGATGGAATAGTGTTGTTCAAAGTGCCGCCAAAGTGCCGCCATGAGTTGAACCTAGGACAGTTCACTGAATAAACTCATAAATGTATAAAATGGAAGTAGATAAACTGAAGATATGATATGGTTACAGATAAGTATTCAAAGAATATTAATTGCAAGAAATGCCTTCCCATACTTCCACTTTATGTTTGGTTCATATACTTGTCTTATGTAATGACTTTTCTCTGAACTGACTTGTCAAGGGTTGATGACAGAGGAAAATGTCATAGTTGTTAAACTTTCTAAATAAGTTGAAGTCATGAATCATACTGACAGAAGGGGGGGGGGAAGAATTAAGGCAGCTGTAAGTGCACATACACTATGGGTTGAGTTCATACTAGACCAGAGATTAGAACACTGATGTTTACTGGATGCCCAAAAGGTGTCCCCTAGTTCCCCCAGATTTTTTTAAAATCACCAAAATCTTAGGAAAACATAATCCCTTGTGGGAGAACTCTGAGCATTTAGGTGAGAACACTAAAGTTCAGCAAAATTCCACTAATCTCACAGAAGAATTTATGGAAATCTTGTGAGAGTTTGTTGGGTTTCCACATTATACAGATCAGATCAGATATGGTTGTAGCCCCCCAAATAGGTTCATTGAACTCTATGGGATTTAAATTAATCATGATTAATTTTATTAATTTATGTGAGTCTTGTCTAAACGTTTGTATCCAATCCATTAAAAATCTAATAGTGTTGATTAGAACAAAATGGAAATCTCATAGAATTACCTTGGCATGTTGGCATATAAATGGAACTTTTCATGATTTTCACAAATTATGGTACTGACCAGAATGAACAATTATTTTGAAGAGATTCACAGTTACTTTCACATTAACTTCAAATAGGCAAACTTCTGGGTTTTTCCTTTACTTACAGACTTCTTTATCATTGGTCCCTCCAATTTAGTGACAAGTAGATGATGTAATGTTGGCACTGTAATGACTTATGTGCTGTTCAAGTGGCTATGAGGACTATAATCAGAATCATGCTTACTGTTCTGTAGTTTTTTAAACTCAACTGACTTACTTAAAGTCATTTAATATGGGGGGGTTTGCAGCTGACTGGAACAAAAAGACATAGATTTTTAGTTCTGCAAAGAACCAAATCTTTACCATTGTAATTCAAGGATTCTTGGGGGATGCACAGTATGATAATAAAGTATTTAGCAGTGCAGAGTCTAAAACAAGGCTAATTTTGATATAAAGAACAATAACATTTTTTCTAGTCTTTGTTCCCCAGTTCTTGCCAGCAATATTTTGTATAACAATAAAATGTATTAATAAAGTATATATGACATTTTTCCATTCTTATCCTGCTTTTTAGTAGTTTTCTCAATTTCAGATATTCTTTTTCCTTTTTCAACTACTCAACTTTTTATAATCAGGTATATCTTTCCCTTTTTAAATAAGGAATAAATAAAGCAGCATTCTTTCATAAAATGTTAAACGTTATTTTTCACTCAATCCTTATTGCCTCCTTGTAGGCAGTTGTGGCAAAGCTGCTAATGTAAATGTTGAAAATGTAATTTTTATTTATTTTATTTATTTATTAATCATATTTTTACCCCGCCTATCCCCTCCCTATCGGAGGACTCTAGGCGGCTTACAGCATTTCAATTTTTATATATTTATACAATTGATATTAACCTCGCGCTTCAGGAAGGGGGTAGGGGAACCGACTCTTCTTCCGTAGGCATTGGACTACATGTCCCAGCATACCTTGCTTCTGAGTCGGCTGCTGACATCCTGGATGTTCACCAATCGGGTTCCGTCGTCCTCCGTCGCCATTCACGGGATTCCCGGGATCTTCCTTCGCTCCGAGGGCGACTCCCGAATTACAGGACGCCAGCAAATTCTCCCACTTTAAAGTGGTACCCATTTATCTACTCGCCTTAGCTTTCGAAGTGCTGGGTTGACAGAAGCTGGGGCTAGTGCCGAGAGCTCACCCCGCCACGTGGGGATTTGAACTGCTGACCATCAGATCTTTTACAGGCAGTCTTACAGCTCAGCGGTTTAACCCGCTGAGCTACCGCGCCCCTACTGTTGTTTTGATGGCCTTGGTTTAAAAGTGAGTAGAAGTAATCCACAAGGACATGTCAGTTATTCCCTTATAGATATATATTAGTATGCTAAAGCAAAGTTATATTAACAGAACATAATAATGCTGATAACATTTTCTAATTGGCTCAATAGCAATAAACTTTGCTGGGATAGGAAACAATTTGACATTGAGATTTGCTTTTGTTGCCTAAACTCTATGACCAACAAGAGTTCTGAGATGTTCCTCTACAAATAGTTGCAAAGATGAGATAATTTGGATGGGTCTACAATGCAATGAGGAAGAGATTAACTGTTCCCAATAAATTATCTGACTTAAATTGATTCTACCCTAGAAAGCACTCTGCTATTAAATACAGGAGGGAGAGTATACAGTGGTACCAGTAACAAACTGCGATGATATGAAAATTGCAGTACATGCAATATCATCATGTAAACACAATTACATATGCAAGCTGCAGCATGTAGGCTTAGCATTTTTCAAAAAAGACAGTGTTCCCTTGGCAGTTATTCTCTGGCCTATCTTCCCATTTTCCTGCAATGTTAATTTCCCCCCCTCAAACTTTCCAATAACCTGTCTTTCTGTTAGAGTGGACCCTAACCAGGGGTTTATGAAGATGTGCAAGAATAAAAAGTCATTGTGAAATTGTTGCCTAGAAACTCAGGCAGCCCGAGTTTGGTGTGGAGCTGATAAAAACCTAATCCCTGAATTTGGGGGAGAGACTAACTTTGCAAAGTGGCTTTTTTGCCCCTCCCGACGGTAGGAATTCTGGAATGCTAGTAACAGAAGTCCACATAGTTTTATCTAGTTTAGCAGAGCAGAAGCCTTGCTGAATGCGTGTATGAGCAACTTGGACAGCCATGGATGACCATCCTCCCAGGTGGGGATTCAAGCAGGAAAAGAGGGAAGACGAAGGGAACAGGAACAGGAAATCGGGGTTCAGCCCCTCCCACACAAAGCAAGTAAGATTAGGTTACAGCAGAGGCTGCCGCCTCCTTCAAGCTTGTGTGAGACTTGCTTGGTTGAAACCCGATATCTCTAACACCGACAGCATGAATCACGAGTACTTGAGGCAAAACGAAAAGCATTTATTAAAGGGGTCAAATCTTATAGGGTACAGAAACAAATGGTACATACATTTGGTGTATGTGATACATCAGAAAGCAACTAATCAAACAATAAAAGACATTGATTACATGAGAGAATTGAACCATAGAAAACATTGATTACAGATAACATTCCACAAGTGGCAAATTTATGGATTATGTCACTCCCTTTCCCAGCCGGGTTTGTATCTTTCTTAAAAATTTGCAAGTGTATTCAAGGATTTTCAGAATATACTCTCTATTGTTTAGTTGCTGAAAAGGCTAGTTTTTTCACTTAAAATAAAGAAATGGTTTTGGGTAAAAGGAAAACATGGTTTCCTGAACTTCAAAAGAAGGCATGTATGCCATGCTAAATAGCTAATATCACCTTTATTAAAACGCTAATGTTGTTCAGTCGTTTAGTCGTGTCCGACTCTTCGTGACCTCATGGACCATAGCACGCCAGGCCTTCCTGTCCTCCACTGTCACCCGGAGTTTACTCAAATTCATGTTCGTTACATCGGTGATGCTATCTAACCATCTCATCCTCTGCCGTCCCCTTCTCCTTTTGCCTTCAGTCTTTCCCAGCATCAGGGTCTTTTCCAGTGAGTCCTCTCTTTGCATTAGGTGGCCAAAGTATTTGAGCTTCAGCTTCAGTATCTGTCCTTCCAATGAGCAGTCAGAGTTGATTTCCTTTAGGATTGACTGATTTGACCTCCTTGCAGTCCAAGGGACTCTTAAGAGCAGAGCTTTCCAAACTGTGTGTCGCGACACAAAAGTGTGTCGCCACACACAGTCGGCTGTGTCGCCACACAACCCGGAAGTGGCAGCGGGGGCGTGCGCGGCGGCACCGGCACGCCATTGGTGCTTCCGCGTTTTAACGGAGGCTGCCGCCACTGCCGCCACCATGCACGCCCCCGCCCGCACCGGGTTTTCCTGCGGCGACACATGAAAATCTGAAGGCGCCGCAGTCGCGGCGGCGCACAAAGACCGAAAGCGGCGGCAGCGCTTCCGGCTTTTTGCGCGCTGCCGCGGCGGCGTAACTTCCAGATTTTCCCGCGGCGACACACCAAGGGCGGTTGGTGTGTCACCGCGGGAAAACTTTGGAAAGCCCTGCTTAAGAGTCTTCTCCAGCACCACAGTTCGAAAGCATCAGTTCTTCGGCGCTCAGCCTTCCTTATGGTCCAACTCTCACAGCCATACATTACTACTGGGAAAACCATAGCTTTAATTATACGGAGCTTTGTCGGCAAGGTGATGTCTCTGCTTTTTAATATGCTGTCTAGGTTTGCCATAGTTTTCCTCCCAAGGAGCAAGCGTCTTTTAATTTCATGGCTGCAGTCACCGTCTGCGGTGATCTTGGAGCCCAAAAAAATAAAATCTGTCACTGCTTCCATTTCTTCCCCTTCTATTTGCCAGGAAGTAAATTCCAGGTAACAAAATCACCTATATTCGTCACAACATTTAAAGCAGAATCTCTGAAGTTTAAAAAGAAAATTGTCATCAAACTTGTAGAGTTTTTCAGAGTTGGCCTGACCAGAGTTTATCTGTGTACTTTTCACTTCATTCAAATCCTACATTAAAAACTGGATTTAATAGATCATTTGGAGTGAAAGGATGTCTGTTAAATACACATTTTCCATTTAAGTAATTGACATTTTATCAAGTTATGCATCAAGTTATATCATTTATGCTACTATGCAAATGACATAAATTTAGACAAATGGTGTTAATTATATCAATTATTCAGAGTTTCAGAAATGATGGGGGTTGTCCACTCTTTGGGGGTGAAGTCCAGAGTAAAATTTTGTCCTTTGCATCCAAAGTCTGTTGAATGATAGTCAGGAGAACTGAGGTTTTAGGATACAGTACAACACATTCCAATTGTTAATTTAAGCATTCAACCCAGTTTATTAGACTCACATTCCACACTGAGCCAAACTAGCCATACCAGCTGGATTTGTAACAATACACTTGGTTAGAATGTGTTACTGTTTGTCATTTCCCAATTCTGTGTAGCATGTGGTCTTAGCCAGGAAATACTTGTGTACACTACAGGCACATGCAATTTTCTCATGCAATGAGGTTATTTAGGTCTATTAAAAAATAAAATAATTGACAGAGCAGTTATCTTCCAGCCAAATTAATAAATCAGTCAACAGGCTTCAGAGCACTCTTCAGGCTAAATGTTACATTAAACAATTAGGAGTTTGTGTCAGGTTGAAAAGCCCCATTGTAGGCCATAGCATAATTTTAGAAGTGTGGAAAACAGAACTTCAGAATATTTTTGTGAAGAATTTGATTTATAATCTCAGCCCACGCATCCTAAAGTATAACTGGTAGTTTACAAACCAGTTTCCTGATGTTCATCTAACCACAGTATAAACATGCTATGCAGAAGTATCTGCAGGATCAGAAGCATCAAACCATAAGCTGCACCCCCTTTATATGTGCACACATCATATTGAAAAGGGATGGAGTTTGCAGCATGATGCTGTTCTTGCCATTTATCTCCACAGACACCTCTTACATCAGAGCTTTCCAAACTTTTCATGTTGGTGACACACTTTTTAGACATGCATCATTTCGCAACACGGTAATTCAGTTTTACTAGCAAACTGGAGGTTAAACTAACCCCTTATAAGAGATATGGACACATACATAAATTGTAATAGTGAAATGTATGGGGACACAACATATCTCATGAAAACCTTTCATTTATATTTTAAAAAATATATGATTTGTAAGATAATAACATACATTTCCAAGATTGTTGTCATTTATGAGTAAAGGTAAAGGTTCCCCCCGCACAGTCGTGTCCGACTCTAGGTGCCGGTGCTCATCTCCATTTGTTAGCCGAAGAGCCAGCATTGTCCGAAGACGCTTCCACGGTCATGTGGCCGGCATGACGCATGCGGAACGCTGTTACCTACCCACTGAAGTGGTACCTATTCATCTACTTGCGTTTGCATGCTTTCGAATTGCTAGGTTGGCAAGAGCTGGGGCTAGTGCGGGAGCTCACTCCATCACGTGGGGCTAGGGATTCGAACCTCCGAACTTGCGATCTTACGATCAACAAGCCTGGCGTCTTACCCGCTGAGCCACCACGCCCCTCATTTATGAGTAACAATATGTAAATATGTGCAAGAATTTTAAAAATTTGAATAACACCAATAACTACCACTTTAATGAGATGTATGAGGTTGATGGGACGAACACAGCTTTTGAATATTTGGTGGAATATTAGATAAAGACACTCGCATTTCATCATCAAGGATTTTTAAGCTTCCACGTTTCAGTGTCTTTACGTTTGTCATCGTTGAAAAGGACACTTCACAAAAGTATGTAGTAGAAAACTGCAGAAGAATTTTTAAAGCATTTTTACCTATGTTTGGATGCATTTTTGAAACGCAAATCCAAAGGCTGTCTAAGTCACCCTCTTCATACATCATTAAAAGACTTCAATCATTTTTTATTTCAGCTAATTCTTCTTCAGTAAGTGAAAAGTTCCTCGTTGCAGTTGAAAGAAATGGATTTCTGATCCAATCATAGTCTTGGACTTCAACATTTGGGAAGTAATGATGAATTTTCTCTCCGAGCAATATTAAATGGTCAACAATTAGCGAGCTGATATCACATTTTAGCTTGCACTCAGCAGTTTTGGAAAACATTTCAAAATTTTCTTCTTTCACTTTTCTTTTCCAAATTGCTATTTTGTCTCTCATAGCACAAATTTTATCTACCGCTGTTAATATATTTTCTCCTTTTCCTTGCATACTGGTGTTTATTTTATTCAAATGTTCAAATATGTCAGCAAGATATGCCAATTTTGTGCACCAAAGTTTGTTTTGAATTAGATCGCAGAATTCATTTTGCTGATTTTCCTCAAAAAGTTCAAACATCATTTCCCTCAATTTGTATACACGACAAAGCACTCGACCTCTTGAGAGCCAACGAATCTCTGTGTGTAGTAGAAGCTTTTTAAACCTTGCCCCCATTTCTTCACAAATATAAGTAAATAATCTTGTTTTAAGAGGTCTACTTTTAATGTAATTGACCATTTGAACCACTTTGTCCATAACTTTTCTTAATTCATTTCCAATGGTTTGTGCGACTAGTGCTTCGCGATGTAAAAAGCAATGAGTAATTATAATATTTTCATTCTCTTTCTTTGCTAAAGCTATAAAACCTTTTGTTGAACCAATCATTGAGGGTGCGCCATCTATACATATTCCTACACAATTTAACCATTGCAAATTATTTTCCTTCATGAAGCAATCTAAAGTTTTAAATATATCTTCACCTCTAGTTCTCATTGGAAGTTCTAGACAACACAAGAATTGCTCAATAATTCTGTCATTATGAATGAAACGTATAAAAACCAATAATTGTGCTAACCCACTGACATCTGTTGATTCGTCTAATTACAATGTAAAAATCATATTATCGTCTTGAAAAATATCCTTCATTTGCAGCTTAATGTCATCAGACATGTCTTGAATACATCTTCCAATCGTGTTATCTGCCAAAGGGATTTTATTAACTTCTATCTCAAATTTGGGCCCAAACATTGTTTGAACAATAGCACAGCAAGATTCCTTTATGGTGGTTTCGGCAATAGTGTGTGTGTCCTTGTTTTTGGCAATTATTTGAGCAACCAAGTAACTTGCCTTCTGAGCTTTCTCTGATGTCTTCATTCTCTTTGTGAATGATGCAGACTACTTCTTTATAGATTTTGAAAGCTCAATAAAGTATTCTACTGGTTTTCCTGACAAATGACTGTGTTTTGAGGTAAAATGGCACTTTAATTTGTTTGGTACCATACTTTCATTTGCAAGTATGGGACAAGGATTGTTTTCATTACCAAAAAATGTGAACCCCCGTTTCATATAATCTTTACTGTATAAACGGGGCTTGGAAATTTTTCCTTTACACTTCTTACATACTAATAGAGACCGTTCAACAGTTGATTCTTCTGTAGTTTCCTCTATAACCGCTACATTTTGTTCATCGCAAACGTCATCTTCACCAGCTTTTCTTTTCTTAATTAGAAACTTGTCCATTTTAGGGATAATTCAACTGCAATTGGTTACAAGTCAAGGCTTGGCAGAGTTCGCACTGGGTACAAGGCAAGGCTTGGCAAGGAGTACCTGTGTGGCTGCCAGTGAGGTTGGAGAGCTAAGTACTTACAAGACAGCAAGCAAGGTCAAGGCAGACTCAGCCACGGAATTCCCTGAAGCAGCCAGACACATGTCAGGCACTAGGACCTATGCGGAAGCCAGCAGGCTCAGGAGCAGAACTGCACACCTGTAGTCTTTGGAGGCAGCGGCAACAGCACAGTGCAGCAGCTGCAGCAGCAATTCCAAAGGCAGCAAGCTGGATCGTTGCTGCTGAGCTCCCTCTCCTTCAATTCTGAGTCAGACTCTCTTCTGACAGCACCTTTGCTGCGTAAAAATTTCAGACTTTTTAAGACTCAGAGGTTTCTCCTTACGTTCGTGCGACATACCTACACACTGCAGCCGACACAGTGTGTTGCGACACAGAGTTTGGAAAGCTCTGTCTTACGTTATGGCAATATCCTTTTCCTACAGTGTTCCCATAACTTTATTCTGCAATAGCCTCTTTTTGGAGACCAAACTTGCCCCCTCCTTGCAGTCCTTTAGGAAGTTATTGAAAACTGAATTATTCCAGACAGCATTTCTTTAATATTATTTATTGCACATTTTAAGTTATTACAATTTTCTTTTAATTTTGTCAGTTATGTAGTCATTTTATGTGGATGCTTTGATTGTCACTGTAATATTCTTTGTAAGTTGCCGAGAGTTGGTCAATCACAGTGGGATACAAATCAAATCAAATCAATAAATGACTTTGCCTTCATCTTGTCCCCAGATCATGAGCAAGAAAGATTTAAGTTGTTCTTAGTTATACAGGTGGTCCTCAGTTAACAACCACTAATTCAGCAACTGTTTGAACTTACGACAGCGCTGAACAAATGGTAGTTACGTGTCCTCAAAGTTCCGGCCGGCAGAGCGCCCCCTCAGTCATGTGATTGCAATCCAGGTGCTCAGCAACTGGCCCAGATTTTTGACCATTGCAGTGTCCTGCAGTCACACGATCATGATCTGCAACCTTCCCTGCCAGCTTCCCACAAGCAAAGTCAATGGGAAAGCTGTCAGGAAGTCAGAAGTTGTGATCATGTGAGGTCCTCGCTTAACAATGGTAACCGGAGACTGCCAGAACTACCAGTGCTAAGTGGCGTGGTTACGTGACATCACATTTACAACCGCATGGCTTAGTGACAGAAATTCCAGTCCCAATTACCTTTGTTAATCGAGGACTACCTGTACTACTGTTAAAGTAGCTTACTTATTCCAGCACCAAAGCAGGCATCAAAGTCTTGGGCATCTGAAGGACAAGTGACAAAATGTTCTTCATGACACAAACTCCACCTCCCTCCAAACTTATGACACTTGCATGCAGATACTTAAGGGGTGGAATTTACACCGGAATATCATGACACCTTTTATCGTTTTGACATAAACTCCTTTTGCTGCAGATGCACCTAAAGTTTCTAACGCCTCTTAGAACTTTTGTCTTGGCTGACAGTCAGAAGACTGGGAGTAGCTGGGAACAGAAGCAATAAGGATCCAACCGGGACAGAAGACTTCACGCCATTCTCTAAACCAGAAGCAAACCACATTTGGCTTTCCCAGACAACCGTCTGCGTGGCTGTAGAAATGGATCAAATAAAAGCATAAGTATTGGGAAGTTCGCACTCGGCTTCGCGCAAAATCGTCCGTGGGTCCAATTAGGAGCTGAGGAAACACTAATAGATACAACGTTGTCATAACGCCAGGGTGAGCTTGGCATTTTGTAAGTTTCTGCCTGAGTCCCCGTTTTGAAATATGCTTTAAAATATTGTACCGTCCAATATCGCCCCCTCTAGTCTCCCGCTACTTTTCCTGCTCATTGCAACCTTGCCGTCTTGCCCTCCAGCTCCTATACAAAAAAAAAGAGAACTTTCCGCCTTTCTGGGCCAATTGGACCATGCCGAGGGGGGCGGGGAAATCTTCAACCAATCCCGTCCTTGGAGGAAAAACGTGACGCCGTTTAGACGCGCCACTTTAGCTTTACGAGAAAGGAGACTGCGGCCGGGCTTTTTGTAACGGCTCTTTTCGGTTTTTCGCGCTGAGGTGGCAATGTTTCTTTCCAGTCCCAGCTCGCCTCACACCCCAGGCGGCGGCGGCTCGGGCCGAAGAAGCCTCCGTCCCGGAGGTAAGAAGAGCCAAATGCTGGCGGCCCCGTCAATCTCTTCCCCAGCGTTCTTCTCGCCGGCGACGAGGAGGCACGTTGGTTCCCTCTCTGCTCGGTGAGTACCCTGCCCCGCCTATCGGGGGTGGAGCCTAACCGGGCTCTCCCTCCGCGCGCCTGGTGCAAAGACTGCAAGGGGCGTCTGGAGAAGTCGGGGGTGCCTCCTCTCTACATGCATGTTTGTTTTAAGGCATAGGTGCTGCTTTAATAACAAATGAGCAAACAATTTATGTTGCGGTGGGGAGATCATAATTACTAGGGTCTCCCCAGGTGAGGCGGGAACACAAGGGGAAGGCGTTCCCTGGGAAGCTCGGTTCCCTGAAAAAGATGTGTGGTTTCTTCACATGCAGTGCTACCTTCAGAGCACAGCTTTCCAAACTTTTCATGTTGGTGACACACTTTTTAGACATGCATCATTTCGCGACACACTCTTACAGCAGGGCACAAGGCAGGCACTAGGACCTGAGCGGAATCACATCAGGTTTGGAGGCAGCAAGGCAGGCACTAGGACCCGCGCAGAATCCTGGCAGGGCTCCGAGGCAGCGGCAGTCGCGACACACCCAGACACTGCAGCCGACACACTAACGTGTCCCGACACACAGTTTGGAAAGCTCTGCTTCAGAGGATAGGAAGGATTTAAGCTTTCCTCTTGCATGCTGCAATCTAACATTCCCACGTTGGATGGGGCTCATTAAGCTGCCACTTATTTAACAACAACAAAAAGTAGTTGCATTCTTATTTCTCCGGTGCTGGATGCTCCTAGTCAGAGGGTTAATAAAAGTGTAATTTTTATTCCTTGCATTTAAAAAGCACGGTAAGAAATCTTAATGTACCCAAGAGACAGATAAGTATTGTGGGATGAGAGTTAAAGGTATCATATTGATCAGTTCTGATCATGTGAACAGTTCTCATATTTTTATTTCTGGAGCTCAGTGAAACATAACGTTGTCCATGAAGTTCTGATTTTCAAGCTTATAAAATGATAGATTAACCCATTATTTAATATAATTAAATGTAATGGTTATACTGAATATTATAAGACCACTATTTTTGTTTTTTTATATATATATATATATATATATATATATATATATATACACACACACACACATACACACACACACACACACACACACACAAACAGACACACACGCTAATAGGGGTGTGTGTGTGTGTGTGTGTGTCCTGTTTTCTTCCATTAAGGCCTTGGAGCAGCACTCCCAGTCAGATCAGGGCTAGATTAGTCCGTGGTTTGACTTGATATAAAACAATTTAAAAATTACTTAATTTGAATTTTTGTTGAGCTTAGTCTCAATGACATTGAAAGGGTTCAGAAATGAAATCTGTTTTGCAGATTGTGAATTATAGTAGACTTCTTTGTTAATGATTTTGCTTAATTTTGCATTTAGATTGTTTATGTTTCATAGACTATATAGAAACATCTATAATAAAAACATCAGAAACATGGAAGTGAAAAGAACACAAAAATTATAATGATGCTTTCTGACTTAACAAGTCCTTTCTCCCTACATAATCACCTACCAAATTTTCCAAAATTCCACTCATGTCAGCTTTGATTATTAATCATGCTGCTTTTTCAACAAAGAGGTAGGGAATTATGTTCTGGCAGTGATCAAGCCACAGTTACATTTTCAGATATATATGGCATTTGCTCTTATCTGTGATTAACACCACTCCCTCAGTTTAAGCTTTGCCTGATCACTTTTTCTCAGCTTGATCACAAATATTGTTGTATTGTTTTGTTGTTGTTGTTGTTCAGTCGTTTAGTCGTGTCCGACTCTTCGTGACCTTATGGACCATAGCACGCCAGGCCTTCCTGTCCTCCACTGTCACCCGGAGTTTAC
Organism: Charina bottae; assembly: GCA_023362775.1. NCBI lineage: Eukaryota > Metazoa > Chordata > Lepidosauria > Squamata > Charinaidae > Charina > Charina bottae. The sequence continues at coordinate 31,460,266 of JALMGJ010000001.1, forward strand.
TCAAATTCATGTTCATTACATCGGTGATGCTATCTAACCATCTCATCCTCTGCCGTCCCCTTCTCCTTTTGCCTTCAGTCTTTCCCAGCATCAGGGGGCGTGGTGGCTCAGTGGGTAAGACGCCAGGCTTGTCGATCAGAAGATCGCAAGTTCGGAGGTTCGAATCCCTAGCCCTGCATGCGGAGTGAGCTCCCGCACTAGCTCCAGCTCTTGCCAACCTAGCAATTTGAAAGCATGCAAATGCAAGTAGATTAATAGGTACCACTTCGGTGGGTAGGTAACAGCGTTCCATGTGTGTCATGCCGGCCACATGACCGTGGAAGCGTCTTCGGACAACGCTGGCTCTTCGGCTAACAAACGGAGATGAGCACCGGCCCCTAGAGTCGGACACGACTGCACAAATGTGCGGGGGGAACCTTTACCTTTACCTTTCCCAGCATCAGGGTCTTTTCCAGTGAGTCCTCTCTTCGCATTAGGTGGCCAAAGTATTTGAGCTTCAGCTTCAGTATCTGTCCTTCCAATGAGCAGTCAGGGTTGATTTCCTTTAGGATTGACTGGTTTGACCTCCTTGCAGTCCAAGGGACTCTCAAGAGTCTTCTCCAGCACCACAGTTCGAAAGCATCAGTTCTTCGGCGCTCAGCCTTCCTTATGGTCCAACTCTCACAGCCATACATTACTACTGGGAAAACCATAGCTTTAACTATACGGACCTTTGTCAGCAAGGTGATGTCTCTGCTTTTTAATATGCTGTCTAGGTTTGCCATAGCTTTCCTCCCAAGGAGCAAGCGTCTTTTAATTTCATGGCTGCAGTCACCATCTGCGGTGATCTTGGAGCCCAAGAAAATAAAATCTGTCACTGCTTCCATTTCTTCCCCTTCTATTTGCCAGGAAGAGATGGGACCAGATGCCATGATCTGGGTTTTTTTAATGTTGAGTTTCAAGCCAGCTTTTGCACTCTCCTCTTTCACCCTCATCAAGAGGCTCTTTAGTTCCTCTTCACTTCCTGTCATTAGGGTGGTATCGTCTGCATATCTGAGGTTGTTGATATTTCTCCCGGCAATCTTAACTCCGGCTTGTGATTCATCCAGCCCGGCATTTCTTATGATGTATTCTGCATATAAGTTAAATAAGCAGGGTGATAATATACAGCCTTGTCGTACACCTTTCCCAATTTTGAACCAGTCGGTTGTTCCATGTCCGGTTCTAACTGTTGCTTCTTGACCCGCATACAGGTTTCTCAGGAGACAGGTAAGGTGGTCTGGTACTCCCATCTCTTTAAGAATTTGCCACAGTTTGTTGTGATCCACACAATCAAAGGCTTTAGCGTAGTCAATGAAGCAGAAGTAGATGTTTTTCTGGAACTCTCTTGCTTTTTCCATGATCCAGCGAATGTTGGCAATCTGATCTCTAGTTCCTCTGCCTCTTCGAAACCCAGCTTGCACTTCTGGTAGTTCTCGGTTCACATACTGCTGAAGCCTAGCTTGTAGGATTTTGAGCATAACCTTGCTAGCATGTGAAATGAGCGCAATTGTATGGTAGTTTGAACATTCTTTGGCATTGCCTTTCTTTGGAATTGGAACGTAAACTGACCTTTTCCAATCCTGTGGCCACTGTTGAGTTTTCCAAATTTGTTGGCATATTGAGTGCAGCACTTTAACAGCATCATCTTTTAGGATTTTAAATAGCTCAGCTGGGATACTGTCTTCTCCGCTAGCTTTGTTGTTAGTAATGCTTCCTAAGGCCCACTTGACTTCACTCTCTAGGATGTCCGGCTCAAGGTCAGTGACCACACCATCGTATTTATCAGGGATATTAAGATCTTTCTTGTATAGTTCTTCTGTGTATTCTTGCCACCTCTTCTTAATCTCTTCTGCTTCTGTTAGGTCCCTGCCTTTTTTGTCCTTTATCATGCCCATCTTTGCACAAAACGTTCCCTTGATATCTCCGATTTTCTTGAAGAGATCTCTAGTCTTCCCCATTCTATTGTTTTCCTCGATTTCTTTGCACTGTTCATTTAAGAAGGCCACCTTATCTCTCCTTGCTATTCTCTGGAAATCTGCATTCAGTTGGTTATATCTTTCCCTTTCTCCCTTGCCTTTTGCTTCCCTTCTTTCCTCAGCTATTTGTAAAGCCTCATCAGTCAGCCACTTTGCTTTCTTGCATTTCTTTTTCTTTGGGATGGTTTTAGTTGCTGCCTCCTGTACAATGTTACGAACCTCCATCCACAGTTCTTCAGGCACTCTGTCTACCAGATCTAATCCTTTAAATCTATTCCTCACCTCCACTGTATATTCATAAGGGATATGATTTAGGTCATACCTGAGTGGTATAGTGGTTTTCCCTACGTTCTTCAATTTAAGCCTAAATTTTGCGATAAGAAGCTCATGATCTGAGCCACAGTCAGCTCCAGGTCTTGTTTTTGCTGATTGTATAGAGCTTCTCCATCTTTGGCTGCAAAGTATATAATCAATCTGATTTCGGTATTGTCCATCTGGTGATGTCCATGTGTAGAGTCGTCTCTTGTGTTGTTGGAAAAGAGTGTTTGCTATGACCAGCCTGTTCTCTTGACAAAACTCTATTAGCCTTTGCCCTGCTTCATTTTGTACTCCGAGGCCGAACTTGCCTGTTATTCCGGTTATTTTTTGACTTCCTACTTTAGCATTCCAGTCTCCTATGATGAAAAGGACATCTTTTTTTGGTGTTAGTTCTAGAAGGTGTTGTAGGTCTTCATAGAACCGGTCAACTTCAGCTTCTTCGGCATCAGTGGTTGGGGCATAGACTTGGATCACTGTGATGTTGAATGGTTTGCCTTGGATTCGAACTGAAAGCATTCTGTCGTTTTTGAGGTTGTACCCCAGTACTGCCTTTCCCACTCTTTTATTGACTATGAGAGCTACTCCATTTCTTCTAAGGGATTCTTGCCCCCAGTAGTATATATAATGGTCTCCTGAATTAAATTTGCCCATTCCTGTCCATTTTAGTTCGCTGATTCCCAATATGTCGATGTTCAATCTTGTCATCTCATGTTTGACCACATCCAGCTTACCTTGATTCATAGATCTTACATTCCAGGTTCCTATGCAATATTGTTCTTTACAGCATCGGACTTTCCTTCCATTTCCAGACACATCCACAGCTGAACGTCCTTTCGGCTTTGGCCCAGCCGCTTCACTCTTTCTGGAGCTACTCGGAATTGCCCTCCGCTCTTCCCCAGTAGCATTTTGGACACCTTCCGACCTGAGGGGCTCATCTTCTGGCGTCATATCTTTTAGCCTTTTGATACTGTCCATGGGTTTTCTTGGCAAGAATACTGGAGTGGTTTGCCATTCCCTCCTCCAGTGGACCACGTTTTGTCAGAACTCTCCATCATGATCTGTTCTTCTTGACCTGACTTCATTGAGTTACGCAAGCCCCTTCGCCACGACAAGGCAGTGATCCATGAAGGGGTTGTATTGTTTTAGTGTTTACCAAAAATCAACAGTTTGGGAATGTGAATAGGCAGGAGTAGTACTTGGTTTCTATGTGAAATATTTTTGTTAACTGTAAGAATGGTGAAGGAAAGCTTACAGAAATGAAATAAAATATTAAAAGCAAGGGTCTTTGTATGAACTGGTAAAAGCACAATCTATACAATTTGTTTTGACTTGGACTGTTGGATAGCTAAAGAATTCAAACATAGTGAATGTAACAAAGCTTAAATCAATGCTATTAATTTCATTATTAAATCATTAATTAATTAAAACTTTTTCTGCTTAGATGTACACCTACAAAGGTTGTACATCATCCATCAGGAAGTGAAACCATCAACTATGATGTAAAAAAGTTTGGCTCACCTTTGCCAGTAAAAGTTATGGAGGCCTTGAGAATGGCTGATGGTAAGTTTTTTTTAATTTGGTCATACAAATAAATGATAATTATATGATGGAAAAATAGAATTTAGAATATTAAATAAGATTATTTTTGCTAGTAACTATAAATGAGCAAGACAGCAATGTTGCTATTTAATGACATAAAATCAAAGTGATTCAAGCTAACCTGGGTGGTTTGCATTTCCGCTTGAAGAGAAAATACTTGGCTTGGAAACCCTAACTCATTATTACTGTTACTATTACTATTATTACTATTACTGATCTGAGGCTCAGATCATTCTGTACCTGAAAGTACCTTCTTTCAGCTGTGCTTAATTATTTCTAGTACAGCCATGTTCACTGTTGTAATTTATTGTACGTGGTGCCTTTCAAAAGCATTGAGAAGTTTCAGCAGATAATAGTCCTTGGGTTACGACAGCAATTGGGACTGGAATTTCTGTCGCTAAGCAATGCGGTCGTAAAGCGCGATGTCAGGTGACCGCATCACTTAGCAATGGCAATCCTGGCAGTCCCAGTTGCCATTGTAACCCAGAGACCACGCATGTGATCCCTGGGATTTTGTACTTTGTAGTGGGGTTCCCTGGGAGAAAAAATGGCAATGGCAGGAGCGACTTGCAACCTTCTCTGCCAGCTTCCCCATTGACTTTGCTTGTGGGAAACCAGCAGAGAAGGTCGCAAATTTATTTATTTATTTATTTATCATATTTCTTTACCACCCATCTCGTATTACAAACAGACTCTGGGTGGTTTACAAACAAAGGTAAAAGATTAAAATATTGTTAAACCATACAATATAAATATAAATACACATAAATATAAAATGCAAAATATAAAGTCCAAAATGGTGAATAACGATCTCATCGTTGGCCCCATCAAGGTGCCAACCACCCCCATGATTGGTGTCCCCCCTCCCACCCCAAGCAAGGTGGCACAACCAGGTCTTAGCTCCCTTTGGAAGCCCGGGAGAGTGGGGCCCTGCCTCACCTCTGGGGTAACTTATTCCAAATGGCGATCACATGACTGCGGCTAGCTGAAATGTAATCGCAAGCTGGGCATCCAAGCGCCTGGATCACAATCATGTGACCGTGGGGACATTGCAATGGTTGCAACTTCGTGGACCGGGCGAAAGTTCCCCTTGTTCAGCGCCGTCGTAATTTTGAACGGTCGCTGAACAGGTGGTCGTAACCTGAGGACTACCTTTACAAAATAGAATCGAGTTGTCTTCTGAAGTTGACCACATATTATATCAGTTTTACAAGATTGTTACTGGTTGATATTTTTTCCATGCTCTAACATTATTCATTGTTAAAGACGTATATGCCTTGGGTGTATAATGGAATTCTTTTTGCCCTGTGAATCTACTTGCTGATTTAGGTCTTCCTCAGAGGTGTTAAAAGGCAAGCCTAGATTTTTTTTTTAATTTATACCTATAATTTATTTTGATTCTATTATGTATTATAGCTGAGGACCATTTGAGTGTGCTGCTAGATGAAAGTGGATGGGCTTGGCTAGTCCATAAAGATAGACTAATTATTTGGAAGATTGGTCAATCATCAGTTGCTAAGGTAAAGTAAGTTGAAATGTATTTAAGTAGGCTTAGTTATAATCATGGATATGTTCGAAATAAAAATGTAGGCAAATGAACTGCCTCAAATCAGCAGTGTTTATCTGGGCTCCATTAATGTGAACTTGGAATACATCTATATTGCACTCTTTCTGGAACATTTAGACCTTATATTAATGAGTAGAATGGCTCACTTTGTTCCACAATGTTCTGTTTTTCCCTCCTAGAATGGGGCAATCTGAGTATTTTAAGAGTGCATCATACAATTGGCACATTTTGGGGTGAAATGGAATGGAAACAAGCCGCATCATTCTGCAAATAATAATTTTATATTGGATATCTGGTCATCAAAGGCTCTGTTTGTAATATTTTCAAAAATATTGAAATATTTTCAAAAACAGTCTAAAAAAAGTGAAATAAAGATCCACATTTACTTGTTAGCATCCCTGGCAACAAAATAAACAATTCTCACCCGAGAAAGAGTTCTCATGTGCCATTCATGTGTTTATAGATTTCTTAATAGTGCTAGGCAGATAAAATTTCAAATTATTCTCCATCCTTTTTTTTGCATTACAAATAAAACTTTTGCACATGGTTCACATTATTTAAAAAGTTACATTTTAGTGACTGCAGTTTTTTGACATCCAAAATATCTCTTCTAAACATTGAGCTCAATATTGAATACAGTATCTTATTTAAGATGCTTTTGATTATATGTGTCAGCTTTTTAGAGAAAAAATAACTTAAGAGTTGATCTCAGAAATCCAAACTTTTCTTTTATTCAAAGCATGAAATGATATAGTTGAGTAATATAAATGCAGAATACTAAATTAAAACGTTGCTAAACAACATATTTTTTGTGTCACAGTTGTCTATATGCAAAGAACTACAGTTGCCACCCAGTGACTATATGTGGAGTGCAGACCTAGTAGCAGTGTGTTGTCTTAATGTTCCTGGTGAAACATCATCTTTACAGGTTAGAAACATTTAGATTTCCTTTGATGACATCATTTATACATCCAATTTATGCCATTTTCATAGTCCATTTGGAGATAATACTGTACTGTACTGTCAGTATACCACACATATTTATTTACAACTTAGTTGTACAATTGTTCGATATTTAAACATAATTTTAAATAAAAGCTGGGGAATGACTTTGTCCAATATAACAACACAAATCTAAAAAATAAGTATAATTATATATGTCTATATATATGTCTCAGTGCCTGGGGTCTGTGGGGATCTGGATGGGGAACAACAGGCTTCAGCTGAACCCTGGTAAGACAGAGTGGCTGTGGATTGATGGCCCCCCTGTACCCAGGAAGTTGTCCTCTTTGGTTCTGGATGGGGTAGCACTGCCCCATTCAGATCCAGTGCGGAACCTGAGGGTCCTCCTGGACTCACGACTCCTGCTCAAAGAGCAGGTGGCAGTTGTGGCCAGGAGGGCCTTTGCGCAGCTTCAGGTTATGCGCCAGTTACGCCCTTTCCTGGATCAGGATGCCCTCCGAACAGTCACTCATGCCCTTGTCATCTCCCACATAGATTATTGCAACGCGCTCTACATGGGGCTACCCTTGAAGAGTATCCGGAAGCTTCAGCTGGTCCAAAGTGCGGCAGCGTGGGCAGTTATGGGTGCTATAAGATCAGCACATGTGACACCTCTGCTGCGCGAGCTGCATTGGGTACCAGTTTGCTTCCGGGTCCAATTCAAGGTGTTGGTTATCACTTTTAAAGCCCTACATGACATGGGGCCAGGGTATCTGAGGGACCGTCTCATCCCAATAACATCGACCCGCCCCACTAGATCATGCAGAGAGGGCATGTTTCAGACCCCACCAACAAAAGAATTTCATCTAGCGGGGTCCAGGAGGTGAGCCTTTTCTGCAATAGCGCCTGCCTTGTGGAATATTTTGCCCCCGGAGGTGAGGCTGGCTCCCTTGCTCCCGGCCTTCCGGAAGATTCTTAAGACCTGGTTCTAATGCCTTGCCTGGGACAGGGGAAGTAATAGTTCCTCCTGGGGGTGGCTGGCCCCATAGTGTCCTCCTTTTTATATGAGATTTTACCATCCCTTCGATTTTTATGTATTATTTATTATACTGGTTTAGATTGTAATTTATGTTTACAGGTTTTTAATTGTTGACTGTTGTAAACCGCCCAGAGTCCCCCGTTGGGGGAGATGGGCCATGATAAATTTGAATTATAAATAAATAAATAAATAAATAAATAATGACTGATAATTTACTACATTAAGTACTGATTAGAATTTTTCCTGAAATGGTAATAAAATAGTTGGAAACAGATAATTGTTTCAATACACATTTACTGCATTCTGAGGCATTTGTTTTCAGGGCAGGATTGTTTGTCTAATTCCACTGAATTAAGGCACTTTGCTCATAGTAAGTGCTGAAATCAGAGTGATTCAGAGCAGTATTTTGGGGAATTAAAATAGTCATTCTGTTAGGCTATTAGTGGTGCCCCCAAAACTGTATCATGGGGTGAGTTGGAAATAACAATATTAGAAACTTCTTATTTTGAGATGCAAATGAGATATTAGGGTTAAATTAAGCAGGTTAAGTCCATATTAATCCTCAGAGCTTTGATAATCATTCCACTTTCCTTTTTCCTTTAAATTTATATTGTTTTTATTCTGTAGAAAAATTATTTAGTAAAAGATAATTAAAAAAAGAAAGATAATAATTCCACTTTGGCTGGCTTAATCACTGAATGAAAAAAATAAGATCTATTTTTGTTCCTTTTCTCCCAGGCAGGCAGGGGGCATTGTAGCTGATTTCTGGATTATTTAGTTTTCCTTGTTTTCCTTGATATTTTCCTTTTTTCATAGACAAGAACTTTGGTTTTTTTATCTTGATAAAGTTGTTATAGTTTGTAATGCATCTAAAATCTGTTTTTCTACATTAAAAAATTACTTGGGCTCAATGGAGGACAATATACTATAAAACAGTGCTTCCCAAAGTGCCGCCGTTGGCGACACACCAACGGCAGCAGCGGGGCCGTGGGCGGGGGGGCGCGGGGGTGTGCACGGCGGCAGTGGCGGCGGCTAAAACGCGGAAGCAGTGATGGTGCGCCGCTGCCACCGCCACCATACACACTGCCGCTTCCGGGTTGTGTGGCGACACACCAGACTCTGTGTTGCGACACACAGTTTGGAAAGCTGTGCTATAAAATCTCTTTTAGAAGACATTGCAATACAGATATAAATTAAGGTGAAAGCTTTATAATTCTCAGCAGACTAGAAATTTATCTCTTGTTACATTATACTGCAACTGACCCTAGACCTTGAGATTGAGTTGAACATTAAATAATTAATTAATAGAATTAACATGTATATTATTGTTTTATATTTGCAAGTCTCTTGCGGTAATGGCTGCCACTTGTGAAGGAACGATACGTTACTGGCCCAGCCTTGTGCATGAAAGTTCCTATACTGAGACGTATACGGATTTCGGCAGTGCTCTTTGTAATTTTCTTACATCTGTTAAGGTACAGTAAAGATGAATGTAAACATGATATTTTGTGACAACTTAGTAAAAGCTCTAAAATCTTTTTCCCCCCCACTATTTATAGATAAAATGAAATACAATTATAATTTTGAGGTGGGTTAGCAAGTCTGTATTTTCTTTAAACAAAACGCTAATACAGTTTCTCCAAAAAGCTGAACTGAGCTTTCTTTTAGGGCGGAAGCTTCATTTTATCCTCATCAAGGAGCCAGTTTATCCGACTTACACCTGATAGTAATGGCAAGATTTACCAGCATGGTTTACCTCAAGGACAAGGCATGTTTTCTGGAATAGGTAGAAGAGTTTCTTCACTGCTTGGGATTCTGTCACCTAGTAATGATGAAGAAGTAAGTCTTAAAAATAAATGTATCTTAATTTTAATGCTGAATTTTTATTTTCCAATTTCTCTCACATGAGAGGAATGTTTTACAACAGGACACAATATAGACTAAGTTCCCTGGAACAATTGGTAGACAGCTACAGGCAGCTTATGGCTTCCCAGCAATCTCTGTATAGTCCCTTAAGACCTCAAGTTCCCCAACTGAAATGCAGCAACAAATTGGCCAAATGTTAGTGCTTTGCCTAGTATTTTTTGTTCAAAATTAACGCTGAGAAGAGAAACAGTGTGCCAATCAAAATGTTTGGCTCCTGTCCCCAAAGGCTGCTTTTTTGGACCAAATTCAGGCTTTTGTAAGGTTGTTTAAAGGTGGAGTGGGAGTGGGAAATCTTGGGAAACAAACGTTCCATTAACAATCCTCCTCACTTTCCCCCACTCCCAGAAGTGAATTTGGCACCAGAAGAGTAATAAGGAATCATTTTTCAGATTAGGAAGCTTAAGGATAGAAATGTAACAGTTTGCCTCTGAAAGGCCTCCTGTTTCTATTCCCATCTTTAAAACCTCTGGGGCGAGGGGTGGAATCAGAAAAAGGGTTAAAAAAAATGCCCACACTCCTACTAATTCTGGTGATGTTACAGTATCACTGGATTTTGAGGTTCAGAAGCTGACTTGGCCTAGTTTTTTCAAATGATACCTTATTTCTGTTCTAGAGAGTTTAGTATTTGGGTTGTATGCTGATGATAAACAGTGTTAAGAAAATTAGCAGCACATGCAGACAGGGCAATAGACAATGGCAGTTTTACTTTAAATTCTGGAATTCAGAGAATTGTAATACAGGAACATCTCTCTCTCTCTCTCTCTCTGTTACATCCTCCCTCCCTTTACAGCATTTTCATACAGGCTTTAATTATATTTCATGTAATATAATTACATGGCTAAATCTGAAAGTCAGGAGGAAATTACGGAAACAGTGGCAGAGGGAACATCCTGATGGGTTTCAGTGTTCAAGAGATGTGAATCATTAGCAGCAAACAAAGACAAGCTAGACATAAGGATCCACACTACTCATTGAGTCTTAGGTACTTAACAAGCCTTGAGAAGTGTAAATAGGAAGAAATTCAAACAGTGCATGCTTATGGTCAAGGCAAAAATCAAGCTTAGTTTAGCTCCATCTGAGATACATTTTCTTTAGTAGTGGGATCAGGGAAGATCCAATAAAGTTGAAAATACATTAGAATACAGTAACAGTGGAAAAGCAGAGAAAGTAGAAGAACAAGAAAGAAGAAAAATATGGAGATAGGCTTGTCCTTTTCTAAAACCCAAGGGAAAATGAGAAGAGGCTTTTCTTTTTAAAACTACAGTGGCAATAATAAAATATAACAAATTATAACAGCCCACCTCCACCTTCAACTGCCTGTTCTCCCCTCTTCTATGAGTTATTGGGAGGTGGACAGCTGTTATGATCTGAACTGATCATTTGCAGATTCTTTTGAAATCAATCTGTAAGTTCTGTGGTTTTACAGTACCAGTTTTAAATTCTAGTTCTAAAAGCATCCCATAATATATATGAGTGTCATGAATTAAGCTTTGGATTTTCAAGAATTGAGCTTTATTTAATCTAATAGAATTACATAAACTTGCAGATTTCTTCAGTGGTAGCAATATTAATATTTGATGCAAGAAAGTTTCTTTTAGAGAGAGTACTTCTGATTTTTGATACCACATTTTCTCTATTTTTTATTTAATTCTGTTTCTGTACCATATTTTGTCATTTTTTGAACTGGAGTTTAAGCTTTTCTGTTTTCTTAATGTGAACTTTAAACAGAGAACTGCAGTATATCAAACACTGGTATTTTATCCCTAATTTATATTTAACTCAGCTTTCTAGTGTTCTTTGGGATGAAGATGATTCAAGGTTTTATGCAGTGACCAGCTTAAATCTTTATAAATGGGAAATAGATGATAATGCAGAGCGTCAAGTCCTCAGCTGGGATATAAACAGAGTACTTAAAGAAAATATCATGGAATCAATATGGGTAAGAAGCAATATATGTGAAATATAAAACTATATATTTGCCTTATTTCTGGTATTTTTAACAACTTTTTATTTTTACAGGGATCAGAAAGCAATTATGGGGACATTAAAGGAGATATTAATGTGCAGTATTTGGATTTGCAGCAAAATTGGTAAGTTCCTTTTTAGAAAGTTAGCTCTGTTATGAATTCATGTATATATTTTGCAAATAGTTTGTGTCTTTTTTGTAGTAGTATTACTAATTCAGACACTGTTCTTATCAAAATACTTTTCTCCTTTATCCATACTATCAGGAAGAGATAATTTAGTCAAAAAAATAATTAAACACACAGGAATAAAGACTGTTTACTTGGTTAAGCAAGAATGAAAAAAATCCTTCAATGTTCATCTGATATTTATTTATTTGTTTGTTTGTTTGATTTAGCCACCCAAATCACATGTGTGACTGGGCAGCTTACAATAAAATAGATAAAAAAACAAATAAAATACATAATATAAAATAAAAACACATAGCAGCCGAGCTTCATAAAATAACCATCAGCAAAGCCAAGAAACAGGCTTTATCACACTTCTGGGCCCCAGGCTTGTGCACAAAACCAAGTTTTTAGGGCCTTGTGAAAAGCCAGCAGGGTTGGCTCTAACCTGATCTCAGGTGGAATGATGTTCCGCAGGGTGGGTGCCATGGGAGAAGGCCTCCTCCTGGGCCTTGCCAGCCGCCACTCTTTAGCTGATGGCACCTGGAGCATGCTCCTCCCCCCAGACCAGGTGGAACAGGTAGAAACAATTAGGGAGAGATGGTCCCATAAGTAGCCCGGTCCCAAGCCATGAAGAGTTTTAAAGGTAACTACCAGCATCTTGAATTGCACCCGGGAGCACACTGGAAGCCAATGCAGCTTGTGGAGCAATGGTGTAACTTGCACCAAAAAACCGACGCCGTTTACTACCTGTGCCGCCACATTCTGTACCAGCTGAAACTTCCAAATGCTCTTCAAGGGCAGCCCCATGTAGAGTGCATTGCAGTAGTCCAATCTGGAGGTCATGAGGGCACGAGTGACTGTAAGCAGGGCCCCTGATATACCTGCTTTTGTTTAAAAAATGAACATTGTAGAATACATTGAATAATGTTGTTTGGTGTGCTAGGAAAATAAGCTATTATATAATTTAGTTTGGTGATTTAATAAATAAAATACTGCCCACATTCTCCAAAACACAATTTTAAAATATAATAAGTTGGGCTTACGCACCATGTAAAAATCTTAAAATAGTATTTTCTGAGACAAGCAAACAGCTTAATATTGATTTACCTGAAAATTACTGTTTCATTACCTGATATTTCTGAACATCAATTTGTAATTATGTAAATTGTCTTTTCCAATGAGTAGTGATGGACTGGTTATTTTGGCTGCAGCCTGGCATCTTGGTGACAGTCCCTGTCTCATTTACTATACTTTGATAACTGTAGAAGATAATGGTTATCCCACATCTGATAACATGATTGTAGAGGTCACTCAATATAACCCACCTTTTCAGGTAATTGGCATTATGCTTCAATGCTTTTTTGATGTTTCTGATTTTAGAAACCCGTAGAATATCATTTCAAGTGATTGGTTGGGCGGGTGAAAATAATGTTTGATTGAACTGTATCCGTAGAAACAGAAGAAATTTCTCTTCCTGTCTAGTTGCCTGTTGTCTCGTAATGTCACTTAAATAATACCTGAATTGCTAAAAACAGTATAGCTAAAGATTTTAAAAAATAGAACCAGTAACTATTATTTACTCTAAAACAAGAAATTGATGCTACAAGTCTTTGTATATTGAATTCTTTGAGAATCCTGAATATATGTACTGAAACGTACTATAAAATGACTCATATGTATCAGATTGTATTTTGTGTGATCTAGAAAAGGATTTATCGTTAATCTGTATTCTATGTATATTAGGAAAAAGTATGTGTGTTATTTTTATCAATAAGAGCTCAGAACCTTAAAAAATATAAAAATGGTGCATCATTATGGAAAACTATAGGTTTTATAGTTTTATAAATTTATAACCTGCTATTCCTGTCTTGGTAGGCATCAAGCATCAGGTTTATCAATTAATATTTTGTATGTATGTCAGGCCTACCTAGAAGATGGTATTGCTGCTTTTAGTAATGCTTCATTCCTAAATATTGTAGTTATTTCTTGTAATACTTAATGCCATATTTTTCAGCCTGAAGAACTGATGTGTCATTTAATAGTCCCAGATTTTTCCAGCCATTCTGCCTGTCTTTATACTGAAAATGAGGTATTTGCTTGTTCAACTGGAACAGGAAGAACCTCTTTGCCACAGGAGAAGATTATTTTCAGTGCTCAGGGTGAGAATCTTAACAAATTTAAACTGTTTAACACAAGCTAATGAAAGTGTTCAGTCTTTCTCCAGAACTGCAGCAAAGATTCTTGTTTCTCTTATCATTGACCAGTGACTAAGTTTTGGAGGTAACTATGAAATTTTCTTTTCCTAAATGTCACCATATCTAACTTCATGAATCAAAGTAAAAAACAATGGAGAGGGAGACAACCACTTACTGCTTCCAGGCTATTCACAAAGAGAAGCTTTGTCAGATGGACAAATTTCTGTGTGCCAGATGGACAAATTTCTAATAGTGGGGGCATCTTCAGAAACCTTCACCTGCAGATGTTGATGTTTTAGGGTTCATAGCAGAAGAGACAGTTTTTCAATCACTCTTAAGCCACTTAGGCCTTTAAAGGTTAATTTGTTGTTTATTCGTTCAGTCGCTTCCGACTCTTCGTGACTTCATGGACCAGCCCACGCCAGAGCTTCCTGTCGGCCATCACCATCCCCAGCTCCCCCAAGGTCAAGTCCGTCACCTCCAGAATATCATCCATCCATCTTGCCCTTGGTCGGCCCCTCTTCCTTTTGCCTTCCACTTTCCCTAACATCAGCATCTTCTCCAGGGTATCCTGTCTTCTCATTATGTGGCCAAAGTACTTCAGTTTTGCTTTTAATATCATTCCCTCAGGTGAGCAGTCTGGCTTTATTTCCTGGAGTATGGACTGGTTTGATCTTCTTGCAGTCCAAGGCACTCTCAGAATTTTCCTCCAACACCACAGTTCAAAAGCATCTATCTTCCTTCGCTCAGCCTTCCTTATGGTCCAGCTCTTGCAGCCATAGGTTACTACGGGGAATACCATTGCTTTGACTATGTGGATCTTTGTTGTCAGTGTGATGTCTCTGCTCTTAACTATTTTATCAAGATTTGTCATTGCTCTCCTCCCAAGAAGTTGACGTCTTCTGATTTCCTGGCTGCAGTCAGCATCTGCAGTAATCTTTGTACCTAGAAATACAAAGTCTGTCACTGCCTCCACTTTTTCTCCCTCTATTTGCCAGTCATCAATCAAGCTCGTTGCCATAATCTTGGTTTTTTTGAGGTTTAACTGCAACCCAGCTTTTGCACTTTCTTCTTTCACCATCATAAGGCTCCTCAGCTCCTCCTCGCTTTCAGCCATCAAAGTGGTATCATCTGCATATCTGAGATTGTTATTGTTTCTTCCAGCGATTTTAACTCCAGCCTTGGATTCCTCAAGCCCAGCACGTCGCATGATGTGTTCTGCGTACAGGTTGAATAGGTAGGGTGAGAGTATACAGCCCTGTCGTACTCCTTTCCCAATCTTAAACCAGTCTGTTGTTCCGTGATCTGTTCTTACTGTTGCTACTTGGTCGTTATACAGATTCCTCAGGAGGCAGACAAGATGACTTGGTATCCCCATACCACCAAGAACTTGCCACAATTTATTATGATCCACACAGTCAAAGGCTTTAGAATAGTCAATAAAACAAAAATAGATGTTTTTCTGAAACTCCCTGGCTTTCTCTATTATCCAGCGGATATTGGCAATTTGGTCTCTAGTTCCTCTGCCTTTTCTAAACCCAGCTTGTACAGCTGGCAATTCTCGCTTCATGAATTGCTGGAGTCTACCTTGCAAGATCTTGAGCATTACCTTACTGGCATGTGAAATAAGTGCCACTGTTCGATAGTTTGAACATTCTTTAGTGCTTCCCTTTTTTGGTATGGGGATATAAGTTGATTTTTTCCAATCTGATGGCCATTCTTGTGTTTTCCAAATTTGCTGGCATATGGCATGCATCACCTTGACAGCATCATCTTGCAAGATTTTAAACAGTTCAGCTGGGATACCGTCGTCTCCTGCTGCCTTGTTATTAGCAATGCTTCTTAAGGCCCATTCAACCTCACTCTTCAGGATGTCTGGCTCTAACTCACTGACCACACCGTCAAAGCTATCCCTGATATTATTATCCTTCCTGTACAGATCTTCCGTATATTCTTGTCACCTTTTCTTGATCTCTTCTGCTTCTGTTAGGTCCTTACCATCTTTGTTTTTGATCATACCCATTTTTGCCTGGAATTTACCTCCGATGTTTCTAATTTTCTGGAAGAGGTCTCTTGTCCTTCCTATTCTATTGTCTTCTTCCACTTCCACACATTGCTTGTTTAAAAATAATTCCTTATCTCTTCTGGCTAACCCCTGGAATTTTGCATTTAATTGGGCATATCTCCCCCTATCACTGTTGCCTTTTGCTTTCCTTCTTTCTTGGGCTACTTCCAGTGTCTCAGCAGAAAGCCATCTTGCCTTCTTGGTTTTCTTTTTCTTTGGGACGTTTTTTGTTGCCACCTCCTGAACAATGTTGCGAACTTCTGTCCATAGTTCTTCTGGGACCCTATCTACTAAATCTAGTCCCTTAAATCTATTCTTCACCTCCACTGCATATTCCTTAGGAATATTAGTGAGCTCATATCTAACTGATCTGTGGGTCTTCCCTATTCTCTTTAGTCTGATTCTAAATTTTGCAATAAGAATTTTGTGATCTGAACTACAGTCAGCTCCAGGTCTTGTTTTTACCGACTGTATAGATGTCCGCCACCTTTGGCTGCAAAGGATGTAGTCAATCTGATTTCGGTGTCGACCATCTGGTGAAGTCCATGTATAAAGTCGTCTTTTAGGTTGCTGGAAGAGAGTGTTTGTTATGCACAGTGAATTGTCTTGGCAAAATTCTATCAGCCTATGTCCCGCTTCATTTTGTTCTCCTAGACCATGCTTGCCTGTAATTCCAGGTGTCGTTTGACTACCCACCTTAGCATTCCAGTCTCCTGTAATGGAAATAACATCTCTTTTTGGCATATTATCCAGTAGGTGCTGCAGATCCTCATAGAACTGATCTACTTCTGCTTCTTCAGCATCTGTGGTTGGGGCGTATATTTGGATCACTGTGATGTTAAATGGCTTACCCTGAATTCGAATTGAGATCATTCTATTGTTTTTTGGATTGTATCCAAGCACTGCTTTAGCCACTTTATTATTATGAAGGCTACTCCATTTCTTCTGTGGTCCTCTTGTCCACAGTAGTAGATCTGGTGGTCATCTGATGTGAAGTGGCCCATTCCAGTCCATTTCAGTTCACTGACACCCAGAATGTCTATATTTAATCTTGACATCTCACCAATAACCACATCCAATTTGCCCTGGCTCATAGATCTTACATTCCAGGTTCCTATAGTGTGTTGATCTTTAGAACATCGGATTCGTCATTCACCACCAGCACCGTCGGCCGCTAGCCGTCCTTTCGGCTTTGAGCTAGCTGCGTCATCACATCTGGGGCTAGTTGAACTTTCCTCTTTTCCTCCCCAGTAGCATTTTGACCATCTTCCGACCTGGGAGTCCCATCTTCCGATGGTATACCGACATCTCTCTGGTTGTACTGATCCATTTAGTTTTCACGGCAAGAATACTGGGGTGGGTTGCCGTTACCTTCCCCAGGGATCGTATTTAGTCTGACCTCTCTTCCATGACCTTCCTGTCTTGAGTGTCCCTTCACGGTTTAGCTCATGGTTTCATTGAGGTGCTCAAGCTCCAGCACCACGACAAGGTAACGATCTCCTTTGCTGGAGTTAAAGGTTAAATACCAGTTATTAAAGGTTAATACCAGCACATTAACATATGACTAATAAACAATTGGCAACCAATGTAGATTTTTCAGTACAGCCATCATGTGATTCCTGTGTTTGCACCAGTTGCAACTTGCAGGCAGTTTTCAAGGGTGGCCAAAGGTACAATGCAGGTAGTCCTCGCTTAACAACGTTAATTGGGACCGGAATTTCCATTGTTAAGCGAAATGGTCATTAGGTGAAACATCACATGACCGCACCGATTCGTGACAGCAGTTCTGGTAGTCCCAGTTGTGGTCGTCGTCTTC
The DNA here is from genome assembly GCA_023362775.1 of Charina bottae. NCBI lineage: Eukaryota > Metazoa > Chordata > Lepidosauria > Squamata > Charinaidae > Charina > Charina bottae. Next base: position 31,477,865 of record JALMGJ010000001.1, read on the forward strand.
CTCCTGCTGCTGCCAAGGCAGCTGCTGGTCCTTCGCAAGGCTGCACAAGGCCTCCATGAGGCCTTGTGAAGGGCCAGAGCCGCCTCAGCCAGGCATGCCTTAGCAGTGGGAGGAAGAAGATGGTGGTCAGCTGGGGGTGGCAGGGAGTGGCAGAGTGCAGGGTGGCCAAAATGGCAGAGATGGGAGATAGGCGGCCATCCCGAAGGCCTCGCAAAGGGCTAGCAGCTGCCTTGGCTGGGCGCACCTTGTCAGCAGCGGGAGAAAGAAGGTGGCAAAAGTCGGCGGCGGTAGGCAGCGGCAGAGTGCAGGGCAGCCAAAAGAGCAAAGATGGGGGGAGAGAGGCAGGTGGGGGGAGCTGAAGCACACCGCGGTCGTAAATGCGGCTGGGGTGCCAAGCGCCCAAATTTTGATCACATGACCGTGGGGGCGCTGCAACAGCCATAGCTTCGAGGACTGGTTGTAACTACCATTTGTTCAGTGCCGTCATAAGTTCGAACGGTCGCTGAATGAATGATCGTTAAGTGAGAACTACCTGTACATTACAATATCAAGTTGGGATACAGCTAAGGCATGGATAAACACTGACCAAACTGACAAGTTTAGCAAGGGTTGTAGCTCACACACTAATCATAATTCTGGAAACTTGTTCCTTGTCACAGTCACTGCTTGAAAATCCAGTGACAGTTGAGGATCAAAAAACACTCAAAGACTGAGGCTTTGCTCTTTCAAGGAGAATGAATTGCCATCCAAAACATACTGAAGTTCGATCAAAATGATGATGATGAGTGTCCAATTTTATTTATTTTTGTATTTTAGGTGATAAAATTTTAGGAGCAGGTTCTTCTGCTCGGCTTCCCATTTTTTTTGCTCAAAAAAGTGGACTTGTAGCTATATGTTCCAAGGAAACCACTTCTTTACTTCCTGAAGACATTGAAGATTCTTTAGCCTGTTCTGTAGCTGAGCCAAATGATGAGGTAATAACTACTTGGAACTCTGAAAGAGAGAGTGGGAAAGAGGGAAAAGTATGCATGGCATTTAATTCCTATTAGCATCTTTTGCCACACCATATTGTTTTTATTGTTCTTTTGTAGTTGAATAATACTTTAACTTTCACTTTTTTCTACTTTTCTCTTTTAGAGCATTGGTTTTGATAGCTCTTCCAGAATGGATATTGTAGCTCAAGAAGATAAAACTAAAATGCTAAAATCTTCTTTCTTACAGTTTTGCAGGTACTAAATAGATAAGATATTAAATAATTAAATCATCAGTGGTATAAGGAGAATTTTAATATTGCCTTTATTGAATTTCCTGTATGCCTAAGAAGTTAATTAGGAAGATAGTATATTGTTTATGAGTGGTGGATTAAAAATCCACAATTTATGTTCTAATAGGTTGCACTCTCAAAACCTTAATGTATTACATATTGTGTAATAAGGGCAAAATCCCATTCTTTGGGATAGCCTGCACTGTATGGGATTTTATAGTCTTGCTGCCACCATCAAACCCTTTTCTTCTTTCTTTATGTCTCTGAAGTAACATGATTAGTAGAACATGGGGAAGGTATGGGATGACACAATTAACTTTCTTAACATTTAAAGAAACAAATTTTCTTAAATAACTTAAAATGGGTGATAACTAGGTTTACTTAACGTTACAACATATCTATAGTCTGTCAATACTTGCCTTTCCTGCCACTAGGTACATTCATAACCCACCTTCTTGACAGATAGAAATTTTCCTAAAATAGGACTCTGAGCATTCTTCAGATCCCTCCTTCCACCCACACCATCCAAATCCCTCTCTTTGATTCCTCCTCTCTCTTGAATATCCTGGGAGGTGTGCTGTGTTGCTATGCTTTTATTGGCAGCTCCGCCAGTCAGTTATCACATGCCTCCCTGCTAACCCAAGCTTAGCCTCATTATTCATAACAGAGTTTGTCTGAAAGGTGACTTTTTAGAGCATATATTTACAGGATATGTTCCATAATCAGGGTTAAACTGCTAAGTAGTAGTTGAGGCATGCAAGCACATATTGAAGCAGGCAGGCCAGAATCATTCAGATTTCTCTATCATAATAGCTGCTAGGCCTGTGTTCTGCTCTATTCCACTCTATATCTAATCAAAATCCAATCAAGCAGATATCCTCTTGGCTAAATGCTCTTACCCACATCCTGACCTTTGTAACAGACTAAATGCTCTTACCCACATCCTGACCTTTGGAACAGAACGCCATGGACTCTTGGAAGTTCCCCAAAATGCTACAGATGGTGTAAGATAACTTCCCTTTTTGTTCTCCTGTTTTGCTGTTCTATGTCTGAACAAGCTGTCTGAACAAGCTGAGTTATGATGTTTTAGATACCACCTGCTAATGTTGTCATATCCTGATTGTATTGATTGCAAAAGCCTATAAAGGATAGACTCCGGGTGTGACCCGGTGTTCAGACTTGCTGAGTTATCGCTCTGAACCTTGCTAGCAATAAACCTGTGTTTTCTGATCTTGCTGGTCTCGTGTCCTATCATTTGGGAAGGTGAGTTTTCCCGCTACAATATAACTATTACAGTTCTCAGGAGCTCCCACTTGCAGAGTAGACAAAAGGATAATAGCCCCTTATCTTGGCATTTATATTTTTTTCTTCTGGAGTAGCAGTCCCTTGCTTTCACCGTAGCCACCCATTTTCTCCTTTTATAGTCTTCAGAAGTTTATTTCTAAACTGTTGCTATGCATTTTGACATATTTTTGGCTTAGTCATCAACTTGGAATCTGCCTTCTATCCATCTTAAACTAAACAAGGACAAGACGGAGATTGTAGTGTTCCATCCTGATCATCCCACCCCTTCTCTTTCTGTTTTCAGGGCTGCCAGCTGCAGGCCTCCTCAATGGTTGGGAACCTAGGTATCCAACTCAATGAATTACTTGCTTTACAGCCTTTCATCAGTAAAACCATCAACACTTGTAACTTCCATTTATTGAATGTTCATAGGATCAGTTGGTTCCTTAACATAGAACTCCAATCAGGGCAAAACTGGTTCATGCCCTGATTGTCTCACATCTGGATTATTGCAGTAGTCTTTTGGCCAGATTACTTGATACCTCTCTTCACCCCTAATCTGGGTCTAGAACAGGACACTTTGCTTTGTTCTGGGCTTCCTCTGAACTACTGCTATCTATTGGCTGAGTATTTGCAAAAGGTACCTTCTCCCTTCTCACCAAGTTGCTGATGTTAACTTATTGGGCCTTTCACATGGACACACTAGTTACTTGGAAAATCTGTTTGTTGCTTATATCTGTACACTCGATCCAGTTGTCTAGCAAAGACTGACTGGTACCTTCTCATACTGAAATAGCCATATCATGGTTGAGAGCCATGATTAGCCATTAGAAATTATCTTCTACCAGAATTATGCCTGGAGAGTAGTCTTATCAAATTTTAAACAGTATTAGATTTCTTTTTTGATGGGCCTTTGTGAAAGCTGGTTTTAGTATTATATGCAGAAATGTATTGGTATTTGGATATAGGTTTCAATATTTGCTTAAGTGTTACGGGCCTTTCAGGTTTCTGAAGCTTTGTATTTAAAATTTAGTGAGTTGTTGGATTAAATTTTGCTTATATATTTTATTATTTGTATTGTGCCTAGTTATAGGCATATGAAAAATAAAACTATTACTGAACTACTTAAGGAGCATTGAAACACTGTTTGAAAATCATAAACTTAAAATATTTTGTCATCTGTAATGTGGCCCCCAACCTGTGGGCCGCGGCCTGTTAGAAAGTGGGCTGCGGGGCTCCCGCCTGCAAACCCTACCCCCGTGCACGCGATTACCCCGCCTCCGGTGTGCGCTATTGGCTCTCGCCTGCAAACCCCGCGCCCCCCCCCCAGTCCGTGGAAAAATTGTCTTCCACAACCGGTCCCTGGTGCCAAAAAGGTTGGGGACCGCTGATTCTGTAACATTGTTTTGAGTAGTAAGACTAGGATATTCACTTTAATGATTAAAGGTCTATTCTCCCACCTACTGAGATTTTACATATATGGGAGTGGAGAGGATTCACAATTGCTAAGGCAAATATTTGGTATAACTACAGAATTTAATTTTAAACCCTCAGGGTATCACTGATACAATAAAAGAAACTGCATTTTCTTTCAAAATCTTGATAAGATATCTGCTTACTGTTTTTAAAAGCATTTGGATCTGATATTAAAAAAAATTCAAATTGGAAATGGTTGTGAAAATCAATCAATTGGTAGAAATGGATAATCAAAACTAAACTCATTTCCAAAACTTTCAAGATAAAAAGGTTGGCCTATTTTGTTACTATTTTTAATAGAAATTCCAGATATAACACATTTTTTAAAATATTCTTATATCACCCTCTTCCTAGAATATTCTAAGATATTCTAGGTCACATATCCTCACACATACTTGTTCATTTATTTATTGAGAAAAATGATCCAAAACTACATATTTGTGTGTGGCAAAAGTATGTGAACCTTTAAGATTATTAGTTCATTTGAAGGGGAAATTAGAGTCAGGTGTTTCAATCTATGGGATGATGATCAGGTATGAGTGTGGGAGGTCCTGCCTTATTTAAAGAACAGAATTTTGGGTATTCACTATCGAAGTCTGATCTTGACAACACAGGTATGTCGAAGTGTGTCATGGCTCAAACAAAGGAGATTTCTGAGGATTTTCGAAAAACAGTTGTTGATGCTCACCAAGCTGGAAAAGGTTACAAAACTATTTCCAAAAAGTTTGGACTCCACCAGTCCATTGTCAGGCAGATCGTGTACAAATGGAGGCAATTCAACACCACTGTTACCCTCCCCAGGAGCAGTCAACCAACCAAGATCACACCAAGAGCAAGGTGCATAATATTCCAGGAGGTCTCAAAGAAGCCCAAGGTAATGTCTCAGGAACTAAAGGCTTCTCTTGCATTGGCGAATGTCAGTGTTTGTGAAACCACCATCAGGAGAACACTGAACAACAATGATGTGCATAGCACAGTTGCAAGGAGAGAGGCACTACTCTCCAAAAAGAACATTGCTGCCCATCTACGGTTTGCGAAAGACCGCGTGGATAAGCCAGAAGCTGTTGGAAGAATGTTCTGTGGACGGATGAGACCAAAATAGAACTTTTTGGCTTGAACGAAAAGTGTTGTGTTTGGCCAAAGGCAAACACTGCATTTCAGCATAAGAACTTTATCCTGTCTGTGAAACACGGGTGTGGCAGTGTCATGGTTTGGGCCTGCTTTGCTGCCTCTGGACCAGGATGGCTTGCGATCATTGATGGAACTATGAACTCTGAATTGTACCAGCAAATTCTACAGGAAAATGTCAGGGTATCTGTCCATGAACTGAAGCTCAAAAGAAACTGAGTCATGAAGTAAGACAACGACCCAAAACACACAAGTTGTGTGACCAAAGATTGGTTAAAGCAGAAGAAAGTTAATGTTTTGGAATGGCCAAGTCAAAGTCCTGACCTTAATCCTATAGAAATGTGGAAGGACCTGAAGCAGGCAGTTCACGGAAGGAAGCCCACCAGCATCCCTAAGTTGAAGCTGTTTTGTAAGGTGGAATGGGCTAAAATTCTTCCAAGCCGATGTGCAGGACTGATCAGCAGTTATCAGACACATTTAGTTGTAGTTATTGCTACCCGAGGGGGACACACCAGTTACTGAAAGCAAAGGTTCACATACTTTTGCCACACACAAATATGTAGCTTTAGATCATTTTCCTCAATAAATGAACAAGTGTAATGTTTTTGACTCATTTGTTTAATTGGGTTCTCTTTATCTAGTTGTTGGACTTGTGTGGAGAACAAATTATATGTCATATTTATTTATTTTTAACTTTTAAGCACCACTGTAAGGATGAAATTGATAAATTAATGGATCTCCCTCACATAAGCTGCATTCCAGTCAACAATTCCATTGCTTCTGGTGTTTTTTAATTGGAGTAAATTCAGCAAAAATTTATAGAATTTGCTAGAAACTTACCGTAATTCAATAAGGTTACACAGATTTTTTTAATACAAGGAAATGACAAGTATTGGCACTTACCATATATAAACAAAGCCTGGTTTTAATTTCTAAACGAAAGAGATTTTTACCCATCTTTGTTTTATTTTATAGCTTTGACATCTGAAAGCTTGATTATGCATTCTTTTACTGAGTTGCCACCTGAAGTGGGCAGATATATCAACAGGCAGTCTCCTTGAGATCCAGCGTGGTGTAATGCTTAAGACAGTGCTTTCCAAAGTGTCGCCGTTGGCGACACACCAATGGCAGCGGCGGGGTGGTGGCGTGCAGGTGCGCGTGCACGTGCACGGCGGCCTCGCTAAAATGCGGAAGTGGTGATGGCGTGCCGCCGCCTCACATGCCCCCGTGCCGCAGCTTCGCGACACACTAAACTGTGTGTTGCGACACACTAAAGTGTGTCTTTAGACACACTAAAGTGTCGCGACACACAGTTTGGAAAGCTATGGCTTAAGATACTGAACTGGCTCTGGGGAGACAAATGTTCAAATCCACCCTCAGACATGGAAACTTCCTTGGTAACTTTGGGTCAGTCATTCTCAGCCAAACCTAGCTCATAGAGTTGTTGGAAGTAGAGAGCACTACGTATAGCACTTTGAACTCCTGAAAAAAGGTGGATATAAATTAACAAATAAATTCAGTGCCTTTAGGTCAGTGATCTATTTATTTATTATTTATTATTTCTAACTTATATCACCGCCCATCTCCCCCCACAAGGGGACTCTGGGCGGTTGTGGTCTAGCAGTGAAAAGCACACTGGTCTAGCAGTGAAAACGGAGACCAGGCTTCTTCCATTGCCATATTCCCAGCAAAAGGAGCATTTAGGGAGAAGCATGATGAAATTTGTTGCAGTCAAACTGAGTTTAGAGACAGGACAGGGCTCTAATAGGGAGAGGCACCCATTCAGACTTTGATGAACAAAATAGGCAAGGCCACATCACCTGGAAGTTTCTCATTCATTCAGAAATGTTTATTGTATGTGTCTTTCTGAATTATATTTTGCAAGCTGGATAGATGTGATCTTTATAAAGTTCTCAAATGTTGTACATGTCGAAGAATTCATAAACAACAAAGATGATTTGCATAAGAGTTCCTTGTGGTTTGATAGCACTGTGACATTTGGGATGTAGAATTTTCTGGTGTAGCAAATGTAGTAGTCTTTTGGATGACATTGCTGGCAATTTCAATTGAGGGCTTCAAAATATCACAGCTTTTCATTAATGCAGTATTTAAAATGGGAAGCTCAACCAGAAAAGAATACTACCCACAAAGCTACCCTAGTTGATGTTTCATTATAATGATTGGCTTACAATGCCTTTTTGTTCATTGCAGGAAGGATGTGAAGGGTGCAAATGCCACAATTGCTGAGCTTTTTCCCCAGCAAGCAGATTTAGGTCCTGATGCTGATCTTGATAGAGCCGTAACTCAAGTCAGTGAAGAATTAATAGATGATTATCCTACATCCGATCCACGGTGGGCTGAATCTGTACCTGAAGGTATGGATTCCTGCATATAAAAGGAGGAAACAATAAATGTGTGTATATTGGACCTAAGTGTACTTCAAGGGTACATTGCAATGTTATTGTGGATATGCATGGAACAGCTGTTTACTGGTGGTCTATGCCTGAATTGAAACACACATGCTAGATATTTTGGTCCTTGCATGAAACAATAAGGATGTTGCAGGCAAAGTGGTTTGGGATTAGAAGGGGCAGTGCCAAGGAAATTAATACTGGGTGGCGGGGGGGAGGACAAAGCTAGCAATCCCTTCTCCATGCAATATCTCCCAGGATGGCAGCCTAGCTGTCCCCAATTTCCCCAGCTTCTTTAGCTCTTCAGCTAGTCCTAGTGTTCCAGTGCAAGATATCCCACCAGCCTGGCACTTTCTGATCTACCTAGCAGCTTTCCTTCCTCTCCTTCCTTCGGCTGCCATTACTGATGTCCCAGCATGGTATATCCCATTGTCCAGTCGTCCCCTCTCCCCATATCTTCCCAGTCCTTTCTTCTCCTCCCTCCTGGGTGGGTGCAGGAGAGTGTTGGCCATATTCTGGAACGAACACACACTCCATTCATTTCAGACAACAGGAAAATTCAACAGGATTGCCCTGCATCCCACATAAACTGAAAAGCATATCCCTGAGCGGCCATCAACAAAGGCCTAGCGCTGTCTATATGTGTCTTTAGAGTGCTTTGAAGTGTTCCTTTACGTTGGGGACCAGAGTGGAAACTTCACATGCAAAAAATAAAGTATTAGGAAGACAAAAAAGTTTTCTTCCTCTGCCAGTTATGTACATACAGTCACAATCTGTGGAAGGTTTTGTATTTCTCCCTTTTTGAGGCAACAGCAGAGAATACGGAGTACTAGAATTTTAGGTAGCCCCTTTTATTTTTGCCTTAGATGCTGGGGAATTCCTGTGCATTGTAGAATATTCCAAGGAGTTCTTCTGCAATAGTATTATTTGACTGGGACCTTCTTGGTGTGTTTAATTATAAATCCAAAAGTATAGCCAATCGTGCTGAATTTTCTTGGTACTTGAAATGAATTTAGAGCAGTCTTTCTCAACCTTGACCACTTTGGGTTGGCTGGGGAATTCTGGGAGTTGACGTCCACACAGCTTAAAGTGGCCAAGGTTCAGAAACCCTGATTTAGAGTGCATTCCGGAACACGACCGTTCTCCTGTGCCTGTCCAGGAGGGAGGAAGGGGAAGGCATTGGGAAGGTACAGGGACAAGTCATCCAGTGGGATATGCTCTGCTACAACACCAGTGATGGCTCAGGGGAAAGGGAGGGAAGACTGCTGGTGGGATAGGTTATGGAGGGATGGTGGTGGCTGAGGAAGGAAGGCAGGCGTTGGAAAAATTGGGGGTGGGCAGGCCTGTAGACATGCCATGCTGATAGCTGGTGAGGAAAGAAGATGACGACCCATACTTGGCTTGCCTCACTCACCCTGTCCAGATTTTTGTATGTTCTGAACCACTCAAATGTACCTAGTTTATTTTCTGCCAAACATTGACTGACACAAGCAGTTTAATGAAATGTCTGAAACATGATGGTTTGTTCCATGTTCAAAACAAAAATAGTTGTTCAATTGCATACATATCCTGAGCAAATCTGCATTTTTCAGAAATAATGCACGGTGGGCAGAAATAGGCAAAGGCATCCAAAATAGAGCTGAAGCCAGAAAACCTCCATACTATGCATTCCTCTATTTAAGAAAATTGCTATATCATCCAGTATAGATTGAACATGAATATATTCATGATTAGAGAGTTCTGTTGACTTCCTGGAGTAGACATCCTTATAGCTCTTGATGTGAAATTGCAGCCAATCCTGATCCAAAGGAAAGAAACAAACACATTGCTGTTAGATTCCCTTTATATACTGTAATACTGACAAAAATATGAAAACATCCAAAAGGGGGCAAATAGTTTTTGAAAGAATTGTGTATATCAAATATTTAAGTTAATTGAAAAGTAAAATTGCATTTTCAAAGATTACAGTATTTGAAACAATAAACAAGTTAAACGCTCTTGATCATGTTTTTGTCCAGATGCAGCAAATTTTACCAACTCATCCATCATTATTCTTCACCAGCTGGATAATAAATCGCAAGCACATTCTATGTACATTGATTTTCTTCGCCAGGTAAGTTCCTAATGCTGTCAGATAGAAATATGGATAACAATGTGGCATACATTATTTTTATTTACAATTATCTCTATCTAAGGTTGATCTCTTTGGACGTCTGGATTGTGTTCAAGTAAGAGGCATGCCAATGGCAACTCGATTATTACTTTGTGAACATGCAGAAAAATTAGCAGCAGCTATTGTTCTCAAGAACTATCATTACAGATTGCCAGATCTTGTGACTTCTGCAATACAGATTGCTTTGAACAAAAGAGAAGATGACATTCCTTCAGGTCTAACACCTGCTGATGTTTTCTTTAGAGAGGTGAGAATTATTTGCTAGCTAGAATCACAATGATTTTCTGCATGAATAAACCTTAAAACATATGAGGATCCTGAAAGCATCCTAGATATAGTCCAAATGTCTTGGAACAGAGACAAAAAGTTAATAGAAGACAGTCATGCCTTGATAATGAAAATTAAATGGGGGGGGGGATAAATTACGCAGTACATGCAAGATAGCCTACCCCTGATGTGAATCTTTTAAAAATTCAGCACCCAATGTCTTCACCAAGTGGAGTACCAGTGTGACACTTTTTTGTTTTTCAGGTTTCTCAAATAGATACTATTTTTGAATGCTTATTGGAAAAGGAAAAACAAGTCTTGAAGGATACATCAGTTCAGTCTGAGGAATGGGGTGATATAGTTGTCAATGTAAACAATATTATAAAGGTATTATATTCTATATTAATAATTGTGACAGAAACCAGTGAAGTTGATTATATCTAATGTTATGTAAACAGATTTCTACCAATGTAGTGAGACTTAACATTTTTTCCATCTCTCTGTACTTGTGTACATCTGTCCTGAAGGACTCTTTACTCCTCTGGAGCACATTTATGGAGTGTGCAGAATAGCGTAGTGTGGCGAAGTTCGGGGAATCTCACCAGCACCCTCCTTTTTATGAACATGCCTGCTTGTTTATTTTACCCAGGAATCAAGCAAAGTTTAGATTTACTGAGGCCAGAGAAATGACTTTAGATCTTGTGATTTGAGTAGGACAGTTAAACATATGCTTAAATTCCTTGCACTGAAATTGGTGGAATTTTAAACTGCTTAGTCTACTATTGTGTTTTAATGTAGTGGTTAATTTAAAAAAGCAGGAATCTGATGAGTCTGTATTCATTTTGAAGATGTCAACTGAAGTGTTATATAACATGAAAATACATGAAAGAGAGCATATATCACAAAAGCCAGAATAGGTACTAGCTGAAAAAGCAATGTATAACAATATTACATGCCAAGCACCTTGGTAAAGAGGTATATATAGTTTCTACCAAAAACCTTGACACTGTGAAGGCCAACCATGATGTGCCTGGGAGATTCCATAGTTGGGTGCCGTCACCAAGAACCTCCTGTTTCAAGTTTCCACATTATTAGCCACTCTTATAGGTGCGACCACTACAATCTGTTACCTACTGCAAGATAGATAGATAGATAGATAGATAGATAGATAGATAGATAGATAGATAGATAGATAGAATACTTTATTGGCCAAGTATGACTAAACATACAAGGAATTTGTCTTCGGTGCAAGAGCTCTCAATAATAAATTATACAATCAAGAAAAGAAAAATTAAGAAAAAATAATACTACAGCTATTTAACTAACACATACTCATATTTAAGGGAGAATTAAGAGACAATAATACTGCATCTGTTATCTAGCATATGTTCGCATATAACAGCATTACACACTCTAGTGGAAGGGGAAAAAATAAGGAACATATTTTGGGGAAATTGACAAGATTCAATAGCATTTTTTTAAAAAAAAATAGCTAAACTCATTGTCCATAGCAAAATGAAATTAAGAAATTACAAAGTGTCCTTTCTTTTAAAAGCAGTGAGTCAGTTCAGATTTTTTGCCAGTCATTCCATTCAAGTGAAGACCATTCTCAATATGCCTTCCCAGGCTCTATTTTTCTTATCCAGTTGCCAGTCTACACTGGGTTGTGTTTAGGATTTTGCCCCTTATTACATTTTGTTTTCATATTTGTTCAGGTAAAGTTACATCTACAGGTATTGTAGATGAAATTGCAACCTAATAAAAAACAGAAATATAAAAAAGATTCTATCAATAAAGGGTTGCCTATTTAGTTATCAAATAAATTTGTGGATGATTAAACCTGAATGATTTTCTAATTTTGGACCAAAGATCTTATGAACAGAAATGTTTAAAACTTTTTCCCAAACAATCTGATGGGGTGTGTGTGTGTGTATTAATTACCCTGGAATGCACTGTTGCTGAAAACAAAAGCAGTATATGAAACTGTAGGGCACTTTTCCATCTGTTTTCTCATTTTTTAAAAAATTCTGAATCCCTTATGATATTAAAAATTACTTGGCTTTTGTCTAGGGGCATTCATCTTTGCATGTGCATACTTCCCTTTTATTTTTCAATGGTCTATATTCCTTACAAAAATGACTGCATGAGTTCATAATTAAGAATTATATTTATGTTAAAAACATGGCATGCTCCATGAAACTAATTTTGACAAGTTATATTTTCTTTGTCATGTTTTCTTTGTGAAGGATATGCTAAAAGCTGCTATCCAAGATCGCCAGTCTAAAATTTCTCTATATAAAATAAGAGATCCCACTGAAGTTGAACCTGAGTGTGTACCTTGGACAGGTGAGAATAATTAAAATGGCATTCATGATGTGTTGCTGCTAGTTTATAACATGGTCCTAGTTATACAGTTCTTACATACCTAGTATTGTATTAGCCTTTAAACAATTCCCTCCATTTTGTGTATTTAATCACTTAGAGTGCTGTGGTTCTGATGCCTGTGACAGGTTTCCTATGGATAAAACCAAGGGTTTTTTTAAAAAATGTGAATTGCTTTCATTTCTTAAGTCCACCTCCTGAAGTTTAATGTTAACATATTAATTTACTTAGCAGCATTTTGATTCATGACTTGGAAGCAATGCAGTTATTTATGCACCCTAACCTAAGCATTTATTTGGTGGGGCAAAAATATATTAGGATGCTGATAGTGTATTCAATTATTTGCACAGGAAACCTAAATCAACCTCATTTGAATGAGTATGGGAGCATAAGTGGATACTTATGGGCTCTAGAAATTGTTCTTTTACTTTGTGAGCCACAGGTTTCTCTCTGCTGCCATTTTTTTTATGCCCATTCTTCTCCTTGCTGGAAAGTCTGCCTGTTGTTCTATTAAACAATGCTGCTTTGCTTTAGAAACAGTGAATTCATTCACATATGCATTTCCATTTTACTTTTAACTTATCTGTGTCCTATGTTAGTGTTAAAGTTTCAACTAGTAGAAATGTCATTAAAATATTTTTATGGTCTTCTCAAGCATCTGTTGGTGTGCGAACAGCAATAGTGCAGCAACATGAAATCATTCTGAAGAAGGTTTATCCACAGGCTAACAGTAAGCTTCGTAGCACAGTGACAGAACAGCTGGTGGCATTGCTGGATTGCTTTCTGGATGGTTACGTTTCGCAGCTTAAATCTGTGGACCGGCCTGAGCATCAGGAACGTTATAACAGTCTGCACGTAGAATATGAACAGAAAAGATCAGAATTATTGTTACCACTACGTAAGTGCTGCTGTTTTTGTGCAAGGTGATGTTTAAATTCCTAATAATGGTTTACAGTTTTACGAAACATGAAACAAAAATGATAAGGCATAAAAAACAGAGGGTTAAGAAGAGCAGAACTGTGGTGGATTTCGGCGGTGTCGCTGGTTCTCAGGAAGGAGGGAGCACATTCCAAGGAGGTGGAGGAGATAAGTGGAGGCACAGTCCAGGAGGCAATGGTGGGAAAACGAAGAGGTTCAGGATAGCCCCGCCCTAGAGTCTCCCAGGTTATTTCCCCTTAGGTTAGGTAGAGCAGCTTTAGTCTGGCAAGATTCTGTCTATACAGTGTGAGCAAATAAAGAACTGGAGCTTGAATGGACTGACTCTTCATTGTTCTTGGGCTGGGCCTGACATGAACCTCTTTAGGTGTATAGCACCAAATAAAAATCTGGCATATGAAGCTAAAGCAAAGTTTCACAAGGTGTTATTCCCTTTTCAATTCTTATATTTTTATTCTAGACAAGTTTTAAATTGCTTTCTCTTTTTAAAAAAAAAGATCATGGGGGAAATCATTTACAAGAATTATTATCTAATATAATTTTGCATTCAATCATAATTATGAAACCCAAATTTTTTCATTAGGACAGAGGTGCACAACTTGTTTCAGATAGATGGCTCATTTTGCAGTGATACATCAGGATCTGTATTCCCAAAAATAGGCAAAAACTGCAGTTTGGTCTAGTGGTTAAGGCTCCGGGCTAGAAACCAGGAGTCTGTGAGTTCTAGTCCTGCCTTAGGCATGAAAGCCGGCTGGGTGACCTTGGGCCAGTCACACACACACAGCCCAGCTCACCTCACAGGGTTGTTGTGGGGAAAATAGGAGGAGGAAGGAGTACTAGGTATGTTCGCCACCTTGAGTTATTTATAAAAATAATAAACGTGGGATAAAAAATAAATAAATAAATTTGGTTTTATTTAAATTTAATTCACAAAGCCCAGCAGATGGCAGCATGTATTAGACTTATTTCAAAAAGCCATACAGCTTGAAATGGCCTATTTCAAAAAGCTACAACAGGCTAAGATCTGCTTAGCATTTAAATAAGAGAGCACTGGGAAATCCCCAGGTTGAAGGGTGGACTGGGAATTTGAAAAAGCATTCTGGAAGAAGATGAATGCAAACCACTTAGATACTGTTGCCAGGAAACTAGATGGACATGTATATGTACTTAGCAGCAGTCAAACTTCACTTGGGGTAGTTTTTACTTAATGTGATTATTTCCTGCATATTTAATAATTGCCCTCTTCTCTTGTATTAAAAGTAACAATTTGGTAGCCAACTTTGGAAGGACTCTATGAGCTCCACCTAGCTTTTTGGAAAGTGCATGCAGCTCTGAGAACTTGGGTTATAACTTCCCAAATGGATTCAAACAGACAAGAACTCACCTTTGGCAAGAGAACCCTCACCGCTTCTTAATTCACTCTGATTACCTGCTCCTTTGCCAAATCCCAACTTTGAAGTTTGTGCTTGTGTAGTTCCCTTGATTGTAATAAAACTTCCTTTCAACAGGGAAATGCACTTTAGAGTTCATGGTATACAAGGACAAGTGAATTGAATTCCTTCTCTAAATTGCATTAGTACTTTGTAAAACAATAACATGGCTTGAGAGTGCTTGTTTATATACCATCTCATGTATTCTATTTCTAAAAGTTGTTGAATTACCTACTCTGTTTACTATCAGTCTACCAATCTGTTGTATGTGGATAGAATATTGTACTGATAGCGACCTTGGCTTTTTCATGTTTTATTTTGATTCATGTTCAGTGTTTTAAGATTGGTTACATTGTTTTAATTGTTGCTGTGTTTGTATGCTGTCCAGAGTCATTTTATGTGAAATGGGCAAGCCATATAAATTTGCTAAATAAATAAATAAATAAAAACAGAGAAAAGCCAGAACTGGCTAAAGAAAAAAAAAGATACTATCTGTCCACTTCAGGACAACATAACGTCTATGCATCTGGTAGACCCTTCGAGCATAAATTGTATTGTGAAGAAGTAGTATGTTTTTCTTTGACAATATTGTTTAATCTAAAAATGATTACAGGATAAAATGTTTGATCTGTTGTGTTTTTTCTTTTTGTTTGATTTTTTGTCCAGTTTTGCTCAAACAATACCAGCTAGCTGCTGCTCTTGCAGAAAAATATTGTGACTTTGATATTTTGGTACAACTGTGTGAACAGACTGATAACCAAAGCAGATTACAACGCTACATGACCCAGTTTGCTGATCAGGTGAGGTATTAAAGTAACTGTTTTACCATAGTGAGATTTTGTCATTTAAGTTCAACACCTATCATATAATTTTAATTTCAAATCATACTTTTTTCCACATAGTTTATCTAAATGATTTTCTGTCTAAATTGTCCCATATTCTTTCAAGCTACAGAGAGAATTGTCAGTCTTCCCTTTATCCCAAAAGCTGCTGTTCCAGGACTTGAACTGGAGTAATGTGCATTATAAGTTAGGGTGCAAATGTGCATTCTGCAGATGTGCCAATTAAGCAAAACAAGTCACATGGGAAGTGTGTAAAATGAATGACAGCATTTATATATTTTTCTTTACTACAAAAATTGAAAATTGCTCCAGTGGAAGGAAATGTGTGTTTTCCATTTTTAGAGATCTATACTTCAGTTTCACAAGAAGACCATATTTTGTAAATCAGATCCTTATGCTTATGTAATTTTATTTTTTAGAATTTTTCAGACTTTCTGTTCCGTTGGTATTTGGAAAAAGGAAAAAGAGGGAAACTGTTATCACAGCCAATTGCTCAGCATGGCCAGCTGGCTAGCTTCTTACAAGCTCATGAGCATCTCAGTTGGCTACATGACATCAATAGTAATGACATGGATAAGGTATGCTTTCAAATAATACAAACTGCTTACTTTTCCCTTAGTCAAGGCCCTCTCGTACAAAGAATGCTCTTCTCCCTTCTTCCTTGGTCCTCTTGGGAAGCATATGGGAATCGGTAATATAAGGCAGGGGCCGCCAACTTGGTGGCCTGTTAGGAAGTGGGCTGCACAGCAGGTGAGCGGTGGTGGTCCACGCGATTGGCTCCCGCCTGCAAATCCTGCCCCCCCCCCGTCCGCGCAATTGGCTCCAGCCTGCAAAACCCCCCCCCCGGTCCGTGGAAAAATTGTCTTCCACGACTGGTCCCTGGTGCCAAAAGGGTTGGGTACCCCTGATATAAGGAACAAGTGGGAACCTTTGTGTATGTCATGTATGTTGGGGTTGGTTATTGTCATTTTTTAAAATAAAGTTTTTGTAAATGGGGGGGTTGCATTTAGGGAGAGCAAGTTTCTTTCATGAGAAGAAAAGTCCAGTCCTTTGCTTGTGTTAAGGTAGGTAGGTAGGTAGGTAGGTAGGTAGGTAGGTAGATAGGTAGATAGATAGATAGATAGATAGATAGATAGATAGATAGATAGATAGATAGATAGATATTCCCCTACACCAGGGCTTTCCAAACCCGGAAGTGCCGCTGTTGCGGCAGTGCGCAAAAACCCGGAAGCGCTGCTGTCCTTTTCGGTTTTTTGCGCACCGCCGTTGGTGTGTCGCCACGGGAAAACCCGGAAGCGCTGATGATCAAAAAAAGCGCTTAAACTTTTAACAAAAACCTTACATGCTTATTCAATATCATATTGTAGGATCAGGTATCTTAGAGAATAAATGCTTTGTAAAATGTATCTAATCTCTTCCTTCCAAAATACAGAAGCAGTTATTATTTTAGTGTGTTCTTCATTCTTATTATGAAACTGGTAATTTGAAACATTACTTATGATGTCTCTTTAGATTTTGTGCAGAAACTCAACCAAAATATAAATAATGATGCATGTCTAAAATATAAGTATCTTTCATAATAGGTCTTATCTTGATAGTTTTCCATTTTCAGTGACTATTTTAATCTTAATGAATCTTATCCTCTTATTCTTAACTTTTTATGTTGTTTCCAAATAACTGTAGGAGACTGCTCAGCAGAAAAGAAGTTTTTCCTCATCAATCTCAGGATTTGAATATATAATTATGAAATAGTAATTTGAAGTACAACTGCTTTGGGAAATCAATATTTATGAATAACTTTGCAATTTAGTTCTCTGTATATATAAAAGTTCTTTTGTTCTTGAATAACTCTAATCTTTCATGGCTTTCTCTAATTGGAACTGTTTTGGTCACTCTTAGGCTTACAGAACACTCCAGAATTTAGCAAATACAGAGACAAGGTACTTTGCAAAGAAGAAAACTCTTCTTGGATTAAGTAAACTATCTGTGCTAGCTTCCGATATATCAGATGTGATGCTAAATGAGAAAATTGAAGGTACTTTTTAAGCTAACTTTCAAAACTATACTGTGCATATACCGAGAAACCCTTTATGCTGTTCCTCATTGAAGTGGTCCTGTTGCCATCCTTCTGATATCTACAATAATTTCTCAAAAAGTAGCGATGGGAACTGACATTGTTCAAATAAGATACTCTTATCTACAATGCTATAGTTTTGGATTGAGTTATGTTTTTGTAGTTATATGTGGTGCTACATCTCTAGTATTGGTTTTCTTGTAATGCAAGTACAACTTAGGTTTTTTTAATTACCTGTTTGAAAAGTTTCTTTTTATAGCCGAGATCACTGTAGAAATATGAAATGGGAACAGAGTCTCCATACCATGAGTACTTATACTATTACCCACTAGGATCTTGGAATTTAATTGACTAATAAAAGTATATGACAAAGGCCAACTTACTGATCTTTTTTTCCCTGCTCTCTAGAACAGGGATGTTTAACTTCCTTGAAAGTACAGGCTGTTTATTCCTTCCTTGCAAATGTTTAATCACAGTACAAAAATCCAGTGGCAGTCTGCGTAAAGTAGTTCATGCCACCAGTTTTCATCTTCACCATCCTCCTCCCTGAAATGTCCTCAGCCCAACTCTAAAATAAACAAAAATCTGGATGATGAAGAACTTTTCCTCTATTTAATTTGGGTGATTTTTTTCCTTTGCATTATATCACTGTATAATATAGTGCCATCTAGAAATTATTTTAAGAGGTAGGGACACTGCAGGAGAGACTTACTTAAGAACAGGAGATTATGTATTACTTAAGAACAGGAGATATGTGAGCTGTTTTATGTTCCCACAGCTGTGCAATGCTACCTACCAAGTTACTAAATGAGGCTAAGTGTTAATTTAAAAACAATAGTAAGTTTGACTAAGCTATTGAATAGGATTAAGGAAAAGGAAACCTTTCATATGTGAAGAAATTGGTTTGAGTAGCTGCAAGATTAGACTTGGAACTGGCAGTCCTCTTTATAACATAGTTCTTCTGTTTCTCACAAATATTTATTTATCAAATTGCTAAGGCTACCTAACTCCAGAACAAGTCTAGGCAACATCCAATGTTAAAAACAGTTGAAAATATTATAACCAACAGAAAAGAGCAGTAGATGTCCAGAGAAAGTAATCAGATCATAATCTTCAACTCTATCTATATACTACTAAAACTCTTGTGTCAATTTGTACTTTGTAACCTTTAACTTACAAGGGGCGCGATGGCTCAGTGGTTAAGACGCCAGGCTTGTCGATCGGAAGGTCGCAAGTTCGTAGGTTCAAGACCCGAGCGCCGCGTGACGGAGTGAGCTCCCGCACTCGCCCCAGCTCTTGCCAACCTAGCAATTCGAAAGCATGCAAATGCAAGTAGATAAATAGGTACCACTTCGGTGGGATGGTAACAGCATTCTGCACGCGTCATGCCGGCCACATGACTGCGGAAGTGTCTTCGGACAGCGTTGGCTCTTTGGCTAAGAAACGGAGATGAGCACCGCCCCCTAGAGTCAGACACGACTGTGCAGGGGAAAACCTTTACCTTTACCTAACCTTTAATTGGGCGAAACGATGCATCGTAGGGCAACAATTTTTGAAGTAAGGTACCTCAAATGGGCTAAGTTACAGAATGTGTTCAAAATCCATGACCCTTGACTCCCGTGGAATAGAAATTTGGCAAATTTTAAAAAACATTTTATGACATAATACAAAATGTCATAAAACATTTCCTGTGGTCAGCTCCTGATGTTTGACTGTGCTATTCAGTTCAACATGGGCTACTTTCAAAGCAGATACATCTCTGAATGTCTCCCAGAATTTTTAAGAACTTTTCCAGTACATTAGAACCTCTGCCATTGTTGAAGGCACTGAGGAATCTGGTAAGGAAATAACACTGAAACAATGACTCAATGGGTCACAGGTTGTCTAGTATATTCCCAAAAGCAGTCTGCCACACACTGTAACTCACAATTATTTATAACTCTGTGGATCATCCTTTGATTATATTAATTAATTAAAATACACTTATTTGTATATGCAAGCTCTTGTTATACCAAATAAATAACTTCTCTGGTCTGTATTCATATAATTTCACATTGGCAGTTTTAAAAAAGGCTCCTGGAGCCATGAACTATTCATAGCATATTAAATTATCTTGAATGCAAGTTATTTGTAGTTACTTGTTCTAAATAATGATAATAATGCTTCTTTTTTCTTTCACGTATACAAGAAATTATTGAACAAGAATGTTTTTTACTGCATCAAGAAACTCTACCTGAACAGTTGTTGGCAGAGAAAAAGATGAATCTCAATGAAATGCCTGTTTTAAGTGCCCCCCAGCTCATTGAGGTATTTACCATTTAATTAATTAAATTTTTGTGTCTATCCAAAGGGAATTCCATTTTTTTAAAGAAAGCAGAAATATTAACATGTGTAAACACCGTAACATATTTTGCTAAAGAATTACACATTATTCTAAAATGCTGAGAATTGAAATCCATTTAAAAAAAATTAGTGTTGAAGCTAGTATAAAACTTGCTCTGTATCTCTGACTTTGAAGCCCGAACAGTTTTCAGTGCCTTGAATAGTGTGTGCTTGTTTGGAACTTGGAAAATTCCAGGTTACTACTTACTTA
The DNA here is from genome assembly GCA_023362775.1 of Charina bottae. Lineage (NCBI taxonomy): Eukaryota > Metazoa > Chordata > Lepidosauria > Squamata > Charinaidae > Charina > Charina bottae. The sequence goes on from JALMGJ010000001.1 coordinate 31,498,125, forward strand.
CTTGCTGTTGTGCCTACTTACCTTGTATCAAAGCAATTCAGCTTAGTAAAGTTCCGCTACTCCTCAAATACTGTATGAAAATCTCACATTTTCATTAATCAGGATGACCTACAAGTTGTGCAGCTCCAGGTACTTCTTAACAGCATGTTCATAAAACCATCAATGTATTCAGAGTAATAGCCCAAGAGTGTATGAACACTTGAATGTCTCTTTCCCCACACAAAAACTTGGTGCAGTCTACATCATGTGACTCGAAATACAAAACATCTTGTGGGTGGATAAATCTTAATTTGTTACCCCCCGTTTTATCACACAAATAATTCTTTATTGCTGCTACTTCCACAGTATTATATATAATACCTCCAAGATATCCTAAATTGGTTAAGGTATACTTGCAAGTTATTACAGGAGAAAACTGTCAACTTCGTGAGTATCATTATTAAATAATGATTTGGGGACTCAAGTACCGGCAGTGTTTCTGAGACAGATAGTTGTGTTTTTCTGTGTTCGTTCCATTCACTTACATTATCAATACCTTATCCAATAGATTTTTGTGCATGTGTGCAAAAAATTAGTGATTTAGTCCAACATGAGTATAGGCTTGCTTTGTGGCAGTTTAGCTAGCACAAACTCTTTAAAAGACTGTTATTGCAGAACTACATTACTGAGTGATTTGATTCTGTTAAAATGTAGGGAATCAAGGAATTAGAAACCCTGGGAAGAAGCATGTTAGATATAAAGGATATCTCCTTCTCCCTATTCCATGGATTCAATCCTGAGAGGCAAAAAGAGAGAACCAATTGAATGCACTAAAGGGAAGACAACTGTGGTGTTAACTAATAATCTCCCAATGTGAATTACTGCTGTGTTCACACTTTTTAATTACTCATAGTAGCAAGGTTTTTTCCTACTTCTAGTTTCATCTACGTTATAAGTCTCGTAACCAGGTGGGAAGGAAAAATAAAGAAGATTCCTTACCCAGTGTCTCAGCTAAGCAGGTTGATAATGTAGATGATGGGTTACCTATTCAGTTTTGAATCCCCAATATTATCCCCAAGCTGCATTCCATGATAGAGAAAAATGGCTCTTCAGATTGTACTAAACTTCTAAGAAATCATTTACCACTGACTTTTGAGTTTTACTGCTTTTAGAACACTGACTTTGCCTTCAATAAGCAGTTTGCAGGTAGTGATCTGTCAATTTACAGTATACAGTATACTAATTATAAGACTTTAACAAATTTCACATCAGACATTGATGAAATCTGTTGTAATTTGATAGTTTATGTGTCCCATTAAAACATGTTTTATGTCAATATTCCTTTTCGAAGAGAATATTTGTAGCTCAGGGTTGAACTGTGGAGTCCTTGGTGCTCTCTGAGCCTTGTTGTTTTCTTCCAGATGTTTCTGGCAATGAAACATCTGCAAGAAAACAACAAGGCTCAGAGAGCACCAAGGACTCCACATTATTAATTTTATTTTCATTAAAAGGATCAATCATAATTATTGCTCATTAAAACAAATTATTTGGTGTTCCATGATATTGGATATCCAAAGCAAGCTTAAGATTTTGTAAAAATGATGACGATATCAAGACCCAAGCCCTGTCTGTTACACATGATGTCGTGATACAAATAACAATTGGGGCAAAGTTTGTGTCATGATGCACATTGTCATTTGCCAGCCTGTGGACAACAATGCATAGTCTTGAAATGTTTAGTGTTGCAATAGGGCACTTTTTATAGCTCAATACATTGGAAAGCTGTAGCCTAAACAATTCTATAACTTTCACATGGCCCTGAAGATGTAGTTGCATTTCCAGACATGGGGGTCAGATTGTCAATTAGAGCCTGTGAGTTAGTGATGTTAATTGTTGTTGATTGGTTTTTATCTTGGGTGAACAGTTATGTATTTTGTTGTTTTATTTTTTTTAACTGTTGTTAGCTGCCCAGATTTACCATGGTGAGATAGGCATCCATATAAATTGAATAAAGTTGTCATAAATCAGTCTTACACACAATGGCTATAATATGGAACGTATATATAAAATATTATTCCTCTCCCTTATTCTCAAAGTGACAGTGGAGTTGAGGAATATTTCAGTGAAAAGGAGTTAAAATACAGGGTGATTTCCCCCCATAGTGAGTTCTTTACATGATAGTTTACACTGTTTTGTAGTCTAAAACTAATTTTTGTGTTCATTCTTTCATACAATAGTTATACATATGTGATGAGAACAGGAAAGCTAATGAGTATGACTTCAAGAAGGCACTCGATCTACTGGAGTATATTGATCAGGTATGAAAATTAATGAGAGTTTCAGTTATGTTTTACTGGTTTTCAGAGAATGTATAAACGATTATACAAATTCTCTATGACAGCTGATAGAATATAGAAGTACCACTTAATGCAGACAATTATTGTTAGATCCAATTTTAGTAATGGAGGACCCAGCTTGAGAAGGCATCATTATTATTATTATTATCCACAACTCTGTGAACTTCTGTTCCAGCCATTTATTTATGTGTTTGTTTGTTTGTTTATTTATTTATTTCTCCAACTTATATCACCGCCCATCTCCCCCCATAGAGGGGACTCTAGGCGGTTTAAAGTATTTGAGGCAGTTCTTCTTTGTAAAATTTCCAAAATGGATTACAAAGTTATTTTAAAAAATACGAAATAAACTTTGTAAAATAATGATAATAAAAGATTGAGAAAGGCCGACATAAAAGATACCTGAACACACCAACTTTAGGATATGGCTTATTCCAGAGGGTAGATTATTTCACAGGACAGTTGCCATCTCAGTAAAGGTATGTTTCTGTGTTGTGGTCAAGAAGCAAGCCACTATTAATGGTACAAGAGGAGAATCTCCTCTGAAGATTGTGCCAGATTTATTATTTACTTTGAAAACGTGTTTGTGTCTTTCTAAAACAGACATGGTACCTTTTTCAGCCTGATGACTGTACTGGCTCTAAACATAAATATTGTTTCCTATTTGCCTCAGTACATATGCATATTCCATTCACATACACCATAAAAAAAACCAACTCCCTTGTGGGAGTTGGGCGGTGATAAATCTAATAAATAAATAAATAAATAAATAAATAAATAAATAAATAAATAAAAAAAAAAATGCAGTGTGTTGTCCATGGAGGAAAAAATAGAGTGCAACTTTTCCTCTGCATAATATAAAAGGAACCCTTTTTCACTGCCCAACTCAGGAGGCTGACATTATTTTTTCATATGTTAGACTTTATTCCACCTTTCCTCCAGGAGCTCAGGTTAGTGTACGTAGCATGCCCTCCTTACAATTTTTCTTTATAACAACTACCTTTGAGGTAAGTTGGATTGACCCAAGAGTGGCCCCAAATCACCAGTTGAGCTTCCGTGGCTAAGGTAAACTAGAATCTGGGTTTCCCCTGTCCTGATCTGACTCCTTAACCAATACATCATACTCTCTCACTGATGTACAATAAAAGAGGCTTAATCTCACCTGATAATTGACACATACATACACACTGCTCAAGTAATCAGAGGTTGCACTGTATAGACATTGTCTGTAGAGCCACACAGAGAACTGGGATGGCTGTATCCTGCCTGTGTGTGAGAGGATGCATTGTAAAGGGCCGTTCCTGAAACAACATTTAAATAATTAACTGTATGAAGCTTGGCAAGAGAACATTGGGATAATACTGCATATCACCCACAACCTGAAGTCAAGAATTTATTCAAGTCAGTTTAGTTCATCTCTGAAAAAAATCTCTTTTCTTAAAATCCAACTGTTCTTTACCATTCTGGTTCCTGTAGAACACTAAGAGTACCTTCCCACCGAAGTGGTACCTATTCATCTACTTGCATTTGCATGCTTTCAAATTGCTAGGTTGGCAAGAGCTGGAGCTAGTGCGGGAGCTCACTCCGCACGCGGGGCTAGGGATTCGAACCTCCAAACTTGCGATCTTCCGATTGACAAGCCTGGCGTCTTACCCGCTGAGCCACCACGCCCCTTTAAAATCCAACTGTTCTTTACCATTCTGGTTCCTGTAGAACACTAAGAGTAGTGGCATTTTGCACAAGTTTCTGTGCACCCAGTCTCTAGCTAGCCTGCTGTTTCATTGTCTACTTGCCATACTATTCAGATTTATCAGATAGCATTGCTCCTTCCTTTGGTAACACCCATAACGCTGTTATGTAGCCTATCCCTTAGTTTCCCCTTCTTCCCCCCGTCAAATCACATCCCTTCAGTTTCCTCGGCGTATAGTTTTCTGAAATACACTCTTTAAAACACACCATTATTTTATTATCTTGTTGTTAGCATAAGTGATCAAACCAAATTCAGATATGGTTATGATATATAATTTCTTTCCTGAAATTTCAAATGCAATTTAACATTATTTCTTTTTTTTTTTAAATAAAGGCTGAGCAAGTGGACACAAATTATCTTAAACTTAAAATACTTTGTAAAGCTCTCCTGAGAGATGGGTAGGTAAAACAATTTAATGTGTTTAATGTGTTCATGTACAACATTTGTACCCTTACTTAGGCAAAACAGTTCCTAGAGCAGCTTCCATGAAATTAATAGCAAATGAGATAATCTCTCTTTTTGTCTTCATTTCCAAAATATATGACAAGGGATGAGAGGTAATGGAAAACAGATAGATTTGGACACCAATTCTTACAGTTATAATACAACAGGCTGAATGCAAGCAGTTCCTGGAGAGGTGGAGCCAAATGTGGTTAAGTCTTCTAGCAGAGTTCATGGATTGGCTCTGCTCTCCATCTCTTCCACTTTTGAGGGCGTCTTTGATTTCAATTAAAACTTTGTTGAAGTATCCTTCCAATCCCCTCCAATTTCTAATATCAAACTGAATACTTTCATTTTTGGAACTGAAAACATTCCAAAAGCAGAGCACCACTGCCAAGAAGAAATTTCCTTTATAGAAAAGGCAAATTGATAGAATATTAGGGGTTCCTCAGGCATAGTGAAAGGCTGTGCAAGGATACATTTTTGGTAATACTTAACAATTATGCTATTGTAAGGGCTAGAATTATCCCATTACAAACTGGGAATTCAATAAAGCGTAGCAGTTTGTCTACCAATCAAGATATGCCTAACTTCTCAACTGTTAGTTCTTAACCATTATACCATTGTCCCCCTTTTTTCCTACAGTCTTCATACATTCATACAGCTAAATGTTGCTCTTCAGAGTTTGCTTAAAATATGCCTATTTGAAGATCCTTCCAGAATAGAATCTCCTCCCCTCCCCTTCTCAAAAGCCACTCACCTTTCTGAACTACCCATATTTATTTTCCAAATTTTGAAGGAGGAATGGATGATGAAAAGACTCAGTACTGTGTTTCAAACTGGTTATAAAACTGAATTGCAGTGACTCCCCTCAGAATCTTGAGGGATTGTGTAAAATACTTATTCCAAACAAGTACATTGACAGAAATCCATGAATATGGTTCACGAACAATTTGGGGAGGTTTGTTTAAAGTAAGAATCCTTTCATTCATTAGGACTTATTATGAGTAAATCCATTTCAAGGTTAACATATTTCCTGACAAAAGATTACTGTTAATATATGTTAAACTGAGGGAGGAAATCATGAATGTAATTATGTCCAGACTTAATCCCAAAATGTGTTAAGTATTGATCTTCATTTGAATGCCACCATTTTAGTTTGTCCAGTTGATGAACCTTTAGAATAAATAGCTATAGAGACATTAGCCTTATTCAGATGTCCTCCTCATTATCAAGGCATCTTCAGATCTCTGAATCAGATACTCCAAACTACCTGCCCTATAGGGATGTGCATAATTTTCTTATGCTGCCCTGCTCTATAACTATATATGGCCATGGAATTGTTGGGTATTACCCGAGGCTTGTGGAGAACACACAGTGCCTTCCTAACAAGGTAATGGATTTCGTTTCTCTCATTCATTCTATTCACTACTTCACCTTCAGGAGAAGTGAATAGCAATGAAGGATGTTATGGAAGAATGTGTATCACTTCATCCAGAATTCCTTGTTTAATGCCAGTCAGCTACATTAAAAATTATAATAAATGCATTAACAAGGAAAAAATGTTTAAAAATGCACTTAAAAATGTATTACTGAAATAGAGGCCTCTTTCTTGCTAGAGACTTTCATTGATTCTGAATTCAGAATATAATGTCAGCATTTTCTTGCTTTAGCATCCTGCAAGGCTACCTTCTCATGGGGAAAGTTTAGGCAATAGGATCAGTTCAGCTGCCAGTGACAGAATGTACACATTAAGAACTTAGGGCCTAGACTAGACTTCCTAGTCATACTAGAATAATGCAGCAGCCCAGGCATATTAAATAATTTGACATCAAAAAGCCGATAATTTCAGATTGCTGCTGACTGTGAAGAAAAGACTACTGTTTTTTTTCCTGCCAATCCTATAGTACAGAGGCCCGTCCTATTCTAACTCCTCCATCCATATGTTTCACAAAGTTATGCATGATATTAATTATAATGAAATACGTGGATGGTGATTCAATATTGCTTAAGTAGATTTCCACCCTGCCTTTCCCTCTACATCAGAGCTTTCCAAACTGTGTCGCGACACAAAAGTGTGTCGCCATACACAGCGTGGTATGTCGCCACACCACCCGGAAGCGGCAGCGCGCGCGTGCACGGCAGCCGCCATGCACGCGCACGCCGCCGCACGCCCCTCCCGCGCCACCGCGCGCGCGCCACCGCACGCCCCCCATGCCGCCGCCGTGCACGCACGCCGCCGCCGCACCCGCGCCGTCGCCGTGCGCGCGCGTGTCGCCGCCGCTGGGTGTGTCGCCAGCAGCGACACTTTGGAAAGCCCTGCTCTACATTATAGTCTGCTCCAGCCTTCTGTACTGATGGGGGCTAAGAGAAATGTGTTTCTGGATGAATACTTTTCCTCTGGTAGAAGATTCTAGTTGTATAGTTCCCAGATCTTTTTAAAAGTCTGTCTGTAATTATTTTTTTCCTTGAATTATGAAACTTAACCTTTTTATATTCATAATACTGCATTGAAATAACAGAAATGTAATACTTGCTGAAATTTGAAGAGAATAGAGGGTGCAAGAAAATTACAAATGAAAATGAGAAATATAAACATAGGAAAGAATAGCACAATGGAAATTTAGATTAACACATTGTCTATTATCAGTCTTTAAAATATATTTGTTTTGATTCTTTTACACTTTGGGGTTATAGCTGGTCCAGTTCGGAAGGCAAAGATGATCCCATTGAAGTATCTAAAGACAGTATATTTGTGAAAATACTACAGAAGCTGATAAAAGAAGGTATATTTTATTGAAATATATTCAGAAACATAATTTGAGTCCCCTGCTGCTTAAAAATTAGCACACAGATATCAGACATATGTAAGATATAGAAAATAGTATTAACAGCCATGATTTTAGCATATAGCTGACCAAATTAAAGGTGGCAGAAGAGAAATGCCATATATAGCTTTAACATGCAGTGTAACCATAATGTTAGAGGGGGAAATCATTATTCCTGTCTTAGATAAGTTATACTGAAACTAAGTATAGATTTCCACAGTCCCCAAACATCTACTGTATCTAACAACTATTTCCATTGTAGGAGTTCAGCTCAGCGAATATCTGCCTGAAGTGAAGAATTTGATGCAGTCAAATGAACTTGGACATTTAAAACACAATCCTTACTTTGAATTTGTTCTGAAAGCCAATTATGAATTGTATGTTTTCAGAGACCAGGCATGAGAAATTTTGAATTTTAGTAAGCCAGCTTCTTTTTTATATATATATATGCATTGTTTTTGCAATAAAGTCTCAATTCTAAACAATAATATGTCTGGTTTCACAATGATTAAGAACTGGAATAGTATGAAAGTGGTAGTGTTCTCATCATATAAAAAAGGAAGTTGAACGAAGCATTAAACAAACAAACAAATAAATAAATAAATTAAATTAAAATTATTCTGTTCTATAAACAGTATGTTTCCAAGCACAATAATAATCCAGTTTCTTGTGCTGCTGTTCTGTGGGTGAATATAATTGTTCATGCAGTGTTGCCTTTTAATCTGAGAAATGTTGACCATTCATCTTATAATCATAATACACACATTTTTTAATATATAAATGACTGAATTCAAGTGCTCACCACGTAATGATGATCTACTACAATCTAGGTAATGACATGAAGGCTAGGAAGTAGTTCTCCAAGTGCTTCTCCTGGAAATTTCTCTTCTCTACTTGATATTAGCTTGGTTTTGATAATTTACAATCCACAACATTTTACCATGCTAATGCATAAAGAACAGATGGACTAATATAAATCCACTTAGTTCTTTAATCTGACAAATATCATAGTAGAATTGTTCCTACAGCCTGCTCACTCAACATATACAGAGTAACTGCAAAACCAACTTGCGTCGTCTTACCTCTTTATGTCTTGGCTAGATGCCTCTAGAATTTGATCCAACAGCTGAGAAGGTCATAAGTTAAATCAGTTGAAGAGAATCCCATGTCTAGTTTTAAAAGTACAACTACCATTCCATGGCTTCCTTTCTTGCTGTGCTAATAGAGCTCTAAGAATGGAAGAGCTGAAAACAGATGGAAGAATATACTTGCCTCAAAATGTTCAAACCACTGTAGAAAAGAAACATACTACCAGTACTGGAAGATTAAACAAAATATTTGAAATACATTGGGATCTACAGAATATGAGATAGCAAAAGGAACAGGCTATGTCATGCTATTAATACAAAGCTAAGAGGCTGAAACATAGGAATGAAATAAGGCTGATAAAAGGTCACATTTTTATCCTGCTTTCTCAACTAAAAAGCAATGAAAAGTGCTCTGGTCTGATTAAAGTCATCCTGGAGCTTTTCATTTCTGTCTAAATTCTAAAGTGCTACATAATCTGAATCTCCTAGAAATTCTTTATTGTTATTAACATTTTCCCCAAAGCTAAGACAGCTTCCCTCTATTTATTCAAAATGAACAGCAGCTTCTGAGTATATGAAAATATGTTATCCAAACATTTGTTACGGTTTTTATGAGAAAATATAGCCCTATCTCTGCCAGTTTACTGAGAAGCTCATCTCAGTGAGTTCAATAGAATGTATTCCCATGGAAGCATGTAGTGGTATGAATGTAAAACATGAAATCTGGAAAAAGAGTCCCCCGTGGGGGAGTTGGGTGGTGATAAATTTGATAAATAAATAAATAAAATTATTTCCCTTAATGAGCATAGGTACAGATACAGATACTTATGGCTGGCAATTTCATTCCAAAATAGTGCTATTTTTATTTTTAAAAATTATATTAAATGGCATAGCTGTTGTGTATCTATAACATTAAACATAATGGAATGTATTGACGTGGAGATGAGTGTTAGATGTTAAATTGATCACAGGATAAATGGAATAATGAAATTTTAATTTCTATATTCCTCTGCATATGTAGGCGATACTCTTGATTCTATTTTGTGTTAGTATATCTGTATGCACTGGAATTCAGTGTTTCAGCTGCATACTGTATTGGTCAGTTCAAGTTAAGCCTCTCTGTCTAATAGAACTACAAAATACAGAAATGAGTAACCAATTCTTTTCCTGGAAAATGGCATCACCTGAATCTGATTGTCTTAAATATGTGAAAACCTACAAATGTGCTATGGTTTCAGTAGATGTATTTGTTTTGTTGCAAGCACTGGGTTGGTTTAATGAGAAAATGGGTCAATTGAATGTATTCACAGAATATCTTGCAATAATTGCTGTGAGTTCCTTTCACCGCAGAGTTGTTACCTCACATGGTTGTTGTAATAAAAACAGGAGGAGTCAGCACTATATGCATCACTTTGAATTCCTGAATGAAAGGTGGCATATAAATATATAAAATCTATGCATATTTATTCCTCCGCAATTATTTAAACTTACAAAAGAGGCAGCATTTGTAACAAATTACAGTATGTTAATTTATTAACACTTCTGTCACTCTGTTCAACTCTACTACAATGGAAAAGAGAATTTCAACTGTACTTCCCAGTTAATAAAAACTCTGGGTGGAGAGACTAATTTCACACCTAATAAACACGTCCATTAATTTAAAAAGGAGTAGTGTCTTAGTGACACATATGAAACCATAGTATGATTTTGAATAGACAAAGGTGTAAAGTTGTTACTTGTATTGGCAGAGACTTGAGAAACTACATTGATTTCTCCTATGGAGATGAGCTTTACACTTACCCTTCTCTAATTGCTTGAATTTGATGGGGTTTGTCTCTGTTAATACTAAGTCCTATACAGTCATAAGTCCTGCAGCCATAATTCTCAACCATGTTTATAGAGCAAATAACTGCTTACTTAATCAGGAAAAAAGTTACTTAAAAAAAGTTTGTATTGATAATGACTTGGAGGATTACAAAATAATCTATCATAAACATGTAACTAACATGTCTGCATAACTTCATGAAATTATAAAGGTATAAAGTTATGCTTATATTAGTTACTGGTTTATTTTATACAATTTGCCATTCACATATTCCTTAATGAAAATGTAAATTACAAGTGTAAGTTGACTGTATCATCAATGATAAGGAGTTTAATTTTACAGATTAATTTGATGTACATTTCCTTATTAGTTTTGCAGTAGTAATAATTCGATATTCTGAAAATGCTAGATTTCACAGAATGCCTTTAAAGAGGAACGTGACACTATACCCAAAGTTCGGTTCTTCGTTCACTTATTTTTAATACAAATCTGATACTAATTGTTGAGAACAAACTTTCCTTTCACTTCAGCATTACCTGTTCATCTTTGGATGTCTGTTCCCATTCTAAAAACGTCGGTTTGTTGAGCTTAGAGCAATTAACTATATAATATACATTTAATCAGATAGTCCATTACATCATTAGTCCTTTATATACATTTCAGTTTGGGTGTCTTCAAGCTCCTGTATAAAGGAATATTATCCACAACTAGAATTAATCCATTAAAGCTAAAAGGGCTATAGAGTGCTTAGCTCTCCAAAAAATGCTTCAGAACATGTGGAACCAGAAACATAGGTCCTTTGGGCAGTTGCATTGTTTCCCGGGATTGCATGCAAATGCTTTAAGGAGTTGTAACCTGGTGCTATGTTTGTGCTCCTTGACATGCTAAGGCACCTTTTCCGATAGAATCCAAAGTGCTACATAACCCTAATACAGGGCTTTCCAAACTTTTCCCGCGGCAACACACCAACGGTGCACGAGAAAACCCGGAAGCGTCTCTCCTGCGGCAGCGCACAAAAACCCGGAAGCGCCGCCGCCTTCGGTTTTTGTGCGCCGCAGCGGTGTTGGCAGCGGTGTTGGCAGCGGTGTCCTTATGTGCCGTGCAAAAACCCGGAAGCGCTGATAGCCCGCCGCCGTGCGTGTGGCTGCGCGCGGCAACAGCGCACCATCAGCACTTTTGGGTTTTGATGCGACACACCTGGGCCCCGCAGGCGACACACTTTTGTGTCGTGACAGAGTTTGGAAAGCTGTGCCCTAACAGTTAAGCTTATTACACCTTTGCTAGTGTCAATGCACGCTATTCGATCAATACTAAAACACACCCTACTAATTCTACCGCATCATGCTTGAAGAAAGAACTGTTTTTAGTCTGTGATTATGTTACTCAACAGATTGTAGTACTGGTTTTATGATGCAGCCCAATGACTCCTCAGCTTCAGTAGCATGGAGCATAACCAATATTCCAATCCACGTTTTTGAAAATAGCATGAATGTGCTTGGACAACGGTTCATGAAACCTCAAGCCAGATGTGTTCAGTAAGAGCTAAGTGGGGCTAGGGCTTGTTCATTTCCATGGTTGGTGGAAGAGGGGCTAATGCTGCATATGCAAGTGTGCCTGCATAATTAATACACTATTCTGTTTAGACCTGCCTATAAGGTTGCTGAAAATGTTTGCTACATTTGCTGAAATACGTTAACTTTCTTTTAGGAATGCATCTCCACTGTCTTTTTCCAACTAGAGTCATAAAGGATTAGAAGGGATCTTAGAAATCATCTAGTCCAACCTCCTGTCCAATTCACAGATAGTACATGCCTCCAAGTATGCCAAGACTACAGCTCCCAGAATTCCCAGTCAGCATGATTGGGAATCCTGGGAATTGCAGTCCGAATATATCTGGCAAGTACCAAGTTGGATACCAAGGGTATCATTTCAATCTCATCTTCTCCATAATTGGCTGGTGTCATTGCCCATCCAAAAGGGGACTTTTACTTCCACCCTTTCTCCAATCCCAAAACTGCCATTAACCTCCTCCATGACCATAAGTAGATGTGAATTGCTTTAGATTTTTTTCTTTTAAAGTCAGCGTACCCATGTGGTATAAATAGCATAAAGTACGGCGAACGCATGGTGTATGGTAACTCTTCAATGTGGTTGGCATCCAGCCAGGACCTTCGCTATTTATCATCATCTATATATAAAACTGATTTTGCACAGCATTTTAAAGTGTATTTAAAATGTTCCTTTATAGTGGTTGGCAGTCCAGCCACAACCCAACTCTTCTTCTCATACAAATAATACTTCAGAAATGTTGCTCCATGTGTTCTGATCTTGACCGCTCCTTTAACAGACAACTGTTCTGAGAACTGGTGTTTTTGGCCAGAAGCCACAGTCCTCGATGAATATTCCTCCTCAGCGATGATTGTCCAGAGCAAGCATGTTCATGTTATAAAAATATTGCACAACATAATAAATGAAACTATTTTTTTAAAACTTTGCAAATAGGGCACAAGAGAATGTTCAAAACTGTGAATGTGACCTAATTGTAACATACTTAATCAGGCTTTGGCCAGTTTTAATCATCTGAATTGTGAGTACGTAAAATGTTTACCTGTGTCGTGAACCTGTTCCTTAACGCTTGGTAGCAAATTGCTTTGCTTTAAAAGGATTTTCTTCTAAAAATGTTTCATTAGCATCCTATACTATAGCAGTTATAGGGGGCATGGTGGCTCAACGGGTAAGACGCCAGGCTTGTTGATCGGAAGATTGCAAGTTCGGAGGTTCGAGACCCTAGTCCCGCGTGACGGAGTGAGCTCCCGCACTCGCCCCAGGTCTTGCCAACCTAGCAATTCGAAAGCATGCAAATGCAAGTAGATGAATAGGTACCACTTCGGTGGGAAGGTAACAGCGTTCTGCGTGCGTCATGTGGCCACATGACTGTGGAAGCATCTTCGGACAACGCTGGCTCTTCGGCTAACAAACGGAGATGAGCACCGGCCCCTAGAGTCAGACACGACTGTGTGGGGGAACCTTTACCTTTACTATAGCAATTACATTGAAGTTGCTTGAGGAGACAAAAAGAGTGCATGTTATGTGCAGAAATCCAAAGGTTTCACACAGCTGGCGTCACCAACACACTGTCGCTTTGGGTTGCATCCTAGAAAAATTGTGTTTATGGTTTTGCCTTAACTTAGGCCAAGGGGATGAGAGTCCATGGTTGAACCTCAGAGCAGAGATGTAAAAGTAAAGCTTGGGACCATCACACCCCACCGGCATCCTTTTAGTAACTTTAAAAGAATATATAGGGTAAAAAAGTTTCAGTGGGAGCTTTTTGGGTGTCAATTGTGGTTTTTCAAGGGGCAAAATGGGTGGGGTCTGTGAGTCTCGCATTTGTCTAAGGCACTAATTGCACCATTTAAAACTCCCAATGCCCCTCTCAAAACCGGCCTTTTGGTCAGCAGTCCTGCCGAAGGCCCCGCAAATCCCGGCGTTGTCCTGGATCATAGGCAAGGATCAACTCGAGAGATCAGACTAGGGGGGAGGGGTGCTTTAAGAAACGGCGCTTTTGTGCTCACTAAGGCGATGTACTTGCCTAGGAAGAAGTATTCCAGTCCCCCTAAACAGATGCTCAAAGGATGGCAGTTCAAATACAATCAGAATTAATCGAGCCGAAGCCCGCACTCTCGTGCACGCTCACTTTGCAATCCAAGCTAACTCTGCTGGAAACCCCTCAAGCGCTTGACCGGTCGCGGGCTACCCGCTCGCCTTTCCCACCCCGCAACGCCAGGCGAGGAGGAGCAGAGCGCCGCGGCGAGCGGGACCACGCAGCCGAGGCCGGCCAGCGGTCCGACCGCCGATGAGGGGGGCGGGCCACGGCCTCGCCAGCTCCGCTGCGCCCCTTTCCCCGCCCTCTGTCCCTACAGCTTCCTTCTTCCTTCTTTCCGCGGCCGGGCAGGGATGCCCCCGCCCGTTCCCGGGGCTTTGTCTCCTTTCCGGGCATGATGGCTCGGGAGATTATTTGGGAAGGGAGCCCTCTGGCCGGGAGGGGGGCGCCGGCAGACAGTCCTTATACGGCCCGACCCGCGTTACCTGGGCCTGGGCCAGGCGCTCCTTCTTTGGGCAGCCCCGCGGCCGAGCAAGGGGCCTGGGGGGCTCCGGTCAGGCCGCCTGGCCAGTCTCGATGCCCAGCACCCAAATATGGAGACATTCCTGTGGGTCGGTGACAGGGGAGGGGAGAAGCCAGCCGGGGCCTATATAAAACCCGCCGGGCTTTCGCAAGCCCACCGACCAGCAGAGCTGGGAAGAAGCGGCAACCGGAGCTGAGAGCCAGGAACCAACCCCAAGGTGAGTGAGGCCGGCAGCGAGAGGGCGGGTGCCTGGCTGGTTGGCAGAGGCAGGACGCCGGAGAAGGAGGACCAACTTCTTACCGCGGCAACTCTTGGGACTGGAGGAGGAGACTAGATCAGTGTTTCTCAACTTTGGCCACTTGAAGATGTGTGGACTTCAACTCCCAGAATTCCCCAGCCAGCATCCCCTGTTGGGGAATTCTGGGCGTTGAAGTCCACACATCTTCAACTCCCAGAATTCCCCAGCCAGCATCCCCGGTTGGGGAATTCTGGGCGTTGAAGTCCACACATCTTCAAGTGGCCAAGGTTGAAAAACACTGGACTCAGTAGGAAGGGTGGGGGGTGGAAAACAAGCTCAACCAATTCAGCTTAAAGCTCAACAAATCGCCAAATCCTGAAGCAGTTTTGCTGCTTTTCAGGGACAGGTGGAAGCAGGTGCCTCCAAGCCTGTTCTCCTGATTTTACTACTATTTTATGGAAAGAGGGAAGACCTTGCCTTTTGCTGGAACAACCAGCCTGTTGAAAACATGGGGGCATATCTCAAAGCAGGCAGAACTATTAATGAAGCAAGTTACATATGGTGACATTTAATCACTCAAAGCTTAAGTCAGTGGAGACATGAAACAATGGTCCAGAAAATGTAGGCTCATATCTGCTGTGGAACCTAGCATAGTTTTAGACAAATCACGATTAGTAGTTTAGGATGAATTGTAAATGGACAGCAACCAAATAGGCTAAAACTGATTGCTGGAAAAGTGTAAATGCCAGAATGAACCAATCAGTTTGTTGCTGGAAACATCCAAGTTTTATTAAGTATTTGTAGGATGAGATCCGATTGGGTTTATTCATGGCTCATATCTCTTTAGTTCCTAACATTAAATAACAGTCTAATCAGCTGTCAGCCTTTGTCATTCCTGGTTGGATTGTGTACCTGGCAGCTTGAAGAAAGAAAGGTATCCTCAGAACAAGTTACTTGCTGCACCTCTGCAAATCAGTGTGCCTAGTGTGCTGGGAAATGTGGCTTAATATTCTTATTTGATGATTTTGTTTTCAAAATTCATGTGCCACCCTTCAAAACTGGTCTTTCTCATGCGTTTTAAGAAGTCAAGTCTTCAATTTTTTCTTGAAAATCGTATATTCTGCCCGGAGAAATAGCCCATATTTTGGCTCTTGCTCAAATGGGTGCCCTTGGATGTGTTGGACTACTGTTCCTATATTCCTCAACCAACAATTTGCAGTAGTAACAGGGTGTTATGAAAGTTGTGGTCCAGCACACTTGGAGGACATCATTTTGAGGAAAGGAAAATAATCCCTAGTGAGTTAATGACTTAAAAACAAAATGGACCAACTTCAGTCCCTACCTACCTACCTACCTACCTATCAAACTTATATTACCGCCCATCTCCCCCAATCGGGGGACCCCTTTATCCCATCTTCTGACATCCTGGCCACTTCAGTTGTGCATCAAAGTGCAGTATTCTTCTCAAACACACTTACCTGCCAAATAGCACCACTGAAGTGAATAGGCTTCATTGCAGTGTATATGTGTAATTTTACACATGAACAATGTAACATGGGAATCTACTTGTTGATGGTCAATATGCAATTCCTTTAGGAGACAATTGGCTTTAGATCTAATTTGTTTTTACAGAGAGGCTAATATTGCAACCCAAAACATATATTAAGGAGTGACTATTTTAAATAGACCTCCCTTTGATTACACCATAAAGCTGCAGCTGAAACCCTATTTACTTTTGAAGTAAGCCCTATTGAAGCAAACAGGACTTAATTCTGAATAAACATAGCTAAGCTCCTCAAATAAACCAAGTACTTTAATTTGCCTTCATTGTTACTTGGTATTTTAGTTTGCAGCTTTTTATGATCAATAAAATCAGCAGATAAACAGAGAATGAGCTATATGTGTTTTTAATATGGATTACTTCCCCTGAGTTGTCTCACTTATTAAGGCAAAGGACAGTTGTAGGGCTGAACTATTTCACCATGTCCTTTCCCCCAGTGGGGGAAACCTATTGAATTTCTTGAGGTTGAAAGTCTTCCTGTAGTCTCTGTCTTGTGAACTGGCATAGCTTCCTGGTGTCTCTTGTGACCTTTCTTGTTTTTCCTCCATTCTTAGAAAGCCGACACCATGTGTGATGAGGATGAGACCACCGCACTTGTATGCGACAACGGCTCCGGCTTGGTGAAGGCCGGCTTTGCCGGGGATGATGCCCCCAGGGCTGTGTTTCCCTCCATTGTTGGCCGCCCACGTCATCAGGTATTTTCCCCTTCTCGCCAGCACTGCTTCTCTTCAAGAGTAGGCAGATTGAAAGACACCGCATACATTGGTTTAAGTCTTCCTGTATTGGGAAGGCCTGGACCATGACTGAGGGTGAGGAATTAGTAGGTCAGATGACCCATTGCATTTCTTTCCTTTTCCCACTCTTGCTGATCTTCTTAAGACTCAGGTGGCTCCATTTGAAGCTACTAAAATTGCCATGACAATATAAGTCCCACTGAACTTCGTAAGATCTACTATTCAGGGATCATGCATAGAACTGAGTTACATAAAGGACTCTGAGACAGCTGGGAGGTCCATTTTCTGGAACTCCCCAGGCCGTCATTATTTTGAAAATGGGAATGTCCATCATAGTCCAAGAGTCTACACTGTTTCAGATAAAGAGTAAAAGATAATGAATTGGCCATTCTTAGAGACCATCATAATCTTGTCTAAATAATCTCTGAGTTAACTGATCTCCCTAGTGTAGCTGCTGCTTGGCACTTCCTTTATTTGTCCTACAATTTGCTCTCTGTTTTGTGGAGGACTCAAAGCCTTAATAAGAAGAGCCTGATACTCCTCTGATTAGTGTAGAGAGTACTCATTAATGTATAGTGTGTAGGATAGAGAATAGCCATTAGCAATTGCTAAGTGTTTTCCTTCTTTCTTCCCAGGGTGTCATGGTGGGTATGGGTCAAAAAGACTCCTACGTAGGAGATGAAGCCCAGAGCAAAAGAGGTATCCTGACCCTGAAGTACCCCATTGAACATGGCATCATCACCAACTGGGATGACATGGAGAAGATCTGGCATCATACTTTCTACAATGAGCTCCGTGTTGCCCCTGAGGAGCACCCCACCCTGCTCACCGAGGCCCCTCTTAACCCCAAGGCCAATCGTGAAAAGATGACCCAGATCATGTTTGAGACCTTCAACGTCCCAGCCATGTATGTGGCCATCCAGGCTGTGCTGTCCCTCTATGCCTCTGGCCGTACTACTGGTGAGTGCTGGTGCCAGGAATAGAAAAGCAGAAGGCTAGGTTCTGAGGGATTCCCCCCAACTACCCCTCTTTCAAAGAATAAGCTAGTCATAATCCAACTAGACTAGGAGATACCCTGTCACTGACATGGGCTTAGGAACATAGAAAACTGAACTGCCTTATATTAAGCCCATCTAGTTCAGTAATCTCTTCATCAGCCTAACATATTCCTGATACTTTGGATTAAGTTGGCTGACTAGAGATTATGGAGATTGCACTCCAATAGATCTGAAAATATCCTGGTTGAGAAAGGGTGGTTTACATTTACTGGCAATGGCTCTCCAGGGTTTCAGATAGAAGTTTTCTGATCTTCTCTACTTCTTTATAGAATGGACTGTTTAACTCTTGCAGAGTATATCCCCTTCATATCTTCACCGGCTCTCTATATTCCTGGTCCGTTCTAGCCAGTAAGACTTTGTCAGCCCACTAAGAGAATGAAAAATCCAACTATTGGCATGACTAAAGTTTTACCCAGCAGAATGTACAGTGTCTCCACGTCTAGCCTTTTCTGGAATGCTCACTAAGGAAAAGGAATACTTTACCTGTGAGATTGTTGGGAATCCCTTATGACTTATCTAGCCACGTTGTCTCTCCTTTCCTCCCTGTTGCTATGTGCCCTTTATCAACCTAGACCTGCAAGTTGGTGAAACCAGGTTTTGTAGCCTCCGTCGCTAAAAGTGGACTCTCTTCCTTTTTTCTGTAGGTATTGTGCTGGACTCTGGCGATGGTGTCACCCACAACGTGCCCATCTATGAGGGTTATGCCCTGCCCCATGCCATCATGCGTTTGGACTTGGCCGGTCGGGATCTCACTGACTACCTGATGAAGATCCTGACTGAGAGAGGCTACTCTTTTGTCACCACTGGTAATGATGCGACCTCCCAGCCCTCTGCTCTTGCTCTAGTTCTTGGCTAATCCTAAATGGCTTGTCCATATTTAGAACGGGAAAGGCCTTCCTCTCACCAGCAGTTCTGCCCTCTAATTGCCCCTTAGCTCTTTGTGACACCAACAGATGCCCCTGAGGATTATTTTTTTTTGGTAGAATAAGGGGAAAGTACCACCTCGGTTCTAGTCCACCCTCAGCAATGGAAGCTTGCTGGATAAGTTTGGACCAGTTAGTTTCTGTCTGCCCAACCATGGGGTATCACAAGATGGTGGTTATGGGAAAAAAATAGGAGAAGGGAATACCGTGTATGCCACCCTGACCTTCGGGAGGAAAAACAGGATATAAATTAACAAATACAATAGTTTTAATACTGATAAGGTGGATGTCAGCTTAAGCCCGTCTCCCTCATTAGCTGGGGATGAGATTAAGGTAATGCCATGAGGACATGGGGGAAAAAAGTGGTCAGGGCATGTTTCTGCCTTAGTTAGGTAGAAGTGGGGAAAGGTCTCACAGGCACTCGGTTGTGTTTACCGAAACACGGAGTGAGTCTAACTTGGACACAAATGCAGAAAAACTTGGCTGATGCTTCCAAGCTCTTCAGCACCGCAAAGTCCAGACCCCACAGGCTGTGCATTTCATGCTCTTCCATCACAGCCAGAAAACAGGGTGTGAGCATTGCTTTCTCACCACTGGCAGATGTGTATATGCTTTTTAAAATTGAGCTTCAGGGTTATTCGCCAGCTGCCAGCATTCTTCCCTCCTTACTGTGCTGGTCTGATTCCCCCCCCCCTTTCTTCCATTCTGGGAGGGCTTTCTTTTTGGCTAACTGCTAAATTCTTCTTCCCTCCCACAGCTGAACGTGAGATTGTCCGTGACATCAAGGAAAAGCTGTGTTATGTGGCTCTGGACTTCGAGAATGAGATGGCAACTGCTGCCTCCTCTTCCTCCCTGGAGAAGAGCTATGAATTGCCTGATGGGCAGGTCATCACCATCGGCAATGAACGTTTCCGTTGCCCAGAGACCCTTTTCCAGCCATCCTTCATTGGTATGTTTCTCTCTCTAGCATTTCCCATCTTGTGATCCTTTTCCTGTGGAGCGTTCATATGCTTGGAGTTGCTATATTCCTCTTTCCATTCCTCTATTTTCTCAATGCCACCAGGTATGGAATCTGCCGGTATTCATGAGACAACCTACAACAGCATCATGAAGTGTGATATTGACATCAGAAAGGACCTGTATGCCAACAATGTCATGTCTGGTGGCACCACCATGTATCCCGGTATTGCTGACCGTATGCAGAAGGAAATCACTGCTCTGGCTCCCAGCACAATGAAGATCAAGGTGGGCTTTCATTACATAAATTACTAATATGCAATGGAATATGGCAGAGGGTGATACCATAAACAGCACTATGCATTACAATGTATCTGTGCTTCACAGAATCTCTATGCATAGATAGTGGAAAGAGAAGGCGGCTTCTTTGGTTCAAGAACTGTATGCCTAGAAAATGAATTGGTCCACACCATTCTTGAAATAGACCCAATGAAAACAACCATTGTAATACCACTGATTGCAATGAGTCCACTCTGAAAAATGAGTTAAATCTGGAATCAGCTCAAAGTACTATAAATGGGCCTAATCATGCAGAATTATTACCAATTAGTTTGGATTTGAATTAGCTTTGGGTAGGTTCCTCTTCATTGTTTTCAGTGGGATTTCATTTGAACTAGCATTTCTGGATTGTACCCTTACGTTTCCCTTCTGACACTTTCTGAATTCTTCCAGGATTCAGATAGAACAGTTAACTGATCCTTGTAGTTGACTTAAGTCACCTACATGTTTTGTTGAATGCCTTACCTTGCTTTTCACCTATTTCTCTGTTTGAAAATATGTAATGCAAATCATCCCAACTAATTTACCATGGTTGGCAGGAATTCATGATCTGGGATGCAGAAAGCTGTTTTGTGTGTGTGTGTGTGCAAAGGATTGGATTAATAGTATTAATCCAAGCTTAGCCCTCTTACACTTAAGTCACGTGACCAGTGCCCCAGTGATGGGACATAATGCTGCTCCATTGTCTATTTGGAATCCCTCTTGTGGGGTTCTGCTCTTGTTAATTAAGCATCTCTTGCTTTGTTTTTGTTTTTTCTGTGTCAGCTAAATCATTCCATTTGCCTCTTTCAGATCATTGCCCCCCCAGAGCGTAAGTACTCTGTCTGGATCGGTGGCTCCATCTTGGCTTCCCTGTCCACCTTCCAGCAGATGTGGATCACAAAACAGGAATACGATGAAGCCGGCCCATCCATTGTCCACCGTAAATGCTTCTAAACATGTTTACAGAAAAGATCACTATTATTATTACTTGGTAACTACTCTCAGGATGACGACATTGTGAAGTGCAGGCTGTTGAACACCTGCCCAAGCCACATTAATGTTCAATTTTATACCAATGTCTATGTGACGGTTGCTGCAGACGCCATGTGACACTGAGTGTTTGTAAAGTGTACATAAAATTAACTTATTTTACCTCATTTTGTTATTTCTCAAACCATGCCCTGTGGAAGGAAACCAAAAAAAAAACTTTTAAGAAGCATTAAATCATCAGTCATTCTGTCATGCCCCAACACAGCTGGCTTTGGTGTGATTTATTACTCTGGAATGTTTTGGGTTGTAATATTTCCTGCTCAAGTAAGATCAGTGCGCATGAAAGGGTTAGGAAGTAAAAGGGGTGGTAGTGCATAGCAGTGGCACACCATGTATAGGCCTTGACGGTAATCCTCCACACACACATTTCCATAAATGCAGTGGAACAGGGTTTTGTTGTTGTTGTTCAGTCGTTTAGTCGTGTCCGACTCTTCGTGACCCCATGGACCATAGCACGCCAGGCCTTCCTGTCCTCCACTGCCTCCCAGAGTTTGCTCAACTTCATGTTCATTACATTGGTGATGCTATCTAACCATCTCATCCTCTGCCGTCCCCTTCTCCTTTTGCCTTCAGTCTTTCCTATGACAGATGGGAAAGATGGTGGAGTTATTTGTCCCAGGTCACCCAGTGAGTTCATAAGTGAGCAGGGATTTCAGTTCAATTCTCACACTCCGGAGGATTTTCTTGAGTAAGACAAACGTCAAGGAGATTTGTGTGGCTACAGTCATGATTTTACAAAATGCCTGCACTTACCATCGCCAAACATGAATAATACAGATATTCCTAAGTGACCCAGAATTTTCCTTACCAGTGAAACTTCCTTGATAAAGATACTCCTGGGAGGATTTGGACTGAGTTCAATATCCCCTTTCTCCTGACTCTGCCAACTGTCCAGAGTTGTACCGGGGCTGAGCCGAAGGTCTGTAAGAGCCCTTAACTAGTGCTTAACCTGCACTGTTACATCTTGGGAACATGTGCTCTGCCACTCAGCTCCAGCCCCTTCTTCAATTACTGGCTGTCAACCTTAGCTGAGCCAAGGATCTAAAATACCTCAGGGGTCAAAGCAGATTAGCGCCGAAGTCTTGTGCTGCAAAGAGCCTCTCGGCCCCCAGCTGTCGCCATCTTTCTCTTACTTTTCTTTTTAGCTTTTCCTGCTGAAGGAATTGCATCAGCTTCTTCCAATTACTGTAGTCCATCCAGTGGGTAGGAACTGAAGGTCATTTAGCTGAATGAGCTTTTCCATATGCCAAGGACTCACAGTTGATATTAGACCCTCCCACCTCAAAGTATTGCTGACACTCTTGGCTGTACTAAAGGGAAGTTGCTTTTTGAACTTCTTACAAATTAGCCCTCTGAGACTTCATCTCCAATAGCTTTTTTGGTAATTATGCTAACCCCTTTGTCACCCACTTCCTGTGTCCCTTGTCCCCCAACCGTTTCCATCCTCAGAACACACTCCCTCATTTCTCTCTCCTTTGAAAGCCGGGCTGGTTGAGCCTTCGCAGAAAGCATTCATTCTCCTTCCAGGGCAAACAGACTATTCCTTGCATAGCTATGGTGTGTCAACATCAGACAGCAGGTGCAAACCGTCAGCCTGTGCCAACGGAGACTAACACAAGGACGCATTTAGTCAAACAGGCCTAGGTCATGATGTTTAATAATTAATCAACCAACTCTCTGGAATGCCATCCTGCAAATGCTGCACACAACAGATGCCCAGGGGTAAAGTTGGAAATCAGATACTTTCGTAACGCTTCATGTCTGTCACACACTTTTCAACAATAGGGGAGCAGTTAAAGCTGCTGTATTAACTACAAGTTAGTTCGGCTGAGGCTTGTCCAGAGTAAACCTCACAGATTGCATTGGCGAGGTAGCAAGTTGCATTTACTGGTACTTGTGCAGGAAATACTCAGAGAGAACACAAAGGGATTTATGCAGGAGATACTTTCAGCTAGCGGCAACTTCTCAGCAACATGCAGCAAAATGACAGATTTCATTTTTAATCAGCGACAGATAATGGTCTTAATTAATTAAGGAACATAAATGTCCACCAAGGAACAGAAGTGAGGTCAATATGTCGATGAAGATTCTCAGTCATCCAGGTGGAATTGTCTGTAGGTTGAGTCATGGCAGCTGGATTTCTTTCTTTTGGTTGAAACGTTTTGCTGCTTGTCCAAGTAGCTTCTTCAGTCTGGGCAAACGTTGGTGAGGGGACCCCATATATGTCTTCCAGGGTGGCTGTATTGACCTTACACCTGAATGGCTTGTTAATTGGGCGATTGAGGTGTAGATAGTCTTTGGGATGTCTTGCTCGTAGTTTGGGATGTTTTACTCCTACGAATTAATTAATTCATATCAATTTAGTAGTTGTTAATTTAATAATTGATAAGCCAATTGTGAAAATTGAAACATATGAAAATTTCAAAGGTTGGCTTATCCATGGATGGGCTTATCCACGAGTATATATGGTATCTTAGTAAGCAAAACCAATTTCACACAACAATTCTATAGCAACCTTTAGGGGTTGTGTGAGCTGAGTTACCATGAGACAGGAATTTTATCCAGGGGACCAAAGGCTCCTGAGAGGCTTCACTTCCTGTTGCCTGGAAGAATCATGTGATCATTTGGACTATATTCCCAGAGATCAGATCAGCCCCAACCCTGGTGGCCTTTTGTAAGGCCTTGAAGACTTAATTTGGTCAATGGACATGGAGGTTGGGAGCATGGCAGGACCTGTGGGATGGTTGTGCTAATGGTTATGGTGTTTTTTTTTTACCTTGGCTGCCAATTTGTATTTATTGTGATTTTGTTTTGATATTATGTTTTTAAACTGTTGTTAGCCAGCCAGAGGCATGATGTTGAGATGGGTGGCCATACAAATTTCCTTCTATACCTTGACTTAGTACTTTGTTCCCTTAGTTCCCTTAGTACCTTGATTGCTACAATAGCAATCTCTCTATTTTAATTGCTGGAACTGTTTATGCAATGATTTTGTCTGAAAAGCGTGACAACAACAGTAGTTGTAGAACAACTGAATATCCCCTGGCAGCTTTCCTTGTGAGTCACATTACATGGTCTGCAAACCAGGCTTCTCTATTTTTAAACCCCTGCTGCTATGCGCTGTATCTGGTTTGTTCAATAACCATTCCACATGTTGGAAGCAAAAAGCATTATTTAGGTAGTTATTATACTTATAGACTGTTGAATCTCTAAGGACTCTCAGCAGCTTACAAGATAAGGTAAAGGTAAAGGTTCCCCCCGCACATTTGTGCAGTCGTGTCCGACTCTAGGGGCTGGTGCTCATCTCCGTTTGTTAGCTGAAGAGCCAGCGTTGTCCGAAGACGCTTCCACGGTCATGTGGCCGGCATGACGCACGCGGAATGCTGTTACCTTACCACCAAATGGTACCTATTAATCTACTTGCATTTGCATGCTTTCGAATTGCTAGGTTGGCAAGATCTGGGGCGAGTGCGGGAGCTCACTCCGTCACGCGGGGCTAGGGATTCGAACCTCCAAACTTGCGATCTTCCGATCGACAAGCCTGGCATCTTACCCGCTGAGCCACCACGCCCCTTACAGCTTACAAGATAAGCTATCACAAAACTATTTACAAGAAAGGCACACATATAAAAGGTCCACAAGCCAATGGAAAAATAGAATAACATTTAGTCAACAAAACCAAATTATAACTGAACCAAGATGGAATCAAGTCCCAACTGCTTTCCAGAAGAGCTCTGTTCTGGCAACTTCCAAAAGGAAATCAGGATGGGAGTCAGCTGGACGTCTACCAGAAGGTAGACTGGTCCAAAGGATCAGTGTAGTCACTGATAAGCAGCCCCACTGAGCCTCAGCTCCCTTCACCTCCCTAAAGTGGGGCCCCACAAGCCATTTCTCTCTGATAGATTGAACTGGTGAGGCTGATTCCAATAGGAGAATGAGGTCCTGCAGATAACTAAGCACCAAACCATACTTTCTTAGCCCATTCTTAGCCCAGGTCTCTTGGAATAATGTAATGAACAATTCTTTTGAAGTGATGATTGACTGAGGGAAGATACAGTACTCTGAATTAGGTTGCCATCCCACATTAATGAGAAGCCCACAGCTTATGTAGCAGAGCACATATAGTGCAGTCAGAAAGTCCTGGGTTCCATCCAAGCAGGATTAGTTAATTAACAAGAACTTGCTGCTTGTAATATCTGAGATTGGAGACTCCAGTTAGCCAATGCATGAATGCATTTGAAATCAAATCAGCACCCACTCTCAGCCTACAGATTAGAGAAATATTCCCATGGAAACACGGGAGTCTTAAATTAAAACTAAAGGATGTGCTGAGATATTAGCATGGATAAAAGGGATTGACCGCGTACAAAGGCTCAAAGCCTTTGAACTTGGTACTGAATCCCTGTAATGGGAGATCTAGAATTTGTACAAGATTATGTATACGCAAAAAATTCTCCCCAGGGATACTGTCAAGCTATCATTGTGATCCAGAAAATCTGGGTGTTGATCAAACTTTCAAATAGACATGCACACACAGAGAGACATCTGAGGATTTCTAGATGTTCTCTGTTACATGTCTTTCTCAAGCACTGTCCCAGTTTACGATGGATTACCATAAGGCTACATTTTTTACACAGTTCTACTTCAAATCAACACATTATCAAATCAATTTTATTTCAAAATAGTTCCAGTATGATAGCCATAGGCCTCCAGAAGAAGCCATGATGATGTCATAACACGCATGATGTTACTTATCCCCTTCTTCCCCTCCCCATGAATGCCCATCATGACAGCAAACAAGTCTACCTTTCAGTATTGATACATTAACCTAAATAAAGAGAGAACTGTCACATCCAAGTTTGTAAGCCATCAGTCATTGTACCAAATCACTTTTTAATTGTAATCCTCAAATGTTGTGTTGTACAAATTGCTTGTGTAAAACTATCTCTCCAATGTTCTTAGGCAGCCCTTAGTGGCCTGTTTTAGTCCA
This sequence comes from Charina bottae, assembly GCA_023362775.1. Lineage (NCBI taxonomy): Eukaryota > Metazoa > Chordata > Lepidosauria > Squamata > Charinaidae > Charina > Charina bottae. Next base: position 31,524,346 of record JALMGJ010000001.1, read on the forward strand.
CATTTTGCTCATGAGGCCAAAATTACTACATTATACTGTACTTCAAGGGGCGTGGTGGCTCAGCGGGTAAGACGCCAGGCTTGTCGATCGGAAGATTGCAAGTTCGGAGGTTCGAATCCCTAGCCCCGCGTGACGGAGTGAGCTCCCGCACTCGCCCCAGCTCTTGCCAACCTAGCAATTCGAAAGCATGCAAATGCAAGTAGATAAATAGGTACCACTTCGGTGGGAAGGTAACAGCGTTCCGTACTTGTCATGCCGGCCACATGACCAAAGAAGCGTCTTTGGACAACGCTGGCTGTTCGGCTAAGAAACGGAGATGAGCACCGGCCCCTAGAGTCGGACAGGACTGCCCGACTGTGCGGGGGGAACCTTTACCTTTACAGTACTTCATGCTAAGATGAATGGGGAACAACAGGCTTCAGCTGAACCCTAGTAAGACGGAGTGGCTGTAGATTAATGGCCCCTCGGTGTCTAGGAATCTATCATCTTTAGTTCTGGATGGGGTTGCACTACCCCAGACAGACCTGGTGCGTAACTTGGGGGTCCTCTTGGACTCACGACTCCTGCTCAAAGAGCAGGTGGCAGTCGTGGCCAGAAGGGCCTTTGCACAACTTCGTGTTGTGCGCCAGTTACGCCCTTTCCTGGAGCGAGAGGCCCTTTGAACAGTCACTCATGCCCTGGTCATCTCCCAGATAGACTATTGTAATGCGCTCTACATGGGGCTACCCTTGAAGAACGTCCGGAAGCTTCAGCTGGTTCAGAATGCAGCCGCGCGGGCGATTTTATGTGCCTCAAGATCGGCACATATAACACCTTTGCTCCGTGAGCTGCATTGGGTCCCAGTTTGCTTCCGGATTCAATTCAAGGTGTTGGTTATCACCTTTAAAGCCCTACATGGCATGGGACCAGGTTACCTGAAGGACCGTCTCAACCCCGTTCAATCAACCCGTCCCACCCGGTCCTGTAGAGAGGGCACGCTACGAACCCCGTCCGTAAGAGAGTTCCATCTGACGGGGTCCAGGAGACGTGCCTTCTCTGCGGTAGCCCCCGCCCTTTGGAATATTCTACCTCCTGAAATAAGATCGGCCCCCTCTCTCCTGGACTTTAGAAAAAACCTAAAGACCTGGTTATGTCACCATGCTTGGGGAGGGGAGGGGAATAGCCAGTCTTGGGGTTGGCTGGCCCCTTAGATTTGCCGTATCCAGCCTTATCAACCGATGGGATGAGATCTACCATTCCTGGATCGAACTGTATAATATATATATATATATATATATATATATATATATATATATATAATATTATATATATATATATATATATATATATATATAATATTATATATATATATATATATATATATATATATATATATATATATATTATATATATATATATATATATATTGTTTTTATTGTTTTTATTGTTTTTGTTTTTATTGGTATTTATAGTTTTTATTGATTTTAAATTTTTGCTGTGAACCGCTCAGGGTCCCTCCTTGTGGGGGAGATGGGCGGGATACAAATGTGATAAATAAATAAATAAATAAATAAATAAATAAATAAATAAATAAGATAATCATATCTCTACATTTTTCCTTAAAGAGACAGAAATATCAGACATGGGCAGACCTCAGGCTTATGAGATCTATTTTGTACCACAGTAGCTCATATGGGCAGACATCTGTTAAGAATTAAAGAACATGATGACTGTACATGTTTAGCCCACAAATGTGTGGACAGCACCAGTTCAAGGCTTTTAAGTCCTTTCACACAAAAATCCAGTTCTAGTTTTTCCCCAAGTGATATTTCGCATCAATAAAATTAAGGGCTGAAAAAGTTATTCTTGCTGATATTAGACAATTGGGAATCAAAAATCCTTGACAATCCATAACAAATCAGTCACCCTTTATCAGTGGATCCCTCTTTATTTCTGCTGCTCCCTGGAGTAAATGCTCCCTGGAGTAAATGCTCAATTGTCTGGCAAAGATCAGTTCCCTGTTGGAAAAAGATGGCATCTTAAAACTGTATTTGTGAAATCCAAAACAAGTCTTTCTACGTAAATAAATAAAAGCCTAGAATGCATAATGATGGGAGATTATCTTCTTTTAGTTTTCACATACACAAAAACTCCCAAGGGGAGTTAAAACAAGAGGGGATTCAAACGCAGAGTTCTGGGGAGGACTTGTAAAGGAGAATCAGAGAGAAACCCCCTTTTGCATCACCGATTCTCACCTGCAAGATGGCACTTCCAAGTTGTTTTCTTACCTCCAGTTCTGAAGCAAAACAACTGGGAAGTAGCCCAGGTGCAAAATATATTTGCTGGAGGATAACTGGAAAGTTGGTGAACCAACTGTAAACTTTCTCTTTAGGTGGCCTCCTATGCCCTCCCTTTAGACTTAGGAGAAATTACTGTCTTTCCTTTGCTTGGCTAATGCCAAGCTTTCAGACAATCATGGCTTCAGGGAATATGACTACTTTGCCTGATAGGGTAGCAATGCTTGGATATTCCTAAAATAAAACAAACATCATCAGCAAAAGAGGAGAAAAGAGGATACATGGGATACATGCAGTGTTGCATGTGCTAATTTCTGTATGTAGACATACATTTTTAAGGTATTATTATTTAAATATTTAAATAATTATTTAAATAAAATGCCTCTCTCCATTGCATAGAAGAGACTATGAACAGATGACCTGATGCTGTTTAGTATACATTCCAAACCCAATGCTGTTTAGGAATGTTGGAGATTCTGGCAATTCCACAATGCCTCATCAGCATATGGATGGCTGCTCTAGGATGCAAGCTCTCCATGCTTTTGAGGAAGCTGTTTGTGGCCACTCCCACTCCCACTTCCTCTCTCTCTCTTCTCTCTCCTCCTTGGACCGGGAGCAAGCACATGGCTGTGTGCTGCTCCATTCTAGGCCATGGATGGGCCTAGGAGATTTTCCCCCCTTTCTACACGCATCTCTTGCAGCAAGCAGGGTAAGAGGTATTAAGTTTAGGGAAACGAAGAAATGGAACATCATTTATCTACCGAAAATGCTGTACCTGCAATGAATAAACGTAAGGACTCTTTTGTACTTACTTTACATACCTGCCATGTCTAAGCATGTGTTTCTTTATGCTTGGGTGGGCTAAGGGTGTAAGATTAACCTAGATCTCTCTAATATGCTCATGGGCTGTTTTTAAACAATATTCTTTTTCTGTACACGAGCTTAGCAGCTCTGCTCCATTTCAGTAGTTCTAACAGACTGCTGAATGGGCTTCAAGAAATAGCTTTAAGATCCTTTCTAACTTGGCAGAAACAAAGTGTCCTTGAAATATTCTCTGATTTCCTATAGTTATCTGGTGTCTTACCCTGATTTCATTTATTTCTAGTATAGTAAGTATTCATTTTTCCTTATCTTCTGTCAGTAGTTACTGTATGATGACAACAAATTGAAAAATGAAGTGTAAAACTGAATCATTCAGTTTGTTCACCTTATATAGAAGAATATATTGAAAAAGAGAGAAGCTGATCTTCTCAGATTTTACTTTAAGACTTTGAACATAATTTTGCAACCCAGTATTTAATGGTCTTCAACAGAACCAAAGAGAAAGCAGGTGTGTGTGAAAAAAACCTATTGACAAGTAGCTGTTCTTAGAATACGCCAGGCTTAGATTAGCTAACAGCACATTTCTGTCTGCCAACAGTGAGCCAAACAATGTTCTCAATTACATCAAAAGAATCTGAAACATAGATCCAGTTTTACACCTGGGTGACAGATTGCTGGGTTGTATTACACGTGCAGACACATAGTACCCATGGACACCCAACAACTTTTTACATGTGTTGAAGATTATTGATAGCATTCTTTCACTCGCCGAACAGAACATCATTTGAAAACCACTGGAGGACAATCCATTAAAGGAGCCATTGGTTCAGTCTATGTAACATCTGGATGGTGGTTTTCCTTTCCCTGCCAGTTGGAATGATTGGCTCATATTAGTTCCAACAGATCTTATATTTAGTTCCAACAGATCTGTGCAGTCTCTATAGGCATGGTTCTATATTAAAGTGATCTGGTTCCTCATGCAAAGTTTCTTCCCAATCTTCTTTTCATTGGCAGGAACTCTTTTAGAAATATCTATCCAGCCTTTCAGAGGGCATCGTGGCTCAGCGGTTAAGACGCCAGGCTTGTCGATTGCAAGTTCGGAGGTTCGAATCCCTAGCCCCGTGTGATGGAGTGAGCTCCCACACTAGCCCCAGCTCTTGCCAACCTAGCAATTCGAAAGCATGCAAATGCAAGTAGATTAATAGGTACCACTTCGGTGGGTAGGTAACAGCGTTCTGCGCGCATCATGCCGGCCACATGACTGCGGAAGCGTCTTCGGACAGCGCTGGCTCTTCAGCTAACAAACGGAGATGAGCACCGGCCCCTAGAGTCGGACATGACTGCACAAATGTGCGGGGGGAACCTTTTTATCCAGACTTTCAGTATAAACTCTGAGTTCAGCATTTGGGAATGAAAGTAGGACTGCCAACTCTTACCTGCCTCACTCCTAGGTCTTTATAGAAGAGTTTTTCCCCATCAATACATCTCCATGTTAGAAAAAGCTTTACCTGCTTAATTGCTGCAAATTAAGCTGCTGAAGTGAAGTAGGAAAAAAGTGGCAAGCTAGAGTTAAAATGGAGTGCTGGCATTCCACTCAAGGAAAAGAGCAGATGGCTCTCCAGTGACAGAATTAGAAACAGTGTTAGGAGGTATAAATGGCACTCCATGAAGACAGAAACAAACACTTTTTAAGAGAGTCGAATACGATGGACTCATTGCTGCTGCTTTGTACACATGCTTTTCTCACAGATGTCTCTAGCTAGCTATATGGGGGTTTGCAGTGCTACAAAAATCTGCAGCTTTGACTGTGGTAGGACAACAAGAAGTATCTATGTCTGGGAAATCATGACGCCATCGTACTACTTGTAATCCTCTTAGGGGACAATGCAACATCATAAAGGAGCAGGCTCTTTGATTAGAATGTATCTTTTTAATTGATAGTAAACATTGGGGGTAGGGGCGCGGTGGCTCAGCGGGTAAGACGCCAGGCTTGTCGATCGGAAGATCGCAAGTTCAGAGGTTCGAATCCCTAGCCCCGCGTGACGGAGTGAGCTCCCGCACTAGCCCCAGCTCTTGCCAACCTAGCAATTCGAAAGCATGCAGATGCAAGTAGATGAATAGGTACCACTTCGGTGGATAGGTAACAGCGTTCCGTGCGCATTATGCCGGCCACATGACCGCGGAAGCATCTTCAGACAGCGCTGGCTCTTCGGCTAACAAACGGTGATGAGCACCGGCCCTTAGAGTCGGACACAACTGCACAAATGTGCGGGGGGAACCTTTACCTTTACCTAAACGTTGGGGGTACCTTCAATTGTGATCATGGAACTAAAGTAGGAAGTGTTTTATTGATCTCTCTATATTATTTTCCCAATGAAAATCAGAACTCACTATCACTGCCAAGTTCCTACCTTACGTTAACTTTGCAAATACTCTTAGGATAGTTCTAAGTTTTCTTCACTGGGAAAATTTATCCATTTGCATTTGGCTGGAAGCAAATGGATTGTAGATGTATAAATCTTGAAGATTTTATCCACGGATTTACATACAGTAGGTTTTTTTTTGTAAACATGACCTAATCTGATCAAACCCATTATTTGTAGATATTGAGACTAGAAACCCACAGGGAGAAGTTAGGGATCCCAGATCTGCTCTTTATTACACCTCTCACCCCAAATATTTCTAGGATATCCTTATTATGACTCTTTCACTTCAGTTCTGAAAGAATTACTGTCAGCATCTAGTCAATGGCTCACAAGTCTTCATGATTTTTTATCTAGTTTTTCTAACATTATATGATATTGGATATAGTCCAGAGAATACTGAAGACCCACAAATCACCATGATCTCAGTGGAACCTGAGCACTTTCACATCTTACAGCTTGTTCTTACTTGAACTTACTTTAAGATAGCTCTTCCCTATTTTAGGCCATGCACAAATTCCTTCCCGATGTTGACATAGAAGTAGCCCACAGCTTGCAAAATCATACTGACACATAATTTTGTACTCCCCCTCCCTCACTAGTGTCCACAGTGCCCAGCTGTTGTCATCTCTTTATCACACTGGATTGTAATAGATAGATTGGGTCACAGCAGTAAATTATCATGGGCACAAATATAAACTTTCCATGGTGACACTGAGCCTTCCTAGAAATTTATGACTTAGAGAAAAATGATCTCCATGCTTGTTTTCTCTGGCCATGTGATTTTGTTTTAAGAGGGGTTAAGTTTGGCTTTTATGCTGAGTCTCACTGGTTATTATAATTACGGGTGGAAAGGAAGTTCTATTAATTAATTAATTAAACAAATTTATATAGCCGCCCAACTCACACATGGTGACTCTGGGTGGCTTACAAAATTAAAATCCATAATACAAAAAACCCATAACCCCCCTCCCTTTCTTGGTGCTCTTATAATTCCTTTGCTTTCCCCTTTTTGTACTTGGTTTACAACCCTGGTTTTGCAGTGTAATTTCCCAGGCATTTATTTAGCATAGCTTTTCCCAACCTGATGCCTTCTGAAAGTATCAAACTAAAACCTCCACCCAGCATGGCCAAAATTGCACTTGGATATGGTTGCACATAGTCATGAAATGTGTGATTCCAAGGAAAATCAATCAACCATTCTTCTTATTAACTCATTGGTCATATGTAATAGCTTCATGTAAATTAATGAAGCTATTGCAGATTATTAATTGTCCAATATTATGCATATATTTTCAGAATAGTTTAATTGGACTTCTTGTAAAAAAAGCATAAATAAAATTGCAACCTAAAGTAAAATTCTATACAGATACTGTGTATATTAGAGTATGTTTTACTCAGTTTAAAGGGACAGATATTGGTCTCCATGTATAGCAGGGGTGGGCAACGTCAGGCCCGCGGGCTGTATAAGGCCTGCGGGGCTCCTGCCTAAGGCCCGCAGGGCTCCCGCCTGCAAACCCCACCCCCCAGTGCTTGTGATTGGCTCCCGCCTGCAAACTCTGGCCCCCGGTCTGCGGAAATCCCAGAAACAGTGCAGTGGCACCTGCCCTGTGGAACATTCTCCCCCCGGAGATAAGACAGGCCCCTTCACCCCTGGACTTCAGGAAAAAATTAAAAACTTGGCTCTGTGATCTCGCCTGGGGCAAGAAGGAAAGTGGTCACGCTTGGGGATGGCTGATTTCTTAGAGCCGCCTTAAATATTTTAAATATTTTTAGCGTCACTGTAAGAACCATCTGCCACTTGGATTTTATTGTATTTATTGTATTTATATTGTATTTTTATTTTTATTGTTGTATTTCTTGTACTTTAATGATGTTGTTTGGTTGTGAACCGCCCAGAGTCCCTCCTTGAGGGGGAGATGGGTGGTCATAGAAATTTAATAAATAAATAAATAAATAAATAGTCCAATTCCTACTCAGTTCAAGGGATTTACTTCCATGTAATTGAGTATAGTAGAGAACTGCATTATCCAACTGTTCTGTAATATGTCTAATCTGAAAACCAAATATACATAGACATGCTTAAATCTTCCATATAATTCACGCACAAATTACCTTCTTTCATAAAAATCTTTTTAATCCTATTGACAGCTTGGAGGTAACTGAAGTTGCAAGTATTTCCATAGGGATAACTATATTAATATGACGCGAGCAAAGACAAGAAAGATCTTGTGGCACCCAAACACTAAATATGACTATTAGCCTAACAAATAAATAGGACAGTATTGCTGCCATAAGACGTTTTGTTTGGGCCATCTGAGCTCTAAAGCATCAGATAACTGTTAGATGGCTGCCAAGAATTTGGAATTTCTCTATCTGTTTGCTGCCCTCTATTGATCACCTGGATCTTTGCAGCCCAGATCTGGTAACCTTGATCTTTATTGAGACAGGGAAAGATGATCTGCCCATCCTCAACCAGAAAACTCTCTCAGGGCTAAGTCCTACTTGGCATAATAAAAACAATTAGAAAATCTTAAAAGTAATATTAACGGAAGTAAACATTGTTGCTGTCATTTACCAGGCTAAAGCATCCAAATTGTCTTAAAGGCTTATTAATAAATAAACAATGAACGGTTGATTGAGGCTAAGTGAGTCATTCCATAAGCCCAGTAGAGAAAAATATATTTGGTTATATGTTCTGCATATGCTGATGACTGCTGTTGATGAAGACCAGGCAGCATTACTCAGTCTTTAAGGCAAAGATCCTATGGGGAAGAAAATTACAACTGAGGTCTCAAGAGGACCTCCAGTGGGCAAATTTAGAAATGATCTTGGCACATAGACAGTCTTGACCTGATTTGATCTAGGAGATTTCAAAAGCTTCCAGATCAGCAGGGACTTTTACAAGGAATCTAAATTTCATAGTATTCCGCTTGAAACCTAGACTGTTTTTTTTACTAGAGAAAATTCATTAAAGACCAAGTAGATGAATCTTTGGGTATTGTTGTCTACTTGAAAAAAACAGCTGAGATGAAAATGTGTTGTTTATAAATAAGTCCCAGGATCTATTTATTTACAGAAAGTTTAAAAAATTACAACGCATTGGAGAAAATATAATCAAGTGATTATATTTTGTACACTTCCCTACAAGTGAACACTTCCCTACAAGTGAAGACTTGTAGGGAAAAAAGTTAATTCCATAACAAATGAAATGTCAGTATAAAAATATAATTTGTTATTTGTTTATTGTGAATACATTAATCATTTTATGCTATAGGGTCTTCCAATGGGAATATGGCAGACTGACCAGCTGTGCCCGTGAGCTCAGTGGCCAGAACTGGCATTGTGGCACTGTTTTTGGGCTCAGGCTGGTTTCTCCTGAAGCTCAGAGCGCTTTTCCGGATTAAGGAAAACACTTGGAATCGACCCATTCGTCCTCCAGACAGCGAGTTACAGCCAGGAGATCATGGACAACGTGTGTGATTGACAGGTAAGACTTCGCCGGGAGGCTGGGGCGTCATCATTTCCACGCCGTGCTTAAAGGGACATTAAGTCCAGCCACCCCATTTCTAAAGCACCCAATTTATTTATTGTTTAAGTATTTGTACCCTAAGAGACGCTTTCTACATTAAGGAGAAACGATCTCTCTTGGTGCTTATCGTTATTTTTGTGATTAATTTCTTAAATTTTTTTTTAAGCTTTGGATTTTGCTTTCCATCCAACACTATGGAGGATTGAGAGTATGTTATCGTCTCCCTGTTATTATTTTTGCGCTAATTCTGAATATTTTGGCATTTTTCCTACACGTTGAATCTGCCGTTCTGAACTTTCACTTTCCTGCCACTGCTTTCTCTGGGAACTGTCTGGTATCTTAACTCAGTTGGGTAATTTTCCATTGACTTTCACTTTGGCCGGTTAAGTATCTAGGGGGCGCCTTAATTTACTGCTTCAGAAGTGGAGGATCTTAGCCAGGCTCTCTCTGATTTTTGCCGCGACATCAAAGCAGATACTAAACAGATTCTTTTTGATTCCTGCCAAGTTATTCTGCAAGACATTCAGAGCATTGTGGAAAATATGTGGTTTGAAATGTGCCATCTGGTTGGGGATGATGTGGATGAACCTGAAGAATCTAACAGCAATGGAAATGTCATTCCCAAGAGTGAGATTCGGGCTTCTGTTGAAATCCTGGATGAAATTGGCAATGAAATTGGCAATGCTGAATGGAAGAACTTGAATGGAGAAATTGAGCTGCAAGACATGAATGAATTTGACTTTCTGATGGAATGTTATGGAAAAGAAGGGGTTATTATGTATGGGAAGTTTGTCTATACCAGCATGCTGGCTGAGAAATTCTGAGAGTTGAAGTCCACACATCTTAAAGTTGCCAAGGTTGCGAAACGCTGGTCTATATATTACTCTCAGAAAAAATAGAAGATCCATAGCAAATAAGATGACAAAGCAAATATAACAGGACATAGCATTATATGAATAAGTTAAGAAGACATGGCACGTATACAGCCTAAATGCCTAGTATGGAAGTATCTCAAATGTAGGGTCATTGAAGCAGAACTTTTCTTTGCTTCTGCTGCAGAGCAAAAGCCACCAGATTGCTCTAAAGAAGGTGAAAATGCTCTCAGTTTGGTGCCTGGTGACTGCATTCCTGCAATTTCCTCAGGAGCACTGAAGTAGTTTGCTGTTCCCTACTTCCAGGACATTTTCTGACTTCCCAGTTTAGCCTAGTCTAGTTTTACCTTTACTAGTACAAAGTTTTACTTAGTTTTACCTTTACTAGTACAAAGTACTAACCAGGGCTCATGTTGCTTAACTTCCTCAGGATTAGCCAAGGTTGGATAATTGCTCTCTTATGAAGAAAATCCTCCAGCAAAGGAGATCGTTACCTTGTCGTGGTGCTGGAGCTTGAGCACCTCAATGAAACCATGAGCTAAACCGTGAAGGGACACCCAAGACGGGAAGGTTGTGGCAGAGAGGTCAGACTAAATACGATCCCTGGGGAAGGTAATGGCAACCCACCCCAGTATTCTTGCCGTGAAAACTAAATGGATCAGTACAACCAGAGATATGTCGGTATACCATCGGAAGATGGGACTCCCAGGTCGGAAGATGGTCAAAATGCTACTGGGGAGGAACAGAGGATACGTTCAACTAGCCCCAGACGTGATGACGCAGCTAGCTCAAAGCCGAAAGGATGGCTAGCGGCCGACGGTGCTGGTGGTGAACGACGAATCCGATGTTCTAAAGATCAACACACTATAGGAACCTGGAATGTAAGATCTATGAGCCAGGGCAAATTGGATGTGGTTATTGGTGAGATGTCAAGATTAAATATAGACATTTTAGGTGTCAGTGAACTGAAATGGACTGGAATGGGCCACTTCACATCAGATGACCACCAGATCTACTACTGTGGACAAGAGGACCACAGAAGAAATGGAGTAGCCTTCATAATTAATAATAAAGTGGCTAAAGCAGTGCTTGGATACAATCCAAAAAGCGATAGAATGATCTCAATTCGAATTCAGGGTAAGCCATTTAACATCACAGTGATCCAAATATACGCCCCAACCACAGATGCTGAAGAACCAGAAGTAGATCAGTTCTATGAGGATCTGCAGCACCTACTGGATAATACACCAAAAAGAGATGTTATTTTCATTACAGAAGACTGGAATGCTAAGGTGGGTAGTCAGATGACACCTGGAATTACAGGCAAGCATGGTCTGGGAGAACAAAATGAAGCAGGACATAGGCTGATAGAATTTTGCCAAGACAACTCACTGTGCATAACAAACACTCTCTTCCAACAACCTAAAAGACGACTTTATACATGGACTTCACCAGATGGTCGACACCGAAATCAGATTGACTACATCCTTTGCAGCCAAAGGTGGCGGACATCTATACAGTCGATAAAAACAAGACCTGGAGCTGACTGTAGTTCAGATCACGAACTTCTTATTGCAAAATTTAGAATCAGACTAGAGAATAGGGAAGACCCACAGATCAGTTAGATATGAGCTCACTAATATTCCTAAGGAATATGCAGTGGAGGTGAAGAATAGATTTAAGGGACTAGATTTAGTAGATAGGGTCCCGGAAGAACTATGGACAGAAGTTCGCAACATTGTTCAGGAGGCGGCAACAAAAAACGTCCCAAAGAAAAAGAAAACCAAGAAGGCAAGATGGCTTTCTGCTGAGACACTGGAAGTAGCCCAAGAAAGAAGGAAAGCAAAAGGCAACAGTGATAGGGGGAGATATGCCCAATTAAATGCAAAATTCCAGAGGTTAGTCAGAAGAGATAAGGAATTATTTTTAAACAAGCAATGTGCGGAAGTGGAAGAAGACAATAGAATAGGAAGGACAAGAGACCTCTTCCAGAAAATTAGAAACATCGGAGGTAAATTCTAGGCAAAAATGGGTATGTTCAAAAACAAAGATGGTAAGGACCTAACAGAAGCAGAAGAGATCAAGAAAAGATGGCAAGAATATACGGAAGATCTGTATAGGAAGGATAATAATATCGGAGATAGCTTTGACGGTGTGGTCAGTGAGTTAGAGCCAGACATCCTGAAGAGTGAGGTTGAATGGGCCTTAAGAAGCATTGCTAATAACAAGGCAGCAGGAGACGACGGTATCCCAGCTGAACTGTTTAAAATCTTGCAAGATGATGCTGTCAAGGTGATGCATGCCATATGCCAGCAAATTTGGAAAACACAAGAATGGCCATCAGATTGGAAAAAATCAACTTATATCCCCATACCAAAAAAGGGAAGCACTAAAGAATGTTCAAACTATCGAACAGTGGCACTTATTTCACATGCCAGTAAGGTAATGCTCAAGATCTTGCAAGGTAGACTCCAGCAATTCATGGGGCGAGAATTGCCAGATGTACAAGCTGGGTTTAGAAAAGGCAGAGGAACTATAGACCAAATTGCCAATATCCGCTGGATAATGGAGAAAGCCAGGGAGTTTCAGAAAAACATCTATTTTTGTTTTATTGACTATTCTAAAGCCTTTGACTGTGTGGATCATAACAAATTGTGGCAAGTTCTTGGTGGTATGGGGATATCAAGTCATCTTGTCTGCCTCCTGAGGAATCTGTATAATGACCAAGTAGCAACGGTAAGAACAGAGCACGGAACAACGGACTGGTTTAAGATTGGGAAAGGAGTACGGTAGGGCTGTATACTCTCACCCTACCTATTCAACCTGTACGCAGAACACATCATGCGACGTGCTGGGCTTGAGGAATCCAAGGCTGGAGTTAAAATCGCTGGAAGAAACATTAACAATCTTAGATATGCAGATGATACCACTTTGATGGCTGAAAGCGAGGAGGAGTTGAGGAGCCTTATGACAAAGGTGAAAGAAGAAAGTGCAAAAGCTGGGTTGCAGTTAAACCTCAAAAAAACCAAGATTATGGCAACCAGCTTGATTGATAACTGGCAAATAGAGGGAGAAAAAGTGGAGGCAGTGACAGACTTTGTATTTCTAGGCACAAAGATTACTGCAGATGCTGACTGCAGCCAGGAAATCAGAAGACGTCAACTTCTTGGGAGGAGAGCAATGGCAAATCTTGATAAAATAGTTAAGAGCAGAGACATCACACTGACAACAAAGGTCCGCATAGTTAAAGCAATGGTATTCCCCGTAGTAACCTATGGCTGTGGGAGCTGGACCATAAGGAAGGCTGAGCGAAGGAAGATAGATGCTTTTGAACTGTGGTGTTGGAGGAAAATTCTGAGAGTGCCTTGGACTGCAAGAAGATCAAACCAGTCCATACTCCAGGAAATAAAGCCAGACTGCTCACTTGAGGGAATGATATTAAAGGCAAAACTGAAGTACTTTGGCCACATAATGAGAAGACAGGATACCCTGGAGAAGAAGCTGATGCTAGGGAAAGTGGAAGGCAAAAGGAAGAGGGGCCAACCAAGGGCAAGATGGATGGATGATATTCTGGAGGTGATGGACTCGACCGTGGGGGAGCTGGGGATGGTGATGGCCGACAGGAAGCTCTGGCGTGGGCTGGTCCATGAAGTCACGAAGAGTCGGAAGCGACTGAACGAATAAACAACAAAATGAAGAAAATCTCTCCAGTGAAGTTCCTAGGGGGCTAAACTCTCCTTCAGCATGGACTGATGAAGGATTTTCATTCAGGATTAAAGGATTTAATTCCCAAAACTCCATCCTGAAAAACCTGGTGCCCACTTCCTTCTATTGGAAGTGGGAAATCACCCAGAAGCTTTTACCTCATAAAATACTGCTCCTTTCCCATCACAGAAATGTAGGCTGACCATATTTCCTTCAGACAAAAACGGGACTTTTGGGATGGCAAAACGGGACAGGGTCTTATGCCACCATGCCAGCCTCCAAACCCCACCCCCCAGTCCACACAATTGGCTCCCACCTGCAAACCCTGCCCCCATCCCACACGATTGGCTCCCACCTGCAAACCCCGCCTCCATCAGCGTGATTGGCTCGGATTTTAATTTTTTTCCCGATTTTTAAAGGTTTTTTTTTCTTCTAGCAGTAAATGGTGCGGCAGAGCCGGTGTGTTTGGGGGAGGCCAGAGTACACACACTGTGCACACAGCACCGTCATCGGCCGGGGAACAAGGGGCGGGGATGGAGGGGATGGAGGCCCACCACTGCCCCATCCCCCTCGGGCTTGGCCGAGGGAGGGAGGAGAGTCGCTGCTGCTGCCACCACCGCAGAGCAGGAGAAGCAGGAGGAGCCGGCTGCGCTCGGCTGCTTCAGCAACACCACTCTGCCCCTTGCTGCACGCTGAAGCTCCCCAGGGTGGCCAGCTCCTGCTTCTCCTGCTCGGCGGCCCGACAACTCTCCTCCCTTGGCCAAGCCGGATCAGATGCACATACACACACTCACAGGACAGACTGCCCTTGGCAGGAGCCGGCCACGCTGGGAGGCTTCAGCCACACCACTCCGCCCCTCGCCGCCTGCTGAAGCCCTCCAGCGCGGCCGGGTCCTGCCGAGGGCAGTCTGTCCTGTGAGTGTGTGTGTGTGTGTGTGTGTGTGTGTGTGTGTGCATCTGACCGGGATTAGCTGAGGGAGAAGAGTTGTCGCCGCCGCCACTGCCGAGCAGGAGAAGCAGGAGCCGGCCACGCTGGGGGGCTTCAGCCACACCACTCTGCCCCTTGCTGCACGCTGAAGCTCCCCAGGGTGGCCGGCTCCTGCTTCTCCTGCTCGGCGGCCCGACAACTCTCCTCCCTTGGCCAAGCCCGATCAGATGCACACACACACACGCACCCCACACCCTCTTTCTCCAGCCTCCCCATGACCAAATGCACCCACACCTGTTGCAGGGAGGCTGGAGAAAGAGGGTGTGGGGTGTGTGGGTGTGTGGGTGTGTGCGCAATTACTCTGAGCAAGTAATCTGTGCGCGCGCACACACACGCGCACACACACACACGCACCCTCTTTCCACAACCTTCCCGTGCCTGCTTTCCCTGGCCTCACCACTGCTGGGCAGACAATCTCAGGATCAGGTAAGGAGGCAGGAACCTGGACTGTGGTGCTGTGTCTGCTGCTGGGCTCGCACGTGGCAACTGGGCTTCCAGTTGCCGCGCTGATAGGGCCCCTTCCGGGCTGCCTCCAATGGCAAGTCCGGCTCCAGTCCTCCTTCCTGTCTTCCTGTCCTCCTTCCCGCCGGGTTTAAAAAAGGGACAAAATTGAGATTTTGATCAAAACGACGGGACGGTTGAAAAATGCTAAAATAACGGGACTGTCCCGTTCAAAACGGGACGTATGGTCACCCTACAGAAATGGCAACTTTATTGGGGTTTTCTCTCCAGCTGGTATTTGTTTTGATCACATGTTAATCATGAGTGCATGAAAAAAGCAAATAGTAAAGAATCAGAAATCTAATCCTTGTCCTATAGTTCTGCTCTCCAGAGATGCTTTGACTTCTGAGTTCTAAAAAGTGGAAAGCCCTTACTTTCTACAATAGATAATATTTTAATCTACAATATTTTAATGGGATGGGCTAAGCAGTAAACATTAGTATGATTTTAGCTGAAAAGCTAAAATAATCAGGCAATCAATCCACCTTTAACATTTGCATGTATTGCTCTTGTTCATAAAATTTGCAATTTTTCTTATGGAGCATGCTTTAGATTTCTGTGTTAGAAACCATAGTTTCTAACACAGGACAGCTCAGGGAGTTGGGGGTGGGTGGCATAGTTTTGCGCTGGTCCACCTCCTTCCTCCAGGGCCGGTCTCAATTGGTGGTAATAGGAGATGAGAGATCCGACCCTCGCCCCCTCTTCTGTGGAGTGCTGCAGGGTTCAGTTCTCTCCCCTCTCCTATTTAATATCTACATGAAACCACTGGGTGAGATCATCCGTCACCACGGGATGAGGTATCATCAATATGCCGATGATACTCAATTATATATCTCCATCCCGGGTGAGGTAAGTGATGCGGTGGCTGCTCTTTCTCAGTGCCTGGGGGCTGTGGGGGTCTGGATGGAGAACAACAGGATTCAGCTGAACCCTGGAAAGATGGAGTGGCTGTGGATTGATGGCTCCTCCGGATCCGGGAAGTTATCATCTCTAGTTCTGGATGGGGTTGTACTACCCCACTCGGATCCAGTGCGGAATCTGGGGGTCCTCCTGGACTCACGACTCCTGCTCGAAGAACAGGTGGCAGTTGTGGCCAGGAGGGCCTTTGCGCAACTTCGCGTTGTGCGCCAGTTACGCCATTTCCTGGATCGGGATGCCCTCCGTACAGTCACTCATGCCCTGGTCATCTCCCATATAGACTATTGCAACACGCTCTACATGGGGCTACCCCTGAAGAGTATCCAGAAGCTTCAACTGGTCCAGAATGCAGCTGCGTGCGCAGTTATTGGTGCCCCAAGATTGGCACATGTGACACCTCTGCTGCCCCGGCTGCAGTGGGTGCCAGTATGCTTCCAGGTCCAATTCAATGTGTTGGTTATCACCTTTAAAGCCCTACATGGCATGGGGCCAGGCTACCTGAGGGGCCGTCTCATCCCCATAACATCGAACCGCCCCACTCGGTCATGCAGAGAGGGCATGCTGCAGACCCCGTTGGTAAGGGAATTCAACTTGGCGGGGTGAGGCAGGCCCCATCGCTCCCGGCCTTCAGGAAGACCTGGTTCTGCTGCCTCGCCTGGGATGGGAATGGGAACTGCTCCTCCTGGGGATGGCTACAATCTTATCGCCTCCTGGATTTTATATTTAATTTATCTGTATTTATATGATGATTGTGTATTGTATTACCTTTTATCTATTTTAATTATTGTCTCTTTGTAAACTGCCCAGAGTCCCCTTCAGGGGAGATGGGGCGGTGATAGAAATCGAAAGAATTAATTAATTAAATAAATAAATAAATAAATAAATAGTTGCCGTTTAGTGAGGCCCACCCTGAGTCCTGGTGACTGTATGGACCCATGCCCTCTATCTTAACTTGTCCTGGTGACAATCTGCAGCTGTTGTTTCTTCTTCCTTTACTGCCTTCAACCATGTCAAGCAGCCATTTTTTCTAGTCCATCTGCTTGCTTCACATGCCCCAAAATGTGAACTTGTTTGCTAATCATCACCTCAAGAAACCAGTCAGTCTTTATTTTATTCCATGAGATGATAGATGATAGATGATAGATAGATAGATAGATAGATAGATAGATGATAGATGATAGATAGATAGATGGATGGATGGATGATAGATAGATAGATAGATAGATAGATAGATAGATAGATAGATAGATAGATAGATAGATAGATAATATCTGGAGACACTCAGTAAGGGTATTGTGTATGTATGTATGTATGTGTGTGTGTATGTGTGTGTATGTATGTATGTATATACATATACATATACATATACATATACATATACATGTGCACAATACCCTTACTAAGTGTCTCCAGATCCATAATTCAGAGATGTCTATCTTCTTTCTCAATATCCAGCTTTCATAACTGGACACTGGGGAAAACCAATGCTTTCTTTTTTGATTGGATGAGGATTTGGAATCTCAGCAATCAGACAGCATTAAACATATACCATTCCATTATTTAGTTAACATCCAGGCATTGTTTTATAGCAAATAGAAGTTAAAGGAAGATATTTAAATTCATTCTATAGTACAGCCTTTCTCAACTTTTTGGCCCTGGAGGAACCCTTGAAATATTTTTCAGGCCTTGGGGAACCCCTGCACATTCAGGCTCAAATATAGGGCAGAAGTTACAAAACTATTATATCCATTTCATGGGTAGGCCTGTATATATGCATTAACAGTGTTCTTAAACTCAAAATAAAGAATGAAACTTACCTCTTTAATGTGAAGTTGCCGGAATTCGAAATAATTTTTTAAATAAATCGTGATCTCCCAGGGCACCCCTAGTGACCTCTCACGGAACCCTAGCGTTCCACAGAACCCTGGTTGAGAAACCCTGCAGTATATTATCATCATCTTCCATGAAATACTTTTACAAAGGAATGAGGTGTAGAGTTGAGGAACTGAGAGAGAGGTATTTCCAAATCCCTAAAGATGCTTTGTCAGTGTCAAAAGCCTTCCTAAATGTGATCTAGTTGATTATCCTTCCAGATGATTGTTCAAGTCTTCTAGCCCAACATCTCCTGACATTCTCCCCCCCCCCCACAAAAAAAAAAAAATACAGCGAGGAAGAGGCATTCCAAAGAAGGGTGATGACTTTCAGGGAAAATTATGAGCAGAAAATATATTTGCACAACGCTAACCTGGTGCAAAGGTGAAATGGTGCCCAGGTAAACTGCAGCCCTGCTATTGCTTGTTATGGCACCCTGGTTTGTGACTGTTTCTGGCCAGCAGATGCTTGTTTACAGCGGCCAAGGGGGGAAATACCAGAGAAGAGGAGGGAGATGTATTAGCCTCCCAGGTAAAAACGACAGAATTAAGGAGGAACCTGCTATAATGCTAGGATGCAATCAAATACCTAGACAACCATTTATGACAACAATACTTCGGGGCTGACACAACGACCCGTGGTGTTGCTTTAAGCCACTAGTGTAGAAATGGCCGTAACAACTGACAGCATTATGGCCTTGATCACGTGCGATACAGATACCGGAGGCATCTTTTATAGGACCAGCTGCACTGGTGAGTGGTTCAAATCTGGGGATTAAGAGGGTATGTCCTCTTTCCGGAATGAAATCGAAGAGAACTGCTGTTGCTACCTTTCTCTTTAATTAGACCGTCTCTTCCCCCACCCCCCTCTATTAAAATGCCAAGAAGCAGCACGTTACCGCGTTTGATGTTTTCAAAGAGCCTAAAAGCTTGCTTGTGACGTGTCACAGAACCTCCAACTCGTACGCCGATTGGCTAAAGGGAGCGGAGGCGGACACAGGACGTTGCTGTTTGTGTTTAAACGTTCCAGCGGGAGGGTGGGGTGAGGAGCATGAAATAGGAGTGCTTTTTCGGGGGGTGATCAATTCCCCGGTTGGAGGGCGACCCCGCGGAACGGGTTGAATTGAAGGACGATTCGCGATGGTGCCGTCGCGGTGCGTGAAGAGCGAATACATGAAGCGCTTTAAGGAACCGAAATGGGAGGCATGCGGCCCCTGCTACCAGGAGTTATTGCGCTATCGCCTGAGCCGGCGCCTCTTAGAACAGGCGCATCGGCCTTGGTTTTGGGATGATTGGGAACAGGACAGCAGTCTGAGCGGCGGCGGCGGCGGCGGCAGCGGGAGCTCCCCATCGTCCCTGGGCACTTCCAGCCCTCCAGTTGTCCGACAGCAAGAAGAGGAAGCGGCAGGTCCTGCGGGGGGAACGGAAGTACCCAGCGGCGACCTTGGTCTCGGCGGGGTCAGTGCGCCTGGAGATGGTGAGGCTCCCAGTCCGGCGCCGGCGGAGCCCCCCCGCGTACCCGGTATGTGCTCTAGTGCCTGGGGAGTGAAGGATGGGCCGGGGGTGGGTAGAGTAACAGTCTCTTGGAGTGACTCAGTGGCGTTAATACAGTCGAGGCAATGGGGCTGAGCTTGGGCTCCGCAGGCCCAGGGGTCCCTGCCAGGTCTTCAGGCAGAACAAAAAACAAAGCCGTGATCCACAGCAGAGTCGACCTATGTCCCTCGAGGAACCCAGCATTTGCCTAGGGCAACCAACGCGGTGGGTCGGAGCGCCGCGGCAGGTGGAAGCGAGCTGCAGACAGGCTCGGCGCGAATTGACTTGGAAAACAAGTACTGTATGTGACAGCAAAGAGATACAAAAGAACCTGACTCTTCGTTTCCGGCCGGAATTTATCCGGATTTTTGCAGTCCTGATGCAACCTCCTGCGGCGACGCCGCGCCCCTGGAGAGTACCCGATCCGTCGCCGCTCCCCCTCCTCCCTGAGAGCAGCTTGTGCGTGCAAGGCCCGGACACCAGAACAGCTCTGCTCCCTCGGATGTAGCCTCTTGCTCTCTAGCCGACGGGGATGAGGGGGGCCCAGGGAGCCCTCCCTGAGACTCTGCAATGACCTTGAGCGGATCGCTAGGCCGTTTGCCTCGGGAAGACAGGCGGCGGCAGTCGGTTTGCCTGTGAATGGGGGCGCTGGAAGCCAGCTGGCCCGAGGACTCGCTTCGAGTAGCCTCCTTCGTGTAGCGAAGCTGGACGTCTGTCTCTGAAGCGGGAGCGCACGTGCGCCTGCTGAGCTTTTAAAATCAACCGAATTGCGAGGAGCGCCGAGGCTTTGGCTTGACTTACCGCTTTAACCCTTTCATGCATCTCTGCTGATAGGAAACTGGAAGGCGCAAGGACCCAGCAGGCGCTCCTGCAGTCTTGACGTCTATCTCTTGCCACTGAGCACGGATATGGCCGAGTCTCCTAACGAACCCATCTGGCAGGGAACAGGCGAAGGCGGATCTGCCTTTCTTTCAGAGCGGCGTCAGGACATTGCTTCAACACCCCACCTGCAGAAACCCGACTGGTGGGAGGAGTGGAAAGAAAAGTCTGCTTTTGCCTGCGAGATTGTGTGGGAAAGCTTAATCAATATTGTATTGTCGAAGGCTTTCACGGCTGGAGTTCGATGGCTGTTGTGGGTCTTCCGGTCTGTGTTCTGGAAATTGTGGTTCCTAACGTTTCGCCAGCATCTGTGGCCAGCATCTTCAGAGGGCAGGAGCACAGATCCTGCCCTCTGAAGATGCTGGCCACAGATGCTGGCGAAACGTTAGGAACCACAACTTCCAGAACACGGCCACACAGCCCGGAAGACCCACAACAGCCATTAATCAATATTGCTTGGGTGACCTTATTGCAAGGTGGCAACCGGCTGGTTTTGAGATCTGATCACCCAAAGATGAACTGCTAAACTTTATTGCCTTTCACCCTTCATTTTATGAGCTTTAAGCCTAATTAGCATCCATTTTATTTCTCTCCTCCGGGTGGGAGGAGAATGCGTGGGTATATCAGTTCTGGCTCTGTATTTGTTGCTATGTATTTCAGCATCTTCCTGAACTTAAGATCTTTCTTCAGCATAACTACTCTGTGCTTTGTAGATTAAACATTGTCAAATGGCCTTATTTGAGTGGTAAAACAAGTTCCCCTTAAAGGTAAATAAAAGGTAAGCCCCTTGTTTTCTCTAAGCCACAAACTAACCATACTAACACAACAGATTGACTGCTCTGATGCAAAGCTGGGTGCAGATCAGGTTTTGAAAGGTCTCCTGTGATCTTTAGAATGCTTAACAAGAAAGCAGTTGTTCCCACTGATTTTGTTACAGATGCCAGACTAAAATGCCAGTGCTGGATTGAGGTATGCCTTATTTATTTTATATCCTTTAACACTGCCATTTCGGGACAAAATCATCTCAGGGCAGCTTACAACAAATGTGATCAATACACCCACAGCTGGAATTAAACATCACAATGTAAAACCACATATTTCATAAACAAGTACCTGCAATTAATTTGAAATATATTTCAATCCAACATGCTTCATCGGAACATCTAAAAGCCATTTGAAACTGATGTTTTGAAAGCCAGCATAGTAGTATCATGAAAATAATAAATAGATAATAGTAATAAAGTATTATATTTTGAAACTCAGCCAAGTGACTATTCTTGGCTATCCTTCATGTACAGAGATAGATAACTTCAAGGGATTTAGCAGAAGAGTTGAGTATTAATTTATGTACGTCATGCTCCTGACAAAGCCAGACTCTGACAGCCTGCCTTTGACTAGGGAATTTATGGCCTCTGAAACCATCTCCATGGTTTGCAAAATTGGCAGCACATTTTCCTGTTTTTGAGATGGGAAACACATAGTAAACTGTATCCCTTAATATGCTCAACGTAACTTAAATAAACATCCCTCAATAAACCTCCTAAAACTTAGGGAGAAAACCCCCTAAGAAACCCCAATTTTGTCTCATGCATGCCTCAGCTCTTTCCCCTAAAATAATTCACTGTGCCCTCTGGCTGCCAAAATATTGTTCACCATGTTCTCAAAACACATATTTCATTGGTCTTAGAAACAGAAATCCTGCCCCCTTGATGGGGCACAGGTACATTTTCTGGATCACTTGGACTTAAATTAGTTATTGCATTGATTGCAATAGGTCCACTCGAAGTCCAGCTTCAGTCCATTTGTGGAATACACTGGGGAGACTCGCACTGACTTTGCTGGCAGATAGAAACAAATTTTACAAATAGGTACTGAAATGCTAATGGTATGAAATAGGGTTCTGTTTCCATAGGATCTGTAAATAGAACAAATGGAAGACATATCTACAATTGACACATGACATACTGTACATAGTTATAAATAATGATAGTTGGCAGGGTAACTTGATTGTTGGGCAAATTTTCAATAGAGTTTTGCTAATTATTTAAAGTTGATGATGGCCCTTACCTATTTTAGGCAGAAACAAAAATCACAAATATGATACTGGTGTAGATGAGCCTTACTCTTGCTGATGTCAAACTGATTATGATATTTGGCTGTTACTAATTATGTGGGGAAAGTATAGCCTTCCTCATAGCCTTTGAGTAATAAGAATCACATTTATACAACATATATTCAACATGTGCAGTCAGTTCTCAAACAGGATGGGTGAGTTTCTAACTGAAACACAGCTAGCTGCTTATGTAAGTCATTGCCATGGTAGCATGCATTTTAAAAGTTGCGTAAGCTTTTAGACGTCAGCCAAAAATAAGCAGGTTTTTTTGCAGACTTTTGTAGGAATCGTAACACAGCCCCAAGATGCACTTTTTCCCCCCAGAAGGCACACTCTGTGACCCCTCCTGATCTGCTCTCTGATTGGGGAAAGGACTGGAACATTGTATAGCTGCTTCCCGATGCCCTTCTTTTGCTGCTACAGTCTTACTGTTTGGTTTTGAACCAGATCTAGCTCCGGTTCACATCTCCATTCCGCCTTGAAGCTTGGGGCAGCAATATCTCTCAGACTAACCTATCTCACAGGATTGTTGGGAAGAAAAAAAATGGGAGGGATGACCATGTTATTGTCTCCTTCGGAAGGGGAAATTGAATGAATGAATAGGATGCAAAGAGCTGGTTCTCCTAAGGTGCAATTGTGGCATAAGAGAGAGCTAAAATGGGAGGTCCATCTTGTGTTCTAAGTCTACAATGCCGTATGAAGCGGGAGCTGTTACTTTCAACTCCAAATAAATTGAAAGAGTTATGCTGCATAACTAGGCTGAATTTACTGTGTGCAGTTTTGGCAGGCTAAAGCAAAACTCACTTGTGATTTTCTTCCCAGAGGGAGATGGCCAAGAAAAATCCAAAGGGAAGGCTGCGGTGGAGAAAGATGAAAGGAAACCGGCAGGGAAAGGAATCAACAGTTCAACAAGTGGTCCGCAAAGACAGCCTTTGAGTCAGAGCAGCGCCTCGGCTGGGCAAGGTGACAGAAAAGGAGCGAAAAGCCCACACAGGACAGAAACAACATTGGGAATAAAACACCCATTTGCTTTGTATGGCTGGGGTGAAAAGCAGACTGATACAGGCAGTCAGAAGACACACAACGTCCGTGCATCTGCTTCAGTAAACGAAGTAAGCTAAAGAAGTATGTGCTTAGGAAGCGTTTTGTCTAAATCAAGATGCTGGCTGGGGAATTCTGGGAGTTGAAGTCCACACATCTTAAAGTTGCCAAGTTTGAAAAAAACTGGTCGAAATCCTTGGCCTTGTGCTAGCCCTGGGTTAGACAGGGTGTGCGCGATCCAAGATGAATTAACATTTTGCTGCTTCCCTGCCTGTGTGTCATGGGATGCTGAGCATGCTAAACAGTCAAGAGTAGACTTGGCTTTTAATTTTTTAATTTTTTTTTATTATCTTGGTACTGTGCCCTAGGATATGGGCAGGTTTTGGATTGTGTCCCACATATTGAGGACCCCATGTATGAAGCCACTTCTGTGCATCTGCTCTACAAGAGCAGGCCCGCCTTTGTCAAAGACACTTGCACTGGGAGATGGAAAACTCTTTGGGATGCGGTGTTTTGCCTGCCTCTTTGACCCAGACACAGTTACTTGTTCGCTGCCTGTGTGCTTGCATGAGAGTAGCAAGGCCCATGTTATATTTCTGCTGGCCCATTATTCCAGGCTGCCTGTCTTTTTGTGCTGTTAAGACTGCCGTCATTTTTGAAGTGTCCACAATTTGAGGTTAAGATCCTCGCTTCCCGGGCCCATAGCAATGTTTTGAGTAGGGTATGGGACTGGGAAACTATTGCCTGGTTATGGGGCCAAGATTTCCTCTGCCAAGCTTGCTTTCCTGTAAAGGGTAGAGCTCAAAGTGGATGATACGATGGTGGCGTTCCTCCAACTTTATTTTGGAGCCAAAAGGTTTTCTTCATCTAAATCTGTCCTTATTTATTTTTAAATTATGGTGCCTTTTAAAAGAGCTTCCCCAGGGTAGTTTGGAAATAAGAGCCTTGCTGGGTCACGTCCAAGCCTATCTAATCCCACTTCCCACAGTGGCAAACCAGTGCCCACGGAAAACCTGCAAGCAGTATCTGGAAGCCTATCTTTAACAGGCGCTTAATACAGTCTTCCCCTAGAGGATTCACTCTGTAGACGTGATTGATTGTTTCCTTGGTCTATTACATTTCTGGGCTAGTCATAAACTGGTTACAAAGTGGATCTAAATCTTTGTTTTTTGCTAATTGGTTGCTGCTGATTCTGGTTTAATGCAAAGTTTTGTTTTGTTTTTTTATTTTTGGCTGCCATTTCAGTGCTGCTCTGGAAGGAATTCTCGATGCTAGAATTATGACTTAGCCCCTATCAAAATCAGCATAAGATATATACGTATAAAACAGCAGTCAGTGTCCAAAGACAGGATGAGCTCAAGTTTAGGAATGGCACAAAAGGTTGAAGTGCTGATGACGCCACCATGATAGGAACTTGAGTGACACTGAGAAGCTGTAAGTTCTTGCAAAATGATGCTGATCTGTGAAATGTTAAGAAGTTTGTTACTGTACTTCTGAGAGCATTGTGGAGGAAAGAGAGCAGAAAACACTAGCAGCAGCTATATACTGATTAAACCTCTATGTAGGCTAGCTTGATCAACTAACATTAATAACAGCAAACTGATTAGGTAAAGATTAGGTATAAATTAACTTGAATTGAATTTCCAAAAGTCCTTGCGACATAATGGCAATTTCTACTCAAGTGAAAGAAATGGTACCTATACTAAGGATTTTTCAGGAGGTAGGCATTGAGGATGTGAGAGACTCCATGGTTTGACAGAGGAGTATTCTCATACTTATGAACAGATAAGAAGGTATTTGTACAAAACAGAAGGAATTCAGCCAACCATATTTCAGCTTTATAGGTTGAGTTATAAAGGAGCTTGTTGTCTCTTTGCTCTTCCTTTCACGTGCCAACTAGGGTATCTTCTAATAACCATATTTTTTCATTCTGTCCAAATCAGGAAACTAATAATAGCTTGGAAACAAGACGGAATGTTAAATGAGTTTGAAGCTAGTTGACCATATTGTCTTGTTCTTTAGCCATTAACCATAATTTCCTGGTTTGGAAAAAAATAGGGCAATAACTGCTGTTAACAGAAGAGTTCCTTGGTTGGTAGTTGGCTTATACCAAGAAGCAGATATATGGATGAAAAGACATTCATATTTTGACTTATTAAGCTGAAATATGATTCTCCAAGCATGTGCAATATAATATTTCTCTCTAAAACATCACCTTACTGCCTGAATAGAAACAGAGCTATCCACAACTAAGACCTTTTGCCCACCCTTAGAATATCAGTTGATCTTATTGGAGCAATGTCTCATAGATTGCCCGTGTCACATGTTCATAACTCTGTGAAAAGCTTGTATAAGTTTGTGATCCAGAGCTCAACCTTAAATGAGAATAATCACAAGGGAAATAGTCTGCCAAGGAAGTTGTAACTTGAATACAAGGCAGGAAAGCCCCCTCCCCGCTTCCTAACCTGTGAAAGCCAAGCAGCCAGAGAATAATACCTGAACTTCAGGGTGGATTCAGGAGCACACTGTTCTCCTACAGCAGGGCTTTCCAAAGTTTTTCCCGCGGCGACACACCAACCGGCGTTGGTGTGTCGCCACGGGAAAACCCGGAAGTGCGACAGCGCGCAAAAACCCGGAAGCGCTGCTGCTGCTTTCGGGTTTTGCGTGCTGCAGTTGGTGTGTCGCCGCGGGAAAACCCGGAAGCACTGATGATGATCAGTGCTTCCGGGTTGTGTGGCGACACACCAGACTGTGTGTGGCGACACACAGTTTGGAAAGCTCTGTCCTACAGAGTTCTGCAACTTTAAGGATTAAAATGTAGAGACAATTTGCAAACATAGATCACAGTTGATCAGTTTTTCACCCCGATTATTTTCCTTACAACCAGCTAACAACTTATGTATGCTTTCTACAGGTACTCCTCAACTTACGATCACAATTGGGACCAGAATTTCCATCATTAAGCGATGCGGTCCTAAAGTGCAATGTCACATGACCACATTGCTTAGTGATGGCAATCCCCAGCAGTCCCAGTTGCTGTCGTAACCCCAAGACACATGGGTCATTAAGTGGGAAGAGGCGGGAGTCCCAGATAAGGAGCAGGGGGCTGCCAGGGTGGGTGGGGGAGGTCTGGGAGGGCCAGCGCAGGCTGTGCATGAGTTGGGGGAGGGGGTGCTGCAATGCCTTGTGAGCTCAGGAAGGCCAGGGAAATAATAGGCTGCAGCTTGGGGGCTTCTTGGCGTGCTGCGGTTCTGGGGCTGCAAAATGCCCCCGAGCTGCAGCGTGAAGCTCAGCCCCAGCCCAGCGCAAAGGGATTTCCTGGTGTGCTGCGGTTCTGGGGTTGCAAAAAGCCCAAGCTGCAGTGCAAAGCCCAGCCACAGCAGCCCGGCGCAAAGCCACAGCGCCCCAGGAAGACCCAACAGTGCGGTGCAAAGCCGCCACATCCCGGGAAGCCTCAGCCACCCCAGCCCAGTCCCAGCCGCCGTTGCCCTCACCACTCTGCACTCAGAGGCCCCTGCCACCCTGTGCTCTGTTGCCCCAGCTGACCTTTGCTGTCTTCTTGCTGCCGCTGAGGCGTGCCTGCCCTGGTCCTTTGTGAGGCAGCTGCTGGCCGTGTGAGGTCATCTTCCCCAGGTCTTGTGAGGAAACTGCTGTGTGCGACCTGTGGGTGGGCTGCCAAACACCCAAATTTTGATCACGTGACCATGGGGGTGCTGCAATGGCCATAACTTTGGGGACTGGTCGTAAGCCACTTCATTCAGTGCCATCGTAACTTCAAATGGTCGCTGAACAAATGGTTGTAAGTCAAGGACTACCTGTATTATCAAGAATGTTGCAACTCTTGGTTTGATTTGTCAGCAGGTGACTGAAATCCAAGCTGGTGAAAAGTCAACTCATATTGATAAAAGGGGATTCAGCAAATTTGTTACTAGTTTTAGATACACTGTGATTTTAGGAATCAGTTTTGGCCATGTGAAAATATTGATCATTGTGCAAATTATATTCCTTCTTTGTATGTACAGTAGATCCAAAAATAGCTCTGGCATTCTAGTGAAGGACTTCAGCATCTCCAATATTAAAATATAAACTAATATAATTTACAATTCAAGTAGAATCTAGAGCAGGGCTTTCCAAAGTTTTCCCGTGGCGACACACCAACCACCGTTGGTGTGTCGCCGCGGGAAAACCCGGAAGTGCTGCCGTTGCGGCAGCGCGCAAAAACCCGAAGCGCTGCTGCCGCTTTCGGGTTTTTGCGCACCGCCGTTGGTGTGTCACCGCGGGAAAACCCGGAAGCGCTGATGATGATCAGCGCTTCTGGGTTGTGTGGCGACACACCAGACTGTGTGTGGTGACACACTTTTGTGTCGTGACACACAGTTTGGAAAGCTCTGATCTAGAGTAAGAAAAGAATAGTTGGAACACGCACAAGGTAACTGGATGAAGTTTGTGAGTACCTTGGAGTACAGCATTATTTTCTGTAGTTTTAAAAATAGAAATAGTTAATACTGAGTTCAGCACTTTAAAGTACATCTATCTCCTACAAGACTGTTTTTTTTAAACAAGAAGTAAAAGCAACATTGTTTTCTCATGGAAATGGCTAACACAGCTGAATTGTTTGGCAAGTGCAAGATGCTAATTGCTTTTTGTTTATTTTGATCAAGGAAGAAAATGTTTGGACTTAAGACAGAAGGAAGGTCTCTCCTGGAGTTACTTTTGCTCCCAGTGAGAATAAATCCCTGTTAAGGCAAGGGCATTAAAACAAGCACCATAGCATATATGTTTTTTTAATGGTATTGTTCTGTTATTTCATAATGTCCTATGTATTATATACAAAATTAAACCATAAATTCTGTGTGCTTTTATATTAAGTACTTCTGTCCATTACTTAGTATATTCAAATGCTAATTTATAGGCATTATTTACCTATTATAATGGTTTTTAATTTTAGCTTTATTTTAGGCAAGTGTCTTCAGCATGTTTATTTCTATGATTCCTGAGCTTCTGGAATAAACAGTTCTTTTATTTATCTGGTTAGATCCTCTCAGAATGTAGCTAAAATTATCAATTATGATAAAATAATCCTATTGCAAACACTTTTGATAGTCTTAATTATATTGCATGCACATGAGATAGGGCAACTTAGCAATACTTGTAAATATTAAAAGAAATCCTAGCATAGAATATCTATTGGTAACTCCAGGGATAATCATTCACAAAGTTCAAAAGCAGAATAGGGATATTTGCATATATTGACAATTTCTTTATTCTGTGCGGATGATATTAAGTAGGAGTAACCGTTGAATTTTATAAGCCACATCTTACTGGGTGAAATGATCATAAAATGAATCTATATAATGTAGTGTTTTTCAAATTTGGCAACTTTAAGATGTGTGGACATACTGGCTGGGGAATTCTGGGAGTTGAAGTCCACACATCTTAAAGGTGCCAGGTTTGAAAAACACTGATATAATGGAATTCCAAATTAGTGTTTGGAAAGGCTGTTGTGGGGGTGACTTTCATCAAGTGGTTTCAAAGCTGTATTTTCTGCAAAAAACTAACTTTTAAACTATCTCTGCAGATACATGAATCTGCATTAAGAGCAAAGAACAGAAGACAAGTGGAAAAAAGGAAGCTACCACAGAGACGGATACACACAGTAGAAGTAGAAAGAACATGGAGAACCAAATCTTCAGGTCCAGACAATCCATGGATGACAGAATACATGAGGTGTTACTCAGCACGAGCTCGGTGATTCAAACCATAATTGGACTTCTACTTTTTTAAAATTCAGAGCGCATTGGAAAACAACTGGGACACCAGTAGAAAACTCCCAACTATTATGCAAGGGTTTTTCATTTTTTACAAAAGGGTTTTTTCCAGCAGTTTGTTACATTTATTTATATTTTGACTACTTAACCTTTGCAGTAGAAGAGAAAAAAAGGATCCATATTGATGGGAACTGTGTTGACCAATATAGCTCCCTTACTAGCTTTATTTATTTTTTAAGGAAAGTGTCAAGAATTGACCTTCAGCTGAAAAACTAAAATTAACAATAACCTTTTAAATAAAGTAATTCAATATTTTCTGGAAAATGCTTTTTTCTCTATAGTTACTGAATATACCAATCTTGTGCCAATAGAAAAATGATTGCACTAGAGGTACATTGAAAGCATCCAACTTTCAATGCAATTTATTGTAAAAAATCATGAAAACTTGACAGCAATTTGTTCTTTCTGGACAAATGAAGGTCTCATTAAATTATGAATGAGCTGATTGGCAATAATTTATATAAAGACTGCACACTTTACAAACTAGCAAGAACAATGCTTTGTGGGGGCTGACCACTGGATTCCTTAGACAACCTATTGTGTTTTCCCTGGAGCTGCAAAAATGAGGTTGTCATTTACCTGACTTAATAAATCACAAGGAAGACTAAAAGACATAAGTATATGAGCTCTTGCAGAGATATCTGTCAAGGACCTAGACCTGGAAATAGGAATATAGGAAATTCTCTTTTGATAAATGTATAGTGACCTTTGGGGTTTACACTTCTGTTGTAGATGTTGTGGCTATACGAAATTAGACATTTTGGCGCAATAGGTTAGTAATATCCTGTGACTGTGTTTTGAAACATTTGCTATCATGAACCCATTGTACCAAATGACAGATAAAGACAATCATTAACTATGATGGGCCAATGAGTAGTTTGTAGAAAGTAACATGGCTTTGTTATTTAAACTTTTTTTTTTGTAGTAAAATGCTTCAGTGAACAGTTTTTGTTAGATAAGGCTTCTGCACAGTGACTTTTATAACATTAGAACTCTGAATTTGTTTCATTTGCCTGTCTAAACAAGCTGGGGTATATATTCCATGTCAAGACTCAGGTGACATTGCAAATTTTGCTGTACTCAAATGTATCACATATTTCTGGTTTTTTAAAAGTGATTTTCTATAATTTAGAGGAAGAAGCCATTGGCAATCATGAGAGAGCAACAAACTTGAGAGGTTGTACCACATAGTGAGACTACCTGTGATTTTTAACTTTGAAATAAAAGTTTTTTCAGTCGCAGTAACTGTTTCCTCAGATCTTGAAATATTTTGGCTTTAGAGATACAGCAAGGGCAGATCTTTGTACAACTGACATTAATCACCAACAGTAAGCTCATTTTTCAACTCTTTTTTGCTCAGAACGAATCCTTCATTCTGAAGAATAGGACAGATATATTTATTCATTATTCAAAGTCCTGCCTTTTCTCCAGGATCTAAGAAAAAGCCTGCATTCATAGCATGGTCTTTCCATTTTTTCCTGTGAATCACCCTGTGGGTGAGGGGCTTGGAGACACTGACAGGCCCAAAGTAATCCAGTGAGCTTCCAATGATTGGGGAATTGAAATGGATTTCTCGTCCAACACTTCAACCGCTATACCACTAGTGTCATTTTACCTCTTCTATAGTTGTATGTAGGTGGCTTTATTTCCAGCTATAGGTAGATTTAGTTGGGCTTTTTGCTGGAATGGTAATTTCTTTGTTTCCTCAGTCTTTATAGTATTCCTTCAGTGTACCTAATTAATGAATTTTAACTGTATGTGGCTTCAACATAAAATGACTTGGTCCAATGTTCAAGTTTATATTTAGCCAAAACAGTATCACTCATGCACCAGAGGGGCTAGGAAATGATGAGAGAATCCTAGGGTTTGCAAAAGTACCACAAAAACCACACCCCAAAGGGCATCTTCAACACCAGCTCTTTGAGAACAGAGCATGTTCTGTAACTATGCACTGCTGATTAGGGAGGGAAGAAGTGGGAACAGAAGGAAAAAGTATCTGGAGAAATAGAACATCAGGGGCCCAGCTGGAACACTGTTTCAATCTTCTGATTAGATGGATTATTTTTGTTTAATAAGCTTTAGTATGGGAACACAGTCATAAAATAAAGTATGTAACTTTTTCTCTCTCTTTATCGATACTTAAAGGTTGATTTATGCAATTGTGGTTCTTCTGAACAGTGGGTCTGTGCGGCTTTCAGTTGACAAATGCATGAAACTTGCAAATGACACTTTAGTATTTCCAGAAGTGTATATATCAACTTTTCCAATTTGACATGTACTTTAATATAATGTGCAGTGTAGATATTTGCCTTTGTATGTTCCTGTGTCCAAATATTTTCCCATGTCTCAGCTGAACAATCATCTTTTTATTTAATGCATTTCTTAGTCACTTTTGAAGAGTGAAGTCTTCCCTAACTGGAGCAACTGACCACTAATGAATGCTCTGATTCTTTTTCTCTCTCTCTTTACTATGGTAATGAGTGAATGTTTTTAACAAATAATTA
Source organism: Charina bottae (assembly GCA_023362775.1). Lineage (NCBI taxonomy): Eukaryota > Metazoa > Chordata > Lepidosauria > Squamata > Charinaidae > Charina > Charina bottae. Next base: position 31,556,152 of record JALMGJ010000001.1, read on the forward strand.
AAGTTGTTTTCTCCCTCCAGCTTCTTGCATGAACTCTTTTATATTTACCATTTATGCTCTGGTAAGCCATAATATATACATATGTACTGTACATATAGACTAGAGCACTAAGATTAGTGTTGGAGGGTTAAAATACAATACAGTAGTACATTATTCAGATTTTAGGTGTCTAGAAGTTTCCTCTTGTGCCAACCTTAATACCAGCAGAAAAATAACAGTGGATGTACCACAATGTCCCTGGTGTTTGAAACACAGCCATTCTCCTCAAAACTGCTACAAAATCTTCCTTGCTGGTGCATCCTCCCCACCCCCAGCAGTGGTGCCTGCTTCAGTTGGAAACCACTAATATTAGTAAATGCATTTAAAGTGAATTTTTATTAGTAATAGTAAATGCATTTAAAGTAAAATCTAGATACCTACTGGAACCTTTGTTTATTCCAGAATGGCATTAAAGATGACCTGTATGTTTTTTCTCTAGGTGCACAGAGAAAGTAATCTTGTCTGAGATATGGCATTCTGTATTGGCTCATGGAAGTAGAGCATATACTGTACTGATATCACTCCTTTCCAAGTAATATCAACATTGGGAGGAATGATATATGGGCTGTATCAGGTTGTGATTTAGGATTAACTGGACCAAGATAATAGCATAATTCTTCAGGAAGCACAGCTCAAAGTCAAACTGGTTTGTGGTGAGGGGCTGGTTGCTGAGCCCTAGGAATTCCTGATCAAAGGGAGGGTACTTGGCTGCAAAGCCATAAACTCAACAGTCACTGTCCCCATGTGCAATCAAGTTAAAAAGAAGGGGGGGGGGACAAAGGTTAGAAATCAGAGGTAAAAGTTTTCTCAATTATTGGGAGCACTGAAATCACTTTAAAGCCTGGAAAAATTAAGCTTGAAGCAATATGTGACTTGGAATATGTTTCTAAATGGTATGTTTTTATAATATTTTTGTGTTCTTTATATTTAACTGTATTAGCCATGACTTTGAATATGTGAATAAAACTGACTTGGAAAATTAATTCTGACAATCTCTTAATCACATGGCTGTTTTAAATTACATATATGAAGCCAACCATGAGACTAAACAGTTGAGAAAATGTGCAAGACTTCAGAAATTTTAGAGATCAGACACCTCTCTCTCTTCACCCACTTATCCTTTTAGTAGTAGGCTTGTCTCAATTTTATTAGAAATATATGTAATTCTACTATTAAAAGGTAAAATAGACCAGATAAACCTTCATCAAATGGTTCCATGTTTATTTCCAGACTAGGAACAATGATCCACATTCAAATGACAATAGGCTGCATGCATGATTCAAGATCTTAGATGATTTAGCTTGTCCCACAAAGTATATCATTGCAGTATTTGTTATTTTGTATCAATTGTCATAATGCAAATGACATCATTTGCATAACATGCAAATGATGCAAATTGCATAACATGCAAATGATGCATATTCCATCATTTGCATGATGACATGATTACACAAATTGCCAAGGAAATGGGGTCCACTGCATGCAAAGTCCATTGTATTCAGTTTTCACTATATGCTAACTTCAATAATAATCGAATATTCAGAAAGTTTATACTTAGTAGACAATATGCAGTTTATCAAAATTGCCAATACTTTCCGAGAGAAAATGATATTGGTTAGAATTCAGTATTTGTACCATATTCTCATGTTACCTCTTTTGTCTTCTAAAATAAAACAACGTACTAATTTTAATTTAGCATTGTTTTTCTTCCTACATGACAAAAAAATCCTTTAAAGCTGTATTTATTCATCAATTCACATGATTTTCGTGGCTGGGCTGACCAACCACAGACACACAGTAAGTTGTATGAAAGTTTTTAAAGAAAACTGTCCTCTTCAGTTTTTAGGAACATGCTATGGTGCCAAAACAACACTTATTTTTTCTTGCATTCCCCAAGGAAACTGATGTGACTGTTCTACTAAGAGAAAAAAAAGAACTCTAAGATTGGATTCTGAATTAACAAAAAAGAAAGCTGAAAAAAGTATCTAGAAATCACAATAAGGACAAAACTTTGGTAAAACAGATCCATTCTATGTAAAAGCAAAGGACACAGAGTCATTGTCTGCAGTATTGCACTTGTCTTCCTAGTTGTCAGGTTTGGCCAAAGCCCTTTGACTTAAGTCATGGTTTGAAATCTGCATCTGCTATATGGGGCTCTTCAATAAATATAGTAAAGCATGTCATTTTTACATATTGAGAAAGTACTCTAAACAGGAATTAAATTCAGGAAAATTGAACTGAGTGTTCAATTACAGCAAGTGAATGCACGTGTTGCACAATGGAGATATGAAAAGCCTGATTAGCTAGGAAATAAAATTCTTCATCCATACCCTCCCCAAAATAAGCCCACATTAATAAAATTAAACAAAAATTTGTATTTCTTTTGAGTAACATTCCTCTAATGACATTGAGCAGCACAGTAAAATCTTTATAGCTTAGAAACCATGCATTTTTAAATGTATACCAATACTATGTAAATGCACTTTTATTTTTAGACACAAATGCCAAGTACATACTGTCTTGAGCTCAAATATAACAATGCTGAAACTCCTGGAGTTCCTATTTCTGGAACTAAGCTAACAGAGGTAGCAATTCAGCACCCTTGAATTGCATTAAAAACATACAGTATTCCAATATGTGGAACTCGGTGCTGAATTCAACTGCCATTTTTAAACTCGAGTGGGGAATTCTACACAAGGGAAGCACAGGATTTTCAATGCTGTACTTTATTGGCTGGCTCCCAGTTTCCTTCTGGGTGCAATTAAAGGTGCTGGTTATTACCCTTAAAGCCCTATATGGCACGGGACCAGGTGGTTTGCGGGACCACCTCTCCCTCAGGACATCTGCCCATCCTACCAGATCAGATAGGGTAGGCATGCTCCTGGTCCCTTCCCTTAAATGCTGCCATCTCATGGGACCTAGGAAGTGTGCCTTTTCCATGTCAGCCCCAGCTCTACGGAACACCCTTCCCCCTGAGGTCCAGCAGGCCCCCACCCTTTTAACACTTAAGATCTGGCTTTTTCCCCAAGCACTGAGATAGGGTGAGGTTGGTGGGATGAACTTGTGGTGGGCTGCACGGGAAAGTGTTGCTCTGGTGCCAGGTCTTTGTTTAACATTTTTATTTTATTGTAGATAGATATTGTTTTATTTTTGGGTTGTGAGTCACCCAGAGTTTGGTTAAAGATGGGTGGCTATATAAATGTTTAACTAACTAACTAACAAAATAAATAAAATTTGTAAAGGAAGAAAGAAAAGCATATGCAACGGAAAGCCGGTAATTGGGAGTTTTAATCCTTATCCAGCTAGTTTTTTCCTCTGTCTAAAACAGAAAAAAATTCTAGTTATAAGAAAAAAAAATGAGAAGGATTTAGGGAGAATTTGTGGGCATGAAAAAGAATGGATCACATCATATCACATCTTGCCCTCGAGCTTCCTCTCAGCTCTGCATTTAGATTAACTTGCAGATGTATAGCTGATTTCGATATAAGCAGGTCTGTAGCATATCAATACTAAAAGCAGTGCTTTCATAACTGCAGCCAAGTATCCAGCTAGTGGTGCCAAGCTAACTTGAGCCCCAAAGGAACTGAAGTTCTTATCTAAGCAAGCAAAGTTAGAGTTTGTGAAATGCCATTTATTAAATTAACCGAGGAAAAAAAGAGTAAGAGCTCATCACGCCTGCTTCTGCACTTACAAGTGGGGGAGGGGGGAGGAAAAAAAAAGGAAAGAAGAGAACACCTACCCACAGCATCCCTATATGAGCATCAGCCATGATGCAAGGTCTCCATCGCACACACTGCTAGCAATAGGAAAGGACATTCATTTCTGCATAGTAATGATAGGAACCCTCAACACTTTTTGTCCTATTTTCACTATCTTCCCCCGTTCTTTGCAAGAGTTTCATTTCATAGGCTACCCAGCGTTAAGACTGAAAGAAAACATTATTGTACTTATTGCGCATAATGTTTTAAAGCAAACATTATGGCATCTGAATGTTCAGAGGAAAAAAATGTAACAGCTATGTGTAGGAAGACTACAAGAATGCCCGTAACAACTTCAGAATGGCCAAGACCTGGTTCTGCACTTCCCTGAAATTTAAAAACACAATGTTGCTTTATAATAGTTCTAAAGGGGGAAAGAGAAGACTTCCCATGATACATAATGGACCGATCAGGAGATCCCCTTAGATCAAGACTATTTCCACTCTTCTTTGGATGCTTCTTTTACATTAGGAACTGTAGCATTAGCAAATCCACAATAAAAAGGGGAGACAAAAAGTGCTTCCTGAAAGCCATTTAAAACATCCATGCTGTATAAACTCATGCTATGAACTAAATATACATCAATACAGATACTGCATGCTAGTAAATTTTGCTTTCGTTTCTTTAAATTGATAAGCGCCAGAATTCAGATTTTGTTCAAGAGAGAACATACTCTTGTGATGTGAATCATTTTGCTTACATCAGCACACTTTATTCTTGTTGACATTAACTTTTTGAAAAACAAATTGCTACAAGTGAAGATCCCCATTTATCTCAAAGCACTATAATAGCCATTTTATACTCTAGTGCAGCGTTTCTCAACCAGGGTTCTGTGGAGATCAGGGGAGATCAGGATTTATTTAAAAAATTATTTCGAATTCGGGCAACTTCACATTAAAGAGGTAAGTTTCATTCTTTAGTTTAAGAACACTGTTAATGCATATATACAGGCCTACACATGAAACTAATATAATATTTTTGTAACTTCTGGCCTATATTTGAGCCTGAATGTGCAGGGGTTCCCCGAGGCCTGAAAAATATTTCAAAGGTTCCTCCAGGGTCAAAAGGTCGAGAAAGGCTGCTCTAGTGACTAACTTGTTTGTAACCTATATAATCAATTCAGCTTGACCAGAAAGACAGACCAAAACCAAATTCACCCAGATGCCCATTAAAAAATCATGAGCTCTCATGAGCCATGTGTTACTGAAATGCAACCACAAAGGGACTATAAATTTGATGGACAGGTACAAATCTCTCTACAAGTAAAGGTATATTAGAACATTTCATCTGGATACTGCCATAAATTATAAACCGGCAGGTTACTGGGTGATCTATGCTGTGGATGCATACTGATTATGGAACTCATTCCTAACAGGGATCAATTTAATGCTACCTTTATTATATTTTAGGTACCAGGCAAAATCTGCCTAATTATGCCTTTTTTTTGGTACTCAAGTTCTATTTTCCTGTACTGTTTTGTAACAATAACAGTAATGATTAAAGCATTTAATATCAACTTTAGTCTTAACATCTGGCTGCTAGACTTTGCAGCTCTTGAAATATTTCATAGGGAATGGAATGGAGTTTTTAGGACTTTCACGAAGAGGTTTTTTTCAAGTTGTTTTTTGTTATAAAATGCCCTGGATGATATGAGGATGGGAAAGCAACATACTAGTATTTCTATTAAATAAATTTCAAACAAAACAGCTGATAAGTGAAAAGTGCTTAAGTCTTTCCTTGTTGGCTAACCAGCAACCACTGAAAATGACCCACAGCATTAATCACACTCACCACCTCATTGTGGCTGCATTTCAAATATCCATACAAAGAATGTTCATGTGGATTCATCCGTTTTGGCTCTAAGGCAGTAAGATTTTTAGTTGACATCAATATTAACGTTTACACTCTTTCAGGTATGAGGCAGCCGAAAAGCTGCTTTTTTAGTTAATGATATAGAATCAACAGAACTTTCTTCCTTGCTCAAACATACCAAAACCTTCAGTTACCCAGAAATCTCATATGCTGTTTCAGTTCTCAAAACCAGAAATGTTGCTCTTCAAATATGACAGGAATATTCAAAGAGGCCATTTTTACAGCCCCTTCGGCAAAGCCAAAATTTCATATTCCCAGGTGATTCTAAGAAATGTCAATTTCTCTACTATGAAAGCAAATTTTTTTTCTTTCACAGTGGCACAGAAAGATTTGCATGAGAACATGGAGCTTTGTGCAGGTTTACTACATAAATGTATACTACATAAATGTATAACTTTGTCTAGTCCATGTTGCATTTCTAGATTAAACTTCCACAAACCTACAGTTTGGAAGAGGCATAAGTATTGAAGCAATTCTCTCTCAGGTGTAACCACCCTACTTTTCATTAAAAAATATTTTTAACTGAGTATAACCTGAACAGACTTATGTATAGAAATTATTTTAATTAAAAAAAATCAGGTAATGGTGATTGACAACTTCAAACACTTCTCTGGAGTGGCAAAACAAGTAGGCATTATCTTTTCACTTGAAACTACAATTCTTAGTTACAGTCTAAAATGTAGAAAAAAATAATTTCCCCAGTGAAGTTCAGACAGCAGCAAGCTCTGAGTTCACAATTGTATTTATAGCTTACATTTGACAAACTGGTAATACATTTAAGAATTTCAAGAAACAAGAATAATTCAGTAAAAAAAAATCTTTTCAGTATGTAGATTAGTAAACATATGACCTAACAGTTTTCAAAAAATAGTTCATGTAAGCCCCTGTAGAAAGTGGCAAATAAAACACTGGCAGTCAATACCAGTAGCTTTCAATGTCAACTCATAAATAGAAGCTTTTGTAAAAAGAAAAAAAAACACACCCTGAAACATGATAATGCCTACCAGTGTTAAAATTTTAGCTAATTAAAAAAAAACAGTGTTAGTGCAATATCATGTCAGTATATCATGCTTTGGAAATTTAATGACAACATTGTATATACATGTGATACACCAGTGTTTTTAAGTAACAATAAGAAACACAAATATGTAACAGAAAATATTTACGTACAGGTATTTTAAGTCTCAGTATTGTCCATTGTATTACCAAATGTTCTTTTTTGCAGTCTCGCTCTGCCATTCCACTGTACTTTTTTTTTAAAAAATACCGTATGTTCTGTTTTGTTGAATCAAAAAGGAGTTCTAAAAATGCAGAGCCTTGCAGCAATGGCAGTTTTTCATTAATCATCTGAAAGGATAGCTGAAAAATAAATAGTATTTCAATGTTAAAAGATTTAAATTTAGAGGGAAAGGCTAGCAAGTGTAATCAAGGTTAAGATAACTGATGTATGCATTTGTAGATAACTTTATCACCTAAATAGAGTGGGCAATCTGGAGCCTCACATGATTCTCCAGGCCACATTTTTGCAAAGCCGAGAGATCCCCTAGATTACACTACTGAAATTAAGAAGTAAATTGCATTTTAGGAAGGCCTTTTTTTTTGCCTTTCACTCTTGATAATTACATGGACAAATCCAAGTACAGGTAGTCCTCGGTTAACGACGGTAATTGGGACTGAAAGTTCCATTGCTAAGCAATGTGGCCATAAAACGCGACATCATGTGACCGTGTTGTCCCCATTGCCGTTGTTAAGCGAGGATTGCAGATCACTAAGCGACGACCTCCTCACAACTTCCTGCCAGCTTCCAACAACCAAAGTCAGTGGGGAAGCTGGCATAATACCCTCTCTATTGTTTGAGATTAATCTGCCAGATTGGATTTTATATTCATATTGTATTTATATTGTATTTTAATCTTATTTTTATTGTAAGCCGCCCAGAGTCCCCCGATTAATAAATTTAAATAATAAAAATAAATAAATAAGAAAGATGCAAGTCCCAGACAGCTCACAAGCAGGCCGGCAGGCAGGCAAGAGGTTGCTGCTGGGTGGGGGAGAGTGCGTGAGTGGCCAGCAAGGCGTGAGCGCCGAGGGGCTGGGGGAGGGTGTACGGGTGGTCGGTGAGGTGCGAGCACAGAGGGGCTGGGGAGGGTGTACGGGTGGTCGGTGAGGTGCGAGCACAGAGGGGCTGGGGGAGGGTGTACGGGTGGTCGGTGAGGTGCGAGCACAGAGGGGCTGGGGGAGGGTGTACGGGTGGTCGGTGAGGTGCGAGCACAGAGGGGCAGGGGAGGGTGTACGGGTGGTCGGTGAGGTGCGAGCACAGAGGGGCTGGGGGAGGGTGTACGGGTGGTCGGTGAGGTGCGAGCACAGAGGGGCTGGGGGAGGGTGTACGGGTGGTCGGTGAGGTGCGAGCACAGAGGGGCTGGGGAGGGTGTACGGGTGGTCGGTGAGGTGCGAGCACAGAGGGGCTGGGGGAGGGTGTACGGGTGGTCGGTGAGGTGCGAGCACAGAGGGGCTGGGGAGGGTGTACGGGTGGTCGGTGAGGTGCGAGCACAGAGGGGCTGGGGAGGGTGTACGGGTGGTCGGTGAGGTGCGAGCACAGAGGGGCTGGGGGAGGGTGTACGGGTGGTCGGTGAGGTGCGAGCACAGAGGGGCTGGGGGAGGGTGTACGGGTGGTCGGTGAGGTGCGAGCACAGAGGGGCTGGGGGAGGGTGTACGGGTGGTCGGTGAGGTGCGAGCACAGAGGGGCTGGGGAGGGTGTACGGGTGGTCGGTGAGGTGCGAGCACAGAGGGGCTGGGGGAGGGTGTACGGGTGGTCGGTGAGGTGCGAGCACAGAGGGGCTGGGGGAGGGTGTACGGGTGGTCGGTGAGGTGCGAGCACAGAGGGGCTGGGGAGGGTGTACGGGTGGTCGGTGAGGTGCGAGCACAGAGGAGCTGGGGAGGGTGCGTGGGTGGCTGGCAAGGCACGGTGGGGCTGGGGATGATTCCTGCCAGGTGGGGGAGGGTGCAAGAAGCCCCTGAGCCACGGCAAGAAGGCCCCAAGCTGCAGCACCTCCCCGCATGTGGCTTGGATGGTAAGCCCAGCAGAGGGGAGGTTGGCGAAGACGATGAAGGTCAGCTGGGGGAGGTAACAGGGGCAGCAATCATAAATGCAGGCTGGCTCAAATTTTTATAATGTGACCACCGGAGCACTGCAACAGTCGTAAGGACTGGTTGCAAGCCCATTTTTCCAGCACTGTCGTAAACTTTGAATGGTCACTGAATGAATGGACGTTAAGCAAGGACCATCTGTAGTTTTTAAGGCAGTATTTTCAGAAGTGGTCTACCATTGCCTTCTTCCTAGGGCTAAGAGGGAGCGACTGGCCCAAAATCATTCAGCTGTCTTTCATGCTTAAGGCAAGACTCAGGTTTCCCTGCTCCATAACCACAGGACCAAACTGGCTCTCGTACTAAGCTTAAAGCACCTATGTTTCATTAAAAAAAAAAAAACCTCAGACCTCCAAATATTTATACCTCAAAAACTGAAAAATGTGAGCCTTGCCTCTCATCACACCTCCAAAAGTTGAAATATATTAAGAAGTGTGACCCTCTCTTATTGTTGCAAAAAGGGAACTTTTTAAAAACTTGTCTTTAAAATTAGAAAAATGGAGGTGGGCTGTGCTATGTTTTGACAGTATGCCATTCTCCATGTTTCCATGTGAGTCACTGTCAAGTGTTTATATATATATATACTGTATATATGTATATACTATGTGTAGGTGTACCTAAAATCACTGTAGATGATTATGTAAATATTCTAGGAATAATTATTATTTCAAGAACAGCATATTTTAGATCAAGGTGATAATCCTTCAGCATTACTGAAAAATATATCAGGAATTATATCAGCTGTGTAGCTCATTAATCAATAGAGAAAAAAATTCAAAAGACAGTGAATGTTCACTGAATGATTTTGGACTGGTTATTATTTCTTCACCTAATACCCAACCCATCAAAATAGACTTTCAGGAAGACAGCATGATAGGGAAAAGGTGACACAGAAATGTAATGGATACTTCAAGCGACAAAGGGTATACTCTTCCTTGTGGGAAATAACATGTACTGTGATCTTACTGAATCTTCAAGTTTTTTTATGTTTGTTAACCACTGTTTTAAAATTGTAATACATTTTATGTAGCTATTTATTTTATATTGTTTTCAACTACTTGGACACATTCCTCTGGAAAGTGGGGATAAACATTTTATAAAACTAAGTTTCTCAGGTAAAAATCTTATAGAGATTAGTTCAATGCAGATTGTAACTGCAACGAAGTCATTTTTAACAAAAAATAAAGCACTATTACCAACATTCTATATTCATTCTAAGTCTATATTCAAAATGTCCAGAGTAGGAATAAAACTACAGGATTTTTATATTATTGAGTTCATCTCACTTATTGATGTTTTTAACAGAGAGGTTTTAGACTAGTTATTACTTGAAGTTATTAAGTTATTATTTCCGTTATTAAGTTTAAAAGTGACACATACTAAATGAATGGAAGGATGGATGGATAAGAGACGGAAGACAAACCTGAAACATCGCTGACTTTGAATCTCAACTGGATTAAAATGGTAACGTCAAAGCAAGTACCTTCTGGATTGACTGTTCTCAACTTTGGAGCTTACACTAATACTAAGTAATGGCTTGAAATCTTCAGTCTCAACTTTTTTTTAGTGAAGGATGATTTTTATCTTTTTAGTTAATTATATACAGATATATGAAATTGCCAAAAAAGTATTAACTGCCAGAAAGAATGGCTCTTCCTAAGATTTCTGGAAGAGCTTATGAACCAGTTTTAACTGAAATAGTAAGAGGCATTGAAATTAATTCCTGCATTGCAAGCAAATGTTTGTTGTTGTTTATTTGTTCAGTGGCTTCCGACTCTTCGTGACTTCATGGACCAGCCCACGCCAGAGCTTCCTCTTGGGCATCGCCACCCCCAGCTCCCCCAAGGTCGAGTCCGTCACCTCCAGAATACCATCCATCCATCTTGCCCTTGGTCGGCCCCTCTTCCTTTTGCCTTCCACTTTCCCTAGCATCAGCATCTTCTCCAGGGTATCCTGTCTTCTCATTATGTGGCCAAAGTACTTCAGTTTTGCCTTGAATGAATGAATGTTTGTTTATTCGGTCAATGACCAGCAACTTAGTTTTGCCTTTAATATCATTCCCTCAAGTGAGTAGTCTGGCTTTATTTCCTGGAGTATGGACTGGTTTGATTTTCTTGCAGTCCAAGGCACTCTCAGAATTTTCCTCCAACACCACAGTTCAAAAGCATCTATCTTCCTCTGCTCAGCCTTCCTTATGGTCCAGCTCTTGCAGCCATAGATTACTACGGGGAATACCATTGCTTTGACTATGCGGATCTTTGTTGTCAGTGTGATGTCTCTGCTCTTAACTATTTTATCAAGATTTGTCATTGCTCTCCTCCCAAGAAGTAAACGTCTTCTGATTTCCTGGCTGCAGTCAGGGTCTGCAGTAATCTTTGCGCCTAGAAATAGTCATTGCCTCCACATTTTCTCCCTCTATTTGCCAGTTATCAATCAAGCTGGTTGCCATAATCTTGGTTTTTTTTGAGGTTTAACTGCAACCCAGCTTTTGCACTTTCTTCTTTCACCCTCGTCATAAGGCTCCTTAGCTCCTCCTCGCTTTCAGCCATCAAACTGGTATCATCTGCATATCTGAGATAGTTAATGTTTCTTCCAGCGATTTTAACTCCAGCCTTGGATTCATCAAGCCCAGCACGTCGCATGATGTGTTCTGCGTACAGGTTGAATAGGTAGGGTGAGAGTATACAACCCTGCCGTACTTTCCCAATCTTAAACCAGTCCGTTGTTCTGTGGTCTGTTCTTACCGTTGTTACTTGGTCGTTATACAGATTCCTCAGGAGGCAGACAAGATGACTTGGTATCCCCATACCACCAAAAACTTGCCACAATTTGTTATGATCCACACAGTCAAAGGCTTTAGAATAGTCAATAAAACAGAAATAGATGTTTTTCTGAAACTCCCTGGCTTTTTGCATTTTCCAGCGAATGTTGGCAATCTGATCTCTAGTTCCTCCGCCTTTTCTAAACCCAGCTTGTACATCTGGCAATTCTCGCCCCATGAATTGCTGGAGTCTACCTTGCAAGATCTTGAGCATTACCTTACTGGCATGTGAAATAAGTGCCACTGTTCGATAGTATGAACATTCTTTAGTGTTTCCCTTTTTTGGTATGGGGATATAAGTTGATATAAGCAAATGTATGTGAATGCTTTATGATAGTTTTCAAAGTTTTTAGTAAGTTTTTAGTATTGATTATAGGCTATTCTTTATTGTACTAAACTGAAGCAAAGGTAATACAAACTTGATAATACACACCTTTTTCCCCATAAAACAAGAAGTTTCTTTGTTGCTTGCTTTTAACAGCCACATTCTTGAACACTCTGAGCCTGTGCTCTCCGTGGAGATCTTAGCTGTCTCAAAGCAGCATCTCCATACTGAATTCCTGAGCCCATCCTTTCAGGATCCAGTTCACCTGATAAAACAAAATACAATTTACTTTTCTTATATAGGTCATAAACCATACACAAGATTAAAAAACATTTTGAATTTAACTTAAATTATAAGAAGATATCCATCACACTTAAGGAGCTTTTCCAGAACATTATATAAAGCAATGACACACAAATCTTGCATTATACTTTTAGAACAAGAACATATACATTTTTCTCCATAATTGTAATTTATGTTAATGAGTTTGGGATACTTTTTTGGTTAACTGCTGTTTAATAATATTCACTAGCCTGATCTGTCACACAAAGTGAAAGGGCTTTCCTTCCTTAGTTGATATAAAGAAAGGGGTAGGACATGATGGTGGGGACTGAGATCAGAATCTGAGACTGCTTGTCTTAGGTCTTAATGTTTCATACAACAGTTAGTTCAGAAATGCTGTTTTTAAATGTTTTTAAATGTTTTCAGATGTTACATAGAAAACCTGCCAGCAATATATTAAAAAATCACATCTGTCAACCTGTCAAAACATTTATACTGACTAAAGGATTTTTCTTTCTCATGACAAATCCTTTTATACAAGGTCTCATAACGAATCTATACACTTCCTGCTCTGGAAAATAACTAACTGAGGGCATGGCTTGGACAGAAAGCATTAAACTTGACCATTTAGGAATTAAATTTATTACTTGGATAAGTTTACCTTCCTTAACATCTTTGACAAGGCACAGGTTATGGTCAGATAGAATTTTACAACAAAGGAAAAGCATACTTAATCCAGAAGCATTTTATCATTTCAGAAATGTTGTTTAATCCTAGGTAAAATATTTTAATAACAACAGAAACTTGGATTATGATTACCTGACTCAATCTTATTAAGTATCTTTCTTGCACATTGTACAAAGGCTTCTTCAACATTCTCCCCTGTCAATGCACTTGTTTCCAAAAACATCAGCTCTGTAACAGTAAAAATTAGATAAAATTTGTTGGATCATTGTTCAAAATGACCCAATAATGGTCTTTCATCTTTAAATGCAATGTATTCATACGCGTTATCGCATTCTCCACATACAAGGTTTCCCTGACCAATTTTTACCAATTCCTCTTATTGTAGTTCTCTAAGACAAGTCTATCTATGTCTACTTAGCAGTAAACCCCACTGAATTCAGCAGGACTGGTTCCTAGAGAAGAGCATCCAATAGTGCAGCCTACATTGGAGAAAACAAAGCAGATTTAGGCAAGTAACTTCCATCCCTCAAACTAAGAGGATCCTAGAACATAGATAGGGAAAATCTAGCTGCTACTCCTTGAACAAGAACCCCTCCCTAAAGCTCTGCTCCCATCCAACATCTTCTCCTTACCACTTACAGCAAGGTTCACATGTGCTGGATATTCCAATATTCTCACCTACATGAAATATCTTCAAGCGGAGCACTGCTGTGCACCAAAAGGGGGAAGACAGTGCGCAGCCAAGAGGACCAAGAACCACGTTTACGTATTCTCAGACTGGACTCTTGCAAGCACAACTTTTTCCCCAGAGAAAATATAACCAACATTGCAAACAGCTGCATTTGCTTGCATTGTATCTGCAGAACATTCAAATACAGCTCTGCTTTGCTATTTATTTATCATATTTATATGGCTGCCCATCTCAGATGACATGACTCTGGACAGCGTACAAACAGACCATAATTTTTTCAAAAAAAACCTTGAAAAGTACAAAAATTAATGTTTATTTATTTATTTTTATTTATTTAATTAAATTTATATAACCGCCCATCTCCCCCAACGGGAAATGTTGTCTGAAAAGACTAAGAGACAGTGTCAGATTATGCTAGGCCAAGGGTCGGAAATGGCGGCTCTTGAGCCAGATCTGGCTCTTTGGCCCCTTGAGCGTGGCTCAACCGCAGCTGAACTCACCCCCGACCCTTCCACGCGATTGGATCCCGCCCCCAAACTGATGGCCGGCGCCATCAGGGGAGGGAGGAGAAGGGTGGGCGGAGGTGGGGCAGGTGTGGTGGGTGCCGGCGAGGGAGAGAAGAAGGAAGGCAGTAAGGAGCGGCATCCAGGTGCTGGGCGAGTTTGGCCGCGCGCCGCCAGGGCCTGACGTCAAGGCGGCTGCGCTTCCGCGCCCGGTGGGCGGGCGAGGCAGGGAGAGAAGGGGAGACAGAGGGGCTCCCTCTCCGGCCTCTGTACCCCTTTAGGCCCGTCTCTCCGAGCGCACTGAGCGAGGCCCGGCGCGGCAGGGAGGCGCTGCTGGCCCGGGACGCAGTGCTGTCGGAGGCGGAGCAGGAGCGGCTGCAGGGGCTGCTGCGGCTGGAGATGGCGCTGCTCCGCGGCATCCAGGCGAGGGCGCGGGCCCAGGACGCGAATGGCAGGGCGGCGCAGGGCGAAGAGCCGCCTGCTCTCCCCTTGGCCGCCTCCGGTCCGAGCCTGGCTCGGCTTCCCCGGCCGCCGCAGGGCTCGGGTTAGCGGGGGGAGAGGACGCCGAACGGCGGGGTGGGGGGATTGATGGGGCGGGAGGGTGCTCCTGGTGGGGGCCACTTGGGGAGCTCTCTGCAGGGGCCTCTTGGGGTGCCCTGTGTCTCTGTCCCACCTCATCCAGGGGAGCTTTTGGCAAGGTCCCATTCGCAGCCGCTTCCTCCTCCTCCAGCGGGCCAGCCCACAGAGCGCTCTCCAGGCCGACAGCATGACAGCTCGGCGCCTTCCGCACCAGGCTCAGCGCCTTCTCCAGCAGCAGGCGCAGCTGTTCCAGGGGCATCCCGTCTGGGCGCTTGGCCCAGCCTTCCTCATGCAAGGCCTCGCACAGGGCCAGCAGCCACCTCGGCCGGGCGCGTCCTTCCTCCCGCAGCAGAGGCTCCAGCACCCGGAGGGCCTCCCACGGCCGCTTCTCCAGGAGCGCCTCCAAGGCGCACGGCCAAACTCCCACCCCCAAACTCTGATGGCCGGCGCCATCAGGGGAGGGAGGAGAAGTGTGGGTGAAGGTGGGGCAGGGGTGGTGGGTGCCGGCGAGGGAGAGAAGAAGGAAGGCAGTAAGGAGCGGCATCCAGGCGCTGGGCGAGGGCGCGGGCCCGGGACGCGAGTGGCAGGGCAGCGCAGGGGGCCTGGCCGGGGCGGGGGCGGCGGGGGTGGAGGGACCAGGCGGACCTGGCCGAGGCGGCTGCTGGCCCTGTGCGAGGCCTTGCGTGAGGAAGGCTGGGCCGAGCGCCCAGACGGGATGCCCCTGGAACAGCTGCGCCTGCTGCTGGAGAAGGCGCTGAGCCTGGTGCGGAAGGCGCCGAGCTGTCATGCTGTCGGCCTGGAGAGCGCTCTGTGGGCTGGCCCGCTGGAGGAGGAGGAAGCGGCTGCGAATGGGACCTTGCCAAAAGCTCCCCTGGATGAGGTGGGACAGAGACACAGGGCACCCCAAGAGGCCCCTGCAGAGAGCTCCCCAAGTGGCCCCCACCAGGAGCACCCTCCCGCCCCATCAATCCCCCCACCCCGCCGTTCGGTGTCCTCTCCCCCCGCTAACCCGAGTCCTGCGGCGGCCGGGGGAGCCGAGCCGAGATTGGGGGAGGAGAAAAACGATGGGGGCCGAAAGCGCGTCCTACGGCCACGCGGTGCAGCCGGTTCCTGTACCCGCGCCAGCCTTCCCCAACCTGCGCTCGGCGGGGAGGGGCCTGAATACTCTCCAGCATCCCCGGCTGGTGCTGGGAAAAGACTATGGGAGCTGTAGTCCAGCCGGCTGAGAACCTGCGAGGCTGAATGCGGTACCCCCGAGAAAAGGCCGAGCATGCGCTTTGTCGGACCGAGCGCGCCTCCAAAGCCGTGTGCGCGCTACAACCGCCCTCGTTTCCGGGGATGGGGAAGCGGTTGCTCCGGACAAAGGTCCGCGTGCCAAGCCGTTCCTTCATCCCCAGAGCCCGGCCCACGCCCAGGACACACAGCTCCGTCGGGGGACGGAGAGAGCCCAGCCTCGCCGCTTTCCGCCCTCCCATTTTGCAAGGGGGAAGCTAGTTTAAGATACTGTACTATGTTAATTAACATTTGGGATACAGCATTACACCCTACTTTTTTGCACGGCCTAAAAAACACGGGAAAGCAGCCCTTTGCACGTGTCGCAAACGAAAAATAGGAGGAGGAAGCGCTGGGAACGCCGCCTTGGGCTCCTGTTACAAAAGGTCGGATACGAACTCGATAAATACATTCGGGTGGGGTGGGGTGGGGTGGGGTGGGGTGGGGAGCTGCAGCTACATTTTGCCACCCAAAATTGTTTTCAAGGCTCCCGCCCACAAACCCTGCCCCCAGTATGTGCAATTGGCTCCTGCCCGCAAACCCCGCCTCCTTCCACGCGATTGGCTCCCGCCTGCAAACCCTGCCCCCTTCCACGCGATTGGCCCCGCCCGCAAACCCCGCCCCCTTCCACGCGATTGGCCCCCACCTGCAAAGCCCGCCCCCTTCCACGCGATTGGCCCCCGCCCGCAAACCCCGCCCCCTGGCTCTCGAGCATTTCAAAATGTGCATGAGCATGTCAAAATGGCTCCCGGCATAAAAAGTTTGCCGACCCCTGTGCTAGGCTATGCTTGCTTCTTCCTCACTGAGGAGGAAATTGCATAAAGCAGCTAAAGCCCTTTCAAGTGTGGCTTTGGTTTAATATGGCTCATTCCTCTATCTGGGAAAGCATGACATATTCAAAAGAGAGCTGAATTTGCTACACACCAGCTGGAGCACAGCAGGAACAGTTTTTATTCCAAGTTTCCAGTGTAAAGAATTGGGGACCAACAGCACAAAGAATATAAATGTTTTCAAGTAGTGCGGTTCTCTCCATAGAAACCTGCTGCTAACTAGATTTAATTTCCTATTTTTAACCTTGGAGGCTTTCAGCTACAGCCTTGAATCCAGAGTCCAATTATAGGGTAACTAGCATATAACAATATAACAAGCATATGACTAATCAGTTAGAACAGTATATGCACCCAGGCATAAGCCAAAATCCTATATGATCACTCAGACTGGTTGTGTTGTTTTAAACACAAAAGACACATTCAAGCAGACTGGAAAACAGTACCTGAAAACAAGCAACATGTGGAAAAAGTAAACAAGGAAGACTTATAAAATTTATTCCCTAAAGCCTCCATTTCACTCTGAACATTTGTGTTTGTGTGTGTGTGTGTGGGGGGGGAATTTTCACTACAGTCCTTTATCAGGAAAACATTAGAAATCATGAAAACTACTTACCATTTTCTTGAGCAAACCTGGATGCTTCTAGGAAAGTGACTTCCCTATCTCCATCAAGATCCTTTTTGTTCCCACATAATATTATTACAATATTCTGACTTGCTAACATCCTTGCATCTGTAAGCCAGTTGGTAAGTGCATTGTAGGTTTCTCGACTAAATCAAATGCAAATTTTGTATTAATATTTACAACCCACAACACCCTTATAGAAATATTTCACTGTACTTGCATATGTATCTGGTAGAAGTCTGCAAAGAAGCTATTGCACAATAACAAGATACAAAGCTGTAAAGTATTTCCAGGTACGGCTGAGGGTAGACTGCAGTGTTTGCAGATGTCACAAAAATATTGAGTGTTACTCTAACATCGAGACCTAGATTAATGCATTATAGGAGCTGAAACTATGATAACAGTAAGATAGCCAGAAGAGCTTAGATCAGAAAGCAAGTAACTGAATGTTGATCCATGTCAGGAGAGCTGCGTGGGGCTTAGAGACAGATTCCGATGAGGAGGAGGGTGAGCAGAGAGCCGGGAGCGAGCAGCAATCTGAGCGGTTAGAGGAAGCGGAGTCAAGCGGCGAGCAGCGAGAACAGGCGCCGCTGACTGACGAGGACTGCCGCCTCCCCCCAGCGCTCGAGAGCGAAGAGCAGAACAACGGAGGCAATTGGAGCTCCTCGCACGTGAGGGACACGCCCTCCTCTGGAACGGAGGCTATATAGAGCGCGCCATGAGCGGTTGTCGGGGACCACCATTCCTTTATAGATCCTTTGCCTTGCCTTAAATCTGAAACAGAATTGCCTTGTAATAATATTGACTAGGACCGTGACTAATTACAACTACCTTGGATTGTACCTTGTTAGAAAACTGAGTTTTATTCCCTCATAAAGACTAACTATAACAATAATTTGACTCTCACTGACAGGAATTCTTGGAGCGGGGTCAATTTCCTGAATGGGTGAGGTGTTGCTTCTATTGATTGTCGTTAATAAATATTGAATCGTTTTTCTGTGTGTGTTTGTGTGTGCCTTAGTCAGAACAGGACAATCCAATGCTTTCAGCTATGATTCCCAGATATATATTTTGTATTCAATTCCCAGGAGGATGTCAACATTCTGAGAAGCATTTGTAGGATCAAAGGATCAAAGGATCAAATTTGATACCGTCGACCATGGTATACTCTTGGGACGGCTCAGGGAGTTGGGGGCGGGCGGCGTGGTTTTGCGCTGGTTCGCCTCCTTCCTCCGGGGCCGTTCCCAGTCGGTGTTGATAGGAGAGGAGAGAGCTGACCCGCGACCCCTGTCTTGTGGGGTGCCGCAGGGATCGGTTCTCTCTCCTCTCCTGTTCAACATCTACATGAAGCCCCTGGGCGAGATCATCCGTCACCACGGGATGAGGTATCACCAGTATGCTGATGATACCCAGTTATACATCTCCATCCCGGGTGAAGTAGGTGATGCAGTCGATGCCCTATCTCAGTGTCTGGAGGCTGTGGGGGTCTGGATGGGGAACAACAGGCTTCAACTGAACCCTGGTAAGACGGAGTGGCTGTGGATTGATGGCCCCCCTAGATCCGGGAAGTTGTCATCTTTGGTTCTGGGTGGGGTTGCACTACCTCACTCAGATCCAGTGCGGAATCTGGGGGTCCTCCTGGACTCGCGACTCCTGCTCGAAGAGCAGGTGGCAGTCGTGGCCAGGAGGGCCTTTGCACAACTTCGAGTTGTGCGCCAGTTACGCCCTTTCCTGGATCAGGAGGCCCTCCGAACAGTCACTCATGCCCTTGTCATCTCCCGCATAGACCACTGTAATGCGCTCTACATGGGGCTACCCCTGAAAAGTATCCGGAAGCTTCAGCTGGTGCAGAATGCGGCGGCGCGAGCAGTTACGGGTGCCATAAGATCGGCACATGTAACACCTCTGCTACGCGAGCTGCATTGGCTACCAGTCTGCTTCCGGGTCCAATTCAAGGTGTTGGTGATTACCTTTAAAGCCCTATATGGCATAGGACCAGGGTACCTGAGGGACCGTCTCGCCCCGATAACGTCAGCCCGCCCCACCCGTGCATGCAGAGAGGGCATGCTTCGGACCCCCTCAACAAGAGAATTCCATCTAGCGGGGTCCAGGAGGCGTGCTTTCTCTGCGACAGCCCCCGCCTTATGGAACATCTTGCCCCCGGAGGTGAGACTGGCCCCTTCACTCCTGGCCTTTCGGAAGGCTCTTAAGACCTGGCTCTGCCGCCTGGCCTGGGACAACGGAGGTGGTAGTGCCTCCTGGGGTTGGCTGGCCCCGTAGCAATAAGACCTATGCTGCGGTCCCCAATTACATCTTGGATTCTATTTTATTTTATTTTATAACTGGATTTTTATACATTTTCTACTCTGTTTGATTTTAAGTATTGTAAATTTTTAAGTCTTTAATTATTGTAACCCGCCCAGAGTCCCTTGTATGGGAGATGGGCGGGGAATAAATTAAATAAATAATAATAATAATAATAATAATAATAATAAAGAGCTGAGGAAGTTTCTGGTGAGGAGTCACATCAAAGAAAAATTCTCAAAAATAGATAAAACATGATCCATAGACGTTTTTATCTATTTGACTAACCGGTCCAGACAGATGCATGCATGCAGTTAGATACATAGGAAGTTTTAAACAGATTTCCCTATTATAGACCAGGGCCTGTATCGCTAATTGTCAAAAGCATTGGGGTAGGGAGCAGATTTGAGTGAAGTTAAAAGAAAAAGTAAAGGTAGAGGTTTCCCCTGCACAGACGTGTCCGACTCTAGGGGGCAGTGCTCATCTCCGTTTGTTAGCCGAAGAGCCAGCCCTGTCCGAAGACGCTTCCGCGGTCATGTGGCCGGCATGACGCGTGCGGAACGCTGTTACCTACCCACCGAAGTGGTACCTATTCATCTACTTGCATTTGCATGCTTTCAAATTGCTAGGTTGGCAAGAGCTGGGGCGAGTGCGGGAGCTCAGTCCGTCATGCGGTGCTCGGGTTTCGAACCGCTGAACTTTCGACCTTCCGATCAACAAGCCTGGCGTCTTAACCTTGAGTGAAGTTACTTTATGGAAATTTGTGAAAGTAACTTAGAGAGAAGGTATAGAGACAGTGTCTGCTCCCTTGATATATGTGCAGAATACATATTAGCTGTAAGAAAATTCCATATCCCCCAAAGAATATGAAAGGACTACACAGATTTTAGCTGTATCTAAGATTTCTCTAGTATTTTCCTTTTACCTGGTGATGTCATAAACAAGTAAAGCACCTGCAGCACCTCTGTAATAGCTTCGTGTTACAGATCTGTAAAGAAAGAAAAAAATCACAGTACTTAAAATTACAGTAATTTGAGTTCTCTGCAGTGCTAAAATTGCAAGCAAAAACTAAAGTGCTTACTTAGGTTTGCACTTGCAGGACAAAACTAGAGTTAAACATCTACGTACTCCACCATTTCAATGAGAGTATGACCAACTTTCCAGATGTGTTTCCTTTTAGCTGGACTGGGTCAGAATTACTCAGATAATTGCAACACGACTAGGATCCTACTTGTTAGTCACAGCATCTTCTACCGTTATTCAGCCACCACTGAGGCGACATAAAGCCTATTCTTGTTACTGTTCTGTCGGCACAACTATGCTTGGTTGACAATAAAAGTGTTATAAGGTCACAAGAAGGAAATTAGCCTTCACTTTAACAGAAATATTGAAAATACCTATATCTTGGAATTGTTTTTCCTTACTTAATTAACATGAAATTATACCTGAACCGTTCTTGTCCAGCTGTATCCCATATCTGTAGTTTTACATATTTGCCTCCAACATTTATTATCTTTGAACCAAACTCCACTCCTATAGTGTGATTTGAGTCATCTTTGACTATAACAGAAAAAGTCTTAATTAGTACTCAACTCCGGTTAAAAGGCAAGGGTCATAATTTAAATCATTATAAATAAGGGCAGTTATGAAATATTATTTATTTCAGTCAAAACAGTAAATTTGATCATTTAATGAAGAACTAAAGTTATGGTATATTTAAATTACATATAACTTAAGGACCTGAACAAGTTACATTACAGCTTATTGTCTTCAGTGTAGAGATGCAAACATTATGGAACTTTTGAAGCCAGGAAAAGGAAATAAATGGAAAACCTGAAATACTTAAAAAAAAACCTATACAAATTTAAATTCATTGTGTTATTGTCAGAATATAAAATGCATTACATAAAAGTTGGAATGCTCATAAAGTCACTATGGTGATTTGATTTATACAGTAATTAGATGCTTGGAAACTGAATTAAATTTACAGTGGGGCAAAAAAGTATTTAGTCAGCCACCAATTGTGCAAGTTCTCCCACTTAAAAAGATGAGAGAGGCCTGTAATTGACATCATAGGTAGACCTCAACTATGAGAGACAAACTGAGAAAACAAATCCAGACAATCACATTGTCTAATTCGGAAAGAATTTATTTGCAAATTATGGTGGAAAATAAGTATTTGGTCACCTACAAACAAGCAAGATTTCTGGCTCTCACAGACCTGTAACTTCTTCTTTAAGAGGCTCCTCTGTCCTCCACTCATTACCTGTAGTAATGGCACCTGTTTGAACTTGTTATCAGTATAAAAGACACCTGTCCACAACCTCAAACAGTCACACTCCAAACTCCACTATGGTGAAGACCAAAGAGCTGTCGAAGGACACCAGAAACAAAATTGTAGACCTGCACCAGGCTGGGAAGACTGAATCTGCAATAGGCAAGCAGCTTGGTGTGAAGAAATCAACTGTGGGAGCAATAATTAGAAAATGGAAGACATACAAGACCACTGATAATCTCCCTCGATCTGGAGCTCCACGCAAGATCTCACCCCGTGGGGTCAAAATGATCACAAGAACGGTGAGCAAAAATCCCAGAACCACACGGGGGGACCTAGTGAATGACCTGCAGAGAGCTGGGACCAACGTAACAAAGGCTACCATCAGTAACACACTACGCCGCCAGGGACACAGATCCTGCAGTGCCAGACGTGTCCCCCTGCTTAAGCCAGTACATGTCCGGGCCCGTCTGAAGTTTGCTAGAGAGCATTTGGATGATCCAGGAGGATTGGGAGAATGTCATATGGTCAGATGAAACCAAAGTAGAACTGTTTGGTAGAAACACAACTCGTGTTTGGAAGAGAGAGAATGCTGAGTTGCATCCAAAGAACACCATACCTACTGTGAAGCATGGGGGTGGCAACATCA
The DNA here is from genome assembly GCA_023362775.1 of Charina bottae. Lineage (NCBI taxonomy): Eukaryota > Metazoa > Chordata > Lepidosauria > Squamata > Charinaidae > Charina > Charina bottae. The sequence goes on from JALMGJ010000001.1 coordinate 31,578,805, forward strand.
TGCTGTGGGGCTGTTTCTCTGCAAAGGGACCAGGACGACTGTTCCGTGTACAGGAAAGAATGAATGGGGCCATGTATCGTGAGATTTTGAGTGCAAACCTCCTTCCATCAGCAAGGGCATTGAAGATGAAACGTGTCTGGGTCTTTCATCATGACAATGATCCCAAACACACCGCCCGGGCAACGAAGGAGTGGCTTCGTAAGAAGCATTTCAAGGTCCTGGAGTGGCCTAGCCAGTCTCCAGATCTCAACCCCATAGAAAACCTTTGGAGGGAGTTGAAAGTCCGTGTTGCCCAGCGACAGCCCCAAAACATCACTGCTCTAGAGGAGATCTGCATGGAGGAATGGGCCAACATACCAGCAACAGTGTGTGCCAACCTTGTGAAGACTTACAGAAAACGTTTGACCTCTGTCATTGCCAACAAAGGATATATAACAAAGTATTGAGATGAACTTTTGATACTGACCAAATACTTATTTTCTACCATAATTTGCAAATAAATTCTTTCCGAATCAGACAATGTGATTGTCTGGATTTGTTTTCTCATTTTGTCTCTCATAGTTGAGGTCTACCTATGATGTCAATTACAGGCCTCTCTCATCTTTTTAAGTGGGAGAACTTCCACAATTGGTGTCTGACTAAATACTTTTTTGCCCCACTGTAAGTCAGAAGTGACTATGAACTCTAAGAAATAGAACATCTTTGTTTTGCCAAGGTATTAAAAGCTAAAAATCAGAAGAAGACATGAATAGTAAGACATTAAGTTTGTAAGCATTCTGGACAGAATATATAATAAATTATAATAGAACAGTATATTTAACTTCTGAGCTATTAATTGAAAAATGATTTTATTAAAAGAAACAAACACTGTCTGATCAGTTTACTTTCTGAGCTATCACATTTGCTATCAGTCATTTCTGCTGCTTATAATCCATTTTATTATACTGAATTCTGAACACCTGCTTAGAGTGAAACAAGTTTTGACACAGAAATAAACTGGTGTGTTGTAGTGTTAAGACGTGATCCAAGAGACCAAAATCAAGTCTGCCATAAGAGAGCCAGTTTGGTGTAGTGGTTAAGGCATCAGGCTAGAAACTGGGAGACCATGAGTTCTAGTCCCGCCTTAGGCACAAAACATGCTGGGTGACCTTGGGCCAGTCACTCTCACTCAGCCCTAGGAAGGAGGCAATGGCCAACCACTTCTGAAATCTTGCCAAGGAAACTGCAGGGACTAGTCCAGGCAGTTGCCGAGAATCGGACATGATTGAATGGCAAGAAAAAAAAATTAGCCATAAGGGTCCTTGCTAGAAGTTAGTCACTCTCTCTCTCTGCCTGATCTACCTGCTTTCTTCAAGTCCAAGCCAGTGTTCATTACACACTATTTTAGTTTCTCTTAACATCACAAACTCCAACAAACCACAGCCATTTTCTTCAAACATTTCTGCCACTTGCTCTTCCTTGTCTAAGACATCCCTGTTATTTAGCATCAAGTCAAAAATGGCTGATGCTCTTGGGGCTCCCTCTACCTTCTGAAGGAGAAAGCTGTTAGCAAGACAAGGGAGGACATACTTGGAAAGGTCATGCTTGGCCAAGTTTCTCTCCCAACAAATATTGGAGCGATTAAAGTCCCCCACTACACGTCATGTCTCATCTTGGGTGGTAAGGAGTTTCAATATCTGAATTTTTTTTTTGACTTAAGACATTTTTACAGAGTTTCTAAATTTAGCCAACCCATACTTAAAATCACCTCTATCGTGCTTTCACTGCAAGTCACAATGATACACAAATGAAGTGCATGGACTGTCCTACACAGATTCTTTTGACTTGTAAGGTCATACATCCTGATCTCATAATGAAGACATAAGAGCGAGTTCTAGATGACCTCACACGGTCAAAAAGAAACTAACTGGAATAAATCATACCCTTCTACAACCATGTTCATAGATTTCTGGCATACTTAATTAGTAACACTTTTTAAAAATGTCATATGAAGATTAGTAAAATGCTACTACCTACAAATTCCAACATGGATAGGATTTTGCTGCAAAAAAAATGCAATTTTACTTACATTTCTTCTCAATGAACTGATGAAGCAAACAGGATTTGCCAGTTCCAGCATTTCCAATCACCAAAAACTTAAACAGGAAATCTGTAAATAAAGAGTACCTAAATTAGTATCTCTAAATATAGAACCATTCTATAACTGATATTTTATTTTGTCTTAAAAGTATATCAAAAGGATGCAGAACAGAAAAACTGTTGAGCTGTAATTCAGTAGCTCATTCATAAAGACAATGTTAACAGAAATAATCAATATTTATACTCAATAGATATCACAGTACTCTAGCACAAAATTAAACAATTGGAAGATATATTTATTTTAAATCCCTGAAGTACAATATCTGATATATAAGAATCGACATAATCTGAAAACTTAAGCTACACAGGTAGTCCTCGGGTAACTGGGACTGGAATTGGGCCCCATGCAGCGACCATTCAAAGTTACGACAGTGAAAAAAAGACACCTTTGCAACCAATCCTCACTTTTACGTCTGCTGCAGTGTCCTGCAATTGCCATTCATGTGCTTTGCAATAGGCTTGCAACAATCAGAATGGAGAAGGCAAAAGTAAAATCGTAAGTTGCGGTCACGAGATTTGGAGCTTAGTGACCAAGCTGCCGGTCCCAATTGTGGTCACTAAGTGAGGACTACCTGTATTGATGTTTCTTTCTCCAATTTTAAAACCACAGGCATCTTCTTCCAATCCAGCTTCCCTCAATATATATTCAGCACTATGCTGATGATGCCACAGACTAGCATTTGGTAGAGCAGCCATGAAGGCTTTGGAAAAGATATTCAAATACCATGATGTGTCTATACCTATAAAGACCAGAATCATGCAAGCCATGGTATTCCCTGTGAAACTTTATGGAAGCAAAAGTTGGACTTTGAAAAAGCAGGATAGGAAGACAATTGATGCTTTTGAACTCTGGTGCTGGAGAAGACTCCTAAGAATACCGTGGACAGCAAAGAAATCAAACCAGTGGATTATTGAACTAATCAACCCAGAGTTCTCACTCAAGGCACAAATGACCAGGCTGAAATTATCTTACTTTGGACACATTATGCGAAGACCCAGCTCCCTAAATAATACTGGGAAAGATGGAAGGAAAGAGAAGAGGACGACCAGCAGCAAAGTCGATGGACTCAATTACAGAGGTGTTGAGTGCACTGTTGGAAGACCTGAATGACCAGGTTAAGGAAAGATCCTCATGAAGAAAATCTACCTATATGGTCACTAAGAGTTGACAGCTGATGGCATATAATCAATCAAAAGCTTGTTGTAAAATGCAAACACGGATTTATATTTGTACAGGCTAAAAATTAATGGAGGCACAGCTTTAAAAAAATACATTCATACATCCTGATTGTAAACTATTTTGTTATTTCTCATTTTGAAGGGCTAATATATCAAGTTATTGTGAGAACTAATTGTTGCCTAATTTAGATAACAATCTTGTCTACAATGAACTTCCTCTATCAAAACCACTGAAATGTTAGAACATGTCATAGGCTTACACGAATTAGTATAAAAGCAGGGAAAGTTGTTTTTATTTGTTGCATTTATTTGTTACATTTCTGGTTTATACAGAATGAGATATTTTTAAATAAAGATTTGCCATAGCTACTCTGGTCTCAAGCAAATTCATTTCTATGAATTAAGAAGATGCTGGAAATTGTTAACTGTTCACTGTCTAATTTTGACAAAAAATTATCAACTATTTCATGTAACCCAAAGGAACATTATCAAAAATTTACTCAGTTTTGTTGGAAATAAATATAACTAACCCTACATTAGGCATGAAAGAAGTCTGGAAGCCAGAGTGAAGTGAGCAATTGAATGCTATATGGCAACTGCCATGGAAATCTGGAGAATTCTTATCTGCTTCAATGTAAGAAATGTATCTTAAGATTTTACATTGCAGGCATTTAGCCCCTATAAGAATCTCACAAACACTGCATAAACAGTCTGCAAGCTACTGGAAGGTTGTAATCAGACAGTTGTAATTCTTCCATTTTTGGTGGGAATGTGATAAAGTTTCAAAATTTTGGAGGAAGGTCTTTAACAAAATGATAGCAATAACTAATCAAAGCATTTAATTCTTACCAAGTTTAGGTATACAATATGTATATTTATTTAATGGAAGGAATAAAGTTATGAAGCACAAATCTTATTGTTTTCCTGCTTTTAGTGAAAGTTAATTAATGCTCACTAATGGAAATGTTTGGATAATCTTTTACTTGAAAAATTATTTAGTAAGAGTTGATCACTAGCCCTGCTTGAAAAATTATCTGATGACATTCATTTGCTTAAAAAACAAAGGAGGAAATAATTATTTTTATCAGGATTGGCAGGATTATATCTGTTCCATAAAAGATAAAGTGAATATCCTTCAGGATGTATGAACATTTTAAATGGATTGTTATAGGACTGTTTAACATAGAATGTATCTGTGCATTGCTTTTTAAAATATCCTTAATTCTAGCTTCACTCATCTTTGCCAGATAGTGATGGAGAGTTAACCTGAAAGATTGATTATATATCACAAAGTATTTTTGTATCAAACATTTTTTTAAAAAAAAAGACAAATTAATGTAGGTAAGATCACAGCCCTAAATTTTGAAGCAAAGGAATGTGTGCTTTCTTTTTGTCATGTTTGTTGTCACTCTTGCCAGAAGCCTTTCCTGCATTTCATTTGGCCAACATGACAAAATGCTATTTCCTCCAAATGAAATTATTTGATTCCAAAATAGATGATAGGTTCCTTCACAAAGAAAGCAATTCACAGAACTTATTGCTTCAGCTGTTTAAATGGTTCAACTCTAAATTGTTTTCCCACATGGGAATAAAAGCTCTAAAAGGCATTTCATTACAAAGCTTATTCCTCAATAAAAAAAAAAGCTTTGAGTTCCAGGATATTGTTGATCTGGGGAAAAACGCACAAGAAGGATTTTGCATGCTGAATGTATGATCATTTCCCAAGAACCCGTGTTCATGACAAACATGTTTTAGAAACATGAAGTTTGTAAAATACAGCCATCAAACTTTTACATAATATTTGGAATAATAATATTTGGAATATAGATAAAGAAGTATTAAACATAAAACTGCGTAATGTTAAAATTAAATTTCACAAAATAATTTAAAATTTAAAGCTGTTTTTGAATTATGCACATACCATGAATCAAAGAATATAATTTTATACCATAATTCACTAATGTATTATCTGATATAGTCTGTCATCAGTTTTCTTAAACTTAGAAATTTTATGGTTTTTATTCTTTCATAATTATAAACGTTTGTTGTTTATTTGTTCAGTTGCTTCCGACTCTTCGTGACTTCATGGACCAGCCCACGCCAGAGCTTCCTGTCGGCCATCACCATCCCCAGCTCCCCCAAGGTCGAGTCCGTCACCTCCAGAATATCATCCATCCATCTTGCCCTTGGTCGGCCCCTCTTCCTTTGGCCTTCCACTTTCCCTAGCATCAGCTTCTTCTCCAGGGTATCCTGTCTTCTCATTATGTGGCCAAAGTACTTCAGTTTTGCCTTTAATATCATTCCCTCAAGTGAGCAGTCTGGCTTTATTTCCTGAGTAAATTATAAACATATTTCACCTAAAAACTTTTGAAGAAAAGTATATATAAACGCCAGGATTGCAGCCTCATTAAAGAAATCAGACAGGGAAGGACAGAAAACTGAAACAAAACAAACTGTGTATATTATTTCTACCTAATTTGGAAAATTTAAAACCATGAAACAGAAATTTCTGCTAGCTTCGGATAGATTATCACTGTTTGATGGCCATTTGCCATCAGAGGTTATCAGTTGTGCTTTGTTGCTGCCCAAAGTTCCTTTCCCAAAATGAATTAATTCCTTTTACCAAGAGAATGTCTCTTTTCCACTTTAGCCCCCACATAACCTTAAAACATGCTCTGGAGATCTGAAACTAGATTTGAGTATGGGACAGAAGTGGTAAAGATCATACTGATTGAACTGGTCTGCTTATGTGACACTGGTTTTGTTCTTCCAAATCTTCAAGCTATAATAAAACCCAGGAACACCTCCAACAGATTCCAACTCAATATGCAAACCTCTAGAATTTCAATGCATTTTTAAGAACATGGGTTATGCACACTGATGTGGAAGGAAACAAAGAAATTGTGCCTCTATAATAAAGGACACTAATTCCCAGAATCCTATCTAACTCATAAACAGACCAAATACTAATGAAGAATGTTGACATAGCAAAAGAAAAAAACAATAAACTTTCTCTCTAAATAGCACATCCAGCAACTTACTTTCACTGCTGAGAGCACTGAGCTATGGTGATATCTGGCACTTAGCAATGAAACTACACTGCTCCTTTGTTCAGGAAAGTGAATGAAAAAAACTTGAAACACGTGGCACTTATTTTATAGAGACAGTTGGGCGTTTGTATCCTGATAAAGTTGAACAATATTCAGTCCCTAGTCTTGTTTTCTTATTCTCTTGATTATATTGGCACAGTATTCTTTCATTTTGAAACTTATTATACTGCAAGATCATAATACACCGCATTTGAAAACTACTGTTACCATTATTTAATATTTTTTCCATTTGTATGAGGTACAGAAATTATTTACTCCTTTACAAACATGTAACAATTTACTTGGGTCTTATGTAATGGTCACATGCTGTATCCTATCACATAACATGACACAAAGCAAGTGGTGAAATGTAAACTAAAAATGTTCAATGACAAGAAAAGTTGTGAGCTGGGATAATTTGGCTTCCTTGAACAGATAAAATGACACTGGGTAGAAGTTTTACAATACTGTCAGTTGTTTGAGGTAGGTCAGGTTAAGAAAGAAGTATAGCAGGGATTGCAGGAATACCTTTTATTGTAGTAAGGTAGAATAACAATACCTTGAAAGCTTGTCCAATTTTCTCTCTGACCCACCTTATACTAAACTATTTTAAGTTTCTTTTTCACACTTCCCTCTCAGGACTATGTTATCTCTTCTCCAAGTCTCCTTAATGGCCAGCTCCTTTCTCCCCCCCCCCTTAACAGCTTTCTCATATCTTCAGCAAGGTCAGCTCTAAATTCCTTTACAAATACAGAGCTTACTACATAGCTACATTTACTATACATACAGGATTAAGCATTTCTGAGGAGCCAAAAGCATATACTTCATCCAGAAATACAAAATATAGTTCACAACCTTATTTTTCCCAAAGCCCAAACCACTACCTAATACTGTGACAATTTTAACTCAAAGTAGTAGCGATAGTAGCAATTTCGACTACTAGGTGAGATCTGCTATTGGGTCACAGTCTACCTCTAACCTAAGGTGGGTTGCAACCAAAACACCACCACAATGGGTACAATGTGAAGCTGCATCTCTAAATGCATGCTTGGTTGAAGTTGGATCATGGGTTATTAGAAAAGGTTGAAAGCAACTGTCCCTAATATGGAGATAGCAGAAGTGATAAATCAGATAGGTCAAAATGTAAGGAAGCACCCAGTCTCGCCTATTTCTAAAACCCAGTTTCAAAGAAGCAGTCAAGGTCTCCACAAGCCCCCTCTGCCTTTTCCCTTCTTGCTGAATAGCGAAGAGCTGAAACCCTTCCCCATCCTACCCCAAAGGGGAGGAGCATGGGAAGAGATGCGCTAGGCTTTCAGGTCTCCAGGCGTGATCCTTTCACAGAGAGGAAGCACCTTACACTCGTCAGAAAGCAGAAGGGCGGCTTTATTACGCACAGCACATCCCCGGCGAGCCAATGGAAAGGATCTTCCGCTGTTACGGACGGCGTATTGCTGGAGCCCCGTTTTCCTGAGGCAGCTTTCTCCCCGCAGCTCTCTCGGGAGCAAAGAAGGCAGACCCTTCGCGGCCCCTCTCCCTCCCTCGCAGCCCAACCCCAGGCGACCACTCCCTACCGTAGGTCTCGGACATGGCCGTCTGCGACATTTTGGGAGCGCCGCCGACGCCGCCCGGGAAATAGAGCCAGCCCGCGCCTCAGTCAGGCCCCAGCCCGAGGCTCCACCTCTGGCCCTTCCCCCTCTAACCAGGCACCTGGGAGAGAGGACGGAGGCGAGGACTTCAACCTCCCGCACGAAAACGTGCTTCTTTACGCCTGCGCACGTAGCTCCTCCCCTTTCGCTCCGCCCTTCGGGGCGCGGCCTGCCCGTGTGCGCAAGCGCGCTGCCCCAGCAACGGATCTCTTTTTCTCTCTCTCCGTCGCGGTCACCAAAACAAAGCGCACGTGCGCGGTGACTTTGAAATCGGAGAGCGCCGGTGGTGGAAGGGAGGGGCAGATAGGCGCGTGAGGATTAGCACGCGTCTTTTCGGGGGCTCGAACAAGCAGATGTCGGCTGCTGCTTTGGGGGGAACGGAGTTGGAGGGTAAAGGGTAGAACGGCTGAAGCTGAGGGTTTTTTTGGATAAGCAGGAATTCATAGATTTGATATGCTAAAGCAGTGTTTTCAACCTTGGCAACATTAAGATGTGTGGACGTCAACTCCCAGAATTCTCTAGCCAGCATGCTGGGAGTTGAAGTCCACACATCTTAAAGTTGTCAAGGTTTAAAAAATACTGATTACATGAATAGTTTAACATGGTAGCTTCACATACTTTATTAGATTAAACTTTAAAGCAATCTTGTAAACCAGTGTTTTTCAACCTTGGCAACTTTAAGACATGTGGACTTCACCTCCCAGAATTCCCCAGCACTGTCAAGGTTGAAAAACACTGTGCTTCAGACCATTAGGGTTTCTTGTGTACTTTTTTTTCCTCCACGTAATCTCACAGGCAATTTCTTGTAGGAACAAATGTATGGGGCACGTTCCCCTTTAGGCAATGATTGTAAGCTGCTTCTCAGGCGCAAACGTTTCTACCAAATAAAGACTTCAGCTCGGCTTTTGGTGAGTAAACGATTTATTGCTGTACATGAGTAAGCAAGCGCAAAGGCACGGATGGTTCCGATTCCCGGCTTGGCTTTTTAAACCCTCCCGCCGGAGTGCTCGCCCCCTCCCTGCTGAAGACTTCCCTTCTGTCTGCTTTGTGTCAGGATAGGGTCAATGTCCTTGAGTTCTTTATTGCCCCTTATCTAGGAGGCGTGGTTGATGGTTATCCTTCCTGAGTCTTTTGTTTCTTTTATCAATTTCTTTATCTCCTTATGATGCTGGGTGCGCTTGGAGAATGGCGAGACCCTGGGGGCATGCCAGGGTTCTGACATGCCGCCACCCCAAGATCTTCCCCCTCCCCTTTTTCTTCGACCTGTACCTTTGAGTTCCTGTTTGTCGGTGATCTTGATATCTGTAACAGAACAATACATTGTTAGTAAGGGATTTACCGGGTTTTTTCGGGGAATTTTCAGTGGAATTTCCTGATTAGGTCTGGTGCTTGCATGTGCTCGACTGCTACCCATTCCCTGAAGCCTACTGGTAAATGCTGCCACTTAACCAGGTATTGTAACCGCCCCCTGTGTTTTCGTGAATCGCAGACTTCCTCGATTTCGAAGTGTGGTTCCCCGTCCACTATTGTTGGTGCTGGTTCAGGCGTTTCTGGGTGCCATTGCCCTGACAGGTGGTACTGTTTTAGGAGGCTTATATGAAACACTGGGTGGACTTTCTTCAGTGCCTTGGGTAGTTGTAGCCGTGCCGTCACTGGGTTGATAACTTTTACTATTGTGAATGGCCCGATGAATTTTGGGGCAAGCTTGCGAGATGGCTGTATAGACCGTAGGTTCTTGGTGGATAAGTATACTTTGTCCCCTTCCTTTAGTTCCCATTCTGCTCCACGTTTCTTGTCAGCATACTTTTTGTAGGTGGCCTTCGCTTCCCGTAGGGTTTGTAGCATGATTGGCCAATTGCTCGTTAGTTTGTTTACCCACTCATCTGCCCGCAGGGGTACGTGTGCGTCCTTCCTTTGGATCATGTCTATTTCTGGGATAGCTGAAAAGTCTTGTCCCGTAGCTATTTTAAATGGTGTGAACCCTGTGCTGTGGTGTACTGAGTTGTTATATGCTACTTCTGCAAATGGTAGCAGTTCAGCCCAGTCGTTTTGCTGGTAGCTGATGTAACATCTCAAGTATTGTTCCAATATGGATACCAGTTGTTCTGATGCTCCGTCCGTGCACGGGTGGAATGCGCTGCTCAGTCCTTGTTCGGATCCAATCAGTTTCAGGAATGCTGTCCAGAATTTGGATGTGAACGTGCTCCCTCGATCGCTGATGATCCTTTCCGGTGCCCCGTGTAACCTGTATATGTGTTGCGTGAAGAGTTTGGCGAGCTTGGGTGCTGTTGGGATTCCCTTGCAAGCGATGAAATGAGCTTGCTTCGAAAATAGGTCCGTGATTACCCAAACTGCCGTTTTCTTTTTGCTTTTGGGTAGGTCGACTACGAAGTCCATGGCTATTTGCCGCCATGGTTGTGAGGGGTCTGCTACTGGTTGCAGGAGTCCCTTGGGTTTTCCCGTGGTCCTTTTCGCTGTTGCGCACACTAGGCAGGTTTTCACATAATCCTTTACGTCCCTGCGCAACGTGGGCCACCAGAACTTGCGCCTGGTGAGGTGCATGGTTTTCACGAACCCGAAGTGCCCCGCCGCTTTATGGTCATGGTTTTTCTCGAGTACGCGCTTCCGCATGCTGGCGGGTACGTATAATTTGTCGTTGTTCCACCATCCCCCATCGTGCTCTTGTAGCAATTCTTTGTTTTCGCCCCACCACGTGTCATCTGTCATTGCTGCCTGTATATCTTTTTCCAGTGGGTTCTGTGTCCCAGTCCCCTGTTTCTTCTCCTGTGCCACTGCCATATGTCCTACCTGTTTATTTTGTATTTCTTGGTCGTCAGGTGTGTCTGTGGTTCTATTGGGGAATAGGGCTTCCGTTATTTCTTCTGTTTTCCCGTCATGCTGGGGTAATCGTGACAGTGCATCTGCCAGGTAGTTCTTCCCCCCCGGGAAGTACTTCAGGGTGAGGTTAAAGTGGCTAAAAAATTCAGCCCATCGGAGTTGTTTTGGGTTCAGTCTTCTGGGCGATTTCAGCGTTTCCAAGTTCTTATGGTCCGTCCATACCTCGAACGGTACCGACGCCCCTTCCAGCAGGTGCCTCCACATTGCCAGGGCATGCTGGACGGCGAACGCTTCTTTTTCCCATACATGCCAGCATTTCTCCGTGTCCGTGAATTTCTTTGATATGTACGCGCAGGGTCGTAGTTTGTCGTTCTCGTCTGCCTGCAGTAATAGTGGTCCCACTGCGTTATTTGATGCATCCGTGTGGATGATAAACGGTTTATCTAGTTAGGGGTGCTTCAGGATAGGTTCTGCTGTGAATAGTGCTTTGAGTTTCTTAAAGGCTTCCTGGCACTCCGGGGTTCACTTTATCTTGGAGCATGGCTGTTTTGTTTGTTTTCTACTGCCGTTTGTTTTTGTTTTTAACAAGTCCGTTAATGGCAGTGCTATTTGTGCAAAATTTTTTATAAAGTCTCTGTAGAAATTGGCAAACCCTATAAACGCCTGTAGTTGGCGTCTGGTTCATGGGGGTTCCCACCCCACTACCACTTGTACCTTGGCAGGGTCCATTTCGATGCCCTTGTTCGAGATTCTGAACCCTAGAAAGTCCAGTTTCTCTTGGTGGAATTCGCATTTGTCTAGTTTGACATATAGTTTTGCTTCCAATAGTTTTTCGAGGACTGCTTTCACTAGCTGTATGTGTTCTGCCATGTCTTCTGAGAAAATGAGTATATCGTCTAGGTAGACTATGACTCCCCGGTACAAAAACTCGTATAAGACTTCGTTTATTAATTTCAGAAAGATTCCTGGTCCCCCAGCAATCCCAAATGGGAGGACTTTATATTGAAACGAGCCGAGCGGGCAGTTGAATGCAGTCTTCCATTCATCCCCCTCCCGTATTCGGACTCTGTAATATGCTTCCCTTAGATCCAATTTAGTAAAGATTTTCCCTTTGGCTAGCTGTGCTAGCATGTCCTTCAATAGGGGTAGGGGGTATTGATTTGTGACCGAGATGGCGTTCAATCCCCTGTAGTCTGTGCATAACCAAAGTGAGCCATCCTTTTTCTTGCGAAATAGTACGGGGGCCGCCAGGGGGGAGTTTGCTGGTTCGATGAAGCCCCGTGCTAAGTTTTTATCTATAAATTTTCACAGCTCTTGGAGTTCCCGTTGAGTCATAGTGTACATTTTTGGCTTGGGGAATGTGGCCCCAGGGATCAGCTCAATGGCGCAGTCCGTTTTTCTGTGGGGCGGTAGTTGGTCACACTCCTGCTCATTGAATACGTCTTTGACAGGTATGTAATTTTTTGGGAACGTTGTCTTTGTTCCTTTCTGTGAGTCCTCCCCCCTCACAGTTCCTGCCGCCCCAGGTTCCCTCCCTTTTCCTGCTGTGTCCTTTATTTCATTGCCGTACTTCCCATCAATGAATTCTATTTTCTCTGATACCCAATCGATTTGGGGGTTTCTTTCCCTCAGCCACTTAAGTCCTAGAATGATGGGTTGCATGGAGATGGGGGCCACTATGAATCATAAAATTTCCGTGTGTGTGCCAATTGACATCTTCACCGCTTCCATGAAGTGCCCCACCGGCCCCCCTTTCATTTCTGTCCCATCTAGTTGGCAGAATGTGATGGGTGATTTCAACTTAAACAGTTTTAGCCCCATGTTTATAGCTATTAAAGGGTGCATCAAGCATCTGGTGCACCCCTAGTCCAGCATTGCTGCCCCAACAACCTGCTCCCCCCCCCCGTCCAAGGTTTCCAGTTTTACCTTGACCTGCATCGTGGGGCAGTCTTCGGTTGTCATTGTATCGCTGCGCCCCTTGCTGAAGGCCTGTCCCATGGCGCACTTTAGGGCAGGCCATTGCCGTTTCCCGCCGGCATGAATTCCTCGTCTGTGGAGTCGTCTGTTGTTAACTCTGGTTCTGCGTACTTCCGTCGCTCCGTCGCTGCCTTTGCCATTGATTGTTTGTAGAGGGGGGCTTTGCGTCCCTTCTCTCCGGATCTGTTCTTTTCCGGTGGTTGGGTGCATTCGCTGATTCTATGGCCCTCTCTCCCGCACTTAAAACATAAGTTGTTTCTGGCCCGCCGTTCTTTTTCTTCCACCCATGGTTTTCTGTCGTGTTCTTTTCTGCGGTGGTATTGGCTAGTCTGCGTTGGTCTACCCGGGTATTGGAGTTGTCGGTAGGATTGTATGCGCATTTTGTATTCTCTACCTTTCCTGCCAATTGGACCCACGTCAAGTGTCTCTGGGTCCCCTCTCCCTGCTGCCATATCTAGTAGTTCTGGTCTCAGTCCCATTTGGAAGTACTCGACCTTGAATGATTCAGGCTAATTCGGGAGGCGGCTGACCAACTTTTTGAACTCTAGGGTGTATTCTGCCACTGTGTGGTGTCCCTGTCTAAGCCTTTGTATTTCTGCTTTTGCTGACATCCTGGACAGGGTGTCCTCGAATCTTTTACGCAGGGCTCTCATAAACCAACTAAAGTTGTGTAGTTCCTTTGCCCCAGTATTGTGCAGTACCGCTAGCCATTTTGCTGCTTCCCCGATCAAAAAATTCGACACGTACTGGACCTTGGCTTCTTCGTTTAGAAACAGCCTTTCTGATTCTTCCATGAACCCCCTCACGTGGTTCAGGAAGCATGCTAATTTTTCAGGGTCCCTGTCAAATTTAGTTTTTAGTTTTGTCACGATGGCGGGTTTGTGCATTTGATAGGGAGTGGGGTTACTCATGTAGTGTGGCTGTATTTCTGGCTCATCCCGTTCCTCCTCGTAATCCTCCTCCTCTTCCTCGCTTTCTCTGGCGCTTTCTGCGTCGTATGCTTCTGTGGGTTGGCTGTATTCGTACAGCATGCTTTGGTCTCTTTCTTGGCACTGGGGCCTTCTCAACAAGTTCTCTAATGCAGCTTGGATTGCCGTTAGTTTGGCATCCATGCTTTCAAGTCCCATTTCCATCCTGGCAGCCCTTTCCTCCAGTGCCACGATTCTCTGTGACTGAGAGATTTGTGATTTTGCTGGTTGCTTCACTTGGGCTGGGATCATGCCTCCATCCACCCCGATTGACCATTCTGCCGTTGTGTGGCTGGCGTGCAGAGTAGGGGTGCGGGGGGGTAGGGAGGGTTTGGGTATCTCCCTTTCCTTGCCTTTCTTCTGCTTCCCCCGTCCAGCGATTTCTCTTTGTTCTCCCGGTTCCGGTACTGCTGCTGTTTCTGCCGCGTTGGTTTGTAAAGAGGTTGCTTCGTCGTCGCTTCGAAGCCTTCCCTCCTGTTCCATAGTTCGTTGGCGCTGCGCCCTGCGCTGTCCGCTGTGAGCTGCTGGTGTGCGCCGGTCTCCTCATCAGGCGTCCTGGTTGCTGCCGCTCCGCCGCCGGGGCTCTTAGCTGCTGCTGGCTGCTGGTGCGCCCTGGTCTCTCGATCAGGCGTCCTATTTGCTGCTGCTCCGCCGCCGCAGGTTCCCCGCCGCTGAAGGCTCTCAGCTGCTGCCGCTCCGCCGCCGAAGGCTCCCCGCCGTTGCAGGCTCTCAGCTGCTGCTGCTCCGCTGCCAAAGGCTCCCCGCCGTCGCAGGCTCTCAACTGCTGCTGCTCCGCCGCCGAAGGCTCCCCGCCGTCGCAAGCTCTCAGCTGCTGCTCTCTGCTGGTGCGTCGCCGAAGGCTCTCAGCTGCTGCTGGCTGCTGGTGTGTGTTGGTCTCCCGATCAGGTGTCCTATTCGCTACTGCTCTGCTGCCGAATGCTCCCCGCCTCCGAAGGCTCTCAGCTGCTGCCGCTCCGCCGCCGAAGGCTCTCAGCTGCTGCTCTCTGCTAGTGCGCGTCGGTCTCCCGATCAGTCGTCCTGGTCGCTACCGCTCCGCCGCTGAAGGCTCCCCGCTGCCGAAGGCTCTCAGCTAGCTGTGCGCCGGTCTCTGCTGGGGCTTCTCGGTCGCAGTCACTCTGCCGCCGAAGGATCTCCGCCGCCGCGAGCTGTTGGTTGCCGCCGAAGTATCTCCACCGCCGCGAGCTGCTTGGTAAGCGCCGGTCTCTGCTGGGGCTTCCCGGACGCTTTTTCTTCGCCTCCGCCGTTTCTTCGCCGCCGCGAGTTGCTGCCGTGCTCCGGTCCCCCCGGGACTTCCCAGCTCCTTCGTTCCGCCGCTGCAAAATTACCGCCGCTGCGGGCTGCGAGCGTGCATCAGTCTCTGCTGGCTTCCCTGCTGTTGTCAGTTTCTCTGTCGCCGTATGATCTTCGCTGGTCCGTCTTCCGGTTGGGAGCCGATCTCGACCGTGGAGCTTCCCGAAGGCTCTCAGGTTCTCTCCCGGGAAAATCGGCTTGTACTGATCCGTGCCTTTATGTAAGCTGCTTCTCAGGCGCAAACGTTTCTACCAAATAAAGACTTCAGCTCGGCTTTTGGTGAGTAAACGATTTATTGCTGTACATGAGTAAGCAAGCGCAAAGGCATGGATGGTTCCCTGATTCCCGGCTTGGCTTTTTAAACCCTCCCGCCGGAGTGCCCGCCCCCTCCCTGCTGAAGACTTCCCTTCGGTCCGCTTTGTGTCAGGATAGGGTCAATGTCCTTGAGTTCTTTATTGCCCCTTATCTAGGAGGCGTGGTTGATGGTTATCCTTCCTGAGTCTTTTGTTTCTTTTGTCAATTTCTTTATTTCCTTATGATGCTGGGTGTGCTTGGAGAATGGCGGGACCCTGGGGGCATGCCAGGGTTCTGACAATGATGGAAAATGATACTAAGTGCTGTTTTAATTCCACTTTTTAACAACAGTGTCATAATACAATTAGGGCCTCCTTCATGCTTTTTGCATTTTACCATCCTCTCTTTTTATATTATGAATTAATTTACATATATCTATGAAATATATATAAAATCAAGCAAAAATACTTCTGCACATAGTGTGTATTTCAGCAACAGAATGTTATTTCGAAATATTTGTTAGACACCAACCTGGATGTCATTAAAAGGAGAATACCAAGACAATTGCTTTTAAACAAGGTGGCTATTGCTACCATACCTCTTGGTAGTTAAATAAAATCTCAGACTTACTTATTTACTTATTTATTTATTTATTTTCTATCCTGCCTTTATTATTTTTATAAATAACTCAAGGCGGCGAACATACCAAATACTCCTTCCTCCTCCTATTTTCCCCACAACAGCAACACTGTGAGGTGAGTTGGGCTGAGAGAGAGTGACTGGCCCAAGGTCACCCATATCCTGCTTCTCCAACACAGTTTGGAATCACCAGCTCTGCACCCACCCACTATTGCTTCTTTCTCATTTCATTCTGTTCCCATATTTTATAAAGCATGAATTGCTTAATCAAGATTAAGTAACATAATTGATGGAGTTTTGAAGGTTAATAAAAGAACTCCAAGCAGCTAACAACAATCTTGCAGAGTAGAAGCATGAACCAGCAGGGAACTTGCACTTTAAGCTTAATTGTGTTCAGAAATAAATTAAGTCTTCACACATTAGTTAGATGAAGAAAAATAGAGATAGCTTACATTTATTCAGTAGATCTGGATACGAGTAGATTCATAGTAGATCTGCATGCAAGCGAGATGAAATGGACGAGAGCTGCATGGTGCAGTCCTCCTGCTTGCAGGTGTGCCCGAAGCGTAATGGAGAATGAGAATCCCCAAACCAAGAAGGAGGAGGAAGAGGAAATCAGGTGACCCAGATACCATCCCACAAGCACAGTAGAGATGCGTTTACTAGAAAGACCCCCTACTATGCTTATGAGACAATGCTGAGTTGACTCCTGATAATCCCAACACCCCTTCTCAAGTTAGCATGTCTCAGAGTCCACAAAGTTCAACTTCTTCCGTAGTTCTTGGTAACTGCTTCTTGGCAACCGCTTCGTAAGAATGCTTGCAGTCATGTTCCTTGTGGGACAATAGTCTAGTCTGACTATTCCTTGGTCTTGCAAGTTTCTTACTGCATGATACTTAACATCAATGTGTTTAGTTCTCCTATTAATCTTTTCTGACTGTGAGAGCCTAATACAACTTTGGTTGTTTTCTTAGACCTGAACAGGGGTAGATTCCTCTATCCCCATGTCTTCAAGCAGTAGCTTGAGCCATGAAACCTCTTTGCATGTTTCTGCTGCTGACACATACTCCGCCTCTGTGGAGGAATGTGCGACTGTATCTTGCTTATGGCTTCCCCAGCTCACTGCCCCACCCCCATAGAAAAATACATGCCCACTAGTGGATTTACAGTCAGTTACGTCTTCTGCCCAATCTGCATCTGTAAACCCCACTAGTTTTGGATTGGCAGTGGCTGGTATCTTTAGTTTTAGGTGTATAGTCCCCTTCAGGTACCTTCCCACCCACTTAATACCAGTCCAGTCTCTCTGTGTGGGTGTGCTAGTCTTTCTGCATAGAATGTTTACTGCAGCTGCTATGTCTGGCCTAGTGGTAGTGGCTAGATACAATAGCTTACCTATGGCACTTTTATAGCCGTTGTTCTGTTGTAAGAGTTCCCATTGCTTGTGGAAACCTGTTTCCATTGGTGTTGGCATAGGATTGGCATTTTGCAGTCATAAGCTTTCCAACAGTTCTAGGATCTTTTGCTTCTGGCTTAGAAGAAAGCTTCCATCTTCTTCCTTTTCAATTTGTATCCCCAAGTAGTAGCTGGCATTGCTCAGATGCTTGACTTCTACTTCTTTGTTCAGGTTGGACACAATTTCATCAAAGTCTCCTTTGTATTATGGCAAATCATCAAATCATCCACATAACAAAGGATGTACACCTCTCTGCCATTTCTGTGTCTTGTGTAGAGACAGGGATCAGCTTGGCCTTGAACAAAACCTTGGTTAAGAAGTACTTGGTTCAACTTCTTATTCCATGCTCTTGCTGCTTGATTCAGGCCATAAATCCCCTTCTGAAGTTTGCAAACAAGTTGCTGTGTCTTGGGATCGGCGAAGCCTGGAGGTTGTAGCATGTACAGTTCTTCCTCTATCTCTCCATGCAGAAATGCAGTTTTTACATCTAAGTGTTCAACGCTCATGTACCTGGAAGCTGCTAGACTCAGGAGCATTCTGATTGTGGTATGTTTTACAACAGGAGCAAAACACTCATAATCAAGTCCATATTTTTGTGAATAGCCTTTTGCAACTAGCCTGTATCTTTGTATTTCTCCATTTTCATCTTGTTTGGCTTTGAAAACCCATTTGCATCTTGTGGCTTTCTTGCCTTTTGGTAGTTTTGTCAAAGTCCATGTTTTGTTCTTGTGTAGAGCTTCTAGCTCCTTGTGCTGCTTTCTTCCATTTGCTTGCTTCATCTGGTGGCATTTGCAGCACTTCGTTCCACGACGCGGGTTCTTTTGGTAACAACAACCTTGCGAGGTAGGTGAGTCTCTTGGCTGGAACTCCTTTGTTGGGTTGTGATGAACATCTTGGAGCAGGTTCAGGAGTGGCTCTTGGTGGTGCAACCCCTTCTGCATCCTCGGCCTTGTCATCTGACTCTGGTGGAGTTTCTGCCTGGGCTTCTATCTCCCTCTGGGTTGGTGTGGTGGTTGTGTCTTCGGATGTTGGGCTAAACATCTCAAGCTGGTAACTGCCGCTGTTGGTTTCTGTGCAGTCATCGTCAGCATGACTATGGTAGCCTTTCTCTCGCTCATTGAAGTACACCACTTTGCATGTGCTTCCTTTTCCTGTCTTTGGGTTCAGGATTCTGTATCCCTTGCTTCCTGGAGCATACCTGATCATGATGCCTTCTTCAGCTCTGGGGTCTAGTTTGGATCTCTTTTCTTTTGGTATGTGTGCATAAGCTTTGGATCCAAACACACTCAGATACTTTATGCTTGGTTTGCGTTCATGCCATAGCTCAAAAGGTGTTACCTCATTGGCTTTGGTTGGCAGTCTATTCCGTAAGTATGTTGCTGTTAAAACAGCATCTGCCCAGTATTTGTCAGGCAGATCTGCTTCTAAAAGCATACATCTTACCATGCCCATTAGTGAGCGATTTTTCCCTTCAGCAACTCCATTTTGTTCAGGTGTGTATGGAGTGGTTAGTCTGTGTTCTATGCCTAGCTGTGTTAGGTATGTTTGCATGGTTTGTGAAATGAACTCAACTCCTCGATCGCTTTGAAGGGCTTGAGGGTTCTGTTGAATTTGTTGGTCACCATGGCTACATACGCTTTCAGCATGTCCGCTGTTTGGGATTTCTCCTTCAATAGGTAGGTCACACAATATCTGGAAAAATAGTCCATAAAGCATAAAACATA
The DNA here is from genome assembly GCA_023362775.1 of Charina bottae. Taxonomy (NCBI): domain Eukaryota; kingdom Metazoa; phylum Chordata; class Lepidosauria; order Squamata; family Charinaidae; genus Charina; species Charina bottae. The sequence continues at coordinate 31,598,062 of JALMGJ010000001.1, forward strand.
TTTATTTCCGCCCGCTGATGCTTGAAGAGGTCCACACAAATCAGTGTGGATAAGTTTGAGTGGCTTAGTTGCCCGCCTTTCCCTTTGTTTGGGTATGGCTGGTCTTGTTGCCTTTCCTTTGATGCATATCACACATTTTGATTGGCATTTATCATGGTTGCTTATTTCAAAATCTCTTACCATGCCTTCAGTTTTCATTCTTAAAATTGCATTAAAATCACGGTGCGCAAAACGCCTGTGCCAGGTGGTGGTGCTGTTGTCCTCCTTTTGCTGCCGATAGGTGAGGCTGACATCTGGTGGCAGTTGTTTGCAGTGCACCTGGTAAACGCCATCCTTTTGAAAACCTGTAACATAAATCTTTTCTCCACTGGTGACTTTACATTGTCCATTAGCATTAAAAATTACATGAAAACCTTTGTTGTTCAATGTTGAGACACTCAGTAAATTGGCTTCTAAGTCTGGTACGAAGAAAACATCTCTTGCCATAAGATCTTTGTGTTCATTTCCATTGAAGCATCGCAATGGCACACTTCCTTTTCCTTGAATCAAAATTGAATTGCCATCTGCTAATGTTATGCTTCCTTCTGGTTTTTCACTTAGCTCACAAAAGTCACTTTTATTCCCACATAGGTGCCTGCTGGCCCACAAATTGATTACCCATTGTCTGGGGCATTTATTGGTATCAGCTTTAAGAACAGTATCAGCTTTATAAACAGTGTGTAAAGCTTTTTCACTTTTAAAAGATTTTCCCTTGGAAAAATCCTTCTTGTCCCTGCTTCTGCAAGACTTGGCAAAATGTACTAGTTTCTTGCAAGCATTACAGACAATAGTCTTTTTGGTATTCTGATTTCTCACTAATTGCCCTGGCTCATGTTTACCCTTCGTTGCTAGGTAACCGATGTCTCTGCAACGCATTCTATTGTTATGCAAATTCTCTTGCCTCTGACATTCCGATCTAATTGCTCCTAGCAGTTGAGAAAAATTCTTGCCTTCTAAATTCAAACCAGCAATGAATGGAAAAATTTTTTTGGTAATGTGCTTATCAAAAAAGACATCTTAAGTTTTTCATTCAGAGATTCTCAACTGTGCTCAGCTGATCAAATATTCCCTGTATTCTGATCAGGTGGTCATTTACATTTCCACTGTCTTCCAAATTACATGCATGCAGTTCTCGCAACAAAGAAATCACTTTCTGATTATCAGCTTCTGAATATAGGGTGCATAAATTCTCAATCATTTCCTTAGCAGTAGAAATATTTTTAATCTCTGCTAATCTGTGATTTGGAAGAGATCTAGCAATGAGAATTTTAGCTCTCTTATCCTTTTTCTTCCATTGTTTATTGGCTTCCTCCCCATCCTCTGGTTTTGGTTCTGGTGAATCCAGAGCATCCAAACAATCTTCAAAATCTAGCTGCATCCTTAATCTGAATAGCCATGCTGAGTAATTATCTTCAGTCAATTTTGGTATGGGGGGAGCCTCCTCCCCTTTCTCCATTGTTTAGAGAGAGGAGAAAAAAAATATGTTATTTGTGTCAGTCATGGCATGATGTGAATGATATACAGCACACCCTTTTTCTTATTTGCATAATGACATCATGTCACACATGATGACACCTCCCTCTTTGCACCCCCTGTGGACACCATGTTGCCTGATTACTTCTTCTGATATCATAGCTGCAACCATAATAGCTTTCCACTGGTGCTGCTTTTAGTTCTATGCATAGTGATATGCATAAAATAAGAATGACAACAGAGACAAGGCTAAGCAGAATAAAGAAAATGTCTAAGCAATACTAGGCCTTGAAAGATTATTTACCAATTATTATTTACCACTCAGACAAAGCAGCCATCAACAGAAACATAGAGGTAAACAACATTTACATACCATTCATAAAAGACAATAGAAAAGCCAAAAGAACACCGCCTTGCCAGCAATCATCACCCAGATATGCAAAGATTAACACCAAGATTAGCACCAGAGGAACAATCAAACAGCACAATATACCCTAATCAAGGAACTATTAACTCAGTCAATCAACCAAGTAGCAAACAGCCCAATCAAGGAACTCCTAAGGAGAGAACAACATCTCCACCAGAGGGACCGCGGTGGCTCAGTGGTTAAGACGCTGAGTCAGAAGCCATTAAGGCTGAAAACTTGGCAGTTCGAAACCCAAGCGAGAGCCGCGTGCCGGAGTAAGCTCCCGGCAATTAGTAAAAACAGTCCCAGCTTCTGTCAACCTAGCAGTTCAAAAGCATGCAAATGCGAGTAGATAAATTAGGTACCACTTTGGTGGGAAAAATCACAGGGACATGAAAGGAGCCTCCTTGGGCTCCCAGGCAATGGTGATGTCACCGGCAAATCCTTTCACTACAGGGCTTTCCAAAGTTTTTCCCGCGGGAAAACCCGGAAGTGCCGTCCTTGCGGCAGCGCGCAAAAACCCAGAAGCGCTGCTGCCGCTTTCGAATTTTGCACGCTGCAGTTGGTGTGTCGCCGCGGGAAAACCCGCTGATCATCAGTGCTTCCGGGTTGTGTGGCGACACACCAGACTGTGTGGCGACACACTTTTGTGTCGCGACACACAGTTTGGTAAGCTCTGCACTACAGAAGCGAAAGCTTCTGACACGAAACAACAATACCTCCACCAACAGAAGCAGGACAAGCCATGTTATATAAACAGAGAGCAAGTCCCCCTTTTTGCACTGAAGATGTTGCCTAGTCTGGCAATGAAACGTCTGCAAAAAAACAACAAGGCCCAGAGAGCACCAAGGACGCCACAGTTCAACCCTGAGCTACAAATATTCTCTTTGATTGGTATTTACCAATTGTTGAGGAACAACAACAGGAGAAAGGGTTGATGTCTTGTTCAGCTTAGGGCTTTCCAGTGGCATCTGTCTTGGTCACTATGGGAAAAATGTTAAATAAAATGATTTTCCTATTTGATCTGTCAGAACTCTTTTTGTATTTTTACTCATAATAATAATCTTTAGTAACATAAAACAAACCATAACAAGGATGATATAATGCTACACCTATGAATCCCTCTTCAAAGAGATGAAAAATTTCAATGGTTCTAACCTATTCTAAAAAATATAGGATTATGTGCATTTATAGCATTAACACTTTTAAGAGATTACTCTTTCCATCAAATTTCTAGGAGAGCCCATATTGCCATAGGATATCCTCCAGTAAGCAATCTTCCTACTTTTTTCAATCCACGTTTGGGATAAACTGCTACACACAGAGATTAATTATTTCAGTTGTAAGTCATGTAGAGAATACATTTAGATGAGGCAAGGAGTTGCAGTTCCAATTGCATAACTGTTTATTTCATTATTTGAGCTGATTCTGCCTGAGTGCAGTGATTCTCAGGAAGAATAATGCTTTATTCTTCTACCAGCTGAGATCTTGATAGATTAAATATTACCCTTCAGGGGAAGAAATGGTGAACTGAAGACGGCTCTGCTAAAAGCGGAGCCAATGACCAAAGCAGAATGAAGAACCGGCGAGTAGTAATTCCTCTCTGGACTTGAGATCACCCACAAGTGCACCTGACAATTGCTCCTTGTCAGGAGACTGCAAGACAGTGGTCTCCAGTGGGTTTAGAGCTCTGGGAGATGTGGGAATAGCCATGTTGCTCAAACCACGGTCGGCGCCTTTAAGGACACAGGGTTTGCATACTTCCTTTTCTAATCACTTTTGGAAATTGCTTATTAACTGCTTTTTAGCTATTAGGAACCTTTGGATCAACAAGTCTGAAAACACCAGGTGAGTTTCCTTCAATCCTTAGTGAAAGAAGTTTTAAATATAAGTTTAAGGACTTAATTTTTTTTAACAAACAGCAAAAGGGTGATTAGAATTTTGATTTTGGAAAGTTACAAAAGACTGAGGGTCCAGATGGATTTGAAATAAGTTTTTGGAATTAGTTATAAGAATCCTTCCCATGGGAAAATGCTTTTGTTTTGAATTCTTAAAAAAATAAAAGATAGGATGAGATTTTGAAGGTTGGACACTAGAGGGAACCAGAAGGAACTAAAGATTACAATTAAAGGAGAAGAACACTTAAATTTGACTTACTAATACAGAATGAAGCAAAATATTTTAACATTGGACATATTGAAGGATATTTTTGCACAATGGACCCAGAAGTTAATTTTAAGAGTGTCTGCCTCTATAGATAGACTGTGTTTAAAAGATGGTTTGGAAGAGAAACAAATTTTACTGGACAAGACTGAGATTGATTTGAAAGTGGATTTAAAAATGACAGGCTACAAGAATGATATGGAAAAAGATGCTACACTGGATATACAAAATAAACTGGCTGATGTCTTAATAATTAAAAGGTATATACAAATAACAAACCAAAAGAGTGGCCTGGATAACTTTCCTATATTGGATTTACAAAAGAGGCTTGTTAAAGCTTTGAAGAATTTTGTGAGAACGGACAAAGAAAAAATGAAGAGGAATCAAATTCTAGGTCATTATTTGAAGGGACTAAAGATCAATATTGTTAAAAGTAAAAGGAAGGAATATAAAGTTGATTTATTTGATCAAGGTTAAAATAGATATGTTATTATCTATGGTAACCCTTAATGGACTTTTGCTGATCAGGATTGAAACAATGAGGCTTTAAGGATTTGTGTATAGATAAAGAGATGGGACATGGGAAGATCATTTGTTGTATTTTAAGAGAAAGTGATAAGTTACTAAAATTGTTTATACTTGTTATGATGAAGGGGGAAGTCATTTCTTTATATATTTCTTTTCTTTTTCTTACTATATTCTTATTTTTTTCTTTTCTATTTTTCTATTTTTTCTTTTCTGCACCTTCTACTTTTTATTCTTTTTAGTTTGTATTAGTTTTTATCTTTGCAATTAAAAATAGATTAAATATTACAAACAATGGATCCTCACAAAAGTACATTGAATTTATGTGAAAGATTGCACCTTTACTGGCCCCACTTCTCTAGGGAATTCAGGAAAAGCTGCTGCTTTTTTCTTAAGTTTCTCAGTGAGTGGCTTTAGGAAGGGGAATTCATACTTTTGCTGTCTCTAGACTCTGCCTGCCTACTTAGTAATGATGGAGTCTTGAATGTTAATTAAAGAACTCCAAGCAGCTAACAACGATCTTGCAGAGTAGAAGCGTGAACCAGCAGGGAACTTGCACTTTAAGCTTAATTACATTCAGAAATAAATTAGATGAAGAAAAATAGAGATAGCTTACATTTATTCAATAGATCTGGATACAAGAAAATTCATAGTCGATTTGCGTGCAAGCGAGATGGAATGGACAAGAGCTGCATTCTGCAGCACCTCCTGCTTGCAGGTGTGCCCGAAGCGTAATGGAGAATGTGAATCCCCAAACCAAGAAGAAGGAGGAAGAGGAAATCAAGATTCTATTACTAAGAAAAATACACTGGAAGTTGGCATGATTCCTCTAGTAATCATTTATATGTAAGGATGCTCAGGGACCACATAAAGTTTCTACTGGGATAGAAGAAAGCTTCCTGAATGCTAATTCATATTCTGGTAAACTGTTGTTTTGTAACTGGCCGTGCCCACTATGGATGACAGCCATTTTGTGAGTAGGCAAGTCTCAGGGCAGTAATACTGTGAGTCTGCTTATTACATAATTTCAAAATTTCAAATGTGTCCTTGGCCCAGAAAGATAGGCCCAGTCTAGGCTAATTTTTCTCCCAAGTTCAAAAACTTGTCCAACATTGCATTGTTTGGTTGCATTTTTTTTATTATAAGCTGAAAACAATGCATTGAAAGTTATGGGGATTTCCCCCCCCCCCAATTTTTTTTTATTAAGTATGAAAGAGATATGTTGTGATGGGTGGTCATATAGTGAGAATTCATTTAGTAATTTTATTGCCAATGCATGGCCAAGCAGGACTCTATCTTATGTCAGTTCAGAAGGGAAAAAATGTTTCAAAGAAGTTCTCCACATCAGGATCAAACTCCAACATTTAATTGTCCTCAAAATCTGCTTGCCACTGACAGTATTAATCTGGAGTTATAATAGCATCAGACATTGTTTGTGTAATTACATTTGGTTCCGTATCTCCAACTCTCCATGTTTTATACCTTTCCAGTAGTAGGATATTTCTCAAGAAAAAGCATGTACGGTAATTTTTTTTAAATATTTTGATTATATATTTTGGTTAAAAATACATTTTGAACCATCCTGCAGGTGGCACCATAGGGCTTCTTCTGAAAGGTGCTCAAATGGAATCAGGCTTAAACTAGAAGTCACAAAAGTAAGTGAGGATTGTGAATCCTATTTTTTAATTTATCTTGAAACTGCAGCATTATTTGCAAGGGAGAAGGTCTGTGAAATGGGAACTGTATTCTGCATTTGCTGGGAAGAATCGGTGAACTCAAAAGAAGCAATGTTGTTAGCTGTGTTGTAAACCACCCAGAGTCCCTCTTCTGGGGGGAGATGGGCGGTGGCAAAATTTTAAAAATAAATAAAATAAATAAATAAATCCTGTCTCACGGTTACTCACTGATCTTTCCTTTAACAACCCTTTGTTATCTGAATAGTTTATTCATTGACTTGGTATTTAATTTGAACCTGTTGCCTTATCCCTTGTTAGAGTTCATGAAGTGAACTTCATTTAAGTGCTCTCTAAGTACACAAATTTCCTAAAGGAAATCAACCCTGACTGCTCATTGGAAGGACAGATGCTGAAGCTGAAGCTCAAATACTTTGGCCGCCTAATGTGAAGAGAGGACTCACTGGAAAAGACCCTGATGCTGGGAAAGACTGAAGGCAAAAGGAGAAGGGGACGGCAGAGGATGAGATGGTTAGATAGCATCACCGATGCAATGAACATGAATTTGAGTAAACTCCGAGAGACAGTGGAGGACAGGAAGGCCTGGCATGCTATGGTCCATGAGGTCACGAAGAGTCGGACACGACTAAACAACTGAACAACAACAACAACAAGTACACAGAATAATGAAATAGATTTAGTAAGTGCATGATCTGGAAAATCCCTGTTTCAAATCTAAGCTCAGCTTTCAATTCTCTGTGTCCTTTGACACTATGCTACTACCTCTTCATCAGAACTCCTCTTCCTAAAGTTTACAGTGACCTGTTTTGCAGAATGTTCTACTTTGGTGATGATTATAAACCCTCTAAAATGATGATATACATGTAATGTGTTGTTAATTTCAAAAATGAGTTTTCTCTTTTCACTGCTCATGGCTGCCAATGACACATGGACTGATTTTAAGATTATGATAATTTTTAGCCACATTTATGCTACCAGTTGCATCCTTATTGGTAATTGTCAGACGCGGTAGCCCGATCTTATTCTTTGGGGTTTAGACCCTCTACTGCAGAGCTTTCCAAACTTTTCATGTTGGTGACACACTTTTTAGACATGCATCATTTCGCGACACACTCTTACAGCAGGGCACAAGGCAGGCACTAGGACCTGCGCTGAATCACAGCTGGTTTGGAGGCAGCAAGGCACAAGGCAGGCACTAGGACCTGCACAGAATCACAGCAGGTTTGGAGGCAGCCGGGCACAAGGCAGGCACTAGGACCTGCGCGGAATCCTGGCAGGGCAGGTTTGGAGGCAGCAAGGCACAAGGCAGGCACTAGGACCTGCGTGGAATCCTGGCAGGGCAGGTTTGGAGGCAGCAAGGCACAAGGCAGGCACTAGAACCTGCGTGGAAGCCAGGAGGCAGCAGCAGCCGCGACACACCCAGACACTGCAGCCGACACACTAACGTGTCCCGACACACAGTTTGGAAAGCTCTGCTCTACTGGGAACTACAACTGCTGAGCACCAGAACCTCCTCAAGAAGCTGTCCCTGGACCCTACCATCCTGGGCAATTTTCGCCCAGTCTCCAATCTTCCCTTTTTGGGAAAGGTGGTTGAGAAGGTGGTGGCGTGGCAACTCCAGAGGATTCTGGGGGAAACGGATTATCTAGACCCCTTCCAGTTAGGTTTCAGGCCGGGATATGGGACGGAGACCACATTGGTCGCGCTTATGGATGATCTCTGGCGAGAGTGGGATGGAGGGAGTGCGTCCATCCTGGCTCTCTTAGATCTCTCAGCGGCTTTCGATACCGTCGACCACGGTATACTTTTGGGATGGCTCGGGGAGTTGGGGGTGGGCGGCGTAGTTTTGCGCTGGTTCGCCTCCTTCCTCCAGGGCCGTTCCCAGTCAGTGTTGATAGGGGAGGAGAGAGCTGACCCACGACCCCTGACTTGTGGGGTGCCGCAGGGGTCGGTTCTCTCTCCTCTCCTATTCAACATCTACATGAAGCCGCTGGGCGAGATCATCCGTCACCATGGGATGAGGTATCACCAATATGCTGATGATACCCAGTTATACATCTCCATCCCGGGTGAAGTAGGTGATCTCAGTGTCTGGAGGCTGTGGGGGTCTGGATGGGGAACAACAGGCTTCAACTGAACCCTGGTAAGACGGAGTGGCTGTGGATTGATGGCCCCCCTAGATCTGGGAAGTTTTCATCCTTGGTTGTGGGTGGGGTTGCACTACCTCACTCGGATCGAGTGCGGAATCTGGGGGTCCTCCTGGACTTGCGACTCCTGCTCAAAGAGCAGGTGGCAGTCGTGGCCAGGAGGGCCTTTGCACAACTTCGAGTTGTGCGCCAGTTACGCCCTTTTCTGTATCGGGAGGCCCTCCGAACAGTCACGCCCTTGTCATCTCCCGTATAGACTACTGTAATGCGCTCTACATGGGGCTACCCTTGAAGAGTATCCGGAAGCTTCAGCTGGTACAGAATGCGGCGGCGCGAGCAGTTATGGGTGCTATGAGATCGGCACATGTAACACCTCTGCTACACGAGCTGCATTGGCTGCCAGTTTGCTTCCGGGTTCAATTCAAGGTGTTGGTGATTACCTTTAAAGCCCTATATGGCATAGGGCCAGGGTACCTGAGGGACCGTCTCGTCCTGATAACATCGGCCCGCCCCACCCGTGCTTGCAGAGAGGGCATGCTTCGGACCCCCTCAACAAGAGAACTCCATCTAGCGGGGTCCAGGAGGCGTGCCTTCTCTGCGATAGTGCCCGCCTTATGGAATATCTTGCCCCCAGAGGTGAGACTGGCCCCTTCACTCCTGGCCTTTCGGAAGGCCCTTAAGACCTGGCTCTGCCGCCTGGCCTGGGACAACGGAGGCGGTAGTGCCTCCTGGGGTTGGCTGGCCCCGTAGCACCATGATCTATTCTACGGTTCCCAATCCATCTTGGATTTTATTTATTTTATATTGATTGTGTTTTTTAGATAGTTTGTATTTTGTATAGCTTTTAAATTTTTAATTGTTGTAACCCGCCCAGAGTCCCTTGCATGGGAGATGGGCGGGGAATAAATTGAACAAACAAACAAATAAATAAATAAATAAATAAAAATATACTGTACATTGTGCAAATATAAAGAAACTACTGAGGGGGATGGAAGTCATGTAAAGCCCCATACATGGGGGCATGACATAATATATAACATCTATATCTCTCTGCTCTGAGGTGGATTGTATATATGCCATTCTGATAGCACTTCTTGAATGAAAGAGGTGCTAAACCTCTTGATGGGAAAGGGGAAAGAGAAGATTGACTACAGTAGGCTGACCATACGTCCCGTTTTGAATGGGACTGTCCCGTTATTTCACCATTTCTGGAGCGTCCCATCGTTAAAGTCAAAATCTTGATTTTGTCCCGTTTTTCAAAAATCTGAGTCAGGAGTAAGCCTGACAGGAGTGGGTCAGCCCCCGCCGCCATGCCAGATTCGGACTCAGTCGGAGGAAGATGAGCCGACCTCCGGAAGAAGCTGGTATGGTCCGAACCAGAGCTGCCGATTGGAGGCAGCCTGGAACAAGAAGCCCCTCTACCAATCAGCGTGCTGCTTCGCCAGTCCCAGCTGCAAACGGCGCGAGATTCCAACCTTAAAAGGCCGAGATCCTGCCTCAGAATCCTGCCCGCAAGACGCTCTAGGTCTCGCCTCGCAGATGTCAGCACTGGGGAGGCGGGATGGCGGCAAAGCCAGGCGGTGGTGTGGCGTTCTGCAAGGGGCTCGGCAGCGCTGCATGAGAGGTGGGGCAGAGACACTGCGCCGGCCGCTGCGGGGTTCGCGGGGCTGGGCTGTGTGCGTCTGCTGGGCTGCAGCCTGAAGCATGTCTGGAGGAGGAGAGTGAGTCAGGCGCTGTGGCGGAGGAGGAAGAGGAGGGCCCAGTGGAGCCATGGCGCTGCCTTTCCTCGTGACAGGCCCGAGGAGCTGCCTCCCCTGCCCAGCAGCAGCCCCTCTGCGAGCGCCTCCGCCTGGAACCGTCCCTCTCTCCGCCACCGCCACCGCTCTCCCAGGAGGCGTCACAACCTCATCGCGCTGTGCTGCCACCCGCCTCCTGCTCATCGGCGGCAACTCTCCTCCCACCCTCGGCCAAGCCCAAGGGGGTTGGGGCGACAGTAAGCCTCCGTCCTCTGCAGGAGCTGGCCGCACTGGGGGGTTTCAGCTGCACCACGCCACCCCTTGCCACCCGCCGGGCTGCGGGAGCTCCTGGCGGGCGGCAAGGGGCGGAGTGGTGTGGCTGAAGTCCCCCAGCTCGGCCAACTCCTGCTTCTCCTGTGCGGCGGCAGCAGCAGCGACTCTCCTCCCTCCCTCGGCCAAGTCTGAGGCGGCTGGGGCAGTGGTGGGCTTGCGTCCTCGGCAGGAGCTGGCCGCGCTGGGGGGCTTCAGCCGCACCATGCCTCCCCTTGCCACCCGCAGGCGGCAAGGGGCGGAGTGGTGTGGCTGAAGTCCCCTAGCTCGGCCAGCTCCTGCTTCTACTGTGCGGTGGCGGCAGCAGCAGCGACTCTCCTCCCTCCCTCGGCCAAGCCCGAGGGGGATGGGGCAGTGGTGGGCCTCCATCCCCTCCATCCCTGCCCCTTGTCCCCCGGCCGATGACGGTGCTGTGTGCACAGTGTGTGTGCTCCGGCCTTCCCCAAACACACCAGCTTTGCCGCACCATTTACTGCTAGAAGAAAAAAAAACCTTTAAAAATTGAAAAAAAAAAATTAAAATCCGAGCCAATCGCGCTGATGGGGGCGGGGTTTGCAGGCGGGAGCCAATCGTGTGGGGCGGGGGCGGGGTTTGCAGGCGGGAGCCAATTGTGTGGACTGGGGGGCGGGGTTTGGAGGCCGGCATGGTGGCATAAGACCCTGTCCCATTTTGCCATCCCCAAAGTCCCGTTTTCGTCTGAAGGAAATATGGTCAGCCTAGACTACAGTCAAGAAGCATTGACTGCTTCTTCACCCTGATCTGAGATAGAGGGCGAGAAGGAGAGTTGGTGAAAAGTCCCCACCATAATAGAAATAATGCTTCCAAGCAAATTTCAAAGAAAAATTTAGCTTTTCATCATTTGGAAAATGTGAGGAAAGGAAGATACAGGAAGGCTTTTATATTATGGAAATTATCAATAGGTAAGGTATTCTGTTAATAGACCTAAAAGATATCTGACATGACACTTTGACAAAATGTGGCTATTTTCCATATAGTTTGCCTCAGCCTATTTTCCCCTGTACTTTTGTGACATCCCTTAGCCTTTCATAAAGCAAAAGATTGTGCAACTAGAGCTACATACCTCTAGCACAGAGATTTCCAAACTTTTCGTTTTCGCGACACACAGCAACGGCGGCGGTGCGGTGGCGGCGTGGCCTGCAGTGTCCTGGTGTGTCGCACGCAAACCCGGAAGCGCTGATAGGGGGAACTGTAAGGAGCGGCATCCCCGCCAATCAGCGCCTCCGCCACTGCGCTGATTGGCTGGGGTGCCGCTCCTTACGGTTCCCCCCATCAGCACTTCTGGGTTTGCGTGCGACACACCAGGACACCGCAGGCGACACAGTAATGTGTCACAACACGCACTTTGGAAAGCTATGCTCTAGCATACATAGTAGGGATTGGAGTGGCCACTTTTATATGACCAAAAGAGAATAAATTATTTGCTGGGGAGAAAAAAGGCTAAACAGGAACAGATTTGTATGAAATTTGCATAGGCTAGGTATGAGGTTAGAAATAATAAGTATTATCTAAGTAGAAATAAAATATATTTTTCCATAGCGGCCAAGAAATAGTGATCAGGTAATTGGTGGCCTGCTCCTCTGTCTGTTTCTCAAATCTTAATTATTGAGGAGCATATTCAAGCTCTCCCTCTCCCTACTAATGATTCTTTATTTAAACTAGATATGGACTGGACAGTCCTTCAAAGACAACACTGACTGTTGTAAGGAGAACCCATCACCACCCCTAGCAGGTATGGCTTTTACTAAGTAATGTCTGCATTACTTAATGCAGACATTACTTAATAAAACTGCTCCACAATTACTTAACAACTGCTCCACAAGTGGCCGGGTGTGAGACCCTGTTTTTCAAGTTGGGTTCACGAGAACAGTTGGGAGTGTTGCTGCTGTACCAGCCTCCCTGCTGCATAGCAACCTCTCTGCCTGAGCTGCTCGAGGCTGTCTCGGGGTTGGCAGTGGAGTTCCCCAGACTTATGGTTCTGGGGGACTTCAATCTGCCATCTCTGGGACGGGACTCGGAGGCGGCTCGGGAGTTCATAGCTACCATGGCAGCTATGGGCCTGTCTCAGATTATTCGTGACCCGACTCGGGACAGTGGTCTCACCCCGGACTTAGTTTTCTTGTCTGAGCAGTGGCAATGTGATCTGAGGGGAGAGTTACACTTTCCCCATTGTCATGGTCAGACCACGCCCTGGTGACCCTTAGACTCTCTTGTGCTGCCCCACTCCGCAGGGAGGTGGATGGGTCCTATTCGAATGGTCCGCCCCCGGCGACTGATGGACCCAGTGAGGTTTCAGAAGGAGCTGGGGGTTATTCCCGAGGACTTGCTTCACGGTCCAGTTGAGCTCCTGGCCGCGGCCTGGAATAGGGCCGCGGCTGGAGCCCTGGATAAGATCGCGCCTATGCGACCTCTCCGGCCCTGCTTGGCTCTCCGCTCTCCGTGGTTTTCCGAAGAGTTAAGGGCCTTGAAGAGGGGTAAGAGACGTCTAGAGCGCCGCTGGAGAAAGACGAAGACTGAATCTGACCGAACACAATCTAGAGCCGCAGTTAAGGCCTACCTTGTGGCGGTAAGAGCGGCGAAACATGAATATTTCTCCGCCCTTATTGCATCCGCAGAATGCCGCCCGACGGCCCTCTTTAAAATTACAAGATCACTGTTGGGTCGAGAGCAGAGGGAGACCCACCTACAGGGCCGATCGGAAGAGTTTTCTGAGCATCTGCAGGATAAAATCGCTCAGATTCATTCAAAGTTGGACTCCAAGCGTGAGACAGGATCTGTGGAGATGCCAGGGGCTCGTACTTACCATGTTATCTGGGAACAGTTTGTTCCTGTTGCGCCTGAGGAAGTAGACAGGATCCTTCGGACTGTGAACGCCACCACATGCCAGCTTGACCCTTGTCCCTCCTGGCTGGTGAAATCGGCCAGTCAGGTGACATGTGGATGGGTCCAGGCGATGATTAATTTGTCCTTGAGTGAGGGGGTGTTTCCGGAGGCCTTTAAGGAGGCGCTGGTGCACCCTCTCCTCAAGAAGCCGTCCCTCGACCCTACCATCCTGGGCAACTTTCGCCCAGTCTCCCACCTTCCCTTTTTGGGAAAGGTGGTCGAGAAGGTGGTGGCGTGGTAACTCCAGAGGATTCTGGAGGAAACGGATTATCTAGACCCCTTCCAGTCAGGTTTCAGCCCGGGATATGGGACGGAGACCGCATTGGTCGCGCTTATCGATGATCTCTGGCGAGAGCGGGATGGAGGGAGTGCGTCCATCCTGGCTCTCTTAGATCTCTCAGCGGCTTTTGATACCGTCAACCACAGTATACTTTTGGGACGGCTCAGGGAGTTGGGGGTGGGCAGCGTAGTTTTGCGCTGGTTCGCCTCCTTCCTCCGGGGCCATTCCCAGTCGGTGTTGATAGGGGAGGAGAGAGCTGACCCGCGGCCCCTGATTTGTGGGGTGCCGCAGGGGTCGGTTCTCTCTCCTCTCCTGTTCAACATCTACATGAAGCTGCTGGGTGAGATCATCCGTCACCACGGGATGAGGTATCACCAATATGCTGATGATACCCAGTTATACATCTCCATCCCGGGTGAAGTAGGTGATGCGGTCGATGCCTTATCTCAGTGTCTGGAGGCTGTGGGGGTCTGGATGGGGAACAACAGGCTTCAACTGAACCCTGGTAAGACGGAGTGGCTGTGGATTGATGGCCCCCCTAGATCCGGGAAGTTGTCATCTTTGGTTCTGGGTGGGGTAGCACTACCTCGCTCGGATCCAGTGCGGAATCTGGGGGTCCTCCTGGACTCGCGACTCCTGCTCGAAGAGCAGGTGGCAGTCACGGCCAGGAGGGCCTTTGTACAACTTCGTGTGGTGCGCCAGTTACGCCCTTTCCTGGATCAGGAGGCCCTCCGAACAGTCACTCACGCCCTTGTCATCTCCCGTATAGATTATTGTAATGCGCTCTACATGGGGCTACCCCTGAAGAGTATCCGGAAGCTTCAGCTGGTGCAGAATGCCGCGGCGCGAGCAGTTATGGGTGCCATGAGATCGGCACATGTTACACCTCTGCTACGCGAGCTGCATTGGCTACCAGTTTGCTTCCGGGTTCAATTCAAGGTGTTGGTGATTACCTTTAAAGCCCTATATGGCATAGGACCAGGGTACCTGAGGGACCGTCTCGTCCCGATAACGTCGGCCCGCCCCACCCGTGCATGCAGAGAGGGCATGCTTCGGACCCCCTCGACAAGAGAATTCCATCTAGCGGGGTCCAGGAGGCGTGCCTTCTCTGTGATAGCGCCCGCCTTATGGAATATCTTGCCCCCGGAGGTGAGACTGGCCCCTTCACTCCTGGCCTTTCGGAAGGCCCTTAAGACCTGGCTCTGCCGCCGGGCCTGGGACGACAGAGGCGGCAGTGCCTCCTGGGGTTGGCTGGCCCCGTAGTAATATGATCCATCCTACGGTCCCCCCTTCTTGGATTTTATGTAAATTATTATTATTATTGGATGTATTTTAGATATTGTTTTTGTATTTTTTAAACTTTCAATTGTTGTAACCCGCCCAGAGTCCCTTGCAAGGGAGATGGGCGGGGAATAAATTGAAATAATAAATAAATAAATAAAAATTGTTGGATAATGCAGTTTTAGGAAACTTTGCAGTGGTCTTGGGGATAGTGAGGGAATAGTAGAAGGAAACGTTCCATGGTTGGTAGGTAGGTGGGGGGAGGGAAGGGAAAGGAAATAGTAAAAGAAGAAGCCAGATGAAAATGAAACGTAAATGGTACAACTATTTTTTTTTCCTTTCTGACCTTTCCTTTTACTATTCCCCTTTTTCCTTCCTTTCCCAGCAATCATGGTTGTATATAGTAACATGCCTGTTTCAGGATAACACTCCATGCATCAAAGGAAGTGGACTGTAGTCCATCCAAACTTCTTCTGTAATAAATGTGTTAGCCTTCAAGGTGTCCCAAGACTCTTTTGTAGATTTAGATAAAACATTCTACTGACATTTACACTGACATCAGCTTGTTTATCCAGGCTAGGGAAACAGAGTGCAAGTTGTTGGCTAAATTTCAACCTTGACAGACTTCAGGCTGTTATCAGTTTTGTAAACAACGAACACTGCTTTGTTTTATGGGAAGGAAGGGAGAAGGTCTCAGTTTTGGGGATGCCCTGCTGGAAGATCTATTCCCCCCCCCCCCATATATAGTGTATGTATATATCTTCCCCATTTTGAGCCAAATTCTATCCTAATGGTTTATTTACATTAAGGAGTGTGTTTGATAGCTGAGCACTGATAACATTTTCTAAACTTAAAGTATGAATGAATGACCAGATAATTATCTACCCTGTAGAAGGACGGGAGGACAGTGAGGGCAATAAATGAAAGTTCAAACTAGTTCCATTATAAAACCTGCCCAAACTGGCAATGACAGGGAGTGACTTTCTGGGAGAGGCAGTGATACAATTTATGGCACAGATGGTGAAATTATTTCTGGTGAGCTGGATGCAGCTCCCAAAGGATTCATATAGCATTTAATACAGTTTAGTCAATAAATAATGAAAAGTTTCCTCACATTTTTGCACAGGAGGAAAAAAAATGCACATGTCAATTTATTTGGAGGGTTCATGCTATGAATCTGGAGCATAGCCCAAATAGGAAAGTCATGCTCAGAGAAACAAACTATCATTAGGTTTCAAGGATAGATAACATGTGATTTAATCTGAACATCTTCAAGTGTTGCAGAATGAGCAACTATATACAGTTATTAGCTGAAGTTTTTCTAATTACTGTCTCTTTGACTTGATCTCAAAATGAAAACTTACAGGTGAATATCAGATTTATTTTGAGTGCATGTTTACTAGCAGTTATGATATAATATTTTGTTTCTTTCATGCTTGGTGTGATTCAGATGTATATCACATTCTTAATATCGGAGGGCCAAATGACCATACCTGTTGTTTATACAGTTGAATGCAAAAGTTTTGGCAACCCTGGTCAAACTGAACATTTTAATGAATCTCTAAGTGAACAGAACTACCTGTATATGATAGAAAGTCTTTTTTGCAAATTTGAATGCATATTTACTATTTATGTGCAGTTGTTTATAGACTGAAATAATAAAACAGAGAATATGGCAGGCGCAAAAGTTTGGGTACTCCGTACTTTGTAACACCTCCTTTTGCAGAAATAACAGCTTCCAAACATTTTCTATAGAGTTTTCCTATTACTGCTTTTGGACTTTTTTGCCACTCTTTCTTGCACAAATCTTATAGCTCAGAAATCCTCTTAAGTCTCATTGCCTGTACTTTATGTTTGAGAGCTCCCCACAGATTTTCAAAAATATTCAAGTCTAGGGATTGTGAAGGAAAATTTTCTTTAAATACTTCTTGGTTGATCTGGTGGTACATTTCAGATTGTTGCCTTGCTGAAGTAACGAAACACTTTTCAGGTTCAGTTTCTTGACTCTGCTGTAGAAAAAGGTAATCTTCTTGGTTGGGCAGGCAGTAATACATATCAATAACAGTATTGTTGGTATGGATTTTCCCCTTTATTTTAACCCAGGTGCATGAGAACATATTAGCACAGTCATTCACTTGCATTTCTAAGCAGATATGGACGCTTTTACCATATAGTGAAATTCTTCCTGTTCCTTATGAAGCAATTATGTCCTTCGGCTGCTAAATTTAAATCATGGAATGCATCTCACTAGATACAGTATCCATTAGATATACTAAATCATATTACTCTGCTAAGCATTCAAGCTCACCACATTTATTTTTTATACCCCAAGCATTCGTGTATAGGTGATGAAGGCCATGGACTTTATAAGCCAATGTTCTTTCTCATTTTTCGTAATTATGGCACCTGACACGCTGACAAGTATCTGAGAGCCTTACTTCATTCTTTTCTTTAAAGTCTTCTGATCAAGCTTAGCAGTTTGGCCAAATACCATTTTACTAGTCCTAGTGAGGTGCTGCTCATTCCATGTAAGAGATCCATCATCTAGATATCGTAGATCAAGGCTTCAGAAAACCAAACTCCCATCAACACTATCTGCAGTTGTTCACTTGTAGTATTCTTACTTCTTTTTCTAATCCTCTTCCGCGGACCAGAAGGATGAATGAAAACATCATCTGAATTGCCAGGTTTTTCAGTATCCTTCCTAGATCTTGATGATACAGTTATAGCTATTCTTTGCAGTACCATTTGCCCTACATGGATTAGCAGAAAAAAATACTTGTTATGGGATGAATGGACAAGAGTTGAATGAACAGATGAATGGACAGGAGCCTGGAGTATGGATTTGTAACTTTTGTGACATGTTTGTGTTTCTGCCCAAAAATAGCCTGGCATATAACTGCAGCAAATACAAACTGTAGGAGTGCATGAAGGAAAACAACAACAGCAGAGTATTGAAAATATGAGTGGCTCTACTTCAGTTGAAGAGAGAGGATAAAGGAAGATTTATCAGATCACACAAATAGCAACTGAAATCGGGGGAGTAAACTTAGTAGACAGAAATGATTATCTGAAGAAAGAGAAGTATAATATATAATTATTATGGTTGGTCGCACAGTCAGCCAGCTGTTTAGACTGGATTTGGCATTTTTGTCCACCTATAGAGCCCATAGGCTAGCAGAAAAATATGCCAGCAAAAGTTCTGCTCCCATTACTGCTGCTCCATTTTGTCTCACCAACAAAGCCTGTGAGTGGTGCTGTCCTTATCATTTTAATGCAGGACAAGTTAAGGAAAACTACTGGTGGATTCACCTGGCTTTATTGTCATTCCTGTTCCCAACCAGAAAAATGGCCACCAATTGCTCTTCTTAATCTGTGTTGGGGCAGGGATGGGAAAGTATAGGTGGGTGTTCAGAACATTGGCTATTACCGTACATACTCACGGATAAGCCGAGAATTTTAGGTGCCAAAATATACCCCAAAAATCGGGTTTGGCTTATCTGTGGATGGGCTTATCCGTGAGTATATATGGTAATACTTTTTTAAAGTACCCATATTTCCTGTAAAAACTCACATATAAGCCCATCCCTGGATAAGCAGACCCGCAAATTTTTAACCAAAATACAATGAAAAATGCGGGTCGGCTTATCTGTGGATGGCACAATTTTCATGGTATTTTGGTTAAAAATTTGTGGGTTGACTTATCCACAGATGGGCTTATACACAAATATATACAATACTATTTATTTTTGTTTTTAAAATGGTTACGTTAACTCATATCTCCTTCAATAGATCCACAAGGTGTTTTTCTGAAGTTTTGATAAGGTAGGCAATTATTTTAAAAGGGATTCTTAATTAGTTGAAAGGGAGTTAATTAAAAAACCAAAAATATTTGTTTATTCTAAGTACTTTTTTAATTCTCACCTTCTACATGTCTCTTGTCTAGTGTAGCAGTGAGAGACAAAGAAAGTTTGATGATAAAGCAAATTGATGATGATAAAACCAGTCATATCATTGCAGTAGGATAATGAATAAGCTAGAGAAAGATAGTTGCTGATCACTTCTGGGAATGAGAACCAAATGAAATTAGTGTTCTAAAAAGGACATCCAGGTCAGGGGGGGTCACCCTTCCCCCTGGGCATAATAACGTCAACATCTTCTCTTTTGGAAATGGCACTTCTTTTTTCTTGCAAAACGCTGCAGCTGTGCCATTACTATTATGTTTGCAATTATGCATCTGTTTTGGTGGAAATAGACAGTGTGTAGAATTGCAAATTGAGTATGTTTTGATATGCAGTGCCCATAACAGATGGCTTGTAGGATTTCAGTAGCAAAGTGGCCTGCACTATTTGATCTCCACAGTCTGTTTCATAACTGTTGTCCCTCTTGTGATATCAAATACAATTTTGAATACACCTCTAGGGTTTATGCTTGCACATTTGAGCTTTAAGAATTTGATCTAGAACAAGGGACTTTTGCATGCAGGAGTGAGGGATCATCACAATTTCTTCAGTGGACAGCTGGGTGATGTTTCCACAATCAGTACTGTGATAAATGGTTGCCAACAGTCCCAGTTAAAGGAAGGTTGCCACTATGTAAATGTCCATTTATAGCTTTTCTGTGGTTACCGAAATACAGGTGGAGGTATTGTCTTTCACTGCTATGCTCATTGACCCAATAAGAAGTATAGCTTGTCTGTTTTTGATATGTCTCTTCCTTTGTGTGTGTGTGTATGCACAAATGTGCATACATTTGAAAATCCTGTTTTAATATGGATCAATCTGCAAATGGCTTTACTATTAGATATGCAAACGGGGTTGTAGAAAATCAGTGGTGTTTCAAGTAACTAAAGGGCTTTATTTGTCCTTGGCACAAAACAAAACAAAACAAGACAACAAAAATTAATAGCTCAGACTAAGGCTGAATAACTGTTATTATTGCCAAATAGCTTATGTAGAAATCTTTGTTTTTCTTTTCAGTATCCTAATATAATTCATTTAGGTTCTCTTTTGAAAATAATTGTAACGTGGGCATTCAACGTCTGAAAAGGAAAATGCAACAAATGAATGTTCAAATGTGTTTGAACAGCTTGAGCAACTGAGTGCTTTTATAATCAAGCAAGCAGGATATAAACCGATTTTTTTGCTTTTGCGGGGGCTCCCAATTGCATAGGAAAAGCCCCCTAAGCAGAGATACACAGGAATTGTCTCAGAATTTATGAGAGTGGATGTCTGATGCACCTGCGCTCTCTCTCTCTGTGTGTATTTAGTTTATACATGCACAGTTAACAAAACAATCTTTAATCTTAAAGAAAAATAAAATAAAAAATAAAAGTACAAACTAAAATACAAACTAAAAAGGAAAAAAAGTACCTTATATTTTATACTTATCAATAGTCACTGGTTTACTAATGAATTAACTGCTATAATATGAACAAGATATTATTGTAAAATATCACACAACTCCAAATACATATAACATCCAAGCACAACTAGACAGCCAAAGGAAGTTCAGTGGCACCAAGAGATACTTCCCTAACTTTTCTTTCCATTGTACTAGTGCATAGCTTTCCAAACTGTGTGTCGCGACACAATATTGTGTCGCCTGTGGGGCCCAGGTGTGTCGCGTGAAAACCCGGAAGCGCTGATGGCCGCTGCCCCCGCACGCTACCACACACACAGCAGCGGTGGTGGGCCATCAGCGCTTCCGGGTTTTCATGCAACACACCAGGACACCGCTGCCGCCACTGCTGTGGCACGCGAAAACCCGAAAGTGTCACCGCTGCCGCCGCACGCAAAAACCCGGAAGCACCGCAGCGGTGGCGCTTCCGGGTTTTCACGTGCTGCCGTTGGTGTGTCGCCAATGGGAAAAGTTTGGGAAGCCCTGCACTAGTGGGTAAGGGAATTAGAAGTTTTCACCAGTGCTATTAAAAGTGTGGCTTTAGGTACATTTCAGAAACCAATATGAGGTAAATCCCCTCAAGTGAGATTGCATTAGAAAGAAATGGGGCATCTGTAGTAAAGGCTCAACTCCAAGTCTCTACAAGCAGAGCCTGCAAGAACTGTGGAAAACCTCCTCAGATGAACTCAATGAGAAAGGGAGAAGAAATCATATAGAAAGGGGTATTTTCTTAAGTAGCCTAGCCTCAAGCCATATAGGCCTTTAGGGTAATAATTAGCACTTTCTATTTCACCTGGAAAGAAACCAACAGCCAGTATGACGACTGTAGCACAGGTCTAATGAAGACTCTTTGAGTTATTCCAGAGATCAACGTGGCTGCTGAACTCTGTAGAAAATGAAGTTTCTAGGCTAAATATAAAGACAACCTTACATAGAGTGCATTTAAGTAATCTGGATGTTACCAATGTGAGCACTACAGTGTTACGGACATTTTCCTCTATGAAGCATTATAGTAGTTGTATCAACTGAAAATGATAAAAGGTGCTCTTGGCCCTTGTCTCAGTCTAGGAGATCTGAATCTAGAACCACCTTCAAAATCTCAGTCTAGGAGATCTGAATCTAGAGCCACCTTCAAAATCCCAGTCTAGGGGTTCTGAATCTAGAACCACCTTCCTGGGGTGGTGTACTCCATTCAAAACAAAATCTCCCAAATCTCTAGCACTATAACTCCTCAATCCATTTTGTCTCATTCAGGTTCAATTTATTACTCCTCATCACATCTATTACTTACTGCTGTGAAGTAATCAGGAGAGCCCTTCAGTACCAGAAGATGTCATACAGAAATAGATTTTGGTGTCACCACATTGATAGCACCAGCTCTAAATATTCTGGTGACATCCATATAGACACTGAAAAACTTTGGAGACAGAGTGGAGCCCTTAAGTCATTCCTATACAGTCATTCTTATTTTTAGAAGCAACTGTCTCCAAGTGACACCTTTTGAAATCTAGCTGAACAATGGGAATGAAACCACTACAAAGTAGTTTCTCCATTCCCAAATCTCTGTGATAATTCAGAAGGGTGGTTTGAAAGCTGATGACGGCCAAGAAGTAACAATCTCCTGGATAAAAGAAGGTAAAAGGTAAAGGTTCCCCCCGCACATTTGTGCAGTCGTGTCCGACTCCAGGGGCCAGTGCTCATCTCCGTTTGTTAGCCCAAGAGCCAGCGTTGTCCGAAGACGCTTCCACAGTCATGTGGCCGGCATGATGCACGCAGAACGCTGTTACCTACCCACCGAAGTGGTAACTATTAAGGCTTTCGAATTGCTAGGTTGGCAAGAGCTGGGGCGAGTGTGGGAGCTCACGCCGTCATGCGGGACTAGGGATTCGAACCTCCGAACTTGTGATCTTTCGATCGACAAGCCTGGCGTCTCACCCACTGAGCCACCACGCCCCTACGGATAAAAGAAACCAAGTATCAAAAGACAGGACTGCTCCAAATAGCTTTCCACATTCTTGTATGTAATAATATTATGTACGTATTATTATATTTATATTCTCTCAAGCACCTTCAGCCTGCACTACACAGCCTCTCAGTCTAGCCATATAAGAGGACTTTCTAAATACTTCCCTAACTGATTCTGCATCAGTGTAGCGTCTACCCTATTAAGCAGAGTCCATAGCGGCGGCGGGGGGTGGGGGAGTCAAAACAGGCATAGTGGTTCTGGCATTGTGATTGAAGCCCACCCCTTTTGTATGTGCACTAACATTGCATGTACCAAGGGGTGAGGATTAATCCTAACATTGTGACCACCACCTTGCCTGTTTCCACATAAACACCCTTAACAGGCTTCACTGGCCCAAATGCAAGATGTTTTATGGTTTATGGTCATTTCTAGTTTGGTCCTGATTTCCATTCTAAAAGTAATGGCAATAGAAAGGTTTGGTTTATTATTTTTAAGAGAGAGTAATAATAAGAAAAAATAAGGAACTCAACTAAGGATGACATATTTATGTATTAAATTTATTTATTTATTTATTGGATTTATATTACCACCCATCTTCTCCACAAGGAGAACTCTGGGCGGTTCACAACCAAACCAACATTAAAATACAAAACTGGTCCTAATACAAATACACAAAATATAAAATATCATTATGTCTATGAAGGTTCTCAGTCATCCAGGTGGAACAGTCTGTGGCTTGAATCATGTCAACTGGATTTCTATTTTCTTAGTGGAAACGTTTCACTCCTTATCCAAGGAGCTTCTTCAGTCTGAGTAAAGTTAGTAAGGGAATCCTTAAATATGTTTCTAGGCTGGCTGTGTGACCTTGCACCTGGGGCTAGGTCATGGTTATTTTTGAGATGTTTGTTTCTAAGTCCCTTTATCATCTAAAGGAGGATCGTTAAGATTACCCTGCTGCTGTTGAGCTTGTGAAATGGTCTTAATCTTCCTAGGCACAGAAGACAAAGCAGGAAGGAAGATAGGGGAAAGGTTATGCCTGAGGCCCCCACCTCTATTCAAGGAAGGATTTTCCAAGTTGGCATGAATGGATTCCTTGACCCCTCTCTCAAACCACCTATCTTCTCTGTCTAAAATGTGAACATTAATGTCCTCAAATGAGTGTCCTTTTTCCTTTAGATGAAGATAAACTGCTGACTCTGGTCCTGTGGTGTTACTTCTCCTGTGTTGGGCCATCCTCCTGTACAAAGGTTGTTTGGTTTCTCCAATGTAGAGTTCAGAGCACTCCTCACTGCACTGGATTGCATACACTACATTGCTTTCCTTGTGTTTTGGAGTTTGATCTTTGGGGTGTACAAGCCTCTGTCTCAGTGTGTTGGTGGGTTTGAAATATACAGGTATGTGGTGTTTGCCAAATATCCGTTTGATCTTTTCAGACACGCCAGCCATGTAAGGAATGACCAGGTTCTTCCGTTTACTCTGAGTCTCAGCCCTATCTGTCGCTGTTTTAGGTCTGGTAGACTTAGATTTGGTGAAGGCCCAATTTGGATATCCACAGGCCTGCAGAGCTGTTCTCAGATGCTGCTTTTCATTCTTTTTGGAATCCATGGAGGTGGGGATGGTTTCTGCTCTGTGTGACAATGTCCTGATGACTCCTAGTTTGTGCTGCAGTGGATGGTGGGAGTCAAACATCAGGTATTGATCTGTGTGTGTGGGTTTCCTGTAGATCCCTATTTCTAGCTTGCCACCGGTCCCAATGAGGACTTCACAGTCTAGGAATGCCAGTCTGTTGTCCTTGGTGTCTTCTCTGGTGAAGCTAATGTTGGCATCTATAGTGTTTATATGGTCCGTGAAGGCCTGTACTTCCTGGGCCTTGATTTTGACCCAGGTGTCATCCACATACCTAAACCAGTGGGTGGGCACCGTTCCCTGGAATGTGTTGAGTGCTTTCTTCTCCACTTCTTCCATGTATAAATTGGCCACAATGGGTGACACAGGAGAACCCATGGCACAGCCGTGCTTTTGTCTGTAAAAGTCACCTCTGTATGTGAAATAAGTGGTGTTAAGACACAGGTCCAGAAGATGGCAGATCTGGTTTGGGTTGAGATGGCTTCTCCTTTCCAGGGTGCTGTCCTCTTCTAGTCTCTTCCTGACAGCGGATAGAGCATGAGTGGTGGGGATGCTGGTGAAAAGGGAGGACACATCAAAGGAGACCATTAAAATATCATTAAAATTCATAGATAATATAAATGGAATAATATGGAATAAAATCAAGATGGCTCCAGTTCTTCTCAAATTCTGCGCGTAAGGGCCGCTCTTCATCTGTGCTAGGGTGCTCTATTGTCTCTCATTGTTAAAATCCCCAAATATCTTAACAATAATTATGAAAATAATCTTACAAATTAAAAACAAGGCATTCGTATATATTAATAAAAATATGTATTACTATGTCATATATAAGCAAAGTATTATACTACTGGTGCCCACCCTACTTTTGCAGAAGAAATACAGAAAACTCAAGGTCCCAAGGAAAAATAAAATCTCTCCACTTTTTCAGTAGGTGACAGCACTATTAGGATGTATCAATATATCCTAGGGCAAGGGTTAGACATATAGCTGAAATGGATGGGGGTGTGCAGAGGAGAGAATAGCTTCTGAGATGTGAGATACATACATTAAAAGAGTACACAAAATTCCTTTTGAAAGTCCTCTCTTTCAAGTAAAAGCATGCTAAATCAGGAATATAGTTCTTAAGTGTCTGCATAGATTGCTAGCTAACCAGACTTTCTTTTATGGGAATGAGCTTTCAACTTTGAAAGGAAACTTTTCTACTTGGGAACAGTGAAGGAAGAGATGATAAGGAGAGAATTTCATTTGGGGCATGGTATGAGTCAGGTGGAGTATGCAGCTAGGAAAATCCTTGCACAAGGTATTCCCAGGAAATGTTTGATGATTATCAGCAGGACCTTGCATGCACCTTCTTATCATTTGTTACTATTATTTTTTTGCTGTCCTCCAACTTATTCATAATGCAAACATTTCTTGAGTAAGAAGTGATGCTGGTTGCAGAACCAGTATTGGTTTCTGCTTTTTTTTTTTTTAAATTGTATACCACCCAGAGTCACTGGGAGATGGCTGGCCGTATAAATTTGACCAAGAAATGATTACATACATAATCAACCAACCAACTAACTAACCAATACAACTAGTGTTATCAGTTCTGAATTGTGAAAATCCAGATGGCCATAAGATAGCAGCCAAAAAGAAACAGAAAACTCTAATTTGCTGCTATTTAGTGATTGCTTGGATTTTTGCTGCTCTAGTTAAATGCTAGTGAACACAGTGAAATGAAAACCCCATTTATGTGCAGTTTCAGCAGTGTAGAGCCACTTCTGTCTGCCAAGAGCAGTATTTAAATGATACAACGTATGTATGTTTTACAAAGCTGCCCCCCCACAGCCTAGACACCAGTTACACAGAAAAAGCCCATATACGTAGACCTGCTTATAAAAAGGTAAAGGTTCCCCCCGCACATTTGTGCAGTCGTATCCGACTCTAGGGGCAGGTGCTTATCTTCGTTTGTTAGCCGAAGAGCCAGCGCTGTCCAAAGACGCTTCCGCGGTCATGTGGCTGGCATGACGCACGCGGAACGCTGTTACCTACCCACCGAAGTGGTACCTATTCCTCTACTTGCATTTGCATGCTTTCGAATTGCTAGGTTGGCAAGAGCTGGAGCTAGTGCGGGAGCTCACTCCGTCACGCGGGACTAGGGATTCGAACCTCCGAACTTGCAATCTTCCGATCGACAAGCCTGGCGTCGTACCCACTGAGCCACCACGCCCCTCTAGACCTGCTTATACACAGCGATTTTTCCTCCCTCCAGTGAAGGCAAATCAGCTGGAAATGGAAGGAAAGAGGACTGGTCACAGGCTGCGTGGGAAGCAGGACCTACAGGTAGCTTATTTGTACTGTACAGTCACATCAAAACCATGTCTACACATGTGGCCACCTAAGAAAGAAAAGGCATGGGAAATGATCAACTTCAGCACCTGCACGTTTTAGGCTTTGTAAAATGAATGTCACGTTGTAAAAGTCCTTTCGTCTGCTAAACAACATAAGCAAAGCTGCTAATTTGCTGTCTATAGGAAGTTTGAAAAATATATTAAGGAGTCTCAGCTGAACTTTAGCAAAAAAAACCAAGTTGTGTTTACCAGTGTAGTATTTTTATATGATCTCTGATGCTAATCGACGAAGCCTAACTGTGTCTCATTTTCTGACAGTTGCATTTTAATCAGCCCCCTAATCTAAGCATGCTTCTCAAGAGTAAGACTTATTTAATGCTGGATAAATATCTTTAGAGAGCCAGTCTGGTGTAGTGATTAAGGCATCAGGCTAGAAACCAGGAGACCGTGAGTTCTAGTCCTGCCTTAGGCCCAAAACCAGCTGGGTAACCTTGGGCCAGTTACTCTCTCTCAGTCCTAGGAAGGAGGCAAGGGCAAACCACTTCTGAAAAACCTTGCCAAGAAAACTGCAGGGACTTGCAGTCTCCGAGAATCGGACATGATTGAATGGCTATATCTATATCTATATCTATATATCTATATCTATATCTATATCTCTTTAGCAGTATGCTGCAATGTAGCATATTCTGGCACTTAATGGAGCCTAGAAAGCATGCAATTTTAATGTGTCTTTATTATTATGATATATAATTTAAATCAAAAATGGTCTGGAAATAAGTGGTTGTCAGGAGATAGCTATTTAGGATGAAAACTATATACACATACAGAGCAATAAGTGACATTGATCCAAAAGGGATTAATATCTGAGTATATATTCATAGGATTACTTTCAGTGGACTTCCTGATTCTACTTGAAAATCCATGCCAAGTAATACCCATAGGAATTAATCACTGGAACTGCCAGACTAAAAGCTAGGACGTTGCAAGGAGTAGGCCTCATTGAAATCATTGAGTGCTTCCATTAAAAAAAACACACATCAGTAATGGAAAACTTTAGACAAATTTAATACCCAAGGGGAGGGGGGAAAATCCATATATATCCAATGGTACTTTCTGGCCTCTAAGAAAGGAATGAGGACTGCCAATTAGCCATAATAATCATATATTAATAACATCATCTATTTAGAGCTCTTTATATAGTACCAAATTTTAGCTATAAGCAGTATCACAGAGGGACAGGAAGAAGCAGTATGTCACTTTGTTATAACAATGATAAAGATATCTGGAGGAAAAAATAGAGGTTGTAGAGGACTTTAGGTTTTCTGCACTGCAGCCTTAAAATGCTGGACCCCAATAAGTAACTTGGCTGGAAACGAAGCCAGCTTAAGAAATACCTTGCCCAGTTTAGCTCTTTCCTCTGCTTTGGTAATGGTGGGCTGATGTTGTGCCCAATTGTATTTGTTATGGTCCCTGATTAATGGATTCCCCTGTTTCTTTGGTCCTCCTAAATCAAGAAGAGGAAGACATCACAGTTTTATTGATTTTTCTGTAACATGGACTAAAAGGAAAGCGGCAGAACACTAGCCAGTTTAACCTGGGTAAAAATCAACAACCATGAAAAATAGTGTTTCACTGCCGTTGCTTCATTAGAGTACATGTAAAAAACAAAATACAGACCCACCATTTTATTGTTTCATCAGTAAACTTGTTAGAAAAAAACCTTTTCACCATTCAATTGCTAATTTGAAAAAAAAAAAGGGGGGGGTGCTAGAAGGGCAGTGACCAAAGAGAAGAGGGCATTCCTGCAGCTGGGGAGTGCCATAATCGAATGGAATGGAGGTGTCTGTGTACAATGAAATGAAATGCAGCAGGCAACCCCAACAGCATTGCTTGAGCCACCCCAAGTCAGAAAACACAACTTTTAACCCAAAGCAGAAAAAGACAGATGGGGGTTGCCTTCCCAGTGAGCTGAGGGCCAGGAGAGGATGTACATTCCTGCCTCTGAGAAATGATCAGAGGCCCATACTCATGCTGAAGCAAGCTGGTCATGTGGATCAGCCTTTAGACAAGTGTTTGCAGGGATGAGCATGCAAAAGCAAATGCAGCTATCTGGTCTTAAATTGCAGCTTGGCCCCTAGACTCGAGTCGGACACGACTGCACAAATGTGCGGGGGGAACCTTTACCTTTACCTATCAGTATGAAGACTGTGTTGAAGTGGAGCTGGAACATAACGAACGAGGTGGATTGATTTGTGGGAAAGATTTGAAATAACGGTCAGGAAAAATAGCCTGATGGTTGGAAGGAAAATGAACAGGAATGAATTATTTAAGACGACAAGCAAAAACAGAACAGGTCAGGATAATAAACCAGCTCCCGTTTGAGAATCCTTGAAAATGAACATGATTTATATTCAGAGGGCAAATGTGCCTATTGATTTGAAAGAGGAATATAGGATGTTTGAGAAGACTGATTTAGGATGGCAACCCCAAGGTAGTAACAATTCCAAGATCATGTCAGCCATTGTTTTTCATTTTTTAATCAATATGGGGTAATCTTTTATCAAGATCTCTAGAGTTCCTCAGAAACCATGTGTACAGCTTTGGGTTGCTTTATCATTGAGGCTGAGCATATGGCTTTCAGTTGAAATCTTTGCTTAAAACCTAACCATAAATCAGGGGTGGGGAACCTTTTTTCTGCCAAGGGCCATTTGGATATTTATAACTGGGGACGGGGGGGTGGGAGGCGGGGTTTCTGGGATTTCTGCGGACCAGGGGCCGGAGTTTGCGGGCGGGAGCCAATGACAAGCACTGGGGGGCGGGGTTTGCGGGTGGGAGCCAATCGTGTGGAAGGGGCGGGATTTGCGGGCGGGAGCCCCGCGGGCCTTATACGGCCCGTGGGCCTGACGTTGCCCACCCCTGCCATAAATGAATGCTCTGAATCTTTGCATGTAACTACCCAGTTAAAAGTTATTTATATGTTTAATTTGTGGTAGTTGCATGCTGATGTAATCAGAGACTCTTGAGAATGTTGAACAAGTATCAGCTCAATTTCCATAGATATTACTACAGCAGTTGTACAAATTGCTTTTGGCTGAGGAAATAATATTCTGATTGTTTTAAAATGTGTTTTAAATGTCCTAATATAAATCACACCAAAATAATGAGATGATGCTTTATTAATGCCACAGAAAATTTTCTACATCCCATAATATTAGGCAACTTTTGAAGTTTTCCTCTATAATTTTCTTAAAAGAGCCAATCATAATTTCAGTATATAAATCAAGCAGCTCCTGTGTCTAAATACAGGTAGTCCTCGTTTAGCGACTGCCTCATTTAGCAACCATTTGCAGTTATGACGGTGATGAAAAAGTAACTTTATGACCAATCCTCGCATTTACAACCTTCACAGGTCTGTAAAGCAAAGGAAATCTGAAGTAAGATCATAAGCACAGTCGCAGTTTCACTCAGTGATCACTTAACAACTGAGTTGCTGGTCCCAATTGTGGTTGCTAAATGAGGTCTACCTGTAATCAAGTTAGCTTAAAGATTAACTCATTCATGAATATCTATCAATCTGGCTTTCTGCTGGTTTAAGGGAAGACAGTTGCTATGTGAGTTTCATTTGATATGCCTTAGCACAGATGGAAATCCAAGCAAACTTGGGTTTTGCCTTCAAGAGAGCCTTGACTCCTTGCAACTGCCTGGACAAGTCCATGCAGTATTCTTGGGAACTTTTTTGGAAGTGGTTTGCCATTGCCTTCTTCCTGAGAGAAAGTGACTGACCCAGGATCACTAAGTGGCTTCTGTGCTGCCTAAGGCAGGACTAGAACTCAGGTTTATCCACTCCTAGTCCAGCACCTAAATTAAGATGGCTTATTCCTGGTAAGGAGGCGGCTAAGGGATTAATTAAATGATAACAAGAGAGAAGGGATGGGGACTCAACACTCAATATCAGTTTGTTGTTTATTCGTTCAGTCGCTTCTGACTCTTCATGACTTCATGGACCAGCCCATGCCAGAGCTTCCTGTCGGCCATCACCATCCCCAGCTCCCACACAGTCGAGTCCGTTACCTCCAGAATATCATCCATCCATCTTGCCCTTGGTCGGCCCCTCTTCCTTTTGCCTTCCACTTTCCCTAGCATCAGCATCTTCTCCAGGGTATCCTGCCTTCTCATTATGTGGCCAAAGTACTTCAGTTTTGCCTTTAATATCATTCCCTCAAGTGAGCAGTCTGGCTTTATTTCAATCTATCGTTTTTTGGATTGCATCCAAGCACTGCCTTAGCCACTTTATTATTAATTATGAAGGCTACTCCATTTCTTCTGTGGTCCTGTTGTCCACAGTAGTAGATCTGGTGGTCATCTGATGTGAAGTGGCCCATTCCAGTCCATTTCAGTTCACTGACAGCCAAAATGTCTATTGACCATCTTCCGACCTGGGAGTCCCATCTTCCGATGGTATACTGACATATCTCTGGTTGTACTGATCCATTTAGTTTTCACGGCAAGAATACTGGGGTGGGTTGCCATTACCTTCCCCAGGGATCGTATTTAGTCTGACCTCTCTTCCATGACCTTCCCGTCTTGGGTGTCCCTTCACGGTTTAGCTCATGGTGCTCATTGAGGTGCTCAAGCTCCAGCACCACGACAAGGTAACAATCTCCTTTGCTGGAGATATCAGTGGGTGTCATGTGGGTATCAATATCAGTGGGTGTCATGAAAACAGTTTCAAGAGCTCAAAATTCATTTAGCTTGTTGTTTTGGAAAGATTTTGTGGGGACTGAGTATTTACCCTCAAACCCCAAGGTTCTTGACAATTATATGATATAGATAGATATAGATATATAGATCTGGCACATTACTCAGTACTTTGCTTCCAGCATATCTTTTTTCTGTAGTTGAAACTTATATGATTTCTGTTACCCAAAATTTCAAGTGTTCTCCAGTCAAATGCCATGAACATCATTCTGTTTCAGTGATATAGACCGTTATGCTCTTCATGGAAAAATCACCATGGATTTGAGGAAAGAACTTGCTTTTTCTATTTCCTGCACTGAATGCCAAACACTGGAGCTATGTATATTTAATATATGATATGCACTGGTTTATACATCACACTCAACCTTAATGTGGCTTATTTGGTTTTAGCTTAGTGATCTCTGTGAATCCAGCCACAATTGTTTGTAAACTTGGCTTATGGTTTAGCATGTTATATGAACCCAGCAAATATCAGTTTGTAAAAATGTACACCTCTTACACAAATATTTTATTTCTCTCTTCCTCCTCCTCACCAAAGTATAAAGGAAAGGATACACATTAGTCTATACAGTCATATAGCTTGCTCTGCTTTCAGGATAGTGCCTGGATCTGCCTCCCCTGTTTATTAGATTTTATATGCTGATAGCTCAGGTCTTTGGTGTCTTTAAGGGCAAGAGAAGCACTGCCTGTCATAGCCTAGCATTTTGGCCTAATCATCTCAGATCCTTTGCAACAGTCACAACCACTGAAGGGTTGCAAAACAGATGTGCTCAGTTTTTCCCCAAGCTACTAAAGTAATTGGGCAAATTAAAACAAAGTCCCCCCTTCGGAGGAGATGGGTGGTGATAAAATCAAATAAATAAATAAACAAACAAACAAACAAATAAAGATGAGCACACAGGTAGTCCTCACTTAACAACCATTCATTTAGTAATGGTTCAGACTTACAACGGTGTTGAAAAAAAACAACTTACGACCGGTTATCACACTTATGACCATTGCAGTGTCCCCATGGTCACGTGATCACGATTTGGGCGCTTGGCAACTGGTTCGCATTTATGACCATTGCAGCATTCCATGGTCACGTGATCGCCATTTTTTACCTTCTCGGCCGGCTTCTGGCAAGCAAAATCAATGGGGAACCGCGTGATTTGCTTAACAACCACATGGTTCGCTTAACACCCATGGTGATTCACTTAACAACCGCCGCAAAACAGTCGTAAAATCGGGTCATATTTGCTTAATGACCGCTTCGCTTAGGAACCAAAATTCTGGTCCCAATTGTGGTCGTTAAGTGAGGACTACCTGTACATAAGAGTAAGTAGGAGTGAAGTTCTCTATCTTGCCACTAGGTGGCAAAATCTAACAGGGCTATGATTAAATGTAGAAAAACTCATCCTTTCCCCCCTCCCCACTGCCTTGGAAGAAAGATGGGATATAAATGTAATAAATAATGAATTACCTTGCTGCAAGTGTTAAAGATAAGATAGATGACTTGCATTCCATAATAGCAAAAAATGGAGGTAGGCTGAGTAGATTGCTACAACTTATGGATTGATCTGAAACTTGAAATGAGAGATAAACTGGGGGATGGTTCTGGATTGTTTTGCAATAGGAAGGATGAGATTAAAAAAATAGTTCAAAGTTTGATGAGTAACTTCAGAAATCTGGCAAAGTTTTGTCAGTTTTCTGTCTACAAACTTTTCTGGGATTGGATTTTGTGATTTGGGTAAAATGTTTTTTCGTTTTGTTTTGTTTCTAAGGGAATTTCTGCTATTTAGTTTTGCCCTAGTAGTGATGTAACACCTTTATAAGTTTTTTTAAAAATATTATTCTAACTGAAGAAATCAGCAACAGTAGCACAATATTTTCCTTCCTGTGCTCAAACAACAGTCCTGCTCATTTAGAGTGGGGGAATGAAGTTTCTTGGAAAGTGGGTGATATGTCTGGGATAAAGTCCCTGTAAAAAATGTGTGCCTTCATACAATTTTGACTCCTGGCAACTGCTGCCTGCATTTTTCATGGCAGCATATTTTGGAATTGGCTTGTCAGTTCCTTATCCCTAGAGCTGGGAATGAGAGTGACTGGCCCAAGATCACCCAGCTAGCTTTGTGCTTGAATATCATTCAGTGGCCTGTTAGAACCAGTGAATGGAGCAGAGCTTAACGTTGTGTAAACCCGTGCACAGAAAAAGGAATATTGTTTAAAAACACAGCCTGTGAGCACGTTAGAGAGATTCAGGTTCTTATTCTTACACTTTTAGCCCACCCAAGCATAAAGAAACAGACGCTTAGACATTGCAGGTACAAAAAGTAAGTACAAAAGAGTTCTTACATTTATTCGGTCCAGGTACAGCCATTTCAGTAGAAAATTGGTTTCAGTTCTTCTTTCTGTTCCCTAAACTGAATACCTCTGGCCCTGTTTGCTGCCAGAGGCTGCGTGGAGAAAGGGGGCTTGAGGCCTAGGCATGGCCTCTCCATGGAGGAGTTCAGGCATGTGCGTCCTACCCCATCGGTGGAAGAATCAGAGAGAGAGAAGAGGAAGTGGGAGGGGCAACAAGCAGCTTCCTCTGGAAGCATAGAGTTTGCCTTCTAGAGCAATCACCCATATGCTAATGAGGCATGCTTGATTTGCCGGATTCCAACAGTGCTTAAGGCAGGACTAGAACTCCCAGTCTCAGGACTGCAACTAGGGTCTGTGTCACCCGGGGCAAACATGGGTTCCGCGCCCCTCCCCCATGGGTTGGTGAGGGAGGTGTTGTCATTTTGGTGCCACCCCAGCGCAGCGCCTGGGACACATGCCCCACTTCCCCCCCCTAGTTGCGGCCCAGCCCAGTCTCCTGGTTTTTTTGCTTGATGCCTGAACCACTACTCCGAACTGTAACTGAGTTCCAGTTCTAGTAACATCCAGATAGAATGTTGTTCCTCTACTTGCTACCTGTGATATCTCAGAACATAGCAGAGGAGTTTGTCTTGTCCTGAACTTCGGGTTCAGCTTTCCAAAACGTAAGCCTAAACTTAGCAAATACTTTCCATGTGGCTTTGCCATCCAAACCTACAAGAGCCTTTTTGGGCCGCTGCACCACGCTTTTTGAATATCCTCACCTTTATGCCTTGAGCTTCCCTGCTCTCCTTCCAGCTGGAGAGGGCACTAGAAAGGGCACCCAGCCTGACCCCTTCCACCTTATTTTTTTCATTGTATTATTTTTTTCTGATGAGGGTAAATAATTTTTTGAAAAAGCAAACAAACAAACCAGCCACTAGATGGAGGTGTGACTTAGCCACCTCTACAGCACCCAGAAAGCAGTGGGGTGGGTGGGTGCGTTGGGGAGTGGGATATGTTGGCAAAGTGCCATAGTGCCTTCACTTCAGAGTGGAGGGGAAAGCTCTGAGGAGCTGGGAAGTAGGGCAAGGTTAGCACTGGGAATGGGATCTTAAGCGTAACACTCTGCTATACCTCAGCATAGAAATTAGCAACAGTAGCACAATATTTCCCTTCTTGTGCTCAAACAACAGTCCTGGGAAACAATAATTCAAATTGAAGTGGAACTTATATAATTTGTTTTAATAGAAACGAATGGTGGTGGTATAATCTGTCTGTGGCCAGCTTGCTCCTGTTTATCCTCATTTGTTGCATTTGCTGCATTTCGATGTTTCTTTTTCAGTAGGGCTGTTCTCTGATACATCATCCTGTTTTAGCCGGTATCAGGCAGTGGGAAGCTCTGGTTTGCGATGACTTCATCACACAAGGCTGTGTGTGGGGGAGAGAGGGGGATGAGGAAGGGAGGAAACCAGGAGGGGAAATCACTGAATGTTAAATAAAAACAGTGACCACACAGATGTTGTTCTTCAGGTTGAACTGTATTCTAAAAAGAGGGAGAGGGGGAGAATGAACTTCACAGATGTCTGCAATTTTAAAGAATCTATAGATTCCCCTGCTTCAGGGAAATGAGTTTATTCATATGAGAAGCTGCCTCATACCAACCCAGTTTATTGCTCATTGCTCTGCAGGGTTTCAGGCAAGGCAACATCCTTCCCCACCATCAGGTTTCTGTTTTTCTAAAGGAAAGGAAAACTAGAATCTAAGACCTTCTGCGGACAAATTAGGTTCTTTTCTGATGAGCCCATCCATATCCATATACTGCTAGCCTGTACACATGCTGCCACTTGACTTCAGTATAAATAAAGGAGATTTGGAACGGTCTCCCTAAGACTTGCCACGGTTCACCATACTGGACTGGTACAGCAGACACATAAAAACATCCCATCTGGAGTCCCATATCAGATCTGCATAGTCAGGTCAATTTACAGCTGCTGACATTGTGCTAGCTGCGGATTTCAGTCCTATTGTAGAGTGGGTCTTGTGACAGCAAACCCAGGAAAAAGATTGGATATTTATATATTTACATTTTAAAAAATCAATTACCACCAGCTAGTGGTATACACACACACACACACACACCTACCTTATGCACACAGAAACACAGGGTAGCATAGTTCAAAATCATAGGCTAGGAGCCTTTCCACACTTGCATCTAACTAAGGAGGGACATGCTCCAGCAATCTCTTGCCTCATGACATCATAGGCTAGGGGCCATCATAGGCTAGGAGCCTTTCCACACTTGCATCTAACTAAGGAGGGACATGCTCCAGCAATCTCTTGCCTCATGACATCACCTTCATCTGGTCCCTAGTCTACCACATCAGAGGTAGGCTTAAATTCTTCTTAGCTATTCTGGTCCTAAAATAGTGTTTTCCCCTCTCACTCTGACCAAATTTTTGCTGGCACATGTCACAGACCATTCTGTTGGTGACATAGTGAGACTCCAAGAGGGTTGAGATAAGCCAAGCTCCTAGTGGGCAGGACCCCTTCACTTCAGTCCCTGGGAACTCTCCTCCAGAGACAGTCCAATTTAGGCAGTAGGAGAGCCTGTTTCTTTCAAACCAGGCTCTTCTTCGGTATCTTCGGGTCTCCAAGCTGACCCCTGGAGCTGATCCAGATTTGACCTGTAACAGTGTGAACAGCAGCGGCCACTGGGGGCTGTGCAGGGAAGCGGGATTAAAAGAGCCAGCTTCCTTGTTGCCACTTCATCTAACTTCCCCATATCTGTCAGCTGTTATTCAAGCTAGTTTTGAAAGAGCTTTTGGTGCTGTTCTGGAACAGTCCTCAGTCCCTGAGCAAAAGCAGTCTGACTGTCAGCGGACGGTCAGGCTGTCTTTGAACTAGGCATAAACACTTGCACAAAACCAGCATGAGTTTTGGCAGATGTCTAAACCCCCTGATCTAGACATCTTTCAAAACTCACCTCCTCCCCCTCTCCAGCCCCAGCCCATGTTAAGGAGAGTAGTTGGTGGATGTTTTCCCCCAGTCCGTGTCCTTTATGTGCTCTGTACACCTTAATTAAGGTCAGCACCATTTGCCAGCATTGAACTTGTGACAGAATAGGGATTGAGGGTGAGGTAGCAAATTTTATGCTGGTGGAGTTTTCTGCCTGCTCAAGGACTGGTAGATGGCCCTCTGACCCTGTACTTCCTCTTCTGTCTTGGTGCTCACCCCAACACTACACTCATCCTACATGGCTGACGTCGTCCACAGTTACTGAGAAAGGTGAAGGTACTGAAATACACTAACCACTATTCCTACATCAGAGTTCTTGGGAAGCAACTAGTATCCTTAAGTCCAGAACCTGGTTCTACCTGCCTAGGCTTTTCTGTGGTTCTGTTCTCATGTCACAAATGAATCAACAACAGTTTAATCTAGCATTCCATAGGAAATCTATGTGGTGAGTTTATGCTTCATGTGTGGCACTAACCCAGAAATACATTGGAGTAGTAGGAGTCGGACACGACTAAACGACTGAACAACAAACAACAAAGTAGACCATGAGAAAGTCAGCCATGGGGAAGCATGTAATGCAAACATAGCTTGTAGCTTTGTCTCAGTCAAAC
Organism: Charina bottae; assembly: GCA_023362775.1. Lineage (NCBI taxonomy): Eukaryota > Metazoa > Chordata > Lepidosauria > Squamata > Charinaidae > Charina > Charina bottae. Next base: position 31,635,068 of record JALMGJ010000001.1, read on the forward strand.
TGCAGTTTGTCTTCATAGGCAGGCACTTAGATCAAGATGAGAAGACAGCTCTCCTCCTCTCAGGTATTTCCCATCCATTGACAACTGTTGAGAGCAATCAGGCAATCCTCCTATCAGAAGAAATACTTTCCAAGTTTGCCAAGGATGTTAAGGCAGCTTCAAGCAGTACTCCTGGATTCACTAATCCTCTCTTGTCCAGCCCCACAATAGATTTGTGATTTTGACTAGAGCCATAACTGTGAATGTGTTTATTGCTTTACACTAGCTAAAGTGTATTGTCGAAGGCTTTCACGGCCGGAGTTCAATGGCTGTTGTGGGTCTTCCGGGCTGTGTGGCCATGTTCTTGAAGTTGTGGTTCCTAACGTTTTGCCAGCATGCTGGCCACAGATGCTGGCCACAGATGCTGGCGAAACATTAGGAACCACAACTTCCAGAACACGGCCACACAGCCCGGAAGACCCACAACAGCCAACTAGCTAAAGTGTTACTCAATGAGTAACGAGGATTTTTTTAGCATTACAATATTTCTATAACTTGAAAATGAGCACCCCTCTCCAGTCATTGAAATGTAATATACCTTAAGGCAGGGGTCCCCAACCTGTGGGCCGCGGCCTGTTAGGAAGTGGGCCACACAGCAGGTGAGCGGTGGTGGTCCGTGCAATTGTCTCCCGCCTGCAAACCCCGCCCCACCCGCGTGATTGGCTCCCACCTGCAAACCCCGCCCCCATCCGCACGATTGGCTCCCGCCTGCAAACCCCGCCCCCTGTTCACGCGATTGGCTCCCGCCTGCAACCCCCCTGGTCCGTGCGATTGGCTCCCGCCTGCAAACCCTGCCCCCCCGGTCCATGGAAAAATTGTCTTCCACGACTGGTCCCTGGTGCCAAAAAGGTTGGGTACCCCTGCCTTAGAGCTTCCACTCCAGTTAAGGGGGAGAGAGTTAGGGCTCATTTGGAGATATTCATAGCCTTTCCCCCTTGAAGTTGATGAGTTCTCCATCCAACCTCAAATCAAGGAAAAAACCAGTATTATACAGTATTTGTTGTCCTCATTGCCAATTCCCATCCTGCCCCTGTTGCCCAGTTACTGCCAGTCATCTGATTTCCTTACAAGGTAATGGGGGACAAAGCCTAACAGAATTTGCACACCTTGAAGCCACCTGTGGATGGGTTGGAATAAGGGGGTAATTACTATTGTAATACTGAAATAACTAAGATGACTTCATGGGCTGGGGAATGAGATGAAGGCAGCGTTATGGGCACATTGCAGAGAAAGATGTGACTGGGACATCGTTGTGCTGTGAGTAGTGCAAGTGAGTAAAGGGTATGCACTAATGCATCCATGAGGTTCAAGAAGCCTGGTTCACATATAACCAGGAATCATAATGTGGTTGATTGGTTAGGGTTTTGGCTTATGTGATGTGCAAATCCATTTGTTGCAGTTTGTAAACTATGTTTTGTTTTTTTCTCGGAATTAATTCACATCATACTAAACCAAAAACATACAACCTCATTATGGCTTAACATGATGTGCAGACCAGATATGTTTTCCTTAGGGACTGGATACAAAATTCCTGACAATGCTTTTTACCGAAGAGTCTGTTTTCCTCCATTATTCTGGGCTGTTGGACTATTTCAAAGTCAGATAGGCTGTGTTTGCATGACAGGTTAAGCTAAAAACATTATGTTAGTATTGTATTCAGATGACCCACAAATAGGGGTGGAATCAGCTTGGCATCCATGGGCCACTTTAGGCTTTCCCGTCCTTGGGTACTGTCTTCCAAAGTGTTTCTGCTCTGGACAGTAGGAGATGATGGTTCTTTCAAACTGGATTCTCCCCTTGTCCCAACCAGTTCTCTAAGCTGCCCAAGACTTGAATCACTCTGAACAGCAGCTGACCAACATGGTGAAGCCGGCGGGAGCTGGGTCTCTGCTGCTCCGTGGAGAAATCCTCCCTGCACTTGTCAGTGGCTGTTTTGGATACTTTTGAACACAGGTTCAGAGCTTTTCTGAAATAGCACTAAAGCAGCGTTGGGTTCCTTTTGAACAGGAGTTTAGTGTTCTTCTAGAACAGTGCTAAACCCACATCTATAAGAAGTCCAACTGTCAGCTGGTAGTCAGATTCTCTTTGAACAGATCATCGTTTGCCCTGTGCACTGTAAATAAGGGCAGCATCATTTACTGGCTTTGTACATATGGCAGGATAGAGATCACCAGAAAGGGCAGCAAATTTTATGTTGGTATCATTTTCTGTTGGCTCAAACACTAGTGGATAACTTAGCCCAACTTAGCTATGAGGAAAAGCCCTCTGCTCTTTTTTCCTTCCATCTGGATGCTCTCCCCATATGTCTGGCTTCTCCCACACTTATATCGCATATTCAGTGCTTTTTCTCTTCTTTTTGTTTTTATAAAGCTCAATTTTATTAGGGACTATGTATAGTCCTAAACAGAAGTGGGCTTTTAAAGGATCTTATTTGAAATAGAAGTAATTTTAAAACTGCCAGTAGACTGGTAAGGTGCCTTACCAACACAGAACAAAACAGACCAGATTTTTACTGATCCGCATCTCCCTATTTAGTAGCATGCTGGAGTGATGTTTTGCTCCCTTCCAGTTATATGATGTCTGCATGGGTAAACAATGCCAGCATCTATTAGAACCATGGGAGGTTAGTGCTCACTGAAAGATGTGAGGCAAAACATCTGATCTTATTTTATAGGAGGGACTTGGATGCTCAATTGGGATTCATAATGCCGCTTGGACAGATGGGATTGGTGGTAAAAAGAGGCAGCTGGCTCCAAGAACTGACAATATTTCACTCAGAATGTTCCAAACCTCTAAGGCTGGCATTTGGTTTTTCTTTCCTTCTTAGGAACCGTTGCCAGTTAACTGGAAGGACCAGTGCTGGATGCCCTTGTGGAAATTAAAATTAATCTCCAGGGATGGACTTCTGGAGTATAAGGGGTTTGCAGTGCTTCGGATTTGAAGACAACATGCATGTGGATGCGAACATAGCACTGTCTGCAATTCAAACCCAAAGTGTCTTTTTCTGGGATCGCTTGGCAGCTGTGGTGCAGTCATGGGGAAACATGCATTTGGGGGCATGGTTTCTGAGCCAACATGCTCCAAAGTACTTTTTGCCTTCAAATCTGAAGTACTGCATTGTCTTCCTGGGTAATGAGCTAACTTCACAGTCTAATCATACGATTTATGACAACGTGATAATAAATGTATTAGCCTTTACAGTATCACAAAATCTATTGATTTTGTTGGAAAAGGCTAATGACTATCCCTCCAGAAGCTTTATTATATGCCATTCAGGCATTAATCACATGAATTTCAGATAGATTTGCTCCTTTGGAAGTGTGCTTGTTAGCACATTTACTTGGTGAGGAATAAAGCCTATTGGATCCAACAAAACATTTTTCTGCTGGTTGTGAATTCTGAGGATTGGAGTCCAACCCATCTGAAAGAATAGCAAAGAGGGAAGATGAAAAATTCACTTGTGTATAACTATTAGACAAGTAGCAATTTTTGTAGTGATAATAGCAGAGTCAACTGATTTTTCCAAATTTAAACCAATAAGGAAACCAATCAATTAATAAAAACAATAGACTCTTATGTAAGTCATAAGTCTACAGATAGTCTTGTGTTTTCAACTACCTTTCATTTATTCTGCCAATATTGCCAGTTATTTGTTTAACATTAAAAATGGCAGGAGCATTTGTATTTTACCCATTAGTTTTCCTACTTAAAATATGTCCTGGCAGAATTTAAAATATTTTGTACATTTTAATCCCTTAGTTACCTGTGTTTTTTCTCCCTCGGTCCTGAAATAGAAAGTTTTCCAGGAAATCCATTTGTAATTTTCTGAGAACTCTGATTTCTGAATTCCCAAGTTTACTTCTAGATTAAATTGTAGTTTTTGTTTACAGTGTCTTTGAATATGTGCATGACATGAACGGAGGCATTTTGGAGAGCCTTTAATCCTTCTCATAAGAGAAATATATTATGGCCAGCAAAGTGAATAAACCAGAAGGATAATTGTTTCATGATTAACATACTTAAGTCATGCTTCTGGTGGCAACGATTGATTTAATTCAGCTCTTGCTGTTTAATCAGTCTAATGATTGGTAACACTTGGAGAAATGCTTATTTCTTGTGGCGATTCTTCAAAAAATATGAGGAAGTTTACATAAGATGGCCAGTTATTATGAATGACAAATAACCAAAAGAACTCCCTTGTTTATCATTGGAATTTTACTTCAAACTGGAGGTGACCTACTTTAATATTTTTGGCAACTGTGGTCTCCCCTAGATAGTGACCTGGGGATTACAAGTTTATTTTGCCATATTATTGAACTCTCAGGAATGCTCCTGTTGTATAATACTTTTGTCAGCATCTCCCAGGGCAGGACTCACTGACATGCAACCAAAAGAAAGCTTTAAAGAGTCGGAAAGCTTCTTTTGGCTGGGTGAATTCAAGCAGATCCTGGGCAGTTATCAATAAGGTATTCTTTAATTTGGATCGCAGTAGTTCGCTGAGCGTTGGACTTAATGGCCTAAACAGATTTGGGGACCGAGATGCAGCTTGTTTTGGGTGGAACTGCACTTCCCCTGAAAGATCTGGTACGTGATCTGGATACGTTCATTGAACCTCAGCTGTCATTATAGGCAAGTGGCAGCTGCGGCAAGGAACATATTTGCACAATTACAACTAGTGTGCCAGCTGTGACTCTTTTTTGAGCCAGTTCGGTTTGGTAACAGAAATCTATGCCTCGGTTGCTTCCTACCTTGGCTATTGCAATGTATTTTATGTGGAGCAATTGGTGGTTAATTAAATTTCACTTTTATGACTTTGACATTTTAGATTCTGGGTGGGGTTGTTTTTTAAGTATTAGCCACTTTAAGTACTTTACTGAGTAGAAAGTCAAAGTATATCGAGTATTTATTCATTTTATTTATCTATCAAATTTATATGGCCGCCCATCTCACACAAGGTGAATATGGGCGGCGTACAATAAAACCAGCAGTTAAAACGGTATACAAAAACCAATTAAAACAAATGTAAATAAAAACCAAGGTGACCAAAGGGAGCACGTAAATAAATAAGTATATGGCTCCTTTCAGTGTTGATTCTAGGAACAGAAACAACAATAACAACAATTGAGGCAGCAGTAGCAGAGACTACTGGGAGATCTAGTAGGCACCTTGATGTCTATGGGCAGTTGATTCCTGATCCCAGCTATAAGATATTCAAATACACCTCAGCCTCCTTTGTACAAGAATATATTTTTCTTGCAAGTTCAGCAACAGTATAATTATATCTTCTCTCAAATCAAACATATACATCTTCTGTCAGATGAAACTGTGGAAAGGTGTCCAGATAAAGCATTTTCTTAGGCCAGACTTGGCTTACACAATCCACCAACTTGAAATCCAGTCTCTTAATCAAAGGACACGCATAGGTTGGGTTGGATGTGTTATGACCTTACCTCCTGCTGTATGATTTTAGGTATCTTTGAGGCATATTGGGGAGGGAGGATGGCCCGTGGTCAGCAGTCAGCAGTAAATAAGAAATAAGAATTGATGAGCAAGCCAGAAGTTAGGATGTATGGACAAGTAAGAAACATATCTTCAGGGGCGCGGTGGCTCAGCGGGTTAAACCACTGAGCCGTTAGACTGCCGACCACAAGGTTGGCAGTTCGAAACCGCGTGGCGAGGTGAGCTCTCGTCACTAGCCCTAGCTCTCTGCCAACCCAGCGATTCGAAAGCTAATATAGCAAGTAGATGAATGGGTACCACTCACGTGGGGCAATTTGCGGCGTCCAGCGGAGGGTCGTCCTCGATCCAAAGAAGACCTGGAGAATCCCGGTGATGACGGCGGAGGACGACGGATCCGAAAATAACAGCTTCCTGGACGTCAGCAGCCGGCACGGAAGCGAGGCATGCTGGGGCATGTAGTCCAATGCCTGCAGCTGAAGAGCCGGTTCCCTGTCCTCTTCCCTATTGCGCGGTAAAAATTGTATGTATGATATATGATGTATAATTAATATGTACTGATGTTGTAAGCCGCCTAGAGCCCTCCATTAGGGAGGGGATAGGCGGGGTATAAATAAGACAAATAAATAAATAAAATAAATATCTAAACTTAGGAGAATCCTTCTGTTTCAGCAATTGCCCATTGGATGCTCGACTACAACTTTTATTACTCACAAGAGCCATACTATTTAGATATGATGAGATGATACATTTGGAGGGTATTGTTTTTGGAAGCCTTTCCTAGAAGTTTTAGTGCAAGAATAACAAACATGACTTGTGGTTCTTTTTAAGGTCAAACAGGATAATCTATATGCATTTAGAGATGCTGGACCGGTATGTAGCCCTGCTCTGTAAAAGCGTTATTTGGTCAAATGTTTAAAGGAAAAAGAGGGCAGAGAAAATTGCACTAAATGAACAATGTATAGTACATTTACTTTCATATCTGATGAATTCTAAAGCAAAGCAAGCTGAAGACAGTCAAGACTCCTGGACACAGGAAGCAGCAACTTCTGTGCTACCCTATCTGGGCTGCAAAATTCTGGACAGTGTTAGATGACAGCAAGAAGTTTTCTGTACCAATTTGCTGCCAATTAATGGTTCCCAGAAGTTTACAACCCAGATATGGTAGCCATATAAGTTCTGTCCATACTGTGGCTTCCTGACCTGTACATAGTTTTCGCAGGAAGATAACGAGATGTTCTGGGATTCCCATTTTTCTAAGCAGATTTCATAGCTTGACATGATCCACATGCGTTGAAGGCCTTTCTATAATAAATGAAGCGAAGCACATACTAACTTCTCTTTGGTATTCTTTGGCTTTCTCAATTATCCAGGTGCATCAGCATGTCTCAAGTTCTTTGGCCTTTTCTAAAGCCAGCTTGAACATCTGGTATCTCTTTCCATCTAAGGCCCTAATCTGTGTTGGATGATCTTAAGCATTATTTTGCTGGCATGTGAAATTAAGGATATTGTACGATAGTTTGCACACTCTGTTAAGTCTCCTTTTTTGGTATTGGAATGTAGATTGACCTCTTCCAATTGATTGGCCATAGTGTTGTGCTCCAGAATTGCTGGCAGAGCTTGGTTAGAACCTTGACTGATTCTTCTTCTGTTGCTTGCCAGATTTCTGTGGGTATTACACCAGTTCCTGTAACCTTCTGACTTTCTAGTAGTAGAGGTTCTAGTTTCTTGTTTATTATACATGAAACCATCAACAACATCTTCAAAGGAATAAAATTCACAAGGGAAGAAGAAAACAACAACACACTACCCTTCTTGGACATCCTCATCAGTAGAGGAAATGATGGTATTCTAGAAACACAAGTCTACCGGAAATCTACCCACACTAACCAAGTGCTCTACTACCAAAGCAATAACCCAACCTCCCACAAGAGGAGCTGTGTAAGAACACTATTCAGACGAGCACAAACACACTGCAGCAACCCAGGACACCAGAAAAAGGAAACAGACCACTTATATAGCATCTTCCAGCAAAATGGATACCCACGCAACTTTATCAAAAAGTGCCTGACCACTCAACCCACCACAGCAAAACCAACAGAAGCTATGAAAAGGATTACACTGCCATACATCAGAAACATCTCAGAAACTACTAATAGACTTACAACCACATGACATCACCGTAGCACATAAACCAACCAAAACCCTTCAGAACTTCTTAAGTAACCCAAAAGACCCAGTAGCCCAAGAAGAAAAAAACAGGAATTATCTACAACATACAGTGTAAGGACAGTAGCAGCCACTATGTAGGACAGACCAGCAGAAGACTAGCAGAACGCATCCACGAACACCAACTAGTAGTCAGAAGACACAATGAAAACTCCTTAATCTCACAACACATGGACAGGCTCAACCATACTTTCAACTGGCAAACTGTGAGCATCTTAAACCAAGCCAAATCCAAAAACGCTAGAGAATTCCTGGAAGCTTGGCACTCAGACAAAGCAGCCATCAACAGACACATAGAGGTAAACAACATTTACATACCGTTCATAAGAGACAATAGAAAAGCCAGAAGACCAGAACACCTCCTTGCCAGCAATCAACACTCAGATATGCAAAGATTAACACCAGGATTAGCACCAGAGGAACAATCAAACAGCACAATATACCCTAATCAAGGAACTATTAACTCAGTCAATCAACCAAGCAGCAAAAAACAGCCCCATCAAGGAACTACCAAGGAAAGAACAACACCCCCACCAACACAAGCAGGACAAGCCATGGTATATAAACAGAGAGCAAGTCCCACTCCCTTTTTGCACTGAAGATGTTGCCTAGTGTGGCAATGAAACCTCTGCAAGAAAACAACAAGGCTCAGAGAGCACCAAGGACTCCACATTGTTGTTTATTCATTCAGTCACTTCCCACTCTTCGTGACTTCATGGACCAGCCCACACCAGAGCTTCCTGTCAGACGTCGCCATACCCATCTCCCCCACAGTCGAGTCAGTCACCTCCAGAATATCATCCATCCATCTTGCCCTTGGTCGGCCCCTCTTCCTTTTGCCTTCCAGTTTCCCTAGCATCAGCATCTTCTCCAGGGTATCCTGTCTTCTCATTATGTGGCCAAAGTACTTCAGTTTTGCCTTTAATATCATTCCCTCAAGTGAGCAGTCTGGCCTTATTTCCTGGAGTATGGACTGGTTTGATCTTCTTGCAGTCCAAGGCACTCTCAGAATTTTCCTCCACAGCACCACAGTTCAAAAGCATCTATCTTCCTTCGCTCAGCCTTCCTTATGGTCCAGCTCTCACAGCCATAGGTTACTACGGGGAATACCATTGCTTTAACTATGCGGACCTTTGTTGTCAGTGTGATGTCTCTGCTCTTAACTATTTCATTAAGATTCGTCATTGCTCTCCTCCCAAGAAGTAGACATCTTCCGATTTCCTGGCTGCACTCAGCGTCTGCAGTAATCTTTGTGCCTAGAAATACAAAGTCTGTCACTGCCTCCACTTTTTCTTCATCTATTTGCCAGTGATCAATCAAGCTGGTTGCCATAAAATTGGTTTTTTTAGGTTTAACTGCAACCCAGCTTTTGCACTTTCTTCTTTCCCCTTCGTCATAAGGCTCCTCAGCTCCTCCTCGCTTTCTGCCATCAAAGTGGTATCATCTGCATATCTGAGATTGTTAATGTTTCTTCCAGCGATTTTAACTCCAGCCTTTGATTCCTCAAGCCCAGCACATCGCATGATGTGTTCTGCATACAGGTTGAATAGGTAGGGTGAGAGTATACAACCCTGCCATACCCCTTTCCTAATCTTAAACCAGTCCGTTGTTCCGTGCTCTGTTCTTACCGTTGCTACTTGGTCGTTATACAGATTCTTCAGGGGGAAGACAAGATGACTTGGTATCCCCATACCACCAAGAACTTGCCACAATTTGTTATGATCCACACAGTCAAAGGCTTTAGAATAGTCAATAAAACAGAAATAGATGTTTTTCTGAAACTCCCTGGATTTCTCCATTATCCAGCGGATATTGGCAATTTGGTCTCTAGTTCCTCTGCCTTTCCTAAACCCAGCTTGTACATCTGGCAATTCTCGCCCCATGAATTGCTGGAGTCTACCTTGCAAGATCTTGAGCATTACCTTACTGGCATGTGAAATAAGTGCCACTGTTCAATAGTTTGAACATTCTTTAGTGTTTCCCTTTTTTGGTATGGGGATATAAGTTGATTTTTTCCAATCTGATGGCCATTCTTGTGTTTTCCAGATTTGCTGGCATATGGCATGCATCACCTTGACAGCATCCTCTTGCAAGATTTTAAATAGTTCAGCTGGTATACCGTCATCTCCTGCTGCCTTGTTATTAGCAATGCTTCTTAAGGCCCATTCAACCTCACTCTTCAGGATGTCTGGCTCTAACTCACTGACCACACCATCAAAGCTATCTCCGATATTATTATCCTTCCTATACAGATCTTCCATATATTCTTGCCACCTTTTCTTGATCTCTTCTGCTTCTGTTAGGTCCTTGCCATCTTTGTTTTTGATCATACCCATTTTTGCCAGGAATTTACCTCCGATGTTTTTAATTTTCTGGAAGAGGTCTCTTGTCCTTCCTATTCTATTGTCTTCTTCCACTTCCACACATTGCTTGTTTAGAAATAATTCCTTATCTTTTCTGGCTAACCTCTGGAATTTTGCATTTAATTGGGCATATCTCCCCCTAATACTTGCCTTTTGCTTTCCTTCTTTCTTGGGCTACTTCCAGTGTCTCAGCAGATAGCCACCTTGCCTTCTTGGTTTTCATTTTCTTTGGGACATTTTTTGTTGCCGCCTCCTGAACAATGTTGTGAACTTCTGTCCATAGTTCTTCCGGGACCCTATCTACTAATTCTGGTCCCTTCTCATTCTCAAAACAGCCTGTAATAAACAAGCCATTTTTCTTCTTGGAAGTTGAATTGTAACTCCTTAATGACTGTAGTTTCTTCACCATCTGGATTCTCACAGTTGGAAGGGATACTTCCTCCTTGATGAATCTCTTTCTCTCCCTTCAGAAAATCCTCAATTGATTGATACATTTTAAAAGCAATATCCCATACTTCTTGTAAAGTAACTTGAACAATTTCATGGAAAATCTCGTTAAAGTCAGCAGACTGCTCGGCACGCAGCTCTAAGGTTGTTTTCTTAAGGTTGTCCCTAATTCAGACAGTAAAGTCTGGCACCCTCTGCTGATGTGTATAAACTAGTGGGTTAATAAAAGGCTTCCAGAGGCTAATATACAGCATCCAAGGCAAGTGAACAGAAAACTAAAAACTAAGAACATCAAGTTGAATGTGTAGGAAAATATTAAGTCCTTCAAACTAGATAGAAAAATAATAAGAGAGAGATGATTATTTATTCTCAGTCCTCCTTAAATTTTGAATGGAAAGCAAGCTAGCAGCTAAACTTTTTTTTTCTAAACCTCCTCCAGAAACAATGTTATGCACCAAGAGATTCGTATCTTCTTGTTGTTAAAAACCTCTCTTGGGGTCCAAGAACTTAAAAATATGCAAACTAGGTGATTTAGAAATGAGAAAGGCTCCACCTAATGTCCCAAAGGGGCTGCAGTGTTGTCTGGAAATGGTGGCATCCCCAACTCCTGTCTCCTCTTGCTGGAATAGTGCCAACACCGTTGACGATCTTCAGGCTACAAGGTGACGTTATGAAGTACAAATGGGATGATTCCAAGTGTTTTCTGTCCATGAAAACACTCTAGGGCAACAGGAAAAGCCTGCCTATGCCTCCAAAAAGAATCCACGCTGTTGGGTCTGCCCGCTGATCTTGCGAGCAGGGTGTTCAGTCAGCCATCTTCTCACCGGAAGTCAGTAGGAATATTTTCTAAGGTATCCTGGTTGTTGACATCTCTACAGTACAATATTTCACTATATTCCTTCCATCTTTCTTTGATCTTCTTAGAATCAGTCTTTGCACTAATGGACATTAAAGAGCACACTCATTCAATGTGGTCCTTTTACTTTTAAAACCTGCATTCCCCATCCTTAAATCTTCAAATGGAGTGCTGATGCAATCCCTTGCAGCCTAAACAGGTACTGGTATTCTTGGGCCTATGTACAGTTATTGTAGAAAGTGCATTTCCTGTATTTTCTATAACCATTCTAGAATCAGGCAGTGCCAAAATCGAATTACATACATACATATATACATAAATATTCAGTTGAGCTTGTTGCCTTGAGTTTTTCATTCTGTTTGGGTGTGGATAGCATTTACATTAGTTACTATCTACTTGATTTCTGTAATATGTAGTGATGCAATTTCAGTGGCAAATGCCTTTTCTTGATCCATGACAAATGCCAATTTTGGTTCAGATCAGAGCCTCTGTTGGAGGGCTTCATCACACACCCCACGTACAAATACAGTCAAGGCTGATTTGTTCAGCCCTAATTTCTGAAGCCCATTCAGCAGTCTGTTAGAACTACTGAAATGGAGCAGAGCTGCAAAGTTCGTGTACAGAAAAAGAATATTGTTTAAAAACAGAGCCCATGAGCATATTAGAGAGATCTAGGTTAGACTTACACCCTTAGTCCACCGATGCTTAAAGAAATGCACGCTTAGACATGGCAGATATGAAAAGTAAGCACAAAAGAGTCCTTACATTCATTGCAGGTACAGCATTTTGATAGATAAATGATGTTCCATTTCTTCCTTCTGTTCCCTAAACTTAATACCTCTTGCCCTGCTTGCTGCAAGAGATGCGTGTAGAAAGGGGGAAAAATCTCCTAGGCCCATCCATGGCCTAGGATGGGGCAGCACACAGCCATGTGCTTGCTCCTGGTCCAAGGAGGAGAGAGAGAGAGAGATGAGGCCTAGCACATGGCGTCTCTCCACGGAGAGGAGCAGCCACGTGCTGCTTCCTCCTCCAGGGAAGAATCAGAGAGAAAGAGGAAGTAGGAGTGGCCACACACAGCTTCCTCAAAAGGCATGGAGAGCTTGCATCCTAGAGCAGCCATCCATATGCTGATGAGGCATGTTGGATTTGCCAGAATATCCAACAATTTCAAAAACACTGAAAGAAGTGTAAAAGCAAATAAAGGTCCCAACCACCACAACTGAAAAGGAGGGTCATTCTTTAGTATTCTTTTCCTCTAGCTTTCACCATTATGGTAATACACCAAAACTAAAATAGCCCATACAAATAACATGGTATGTCCTTATCTTTAACTTAAACTGATTAAATGAGTTGATATCGGGTAAAATGTTCTTTGAGATACTCCCTAACTGGTCCTCTCTATTATCTTGTGAAATACTGTCAAAAGGTCTGCATGAAAAAAAAATGAACAGGCACACCTAATCTTTTCATCTAGAAATCAGTATTGGACTTTAAAAGACAAAATAATTTCCCCAGTAATTCAGAATTCATTTTCTGTCTATTCTTTTGAAGTCAACTTTTATTCCCAGCTCCCTCGGTTCACATAAAGATTTCCTTTCTAATCACTTCCCATTTGTTTTATTTGATAATAAATGCCCAAGCTCCCTTCCAACAATTTGGATCTTTGCCTCTAGGTTGTTTTCCTTTTTTTTTTTTTAAAGAGCTGGATTTTCAGAATAGCAGAAAAAAAATGTAAGTGCTTTGTCTTTGAGTTGTATATAACAGTTTTTCTTACAGCCACACATTTTAGAATGTCAGTTGTCTTAGATTTTGCAGTATTATCCCAATGACACCCAGCTTTCATATAGTATATGGTAGCTTAGAGCAAGTCACCCTTTGTAATGCAGTCCAATACTACAATATATTTTATATCTGCCCATTTATCTACGCACAGAGAATAAAATATGCACGTAAATTGGCAGCTATTGTATGTGATTATGAATTGCTTTGTAAGCCACCAGGCATGCCTGTCGGCATTTTTATCCGTATAAAGCACTATGCTGCAGATACTATTTTTGTGTTTATTTTAACAACAAAAATAATTTCACTTTATATGTTAACTTGTATTACCGCTCCATCTCCCCCGAGGGGGAGTGTAATTAGCATCTGATTTAACTGCTGACCACCATACGGATGAATGAAGAACTAGGCACTGTCTACAAGGTTTGTAAAGGGCCTTCAGATATGTCATTAAGGTTGAGGTCCTTTCTTTGTGAGCTAGGTCCAAAAGTGTACTGCCGTAAGGGGCAATTTATAATTATCTAGTCTGAACTGTTACATGTCACAGGTCACAGCATTTGACCCACCCATTTTTGCATTATCTTCAGCAATTTTGGTAGCAAATAGTTTGATGAATGGAAAACACTTTTTTCAAGGATTCCTAGTGAAGAAGTTTTCACTAGAATGTTTGGAAAATCACTGTCATGCTCAACTTCCTTTCTGAGTTGAACACTGACCTCCACACTCAAGCAAGTTCTTGTTCTTGTATGACAGAGCTTTCCAAACTTTTCATGTTGGTGACACACTCTTACAGCAGGGCATCATTTCACGACACACTCTTACAGCAGGGCACAAGGCAGGCACTAGGACCTGCGCGGAATCACAGCAGGTTTGGAGGCAGCAAGGCACAAGGCAGGCACTAGGACCTGTGCGGAATCCTGGCAGGGCTCGGAGGCAGCAGCAGCCGTGACACACCCAGACACTGCAGCCGACACACTAACGTGTCCCGACACACAGTTTGGAAAGCTCTGTTGTATGACATAGCAGGAAATAGGAAATGGGATGGCTGTTCTCTGTATCTCACCAATACTAAGAAAGAGGACAAATTTGCACATGCAAATTTATATGGTAGGAGACACATTTAGAAGTGAGAAGTGTAATTTAAATAAAACATAATACTTTTCACCAAAGCAGAAAAGTTTGCATGAATATGTCCCGTGTGCAGGCTTAGATTGCTGTTTCGTTTTCTCGTCGTTGATGACATCTTAAAGAACCTACTCTTCGTTCTGATGGTTCTGTATCTTTAATCAGTCTGGAGAGCCCTTCAAACGAAAGAAATAGAGGATTGTCCTGTAGGAAATAAAACACATGACTGAACAAGGAATAGCAAAATGTCTCAGATTGATCCATTCGTCTCAAACGCTTTCCATCTGACTATATCTTCACTACTATGAGATTTAACTTTTTCTTTCAGTGCCATTACAATTGTGGAACTGTAATGCTGTTGTTGCAACAAATCATTTATTTATGAAAATGTCCTTATCCTCCATACAATACTGTTCAGAAGCTTTTGATTTGTATATTTACAGATCTCAAAACCCCTAAGATGAAGAAATTAAACTAGTTTGAGCAATTAAAAAAAGTTTAAGAAGCAAAATAAGTAGCCATCTAAGCATATTCAGCTCTATCTTTTTTATTTAAATGTGAATACTATTGCTCACTATAAAAAGTGGTTGTTTCCTAGATGTCATCAGCAATTGTTTAATATTTCTACTTCCTAAAGTGGTTAAGAAAATGTCCTGTATCTTCATTATACTTCTGTTATCTATTTTTATTTATCACATTTGTATCCCGCCCATCTCCCCCACAAGGAGGGACCCTGGGCGGTTCACAGCACAAATTTAAAATCAATAAAACTATAAATACCAATAATAAACATATATATATATATATATATATATATATATATATATATAACAGTTTGATCCAGGAATGGTAGATCTCATCCCATCGGTCGATAAGGCTGGACACGGCAGATCTAAGGGACCAGCCAACCCCAAGACTGGCTATTCCCCTCCCCAAGCATGGTGACATAACCAAGTCTTTAGGTTTTTTCTAAAGTCCAGGAGAGAGGGTTATCTATACATCTTGTTTGAAGTTTGAAAAAGTGGAGTGAAAGATATATATTTTTGAATTTACTATTTCTCAGCACAGTTTTGTATACCACATAGCATTATTTTCCTCATCAGCATCAAGCTTTTCATGAAGTAGATTTGCCTATGAAACCTGCAGCAACAAAGTTTTGAAGATGCAACAGGAGGCCTTGTTTATTTTTCTGCAGTAGGCTAACAGGGATAATTTTGGGTAAATTATAGATCTATCCAATTTTATAGTCAGTCACACTAGCACAAAACCAAAAAGAGAAAAACATTTGGATGTGATCTGAAGTGAAAGTTAAATGAGGACCTATGTGAGATAACTCTGGTCAATTTTAATTTTTTTTTAAAGAAAAATTAATCTTACCATTACTTTGACATAATATAAATTGAAGCATTCACAGTCGCAACATTATACTGAAGAGTGAGATTGGATAATCTGGTTCAGTGAGTTTTCCTCTTTGCTAAAGAATTGATGTGATTGAGAAGGACTTCAGATCTGTTGTTATAATTAGGAGTGGTCTTTCGCCTTAGGCCTTTCTCCTAGGTGGGAGACTGATTGGAATCCGAGAGCTTTGACATCCCGGCATGATATTTCCTGCAGCCTTTACCGTTCCTGCTGTTCAGTTTACACCAAATAATTCTGAAAGGTCAGACTGAAACTATACACACACTGCAGATTCAGAACCAATAACAGAGTTCGTACCAACACAACAAAGGAAAAACAGAACAAGTTTACCATTTAAAAAGTAAATTGTTTTTCTTTTCTGATGAGCACCATCACATTACAGTACAGTACTCAATTTATAACTATCCTGGTCCATCCCCATAAATTCAGGTTGGGTTTACTTATCTTGTTCAGCCATAGTCTGATTTGTTTCATTCTGGCTTTGGAAATGTAACTCAGGATTTCTGGATTACGTGTTATGTGAACCCAGACAATTAGGGTTGTGCCATAAACTTTGTTTAAGCAAACCATAGTTTAGTATAGATGTGTACAAGTTTCTTATAGCAGGTGACCAAGGTCCTCAGGGGAATGGGCAGGGCACAAGAATTCTGCCTGTTTTCTGGGAGGTTTAGAGATGAGGCTTAAGACACTCATTTTGTCACTTTGACCTCAGTTTGTATGGACAGGAAAGTTTTAGGGGAGAAATGGGTGGTTTAGTACAGCAAGTGAACAAAAATCCTTCTAAGAGCAGTGATAAATATTAAATGTTGTTATTCAAATCCTTTCATCCTGTGGGTTATATGGGTGGGGAGAGGGAGTTTCTTCCATTGTGTGTTAGAGTCTGGAGGGAAGATATAATGATTTCTGGATTTTTCCCCCCCCGGAGCATCCTGGTAATTTAAACAAAAGCTTACAGCAGAGCTTTCCAAACTGTGTGTCGGGACACGTTAGTGTGTCGGCTGCAGTGTCTGGGTGTGTCGCGGCTCCTGCCGCCTCTGAGCCCTGCCAGGATTCCACGCAGGTCCTAGTGCCTGCCTTGTGCCCTGCTGCCTCCAAACCTGCTGTGATTCCACGCAGGTCCTAGTGCCTGCCTTGTGCCTGGCTGCCTCCAAACCTGCCCTGCCAGGATTCCGCGCAGGTCCTAGTGCCTGCCTTGTGCCTTGCTGCCTCCAAACCTGCTGTGATTCCACGCAGGTCCTAGTGCCTGCCTTGTGCCTCGCTGCCTCCAAACCTGCCCTGCCAGGATTCCGTGCAGGTCCTAGTGCCTGCCTTGTGCCCTGCTGCCTCCAAACCTGCTGTGATTCCACGCAGGTCCTAGTGTCTGCCTTGTGCCTCGCTGCCTCCAAACCTGCCCTGCCAGGATTCCGCGCAGGTCCTAGTGCCTCCCTTGTGCCTCGCTGCCTCCAAACCTGCCCTGCCAGGATTTCGCGCAGGTCCTAGTGCCTGCCTTGTGCCCTGCTGCCTCCAAACCTGCTGTGATTCCACGCAGGTCCTAGTGCCTGCCTTGTGCCTTGATGCCTCCAAACCTGCCCTGCCAGGATTCCACGCAGGTCCTAGTGCCTGCCTTGTGCCTTGCTGCCTCCAAACCTGCCCTGCCAGGATTCCGCGGTCATAGTGCCTGCCTTGTGCCCTGCTGTAAGAGTGTGTCGCGAAATGATGCATGTCTAAAAAGTGTGTCACCAACATGAAAAGTTTGGAAAGCTCTGGCTTACAGGGTAATAAGACAAACGTAGTGTTGTTCAGAGTAGGTTAGCAAACAGGAACTCAGGGAATGAGAAAATTAAAAAGAAGCACAAGGATGGATATTTCTCTCTTTTTCCTTTGATGGTCTTCTGTCTCATGCTAAGGCTTTGAGTAGGAATGTGACAGAATGTAGAAAAGTAAGGTGACTCCAGAAGAAGTATGCAAGGTAAAGTTAAAGGTTCTCCCCGCACATTTGTGCAGTCGTGTCCGACTCTAGGGGCCGGTGCTCATCTCCGTTTGTTAGCCGAAGAGCCAGCGCTGTCTGAAGACGCTTCCGCGGTCATGTGGCTGGCATGACGCACGCAGAACGCTGTTCCCTTCCCACCGAAGTGGTACCTATTTATCTACTTGCATTTGCATGCTTTCGAATTGCTAGGTTGGTAAGAGCTGGGGCGAGTGTGGGAGCTCAGTCCGTCACGCGGGGCTGATTCGAACCTCCGAACGTGCGATCTTCTGATCGACAAGCCTGGCATCTTACCCACCGATAGATAATGAATTGCTGGGGCAGAAAGTCCAAGTGTGTAAGAAGAACATGGTTAACCACCACTTCCTTGCCATATTGATCTCCCCCAATTCCTCTTAGCAGCAGCAGCAGCAGCAGCAGCAAAGTAGTGATCTGTAATATTCAGAGTGCTAATACAACTTAAACATTATACCAGAGCATTTGCTAACTGGATAGACAACTGACTTTCTTTGTTGTGCCAGAAGGGCTTATAAGCCAATTTCATATACAATGAAATGCCAAATATTATACAATTCCAAAAGTAAAATGGCAAAAGGGAGAAATCAGGCACCCTTATAAGAGTTTGCTGCATAGTTACTGTAAGCATCCCTTTTTTGATACACAGTTATCCTAGCCCTAAATTTGCAGTCTTCCTTGTCAATCAAAAAGGGGTATTTCTGTGAGAAGGGAGGGACTGCTAGTAGCTGCCCCCCATTTCCTACCCCTTGTTACAATAAGCTTGTTTCAGCATAATATTTAATAAATCCATGTTACTCTGTTCTTGAATGCTATATTAACATAGTAATGTTGAGAGAAGAACTAATAGAAGTGGAACAAAAATATATTGCTTTGCTGGAAATAATTGAGGAATATTTCTTTAGATCCAGGAATTTTCTCGGCTTAAGACTAGTTGACTGAAACATTAGCCTATCTATCTTGGATCCCTTTATTTTGTTTAAAGGTAATTTATTTTAGTATGGCAGTATAATATTTTACTTAATGTCTTGGTTGGTTTCCTGGTTTTTAAAGAATATTAAATAACAAAGTGCTAACTACTGTGCAAAGGCAAAATGAGAATTAAGTAGTTAATTATGTTAACAGCCACATGATATCTAGTATAATATTTTGCCTCAATGCTCATATTTATCAAACAGATGAATCTGTGTTATTTTTTTAAAAAAAGAACTTGAATAAACAAATACAACAAATGCCAGTGTAAATTCCTGATTATCATCACTGAGGGACTTTAATAGCTTCTGGAATCATGAAGTGATGACAGGATTTTCATGGAGGGTATTGATTAAAATTACATTGTTGGCTTTATTACACTACAAGATTTATTTTTCAGTATCACAGTGAGGCTTAAAAAAATCAGAAGATCAAAGTCATCCTGAATAAATAAACTGCATTTGCAGTGACTTCATAGAGACTCAGGGGCGCAATGGCTCAGCGGGTAAGACGCCAGGCTTGTTGATTGGAAGATCGCAACTTCGGAGATTCAAATCCCTAGCCCTGCATGACGGAGTGAGCTCCCGCACTCGCCCCAGCTCTTGCCAACCTAGTAATTCGAAAGCATGCAAATGCAAGTAGATAAATAGGTACCACTTTGGTGGGTAGGTAACAGCGTTCCGTGCTTGTCATGCCGGCCACATGACCATGGAAGCGTCTTCGACAATGCTGGCTCTTCAGCTAACAAACGAAGATGAGCACCGGCCCCTAGAGTCAGACACGACTGTGTCGGGGAACCTTTACCTTTACCTTTACATAGAGACTCTCCTAATTGTGCAATGAATCGAAATTGGGTGTGTGTGTTGGGATGGGTGGGTGGGGGGTGGATTGGTCTTTTCAAACAAATGGGTTAAGCCTATTTTAGATCTTCCTTCGCAGCTTTGGTGTATTTCCTTCATTGCACTGGCAAGAATAGCCTTATTCTAGGACTAGCAGATCTGGGTTGCAAAAATCCAGACAACTGCTAGGTAGCAGGAAAATGATACCCTTGTTGTCACCCATTGGACCTCTTGATTTGTGTAGCCCAGACTTGATAGCTCTATATATACAGTACATCAGAGGTAGAAAATATTT
Organism: Charina bottae; assembly: GCA_023362775.1. NCBI lineage: Eukaryota > Metazoa > Chordata > Lepidosauria > Squamata > Charinaidae > Charina > Charina bottae. Next base: position 31,654,869 of record JALMGJ010000001.1, read on the forward strand.
TGGTAGTTCGTGACATTCTGTTTGATGGGAGGGACTCAAGAGGGTAGTTCAAGATACAAATATCTTTTACATAAATTGAATTTCTATGTCATGCACTAAATATTGGCAATTGTTTTCTCACTACTGGTCCTTCTCAGAATGGGTTGACTTTTGTCAAGATTGTGTTGTTTTTTAGCCAGTTCACAATATCTTTGTGTTAGTTTCTCTTTCCTATTACAGTAACATGCTAGAACCAAAAGTGCCTTGACAAATACACACATCAGAACCAAATAATTTGTTGAGAACAACAGCTCAACAAATAATCAAGGATGCTTTTATTTCAGATGAATGAATTAAAACATATCTTCACTGACCAAAATAGTCCACCACCAATTAACCAAGTAATACTTAAATGTATTACTTTTCTTAAATGTATTAATTAGCAGTTGAAATTTCTTCAGAACTACTAAGAAGTAGGTCCCACTGAGTCTAAGAGAATATACTCCCAGGAAAATGTGTACAGCACTTAAGACTAATCCATTTAACCTTTGCTACTTTTTAGGCAGTTGGTTAAGTTTACAGACTTCTATATAACCAACCTTTCCCATTGATAAAGTCTTCTGATTTCATTACTGAAAGGAGGCAGGACTGTTGTCTTCTTCTACAAGTCTACATTACCCTCAGAGAACTTATGACCAATTACAACTTGTCTTTCCTCCTAAGAGTCAATCAATGAGGTGCCTAAGCCAATTGATGCTTATTTGCTGGCCAGGAACAAGTGCACTATTTCCTTTAGTTTCACACCAAAAGGACAAAAGATCAATTTTCCTGTCTGCATAATAGAAAAAGAGGGCTACCAGATCTGGGCTGCAATACTCTGGATGACCACCAGGTGACAACAAAGAGTTACTGTACTTTTTTGTATCTGTTTGCAGCTCAAATCTGATAGCCCTGGTAAAAAAGAATGGAATTGCTGATGTATCTGTTGTGTTGGAAGCTACCATGCTGCTTCAGCTGTGAAGTATTTTTGGCTCCTTTTACTCAGTTTTGACCAAGCCTTGATGCTAGGATACTATCAGATGGGAAGAACTGCAAGCCAGGTGGCCTCACCAATAGCTGCATGGATTACTTGGTACAAGAGATCACTACGAAATGCAGCTGCTTCTAAATTGATGCTTGCTCTTTGCAAACAGAAGTTCATTCCCAATTTGCAACCATGTAAAATCTGCAGGAGGAAAGTGGGACTTGGTATAAGAGTAAACATCAACTGATTGGTGTAGGGCCCAAATGGCTTCACAAGCAGATTGGAAACAGTGCATGGTAATAACCTTCATGTAAATATTTTTCAGTTTTTGTCATCACCTGCATGTAGAAACTAACGTTAAAATAATTTCTTTCATGTAATTGAATTCAAAAATATCCTTCTGGTTCCTGGTAGGAAAGAAAGCTGTTAGAGTTTATTTTCAAAGTTTGCAAAGCAATATCAGCTATTTTGTGCATAGTGAATAACCCCCTGTAATCTTTACATAAAGATGATATAAACTTTATATCCAATAGCAATTGCTGACCACTTTAAATATATTAAATATATTTATATTTAAAACAAATAGTTGCTATCACTGAAAGAAAAAAGAGAGAAGTATTTTGGTCACGGCCTTTTTGTCCATTTGCATTTGGAATATCACTTAATAATGAATCATAATACCAGATACCTTTTAAAGAAATCCTCTTCCACACCTTTTGTGAATTCAGTTGTGTGGATTTTCAGTTAAATGAGTTGACAATTGTAACCCAGTTATTTTTCTAGCCAGAGCACAGGGAAAACTCATCAGTATCTCTCTCTCTACCATGGTAAGGTATGTGATGAAATCAACAGCTGTTCAGTACAGAAAAATGTAAGAGATGATGCATCATCACTGTGGGCCTTTGGAATTTGAATGTGGCAGGAGGTCATTTGGGCAAACTGCATCCGGCTTCCTTTTCTTTTTTTTCTGAAGACCAACCCTGCTTCCCAAAACCATACTGTATGTTGTATGATCTGGCAAGAGCAACCAAAGTTCAGAACTCACCACTGGAATTATGGCCAACAGAGCTGAGACATTTTCTCCCATATTGCAGCTCAGTTATTGTTAGTTTAGTTCTACATACATGCATAGCCACCATGCGAAGGAAGGAACACTATGCAGTGTTCAAGGCAGGAGAACTAGGAAGTTAAGGAAATTAAAGACAGGAGATAAGAAAAATAAAACAGGTAAGCCTAGTTAAACCAGTACCATTCACTATATATCTCCATACCATTCTGCCCTTACGTTGCTGCTTTCATCAAAATGATAAAAGCAGTGTTGCAGCACCACAAGCTCCAACTCTCTTGTACCTGTGTGTGTTGCCAAGTATCCACGCCTTGATCAGGGGCTAGGGCAATTGGTTCTTTTAGATCCAGAGATAATAGCACGCCAGTGGACAAAGAAGCTTAAAGCTTTATTATAAACTGAAGCAAACAAAGTTAAAAAAACACAAAGTATAACAAACATAGCATACAGAAAGAAATCATACATACCAAGCAAGGTAATACCTAATCTCCTATAGGCTGCCAGGAGCCCCCTAATAAGGACAGACGAGATACCCCAAGGTGGCAATTTTCACAGCACCCAGCACTCAGGCCTGTGTGGACTCCCAAAACTCCAAAGACAATCCCAGGGCTTTTATCAAAGCCTGGCTTCCAAACCCCGTGACCAAGCCCAGACTGACCTTGACTGGGATTCCTTCTGAGGCCCCGGCACCTGTCTATGACATCATTGCAATAGTCTGGGAAACCATCAGATAAGCCAGTGCCCAAGCATAAACAATTTCTTATCATCCCCCCCCCATTCCAAGCCGCTAGAGGGGTGGCTGGAGGAGTGAACTTATGCTTAAACTTAACAAGCTGGGGGTTTTCTCCCCCCCCCCCCCCACTTCCAACAAAGATATGTTCTGGAGGGCTGCTGGAGGAGTAGGCATATTCTTCTTCTCTCCCCCCTCCCATGCCAAACAGAAATAAAAACAAGCCAATTAAACATCAGTATAACTCAAAATAAACTCTAATCTCCTAGGTGTGGGGAAGGAAAATCAAAACATGCCACCTAACTCCTCGAAATACAAAGGTTGCCACTACACTGTGTGCAAGGTCATGATACACGTGCAAAAAAAGGACGTCTTACGTTGCAACATCATTCTGTGCTGGCTCGCCTCCAGAACAGATTGGAGAGTCTTGGCAGTCGGCCAGAGGTAAGGAATGCAGCCCAGAGTCACTTTGCAAGGATAGCCAAGAGAGAGACAAACCAGTAATCTGTGTGCCGATAGTCAAAGGAGTGAAGCAAAGAGTAGTCAGTAATCCAAACCGGGTCAAGGAGTCCAGAAGTCCGGGTAACGATAATCCAAACAGGGTCAGGAATGCAGGCAACAAGACAGGATACCAGAGTGGTCGCAAAGCCAAAATGCAACGTTGCTCCCACAACTCCCTCACTGCTTTGTTGGTAATTTATCAGGAGCTCAGGATCTGTCCTCTGGGTCCTGCAAAGACTCTCCCTGCCCTCTGCGTAACTCCCTAGCAGCCAGCCGAGCACTTTTCCTCCTGTCCTTTAAGGCGAGGCACACACGCCTCCGCCTCTGCCCTTTGGGGGATTCAGGTGAGCTGGGAGGCTGATGGGATCCAGCTGGCTGCTGGCTAGAGGGTGGGGACAAACCGCAATCCCCAGCTTGCTCCCCTGTAGCCTCGGTTACTGGCTGCTGGCTAGAGGGTGGGGACAAACCACCATTCCCAGCTTGCTCCCCTGTATCCTCAGGTATTGCCAACTCCTGTGGTGCTGGGTCATTGTCTGGGACCGTGCCTGCGTCTGGGGCCTCGCCTGGCTCCATCCCCTGGAGGTTTGCCAGGGGCAGCTCGTCTTCTGACTCCTCACTGAGGCCCTGGGGCAGAGGCTGAACCAGGACACATTCTTGCTCCCCTTGCCCCCTGCAGACACCCCTGGTACAAACCCTTCTTGCTTCCTTTGTGTTCATACATTGATTCATGTGCTGTTCTTTAAACCTCTCTCCTCTTGAGGACCTCATCACCAACATCAGCCATGGCACTTTGTCTTCCCCTTCCTCTCCTCCATTCACTTTTCCTTCAATGTTTGCTTTGCTTTTTGATACTCATTCATTCTGTCCATATGACCTGACCACTTGAACATCTTCTTTCATGCTTCTTTCAATCCACATTCGCTAAGCACTATTCATTCTTGACTCTATTGCTTCTTGTTTTACTACTTACACCAGGGCTTTCCAAAGTTTTCCCGCGGCGACGGGAAACCTGGAAGTGCTGCCGTTGCGGCAGCGTGCAAAAACCCGGAAGTGCTGCTGCCGCTTTCGATTTTTGCGCGCCGCCATTGGTGTGTCGCCGCGGGAAAACCCGGAAGCGCTGATGATGATCAGCGCTTCCGGGTTGTGTGGCGACACACCAGACTGTGTGTGGCGACACACTTTTGTGTCGCGACACACAGTTTGGAAAGCTCTGACTTACGCTTTTAAGTACTCCATTCCCACTGAGTTCAGCTTACTTTTATGTTGATCCTGATGTACTCTACTCTCACTTCCATATAACAAAGAGGACAGAAGATTCCTCTTATACCCTGCCTTTTTGTTTCTTTCAACAAAATTAATTCCTCAGATATTAACCACTAGCTTTCTACCAGCATTTGCACATTTGAAAAGATACTAATTTCCTCTCTTTAACAAACGTTCCACAAAAGTGCTCAAATTCATCTCCTTGCTCTAATTTATGTATTTATTTGTTTATTTTCTTAGATTTTTAATCATCACCATTCTATACTTGGACTACATTATTTCTGTCTTTTTCTCTCTATAAAACATGCAATCTCCTCTCATCCTCATTTGAATGGTTCAACATTAAGCAGGGAATAAGAGATACATGATGTCCCATTCATTGCTTAACATCTTTATTTATTTACTTTATTTATTTATTTATTTATTTATTTATTTATTTATTTATTTATTTATTTATTTAAATGTACTGTATTGGCAACTCCAGTGGACTCTTTGTATTTATGGATGCAAGGACAAGAAAGGTGGTCCTGTAGGCTCAAGTGCTCACCACTGATTTAAATGTTAATGGAAAAATACTTTAGCTTGCAGTTCATATGTTATGTAAATCCTTGTAGTGTTGTTGGAGATGTGTTGGTTAGAGTCACAAATGTACATGTACCTTTGTATGTAGATTATACCACGTTGTTCTCTGAGAACTTAAATGATTTGCAATGAATCTTAGATAGATTACGTGATGCATGGATCTGAAAATTACTGTATTAAAGACCAAGGTAACTGTGTATGACATGGGAAATAGTGTGAACAATGGCAAGTTATGCATAAATTAGAACAAGGAGATGCATTAGCATATTTTGGTAGAATGTTTATTAAAGATGATGAAAATGGATGAAAAAAAAATTCTAAGACACTCAAATGCTGCTAGAAAAGCTGTAGGTATTATGTGGCTTGTGGCCAGAAATACATATCTGTTGGAAGAAGCTAAAAGAAGCTGCGTATAAGAGCATCGTTCTATCCTCTTTGCTATATGGAAGGAAAAGTTGGGTATGTTAAAGAAACATGGAAGTCAGTGGATTTCAGTGGGAATAGTATATTTAAGAAATGTGTGTGACAGAACAATAAGAAATGGGGTAAGGTATACATCGAAGATGAATGAAAGTTGAGCCAATACAAAAGTGGGTGACCATATACAGAAGAAGCGAGTAAATGGCAATCTTCAGTATTAAGGGGTGTATGGAAGTAGTGGAAGCAAAAACTGTTTGCAGGAATAGAAACGTCTAGAGAGGTATAATGAATGGTCTAAGCTAGATTGAGCTCTAATTCCCATTCTTTTCCCTGCCTCAGACTTTTAAATTTTTCTGTGTATAGTACTGTTTCTTACTCCCTTTTTGCATTCTGCACAGTGTTGCTCACCCTGAAAAGTAATAGCGTGATGGACGTGTATGTATTAGGGAAAGATCGATTTCTCCCCTTTTTAAAAATAGTATAGTTAGCCTATTTTAGGGCTTATCCTATACTTTTTGTGTGCTTCCTGTCTCAGAATGGTGAGAAACCATGCAACCAATTTTTAGTAAATAAGTAATAATGTTCATTCAGTCAAGCAAATTGTTGATACTTGTGGTCAAAGGACACTCCAGGACCTGCAAAAAGAGCCAGTTTGGTCTAGTGGTTAAGGTGCTGGGCTAGAAACCAGGAGTCTGTGAGTTCTAGTCCCGCCTGAGGCATGAAAGCTGGCTGGGTGACCTTGGGCCAGTCTCTCTCAGCCCTAGGAAGCAGCCAATAGCAAACCAGGAGACTGAGAGTTCTAGTCCCGCCTTAGGCATGAAATCCGGCTGGGTGACCTTGGGCCAGTCACTCTCTCTCTCTCAGCCCTAGGAAAGGAGCCAATAGTAAACCAGGAGACTGAGAGTTCTAGTCCCGCCTTAGGCATGAAAGCCAGTTGGGTGACCTGGGCCAGTCACTTTCTCTCAGCCCAACTCACCTCACAGGGCTGTTGTTGTGGGGAAAATAGGAGGAGGAAGGAGTATTAGGTATGTTCGCCACCTTGAATTAATTATAAAAATAATAAAGGTGGGATAAAAATTAAATAAATAAACAAACAAACAAACAAACAAACAAATAAAACAGGCTCTTAAGGCCCATAGGTGGTCCTCAAGTCTCACCACTGATTTAAATGTTAATGGAAAGAGACTTTGGCTTGCAGTTCATGATAGGCTGTGTAAAACAGGGGTGTGCAGTACAATGTGTGCTCCATCTATGCAAATCTGCGTGGCTTGTAATTTATGGTAGAAACCCATTTAAAACATGCAATTACTTGAGGCAGGTGGTAACAAATGCCTTTGCTAACAGGCAGAATCGAAATGATAGCCTCCAGTTCTACTTTAAAAGGAGAGGAAGACATGAGAGATGAAGAGTTGTTAATAGGCGGAAGAGGTAGTCCTACCCATGGCATTTCCCATAAAGAAATTTTGACATTTGACAAACTAATTATATGTTTTGTGAACACACATATATCTTCTCTTTCATAAGGTACGGGATGGATGACCTTTGTAAAACAAAGGGAAGAAAAGGAACACTAAAAGCAGATAAGGCAATAAGAGAGAACAGCCTCAGGGGTGAAAAAAAATCACATAATTTAAAAATGTATTATTATAATGGTAATGTTTTCTAACTTCAGGCTAGAAACAAAAGCCTTTGGGGATTACCCATTGATTACTGTGAAAAAAAATTGGTTTGATTTATCCATGTATAAGGAAGTTGGGTCTGGAAATGGTAGAATAGCCTCCTCCGGAAGGAGTACAGGTAGTCCTTATTTAGCGACTGCTTCATTTAGTGACCATTTGCAGTTACAACAGTGATGAAAAACTAACTTTGCAATTAATCCTCGCATTTACGACCTTCACAGGTCTGTAAAGCAAAGGAAAGCTGAAGTAAGATTGTAAGCACAGTCGCAGTTTCACTTAGCAACCATTTTGCTTAACGACCGAGTTACCAGTCCCAATTGTGGTCACTAAACAAGGACTACCTGTATCTGACAGTGTGCCCATCCAGTCACCTTATAGCTTATGTTCTGCTATTGCTGTCTGCTGGGATGATTTTTCAACTTCCCACCCTACAACTTTGTAAAACTTTGAGATGTTTTGATTTGATGACTTTTTTTCCTAAAATACCCCCTTGAAACTCCTTTGCAAAACAACTCAATCGCCTCACGTCTAAGAGTGTAGAAAAACAGCCACTTGGCCAGACCACTGCAGCTTTCTTTGGACTTGCAAAAACTAAAAGAGTTGATTCTTCCAGTCAGTAGCTGACTGGAAGCTTTGGAAGGTACAGTCCATTAGAGACTTAATAGGGCTTCTAGAATTTCTCAGAAACTAGAGGAAAGGATAAAGTATCACTTGTCTCCTTCACTCTGAATACCAGCTTGACAACACAGCTATACTCCAAGGTGTACTTTCTGAGGTCGCAGGTCTCTATGCATTCACCCAGAAGCTTCGATGTGACCTACAGAACCCTTCTGAAAGTTGCCAGCCATTTTAATTGTTAAAATGACAGAAGGCATATACTGGAAATAATATTAATATTTTAAAAGATGTTCTTAACCTAATTTAAATATAGATTAAACTAAATCAAAAATTCTTTCTCATGGATACTTCTTTATCCATGTCCCATATATAGTATATTTTAGAATACAACCTCCAATTTGCCATTTAAAGCCAAATCCCATCTTTGGTCTGAAGATTATTTTGTTCTATGCTGTAGAACATGCTGGCTCTCAAATCATATTTCAAATCCCTTTTCTGAAATGTTAAGCCACCCTCCCTCAAACTTGACATACTCTAAATCTGTTTGGCCACATATGTTGGATCAACCATAAACGATGCTCCATGATAGCCACCAGACTGGGAAAGCTTGTTTAAAGTTTTTGTTTCTTAAAAAAGTACATGTATTGTTTCTGTGGTATCTTAAAGCCTGAAATACTTATAGGTAGTTCTCACTTAACAGCCACAATTGGGATCAGCAATTCTGTCACTAAGCAACATGGTCGTTAAGTGAAACATCACATGACTGCAAGACTTACAACCTCACTTTCACCACAGTCATTAAGCGAGTCCCCTACAGTTGTTAAGTGAGACATCACATGACCATGACTTGCAATTTTACTGCCAGCTTCTCTATTGACTCTACTTGTCGGAAGCCAGCTGTGAAGTGCACAAATGGCAATCGTGACTGCAGGACATGGCAACGGTCGTGAGAGGACTGGTCGTAAAGTTACTGTTTCAGCACGTTGTAATTTTGAACGGTTGCTAAATAGGGCAGCCATTAAGTGAGGTCTACCCTGTACTGTGGTATAAATTTTGCAGACTAGAGAGCCAACCATGATGCATCGGACGAAAGTTGCACAAGTCAGTTTTAGTTTTTTAGGTCCTATGTTCATCAATTTCACTATACCAATCTAAAGGCCAGTTACAGGTGTTATACACCCACCCACACACCCTCACTCAATCAGTAAGTAGAAGAGCAGCGTGGTGAGGGTAGAGCTTATTGTAAAGGGAGTTTGCCAAAAAGGTTGTAGTAACATCTTCCCAGGGTGGCTGCTGTATCAAATATACCTCTAAGTCATAGCTTCCCAAACTGTGTGTCGCAAAACAACCCGGAAGCGGCGGCAGGGGCGTGCACGACGGCTGCGTGGGGGCGGGGGTGTGAATGGCGGCGGTGGCAGCGACGACGGCAGTGGCACACCATCAGCGCTTCCGCGTTTTAGCGAGGCCGCTGCCACTGCCGCCGCTGCCGTGCACGCCCCAGCCGCCGTGAGCCCCCCGCGCCGCTGCTGCGCAAGACCCCGCTGCCACGCACCCCCCCCGCGCCGCTGCCGCTGCCGCTACCGCCATTGGTGTGTCGCCAACGGCGGCAGTTTGGAAAGCACTGCTCTAAGTGTAAGCCTTTAAAATGTAGTAGGAAGATTGTTCATAATTCCAGCTCTCATTAATATTTACTTATATGGAATTATTTCTTCTCTATATTTCTTATTTAGAAGCAAACCTCCATATCTGGATGATTTCAGAACTTCGACTTGCTGTCTTTGCATTCTATCTTCCCCTCCCCTGAGATAAGCGAAGTGTTGCATTTTCGAACTCCCCATGATTTTAACTTCCAAGATTTCAGATAAGGCAATTCCCTTCAACCTTCTCTCTGTCTTCCTTATCTTGAGTGTGATGGATTGAACTCTCTTATTGCACAATCCAGTTCCTGGCAATGGGATAATGTGCCTCAGATTCTGTTTATGCTTACGACAATTGTGTGTATCAACATTGTATGCAATAGGAAGTGTAGAGCCTAGGAAGACATAATATAAGTTTGGCAATACATTGGGTTTTTTCCCCCCCTTAACTCTGCGTCCAGCAGATATTAAGCTCTGCCACACCACCATCCACAGGATTTGCAAAGTGTACCCAAAGCACAGTAAAGCCAACCAGCAATTCTTTCCATTTGTCCTCACCAAATGTGACTTTCAGCTTGTTCATCATGGTGCTGGGATTTCATTCCAAGCCCAAGCTGGCAGGTCTCCAGGCAAATGTCATCTGTGGGGCCTAGCTATTTGAGGGACCACCTGTAGTGTCTATCTGATTTATCCCTACGGGATTGGCCTGCTCTGGATCCCATCAATTAAACAATGCCTTCTACTGTAATGGGAGCCAGGAGGTGGGCCTTCTCTGTTGCTTCACCTGCCCTGTAGAACAGTGTCCCACCAGAGGTTTGCATGGCCCCCACTTTGCCTGCCTTCAGGTGATCTTTAAAAACCTGGTTGTTTCCCCAGGCCTGGAGCTTTGGGGTAGATGTTTGGTAGGGTCCCCTTTTAGTGGTGGATGAAATGGAGGTATATGGTGACTTTTGTGATTCTCCTCCACATACCAATTGTGTTTCACTTTATGCTGTACATTGTTTCCTCTGTATTTTATTGTTTTTGTGAAGCTGCCCGAGTCATTTGGGGGTGGCCAGCCTAGAAATGTGAATTAAATTAAATTAAATTAAATTAAATTAAATTAAATTAAATTAAATTAAATTAAATTAAATTAAATTAAATTAAATTAAATTAAATTAAATTAAATTAAATTAAATTAAATTAAATTAAATTAAATTAAATTAAATTAAATTAAATTAAATTGTTCCTCCAAGGTCATTCCAGGAAACTCCTTGGTGCCATCCACCTACATTATCTATTGTCTTCTTATACTTCTACTGCCCTCAACCTTGCCAAGTATAGTAGTTTTTTTCTAGTCTGTCATCCATTCACATCTGTCTATGAAGGTTCTCAGTCATCCAGGTGGAATAGTCTGTAGCTTGAATCATGTCAACTGGATTTCTATTTTCTCAGTGGAAACGTTTCGCTCCTTATCCAAGGAGCTTCTTCAGTCTGAGCATACCAACTTTGCTCAGACTGAAGAAGCTCCTTGGATAAGGAGCGAAACGTTTCCACTGAGAAAATAGAAATCCAGTTGACATGATTCAATCCATTCACATCATTCATTCATTCATTCATTCATTCATTCATTCATTCATTCATTTATATTTCTAACTTATATCACCGCCCATCTCCCCCCATTTCCAGAGGGGACTCTGGGCGGTTTACACAAAGCCAGCAATTAAAACATATAAAAACTTATAAAATACAATACATAATATATCTCTATATGAATTAATTAAATATATAAAACCCAAGAGGCTCTGATGTTACGTTTAAAAGAACACTACGGAGCAAGCCAACCCCAAGAGGAGCTATTACTCCCCCCATCCCAAGCGAGGTGGCAGAGCCAGGTCTTCAGTTGTTTCCGGAAGGTCATAAGTGTGGGGGCTTGCCTCACCTCCAGGGGCAGAATATTCCAGAGGGCGGGTGCCACTGCCGAGAAGGCCTGCCTCCTGGACCCCGTCAGATGGAGTTCTCTTGTAGACGGGGTCCGTAGCAAGCCCCCTCTGCATAACCGGGTGGGGTGGGTAGATGCTCTGGGGATGAGGCGGTCCTTTAGGTAACCTGGTCCCATGCCATGAAGGGCTTTAAAGGTGACAACCAACACCTTGAATTGGACCCGGAAGCAAACTGGTAACCAATGCAGCTCGCGCAGCAGAGGTGTCACATGTGCCGATCTTGGGGCACTCATAACTGCGCGCGCAGCCGCATTCTGGACCAGTTGAAGCTTCCGGATACTCTTCAAGGGTAGCCCCATGTAGAGTGCATTGCAATAGTCTATATGGGAGATGACAAGGGCATGAGTGACTGTACGGAGGGCATCCCGGTCCAGGAAAGGGCGTAGCTGGCACACAACTCGAAGTTGTACAAATGCCCTTCTGGCCACGACTGCCACCTGCTCTTCAAGCAGGAGTCGTGAGTCCAGAAGGACACCCAGATTCCGCACTGTGTCTGAACGGGGTAGTGCCACCCCGTCCAGATCTAAAGGTGACAACTCCCTGGATCTCGAGGCACCATCAATCCACAGCCACTCCGTCTTACCAGGGTTCAGCTGAAGCCTGTTGTTCCCCATCCAGGCCCCCGCAGCCTTCAGACACTGAGAAAAGGCAGCCACTGCATCACTTAGCTCACCCGGGATGGAGATATATAGTTGAGTATCATCAGCATATTGATGATACCTCATCCAGTGTTGGCGGATGATCTCACAAAGTGTGTGTATTTCTGTTTGCTGATCACTTCAAAGGAGTACTCAGGATTTATTTGGCCCAGGACTAACGAATTGGTTCTTGCAGTTAAGGGAAGTTAATAACAATTTAAAAAATTCTTAATTTCAAGAAGTAGGTTACTACATCCTTCCTATATCTAGCTTTTATATCACAATGGGCTTGCCCAGAGTGAATGCAGTTCTCCTGGGCTAAAAGGGTACCCCTCTTCTACCATGAGGGGTGTGGTGGCTCAGCGGGTAAGACACCAGGCGTGTCGATCAGAAGATCGCAAGTTCGGAGGTTCGAGACCCTAGCCCCGCATGACGGAGTGAGCTCCCGCACTCGCCCCAGCTCTTGCCAACCTAGCAATTCGAAAGCGTGCAAATGCAAGTAGATGAATAGGTACCACTTCGGTGGGTAGGTAACAGTGTTCCGCGCGCGTCATGCCGGCCACATGACCGTGGAAGCGTCTTCGGACAACGCTGGCTCTTCGTCTAACAAACGGAGATGAGCACCAGCCCCTAGAGTCGGACATGACTGCACTAATGTGAGGGGGGAACCTTTACCTTTACTTCTACCACAGAGTATCAAACCAGAATTGGGTTCAAATATCCTTCGAACTGCAAACATCATGGGTGAGCATGATAACATTCATTGTCACTAATTCTCAGCTTAGCCAAGCCTACTTCACTATTGTGAAGATAAAATAAAGGAGAAATCTTAATGTAATAATGCAGAAGGTAAGAAGGTAACAATGTTTGAAGGTAAGATTTATTGTTGTTTGTGTATGTGTGTGTGTGCATGTGTTTCTCAAGACATGCATTATGGTGGATGCAGTATCACAATTGCACACATATACCAAAGGGTGGGGCTTGGATTGTAGCAATATGTCTGCCATGTTGCCCATTTTGACCCCCACCCCCACCCCCACAGGCACCAGTGCCATGAATCATGTAGTGACAAACCCATCATTTAATTTGCAGCTGACTTTACATTACATTTAGAGTACATTTTAAAAAATGATCCCATATATTCATGCTGAGAGCTTCAGGAGACTTCAAGGTGTTGTGCCAGGGGTCACATTCAAAACATTGGCAAGGCAAAGACAAAGAAGTTACAGAGGCCAAGAAAAAACTAGATTTGATTATATTCAAGTTACATTTAAATGTACATATAAATGTTATTAAAATTAAATTGAATACTGCTAATATTACTCCTGAGAGCCAATTTGGTGTAGTGGTTAAGGCACCAGGCTAGAAACCAGGAGACCATGAGTTCTAGTCCTGCCTTGGGCACAAAGCCAGCTGGGTGACCTTGGGCCAGTCGCGCGCTCTCAGCCGTAGGAAGGAGGCAAGGGCAAACTACTTCCAAAATCTTGCCAAGAAAACTACAGGGCTTTGTCCAGGCAGTCACCAGAAGCCAACACTGACTCAAAGGCACCCCCCCAAAAAAATTACTCCTGGGCAATTAATCATTTTTCCTTTCTATCATACTGGAAATATGCGCACAGGCTTTGGCGACCATACCCCCAACTTTGGGGCTGCTTCACAACTATATGGGACTGCAATCTCTGGGTGCCAACTTCAGAATTAGCTAATATGTTTCTGTACAGCAGTCTTCCTAACCTAGTGTTCTTTGTCTGTGCTGGACTACAAATTCCAGAATTTACAGCCATCCTTGCTGGGAATTCTGGAAATTGTAATTAAATCTCTGCAGATTGATTGGGATTTGCTTCAGTATGTTACTCGGCTTTACTTAGGCCTTGTAAAGCATTTCCAGCAAAGAAAATCACTCATCCCGTGGATGTTTAGAGACAGAGAGCACCTTGTTTCATGGTTTTGCTTCTAAGGGGTGCATAGCTTGAGCTTTTCACACACACAAAAAACCTTTTTGAAGATGCACACGCCCCAACACATCTGGAAGGACAAAGGCAGGGAAAACGTCCAACTGTTCATGTCTTCTTTCAGCAAAACAGTTGTTCATGAGATGTTTCTTTTGCACCGTTGGAGAAAGACAGAAAATTAAGGACAAAGGTTTGCAAAACAACATACTATTCAAGTGCTGTTACATATTTTCCACATGTGAAGAACTTTCCTAATGGATATAAAGGCAACTGGCACATATTTGTGAGCACATATCTCTATTTTTCCATGTTTACCTGAATGAAAGACTATCTTGGATTCAAGAGGACCTTATCTGGCACCCTGAAGATTAGACCAACAAAAACAAAGCAAAACAAAACTCTTCTGTGTCTCCATTATTGTATCTGCAACAAATCTATGACACTCCTCCCATTTTAAAGTTAAATTATTTGGGAAAAATAACTGCTATTCATTTCCAGTAAATGCAGCATGTTTATCTGGAAGGAAAGGTTTCCCATTACCTCCATGTACAGATATAATTTGCAGATTTTTATGATTGTTTTTATGCAACTCCAGGGCATTGCCTGTAAGCAAAGCTTCTGTGTTACAATAGACTGCAACTGTTATCTATAAATCTAAGAGTAATTTCGTTGAAATGCTGGGATCTATAACCAGATTATCTAGGAATACTTTTTTGGAATTAAACCTATCAGCACCAAGATGCTTCCAGTGATAATTTCAATAGCAAATGCCTAATGTAAGGAGAATTTTGCTCTAAATTCTTCATCCTGGTTGAGGTAAACTGAGTTCAGTATATTGAGGATAGTCTAATTTTCCCATATTTTCCCCTGCCTTAATCTGACAGCAAAATGCACCAATAATCACAGCTTTTAGAGCCCTCTGAGTATGATAAAGTAAGAAAGATAATACCATAACTGCATCTTAGCCAGCAGGATCAAATAGCAAATAGCAGCTTATTTACTTCATATGCTGTCAAGGATGCCTTGATCATTCGTACTCTGTCCTCAAGTAGGCATTTAGAACTCAATTATGTCCAGCTTCTAGGCATATACAGTATATACAGTTGATACATTTATTAGGTGGCATCATTTTGTCTTTCTCTATTTTTTTCCTTTGGAAAAAAACACCCCTCCTCTATATTCATGGAAAGTTAAAAAGAAAAAGGGTTCTAATTTATTCATTATTCAAATTGGACAAAGGTTTAGAATTTCTTCTTCAAACTTGGAGAGGTATTGTGCTTTGACATGAAACATGAAACTGTCCAATTGTCCTCCTGTGTTCAGGTGGTTCTTCTGTCTTTTGTCGTGCTGCAGGAATCCAATGTTTTGTGTGGAGTGGCAGAACAGAAGCCCTCCCTGCAATTGTCGATCACTCGACATCTGAATACCCTTCTGTCGTTTTGAAAGGAATGTTTTAGGCATTCAGTAATGTATCACCAGGATGAACCTATCACCACTCAGACCATTCATTAATAAACCTCCACGTTGGTGCCATTTTATTACTCCCTTTGTTTTTTTAAAAAACAGTCTTTTAGATTTGCCCTACATAATTTTTCCAACTAAATTGATAAACTATTAAAATACTTGTATAATAATACTTAAATGAAAGAGTGTTGCAGTGCTAATTAAATCATTGGTGGTTATGTAGTTCATAATAACAATATAGACTTAGGGAGGGAGGAATTGAAATGTTCAGATGAATTGGATTTCTCCCTATACACAGCAGCTACAGTATATCATAAGCTTGCAAGCAGCAATATATGTATGTATGTATGTAAGTATGTATGTAAAGGTTCCCCCCGCACACTTGTGCAGTTGTGTCCAACTCTAGGGGCGGTGCTCATCTCCGTTTGTTAGCCGAAGAGCCAGCGTTGTCCGAAGACGCTTCCACGGTCATGTGGCTGCATGATGAGCGCGGAACGCTGTTACCTACCCACCAAAGTGGTACCTATTCATCTACTTGCATTTGCATGCTTTCAAATTGCTAGGTTGGCAAGAGCTGGGGCTAGTGCAGGAGCTCACTCTGTCACGCAGCGCTCGGGTCTCGAACCTCCAAACTTGCGATTTTCTGATCAACAAGCCTGGTGTCTTACCCACTGAGCCACCATGCCCCTAGCATGCATGCATGCATGCGTGTGTGTGTGTGTGTGTATACACACACACGCACACGCACACACACATAAATATTACATATGTGTGTGTGTGTGTTTGTAATATTCCCAATACTGTTGCAAAATCAAATGCAAAATCAAACACAATACATTTTAGCTGGCTGACCTTGTCTGGGCTTGGAAGCTGATCAAGACTGAGCCTGGTTAGTACTTGTTTGGAAGACATTCGGGGAATTCCCAGCTGCAGGTTAGATTGAGGAGCTGAAAAACATTCTAGAAGAAGGCATGGTGTTCCATACTGCTCCCCCCACCCCCCCAAATTGCAAAGAAGAGTCCATGAAGTCACCAGAGCTGAGCTTGATTCATAGGAGCTCTTACCATTTTAATATTTCCAACCCAGTGCAATATTGGAAAGACATTATATCAAAGGGGCTCAGGATCCTGTCTGGAAACTGAACAGGATGGTCCCAAATTTGATAAGAGCAGAAGAGCTGGCAAAAGAAAGAGCAAGCTTGAAAATGGGTTGGATTTTACTTGAGAAAATATTTCAGGGGAAAAAAAATCCTCAAATGCTCTTCTGGAGAGGTGCTGCAGTTGGGCAGCGTCTCCGAATGCTGTTGATTGCTTCATTCTCAGCCCCCTTCCCTTCTCCCTCCTGGTCATAGGACATCGAGCAGAGCGTATGCAGCTTGCCCTCTGTTTTCCAGTGCACACATGCACACAAGCACACACAGTGGCACCATGAGGGGAAATCAGAAATACAGACGTAACCTGCCACTTTGTCACACAGAAGAGAATGCCGATGCCTTCTATGGCCACCGCTGATAAGGGGTTGGAGAGAATTCCAGAAGTCAGGTTCCGCCTGCTTTCCCTAACTTGTTATTGTCAGTCAAATGTAAACTCTCTGTAAGTGGATAATTAGCACAGTAAAGAAAAGGCCAAACTAAAATTTTGCTTCCACCTAATTGTGCTAATTTTTAGACAGGGTGTGTGGGTTGGGTTTTTGTTTCTTTTGTATGTAAGAGAGCATTGGAAATGACACCTGCCACCAGTGATCTGAACTGGTAGAATCTACTTGATCACTGCAAGCAGGGACATCTGCAGCAAAGTGAGATTTCAACGAGATGATAAAATGTACATAGTGATGGCAGAATGAAAGTTCTGTTCCTTTCGTACTTGCACCCAGTGTTGTGATGAATGTGCAGAAGGAGTGAAGTCTGCATTGCAATGGTGCAACACATGTTTTGTCATTTGGCTCTGCCCTCTGAGTGCACACGATTGCAAGTTTTTATTCTCTCATTCTGCTGTTCGCGTGGACCAGGATTTATATTCTTTGAGTTCTTGTAGGAGAGAGGGGGAAAAACATACACAAGAAAACCTTCAAGTGAGCATCTCAGGTCCCCTTATCTCCTTAATTCTTGCATGTGTAAGCATTCTATTTAATCCACAGATTTCAGCTCTTGTTTAGTTTGTTGGGAAAATGGCTAGCATCTCATGCCTTATTTTTACTACCTCCTGATGTCGAAGGATCTGTCTCCTGACTCATTAAAATCCACCAGACTTTTTTCTTGAATGCTGTCAAACATTGGCTACGAAATGCCAGGTCCATTCAAAGGTCTGCAGTTTCTCTGTTTAACCATTCAACATGTCCTTTCTCTACACACTGATCTATGAATCCAGCTGGATTTGAACCAAGCACACAGGAAGGGGCAGGGGGAGAGATTAATTGTTTTCTTCCCTCAAGGATCCTGTGAAAATCCCCATCCTCACCTGAAGCTACTCTTAATCACAGCAAGAAAGCTTCTGCTGATACTGGCGTCACAAACAAATACACCTCATTGGAAGGGGGAATGGAAATGGAGTAGAAAATAGAAAATTTCACATGTTTAAATGTGAAATTGCTTAATGCTACACTTTTGAACCTATATGTGAGTTGAGTATCTTTCTTCTTTAAAATCTGCACTGTAGAAACTTTTGCATAAAGTATTTGCACCACCCTAGGTGTGGCTCCCACACTGCCATATTCTTGAGCAGTTCTTCTGGCTCAACTACAGTATAAGAGGAGCCATTTTGAAACTGGTTCTCCCTTGGAAACATGGGGTCTCTGGGGTCTTTTCCTCCTTGGGGGGGAACTCTTGGTTGCCTGCATGCCTGCCTCTTCTTCTCTTGAGCTTCTGCTGCTTTCGCAGGTCTTATAAGATAGCTACCCATCTTCCACTCAGTATCCCAGACCTTCCCCCCCCTTTTTGTGTAGAGCAGGACTAAGAGGATTAACGTGAGAGGACTTGCAGCAACTCAGAACAGGAGAGGGTGATGCTTTTCACTCTTGGTTTTCAGCATTTTGGCAGAAGTTAAGATGATAGTCGATCATTTCCAAACTGGTTTTGTGGGATTGGAAATAACAGCAGTGTGGAAGTGCCCTTCATGGGGGTTGGCAATGCAATATTCCGGGGCGGGGGGGGGGGAACAGAGAAAATTATTTGCACTTTTCCTTGTATTAGGAAAACTGCTTACATTATGTATATATATATTAGGACAAATGCACACATGTATGACTTTTCATGATGTTTTTTTTTGTTAAAAGAATTTCAAACAGATGTGAAAATGAGGTGAACCAGTTTAAGCGTAGTAAAATGAGAAACCACAAAATCAAAATGAATAGGTAGGTAGGATACATCAATAACATTTATATAAAGAAGTATCTGATTTAACTGAGAAATTCCCCAGCTGGATTTTTGAGGACAGTGTAACCTTTCAGTTTGGTTCTTTCCTATATTTTACATAATCACTTTGCCGCAAATAATATCTTTATTCTTTATACACAGGAGACAGTAATATAAAGGTGATAATGGGGAACCCCTCGTACGGTAGTGTTGGTGTATATCATCCAAAGTCAAAGAGATGAAATGTATTCCAAGAATCATGATGCTGACAGAGAGCAGTTTGCAATCAACCCAAACCTTGCAAACATTGAATCATGTTGTTATGAAATCTGGATTCAGCAATGAATGACTCACTGTTGGCAACTTCTGTCCTATCAGTATGCTTTCTGTAGTGGAATAGAGGGCTGGTGTTTGATATCATCTTGGAACGTTTTGCTCCCAGAATGGTAATAAGTAACAGAACACTGGAGCTTCTATTGATCAGATCCTTAAATTATTCCAGGCGTTTACCAGTCAGTACACAAAATCTGCATCAAATCACACAAACCACATTGTCTCCAGGCATAAAATTGTACACAGTCTCTGTCTCTGTAAGGCACTTTTTCTTGCTGCTTGTCAGTTCTTCTAAAATTTATTTCTCGGCCGTATATTTTCAGCCACAATGAAGAGCACCATTAATTGGCACTGGGTGTCTAAGAAAACAGAGGAACCCGATAAAGAGATAAACAGGCTTGCAGATCAGAGATTCAGTGTTAAACCTACCAGATGATGAAGTGTGCTTGAGCAGGGATTGAAAGCATCACACAGAGGCATAGATTTGTAGGTCAGAAAAAGATCTGTGGGTCATCTGGTTGAACTCCTCACATTGATCATTCTCAACCCGCTCCTTTGAGGTTAATGCATGTGGTCTAGCTTTTGGCTTTTTAATTTCTTTGAACCTTGTTTTATCCCCTAGCTCAGGACAGAGGAAAATGTTATGGATAGAGCGATCTCATGGAGAGAATAGGGGGGAATTCATGGTGAAAAATGTATGACCTGTTAAGCACTACTGGATTTACTATGTTTTATTCCCCCCCCCTTTGTGTGTGTGTGTGTGTGTGTGTGTGTTCTTTTATTTTGCCTCATATTGATTTCAATGGGAAGGAAAATAAATATGCCAGCTCCAGAGCAATTGAACTGTCAGAGGAAAGAAAAGTCTTTGGATCTGGTATCATGTTTTGAATGTTCCCTCACGGGAAAAGAACTAAACAGGCCTAAAACAAAACTTCCTGCAGTACAAACTAGTATTTTAGGCAGAAATATTTGCTACAGCCCATTCTATGAAACGTAAGCACACTGTATGCAGGAAGGTTTTGATATAGAAGAGTATCCAAAAAATGGCTTTTTACACAAATGAGCACAAGTACCTGCTCTGCAGTGGTTTGGTCTACATTTGTGTAACTTGGTTAATCTTTTTGATCTGGATAATCTGATAAAGAACCCTCAGAAATATACCAGCTGCCTATATTGGCTTCCCCCCCCCCCCCTTGATAAATAAACCCTAGGGATTTTTAAAATCTTATTCTTAAGGTGTGTGACAAGCTCTTTAGAATTTCTCTTGGTAATGTTTTTGAGCCAGCTTGGAGGGGGCAGAAGGCGCCACTATTCATGTTGCTGTTTTGTTGCACAACTTTTGTCATTTGGAAGCCTCCCTGGCTGCTCCAACTCGATGGTAAAACACAATTAAACCCTTGAGATGTAATTAAACTGTGGAAAGCCAGGAAGTATGTAGATTGCTGCAGAGATGATTAGAAACGGAAAATAGGACAATAGCACACACCCTTTGGTCACCTCACAATAAATAAGTACAATAAAGCCCCGCTGCACCCACGGGAATTTCACCTAAATTCTCTTCTTTGCATGAAATTTCAAAATGTTATCAAACTGAACGAGAGCCTGTTGGGGGAAAATGGAGGAAAAATGTTTGGCATGGCATTATGAAATGCTGCTGCCAGTTGGCAATACAAGCAGCTCCTGATAGAAACGTGGATGGGATGTTCTCACCTCCTTTCTAAATTCTGAACTTTTCACCCTCTGTATCTGTGAGGAGCTAGATAGTACTGCATTTTTCTTCTTGGGATGGTCCTGTTTCTAAATGACAATGAGCTCGTGGCATACACACATGTTGTGTGTCGTGTACGTGGGACCCTCTTTTCCAATGGACAGAACAAGCCAACTCAATTTGAAACAAAGGATTCCAGGTGTAGAAAGTCAATTGGATTGTGTAGCTTGTCCCTGTGATGTATTGATTAGCAACCAGTTTACAAACTACACATTGGCCAGTTATCCAGACAAGAAAGGTCACTGTTTCAAAATTCAGAAGAGCTTTACCCTTGGCTTGATTTAACGCTGTCCCCACAGCACTGTTGGAAGGGAAATACAGGAAAAACCCCTTTGTTGAACGATGGTGCCCCTGTGATGCAGGTGCAAAAGAAACCACAGCTCATGTCTGTTATACTGCCAGTTCTACAGGGACACTGCTCCTCATTAAATTGCCACGTATTCCGACTTATTTTACTTATATTACCTATTAGACAACAAAGAAAATGCCTTGCCCTTAAACGTCGTTCAGTTTTGTTACACCGTCTGTAAACTCTGCCTTGCTAAGAGCTGTCACTGTTAGTGCATATCCAATGTCTCACTATGCTGGTCTTTTTTTTTTTTTGTCGGTCTATGATCATAATAAAGTCTATAAAGTGTAGTGCAACTGCCAAGCACTTGGTAGTGGATACCTTCAAAAGAAGTAATATCATCAGTGATGTACGTTAGTGGCTATTTTTATGAACTTCCAGTCATTTCAGAGGAAAAGAATATTTACAGTAGAAGCTTCAGCTGTTCACTATACTTTTTGTTTTCCAGCCTCATAACAATACTGACATATGGTCTCTGGGTGTTCAATTAATGGAGAAATGTTGGTGTATCTTTGAGCGGCATGTCAGTGGGATACCAGTTGTCTTAGTCCAGCTACCTTGTTATCTTAATTCAAACCGAAAACCAGCTTTGATCAACTACAACTTTATTGTATAAGCTGTTTCAATACACTCTTGTCTGGTTCACTCACTCTGAAATACATGAAAAGGATTTATATTTCACACTGGACAGGAAGTCTCATTTAAATGTTTCCTGGTTTTGATCTCCTTAGGGGGAATTAATTTGTATTCCTGTTTGAAAAAATAACAAGCGGTATGGCATTCCGTTCATTAAATCATTTAAACAGTCCCAATATGAGCTCCTGGGCTAATGAGTTATGCATCACAATTCTGAGCTGCTCAGCCTTTTTCTGGAGGCCCAGATATGGGGAGAAAAGAGGAAGAACGTGAGAGTGAATTGAACACATAATGTTTCCTCACTTGTTATGGAAATTGATCGGTACAAGCCTGGGACATGCAGTCTATCAGTTCAGAAAATGTAATAGCCATTAAGGGACAGCTATGATTTAATTCACAGAGCTAGGGATGGTTTGAAATACAGCTAGGCATAAAAGGATTGTGCCAGATTTTCGTCCTTAACGATGGAAGAGAGGAATGACTCATTTTAGAAATGGTCTTCAAAACCTCCTTGCTCCTTGTGCTGATTGTTGCTGTTTCGCAACTGTTTCTATCCCTGCTGTAAAGTTTTGGTGACCCAAGTGAATTAAGCAAACACATACACAGTGTGGAAGAGTGTGTCATCACACACATTTGACCATGTGATATTCAGGGGAAATAACTAAGTGGTAACTGCACTTTTTGGCCTTGTACTTTTCCTGACTCAGAATAAACATGTTTCACAGATGCATTATTCTGCAAGGAAAATTGAAATTGTACTCACCCCAATTCTATAGAGTTGAAAACATTTTGTTGCTTGAAACTAAAGAATGAGATGCCACCACTTGCCAGCATTCAAAATATGCCTTCCTCCTGAGCTAGATGGAAAAGCCAGGTCTTAATTGCTCTCTTGAAACCCTGGAAGGAAGAGATAGACTGCAGAGGGTGCACCATGACTTAACCAGCCATGAGGGGCAGGGATACAGCTGAGAATGCTGAAGCGAACACCACAGAGATCCCTATCCACTTCTTCACGACTCATAGACTCAAACTGATCCCAGATTACTTCACAAGATGAAACCTCAGTAATTTCCATTACTGTAGCATGGTTCAGCTAGAGTCCAACTTGCTTGGATCCAGGCAGTTTTATTTGCTAATTGCCATGAGAATTCTTCACAAAGGCCCTTCAGGTATTCTTGGTGAACCTCCTTATCTGATGTAGAGGAGTATGAAGATAGTCTTGAAGAAAGTATGTGGCAGCCATCACAAAAACATCAGCCTAGCCCAGAAAGGCAGGAGGGGGTGAGGAAGAAACTCAAGATTGGCTCATCTTGTCTCTCTTGGGTATCAGAGGGAGGAGCAGAGAAACTCTGTCAGGCTTTCAAGCCATCAGGATCCATTAGGCTCCTGGGGTGGACTGATCTAATAGGTCCCTCCCCACTGCAGAAGGGGATCACCTCATGAAATGGCACAGTGATCTATCCACAACAAGGAGCAAAGGTCGGTCCCCACTTTCAGATCACACTTAATTAGTTTTACACATATATTCATTAAGTGCATTTTGTTTATTCTCTTGTTCTGGTTAGTTTACACACTGTTGGTATGTTGTTCAAAAATAACATAAATATCTGCAAAAGCCAGTGAATCTTCCAAAACAAAAATAATATATGAGATAACTCATAATTTTTAAATAACTTGCATGTTAATAACTCCTTTTTAAAAATACAGTATTTTTGTAGCATATTCATATTGTCTAACATTATTACAAAATTATTTAGATCTGTTTCAAAATCTTATTTTGTGAAATTGTCTGTAGCTTGAATCATGTCAACTGGATTTCTATTTTCTCAGTGGAAACGTTGACATGATTCAAGCTACAGACAATTCCACCTGGATGACTGAGAACCTTCATAGACTTATTTTGTGAAACTTGCTCAAAATAGATATTTTGAGTTCCCCGTTGGGGGAGATGGGCAGTGATATAAATTTAAATAATAAATAAATAAATAAATAAATAAATAAATTTTAGACAAAGAAGAAAACAATAAATGAGATAACTTCTAGGAGCCATGAATGCAGAGGGCCATATTGTATCAAACAGTATTTTCCCTTGGTGGGGATGTATTGAACATCCTAATTCTCTATCCCATGCCTCCCTAGACTTTTGACTATCTAACAGTATCATTTATCAGCCAGTTATAAATGACAGTAGCCAGCTATTTATTGAGAATTTATTAAACCCACTATAAATAGAAGATTCTGAAGCACTCGGAGCTGTAAGCCCATATATATAGATGTCAAAAGATGTTTTAACTGGAGTTATTGCCCTTCTGCTTATATTGTCAAATGTTATATTACAGGTCCTCAAATGGCAAAAATGCATTATTTTATATACTAATTAAGCAAATTAAATTCATCATCTGGTCCTATTAATGATCCAAATATATACTGCACTTTCTAGCTGTACTCCAGCAAAAAGGCTGCCTTGCTTTGGATTCCTGCAAACTGCCAATTTAGCATGATTATAAGAATCAAAGTGGAACTGGTGTGCAATAGCACCTTTCTGATGGCTAATGTAGGAGGAAGAGTTCCATAATTCCAAAACAATTAGTCTCTAATTTATAGGAGATAAGTTGAAGATTGGTTCTGGGATTCTTGTTTGAATTAAAATGGGGATTGGATGCATACACACAAATCCTGTATTTCTGAGTTCAACAGAAATTCTATATCTGGCAAACTCGGTAATCAAGATACTATCTTAAGGCTTTTGGTATTTGCAGAAGACACATTTATCTATTACAAGAGTGTAGGCTTTATTGATTTATTTTGTCAGTCCACTTATATGTGCTGCTAGGTTTCATGGCTCTGCATTACAGATAGTTTGCAGCTATTACCTATTCTTCAGGGAATTTTATAGTCTGTGATGATTTCACCATTAGTCATGATCCTGATTTGAAAATAAATTTCAGCCAAAAAGGATGGGATTGCAGTGAAACAAAACATTTGTCATACTTCACAGCTGGCGTAGGAATCACAATGCACAGAATATAGTCAATGATGTGTATAAAGGTCAAGAATTATCTTTCTTTGGTAAACAAATTATTTGCAGAAACAAACAAATGCTTATATAATGAGTAAGTTAGTTGGCAGTAAGTTGGTGTTTGCTTCAGAGAAATCAAGGTTCTAGGAAAAGATAAAGTAATATTAAACATTTCACATTTTTAAGTTAAGATACCAAATTTGAATCTTGGATTTGACATTATTATGATGTTATTATGCTTCACTGTAAATTTCCTCTCCTTCCTTCAGTGCCCCCAAAGGCCAGCATGTAAGCAAATGGGAAATGTAATGTTTGCAAAGTTCCAATTGTTTTTTTTGTGTGTGTGTGTCTCCTGTAGCTCAGTAGGCAACAGATTTCTCTCTAGCCTAAAAATCCCCAGATTAAGCTTCTGTTTGGGAACTTTCATATCTATATACTACTAAAACTCTTGTGTTTGTTTGTCTGTTTGTAACCTTCAATTGGGTGAAATGGTGCATCGTAGGGCAACAATTTTTGAATCAACATACCTCAAATGGGCTAACTTAAAGAATGTGTCCATTACTCCTGTGGGATTGAAATTTGGCAAAATTGTGGCTACTTCAGCACCACCGTGCCTTCCAACTATACTTCTCAGAAACCCATAGGTTGCATGGTGCAAGGGAAGATGGGATGGGTGTATCCTTGCCCTCATTCCCACATCCCTCTGGCCCCTGTACCCAATCGACTGGGGGCAAGGCCTGACGGGTGAGTGCTGATTGGCTGCTTTGGAACCGAGCCCAGAATTTGAAATCTCTTAACGGCAGTGGGCAGCGAGGGAAGGACAAGGGAGAAATTTGGATGCCTGCTGGTGAGGTAGGGCTGGCTGGGGGGTGCTGGCAGTTGACAAGTAAGCCCTCTTCCTCCCTGGAGGGAGGGGGCCCTTGGGGGTGCAATTTTCCTTGCGGTCTGTGGCTCCCTTTGTTCCCCCTCCCCCCAGCAAAGTGGCAGGCAGTTCGGCAGGTCAGCTGAGAAGGAGGAAGAGTGATTTCCAAACAAACAAAGTCGGCAGGAAGTTGGAAGTCACTCCCATTCCCATTGCTTTTTTGCCCACTTGTGGTCATTCTGTTTCTCTGTTTAGGTAAGGAAATATCTCTGAAAGGATTACCCAATGGGTCATGGGTTGTCTAGTGTCACTTAAATCTACACTTCAGGGCAGGAGAAGGCTTAAATTGCCATAGTCCTAAAGTTTGGAAATTGAAGAGAATCTGTTATTTGCACTAGTAAAGCCAAGGTGGCATATTTTGTAAAAAGGATGATGAGACTTGGTTGGGAAAAATTAATGAATGATGGACTTTCTTTTTTTGTTCCATCGCTCAAAGTAAGGGCAGAATCATCTAGTATGTATCTGACATTCATGGTAGCATCTCTTGATCCAATGCAGTCTTTCTGAAAAAGATATAGCCAGTAGTTTTCAGATAATACAATTCATCTCTAGGCATTCCAGCTCACTTCTTTGTTGAATGAACATAAATATGAATGGCATTTGTTCCCAAGACCTGTGTGCATATCATTCAGATAAAAGAGATGATCCTAAATACCACTGACATTATTTGTTTGTGTTTACATGCTACTTGTAAATATTACTGATGACACACTGATGTGACTAACAACATCAAACTAAATGAATTATCCCAATCAGTCATGTCGTTCTCTCTCTCTCTCTCTCTCTCTCTCTCTCTCTCCCTCCCTCCCTCCCTCCCTCTCTCTCTCTCTCTCTCTCTCTCACACACACACACACACACACTCATATTCTATACATTTTTCTTAATAGAAACCAAAATATACAGCAGTGGAAACTTCTTCTCTTCCCAATGCTAGAAATTCAGGAAAGAATCCAAAATTCAGGATTATGATGAGCAAAAAGATTGTGTCCATCTTCACTGACCTTCCTGCTTCTCAGATCCATTTCAATGCAGTTTATTGTTTTAAATGATTGCTTTTACTGTATTGTGCTTTTATTTTGCTTTCTGCCCAGAGTTCCTTTTGGTAGATGAGCAGTTATATAAATTTGTGTAATGAATAAATTAATTAAATAAGAACCACGTAATGACAAATATTTGACAGCAGCTGCAATCAATATAGCTCTTACACCATTTTATAGCATAGCTGGTGAGGGGGGGAGGAAAGTCTTCCCCTACATGATGTCCTTCCTAACTATTGGAGTTGTATCTCTCCGGATTCCAAGCCAGTGTCGTAATGCAAACGCACCTGGGCTGCAGTGTTAGGCCGTAGCGGTCTCAGGTTGCCTGTTCTCTTTCTTCTTGACACTCAGGAAAGGGTGGTGGCAAGGTGAAGCCTGTGTGTCTTGCCTGATTTAACTGCTCTTCATTTTAACTTTTCTCCTTTGTTGGGCTGGGCCCAACACCTCCTCTTCATCCCCCTTTTTCTTTAATTAATCTAATTCCCACCAACAAATGGTGCTCAAAGCAGCTACAGTATTGCAGTATGTGGAACTAGCTACTTGTTTATTTTATTACCAAGTCTTTTCTCTCTTGAGTCAAACTGGGTGTAAGGATGTTAGGATTTTCACATGCCTGATACTGTGTACATGAGTGAGATTTATGGAACTGGGATCAAGAGATTAAAGGATCTCCTAACTCTTACAGAGGTCACAACTGCCATCTCAATGCATATCAGGGAATAGAACACTACAGGTAGTCCTCGCTTAACGACTATTCATTTAGTGATGGTTTGGACTTACGAAGGTGCTGAAAAACCTGACTTACGGCCGGTCCTCACACTTACGGCCATTGCAGTGTCCCCCCGCTCACATGATCACGATTTGGGCGCTTGGCAACCAGTTCGCATTTATGACCATCACAGCATCCCGTGGTCATGTGATTGCCATTTTCGACCTTCCTGGCCGGCTTCTAGCAAGCAAAATCAATGGGGAACCGTGTGATTCGCTTAACAACCACGTGGTTCACTTAATGCCTGCAGTGATTCGCTTAATGCCCGCCGCAAAAAAGGTCATAAAATCAGGTCAGATTCACTTAATGATCGCTTCACTTAGTGTCGTGTGTAGGTGCAGAAATAACACGCCGAGGCAAGGAATCTAGTCTCTAGTGCATACCTACATCCAGAAATCCTGCTAAACTAACGGTGCCTAAAGATTCCCAAGTATATCAGTCCAACCTAGGGCGGAGCTTTCTTCTGACGTTTGGGAAAATAGGCTAGGCTCTCCGAGCTGCGCGCTCGCTTCTCTCTCATGGCCCAGCCCTCTTCTCCACTCTCTTGTGTCTCCCTGACACCTAGCAACTGAAATTCCGGTCCCAGTTGTGGTTGTTAAGTGAGGACTACCTGTAGTAAGCAGTTGGAAAATGAGAGTTTGGCCCCCAAACAGCCTCTTATGACTATCTGTCTAGCTTGGATGAATGAGGACAGGAAGCTCTTGGGACTTGCCCGTCCATTTCCAACAAACCTCTCTCCCTCAGCACATCTTAGATGTGTGCCGAGAGTGGGATTTGCACATTTTGTGCTCTGAGTCAGCATGGAATTGCCAGATAGAAATATAAGGAGGTTGTTAAGTCTGCCATGACTTCTTCTCCCATAAGGATTAGAAACTGGCAATCTGGGGGTCAGCAATATAAATCGGGATTAAATACATGACTAATCTGCTGCAGCTCTTTATGATAACCCATAAGACTATAATATTTTATATTCCAATAGTTTGTGCTTTTGTGTAGAATGGGTGGGGAGACAACTCCATGACTGGTGGCCTTTCAGGAACATTGATGCTGTTTCAGGGGTGCCTTTGGAGGGTGGGGATTTATGTATGTATGTGTGCCTGTATGTAAACCTACATATTTAAAGGGCATTAAGAAAACAGTAGCCCTAGAAGGCCTTCTAAGTTCAGTGTCAAATCATACCCTGCATTTTGTGTATAGTATATGTGTTGAGAACTGAAGCAAAAGTTCAGTTTTGCATGTTGTCTTCCACTAAGGACATTCAGTGACTGATTCCTCTTTCTTCTCCAGGATCCTCATGAGATGTTACTTCTTGCACCAGGAAAGTATGTTTAGAGGCCGCTCTCTTTAGTATCTCCTTTAACTGTTACTTATTTCAGCAGGAAATGGCTGTTGCAAGTAGATGCAAGGGTGTGAGTGTGTTCTTTCTACATTCCCCTTTTCTGGTTTTGATTCCGTGTTTCTGAATAGTCCTTGAGTAGGTAGCATCCTTGGCTGTGTATTAGAAATCCCAAAATACAAGCTACCAAAACAAGAACACCCCAAAATGCATTAAAGTGTACAATGGGGGAGGAAAGAAATGCTCAGCCTAATAAATGGCAGTGTCATTTATTAGCAGTTGGAAAGGAGGAATCCATTTGGGAATAATCAAAAGGAGCTGAGATACAGCTTAGAAATAACAAACAGATGTCATTAGGTAGGAAACAAGACATAATTTAGCCAGTCCTGGTTTAGCACGAGGTATGCATAAACCGCCAATGTGCTCTTGTAAACTTGTGTGACCCATGTAGAACCCACATGTGTTGAGTGAACCAATTAAGTTGTTATAAATCAAACCTGTCCACCCTAGTGTGACAAAGGGGGGGTCTTGGTGTTCAGGCAGATAAAAGAACAAAGTGATTTTAAAGCCAACGGCTTTGCCACAACAAACTTAACTTTTCCTAATGGGACCATTGCTTGGAAGTACCGACATACTGTATGTGCAGGGAAGGACATAAGGTGAGTAAGTACAATTAAGCTCTGTGCTGGCAGATGACTTTGCAAGCTTGGATTTCAAGAAGTACGAAACAAGCGTTCATGCATGTGTCCAGTTAGAAGCAACAATCTTATCCATTGGTAAAGTGGTTCTTGGCTTAATTTCTGTTGGTTTAAACATGCCACATGCAATATTTGCTTGTAGCCAATGGTTCCAATCTAACTTAATTTACTTGTATTTTTGCTTTCCTGTTTTGTTAAAAAAAATGGAACAAATGTGGAAAAGCCATAATCTAGAGGTAAAGCATGTGCAAATACAGAAGGTTCCTGGTTTCTTCCTGGCACCAGGTAGATAAGTATGCTAGTTTTGTCTTCTCCAGCATTCATCTGCTTTCTCCCACATCCATATCAAGCTCTTTACAAAGAAGTTGAAACATTTAGAAAGAACAAACAAAATTCTCATATGTCTTTTTCCATGCTTTTACAGATCTGACACGTTGGATAACCTTCCAGCCAATGCACTGGCAAAGAGCCAGGATACAAATGGTGTATCTAAAGAAATGGAATTGTGCGTTGGATGAAACAAAGGTTTGTGTTGGTATACAGCAGCGTCCTCTCTGACCCTCCTTAAAGTACTCTTTCTTCTATGTGATTTAATCAGATTAGTTTTAGTTGGCTCATTACACAGAAGAACTTACATTATCCCACTGTCATTTAAATCTCCCTTAGTTCCGTTTATTATTCAATTTGATCCCTCCATGATGTTCACCATAGACTGATATATTCACCGTTATTATTAATTTATAGTTGATTTATATCTTGCCTTTCATTCAGAAGCTCACAGCAGTGTATGTAGCCCTCCCTCCTCACATTTTATTCCCATAACAGTCCTGAGGGGTAGGTTGGGCTTAGAGAGAGTGACTGGCTCAAAGACACCCCAGGAACGTCTGTGGCTGAAGGAGGAATGGAATCCAGGTTCACCTGCTCCTACTCCAACATCTTAACCACTACATCACACTGGATCTTATGGCAAACATTATATAACTATTTTGAATACATATATACATGGATGGATGATATTCTGGAGGTGATGAACTCGACCTTGGGGGAGCTGAGGGTGGCGACAGCCAACAGGAAGCTCTGGCGTGGGCTGGTCCATGAAGTCACGAAGAGTCGGAAGCGACTGAGCAAATAAACACCAAAAAAAAAAAAAAAAAAAACATGCTCACATTTGATACTATAAAGTGATGCTTAGTATTATGCCAGTAAATCCATGGCTAACTCAGAATCTGAACTCAAGCTATTTTTTTTACACATGTGCTAAAAATTATGGAGGCTAACTTTGAATTATTTATGCAAACATGTGGATCCAATAAGTATAGGACGGAATATGGAAATGAGCCACTTTAAGATAGAACATATATTTTCACTAATGTTGCATTTAGATTTGTATTTTTGTATTGCCAACATAGAAAATAAAACACCCAGTTTAAAGATCACTTGTGAGAAATCATCTGAACTGTAATGTGTCGTCCCATAGACCACATGTCAGTTCAATTTTTGGAAATAATACTTTCTAGTGTCTGTATAGAGAGAGCTATGCATGGTGGCTGAGTGTGATGAGAAGCAAGGTTCAACACACCTTTAGATACAAGGGTGGGACAACTGATACAAAATAGTGGATTGTCCTCCAGGTCATTTGGATTTTAACTGTCATATGTTATCAGCTTGGGTCAAAAAAGTCAGATTCTTAAATGACATTTTAGTCATCCCTAGTATTAGCTTGAAAAGAGAACAGCCCAAACATTTTCCAGTCCAGTTTTGGCCACACGCCCAATGAAGCAACTGCTTATCTGAAACGATGATATAAAAACATATTATCTGTGTCAGTGTTATGACTGATTCCATTGCTTCACAGCTATAATATCCAGGTTGTTTGCTCAGCTGCAAAGTTGGCTACCATGGGAGAAGATTGCAGACTGCCTTGGCATGTTCTGCGCCTTCCTAGAAGCTCCACATTTTCTACCAGAGAAGGTGAATAGGGAAACCCTTCCTAACGTTGTACAATTGCCGTGCAGACATCTGGATTCTTGAAAAGATGCCCTGCGAAGGTCACCTCCAATAACATACTTACAGTACATACTGTATATTCCATATTATTGGTGTCAGCAGTATGTAGATTATGTAAAACAGAACACCATACACGTCAAAAAGCTGAAACATATCTGGCATTTCAGATAATTGGGAAGGATAAGCCAGAGAGAAACACACAGAGAAGCTAATAATCAGCGCACAACCTGATCTGAAAGACCCCTATTCATGAGCAATCGTTTTACATCAATATTCCCTTGATTCTTTTTTTTTAAAGCAAACTTTATTTATTTCAAAATATAGTTGCATATAAAGGAAATTTATATTCCATTGATTCTCATAGGTTTATTATGAATCCAACATTAGCATTTCCATTGCGGTGCTCTGGGATGATGGAGGAAATAAACACAGCTCCAGAAGTGATTGAGTGGACATGTGCCATCAGGTCAGTGTCAATTCTTAGCAACCACATACTGTAGATAGATTTTGTCCAGGACAATCTGTCCCCAACCTGCTCCTTCAGGTCTTCCAATGGTCCACCCATTGCCAAGCTCCAGAAGTACTTGTACTTTTATCCTACTGACCACTAGGGGGCAGTAGAAGCAGAGACAGCAAGCAAACAACTGTTATCTCTTTGTCCTATAAGAATACAGTTTGTGAACCCTTTTAAATGTTCGGTATTTCTGCATAAATATGACCTAAAACGTGATCTGTTCTCCACACAAGTTCTAAAACTAGATAAAAAGAATCCAGTTAAACAAATTAGTCAAAAACATTACACTTGTTCCTTCCCCTCCTGTGGACACCAACAGATGCAGACTTTTTATTGGAACCTGTAACTTGGTTACCAGACTTTATGTGTCGTTTCTGACTTTAAGCAACTCTCTTTAGTTACTTTTGATGGACTTGATTCTACTTGCACACCTTCGCTGTGCTAAATGCAGTGAATGAACTGAAGGAATCCAACTAGAGTTACCTCAACACTTTTGCCCCACTGATCTCAGCTCAGTTGTCCAGGACAACACTTTCATTTCCAGCTTGAGACAAACTCTGACCCTGGATCTGTGAGTGGGGGAGAAACAGCTCATGCTTCCTCACATGCTTCATGCTTTTAAAATAACACCCCTGTTCAAGGCAAATCCAGTCTCCAGTCATGCAAAGACAAAGTGGGGCATTAATCAGCTCCCACCTGTTACCACTGTGTGCAGTGGGAAAACCGGCAGATGGTAAACTGAACCGACAGCTTCTGAGAAACCCTGAACGTTTGAGGAAGCAGAAGAAACAAAGCTTGCAATTAGTGCATCGTGACAGGTCCAGCAGCCCTCCTGCTATTAATGCAATTAGAGTCAATGTCAGGAGAACATGAACTTAAAACACCCATTGTTTCAAGGAGTTTGTTACTGCTTTAGTCCTCCTCTTAACAGCTGATCACATTAAAATGAGTATAAGTAAAGCAAGAAATTGC
This sequence comes from Charina bottae, assembly GCA_023362775.1. Lineage (NCBI taxonomy): Eukaryota > Metazoa > Chordata > Lepidosauria > Squamata > Charinaidae > Charina > Charina bottae. Next base: position 31,688,114 of record JALMGJ010000001.1, read on the forward strand.
CTATTTAAAGTTCCTTGTAAGCCAGGAGGAGGAGGAGGAGGAGGAGGAGGAGGAGGAGGAGGAGGAGGGCGGCAAGCCATTTCAAGCAATGATATTTATTAGGGGTGTGCAGGGACCCCAAATCAACTTTGCAGCTGGATCTGGTCTCCAGAAACAGCCCAATCCGTCCTATGTTGCTCCTGGCGGTAGGTCACCCCAACTCATTTCTGATTCTGGAGTAGAAAATTTCAGGAAAAATAGAGCAATGTCCTCTCATTACCCAGCACGGGAAATGCAGGAAATGCAGAGCACCAAAAGAGGGTGGCCCCCCTTCTGGTGGCCCAAATTCCATAGGAACTGGTGCAGGTGGTATCATCTTACAGGGTCTTCTGAGCATAGCATCTTCTTGCTCGGACAATTTCCTCTGTGTTGTCAAAGCTCCCAGTCATCTTCTGCCAGGGCATTGCCTGACCCCTGCCTTTCCCATCCTGATTTGTTTGGTAACACTGCCTAATAAACTCACATGCACACACACACATACCCTTCTCAGTACAAGCAAGCAAAATAGGAATGGAGGAACAGAGAAGAAGGAAGAATATTGCCTGTAGGGACAAAAGATTGGAAGATGTTTTTTTTGCTTTAATGACAATTTTTCAATAAAGTTGTCATCTCTCTCTCTCTCTCTCTCTCTCTCTCTCTGTGTGTGTGTGTGTACGTGTACGTGTGTGTGTAAATAAATAAATGACAGGATAGAATGGGGAAAGAGATGAATGTTGGCTATACAAACCACAGGAGGGTTAAATGAGAAAGGGTCATGCGTGGGTGAGAATGGGAATGAGGATGATGAACCGAAGCAATATATGAGTGGGTTGTTTTTAAAAAAGAGTGTAGTCATACACCAGCACTCAAAAAGAGAATCTGGCTGATAATAAGGTGTGACTGTGGTAATAGAAAATATATACCTATCCAACCTCCAAGATGTCCTTATCCATTCAAAAGATTACAATTGGGGCAACCAGTCTCACCCCTAATTTTATAATGGATCTGTCAACCCCTAATCCAATACCTCCATTATTCCCTTGCCTTTCCATCATGGCATTTTTCTTGAAGAAGAACCCCAACCCCTCCTCCTCCTCCTCCTTTTGGCATGTTGCACTACCCTACAAACTGATTTCCTGAACTACATATCAAGGGTAGAGTTCCATGGGGATGTTGAATTAAGGATAAATAAAGTTTTATTTGCTGGTCTATGACCAAATAAAAATTGAATTTAACTGATAAATAAAGTTGGACACCTCTGTCCCATGCAAGTTAACCAAAACTAACCAGGATTTTTTTCAGTCCATGCCAGGTTGGGTTTTCGGATTTTGGCACACAGCCCCAATATTAACAAAAATTGTTATTAATTTAGCACATAAAGGCTACTTATTCAAAACAACGTTCTCTCTCCCTAATAGAGTACAAGGTAACTACTGTCACTGGACAAGGCAGCAGAGGAAGAAACAGAAAATATGAAAATGAAGAGGCAAGGGGGAAGAACATGTTTCAAGCAAACTTACAGGGCAATTTTGAACAATGATTACACTACAAATAACCTCCGTTAATTCACTGAAATTATTCCTAGCTAAATTGTAATAGTTTTTCAGCCTTAATTTTTTTCCAGTGAGAATGAAAGGACTAATCCAGTCTTCCCCAACCTGATATCCACCAGATATACTGGACCACAATTCCCACCATCCCTAGATGGCAATGCTCTTGGCCACATGACCCTGGAATAATGGGGCATATCTATAAAGCATCAGGCTGAAGAAAGCTGAATTAATTTAAAGGCTGAGGTTGTATACATGGCAATGGTTGTATACAATGATAAGACTGTGTTAAGACTGTCTACATACCCAGTATGTATTGGCATTTATTGAGTGCCAATAAATTTAGTACTTAATAGAGCTTTGATAGGATCATGATTATTATTACTTCTCTAATGAAATATGAACTTTGTTCATTTTGCAGCATCTGTTAAATAAACAATATGCAAATGTACAAAATATGTGTGCATGCAGAGAAATAAAATATTTTCCACATGTTGTTTTTTAATGGGTCTAATTTCCATCTTCCTTTTCCTGCTCTTCTTCTCTGCTCACTGTTTACAGACATTGTTGGTATCTTATCCATAAACAAAGCCATTAAAAAAGACACATTATGATATATATATATATATATATATATATATATATATATATATACACACACACACACACACACACACACACATACATACATACACACACACACACACACACACACACACACACACACAGAGAGAGAGAGAGAGAGAGAGAGAGAGAGAGAGAGATTAACTGCAAGGAAAAATACTTAACTGCTGCATAAATCTTTCTCAGTCTATCTAATAAATCTAAAGAGTTTATATTCTTACCAGTTACAAAGAAATGCATGATTCATTACCATAGAGCATTACTGAAAGGGAAAAAACTCAAAGGCTTTAAAAATGTTTTCCTGTTTGGTGTAAGGAAACAAAAGATTTTGGGGCACAATCCATTGGGGAATTTTACTTTACAAGGCAAGCTTCATTGAAATCAAATTCATGAAGATGCACTAGTATGCCTCCCATTAATTTCAAAGATGAATTTCCCTCTAGGCTCTGCTTCTCATATTGTTGTAATAATCCATAAATGGCAAGGATGGAAAATTGGTGTGTTCAAACACATTACTTTTACCAGATGCCTCCAGATGTGTTGGACTTCAATCTCAGAATTCCCAACAAATGTCTGTAGCTTGAATCATGTCAACTGGATTTCTATTTTCTCAGTGGAAACGTTTCGCTCCTTATCCAAGGAGCTTATCCAAGGATAAGGAGCGAAACGTTTCCACTGAGAAAATAGAAATCCAGTTGACATGATTCAAGCTACAGACAATTCCACCTGGATGACTGAGAACCTTCATAGACATATCCCAACAAATGTGTTCAAAGGTTGGGGAGTTCTGGCCTATACCAGAATTGAGAGTGTTCTTACTCAGTCATGTGTTAGTCTTTCAGTGGCCACTTGTAAGATGGGAACTATATTTCCAGGTGGCAATAAAAGCTGTCAGTATAATTTAATTTATTTAAAGTGTTTACGCAGGTCTATCAGTTGTAATTTATAAAGTAGGTTAAAACAGCAAAAATCAACAATATGTTAAACAACCAAACCAAGCATCAAAGAGGCAGAAATCAAAACAATCTAAAAAAGGTTCACAATTGTTCAGGATGAGGAGCAATTTAAAAAAAGCTTCAAAATGGTTTTTGAAAAGGAAGTCAAACATTTGATCAAGGGGTATCAAACTCTATTAAAAACCTGTGCAAACAGCAGTGTCTTCCACTGACATCTGGAAGCTATCAAATGCTTGTAAAATACTCTGAACATTCAAAACATGTAATATAAATTCAGCATTATTGTTGTCAGACTCCTTCTGTTGGATGAGGCTAGCTTAAATACTAATGCTGAAGATAAAACCTGGGAGATCTTTTCATAGTGATGGGAAGACCCTGAGACAGAATGACATGTTCTTCATAAATCTAGCACTGAGCTCTTTCTTAGTTCTATGTGAAAGGCTTTCCCTCACATTATTACCATTTCAGACTTTACATTTATTTGGAAGAAAACCTTTTAAAATACTCATGATGGTGAATTTAAAAAAAATAGATTTGAAAGGAACAATCTCCTGCACAGTGTTGGGGATGGCTTGGTGTTCTGAAATGGAGAGCAGGCTGTTCAAGATCCCTATGCATCATTAATAGCTGGACAAGACGTTGAGGAGGCACACAAAGCATTTGGACTTGTTCACTATGTTGAGGTATGTTGTAAAAAGGTAAAGGTTCCCCCCGCACATTTGTGCAGTCGTGTCTGACTCTAGGGGCTGGTGCTCATCTCCGTTTCTTAGCCAAAGAGCCAGCGTTGTCCGAAGATGCTTCCGCAGTCATGTGGCCGGCATGAGGCACGCAGAATGCTGTTACCTACCCACCAAAGTGGTACCTATTAATCTACTTGCATTTGCATGCTTTCGAATTGCTAGGTTGGCAAGCACTGGGGCGAGTGCAGGAGCTCCCTAGGGTGAGACTAGGGATTCGAACCTCTGAACTTGCAATCTTCCGATCGACAAGCCTGGCATCTTACCTGCTGAGCCACCCCCTCCCCCCCGAGGTATGTTGTACATCTATTTAAATTATCATTATTTCTAAAATTGCTTCTGTACATAAAAATGAACACATTCAAAATCATGAACATCAGTGTCCCCTTTGTCCTGCGTAGGTAGCCACTCGGTGTGCTAACCAGCATGTACTGTATGTAGTGGAATCATCCTAATCCATAGTTGCACAAACATATCAGAAGGCTTGGGAGACCTCAAGCTTTACCAAAATACAAATAATGGACACAAAGTACTAGCTGGTTTTTTGTTTTTTTTTTGTGAGCGGGGAAAGAGAATGAAAAACTGGAGATGCAAGAATATCACTGAAAAATTATGGCTAGTAAGCTAGAACCCTGAACAGGAACATTCCGTACTAGAACATTTTTGTGGAAGATCTCTAGAGTTGATATAATTTGAAGCAAGCGGAGTTCATTCACTGGATCCAGACTGATATATTATGCCAGGGCTTTCCAAAGTTTTCCCACGGCGACACACCAACCGCCATTGGTGTGTTGCCGCGGGAAACCCCGGAAGTGCCGCCGTTGTGGCAGCGCGAAAAAACCTGGAAGCGCTGCTGCCGCTTTCGGGTTTTTGCGCGCCGCCGTTGGTGTGTCGCCGCGGGAAAACCTGGAAGTGCTGATGATGATCAGCGCTTCCGGGTTGTGTGGCGACACACCAGACTCTGTGTGGTGACACACTTTTGTGTCGCGACACACAGTTTGGAAAGCTCTGTATTATGCCAAAACTTTTTTTTCAAGTCTACAGCACTTTTTCTGTCTTTCCCTGGACATATTTGCTCTATTTGTTGCTAGAATGCTATCATCTAGATGTCAGAAGCTAACTAAATAACAAGCTCTCTTATAGCCCTCTAAGATGTAAACAAGGGATACAACCTGGAATCACTGCTAGCATCCTCTGTTGCTACCTGCCTCCTTCCAAGTGTCAATCTTGAGAAGGTGGGATGTCTGGCTTTGGGGGCCTGACCTATTTCCTTTTTATCCCTGTGATTTTCCAAGGAATAAAACAACTCTTGAAATAGTCTGGTATCTACACATTTCATGGCTCACATATGGCAAACAGATGCTATAGTCAAAAAGCACTATAACACAAAACCACCTGCACCCGTTTCTATGGATTCTATGGATTTGGGTACATTTCATCCTCTTTTAATGTTCTGCATTTCCTGTTCATTTTGTCCCATTTTGATTTTTAAAAAGCCCTGTATTTTTGGACCATTTTTCTAGGTGCCATAAAATAATAGAAAGATATGGCTTGTAGTCCTAAGGAAAGATGTGTGGTACATTGGAATAAATGGAAGACTGCTTGGAAGTCTCAGGGATTACAAAATGTACTGACAACCACAACTCTTAAGAAAGATATATTGACAAGATATAAATATATTATACTTAACCAGTGTACTTTAGTGTTGTTGATTTCCTGGATCTTACTAGAAAATGTTAGAGCAGATTGGCTCCTATTGGCACCCATTAGTTATTGAAATTTAATGAATCTTTCCTGGGATATCTGGTTTCATGCCATGGATTACTACTGAACAGGGAATAACCAGGAACCTGCTTCTTAAGTCAGACAAGAACCCATTTTATTAATGGCCAGTATTGTGCATTAGCTTGATATGAATAGAGGAGTAAAGTTTTATGAGCTCCTGCTTTTCCTGAGTCTTTTCAACACATGTAAACCATAAAAACACCGTTTAGAAATGTTTCTGTACTTTGTATTTTCATTTTTGACAGGCATTTTGTAAGAAAAGTAATACTAAGAGAATAGCAAATTGTATGTGATTTGTTTCATACAGAGAGAGATGGGAATAAAAGCTGGGAATGGCAATGGCAAATTGGGAAGGGCAGTTCTTTCATCTTCTTCACTTCCTTCCCATGAGATTGGCAGAAACCAGCTGCTCTACAAAGAAATCCTGACACTTCCCAAGTGAATTCCAGTGTTATTTTATTGTGTAATATCCACAGCAATTATTCCCTCTGCCATAAAACCTACAATATGCCTGTTTCCACTAAAAGTCAATTTATATCTGGAGCCTGAAGGGGGAAAATGCATTTAAGAGTGTTACCCACTTACTTCCAAAGAAGCAATCTATTGGTTCATTGCCTTGTTCAATACACACACACACACACACACACACACACACACACACACACACACACACACAGAGTATATTTAAAAAATAGAGGTACAGTATATTATAAGGCAAGGATATAAGTCTCTCATTCATAAATAGATTAGCCAGGAGATTTCTTTGATGGGAAAGGAAGACTTGTATTCTCAAATTAAGAGTGTTCAGAGGAAGCTTGGAGTGTGCTTTCCAAGGGGTTTGGCCATATGAGCTAATCCAGCAAGCAAAGACAATGAAGCTATTTTATTTCAAAAGAATTACAAAAGAATTACATTATCTACAGTATGTTCTTATACAAATCAAATTTAATCAGTTTTATCTCAAGGAAAATCTTTTAATTTATTTTGTAAGTTATTCCCACTAAAGTAAGATGAAGAAGGTAGACTCACAGTGATTTTGGCTACTTTAAAAGAATAGATAGAATGATAGAGGTAATGGTTGTAATTGTACCAATACAGTCCAATTTCCTTCAAAATTGCTAAGCGCTCTAATTTAATTTTTATACCACAAATCAATATTTTACTGAAATTACTGAAGTAATTTTGATTGCATCCTAGGTACAAATTGAAAACAGTTTCTCCCTTAACTGTTTGAGGGTTGAGAGCACTCTGCTCTTATTTTTTAAAGCAAGTTCACTTACAATTAATACAGAGAGAAAATATATAAATCCATCCTCCAACTAATCCATAAGTATGTTTGAATACCAAATGTACCTGTACACATTAGTCAGTTTTGTTTGTAAATTCAGCAAACTTAATGTCCTAAACACACTATACTATGACAATGATTTGGCTGTGAAAGTTGGCAAGTTCAACACAGCAGTATGTAAAATGTGGCATGATCTTACCAATAATAAATGTTAACCAGGCCAGAAATAGTTAACATCTGTGCTTTACATTTTGAACCTTAATTTATTGTTATATACATGCATAGCTTTCTAAAGTCATACTTTCACAGTTTCTGGATAATAGTTATCTTAATTTAAGTATTGCCATACTTAGTTTTAAGCAATTCTATAGTATTTTATAGGCTTTAGTGTCATAGATTTTAGCTTTATATTCCTTCTATAGTGATTAATATGCATCTATGTTATCACATAGGGGTGTGGTGGCTCAGTGAGTAAGACACCAGGCTTGTCGATCGGAAGATTGCAAGTTCGGAGGTTTGAATCCCTAGCCCCGTGTGACGGAGTGAGCTCCCGCGCTAGCTCCAGCTCTGGCCAACCTAGCAATTCGAAAGCATGCAAATACAAGTAGATAAATAGGTACCACTTCAGTGGGTAGGTAACAGCGTTCCGCGCGTGTCATGTGGCCACATGACCGTGGAAGCGTCTTCGGACAACGCTGGCTCTTCGGCTAACAAACGGAGATGAGCACCGGCCCCTAGAGTCGGACACGACTGCACAAATGTGCGGGGGGAACCTCTACCTTTACCTTATGTTATCACTCAATGTAATTATTTTTTGGGTAAGTAAATCCATTTTTAATCAGTGTTTGACTAATTTTGAAATTTTATGTATGTTGATAAAAAATGAAATAAAGACTGATTGATAATAATAAACTATTTGGTTGCGAAAGTCAAATAGGTATTGAGGAATAGCTCGGTGTGATTCTTATATACCACGTAAGACAGAATATGTTCCTATCTGTATGGATATCTTAAAGAGATTTTGTTCCAGGGCTTCTCGTTTTACGTAAACCAGGAATGCAGCTGGCCCGCAATATGTCAGAATATAGCTCCACAAGATTTGTGGCCAGGGAAAGATGCTGTTGCTGAATTAAGCAGCCCACAGTAATGCTGAGAAGCAGGCAGTTAGAACAATAGAATCTAAACTTGGTCTCTTTAGAGAATCTTTTCTATCTTCTATGGCAAACCACCTGCTGTGAAATTGCTGCAAAAGATTTGGGGACTTGTTCTAGGATACATTTTCAGTTCAGGGAGAGCTACTGCTTCAAAGGAAAAAGGCCTGCTCTACACAGTACCGTCTCTATATTAGAAGCATGAACATGGTGGACAAATGGTCTTTTGAGCAACTTGAATCTTCTTATTTCTCAGTGATGCCCTCCCACTTCCATTTCCTGTAGATATCCAAACCATTCTCTCCTTATTATGCTTTCAAATAGCCATGAAAAATATGGCTCTTCAAGAAAGCCTATGGGGATGAATAAAGACCTCTGTGTGTGTGTAACTTTAAGTTACTCTTGACTCTTGGTGACTGCCTGGGCAAGTCCCTGCAGTTTTCTTGGCAGCATTTTCAGAAGTGGTTTGCCCTTGTCTGCTTCCTAGGGCTGAGAGAGAGCAACTGGCCCAAGGTCACCCAGCTGGCTTTGTGCCTAAGGTGGGACTAGAACTCACAGTCTCCCGGTTTCTAGCCTGGTGGCTTTAACCACTACACCAAACTGGCTCTAGTGTATGATGTAGAAAATGTAAAACTAAATGTATGGAGTGATAAAAGGGAATACTTTATTGCGTTTTAAATAGTTAAGCCACAGAATTTGGTGTCATTAGATAGTGTTAAAGGAGACTAGGTAGGTAGAGAGGTTCTGGACATCAAGGACTACAAGTCTTGGTGGCTGTTCGTTACCTCCTGAATCAAGGCAGCAAACCTTAGATGCCTGCTGATAGTGGCTACCACCTTTCTGTCCTGCTTTTCAGTTTCCTGGGAGCACCTGGCAGGCCACCACGTGAAACAGAATGCTGGATTAAGTGGTATTATAATTGGCGGAGCAACATACAAGCTGGAGCAAGCAAGCAAATCAATAAATAAATTTGCAACCCCAAATAAACTTCATGATTTGGTAGAAGATAATTAAAATCACTGTACTGGAGCAAACAGATTGAATTTTGAATGTAATTTGTTTGCCTAAAGAAATAAGCTTTGTACGGGCTTTGAAATAAGGAAGATACCTTTTAAATGTTATATTAATTTATCTTGTTAATTTTTTTAACATCAAAGTCCCAGGCTTAAGAAGAAAATATGCAAAACAGTTAAAACTCGTTATGCAGAAGTTTTCTTAAACAAAAAATTAAAAGCATGATTAAAATCAAAGTACAAGCTATAACATAACTTAGAAGCATGGGACTAGAGTTTTCAGCCCTTCCTTGGGAGATGCACAATTTCCCTAGAGATAAACAAAATATAACTTTATTAAAAAAAAAGAAAAGAGACAATATATGAAATCTGATTTACCTCAAAAGACGTTTACAAAAGTACATTTATTATGTTTAAGCAAAGATAAAAATTACAGAAAAACAAAAAACTACAAAGAAAAAAGAAAAAACTAAAAAAGTGTAGAAATACAAGAAAATTTTCAAAATTACAGAAAGAGGTGACTTCCGACTTTTAACAGCAAGGATATACAACAATTTCCCATAACCAATCCCTTACTCTATATTAAACCAAAATCACATTATTTCTATAAATCATTCCATTGGCACATTATAAAAATCACTAAATACAGTTGCTCCCTCCCCTTATATTAAAAGAAAAAAAAAGATATATACAGTATATAAACCTCCTAATCAACTTCCCCCCAGATAACCTTTATTTAATTATTTCCTTCCTACTACTATTCTATACATTCCTGTCTACTACAATAAAGATCAAACTAAAAAACATATAAATTGTCTGCCATTATACTTGATAATACCACAGTTTTAATAATCTTAATCATATTAAACCCAAAATCAAACATTTATTATTTTTTTATTATACCTTAATAATCTTAATTCAAATCATTAAAGATAAATGAAATCAGACAAACCCTAAAAGCAAATTTTCACAGTTTCTTTTTTTATATATATAAATTTTATTGAATTTTGAAATACATAAGAAAAAAGTAAAAGAAAAGTGTAGTCAGAAAAAATAATAAAGAAAAGAAATATAAAGAATAGATGGCCTCCAATCTATCTTTGGTCTTTAAGTACCATAATTTGCTTTAAATGTTAGTCTTTCATACAATACACAGGCACTTTTCTTTGTCATATACACTTCAATTTCTATAATCCAATCTTCTAGTCTTCATGTAAATTTCTCCTTTCTTACAATTCTCCAATAGTCCACCTGTAGTTTCCACCCTTTGAAGTAATGTCAGTTTAAGTATTCTTGGCTGCATCAATTTTCACAGTTTCAATAAAAAAGAAGAAAGCCTAAAGATCAGCAAAACCTGGCTGCCAGTCCTGAAAAACACAGCTTCCAAAAGGTCAATGAACTCTACTCAACCACAGAAATATACAAACAACTCACACAATAGATGTGCTAATTCCACACACGACAGCACCACACCCCCTAATCACCACAAAAAACCCTCTCCCAATCTCTTGCAAATGACCTCTCAGCAGCTATAAACACCAGCAGGAACACACACCCTCTACTTGGGCACAGAGAGAATCTTCTAGTTGTGCTCCTGTTGTCTGAAGATGCCAGCCACAGCTACTGGCGAAATGTTAGGAACAAAAACTGCCAGAACACAGCCACACAGCCCGGAAAACCCACAACAACCATAGAAAACTGAAAGTTCAAAACAGCCGATTCAATGTGTACGAAAATGCTAATATCTTCAAATTTAGTACAAAAATAACAGGGAGACAATTATTTACTCTCAGTCCTCCTTAATATTTGGATGGAAAACAAAGTCCAAAACTTAAAAATATATTTTTTAAAAATTAATCCCAAAAATAACGATAGGCACCAAGAGAATTTGCTTCTCCTTGCTGTAGAAAGCCTCTCTTAGGGTACGCATACTTAAATGAAATATAAATTGGGTGATTTAGAAATGGGGTGGCCAGTCTTAGTGTCCCTTTAAGGCTACTGCGCGGCTTGGAAATGGTGACGTCCGAGCCTCCTGGCTGCTCTTACCAGTCGAGTGTGAACGCTGTTTGCGATCTTCTGGCTGCAAGCAGCTGTCCGGAGGACAGATGGGGTGATTCCAGGTGTTTTCCTTATCTGGAAAAACACTCCTGGGCTTCAGGAAAAACCTGCCTGAGCCCAAAAAAACCTGCCGCATTGTCAGTTCTGCCCGCTGAGCCTGCGGGCACAGCTGTTCAGTCCGCCATGTCCCCACCGGAAGTCCAGTACATGCAAATTTGCAAGCAGCCAGTCTGCTAACAGTGAACATTTTGTCTCAGGGAGACCGGAGATTTTGTAATCTGATATTACAGACCACCGGAAAATTATAAATAACATTAATTTCTACCTGCCCAGATTGAAGGATGGAATGCACGGCTGAGGTACACTAATTTGTATAGAGCAGTGTTTCTCAACCTTGGCAAGTTTAAGATGTGTGGACTTCAACTCCCAGAATTCCCCAGCCAGCATGCATGCTGGCTGGGGAATTCTGGGAGTTGAAGTCCACACATCTTAAACTTGCCAAGGTTGAGAAACATTGGTATAGAGAAATGGCAAGAGTCACTAAATCTTAACTAGCACCACACAGTTATACAATGAAATATAGTAAGCATTTAATCTACACAAAATTAGATTAAAAAGTTAACCTCAAATAAACAACTGAAATATTTGCATAGTACACATCTCCAAAGCGGTTTGTACTGCTCCAGAGTCAGCTTCAAATCTCTGTGTCCACACACCATCATCTGTGCCCAGCAGCTGAGGTGAATTTTTTTCTGATGTTGCTACAATGTGACCCAAATTGGGAAAATAATCTATTTCTGGTCTGAAGCTTGGCAGGATTTGCCTCATCCTGCCACCCAGCTCCTAGATGACCTTGCATGTTGCTATCTGGTCCTTAAATGGGAAAGATAACTTTCCAGTTTCACAAGTTTCTTTTCACAGCAACCACTTAAGGCATTTTTGCATATGAACAAGTAACTGCATACCACTTTGTTAATTCCACTTTAACATGAAACCAGGATTGATCTGAGCTGCTGCTTTGACAGCTTGTGTGCAGAAACTCCAAGGTCTCTTAACAGAACATGCCAGTGTCCCCCCAAATATTTCACTTTTCTCTTGCCCAACAGTTCTGGAATAGTTTATTGTTTTCTAGAATCACTTCCTGATCCAGAATAATCATTTCCAGAAATTACCCCCAGAATAGCCTAGAACTCATTGAGTTCTAGGGGGGAAAAAATAGAAATTCCAGCAATTTCTTTGATTTTACATTTGTGGGATTATGAGATCATTTTGTTTGCTCCAGGACTGTCTCTTTCTCCTTCTTCCTCTGCTCAGTATCTTTCCATTTCCAGATCCCAATATCTGTTTATAGGCATTGCTCCCTTCCTCTAGTTCAGCTGTTTCTACAACCTACAGTCATGGTGAGAGACCTTGGGAAAACCAACTGGCTGCAAAACCAATGACATCACATCCTGTCACCTTTTCATAACTGTCCATAGGATTTTCAGTACAGGACGAATGATAAATTTGTAGCCAGGTGAACTCACCCCACTAAAGAATGTAATTATTGTACTGAAAATGTAAATAGGAGGAAGGTGTTAGCAGTTTGTTTTATTTTATTTTCTCTGCTTGCAGGGAGGTAAGGGGATTTTTGTTCCTCCAGGACCTGCAGTAGTTGCGACAGGATAATTTTTGGTCAACTGGAGGGAGAACACTGAATGGGTCATGGTTGTCCTCTCTGCTTTTCAGGGTCTACAAAAGTGAAGCTGATTACATAGTCAGCTTTAAAACAGTTTGAAGGGATTGAGGGATAGAAATGGTGCTGCACGGAGGTGCCCTTAGTTACAGATGTAAGGGACAGAGTAGATAGGGGTTGTAGGACTCTTCTCTTCCAACCTTCATGCATTCACTACAAAGAGCTGAAGTGGGATTCTAAGCGTATCCCATTCAAAACATATGGCAGTCTTCCTGTGGTTCTAATCTACTCTTGGCCCCAGAAATTCTCAGGATGACTTTGGGCCAGTCACTCTTCCTCAGTCCAACCTATCTCACATGATTGTTGCTTTGGGGGGAAATAGGTCTTCTTCTGCACTTATAAGTAAGTGCACACACACACACACACACCAAACTGAAAAAAAGTTATGATTAGCAAGATTGTTACAAGGTCAGTGGTGATGAAATTGAAATTGGTACATGCATCTCAACACCTCTTATCCAACTGGGTATCACACATAAACATCTGCTCAAGATTTCTTTGTACTGTATAGATAAAATCAAGTCTTATCATTCTTTTATTCAGTTTATCAATGTAAATACAATCATAACAATAAAAAGCCAGAAAATAAAGTATGCTGGTTTGAAGACAAAAGTAGGGAAAGGGTTAGGTGAAAGTACCTGAACATTCTGCTCATTCTTCAACTTTCCTTTTATTAAGTGACCAGCTTGCACATATTTTGTTGGTAATCAGTGAGACCTACTGCCAAAACCAGAGAAAGGTTTGCAAGTTGGATTACAAATCAGTGTGTTACAGGAAAGGGATCCCCTCCCACCCGCCTCTCTCAATGCAGGAATTAATCCCTCCTTAAGTGTTCAGTCCTCCAGGGCAATCAGGTGTTGACTGATTGCTCAGGTTAATAGATTCTTTAAACTTCTTACAGCTATAAAAAGAAAACTACACATGACATAGCATTTACATTCAAGCAGATATGGATTATGATTTCAAAGGCTTTCTGACAGAGCAAGGCTTTTACGTTTCTTCTCGAAAGGACATCCCCTTGAATCCAGCGGGCCTTACTCCGAGCTGTATAAATATGGATAAGGCTACAGGTTAAATAACATCCACGTAAATATTAACATAATATTGTGTGATGCTAATCATCTTACTTACTTGTAGACCATGGAGTATTATTAGGTAAAGGTTTCCCCCTGCACAGTCGTTTCTGACTCTAGGGGGCGGTGCTCATCTCCGTTTCTTAGCCGAAGAGCCAGCGCTGTCTGAAGACGCTTCCGCGGTCATGTGGCCGGCATGACGTGCGCGGAACGCTGTTACCATCCCACCGAAGTGGTACCTATTTATCTACTTGCATTTGCATGCTTTCGAATTGCTAGGTTGGCAAGAGCTGGGGCGAGTGCGGGAGCTCACTCCGTCATGCAGCGCTCGGGTCTTGAACCGCCAACCTTCCGATCGACAAGCCTGGCGTCTTAACCACTGAGCCATTGCGCCCCTCTAGGAGTATTATTACGTTAATTATTATTAATACTAATGTCTGAATAGAGGTTGTTTTTGTCAATTCTGGTCATATTTATCTTTCCCCACCGCATTTTATAGCACTAGCAGTGGATTTAAGAGTGGAGTGGATTAGGTGAAAGATACCTTTTAAGTTTCAAGACGATGTTGTTGATGTTTAGAACAAAGAAAGAGTCCTCCAACAGAAAGGGAATAGCAGGCGAAGGCCATGGCCGGGGGGATGGGAGTTCCCACAGCTTCAGCTGATGCACCAGTTACAGCCCTACCTGGACTGAGAAGACCTTGCTGCAGTGACTCATACCCTCAACTCCACCTGCTTGGACTACTGCGATGTGGGGCTGCCTTTAAAACAGGTTTCTCAACCTTAGCAACTTTAAGATGTGTGGACTTCAACGTTGAAGTCCACACATCTTAAAGTTGCTAAGGTTGAGAAACCCTGCTTTAAAGACATTCTGAAGCTTCAGTTGGTCCAAAGTACAGTGGCCCATGTTTGGCAGCACTTCCCAGTGAGAATACACATTACGCCTATGCTGTGGGCCCTGCACTGGTTACCAATAGGCTTGCGGCTGCAGTTTGAAATACTGCTCTTGACCTATAAAGCCCTTGATGGCTTGGCATCAAGTTACTTTCAGGACAACATTCTCCCACTAGAATTGGCCCAACCAGTTTGATCTTGCTGGGATAAACTGCTGCTGGTTCCTCACTTCTGGGGGGTGAGAGGGGCTGAGACTCAGAGGCATTGCTTCTTGGTGGGGGTGTCACCCCCAGTAGAAATCAGGGTTGTTCTCCCTGTTCTGGACAATGGAGCTGGCCTGGAGAATGTCTGGGGTGTGATGTTATCTTGGGTGAAATTTGTAAATTGATGGCTGCTAGTTTATCACACCACGTTGGAGGGTTTTTTTGTGTTTTATATATTTCTTTTAAAAATTTGAACTAACTGTGGATATTTTAATTGTTATTGCCTATGAACTGTCAACAGTCCTTCAGGATTTGGTGCAATATATTTAAATAAATAAATAAATAAATAAATAAATAAATAAATACATACATACATACATACATACATACCATACATACATACATACATACATACATACATACATACATACATAATCTAAACCCAGAGTGGGAATTTAGTGCATTTGAAAAGCCACTGAAGAGTGAAAGACCCTAGTAAATGTTTCAAGATAACTTCATGGAGACACTGACTTTTCGCATACACACAGATGTTTGCTGAGGATTGTTATGTTTCCTTGACAGTATAGCAGTGCCTCCCTTTCACTAAATTCCAGAGATATTACATGCCCTGCAGAAATAAAGAACTATTTATGCCCTGAGCAAAGATAAATCCAAAAAGAATTTACAATAATACAGTACGCTTAGAAGACCAACATTATTTTTTTCACTAAGAGGACCAGGAAGAAAATTCCCACTGGGTTTTGTGGATTGGGCCAAGGACAATACTGCAGGCAAACAGCCCAGATTTGAATCTGGATCTCTTATATGCATAAAAGATAAGAAATTTACCCTTAAAATCTGATCATAACTCTAACAAACTATATATGACATTTCTTGTAAACCTGAAAATGATTCTGGGACAGCTGCTGGTCCTACTGTAACTGTCACTGCATGTCCTGTGTTTGAATGCATAAGTGATACTGAAAGAAAGGTATTTTTTTCCGAGCTGTAGCACACTGCTAGAATAACTGTGTATTAGATTAACAACAGAATGAGTAACGGCTATTTTAAAATGGGATGGGGTAAGTACAGCTCAAGCCACCTCTGAAATCAGTCAGTACAGTATTTATTTTAACACAAAAAGAGAAAAAATAGGGAGGTTTTTTTTGCTATTGATCCCCTATCTTAGCTGAGAGTGAATTATGAATTATGAATAAAGTACCAGGCATACCATTTGAAATCACCATTGCTTGATGTCAAATCACATGGATCTTGAAAATTGCACAAACTCTGAAAAGTCTACAAAATCACCCTTGGATTCTATACCGCTTATAAGAAGGAAATTTTCTTTTGCACTTATGGAAGCTGGCCCAAGCTTACAATTACAGGTTGGCAGGAGGAGGGAAGCAGAATAACTTCTAAATTATTTGCCACAAAGAGAACTTGCCGTTCTGCAGTACAAGAACCGTTCCTCTAGGGACAGGGCCGCAACTAGGGGAGACAAGCGGGGCATGTGCCCCGGGCACTGCGCTGGGGTGTGTGTGCCAAAATGATGCCCATGGGGTGCCAAAATGACAAAATAACCCATGGGGGGGGCGCGGAATCCATGTTTGCCCCGGGTGACACAGACCCTAGTTCCATCCCTGCCTAGGGAGGCCATTCCCCCTAGGGGGGGAAAAAGGAAGAGAAAACAGTTGGTATGAACTGGGTGTCAGAGACAGGCTAGCAGCAATTGCTGCAACAGAGGATTACATGTTGGAAAATGACCGTGGTAATTTCCAGTTTAGTTTGCACCCAGCACATCCCAATCCCCATATCCAGATGACAGCAAGCACACCCGCCACCCAGTTCAGCTAGCAAAACTACAGCTTGATGTTTATTTTTTAAACATCAGCAAACCTCAGAAGCAGTTAACTGGCAAAACAGAGAAAAAAAGCAAAAACTGGGAGAGACATGAACAACAGGAAAGAGACAGAAGGGCAGAGGAGTTAATAACAACAATCTATCTATATGTCAAAAGGCACATAACTTTCCAGAGCCATTGGAAATAATACTGGGGATAAATGGCATGGACAGTCCCAAAGGAAGTGGCCTTTGGTTATTCCAGCCTTAATCCTTTTATGTACACAACAATCGCAGAATAGAGATGGAAAGTAGGACACCTCTATTCTGCATTATGGAGGAAACAGTTCAGTGGATGGGGATGATGTATCCAATGTTACATGTCTCAACTCTCTACCATCCTCATCCTCACCATCACTTAGAATAACAGTCTGCTCATGAGGAAGAGTGGATCTTCTGCCTCCAGTGGCAGATTCAAGAATGGCAATTTAGGGTGAGGGTTCTCCCCCATTGCTAATTGCTTCAGAGCTAGGCTGACCATACGTTCCGTTTTGAATGGGACAGTCCTGTTTTTTTAGCATTTTTCAACCGTCCCGTTGTTTTGATAAAAATCTCAATTTTGTCCCGTTTTTTAAACCCGGCAGGAATGGTGTGGAAGGAGGATCCGAGCTGGAGCTGCCGATTGGAGGCAGCCCGGAACAGGAAGCCCTCCCGCCTATCAGCGTGCGGCAAAGGAGGGACTGGGGGCGGGGTTTGCATGTGGGAGCCAATTGCGCAGATGGGGGGCGGGGTTTGCAGGTGGGAGCCAATCGTGTGGACTGGGGGTGGGAACCAATCGCGTGGACCTGGGGCGGGAGCCAATTGCACGGACTGGGAGGCAGGGTTTGCAGGCGGGAGCCAATTGCACAGACCAGGGGGCGGGTACCCCTGTCTTTTTCATGAATACGGAATATTACATAAGACCCCGTCCCGTTTTGCCATCCCAATGTCCCGTTTTTGTCTCAAGGAAATATGGTCAGCCTACTCAGAGCTCCAGCATACCATGCACACCCCAGCTTTGCTCCAAGGAACCCTTGGGCTGGGCCACACATCAGGTCCCAATGCTGTGCTTTGAAAGATCCTCAAAGGGAGGCAGCCAGCAGTGGTCAGTGGCCAAGTTATTGTGTTTCAAGTAAGAAATCCCCTTGGGCCACACTGACCAACATTTCAGCTATAGTAAGACTCTTCACATCAACATGGTATCTTTCCACATGACAGAAGGCTTGTTTTTATTTGCTTTGTTTACATGTGGAGTCAATGAAACATGTAATATTACACTGGATTCAAAAGAGGTACAGTACAACTATGTGTCTTTTAATGTAATTGTATTAGCTATGGATAGTTCTACATGATATACATAAGGAATGCTGTCCTGACCATTTGTTTTGTAGAGTGTAGTAGAATGGACTGAGAACATCTCTTTACTTTATTCTCCTTTTCCACATTTCTTTTTTCTGGACTGGATTGTGTTATTGGCTGGACATAATCTAAAATGGAAGCAGGTGTTTATTAAAAACACGGCTATCCCTGGAGATAGATAACAAAATGCCTCAGGATTGGTTGTTGTTGCTTTGCCTCCCTTTCAATAACATTTGTTTGTGCTAGGCAGGTGAAACACACTAATTATGCAAATACATAGATATATTTAAAGATATCAATGTGTGAGGAAAACTTTTTTTTTCCAGGCACAGATTCTCCCCCATCCCCATCCCTGTTTTTCTGCTAAGCCAGCTTTCTAATAAGATCTTGGCGGGGCCTTTGGCAAGTAGTTATTATTACAAGAGTGTCAGATCAGGAGGGGGAACATTCATGGCTAATCCTGGTTTCCTCATGGATTATGTCAAATATACTCGTTTATTTTTTCCCTCTGTAATGAGGCAGCTAGGGCTTTCTTCAACTAGAAAGTCATGGTAACCGTGATTTCCTTTAAGTGATACATAAGCTAAATTTGCCTTTAACTGAAATAAACACTGCAATACAAAATCTCCAACTCTCTGTTCATCCCAGGATGGGCATGCTTCACCTTTCTTCCATGAAACAATGTCACCTGATGGGACCTAGGAAGTATGTCTTCTCTGTTGCAGTACATCCCCTTGAGATCTAGATGGTCCCCACCCTTTTGGTCCTCTGAAAGGCCCTGAAAAATTGGTGTTTCTCCCAGGCATAGGGCCAGGAACTGGATGAGCCTGTCCCGAAATGATTTTGTGTTGGAATATGTTGAAGTTGCCTCCGTTATGCATAGTGTCAATCACACACACTTGATCTTAGCCAAAAGGCTGAGAAGCATAGTGTTATATTTTTATTATTGTTTTTTCATTTCCATGTTTTTAACCATATGTAAGCAGCACAGACGGGCGTGGTGGCTCAGCGGGTAAGACGCCAGGCTTGTCAATTGGAAGATTGCAAGTTTGGAGGTTCGAATCCCTAGCCCTGCGTGCGGAGTGAGCTCCCGCACTAGCTCCAGCTCTTGCCAACCTAGCAATTTGAAAGCATGCAAATGCAAGTAGAGGAATAGGTACCACTTCGGTGGGTAGGTAACAGCGTTCCTTGTGCGTCATGCCGGCCACATGACCACGGAAGCGTCTTCGGACAACGCTGGCTCTTCGGCTAACAAACGGAGATGAGCACCGGCCCCTAGAGTCGGACACGACTGCACAAATGTGAGGGGGGGGGACCTTTACCTTTACTTAAGCAGCACAGAATTGCAATTTGTGAGTTGGACATCCATATAAATATTCTAAATAAATAAGTAATTTTAAAAAATGTGTGCAATTTAAAGGATCTTGTTGGTGACAATAGTTCAGAATTTGTCTATACAACCTCCGAGGTGGTATGGTGAACTGAAGGCGGCTCTGCGAAAGTGGAGCCAACAACCGTGGCAAAGACCAAGGAACTGGTGAGT
Source organism: Charina bottae (assembly GCA_023362775.1). Lineage (NCBI taxonomy): Eukaryota > Metazoa > Chordata > Lepidosauria > Squamata > Charinaidae > Charina > Charina bottae. The sequence goes on from JALMGJ010000001.1 coordinate 31,707,981, forward strand.
AGACCGGTTCCTTGGAACCCCTCCAGATAAGGAGAGGACAGGAGATTGCCCACATGTGCTCTGGATAGCTGTTCCTCATGAGGAGACCACAGGACAGCAGTTTTCCGCAGGTTTGAGCACCAGGAGACAATGGGATCAGCCATCTTGCTAGCAACTGTGGCGGAAACTTTTAAAGGACACTAAGTTCTCAAACCTCACTTTCTAGTCACTTTTGAAAATTGCCTATTAAATATTCTAAAGCTATTAGAGACCTTTGGAACAACAGGTTTGAAAAATCTTCATTGGGTAAGTTTACCTTCAACTCTGAATAAAAAAATTAATTACAAGCTTAAGAACTTAGAGAATGTGAAATAAACAGCAAAAAGCTAAATAAGATTTTGATTGAAGAAACTTATAAATGGATTAAGGGTTCAGATAAATTTGGAATATTTTATTTTATTTTTATTTATTTTTATCCCACCTTTATTACTTTTATAAATAACTCAAGGCGGTGAACATACCTAATACTCCTTCCTCCTCCTATTTTCCCCAACCCTCAACCCTGTGAGGTGAATTGGGCTAAGAGAGAGTAACTGGCCCAAAGTCACCCAGCCGGCTTTCATGCCTAAGGCGGGACTAGAACTCACAGACTCCTGGTTTCTAGCCCAGCACCATAACCACTAGACTGCTAGAAGTAAAAGGAAGGAATATAAATTTGGTTTATTTGATCAAGGTTAAAATAAAGTTTGTTGTTTTTTTTTGCAAAGTTCTGGTAACCCTTTATGGACTTTTTGCTGACACCAGGATTGAAAAATTGATGTTTTATTGATTTGCTTATATAAGGGATGGGATATGGGATGAAGAGATATCTGTTTAACCTTATAGGGGATGAAGAGTTACTAAATTTGTTTATACTTGTAATGAAGGTTGAAAATCACTTCTTTATATATTTCTTTTCTTATTCTTTATTATATTCTCTTTTTTCTTTTTCTTTTTCTTCTTTCTTTTTCTTTTTTCTCGCACTTTTTATTCTTTCTTTCCATTCTCTTCTCTTTCTCTAAGTTTAGTTTGTATTAGTTTTTACTATTGTAATTAAAATTCTTAATAAAAATTATATTTTAAAAAAGAATTTGTCTATACCATGAGCTGGTTGCCAGTCCAGGATTTATAGGAAATATAAATTAAATTATACATACTCATCTAAGGTTTCTATAAAGCTGGGTAGAAGTTGTATCCCCTGAATGGGTGGCAAATATTATTTTTATAGTTTTTTATATATTCATGCCAGCTGGGTGATCTCTTCCATCATGAGAAGGGTCATGTCAGGATACCCATCTTCCATCTCTGACTGAAAGGCAAAGATAGAAGAGGGACATAAAATTTAATGCAGGTAAAACTACTTCTTGCCTATAAATGGGGAAAAATGATTGCTCCCCATCTTTCTTATTAAGGTGCTATTCACCTCTCCCCCCAAATAAAACCAGTACTGAGAATGCAATCCAGCAGAATGGCAATTATTTTCATTTTCTTCAATAGTATTTGCATGGAGTACATGAGAATGCTATCTGGACTTGGTACTGACTCGCATGAAAACATGAGAATAGTAACACTAAGTGATTTTTGATTGATTATGTGCCATTGAGTCTGTGTTGACTCTTAGCAACCATTTAGATAGATTTTCTCCATGAGGATCTGTCCCCAGCCTGGTCCTTCAGGTCTTCCAATAGGGCACTCATCGCCTCTGTAATTGAATCCATCCACATTGCTGCTGGTCATCTTCTTCTCATCCTTTCTACCCTTCCCAGCATTATAGACTTTTCCAGAAAACTAGGTAGTAACACAGCTTAATTATTATATTGGCTGAAAAGCCTAGCTTTTTGTCAGGATGAATGTGTGTTTCATACATATGATAAAGTTATTTTATACCATGTCTGACTATTGATCCACCTATTCAGTTTTACATGCATGCGAACTAGCAAAACCCTTCCAGGGTTTCACTTCTATATGGAGAAGTGCGGGATTGACACTGGGCTCATTATTTAGGTAAAGTACAGTATCTGCTCTTCCAATGTGCAATTGCCTCTTCTACAGCATTAAAAGACAATGTGGAGAAGCACTGGGGAAATATGGGCCTATCTGGAAATTTTCAGTTAAATGAAACTTACAGCTGAAGACTTAAGATAATATTATTAGTAGCTTTTTTTCTTTCTATATCTCCCTCCCAAGCTACTACTAAAGTTCAACAAATCCTTCTTGCATCTCTTCACCCCAGCCCCCAATGTAATGAGTGTGATATATTAACAGGAAAGTTGAAAGCCACCATGGTCTGGATCCAATCTATTTGTTTGTTCTTTGTGGAAAGAACAGCTTTGATTCAGGGATTTCCAGCTGGTAAAACTTTCACTCTGTAAATCCTCCTTGCAAGGAGCTTTGGAGAACGTTCAAAGAAGCCGACATGTCAGATGTATCCAATTAGCAGAGGGCTATGATGGGGTGCAAAGGTCTGCAGGAGAAAGGAGAAGTAGGGAGGGAGAGGGAGAGAAAGGGGAAAAGGAGGGAAAGAAAAGTCCAAAAGTAACTCGAGTAAACTAAACTTAATTGCAATGTCATCATAGTTGTGCAAAAATGAACTGAGTCTAACAGCAGAATCCCATGCGTGTCTGCTCAGAAAAGTAAATCTTACTGAGTTTGGGGAGGCTGCCTTTGAATGAAATTTGTGTGGTCTTAATTTTACTCATCGATATACACCACCTCACATAGAACAGCTTCCTACTTCTCCCTGATGCAGATATATAATCTATATTCTAGAGAAGCTGATTACCAGTGTAAAAATGTGTATGTCGTTATGAAGCCATATCTGTTAATTTTTCATGGGAGAGGGTTATGTCTGATTGGGAATAAATGTTCTCCCTAACATTTTCCATATTTTGCCTAGCAGGCTAGAAGCATCCAGGGAGTATTTAAAGTTCTTAGCACGGCTAGATCTTTTAAAAGATTAGCAGAAAATAGCAAGGTACAAAGATCCCTTCAGAAATTGTGTCCAGGAATGTACTTCCCCAATGAATGAATGAATGAATGAATGAACAAACAAACAAACAAACAAACAAACAAATAAATGTTAATAAATGAGCTCCTTTTCTCTGTGCTTTCCCTTCCTTGAAAATAAGGGACCTGGTGTATGCCAGCTCTGCCTAATTGTACAGGCTGGGCAGAATCTATGGAAGACAGGTGGTCTTTTAGATAATCAGGCCCTATGCTTTGTAAGTGATAATCAGCATCCTGAATGCCACCTAGAAGCCTACTGGTGCAGCTCACAGAGCAAAAATGTTACATGAGCATGTCAAGGCATGCCCGTAATTGTTCATGCCACTGAACTCTAGACGAGCTGCAGCTTCCAAGTGGTTGTCAGCCCTCCCAGGTAAACCAGACAGGAAACACAACAAGATGAGCTAACTCTACTTTATTGTAAGGCTACATTAACCAAACCTTGCAAATCTGAAAGTACAAATCTCCAGCCCTCCCTATTTACTGCCTGAGTAATTAGGGCAGGCCCTTCCTAAGTTTCTTTCTGTGGCTGTTACTCTGTTGTGGTCTCCTTTCCCTAGGGAGGCGGCATCTCTTCCCTCATCTTCCAAAGTCGCCCTCTATTTCCATCACAGTGGTTCTCAGAGGCAGCGCAATGTAGAATGTATTGCAATAGTCCATGTGCAAGGTGAGCAGAGCACATGTGATTATCTGAAGGGCCTCCCTGTCCAAGTAAGAGTGCAGTTGGTACACAAGACAGATTTGTGTTAAGGCTTCTTAGCCACAGCGGCCTCCTACCCCTTGAGCAGGATCTAGGAGTCCAAGAAAACTCCCAAATTGTGCACAAGTCCCAAAGGGGGAAACACAACTCCTTTCAGGTCTAAAGATGAAACATCCCTATCCAAAAGCCCACAGCCACTCAGTCTTGTCAGGGTTGAGCTTCAGCCTGTTCTTTCTCATCCATCACTCCCCCCCAATAGAAATTATGTCAACTTCTGCATTTTGACCTTTTAATCACCAGAAAGCAGCACCGGGTGTGAACACACACACTCTCTCAAACACTGGTATGAAAACCCAGAGGACTTCTGGGAGAGGAGGTTTGACTTCTCCACCATTTCACCATGCAGTCCTCAGTATCTGCTTTACTTCGAAAGATAGTATGCTTTCCTGCACCCCAGCCACACTGAAGCTATTAGTACAATAAATAGGTATTCCATCTATCAATATTTCTTGAAATGATTCTGTCCGGGGAAGGGGAAGGGGAAGGGGAAGGGGAAGGGGAAGGGGAAGGGGAAGGGGAAAGGGAAGGGAAAGGGGAAGAAAGATTTTCTATCCTTTTCTTACTGAATAGAAATTCAAAGGCAACCCAGGATCTTTTTCTCTTCCGCAGGTCTCAAAAGGATGAGAATATGCAGAGATGAACCAGTTGGGGTTCCCTTCAGCTGATCAGTAGATCAGTGTAAATTCAATCAGTGGTGTACTCCAAGTTGTCATCAATCCTGGAATAACAAGAACCCCTCACTTATATACCACACAAAAGGGCAATTGCATTTAATTGCTCAGATCACACACACACACCCGTCCCCAATAACAATCCACATTTTCAATTCATACTATGTACTTTTGTCTGCAAAGAAATGTGAGCAGTTGCTATGAGGGGATGCTTTCCGGCTACAAAGCTGGCTTTCTACCTGCTTTTAAAAGTATTTTACAAACCGTGATAGTATAATGATAGCTGGCCAGAGGTTTTACAACTAGCTTTGCACAGTAGAGCCCGGGGGAAAAAAAGACTCACCTCTCAAAGAGAGTGAACCGACTGCAATTATATACTTTATGTCCAGCCCTGATTCTGAAATGGTGCAAAGTCCATATGTGTAATATGGGTAAGCCATTTAACATCACAGTGATCTAAATATACGCCCCAACCACAGATGCTGAAGAAGCAGAAGTAGATCAGTTCTATGAGGATCTGCAGCACCTACTGGATAATATGCCAAAAAGAAATGTTATTTTCATTACAGGAGACTGGAATGCTAAGGTGGGTAGTCAAACAACACCTGGAATTACAGGTACAGTGGGGCAAAAAAGTATTTAGTCAGCCACCAATTGTGCAAGTTCTCCCACTTAAAAAGATGAGAGAGGCCTGTAATTGACATCATAGGTAGACCTCAACTATGAGAGACAAAATGAGAAAACAAATCCAGACAATCACATTGTCTGATTTGGAAAGAATTTATTTGCAAATTATGGTGGAAAATAAGTATTTGGTCACCTACAAACAAGCAAGATTTCTGGCTCTCACAGACCTGTAACTTCTTCTTTACGAGGCTCCTCTGTCCTCCACTCATTACCTGTATTAATGGCACCTGTTTGAACATGTTATCAGTATAAAAGACACCTGTCCAAAACCTCAAACAGTCACACTCCAAACTCCACTATGGTGAAGACCAAAGAGCTGTCGAAGGACACCAGAAACAAAATTGTAGACCTGCACCAGGCTGGGAAGACTGAATCTGCAATAGGCAAGCAGCTTGGTGTGAAGAAATCAACTGTGGGAGCAATAATTAGAAAATGGAAGACATACAAGACCACTGATAATCTCCCTTGATCTGGGGCTCCACGCAAGATCTCACCCCGTGGGGTCAAAATGATCACAAGAACGGTGAGCAAAAATCCCAGAACCACACGGGGGACCTAGTGAATGACCTGCAGAGAGCTGGGACCAACGTAACAAAGGCTACCATCAGTAACACACTACGCCGCCAGGGACTCAGATCCTGCAGTGCCAGACGTGTCCCCCTGCTTAAGCCAGTACATGTCCAGGCTCATCTGAAGTTTGCTAGAGAGCATTTGGATGATCCAGGAGAGGATTGGGAGAATGTCATATGGTCAGATGAAACCAAAGTAGAACTGTTTGGTAGAAACATAACTCGTCGTGTTTGGAGGAGAGAGAATGCTGAGTTGCATCCAAAGAACACCATACCTACTGTGAAGCATGGGGGTGGCAACATCATGCTTTGGGGCTGTTTCTCTGCAAAGGGACCAGGACGACTGATCTGTGTACAGGAAAGAATGAATGGGGCCATGTATCGTGAGATTTTGAGTGCAAACCTCCTTCCATCAGCAAGGGCATTGAAGATGAAACGTGGCTGGGTCTTTCAGCATGACAATGATCCCAAACACACCGCCCGGGCAACGAAGGAGTGGCTTCGTAAGAAGCATTTCAAGGTCCTGGAGTGGCCTAGCCAGTCTCCAGATCTCGACCCCATAGAAAACCTTTGGAGGGAGTTGAAAGTCCGTGTTGCCCAGCAACAGCCCCAAAACATCACTGCTCTAGAGGAGATCTGCATGGAGGAATGGGCCAACATACCAGCAACAGTGTGTGCCAACCTTGTGAAGACTTACAGAAAATGTTTGACCTCTGTCATTGCCAACAAAGGATATATCACAAAGTATTGAGATGAACTTTTGATATTGACCAAATACTTATTTTCCACCATAATTTGCAAATAAATTCTTTCCGAATCAGACAATGTGATTGTCTGGATTTGTTTTCTCATTTTGTCTCTCATAGTTGAGGTCTACCTATGATGTCAATTACAGGCCTCTCTCATCTTTTTAAGTGGGAGAACTTGCACAATTGGTGGCTGACTAAATACTTTTTTGCCCCACTGTAAGTATGGTCTGAGAGAACAAAATGAAGGGGAACATAGACTGATAGAACTTTGCCAAGACAATTCACTGTGCATAACAAACACTCTCTTCCAGCAACCTAAAAGACGACTTTATACATGGACTTCACCAGATGGTCGACACCGAAATCAGATTGACTACATCCTTTGCAGCCAAAGGTGGTGGACATCTATACAGTCGGTAAAAACAAGACCTGGAGCTGACTGTAGTTCAGATCACCAACTTCTTATTGCACAATTTAGAATCAGACTAAAGAGAATAGGGAAGACCCACAGATTAGTTAGATATGAGCTCACTAATATTCCTAATGAATATGCAGTAGAGGTGAAGAATAGATTTAAGGGACTAGATTTACTAGATAGGGTCCCGGAAGAACTATGGACAGAAGTTTGCAACGTTGTTCAGGAGGCGGCAACAAAAACGTCCCAAAGAAAAAGAAAACCAAGAAGGCAAGATGGCTATCTGCTGGGACACTAGAAGTAGCCCAAGAAAGAAGGAAAGCAAAAGGCAACAGTGATAGGGGGAGATATGCCCAATTAAATGCAAAATTCCAGAGGTTAGCCAGAAGAGATTTTTAAACAAGCAATGCACGGAAGTGGAAGAAGACAATAGAATAGGAAGGACAAGAGACCTCTTCCAGAAAATTAGAAACATCGGAGGTAAATTCCTGGCAAAAATGGGTATGATCAAAAACAAAGATGGCAAGGACCTAACAGAAGCAGAAGAGATCAAGAAAAGGTGGCAAGAATATATGGAAGATCTGTATAGGAAGGATAATAATATCGGGGATAGATTTGACAGTGTGGTCAGTGAGTTAGAGCCAGACATCCTGAAGAGTGAGGTTGAATGGACCTGAAGAAGCATTGCTAATAACAAGGCAGCAGGAGACGATGGTATCCCAGCTGAACTGTTTAAAATCTTGCAAGATGATGCTGTCAAGGTGATGCATGCCATATGCCATCAAACTTGGAAAACACAAGAATGGCCATCAGATTGGAAAAAATCAACTTATATCCCCATATAAAGGGAAACACTAAAGAATGTTCAAACTATCGAACAGTGGCACTTATTTCACATGCCAGTAAGGTAATGCTCAAAATCCTGCAAGGTAGATTCCAGCAATTCATGGAGCGAGAATTGCCAGCTGTACAAGCTGGGTTTAGAAAAGGCAGAGGAACTAGAGACCAAATTGCCAATATCCGCTGGATAATGGAGAAAGCCAGGGAGTTTCAGAAAAACATCTATTTCTGTTTTATTGACTATTCTAAAGCCTTTGACTGTGTGGATCATAACAAATTGTGGCAAGTTCTTGGTGGTATGGGGATACCAAGTCATCTTGTCTGCCTTCTGAGAAATCTGTATAACGACCAAGTAGCAACGGTAAGACCAGACCACGGAACAACAGACTGGTTTAAGATTGGGAAAGGAGTACGGCAGGGCTGTATACTCTCACCATACTTATTCAATCTGTATGCAGAACACATCATGCAATGTGCTGGGCTTGATGAATCCAAGGCTGGAGTTAAAATTGCTGGAAGAAACATTAACAATCTCAGATATGCAGATGATACCACTTTGATGGATGAAAGCGAGGAGGAGCTGAGGAGCCTTATGACGAAGGTGAAAGAAGAAAGTGAAAAAGCTGGGTTACAGTTAAACCTCAAAAAAACCAAGATTATGGCAACCAGCTTGATTGAGAACTGGCAAATAGAGGGAGAAAAAGTGAAGGCAGTGACAGACTTTGTATCTCTAGGTGCAAAGATTACTGCAGACGCTGACTGCAGCCAGGAAATCAGAAGATGTCTACTTCTTGGGAGGAGAGCAATGACAAATCTTGATAAAATAGTTAAGAGCAGAGACATCACACTGACAACAAAGGTCCGCATAGTTAAAGCAATGGTATTCCCCGTAGTAACCTATGGCTGTGAGAGCTGGACCATAAGGAAGGCTGAGCGAAGGAAGATAAATGCTTTTGAACTGTGGTGTTGGAGGAAAATTTTGAGAGTGCCGTGGACTGCAAGAAGATCAAACCAGTCCATACTCCAAGAAATAAAGCCAGACTGCTCACTTGAGGGAATGATATTAAAGGCAAAACTGAAGTACTTTGGCCACATAATGAGAAGACAGGATACCCTGGAGAAGAAGCTGATGCTAGGGAAAGTGGAAGGCAAAAGGAAGAGGGGCCGACCAAGGGCAAGATGGATGGATGATATTCTGGAGGTGACGGACTCGACCGTGTGGGAGCTGGGGATGGCGACAGCCGACAGGAAGCTCTGGCGTGGGCTGGTCCATGAGGTCACGAAGAGTCGGAAGTGACTGAATGAATAAACAACAACCATATGTGCAGGCGCCTTCAGAGAGCTTTATCTCCAAATAGGAATTTCAAGCTGGAGTTCCCAAATCCTTTAAATCTGGTTCACTAGTGCAGATTAGGTACCTAAAATTTATCCTACAATTATATTGTAGATACAATATACAATATTCAACAAGCTTGACAGTTTTGTCCTAGTTTGCTCTAGTTACCATCTCTGAAATTTCAATATGAAATTTCTGCCATACGATTCAGTCTTCTTATGTCATGTTTAGTTCTCCATGCAGAAGCCACCTTGCCTTTGAAGCAAGCTGGGGAATGACAGGTGGCCAGCAGCTTCTGTACATCTTTTCAAATATTTGTATGGAAAAGGTTTCATGATGGTGTTTCCTGGGTCAATCACTAGCTGTTTAAAGTATACAAAGAGCCAGTTTGGTCTAGTGGTTAAGGCAATGGGCTAGAAACCAGGAGATTGAGAGTTCTAGTCCCGCCTTAGGCATGAAAACCGGCTGGGTGACCTTGGGCCAGTCTCTCTCTCTCAGCCCAACTCACCTCACAGGGTTGTTGTGGGGAAAATAGGAGGAGGAAGGAGTATTAGGTATGTTCGCTGCCTTGAGTTATTTATAAAAGTAATAAAGACGGGATAAAAATAAAATAAAAAAATAAAAAATAAGATGTCACCATCTAATCCAGCACCAGCATTCTGTTTCACGTGGTGGCCTGCCAGGTGCTCCCAGGAAATTGAAAAGCAGGACAGAAAGGTGGTAGCCACTATCAGCAGGCATCTAAGGTTTGCTGCCTTGATTCAGGAGGTAACGAACAGCCACCAAGACTTGTAGTCCTTGATGTCCAGAACCTCTCTACCTACCTAGTCTCCTTTAACACTATCTAATGACACCAAATTCTGTGGCTTAACTATTTAAAACGCAATAAAGTATTCCCTTTTATCACTCCATACATTTAGTTTTACATTTTCTACATCATACACTAGAGCCAGTTTGGTGTAGTGGTTAAAGGCACCAGGCTAGAAACCGGGGGACTGTGAGTTCTAGTCCTGCCATAGGCACAAAGCCAGCTGGGTGACTTTGGGCCAGCTGCTCTCACACAGCCCTAGAAAGAAGGCAAAGGCAAACCATTTCCAAAAATCTTGCCAGGAAAACTGCAGGGACTAGTCCAAACAATTGCAAAGAGTCAAGACTGACTCAAAGGCACGAATATACATATACATATACCCATCAGGTTACGGGCCCAGAGAGAAATTTGCGTTTTCTTTGCTGCGTTGGACCTGGCTGTGAAAGGGAGTTTGTTTTTAGAGGCTGATTTTGGAGTAAACATGTTTTCTTTGAGTGGTCAGCAATGGCTGCACAGTGTCTGGTCAGTCTGCCATTTGGGGCTTTAGATGGCACAAACTATCTGACCTGGTGTGTGGAGATGGAATCATTCTTTTTGCAAGAAGAAGATTTGTGGCAGTAAGTGGCAAATGTTAGCCCTAACAAGCTGCATTCTTGTCTGTTTATTCTCAAGCCTCGGTTTTTCCCCTTTAAGCCAGCATATATCCCATCATATACATGTACATGTACATGTACATGTACATGTACATATTTTGTTGTTTATTCGTTCAGTCGTTTCCGACTCTTCGTGACTTCATGGACCAGTCCACGCCAGAGCTTTCTGTCGGCCGTCACCATCCCCACCTCCCCAATGGTTGAGTCTGTCACCTCCAGAATATCATCCATCCATCTTGCCCTTGGTCGCCATATACATATACATATACATATACATATACATATACATATACATATACATATACATATACATATACATATACATATACATATACATATACATATACATATACATATACAGTACATATACATCATGTACATGTACATGTACATGTACATGTACATGTACATGTACATATACATATACATATACATATACATATACATATACATATACATATACATATACATATACATATACATATACATATACATATGGTTTTATAGAAGACCTCTAATATAGCCTTTGCTTAAAGTCAAAAGCCATAAACACTTTAATTTTTCCTTGTAAGAGAAGTACTCTTGGCCTATAATGGGTTTGGACTAGTTTTTTCAGTGTTGAATGCTGATGTAAAGCTCACATATAAACTACAATGTGTATTTCATACAAACCATAAAACTTCTAGAAGACTGAGATAGTTCTCCTAACCCCCATTCTGGCAAGAGGTTCAAAATGTAGGACAACAAGACCATCTCGATGGTGTTGTGGATAGATAAACAAGAACTAGTCTGATCTCATTTTTCGGCCAAGTTAGGAAATGGATGAAATAAATTGAAGAACAAATGTGTTGCTTCAGTCATCACAAGCAAGACAGTTGTGTAGAAAGTTAAAAGAGCTGCTAGCAGATGCAGGAAGAGGGGCAATTCAGAACAGCAATTCCTTTGCTCTCGTTGTCCTGATAGATTTAAACCGGTTGCTGCTTTCTTGAGTGAAATTTTCTTAGCCATCATACCTTGCAGCTGCCTGATCATTAAGTCAGAGACAAAGAATCAAAGTCTGGAAAGTTTTGGAAAGGATGAGTGTAAAGTGTTTTTATGTTTTAGATGGGTTTTAGTTTAAGAAAACTATAAAACCCCAAACTTTTAATGAAAGATCAGCTTTAACATCTGTAATCTGGCCAGACAGCAGCAGGATGAGGAAAATGTTTGATGTAAAATCAGGGTCATGCCCTGAAAATCAGAGACAGACTTTGAGAGGAGTGTGTGAGAGAGCCCTTAAAAAGGAAGGGAGGGGGGGGAAAGCTGAGACAGATTGCTTGGTCTCTCTCCTGCAAGTGAGTGACAGTCTCTTTTGTTTTGGTTTTGCGTGTGATATCATCAGAGGAAAGAGTATTCCAAATGAATAGAAAAATCTAAGATTCTTGTTGGAATGCTCCAATTAATCTTCTTAATGAACACACAACATATGAACAAATGAACTGATCATACCCTAATTGAATCCCTTCCTTTTTCCTCAGGGAAAATTAAAAAGATATGTAATTTATAGCCAGTTTGGTCTAGTGGTTAAGGTGCTGGGCTAGAAACCAGGAGACTGAGAGTTCTAGTCCCGCCTTAGGCATGAAAGCCGGCTGGGTGACCTTGGGCCAGTCACTCTCTCTCAGCCCTAGGAAGGAGCCAATAGCAAACCAGGAGACTGTGAGTTCTAGTCCCACCTTAGGCATGAAAGCCGGCTGGGTGACCTTGGGCCAGTCACTCTCTCTCAGCCCAACTCACCTCACAGGGTTGTTGTTGTGGGGAAAATAGGAGGAGGAAGGAGTATTTGGTATGTTCGCCGCCTTGAGTTATTTATAAAAATAATAAAGGTGGGATAAAAATAAATAAATAAAGTAAATTCCTGCTTTCCCTCAAACAGCAGCTGAACTGCATCTGGGAAAGCAAAGGGAGAAATATCTCACTGCTTGTTAGCCCTTAAATAAGTTGCATAATAAGTAGGCTAAGACCGGACCTCTCTCAGTGTCTCCTACTTCCTGGCACTCAGGGGATGGTCTGCAGGAGCCTTTGGTTCTGGCTTGCTTGAACTTAAGTAGGCGTTTTCCTGAAGCAGAATCCCTGCTTGATCAGGGCACCCTACTGCACAAAGGTTCTCGTCAGAGCCAAGACACCCTGCTCTCTGCAGCGTTTCCCAGTCAACATGGAAGAATTAAAGACATTATGGATGGAACAAATGTGGGCTGGCTAACGTAGGAAAGGATTTTGGGGCAGAATCAACGTATATGGCCTCATCCTTATGACTTAGCATGGCCTGTTCAAGTGTAACAATTGCTAACATTCCCTAAAGTGAGTAAAAATCCAGCATTGCCAGGACCGTCCCACCCAACCAGTAAGGATGAAAATTCTCATTATATTACTTGGCCAACTAAAATTTTTCATATCTCATGTGACAAGATTTATCCCCCCCCCCAAAAAAAAGAACATTGAACATTCAGTCAAGAGAATGTTGAATTTCTATACACGATCTCAACAAAACTAAAACAAGAAACAAAGAGGGCATTATTTTCTTTTTGTGTTTCCAAGATACTCCAGGATTTGATAGATTGGAACTGTCTAGATAAACATCTCCAGCAAACATCTAAAGCAAACTCTACAATGATTTCTGAGATTTCTTCCCCTTGAAGAAATATTGCCTCCATCTTCATCGGCAAGTAAAGGTAAGGTCCCTCCAAACAAAATTAGGGAGATTGAGAAATACTGCTCTATATTCTTCTTTTGCTCTAACAACTGGACTCTCTATAACATGACTGGGGCCAAGATTATTCTCATAAGCATCTCTGCTGTTATTGCTTGAGGCTTGAATTTATTCCTCCCAAATGTTTCTTAGACCCTTCTTCAGTTTTAATGAATGAGGGTGAAATTTCAGTGGTAGAGAATATATGTAGCTCACATTCATGTTGGGTTCTTGGTGTTCTCTGAGTTTGGTTGTTTTCTTGCAGACATTTTGTTACCAGGCTGGGTAACATCACCAGGGCAGGGGAGCATGGAGTTTGCTGGATGTGGATATATAGTAGCTTGCCCTGCCACTCGTCTTGTTTGGAGTGTGGTTTATCCCTTGATAATTTCTTGATTAGGGCAGTGTTTCTCAATCTTGGCAACCTGAAGATGTGTGGACTTCAACTCTGGGGAATTCTGGGAGATGAAGTCCACACATCTTCAAGCTGCCAAGGTTGAGAAACACTGGATTAGGGTATTGATTCTTCCCTGATTGTTTATCTGTACTCTTTCCTGTTTATCTCAGTGTTGGTTCCCGGGGAGACTGTGTTCTGTGCTGTTTATTTCCTTCCTTGCCTTTTAGTTCTGTCTTTTAAGCAGTATGTAGATGGGACTTATATGTCTGTTGATGGCTGATTTGTCCAGGAATTCCCTACCACTTTTGTTTTTTAAAAAATAATTTTTATTAAAAGAAGATTTTACAAAACATTTTTAAAACTACAGAAACATAGAAGAAGAAATAGAAAAAGAAAAAAGATTATAAAAGGGCAAAAGGGAAAGTGAAGAATAACAAAAAAGCAAGAAAAAGAAAGCTATCTAAAGAAGCGACTTCCGATCTTCTTTGCAGCAGTTACAAACATAATAATTACCATCTCCACCCTCCTATATTGCATATCATAGTTCCCTTCTTTCCATAAACAAACCTTTTTAATCAATAAACCCTGAAATCAGCAGTTCATTTTTTATCTGTTCTTAGCAAAAAGGCTATAAAGGGTTTCCAGTCTTTTATAGAATTCCCTACCATTTTTGGATTCCCTAACACTAACCCTTATCATTGATATATTCCCCTGTCCCCCCCCCCCCAATCCCTCAGTGAAGAATCCTGTGCTGGAAATATATAAATTCCAAAGGTACATGTCAGTAGAGGCAAGGAGTATGTAAAACCAGCAAATTTCCCAGGATCAAATTTGCCTGCTGCAGAATCCTGCCCCAGAAAAATGGTGGACCTCAAACACCTGAAAATGATAAATTGATGTTGAAACACTTTCTCCTAGACTCCATTTCTTTTTCCTTTTTCTCCTCTGGGGAGATTCTTCTTGGCCAACACATTTGATGCCTGCTTTATTAATGGAGGATTTAGCTTCCTGCTGTTGCTGAAAACTGATCTTTATCTCTTTATTTATTGCAACTAATTATGGACAAAGACAACCTGGCAATGGTAAATTAACAGCTTTTGCCAATTGCCTCCCATTTGCAGTTTAGGACTGCTTGTTCCCTTTGCATTCAGGACCTTGGGGGTTTATTCTTTGCTTGAGCAATGTCTTCTAGAATTACAGCAGAGTTGGGAAATGTGGGAAAAGTTCTGGAGTGTGCAACATGAAGATGAAAATGACACAATTGTTTGGTGGTTTTTTCCCCTTAATGTTTCTTTACATATAATGATAATAAGAGGGGATGCAGACTTTTATTGTGTGTGTGAGAGTGTATGTTTTGTAGAAGCTATTGCAAATACAGTCTATACTGTCTGATTCTGACTCAGTCTGAGAAGGTAGTAGAAGATTCCACTTAGCTAGGAATAAGCTTCACAGAATTCAATTGGACTCATAGCTGAATGGGCACATATAAGATTGCACAGTGTAAGCAGCCATTGATCCAAATAGAAAAAAAGCCCAGACAAAAAAGGGCACAGGGGTTGAAAATTGGAATAATCTTCTGCTGTGTTTATTTGGCAGGTTTATTGTTTAATTCCCTGGAAGGAAGCTGCAATCAGTGTCATGCATGCTTCTCTGGAAACAAGCCAGATAAGAAAAGATTCAGAGCAGCAGTTTTTTTCAGTTGATGCCTTTGCTTGCTTCGAATTTCCCTGAATGCAGAGAAAAGGTGTATGCAATTGAAACAGAGGACCTATCCTCACATCCCTTTGATAGCATGAAGATGCTCAGCAAACTATTTTTGAAGACCTTATCCTCATCACATTGCCTTCATCTCATCCCCAACCCTCTCTGGAGAGAGCTTAAAGTTGTATTTGACTGTTACAGTCTTATAAGAAGTTTTTTCCTCTTCTCCCAATACAGTTTTGGCATGACACAGTCTGTCACACTTCCTCAATGATGTGATTGATGGAATCATTGAGGAAGTGTGATAGCCAGCAGGTGACACCAGACCAGCTCCCATTGGCCACTTTAGGCTGCTACAAGCATGCCCCCTTGCCTCCAGTTACTGGGTTCTGCCCTCCATGGCCTTTTTTGGTTTGGGCTGCCAAAGGGATGTCTGGCTTCTGCAGAGGCATCTGCCCACATGGGCTCCTCAGGTACATGAGTTAGTGCTCTTTGAAGAAGTACCAGACCTGTTTAGCTTTTTGTTTTTGAAAAAATAATTGCTTGACTGACCAGTCACAGGTGCAGAGGATTTCTATACCTCTTGCCCTGTCACTTGAAGGTAGATAAACCCCCCATCCCAGGTACTCACCTGTACTCCAACTTTGCCCCACCAGGTGTTAATGGTTGCTTTTTTACACTGGCAGGTGACACTCAGTGGGAGGGAAAATGAAGGCAGGGAATCCACCAATCACTTTCCATAACTCGTCCTGCAGTAAAACTGTGAAGTCGTCGCTATTCATTGGCTCCATCACTGAGACAGAATAATGCTTGGCCTGAATCCAGACCTTCATTAGCAGCTATATCTTGTTTCAATTCAGCTTCACTTTATTCTTCCGTATCCAGTCCCTTACTGACAGGAGACACATGTAGGCTCTGGAGATATCGAACCCCAAACTTGCAACAAAAGAGAATGCAATGGAGAACCATAAGCCCTAAACCTATAAATTATCTTTCCTGGAAATATCATGTAAATATGAAATAATAATGGGAGGCAAGATGGCAAGCTCTGGGGAGCTCTCAAGGGGTCAAGCACCAATGTGACTTTTTAGTAGCATTAGAGGGATAGCAATGGAATTGCCACAAAGTAGTTTCCCCATTCCCCAGTTCCTCCATGGTATGGTATCCATGGTACCTAACATGATATCATGTTCCACGGTATTAAAAGCTGCTGATGATTCAGGAATATCAACAGAATTGTACTCCCTTATCTCTTTGTAAGTAGAGATTATCCATTAGGGTGACCAAAGGTATTTCTATACCAAATTGAGGTCTAAATTCAGACTGGAAAGGATCAAGATTATCCATTTCTTCTAAGCTCCTGGATCTGCAGTACTACCATCTTCTCTACCAGCCTGGCTAAATTAGAAATATTGGATTCCAGCTCATAGTTAAAATCAACTATGTCCAATAAACAAGTCTTTAAGGCTTTTTTGCATTCTCCATGCAAAAAAGAAGAAGAAGACCCAAGCAAGCAGGACAGAATCTTCAAACCTTACCAGCCAGGGAACAATGTAATATAAAAACGGCATAAACAAATCCAAGAATCTTATCACTTCTTCAAGTAACAAGCAATGAAATGTCAGATAAGTGTTAATAGTACAGTGGACATCCTAGGATGTCATTGCCCAAAGACATCAAAACCCAGCAGGATTCCAGATGATCTTGTCATATTGCTCACAAAGAAGCTCAGATGGCATCACCATTGGAGATCTGATCATCTGTCCAACAGCTCTGAAAATCTCCCTTGGTAGCAGTTCTCTCTATGACCCGGGAGGAAATCCATTTTTCTCCTTCCTAATTGCTGTGACATTCTTTCCAATCTGCTTCTACTCTTTCCAATCTGATTCACCTCCAGAGTTGTACCATAATTTGGTCAAGGTGTAAGTACATAGCTCATGCAGGCTTTTGGTAGGGCTGGGCTAAATGTCTTTCCCTCCCAAATGTTATAAGGAAAATATAAGGAAACTAGCCCCTCCAAAAGAGTGTGTCCCTGTAAGGATGATGATATAGAGCAGTGCTTTCCAAAGTCCTGCCGTTGGTGACACGGCAGCGGCAGCAGCGCACGCGGTGGCGGCCTCGTGTTTCGTGCTAAAACCCGGAAGCACTGATGGCACGCCGCTGCCGCCACCGCACACGCCATCACTGTCGCCACAGGGACGGCGGCGACACGCCATCAGCACTTCCGGGTTTTGTCACGACACACTAATGTGTCGCAACACACAGTTTGGAAAGCTATGATATAGAGTCAATGGAGCATAAACTCCTCTATTGTAGCTTTTATCTTAATTTGTGTAATAATCTGATTAATTATATTCTGACATCTTTTCCTGGACATTCAAATCAGTTTTATGTTAAATATCTTCTCTGTGTTTGGTTCCTAAAGTGTCTTTAGCAGTGCAAAGTTTCTAACTGGTGCTATTAGGAAGGAAGCAATTTTTATATAGGGATATTGAGGGTTATTATTAAGAAAGTTATATAATTTTGGATATTTTAAAATGATGATGTTATTTTGCTATGGTCTGTAGACTGTTTTAATAAGGTGACCGGCTTATTGGATTGCTCATTCAGAGAGGA
Source organism: Charina bottae (assembly GCA_023362775.1). NCBI lineage: Eukaryota > Metazoa > Chordata > Lepidosauria > Squamata > Charinaidae > Charina > Charina bottae. Next base: position 31,725,932 of record JALMGJ010000001.1, read on the forward strand.
ACTCCCTAAGAAGTGTTGTTTGTTGCTGATTAGACAACACAAGTTGTGGTACTGTAATACTTTTAATCAGTGAGAGATTGTATAATTCTAGCATCTCTTCTCCTGCCTCCAATCCCAGTATATGTCAACAATCGCACCATTAATTCATGTATACTACATTTTTACAACACAAGTGACATGGAGTCTGCCTAGGAGATGTACTCTTGAATTATGAATAGTCTCATCATGGAGATGGGCAACACTAACTGCTAGATCTTCTGCTCTGTACTAGGATCAGAATATTTCATCCATCCATCCATCCATCCATCCATCCATCCATTCATTCAATTTAGGTGCCAGCCGACTCCAAACTGGGTGGCTCACAGTATACGACAATATAAAAATAACCATCTACATAAAACAGTAAACAGATGGTGAACAAAACACACAAAACAGATATGATACACCCAGCAGGGACTCCAACCACCCTAGCCCAAAGCCTGAGAGAAGACCCTACCTACAGTCCTCCCTCCCTTTTAATAGAACTTCTCCTGCTGTGTTATACGGAGGGCAGCTGGGTGGCTGCACCACTGGGTACAGGGAATCCAACCAGGTGGTAGACTTGGACAGGGCCACAGACCTGCCCCCATGCATTGCTCTCCCAAAGCCTCACCTTGGGGCTTGAGAAAGTAGGTGGGCACATGCCATTCTGGGATGTCCTTGCTGTAAAATATCAAGGTGATGAGCTACCCTGGAGGTTAGTCCAATACCTGTTTATGAGGAGTCTTAGAATGAGGCATTAAGGCCAGTATGTACTTTGGAGAGCTCATATGCTCATTACATGCTGCAGCATCAGGAAAGCAACTGATATGACCAGACCCAAATACCTCATTCAAAGGTGGTCCCCAGACTGAACATGCACTGTTATCATATAGGTAGCCACTGTAGGTACATCACTTACTCCAAGGACCTCTAAGAGGGAGATATTGGCCAAAAAGTTTGGGTAGGAAAAATGACAGTGGCAGCTGCCAGCAAGCCAATGGTATGAACCAAGGCAAGGCAGATCCTAGCATGCATCTACAGCAATTCTTTCACTTGGATGAGGGCACTTTTGGGTTGCTCCTGCACTTAGAAGTAATTATTCTGGTGGTATGAACTATAAACATGCAAAGATTAGCAGGACATGCCAGAAGTTTAGGCAGTTGCCCTTACTTCTCACAGTAAAGTAGTGGTTGGTGCAGACATACATTAAGTTGCCCTAAATATTGTCTTGTTGATACATCTCTTTCCTTTCCTTGAAACTAAAATCAATATAATATATGTATGCATCCTAATTCCTGAAAATCAGGCCAGATATTAATTTTGCTATGCACTTTCCCCTATAGAAATTATTACTAAAAACCCATTAACATAATGCCTGAACATGAATCTAACCCAAAGCCTATCTTTTCATTCAATTTATTCAGCACACATAAATGTTTTACATCAGCTGTCCCGCTGCAGTTAAAAATTAAATGCTTATAGCAAGGTTAGTCTTTCATCAAGCAGGAAACTGAAGCAGAAGAGTTACAGACTATTACAGGAAGGTTAATTAACACTTGAATTTAGGTCAAAACAGCATGTTTGATCCTTCAGCTAATGGGTTAAATTGTTGAAACTTAACCCAGTTAATATTGAAATGTAGTCAGGAAGAAACTAGTTGTGTACAAGGCTAGCTGAATAGCCAGGGATATCAAATTTCTATGATACAGAGTTTAGAGCAATGCAGGAGGATTCTTAATAGAGCATCTTACCAGAATCTGGAATAACCATGCCATGAGCTAGTATTCATGTCAATTTCTGAAGCACATCTAAGAAACTCTGAGAGACAAAGACTGTGTTTTAGTAAGACATCCATGGCCTTCTGGGGTACTAGTACTGCATAATTCAATAACCTGTATTCCATTCTCATCCCTGAATATTAAGACAAATCCAAAAGGACAGAACTTGTGTTATGACATCATGATGTACATCATCATCTGATGTCACCATAGTTAGGTATGGATGCTTGAGCATTTCTTCATCCCTTTTTACTTTAGCATTTGCCACAGACAGGGATCACATTGCTATAACAATGATTTTGTGAGAGTAATATGTTCTTCAAATTTCTGATGTATCCACTAGTTCAAAAAGTTTGGGGATTCTTGGTTTAGGCAATGTTAGGTGCAGTCAATATATTGAAGTCAGTGTAATTCAAGTTCATATACATACAGTATGTATCACATGAATGAATAATTTGAATAATTTGGTTATACTATGGTTATCTCCCTATCTTACATATATTTATTTAAAACTAATGTCTACTGAATGTATGAGATTTCTTTTTTATTTATTCTTAAGATTTTAACAATTAAAATTAATCAGAAAAAAACTGGCTGATGTGTGTGCAATATTGGACTCTGGAACAATTGCACACGTAGCCTTCAACCCCCTTTTATCTGTTTCTTGAGCCCTACAAAGTTACACTACCAAAATTTGGCGGCAAAGTACCGAATTACAACAGGAAACAAAAGGAAATGGGTTTGCATCCAATCTGGTTTAATTCAACTCTTAATATTTTTTTTAAATCCCAGATGCCCATTAAAATGTGAAAAAGTAGACCCAGATACTTAGACCTGCATTCTCTAGTGATATCATGCCATTGTTTATCCTTTTGGGACCTCTGGCTGAAAAAAAGGCCTTCTGTTCGGATGGACACTAAGGAATCAGGCTGCAGCTCACTGTGTCACCTGATGCCCAATGGGAGGCTGCATGGCTCATCCACATGTTCCCTCAGGAGCCTTCCTCCCCAGCTGTGTTATATTGGGGCAAAGAGATTGTTAGAACCAGAGGGTATGGGCAGCAGGATGGATTGTTCTCTCTGCATTAGAACACAAACACAGGTTCTGTCCAACGGGTCTACCAAAAACACAGAACATTCAATGAGAAGCTTTTATCCATTGCTTTAGCCTCTAGGCTCTATCTGTTAATCTTTTCTTTCCATCCAGGTACTGGAATATTTGAAAAAGACACTAGGTATGACCCACAACATACTCAAATAACCTTAAGGCTCTTCAGGAGGAGAAAGCAGCAGAATAATACTCCAGCAGAACTGTCTATGCAACATTGCAGGTTGCCTTCACAGTCTTTTGCTGCTGTCTAGAACTATTGGCCTGTACTGAATGAAGATGGCTCAGTGTGTGCTTAGGAAGTGCTGCAACCTGTGTCTCGCAGCCGAAGCAGGCCAATGAAGCCAGATCTTCTGGAGAGCTGCAGCTGTCATTAAGCACCCCTACTGATCAGAAGGACAGCAGATCACAGATCTGGGACTTTACAGTATTAGAAGAGCTTGCGCTATTACCCATATTTGTTACAAAAGCCAGCGCTCTAGAACAGTGTTTCTCAACCTCAGTAACTTTAAGATATGTAGACATCAACTCCCAGAATTCCCCAGCCAGCATGGGGAATTATGGGAGTTGAAGTCCACATATCTTAAAGTTGATGAGGTTGAGAAACACTGCTCTAGAAAACCACAAAGAATGGATTGCAAAGGGATGCATGTTAGTGCCAGGGGAAATTACTTTGAAAATTGCTTGTCTTTGGATTTCACCTGTTTAACTGCAGGTAAAATTGATTTCATAGAGAAAAGGGGGCCTCTCAAAATAGAATCAGAAGAGCCAACATTTCACGTACATAAAAAATAAATAGATATTGAGATACAGGCTCGGATACACATGCACGCACACACATTTATTTTCTGACAGGTGCCATACTTGTCAGTTCTCCTTAGGTAATCCTGTAATACACTTGAATATTGAAGATGCCAAAGTTGCTTATTCTGTCGTCTTGATTTTCTTAGTTTGTGCTCCAACTACCTTAATTGCCAGACAGGAGGCCCATTAGGCTGTAATTCGCAGCTTGAGGGGAATGAAAAGGCTAATTTTCTCTCAGAGACCTTCATTATCTCCCTAGATCTACAGGAAGAACTCGGCAAAGCATAATTATCGTTCATTTCCAGATGATTTTGTCAGGATGCACTTGTCTTTCTTTCTAATACCATCCCTCTTCTGATTCAGTCTTATCAAAAGTCACGATAGAGAAATAACCGAGGCCAGAGATTACTTGGAAAGGTCCAAAATTAGGAGATAAGATTAAAGAGGCTTTATGGTTGGTCCCTTTTCCCCATTCAGTACAATCCTTGCTGAATCTATTTTCCTAAGAGCAGAAGGTCCCCTTGAAGAACCTGGAATGGTTCTTCAATTACTCACATTCACTAGAATCTTACATCTGCTTGGAGAAAAAATAATGTCAAATGGGTTCCTCTCAGCTGTAGAGTTACTCCTTCTGTTTTGCTCTTCAAAAGTTAAGGACCTCTTTCTCCAAATTGGTACCTGAATAGTCTAGCCCAGGTGCAATCAACAGCCTAAGCATGATATAGGACTTGGTCATGTCTTGTCTCATGGTAGTAACTTCCACAAGTGACAAGATATTCCAGTGTAATACTTTCAGGGTTAGCCTTTTTCATGGGAGAGGTTTAGGAATTTTCCTGGGTTCTCATGGGGAAGGTTCAAAATCTTGAAGAAGGTTAATCTCTCTCTCGCTGTTGTTGTTGTTCAGTCGTTTAGTCGTGTCCGACTCTTTGTAACCTCATGGACCATAGCACGCCAGCCCTTCCTGTCCTCCACTGTCTCCTGGATTTTATTCAAATCTCTCCCTCATGTACACACATAAATAATTTGTATGTGTGGCTTTATACTTTGAATGATACTGAACTAGAAAGAGATGTCATTTGACTGAATGATTTTTGAAGATGTATTCATTTATTACAGCTATTTATATACTGTCAACTCCAAATGGACTCTTGTGTGGGACAGGCAATCATTTTACAGCTATGAACTGCATTTAAAAAAAAATGTCTACCTCCAAGAGTGAGGACGAGGTGATGATAATAACTAGGAAAAAAAGTAAAAAGCTCTAACTGTGAACTCCCATGTGTCCCTTGCAGACTCCAATGTTCACTTAGGGATTCATTGTAATATATAATTTGATGAGGGCTGTCTAAAGGTTTCCATTCAACTACTGTATACATATTATTGCATATTACTTTATACATATTATTGCATATTATGCTCTAAGTATGGTGGGGAAGGTATGAGTAAGTCAGTGTGCACAGGACTAATACGAGGTTATGTATAGAATACCTCTTATTCATTTTTATAGCATTTTTGCTGAATGTCAAACATTCTTCTCATACTTTATTAGATTAAACCTTACAGCAATCCTGTAAACCAGTGTTTTTCAAGCTTGACAACTTTAAGATGTGTGGACTTCAACTCCCAGAATTTCCCAGCCAGCAACTCCAATTCTGGGAGTTGAAGTCCACACACCTTAAAGTTGCCAAGTTTGAAAAATGCTGCTGCAAACAAAAAAAGTTAGTGATCCATTATTTGCTGCCTCAGTGTATGTGTTTTGCACCTTGTATTCAGCTCCTAAAGAAGCTTGGAGATCTAAGATCCCAAAAAAGTTGCTACAAAGTAGAAGGCACTGAACTCAGTGAACCACTATTTTGACTCAACCATAGAATGTCCTTATCATATTCAAGGTTTTCTTATTTTGAATCTGTAAACAACAGCACATGAATATTAAATATGTAATTTATATGGCAGCTCAAAAATAAAGATTCCATAACCCACCTCATCATTCATAGCTGAAATAGCTACAATGCTATACAGACTCATCAAATTCACCATTAAATGTCTAAAAAAGTATTTGGACTTAAAATACTGTTTGGGGGCCAATCTTTTCCTAAAAAACACATGCTGGATCTGTAGAGCACAGATAAATCAGAATACACAGTACAGTTTCAGAGTGATGTTATCCCATTTCTGAATCCCACTGAAGTCAGTTGTGAAACTCTGATTAGCCTTGCTGGATCTGGGATTGATCTGTTAGAAAAGATGTCATGTTGGGTCCTGTAGATTTCCCAGAAAATCCTCACATCTGACTTCTGTAAAACAGTTTGCAAGTACAGCCAAGCCAAATTTACATAGCTGCAGCATGATGCAGACATCCATTTATTTATGAACTTACTTTTATTTTTGTTTATTTTGCAAAAGCAAAGAAGCACGAACCGAATGTCACTGCTGACATCAAGCTAATTTAGAGGTTCCTTTCAAAAAGACAGCTGTGTTTATTAATACAAGGCATACAAAAAAGTGACACACAGATCAGCCATTTCTGAATTTCTTTGTTGGGCTTTTGTTGTTGTTGGGGTTTTTTTTGCTAACCCTATCGTCTCTTCTTATATGCCAAGTAAAAGTATACAAACTCTATATGAAGGAGAGTTAACATTTTTCCCTTGTACCTTTTATATACCAAGAAATCCAAAATATAACTCAAAATGCCATGAACAAGCAGAGAATGTTGGGTTCATCCTCTTCCCCCTAGCTGACCAATAGAAGACTGATGTGATGCCCTCGATCCGTTGACTATTAAATCAGAGTTCCTGACACGAGCCGCTCAGGGATATGAAGGAATCTTTATTAAAGCCAGTGATCCATTGCACATTAAAGACTCGAGTGAATCAAGCTCCCGCAACCAACAGTTTAAAATCTCCAAGTTCCCCCCCCCCCATCGGGATTTGCGGCTCGATCGCCCTTCCCTTTGTCTTTCAGTTCTCAGATCTTTTTGGGTCCAAATCAACTAACGCCGTGATATCGCCCTTTGATCTATCCTGGGTGCTGAAATGCTCGGGTTGAGACTTTGATTAACATAGTTTGCAGTTCTGTGAATACACCAAACCCTGACTTTACACATCTGGTAGTTTTACTGTCAGGCACCCCCAAACGACCCCGTGAGTTTAACGGAGTGGCAGGATGTTCCTTCTTGGCGCCATGGCAGGATGGCATGGATGACATCCTGACAACTGATTCCATGTTTTTGGTACATGTATTTGTGTGCATATGTGTAGTTAATTTACAGCAACAACAACATCTAGAAGGTTGCTTTGATGGAAACCTATGGGAAGGCAGGTTGATAGTAAAAAAAAATATAAGCAAAGGCACTGAAATCTCCAAAGGGTTCTCAACCACTTTAAATGCAACCTCTGTTGCATTTAAAAGCTTTTATGAGTTACAAAGGTGACATGATTGCATGTCAGGAACTTAGTAGCTGGGAACTTTTTCCAACAGCTGTGATCCTGCTGAATGTTTCTCTGGTGGCAGAACTGGGGAGAGAAAATGTCTAAACATACTAAGGGAACAAGCTCCAGGAACAGGATCCTGAACCTCTGTTGAGGTGAGAGAGAAGACAAAATGTGCCAGTTTCCACATCAGTTTATGAGTTTTGCAAAATAAGTCTGCATAAAGGAGAATGCATAGGAAACATATTTGAACATGGAAATATATACTCTGTGTGTGTGTATGTGTGTGTGTGTGTGTGTGTATTCAAATGTGTTTCCTATGCATTCTCCTAACATGCCATCTTGTATACATATTTTATAGTGGGTATACTTTTTGCAGAAGGGGCGTGGTGGCTCAGCGGGTAAGATGCCAGGCTTGTCGATCGGAAGATCACAAATTCGGAGGTTCGAATCCCTAGTCCCGCGTGACGGAGTGAGCTCCCGCACTAGCCCCAGCTCTTGCCAACCTAGCAATTCGAAAGCATGCAAATGCAAGTAGATGAATAGGTACCACTTCGGTGGGTAGGTAACAGTGTTCCGCGTGCGTAATGCCGGCCACGTGACCGTGGAAGTGTCTTCAGACAACGCTGGCTCTTTGGCTAACAAACGGAGATGAGCACCGGCCCCTAGAGTCGGACACGACTGCACAAATGTGCGGGGGGAACCTTTACCTTTACCTTACTTTTTGCAAATAGTCTTTCTATATAATTTTCTGCTTTATATACAGTTTTGTGTCTCTAACTTTTCCTTGCTAAACAGTACAAATGTCAAATGCAAATGCTCCATTCGCTTATCAGTTTAGGAGATGTGAATTGAAGAAATGTGTATAAAATGTTGGCGCCATTCAATTTATTTTCCTTTCTTGGCAAATAAAATTATTCAGCTGTTTTCAAGGACACTCCTATCTAATCCAAAGGAAGGTCACTGGAGCACAAACATAGGCAGCTGATGGAAGCCACAATGATGTCAACATGACTTTGCATGTGTCATGACATAATTTGGCAAATGATACATCATTTATGTGATGATGTTATGACACACATAATGGTATTTACTGCATGTAGATGCTTATGAGCACAAATAATAATGGCAAGATGCTTCCCTTCTCATCTACCCTGCCCATATACATTCATAACATGTACATACATATAATTAATAAGGAGGGCCAGTGTAGTGTAGTGGTTAATGTGTTGGACTAGGAGCAGGGAAATCAGTTCTAATCCCCTTCACTTATGAAAGTCCACTGAGCAACTTTGGGCTAGTTACTGTCTCACAGCACAACCTACATCAGAGGTTTGTTGTGGGGGAAAATAGGAGGAGGAAGTATTATATATGTTGACTTGAATTCCTGAAGGAAAGGCAGGATATAAATCTAATAAATCACTGACCTGGTCTGGTAGATTTCTAAACCTGAGATATAAAGGAGTATGGTATTAAAGTAAAAATCACTGTGTTATTTTGCTTTTCATAACTCCTTTTTCACCCTACTGCTTGCATGTTTCTTTCCCTTTACACTGACCTAGATTAGATATAAACCTGTCAATTGAGGATAACATTTCATGCACTGAATGAAGTGGCCACACTGGATGGGAATTACAGCATTTGCAAACACACATCTGCAAGATACAGGTAGTCCTCGCTTAATGACCACTAGTTTAGCAATCGTTTGAACTTACAATGGTGCTGAACAAGTGGTACTTACAATGGTCCTCGTACTTACTATGGTCGCAGCATCCGCGTGGTCACATGATCACGATCCAGGCGCTCGGCAACCAGCTCGCAGTTACAACGTCGCAGCATCCCTATGGAACATCCTTCCCCCAGAGATAAGACAGGCCCCTTCACTCCTGGACTTCAGGAAAAAATTAAAAACTTGGCTCTGTGATCTTGCCTGGGGCAAGAAGGAAAGTGGTCAAGCTTGGGGATGGCTGATTTCTTAGAGCCGCCTTAAATATTTTAAATATGTTTAGCTTCAGTGTAAGAACCACCTGCCACTTGGATTGTATTGTATTTATTATTTATATTTTTACTGTTGTTTTTATTGTATTTTAAGGGTGTTATTGTGGCTGTGAACCACCCAGAATCCCTCCCTGAGATAGAGATGGGCAGTCATAGAAATTTAATAAATAAATAAATGTGATTGCTATTTGCGACCTTCACTGCTGGCTTCTGATAAGCAAAGTCAATGGGGAAGCCAGAAGGAGGTAGCAAATGGTGACCATGTGATGTCGTGCTTAACAATGCCATGGGATTTGCTTAATGATGGAAACCGGAAGTGCCGGAACTGCCGCTGCTAAGCGGCATGGTCACATGACATTGCGCTTTACAACTGCATCGCTTAGCAATGGAAATTCTGGTCCCAGTTACCATCGTTAAGCAATGGTATAATGTAATCAGTTTAAAGAAGGCTTATGCCATTACAAATGTATTCATCTTTATGATGGTACAAGAGTCTTCATTGCTTCATCGTCCTTGTATTAAAGTTTAATGGTGTAGGTTTTATTTATTTGTTAGATTAATATCCCATATTTCCTTCAGAAACTTAAACAACATTCCCTTCTGCTCAGCCAATATGAAAAATCATATTTAGGGGGCTGGGGGTGTGCAGAGAGCCAGTGAGATCAACTCTGCCAATAATTATATACTGAGTGTGCTTGGGCAGATCACCGTCTCAGTCTGTTTCAATTTTCCAAGTACTTTAAAAGAAAATATTAAGCCATAATGATAGAAATCCTAAGCTTCAAAGTAAAACTTTCTTAAAAATGTAGACACCAACACTCCAATTACAGTGCCAGTATTATAATATTTTGAAGAAGAAAGTTGTCAAACTGGTGGAGCAAATATTTGTATTAAGTTATTTAAAATATTTACCAGCGGGCAATGGCAGAGTGGAATAGTCAGAAAAAGGCCATTGTAACATGCACCTATGCAACTATTCCTTGATGTTTCTTGACTTTAAACCTCAAAACATGCTTTACATGTCAGCTGACAAGAAAGACAGAACCCATTTGTCTTCCTGCCCAGAATCTGTTGTTAGAACTCAGGTCCCTAAGAAAAATAATTCTGACACCAGGAAAACCAGAGCACTATCTACCAAGGCCCCTTCATTTGATCAGACTCCCTTCCTTCCTGCTTAGATAGAGATAAAAGCGTGCCTGCCAAATGCTGCTTCAGTCTGAAACTGGAGCCATTCGGGATTATCACAACACTGCAGTCATGATGTCCTTTTGTTCACAGGAAAGTTGCTTGTTTACTAAGCTTTGCCTGTTTGGAATAAAAGCATTGCTTCTGTTAAGTACATGAGAAAAGTTGTAATACTAGACCATTACAATACTCCATCTTGGATTACAATGGAAATGCTATTGGGTTATCATTGAGATTTCAGTGATGTGTAGTAGTACAGAACGTTTCCTTCTAGGGGAAGACAAAAAGCTTGCATTTGAGTTTGATATGAGTTTGTCTAAGGTTTACTGAATGATTCTCAGGAAGCAGATATTTAAGATTCCTCAACAGGTTGACCTGAGAGCAAAATGTGCCTGAAGCTATATGTTTCTTCTGAAAACAGACCCTTTGTTGTAGGAGGTATGGAGTATGACATCAAAGGTGGGATCACAGACACTGAGACAGGTTTCAAAGTGAGAAGACTGTATCACACAATTAAAAAAAACTAAGCAAATATAACACATACGATTAATGCAAAACTCATTTTGGTAGCTCAAGAGACAGCTTGTCAGAAAGGTATACTAAGAAGTTGGGGATTACATGGCTTATACATATGTAAAAAGATCCTACTGACAGTCTTGGAATGCAAATGCATTTCTTATGAATAGATAAAAAAGTCAACATTTCACAGCAGAGGGATTAGACTATATTCTAACATATTCCCCTGGGAATAAATTCCACTGGGAGTTAACCATGTTGTACCCAATATACAAGGGCATGGAGTATATGTCTACAATCCTGTGCACATTTATATATAAATATCCTCACCGTATTAAATTAAATGGTCTTGTTTCTGAATAAACAAGCATAGGAGTGTGTATGGATATTTATTAAAGTACATTCTTTCTCCCAAACTACTGTAGAAGCCAGATATATTGCTTCCAGTCCCTGTACATTCTATTTGGTGACATTGCCCAGTATGTATTTTGCTCTTTATGTCCTGAGGTTTGCTGGGTATACAGGAAGTCCTCTTTAGTGAACACAATTGGCAACTCGGTTATTAAGCGAAGTGGTCGCTAAGTGAAACTGCAACTGTGCTTATGATCTTACTTCAGCTTTCCTTTGCTTTACAGAACGTCAAAAGTTGTAAATGCGAGGATTGGTCATAAAGTTACGTTTTCATCACTGTTGTAGCTACAAACGGTTGCTAAATAAGGCAGTCGTTAAATGGGGACTACCTGTACTGGAATGGACTATTCTACAAAGCAGAGATGGAAAGTACTTAGGCAAACTGCAGGAGTGGGGAGACAACTGTCAGGACATGAAAGCACAGCCTTCTGAAAGGGTGTGCCAAATAAAGTGAGAAGCTATACAGTATCTTAGCTGGAAAAAGACTGAACAAGTTAACTTCTTGGTCGATAAAAGTAAGAGGTGTTTGTTTTGTTTCCATTTGCACAATAGTGTGTGTGTTTAATTAAAATGCAGCTGAACAAGGGCTGGAGTTGTATCTTGAGCAGATGACTGGAAGGCTTGTGTACTACAATGAGAAGCCATAAGCTTTTATAATACAAAAACGCGGATGGCTCAGCAGGTTAAACAGCTGAGCTGTAGGCTGCAGATCAGAAGGTAGGCAGTTCGAACCCCGCGCGACGAGGTGAGCTCTCATCGCTAAGTCCTAGCTCCTGTCAACCCAGCAGTTCGAAAGCTTTGCAAGTAGATAAATGGGTACCACCTTAAAGTGGGCTAATTTGCTGGCGTCCTGTCGGGAAGTCGGCTCCACTGGAGGAGAGGATCGGAGGATCGGAGGAAGGTCAAATGCCGGTGGTGACGACGGACCTGGATGTGACAGCTACAGGACGTCAGCAGCCGGCTCAAGGCATCCTGGGAATTGTAGTCCAGAGCCTAATAGAGTCGGTTCCCTTACCCCTCTCCCTTCACGCGCGGTGCATTTGTATATTTGAAATTTGGTGTATAATTGAACTGTATATATATGATTGTAAGCCGCCTAGAGTCCTCCACTAGGGAGGGGATAGGCGGGGTATAAATATCACTTAAATAAATAAATTAAATAAATAAATAAAAACCAGGGGTGACGGAAGAAATATATTCCAATTATGCCTATTGGATTACTGCAGATGCTGACTGCAGCCAGGAAATCAGAAGACGTCTACTTCTTGGGAGGAGAGCAATGACAAATCTCGATAAAATAGTTAAGAGCAGAGACATCACACTGACAACAAAGATCCGCATAGTCAAAGCAATGGTATTCCCCGTAGTAACCTATGGCTGTGAGAGCTGGAGCGTAAGGAAGGGTGAGCGAAGGAAGATAGATGCTTTTGAACTGTGGTGTTGGAGGAAAATTCTGAGAGTGCCTTGGACTGCAAGAAGATCAAACCAGTCCATACTCCAGGAAATAAAGCCATACTGCTCACTTGAGGGAATGATATTAAAGGCAAAACTGAAGTACTTTGGCCACATAATGAGAAGACAGGATACCCTGGAGAAGAAGGTGGTGCTAGGGAAAGTGGAAGGCAAAAGGAAGAGGGGCCGACCAAGGGCAAGATGGATGGATGATATTCTGGAGGTAAGGGACTCGACTCTGGGGGAGCTGGGGGTGGCGACGGCTGACAGGAAGCTCCGGTGTGGGCTGGTCCATGAAGTCACGAAGAGTTGGAAGCGACTGAACGAATAAACAACAACAATGCCTATTGGCTCAAAATAGGAGCATCATCCTAAAGTTGAGTCTGAAAAATAAATGTAGATTGACATTATTCCTTCTAGTGAACATGGAATGGCCTATGCTTCCTTTCTCTATCCCACAAATCATGCAGACTTGGGTACAAATGCCTGCTCCTTAGGGTGGTGCACCATGTAGCTATACAAAGACCACCCAACCTGCTTTGTGGGCTAGATCTGATCCTGAGTTGCCTTGTGGGTAGTCTGTCCCATCTATTTCTGCTTCTGTGGCAACAATTTGAGAAAAAAAATGAGTTCTACTTCTATGGGCAGGATTAAACATTTTATTTCCTTCGGGATTATATGTATGTTGTAGTTTTATCTGAGACAGTAGTCCTGATCCAGGCACTACTATGAAGACAGGATGGGGTGATCTTTATCCACTCCTGGGCAGCCAATGGCTCAGAATTTCTCTAGAGAAATTTTGTGCAAGTGGTTTAGCATGAGACTGCAAAAACCATTTCGACCACATGAGATATAACAGGAAATAAGAATGACATATTGATATTGCCACTGTATATAAGCCTGGATTAACAAATCATGGATAGGCGGTTGCAAAGGGTTTTGAAGCAGGGCAGGGTAGGTTGGAGCAGTCTGCTCAACCTTGGGTCCTTAGTAACTGGGTTCAAGCTTCACCCTGAGTCAGAACACAGTCCCGGTACCTACACAACCCTTATAGCATGCAGTTTGCCTTGCAATTTTTCTTATTACAGAAGGGAACGACCAAGATATTTCTGTACAGTCACAGAAAGTACACAGAATGATGACATTCATTGATTTAATGCCTTGGCATTTCTTGGTATTGGCAACTTGTGAATTATTTATGCACTGCTGATGTTTCTAGCCTCACTGAATAGCTTTTTCTTCCTCTTTTTTTAAAGCAATCCCAAGGGGGGGGGGAATGCATATTTTATAAGAATCTTTTGTCATCCCATTCTTGTGCAGGTTAACACAATGGTGAACACAGTTGGACACATCAGAGGCCCACAGTTTAGCAAGGAGCCCACAGCTCACCAAAGGTGCCAGCAAAGTTAACATCATCTTCAAGGCACCTAGGTTGCTGAAAAGGATGTTTAACCAGCATTTCCTTCATAAAAACTGAAGCAGTCTCCCATTTCCCAGAGGGAGGAGTGTCTGGAGAATAAAGCACTTTCATGAGTCCAACTCTTTCTGGCCCTCCTGGTATCAATAATAAGCAGCATCAATCTGAAACATCTACTTGGTGCTCCCCTGTCCAGGCAACCTATCATCCCTCTGTCTCTGCGAAGGTCATGACTCTGCTCAAAATGCCTTCCATCTTCCCCAGCCTCGTTTATCCCACTGAAACCCACATCCATTTGAATGAGTGCCAGTGCCTGTTGCTTTCCATTTTAGGTGCCCCAACCTGGTTCACCATCACTCTTTTGCCAAGACAAATTGGAATTACATTGTTGATAACACTATAGGAAGGTGGGGAAAAAAAATTGGAGGGAAAAAATGGGTATGAATTGTTCCAAAAGAAATCTCCACCTTATTTTCAGTTCAGTACTAGCAATGCTTGGGGGAGATAAGAATAAGGTATCTTTTCCAGTTATAATTGTTAAATATTACTCTTTTGGGATGCCTTGTTAAGTACTGTAAATTAGGAATGTTAATTCCATGCCAAGGTTTTAGAGGGCTCCAGAAAGAAGTTCCTTGGCCCAACGTTTTCATTTCATAAATTACCTCTTACCTCAGAGATATGCTTATCTCCCCTCACTTTGGGGAGGGGTGCCTTTGAGTCCATCCTGACAAGTCCCTGCAGTTTTCTTGGCAAGATTTTGGAAGTGGTTTGCCATTGCCTCCTTCCTAGGGCTGAGAGAGAGTGACTGGCCCAAGGTCACCCAGCTGGCTTTGTGCCCAAGGCAGGACTAGAACCCAGGGTCTCCCAGTTTCTAGTCTGGTGCCTTAACCACTACACCAAACTGGCTCTCATTGTCCCTGGAGCAGTGTTTCTCAACCTTAGCAACTTTAAGATGTGCGGACTTCAAATCCCAGAATTCCCCAGCCAGCATTTTAAAGTTGCTAAGGTTGGGAAACACTGCCCTAGAGTATTCAAAATAGATCAACAGACAAAACCTGAAATAATTTTTTTTTAAAAAAAACTCTTCAGGTTGGCAATAAACTCGATACTTGGTTATTTTTTAATAGTGTCTCACAATCCTTTGCAGGAGGGAGGGGATTCATCCCACCTTGTGGATAAAATAGACAGATTATGCTTTGATTGTGTTGAAAGAATAAAGACATTCGGATTGCATAAGACACTTTAAATTTTCAGTTAAATTTCATGATGATGATTTCCAATGGAGAGATTTCAGCTGTGATTTCTATGGGTTTAGTTTCATAATTGGGCACATAATAGAGGATTTTATTTTTCAAGGAACTGGTCTTCATGAACCAGTTTGTCACATCATCTGGACAAGGCATACTCAAAGCTAGATTTAAAACTCATTAATATGTCCAGCTGATACACTTCAGCATGGCTGTCAAAGACACTGGGGATTTGAAGAAAATATCAAATGAATAAAGCCAAAATGAAAGCACTCAATCTGAGGAGAAATGCAACCAAGTTTAATGCAAGTTACATTGAAAAATGATAAGAGGAGGCAAGTAGCTTTTGGTGGTGGTGAAGGTTAGAACAGATCAGATTAGGGTTTTGAAGGTTAAACCTAAAAAAAAGTAAATGTCTATGTAGAGGACATAGACATAAGAAATATTAGAATAATATTAAGTCTTATTACAGTCAGTTTAGACCTACCATTAGGTAAAATGAAGTGGCTGCCTTAGACAGCAGACCTTGGGTATCATGAAGTGCTAATGAGGATTTCTGTTTCAGTTGCCTAATAACTCTGGTAACCTTGATTTCAAAGGGGCATTATTTGCTAGTGTACTTGAGGACCAGTCCTATATGATACAGAAGTGACTGTGTACAGGAAAAAGAAAGACAGATGGAGAAACCATGTTCTGTTGTGTTCACGTGCTTCTGTTACATTGGAATAACATTGGACATGGCTGAATATTGAGCCTGAACCCCAACAACAAGCATCCCCATGGCTTTCTGTGATGGAGTCTTGAAGGGTAATAAAAGAACTCCAAGCAGCTAACAACAATCTTGCAGAGTAGAAGCGTGGACCAGCAGGGAACTTGCACTTTAAGCTTAATTACATTCAGAAATAAATTCAGTCTTCACACATTAGTTAGATGAAGAAAAATAGAGATAGTTACATTTATTCAGTCGATCTGGATACGAGTAGATTCATAGTAGATCTGCGTGCAAGGGAGATGGAATGGACGAGAGCTGCATGGTGCAGCCCTCCTGCTTGCAGGTGTGCCTGAAGAGTAAAAAATGGAGAATAAGAATCTCGAAACCAAGAAGAAGAAGGAAGAGGAAATCAGGTGATCCAGGTGACTTCCCACAAGCACAATAGAGATACGTTTAGTAGAAAAGACCCCCCTTATGCTTATGAGACAATGCTGAGTTGATTCCTGATAATCCCAACATTCTGGATATCACCTGGTTAGGCCAAGGTAAAGATATGTTGAAAGCAGAAAACAAGGCTGCCTTTTTTTTTTTAACAGTGAAAGTACAATTCAGTAAGCTATTCCTATGAGATACTATTTTTTAGTGTCCTGTTTTATGTCAGCACAAATGATATCTACATGCTAAATATTTTAAGCTAAATAATATGCTAAAATTATACTGCTGCATGATCCAATATTCATTAAAAAAAAAAGCTGATTCCACAGTATCTTTATCAGGCCAAGGACACAGATGGTCATTTTTTACAACAGTAGACAGCACATTCTCAAATATCTTTCTGCACTCTTGAAATCCCCTAGTATGAAAGATGAAACAGTCTCTATGGAACAATAAAGGTTCAGTGTAACTTAACATCCAAATAATTTTTCATGTTAATGTTCTGGGATGGTTGTGTCAATACATCCAGAGGTAACCACAATGGGAAAAGATATACTGTATAAGACAGCAAGAAAATGTGACTTTTAAACAGAGAGAAGCATAAAAGTGCTTCTTTTTCTTGATTATCCATTTTAGCAAAGGTGCAAGTAGAGACAAAACAAAAAACAAGAAAGCACCTTCACGCAGTACATAATGAGCATGTGGAACTCATTATCACAAAACATGGTGGTGGCTCTAACCTGAAGGGCTTAAAAAGGGGACAGATTAAATTCATGGAGGACAACTCTTTCAAGGGCTCTCGGGGTAGAAGATTCAACATTACCTCAAAGCTGGGGTTGCAAAGTCTCCAAATACCAGTTGCTGGGAAACAATGACAGACAAGAGTATTTTATTTATTTATTTTATTTTTATCCTGCCTTTATTATTATTATTATAAATAACTCAAGGCGGCAAACATACCTAATACTATGGTTGTTGTGGGTTTTCTGGGCTGTGTGGCCGTGTTCTGGCAGTTCTGGTTCCTAAAGTTTCGCCAGTCGCTGTGGCTGGCATCTTCAGAGGACAGGAGCACAGCTAGAAGATTCTGTCTGTGCCCAAGTGGAGGGTATGTGTGTTCCTGCTGGTGTTTATAGCTGCTGAGAGGGTGTGTGTCTTATGTGGGTCATTTACAAGAGATTAGGAGAGGGTTTATTGTGGTGATTAGGGGGTGTGGTGCTGTCGTGTGTGGGATTAGCACATCTATTGTGTGAGTCGTTTGTATATTTCTGTGGTTGAGTAGAGTTCATTGACCTTTTGCAAACTGTGTTTTTCAGGACTGGCAGCCAGGTTTTGCTGATCTTTAAGCTTTCTTCTTTTTTATTGAAACTGTGTTGGTGTTTATGTATTTGAAATACATAAACACAGAATCAGACACATCATACACAGAATATGTATAGCCTTCGACTATACATACCTAATACTCCTTCCTCCTCCTATTTTCCCCACAACAACAACCCTGTGAGGTGAGTTGGGCTGAGAGAGAATGACTGGCCGAAGGTCTCCCAGCCGGCTTTCATGCCTAAGGCGGGACTAGAACTCTCAGTCTCCGGGTTTGCTATTGGCTCCTTCCTAGGGCTGAGAGAGAGAGACTGGCCCACTAGACCAAACTGGCTCTCCATGTCTCTGTCTCCTTGCAAGCATTCTAGAGGTATCTAGTTGGCTATCGCAAGAAACACATTTTAAGACTAAGATGATCTTGGCTTGATCCAACAGAGCTGTGCTTATGTTTGTCGAACGGCCCCATGATTATTATGAGGTTCAGAAAGAGATGAACTGTGAACTAGAGTTTGAATGTGAATATTTTGTAGTTTCATACTGCACAATTTATCTCTTGTCATTTTTTAAAAGATTAAATTGTACAGTATAATATCAGGAATGAAACATTCTATGTATACCAGATAATTTAACAGTCCCCATCATAATATACTTCATTTAATAAGCATGGTAATTATAGTGACCCTAAAGAATATCATTATCAGATATCGTATGCCTTACCGTATGAGCCCCACTGTAGCCCTGTAACAATTAAAGTGCCATTAACACCTTAGGTTTTTCATCCATACTTATTCATTTAACATTAAACACTAATGAGGTTGTATTAAGCAAACATATGTCAGCAATTATCACTCAAAACTACAGGGATGCCATTTAAAAGAAAGAGGAAATGAAACCAAGTATTCCCAATGGATACTTTATTTAACTTGTCTTACTTTTTACATAAGAAAAGAATGATTTCATCTTTCTGATACCCACACTTTTTTAGGCAGCTTACATACATTTCATAGTAAAACCTTAACACGATTCATGAAAAATTCACCCTTCTAGAGGTCAGTAAAAAGTGCAGTCAGATGACATGTTCTACCAGCAACGGAACTGCAGGACATCCCTGAAAACAGCCCCCCAAACTTCCAATATTGGTTGGGGAGAAGAGTGAGAAAATATGGCAAAGAAGAATATAGCAGACTAGAGGGGGGATTTTGTGGTAGCACCAACCACCTTGCTATTGTTCTGTACCTGATTTATTGTGTCAATTTGTGTAGACAAAAGCCTACTTTATTAGATATGTGCATAAGATTAAAGAAGAGAAGACAGAATGGCTATATACATTTATGCACTGAATAATACATCAGGTGCCTGGGGAGCATGAATGACACAGACGTTCCAGTGATTATAGATTATAGGTATTTACCCAGAAAATAAAGCAAGAAACTAGTGACCCAGCAAAAGCTCAGAGAAGACAGTGGATTTCTATTTCTTATTCTCTTCCTACTCCTTTTCTTGATCCTCTGGAGTTTCATTATTCCTAGATGAATTTCCCCCCCCTCTGGAGCAGACTCCCTTCTCCCAAATTGACCCCTCACAATAGGATTCAATACCCAGTGACACTCCTTCAGCAATTCTGAAACTCCCATCAATGGGAAAACTTCAGTGTGGCTCTTGAGAAACAAGAGCAGTTTTTCTCAACCTTGACGTGCTGGCTGGGGAATTCTGGGAGTTGAAGTCCACACATACTTTTTTTTATATATATATAGTAAATTTTATTAGGTTTCAAGAGAAGAATAAAAACTACAAAAACCCCCAAAAAACTACAAAGAAAGAAAAAAACTAAAAAAGTACAGAAACACAAGAGAATTTTTTTTCAAATTTACAAAAAGATGTGGCTTCTGACTTTCAACAGCAAGGATATACAAAAATTTCCATAATCAATCTCTTACTCTATATTAAACCAAAACACCACATTATTTCTATATGTCATTCCACTTTAACACATAATAAAAATCACTAAGTGCAGTTACTCCTCCCCCTTATATTAAAATAAAGAAAAATAAGTTCATATAAACCTCCTAAACATCTTTCTCCGCTCCAAAAGATAAAACATATTTAATTATTCCCTTCCTACCACTATTCTATACATTTCTTTTTATATAAGAATTTTATTAGATTTAAGACAAAGATAAAAACTACAAAAAAGAAAAAAAACTACAAAAAGAGAAAAGAGAAAACTAAAAAAAGTGTGAAAACACAAGATAATTTTTTTTTTTACAATTACAAAAAGAGGTGACTTCCGACTTTTAACAGCAAGGATATACAACAAAATTTCCATAATCAGTCCCTTAAAAGGTAAGGGTAAAGATTCTTACTCTATATTAAACCAAGATCACATTATTTCTATAAATCATTCCATTGGCACATTATAAAAATCACTAAATACAGTTGCTCCATCCCCTTATATTAAAAGAAAAAGAAAAAGAAAAAGAAAAAGATTATATATATATATATATATATATATATATATATATATATATATCCCCTAATCAACTTCTCCCCCACAAAATAACATTTATTTAATTATTTCCTTCTGACTGCTATTCTATGCATTTCTGTCTACTACAGGGCTTTCCAAAGTTTTCCCGCGTTGTGGCGTTCCCACAACCGCCGTTGGTGTGTCACCGTGGGAAAACCCGGAAGTGCCGCCATTGCGGCAGCGCGCAAAAACCCGGAAGCGCTGCTGCCGCTTTCGGCTTTTTGCGCACCGCCGTTGGTGTGTCGCCGCGGGAAAACCCGGAAGCGCTGATGATGATCAGCGCTTCCGGGTTGTGTGGCGACACACCAGACTGTGTGTGGTGACACACTTTTGTGTCGCGACACACAGTTTGGAAAGCTCTGGTCTACTATAATAAAAATCAAACTTAAAAAGCATACAAATTATCTGCCATTATAATTAATAGTACAACAATTATAAAAGTCTTAATCATATTAAACCTAAAACCAAGCATTTATTATTATACCTTACTAATTTTAATCCAAATCATTAAAGATGAATGAAGTCAAAGAGGCCCTAGAAGCAATCCAAATAGATATTCTTAAACCCTTACTCCACTTCAAAACAAACCAGAGCATTTACATATCCCCATAATACACACATAACTTTTTTCATAGAGAAATCAAACAGCCCAACTGCCCTCCTTAAAAACTCCAACTTCTCAGTAGAAAGCCTCCCATACATAATAACCCCTTCTTTTCCATAACATTCCATCAAAAAATCAATCTAATTTATGGCTTGCAATTCAAACTGTCCCTTTAATTTCTTCAACTCCACTCTCTGATCTTCATCTAGCACAGAGCTTTCCAAACTGTGTGTCGCGACACGTTAGTGTGTCGGCTGTAGTGTGTAGGTGTGTCGTGCGAACGTAACGAGAAACCTCTGAGTCTATGTGAAATGATGCATGTATAAAAAGTCTGTCACCAACATGAAAAGTTTGGAAAGCTCTGATCTAGCATTTCAACAGAAGCCCCAATCTCGCTGTTAGAAGAAACATTTCTATGGTTGTTAGGCTCTTCAATTTCTTCCATGACATCCCCAACCAGATGATACATTTTAGACCTCATGTTTTCCACAATGTTTTCCACAATGTCCTGAATGCCTTGCATAAAAACTTGACAGGAATCAAAAAGAATCTGTTTGAAGTCTCGACGAAACTCCGAGAGAGTCTGATTGAAATCCTCCATGTCTCACGCAGTAGATTATGGCACCCCCTAAATACTTAACTAGTGAAAGTGGAAGATAATAGAAAAATTCTGAGACGTGTTTACACAAGTGAAAGTATGATAACAGGCAGTTCCCCAGAGAAAGTAGCAACAGAAAGCTAAAAGTTCAAAACAGCAGATTCAGCGTGTAGGAAAATGCTAAAATCTTCAAATTTAATACAAAAATAATAACAGGGAGATGATTACATACTCTCAACCTTCCTTAATATTTAGATGGAAAACAAGCCAAAACTTAAAAAGAATTTAAAAAAAAATTAATCCCAAAAATAAGGATAAACACCAAGAGATCCAGCTTCTCCTTGCTGTAGAAAGCCTCTCTTAGGGTACATATACTTAAATATATATATAAATTGGGTGATTTAGAAATGGGGTGGCCGGTCTTAGTGTCCCTTTAAGGCTACAGCGCAGCTTGGAAATGGTGATATCCCAGCCTCCCAGCAGCTCTTACCAGCCAAGCGCAAATGCTGTTTACGATCTTCTGGCTGCAATCTGCCATCCTGGAGGGAAAATGGGATGATTCAGAGCATTTTCCTTTCCTGGCGAAACGCTCCAGGGCTTCAAGAAAAACCTGCCTGAGCCCAAAAAAACCTGCCGCATTGTCAGTTCTGCCCGCGGAGCCCGCGAACACAGCTGTTCAGTCCACCATATCCCCACTGGAAGTCTATTCTATACATTTCTGTCTACTATAATAAGAATCAAATTAAAAAGCAAATAAGTTATCTGCTCAAAAAACAAAGCCAATTCAAAACAGTAAATCCAAATCTTTAAAGGCAAATAGCATCAATCAAATCCTTAAAGCAAACCAGATGAACATTCTTCAACACTTATCCCACTTCAAAATAAACCAAAGCAGTTACATATCCCCACAATGTGCACAGAGCTTTCCTCTTGAAAGACTCAAACAGCCCAACTGGCCCCCTCAAAGATTCCAGGTTCTTTTCATGGCATTCCACCAGAGATCGATTTTACTTATGGCTTGCAGATCACTCTCTCCCTTAGATTTCTCCAACTCCATTATCCAATCACCATCCAGCATCTCGATAAAAATCCCAATCTCAGTCTTAAAAAAAAAACTTTCTATCGCTCTTAAATTCCTCAATTTCATCTACCACATCCCCAACCTGATGGCACATTTTAGATTTCATATTTTCCACAATGTCCTGGATATCTTGCATAAAAGTTTGATAGAAGTCAGAAGAAATCTGTTTAAAATCCTGGTGAAAGTCAGAAAGAATCTGTTTGAAATCCTCCATGTCTCACACAGTAGATTATGGCGCCCCCTAGGAACTTAACCAGCAAAAGTCAAAGATATGGAAGAGTTCCAAAGTGTGTTTACATAAAGTAAGAGTGAGATAGCAGACAGTTCTCAAGGGTTCATATCAGCCGATTCAACGTGTAGGAAAATGCTAATATCTTCAAATTTAATACAAAAATAATAACAGGAAGACAATTGTTTACTCTCAATCTTTGGAATTTCCTTTGAAAGGAAAACAAAATTCAAAACTTAAAATATTTTTTTTTAAAAAAAAAAGTCATCCCAAAAATAATGGTAAGCACCAAGAGAACCAGCTTCTCCTCGCTGTAGAAAGCCTCTCTTGGGGTACATATACTTTAAACAAAAATACAAATTGGTGATTTAGAAATGGGGTGGCTGGTCTTAGTGTCCCTTTAAGGTTACCGCGCAGTTGGAAAGTTATGAAATCCCCGCCTCCTGGCTGGCTCTTACCAGTCAAAAGCAAAATGTTGTTTGCGATCTTCTGGCTGCAAGCAGCCCTCCGGAGGACAGATGGGATAATTCCAGGTATTCTCCTTGATCCAGAGAACATTTCTGGGCTTCAGGAAAACCTGACTGAGCCCAAAAAAAGTTACCGCGTTGTCAGCTCCGCCCGCTGAACCAGCAGGCACAGCCGTTTAGTCCGCCTTTCCCACCGGAAGCCAAAGTCCACACATCTGAAAATTGCCACGGTTGAGAAACACTGCTCTGGAGAATCCTCATCTGAAAGGAAGAAAGAGGTTTAAGGAAATCCTTGTTTCCATGGGAGGCCCCGAGGAGCCTTCACTGGACCAATGACCTCCACATGAAGTCTGTTTCAGGGATGCTGTAAAGCTACCAAATCTGTTCTGCAAAAATGAAGATGGTCATTAGATGGCAGTGAAGAGTTTGGCTTTCTATGGTTGTCCAGAGTTTGGCTTTCTATGGTTGTCCAGAGTTTTGCAACTAAATCTGGTAGCCCTATGCTGTCTGGGCTTCTGAATGTTCCCTCCTGATCCCTTCCAAGCCTTCTGAGCAACATTGAAGTTTTTTCCCCATTGATGGGAGTTTGGCAATGCTGGCTTGCTGTTACTGCCATGCAAAGGCTGGGGCTTATCCAGCTGCCAAGTGTAACCCTTGAAGTTTAAAACTCATTGTTTAAAAAACAAAAAGCACAGAACAATTTCTCAAACTCCAAGAAAACCCAATAAATTCTGGTCACATAATTGGATGTCTTCAAATGTAAAATATAAACCTATGGCAATATGTCTATGAAGGTTCTCAGTCATCCAGGTGGAACAGTCTGTGGCTTGAATCATGTCAACTGGATTTCTATTTTCTTAGTGGAAACGTTTCACTCCTTATCCAAGGAGCTTCTTCAGTCTTCAGTTCTTCAGACTGAAGAAGCTCCTTGGATAAGGAGTGAAACGTTTCCACTAAGAAAATAGAAATCCAGTTGACATGATTCAAGCCATAAACCTATGGCAGAGCTTTCCAAACTGTGTGTGGTGACACAAAAGTGTGTTGCCACACACAGTCTGGTGTGTCACCACACAACCCGGAAGCGCTGATCATCATCAAGCGCTTCCGGGTTTTCCCGCAGCGACACACCAACGGCAGCGCGTAAAAAGCCGAAAGCGGCAGCAGCGCTTCCGGGTTTTTGCGCGGCGACACACCAACGGCGGTGGGTGTGTCACCGCGGGGAAACTTTGGAAAGCCCTGACCTATGGAATCTGATCTTTACAGTGCAAAAAAAAAAAAATGTATTTTGCACTTTAAAACCAAGAGCTGTATAGCTTTTTATAATTATTTTTTTCAAGCTGACCCACAATACCATTTCAAGATTTCAAATATTCATAGGTTAAGAAACAAAGTAAAGCTGGATGACTAAATGAATTCCACTTCTGGGTGTTCTTCTTATTTACTCAAAGGGAGAGCTGAAGTAACATAACCAGAACTACTTAGTTGCTTGAATAAAAATATCTAAATTTGCCAGATGTGCAACTGACTCTTTGGGGACTGGCCCATTTCCACATAAATGAAACTAAAACTATGCTCATTAATATACACATGCATGGGCACAGGCGCACACACACATATATTCAGACACACACACGCACACACACAAACAGCACTGGATTGCACCAAGTACAGCTAAAAGTAAGTTTTTTAATGAGTACTGTCAATGTATTCACAAAATGGTGTGCTCTAGCCTCAGTACCTAACATGCCAACCTTTTTATTTTCTTTTGCTAAAGAAGAAATAACCTGCCTCTTGTGAGGTAGAGACCCAAGAAGGGCACAACAAGGAGCTTTGTTATGCTTATAGAGGCTTCTCAAGGAAGGTGACAGTTTAAATACTACCTAAAGGACTTTCTAAACCTAAAGAACAGCGTTCCACGCGTGTCATGCCGGCCACATGACCGTGGAAGCGTCTTCAGACAACGCTGGCTCTTCGGCTAACAAACGGAGATGAGCACCGGCCCCTAGAGTCAGACACGACTGCACAAATGTGCGGGGGGGGGGGAACCTTTACCTTTAAAGGACTTTCTATTCCCAGCCTCACCTGGATGGCAGCAAGAAAATGTGAAGAACCCCTGGGGGAGATTTTTACTCACATTTGGATACTGTTGTGTCACCGGCAGCAGCAGTTACAAAAAAGGCCAAGTGCACATCTCCTTTAAGGATTCCGCTCACAAATTTGCAGTGCTGATTGTAGTGTTAGGGATACCTGCTCTTTGCAAATATAAAAACTGTACTCTTGCAATACAGAGGGGTGAAAATAATTTGCTAAATAGAAAGCACATTTATGTACTGTCTCACCCTAGTTTTGATAATGCATTTTCCTTCAAAAGAGAAAATCAACACTTTATTTAGGTATGAAAACCATTTGCTAGAAGGTAAAAAAAAAACAATTGTCTCAGCTACAAGCAGTAACCTGTATAATAATATTAATAATTAGAATAGACCAAGCCTGATGAGATCATGGACTCTTACCATTATTCCCACTAAGGCATGAAAGAATTAAGTAAATAAAAGGTAAGTGAGTTTAAAAGGCCTTTCCTGCTGGTTTGCAATTTGAAGTGTAGTAATAATACAGTTCCATTGGTGTAAAACTAGTAAAGGCCTTGACTGCCCGAAGACATGATGGGCAGCAGGGGTCAATATCTATGGGCCCATCTGGTGACAACCATGTCTTATGGACAATTGCAAGTAGAAATATAACAGGAGTAAATGTTAAAGGGCATGAACTAACGTATGAATGAAACATAAATATGCTGGGTGTCTGTGCAACTAAAAGAAAGGGAAAGGATGTTATAAATCTGAATGAGAGTGGTCTGATTACATGGAATGGAATTGATGAATATATGCAGGGAAGTGGAACTGTATGAATGAAAGGGCTAAAATGTACATCAGAAAGTATAAATTGATGTCATCTACGTTTGCAGGTGCATATCAAAGCAGAAATCCAGAGGTTGATGATAGATGCATTTTATGCTTCAGTGAATAGTGATATAATAGAAAAACCAAGGATGAATTTTGGAAGAAAATGTGCAACGTTCTGAATGAATGCAATTTCAAGGAGGGCGGAAAATATTCTGTTAGGTGACATGAGTGGATGAGTGAGAACAAAATGAGAGAGTACAGAAAAAATGTTTAGGCCACTCTAAGACCCAACAATGAATGAAAATAGTGACTATTGGGTGAATATTTGCTTAGAAAAAGGTTTGTTTGTTTTGAACACATAGTTTAAGCATACATCTATTCATGTGCACACAGGGCAAAGGAATGACTATAAATCTAAAAGCACAGCTGATTTGATTGTTTATGGTAAAAGGTGGAGAGAGTTAGTGAATGATACATTAGTGATGAGAGGTTCTGAATGTGGGTCAAGGTATATTTTTCGTAGTGTCAGGAATGGATCTTGGGGGGGGAAAGCACATGAAAGAAAAGGAAAAAGTGAAAGTAGCGTGACTGCAGGAAGAGAAAGTACAAGTTCTGTATCAAAAATATCTCCCAATAGAATGAATGGAAAGTGGATGTAAGGAACAAGGATGTGGAAGCTGCTTGAAAGGGAGAGAAAACAATTATGTTAGAGAGTATGGCAGAAGTATGCCGAGTTATGTTAATGGGAAGTACATAAAAAGATGTGGTGATAGAGTGATGAAGTGAAAGAGACTGTGGGTGAGAAATATGCATATAAGAGAAAGATTCCTACAAAAAATTAGGATAACAGAAAAATATTGTATAGCATGCATATAGAGAAAAAAATGGTAGCAAACAGTGTAGTCAAAGAGAACAAGGAGTGGTTACAATTAAAAGAGACAGAGAAAATGCAAAGAGATTTTAATAGAAATGTTAAGAATGTTTTGTAAGTGGATGAAGAGAGCCAAATAAGGAGCTTCCAGCAGAATGAGTGGAATGATTGGGATGTAATTGAAGTGAGGGAATGCTGGAAGGAGTATTTTAGAAATTTATATGGGAATGATAGGTTGATATATTGGGAATATATTGAAAGGTGAAATTGAAACAAATGCTACATATGTGTCTAGGAAAAATGATGAAAATGCTATGAGAATGTTGAAAATTTATAAGGTGGCAGGTATAAATGGTGTAACAGGAGAAATGTTAAAATATGGATGAAATTTGTCTATGGAGAGGCTATGCAACTTGTTTAACATGTGTGTGAAGACTGCATCTGTGCCTAATAAATGGAAGAATACCATTATTATTCCCCTATAAAAAAGGGAAAGTAACAAGACTGAATGCAAAAACTAAGAGGATTGGTTTTTAAGTGGGCTTGGGAAAAAGTTTGGCAGAATTCTAAAAAAGGAGTATGAGAGGTGACCATAAGCAAAATTTTGGAAAACAGTGCAGCTTTATGCTGGGCAGGAGGTGCAGAGATCAGATTTTTGCTTTCTAGCAGGTCACTGAGAAATACATGAATGTGAGTAAGAAAGTTCATTGGACACTGTTGATTTACAGAAAATATATGATAAAATGAATAGGCTTGAACTGTGGAATAATTTAGAGTTAGTAGCTGATTGTTGGATGCTGTAAGAACAGTATATAATGGAAGTAAAACATATTTAAGAATAAATGGAATGCATAGTGAATATTCAACAATGAGCAGAGAGTAAGTCAAGGATATGTGATGTGATATCCCAGTGGTTGTTTAATGCTTTTACAGTTGAATGTGTAAGGAATAGTTGTGATGGCATTAGATATTGGTTGGGGATGTGGATGTACATGTACTTTTGGATGAAGATGATGCCATTTTATTGGCTGAAAACCTGCATAATTTGCAGAAAATGTTAGATTGTATGATTCAATAAGGAGAATGGATCTGAAAACTAGTGTATCAAAGACCAAGGTTCTTGCATGTAGAAGGCAAAGGGAATAGCCCTGAAGGACAGGAGGAAGAGCCACTGCCAAGGCAACAGTCAGATAAGAGGGGCCTGAGCCTGGGCCAAGTAAGTAACTTGAGAAAACGACTCAGACAAGCCCCTCCTGAGTTCTCACGAAGACAAAGGGAGGGAGGGAGGGAGGGAGGGAGGGAGGGGGAAGCACATTCAGACTTGCAACATTCTCTTACTATAGCTGTGACAATAAAAGCAGGACTAACCTACATGTTATTGGCTTCTTAGTCTAGTCTTCCAGGCAAAAATGGGTATGATCAAAAACAAAGATGGTAAGGACCTAACAGAAGCAGAAGAGATCAAGAAAAGGTGGCAAGAATATATGGAAGATCTGTATAGGAAGGATAATAATATCAGGGATAGCTTTGACGGTGTGGTCAGTGAGTTAGAGCCAGACATCCTGAAGAGTGAGGTTGAATGGGCCTTAAGAAGCATTGCTAATAACAAGGCAGCAGGAGACGACGGTATCCCAGCTGAACTGTTTAAAATCTTGCAAGATGATGCTGTCAAGGTGATGCATGCCATATGCCAGCAAATTTGGAAAACACAAGAATGGCCATCAGATTGGAAAAAATCAACTTATATCCCCATACCAAAAAAGGGAAGCACTAAAGAATGTTCAAACTATCAAACAGTGGCACTTATTTCACATGCCAGTAAGGTAATGCTCAAAATCTGGATAATGGAGAAAGCCAGGGAGTTTCAGAAAAACATCTATTTTTGTTTTATTGACTATTCTAAAGCCTTTGACTGTGTGGATCATAACAAATTGTGGCAAGTTCTTGGTGGTATGGGGATACCAAGTCATCTTGTCTGCCTCCTGAGGAATCTGTATAACGACCAAGTAGCAACGGTAAGAACAGAGCACGGAACAACGGACTGGTTTAAGATTGGGAAAGGAGTACGGCAGGGCTGTATACTCTCACCATACTTATTCAATCTGTATGCAGAACACATCATGCGATGTGCTGGGCTTGATGAATCCAAGGCTGGAGTTAAAATTGCTGGAAGAAACGTTAACAATCTCAGATATGCAGATGATACCACTTTGATGGATGAAAGCGAGGAGGAGCTGAGGAGCCTTATGACGAAGGTGAAAGAAGAAAGTGCAAAAGCTGGGTTACATTTAAACCTCAAAAAAACCAAGATTATGGCAACGAGCTTGATTGAGAACTGGCAAATAGAGGGAGAAAAAGTGAAGGCAGTGGCAGACTTTGTATCTCTAGGTGCAAAGATTACTGCAGACGCTGACTGCAGCCAGGAAATCAGAAGACGTCTACTTCTTGGGAGGAGAGCAATGACAAATCTTGATAAAATAGTTAAGAGCAGAGACATCACACTGACAACAAAGGTCCGCATAGTTAAAGCAATGGTATTCCCTGTAGTAACCTATGGCTGTGAGAGCTGGACTATAAGGAAGGCTGAGCGAAGGAAGATAGATGCTTTTGAACTGTGGTGTTGGAGGAAAATTCTGAGAGTGCCTTGGACTGCAAGAAGATCAAACCAGTCCATACTCCAAGAAATAAAGCCAGACTGCTCACTTGAGGGAATGATATTAAAGGCAAAACTGAAGTACTTTGGCCACATAATGAGAAGACAGGATACCCTGGAGAAGAAGCTGATGCTAGGGAAAGTGGAAGGCAAAAGGAAGAGGGGCCGACCAAGGGCAAGATGGATGGATGATATTCTGGAGGTGACGGACTCAACCGTGGGGGAGCTGTGGATGATGACAGCTGACAGGAAGCTCTGGCGTGGGCTGGTCCATGAAGTCACGAAGAGTCGGAAGCGACTGAACGAATAAACAACAACAAGTCTAGTCTACCATGTAGGGCTGACTTCGAGTTTTACAAGGAAAACAGCGTGAACAATTGCACATTCTATATAGAAAGCAAAAAAAAAAAACCTAGAGCATGTCAATAAATTTATGTATCTTGGTAGAACAAAAATGCTAAAGTTACTTACTAAAGATGGGGAAATGGCTGTAGAAATTTTAAGATCTGGAAATTCTGGTAGAAGGTGGGTAGGGTATAGTGAATTGCAAGGAATGAATGTTTGTCAAAAGAAGCTAAAATGATCATGTATAAGAAAGTGCTTCTGCCTGTTTTCTTACGTATTTGTGACAATTGGGTATGTCAGGAGAAATGTTCAAGTAGAATGCTGTGAAAATAGGATACTTAAGTGCATGCAGGAAATCAAGATGAGATAGGATCAATAATGAATGAATGCTGATTCAGTACAAAAGTGAGTGAGCAGTAAAAAAAGAGAAGTACTGTTTTGTCATACAGAGAGAATGAATGAGAATCTAATTGTAAAACAAATATATAAAGGAAAAGCGAATGAATCAAGAGGAAGAAGACCCTAAAATTGTATTTGGAAGGAGTTGATGAGGCCCTAAAAGGAGAGAAGTGAGAAGTTTAAAAAAAAAAGCAATATATGAAGTTGTGTATGGGCATGTTAGAAGTAAGGATGGTTTGCTACAGTAGAAAGGAATTTATTTATTTATTTTCTATCCCGCCTTTATTATTTTTATAAATAACTCAAGGCGGCGAACATACCAAATACTCCTTCCTCCTCCTCCTATTTTCCCCACAACAACAATCCTGTGAGGTGAGTTGGCCTGAGAGAGAGTGACTGGCCCAAGGTCACCCAGACGGCTTTCATGCCTAAGGCAGGACTAGAATTCACAGACTCCAGCACCTTAACCACTAGGGCAAACTGGCTCAACCACTAGACTCAAACTGGAATTATAAGTGTAGGGAATGGTACTGGTATAAACTAGATTTAGCAATATTTCCTTTTCTTTTCATATATCATGCTTTTAATTTCTTTAGATTGCTATTTCTTATTTCTTTTCTGCACTTTGTGTAACATTGCCTTAAAGCAAAAGGAAATAGTGTGATTGATATGTATAGGTGTGTATATCAAACTAAAGACAGGTTCTAAAAATAAGGAATCAGAAAATGGGAGCCTCCCTTTTCTCCATAACAGTACTTCTTATTCTGATATCATTTTTCCAGACTTTTTCTCAAACATCAATTAATAAAACATTATACAATATAATAAAACCCAGTATCATATCATAAGTAAAGGTAAAGGTTCCCCCCACACATTTTGTGCAGTCGTGCCCGACTCTAGGGGCCGGTGCTCATCTCCGTTTGTTAGCTGAAGAGCCAGCGTTGTCCGAAGACACTTCCGCGGTCATGTGGCTGGCATGATGCACGCGGAATGCTGTTACCATCCCACCGAAGTGGTACCTATTCATCTACTTGCATTTGCATGCTTTCGAATTGCTAGGTTGGCAAGAGCTGGAGCTAGTGCGGGAGCTAATTATTTAAAAAGCAATGCACTGCTTCCTTCTCCTGTTCATATACTTATATAAACAGTATAACCTTAAATTAATACATTTAACTACAAAATTCATTTTCTCACAAAAGATCAGTCTGGACTTCAACCATAAAAAAGGTAAAGACACCCTTGTATTAACTCTGACAATTGCATCTATGCAGTTTTCTTGACAAAATTGCAGAACTGGCTTGTCTCCTTCCAAAATGCTCCTTGACTTTCCAGTTTAGCCAACATCCCTGGAGTTCCTAGGTGATCTCACATCGCTTCCAAGATCAGCCAAAGTGGGCTACGTTCTGCCATCTGCTGCAGGCTACAAAATCTTTTTTTAATCCATTCAATCGTGTCCAATTCTCAGAGACTGCCTGGACAGGTCCCTGCAGTTTTCTTGGCAAGATTTCAGAAGTGGTTTGCCATTGTCCTCTTCCTAGGCCTGGGAGAGAGTGACTGGCTCAAGGTCACCCAGCTGGCTTCGTGCCTAAGGTGGGACTAGAACTCACAGTCTAGCATACATACACACAGATGCAAACTGCACGGCAAATAGCTTTTTCTGGGTGGGTGTGTCTGCACGCACATGCACATACACACAGGTTTCCTGTACCAAAAGTACCTTTCTTGTGATTAAAATGGAAGAGGCATCATCTGTGCTGAATCCTTTTTTTTTAAATAATAGTTTTATGAAATGTTACAACTGAAAAGGTAAAAGCTAATACAAACTAAGGAAAAGTAAAAAGAAAAATAGAAAGAGCAGAAAGGAAAAGAAAAGATAATAGAAAGAAAAATAGAGAAGAAAAAAAAAAGAATACAGTAAAGATAAAGAAAAGAAATGTATAAAGAAATGACTTCCCCCTTCATCACAACAAGTATAAACAATTTTAGTAACTTATCACCTTCTCTTAAAATACAACAAATGATCTCTTCATCTGTGGTGAATCCTCTCTGGATTATCTATGAAAATATTGAGGAAAAGCAGGTAAAATAGATTATTTTAATGAAGTCCCCGCACAAACACAAAAAAATGCTATATTGTTTTGTCCCTCCTTTGGAATCCAAATTAACTAGAAATCCAGAACAAAGAAAACAGACTCAGCAGACTATCTTCACAAAGTTTAGGCAATTAGCTATTAAATGTTTGGAACCACGTTTCCTTTTGCCAACAGCTGTGCACAATCATTTGCGGTTTTGAGGCCAGGATAATTGGCATGTTACAAGTTTTTCCCTCAGTTCTTTGGCGTCCAACTGAAAACCGCATGGATGGAGGAAGAACTTGGAGCAATTGGAATCCAAGCTTTGCACGGGAACTCCAGCCAGACCCTCAGATATCTGAGGGGGATTGAGGAAAACCTCAGAGGTTTGAGCAAATGACTTGTGGGGCAGCCTTGGAGCCCTTCCCTTTGCAGAAGCTGTTGCCTTAAAAAACAAAACAACACACTCAAGTTCATCGGATCTTCACTGAGAAAGCTAGCATGAACCAGCAATTCTAAAGATCTCTATAGTATAGAGGTCACATAGACATCTCTGTCTCACTCCACAATGGACACTACAGGCACCATAATAGCAGAGCTTGTCTTATAAGATTGTGTTGTATTACTGTGAGAGTTTGAAATACACATTTAAATGTTCCTGCTAACTGCTGTAATAGTTATTCTATCCATACTGGGCTTTACCAGTCTTTCAACCATTACTGTTTGATTTTTCTGTTTTTTTCTGAGCTTCTCCATTAAACAATCATTTTGTCAAACCTGTGATCATTTAGTAGAAATGTTCAGAAGTCAAAGGAATGGATAAATGACTATGCATAGTGGTAATGGAATACGTGTGTATTTGTGTTGTGCGTGAATCTTGAAAGGACTGTTTGAGTGGTGCATGTCGACAAGAGTGAGAACTGAGGAGCTTTTCTGGAAACCCCAAAGACACACGCATACTCTCAGGCTCTGTTCAGACATGATGTTTTCCAATCTCCAGATCAAATGACAAACCTGTTACACAACCCCCATTATACAAAACCATAAAAAAGGTAAAGACACCCTTGTATTAACTCTGACGATTGCATCTATGCAGTTTTCTTGACAAAATTGCAGAGCTGGCTTGTCTCCTTCCAAAATGCTCCTTGACTTTCCAGTTTAGCCAACATCCCTGGAGTTCCTAGGTGATCCCACATCGCTTCCAAGATCAGCCAAAGTGGGCTACGTTCTGCCATCTGCTGCAGGCTACAAAATCTTTTTTTAATCCATTCAATCGTGTCCAATTCTCAGAGACTGCCTGGACAGGTCCCTGCAGTTTTCTTGGCAAGATTTCAGAAATGGTTTGCCATTGTCTTCTTCCTAGGCCTGGGAGAGAGTGACTGGCTCAAGGTCACCCAGCTGGCTTCGTGCCTAAGGTGGGACTAGAACTCACAGTCTCCCAGTTTCTAGCCTGGTGCTTTAACCACTACACCAAACTGGTTCTCTAAAAACCCTAGGCAGATCTTATTATACCTCATCTAGTTTGATCCGTGCAATACTACAGAAATCAAATTAGTGGACTTTTTTTCCTTGGCCAGAGGTTTCGTACCCATTACAAAAATTATTCCCACCTTCTCTAAATGAAAAGCCAGTCAATACAAAGACAGAGAAAAACAGAAACCTGCTGTAATAATTTGGTAGCCTGGACTTTGGGTAAGATTTGGTGAGGATAATTTGATAAAACTTTTACAAATATCTTAAACTGGGCTTTAATGTTATTTCTGCTATTGTTATATCAATGAATAGATTAATTCAACATAATATTAACATTAAAAGCAAACCAATCCTGATGGTGCAAGCTTGCACATGTCTGAATATGTAAATCAGGATTTGAGCCGTAGAATTGGAATGTATGCATATTTCTGCCTCTTCTATACACACACACACACACACTTCATAAATCTAATTTGCTGAGTTTGGATTGTCCCATATCAGACTGGTTAGAGGGCTAAATTATGGCGCAAACCATGGTTCAGATATTAGGAATGGCACTTGCTGTTGCTGATAGGTTAACAGGAGTACAGAAATTAAATTTAATGCAAGTTGTAGATTGCTCTTAAAACCTAATGCCAATTCCCTCCTTGTCCTTCCATCAAAATGACATGGATGGAACTGGTCAAACAGACAATTTTACTATCCAGTCTGGTACAGAACATACTTCATTTTGATACAACCACACAATAGCAAGAAGATACTAGTGTTCTCAGTCAGTAGTATGAGAAAATGCAGCAGGTTTTGTCAGCCTTCTCTCTATTTAATGACCATTGATGGATAAAGATAGATTTTCTTCAAGCTGGTGCCCTCCAAATGTCGGATGCCAGCCTCCCTAATTCTGAGACTGCATGGAAATTATGGGAGTTGACTTGCAGCACATCTGAAAGGCACCAGATTGGAGGAGGCTACTAATTAGTCATTCAGTGATAACTAGACTTATATGTATGGAAATAAGAAAAGGGACTCATATCCCTTTTTCCTAAAGATTAAACTCTCTATGAACTGCTCCTTTCTGATAAACCCAATTCAACTAAGTCAAGTACTTAGCCTCAAGAGACTCCAAATGTACTGCCAGAATGATTCTCCTAATCCTTCCCTTCATGCTAGCTGAGGTTCAATTTATATAGGACTTTGGAATTAGAAAGGGCATGGTGGCTCAGCGGGTAAGACACCAGGCTTGTTGATTGGAAGATCGCAAGTTCGGAGGTTCGAATCCCTAGCTGTCAGAGATCGGCAGATCTCTGCCAAAGACGCTAGACGGGATGCACATTCCAGGAGGCTGCAAGTGACACGAAAGAGACGCCGGCTTTGAAGTACACCGGTTCGCACCTAGCTGACAATCGCGAATACACATCTCCGCGCGAGTGGATGTCTGAGCAGCTTGGAAAGGCACGAGTTACACGTGTCACCAAGAACCTGGGGGGGGGGGGGAGGGAAGATTTAAATGTGCAGTCTTTACAGGTTCCAGCCATTCAAGTCTTTGTTCGTGCTAGCTTCTGTATGCTATAATAAACTCTTCTGCTTCTAAGAACTCATGTGTCTGTGAGTTACTCTAGAGCAGGGAGATTATAGATATCGGATGGAGTGCCTTACATAAAGACTTGAATGCACAAAAAAAATTTTTGACCACGCATCCTGAGAACTACTCTGAGAAATCAGCGAGATTCTTGGTGAAAAGTGGCCATGAATCCAGACAAAATTTCAGCTTCAGCTTCGTGGAACGGAATGGATGAAGCAGAGGAAGCAGGAGATTTTGAAGCACTGCAACAAGAGGAAGGAGAATTCGAAGACAATGGTGAGGGGGACAGAGCCAGCTTGTTAGATGCCCAGCTGACGGCGAGAGCATCGCAGCAAGCAGGAGAAGACGGATGGGAGAAACAGAAAACACAGAAAAAAGAGGTAACCAAAACTCCCCCCTCCCTCGAATCTACAAAGCCTAAGTTGGCAGGATGGTCAGTTGCAGTGGGAGAAGGACTAGAGAAAGTGGGAGAGGGGAAACGCCCGAAGAAAAGGGTCACACCAACCCAGCGCATCGTGCAGTTGGAAGAGCAGATGTCCAATGTGCAGTTAAATATAGGACTGCTGATCAACAAAATGGACTCATTGGGCGCAACCTTTGGGAAATTGATGGACAAATTAGATGAACCCAGAGTGAGGGAACAGAGCCTGGCGCCAATCGAAAGTGAGGGGGAGGAAGAAGAGGAATTTCGCCCCTACAATCGATCACCCATGACCCCATCATACAATCAATACACGACCCCAGGGGGGGTGCATACACCGTTTGGAATAGGTGAATTGAAAACGAAATTTAATGGAGACCCCAAGAATCTAGCATGCTTTTTAATGCATGTACAAGGGTTCATGAGAGAATTTGAATACACCTTCCGAACAGAGGAGAGCAAAATCAGGTACGTCTCCAGTTTTTTGAAAGGTGAGGCAGGGGACTGGCTTGTAACGCTTCACAACAGGGGGGCAAGGGAACTACTGGACTTTCAGGAGTTCATGTACGCCCTTCGGAAACAATTTGAAGATACGCTGACTAAAGTCTCAGCCAGGGCACAACTCCGGAACTTAAGGCAGGGAAACAGAGCAGTAGCTGAATATGCTATGGACTTTAAAAAGCTCTTATCTTACCTGCCGGAATGGCCGGAATCGATAAAGATTGAACACTTCCAGTATGGATTAAAACAGGACCTACTGGAAAAGGCATTAGATAGAGATGACCCTGGAACTTTAGAGGGGTGGATCCAATTAGCTGGGAAAATTGAGAGTAACAGACTACAGCTACAAAGTATCAGAAACTTACAATTCAGGCAGAGGAACGAGGGGACTTTCATTAACCAGCCCCGCTCGAACGTGAAACAGCGGAAGTGGGAAGAGGAGAAGGATCGCCGGACAAGAGAGGGACTGTGCTTCCGCTGCGGGAAGGAGGGACACCAAATAAGCGCTTGCCCTCAGGGGAAAACGAGCGTTAAGGAAAAACCTCCGGCGAAAAAGGCAGCTGACAGAAGTACCCTCAAAACAACACACACCAAGGGAAAAGGAGCGGCTGCGGCAACCGTGAACCCATGGCAGAATCCGGACCTAGAAGAAGACAGCGACGACTCTGACTTCGAAATCCAGACGGCGGGAAACGAGCCAGGTCTGTTCTGATGAGCGCCACAGGACAGACCTCCACAAAGGGGCGCAAAGGAAGTAGTCACAACAACCCGACAATGCACCTAAAGGTACAGTTGAGAACTTTGGGTGGGAGGAAAAAGTATGCGGGGGTTGCAATGCTAGACTCGGGTTGCTCTAGAAACTTAATGCACCCGAACATAGCTGAAAAGATGGGACTGGACCTTTTTAAGCTTAAAACACCCATCACATTTTGCCAATTGGACGGGTCGGAACTGAAGGGGGGGCCAGTGGAGTTCTACACTGAAGGACTGCAAATGACTTTGGGGACTCATGTAGAGACTTTGCGGTTCCTAGTGGCTCCCATTGCAACACGACCCATTGTGTTAGGACTGAAATGGTTGAGGGCAAGAAACCCCAAGGTGGATTGGGTCTCAGGAGATTTGGACTTTACGGATGGGACTTATCATGAGATGGACAATGATAGCACACCTAGCTGCATTGAGCTGGGGGCAACGGGGATGGAATTTGAGGAGGGGGAGCAGGACCAAGGGGGTGGCACACTCACAAGCACAATTCCGGAGAAATACCTCCCGGTAGCAGAGATATTTGACAAGAAGGAATGTGAGCAAGAACCCCCCCCCCCCCATAGGCAGTCAGACGCAACCATTGACCTCATCCCAGGGGCACCGTTTCCCAAGCCCAAGATGTATGCCATGACGCAAAAAGAACTGCAAGAATTGCGCATATTCATAGATAAAAATTTGGCACGGGGGTTCATTGAGCCAGCCAACTCCCCCCTTGCAGCCCCGGTATTGTTCAGGAAGAAAAAAGACGGGTCCCTCCGGCTTTGCACTGACTACAGGGGTCTTAATGCAATTTCGGTTACGAGACAGTACCCTCTCCCATTGCTGAAAGACATGTTAGCCCAGCTATCTAAAGGGAAAATTTTCACAAAACTAGATGTTAGGGAAGCTTACTATCGTGTTCGCATAAGGGAGGGGGACGAGTGGAAAACTGCATTCAATTGCCGATTGGGTTCTTTCCAATACAGGGTGCTCCCGTTTGGGATTGCGGGGGGACCGGGAATCTTCATGAGGTTCATAAACGAAGTATTGTATGAATTTCTGTACAAAGGGGTAATTGTATATTTGGATGACATACTGATTTTTTCTGAAAATCTGGAGGAACACATGGAGTTAGTTAAGAGGGTGCTTGAGAAATTACTCGAGGCAAAGCTTTATGTAAAACTTGAGAAATGTGAATTTCACAGGGAACAACTAGACTTCTTGGGGTATCGCATTTCGCATGAGGGCATCGAGATGGACCCTGAGAAAGTCAAAGCGGTCCTGGGCTGGCAGCCCCCCCGAACGCACAGACGGCTGCAAGCGTTCCTCGGGTTTGCGGGGTTCTATAGGCAGTTCATTCAAAATTTCGCGCAGATCGCGTTGCCCTTGACTGACCTATTAAAGACGAAAAGCAAGGGTGCAAAAGCAAAAGCCCCACCACCGAGCACGAAACTCGTGTGGACACAAGAATGCCAGGTAGCGTTTGATAGGCTAAAGGAGATGTTCACGAGGGAGCCCATACTCAAACATCCAGAAGCTGACAAACCATTTGTGATACACACAGACGCATCAATTAGCGCAGTGGCGGCCATACTACTGCAGGCAGATGACACTGGGAAACTAAGACCGTGTGCATACATTTCACGGAAATTTAATCAGACGGAGAAACGATGGCATATTTGGGAGAAAGAGGCATTCGCTGTCAAACATGCCCTAAGCACGTGGCGACACTTCCTAGAAGGGACAGCAGAGCCGTTCCAAGTGTGGACTGACCACAAAAACTTGGAAGCTCTCAAATCCCCTAGAAAACTAAATCCTAAACACCTCCGGTGGGCAGAGTTTTTTAGTAGGTTCAACTTCACGTTGAAGTACTTCCCTGGGGGGAAAAACTACTTGGCAGACGCGCTGTCACGCCTACTGCAGCATGAGGGCAAAATGGAGGAGGTCATTGAATCGCTCATCCCCTCCCAACCAGCGGAGGCTCAGAGCCCAGCGACAATAGAAGGGAGGGGGGAAGGCAATATGGCAATCACCCGCAGCAGCGCGCAGCGCGCGGCTGAGAGCAACCAGTGGACAGCCGAACTGCAGGCGGCAACAGCAACAGACACCTGGTGGGGGGAGAACAAACAGACCCTAGTGGAAAAGGATGGAGTGGGGTGGAAGGACAACAAAGCCTATGTCCCTGAGCCCCTACGGCAAAAGGTTTTGAACATGCATCATGATCACAAAACGGCAGGGCATTTCGGCTTCGTAAAAACACTACACTTAATCCGACGCAAATTCTGGTGGCCATCCTTGCGCACAGACGTTAAAGCCTATGTGCGCTCATGCCCATTGTGTGCAACCGCCAAAAGGAAAATGGGGAAACCCACAGGGAAGCTGCAGGAAGTAGCAAACCCCACACAACCATGGAAGCAAATTGCCATGGATTTTATAGTAGATTTACCGATGAGCAAAAAGAACACGGCCATTTGGGTGGTCACAGACTTATTTTCCAAGCAGGCACACTTCATTGCGTGCAAAGGAATACCGAATGCCCAAAAACTAGCTAGACTATTTATCCAACACATCTATAGAGCCCACGGAACGCCGGAACGCATAATCAGCGACCGCGGCAGCACTTTTACTTGCAAGTTTTGGCGGGCATTTTTGAAGTTAATTGGATCGGAACAGGGGCTCAGTAGTGCATTCCATCCGTGCACAGATGGTGCGAGTGAACGTCTGAATGCCACACTGGAGCAGTACCGTAGATGCTACATTAATTATCAACAGAACGATTGGGCGGAACTGTTGCCGTTTGCAGAGGTTGCTTACAATAACGCGCTACATCAAAGCACGGGGTTTTCGCCATTCAAAGTCGCTACAGGGCAGGAATTTGTAACTATCCCCGAATTGGGCATGGCACACAACACAGAACTACCACAACCCCTAAAAGCAGACAAATGGATAGAAAAAATAACCAGTAATTGGCCAGTCATGGTGCAAACACTGCAGGAAGCCAAGGCAAGTTACAAAAAACATGCTGATCGCAAGAGGGGGGAAGAATGGGACTTGAGAGTAGGAGACAAGGTGTACTTGTCAACGAAAAACCTGAGGGCAACACAACCGTCATGGAAATTGGCACCAAAATTCATAGGTCCATTCCCAATCATTGAGGTCATCAACCCAGTAACGGCAAAATTGCAATTGCCAAAGGCACTAAGAAAGGTGCACCCTGTTTTCCATATCAGCTTGTTGAAACAACACCACAGTTCACAACACTGGCACCCAGAACCAGAGGAAACCCCCCCCCCCCCCCATTACTGCTAGATGGAGAACCACACTTTGAGATTGACAGGATTCTGGACTCCAGATGGCACAAGGGGCAGTTGCAGTACCTAGTGAAGTGGCAGCATCTACCAATTGGAGACTGGGAGTGGGTCAGTGCCAAACACACACGTGCTCCCAAACTCGTAAAAACCTTTCATAGGGAGTTCCCGGACAAACCGCATTGAAACAGGCGCTTGAACAATGCAATGTGCTAAAATACTTTTGTGCTCTCTCCCTACAGGAAATGTATGAAAATGTGTAGAAATGTATGAAAATGTGTAAATAATTGGTTGGGTTAACAAAACATGCAGCTAAGGGGGTGGGGGGAGCATCTTGGGCCAGGAGCATGTCAGAGATCGGCAGATCTCTGCCAAAGACGCTAGACAGGATGCACATTCCAGGAGGCTGCAAGTGACACGAAAGAGACGCCGGCTTTGAAGTAGACCGGTTCGCACCTAGCTGACGATCGCGAATACACATCTCTGCGAGCGGATGTCTGAGCAGCTTGGAAAGGCACGAGTTACACGTGTCACCACCAAAGAACCTTGGTGGGGGGGGGGGGGGAGGGAAGATTTAAATGTGCAGGCTTTACAGGTTCCAGCCATTCAAGTCTTTGTTCGTGCTAGCTTCTGTATGCTATAATAAACTCTTCTGCTTCTAAGAACTCATGTGTCTGTGAGTTACTCTAGAGCAGGGAGATTATAGATATCGGATGGAGTGCCTTACACTAGCCCCGTGTGACGGAGTGAGCTCCTGCACTCACCCAGCTCTTGCCAATCTAGCAATTTGAAAGCATGCAAATGCAAGTAGATGAATAGGTACCACTTTGGTGGGATGGTAACAGCATTCCACGCGCGTCATGCCAGCCACATGACCACGGAAGCATCTTCGGACAATGCTGGCTCTTCGGCTAACAAACGAAGATGAGCACCGGACCCTAGAGTTGGACACGACTGCACAAATGTGCGGGGGGAACCTTTACCTTATTTATTTATTTATTTATTTATTTATTTATTTATTTATTTATTTGAGATTAATGACATTTGGACTCTCAGGAATAAATGAATCAGCAAATAGCATCAATATCATAGAAAATGTCTAGCACAGAGCTTTCCAAACTTTTCATATTGGTGACACACTTTTTAGACATGCATCATTTCGCAACACACTCTTACAGCAGGGCACAATTTTCTGACACACCCTTACAGCAGGGCACAAGGCAGGCACTAGGACCTGCGTGGAATCCTGGCAGGGCTCGGGGGCAGCAGCAGCCACGACACACCCAGACACTGCAGCTGACACACTAACGTGTCGCGACACACAGTTTCTGGTCTAGCATGATGGAAGAACTCTGAATGAAAGCCCAAGAGCATTATGCTAAGCTATCTGACAGGTCAAGGAGCTCTTTAGGACTAAGTTAGACAATACGTTAAAAGTATACTTTTATTTTCATCTTTCATCTTTCAATAGCCAGAGTAGGGAGAATCAGGATTTTGGATCATAATGCAGTTAACAATTATTTCTATACTCCAATCCCCATTCAGATATTCCTCCTCCAGTTGGTATTGGTGCCAACAGGTTGCTAGTCTTCTGCTGAATATATGGCCTGAAGCTGGAGAAGAAGATGAAGGCCCAAGGTTACCATTTTTGTAACAACCATTATTAGAATGAATTTCAGAAAGAAGA
Source organism: Charina bottae (assembly GCA_023362775.1). Taxonomy (NCBI): domain Eukaryota; kingdom Metazoa; phylum Chordata; class Lepidosauria; order Squamata; family Charinaidae; genus Charina; species Charina bottae. Next base: position 31,768,222 of record JALMGJ010000001.1, read on the forward strand.
CCCAGCATCCTTTTCAAAAGGCTATGGAAATGTTATGAAAAAAAGCTTTGGGAAATGCCACAAACTGGATTATTGTTCTACATAAAACCACTTATGGATATTTTTTACCCCTTCCTATACCCAGGACTCCATGCCACTTAGTTCAGGAGGACCCACAGTCTTTCAGAGAATCAGTATAGAAAATAAAACTTTCCTTCCCCCAACATTATTAAGTTCACTTATATTAGTTAGTATATTTAAGATGTAGAAAGTGATCAGATGCTTGCACTTGGTATTAGCAATGCTGTATCCTGTTCTGGTTATCAAAACAGCTTCAAGGAAAATGCTGACAAACTGGAAGAGCACCAACTCTGACAGATGGACTGGAAGGCATCCAGAGGATTTCTTGAGAGTGAGCCATTTTATTACTATTAGAGATAGTGGTTGGTTCAGGACCGCCCAATCAGAGTTGTTGAGCAAAGATTTGAAACCAAACATCCACAGTTCAACTCTAATATTGTATCTGCTACCTCACACTGGCTGTATTCAGGATGTGATTAAATGTACATTTGTATGTACATTCCATGTGGGAAGCTGCTTATATGAAGTGGTAGCCAGCTTGCTGTTGCATATTGCACTAATTCAAGTGATCCCAGCCAATCCTGCTGTTAAGAACTCTCAGCTAACGTGATTAAAATTAGCACAGCCACTCTAAGACTATGTGGATAGAGCTTCCCACATGGCCTCATGCCCACCTAAGTTCTAGTTTCTAATTCCAAGGTAAAGGTAAAGGTTCCCCCCGCACATTTGTGGAGTCGTGTCCGACTCTAGCGGCCGGTGCTCATCTCCGTTTGTTAGCCGAAGAGCCAGCGTTGTCCAAAGACGTTTCCACGGTCATGTGGCCACATGACGTGTGCGGAACGCTGTTACCTACCCACCGAAGTGGTACCTATTAACCTATTAAAAGGGATGCAGTGGCTCAGCAGGTTAAACTGCTGAGCTGTAGACTGCCGATCAGAAGGTCGGCAGTTCGAACCCCCGCGCAACGAGGTAAGCTCTCGTTCCTAGTCCCAGCTCCTGTCAACCCAACAATTCGAAAGCCTAGCAAGTAGATAAATGGGTACCACCTTAAGTGGGAAAATTTGCTGGCGTCCTGTCGGGAAGTCGGTTCCACCGGAGGAGAAAAAGATCGGAGGAAGATCGAATGGCAGCGGTGACAACGAACCCAGAAGTAACATCTACAGGAAGTCAGCAGCCAGCTCAAGGCATCTTGGGAATTGTAGTCTGGAGCCTTAGAAGAGTCGGTTCCCTTACCCCCTCCCTTCACGCGCGGTGAATTGTATAATTGTATAAAGGATTGTTGATGTAAGCCGCCTAGAGTCCTCCATTAGGGAGGGGATAGGCGGGGTATAAATATCTCAATCAATCAATCAATCAATAAAATATTCATGAAGTTTTTGTCTGATTCCCCCATGCCCAAATGTCCTAGCCCTTTTTGCAGCAACCTTTCTCAGCTCAGTGGGACAGAAGAAATAGCTGGCAACATGGTTGGTGATAGTGAGAAATTCTTCCTCTCAAGTCCTCTCCTCATATACCTGTCCATATTGTTGCTATTATTTAAGCAGCAGTGGATCAGATAAAGTTTCCTTCGATCTCACCAGTAATCCTGGAGCAGCCTTTTCCAATCAGATATGCTCCGGATGTCTTTGGCTTCAGTGCTGCCGGGGGATGGTGAAGGGCTGCAAGCATGCAGCCTTCAAGCTGGAGAAGACCAGTCTCCCATTTTCAACGGTTCAGTTTAACAAGCTTCACCTGCAATACAGTCAAAGTATTACAGGATGATATAGTGAATTGTTGGATTTTTAATTCCCACTATACTGGAACTGGCTAAGCCCATAGGTTGGAAAGCTGGGGGTCTCAAATCTCAGAACCCCCCAGAAGCCCTCTGAGTCTTTGCCCCCCAGCCCTGCCTCCTGCTTTGGATTAGCAGTTGGGTAGTTTGGTAAAACAATATTATTTCTGCAGTGGCATTTGCTGTTATGAATTGGGAATTCTCCATTTGACTGAAAGCTCAAAAATACCCGTGCACGTTTGTTACCGGCACAATCTGATTAAGAAAGAAGTTCAAATTGATTCAAGATTGAAACTGCACCCCCATTTAAAGAGCCTTATTTCTAAAGTTTTAAGAGGTGATGGGCCATTGCTCTAAAAGAGGCAGGAAACGTTTGTTCCCTAAAGACTACCCATGCCCTTCTGTGCTTGAGTTCTATAAGATGGAACATTCAGCTTCTAAAACCCTCAAAGAACAGCAATATACCCATCCTACAAATTAAATTAAACATGCATTTGAAAATGAGTATTAAAATAGCACTGACCTTGCAAGATAAAGTGTGCTATTGATCATTAGTGACATTATGGATACCAGCTGATGAAAGAAAACCTGACCCTAGTTGGGAGAGCCAGTGTGGTCTAGTGGTTAAGGCAGCAGGCTAGAAACCAGGAGACCCTGAGTTCTAGTTCTGACTTAGGCACGAAGCCAGCTGGGTGACCTTGGGCCAGTCACTCTCTCTCAGCCCTAGGAAGGAGGCAATGGCAAACCACTTCTGAAAAACCTTGCCAGGAAACTTCAGGGACTTGTCCAGGCAATTGCCAGGAGCCAAAAACTGACTTGAAGGCGTGCGCACACACGCACACACATCCAAGTTGGGAGAACAATCCACTGTGCATCCCCTCCTTGAAGAAGAGCACCTCTAGATACATTATCGGGAATGGCCCTCACAACAGTTCCATGTGTTCCCAGAAGAGAACAGAGGATGCCTTGCATGGCACAGAAACGATTGAAACCAAGTGAAGTAGGAAAGCCTCCATAGCAACTTTTACCTTTTCCTCCTGCGAGAAACATTGCATTCATCTGGGTCAACGACCTCATGCTGTTTCCTTAGCTTGGTTAATGTGCAGTGTCAGGGAATGGAAAGATGATATCATTCTGCTCTTCTTACTGGAAAATGCCCTTCTGTTGGCACAGTTGACAGTCCATGTTTCTGGGCTATCATTTTTACTGTCCTCCCAAAATTCATTGGAAATTCAGTGAAAGGATCTGTGTATATGACAAAGTATTTCAGATCTCTCTTTTATGATCCCTAGATGCCCTTTCTTGCTTTTATTTTCTTTTTTTAAACAGCACAGGAGACACAGAGTGTTCCCAGAGATGGTGGAAATTAAAAGAAAACATTCAGTGTTGTGAAACCCTTTTAAACTAGAAGGAGTGGAGGGAAGATGAAAGGTCATTTACTGGACACAACCCATCTGGTGTTTTCCATATCCTCCATACTCATCTAAATCTAAGCAGCAAAGTTTGTTCATTATAAGGGTGTGATTTTTTTTTTAGTGGCATGTAAAGTTATTTTCTTTTCTGCAGACTGTATCATCATCAGACTGGGAAACAAGCCAAACAGAAACTCTTAAAGATCTCAGCTTTGTCAGGCGTATAATCCTTAATAAACTACAGGCAACAAAAATGTTACAGATTATATTTATGTTTATTTTTTAAAATAGGAAATCACTAGCAAATAACTCAGTCTTCACAAAGAGTGCTTCCCACCAATCATCTCTCCATTAATGGATATTAACATTGGGATAACTAATGTGAATCTACCCTTATTCATGGTCTTGTGAATTCAGATCTACACATTAATAGAACTTAGAGGCAAAGTTAGCCAGATTTCCTTGGAATACCTTGATTCAGAAAAGTTAACTTTATGCCATCTTTCTTTCATAGATCTTTATAGTCCTTTTTATGGTAATAAGAGTGAGAATCAAATTAACACGGGGAGGGAATACAGCTGAATGGTGGCTATTGTGCTTTTCAGGCCAATTTTGGAGAGAGAGCAAGGTCTTACACAGAAGAATATGCAGAACCATCACTAGGAGGCAGCAAAAAATTTTCTGAACCTCTTTGCTGCCATCCAGTGGTTGTCTGGATTTTTGCACCTCAAATACAATAGTCCTATCTCACGTCCTCTTTTATTTCCTGTTAGATTGATTTTAAATTAAAAGTATTGTATGTCTTATTAAAGTAAAATGTTCTTCCTGGTTTAGTAAGATCATTTCCTATTTCAATTCTAACCAGCCATTCCCAATTTCGTTAACCTCAGCCAGGATTATTATCTAAATTCTTTGTCCCAATCAGAATTTTCAGCAATCATAGTTATAATTTGGTGCATGACACAAAATTCTGATATCTTTTATGGTACTATAGACCTTCTGGAAAGTTTAAGAGATCACAGTACTGTATAGGTCAGTGAAACATACTTGCCAACATTCTGTTTTGCATGAAAATTATGATAGTCTATAGGTCTTTGTAACCAACTTTTTTGTATCCTGTTATCAAGCCCTTTGAATAAAAAAGGAAGGGTGGATCAAAATGCATACCTCTTATTTGTGACGAATGTAAAGACCACCCAGGCATTATCATCAGTCAATACAGAGAAAATATCATGTTACTTACAAAGAAAATATTCTCTCACTCAAAAGACGAACTGGGTGGAACCTGGCTTAAGGCAAGGGCTGGGAAGATCTGCAAAGCAGTATTTTTAACTGCTCTATTAGTGTTGTGAGACCTAGGTTAGCAGTAACTGGGGATAAATACTTGAGGTTTGGAAAACAATCTGTAAGAATTGCTCATATTTGGAAATTAACAATTACAGAAATAAAATGGGATGTTACCCTCTGAGTTGATGGGTGGCTCATGAAGAGATAAATTAAAACATGTTTATGATTATGAAAGCTGGGAAGAAAACTTTCTATCATACACCTTAATTAAATGTTAGAACGTTTCTTTAATGGGCACGGCGGATTGAGAGATTTAGTGAACCCTGATGATGGCTTGGGTAAAATGGGCTAGACAGAAGGAGACAAGCTGTTAGACTGATGGGACTTTTCTGCTTTAAAGAAAGGGTATGCTTTTTTGTCTATTAAAAAGAATGGACTTTTTAAATACTCAATTCATTTAAAATAAAATAAGACAAAGCTTAAAAGGTAATCACTTTAAACAGTTTCTCACCCTTAGACAGGTTTGGTAGTTTGATAGTAGTTAGCATGGGTTTTATAATTCCACGATAGAAAACAGAAAATTGTAATGTTGTGTGAGAAAATGCCTTTGGCTTGTCACATAAACCTAATTTGAATGTTCCAGCACTATTTCTGTGGCCTTAAATTCATTCTTGTTAGCATATCCCCATAAAATAATACCAGTTGACAATTAATCATCTGCTAATTAACTGTCTAAATAAAGCCACATCTACACTTTCTGGTTGCCCCATTGCCAGTACAGGCCACCCACCATTCCCTGAGTGCAGCAATGGTCAATGTCATGCTCACTCACCCCCAGCCCATCGCAAATGTACCCCTATCTGTGTTTTGAAACTCTCCTTCAAAGGTATTGTTTTTCATTGTGAGCTGTCTCAAGCTCTTCTGGGCATTTACAGTTTAGTGACATCCCCAGCTCTGCTTGGCTCTAGCACTTGGCATATCCCCTCCCATGGTGGTCATTTCATCCTGGGCCACAGGTTCTCAACTGCTCAGCAGCCTCCCCCCCCCCCCATTGATCTAATGATGGCTGCAGAAGACCATGGAATCCAATAAAGTCTTTTGCCCACCATGTTTTCTCTTCCTCTTTTGCCATTACACCTTCATTCTACCGTATTTTCCGGCGTATAAGACGACTTTTTAACCCAGGAAAATCTTCTCAAAAGTCGGGGGTCGTCTTATACGCCGGAAAATAGTACTCGCCGTATAAGACCTCTCCTGGCCAAGTGCAGCCGCTCGCCGGAACGCAGCCCCCAGGGAAGAGCAGGAGGACGAGCGCGGGAGAAACGCGGGGAGGGGGGAGCGAGCTCCGTTCCCTCGGAGCAGCCTTGGGAAGGGAGGGGGCAAAACGCAGTGGCTCCACGACGGGCTCCAAAGTCGCCCACAACGCTCAACGGGCGCCTCGCTTCGCGTCGCCTTCCCTTCGCCTCCCAGCCGCGCTTTAAATGGAGCGGGGCCCCAGAATTGGCCGCGTTTCGGGAAGCCTGGTAGGAAACGCGGCCAATTCTGGGCCCCCGCTCCATTTAAAGCGCGGCTGGGAGGCGAAGGGAAGGCGACGCGAAGCGAGGCGCCCGTTGAGCGTTGTGGGCGACTTTGGAGCCCGTCGTGGAGCCACTGCGTTTTGCCCCCTCCCTTCCCAAGGCTGCTCCGAGGGAACGGAGCTCGCTCCCCCCTCCCCGCGTTTCTCCTTCAAGCGACGGGACCCAATGCAGTACGCCGCCCCATGCTCGTCCTCCTGCTCTTCCCTGGGGGCTGCGTTCCGGCGAGCGGCTGCACTTGGCCAGGAGAGGTCTTATACGGCGAGTACCGTATTTTCCGGCGTATATCCCAAACTCTATATTTTAAATGGAAAAGTTGGGGGTCGTCTTATACGCCCAGTCGTCTTATACGCCGGAAAATACGGTACCTATACATCTCCCAGTGGACTTTTTTTTGTTTTCTGCAGAGACTGGGTGAAGTATACATTCTTTTCTTTTCCACCCTGTGCCCACTGTGTGCAATGGTTGCCTTTCTTTTTAAAAAGCTCTTCTACTCAATGAATGGTCTTCGTTTCCTACTATGAATCTGAACTACCAGTTTTTCCTTGCAACAAGGTTTCTATGGACCTACAGTGGAAAGCAGGAATAATTTGTTCTCTTTGCTTTGATCACTGTAGCATCAGAGCAATAAGAGGGAAAAAGAAAAAAAGGAGGGTCTGTGTTAGTGTCAAAGGAGAGAACATGGAAAGGGGGCATGAAGGTATCCATGCATGCCAACATCTGGGAAAACAAGGATAAAGAATGGGGACTTGTGTCAAGCTCCTCTTAGCTAGGCAAGATCAAGGAAGCAAGAACTACACAGATTTTATTAACTGTCTTTAATGGTAGTCTTGTGGTAAATACAGAATCTTGGAAAATGTAAGAAGAATTTGGACTGTGTTCATTAAGGCAGAGTATATTTGGATTATTTGTAACCTTTCTTCCCAGATTGAGGCTGAGTTGAGTTGCTGTTTAGGAAATAAGTTTCCAATGGACTCCCCTTCTATCTCTTGTTTGTTTATGCCACTCTCCTTTCTATTTTTTCCCAGTCTCCCCACAATCTTTCACAATTCATGAGGGAACAATCCCTAAAAGGAAAAGGCAGGTACTGGTAGACCTGCCCACACAGGGGGCAACCAATGAGTTTTCCCTTTCCTGCATAGATGGGAAGGGCCAGGAGCAGGGGAATGACTAATCAGGGCCCACAGTGACCATAGTCCAGATCAGAGAATTCTGGGAGTTGAAGTCCACACATCTTAAAGTTGCCAAGGATGAGAAACACTGGTCCAGATTAAGCACCAACCTGGCCCTGTTGCCAAACTACTGCAATCTGAACTGGAATTTGTTAAATTGGCTTCAGGGACAGCCAGGAGCAGCACAAAAGACTTGCAGGCATAGGCTGCAGTGTGGAATTGCCCCAAGACTTGCTTATTTTTATTTTTTTTAATTTGTATTCCATCCTTTAAAACTAAGTTATTAAAAGTAAACAACAATGCATATTTTTGAAATGCAATAAAGATCTTAATAAAGACTAAGAAACCTTGTTAGAAGAAGACACCATCAAACATAATGGCTTAAAAGAACAAGCATGCCCATAAGTATCTATTCCACTGGAGACATTTTAGACTCACTGATTAATCAATTTAAGCTCTTTACAGATTGTAATCCTAAAGTAGCTCTTAAACTTTGACTAGTTAACAACTTTGTTTGATAATCTAGGCATCTAGGCCAGAATGAAGCCTGAGCAGTTCTTTATATCTAATAAACATGCTTACATGCTTGTGGAAAGCAAGTGATTCACAAAATGCCTTGAAAATGCTATTTCTTGTCCTTTGATGATTGGCTTAAAAAAGCCATTTGGTGATTTCGCTTACAAAATGCAACCAGTATGAAAAATTGTTCCCATTTCCCATCTCAACTGTGGATTAAATCATAAAAGATTTGGACGTATGAGCATGTGTGCACACACATGTACACCACATACAAAGAACAGGCTCTGGCAACTAAACTCTTGACTGATATGTGTTCTCATTTAGCCTATAAGTCAGTTCATACATCACTCCTGTTTGGTTCCCTCTTGCCAGCAGGAGCAACTCAACAAATCAGTTTTAAATATGAACCTAAGAGCCTGACTTGTTCCTCTTTTAGGAAGCCAGAATCCAAAGCCAAGAACAAACTCAGACATGATCCTAGCTTCCTGCCAATTTGGACATAAGCTAAACAATTAATCAGGCAGCAAAGTTACTAGTTCAGAACAACCAGAATTCTTTTAAAAAATGGATTACCATGAGATTGGAATGAAGTCATTAAAGCACAGCAAAATAATAATAATAACCACTATCGCCCTTCACGGACCGCACCATATGAGGGGCCCTGTGTGCCTCAATGATACCGGGAGATATTCTAGTGGCAGCTCAGCTACTGGCAGGTTCAATCATCCCAGATTGGTGGATGGTGGAAAGGCCGGAAGAAGTGTGGTGCAAACCTGTTCTCAGTGGTGGACATCTGAAAGACAAATTCCATACTGGATTGGTCATCACCTGGCTTCACAAGGACTGCATCTGGTGATATGGCTCCTGGGCATCAATTGAGAAGTGGCTGCAGAGCGTAGCTACTCCTACTAGGGCAGCCAGCTTCAAAGCAAGTGGATGACCCAGCAGAATGAAAGAAATGGTCTAGAGGATTTCAAAAGAGAATGTTCAATATTTGGAAACATAAATATCCAGAATTAGAGTAATGATGAACAGTGATTAATGGATCAACTAAGATTTATCCTTAGAACAAAAGCTTTAATTGAAAAAACTAGCTGGGAATACTAATAATATAGATAATGACAATATAAATAAAACTGAAGATCATCGAACAAAAGAATTTTTGGAAGAGCAACATCAAAATGAATAACTTCTGAGACAGGTAACAACGATGATGAAAGACATGAAGCCATTGAGCAAAAGAACGTTGAACGTCAGTTTTCTGGCAGAGAGACCGAATTGAAAGGAAAAGTGATCGAACATATGAAAAATTGAAACTGAATGGGGGAAATGCTTCACCCATTCAAAAATACAAGTAAAAAACAAGTATCAAAAGTTCTGAAGTCACATTTAGCAGTAGAAAATATTGAAACAAACATGTTGGCTGAAACTAATGAAATAATTTATAGTACAGCAACAGTGATAACATTAGGGTTGGCTTACAATGCTGTAAAACAAAAGCAGTAAAATCAATCCCCAAAATGGAAAATTCATTTGGAAAGAAAGATCAATAAATTGCAAGCTGATATCAGCAATCTGAAGAATTTGAAGGAAAGAAAATATTTATTTATTTAAATTTATTATAGAAAACAAATAGAAAAACAATAAGATCAAGAAAAGTTTACAGAAAGGATATAACCTGGCTTTGCCCGCAGGCCTGGGGGTCCCAGAGGACTGGGGAGATCTTGCAATGGCTCTCCTACTGCAGCTGACATCATCCTCTCCAGTTTTTGTGGTTTTTATCATTTTTAATAATGTTTTTTATATATTTATAGGTTTTTTAATTAACTGTTGTACGCTGCCCAGAGTCACTTTTCTGTGAGATGGGTGGCTACACAAATTTGATAGATAAATAAAATAAATATCTTGGCACTAGGATGATTAAAGAAGTCTCAGAAGAATTAAAACAAAGAGTTATGGATGTTTCAAAGAAAATTGAACAATATGAAGGTAGAATAAATCAATTTCAACAAAACCATCAGTTTCAAACCAGCATTTTTTCATAAAGCATTGCTAGGAAATACAGGAAACATAGATACTTATCCTGATAAAAATGAAGCATTAAAATTTTGGCATGACATCTGGTATAACCCAAAAGACATAATAAAGATGTAAAATGGATAAGAGAGATTGAGAAGATTCAGTCAAAATGGATGATATAGTCATAACATCAGAAATTATGAAAAAGCAAGCAAAAAAGGTTAAAACTGAAGTGTACCATGAAAACATGAGGTACATGAATTTTAGCTTAAACTTCTTATGACTTTCCATGAAAGATTGGCTGCTTAATTAATGAAGTTTTACAAACTAAAAATGTTGAAGGATGGATGACACCTGATAAAACATTTTTATTAGTACAAGACAGAGACAAGAATAGAGCTGCAAATAAGTACAGAACAATTATGTGCATGCCAACAATGTTCAAGCTGCTAACTGGTATATGAGCAGTTAGGATTTCAAATTAAGGTAAAGGTTCCTCCCGCACATTTGTGCAGTTGTGTCCGACTCTAAGGGCTGGTGCTCATCTCCGTTTGTTAGCCAAAGAGCCAGTGTTGTCCGAAGATGCTTCCACGGTGATGTGGCTGGCATGATGCACGCGGAACGCTGTTACCTTCCCACCGAAGTGGTGCCTATTTATCTACTTGCATTTGCATGCTTTTGGATTGCTAGGTTGGCAAGAGCTGGGGCTAGTGCAGGAGCTCACTCCGTCACACGGGGCTAGGGATTCGAACCTCCAAACTTGCGACCTTCCGATCGACAAGCCTGGCATCTTACCCACTGAGCCACCACGCCCCCTTATGATTTCAAATTACATATTCAAAAATTCAGTGCATTCACTTGAACAAAAGAGTAATTGCTGAAATTCACAAGGAACAAAAGATCAATTGTGATCAATAAAATGATACTAAAAAGCATCAAGCAAAGAAGAACTAACTTACAAATGGCTTGGTTTGATTCTCTTCCATATAGTTAGGTACAGAAATGTTTGGAAATATTTGGCATTAGTGCAAACATAAAAATTTTGTAAAAGAAGCTATAAAAACTGGAAAACAACTTTTATGGTAAATGGCAGATAAATTGGAAATATAAACATCAGGAAAGGAATCTTTCCACAGGATTCATTGTCTCCATTGTTTTCTACCATCTCAATGATGCACCTCTTCCATATCCTGAATAAAACAAAACTTGGATATGAACTGCCAAAACAAAGTAGAAAAACATCCGACCTGTTACACATGGATGATTTGAAGCTGTATGGAAAATCAAAAACTGAAATTAAATATTTAATATGGTAGGGATATACTGTATACTGTTGATATCAAAATGGAATTTGGATTTGACAAATGTGTCATGCTTATTAAGAAGAAAGGAAAAACTGAAAAAAGAAAATGTAGCCATACAGTTTGAAAATCATAAAATCTTTACCCATAGAGCAAATATCTAGGAATGTTCAAATCAGATAACACCTTGCATGGTGAAGTTAACAAGAAAACCAGTTTAGAATATTTAAAACAAGTGCAAAAAATTCAAAATTCAAAATTAAGTGGTAGAAATACAATCAAAGCCATAGAGCCATGAGCAATACCAGTAATCAGATATACTGCTGGTATAGTAAACTGGGCACAGCTTAAATGGGACAATTTAGATCAAAAGACCCAAAACCTTGCTGATTGCCTGTGTTTAGCATGAAAAAATTGAGGCTGTGGTTTCCTGCAGATAAAACAGACAGTTGAAGAAGAAAAAACATGGATTAAAATGATTACATCATGGCAAGCAAAGAGAAAATGCTCATTAAGTGGCAGAAGCAAAAACAATTCACTTTTTTTTTTTAATGGAAAGCCATTTAGAAAATTGGAGAAGTAAACCATTACATGACCAATACATAGAAGAAATTGAAAATAAAATGGATAAGACCAGGAATTGGCAATGATAACCCACCGGCACCGAGAAGAAAACCGAAGGATTAAATTTTACAGCTCAGGAACAAGCATTACAAACAAATGTGATGAAATCAAGGATTCAGCATGTATCAAGCAGCAGCAAATTGTAAACAGAAATATGAAACTGTGGATCATGTAATTAGTGAATGCAATAAAATTGCTCAGACTGACTATACACAACATCATGGCAGAGTAGCCACTATGATCCATTGGCATTTGTGCAAAGTTGTTATTTCCAACTTTCCCAAATCTGGTATAATCAGAAAATTGAAGAGGTTGTTGAAAATGGTGATGTTAAAATTCTATGGGATTTTCACATACAAGCTGATCCCCAATCCAGAACATATCAATATAACAATACTGGAAAGAAAAGAGTAATTTTGTAGATAGCAATACCCAGGGACAGAAGAGTCAAGCAAAAAGAATTGGAAAAAATTACAACATACAGAGCTGAGATGATAGAAATGGGTTGATTATGGGAAAGATCTTGCAAAGTCATCCATATAGTTATTGGCTTTTCGTCCGTCCATCCATCCATCCATCCATCCATCCACCCATTCTTTGATTTATATGTCCACCCATCTCACATAAAGCGACTCTGAGCAGCTAACAGAATAAACACATCAACAGAATAACAAAATGCAATAAAGTACAACACATAAGAAAACAAAGAAAAATGACCAGCAAGGATAAACCAATCAAAAACAAATTCATTCAATTCACAGAATTAAGTGGGGCAGATTTTACAAGCACTAAATATTTCAACTATATCAACTTGGATTTACAGAAAAGCAGCTTGCTTATAGGTTACAATGTTACTTGAATAATTCCTAGGTTCCTGGCTGGAACTTAAATTTCCAAAAACACCATCAAAGATGTGATTCTTTCTGTTGTACTTTGTATTGTGTTATTCCTTGACAAATAAAAAAAATCGTCATCATCATCATAGAGCAAGGGAGGGGAAAACTCTCTAGAGAGGCAGCTGAACAAAATCATGGCAGCAGATCTTCATAATAATTTCTGGTAAAGGAAGCAGCTTGCACAGGGAAAGAGGTAAAGGGGAAGTGGATAATAAAATCTTTATTTTCCATGAATAAAACATTATTTCATTAATACTGCGGTGGAATGAGAGCTTCCTAAATCAATGGCAAAGCAGATATTTGTTTCCATGAGTTTGCCTGGGCTCTGAGTAGCCATTTTTAAAAAATGAATTATTAATGTTGTGGGCATAGCAGCCATTATGAATTTAGCACTCAGACTGTTTTAGGTAAAACTGATAATATTATCCTGTTTGTTCTTTAATTCCTGTTCATCCTAGAATTCTCATGGCTCTGCCACAGAGCTTTTGAGTCCCATCTTCTAGGTAACTGGTTTTAAAAGCAAGCAGTTATTTATGCATATGCTAAATTTTCAGACTAAAATAAACAGTAACTTTTTGGTTCTTAAATTTGAATAAAGATGAAAGCTAATGAAGATTAGCATGTTGAATGAATGTATCTGCTAAATTTATTCTTGATCTGGTTAAGTATGTGTGAATCAAACCTCCTTTTTCCACCTTTTTCCACCTTTTTTGGATGTGGGTCCAATGTCATGCTGCATATACTGCTTTCATTAGACTGACTGGTTTGACACACACATCCCTGAGATGCTGCTGAGTCCAAGGTACTCAGTAACCCCCTCCAAATCCATCATTCAAAGGTGTCTATCTTATTTCTCTTCCTCTTTTTCAGTGTCCAGGTTTCACTGCCATGTATTACTAGTGAAAAGACCATTGCTTTAATTATTCCATTCTTCACTGTCATAGAAATATCCCTATCCATCATGATTTTGTCTAAGTTTATCGTTCCCTTTATTTCCAGGATTAACTCTCCTCTTTACTTCTCTAGCACACCATCTACAGCAGGGCTTTCCAAAGTGCCGCCGCTGGCGACATGCCAGCGGCGGCGGCGCCGCCACGGAGGGGTGTGCGGCGGCGCGTGCGCACGGCGGCGGCGCGGAGGGGTGCGGTGGCGTGTGCGCACGGTGGCGGCGCGGGGGGGAGCGTGCGGTGGCACGCGCACACAGTGGCGGCGCGCGCACACACAGTGGCGGCGCAGGGTGTGTGCGGCAGCGCGCACGCATGGTGGCGGCGCGGGGGGCGTGCAGCGGCGCGTGCGCACGGTGGCAGTGTGGGGGGCGTGCGGCGGCGCGCGCATGCATGGCGGCCGCCGTGCACGCACGTGCCACCGCTTCCGGGTGGTGTGGCGACACACTTTTGTGTTGCGACACACAGTTTGGAAAGCTCTGATCTACAGCATGTTTATCTATTCTTGAACCCCATTCCCCCCAAACCAAAACTATCTACCACATTTACTTCTTCATTAAGTTGACATGTGTTACTATACATAACAAGAATTCTTAGGAAGAAGAAGAGGGGGAAAAAGAATAATAGAGCTTTAGGCTAGACTGGAAAATTGAAAAATATCTAAGAAGAAGACAATAGCTAATCACTTCTCAAGAAAACAATATGGAAAGAGCCATGTTGTTACCAAGAGTTTACCTCAACCCAAAAGCAACGTTACCTTATCTCTAATTTAAAGAAACCATCTCTTTAAAATACTGTGTGCTGCTGTTCTATAATGGCCATTCTTCTAAGACTTTATCTAGCTACCCATTTATCTATACATTGTGAGTGTAGAGATGATCTCTGGGTTAGCTCTTTGTTTATATGGCATATACGTTTATATTATGCTGTCAATAAATATTTAACTAAATACCAAAAATATCAGCAGCAAAATATGGTTTATACAGTATATCGCGTCCACTCGTTGCAATTACAGCTTAGTTTCTCTTGGCTATTGTCTACCAGAAATTCTTTCTACTTTTGAGTCATCTTAACATCATCTTTTGCTTTGCTCAAAGAGTCCTCTGTGTTGCATTAAGTGTCTTCCTAGCCAGTACCAATCATCCAGCGGAAGTGTCCTCAGTAACAAAAAGCTTTGCCTCAGCATGAAGTATGAAAGAATCCAGATGATTAATATTAATATTGGGGATTTCATGCATCAAAGAAGGGGCGCGATGGCTCAGCAGTTAAGACGCCAGGCTTGTCGATCGGAAGGTCACAAGTTCGGAGGGTCCAGTGATGGTTTCCTGAGGAGGGGGCGCACCAACACCTCTTTAAAGGCTGCCGGAAACACTCCCTCCTCTAAGGATGAATTCACCATCACCTGGACCGACCCACACGTCACCTCCCAAGCTGCTTTCACCAGCCAGGAGGGACAAGGATCTAATTGGCAAGTGGTGGCATTTACAGACCTGAGAACCCTGTCCGCTTCCTCGGGTCCAACAGGATCAAACCGTTCCCAGATAACCGGGCAAGTCCACTCCCCAGGCATCTCCTCAGACCCTGCTACACACTTGGCATCCAACTTGGAATGAATCTGAGCAATTTTATCCTCCAGATACCCAGCAAATTCCTCACCCCGGCCCTGTAGATAGGTTTCTAAACCCACCTTCCCCAAAAGGGAACGGGTGATCTTAAACAGGGCCGTCGAGTGGCATTCTGCGGATGCAATAAGGGCAGAGAAATATTGACGTTTTGCCGCTCTTATCGCCACCAGGTAGGCCTTAATTGCGGCTCTAGCCTGTGTTCAGTTGGAATCAGTCCTTGTCTTCCTCGAGCGGCACTCTAGACGTCTCTTAATCCTCTTCAGAACCCTTAACTCCTCCGTAAACCATGGGGAGTGTCAGGTTCGATGGGGCAAGAGAGGTCACATGGGTGTGATCCTGTCCAAGGCCCCGGCTGCCTCCCTATTCCAGGCAGCAGCCAGGACCTCCGCTGGACCGTGCAGCAGATCCTCTGGTATAATCCCCAGCTCCCTCTGAAACCCAGCCGGGTCCATCAGTCGCCAGGGGTGGACCAATCAAATGGGTCCTGCCTCCCTGCAGAGGGGGGTGGCATAGGAGAATCTCAAGGCCACCAGGGTGTGATCTGACCATGACAATGGGGACAGGTGTAACTCTCCTCTCAGATCACATTGCCACTGCTCCAACAAGAAAACTAAATACGGAGTGAGGCCACTGTCTCAAGTCAGGTCCTGAATAATCTGGGACAGGCCCATGGCCACCATGGTAGCCATGAACTCCCAAGCTGCCTTCGAGGCACGCCCCAAGGATGGCAGGTTGAAGTCCCCCAGAACTATAAGTCTGGGAAACTCCACCACCATCCCCGAGACGGCCTCTAGCAGCTCAGGCAGGGAGGTTGCTATGCAGCAGGGAGGCTGGTACAGTAGCAACACTCCCAACTACTCTCAGGAACCCAACTTGAAAAACAAGGTCTCACAACCGGCCACTTGTGGAGCAGTGCCCCTGAAGGCCACAAGAGACTCCCAGATGACAACAGCCACCCCTCCTCCCCTGCCCTGGGGTCTCGGCTGGTGCCATACTGTGAACCCAGCCAGGCACATTTCCGAAAGGGGTACCCCCCCTTCAGGGCCCAACCAGGTCTCGGTAATGCACGCCAGGGCTGCCCCCTCCTTGATTATCAACTCATGAATGAGAGAGGCCTTGTTATTAACCGACCTGGCATTCAAAAGCAGCAGCTGAAAACCAGGGCCTCGATGGGTCTGTTGTCCAGGACCCGGGTCTAAGCACAGAGGGACGGAACACACCACTGGTACTAAACACCGGGGGCACCTTCCCCAACAATGGCCTGCCCTCTGGCCCCTGCCATAACACCCCTGACTCGTCACCACCTGAATTGAGTAACCCATCCTAAACCCGCCGGAACTTCCATTTCCCCTCAGTCCCAACCCTCCAGGTGCTCTAGTCAGGGGTCCCTCCATCCAATCATACATCCATGTACATACATCAGGCAACCATGGGGTGGTGGCGAGCCTGCTGCACTCCAGCTCTTGCTCTCAGCACTGCAGGGACCCAGCCATCACCCCACCCCCACATCCACTCTGCCCCCTCCAACGGCCTCTCTCACTAGCTGGCAGGGGGCACCCCACTCACTCCTCCTCCCCCTTGACTCTCACTCAAGAAGGGAGGAATCCACTCATACCTCATCCACTCTCTGGCTCCCCCCACGTCTCTCACCCCTGGGAGGGAGCACCCACTCACCACATGGGAGGAACCCCCACCTTCTCCTTACAGGGTTTTCCCTGGTCTGCCCAAATGTAGGCCTGCATCCGTGGAGTCCATCTTGCCCCCCCAAAACTCCCTCGTGGCACCCAGTCACTGCACCGCCTGTCCAGGACTGCCACAGCCGCTGGTCATCTGCCGTGTCGTATCCCGCTGACCTCTGGATCTTCCTACCCCTGGTGTGCTGACTATGGGGCCAAAACACCAAAACGCCCCTCCAACATCTGCCCCGAGGTCCTTGCTGCATTGTTCTATGGCCTCAGGGAACCCCTTGGACTGCTTCCGGCTCACCACCTTGCCACTTGTCATGTTGTTCTGCAGCCTCGGGGAACCCAGGGAACCCCAGAGCCCACTCCAGGTTCACTGCTCGCTGGCTCGCCGCTCGCCATTCGCCACGATGTTTTGCAGCCTCAGGTAGCCCCAGGGCCGCTCCCACCTTGCCACCTCACCACATTCGCTCGCTGTTCTGCGGCCTCGGGGTAGCCAGGGAACCCCAGAGACCGCTCCAGGCTCGCTGCTTGCCAGCTTGCCGCTCACTGCTCGCCACAATATGTCGATGAAGGTTCTCAGTCATCCAGGTGGAACAGTTTGTGGCTTGAATCATGTCAACTGGATTTCTATTTTCTCAGTAGAAACGTTTCACTCCTTATCCAAGGAGCTTCTTCAGTCTCTTCAGACTGAAGAAGCTCCTTGGATAAGGAGTGAAACGTTTCTACTGAGAAAATAGAAATCCAGTTGATATGATTCAAGCCACAGACTGCTCGCCACAATGTTTCGCGGCCCCGGGTAGCCCCAGGGCCGCTCCCCAGGAATTAATAAATAAATCCCTGTGCTGCAAATGTTAAGCATCTTCAGAATCTTTCTACACTAGTTTCTCCATCCCAACCCCTCCAAAAGCTGACTTGGGATGGTGAAAATTTTAATCCGAAACTTCTAGGGGACCAAAGTTGGGGAAAGCTGATCTAGACTATTTTAAAATCATTATTAAGAACTCCAAAGATGGGTAATTCATCTGGGTGGTTTGTTGGTTTGTTCTTTCTATGAAAAACAATGTGCATTTATGCATCCCAGCTAAATTCATTGTTTTTGCTTTTTCTCTGTTTAAGAGGCAAACCTGAAAGTCATGGCACTTGGGTACAGTCACTGTTCACCCTCTCCAACCTCTCAAAAGCAGCTTGAAGCCTGGTTCACTTCCATCAACCTCGAAACACTGAGGGACGGCAGAAACAAACGTAATTCAGCTATGCCCTGAGTTTATCCTGGTCTTGGGGGAACAAATATCTCCTCACCCCTGCTCTACACAAAAGGGACAGAGAGGAAATGGCTAGAGTTATCCCCACCGCCACCAATTTTCTTAGAGTACTTTGTGAGCAACGGTTTTGCTGCATGCAATTCTCCCCCGCCCCCCCAAAAAACCCTGAGTGGCTGTTATGAAGTGAATTGCAAAGCTGCCCCTCCACCTTTCTGACAAAAGCCCTGTCAAATAACAGCAATAATAAAGGGAAGCCCAGGAGCTGGAGGGGGTGAGATAAAACCTCCCTCTAATGAGAAAATGAACTGCTCTCAAGATCTGCAAATCTGCAGCATTACAAAACCAAACCAGCTTTCTCCGGTTTGAGATAAACCAGCCCAGGAGGAGGGGGGAGGGAACTAAAACCCAAACGGAACAAAATCAAGGTCAGCTCTTGAACAAGCCAACCTCATGCTCTTGAGCCCAGACCGGTCAGAGGAGGATATGAGAAGAAATCACTTCCTTTCTAAAGCAGTGGTTCACACCAGTGGATGGGTGTCTTCAGGGCCAGAACAATCTTAGTCTTAGATATATTCATAACCAGGGTTGGCTTTCAGTAAATCCTTCTCCCTCCATTCCAGGCTTTTCTGCTCTGAATTTCCAAGTAAGATGTAGTAGTAAATGGGATAGTTTTGAGGGTGGTGTGTAGTGTAAGCTGCTGTTCTTACATTTACTATAATTATCTTTTTACTTTGCTACTGCCACCCTTCACAAGGCCTTTTTGTAGTAGGATTGTGTTTCCTCAGTACAGCTACCAACCCTGTGGGCAGTTTCGGCCCATTTATTCGCTGTTAGTCAAACTGTTGCTGTCTTATTCATTAAGGTGGTGGTGGTAGGGGAATGCAAGTGTTTGGATTGCCTTGTTCTAATTTAACAAAGTGGCTTTTAATAATACTAATACTAACCTCAAATAATAGCTTTAAAGAGCAAAGCGGTGAAATGCCTCCTCCTCCTCTCTGTTTTCCCATTCCTCCCCACCGCCTTGGCTTCTTTCTCTCTCAAACCTCCCCCCACCTCACATTTTCCTCAGAGTTGCCAGCTGCAATCTAGCTGTCTTCACCATTATTTCCACTGTGGCAAATTGTCCTGAAATCATGTACGGTTTCATGATGTGAAAGGCGCAAGTAGGATTAAGTCAGAGCACTGAGCTTCCTGTAACACAAGGCCCCTGTTCTCTGAGCAAAAGAGATTGTGTCCTGCCTCCTGGGGCTGCCAGCTGCCCTATATTACATAATGCTCAGTGTCCCCCAATTTGATGAGGATTGTCTGGGTTTTTTTCCCCTTTGTTGTGCTATTCTCCCCACCCCGTTTGATTTTCTCTGTAACATGTAACCCATAATGATCCTTCTGCTCAGGAGACTATATACCATTGAAAATCCCATATACATCCCAGCACACAGAATGTTGAAGGATGGTTTTCATTTTGTCTAGAGACACCAAAGTGTCACACTCAACAATATAGATGTGAAAACCCCAGTGGCTCTTGGAAGAATAAGATTTCCTTCTTCCAAAGATTTTAAAGTATACTTTAAACTTTATAGTTTGTTTTGATTTGGGGGGCCCACATTATAGTGGAACAGTAGTTTTTATGTATTACTTCTTCCTATAATTTCTCATATGCTGTTTATTAATGCATTTTACTGTTTTTACCATTTTATTCTTTTTAATCCATTTGTTTTAATGTCTTAAATCATTTGTGAGAACTCTGCTGATTTGATGGATTTGAAATATTTGAGGGATCCTGTCATGAAACAGTACATTGTTTGGGTATTCCTAAAGAAATAATGGGAAAAATATGTTCTTCTAGAGCAGAGCTTTCCAAACTGTGTGTCGCGACACAAAAGTGTGTCGCCACACACAGTCTGGTGTGTCGCCACACAACCCGGAAGCGCTGATCATCATCAGCGCTTCCGGGTTTTCCCGCGGCAACACACCAACGGCGGCGCACAAAAACCCAAAAGCGGCAGCAGCGCTTCCGGGTTTTTGCGCGCTGCCGCAACGGCGGCACTTCTGGGTTTTCCCGCGGTGACACACCAACGGCGGTTGGTGTGTTGCCACGGGAAAACTTTGGAAAGCCCTGTTCTAGAGAGTTGCGTAGGTTCTCTCCTCATATTGCTGCCACTGCTAAACTTCTTCCCATTCTGGAAGTTTTATGTTTATTTTAATAATGTGACTTAGAAATGCAGAGAGAATATAGATAGGCTCAATATATGGCATAATTTTAGAAGCAAGAATAAAAACATCATTTATTGTTCAATTAAGGTTAACTGAAGTTTGTATTTCTCTGTACTGAATAAAATAATAAATCTGCACTATTCTCCACATTAACCTTCTCTTTAGACAAACAACCAAGAAACATCTTTTTCATTAGCCTTTCAATTGTTAATTAATTTTAGTATTTGCAGCATTTTATACTGTAAAGCATTTGGATGGGGAGGAAGTGGATTTGGATGGGGAGAAACCATCTCTGACTCAATCCTACCAAGACCGAGTGGCTGTGGGTGTTTGGACCTCCCAGATCTGGGGATATTCCAACTTTGACTTTGGATGGGGTTGCACTTCCCCATTCAAGGACGGTGCGCAACTTGGGGCTCTTCCTGGACTCACAGCTCCTGCTCAATGAGCAGGTGGCAGCTGTGGCCAGGAAGGCTTTTGCCCACTTCATCTGGTATGCCAGTTGCACCCTTTCCTAGATCGGGGGGCCCTTCAGATGTCATTCATGCCCTGGTCACCTCACGGCTTGACTGCTGCAAGGCGCTGTACATGGGGCTGCCCTTGAAGACCACCCGGAAGCTTCAGCTGGTCCAGAATGCAGCGGCGCAGGCAACGATGGGCATCCCTCTATATGCCCACGTAACACCTTCGTGAGCTGCACTGGTTGCCAGTTTGCTTCCAGGTGCGATTTAATGTGCTGGTCACTACCTATAAAGCCTTACATGGCAGAGGTCCTGGTTACTTCAGGGACTGCCTGGCTCCCATAGTATCTGCCCAACTGGTGTGATCTGGCAGGGTTGGTGCACTCCAGGTTCCATCAATTAAAGAACGCCACCTATCGGGGCCCTGGAAGTGCGCCGTCTTTGTAGCAGTGCCTGCCCTCTGGAATGAAGTTCTCCCTGAGATTCAAACGGCTCCCACCCTGCTGGTGTTTCAAAGGGCCTTAAAGACCTGGGTCTTCACCCAGGCCTTTGCAGAGGACGGTTGATGCCCCTTTCTTCCTTTCTGTTCCCTTCTGGGTTTATTTTCTTTGCCATCGTTGTTCTTCTGTCTTGTGCATTTGTGTGTGTGTGTGTTTCTATTATTCCTTGTTTTTTAAATGTTTTAACAATTGTAAGCCACCCAGAGTCGTTGTTGTTGTTGTTGTTGTTGTTGTTGTTATTGTATTATTATTATTACTGTATTATTATTATTCCACTATTTGCTTTGTAACTGTTGTTAGTCACCTTAAATATTCAGTTGAGTAAAAAGGGGATATATACACTGAATTAATAGACAGATATTTGTATTTCCAACATGATTGTAACTGCTTGAGGATGCTTGAGGATACGATTGCCATGCATCCTTTTATCTGAAGGGTGGGCAACCTCTAGCTCTTGGCCTAATTTCAGAAAGTATAATTGGACACACTTCCAGTGGCCCTTGGAAGCCAAAAGAAAATCTCCGTAGAAATCCAAGTCATATTTATGTTAGCAGCATTCTCCATTAATACTCTATTAATACAGGCTGGTGGAACTGATTCTGGGACCCTATTTTTTCTTTATAAGGTCTTTGGTCTTGTCAGCTGGACAATCTTTCCGCATGAAGACTTCTGTAAATTTTTCAAGTTCCATGTGATAAAAATCTACTTTCAGAGAACAAATTTCTTACAAAAGGAAGACAAACTTATATAATATAGTACAGTATGAAAAAGGCTAAAGCAAGAGTGTATTTGTAATCACATACACCTAAGAAACAACATCTAGGGCTTTTGCATGGTGATACTTATTAACTTGCACATAAATGGGTAATGTGCTTTTTAGATGATAAGAGATCATCTCCACGCCTTGCTTCATAGTATCTGCAGTGATTCCATCAACATAGCCCATAGGCATCAGGCTTTATATGCTTCGATAAATTAAAGGAATGATGGGGAGGCGGAGAGGCCAAATAGATTTTATCGGTTATTGCTTGCAGGCTCAAACCTCAACCTGAAATTTATATCCAAGTAGTATATTTCTCTAGCTCCCTCACCACCTACAGATGTATTGTTACAATGCCTGTATGTGTGTATATCCACATGTGATGTGATAGCAATTATGCACACACATTTCAGATCTATGTTTCCATGTTTCTGGGTCCTTAATCTGAATCTGAAATTTTACAATTTCTGTGGAGTCCTTGGTGCTCTCTGAGCCTTGGTTTCTTGCAGACGTTTCATTGCTAGGCTAGGCAACATCTTCAGTGCGAAAAGGGAGTGGAACGTGCTCTCTGTTTATATACCATGGCTTGTCCTGCTTGTGTTGGTGGAGGTGCTGTTCTCTCCTTAGGAGTTCCTTGATTGGGCTGTTGTTTGCTGCTTGGTTGATTGACTCAGTTAATGGTTCCTTGATTAGGGTATATTGTGCTGTTTGATTGTTCCTCTGGTGCTAATCCTGGTGTTAATCTTTGCATATCTGGGTGATGATTACTGGCCAGGAGGTGTTCTGGTCTTCTGGCTTTTCTATAGTCTCTTATGAATGGTATGTAAATGTTGTTTGCCTCTATGTGTCGGTTGATGGCTGCTTTGTCTGAGTGCCAAGCTTCCAGGAATTCTCTAGCGTTTTTGGATTTGGCTTGGTTTAAGGTGCTCACAGTTTTCCAGTTGAAAGTATGGTTGAGTCTGTCCATGTGTTGTGAGATTAAGGAGTTTTCATCGTGTCTTCTGACTGCTAGCTGGTGTTCGTGGATGCGTTCTGCTAGTCTTCTGCCTGTCTGTCCTACATAGTGGCTGCTACAGTCCTTACACTGTATGTTGTAGATAACTCCTGTTTTTTCTTCTTGGGCTACTGGGTCTTTTGGGTTACTTAAGATATTCTGAAGGGTTTTGGTTGGTTTGTAGGAGGCACTGTAGTGGGGAGTTGATAGAGTATGATAGAGAGCGAATACTCTATCAACTCCCCACTACAGTGCCTCCAGAAAATCAAAGACCTAAAAATAGATGAAGATGAAATTATGGTGTCATTTGATGTCACTGCACTCTTTACATCCATAGACCAAGCATTAGCGATTGAATCCATGGCAGCAGTTCTATGTAACACACCTGACCTAACTAGATACACCAAGATCAAAATACCCAGAATCATGGACCTCATCAACCTCTGCCTCACCACCTACTTTCAGTTTGATGGACAAATATACCAACAAATCAAAGGAACACCTATGGGATCACCACTCTCAGGACTCATAGCAGAGATAGTAATGCAACGTCTAGAAAGGATAGCACTCCCACACATACAACCCAATGTATGGATCCGGTATGTAGATGACACCTTCGTCATAATAAAAAAGGATCAACTGGAGGAAACAGATGAAACCATCAACAACATCTTCAAAGGAATAAAATTCACAAGGGAAGAAGAAAACAACAACACACTACCCTTCTTGGACATCCTCATCAGTAGAGGAAATGAGGGCATTCTAGAAACACAAATCTACCGGAAATCTACCCACACTAACCAAGTGCTCCACTACCAAAGCAATAACCCTACCTCTCACAAGAGGAGCTGTGTAAGAACACTATTCAGACGAGCACAAACGCAGTGCAGCAACCTAGTACACCAGAAAAAGGAAACAGACCACTTATATAGCATCTTCCAGCAAAATGGATATCCACGCAACTTTATCAAAAAGTGCCTGACCACTCAACCCACCACAGCAAAACCAACAGAAGCTATGAAAAGGATTACACTGCCATACATCAGAAACATCTCAGAAACTACTAATAGACTGTTACAACCACACGGCATCTGTGTAGCACACAAACCAACCAAAACCCTTCAGAACATCGTAAGTAAACCAATAGACCCAGTAGCCCAAGAAGAAAAAACAGGAGTTATCTACAACATACAGTGTAAGGACTGTAACAGCCACTATGTAGGACAGACTGGCAGAAGACTAGCAGAACACATCCACGAACACCAACTAGCAGTCAGAAGACATGATGAAAACTCCTTAATCTCACAACACATGGACAGACTTAACCATACTTTCAACTGGGAAACTGTGAGCATCTTAAACCAAGCCAAATCCAAAAATGCTAGAGAATTCCTGGGAGCTTGGCACTCAGACAAAGCAGCCATCAACAGACACATAGAGGTAAACAACATTTACATACCATTCATAAGAGACAATAGAAAAGCCAGAAGACCAGAACACCTCTTTGCCAGCAATCAACAAGATAGGCAAAGATTAACAGCAAGATTAGCAGCAGAGGAGCAATCAAACAACACAATAGACCCTAATCAAGGAACTATTAACTCAGTCAATCAACCAAGCAGCACACAACAACCCAATCAAGGTACTACCAAGGAGAGTACAACACCCCCACCAACACAGGCAGGACAAGCCAGGGTATATAAACAGAGAGCAAGTTCCACTTCCTTTTCACACTGAAGATGTTGCCTAGCCTGGCAATGAAACGTCTGCAAGAAAACAACAAGGCTCAGAGAGCACCATCGGCTCCACAACCTCCTTTATGTATACCTTCCCAACATATCTGTAAAATAAACTTCATGGGCATGGCATTTCATGAAGAAGAAAAAATGCTTTCCCTTAACTGCCTGTGATTTGCTGCTAGAGCTATCAGAAAGATAAGCATTCCCAGGAAGTTCAAACTTCAATTTTCAAAACAAATTCAGAAAGTCCCATATAAAAAAGGATTGAAGAGAAAGTACAAACCAGTACTGTTTGAAGCTGCCTAGCAAATGGCCTAAATTATCATGTTGAAAACATGGATCAGGAATCATTGAGTCCAGTGGGGGAGGCAAATACTTGACCTATTCCATATGGGCCTTCCATTGTTCTACTCCAGTGTTTTGTGACCTGCTGGATGCTTGTTAGCTATTTTTTCTTTCTGCTTTTGTTTTTCTGCGTAGTTTATGAGAAAGTGATCCTCAAAAACCTGTTATGTTCACATAACCTGTGTGACAGGCAAAGCTTAAGAGCAGGTAGATAGAGATGCAGATATAAGTTCAGGTGGACAAAAATAAGGCTGATGGATTATTAGATGCTAGAGAAGCCTTCCAGATGTGCTAGATTACCCTTCCCATTATCTCTTCCCAGTATGGCTTATCCTGACTCAAAGGGATGGAAGCTATAATTCAATATCTGTAGCTTGAATCATGTCTACTGGATTTCTATTTTCTCAGTGGAAACGTTTCGCTCCTTATCCAAGGACAAGGATTATCCAAGGATAATAAGGAGCGAAACGTTTCCACTGAGAAAATAGAAATCCAGTTGACATGATTCAAGCTACAGACAATTCCACCTGGATGACTGAGAACCTTCATAGCTATAATTCAATACATTTGGAGGTCATCTAGTTGGAGAAGGCTGAGTTAGAACCATGATGTGATGAAAGTAATAAGGATTTACTTACTTACTTACTTACTTACTTACTTACTTACTTACTTACTTACTTACCAAATTTATATAGCCATCCATTGGTAGATGGTTTGCTGATTTGCTTTTTAAAATGTATATATATATATTATGCTCTAGCAAGATGGAAATACTTGACTTTACTGATAAATTATCTGCCCAAAAATAATGTGGAATTTAGAGGAACGACTATAACTCTATACATGACTTGCACAGATGGCCCCATACTTGGCTTCTTTATTTGAAAAGGAGTGGGGGGCATCCATGGAGAGCCATGGGCAGAGAAGACAATATACTGGCTATATTTAAAAAGCTGCTGACATAGCTTTTTAAGATATATGGGCTTATTGTTGATGAGGATGAGGATGATTACCATTATTTCTACTCTGACTACTACTATCCCACATAGCATCTTTTTAAAGCTATCTTAGTAATGCTAAGATTTAATTTTCACTAAACTAGAGATGAAGAGTTATTTTTCCAAAATTGCACGTGAAGTGTCAAAGTGGGTAGAATACCTAAGTACCAGATAAGTTTATGTTGACCCAAGGCTTGCACCAGAGGCTTAAAAATGGTCTGCAGCTGCTGCCTGACCCTGTGTGTAGCCCACAGGGATCCTTTTTATGGTTCCTAGATCTTCCCTCCCCAAGTTAGTGGAGCCAACACTGTGAGCCTTTTTTTTTTTTTTTGCATTTTGAAAGTTGGGAGGTTTAAAAGACAACATGGATGCCGCAAGGCTTAAGGCACCCATTTCATCTCTTAAAACTCTTGAAACTCCCTTTCAAAATGAGCTGTGGCCCAACCCACTCTGGAGTTCTCAAGCTGAGAAAAGTAGCATCAGGCAATTAATATGGAATTCCCATGCCTTGTTCACATAAATGGGGTCTTCCTGTATTTTCCTAGAGTTTCTGTCTTACAAGAAAAAGTAGCAGAACAGTAGCACAATCCCCAGAAGTGTGGACAGCTTAGTGCTGCATATCTCTTTCCAAGATAGGTGGATTTGATTCATACAATAATATAGGGAACAGCAGAACTCATTATCACTTGGCATTCCTTCATGGTTAACTCTCAGGCTATTTTTAATCACTCTATCTTTTAATATATTCTAAAACGTTTTTGATTATTGTTTAAAAACTTCATGGTGCTATTTTTTTTTTAAATGCTCACACTCCATGTTTCCAGTCCCTGTGAACTGCAATGTGTTTTCATTTTTTGTTCAGTTCTCCTATCTAAAACATTTCGGATTGAAAACCACACCAAGAACATTTCACTCTTCAGCCTTTTAACCAGGTCTGTGGACCAGAAATCAGTGAGGGAAGAGGTTTGAAAAAAGGTGCTCTGTGATTTGTGGAAATCATTTATCATTCTGCTTGTCATTTCTGAGTAAAGGAGGATTAGGTGCTAAGACTGAAGGTATATTAGAAGTATGCACACTGTCTTATAATGGTGGGGATAAGGTCCTTAACTGAGCAGCTACTCTGGAACCATTACTTAGGAGCCCAGCAGCTGCCTGGCCAAATAGCCTTCTTGAGACAGAGTCTTAAGGCCAGAAAGCAGCAACTGGCAATCCGTATGACTGGTCTTGCCTGAGGCTACTGGCCCAATGCACGTTTTCTCTAATCTTATAGCCACAACACTGAATTCACCAAATTATGGGCACCAGTTGATTTGCCCACGCAGCAAGAGCTGCACTGGTTACCAGCATGTTTCCAGGAACAGTTCAAGGTGCTGGTTATCACCTTCAAAGCCCTTCATGGTTCAAGATCTGAGAATCTACAGGACTGCCTACTTCCAGTGTTTTCTGCCTGGCCAATAAGATCTGGGAGAGACGGCTCTCTCTGGATCTGATCCCTCAATAAGTGTTATCTGTTGGGATCTCAGACTGGGGCCACTGCTACCCTCGTTCTCCTGAACAAGGACGTTCCCTGTGACGTCAGACAGGCTTCATCTCTCCTGGCCTTTTGCAAAGCTGCTACAGCCTGGCTCTTTCAACGACTCTTTGGGATGTGGGGTGGGGGCATGTTTTGTTCTGTCCTGAGGTTTTATGTTATACGGGCAAGTTAGAGCTCTGTTTGGGAGGTTTCTTGTTATTGTTATTACAGATATTTTAATATCCTTTTGATCTTATTACCAGCGGTAGGAGTGTAAGCCCGCAGAGATTGGACTGTCATATTAGCTTAGTAAGTAAGTAAATGTGCTGGGGTCAAGTTCCCTGGATTTTTCTGGGTTGGCAATGGGCACAGGACTTCAGCCTCCTTGTCTCTGCCACTGGGGCTCTCATTTCCCTGCACATCTGAAAATGCATGGCAGGAAAAAGAAAGCAGGTGATTCTCATGAACAACAGACATGATTCATGGGCTGCATTCCCTTAAGGGGATTTTACTGGCTCAGGGAGTAACCCAGATTTGACTTCTTTTTCCCAGAAAATCAAAAGGATTTCCCCAAGTTTTCCTTAGTCTTTAACATCTCTGGGTGAACTTGCTGTAAATAGCAACATCAGGGGAGCATTAGCCACCTTAAACAAGTTTGCCAGCTAGACGTTTGCAAACGGGGCAACAGGGAGGAGGTGGTAAAATATTTGGCACTGATGAAGGTAAATGAAGAGCACAGGCTGTGATTATCAAAGACCTGTCAGAAAATAAATACCAGTATTATGTGCTTCAGCTGCTGCCATCATAAACCAAGTCTACAGTCAATAATGGTCGCTGAAGTGCTTTCCCAGCAAGCAATGCTTTAATTGCTGGCTCACTTGGTGGTTTCAATGCAAATGCCATTTCTTTTGTGCTCCCTTGTAGGGGTCCCTCTTCTCCCCCTGCTTTACTATTCTTTCCTCTCAGTGCAATAAGAAGAAGAAAAGAGAATGTTTAATACAGGGTGAATTGCCAATGAGCTTTTAGGCAGAATCCAGAGACACTCTCATGAATGAGATCACAAAGATTGGGGCAGCTGTCCCACATATCCCATAATATGTGAGCCTTGGGCATATGGAACCAATGGGGGAGGGTCATCTGACAATTTGGGGCACCGTATTATCAGTATGCTGATCTACCCATCTATGCATCACTACCCTGGGCTGTAGGAGAGGTGCTGTTGAGGTTCAGTCCCTGAACGTGGAGGCTGTGAACAGAAATTGAACCCAGACAGAGTTGCTGTTTGTACAACAGGGTTCTTCTTTGATGCCAGTGTTATTCCTGAATGGACCAGCTCTACCCATCCAGGAGAAGGTTTGTGATTTGGAGGTCCTCCTGGACTCACAGCTCCTGTTGAACAGCAGGGGGAGGCTGTGGCTACCAGCCTTTTGCCCAGCTTCAGCTGATGTTCCAATTGCATCCTTATCTGTTGCAGGAGGTCACAGGAACTCATGCCCTCATCACCACCTATATAGGCTACTGCAATGTGCCTTACATGGGGCTGCATTTAAATGAAGATCATTCAGTGGCCTGTTAAAACCAGTGAATGGAGCAGAGCTTAATGTAGTATAAGCTCGTGCACAGAAACATGATATTGTTTAAAAACAGAGCCAGTGAGCACGTTAGAGAGTTCCAGGTTCTTAATCTTACACTTTTAGCCCACCCAAGCATAAAGAATCACACGCTTAGACATAGTAGGTTCAAAAAGTAAGTACAAAAGAGTTCTTACATTTATTGGTACAGTTACATCCATTTTGTTGAGAAATGATTCTTCTTTGGTTCCCTGGACCCCTGGCCCTATGTTGCTGCCAGGGCTGTGTGGAGAAAAGGGGGAAAAATCTCCTAGGCCCATCCATGGCCTAAGATGGAGAGTTGAGGCCTAGCACATGGCCTCTCCATGGAAGGACCAGCAGCCACATGGTCCTTCTTCTCCGGTGGAAGCAGCAGAGAGAGCTGACTATGAAGGTAGAAGGAGGAAGTGGGAGTGGCAACAAAACAACTTCCTCAAAGACACAGAGAATTGCATCCTGGGATGAACTCATCTACATGCAAATGAGGCATGTTGGTTTGCTGAATTTCCAACATTAAAGACTAGCCGGAAATTACAATTAGTCCAGAATGTGGCAGCTCAAATGTTAACTGGTTCCCAATGTCGGGAGCATATTATACACATATTATGAGACCTGGACTGGTTACTGGTTTAGTTCTGAGTACAATTTAAGGTGATGATGTTACTCTATAAATTCCTTCACGGCTTTGCAGTTGGGTACCAATGGGACCACCTCCTCCAACTGGATTTGGCCTAGGCTGTTAGATCATATAAGGACACATTTATTTTATTTGTCCAACTTCTATCACCGCCCATCTCCCCTCACAAAGGGGACTCTGGGCGGTTTACAACAAAGTTAGTAATTAAAAACATATAACATACAATATAACAACTCTAAAAATAAATTAGATATAAATATATAAAATCCAAGAGGCTATGAGGTATATATTTAAAAGAACTCTACGGCACAAGCCAACCCCAAGAGGAGCTATTACCCTTCCCATCCCAGGCGAGGTGGCAGAGCCAGGTCTTCAATTGCTTTCGGAAAGTCAGGAGTGTGGGGGCTTGCCTCACCTCCAGGGACAGAATGTTCCAAAGGGCGGGCGCCACTGCAGAGAAGGCCCGCCTCCTGGGCCCCGCCAGATGGAATTCTCTTACAGACAGGGTCCGTAGCAAGCCCTCTCTGCATGACCGGGATGTTAGGGGAGCTGAACTAGAAAATATTGAAGTATGGAATGGGTTCCCCACTGAGATCAGACTGGCCCCTCCCTGATAGCTTTTAGGAAGTTATTAAAAATTGAGCTTTTTCAATAACATCACCTGTGCCTCTTGTTCTTACTTTGTTTCTACTTTAGTTTTGTTTCTGCAATTTGAATTATTTATTGGTTTAATTCTGTTGTTTTTGTTGTGACACTGTAAGCTGAAAGCTGTGAGATTGCAGCAGGATAAAAACTGAGTGAATGAGAAATTGCCTCCTACAGGCAAATCTGCTCTTTGGTACATCTAGCTCAGGATTCTCTTACAGAGATTGACAGCAACTTTATCTCATTTAGGTAAAAATTATTGTAAATCCTACAGCGAACAGGCAGGGATTAGACCTAGATGATTTCTAAATCCCTTCCAATTTTGAAATTTAGTGAATCTCTCACTCCCAGTTTGGTTTCATGAGAGATGGAATCCTTAATTTTTTCTTCTAGAAGTAAAGCATGTGCTTTCCCACATGGCCTTTCTTCCCCACAAGCTATGAATTATATCTAGCACTAATAAATACAAAATTGAAGCTCAGGGAGTAAAGTATTGGAGAGTATAAGCTTTGATGACCTGAACATCCCTAGTCCAAATCTCAGTGTAACCTCAATCTCATTAAGTAGCCTTAGATAAGCCAATATCTTATCTTTCAATCTTAGATTTCCCTCTTTCTACCCTCCAGAAATATTGTAATAAATTGATTAATTTGGCCTGTTCTTCGAAGAGATCCTTGGGGCAATGTGTCTTCTGAGCACTTAGGAGAAAAAGAAGTGCTAACTATGCATTTAACACTGCATACAGAGAGCTAGGAATCCTACGGCTTTTTCCAGTCATTACCTCCCATCAGCAAACTGGAGTATATGGCAAGCAATGCAATGGTTTGACTGGAGCAATGCACCACCAAAGCTTGTCACATTATATACAAGACCAACACGAAGCAGAATATCTCTTCCAAAACCGTAGTATGTGGACGAAGTCCATATTAAGTGGCTTCCAAATAATCAAGCAAATGCAATTAACTGTTGTGCTAATGGGAATGAGAAGCTCATAAGATGTAATTAGCCTTTGTAGTCATCATGCTCATTTGGACAACAGTATATTATAGTTTCCTGTTAATCAAATGAGACATAAACCATGAAAATCACTCTCCCTCAGGACTCAGTGTGCTTTTAACCAGAGACACCTTGGGTGTCACTGAGTACAGTGATGTTGGATTCAACAGTTTTATGCAGGGCAGATTCCAGACAGGGCGCCCACTGAGGCTTTAAAGCCCATTGTGGAATAATGTGACAGACACTGTGTGCAACTGCCTTTGATTTTTATACCATAATTGTTTCAGTTCCCAGTTAGTGTACAGAAGGTCAAACAAGTGAAATCTGAATCTATAACATTCAGGTCAGGTCTAAAATAGAAGGAATAAAATTAATTGGCACTCTGAAGATGGATCAAATTCAACCAAGAGGAGTGGAAAGAGTGGTTAGGTACTTATATTTGCTATCACTTCAGCGGACTTACTGCTAAGGGCTTTAGCTTGCCAACTATTTGGGAGCTCAGAATTACAACTTCTTGAAAATGCTTTCTTCCTGTAAGTTAAAAGCTGTGAGTCTCTGTTCTCAGACCTCACCACCAACCCACTCTAATTATCTCTTTCACACTCTGTCCTGGAATGTTCACTACAATTCTGAAAAAGTGACAATAGAGGTAGCAGCAGCTGGCTGATTTTTTTCTAGGCTTGGAAGCTGTGAGTTGGCTCCACTTAGTACTTGGATGGAAGTTGGGCGGTGATATAAATTTGAATAATAAATAAATAATAAATATCAGAGCTGTAGTCAAAAAACACTCTGGATAGAGGCGTGACAAAGCGCTTCTGTATTGTTCTCAAAAATGGCATAATTGTGTCCATGTAGTTATCAGAAGTCAAGCTCAACATGAAGACATCATTATCTTTTATCTTTACCATTCTACCCTTTGTGGCTCTGAGGTGTGTATTTGTTTAAATAAGCCTTTATCAGTTTGGATCAAATTCAGTACCAAAATGGAACCCACCCATCAATCAAACATACATTCTCCTGCTTAGCTTTAAAAATGCAGGACCATTCATTTAACATGGACAGTTTTAAGGCTTCCTTTCTGATACATTTAAAACTTAGCCCTTAAAAATATTTTATGCAGAAAAATACAAACTTGATTTTTGTTGTTGTTGTTGTTGTTGTTATATTACAATCTTATCCCAATTATGAATGTGATAAAGTTTATTGTACAATTGTTGTTGTTTTAGAGAAAGCATATGATAGGCTTGAATTGTGGAATGTTTTCTGGGAATATGGAGTTGAAGTTGGTTGCTGCATGTGATAACAGCAGTACTGTATATGATGTAAGTAAAGTACGTGTGAGAAAAAGTTGAATGCTTAGCAAATGGTTTGACACTGAGCAGTGAGGAAAATAAGGATGTGTGATATCCCTTTAATTATTTAATGTATTGTGGACAAATACATAAGGAATGCTTGGGGTGATGTTAAAAATGTGTTGGTTGGGGACATGAATGTGTATGAACTTTTGTATGCAAATGATTTGCAGTAAATGTTAGATGGCAATGAGGTGTATGAAGTGTATGAAAATTAATATATCAAATACCAACAAAGAAAATGGAGTGAATGAATACAAATTACATACATATGAGGTAAACTAGAGCAAGTAGATTCATTTGTGTTCCTTGATAGATGAGGCAATGGATAGAAAAATTACAAGGTGTGCAAATGTTGATAGGAAAGTAGTGGGTAACAATGAATGAATGTTTGTTGAAAGAAGTGAAAATGACTGTGTATAAGAAGTGCTCTACCCACTTTATTATATGGAAGTGAAAATTGGGTGTGTCAGAAGAAACATAAAAATAAACCAAGAGAATATTTGTAGCTCAGGGTTGAACTGTGGAGTCCTTGGTGCTCTCTGAGCCTTGTTGTTTTCTTGCAGATGTTTCATTGCCAGGCTAGGCAACATCTTCAGTGCGAAAAGGGAGTGGAACTTGCTCTCTGTTTATATACCCAGGCTTGTCCTGCCTGTGTTGGTGGGGGTGTTGTACTCTCCTTGGTAGTACTTTGATTGGGTTGTTGTTTGCTGCTTGGTTGATTGACAGAGTTAATAGTTCCTTGATTAGGGTCTATTGTGTTGTTTGATTGCTCCTCTGCTGCTAATCTTGCTGTTAATCTTTGCCTATCTTGTTGATTGCTGGCAAAGAGGTGTTCTGGTCTTCTGGCTTTTCTATTGTCTCTTATGAATGGTATGTAAATGTTGTTTACCTCTATGTGTCTATTGATGGCTGCTTTGTCTGAGTGCCAAGCTCCCAGGAATTCTCTAGCATTTTTGGATTTGGCTTGGTTTAAGATGCTCACAGTTTCCCAGTTGAAAGTATGGTTAAGTCTGTTCATGTGTTGTGAGATTAAGGAGTTGTCATCATGTCTTCTGACTGCTAGTTGGTGTTCATGGATGCGTTCTGCTAGTCTTCTGCCAGTCTGTCCTACATAGTGGCTGTTACAGTCCTTACACTGTATGTTGTAGATAACTTCTGTTTTTTCTTCTTGGGCTACTGGGTCTTTTGGTTTACTTATGATGTTCTGAAGGGTTTTGGTTGGTTTGTGTGCTACGGTGATGCCGTGTGGTTGTAACAGTCTATTAGTTTCTGAGATGTTTCTGATGTATGGCAGTGTAATCCTTTTCATAGCTTCTGTTGGTTTTGCTGTGGTGGGTTGAGTGGTCAGGCACTTTTTGATAAAGTTGCGTGGATATCCATTTTGCTGGAAGATGCTATATAAGTGGTCTGTTTCCTTTTTCGGGTGTTCTAGGTTGCTGCAGTGCGTTTGTGCTCGTCTGAATAGTGTTCTTACACAGCTTCTCTTGTGGGAGGTTGGGCTATTGCTTTGGTAGTGGAGCACTTGGTTAGTGTGGTTAGATTTCCGGTAGACTTGTATTTCTAGAATGCCATCATTTCCTCTACTGATGAGGATGTCCAAGAAGGGTAGTGTGTTGTTGTTTCCTTCTTCCCTTGTGAATTTTATTCCTTTGAAGATGTTGTTGATGGTTTCATGTGTTTCCTCCAGTTGATCCTTTTTCATTATGACAAAGGTGTCATCTACATAACGGATCCATATTTTGGGTTGTATGTGTGGGAGTGCTATCCTTTCTAGACGTTGCATTACTATCTCTGCTATGAGTCCTGAGAGTGGTGATCCCATAGGTGTTCCTTTGATTTGTTGGTATATTTGTCCATCAAACTGAAAGTAGGTGGTGAGGCAGAGGTTGATGAGGTCCATGATTCTGGGTATTTTGATCTTGGTGTATCTAGTTAGGTCAGGTGTGTTACGTAGAACTGCTGCCATGGATTCAATCGCTAGTGCTTGGTCTATGGATGTAAAGAGTGCAGTGACATCAAATGACACCATAATTTCATCTTCATCTATTTTTAAGTCTTTGATTTTCTGGAGGCACTGTAGTGGGGAGTTGATAGAGTATTCGCTCTCCTCTGTGAGATGCCCAAGTTTTCTTGTAAGTTCTTTAGCTATGTTGTATGTGGGGGTCCCTGGTAATGATACAATTGGACGGAGTGGTATGTCAGGCTTGTGTATTTTGGGGCGTCTGTAGAAGCGTGGGATGATGGGTCCACTGCTTTTCATCCGCCTCTGTTCTTCTTTAGTGATTTGACCTTTCTTGGTTAAGTCGTTGAGGATTCTTTTAACCTGGTTGTCCAGTTCCTGTATGGGATTGGTGTTTACTGGGGTGTAGGTTTCTTTGTCCTCAAGTAAATCTTTGGCTTTTTGTATATATTGCAATCTGTCCATAATGACGGTGGTGCGGCCTTTGTCTGCTGGGAGGATGATGATATTTTGGTCCATCTTTAGGTTTTTGAGGGCTGCTCTGTCTTCTGCTTTCAGTCGGTTCTGTTTCCGCGTCCTTCTGGTTTGTGGTATGATTATCTGTCTTACATTCTCTTGGGTTTCTGTAAAAACAAAAAATTAGTTTAATGCAGTGGGAATGGGTTCCTCAAGATATGTGTGTGGGAAAACAGAAATAAGATCAAGAATGAATGAGTGGTGAATGAATCCCAGAGTGAGTGATTAATTTAAAAAAATACATTGAGTGGTTTGGTCATATAGAGAGGATGAAAAGGAAATTTCCTTTCCTGTTACAAAGGAAAAGTGTAGAGGTTAGAAATTCATGGTCAAAGGAGTTGATGAGCTTCTAAAAAAGAGAATGATGAAAAGATTAAAGAACAAAAGGCAGTGTATGAATTGGTATATGGAAAGATGGAAGCAAAGATAGAAAGGTATGGAGAAGTATTGGGAATGCTGGTGTAAACTAGATTTATATATTTATTTATTTATTTTTATTTATTTAATATTTATCCTGCCTTTATTATTTTTATAAATAACTCAAGGTGGCGAACATACCTAATTCTCCTTCCTCCTCCTGTTTTCCCCACAACAACAACCCTGTGAAGTGAGTTGGGCTGAGAGAGAGTGACTGGCCCAAGGTCACCCAGCTGGCTTTCATGCCTAAGGCGGGACTAGAACTCTCAGTCTCCTGGTTTGCTATTGGCTCCTTCCTAGGGCTGAGAGAGAGAGAGTGACTGGCCCAAGGTCACCCAGCCAGCTTTCATGCCTAAGGCGGGACTAGAACTCTCAGTCTCCTGGTTTCTAGCCCAGCACCTTAACCACTAGACCAGGGGTGGGCAACGTCAGGCCCGCGGGGCTCCCGCCCGCAAACCCCACCCCTTCCACATGATTGGCTCCTGCCTGCAAACCCCACCCCCCCAGTGCTTGTGATTGGGTCCCGCCCGCAAACTCCGGCCCCCGGTCCGCGGAAATCCCAGAAACCCCGCCCCCCCACCCCCCTGGTCCCCGGTTATAAATATCCAAATGGCCCTTGGCAGAAAAAAGGTTCCCCACCCTTGCACTAGACCAAACTGGCTCATTCTTTTGCATAATGTTGCTCACCCTGAAAGGGATAATGAATATATTTATATGAATACTCAGGTTAACAATTCCACTGCCAACAGGCTGAATGTTGTGCCACATACTAGGGTTGAGATTGTATCTTTAATTAACATCATGGATTTTATGGTTCTTAATTGTAGCTATTAGTCACAAGAAGATAAATTCTGTCATTCATTTCTATCAGGGGAATAATATTGTTTGGATTTCTCCATGCCTTCTCTTTGAATGAGAAGTTGTCGTTATTCAGAAAGACTTATCTCCCAGAAGAATATATATGTCTTTCAGAAGTCAAATGAAAAGAATCATATGTTGATATTGTTAAAAAAAACCACAATACCCCATGTCAATTGCTCATAGCAGCCAACGTCAGTGATTTCCAGAATAAAGTATTAGGTTGTGAATTGAGAGAAAATGTTGTTTCAAAAGATGTAATAACCAATAGGTTGTCAATATACACACTATACAATTATCTGCTATTTATCCTGATCTACTAACAAAATTAGATATCTGCAGTACTACCTACTTACTCCCTGTAACATTTGCTCGCCTGATAAGATCTGGTAGGGCAGGCTCACTACATGTCTCCTCAGTCAGAGGCTGTCACCCTCAGGGGCCATGTCAGCATGCATTTTCAGTCATCGCCCCCCTTTTCTGGAAAAGCTTACCCCCTGAGGTGTAATCAGGCCCCTCCCTTCTGACTTTTAGGAAGCTGGTAAGACTCCCAGTTTCATAGGAATACCTCTAGCTGTTGTTTTTAACTAACTGTACAATTTCAATCTGAATTACTTGTGAGGGAATTGTTGAGATGTCAGATTGGAGTGGCCTATAAGCCCTGTGCATAAATAAATAACACTGAAAATATTTTTGCTGCTAATATCCTTCCACACAGTCTGCATTCCTTCCATCCATTATCTGTACTCTTAGTTTAGTTGAAAATGACAGTCTTAAATTAAGATCAGTCTGATGGTTGGTGAAATGGGATACAGGGTGGACTGTGGCAGAGAGGGAGGTCACATATGTACTTATTGGTGTGAGCGCTTGGAGTCAGGGGCAGAAGCAGCAGTGCTGTACAGATATGTTGCAGCTGAATTGTCAGACCCTTCTAAGGTCAATGATGTGTGGCCTACACTGGGCCCTATTGATGAGGACTGGTCCCAGGCATTTTGTTGACTGAGGCAAAAAAAACAAGATGGCACTCTTTTCCATTCTCTGTAAGAAATCTGATGACGGTAGAAAAACAAAGACTCTTTCTTGAGTTCTGACAACAAGATAATGCTCCTTACCATCTAGCTTGCTTTGGGAGTGCAGGGCACCTGCGTGACACCCAACTCTCTCTTCCAGCATTTAGTTGCTGGCTTTCAGCAAGCAATGACCAAGTTGACCATCTCATTCTGACAGGTAGAGCTGGCCTTCTTCTGACTATTGAGCAAGAGCAGAACTGCAGAAAACGTCTCCAGTAAGTCTTGTGTTGTTCTTTAAGAAGACATTTTACAGATGTCAGTAGGTGCCCTATACTGCCACTTTTCTCTAGTTCAGGCTGAGCTATGCTGAAATCTTGCAAAACTAGTTTTTCTGAGCAGGAAAAGATCTGTTTGTCCAGAACATGGATTCTTTCAAGGTAGCCTTACTATACTTAAGATTAGACCTTTTCACTCCCCATTACTTTCTTTTCCATTGGCTACATCATTTATGATTCCTTTGGTGGCTTTCTTGCTGCAATTGAAAGGCAGAATGTGGACCTGTGCCTCTGTTCTGACAAACAGGTGAAACCAGCATTTGTAGCTGATTTAGATTTCTGTGATACAATGCCTAACAGACCTTGGGAACACAGAGGAGGCAGCAAGACAATTAAGGGAGAAAACAGGGTGGTTACAGAAGAGATTCTAGAGCAGTGTTTCTCAACCTTGGCAACTTGGCCATCTGGGAATTGAAGTCCACACCTCTTAAAGTTGCCAAGGTTGAGAAACACTGTTCTAGAGATCAGGGGGAGGGGGAAGCATGAGAAAGAGGCTCAGAGTAACTGCATCTTAATTACATTCGATATAAGTTGTGCAGAAAAAATACTTTGGGAGGTTTTCAAGATTTTGTTACATTACCCTGCTTGCAATAAAAATACTTCCAGAATCCCAAATGGTTCTTGTTTCAGGTTTGCTAGCCTCGCAGGACTTGATATTAATCTGCCTCCTCTGTGTTTTCAAGCAATGTTAGACATCCCGCTACAATTTCCTATTAGGTAGCATTTGATGGGTGAAATCCAGAGTTAGATGACGAAACCACCACTTGGGCCTCAAGTTGTCAATGCTCTTCCAACTAGTGGGTTCTCCAAAGCTGCTTCTGAAGGTCAAATGATCTCTGGAACAGTACGTGGTGGGACATGGGACAAGTACAGGTGCAGCAGGAAAGGAGGAATATGGCAGCCCTATCTTGCATTTGTGCAGCGTTTCTTAAACTTTTTTCTCTCAGGACCCCTTCCCACTTTTAAAAATTATGGAGGACCCCAAAAGTTTTTTTTTTTTTGGTATGCGTTATATTTATTTTTACCATATTAAAAATTAAAAGTGATGCATTTGCAGCCGCTACAGCTTGTCACAATTATTTGATGGGATTTTAATATTGTATTATTTTTCAACATAGGCTGGCAAATAATTTTGATTTTTTGGACCTTGAGAGAGTCTTGGGGATCCCCAGGGGTCCTAGGACCACACTTTAAGAAACATTGCATTAGTGGAAGGATTGTCCTACTCCAGCGAGGTAGCTTTGATTCCATGCAAATTTTAGCAGTCAAGCCACTAACCAAAAAGGTATATGGTCATGACACTTTCATGTATATCCAATTATTTTAATGACTTTTTTAAATGACCAAAAATGATTAGATAATGCATTTAAAAGCAATGAAACAGGATTTTAACCTACTCAGTTAAATGAAAAAGTGATTGAGAGAGGAACTTGCCTGTCAAAGCTGAAGCACAAAATCTGATCCTTGTCAAAGGATTCTGAAAATGTCATTTGACTTCCTCTTCTCTTGCACATACTTATATACATTTAAATAAAGCAGGAGCTATTTAAAATATACTCTTCTGAACCAAATCCTTACTAAATATAAACAAAACATTAAACCGAAAAGATCCAGATGTGCCTGGTATCAATTGCTGGATTACTTTTTTTTTCTGAAATGGAAACTGAATACCTTTAAAATAACCCACATAGTTGAAAAAACTAACCAATATCTTAGCCTTTATTAAATGAGGAAAGAAATGGCCTAAATGAAGAAACCAGTCACTAGTTGATATAGGGTGCTACTCTACAGAAGGCTTGCATTGAATTCAATCTTTTGTGGCCTATTTTAGAAGGGTAAACATTGCCAAATAAACCACAGACATAGGTAGACTGCTCTATGAAGCCCAAATGAAATTTAAATGTAACTTGGCTGACTAGCCATATGTAGTTGAAATATTTTCTTCTTATAATCCCATTGCGAATTTTCATTCCTTCCTTCATTCAAAGATACAATCTTCTTCTGTACAAAACCCCCAGTAATCTCTCAGGATCTTACCAGAAATAATAAATGGATGTTATATTGATAAAGCAATCATAATTGTAAATTGTGCAGGGCTAAAAATAAAGAAGGATAACCGTTTAACACATTCTGTTTCCCTGAGGAAACAAAAAATAACTACTGGTGAGAATCCAAGGAACACAAGCTAATTCCACCCTTAAGCTGCTGCAGAAGGAAGGGAAGCTGGAAAAATTAGTTTATTGCATGTTGGATGACTTCAGTTGTATGTGGTGTGGGTTTTTTAATATTTAAAATCCCTGTCTACTATTAGCTTTTCAAAAGGAAGGTGTCTCCTACAATACACTCAGGATATGTTAACAGTTAAAGTATAATTAATCAGTATCAAGTGTTCCTGTGCCTCTGCTCCTATGCCTATGCATTTTTGTTGAAGAATGTAAGAAATACCTCCGAGTCTGTAAGAGGCGAATCGGACAAACTGTACACTGTAGACATCATGCAAGATTTATAGTGAACCACAATCCACTTTCCACTACTTAATATGCTATACTTAAGAGTCATCTACAAATGCTCTTTGCCCTGGCTCTGAGATGGCCTGCATACAGGTCACTGAGGACATGCCCTCATTGGGTACATGCCTACCACTGGCAGGCTAAAGCCAGATCAAAGAAATCTATCACAAAACTAGTGTTTTCCAGTAGAAAACAGGACAAGCCCTCCTCTGGGTGAACATTCTGATTTGTGTCATCTAAAGAGCTCCAATTGGCCCCTGCAGGACCCTCCATCTCGCCCAGCCTTGGGGCTCTGTGCTTCCATGGCCATATCTTCTTTGGATAGAACAGGGACTCCAGCAACCAAGATTTTCTCTTTCTTTGGCTTCAGTGGCTTTCTTTGGCTTCTACTGATCCTGTAGAAAGGATTCCATGAGTTTGATATTCCTACCAATAAAGGCTACCTTTTCTTATTGCAGTGAGCCCTATATAGGGTGATCCTCTGTGCCTTCTCCACCGCGCATGGAGGTAAGGGCAGGGATTGCCAGGGTGGGAGGCAGCAAGGGACCCATGCTTGTTTGTGGGGGTGGGGTGGGGTAGAGAAAGGCAGCAGAGAAGTCAGAGTCCTCTTCCCTGATCCTGACTGCCCAGCAGCAGCAGCAGCAGAAACTACAGCCCCTGACCGCATCTGGGCAACTTTGCTGGCCCTTTTTTCAAGGTGCAGCAAAGGGCTCCTGTGGGTGGCGGCAGCATCTTTCCACTTCCTTCCTGTCATAAGGACAAGAAAAAGCACATATCTTGGGAAAGGCCCCATAGCGTGTAATCCTATAGTTCTGGAACAGTATCCTAGAGCTCTTAGTATCCCATTGTCCAGGACCCCCTCTGAGATCTGAGGTAGGACTCCAATCTCAAATAGGAAATCCAATACCCTGAATGGTTTCAGACAGCAGATGTACCCCCTCGTTTTTTTTTAAAAAAAATGGGCTTATAGTCCAAGATAATATCTTCTGGACCTTTTGGCATGAGTAAAGTGTTCTCTCTTTGTCTCCATGGAGAACAAAGTAACCAAGGTTCCTTCTAGTTAGTTGGATGAGAGCTGAGATCCTTGGCCTACAAAGATATATTCCAACAGAGAAGGAGAAGAAGAGATACATCAGGCTGGGTTCACACAAGACATTGTCAAAACCAATCAAACCATGTTATGGTTTGTCATTATGCGTGAACCCAACCAGTCTGCATTTTATAGCTAACTAGGAAGACACAGCTTGATGGAGCGGCAAAGATGTGTGATGCTGGGTCAGGGAGGCCGATTTGTGCTCAAGACTATATTGCCAGCTACTGTATAGTCTACCTGGGCATTTGTCAGATGGCATCCCCGTGCTGCGCTGGGAGATTTGTTAATAATCTGGCCTTGTAGAAACAGAGTGTCTTTCTTCTGGGAGTAGAAGTGGCAGCAAAAGGGTAAAAAACCCCTCCCTTGGAAAAAAAACACCAACTTGAACAATAGAGAAAGCTGAACTCCTGCCAGCAACTGCTGGAAAGCACCTCCCTGTTGCCTCAATGACCTTTCTTTAGGATGGGAAAACGGAATGTGTGCCAGATTTTGGGTCCAATTCCTAGTACATAAATAAATAAAAGAAAAGGGGCAATTTCCTCTCTCCACGAGCAGGAGTGCTGTCTGGCTCCAAAACATCTGGGTGTTCTTATTGCTCAAGGAAGTGCCTAATCCAGTCCAGAAAGTGGTTTCTTTTTGAAAGCATGGGCCTTCTGGCTCCCCACCACCACCTTCCTCATCTTGATCACAATGCTCAGCCTCCTCCCAGATGGTACCAATTAGCTGTGGAAGCTGGGGTCTGTCCAGGGGGCAAGGGGGAAGAAATAAGTGGAACTATCACTTTGAAGCTCATGGCATGGAAAGGCAGGAGCAACAGCAAACATGGAGGTCTAAAGCTGCGCTAAGTCTTGCCTCTGTGATTTATAAGGTACACGAGTGCGCGTTTGGAAAACTGGGAGCATTTACTTAGCAACTGGGTGTCTGGATGGGCCAGAATGGTTCATTGTACTCCAGGTTTTTACACGAACCAAGATGTGTAATGGAATATACACAAGTCTAGCTGCACACTTGCAATGCATGTCCAAATCCAACTGAACTGGATAGCCGTAGCCATTTGTTTCCTTTGACTTTGAACTAAATCACCAGTCTGTTATTTTTTTCTCACACTGCAATTATGCAGCCGGAGAGCCAGTCTGGTCTAGTGGTTAAGGCAATGGGCTAGAAACCAGGAGACTGAGAGTTCTAGTCCCGCCTTAGGCATGAAAGCCAGCTGGGTGACCTTGGGCCAGTCTCTCTCTCAGCCCTAGGAAGGAGCCAATAGCAAACCAGGAGACTGAGAGTTCTAGTCCCGCCTTAGGCATGAAAGCCGGCTGGGTGACTTTGGGCCAGTCACTCTCTCTCAGCCCACAACATCAGGCTCTGGCGACAAGCCGGTCGGTCAATTCCTGTCACAACCAATGGATCAGCATTCGGTTGATCTG
This sequence comes from Charina bottae, assembly GCA_023362775.1. Classification (NCBI taxonomy): domain Eukaryota; kingdom Metazoa; phylum Chordata; class Lepidosauria; order Squamata; family Charinaidae; genus Charina; species Charina bottae. The sequence continues at coordinate 31,811,260 of JALMGJ010000001.1, forward strand.
AAAAGCAGACCCTTCCTGCACCTTTGGGAAAAATGCTAGGAAGAAAAAAAAACCTTGTAATTATGCAGCTGCTATAAAGGTAAACATCTCTCTTGAGTAAAAATTAGTTATTTTAATGGTAAAGATTCCTTGTCTTCTTCTGGGATTTTTTTTTTTACTTTGGTTCTGAGCCTACACCCCTGAGGTTTCCTAGTGATCTCCCATCCATGTACTAATTAGGGGCAGCCCTGCTTAACTTTTTGAGATCAGTCAAAGTCAGCTAGGCATTAGTTGTTGTGCAGAAGTCCAAAATCACTTTCCATTTAATGCCTTGATTGCGGGAGAATCACATTTTTTTCACCATACAAACAGCCATTCCTGAACCTTTGGGGGTTTTTTGCGTGTTTTAAATGTGACTTGCTTGTTTTACATTCCTGTTGTGCTGTACTATTACATTGACCAAGTACAAGGGCTCTCATGAGCTACTATATGAAAATGTACTACAGAAAACACCAATAAATCTGTCTCCTTCCACTGCAGGAACAACCTTGGCCTGATTTTTAGGTCCCCGTTACATGAAAATAGAATATATAACAAACCTTAATTCTGTAAGCCGCCCGGGGTTGCCGTGTGTGAGTTGGGCGGCCTTATAAATCTGTTTAATAAATAAATAAATAATAAACCTATAACTGGATTAGGCAGACTATTCGTTGTTGTTCTCCTCTGCATTTTATTATCTGAACAATAATGCAAGGTTGGATAGTTTAAGACAGGGCTTTCCAAACTGTGTGTCGTGACACAGTACTGTGTCGCCTGGGGCCCCCAGGTGTGTCGTGCAACAACCCGGAAGCGCTGATGGTGCACCGCCGTGCGTGGCAGCGCATGCAGCAGTGGGCCATCAGCGCTTCCGGGTTGTCGCGCAACAAACCAGGATGACGACGAAGCGCTGTCGCCACCGCCACAGCACACAAAAACCTGAAAGCGCGGCGGTGGCAATCTGGAAGTGCCGCCATCGGCGCTTACAGGGTTTTGCACGCTGCGGCAGCGGCACTTCCGGGGTTTTGCGCGCCAGCCGTTGGTGTGTCGCCAACGGCAAAAGTTTGGAAAGCCCTGGTTTAAGAGATTAGTGACTGACCCAAGGTCTCCAGTAAGCTTCCTTGCTAAGTGGGGATTCTGTAGCAAAAGAAAAATACTTTAATAAATAAAACATATTTACTAGAACATATACTACACTGTCACCAAATTTAGCTGTTCAGGATCCCAGATTCAAATCCTTGCTTATTTATAAAATTCATTGTGTGGCTTTGGCCAAATTAGCAGGACTAAATTAAGTATGACATTAAATGCCCATTGCCTTTGATTTTTTTTCTTTATCCTTTTAAAATAAGAACCATGGTTGTCCAGTGCAGTCAAGACTAGGTCCATTATTCATTGGTTTAAACTTTCTCCAAGTCTGGAATACCAATTATTCAACCACCCCCTAAAAGCTGGACCTGGACTTCATTCTTTACCTTGGCCTGACACCTGGGATGAGGGAATTAAGAAAGGCTTGTAGTAGCTCAGGATGTTTCCATACCGCCAACCTGTTCACTCCCCCATCCCTCAAAAGGAGGTTGATGACTTTCCACTTCTCGCAAGTTGAAAAATACAAGAATATTTTAAAACCAGCATTTTCTTCATCAATCTGGAAACGTCTAGGTCTTCCAAAGCATGTTACCAGATTACAATTCCCTAAAACACAAACTAACACCAAATATTATTTGTTTAAAATAATATTTAAAGTTTATTAACAACACAGAAGGAAGGAAGGAAGGAAGGAAGGAAGGAAGGAAGGAAGGAAGGAAGGAAGGAAGGAAGGAAGGAAGGAAGGAAGGAAGGAAGGAAGGAAGGAAGGCTTAAACAAAAGAGCTAGGCTTAAGAGAAGAATTATGAACAGCGAAACTATGGACAGACTCGTCCAAAATGGAGACTAAACCTCAGAGAACAGCTAGCTTTGACAGAAAAGCAGGCAACTTACTTTGAGTACATGAAAAGACAATCATCCTAACACAACTCTGATTGCTCACTGCATCTAGAAGTCTAGATGCATCTAGAAGTCTAGTCTTCTTCCTGGGCTCTGGGAGATTTCACCCCACAACCTGAAGGAAGCTTTAACTCCTTTTCTCTGCATGCTGCTCCTGGGGAGATGTCAGAGAACAAAAGCCTTCCTAGGTTACAACAGTTTTAACTTCAAGGGGAGGGAAGTTGTGTTTGCTAAGGGACTTAGACAAGTTGTCCTCCTAGGCTTCCTTAGGAGAGGTAGAAGAGATGAGAGGTAGAAGAGATGAATGTGCAGAAGAGATGTGTGTATGTTCTAATCTAACAGAAGTCTCTGGAGACTTGCATTGATAATTGTACCTGTTAAAGGCATGCATCGCTTACCAAGCTTTCTCCTGACCCCAACAACTGAAGGTGTTGAAAACCCTTCCCCAAACCAGTGCCCTCCAGATATGCCAGACTACAGGTCCCATTATCCTTCTTAAACTTTCTACAAGATTCTGCTGCTGGAGAGCATCAGTGAGTTCTGCTCAGTGTCTTTACCCAAGGGAGCAGCATCAGTGGCAATTGTGTGGCCAGGCTCAACTGTGCATGCACTGGCACGTCTGCGCCCTTCATCAGATACTAAAGGCAAAATACTGCAAGACAAACATCTGTCCCAATCGTAGTGCCAAATTACAAAAAGAGGGAAATAGATTATCCTGACAAACTTTGCCCAACAAGTTTTCTTTCTCAATTGGAAAATTTACAATCATCTTTTATGTACTTGCCTTTTATGATGGCTAAGGGAGAAAGAGATTTGCAGGAATAAATTAATTGTGTTTAGATCAGCAGGTTCAGCTGTAGATCAGGGTTTCCTTTTGCTCCATCCCAAGGAAAAAAAATTAAGATTTGTACTTTAATGTTCTGAAATGTCATTTTGTTCCAAGGAATTTGTTATGGATAAAGCACTGATTATCGATAGGGTTTTTCTTTTTGCTTTTAATTCAGAATTTATAGAGTGTGTCTGAAATGTGTATACCCAATTCACAGATGGAACTGCTCTGTGATTCAGTTTACCTAGAAGAGAAAGAGTACATCAAGGATTAAGTGTGTTATATTTTAATCACTTTGTAAAGTGATGTTACTAGTACTTTAGCATCAATGTTACCTATAACATCATGACAAGAAAACGCTTCATTCCTTCTGAAGGAATGAAGTTTGAATGGTACAGGTTGATAGATATTTATTATAGAAATGTTGGTGGTCGTGGTGGTTAGTGTGTGCCTAATTGATTGCTTTGCCTGATATAGACCTGTGCAAATGCAAAGTTCATCCAGCAAGGCAAAGGGACCGTGGTGGCTCAGTGGTTAAGACGCTGGATAAGACGCTGAGTCAGAGGCCATTAAGGCTGACAGCTCGGCAGTTCGAATCCCAAGAGCACGAGCCGCGTGCCAGAGTGAGCTCCCGGCAATTTGTCCCAGCTCCTGCCAACCTAGCAGTTCAAAAGCATGCAAATGCAATTAGATAAGAAGGTACCACTTCGGTGGGAAAAATCACAGGAACATGAAAGGAGCCTCCTCGGGTGTCCCCCGGGCAACGGTGATGTCACCGGCAAATCCTTTCACTACAAAAGCGCCTTGGTGCTTCTGACATGAAAAAAAAATCCAGCAAGGCCTGCTGGTTGTACTACAATGTGCCATTTTTCCTCTGGTAGTTACTCAGAAGTGGGGTTTTCCTGTGATAGGCCCATTCTTTGAGGCATTCTCCTGCCTTGTACGTCAGTAGTGCCAAATAGGGTGTCCTGTAGAGCAGAAATCCATCTCTTTACTCAGGTCATCTCTATTTGTGTGTTTGTATTGTTTAATTTGGATCTGTAATTGACTGGGAAGTTTTTATTTATTTATTTATTTATTATTTATATTTATATCACTGCCCATCTCCCCCAAAGTTTTTGCTTGTTTTAACACTGTAATTTAAAAAAATATATTACAAAGTATGTTTGTTTTAGTTTTGAGCTTGTGTTGTACATTTAAGAAATCTGGAATAGAATATCAGTTGTCCAAAAATAATTAATTAGATTCATTAAAAGGAAACACCAAAGTAAAACACTTTTGCAAAAAAGCAGCTATAAAGTGTAAGTGTATATAAAGCGTATACTGAAAGCAGGGTCTATCTGGCTTGGAAAGAGTTCCATTACAATTTTATGCATGTTTACCTAAGGCTTACTGACTTCAGTGGGGCTGACCCTACAATAAGTGTGCATAGGATTAAAGCCTCAAACTGCAATGTCAATCTTTTTTCCCCCAGAACTGACGCAATCCAGAATTTCCTGACAGTGATATATAAATATAGTTTTGCAATAGGGATAAAAAAGTGCTTTGAAATAAAGAGGAGTTTGATATATAGCTGTAAACCTATTCCTTAATGAAGGATTTTTGGATCTGGTAGCCTGGGAATAAGCCAGCTGTTTCTGAAGGAAGTTTATTATGGAAGATTAATGGAGGGCCCTTAGCCGAAACAAATCGCTTGACTGTTTATTGAAGCATTCGGCTAGAGAGAACAAAAAGCAGCTCTTGCGGAGAACTGCAGTAAAAGATGTAGTATCTGTAGGACTGAGTGACTTTTACACCCGGTTAGATCTTCCCTTCCCCACAATTTCCTTTCCATTCTGGACAGAAGCTATACTAACTCCTCACCAAAATATAAGAAGCTAAGAAAGCTGGCTGCAAAATAATAAACCAGAAGTCCTGCCCATTTGAATAAAATATGCCTTTTAATGTATTACCTGCAAATCAGCTTAGCTACAGGCAATTATAAGTAAAAACAAGTTGGCTGTGTAATGAAGGTGGTTCATAAGCACTTGATGGGACTTGATGGGAATCCTGCAGACCACCATGAAGGAAGAATACCAAATGAAACATTATTCAGCATTTTTTCAAGCATTTTCTCAAAGTGTTCTTCCCCCTGCTCTCCTCTAGGTGTGTCTCAGCTACAACATCTGTCCTGCTAGCTGTGAATTACAAAAGCTGTAGTCGAACTATCTGAAAGGTGCCAAAATGGTGAAAGCTGAACCTGAGTCTTGAATGTCTGTCAAGACTCATTTTGAATGCCTCCTCTGAAATAATAGTTCGTATCAGAATTCTGTAAACTGCTTGGACCACAAACAGAACTACCAGATATGAGCTGCAAAAATCTGGAGGACCATTAGCAAGCCATTAGTCTATTCCATATCTCTTTGCTGCCATCTAATGGTCCTCCAGATTTCTGCAGACCTAGCCAAGTTAGCTCAAAAAGGAAAAAGAAAAAGTCTGTGGCTTGAATCATGTCAACTGGATTTCTATTTTCTCAGTAGAAACGTTTCACTCCTTATCCAAGGAGCTTCTTCAGTCTTGGATAAGGAGTGAAACGTTTCTACTGAGAAAATAGAAATCCAGTTGACATGATTCAAGCCACAGACTTTTTCCACCTGGATGACTGAGAACCTTCATCGAAAAAGAAAAAGCCACCAAATTCAAATGTCATATATGGAAAAGGTACTCCTCAATAATCAAAATGTAGTGGATTTGGCTTTTCTTTTTATACAGCAATTTCTCTTCTAGAACAAACAAACATTTACAAAACAAGTTTTGTATAATGTGGTTCTGTAAAGCCACTGCTGCCTTGTTGACCAATTTAAATGTAGAGTGGTCCTCAGAATATCTTAGTGTAGAAGCAACAGAGTGAATGAAAAAAAAAAGTAGCTTTGCTATTAGGAAACTCAGCCTTGATGCTCTTATGTACATATATAGTTTAGCATCATCTTAAGATAAGATGGCAACCTGACTGGTTCAACTAGTTAAAACATCTGTAGTAATTATTTGCTCCAAATACTTCTACTTGGTTTTTCCCCCCCTTCTTCTTGGTCATACCTCACTACTTAGCTTTAATTCAGGAATCCAAAGAAAGATTGTTTTTAATTTCCCAGAATCAACCTATCCAAAGTCATTTGTCCCAGCTTGAAGTCTATTGTCCCACCAAAGGTGACATTTGTGCTTCTCCTGGGTTGGCTTGATCACACACCACCATTGCTGTTGGACTGCTGAGCTACTTCCCAGCTCAGAATTGGCACACAAGGAATCACTGAGCGTGAAGTTCTGTGGCCGAAGCCCCAGTTTTGGGAGATGGGCCACTTCCACCTCTTGGTTTCCAGCTCTTTCCCATTAAAGTTAAAACACTGGTCTTTTTCCAGCTCCACTCCCAGTGGTCCATCATTGCTTTTTTCTTTCAAATGCCGCAAAAATAAACAGTGTAAAGTTAGGACAAGGGCCAGGATGTTGGCTGGTTACTGATTTGGGGGGTCCCTTATTGGTCTGCTAAAAGATACACACACTGGTTGTCCCATGAGCAATTCACACAACTGTAAGAACAGAAGAGGTGAATGATGGGATGGCATGAATCGCTTCCTGAATGTTGGGGGGTGAGAATGGTGGCTGTGAGGAAGCACTTCCAGACTGATTCCTGGATTTCCTTTGGTTTAGTTATCTTTCTCCTCCTCTCACATTTTTCTATTAATGTCTAGACAGATACCTTAAAAAACATCAGCCTCTCCCATCTTGCTTATGGGCTCAGCAGGAAAAATTCCTGCTGTTTCATACCATAGGTTAGTGTTTCTCAACCTTGGCAACTTCAAGCTCTGTGGACTTCAACTCCCAGAATTCCCCAGCCAGCATAATATTCCGGGAGTTGAAGTCCACACATCTTAAAGTTCCCAAGGTTGAGAAACACTGCCATAGGTTACTATACCCTGATTTCTGGTGGGTAAGACCAGCTCTAATCTGCCATTTCACACAGCGAGCTGCCACTGTTCCTTGTTGCAAGCAGACCCACTTGATTCAAGAAAAATGTGATTGTCACACAATATGAAATTAACGTCTCTGCAAGCTATAATATGCAATCTCCCTTCATTTTAAGTTTTATTGCTAGGGCTCCACTGGAGCAAGAGAAAATAGATTTTGCAATTCAAGAGTAAATGAAATATATTAGGGACAATAGAATTCCATTAAATAAATTGTTTTAGTATAATGGGACATGTTTATTCATTTCTGTACTAACTTGCAGCTATCTCTGATGAAATAGGGAATCTGGATGTCAAATTACTAACATCACAGGAATCATATTTGTTTCTCTTTAGAGCACTTGCAAAGCGCTTGTTGGATCTATGAATTAAAATGGTACTATACAAAATTCACAAATGTACTCTTAGAATAGATTTGTCATTAGACCTTCCACAAAGTTATAGGGTGAAACATGTGGAATATCAACACAATGAATCTTTGAAAGAAAAATGAATCAGTAAGGAAAAATTAGTAAAAAAGGAGTACCTGCCAGGCTGAAACTGGCAATTTAGAGGAAAAACATAGCTTCCCACCTCTTATAAAACATAGTATTGATATAAAAATCATAAAACTAAAAGCTTTATTTAAGATATTTATCTCATTATGGCACATTGGCATCAGAAATTCCAACTGGCTAATCATTCCTTTGCTTTAAAGAACTATGGGAACTGTAGCTCTGCAGAGTGAGCTCGCACGATGTTTTCCCCACATCCTTATTAAACTATAGTTCTATCAAACCATGAGAATTTAATTTGTACCAAATGAGTTCAATGTGATCACAGAAGTCTATCTGACCCATAGCCCAGTATTTTAGGGCAGCCTGTAATTCTGTCTAAACCAGAAAAAATATGTTAATGATTTAGGATAAAAAGGATAAAATTCAGAGGTAAAATCGCCATGAATTCTGATTAAAAATATAATGCCATACCAGCTATGTCTATCAACATGTATTGCCTTTGTTTGAATAGTCTGTTCTTCCCCAAGTTGAGTGTTGATCAGAGAAGGTCTGGCACTAGTCTGGGACAAGCCTAATTGCTCACCAGTAGTAATTATTACTTATTATTATTATTATTAAGCGGGTACGGTGGCTCAGCGGTTAAGACGCCAGGCTTGTCGATCGGAAGGTCACAAGTTCGGAGGTTCGAGACCCTAGCCCCGCGTGACGGAGTGAGCTCCCGCACTCGCCCCAGCTCTTGCCAACCTAGCAATTTGAAAGCATGCAAATGCAAGTAGATAAATAGGTACCACTTCGGTGGGTAGGTAACAGTGTTCTGTGTGCATCATGCCGGCCACATGACCACGGAAGCATCTTCGGACAACGCTGGCTCTTCGGCTAACAAACGGAGATGAGCACCGGCCCCTAGAGTCGGACACAACTGTGTGTGGGAACCTTTACCTTTAGTAATTATTAAGGTCTGCTGCAAGTAGCAAGAAAAATGATTCACATATACATTATACAGGGTAATTCAATATAGTCCCCTGAGAAACAAGTCCCATTGAATTTAATAGGTCTTATTTAGGGTTAGAGGGCTTTATGAATAGATGTTAATTCAACAAGTACTCTTTATATTCTGAAGTGAGGCAGTTTAAATTAGCACCCAATTAGACAAAAAGGGTGAAGGTTTTTCCTGTTCCTCTTTACATATGATTATTAGCTTAATTTCATCCCATGCATTATTATTTGTACCCACATTTCCTTCCACAAGGCAGTTCAAACAATGCTGGTAATGAACAAAACAAGGAACAATAAATATATTATTAGCATTCAAACTGATAAAGAGATTACATCTGTCATTCTAAACCAGCTTCCCCCAACTTAGTACTCTCCAGAAAGGTTGAGACATGCAACTCCGGCATTCTCAGTCAATTTTATTGAGACTTAACAACTCCCCAAATTCCAGACTATCATTCTGGGAGTTCTGGCCTCAGCACATATAGAAGGCACCAGGTTAGAGAAGGCTGTCTTACTTCTTCTTTGCCATGGGTGAGTGCTGTGACCACCCAAACTCTTGCTGATAAGACTTTATCCCATTCTTCCCATGCATACCTTTTAATGTATACATCTGCTTTTCTGTATATATGTGCCTGAGTAGATTTATGTCACGAGCCCAATTCTCCTCTCTCCCTTTGCCCAGCACGAATCCAAAGGAACGGCAGTCGCATCAGGGCGTAGCATGACCCACAGCTGCCGTCCTGTAACCGTCTCCTGGCCTACTCCTACTCCTGCTATCTGAAGCCCCTGACTGGTACCAAGCTTCACTACATAAACAATCAGGGCCTGTGGTGAGGTTGATGATGGGGTGAGGTTAAATACCTCTTTCCCTTTACAAGACCACCTACAAAACGTTGCAAAGGCTCCTTAACAAAAAAATTGGCCACCATTTTCAGCATTGGCGAAAACATAAACAAATTAAGTGTGCTGTTAAAAAAACATCTGGGAAGAGGTCAGGGCTGGCCAACTGTTTTCACAAGTCACTTTTTGGGCGGGCGGGCAGGAGTCTCTTTGCTGAACTTCCTGCCTCTTTGGTCTTTTCTGCCTTGACTAGATTTGCGAAGGGCTGATATAAACATGATTAAATGGTTTTAGAGTATTATGAACTGGAAAATTAAAGGAAGCTGATAGCTGATTTCAGTCAGAAACATGTAGCCATGAATGCAGTGACACACATCATTGCCAGATTTAACTCTTGATTGGGTTGTGTTTGTGTAGTTGCCAAAAATTAGAGAAGGGGAAGGAAAAAGTCACAATCCATAAAATACAAGGAAAGATGGCTAGAAAACCACACCATAAGAGCTGAATATTTACAGAACTTAAGAAAGTAATCAGGAGTCAGAATTGATAACACTGAAGAAACTTATACTTAATTTGAGAGAGGAAATTATGTTTATTTCCAGGAAGATTTTGAGAGGCCTTTTAAAAACATTAATACCTGTTGATGGAATAACCTTTGGGGGATCATTATGCTGCAAGATTTCATGGCCTCAATCCATTTCACTTGCTAACAGGGCTCCTAATCCATGTGAGCTTTAGCAGTCTTCTCAGTGTCACAGAAGTCTTGATTCTTTCTGTTCTGTATATGAATCACAGTGCCAATGCTCAGGCAGCACTAAATCATATGAAATAGCAGCTCTTAGCACTTAGTGAATCATTTGTGTACAACTCTTCATGAGGGTAGGGCAATTTTGACCAGAAAATGTACAAATCTCCAAAGCAAAAAAGTTTCTATTGGTATGGTAAAAATTACCTGAACCAAACCATCATGGTCTAGAGCAGAGCTTTCCAAACTGTGTGTCGCGACACAGTACTGTGTCGCCTGGGGGCCCCAAGTGTGTTGCGCGACAACCCGGAAGCGCTGATGGCGCACCGCTGCCACACGTGGCAGCGTGTGCGGTGGCAGGTCATCAGCGCTTCCGAGTTCCAGGCTGCCACCGCTGCCACCACCACCACGGTGCGCAAAAACCCAAAAGCACGGCGACAGCAACCCGGAAGCGCCGCTGCCGGCACTTCCGTGGTCTTGCGCGCTGTGGTGGCGGCAGCACTTCCCGTTTTTTGCGTGCCGGCCATTGGTGTGTCGCCAACGGCAAAAGTTTGGAAAGCCCTGGTCTAGAGATAATTGAAACATGGTTAGATGGGGTTAGATGAACCCCTCCATGATAAAAATGGCATTTACTATGTTGAGGCAAAACCACTGAAGAATCCTGGGTATATTAAATGCTAACAGCTTAATTGTAGCAGGAATTTTTATTCAGGTTTTGTTGTTTTGTTGTTGTTGTTGTTGCCTTTGAGTCAGCCTTGATTCCTGGTAATTGCCTGGACAAGTCTCTGCAGTTTTCTTGGCAAGATTTCAGAAGTGGTTTGCCATTGCCTCCTTCCTAGGGCTGAAAGAGAGTGACTGGCCCAAGGTCACCCAGCTGGCTTTGTGCCTAAGGCGGAACTAGAACTCACAGTCTCCCAGTTTCTAGCCTGCTGCCTTAACTACTACACCAAACTGGCTCTCTTTTATTCAGGAGTGCTCACTTTTTCAAAGTGTTAGACTTTTGCATTTGGATCTTCACCCTGTATATTTTTCTCTATATTCTTGGATTACAAAAATCTAACAATTGATATATTTGCGTATGCAATAAAAAAATCTGCCACCATAGAGAGCATATGCCTCAGTAAATATATTAGCCCTGAGAGTGCCATAAAACTCTTGGTTGCTCTCACCTTGAGATGTAACATTTACTTGATATTTATTTTAAACATTTATTGGTCAATTAAAATGAAGTGCCTGTTCAGTTTGGCTGTGGAGATTTTAAATTCATGTTATGCAAATTTGTTAAACCAGGAGCTGCTTTTTGTCAAGACTAGACGTGTCACCCTTTTATCAGGAGAAGGCGAGAAACAGGATCTATTTTCCCTCCGCAACAACTAGTGTTCATTCTCCCTATGAATGAACTTACAGCCACCCTATTTTTATTATTCACTTGTGCTGTTGACCAACAGGATTATTTTTCCTGGAAAATTGCAGAACTTGTTCATGGGGATTGATCAAATCTGTGCTTCAGACAGGAGCAGTTAATCCTTTGGCTTCCACTGTAGTCTCACACTGTACCAATCTACTTCTGTTTGCAGTTTGCACTGGAAGGCTAGCAGGCAGGCAGGCAAGCAAGCAGAGGAATTAAATCCTCACCCCCATTCCAGATCCCAATCCAATTATAGAAGGCTCTATACTGCAGTTTTTGCTGTTGATGGATACTAGTCTTGATGGCTGTAAGAGCATACAGTCAAACTGTTTTCAAGTAATCATGGAATTTCTCTTTCCAGAGAATCTCCAGTGGGGAGGGGAAAAATCCTCCCCATTCTTCTCAGTGACTGCTGAGAACAACTGAGCAGATGGCTAGAACGGCTAGTGGCTTCAATGCTAGAAGAGATTTTCATGGAGGAGTGGAGCAGAGTCAAAGTCTCCTCCATTCCGAGTCTCCCTGCTGCTTCTCTTCCACTCTCCTGGCTGCAAGCAAGCAGCATTCATTGTTGATCAGTAACTGCTCATACATTTCCTTGTTGAGACAAAGCTATGGTGGGCAGTAACATGGTGGCACAGATTTAATATGCCCCTCCCCCTGGACACTTCCTGCCTGGAATGACAGTGATGGAATTCAGCTGCCACATTTGCTCTTCCTGTGTTGTTCAGCACCATCCAAGTCTGCACAGAACACACTTGGGAAGTAACCTTTTACCTGAGTGTTCGAGGCTCCTCCAGGTGGCAGCTGTTCCTTGTAGCTGTTTCAGAACCGGAGCACTGAGCTGGCAAGGGCAGGAAAGAATCCAAATAATAAGATGCTGGCTACAATCTTGGCAACTGCTCAATAAATAGTTACATTGCATGCTACATGACAGACATTACATTCATTTGCCCTAGAAAGCACAGGAATAAATAATGTTCCCAAATCCAGCAATTGAAAAAGAGATCAAAAGGCACCCACAGCTGTTAGAGAAATGTACCACAGCTCCTTTGCGGGACCAACCCTTTTGGCCAACAGAAGCACATTTTGTCAGCCCTGATATGCAGAACATGGGATAGGGGGACACACTCCAAAAGATCTGATCTTGCCCCAGGATCTGAGGTCAAAAAGCCTTGCTCCAGATGCTATCTCCCTATAGCACAAACCATAAACTTCCCCACTTTCTGCAAAGATTAAATTGCCAGTTGTATTCTAATGAGAGATCCAGTTGAAGAACCTATTAAGGGGGGGGGGACTAAGCACAGGACTTGAAACCAGTAGTTGAACTGTCTTCTGCATTGCCTTTCCCAGGGACACCATAGAAAGAGTGTTTGTTGTGCACTTTTTGAATGGCATTGACAACAGCAAAATGCACAGGTTAATAATGATGACCATTTCCAGAAGTATATCTATGGCAGAGTGTGTGGAAGCTTGGTGATTATTTGCTTTGATGTGTGTTCCACCTCCACCACCACCAGTTTAGGGATAGTCCTACCTACATGTGATGCGACGTGCATTTGGCTGACTGCTTGGAACTTAATCAGCCTGTTTCAGAACCTATTAGAAACTTTCTAAGATTAGATACTTCCTAACCCTTCAGAACCAATTAGATACTTTCTAAGTTTTGTTGCAATGGGCTATCATGACTTTATTTGTTCAGTTGCTTCCGACTCTTCGTGACTTCATGGACCAGCCCACGCCAGAGCTTCCTGTTGGCTGTTGCCATCCCCAGCTCCCCCAAGGTTGAGTCCGTCACCTCCAGAATATCATCCATCCATCTTGCCCTTGGTCGGCCCCTCTTCCCTTTGCCTTCCACTTTCCCTAGCATCAGCATATTCTCCAGGGTATCCTATCATGACTACCTTTCTGGAATTATTTCACCTGAATACGGATTTTCATTTGTTTCTGGGTATCTAGTCATAAAAAGCCAAGGTACACCAAAAAAACCAATTTTATTCCGCTTTGCATCGAACCCTTAATCTAAACTAGCTATTTTAGTTACTCCTTTCTGTTACAGTAGCCATAGCTCTTTATTGTGGCTCTTACTTCTGAGTACATATGTAAAAAATTGCCTGGTGAGTTAGTCTCTCTTTTATGTTTCTTATCTCCTGGGACTGTCTTATTACATCAGTATATCTATGACAGAAAGTTTTTTTTAATGTTCACAATACAGATTAGAGACACCGAGCCAACAAAAAATGTACAACTCAAGCTGCTTTCTTGGTATCCCTTGTGCTGACCTCAGCATTTATATCTGCTGTGGAAGGGAACTCAGAGCTGCTGTTGGGGGAAAAGTCAACAGCCGCCACCATCAGGCTTCAAAGGTGTCCAAGAAACAATAATGGCTTGATTATGTACTGAAATGGTCCTCTGGAAAAAGACCTTGAATGGGGAAAAAAAAGGTATGAAACAAGGAAACAAAATCACTGATATTCACGCTTTGTCATTGTTTTGTCATTTGTCATTGGTGTTGAGGCAAATAAATATGAGGTGATATAAGTTAGAAATAATAATAATAATAATAATAATAATAATAATAATAATAATAAATACATACATACATACATACATACATACATACATACATACATACATACATACCTAATCAGAGGAGGTCTTTGGTCTCTTGAAAGAGTTCTACAGTCCTGGTTTACGTAATGTCCCTGGTGTCTCTCCTCTCAGACCAGATCTGTTTATTGTTTAAGTGGGGGCTGTAAAAATGACACAATTAGGTTGTGTCATCATCCTTCCAACGAACCTCTTCTCACTTGTGAGTCATTTGGAAAACAGTTCTTCTGAGTAGTCTCAGGGTATGCATGATTCTTCCTCTGAAAGAAAACCAAGGTTGAAAGTTGGAAACTAGTGACTGTGTTAATCCTCGCCACTGTTTACAATATGCAAATGCCTAGAGGGGTAAGTTAGATGTATTCTTCCCTATCCCAGCCTGCTGAAAAGGGGCTATCTTGGGGGAAAATAGAAGGCACAAAAATTCATAGCAGCATGGGGCTCTAAACCTTTTGTATGTGATTCTTAAAGAGACCCAGACAGTTACAATTTGGATATCAACTCTGACCTTATCCTCTTTCCAATTCAAGAACTACACACTACTGTACCTTGTTTTCATATCACATCTTTTACTATTAGCTTCCACTCTAATGGCTTCTCAAAAACAGTGGTTTTTCATTTATTTCTACACTTGTGTAGATGCATAAATAATATGAAATAATATGAAATGGGATAGGAAGAATAAAGTAATTCAGGAATATGAGCCCTTAAGAGTGTGGCAAGGACATTAAGCAAAATTAGGTTGTTCCCTTATAATGGAGATAAGATACAGCTAACTTGACTTATCTACCATAAATGTGTCCAATTGCCTTTTAAATCCATCTTGGTCAGTTGTCCTATCACCTCATCTTACAGATAGTGAATTTCATAGTTTAACTATGTACCATGTGGAGAGTAATTCTCTTTATCTGTCCTGAATTCCCTAATTTATTTTCTTTGGATGATGTGGATAATAGATAAAGGGGGGGGGGGTCTTTTTACTTCCTCTATATCATGCATAATTAATGGTGCCTCTATCATGTTTTTCAATTGTAAAGAAACCAGCTGTCAAGAAATACACCACAGACTAGCACATGGTAGAGGAGCAATGAAGGCCTTGGAAAAGATATTCAGATGCCAGGATGTATTTATACCTACAAAGATCAGAATCACGCAGGCAATGCTTTTTCCTGTGACACTCTATGGAAGCAAAAGTTGGACTTTAAAAATACAGGATAGAAAGAGTATTGACATTTTTTAACTTTGGTGTTGGAGAAGACTCCTGAGAATACCGTGGACAGCCAAGGAAACAAACAAACGGATCATCAAACAAATCAACCCAGAATTCTCACTCAAGGCACAAATGACTAGGTTCAAATTATCGTACTTTGAATGCATTATGTGAAGACCTAGCTTCTCTCATTATGGAGAAGTCCATAATTCTGGGAAAGGTAGAAGAAGAGGACAACCAGCAGCAAAGTGGATGGACTCAGTTACAGCAGCAATGGGTGCACCATTGAAAGACCTGAAGGACAAGGTTAGGGATAGATCCTCCTGGAGAAAATGTATCCATGTAGTCATTAACAATTTAAACTGATTTGATGGCATATAATCTCTCTCTCTCTCTCTCTCTCTCTCTCTCTCTCTCTCTCTCTCTCTCTCTCTCTCTCTCTCACACACACACACACACACACACACACACACACACACACACTTTCCCCTTTCTTGCCATTTGTTTAAAGAAGCCCCAATTTTATCCATCCTTGGCTTTTTTGCCTCTGTGGTTTCTCTTTCACAGTCTAGTCCAGGTCTTCCATCTTTATTAGAAATGTTGTCCCTTGAGATCAGGGAGAATTGGCTGATCATTGATTGGCTCCTCAGTAGCCCCACATATAATCAGTGAAGAGTAAAAGGAGAGCCCTCTTCTTCCAGAGAATCGTTTTTGTTGGCCACACCAGGCTGTCCTGCTTTACCATCTGTGACTTCTAGGAAAACAAAAGGAAGAGGGGAAGGAAAACTCTTGGTTGCAACATATTTGTTCCTAATGAGGTATTCAGGATGAAGAAGCAAGCAGGAATTATTCATTTTGAGTGTGTCATTCCAGATTAATGGCCTCTGCATTTCTCCTCTGCAGAGCTGCACTGGTGAATGTGGTAACTGTCCAAAAGTTTTCATTAAATGATGAATTAACAGAGCACTCTAGACTGCAACAACTTTCATCCTGTTGAGTTGCCAGGTGCTTTTTGCAGAATGGAGTCCCAGAGCCAATAAAACGAATTCCCACTGCATTTTCCATATCCACGCACGCAATAAAATTAATGGGCAGGGTCCAACCAAAGCATTCCTAAGGCATGGCGATTTCAGTGAGATGGAGGAGAAATTAAGTCTCCTTCACAGTGAAAGTGAAAGAGAGAGAATTAGATTACAATAACAGTTGAACAGCTCATGCATACAACAACTGGCCACTGTTGCACACTCATCATGCCTTGTGGAAAATGTGCACATTGACTCTGTTCCTGAAGATGGAAATTGACTAAGAAATAGGCACAACCTCCAACAAACTTTGGGGAATGTGTATAATGCAGCAGGCTCCTGTACTTCATCTAGGTATTATCCTTAATCTTCAACAGGCCTTGGGTAATCTGCATACCTGGGCAACAGGCATTTTGCACATTCTCTGGGCAGTATGCTTATTCTTTCCTTTATCTCCAGTTCAGAGGGACAAGCTGCTATCTAATTTTCTGTGAATTATAGCATTCCCCCTGCCACTCAGCAGAAGGGAAAAGAGGTGTATTACTGCAGTTATTCAGCTGTTTTCTGCCCATCAGCTGCTTGATGGAGGAGGAGAAGTTTTAACTATCCATCTCTCCTTCAGTCCTCATTAAACTGCCCCTACATTCATCCATTGCTATTAAGCTTAAAGAAGCTTAAAGAAAAGCACCATTCTGATATTCACTTGGGTTTCAGGGCAGAAGAGGTATAGAACAGCCAAGAGGTGGGGAAATCGAGGCTGATAACAGCAATAGGCACTGTCTGCCAAGGCTGATCTAAAAATAAAATGAAGAGAGTGCTTCTCAGAGCATGCATATTGGTGCTTAGTTGATTAGGTTTATTAGTTTATTATTAGTTTGATTAGTTGATAAGGTGCTGGGCTAGAAACCAGGAGGTGTGAGTTCTAGTCCCGCCTTAGGCATGAAAGCCGGCTGGGTGACCTTGGGCCAGTCACTCCCTCTCAGCCCAACTCACCTCACAGGGTTGCTGTTGTGGGGAAAATAGGAGGAGGAAGGAGTATTAGGTATGTTCGCCGCCTTGAGTTATTTATAAAAATAATAAAGGCAGGATAAATAAATAAATAAATAAATAATTTAGATCTGATGGGTTTTTGTTGTGGGGATAAAATGAGGGGAGACACACAAGCTACATATGCCATCTTCAGTTCTCAGAGGAAAGGTGTGGTATAAATGCAATAAATAAATAAATAGATTGTTTAAATGTTCACTCATGGATCACCTGGCTGTGTGATGATTTGGCATTCAGATAAGTATTTGCCTCTATCTTGGACCAATTCTCTTTTATTTAATCAATGGATTAAGCCAGGGCTTTCCAAAGTGCCGCCGCTGGCGACACACTACTGGCGGCGGCCGCGCGCACACGGCGGCCGCGCAGGGAGGCGCACGTGCATGGTGGCGGCGCGAGGGGGCGTGCGCACGCATGCACGGTGGCGGAGTGGGGGGGCGTGCGGCGGCACGTGCGTGCACGGCGGCGGCAGCCGCTGCAGCCTCCGCTAAAACGCAGAAGGACTGATGCCGCGCCGCTGCTGCTGCTGCCGTGCACGTGCGCGCCGCCGCTTCCGGGTGGTGTGGCGACACACTTTTGTGTCGCGACACACAGTTTGGAAAGCTCTGGATTAAGCAATTAAGCAGAATGTCTTCTGTGCTCTTCCAGTGCATGAATCCTGCTCTTAAGAGTCTCCCAAGTTTGGATGTGGACAAAATGGACTTCCAAGTCAAGTTACCATGATAAAGTTCAAAAGAAAACAAGCCAAGGTTATCTGTGCTGGTCCATGATGAAGAAAAAAAATATTAAATTCATATCTGGGCAAGAATTTTATCGGCCCAACTAAGATTCCACGAAAGAGCATGCAAGCATTTGAGTCTTCCATAAAAATTATAAGTCACAAACATCTGAGAAAACTAGCCTATCCAAGTGCCTCTGAAACATAACTAAATTCATTTCATTGCATCAGCAAAGTTTTGAGAAAAATGAAACCCATCAGCAAGGAGAATAGGGAAAAAAACCAGTTTGAACTAGTTCTAGCTACATTTGCCTCCTTTTATTTCAGGAAAAAGAGTACAAATAGTTGTTGGCCAGAAAATCAGTTATTTTCATAGAAAATATTTATACAAATCAGATTGTCACTTCCCCTGCCTTTAAAAACTGGAAATACAACATGCACATTAATGAAACAACAGTGTGACTGTCCAACACACAAATCAAGTGCAATGTTTCAAACCTAGCAGATATTTCACCATCCTACCTATGACCTAGATCTCCGTGTTGACTGAATAATACACTTGCAAAGTTCACACCCCACAAACAGATGCATGCAACCAGGCATCTCCTCCTGCTCCTTCGGTAACATGTAGCCAAAAAAGACAAACAATGATCTGCCTTTGTACACCATTGTGACAACAACAACCCGAAACCTCAGCGCACGGGGGCGTTAGTTTATATATCCTACTTCTGTGTGTTTCCCAGTGGCATGTGGTTGACCAGGGTGTGACGAGAATGCAGTTCTAGGTGGACTTTGATCTGAGTTCTTTTTATGTATTCTTATTTCATTAACTAGGGAGAGTGCCAGAGGCAGAGGAAGATATGCAGCACAGTTGGAATGGATAGCCACTATACATTTCTTGGCAGCAATTGATAAAATGGAAAATAAGTCATAAAATAGCCTTTCACATCCCAGACTTGATTGGACGTGGTGGATGTAGGCATTGAGATAGACAGAATGCTTGAGCAGAAAAAAGTCAGCTTTATCCGAGAAATTAAAAAAAAAAACATATTTACAAATTCTAGTCCTAAACTGTGATACAATCTCTGAGAACAGGTCTTCATCTTTGAAGTTGTAAGTCATGGCTAAAGCCACAGAACATTTTAAATGCAGCTTTGAGCGTGCTTTGCAGGACCAAAGATTCAAATTCTGTTTGAATGGTTGCATTTTACAAATCCTTCAACATGTGGGAAGAATTATGAAAACAATAACAAACATTGAATCTACTTTTGGCAAGTGTGTGCAAGTGGTCTTTAGACATGCAAGTTTCAGAATGACAATTCTCTAACTACATTTTGTCTAAGGATCTCAAAATGCATTACAGGCCTCCACATAATATAAAATTCAGGGCATTCCATGGCTCCACAGTACACAGTAAAACTAACATATAAGGAAGTTTAGTGGCTTGAGGGAGGCCACACAAGAAGTATTTGCTCAGCCAAGAATTATGATTTACCAGGTCATCTCTGGGCCATTTCCATCTTAGCAATGTTTCTCTAGTTTTTACTTTACAGTTCATAAACACAACACTAATTAAGAAAACAAGTTCCTAGGGAATTTGATGATGAAATAATCCAGGCACGGATTTTGGGCCAGGGGCACATTTGGAATTCTGAGAGGTTATAGTAGGTGCATTCACAAAATGGTTGCCATTCAAAAACTGCCCTTTGAACAAATAGCTATGGCTTGTTTACAAAACAACAATTTTCCAGAAGATGAACTAGCCCCCTGTAATGTTCTCTAGCACTGTAGTGGGACCATTATGGAGTCCAAATATGGTCTTAGGAGGTTGTAGTATGCCTTGCAGTATGCCAGCTTTCTGTTGCTGTTGCTGTTACCTTTTTCAAAACATAAGGTGGAAACAGGAGCTTAGTGGACAATAAGACAGAAGTCTGGGGGCATATTGGTGCCTGTTGCCTAGCCCTGAAATAATCTATGTCATAAGATCAGTATTACATTGTCATTTTTTAATCCTTTCATTACAGAATAAGGTAAAGGTTCCCCCCGCACATTTGTGCAGTCGTGTCTGACTCTAGGGGCCGGTGCTCATCTCCGTTTGTTAGCCGAAGAGCCAGCGTTGTCCGAAGACACTTCCACGGTCAAGTGGCCCGCATGACGCACACGGAACGCTGTTACCTACCCACCGAAGTGGTACCTATTCATCTACTTGAATTTGCATGCTTTCAAATTGCTAGGTTGGTAAGAGCTGGAGCTAGTGTGGGAGCTCACTCCGCACGCAGGGCTAGGGATTCGAACCTCTGAACTTGCGATTGACAAGCCTGGCATCTTACCCGCTGAGCCACCATGCCCCCTTTACATCATTACAGAATACCTGTAAAATAAAGGATAGATTTTAGAATGCTCTTTCCCATTTCTTGGTTCCCAAAATATTGGAATATAACTCCCAGCATCCTGGACCAGCACAACCAGAGGTCAGGGATAATGGGAATCATGGTCCAAAATATCTGGGGACCCAAGTTTGGAGAGGGGGAGCTTTATTGAATGTACTACAGTTGGGAAAGAAAAAATGGAGTTTTGAAATGTAAAGACTTCCTCAAACTGAGCTCAGCTCCTGGGGGGCTACATGGATGCATCCGGGTACGGTTGTGTTTTGGCAACCTTGCATGAAGGTCCAGGCCAAGTTATTGTGCTGATGTGGCTGCTGCTAAGACAAGTACCCCCACTGTCCATTTCATGTACAGAAGTCAATTAGGCTGCCCATTAAATCTTATTTAAGGTTGGCAATGGAATAGCATTTTCCAGTAAAGCTAAGGAACCAGGCTACTTGCATGTCTGGAAGTGGGGTCTGTAGCATGTAAGCCTTGCCTCCAACAGAAGGAAACAGCTGGGTTGTAAGAAGAATAGTGGGGGTAGGGAGTGGAACTCCTCCAACATCTGAGCATCTGTCCCCAGGGTGATTGCCTCACTCTGCTTATTGTTAGAGCCAGCCCTGACACTGAAAGGAAAATAACCAAGGTGTCAGCATAATCATGGGATAGGACCCACTTTGGATTGTGCAGAGTGCAAGTACAGTTAAGGAAACAAGAGTCCCAATCAGAAGGGATGTGACACACACCAAATTAACAGCTGAAGATACATTAGACTAAATGAGATGTCAGTAACAAAGACTAAACGCTCTGTTTCTTTCAGTAGTCAGCTAACCAATCATGGAACGAGACAGAATCAAGTTCCATGATGTGAATTTTACTAATGAAGTACAGAGCATTGATTTCTTCTCTCTGTCATTAATGAATGGGCAATGTCCACTTCAGGGTCTCCCTTTGGAACAGTTCCATGGGAATATGAGATGAAGGCTTTTCCCAAACAAGGGTGGTGCTGATCCAAAATTGGCTCAGGCTCTGTGTATCTTCATGATGCCTCAAGGCTTTGAGAGCTCACTGAAATCTGGGTCAATTAACCCTGGAAGTAATCAGCTCACTTTCAAGCCAGAGGAAACACTGCCAGTTTGACAGAGTGTCCCAGGGAGCTGCAGAGCAGGGAGATCTTAGGCAGGAATATCCAATTCTTCCCACTTCCCATTTCTGGAACAAGCCAAGGTACTGTGACTTATCTGTCTCCAATAGTTTCTGCCCATCCTCTCTGATCAGACAAAGTTGGCATGTTCCGGGTCCCACCAATTAAACAATGTCATCTGATAGAACCTACAAAGTGGGCCTTCTCTGTCACCGGGCCTGCCCTCTGGAACAGCATCCCTCCAGAGATCCATATATTCCCTACCCTGGCCTCATGTAAAAGCTCTTTTAAAAATTGGCTTTTTCCCCAGGCCTTGCGCAAAGGTGGTTGGCACACTTCTTATAAGATTTTGTGAGTTCATTTTTTCTTCTTCTGGGCATTCATTGTTCTTTTCTTTGTTTATATTGTTCTTTGCTGTTTTTAATGAAATATGCCACCCAGAGTGTTATGGAGTTGGGCAGCCTTATAAATGTGACAGATAAATTCATAGAAAATATGGCGAGGTCAAGAACAGACAAGGTGATTTTTGGTGCTACCCCATTGGTTGGCTAGAGGGAGCACTGGCTGGGTCAATCAAGTAGCCTTTATGGACACTTGCATGGCATTACAAGAGGAGTACTGGGCCTTTGAATAGCAAAGCTGATGGTGCAGAAGGAAGTGCCCTAAGTCAAGTATAGAACTTCCTGAAGATTTTTAAGCGCTCTCCTCCTAGGGTGACCATACGTCCCGTTTTGAACGGGACAGTCCCATTATTTTAGCATTTTTCAACCGTCCCGTCGTTTTGATCAAAATCTCAATTTTGTCCCTTTTTTAAACCCGGCGGGAAGGAGGACAGGAAGACAGGAAAGAGGACTGGAGCCAGACTTGCCATTGGAGGAAGCCCGGAAGAGGCCCTATCAGCACGGCAACTGGGAGCCACGTGCGAGCCCAGCAGCAGACACAGCACCACAGTCCAGGTTCCTGCCTCCTTACCTGATCCTGAGATTGTCTGCCCAGCAGTGGTGAGGCCAGGGAAAGCAGGCACAGGAAGGTTGTGGAAAGAGGGTGCGTGTGTGTGTGTGTGCGTGTGTGTGTGCGCGCACAGATTACTTGCTCAGAGTAATTGCGCACACCCTCACACACACATGCACCCCACACCCTCTTTCTCCAGCCTCCCCATGACCAAATGCACCCGCACCTGTTGCAGGGAGGCTGGAGAAAGAGGGTGTGTGGGGTGCATGTGTGTGTGTGTGTGCGTGCATCTGATCGGGCTTGGCCAAGGGAGGAGAGTTGTCGGGCCGCCAAGCAGGAGAAGCTGGCTGCGCTCGGCTGCTTCAGCCACACCACTCCGCCCCTTGCTGCCCGCTGAAGCTCCCTAGGGTGGCCGCTCCTGCTTCTCCTGCTCGGCGGCCCGACAACTCTCCTCCCTCAGCCAAGCCCGATCAGATGCACACACACACACACACACACACACAGGACAGACTGCCCTGGCAGGAGCTGGCCATGCTGGGGGGCTTCAGCGGGTGACGAGGGGCGGAGTGGTGTGGCTGAAGCTTCCCAGCACAGCCGGCTCCTGCTTGGCTGCCAGCTCGACCAGTCAGATTTCTCAGAGAAGCTGAGAACTGACTGAATTTCCCTTGCTTGCGTGGATTGCAGAAGTTGTGGTCCACTGAAGTTTTTTTTCCCCTGGAGAGGGGGAGACCAGAAGATTACTCGTGGGGCCATTGGGATTGCCTACCCTTGTTTTTTCTGTAGTTTTCCACCGCGGAAGGAACAGGGTAAGTGCAAGGCAATGGCCGAGATATATCAGGCTCTCGCAGGGGAAACAAGTCTCTTTGAAGAGACACAAGAGCGCCCAGCCACTTTTAGATCACTTTAGGAATGTTTTTTTTAGATTAAAATATTTTTGAAATCTAAGATCTATTTTTTGGACTTTGTTGAAAATGTTGGCTAACTTTGTGCTTTCTTTGCTATAACTGATTCTGGTGGAAGTTTGATGGACTCTATATTTGCAACATAATGAAACGTCTGCATTTTTTTTTTTACTTCTCTTTTGTATTAGAGGGATTTAAGAGACTCTGTTTGTAATTCTTCGCTTGATAAACTAAATGACTATTCATTTTTTGAGAAACTCTTTGTTTGGATTAAGCAGCTTGCAGCTTGAAGAACGAAAGCTCGCAGTTTGAAGAATAAAAACACAGGGTAACGTGTTTTTTTCCTTGTCTTCTTTTTCTACATCCTCCCTGGTTGGATTTTGCTTTATTTGGAATATATTTTTTATTTCTCCTTCTATAAACTGTTTAAAATATTATTCTCTCCTGTATTTTGGATTATTGGAACTTTCTTTTTTCTTTTTACTTTAAAAAAAAAAACAACAACAACGACGTTCTGCTTAATAGATTCTGCTGGTAGTATTCCATGAACAGATTACATGATTATTGTTTTGACTAGAAGGGTTGTTGTTTTAATTTGAAGGACACAGGAAAGATGGCTTTCCAACTTGTACCTGAGGAGCTCAGAAGAGAGATTACTGAGGCTTTTTCAAATATTCAAAGGTCGTTGGAATTACTGTTCGTAACTCTGCAAAACAGAGAGAAAGAACAGAGAACAGAAACGGAGACAGAAAGGAAAAATGTTTTTCAAGTGGAGGAGAAACAGAAGGAGGAAATTTTGAGTATATTAGTTCAGAAGAACATTCTGAAGGCTTTACACTACAATCTTGGTATAGATATGTTGTGGCAGTGGAGACAGAGTGAAAATATGGGTGCACAGTTGGATGGATGTTGTGAAATATGTGGAAAGGGAGAGAAGGTTGCTCTGATATTCTATATGAGATATAGAAAAGAGCAGGCTGTATATTGTGAATCTCCCACAGTGTATTGTGATTTTGGCATAACCTAAACAGAAGATATGAGAAACTGTATGGATATAAAGGCTAATGAAAATATGGACTTGAATTGTTATGAGAAATTGTATGGATATATAAAAAGTGATATTCTAAATGTAAGATGCTAAATACAAACACAAGTTGATATTATAGAATATTGTTTTCCTTAGAGATATATTTATGAGAAGATAATGATATGATGGAATTAGAATGATGGTTACTACAGGATGATATATATCAATATGTATTGTATGAATATTATAAGAATTGATATATTAGCTATTAGGTTAAGTGATATGATAGATTATGCATTTAGTTTAAATGGACACTACTACAAGGAATGGAAATTACAGATGGATAATTGAGATTCAAGAATTCCTTTTTTATGGAGATATATATATATATATTAGAATTAAATTATAGAAATATATATGTATGAACACTATAAGAATTGCTAAATTATGTATTAAGTTACATAACATGTTAGGTTATGAGTCATAATATGAATAGAATATATTGTAGTTTATTAGAAGTAAATAAGGCTTTTATTTGTTATACTAATTGGTCTTTATTGAAGATATAAATATGTAGTAATGAACATTCAACATTTAACTACTACTTCAAGGAGTGGAAGCCAAAGATGGATTATTGGGAGACAGTAAGATGAAGGTTAGAAGATTGGATTAAAGAAATCAAAAGGCATATGACAAAGAAAAGTTCCTGTATACTGTATGAAGGACTAACATTTAAAATCAATTGTTGTACTTTAAGTTCAAAGATAGATTGGAGGACATCTATTTTCTATATTTTCTTTGCTTATTATTTCTTGACTTCACTTTTTCTTTATCTTTTTCTTATTTTGTATTTCTGTTTCTATTTCTTTTTTCTACTTTAAATTTTATTATGTATTGTAAAACTTAATAAAATTTAATAAAAAAAAAAGATATAGAATTACTGTTTTGAATTGTCTTTGTTTTTTGGGTTTATTAAGATTGGGATTATTAAAATCGTTGTATTATTAAGTATAATAGCAGACAACTTATGTGCTTTTTAATTTGATTCTTATTATAGTAGACAGAAATGTATAGAATAGTGGTAAGGAAGGGAATAATTAAAAAGGTGTTATCTTTTGGAGGGGAGAAAGATGTTTAGGAGGTTTATATGAACTTTTTTTCTTTATCTTAATATAAGGGAGGGGGGGAGTAACTGTACTTAGTGATTTTTATTATGTGTTAAAGTGGAATGACATAGAAATAATGTGGTGTTTTGGTTTAATATAAAGTAAGAGATTGATTGTGGAAATTTTTGTATATCCTTGCTGTTAAAAGTCAGAAGCCACATCTTTTTGTAAATTTGAAAAAAAATTCTCTTGTGTTCCCACACCTTTTTAGTTTTTTTCTTTCTTTGTAGTTTTTGTTTTTCTGTAGTTTTTATTCTTCCTTTGAAACTTAATAAAATTTACTATATAAAAAAAGAAGAATTCAGGTCTCAGGAAGGTATGTTGGGAAGAAGATGCAGTGGATACATTGTTGTTGTTTATTCGTTCAGTCGCTTCTGACTCTTCGTGACTTCATGGACCAGCCCCTGCCAGAGCTTCCTGTCAGCTGTCGCCATCCCCAGCTCCCCTACGGTCGAATCTGTCACCTGTAGATTATCATCCATCCATCTTGCCCTTGGTCGGCCCCTCTTCCTTTTGCCTTCCACCTTCCCTAGCATCAGCTTCTTCTCCAGGGTATCCTGTCTTCTCATTATGTGGCCAAAGTACTTCAGTTTTGCCTTTAATATCATTCCCTCAAGTGAGCAGTCTGGCTTTATTTCCTGGAGTATGGACTGGTTTGATCTTCTTGCAGTCCAAGGCACTCTCAGAATTTTTCTCCAACACCACAGTTCAAAAGCATCTATCTTCCTTCGCTCAGCCTTCCTTATGGTCCAGCTCTCGCAGCCATAGGTTACTACGGGGAATACCATTGCTTTGACTATGCGGATCTTTGTTGTCAGTGTGATGTCTCTGCTTTTAACTATTTTATCAAGATTTGCCATTGCTCTCCTCCCAAGAAGTAGACGTCTTCTGATCTCCTGGCTGCAGTCAGCGTCTGCAGTAATCTTTGCGCCTAGAAATACAAAGTCTGTCACTGCCTTCATGTTTTCTCCCACTATTTGCCAGTTATCAATCAAGCTGGTTGCCATAATCTTGGTTTTTTTGAGGTTTAACTGCAACCCAGCTTTTGCACTTTCTTCTTTCACCTTCATCATAAGGCTCCTCAGCTCCTCCTCGCTTTCAGCCATCAAAGTGGTATCATCAGTGGATACATACCTTCTGAAAATATAAAATTAAACAAGTAACTTGGATCTGCCCCAGTGCTAAAACAAGCAGTTTTATAGCACGGGGAGAAAAGAAATAGGGATTTTTTTTCCCATATGGAAATCTATTTTAAGACAAATGGGACCGGCTGCAGTCCAAGATTACCCTGTGAGTGCCCCTGCTCAGGGATCCAGCCAGCCAACCAAGTCTTTTCCCTCCCCTGCCCCCAGCCACAAGTCTTGAAGCTTCAATTCTGGAAAATCAAACAGCTTTGTCTCTTTCACAGGTGAGACTCAGCCCAGTCTGAGTTCCAGATACCTTGTGCCATGCCAGGCCCTTTGCTTTTCCATTCCCCCCACCCACACCCCCAAGGTCATGCTCTCCTTTAACATTCCACATCCAATAAACATTACTCAGTCCCCAGTTTCACATTTTGCCCTATATCTATTTGGTGGTGGTCAGGGGTACTTCTGTTTTTGTTGTTCAGTCCTTTAGTCGTGTCCGACTCTTCGTGACCTCATGGACCACAGCACGCCAGGCCTTCCTGTCCTCCACTGCCTCCCGGAGTTTACTACCTCCCAAATAAACTACTGATCTACTGATCCTTCTCTCCAAGTGCCCCTGTGGCTTTTTAAGGGCTGGTACTGAGAGAACAGGTTTGCAATGAATATATAGTAGCTACATATATTATGCTCCCCGGATGTCTCCGATTACACTTCCCATATGCCTAGCTACAATACAGCTAATGGCTGTGAGGGTTGGGGATTATGGGAGCTGAAGTCCAATACATATAGAATGTACCAGATAGGAGAAGAAGATGCATAAGATAACACATTAAATATCATCAGAAACCAAAGGGGATCCGTTTCCTTTGTAGGTGGTGGGTCCTTTTATCTTTATAAATCCTATTGTTAAGTGATTAAAAAGTCCATGATGTTCCACTTGTAACATTTTTATTCTCTCTCCTCTCTCCACATGGATTAGCATGGCAACAGCTGCCAATATTTATATACAGGCTTAGATTTTAACTCTTATTTGATGCACTAAACAAACATTAAGCCCACAATGGCCATGTGTCTCTCCTGCAGACTTCCAAAGAAATACAATTGTTCCTTTGTGGGAAGTTTTGGGAGTATGTCCTCCCCTCCCCATTGTATGGTAATGTGTGTAAATGATTTAACTGAAAGCAATTGTGTTTATCTTTCACAGAGAATGGATGTGTATATGCCACAGCAGACACAAACTGACAGCTGAATCCCTGGGTTTGTTTGTAGATTAATCTAAATATGGAAAAGCTGTATTTCTATACTGGACTTAATCTGAGTTGAATAATTTCAGTAACCTGGTCTGCTTTGTCTAGGAAAAGTTAGCCATCCCTTTCCATTTCAGCAACTTGGAGTCTAACAGACCAAAAGAGAGTATTAGGCTGCTTTATTGAAGGAATTAGTGCTCTAAATGCTGGAAACATGCTTTTAAGTCACCTAAAACTACTTTCTAAGAATCTGTGTTTAGAATAGAAACTGAAAAACGATGGTATGTGTTCAGAGTAACATTATCCAGATGAATAAAATAGTATTCTTTTAAAATCTGGATCAATACTTAAATGTAACACAGGTTAAGAGCAATTTACTGAGCTGGTATGTTATGTTAGATCAGGGTTTCTCAACCAGGGTTTCATGGAACGCTAGAGTTCTGTGAGAGGTCACTAGGGGTTCCCTGGGAAATCATGATTTATTTTTAAAATTATTTCAAATTCAGGCAAATTCACAGTAAAGAGGTAAGTTTCATTCTTTATTTTTAGTTTATGAACACTGTTAATGCATATATACCAGCCTACCCATGAAACAAATATAATAATTTTGTAACTTCTGGCCTATATTTGAGCCTGAATGTGCAGGGATTCCCCGAGGCCTGAAAAATATTTCAAGGGTTCCTCCTGGGTCAAAAGGTTGAGAAAGGCTGTGTTAGATATTTGATGTTTGGACTAGGACAGGGGTGGGCAATGTCAGGCCCGCGGGCCGCATAAGGCCTGCAGTGCTCCCGCCTAAGGCCCGCGGGGCTCCCGCCTGCAAACCCCGCCCCTTCCACGCGATTGGCTCCCGCTCGCAAACCCATCCCCCAGTGCTTGTGATTGGCTCCCGCCCGCAAACTCCGGCCCCCGGTCCGCGGAAATCCCAGAAACCCTGCCCCCCACCCCCTTGGTCCCCTTGGCAGAAAAAAGGTTCCCCGCCCCTGGACTAGGAGAAGGATGAAGCTTCTAGCCATTGTTGAACTCAAGCATCTCTTAATTGAGTTCTGAATTGCTTAATATGTGCACCATAGAGTCAACCTGTCAGAAGTTGATAGTATAATTTAATTATCATAAGCTGCCTGGACTGTTTATTTAAGCAGAAAGCGGGATATAAATTTAATAATATTTTTGTAAAACATTAAAAATTGCATATGTGCATAGGATGATGCTCCTTTGCTGGCTGTGGTAGGTGAAGAGCTCTGATTACAGAAATACTGTCCATGTGCCTTGCTAATTATAACAACCAGGAGGTGGGAAGCAGCAGAGAGTGTTTATCTAAAATAAGCTTTCCCGATAAGTGTTTAAGTGGTCTTTCTGACTAGGCTTGGGGATGCTGCAAAAAGGAGAGCCCCCGAGCCCAGCTGGTTGCTGCTGAAAGGCTCCAATGCTGAGTCATTGTACTGCTGAATATTTTAAGACCCCTGATACCCTGGGCGAAGAAGAGCTTTGTTTAGTGGCAGGGCCTGCAGAAAAAGAGGCGGGAGCTTTTGTTTCTCTGCTGGTGATCCGCACTTGGGGCAAAGAGGCCTGATGAGCTTTTTCCTCTGTCTTCCCCGAGGCCTGTAAATGGAGCTCAGTGGCTCTTGGGGCAGAAGACACGCAGGCTCGGCTCGGCCAGGCCAGACCTGGGTAAATGGCACGTCTTCCACAGCCAGGGCTATTTGTATAAGACAGTGCTTTCCAAAGTGCCGCCGTTGGCGACACACCAACGGTGGCAGTGGCGGCACAGGGGCGCACGCGGGGGCGGGGGTGTGCACGGCGGCAGCGCGGGAGGGTGCGCGGCGGCAGTGGCCTCCGCTAAAACGCAGAAGCGCTGGTGGCGCGCCGCCGCGCCACCACCATGCACGCCCCTGCCGCCGCTTCTGGGTTGTGTTGTGGCACACCAAACTGTGTGTTGCGACACACTAAAGTGTCGCGACACACAGTTTGGAAAGCTATGGTATAAGAAATAGTCGCTGCTGCTGCTGCTGCTGCTGCTGCTGCTGCTGCTGCTGCTGCTGCTGCTCAGGTCAGATGAGTGGACAGGAACCAGCAGAACCGTGTTCCTGGCCTTTGGGGAAGGGGGCGGATATCAGTATTTTAGAACACAGGAGCTTCTTGCCTCTTATGAAAAATGATCTCCATACAGTCCTGCAAAAGCTAGTCTCTGAAACGTCCTTTGGAGGTCCTCATCTTGCAATGTTCTCTTCAGATGGTCCAAGATATTGGGGGCGTTAAGAAACAGTTTTCTTATTTCAATTTATTTGCTCATTTTATTGATTTAGACTTCCTTATTATTTCAGAAAAGGATTGAGGAAGGATTAAGCATGGAAAACACAGACAAATGAAATGTCTGTTCATTTTTAGAAGTTTTTTTTTTTTAATGAAAAAAATTTAAATAATATTGCTTACTGGGTAAGCCATGAGAAATTCACGGCAGGTTCTTATTTCTCCTGCAAGATAGGAAAAGACTTCATCTCTGTCATACGTTGCTCCTGTCAGGGGTGTCCATGGGAGGATCAGAAATGTCAAGGTGGTCATCACAGCAGGACAGTCGAAGCCCCGCTTCTTTGCACATGCATGCAATGCCAACTTATGTACAAAAGGATCACACAGCCACAACCCCCATCTCGAGGTTTTGGAGCCCCTCTCCCTCTCCCATAGACACCCCTGGGTGCTTGCTATAAGGATTAAGATAATACAAGGACATGGACTCCGCTGAGTAAATGTTACCCATTATCATACACAGCATAATGCTCATTCACTTCAACCATATATTCAGTCCATTTTTAAAAAGCAAACATGTAGCTTAGAATAGCAACACCTACCAGCAACTAGGGGCGTGGTGGCTCAGCGGGTAAGATGCCAGGCTTGTTGATCAGAAGATCGCAAGTTCGGAGGTTCGAACCCTAGCCCTGCGTGACGGAGTAAGCTCCCGCACTCGCCCCAGCTCTTGCCAACCCAGCAATTCGAAAGCATGCAAATGCAAGTAGATGAATAGGTACCACTTCGGTGGGAAGGTAACAGCGTTCTGCGCACATCATGCCGGCCACATGACCGCGGAAGCGTCTTCGGACAGCGCTGGCTCTTCGGCTAACAAACGGAGATGAGCACCGGCCCCTAGAGTCGGACACGACTGCACAAATGTGTGGGGGAACCTTTACCTTTACCAGCAACTAATGGTGAACCTGCTTCTTTATTCTAAAACCATTTTTAAGCTGCAGCTCTCGTAGCCACAGCCCCTGGTTTAATTCTTGGACTTCTATGTTTCTTCCCCTGTCCCAAGTTTTGGAAACAACTCGCCTGGGATATTTTAGACATACTTGTGTGCAACATTGTGATGCAAGTACAAAAGGGCAGTGTTTGCATTGTGAAATCATAAGAGTTATTTCATCATATTGATGTCACTGTGATTAGGAACAGACACCTAAGTTGAGGACCTGCCGTAGATGACATCCATAGATAGAATCCTCGTCAGATAAAAGCAACAAGAATAGTTATTAGTTTAGCTAAGCCTCTTTTATCCCAAACAGTGAACATAAGAGTATGGTTGGTTAAATCAGCACCCATCAGTTCTGTAGACTGAATGATAGCAAAAAATTGCATTTCTCTCCCAGTGTAAGTACCTCTGTGTGGGTGTACGTGTGGTCATGTGCATATATTCCTATTTTTTTAAACATACCACTTACAAAATTTAGACTCTTATCTCCATATTTAAAATTTGCTTATTTTTTCTGGGGATGAATTCTGGGCAATTTCAAAGTTTGCATTCACTGTTTTGTGAATTTATTTATTTATTTATTTATTTATTTATTTATTTATTTTATCAAATTTATCACCACCCAACTCCCCCAAGGGGGACTCTGGGCGGTTTACAACAAAATTAAAATCATTAATATACAGTTATAAATAGAGTAAAATACATAATAAGTAACAATTTAAAATATAATGAATAAAATAGAATCCAATGACAGAATCTTCTTAAGTTCATAAAAAAAGGGCACCTCAGAACTAATCTAAGGTGCTAGCCATCTCCAGGTATATCCATTCTCCTTCCCACCCCAAGCATACTGACAGAACCAGGTTTTGAGTTTTTTCCGGAAGTCCAGGAGTGAGGGAGACTATCTGATCTCTGGGGGCAGAATATTTCAAAGGGCAGGGGCAACAGCAGAGAAAGCACGCTTCCAAGACCCCGTTAGATGGAACTCCTTAACCGATGGGGTCCGTAGCATGCCCTCTCTGCCTGCCCGGGTGGGACGGGATGAAGTGATGGGGGTGAGACGGTCCCTTAGGTATCCTGGTCCCATGCCATGTAGGGCTTTAAAGGTGATAACCAACACCTTGAATTGGACCCAGAAGCAAACTGGAACCCAGTGCAGTTCGCGCAGCAAAGGTGTTACGTGTGTCCTCCTTGGGACACCCAAAATTGCCCGCAGGGCTGCATTCTGGATCAGTTGTAGCTTCCAGATATTCTTCAAGGGTAGCCCCATGTAGAGCACATCACAGTAGTCTATGTGGGAGATAACCAGGGCATGAGTGACCGTACGAAGGGCCTCTTCTTCCAGGAAGGGGCGCAACTGGTGCACAACACGAAGTTGGGCAAAAGCCCTCCTGGCCACAACTGCCACCTGCTCTTCAAGCAGGAGTCGTGAGTCCAAGAGGACTCCCAAGTTATGCACCGGGTCTGTCTGGGGTAGTGCAACCCCATCCAGAATTAAATATGATAATTTCCCAGATGCCAAGGAGCCATTAATCCACAGCTACTCCGTCTTACTAGGGTTCAGTTGAAGCCTGTTTTTCCCCATCCAGGCCCCTACAGCCCCCAGGCACTTGGACAGGACGGTCACTGCATCACTTACTTCACCTGGGATGGAGATATACAACTGGGTATCATTGGCATATTGATGATACCTCACCCCGTGGTGTCGGATGATCTCGCCGAGCAGTTTCATGTAGATGTTAAAAAGGAGTGGAGAGAGTACCGAGCCCTGTGGGACCCCGCAAAGAAGGGCCCGCGGACTGGATCTCTCGCTCCCAATTAACACCGACTGGGAATGGAAGTTAGATAATAGTGTTAATTGCCTTAGTAGTTCTAGTGAGTTCTAGTCCCGCCTTAGGCATGACAGCCGGCTGGG
Organism: Charina bottae; assembly: GCA_023362775.1. Classification (NCBI taxonomy): domain Eukaryota; kingdom Metazoa; phylum Chordata; class Lepidosauria; order Squamata; family Charinaidae; genus Charina; species Charina bottae. The sequence goes on from JALMGJ010000001.1 coordinate 31,844,262, forward strand.
TGACCTTGGGCCAGTCACTCTCTCTCAGCCCTAGGAAGGAACCAATAGCAAACCAGGAGACTGAGAGTTCTAGTCCCACCTGAGGCATGAAAGCCAGCTGGGTGACCTTGGGTCAGTTACTCTCTCTCAGCCCAACTCACCTCACAGGGTTGTTGTTGTGGGGAAAATAGGAGGAGGAAGGAGTATTTGGTATGTTTGCTGCCTTGAGTTATTTATAAAAATAATAAAGGTGGGATATAAAAAACAATAAATAAATAGCCTTAATATAGATTTTTATTTTTTTAATGGCTACTTTTGTTTTTTGCATTGCATTTAGATCAGCATACTTCAGTATGTTTATGAAATTTATTTGATGCTCTTGTAAGTATAGAAAGGATAGTGGTGTGCTCTGAAAAGATTATAAACATGTTAGATTTTTGAGCACTGGAGTAAGATCATTCACTTTTTATATTTCCCCCCATTTACCATTGTTCTTCAAATCATGCTATGTAAGCAGGACACAGTTGTATCTGGGTGTTTCTCCCCATCACAACTACAGCTGATCTCATACCAGTATCTCTGCAGTTGCCCTGTTGAAGCCTGATGTTCAGTCAGCCAATGTTAATGCAATAGATTAACAACTGAATTCTCAAAAAGAATCTTCAGATTATCAACACAAATATACGTCCAACCAACTTTAAAACCGATTTCTGCTACAAAAGGTATCCATGTTCCAATTTTTAAGGTTACTATGAAATATTTCTTTCTCATCTCTAAGCAAACGCAACAATACAGTACACTTCCCCCAGCCCCCTTGGGAAGAGACCAGGATAAGATCTAAACAAGGCAGATGTTTGCCATCTTAGCTAATGAACACCGAGAGACATTTGCATACCACAGAGATGTCCCTAGAATTAGCATCTATTAGTGTCCAAATGCTTCTATTATATCGAGCACAAGTTTACTTCCATTTCAAAATGGTTTGTTTAATGAATGAAGGAATGAATGAAGGAATGAGAATCTTGAGAAAAGAGGGAGAGGGACAGAATGGCCTATTTTTCCCTCAAAAGAAAGTAAGATTCCCTCATTTCTCTAAATTTGAATGAACACATTCCATCATATATGTGCATGCATGTACAGATTTGTTTAAATTCAGCCATCAATAGTAAAAAAAAAAAAAAAAAGTCTTCCTTGAGTCACATTTCACTGCTGGATGCTATAGAGACATGTCTGTATTGTTTTCTTGACAATCCAAATAATATGATCCTCTTTTTCCCCCCCCCGAAAATACTGTTATTTGGGATCTACATAAGGCAAATATTTTAAGTTTATACAAGAAATAAATTACTAGTTACACAGATTCCTGGCAATGTTTTCAGGTAGCACTGGGCACTGAACTGGATTTACACCACACCTGCCAAACAGGTAAGGAGATATAATTTCATCTCTGGTGATATATCATCCTTCAAGGAGCTCCGCTAGAAGCATCTTCTTGCTCAAAGGCTGCATAAATTGGCTTTCTTTACACCAGCTTGCCATACTGCATAAATTAGGGGGTCTTCCAGGTGGCAACCTCTTGAATATTTAAGTAAGATATGCAGGAAAGAATGTTACCCTTTACCCAGCTTTCTAACTCGGAGATTTCTGGGAGCATTTCTGCTGCAGTTTTGCACTTTCAGGTGAGTTTCTCACGGTTGTGCTCCAGTCTTCCACTGAGCTGGCCAGCGCCCCTCCAGCTCATCATTGGGAAGGCCCATAAAATGGCAGCTGCCCAGCATCCTCTTCCTGCTTTCATTACTTTGTGCAGCGAGGAAAAACAAATTGGAAAAATGCAAACAGCCGGGGGTGTAACTAAGCTGCTCCTCAAAGCAGTGAAGGAAAACGGGAGGGGGGAATGAGGTCAAGGCACCACAGGGCCTTGGCTATAGGAGGGAGGGGAAATTCTGGGAGGGGGAAATGGCAAAAATTCTTTGCAGCGTTTCCTCTGCGGCAAGAGCTGAGAGAATCAACCCAAGCCATTGTGCATGATGGGGACATATGGTCAAGATCCGGGTGCAAACGGGTGCAGGATGTCTGTGGGGAAAGGCCCTCGGAACCAGCAGCAAGAGATATTATGGCATTGATATTATGGCTGAGGGGGGCGCGGTGGCTCAGCAGTTAAGACACCAGGCTTGTCGATCAGAAGGTCAGCGGTTCGAGACCCGAGCGCCGCGTGACAGAGTGAGCTCCCGCACTCACCCCAGCTCTTGCCAACCTAGCAATTCGAAGGCATACAAATGCAAGTAGATAAACAGGTACCACTTAGGTGGGATGGTAACAGCATTCCGCACGTGTCATGCTGGCCACATGACAGCAGAAGCATCTTTGGACAGCGCTGGCTCTTTGGCTAAGAAATGGAGATGAGCACCGCCCCCTAGAGTCAGACACGACTGTGCAGGGGAAAACCTAATTATGGCTCAGAGGCATTCAGGTTCTGAGAATGAGAGTGGCAGAGTAGTGCTCACTCCCCCAACTGTTACAGATGTGCTGTAGTACCTTAATAATTATGATTAGGATTGATGTTTTACCCTAACCAGAAATAAATGCGTTACATGCCTATGTGCTCAGTCTTATACTTAAATCATTTGCAGCATGATAAAAGAAAACTCTTTAAACAGCTCAGCCACCACCGCTATGAATAACCATCAGAATATGTAATGCAGAATGAAGCTGTCATATGAAAATAGGATTTAAAGAGCACTTGGCCTAGTGCAGTAACTTTTAAGCAGAATTTCAAAATGAATTTTAATATCATGCTTTAGAAATCTATATCTATTACTGGATAGGTAGGTAGGTCCCCTTCATGGATCACTGCCTTGTTGTGGCGAAGGGGCTTGCGTAACTCAATGAAGTCAGGTCAAGAAGAACAGGTCATGATGGAGAGTTCTGACAAAACGTGGTCCACTGGAGGAGGAAATGGCAACCCACTCCAGTATCCTTGCCAAGAAAACCCCATGGACAGTATCAAAAGGCTAAAAGATATGACACCGGCAGATGAGCCCCTCAGGTCGGAAGGTGTCCAAAATGCTACTGGGGAAGAGCGGAGGGCAATTCCGAGTAGCTCCAGAAAGAGTGAAACGGCTGGGCCAAAGCCGAAAGGACGCTCAGTTGTGGATGTGTCTGGAAGTGGAAGGAAAGTCCGATGCTGTAAAGAACAATATTGCATAGGAACCTGGAATGTAAGAACTATGAATCAAGGTAAGCTGGATGTGGTCAAACATGAGATGACAAGATTGAACATCGACATCTTGGGAATCAGCGAACTAAAATGGACAGGAATGGGCGAATTTAATTCAGGAGACCATTATATATACTACTGTGGGCAAGAATCCCTTAGAAGAAATGGAGTAGCTCTCATGGTCAATAAAAGAGTGGGAAAGGCAGTACTGGGGTAAAACCTCAAAAACGACAGAATGCTTTCAGTTCGAATCCAAGGCAAACCATTCAACATCACAGTGATCCAAGTCTATGCCCCAACCACTGATGCCGAAGAAGCTGAAGTTGACCGGTTCTATGAAGACCTACAACACCTTCTAGAACTAACACCAAAAAAAGATGCCCTTTTCATCATAGGGGACTGGAATGCTAAAGTAGGAAGTCAAAAAATAACCGGAATAACAGGCAAGTTCGGCCTCGGAGTACAAAATGAAGCTGGGCAAAGGCTAATAGAGTTTTGTCAAGAGAACACGCTGGTCATAGCAAACACTCTTTTCCAACAACACAAGAGACGACTCTACACATGGACATCACCAGATGGTCAATACCGAAATCAGATTGATTATATACTTTGCAGCCAAAGATGGAGAAGCTCTATACAATCAGCAAAAACAAGACCTGGAGCTGACTGTGGTTCAGATCATGAGCTTCTTATCGCAAAATTTAGGCTTAAATTGAAGAACGTACAGAAAACCACTAGACCAATCAGGTATGACCTAAATCATATCCCTTATGAATATACAGTGGAGGTGGGGAATAGATTTAAAGGATTAGATCTGGTAGACAGAGTGCCTGAAGAACTATGGATGGAGGTTCGTAACATTGTAGAGGAGGCAGCAACTAAAACCATCCCAAAGAAAAAGAAATGCAAGAAAGCAAAGTGGCTGACTGATGAGGCTTTACAAATAGCTGAGGAAAGAAGGGAAGCAAAAGGCAAGGGAGAAAGGGAAAGATATAAACAACTGAATGCAGAATTCCAGAGAATAGCAAGGAGAGATAAGAAGGCCTTCTTAAATGAACAATGCAAAGAAATCGAGGAAAACAAAAGAATGGGGAAGACTAGAGATCTCTTCAAGAAAATCGGACATATCAAGGGAACGTTTTGTGCAAAGATGGGCATGATAAAGGACAAAAAAGGCAGGGACCTAACAGAAGCAGAAGAGATTAAAAAGAGGTGGCAAGAATACACAGAAGAACTATACAAGAAAGATCTTAATATCCCTGATAAATACGATGGTGTGGTCACTGACTTTGAGCCAGACATCCTAGAGAGTGAAGTCAAGTGGGCCTTAGGAAGCATTACTAACAACAAAGCTAGCAGAGAAGACAGTATCCCAGCTGAGCTATTTAAAATCCTAAAAGATGATGCTGTTAAAGTGCTGCACTCAATATGCCAACAAATTTGGAAAACTCAACAGTGGCCACAGGATTGGAAAAGGTCAGTTTACGTTCCAATTCCAAAGAAAGGCAATGCCAAAGAATGTTCAAACTACCGTACAATTGCGCTCATTTCACATGCTAGCAAGGTTATGCTCAAAATCCTACAAGCTAGGCTTCAGCAGTATGTGAACCGAGAACTACCAGAAGTGCAAGCTGGGTTTCGAAGAGGCAGAGGAACTAGAGATCAGATTGCCAACATTTGCTGGATCATGGAAAAAGCAAGAGAGTTCCAGAAAAACATCTACTTCTGCTTCATTGACTACACTAAAGCCTTTGATTGTGTGGATCACAACAAACTGTGGCAAAGTCTTAAAGAGATGGGAGTACCAGACCACCTTACCTGTCTCCTGAGAAACCTGTATGCGGGTCAAGAAGCAACAGTTAGAACCGGACATGGAACAACCGACTGGTTCAAAATTGGGAAAGGAGTACGACAAGGCTGTATATTATCACCCTGCTTATTTAACTTATATGCAGAGTACATCATGAGAAATGCCGGGCTGGATGAATCACAAGCCGGAGTTAAGATTGCCGGAAGAAATATCAACAACCTCAGATATGCAGACGATACCACCCTAATGGCAGAAAGTGAAGAGGAACTAAAGAGCCTCTTGATGAGGGTGAAAGAGGAGAGTGCAAAAGCTGGCTTGAAACTCAACATTAAAAAAACCCAGATCATGGCATCTGGTCCCATCACTTCCTGGCAAATAGAAGGGGAGGAAATGGAAGCAGTGACAGATTTTATTTTCTTGGGCTCCAAGATCACCGCAGACGGTGACTGCAGCCATGAAATTAAAAGATGCTTGCTCCTTGGGAGGAAAGCTATGGCAAACTTAGACAGCATATTAAAAAGCAGAGACATCACCTTGCCGACAAAGGTCCGTATAGTTAAAGCTATGGTTTTTCCAGTAGCAATGTATGGCTGTGAGAGTTGGGCCATAAGGAAGGCTGAGCGCCGAAGAATTGATGCTTTCGAACTTTGGTGCTGGAGAAGACTCTTGAGAGTCCCTTGGACTGCAAGGAGGTCAAACCAGTCAATCCTAAAGGAAATCAACCCTGACTGCTCATTGGAAGGACAGATGCTGAAGCTGAAGCTCAAATACTTTGGCCACCTAATGCGAAGAGAGGACTCACTGGAAAAGACCCTGATGCTGGGAAAGACTGAAGGCAAAAGGAGAAGGGGACGGCAGAGGATGAGATGGTTAGATAGCATCACCGATGTAATGAACATGAATTTGAGTAAACTCCGGGAGACAGTGGAGGACAGGAAGGCCTGGCATGCTATGGTCCATGAGGTCACGAAGAGTCGGACACGACTAAACGACTGAACAACAACAAAGGTAGGTAGACAGACAGACAGACAGACAGACAGACAGACAGACAGACACACATCTGCCTTTTCAAAATCAGCTTTTTACATTAGCTCTTCAGATTTTTCATTCATAACAGTCGTATTTCTTGCAACATGTTTTGATGTTTTAAATAGACTTCTTGTAATAAATGCCTTGGGTACGTATCTCCCAACCCCATTCACAAAAAGCCCCTTTTTGCCACAGACATTACTTGTACAAACTTATTTACAAGTTTCTAGCTTCACAAAGAATATATGTTCAGGTAGAATTTACCTTTTCCATTAAAATGTTATCTATCTATCTATCTATCTATCTATCTATCTATCTATCTATCTATCAAATTTCTATAACCGCCCATCTCCCCCTCAAGGAGAGACTCTGGGCAGTTCACAACATAACATCAATAAAATACAATAAAAACAATAGAAATATAAATACAATAAAATCCAAGTGGTAGGTGGTTCTTACAGTGACGTTGAACATATTTAAAATATTTGAGATATTTGAGGCGGCTCTAGAGAATCAACCATCCCCAGGCTTGACCACTTTCCTTTTTGCCCCAGGCGAGATATTATTGCTATCAATATCCTCAGCAACTTTTATTATTGTCTGCTATGGGTAGGATCCCAGTAGTAATGTATGGCTGTGCGAGTTGGACCATAAGGAAAGCTGAGCGCCGAAGAATTGATGCTTTCGAGCTGTGATGCTGGAGAAGACTTGAGAGTCCCTTGGACTGCAAGGAGGTCAAATCAGTCAATCCTAAAGGAAATCAACCCTGACTGCTCATCGGAAGGACAGATGCTGAAGCTGAAGCTCAAATACTTTGGCCACCTAATGCGAAGAGAAGACTCACTGGAAAAGACCCTGATGCTGGGAAAAACTGAAGGCAAAAGGAGAAGGGGACGGCAGAGGATGAGATGGTTAGATAGCATCACCGATGTAATGAACATGAATTTGAGTAAACTCCGAGAGACAGTGGAGGACAGGAAGGCCTGGCGTGCTATGGTCCATGAGGTCACGAAGAGTAGGACACAACTAAACGACTGAACAACAACAACAACAACATGGGTAGGATGGCCCTGGAAGACCTCTATTTTAAGTCCCACTGTATCTGTGGTCACTTTAAGAAAGTTGTCACTTAGCATAGGTCTTATCCTGGCCATTTAAAAAATATTCCTCTTATTATTATGTTTTCTCTGCAGTGTTGAGGAGACCTAGGTTCAAATCTCCACTATTGCCATTTATTTATTTGTCAAATTTATATAGCCGCCCATCTCACAAGAAGTGACTCTGGGCAGCGTACAATAATCTTAATCTTTATCTTAATTTACATCACAGTAAGAGTAAAACAGAGAGCCAGTTATGGCACCGGGCTAGAACCTGGGAGACTGTGAGTTCTAGTTCCGCCTTAGGCATGAAGCCAGCTGGGTGACCTTCGGCCAGTCACTCTCTCTCAGCCCTAGGAAGGAGGTAATGGCAAACCACTTCTGAAAAACCTTGCCAAGAAAACCGCAGGGACTTGTCCAGGCAGTCTCTGAGAATGGGACACGATTGAACAGATTAAAAAAAGAGAGAGTAAAACACTTGTGGTAGGATTTTACATAAACATGGCTTTAGTTCCTGATGAAAAGGCAGGACATAAATGCAACGAATATATACTATTTCTTTTTTGGCTAAGCAACATTATACAAAGCACTGAAAAACAGTAAGAAATAGTAATCCAGGGAAATTAGGGGACAACATAAGAAAATGAAATAGAAATAATCTAGTTTATAGCAATGCCATTGACTCTATCTCCTCATACTTTCTACTCTTGCAAACAATTTTTGTTCCTACCATACACCAATGCACACACTATTTTTTGTTCTTTAAACTTCTCACCTTTCTCTTTTTGGGGATCTCCTAAATTCTATCTAACTAGCGGTGTCCACCAGATGTGGTAAAAAAAAGTGAAGATGGCAGCCATGATGGTGCAATTGAATCTCCACCTGTTTATGTGTGATGCCTATAAAAGACAGGCAGAGCTTCAATCACACCACTGTGTCCACCATTTTGACTTTTTTTACCATACCGTACAGACATCCCTGCAACTCACCATGACTTCCTTGGTCTTTCCCCAGCCTAGCATAGAGCCGCACTGCCTTCCCAAATTTTGATCTTTGAAAGGATACAAGAGATGATAATCGGAATTCTACTAAACACTTTCACAGAGACATATAGCAAATTAATCCCCTTGTAGTTTTTGCATTTACTCGTTACTTTTTCCTTCTTATAGTAGAACAATAATGACATTCTTCCCGTTTTCAACACATATGCATCTTTCTACACATTAAACAAATTGTACAGCCACTCCATAAGCAAATCATGTACATATTTTAAAATTTCTCCAGTTACACCTGAAGCCTTACCATTTTTCAACATTATCACAACATTTGTGTTTTTCTTTCCCTTGGACACTAACATTTATAACATTCAATTCAATTCCTTTCTTCAATGAATCACTATAATTTCCATAGCAAATTCTGAACTTCTTCCAGCATTCCCTCACCTCAGTTACATCCCAAATAATTTCATCATTTTTATTTTTAATTCCATTCACTTTGCTGGAGGCTCCTTGTTTAACCTTCTTCACCCACTTCCATTTTTTAAAATCCCATTAAAATTGCTCTGAATTTTCTCTGCCTCTTTAAGAACAGTTTCTTGTTCATACTTTCATACTTTCTGACATATCCCGACTCACTGGGATAATTTGCATACTCCTGGGGTATACTGGGAAGGGAGCAGAAGGTCACTATGAGCAGCAGAGAAGTTGGATTTCATCTCATCAGTTCAAGTAGCTGTAATGGCATGTGAAACTTAACAAATCAATTTGCTCCCCCCTTTTCCTTCTAGATAAGGAAGTGTACAAAAGAAGAAGCTGTTTGGAGTTGGACAATCTTCAGCAGACATAGACAAAGAGACATGTACTGTGCTTATCTCCAAGGTCTGTACCATGTTTTTTGTTCCTTTTGTTGTTTATTTGTTCAGTCGCTTCCAATTCTTTGTGACTTCATCGACCAGCCCACGCCACCCTTCTTTCCACGCCACCCCTCTTCCTTTTGCCTTCCATATTCCAACTGCACCTGCACCACGTGGAGGACCGGGAGGCACATCTGGTCACACTGAGACCCATTGGAGAAGATGATGAATTTCTGGACAAGGCAGAAGGAAGTCTGCAGAATGAACATAGGAAGAAAGAGACTACAACAAAGAAAGCAGGAGCCCTGGAGGAGGAGGTTTAGCAGCTGTAACTTGGAGGACCAAGAGAACCAAGAGACAGTCACTAGAGACACTGGAGCTGTGCAACCAATTTCAGGTCCTGGAGGGTAACTAGAAGACTTCTGCAGAAGAATTTTCAGCTAGCATTCCAGGGATGGGAAGGAGAAAAGCTCAGATTTCCTTGGAAGTAAGATGCAGCAGGTAAACCTAAGAACAATAGTACTAAGGGGCTCAGATGCCTGTACACCAATGATCAGAATATGGGGAACAAAGAGGGAAAGCATGAAGACTTAGTACAATATTGTACAATAATGTACAACATTGCTTCTGGGTCCAATTCAAGGTGTTGGTTATCACCTTTAAAGCCCTACATGGCATAGGGCCAGGTTACCTGAGGGACCGTCTCATCCCCAGAACATCAACCCGTCCCACCCGATCAGTCAGAGGGGGCTTGCTGCCGACCCCATCGACTAAAGAATTCCATCTAGCGGGGTCCAGGAGGCAGGCCTTCTCTGCAGTTGCGCCCGCCCTTTGGAATACCTTACCCCCAGAGCTGAGGCAGGTCTCCTTGCTCCCGACCTTTCGAAAAGATCTAAAGACCTGGTTCTGCCAGCTTGCCTGGGAGAGAAATGCTAACAGCTCCTCTTGGGGATGGCTGGTCCCATGAAGCCTCCTAGTATCACCATTTTTAACATCTTGTATACTTGGATTTTATATTATTTATGATATTGTAAATTTTTCTGTTTATGTTTTAACTTTTATTTTGAACCGCCCAGGGTCCCCGATGGGGGAGATGGGCGGTAATATAAATTTAATAAAATAAATAAATAAAATTACTTTGTTGGTATTACTGTCATCTGGTGGGATGGAACTCATGATATAAATACTGGAAGGATATAATTTCTTCAAAATAAATAGACCCAGTAAAACGGAGGGGGTTGCATTATACATAAATAATGACTACATCTTTATGGAAATTCATGAAACCAAGGATGAAAGCCTTGCTGAAAATGTCTGGGTGAATATTAAGGGAAAAAAGCAATAAGAACACTTGTGGGTGTGTGCTACAGGCCATCCAACCAAGAGAAGATACAGATGAAATTTTCACAAATCAGATGGCTGAGTTGTCCAGGAAACACACCACTGTGACATTGGGGGATTTCAATAACCCCAACATCAACTGGAAGTCACACTCTGTGGCAAGTGGGAGATATAAGAGGTTCTTGATGTGCCTTGCAGACAACTTCACTGCCAATGATTGAGGAAGGAACTAGAAGATCAGTTATATCGGACTTAATACTTTTCTAACAGGGAAAAAGGTTCAGGAAGTAGAAATTGTAGGAACCTTGGGAAACAGTAACCATATATTCACCATATTGCAGGCAGGGAGAAGTTAGTCAGATTAGTGCTCTACTGTAGATTTCAAGAGAGCTGACCTCAATAACCTAAGGGAAAAAGTAGGAAGGATGCCATGGATGAAGATCCTGAAGGAAAAACAGGAGGATTGGGAAATTCTGAGAAATAAGATAATCAAGGACCAAACTCAAAAAATACCAAAGAGAAAGAAAAATGTGAGACAGCTGATGAGGCCAGCATGATTGCATGAACTCTCTGATAAACTAAGAAACAAAAAGGACAAGTTTAAAGGATGGAAAGAGGGGCATATAACAAAAGCAGAATATTGGGAAATAGCCAAGGATGGAATCAGGAAGGCTAAGATTCATTGAGGCTTGCAATGAATGCCAAAAATAACAAAAAAACAAAACAAAAACAGGATTCTTTGAGGATATGCAGAACAAGAGGAAAGTCAAGCAAATTGTCAGTCAGTTGCTTGGAGAAGATGGCAATATGATGACGGACAACAGAGAGAAGCTGGACTGCTTAATTCCTGTTTGTCTTTTTGCAAAATGAAAAAGTGATTCAACCTGTTAGAAGCTGCACCATGGGAGGCGGAATAGAAATGCAGGACAAAATAGGTGACAAAGTGTGAGAGAATGCTTTGAATTAATGCAAATTGCCAGCTGGGCAGCCATTTGTCCAGGATGGTGTGAGGATTCCTGCTCTGGGCAAAGAGTTGGACTAGGAGGCCTCTAAGTTCCCTTGCAATCCTATGATTCTGTGATTCTGATGTTTAGTCCTTTCATTTATAATTAAACCCATACCTTCATTTCACTACATATATTCATCAACGCCACAAGGTCAAGCCACCTTCCTTCAGCCACATTATATCCTTTCTCTTTCTCTTAATTTAATAGATGTACAACATATATATTTTTCTGTAATTCAGTTCATTCATTAATTCATGTGATTTGCTGTTTAGTCCTCTTACATTCCAATTTGCTATCTTCTGTATGTAGCATGAGCATTACCAGATAGGCCTATAGATATCAGATCCTCATCTGCTGCTCATCATGTTTTTGGTCAATCATAATGCTTTTTAGTAATCTAGAGATGTCAACTAAGTTACCAACTTAGTCCCACTCATGCCACATCTAGCATACACTACAATGGTATGGGCAGTACTAGTTACAGTAGTTTAGCCACATTTTGTCCAGATTGTCACTAGTGTAACCAAAACCCAGTTTTATCTCAAGCATGCTCATGCTATTTTATGCAGAATAGGAACTCCAATCTAGAAACTAATTGCAAGTGAACACATTGTTTCCCCACATCCCACCAGCTAGGAAATGACAATGTGCTAGCCCACACTCAGGGTGCAGTTGTTCAACTCTATAGCTTTGTTATACAGATGGGTTCATATTATCTCTATAACAAATGTATTGTAATGGTATGTGGGAATGACCTTGGGAGACAGGAGGAAGAGCTGCAGACTAGACAATGGTCAGACAAGTGGCAGCTGAGTCCGCAGAAGGAATGGGGGCATGGCAAATGTCTCAGAAGGGACCCTCCCTAGTTTCTTGCACTCTAAAGGCAAGGGGGGGGGGAAGAGATGTACTTCCAGACTTGCAAGATTCTGGCTGGGGGATTCTGGGTGTTGAAGTCCACACATTTTCAAGTTGCCAAGGTTGAGAAACACTGATCTTTAGATTCACATGTTCTGTCTCCCCCCAACTTACATACTCCCATCTGAACTGAAAACAGCCAGCAGGGGCATCTATTAATCCATAGTGCCATTAACTGTATTTGGCCTCTTCACCAGTACTCTGTATTCTGAGATGATACTGTTAGACTACACAGTATGGCCTCTGCACTTTCTGGGCAGGCCAGTTTGATCCATGCAGGGAAAGTGGCTCATTTTGCCTGGAGTGTCTTCAATCAGTTCCAGCTTAGCTTGCCTGATTGCATAAGTGAGCCCACCCCATGGACTCTTTAGAAAAGGAAGCAAGTAGCAAATGATGGGAGGAGGCTTTGTTATCCAACTGACTTCTTGCAGAACAGTCTCAGCTTTCCCTACACAATTACTGAATTGCTAATAAATGAGCCTTTTACTTAGCTAATGAGGCTGCTTGTGGCCAAGAATGACCCCCACCATCTAATCTTCATCAGCTGTAGCCATAAAGGAAAGAGAATAGCAAATTGTTTAAACAAAGCATCTAATGGGGGGGGAATTAAAAAGCTGGGCCTCTGATTTCCAGCATTTATCTACTTTTCCTTAGGTCTTGTTAAAATTTGGCACTGCATCCAGCCCACACAATAAAAGGTGGAAGAAACAAAAGGACCAGGATGTATTTCTGATCCTTTAAAATTCCCCAGGTATTTTTTAAAATTTTGAGATAGCATTGAGGACCATCTGTGTCAACTGGACAAATACTAAATTGAGGAGCTTACTTGCTCCCCTAGGTGGACAATATCAGTTTGATAGGGCTATTTATTGCAGTTTCCTCTTCACATACCCACTTAGTATGTCAGTGCTTGTTGGCTGCAGGCCTGCGAGTCAATTGGATATTCTTTCAGGTAGAAATGCTAACGTGATTGTGTAGCTTGGGAAATTCTAAGCCTGTAACACTGATTCCGGGCAGAATAATACAGCACAACACAGCACTAATGCCCCACAATTGCACACCTGCATGCACCTCCCCCACAAATATTCTGCTCCCCCAGTAGCCTACAAACCTGCAGTTAAATTTTATTTTACAGGTATAAAACTAAAGATAAATAAATAATGCAAATGTGTTCAGTATGCAGATACATGGGATCATTCTGCTTCCCTTTAACTAAATCCAGAAGCAGCAGTCGGGGAAAATAGTGAACCAGCGGTTGCATGGTTAGAAAGATGTATCTAAGTCAACCCTTTTCAACTTTGTGCCCTCCAAATATGCTGGGGCTAGAATTCTCAGGCTGGGGATTGTAGTCCAAATATGTCCTAGGAAGCACCCATTTGGGGAAGCCTGGCTTGTATCTACGCAGATGTGCTTTTAACTTGAAATGGCAAGCAATTTTGGACTTGTTTATATATAGCCAAGGGTAAAAGAGAGAGAAAAAAGGAAAGCAGAGTCAGCCCTACAACCACGGATCAGTTAATTCATATTCTTTGCTCTGTGGGGCCAACATAACAACAGATATGGGAGGTCTGGATATATGATGCTGTGTGCATTACTTCACTTTCCTTCTTCTAACATTTCCTGTGCCTCCTTTTGTGGGTCACACATCTGGGCCTTGTTTTGTCTGGCATTTACTGTTAAGCAGGCTGGATAAACGAATAACCATTTTCAGAGAAAAGCCCTCCTCCTTCTCTTTGTCATCAGTTATCTCCCGGAGAAGATAATCCGAAGCTACTTCAAAGTCTTTTGAAAATGGCCAGGATTCTATCTCAATTAGAGCCTAGAAACAGTGCTTTTGCTCAGAGACGTCAGCTACCCTTCCTTCTTCTGCATAAGCATTTGGTGCCTTCTTATCAGGCATGTGTTGCTGTGGCAAAGTATCAGGCTTCACCTCTCGGCTACCTCTTCCTCTTGTTTATCACTGTTGGCAAAAGTCAGATCTATTTTTTTAACTTTGGATCCGTTGATTGCTGCAATTTGATGAGGGGCGGATGGGTGCGTCCATATGCGATTCATTTTGAAGAAGAGTTGGGCTCGCTGCTGGGACTATCATTACCGAAAGGTTAGGCCAAGCAAGAAATACATGCCGACAGCACCAAAAGCAGGCAACTGGGACCAAACGCCACTTTCAATTACAAATAAATGAAACATAAGCAGACTCTGAATTTGCAAGATGAGTTGGGGAGAACTGAGGGTAAGGAATCGTGTTTCCAGTCAAAGGGGAGAGCAAGATGTAATCATGAATACAATGTTCAAAACTACAGGGAGCACTATTTAAATACATCAGAATACAGAGGATCACACAAAGAGCTAAAAAAATAAATCACACAAAAAAACTGTTAGACAGACTACTAGTCCTGTATGCTCTATAATTAATTTAGAGCACAGCTTTCCAAACTTTTCATGTTGGTGACACACTTTTTAGACATGCATCATTTCACAACACACTCTTACAGCAGGGCACAAGGCAGGCACTAGGACCTGCGTGGAATCACAGCAGGTTTGGAGGCAGCAAGGCACAAGGCAGGCACTAGGACCTGCACGGAATCCTGGCAGGGCAGGTTTGGAGGCAGCAGGCGGGACAGACCCAGACACTGCAGCCGACACACTAACGTGTCCCGACACACAGTTTGGAAAGCTCTGAGTTAGAGTTTTGCAAATAAGGGGCACCCTCATACCATCTCTTGAACAGTTTGGCCTTCGTCCTCACTCTTTTCAGAGTTCTGGGTTTTTTCTCATCTATATTAGTGGTATAATCAACTTCCCAAAGTTTGATACTACTGAATGCAGCTTGAGGTGCCACACAACACGTTTATGAATGGCAACGTTTTAAAGATGGATATTGGCAATTAGCAAGAATTTTGGAATACAGAGATGGAATATCTTATGAGGACAAATTAATGGCTTTGTGCTTTAAAGAAGGTTAAATAAGTTTCTTGCGATCTTCAGATAAGATTAATTTATCAAAAAATTACTTGTGTTTATTGAACATCTCAGCACAGATATTTAAGAAGGCGTGCAGGGGTGTCCACAGGGTATAGTCAAAAAAATCAAGATGGTAGCCACAACGGTGCGATCAAAGTGCCACCTGGTTTTCACATCACATATGCACTTTAAAACCAGGCAGAACTTCAATTGCACTATTTATTTGTTTATTTATTTATTTTTCTATCCTGCCTTTATTATTTTTATAAATAACTCAAGGCGGCGAACATACCTAATACTCCTTCCTCCTCCTATTTTCCCCACAACAACAACCCTGTGAGGTGAGTTGGGCTGAGAGAGAGAGACTGGCCCAAGGTCACCCAGCTGGTTTTCATGCCTAAGGCGGGACTAGAACTCTCAGTCTCCTGGTTTCTAGCCCAGCACCTTAACCACTAGACCAAACTGGCTACCATCTTGACTTTTTTAACCAGACTCTATGAATACCTAACATTGACATCTAAAAGGTCAGATGTCAACTGTTTTGCATTGGAAATGTAATACTGTATATCCAAGGGTGTTTGACACATATGATTTCAGCTTGTTCTATGATTGTCCCATTTGGGTCTAATATTCATACCATTGTTGAGCAGGATGGGCAGGCTCTGGGTCCCATCGGTCAGGGAATGCCAGTTGGTGGGGCCCAGGAGGTGTGCCTTCTCTGCCGTAGAACCTGCCCTATGGAACATTCCCCTTCCAGAGAGTAGGATGGCCTTGACCCTGCTGGCCTTTCATAAGGCCCTAAAGACCTCGTTATGTACCCAGGCCTGGGGCCCAAGCGTGTGAAGGGTCCCGTCTCCTGGTTGTGTTCACAACCTTGGATTGTAACATTTAGCATCTCTTTGGCTGCTGTGTGCATTTTAATTTTTGTGCTATGATGGAAATTTGTTTTTTAATTTATTTTACAATTGTTCGCCACCCAGTCACTTGTTGAGATGGGTGGTCACACAAACTGAATAAATAAATTGTTAATACGATTTAGAGAAGAGAAATAAGGTTTAAAGATGTTAATGAAGTGTTCAATTATACACCAAAACCTTGGAATTAATCAACTTACGAAAAACTCTGGGCATATTGAACTTGGAGTGTAACAAAAATTGTAACTGGAAAACTCTACTTCTTATTTTCCTCCATTGAGAAAATTGCTCATTTATTCCTACTCTTCGCTTTTCGGGTTGTTGTTATTGCTGTTGTTGTTATTTGGAGGGAGGGAAGGGAAATTCTGGAAGTTGAAGTCCACACATCTAAAAGTTGCCAAGGTTGAGAAACCCTGTTCTAGACCCCTCAATTAAACAGGTACCTTGGGAGTCACTGGGCAGGTTCCACCTTGCTGCCCCCTATTGGGACCTCGGAGGTGTGCCTTCTGGGTCATGGTGCCAGCCTTCTAGTATTCCTCCAGAGATAGGTATGGCTTCCCCCTTCTAAAAGGCTCTGAAAACCTGGCTGTTCTTCCAGGTCTTGGGGCAGTGTGGTTGGTGAGCCTCTGTAAGGTTTTGTTTTGTTCTGAATGGGGTTATTTTTTGGATGCAGAAATGGATGGAAACGACAGCAAGATGCAGCCTCCCCTGTGGCTCCTAAGGGAGCTTGCTGTCTTCATCGTAGGTACCATTTATACCTGGAATGGAAGAGGCCACCCTCAGACCATGACACTTCTCAGCTGACTTATGCAGCCCAAATATACATCTACTGCAATTGCCCCCCCTTGGCATAGCAGCCAGTCTGCCGTACTGGGGTCTTGTAGAGACCGTATACAGCCATGGAAGCAGCTTGGCAGACACTGGATTCCTTCCCAAGGACACACGTTCAGAGGGAACGTTGCCTTGTGGGGAGACTGTGCTCTTGTGGATCAAAACTTAAGCATGCTTGTCCCTCTTTCCCAATTACAACTTTTCAAAGCACGTGGTTTTAATATAAAATCCCACTCCAGGAATGTTCATCCATCAGAAAATGACAAAGGATTTAGTGTCCTGGGAAGTTTTATTTACAATGGGCTTACTTCAATGCATTCTTATCAACCTCGGCTTCTACTTCACCCCATATTTCAGACCCAGAGGCTGAAAAGGCCTTTTGATCAAACCACGGTGCACACGTGCAAGTTACCACAGGGCAAAACACAACCAGACCTTACTAATCCAAGTTGGGTGCTATCCAGTTGTGTACAGCAGCAGCTTACAGAGCAGCAAAAATACATAAGGCATATCAGCTTGTTGTGTCTCTTCAAGCTTATCTAAGCAATGCTTCCACTTGCGGGGAGGTTGGGGGCTGAATAACATGAACAAGACAGAATTCACTGAAGGTTAACAGGCAACCAGGGCTGCTCAGGGTATCAGCATCACATCCTCCAATGAACAAAGCAAGAGCTGTTTACATTTCGAAGGTTTACGGGTTTCCAGTTACATGGATGGATTAAGTTGAACCAGTAGTTTGTCAAAGGTATAAGCCGTCTCCAAGGTGATGCAGCAGCAGATGCTTGCCAGAGACACGGAAGTTGTGGACATTTCAGGTATCCACCAGCCCACATCTTCATTCGGAGTCAAGCTTGTCCGAGCTAAACTGCAGGAGCTTCACTTTTCATCAAATTCACGAAAAGCATAGTAAGAAGTAAGCTGCTGTAAGTCAAGATCAAAATCCCCAGGATCTCCTCAAATGTAACTAAAGACAGGGACTTGGAAGCTGAGACAAGGAAATGGAAGCTCCTGAAAAGTAGCAATGAAGATGTTATTAAATACAACAGCATAAGGTTAGCTGGGGCTGATGAAAAATGTAAGAATAAAAAAGTAACAAGATCTGACTTCTCTATTTTCTGCCCCTGAGCATACAGACCACAGCTCTCTCCACTGCTTTGCACAGGCAAGTCGTGGTTGATCTCCAGACTTTTGAGCTTGTTTATGCAGCAAACAGGCACCAGCAATAAGCATTGCTGGCTGGTTCTTGCTCCATCGTGCTATTAATTGGGTACAGATATTTAGGACTAGTTCTCATGCTCCCACCTTAATGTAATACTTGTCCCAAGAAGGGTTCCCTTCCTAACCTGATCAGCCCAGGCAGATGGTTCAGGCACAGGTCACATCCCATGGGAGAAAGATGTAGCTATCCAAATAACCACCAAGCACAACTCTTGCTTGACTCTTGGTTTAGAGTAGTCCACACCTTCTTTTTGACTAATGACTTCCTCTCTCTAATCCAGCCAATAAGAGCCAAGCCTTTTATAGTCTCATTCTGGTAGCCCAGATCATCAAGCTATTGCAAGATGGGCCCTGAGAGGCTCCTAGGCACTTAGGTACCTACATACAGTAAACCTCTTCCAAACCAAGAGATATTACTGCGGTTTGGAGGGCAAGGTTTCCCATCCTGAGGCCTCCTTTACCTTCTAAAACGTCTTTATAGAAAACCAGGGGGTGGTTTCTAGAAAAATATGATAGCACTGGGAAATCAGCACTGGATAAACGCTGGCTCTGGTCTGTTGCCCCTCATCTGGTATTCTCTTTCACAATCCCGAATTAGGGAAAAGATGAGCGGGCTACATAATAGGAAGGGATGTTTATTTATTTATTTATTTATTTATTTTATTTTACTTATTTTCTATCCCGCCTTTATTATTTTTATAAATAACTCAAGGTGGGGAACACACCTAACACTCCTTCCTCCTCCTATTTTCCCCACAACAACAACCCTGTGAGGTGAGTTGGGCTGAGAGAGAGTGACTGGCCCAAGGCCACCCAGCCAGCTTTCACATGTTGTCACATGTTGTCACGTTCCTCTTCAGTTCTGGAATCTCATATACCTGGCTCTTACAAATGGGACCCAAAATTCCAAAGCTCTTGGCAGCAATCATACATTCTAAAACTTAACTCTGTTCTCCAAATATGGATCCTTTGGTAGCCAAAATAGCATCATCTGTGCACTAGAAGAATGGATCAGCAAGCTGGAGTATCTAAAACTTTGCAGAATTAAAAAACAAAACAAAATACCTCTTGGGGAAAGACCCATATAAGTACCCAATTATTAGAGCTGGAAATTAAAACTAGAGCCAGTTTGGTCTAGTGGTTAAGGCAACGGGCTAGAAACCAGGAGTCTGTAAGTTCTAGTCCCGCCTGAGGCATGAAAGCCGGCTGGGTGACCTTGGGCCAGTCTCTCTCTCTCACCCCTAGGAAGGAGCCAATAGCAAACCAGGAGACTGGGAGTTCTAGTTCCGCCTTAGGCATGAAAGCCGGCTGGGTGACCTTGGGCCAGTCACTCACTCTCAGCCCAACTCACCTCACAGGGTTGTTGTGGAGAAAATAGGAGGAAGGAGTATTAGGCATGTTCCCCGCCTTGAGTCATTTATAAAAATAATAAAGGCGGGATAGAAAATAAATAAATATAAATAAATAAATAATAAATAGTGGAAGGGGAAATGAAACGGTATATTTTGCAGGAGAGCATAGCGACTTATGCAGAAAACCTGCACGCTGCAAACATTTTGTTGTACATCGCAGTTGTAGAATTGAATTTAGGAGATCCTTAAGTGAAATGGCTCTGGGAAAGGGAAGAAAGTTCATGAAAATTGCTCATAGGAAAAAAGGGAAGTATAGAATCCAATACTATTTTGTAGTTTTCTTCAGGAAATGCTGTTTCCCACTTTCATTTTTAAAACAGATGTGGGAAAAGCAATCATAAAATGGCACCAGATGCCTGTCTTCATAAGTTGAGAAAAGTCAGGCTTGCTTATAAGACCCATGTGTGTCTGAAAAGGTTTCAAGAATGAGAACTGCCTGAGCCCACATCTCAAAGATCAGATGGTAAAACTTTCTTTATTGGAAGATAAACTAAATCTACTTTCCTAGGGTTAGGTTTTATATGTGAGAAACTTGCTTACCCTGAACTATTCATTACCACATTTTTTCTATTTTTTGTTTTATTTTATTAAAACAATTTAAAAAATGTATTCTTTTTTTAAAAAGATGAGGGGGAAGAAAACAAAACCGAACCATCCATCCAACATTCATCCGGGGAGGGCCTGAGTGAAGAAGCAGGACTTTCTGATGATCTTAATGGTCAACTAGGTTTGTAATGAATATCCAGTCTGTTGGATATTCTGGTCTCAAGTTGTTTAAGGACTTATAAAAGGTAAAGGTTCTCCTGCACAGTCATGTCCAACTCTAGGGGCCGGTGCTCATCTCCGCTTGTTAGCCGAAGAGCCAGCGTTGTCCAAAGACGCTTCGGCGGTCATGTGGCCGCATGATGCGCGCGGAACGCTGTTACCTTCCCACCGAAGTGGTACCTATTTATCTACTTGCATTTGCATGCTTTCGAATTGCTAGGTTGGCAAGAGCTGGGGCGAGTGTGGGAGCTCACTCCATCACGCGGGGCTAGGGTCTCGAACCTCCGAACTTGCGACCGACAAGCCTGGTGTCTTAACTACTGAGCCACCACGCCCCCTTAAGGACTTATAAGCATAAGCAAAACCTTGAACCTGACTCAGTGACTAATTGGTGCAGTTGCTTCAGCAAAATAAATGCACAGCCCATTCTCCCATTCCACAAAATGATCACCACCTTCTACACCAGCTGTAGCTTCCAGATCAAGGGCAGAGAACATTACAATATTCAAAACAGGAGGTCACCAATGCACAAGCAAGAATTTCAAAGCTGTCCCTGTCCAGGAAAGAGTGGAGTTGATGTAGCAACCCAAGGTGGCAATAGGTCCTTGGAACTTGTTTCGTTAGCGATTCTTGGAGCACCTTCCAAGCACATACTGAGAGAGTGCAACTCACATCTCTCCCGTTCCTGCACCCAGGAACCATCCATCCAGAGACCTCCATCTTGCCAGGATTCAGCCTGTTAATTGACCCTCAGCCACCCCATTATCACATCTAGTTTTTAATGGACAGTTGTTCCTTTGATTTTTAAATACAAAAATGAAGCTTTAAAGTTACAGGGGCCTCTTCTCTGGCTGATTTTTCAGAATACAAATAAAAGTAGATATTGCACCACCAGTCTGATGCATACAGCCAAGTTCTGCTTTGGGGTTGTGTTTAATAATGGACAGGCAAGATAGAAATTTAACAATAAAATAAAATAAACATATAACGCTGCATTATAGGGGGGGAAACAAGTTGGGGGCTACACTCACACAATCAAAACCCGCCCCCTTTTTACATGTGTAAAAGAAGAGTAGGATTTCTATTACGCAGCCATTTTGGCTTTTTATACACACACACACCCTTGGACCCGCCTGTGCTGCACACATTCTGGTGCTTTAACAGGATCTGGGGAGAAACATCTATTAACCTACAACAGAGCTTTCCAAACTTTTCACGTTGGCGACACACACCAATGGCGGCAGCGGCGTGGCTTGCGGTGTCCTGGTCCGTCGTGCAAAAACCCGGGAGCGCTGATGGGGGGAACCAAAAGAAGTGGCACCCCCACCAATTGTCACCGCCGCGCCGCCGCTGGCAGCGGCGCTGATTGGCGGGGATGCTGCTTCTTTCGGTTCCCCCATCAGCGCTCCCGGGTTTTTGCACGACACACCAGGACACCGCAGGCGACACCTGTAGTGTATCGCGACACACACTTTGGAAAGCTATGACCTACAAGATCCTCCAGGCTAGTCTGAGAATTCCAAGCTCATGTGAAGAGTGTCAGATTAGGAAAGGCTAATCTATGGCATATCCCTAGAGCTTTTTTTTTTTTTTTTCTGGTGCAAAATCAAAATAACCAAAGCCTTCGTAGACATTTTTGTTCTGGATTGTTGAAACTTTTAATTAAGTAGCTCAGGAGTTATGTGAAAAACGGACATACTTAACAGTACTTAACTTGTCACATCTTAGAAGAATTTGCACCTACCCCAAATCCAAGCTATAACACATGGGAGAAAAAACTCAGTACTACTAGAAGAGCTCCAACAGTCCATCACAGAAGTACTTTAAGAAGTTCTATCAAACATATGGTGGATTCTTTCCCTGTTACATTTTTTTTCTGTCTTCTTTCATACATGTACAGTATGCGTACAGAAAGAGAAGCCTAAATTGCAGTACCCGAATCACTGAAAAGCAAGGGTTTGTCAGAATTGCCACAAAAAAGAATCTGACTGGTGCAGTACAGAAGGGTTTGTAGTTGTATTCTTAACCACTAATTCCTAGAGACAGGGTACAAACAGATCTAGTTAAAAGCTCAGCAAACATGTCAGTGAGGGGGGAGAAGCCTGAGCCAGGCCCACAGAGCAGCCCGTCTGAAGCTTGGACTTTGGCGACAAACAGATGAAGCCATTTGTTCTCACACTCAAGAGGCACTCTTTGAGCCTCCACATCCCTGTGTAATATAAGGGTGAAGATGTAGGACTTGGACCAGGGAACCTCAAGGTTCCCGTCAACTATGGAGTCCACTGGATGATTCTGGGCCAATTTCAGCCCTGCAGGGTGGTGGGGCAGGCAGACTGACTTACATGTGCTATACATGGCCTTGAGGGAGCAGATGCTGTTAATTCCCAGAGAAACATCAGATTATAATGGAATAATTAAGTAAAATTGGCATTCAAAGTTTTGAAATCAGCAATCATGCAATCATCAGCAATCATGGACCTAGGCTCCTTCAAGTTTTTTTTGGGTGGTGGTGGTAAGAGATGTTATTAATAACAGGTGTACAAACAGTAATTTTAGGTTAACATCCAATATACATTTACTTATTTTTGACTAATCAGGCATAGAATTAAGACTGACAGTACCTCAAACACTCTACAGATGGGATTGCCTCTTTGTATAGAGATGGAGGCTTTTCATTTTCCTGGTTTAAAGGATTATTTCCTTAAGGCTAATGTTCAGTCCAGCACTGAGCTAAGATTTGGAGCTCCCATTACTGAGACTACATCCAAAGTCAGATGGACCAGATCCACTCTGGAATTCAAGCTGTGGGACTGGCCGAAGATGGCCCCCTGGAGCTCAGTTTGGCAAGACACCTTCCCATCCTTGCTCTACAGTGAATTCACACAGATCTATTTTAGGATGTTAAGAGGAAAAAAAATCTGTGGAATTTAAGCCACAATGACAGACAGCAGCCAGGAAATGCTTCTCTTGGGATGAAATGCTTCTCTCAGGGTATCCAAGAAGCCTTACCTGTCACAGATTG
Source organism: Charina bottae (assembly GCA_023362775.1). Lineage (NCBI taxonomy): Eukaryota > Metazoa > Chordata > Lepidosauria > Squamata > Charinaidae > Charina > Charina bottae. The sequence continues at coordinate 31,867,635 of JALMGJ010000001.1, forward strand.
CAGATTGGACAGGAGGAAACGACGAACTCTAAAACAGGTGGACCAAACCCAGAGTTCTAGATTTATTTGGGGATGGAGAATGAGTTTATATTGTTCTTCTAGAAAGCTCATTTTTTAACATGCTCTACACTTTTGGAATGAACATTGGATGTAATGAACATGAATTTGAGTAAACTCCGCGAGACAGTGGAGGACAGGAAGGCCTGGCGTGCTGTGGTCCATGAGGTCACGAAGAGTCAGACACGACTAAACGACTGAACAACAAAAAACACTTTTGGAAACCCATTTCATAAGGCACAGCAGATAATAGAGTGTAGAAGAAATCTTCCACTAAACTTGCAAAGTTCCAATAACATTTTAAAAGAACATTCATCCAAAATCTAGAAAAATGTTGGTGGCCTGCAAGGTATCGGTATCTACAGTTACTCCTAAAATGCTGAATTCGTTTGTACTGAAACAAAAATATTTACTACAAGTTACGCACTTTTTTAAACAAAGCAATCTTACTGGGTTACATAAAAACAATCGCTACTCACTTATGGAATGCACCTCAACTCTTTTCTGTTCCCACAAGTCAGTAGCAAAAAGGGAAGTTTTCATTTCTAAAATCATCCATATTTTATTCCTTTTCATATCACAGTAATAAAAACAGAAGGGGAAATCCAGTATTTAAAAAAATATTTTGAAAACTTTTATGTTAGGTATTCTAGTTGGAAACAGTAAAAACAGCTTATGTTCATTCTAGGTTTTTAGTCCCATACTTGGGACTAAAAATGAGTTCTTCATAACTTTATAAGGGAGCCAGTTTGGTCTAGTGGTTAAGGCACCAGGCTAGAAACAGGGAGACTGAGAGTTCTAGTCCATATGTAGTCCAAATGTAGAGAGTTCTAGTTAGGCACGAAAGCCGGCTGGGTGACCTTGGGCCAGCCGCTCTCTCTCAGCCCAATTCACCTTTCAGGGTTGTTGTTGTGGGGGAAAAGAGGAGCGAGTATTAGGTATGTTCACTGCCTTGAGTTATTTATAAAAAATAATAATAAAGGTGGGATAAAAACTTTTTTTTTCCCCTCTGGAAGAACCTGTATGTTTTCTACATTGGAGCAAATTTGAGCCAAACCAGGAGCAGGGAGTAGGGGAATAGAATTTTCTTTTATCAGCCTCCCATGTCAGAACTCTGCCAGAGTCCTGCCATTCAGACAGAGGACTACGTAGATTGAAGGGGGGAAAGAAACCGAGGCGAACGAGACAAGCATTCCATTGCAGCGAGGCATTCACACCAACCCCGAACACTCAAACGGCCATCAGCGCTAACGACTGTCTGAGCACCCGAAAGCAGGAGGACGGAACGAGGGGAAAACGCCTGGACAATGGGGAGGGAAGTCTATAGGGTTAAGAATGTTTAAATGTACAGAATCATGCTTACTTAATTCATTCGAGTCTTTCCTTGTGGGCTAACCTTACTGCTCCCCAATAAACCGTTTACTTCTGAACCAATTGGTGTCTGTCAATTGGTGTAAGAGAAACGTGGTTGGGACAAGGAAGCGGAGCGCCGCACATAAAGACTTGAATCATCACCAGTCGATTTTCCCGAGACTGCACCGGCACCATCCCGAGGCTCTCCCGGTTGACGATCGGCTTCACCACTACGCACCGTGGGAATCTGCACGCAACGATCCAGACGATGGAAGAGGACAAAGCAACGAGCACAATCGTCGAAGACGCAACGCCCAGCACCTCAACGACCCAGGGGGCTAGAGAACCACGCTCAGCACCGGAGGTTTCGCCTGTGAAATGTGTATGTGAGGCGCTCCGCTTCCTTGCCCCAACCACGTTTCTCTTACACCAATTGACAGGCACCAATTGGTTCAGAAGTAAACGGTTTATTGGGGAGCAGTAAGGTTAGCACACAAGGAAAGACTCGAATGAATTAAGTAAGCATGATTCTGTACATTTAAACATTCTTAACCCTATAGACTTCCCTCCCCATTGTCCAGGCGTTTTCCCCTCGTTCCGTCCTCCTGGTTTCGGGTGCTCAGACAGTCGTTAGCGTTGATGGCCGTTTGAGTGTTCGGGGTTGGTGTGAATGCCTCGCTGCAATGGAATGCTTGTCTCGTTCGCCTCGGTTTCTTTCCCCCCTTCAATCTACGTAGTCCTCTGTCTGAATGGCAGGACTCTGGCAGAGTTCTGACACCCCCCCCCCACTACTTTTTTTTTTATTTTACAGGCAGAGCAGTATTCTGGGCTACAGATAGCTACCATTTTTCTTTTTGAACAATGTCTGTAGTCTCCAAAGAGTGTTCTGAATTGAGAGGGTGCCAAAGGTTAGTATTTTCCTTTGCAACATGCCAGTTTCCCATTAAAAAAAATAACACTAACCAATTGATGCGACAGGACGGGGAGCCTGGCTGACTTATTATCTATAAAGATGATCACACATCTATTTTTTCTTCTATGTATATGAATGGATGAGAAGATGATATTGCAAAGCAGTTTCCTCGGTCTCTGCCAGCCTTTCTCAACTTCCTGACCCTGGAGGAACCCTTGAAATATTTTTCAGGCCTCGGGGAACCCCTGCCCACTCAGGCTCAAATATAGGCCAGAAGTTACAAAATTATTACATGTGTAGGCCTGTATACATGCATTAGCAGTGTTCTTAATCTAAAACTAAAGAATGAAATCTACCTCTTTAATGTGAAGTTGCCTGAATTTGAAATATTTTTTTAAATAAATCACGACCTCTCGTGGAACCCTAGGGTTCCACGGAACCCTGGTTGAGAAAGGCTGGTCTATGCCCTTCAGGTTACATTAGACTATGACTCAGAGCCTCCCCCAGCCATTGTGGAGGCTGATGGTTATAGTCCAAGTCAGCTGGCAGGTCATAGGTTGGACAAGGCTATTGCATAGCACAAGTGGAGCAGAAAAGATTCAAAGTCTGAGTGATACTAGCAGTGAAGAGATAACACTTTCTCTACCTGAAAGGAATCCTCTGCCCTGTTTCTTTTTTTAATTTTCATTTTTGTATATGTGCTTACCAAATGCACTAAATTATTTGTGTTAGAAGTGTTATACCCATGAGTTACAGTCAGAGGCACATCCTGATCGATTTGTTTTTAAAAACCTCAAGGTCTTTAATAAATTTCTTAGGCAGCTACTCACCCAAAAGTTGGGGTAAAATGGATTCCTAGCTAGCAAACGTTTTCAGCACCTGGACCATCCGGTAACTGGGAACTTTCCAGTCCAGCACCCTACTGGCATTTCTCCTGCGCAAGACTTAGGACGAATTCGGTAGCCACCCACTAGGCTCTTTCGTCAGTTTTATTAATTGGGCTTCACATAGAACCTTCCCATGCTATAGCTATAGCTATGGACCCCCGTGAGGCCAATTTAGACACAACAGGACTTGGAAGCACCGACAGAAATGTTTATGTGTCAGGAGGCAATCAAAGCATCCGCTTTATATCATCAATTATCTACAGGTCCTCTGATATAAAACCTCAACACAACTACAGTTAGTAGAAACAAGCCAGCATCCATATCTGTAGGGTAGCCATGGTAGTTTGCTGCAGCATAATCACAAAGACACTCTGGGATTTAAAAATTATCTGATTTGTCCTAGAATAAAATTTTGTCAATTACATCCACTTCATCAGATGCATAGAACATTTGTTTGATATAGGCCTCTGATTACAATGCCGCAATTCATGCATCATGCTAAATCACAATATGGTTTGTTAAACAACCTTTAACGTGGCTTGTTAAACAAGTCATAATGGCCTAGTTCATACAAAACCCCTAGCCCAAATGGCTCTGTTCATGTATCATATGATGTACAAAACAAACAAAACCACATTGCAACATGAGATGATCTGTATAGTGGTAAAATAAATGTAGAAGATAATGGGTGACAAATTACTATCCTGCTATTCATAAAACAGTTGTTCAGTGTGATGCGGACATTCTTGCTGGGTGCAGTCACATGATCCAGCCTCTATGACCCTGGTTCAGTCTTGGTTCTCTCTCTGGCATCTGATAGGAGGTAGTCATCGTATTAAACTTGCACGGTACAGGTGATGCAAAATAGATTGCTGGTGGTTTGTAGCAGGGAGAGAAGCCAATGACTCATTCATTGCTAGGCTATGGCTGGCACCAGCCATGTTGTGTGAATGTACCTGTAATGTGGTTTTTTTTAGACAAAATAATTCTGATCTGTTCCAGCCATAGATCAGCAACTATGTTTTGTTCCTGGCTTTTAAAACTATGCTTTTAAAAATTACAATTCCCATATTCAGACATTATGGTGAAATGTAGTTAGTTTAAAAATGAAAGTAAATACTTTTGGTCATGAATATATCTATCTATATATAAAAGAGCCACGTGGAGGAACACTTGAGACCAAGGCTCATCCTGGAATGATAAAGAATTATTTCTTAAGTTCAAACACAGGTTGATCTCATCATAAATGCAAAGGGCTACATTAAAAGCAAAGAAGGACAATTAGACAGAAAAATCAAGCTCCTAAAGTAGCCCAATTATAGTTTAACATTAATCTCTGTATTGCATTACTTAATCAGAACAGGAAGCCCCAAAACAGATGTGCAATTAAATAATAAATCTACAACAGTTCAGACACATTTTAGTTTAATCTATTGCAAGGAAAGGCCATTTTGCTTTTGTTTTTCTTTGCATGGTCTTAAAAACTGACCTAAGCCACCAAAAGATGTGGCATTTAGCCAATGTTCGGTTCATTCAAGATATGGAAGACCAAATAAAACTTGTACAAAAGCATGTCATCCAAGTAGTTATGAGCACTGGTAAACCAGCATTTGCCATCATTTTAAAAACATTTATTGCTACACGAACATTGGCAGAAAAAGATTTGGCATCTTTCGAATGAAAGTCAATTCCCAATACTATACACATTTACTTAGATGAAATTTCCCCTGACTTCCTGGAATTTTGAACAGATAATTGTTTCTCATTCCAGTTTATCTTACACTAGCAAATATTGTTTCAGTGACACAGGTATTGTGATAGCCGACTCAGAGAGGACGACTAAAAGGAGAGATTATCTGATAGAAAAATGTCTCCACATGAATTTGAACAAGCCTTCCCCATCTTGGAACCCTTCTTGTTATAGAGTACAACTGACCAATAGTAAGACAGGCTAGCACTGATGGGCATCAGATTGGGAATCACCAAGACCACCAACATCTACATTTTGTGCCACATTTCTGCAGATATTTGGTGCATCTTTGAATGAACTGTCATAGATTTTCTATAAATAGAAGCCCATTGCTATTCAAAATATGATTTTCTCCCCCTTTTATCCAGGTCAACAAGCATGCACATTTCATGGTGTAAAAGGGATCTGTCAACCAGGGGTATACAAGGAAGATACAATTTTGCAAAGCTGCTTAATTTGTTATGACATCCCCACACCGTGCATGAAGTAGGCATATTATTTTAAGAAAAATATATCAGATTCACGTGCAGATTCTGCTAATTTAGCAACACAATGTACATTTCAGTAATGTGCTGTATTATTCCTGAAGCCTACAAGACTGAAAATACAGAGAAGGAAAATCTCCTTTTTGAGCCAAATGTCATACGAGGCACAGTTTTATATATCCACCTGAAAAAACATAATTTGACTATATGGTAGTCCGCACAGTCATCATGTAGACTTCTTAGCAGAAGCCTTGATTCTGGCCCTTCCTACGCCTGTATACAGTCGATTCATGGTTGAACTTTCAGTTTCACCAAAGTGTAGGCCAGCAGTCCTAAAAAGGAAAGAAGGAAGGAAGGAAGGAAGGAAGGAAGGAAGGAAGGAAGGAAGGAAGGAAGGAAGGAAGGAAGGAAGGAAGGAAGGAAGGACTAGTAGGGAAAGCCCTCCGTTTGGTCAGCCTCAGCTTGTCAGCTCACGTTCTTCCCCATCTCCAACAGGAAGGGGATGATTTTAGCAGCATGTTCAGTGGTGGAACTTATCTGTGCACTCTGGAATAGCAAAGGTCACCTCAAACCACCCTCAGTGATCAGACTGCCATTTCCAAGGCCTTCACAAAAGAAACTATACAAAACAGCAATATTTTTTCCACCAGGACTTGGAGAGGTTTTTCATTTTGTCCGGAGTCCTGTTTTTTGATTTCTTTGGCTGTTGCTGGGTATCCGAGTAGTGAATGCCAGCCACAATGGCTGCATCAAAGACTTCTTTGAGGTTTTTCTGAGTCAAAGCGGAGCACTCGATGTAAGAGGCGGCTTTCATTTCCTCGGCACAGAGCCTTGCGGCCTCCTCCGTCACAGGCTTCTCTTTGCATTTGTCAAGCTCAATTAGGACTTTGACGTCTTCCCGGAGGTCCGATTGGGTCCCAACGAGAATAATAGGGGCCTTGGGGCAGTGACATCGGATTTCAGGAACCCATTTCTCGGTCACATTCTGGAAAGATGAAGGGCTCACGACACTGAAGCACAGCAGAAAGATGTCTGTGTTGGTGTAGCACAGTGGGCGGAGCTTGTCAAATTCATCCTGTGCAAAAATAAAAGCAACGTGAACATGGTGAGACTCTGTAGTAACAAAAGAGCCTTTCTATACTCCATAAAGCCAAATGCAGGATAGAAAGTTTTTTTCCTTACTGATTCTAAATCACTGCTCCCAAATATAGCAGAAACATTATTATCAGCTACCAAATGGACACACAGAGCAAGTTCTATGAAAAGAGTAAATGTAACTGCTCTGCCGAGGCGGCGGCAGAACCCAGGGTCACAGGCTTCCCATCAAGTGTACCAAGGTGGAATGTAGCAAGGAACTAGCTTGAATGCTATCCCAGAGAGAAGGAAAGGGGACATGGAAGAAGGAAGCATCCGAACAGAGAAAACTAACAACTGTATAGAAAACTTGAGCTAGAACTCTCCTCCTCGACACAGCTTTGTTTTTGTTGCTTTACTTGGAACATTTAGTTGTGCACTGTGATTTGGCAAAACCTCAGGCAGTCTGTCCTGTGTGGTTCCACAATACAGGAAGTGAAAGCACAGCCAGGCACAGCGTTCAGCATCACCATAATCAACAAACATTTCATGTTTCAATTCAGAACTAATCAAGAGGAGGTTGCTGGAAATTTGAAACTAAATCCTGGCAATCTTGACACACCAAGGAAAGAATACAGCTACCAGCCACATCCAGGAATCATGCTGAAGGAATCAAGAGATAATACAATGGCCTGCTTTAGGTTCATATTTACTGTTGCCTTCCATTGCAATGACCTGCACTTGACACACTTCTCACACCGTGAATAAAATAACACCTTATGGTCTCCTTCCCCAACTTCCTGGTTCAATACAATGAATGTTGTATGCTACGCTTTGGAACACTTTACACAATGTGCTTTTAAAAACCTTGGCTCTCATTGTTAGATCTGAACTCAACTTTCTTCTTGGAAAGAGGGAGATCTCATAGTAAAAAGGGAACAGCCTGACAATTACACAAGTTCCAAGAGCTAAAGATGAGGAAAGTAAAGGGAGGAAAATATTAACATGGCAACAATGGCCTCCTGAAGAGGCAGGATTTGTCTCTGTTGTGGTGGCATTTTAATTAAAATCCAGCAATGTTTGTCAGAGGGCCTTAAATTAACAAGTGCAAAGAGCAAACACACTCTGAAATGTCCCTCTGGTGCCAACGTTTTGCTGCCAAGTTAGAACTTGTGTATCAATTTGCAAAGGGGAGGTGGTGGTTTGAGGTTCTTATTTGGAAAAGATACAGATGTGCAGCCCTCTTTTCACCTGAATTAATTTGGGGGGGGGAGTACCTGCAAAGGAAAATTGAGGTGAGGAGGCAAGATTTCATTAGCTCACTCATTTGACAGACTTCACACCCCTCAGGAAAACAAGGCACAAAGCAAGGCACCCATCTCTTGGCTAAGGGGCCACACATGCGGGGTGCCGTACTGCAGCTACATGAACCTACAAGGGTGCCTTATTTGCAGCTCTAAATAATTGCACAATTAGAAATCATGTTGTGGATTTCACAGCTCAGAGGAACAATTGTTAATTCACACAATCAAGGAATAAATGGAGAGGTCAGGGCAAGGTAGAAATGTGAAAGCCCCTAGATAATCAAAGGCTCTTTTCTCATCCCTTATCATCACCTAACAGACTACAGAAACAGTCTTTCTTGACAAAAAGATGGCATTAGCGTCCATAACTCCAAGAGGCTTTCCAAAACCCTGGGGAGAAAGGTTACCAGGGCCAACAGCTGATGTTTCCTATGACTGGATTATCTGGCGTCAATCAGAAGAAATATAATAAGTGTTATTTTTTACAATATATGTATCCCATGCCAGCCATAAGACTCCAGGTGGTTTTCACTCACTGAAAGGCAGTAAAACCTCCAACCTGAACCACCCCCAAAAACTTCATAAAAACCGTAATATAAACATCATCTTAAAAATCAACACAATGAATAGCACTAGACTCCAAGCACCTGCAGAATAATAGCATTTTAACTGCCTTCCATTATAACTAAAGTGGGGGGTAGCCTCGGGGGGGGGGGGAGTATTCCATAGTGCAGGGACAGCTACTGAGAAAACCTGACCCTGAGGTGCTCTCTCTCTCACCCCTCCCTTTGAACTGTACTCAGAAACATATTGGAAACGAATGTAGTGCCTGCAAGTATCTTAATTATTGTGCTAAAGTGGGTCTCATGTGCCACCAGCTTCAAAGAGAGCTCCGGGTAAAGCACTTTGTACTAATCCGATCTTGATCTTGAGATGGTAAGGGTATCAAGTCCCTGATCTTGCAGACCACTTACATAAGAAGGGGGGGTAGTTTGATAAGGAAATAGGATGCATATACAGCAGACAAGATTTAGGGACAAAAGCCCAGGGTTCTACTCTGCAGAGCTGGCTTGTCCGAATTTGAAGTACTTAAAGCCATATGTGAGAGCCAGTTTGATGTAGTGGTTAAGGCACCAGGCTAGAAATTGGGAGACTGTGTTTTCTAGCCCTGCCTTAGACATGAAGCTAGCAGGGTGACTTTGGGCCAGTCACTCTCTCTCAGCTCAAGGAAGAAAGCAGTGACAAACCACTTCTGAAAATATTGCCAAGAAAACCTGGAACTTGTCCAGGCAGTTGCCAGGAGTCAAACCTTCCTCCAAGGATGGATGGCTCCACTACCGTTGATGGATGTAAGTCCCCAAGACAGAGGAGCACAACCAAGCCCTCAAGGCTTGCCTGGGCCTACAGAGACCTCCAAAATTTGTTACTGAATTCTAATATATCATGCATGTGCCAGAAAAGGAAAATGTTTTAATACATGACCAGAGGGACATCATAACTACATTTAATTCTAACCGGGTGTAATTGAAATGAATTCAGCTTAAGGTTTTTGTCCTGTTCCTGTCCACTTTTTGGATTTAAAAGCTAATGCAGCCCTCAGCCCAGAAAATGTTGCACACTGCTGCTATAACTCCAGTGCACCAATGCCCAGACACTGCAAGGAGCAGGAAAGCTTTTTCTCCAGACTCTGAATGGTAAATAGGCTGCCAAATATACTGTAAATATACATGCCCAGAGGCACAAGCTCATTTATTTTTTTTTATTTTTATCCCTTTATTATTTTTATAAACAACATTCCCTCGCGCTTGCTCTCTCTCTACACCACACATATACTGTACATATCCACAAACACACAGAACCACATGCTCTCTTTCACACATATGACACTCTTGTAAACCAACGGAGCAACTTTTTTTCCCCTTCCACTGTTGCCATATCCTGTTCAGGGACTGTCACTGTCCCGGTGACAAAGAAGCCACTACAGCCTTGTGCCCTCAGGGTAACAAAAGAGCCACTTCCCAGCCACAGCTCAGAGGGGCTGTGGGCTCCCGGGCTCATGTCACCCTGGGATACGGTCAGGGACAGAGCGGGCACTGCTCCCAGGCTGTCACCAAGGTAACCCAAGTGTCCAGCCAAAGGCTGCAGGGGAAGGTCCAGGAGGTGGGCGAAAGGGAGCCAGTTCTGTAATGGCGGCTGTGAGAAGGTGGCAAAGGGCCACAGGGCATATCTGACTTGGGAAACCGACTGTGCCCCAGGGAAGCCCTTTCCTCCAAGGTTAAGGACTTCTGGGGATTTAAGAAGGTGGAATCTTCTAGGAGGAGGAGCACAATGATGATTTTCTATTACAGATCCACAGATGTGTCCTGACATACACACTTGTACTCACGCACACAGCAGGAAAATCGCCGTATCAATGACGTAAGCAGCTTTACTGACCTGCCCGGCTGTGTCACAGAGCTGGAGCCTCACTGGTCGGCCATCTACAGACACTACGGCTGAAATGGAAGGGAGGGGAGAGTCAGAACAACTTTTACCCATTAACGAAGAATTGCATCTGTCCTCACATTGCTCATTTGCCCTGGGACCAGTCTGAGCTCAACAGCCTGCAGAGCCCCAAGTCAGCTTCTCCTCTCCAGCCTCCCCCCACTCCCAACAACTCCAGGGCTTACCACAAGCCCTCCGGGGCTTCCGGCCTTCATTGCAAAGCAGAAAATTGTGGCCAAAAGACACTTGCCCCAGATAAAAAGAGAGCTGTCCCAAACACAAAGGAGGATTTTGCTCCACAAACACCCTCTAAACATGCTTGAAGATTGATTTTGGGGGGAGGGGGGTCAGGTTCTGTTTTCAAAGCTTATACATTAAGGAACCCCTCCCCAGTGCTTTAAATCACAAAGAAGACAATACAAATATTTACATATGTCCCCTGGGGAGAAATCTTCTCTTCTTATTCCACTGTTTCTCCTTTGTGGATTAGGTTGATGGCTCCCCCCCATTGCCCACCACACAAGGCTAAAGACATGTTGCTTTTGGTTAAGTACTACTCTATCAATCTGCCACACAGATAGCAAAATTGTGCCCTATTCTAAATACATATTAGAACAGCAATTTTAACTGCAAAATTGCTTGCTATTAGCATAAGGCAATCAATGTGAAGTCTCAAAAATTGTACAAAAGTCAAATATTCCATTGAGGTTTTTTTTATTGGTGCGTTATAACAGACCACAACAATAGCAAAATATATACACTAGTGATTATACAATATTTAAAAAAACTACGTACACTACTGTGATTAAAATAAAGCAAACATTCAAAAAATGAATACAAAAGGCAAATCTTCCATTGTAATCACAAGCCCTATATTCATTCAGGTTCTCAACCACAGGTCTGCAAAGCCTATGCTTATTTGGGAGTAAATCCCACTAAATTCAAGGGAACTCATTTCCAAGTAAAGGTGTATCAGAGTGGTTTACAGGTCTTGCAGAAATAGGGCAATTTAGAGTAGAGACAGATTATCTCTGGTGGCATAAAACTAAATCACCCCATGTTTCATATTGCAACAAAAAAGTCCTTGCATTTCAACATCAGGTCAATGCAAGAGTGAATGTTCTACAATGCTGGCTGGAAAAACATGTTCCTGCACTGAATGAAATACACACAAAACTCCCACAACTTCAGCCCTGTGTTTACTGTTCAATGTTTGCTTTCAAGCACATAAAAGCTCTTCAAACCTTACAGAAAAGGTTCAACCAATATAGAAACTCCTCTGGAGGAATCACCTTTTCCGGAAAAGGCAGTATCTTCTCCCAAAGACAAGCATGATGAGCCAGCGTTTTCTCACTTCAGACCACCACCCTTATTTTAAACATTGGGGAAGTTGACGGGGCAATGTAATTATAAACATTCACAAGGCACACAGCAGAAAGCTATCTCCGCAGTGGTTTTCAAGAAAAATAAAAGGAAATCTAAACTAACCGGTGGGAAGAAGAGTGAGTAGGAGTTACCCCCTATCTTAAGGGATAAGAATTATGAGTTAGCCCAAAAGATTTGCAAAGCGATAGAGAAGTGCAACATTCTAGAAAATAATAAGAAATCCAAGGAGAGTGAACATTCAGCGAAACGTCTCTGACCCTGAGATAAACCAAACTACACCAACAGCCAAAAATTACTATGCTTTATATGCTATATTACAATATAAATATCTGCCACAGCGCGCCCTCCAGCAAGCAACAATAACAATTTTAAAGATTTTGATTTTAACCCAGTTAACAAGTTGCTAAGTCCTCAAAACCAGGACTAGTGGAAAAAATATGGCAGTTAAGTATCACAAATGAAGTAAGCAAAAAGGACACTACCTAAACTTTTTAATCCTGTGGGGAAAATAAACCCCACTAAACGCACTGAAACTTCCCAATAAACATAGGGAACATCGTGCTGCACGTATAGTTTTAAGTTTAACTACAAGAGGCACATACACCGTGCAACAAATAAAAGATGTCCAGGATTAAACACTGTATTATATATGAATATAAACACGAACTCGCTACACAGCTGGGTATGCAAAACTAGCGGCATGTTTTAGACTCTTAACTACTGGATCAACCACAGTAATGGTCCGAAATGGGTCTGCCCGCCCTAAGGAAGAAGGCAGGCGTCGTCTGCACATCCTCCTTTCTCACAAAAAGGTCGGGCAAACGTCTATTGGCGCTGCTCTCCACGTTGACGTCTCCCACAGGCACAGAGATTGGGTTGTATTCGTTTTTCGCAGGGATTTACGAGTTAATTTACGATTAACCTCGCCCCAGACGCAATTAGGGATTGATCCATTTCCTTGGCCTGCAAGTCCTTCTTCTTCCCAGCACCCCCTCCGATATGAAAGAGAGATCAGACCAGGCCAACCTTCGCTTCCACGCGCACCTTCTTCAGTCCGCGGGGAACCGCCCCTTCCCGAGTTGGAAGATTCAAAATCCGCAAGAGGAGACGCCGCTGAGTAAATAGGGCGAGTAATGCCCGAACCCCCCGGCTCGACCCGAGGCGGCACTGAGAGAGAAAGCGGGCTTGTGGCTCTCCCCCAAAGGGACCGAGCGGGTATAGGTGCAGCAAACGCTTCCTGGAAAATCCGCGAGGAACCCTCCTGTCCCGACCGATTACCTGAGAAATTGTCGAAGGCGGTAGGGATATATTCCGTCGGGTAGCCGTTGGTGGTATAGCTCACCACCAGGCTGGTTTTACCCACCGCGCCGTCTCCCACCAGCACACACTTGATGCTGCGCCGAGGCTCCGCTCCGACTGCTCCGGCCCCCCCGCTAGCTCCGGCCCGGCAGCGGCTCCCCAAGGCAGCCCCCAGCGCCGCCGCTCGGCTGCTGCGGACCCGACGCGGAGGCACCGGAGGCACTTCGCAGCCGCCCGGCAGCGGCTTGCTGATGTAGCCAGTTTCTCCTTCTTGCTGCGGCGGCATCCGCCCGGCTCCGATGCGGGAGACCCCCAAAGACAACGGGCTCCGCAGAGGCACAGCCACTGAAGGCAGTGGCGAGGGGCGCCGGGAAGCAATCGGGGCACGGGGACGCGCCTGGTGGAGAGGAGCTTTTCCAGACCCGAGCGCCGAGCTTCCTTCCTCCCGATCTCTGCAGCTCCGGCTCTCTCCGCCGCACCTCAGACGTGCGATCTCGCTCCTTCGGCGGCAGCAGCCTTTGCTCGCGGGAAGACTACGGCACCCAAGCGCTCGATCTGCCGCCAGATGACATAATCCCGAAGAAGACCGAGAAAACGAGCCAAAGAGGGCGGGGCAGCCTGGGACGGGCGGGGCTTGGTGGAGAGGGAACTGCCAGCAGGCGGCGCTCCACCACAGCGCCGCTCAACCGGGGCGAAAGCGTGAAGAGGCGGCGATGCGCGCAACTTCTGGCCAGCGTGGAATCGCTCGCGGCTGCAATCTGTGGCGCTTTCCATTGGCCAGTCTGCTTCTTTTCAATGCTGACAATTGAGTTTTATCATTTGGCTGGACATTTGAACAAGGCCACGTACCCCACGCCGCCTGCGGAGGCGTCGCACGATCTGATGGTTCCAGTCCTGGAAACCTGCTTCTCTTGACATTTCCTAAAACTTAATTTTCTTTCCACTCTCATTTCTTCAATCTTGTCGGGCCCCTTTGCTTTATCTTCCATTTCTTATCGTCCTTCTTGCGTGTGTCCTCTCTTCCTTCTTTCTCCTGCCAGATCAATTGCATTTTTTTCCGGAGAGGTAATCGACTTAAGTCCGTTGCTACAAAACTAACTCTCTTAACAGCACGTTAAGGAGTAACATTTACTACGGGATTGGGACTCTAATATCCTAAACTTTCTAACATAATAAAAGGTATTTTGCAGTGTTTCAGACTGATGCTTAGTAGCTCAAGCACATTTTCTAAGAAGTACTGTAAATCCCATTGTGGTTACCCTTCAAGCTATCCAGAACACCTGCTATAGTACTACGAACTGAGATATTCTAGGATGAACACACTGTTGTATAAAGAGTGGTGTGTGTGTGTGTGTGTGTGTGTCTTATAGTAATCATTCATTCCTCATTGGCGATCACTCGTAGCCGAGTAAGATTGTCTTCCAAAGGTAAAATTTTAACAGTGGATCCGTAAGTGGCTATAAAGGCCAATTCTGGATCCACACAACCTCCCACAGGCAACAGCCAACCCTCGCTATTCTGATGTATGTTAAATAAACCAAGAGCATTGGACTCTGGCTGATGTAGGAGTTTACTGTTTAAGAAAACAAACAATATTCTATCTTGCTACTGTTGCAAACTCCCCATTGGGCCTCTAGTCAAGATGCTTATTTTGCTGACTATTTTGCTGACCATTTCATCTGCCATGAGCTCAGATGCCAGGAATTTTGGTGCTAATACTGGGGATTTATGCAAATGGAAGAAACTATATATAGTACATCATGTTTAGTGATAAAAGACAGCTTTCATTCATCATCATCATTGGGGATCACTCGTAGCCGAGTAAGATTATCTTCCAAAGGTAAAATTTTAACAGTGGATCCGTAAGTGGCTATAAAGGCCAATTCTGGATCCGCACAACCTCCCACAATGAGGGCATAGGTTTCCGGGTGGGAGACGGTCATGATGAGGGTTTGCCTGACGTGCCTTCCTTTTAGCCCTTTTCTCCCTTTCGCCCTGTACTCGTGCTTCTTCAAAGTCCATAGCGCCATTAATAAAGGCTGACCTCCAATTGAAATGCTCATGAGTTAGGGCTTCCCCGTTCTCAATGCTGATATTACATTTTTTAAAATTAGCTTTGAGAGTATCTTTGAATCTCTTCTGCTGTCCACCAATATTCCGTTTTCCATTCTTAAGTTGGGAGTAAAGTAGCTGCTTTGGAAGACGATGGTCAGGCATTCAAACAACATGGCCGGTCCAGCGAAGTTGATGTTAGATGATCATTGTTTCAATGCTGGTGGTTTTTGCAGCTTTAACTCCCTCATTACTGCCATTATAGCATCTTTGCCAATAGGGAAAAAATCCACCACAACAGAGAAAGATAATTCATATAGAAAAGGAATCTGATCTTTTGGTCAAATAAATGATTTCAACAATCCCATTGTGTAAAAGCAAAAATAACTGCAGAGGTAAAATACTTAATGAAACCACTGCAGGCTATAGACAAAATGCTCTATGTGCATTTCTAAACATGTAGTCCAACTTCAGTTTAAGACGCATGAACGTTTGACTTGTTCTTGAATGTTCGGAGTTGCTTTATTCTTCTATGGCCAGTAGTGAACTGTAATGTGTCTTTCAGAGTACACTAGCCTTTTGTTTAACAGGATGATCAACTAGCTGTTGTGCAATACCCCCACCCCTTCCCCCAGTATCAAGTTAAACCATTTTCTTGTGATGGCATAATCAAAGAGACTTTGTTGGTGACATGACATTTCTATACTACTAAAAGCCTATTTATGTGTAAGATCTATAGATTTCCTTCTGAAGATTTCTGAGTATTTGAACCTCTGGTATGAACAATAGAAAAGAAGAAAGAAACGTGATTCAAGTTTATGGACATAATCCAGCAAACAAGAGTTCAGATCCTATAATCAGGTCCAAGTGTCCAGGTAGCACCAAAAGCAGTTTTTAGATTCAGGTCATAGACTAGGATTTATCTTTGATCTCACTTCTAATGTCAAGTATGACTGCACTGGTTATGGATTGTTCCACTGTTTATGTGGCAAGCACAAATTAGATAAGAATTGCAATCAAAACATAACTCTTTATCCACATATTAATTGGTAATAGGATCAGAGCATCCTGCATATTGCTTTCTCTGTATTGTTTAGGATGGCGTGTTAGAACTTCTTGTAAGCTGTCTGCATAGATCCCTTCCCCATCTTTTTCACTAAGATTATATCACAAAGTTTTAGTGTTTGTTGGAATCCCTGTGTCATGGGTTGTTTCATCCCCGGGACTCATATTGTACAGAGAGATTGTAGCTCTTACATTTAAGAATCTGTGTTAGGAATCTTATTATAATTATACATTAATTAATTATTAACTATTCAACTTAATGAATAATATTTCTTACTTATTTCAAAACTAGCAAATTCCATCCATTTATAATAAACAAAAAACAGGACAAGTTTGCAAAAGCAGCATCATGTGTTGGCTTGTCTCCATCTTTGGTGAAGTCAATTTTTAGTTTGTACAACTTGTAATAAAATCAGTACCAGATAAAAAGGTAGATTATATGTTTTGTGGACTGTGCTTCTCTAGAATACCTTCTGGATTTTAGAAATGCTTTGTTGTAATGGAATTTATGGATTATATGCCGTTCAGTTTTGGTTTGATAGTTTATTGGGCCAATGTTTGATTCAAAAACAAAACAGACAATGCATACTGTGAACCGCCCAGAGTCCCTCCTTGAGAGGGAGATGGGCAGTCATAGAAATTTAATAAATAAAATAAATACTGATTTGATTTATACAGTTTAATCAAATATGCTTACTGGAATCATAATTTTACCACTATAATCTTGACTTCACATCCACAAGAATCCATATGAGCGCAACTACTGAGATGTGCCCCCCCCCTTGAAGTCTTGCTGTGCTGCCTTCTTGTGGGGAGGGATGAGCAAAGAATAATGGGAGCAAGGTGTGAAAATCATTACAGCTGCCAAGCTGAAGCAAGCAGACACCTATACCAGGTAGCAGCAATTTAGGAAGATGCTGAAGGCATATTATCACTTAGTGACAATGGCGAAGACATAATTTCATGCTGCACAGGAGAAGGGACTGGCAAACCACACCTATATTTTACCAAGAAAATTACATGGATAGATAATGACCTAACTCTCTTGAAAAGTCTATAATTCTGAGGAAAATCAAAGGAAAGAGAAGAAAAGGACAATCAGCAGCAAGGTAGACAGGCTCAATTACTCCAGTCATGGGTGTCCTGTTGGAAGGGATGAAGGGCCAGGTTGGAGACAGATCATCCTGGAGAAGGTCTATCTATGTAGTTGCTGTGAACAAAATAAGTGATGGTCATGGACCTAACTAGGACATGTTGCTTCTTTGGGAAGGGCATGGAGATGCCAGGAAAATACAGCTGTTTCCTATTATGTTTAGGGACCAAGCTGATGGTTTCCTCCTAAATCTCATTTCCAAAGAAAAACAGGCAAGCTGCTGGGTCAGTTATTTCAGGGGTCCCCAACCTGTGGGCTGTGGCCTGTTAGGAACTGGGCCGCGGGGTTCCCACCTGCAAACCCTGCCCCCTTCTGTGCGATTGGCTCCCGCCCGCAAACCACGCCCCCAGCCCGCAGAAACCCCGCCTCCCCCATTCCGCGAAAATCCCGGAAACCCCGCCCCCCCGGTCCGCAGAAAAATCGTCTTTTGAAACTGGTCCCTGGCACCAAAAAGGTTGGGGACCCCTGAGTTATTATGACTACATTCAGGAGTGTCCTTAGGGGGATAAAAAAACTCAAAAGGGCAACTGCAAATAAGCAATCGAAATTCCCACCCGTTTTACATGTGTCACACATGACACACATTTAAAAAAGGCAAGGTTTCAATCACAGTTGTGGCCACCATCTTGACGTTATTGACCCTCAATCTCCATGGATGCCCTTGTCTGCATTCTGAACTAGTTGGACTGTCTATATTTTCTCTGTTAGTAGTAGAATACAGTGAACCAGGCATTAACTCTTGCAGTAACTGCATAGTAAAATAAACACTTTCTGATTTTTGGTTCAATTTAAGCAATCAGCATATTTATTTATTTATACTTCAGTTTAAGCAATCAGCTTAAGCAATCAGCATATTTATTTATTTATTTATTTATACTTCAGTTTAAGCAATCAGCTTATGTGGAGATACTGGTCCTCTAAAAATACATACACAACATAAGCTTTTGCTTTTGGTTCTCTGCTGAATATTCCTTCATGCCTCCCACAATTAATCTGCTATTTATAGAAGTTGTGATAAAGATTTCCAAGCCAGTTAGCTCTTTTTTTCCCATGAGGATACAATGGTGTTCAGCACAGATGTCTGAAGCCCTATTTGTCTGGCATTATGGTTTTTTCCCCTAATGTGTAAACATCAACAACTCCTTGATTATTGCTGAATTTTTATCATTCCATTTACATGAAACAGATCCCATAGTTAAAATAATCTTTATGAACATTTCTTTGAGGTGAAAAGAAAGTGGCAAAATGCAGATGAGTTGATCATATTTTTGTTGTTATGAACATCTCACCTTTACTTCATCACAGAAGTCAAACTGGCATACAAAAAACTCTGAGATGATCTCCCAGGCAATTTTCAGGACGTAATTTAATGATACATCTATTATATGTAATAATATAATATGTAATTTAATGATATCATCTATAAATCTTATTTCTCTTCCCAAATCTATATTTCAATCTTATGAATATTAAACCAAAATGATCAACCATAGCACAAGCCCAGAACAAGAGTTAGTGTCCCCTTCAATAATATTACACTTCCAGCATACAGATGTTTAAACACAACCATTTCTAAAAATCCTCTCAGGCAGTGTTTCTCAACCTCGGCAACTTTAAGAGGTGTGGACATGCTGGCTGGAGAATTCTGGGAGTTGAAATTCATACCTCTTAAAGTTGCCGAGGTTGAGAAACACTGCTCTAGGGTGTCCAATGAACATGAAAAAGAATATTTGCACCGCCCAGGGTCCCCACTGGGGGAGATGGGCGGTAATATAAATTTAATAAAATAAATAAAAATAAATATTTTCTTGTTTTAATGGCTTTTACAGATCAGAGAATACTAGTTTAGCATTCTTTAAAGATCTGCCCCACTGATTAATTAAAACAGGATATTACACCTCTGGAAAGGTCAGTGTAAACATCTATAGTATTACTATCAGTGGTGTCCATGGGAGGGGCAAGAGAGGTCAGAATGATGAAAGCAGCATCACAGCATTTCAGAGAAAGCCCCACCCCCTTTCTCTCCGAGTTATGCTATCACATACATGCCCCAAAGGGGAGGAGCTTACAGAGTGATGCTGCTTTTGACATTCTGATGAAAGCAGCAAGAGCTTCTAAACACTGCTGGTTGCTTTTGTAACTGTAAATAATATGTACCCATATTGTAGAAGAACAAGACAGACATGTTTCAGTTCAAGGAGAAAACAGAAGGAAAAACAATGTGTGGTTAAAATAAAAGGCCGGATCACAAGGCAGTGACATATTAGAATCAATTATGTCAATAAGGGAAGACAGTAGATACTAGGCATTTCTCCTCCTCCTTTTCAGACTAAGTGTTTCAAACATTTAGGAGTGTCTGTTTCTGAAATTACTCCATTATATTCACAGCAATGCTTTTAAAGTACACTAGTTTTTAAAATACAACAACAAGAAATAACGTTGAATGCACCCCAAAGAAGCTTTTCAAAATCCACATTAAATCTTACCATGATATGTGATAAGTTGCAAGAGTTTGCTACAATAAAACAAAACAAAAACAAAAAAACACAAGATAACCAATCCTAGGCTCTTCTTAGCAATTTATCTTTACACTAAATTGGCATAAACTGTAGAAATGTAAACCTAGCTAACACCAAAACTCACTTCAATAAGTCTATTCTATGAATCAAATTTCAAGCACTTCTTTGTTGTAAACAGACCATCATGCATTTGAGTCATTAAAATGTAAACCATGATAGAAGGGGATCTAAGAATATTACCCCAACTTACAGTTTTATCTCAATTAATTAATGAATCACTATATTCAAGATTTAATCCACCTTCTCCTTCATGGGTCATGTGCAAAGGTATTACTTGAATCCAGTGAATGATGCTTAATGGACAGCTAAAATTGCCCAAATGGTTTCCACTTCCATCCTGCCAGGCAAGCAACTTATTGGATCCCATTTAAGAGTCAAAATGTGGAACATTTTCTGGTTATCTTCAATTACCATTCTACTCAGACATAATTAACTGGCTGTAGGTGAAGCTTGCTTTCCAATTTAAAACTTCTGCTGAAATAGTAAACAACTGAATGACTCAAGCCCAGATTCAAAGCTACTGATGTTCTTGACATCAGTGGGTGATGAATGCATATTAAATCAAGCTTACCAACCTAGGGCCTTCTAGTCAAAAAGGGCCATGCTGGTTGGGAGTTGTTATCCAATTCATCCAGATGACACAATGAAAGGCAAAGGTGGCTTAAATTGTAATCCTAGGCATGTTTTCTAAGAAAGAAATTCCCGTAGTTTCCTCTGAGTAAATATATTGGGGAGATGGGTAGGAACAAACTCAGCAAAGCAAAAGCATGTAAGATTTCAGATCACCTTTAAGGAGCAAAATATTTCACCCACATTCCCTCCCAGGAGACTTTCGTAAAATAGAAACTATCCCATGAACCTGCATAAAACTGCCAAAGAAAAGGAAGGAATCATCTTATACTGACCTTCTGGTCAAAGGGGGTCACCCTTTGCTGCTGCTTTTTTAAAAACCAGCTGGTTGCTATGATGCCTTCACATATACAAGAATAAAATAAAGATATTACATAAAAATGATTTTAATCACATAAAAGTCTGGGCAATGGTCCAAATGCAGACTTAACATAAATAACCCAAGTACCTTTGGCAGAAAGCCTCGTCACAAAGTTTCAGTGGCGCAACTGGAGGGACTGCAGGAACTACAGCATAGTGTTTTGGGAGCCCCGTGCATTCCGAGTGCCAAAGTGCCCACTCCTGCTTAACCTTGTGACTTTCAATACTTATTGAAGATGTAACTGTTGATGGAAGGGGTGTCTACCTTTACTGCATCAATCGGACCATTGGCCATCTATCAATCAAGTGACTGTCCTTATTCACCTCAATCCTACTTGAGCCAGAAAGTGGGCAGACTACACAAAAAGCCGAGTGAGGATCCAAAAGCAAAAAGGAGGACACAGAAAGATGGAAGAGAACCAGGTCACCCGGTCACCAAGGAAGAGACCGTAAAGATAGTTCAGGATGGTAGAGATGCTGTCAGGAAAGCTAGGTACATACTGACCACATTATTCTCTTTCAGGGTAAACAATGTTATGCAAAGCACAGAAAAGGGGCATGAGATAGTAAGCCATACTGATTAAAGTCATGAGGAAAGGAAACATAGATTTAAAAAAAAGAGTGAGGGGGAGAAGATTGTTGAGTGCTTAGCAGCCAACAGCAATCCATGCAAGTTCATTCACTTTGGGCAAGTAGCAGAGATCTTATTCACTCAAATGAACATGTATGGATTCACTTCATGTCCAGAGGGAAAAAACCCTATATTTTGGTATAACTGAACAGCGTCTCCTTGAGCATCTCACTCCATGCTGGGAGGTCTGACGAGACATCTTTCTGCACAGTACTTCAACAGGTTAGACCTATGATGCTGCTTTGTCATTTAGTTAGAAGGAAGGAAAGAAAGTGAATTCAACCATCAGGCAACTTTCAGATTTGCTAATGAGACTTAATTTAAAATGACACTCTTCCATAAGATTGTTTATTCGTTCAGTCGCTTCCGACTCTTCGTGACTTCATGGACCAGCCCACGCCAGAGCTTCCTGTCGGCCGTCACCACCCCCAGCTCCCCCGTGGTTGAGTCCGTCACCTCCAGAATACCATCCATCCATCTTGCCCTTGGTCGGCCCTTCTTCCTTTTGCCTTCCATTTTCCCTAACATCAGCATCTTCTCCAGGGTATCCTCTCTTCTCATTATGTGGCCAAAGTACTTCAGTTTTGCCTTTAATATCATTCCCTCAGGTGAGCACTGGGTTTTTTCCCCCAGTTATTTCCACTTTCTCTAAAATTGTAAAATTATTGCTTTGAAAGGAAGAAAAACAGCTTATGGGATACATTTTCAAATAATCAAAGCAGGATGCCAAGATATTTTATCTCAGGATCATTTGTACCTGATTGAACTCTGAATATGTTCTGAGTTCAATTCAATATCCTAATATGTAAATAACTTAGATGGTTACAATTTATTATATTTGGAATTCTGGCTGGTGGGTTGCTTTCTTCCTTAGTTTTTCTAATTTCCCCTTTTTCTCAAATAAGTTCCTCTTTTATATCAAGTGACTTGGCCCAATTGTTTTAAAAAGGAATTCCTCATCAAATCCTTGTCACATGAAGACTACAGTTTTTAGCATGTGTTTTCACATGTGTGGAAGTCTTGAGTTTCTGGATATGAGGCCAGAACAATTAGAAGCTTTTTTTAAAAAAGCAAGACAGAAGGGACTGGTCAGCTGCAGAAGCATTAAATACAGAGATTAGCTGCTAGCCAGGATTCAGTGACAAGAATTTTATATATCCACTCTCTGTGACTTTCAAAGACTTTGTTTTTTTACCACCTTTCCCTAACTTGTTCTGTCTGGACAACAACAGATTGAAGGAGGTTTTGTATTATTAAAACTGACTGATAGATTACATTATGCATCACTGCATTACAGCTCTCTGTATCATTATACCATACCAGTTCATATATAAAAAAATGATTGGTGTCATGATGCCCCCTGTATTGCAAGCTAGAATTAATTTACGACCAATCATTTTTGGCACATTTTGCTTATTCAGCTGCTTCATTTTAGAGGGTCATGTTGTTCGAATGCCTGACCATCATCTTCCAAAGCAGCTACTTTACTCCCAACTTAAGAATGGAAAACGGAATATTGGTGGACAGCAAAAGAGATTCAAAGATACTCTCAAAGCTAATTTTAAAAAAACGTAATATCAGCATTGAGAACTGGGAAGCCCTAACTCATGAGCGTTTCAATTGGAGGTCAGCCTTTATTAATGGCGCTATGGACTTTGAAGAAGCACGAGTACAGGGTGAAAGGGAGAAAAGAGCTAAAAGGAAGGCACATCAGGCAAACCCTCATCATGACCGTCTCCCACCCGGAAACCTATGCCCTCGCTGTGGGAGGTTGTGCGGATCCAGAATTGGCCTTTATAGCCACTTACGGATCCACCGTTAAAATTTTACCTTTGGAAGACAATCTGACTCGGCTACGAGTGATCGCCAATGATTTAGAGGGCAAGGCTGCCACCTGCTGCACAGACTCATCTACTGCCTCTATTTTATTCAGCCACTGCCAATGGACAGTGTTCATACATGCGAGCCCATGGTTAAGAGAATCATTGTTTACTGAATTAACCCAATTGCTTGAACTGTAACCTGACCATACTGGCTGAGTTTGCAAGACACGCTAAGCCACAGACTAGCCAATGTTTTATCCCAGCATGTTGCATGAATCCAGCCAATGTCTTAAGCCACAGGTAACTGATTGGGCAGGCCAGGGATCTCCAAACAACTGCCAAGGAAACCACAGATGATGGGAGCAAAGTCAAACTAGTTCAGTGCATGCTAAACCTCCCCACAGCTGATGCTCAAGGGTGGCTGGCAAAGCATATGCATCAGAGGTGGCCAATCCGCTGCATTCCAATTGTTGCGGTCCTACAATTCGTAGTATTCCTAGGAACCATAATATATATATAGCGTATGATGAATACATGACAGAAGAGAAAGCAAATAAATCCACACACTCCACACAATTATATGTAAACTTCTGCAGGGATGAGTACAGAGTAGTCTCATAACTGGATGTCCAGTTCAGCTAACCAAGCGATCGCTTCCGGTATTACTTCGTGCAGATCTTCTAAGGAGCCAGGGAATGCACGTCGAGGGCAGTCTTGCACAATGTGTTTAATAGTTTGCATTTTGGCACCACAATCACAACAAGGAGAGTCCTTCCAGCCCCATTGATACAGAGCAGAGGCACTCCTACCAGTGTCACATCTGATTCTATTCAATTTCGTCCAGACAGAGCAAGGCAGGTTAAAACTGGGAGGTTTGGAAGAGGGGTCACTAATGACCAAGCCGCGGGGGAGCAACTTGGACCATTCCTCTCTCCAAGCATTCTTAGGTTTGAACTGGGTAGATATTAAGTGTATGGCTGTTTTCCAAGCTGGCCTTCAAGATTTCAATCTTGTGGTGGTCTGTGCTATATCCTGGTGAATAAAAAGGTTCCCCCCGCACATTTGTGCAGTTGTGTCCGACTCTAGGGGCCGGTGCTCATCTCCGTTTGTTAGCTGAAGAGCCAGCGTTGTCCAAAGACGCTTCCACAGTCATGTGGCCAGCATGACGCAAGCAGAACACTGTTACCTACCCACCAAAGTGGTATCTATTTATCTACTTGCATTTGCATGCTTTCGAATTGCTAGGTTGGCAAGAGCTGGGGCTAGTGCAGGAGCTCACTCCGTCATTCAGGACTAGGGATTCGAACCTCCAAATTTGCGATCTTCTGATCGACAAGCCTGGCATCTTACCCGCTGAGCCACCACACCCGATATATATATATATTATATTATTATATTATTATAATTATTATATTATATTATATTATATTATATTATATTATATTATATTATATTATTATATTATTATATTATTATATTATTATATTATAGAATAGGGAGAGCCTTATTGTTCAGCATCCTTGACCATAACCTGGCAAGGGCTTGTTGTCTTCTGATACAGGGTGCTATAATATTGCTGAGTAGAATGTAATGTGCCAGAAATAATGCACATTGTCTGGCGAAGTTGGACATCGACCATTTGCGTGTGGGGGCTGTTAAGCCACACGCCAGCACAGTAGTTGGCTGTGGAATAAATCAGGGCCAAGGCTGTTGTACGTAGGGTACATAACCATAATCAGTAAAGAGAGTTGCTGGGAATTTAGTTCAGCAATATCTGGTGTGCCACAGGCTGCCTAATTTTGTTGTATGTAGCTATAGGAAATTTATTATTAATCACCAAATTTATTATTATGTATATCAGTAGGTAATCTATACTGAGCAACTGCTGAGATCTAAGTGTCCTTATTTAAGTAGATACACGATCCATTAAAACAGGGGTGGGTAACTCGCAGCTCCTGAAGCCTTCTCTGACCATGATTGCTGAAAATTGGGGACATGGTTTTTTGCCATTATGAGGGGAACTTAACATGCATACAGAATATTGATAGAACTCCAAACTCTTCCACAAAATCCAGGAAAAAAAGCAAATAATCTTGATACAATCTACTGTGGCCCCCATGGTAATCCCAAATGCAGCCATCAGCAACCAAAGGTTTAAAAAGGTAAAGGTTCCCCCCGCACATTTGTGCAGTCGTGTCCGACTCTAGGGGCCGGTGCTCATCTCCGTTTCTTAGCTGAAGAGACAGCGTTTTCCGAAGACGTTTCCACAGTCATGTGGAAAGATGGCCGGCATGACCCACGCGGAACGCTGTTACCTTCCCACTGAAGTGGTACCTATTTATCTACTTGCATTTGCATGCTTTCAAATTGCTAGGTTGGCAAGAGCTGGGGCTAGTGCGGGAGCTCACTCCGTCACACGGGGCTAGGGATTCGAACCTCCGAACTTGTGATCTTCCGATCGACAAGCCTGGCGACTTACCCACTGAGCCACCATGCCCCTAACCAGAGGTTACCTGCTTCTAAATTAAAATGTCTCTATTCTTATTCTTCAGATCTTGCCACTAGGGAACACTGTTCCCTGCCTTCTTCTCCTGAGTGTTTATTTTTTATTTGCAAATATCAAACTTTGTTTTAATTACAAGGTACAATTCCTTAAATTTGATTATTTCATAACACTCCTATTACATAATGGTTTATCCAGTATTGCAAGTACTGTACAACCATAGGAATAATTAAAAACTAACCAACCCCAAATGTTGTCTTATTACACATTGAAGTCTGCCATGGAGGAAAGATCCTGAAGTGTAACCTGTGGGAAAAAACAAACTAACTAACCTGGTGGCTTTGTGCCAGCATTTCTGAATATGATCATATATTAGTCAACATGTCCATACACTTCACACTTCCCAGCATACAGTAATCTGAACCAAATTAGGAGCAGATTATGAAACAAACAAGAATGGATCCTCCCATATTATCAGAGATTACCAACATGTTGGTAACAACAGAACCAGTTTTTTCATGGTGAATATGAAGACAACACCCTGTAGTAACCTATGGCTGTGAGAGCTGGACCATAAGGAAGGCTGAGCAAAGGAAGATAGATGCTTTTGAACTGTGGTGTTGGAGGAAAATTCTGAGAGTGCCTTGGACTGCAAGAAGATCAAACCAGTCCATACTCCAGGAAATAAAGCCAGACTGCTCACTTGAGGGAATGATATTAAAGGCAAAACTGAAGTACTTTGGCCACATAATGAGAAGACAGGATACCCTGGAGAAGAAGCTGATGCTAGGGAAAGTGGAAGGCAAAAGGAAGAGGGGCTGACCAAGGGCAAGATGGATGGATGATATTCTGGAGGTGACAGACCCAACCATGGGGGAGCTGGGGATGGTGACGGCCGACAGGAAACTCTGGCGTGGGCTGGTCCATGAAGTCACGAAGAGTCGGAAGCGACTGAACGAATAAACAACAAATGAAGACAACAAACATCAAAAGGTAGAAGAAACTAGGCTTTGAAAATCAGTGTCTCTGGAATAAAGTGATATTCAAATGTTTGCTTGAATGGTTACTGACCAACTGAATAAATAAATGTCCAACTGAAAGATGAGAGCAATTATGTCAGAGGTTCAAAAATATTAGAATTAAAGCTGTGCCTTACAGCGAAATACTGCATAAGACAAATATTAACTTTCTCCCTAGGCAGTTATGCTGATCAAATAAATGGGTAAGTGATAGACATATAAATGATTGAGCACAGCTAATTTAATTCATCTGGAAGTTATAGCACTACTCCTATAAGCACTTAATGTGTCATTTCAGGCTTCAGTGCAAAACATAAATACAATTAATAGAGTCTGACAAGGAAGGCTTGTGCATACAATATGCCTGATCTGATTAGCAGCTGAACATTGGAATAACCTCGAAGTGTTGCACCATGACAGCAACAATGTGTGTTCAGCACTCTTAATCCAGATATCTCACAAATTTAAGAATATTAAGAATGCTTCCTGTAGATCAATCCAAGATCCATAGCATCAAAAGTTCCATCTCCAGCCCAGCATCATGGCTAATACCAACGGATAGTCTTTGTCTCCATAAAGATGTCTATTCCTTTTATAAAGCTGTCTTTAAAAAGGGTCTCCTTTATCTTTGGGGAATTCTGGGCACATTCAAACTTTTGTGAATTGGAATTTTGTGAGCATGTTACAGGCATTTCACCAAACGGGTACCATGGGAGGTTGCTTATTCACAAAATGGCTGCCATAATAAGTGGGACAATCACAAAAGTTATTTACCCAAAGGCAAGCTAACCAAGTTGCTGTCTGCTGCTGCCTCTAGGATCCCTACCCCTCAATGTTACCTTTTTGTGTCTTGGACAGGTGATCATGCTTCCCTACATAAAACATGGGGTGGCAGCAACTTCCTTTTTTAAAAAAAAAACTGTCTTAGGCCTGTAGTTTTTACTCTTGGAAACAAAATGATACTGGAAATTGGTGCTTTGCAACATGTCAGGCCTCTTTTAGGCTTTGATTAATGAAGAGCAAGTGTCAATATTTAAAATGCTACAGTGTTTCATATCAAGTCCAAATGACTAAATATGAAGCAACCTTATATATGCCATGGAAGCTCCCTGGGTGACATTGGGCCAGTTTGTCCCAGCCCCTTACCTTATAGGGTTCTCACTGTGGAGAAAATAGGAGAAAGGGGTGTTAGGTACACCAACTTGCTTGCTTCTATGAAATTAAAAAAACCTGAACATCAGGCAGTGTTTCCCTTCACTAAGTAATTGGTCCACATATATTATTGGGGCATGACAGGAATTGAATAAATTCCTAAATTCCAAGACTATTTAGTATTGTTCCAATACCCAGATCTGCCCTATAAACCTCACTCTAATTCAGTGCTTCCCAAACCTGGGTAAATTACCCAAACGACACACAAACCCATTACCCAATCACAACAGGGACGTTTAAATTGACTTAAAAGTGTTTCGCTTTCTGATAAATGGTTTTTGGTAATGAAGGAAAAAGTTTGGGAAGCATTGCTCTAATTAAATTAATTAAATTAAATTAATTAATTAAATCTAATTAAATTGTAGCTTCTTTGGTCTGCTGAGGCTGCTATAAAAACAGTGCTGAGAAACAATGTTTTCTATCCATACAAGAGCCATGAAACTGCTGGAACCCTTAGAATTACAGTACCTTTAGGGCCTTTCCTTTGTTGCAGCAAATAAAGTTGCAAAATTTAATTGTGTGTCATTTGAGATACAGGCCTATATGCCACCAGTGCGTATTAGATCGGTTATGCTCAAAACATTTCTTACACCCACATTCCTCTGGGGAATGAAAGAAGATGCAGACATCCTGCTAACAAATGTTTTGTCCATGGCCATCAGCCAGAATAGAACAATGGAGTCCTTGGTGCTCTCTGAGCCTTGTTGTTTTCTTGCAGACGTTTCATTGCCAGGCTAGGCAACATCTTCAGTGTGAAAAGGGAGTGGGACTTGCTCTCTGTTTATATACCATGGCTTGTCCTGCCTGTGTTGGTGGGAGTGTTGTACTCTCCATGGTAGTACCTTGATTGGGTTGTTGTGTGCTGCTTGGTTGATTGACTGAGTTAATAGTTCCTTGATTAGGGTCTATTGTGTTGTTTGATTGCTCCTCTGCTGCTAATCTTGGTGCTAATCCTTGCCTATCTGGTTGTGGATTGCTGGCCAGGAGGTGCTCTGGTCTTCTGGCTTTTCTATTGTCTCTTATGAATGGTATGTAAATGTTGTTTACCTCTATGTGTCTGTTGATGGCTGCTTTGTCTGAGTGCCAAGCTCCCAGGAATTCTCTAGCATTTTTGGATTTGGCTTGGTTTAAGATGCTCAGAGTTTCCCAGTTGAAAGTATGATTAAGTCTGTCCATGTGTTGTGAGATTAAAGAGTTTTTATCATGTCTTCTGACTGCTAGTTGGTGTTCGTGGATGCGTTCTGCTAGTCTTCTGCCAGTCTGTCCTACATAGTGGCTGCTACTATCCTTACACTGTATGTTGTAGATAACTTCTGTTTTTTCTTCTTGTGCTACTGGGTCTTTTGGGTTACTTAAGAAGTTCTGAAGGGTTTTGGTTGGTTTATGTGCTACGGTGATGCCATGTGGTTGTAACAGTCTATTAGTAGTTTCTGAGATGTTTCTGATGTATGGCAGTGTAATCCTTTTCATAGCTTCTGTTGGTTTTGCTGTGGTGGGTTGAGTGGTCAGGCCCTTTTTGATAAAGTTGTGTGGGTATCCATTTTGCTGGAAGATGCTATATAAGTGGTCTGTTTCCTTTTCCTGGTGTTCTGGGTTGCTGCAGTGCATTTGTGCTCGTCTGAATAGTGTTCTTACACAGCTCCTCTTGTGGGAAGTTGGGTTATTGCTTTGGTAGTGGAGCAGTTGGTTAGTGTGGGTAGATTTCCGGTAGACTTGTGTTTCTAGAATGCCATCATTTCTTCTACTGATGAGGATGTCTAAGAAGGGTAGTGTGTTGTTGTTTTCTTCTTCCCTTGTGAATTTTATTCCTTTGAAAATGTTGTTGATGGTTTCATGTGTTTCTTCCAGTTGATCCTTTTTTATTATGATGGTGTCATCTACATACTGGATCCATACTTTGGGGTTGTATGCGTGGGAGTGCTATCCTTTCTAGACATTGCATTACTATCTCTGCTATGAGTTCCGAGAGTGGTGATCCCATAGGTGTTCCTTTGATTTGTTGGTATATTTGTCCATCAAACTGAAAGTAGGTGGTGAGGCAGAGGTTGATGAGGTCCATGATTCTGGGTATTTTGATCTTGGTGTACCTAGTTAGGTCAGATGTGTTACGTAGAACTGCTGCCATGGATTCAATCACTAGTGCTTGGTCTATGGATGTAAAGCGTGCAGTGACATCAAATGACACCATAATTTCATCTTCATCTATTTTTAGGTCTTTGATTTTCTGGAGGCACTGTAGTGGGGAGTTGATAGAGTATTCGCTCTCCTCTGTGAGATGCCCAAGTTTTCTTGTAAGTTCTTTAGCTATGTTGTATGTGCGGGTCCCTGGTAATGATACAATTAGACGGAGTGGTATGTCGGGCTTGTGTATAGAACAAGTATGATAGTCCCACATTCACAAATAAAGGTTTGACCCAAACATTACTGAAATGTGGGGTAAGAATAGGTTTTCCCCTTGCCTCTTTTTTTCTGAAGTATTTGTTTAAATGGCGAAGTCAATTCACCCAATCTCCGTGACACAATTCTAAAGGCCACAACAGAGAAGTAGTAACAGTCTTTAATATTTTCAGCATAGCATTTCATTTTACATCCTACTGAAGATAAGGCTGTTCTCACAACAAATTAGAGCACTTCCCTGGAGTTATTAATTCTGGCTTAGTGCCCATTAGATAATTACACTACAGCAGTATATGCGTGATAGGGATTCATTCAATAGGCATTAACCTTGCAGAGCAAATTTATTCTTAAAAAGAAAAAAAGTCTAACTCTCTACCCATATTAAACATAATCACTGTGGGCAAAACTATTGAAAACACTACTACAGTTTTACACCTTGATTACTGCCCTGGTAAGTTTTTACTTTAACAACTCAGGTACCCTGCCCCTCCATCCCATTTATATATATTTGCAGTGCCCTAAATGTTGCATCCTTTACCACTTAATTATACATGGGTGATTTTTCATATCATGAAATTTTCAGGAATACAGATTTGTTAACATTGTAAAACTGTTCTCCATTTCATTTGTTTTCAGTTGACCATTGATGATCACATACAGATATAATGAAACTGAACCAGATTAATTAATTAATTAATTATATATATATATATATATATATATATATATATATTCCCTCAAATTAACATCACTGTTTGCAATTCAAAGGGTGTGTGTGCATGGGTGCATGAAAACTGTATTAAGCACAACTTGTTCTGCAGTTAGTCACAGCACTTTCCATTTCTAATCAAGAATAGAGTTTTATTTTTTAAAGCAGATTTGGCTTCAGTGATGCCAAAACTGCAGCAAAATTCAGAAATAGTGGCAAGGTTACCTTTTTTTGGACAACTATCATTTTATTTGAAATTACTCAGGTTTCACCTCCTGAAAATCAAAATGAAGCAAATTTTACACTTAAAGTAGCATTTATTATTGCCAAAAATATATGTACAATAGAAATGCTATCATTAAGAGTGTGGATCCCACGCTGAATTAGTTTTCAAAGTATTTTTAAGCTGGATCTTTTTGAACTGCACTATTGACTGCAGCTTTTATAGTATTTCCTCATCATCTGAGAGGGATTTGTTCCCACACAATTTCTGCTACTTTAGAAGCAAAGGGAAATAGTCTAATATTAGGGATGTATAAAAT
Source organism: Charina bottae (assembly GCA_023362775.1). Lineage (NCBI taxonomy): Eukaryota > Metazoa > Chordata > Lepidosauria > Squamata > Charinaidae > Charina > Charina bottae. Next base: position 31,899,302 of record JALMGJ010000001.1, read on the forward strand.
GTTCCATGCATGGAATAGCTGGCTTTAGGTGGCCGATGCCCAAACTGATATGCATGTTTTGGCATGATGGACTGTGAATTAGCAAACTGGAGCTGTTTTGTTTCAGGCAGAAATGATTTGGGGGGAAGCAGGAAACATGATAAGAACACTGGCATCTGAAGGGAAGGCAAGCCCTGGGCGAATCAGCAAGAAAGGCAGGCCAGTGCTATATGCCAGTCTGGAATGTCAGCAGTGGCAAAGGAGAGGGAATGTGCTAGGAAAATGGGGGCAAGGGGCATAAGTATATGCCCTACTGGCAGTGGCTGAAGGGATAAGCGCTGGGAAAGGGTTGTGTGGTACGTGTGTGTGTGTATGGACAGCATATGGTGGGTATCACCCCTCTTTCCCTTCCTCCCTCTCAGCTGTTCCCAGTATGGTGAGATATGCCATACTTGGAACAGTTGAGGGAGATCAAGGGAAAGAGGGGTGATACATGCCACCTAACCCTACTTGGCCCATTTGGATTTTGTTTCATCTGAAACCCAGAATAACCAAAGCAGTTTGGGTTCTGCTAAACTCTGGCTGATATGGAACAGCTCAACGGAACACTTGGATTACAATGGATTGTTCAAAACAAAACATTATTCCTGTTTCATGCACACCCCTACCTAATATGGAGAAATCAACAGATGTATCTCATAATTTATATTCCCAAAAGAGGGTTAGAAGTTTTTTTTCTTGAGCACCTAATTATATATAAATAACATTACTTATTAACATAAACAGATTATGTCGCCTTATGACCTCTTGAAATCTAAACTGCCACCATCAGACCTTCAAAAGGAAGATGTTATTTGAGCTTTCTAACAACAGTATTTGCTTTCATTCTTTTCCTTTTTTATTTGCTGTCTGTTGTATTTGTAAAACATAGTTAACTAATGAGAGTTTTACTGGATTGTGTATAAGTCTGTATATACAATCTTTATATGAAAAGCACCCAGGCATTACATTTCACACCACTGAGGTAGTACTTTCAGGATTAATACGCATTAGTCGTGAAACATTCCTCAGATCCTGCAACTGCTTAGCAGGCTTTCCAACACCTTCCTCAAATCTTTTTTCCACAACAGGAAGAACAGTTTCATAAAGGAAAGATGCATTTTGCCTGATGAATGCTTTCTTCTCAGGGTCCTGTTCACACCGTAAACTGTAATCAACATGCTGGATGGCCACAAGGATTATCTCCATCAGGCTTTCTAGCAGAACCATATGCAGCTCTGGGAAATAGAGTTTGAGAGCTTCCTCCAAGAAGGCCATGGTCTGTTTCGTGAAAGCCACAACTGTGTAGCTAAGATTCACCCAGCAGTCATCTCCAGTGTACTGGTCAAAATTGGTCACACCACAGCTCCTCATTTCTTCTCTAAGCTTTCCTAAGGCTTCTGGTGTCATCAAGTTCATTCTCCTCCACATCTCCTCAGAGTTGCGATGTTTTGTGGCCTCGATTATGATGTCTTTGTAGCTCTGCAAAGCCCCTTTGATATCCTTTACTAGTAGGGCATGAATGATGAAGGTCAGATCCAGACCAATATCACTGAGTTGCTTACAGTGTTCCATGGCCACCTTCAACAACAAGTGACATTATTAATTTAATTAAACCTTAAGAAGTTGCACAACACAGAGAGATGGTAAAATAATCTTCCTATTAGAAACATTAGAGAAAACTAAAACATAACTTAAACAGGACTATTTCAAAACTGATCTCTGCACAGCCTCACAGTGCAGATCATTAACATGTAATTGTCTAATCCAGGGGTGGGCAACTTTTTAATCAGTTGACAGCCACACTTCCTGGGCGAATTTGTTGCTGAATGTCAATGGGGGAAAGAGCAAGTGGAGCCAGAGCTAAAAAATTTCTTTTTCTGAAGTTGCTTTTTCTCTCTTTCTGATACCATTTTTTAAAATTCTTTCTCTTTCTGACAATCAAGCAGTAGGCATTAGAGAAGAATGTCTTTTATCAGTGGTCTAAACTGATTATTTGCAAAGACATTTTGAAATTAAACTGTGGACTGCTTGTGATCATACAGACATAGATTGCCCATCGTTACTTTAGCTGTTTAAGCAATTTTCTTCTTCTCTTCTTCTGCTTGTTTTTAAAAGAACACTTGATAATGATCCTTCAATCATATTTTACATGAGCCTTGCATTTTGTCACTGATCTTCTTGACTGAAATATGTAGCAGTGATCCCCAGGAAAGCAACTAAAAAACTTTTCTCTCTCTCATGAGGATATAGCATGATGATGCTATTATCTATAGCATAGATAATAGGCTGAAAGATGAAGGGGAGGATGGAAGAAAAGTTATGGATGCTGTATATATTTCTAATTCACAAAACGGTTCTTTTCTTCCAGTTCCTTGTTCAACACAGGGCACAAGCAACTCAAAATTTGTATATGGCTCAAAAGAGGCTTTGTGCCACTCAATAAATATGATCAGAGACTGCCTCATGATTAGAGCCTGCCTTTCAAGATATATTATAAACTTAAGTTTCTTATTCAACCTGCCCACAAACAGAGGAAGAACTGGAATCTATGAATAGTTTAAGTTTAACTGGAATCTATGAATAGTTTAAGCCGCATTCTTGGCTCTTACTGCCCTACCGAACATTAAGCACTATGCAGATCCTAATCCAAGTAACATTATTTGTGCTAAAATTTAAGTAAAAGTAACAAAACAAGGTTGCTGTAACCATCTTAATTTAAAACATACCACTGAAACTAACTTGCTTCATTCGTTTAAAAGAAACTTATTTTCCAGTAACTTATACTGAAATATGTCCTTAATGTTAATGCCAGTACTGAAATGAAATCAGTTAGAAAGACCAGTTTCGTTTCCATTACTGCCACCATTCAGGTCAACTGAAAAGAATAGTCTGTATTCCATTTCAGTCTCTTCAGAGATAAAAGACATAAATCAAAACTGACAGCAGATGGCATGTGTTTGTATCTTTTTTTGGACAATAAAGAAACAACATCAGATTATATGTAGGCTCTAAATATCCTTTTTCAGGTAAGACAGGATCTGTGGTAAGATCCAGTTGCACTACAAACGCAGTGCATATGACTAAACTTCTCTCTTCCAAATTTTAGAGGGTGAGTCTGTTTACCACTAGCAGAACTGGAAATTCAAATTTTGCTGTCTTCCAGCCCTTTTACCAATTGGCCATAGGCATTTTGTTCTGTGTAACAAACAAGATGTTGCATGTGCATTTCTGCTCTCCTCTTGTGTTGCATCTATGTGTATATCTGCACTAGAAAGCACCAGCATATACTCCATGCTGGTCATATGATGAGGGAAAAGGACTTGATCAGCCACTACATTCCAAACCACTGCCCAAATACCTCCCCCAAAGGGATGCACTAACACACTTTTTCAGGATTTTATTCCATTCTCCCTCTACTTACCTTTACACACTCAGCAGCAGTAGATAAACTCTCCTTACTATCAAACACCTGCTTGCTAAATGCATCTACAAACATCCGCAAGGTAGACCGAGCCCAGACAACAAAAGCTGAATAGCACCCACTATTTCCAGCAAAGTCTGTCTCAAACTCTCTTGCAGTATCTAACAGGCTGGTAAAGAAGACATGACAAAGCTTGTGAATGTACAGCAAAGTGGCACCTTCAATGCGCAACTGTCGGATGGCTGTGTGAACAGCAGCTTCCCTATTCTTCAAAAAAAGTTCACATGCCTTAGTTGACTGGCCCAAGCGAATGAGCTGGGAAACAGCTCGGCGGGTAGCTCTGGGCCCTCCTCGGAGAGATCTATCTGGAGACAACTCAAACACAAGGACCTCAGTGAGCTGTCGGACTCTTTCATCCACCTTTGCTCGCAGCTCTCTAACCATCTGGGTCACAGGTTTGTCGCCCAGATATTCCTTCAGCTTGTCTAACAAATCAACTGCCCCTTCAAAGTCTCTCTGAGCAATGCAAACATCCAGGTCTTCCGGCAGTTCCTGAATCCATTCTAGAGACAGATCCACCATTTCTTCTTCCGGTGTTGCCTCCTCTTCCTCCTCCTCCTCCTCCTCTTCTTCAAAAGGATTAGAAGTCTCAGCAGGCATTGGAGGAGCCCGTGCTGGGACCTCCTGCTCCAGCCTTCGTTTCTCACTGAGAACCCGATTCCTTTTTGCCTCCTCCAGCACTTCCAACCACTCTTTCTTGATCTTGGCATTCTCAGCTTGGAAGATGCGACTCTCGGGGAACATAAGCAACTTGAACATATCTTTCATGGGGGGGTTGTCCTTGACATTAACCACAGCCAGCCCATCAAGTGGGTAAAGGGCATCATAACGATACATGCCTCGCCGGTTGGGCAGCCATGCTGCCACCAGCAGGCAGTCATTCATAAGGAAAGCATGCACTTTCTGGATCTGCACCATGTGGTCAGCATCGTACTCCACAAGGTCCCCATTGTACACTAGGTACTTGCCAGGACTCTCTGGAAGCAGGTCTCGGCAGCCCTCCACTTTCTCCAGGAGGGTGGTGAGAGTTCGCTGCCGGCCCTCCTCGTTGGCCGAGGCGTCCTTGCCCGAGAGAGGCAGGAAAGGGTTCGTGTGGGGGTCGGCGGCGGCGGCAGCTCGCCGGGCGCCCGCGACAGCCGGGTCCTCTCGCTCGCCGGTGTTGGCCTGCAGCAACAGAGCCTGGGTGACGGTTTCCATGATGCCCTTCTGCTCCGTGAGGATGTGGCTGAGCTGGTACATCTCGCTCTCCAGGTAGCTGATCTCACGGGCCGTCTCGATGAACTGCCGGTAGTTCTGGTAGACATTGCGCTTGAGGCTCTGCGCCGTCTCCTCGCTCAGCGCCTGAATGCGTTGCCGGTGCTCCTGCAGGTCCCGGTCCCCATCAGACTGCTGGGACAGCTGTTTCACGTACTCCTCAGCCGCGTAACTCCCGGATTCCAGCTGCCGCCGCAAGCGGCTAGCACCACCGCCGGCAGCCACCTCGCCCAAAGAGACCGCCATGTCCGAGTCGGAGCAGCGAGAGACCGAAGACCAGAGAGGAAGGCCAACGAAGGAAGCACTCCAAACGGCGCCTGCGCCGAAAAAGAACAGGTTCCCGAGGATCTTCAGAAGTCAGGAGAAGAGTTTGCGGGAAACGTAAACGTCATGGAACGGCGACACGTCGCTCTCCCTGTCGCACATTACCATAGATGTATTCTATAGACTGGGTTTCACTTCCGGATGTTTGGAGAGATGCGCAAGCGCTTTACACCATCAGAGGGTAATGAAAAAGGGGCTCAGACGAGCTTCGAAAGGCATGAGGCTTAGCGCATGCGCCAGTTTGAAAAACCGCTCCTGGGTGGTGAGCCGCAGTTGCTGATAGCTCGGGGGTCGCTTCTTCGAGACACGATGGAAGAGGACTTCTTGTTGGCCCTGCGGTTGCAGTCGGAATGGGAAGCGGAGGACGAAGAGGTGCCGGTTCAGACGACCTCCTCTGATCTTCCGCGGCCGCTCTCGCTGATGGACGATGCCTGGGAGCTGCTGGATCCGAACCCCGATGTGCGAGGCCTCTTCCTGCAGTTCAACGAGACCCTCTTCTGGGGGAGCCTGGCGGCGGTGGAAGTAAAATGGAGCCCGCGCATGACATTGTACGCTGCAGGATGCGCCGGGGAGGGGGAAATAGAGGCATCCTTAAACGGGCGCCCTCCAGGTGTGGTGGGACTATCACTCCCAGAATCCCCTGCTGCTGCTGACGATCCTGGAAGTGGTAAAGCAGAGCACCAGTGGAGGAAAGGCTGCACCGCGGGCTCAGGTGCCAACCAAGGTGCCCTTAGAGCTGCTCCGATCACCCTTTTTTTTTTAAAAGGGAGAGCACATCCATCCATTAAAAATTTGTAAAATGTAGTCTGATAGCTTAAGTTACAACCCTGATATTTCCTGCTGGTTGTCTTGCAGGTATGATTCTGGTGAGGTTTCTTAGCCAGCCAAGGTTGAGTTGCCTGACCGCAAGAGACACATTTTTTACCTGACAACCAAGCAGGGCAGGCATAAAAAAAACAGACACAAATTCTGGTCTAGATCAATGATATCAGCAAGATTTTTGTACTTGAATCTTGGATTTTGATCTACCGCAAACTATTAGGATGAGGTAGCAGAATGAACTATGCTGAGAAGTGTGCTGCTTTTGAACACGTTTCTACTTTTCTTTCTCTAAAAAATTTCCTCTTACCAGAAAACTAGCAGATCAGAAGGGATGACTGTTCTAGTCTCATTCCGCTTTGGTAGATTTCTGCTGTCTGTCGGGAAACAAAAATGCACAGCTTGTGCTTTGCCTTCTAGGTGTGCTGGGCTGTGCTGCTATGAAGGTCACGGTGGGATGTGCTCCATCCGACTTAGTGAGCCACTTTTAAAGTTACGGCCAAGGAAGGATCTTGTGGAGGTGAAGATGGCAAGATGGAATTCTTTCTACAAAGATGGAACGCAGGGTGTAAATTTCTTGCAGCCAACTTCTCCAATACTGATATGAATACAATTTAAGATAGAATCTCTTACCAGTAATTAAACCATATTAATATTATTTCTATCAAAGCAAAGCATTAGGCACTAAAACCCGCAATTAAAGCTTCATTTTTTTCCATCACGAGCAAGTAGTCTAAAAGTGGTTGCCAAGTAGAGATGAATCCGGAGACAGTATTCTCTCTTATTAAAGCTGTTAACTTTGCCATTTGGGCCAAATCCATTAATTTAATAACCCAATCTTCCACTGTAGGTATATGTGGATATTTCCATCGTTGTGCATATAAAAGTCTTGCAGCTGCAATCATATATAAAAGTAAATTTCCATGTTGTTTCTCTAACTCCTTCTCCATCAACCCCAAGAGAAACAGTTCTGGGTTGTTTTTTTTTGTAAGTTCACTTTTAGGATCTTTTAAATAATAGTATATATTTGGTCCCAAAATGTTTTAGCCTTCTCACAGGTCCACCAAAGAAGATAAAAAGTTCCTTCCCCCTGTAAACATTTCCAACAGACATTCGTTACACCCTTATACATTTTTGACAACTTATCAGGGGTTAAATACCAACGATAAATCATTTTGTAAAAATTTTCTTTGAGATTATAATTCAGGGTAAATTTCAAACCTTTGTTCCACATATTTTCCCATTGCTCCAGCATAATACTATATCCAATTGTATTTTAGCTATATATTTTGAAACTGAATAAAATATATTTTTTAAAAAAATAATTTAAAAAAAAATTCTTGCAGCCTGACGTGGTTGAATGCACATATACACTATGGAATATATTTTGTCAGTAACAATCAGATTTTGAAATATGCTTAATAATTTAAGGATAATAGTAAGACACCTAAATGGAGCAAGTGATCATATGAATAGCCAGATCTTTGTCTATGAAACGAGTACCTTCATTAATGCCTTAGTGCTCTGTATGGTTACAGAAGCTCAGTACTGTATATGTATAATAAATGATTTTTTCCCTAGGAGTTAGCTCCCACCTTCTGTCCCAGCAGGACGAAGTGTATTTGCTGCAAATAAAGATGATAATCTAATTCTACACAGACAGAAGCAGCAATGGGTATTGTAAAAATAGCAGGGAGCTCCTATGTAGTCCTATGTGCCTTATTTCTGAACTATAGTAGTGTTTTACTTTCTTTTATAATGGAGTGAGAAATGTCATGTATGGAAAATAGACAAATCCGAGGTGTACTTCCCAGTCTCTTTCGTCCTCATTAAAACCCATGAGTTATTTTGACCAAGGTCTTCTCTTAGTTATTTGGATTTCACACAAGGAGATACAAAATTCTGTTATTATGCATGACTTTCTATTATAAGGATGGAGACCCTCTGGTCCATGGCTAGAGTTGGCCAAGGCATCCCCATCCAGCCTGTCTTGGTTTTCATGGGAACTGCTCTCTTCCTCCATGATTGTTTCGTGAGAGAGGAGCAAGTGGCCCTGCTTAGTTCTCTTGTTTAGCCCACTGATGAGACAAAAAAGTTCCCTAGGTCTGTTCTATCTGCTTGGTAACCACAAACAGTTCTACAGAGCTGTGGAATAAAAATGCAAAGTTAAGACAGTTTTATGAATTCCCATCATCAATCAAGTACATTTGTACAAACCTGAATTGTAAGCACTAAATTTCAGAATTCACATCATATTTTTGTTACCATATGGGAGATAAACAGAAAGAGAGGAATTTCTTTCCAAAATATGGATGTGCAATTGTCTTTTGTTAGAAAATGGATACTTTATGTAATCTATTAATTCATTTCAGACTCTCTTGCATGAAATGATTCATGCCCTGTTGTTTGTCACTAATAATGACAAAGATCGTGAGTCCCACGGCCCAGAGTTCTGCAAACACATGCATCGGATAAATCGCTTAACAGGAGCCAATATTACGGTAAAGGCTTTTTGTGATACATAGACTTATTTTTATTCTTCAAGCACAGGATAAGAGACTGCATGATGTGATGGCAAGCCAGGTCATGGTGTGATAGTACACTTTAGCAGAGTTGATATTTTCAGCCAATCCTCAGAGTTCTATTATTAGCAGATGCAGTTCCATCTTCTGGGTTGAGGGCAGCTCATTGAACTGAGAATATCCCTGTGGAATTCTGACCTGTACTGATCAGAGAATGTGTTTTGAGTTACTACAAATCAATCAGGGTCTACCCAAAGGAAAGAATAGAAGTAAGTGAAAGTGAAACAACTGCAGGGAAAAAAGTATGAGTCCTGTATAAAAAAGAAGATAAATCTCTCCAACAGAATGAATGGAAAGTGGATTTAAGGAAGTTGAGAGAATGATACTCAATATGTACACAGAGAAAAAGAGTTGTAAACAGTGTAATCAAGAAGGGCAAGGAATAGTTGAGATGAAAAGAGGCAGAGGAAATGCAAAGTGGAATAAATTTGGTTTTGGAAGTGAGTGAAAAGGGCTAAATAATGAACCTCCAGTAGAGTGACTGGAATTAACGTAAAAGCAATGTTACGATTTTGGATGAAACTAAAGGAACATTGGAAGGAATATTTCACATATTTGTCAGGGTGCTTGTTTATTGTGAACCGCCCAGAGTTCCCCATTGGGGGAGATGGGCGGTCATACAAATTAAATAAATAATAATAATAGTAGTAGTAGTAATATGCTGAAGTGTGAAAGTCAAGGTATAATAGTAATATGCTGAAGAGAGAAATTGAAACAAATGCTATAAACGTTAGTGTCCAAGAAAAAATTGGTGAAAAGAAAGTTGAAAAATGGTAACACAGCATGTATAGATGGAGTAGCTGGAAAAATCTCTAAATGTAGTTTGGTTATGGATTGGCTGTGTGACTTGTTTTAAATGAGTGTGAAGACTGATTCTGCCTGACAATTGGAAGAATGTCATTATTATTCCCTATACAAAAGGAAAGTTAGTTGTGAATGTAGTATGAAAATGATACCTTTGTTGTATGAGAACCTGAATGACTTGTGTGAACATTAAACAAATTGTATGTTGCAGCAAGGGGCTGTGAAGCTGAAAATCAAAGATGAAGACATCTTTGTTTGACAGGTGAAATGGTTTGAACAGTTGCTAGTTTTATATATATATATATATATATATATATATATATATATGTATGTATGTATGTATGTATGTATATATATACATACACACACACACATACATATACATATACGTATACTGAAAAACTAGAGCAAGTAGAAGAATGTGTGTACCTTCATAAATATTTAATGAAGGTGGCAAAATGGATAGGCATGTAATACATGCAAATGCTGGTAGAAACGTATGTAGTCTGTAGCAAGGAATGAATGTTTGCTGAAAGAAGTGAAAAATAGCTGTGTTTAAGAGTGTGGCTTTTGCCCACTTTAGTCATGTGAAAGTAAGGATTGGGTATGCAGGAGAAACATAAAAATTGAATGTAGTGAGAATGGGAAACTTAGTGTTCTGAAACAATAGATAGGGTCAGGAATGAATGGGTGATGAATTCATATGGACTGCATACTGAGTCAGTAGTATGAAATAAGTACATTGAAGTAGTTTGCTTATGTAGAGAAAATGAATGATGATCAGTTTGGAAAACAAATATATGAAAGAAGAGTAAGTAGGTGTAGAGGAAGTGGAAGACCAAGAAAGCAGTGATGGGGTACTGAGACCCTCTTAATTTCTATTTCTCACTCCTTCTCTGCACTCTGCATTAACACTGCTTACCCTGAAGGAATAGTATGACAGATGTGTATGTATTTACATAAAATGAAAATGAAAGTTTTACACTTGATTTTTTCCCCTCTTTGGATTAATTTTAGATCTATCATGAATTTCACAATGAGGTGGATTTCTATCGTCAGCACTGGTGGCGTTGTAATGGTCCATGTCAAAATAGAAAGCCTTATTTTGGCTATGTAAAACGTGTAATGAATAGGGCACCATCTGCAAATGACTTCTGGTGGGCAGAGCACCAACAGAGCTGTGGGGGGACATTTACCAAGGTCAAAGAGCCCAAGAACAGCTCTAAGAAATGCAAAGAGAAAGATCGTCAAGCAAAAATCCTAGCTGATGGTACAGGTATGTACCTTCTTTTGTTCTTTACCAACTGAGTATCAGCGTACGATATATGTAACTATTCTGTAAGAATAAACTAAAAATATTAACTGGAAAGCTACTTAAAATTTTTCTCAACAGTGCTGATTAATATTTTCAAGTATATATAATTGTGCTCTGTATAAAAGGAAAAAGCACTGAATATCAATTTTCTAGATGAGGGCGATTTCAGCTTAACTTGAACTAGTGATTTGGATCCTAAAAGCAGTTGGAACAGAATGAAGTTTCCATAGGAGACTTTCTCAATGCCTCCACTCAACTCCACTTTCCTTTCTGAAAGGGGTTAAGCTAAAGCACAGCCGTAGTACATGTTTGTCATGCAGGACACAGGTTCAGTTCTTGGTTTTTCCAGGTAAGGGCGGAAAAAACATCTTGCCTGAAATCCCAGAGATCTACTGCCATTCAGTGTCGATATGGGACAAGAATAAATCAAGGGTCTGAGTTGATACAAAATTGTTTTCTATGTTCCAAATAGCGATGGACAGGGTTTGTGGGAGGGGATGCTTGAGGAGGCTAACGTCACCTGAAATCACTAGATACATCTGCAGCATTTTCAAAAATTCATGCCCTGCACTTCCCAGGACTTAATCTCTTCCTTGTCAAAAGAGTTTTCTGATCCTGCAGACAAGCTATGAAAGGAGCTGGAAGAAGATGAGAGAGTTCTGTCATGATAGGTTCTTCCTGCTCACACTGTTTTTTGGAACAAGACAATGTCTGCTTTGAAATACTATTTTGCTGCTGATAGAACTGCTTAGTGCGATCTCAGTTACTGTGTACCATACAAACCTTAGTAAAATCGTTTTCCATCCCAGTATCTTTAAATAGGTTTATAGTGAATTCTGTGTGTGTGTAGGCTTTCAAGTCAGTCTTGATTCCTGGTAACTACCTGGACAATCCCTGCAGTTTTCTTGGCAACGTTTTCACAAGTGGTTTGCCATTACCTCCTTCCTAGGGCTGAGAGTGAGTGACTGGCCTAAAGTCACCCAGCTGGATTTGTGCCTAAGGTGGAACTAGAACTCCTGGTCTCCTGGTTTCTAGCATGGTGCCTTAACCACTATACCAAACTGGCTTTCTACTGTAAAAATACAGAAATTAAATTCCACATAAATTAAAATTTATTTATTTATTTATTTATTTTATTAAATTTATATTACCGCCCATCTCCCCTAACGGGGACCCTCATTGTGTTCATACTGCATATTGGTTTTGCAGAATTTTCACTCAACAAATGCAATTTTACGGCTGATAATCAGCCAAAATATTCTTGAACCCTTACAAGCTCTGTTTTTTCCTCCCTGCCTACAAGTAATCCTACTAGGTTCATTTTGCAATTACATGTGGATACGTGAAGCTATTTGGCACACTCATTTGAATTACTTGAGTGAAAAGTGGCTGTTGTGGGTCTTCCGGGCTGTGTGGCCGTGTTCTGGAAGTTGTGGTTCCTAACGTTTCGCCAGCATCTGTGGCCAGCATCTTCAGAGGACAGGAGCACAGATAGAAGCAAAATCTCTGTGCCCAGGTAGAGTGGCAATGTTCTATTTATAGAGCTAAATTATAGGAGATTAGGTGGGGTTTTTTGTTGTGTTGAAATGTTAACGAGTGGCTGATGAGCGTGATTAGCATGTTCATTGTGAGAAGTATTCCCATGTCCTGGTGGTTGGACTGAGTTCGTTGACCTTTTGCAGGCTGTGTTTTTCAGGACTGGTAGCCAGGTTTTGCTAATTTTTAAACTTTCTTCTTTTTTATTGTAACTGTGCTGATGTTTGTGAATTTCAATGGCTTCTCTGTATAATCTGGTGTAGTGGCTTTTGGTGTTGTCCAGTATTTCTGTTTTCAAATAGGATTTTGTGTCCCGTTTGCTTGAGAGCATGTTCAGCTACTGAAGATTTTTCTGGTTGCTGTAGTCTGCAGTGTCTTTCATGTTCTTTTATCCTGGTGTGAATGCTTCGTTTTGTGGTTCCGATGTATACTTGTCCACAGCTGCATGGTATGCGGTATACTCCTGCAGCGGTGCGGGGGTCCCTTTTGTCTTTTGCTGATTTTAGCATTTGTTGTATTTTTCTGGTGGGTCTGAAGACTGTTTGAAAGTTGTGTTTTTCCATCAGTTTTCCCATGCGGTCAGTGACTCCTTTGATATAGGGCAGGGATACTTTGTTTGTGGGGGGCTGTTTTTCTTCAGTTGGATGTTGTTTTCTTGGTTTGATGGCTCTTTTTATTTCATTCTTGGAATAGCCATTTGCCTGTAGGACCCAATTCAGATGGTTAAGTTCATTGTTGAGAAATTGGGTTTCACAGTTTCGATTAGCACGATCCACCAAGGTTTTGATCATGCCTCTCTTTTGTCGTGGGTGGTGATTGGAATTTTTGTGTAGATATCGGTCCGTATGGGTGGGTTTTCTGTATACTTTGTGTCCTAGTTTGAGGTCCGGATTGCGTATGACCAGCGTATCTAAAAATGGAAGTTTGCCATCAGTTTCTTTTTCCATGGTGAATTGTATATTGGGGTGGATGCCGTTTAGGTGGTCCAGAAATTTCTCCAGTTCTTCTTCAGTATGACTCCAAATTGCGAAGGTGTCATCCACGAACCGGAACCAGACTGTTGGTGTAATGGGTGCCGATTCCAAAGCCTGTTTTTCAAAGTGTTCCATGTAAAAGTTTGCTATGACTGGGCTCAGGGGGCTTCCCATGGCAACGCCATCCATCTGTTCGTAGAACTCATTCTCCCATTGAAAGTAACTAGTTGTTAGGCAGTGTTGAAATAAAGCTGTAATGTCTTCTGGGAAGATTTGCTTGATGAGTGCCAGGGTGTCCCTTACTGGCACCTTGGTAAAGGTGCCAGTAAGACCCGGAAGACCCACAACAGCCATTGAACTCCAGCCGTGAAAGCCTTCAACAATACATTGAGTGAAAAGTATTTGTAATAGCTGAATTTTATTTGAACTAAAGAACTTCTGGTGTATTTTCAGAAAGAGCTCATGGAAGCAGCATACAGAACATAATTCCTTTTACTGGGAAAGGATATATCCTTGGAGGGAAAAGAAGTGAATCATCATTAGAGGGAGCTGTGAGTCCAAACATCATTAAGAGCAGAGAACTGCTCCAGTCACAATATAATTCACCTGCTGGTTCATCTAGGTCAAATCCTAAAAATGAAATCAGGCTTGAACAAAATATTTCCTGCACAACTGTTTCCTCTCAAAACAGTGATGAGAATAGCTCTGCTTCTAGCATCACACTTCCTAGATTTTCAGTTGCTAACCGTAAGGTTTACACTAATGTTAATGGCTCACCAGTTAAAAACATTTCTTTGGGTGGAAAAGGGTCAGAATCAAGTTCTACAAATGCTCTCAGGGGTATACCCCACAAACGGCCTACAGAAAACAGCATTTCTGTATCAGCTACAATGACTCCAAGATCCCAGTCGCCATCTCAGAGAAACAGCAGCACCCATAATGGTGGGCCACCCAAACGGGCCAGAATGGAAGATTCAGCTGCATTTGTCAACTATTTTTTAAAGAAAGGAGATCTCAAGGAGACTAGTTCTTCTGTGAATAGTATGGCTAAACCAGCAACCTCAAAAACATCCACTAGTGACAGTGACCAAAATAGAAACGTCTGTTGCCCAGTCTGTCAATCTGAAGTTTTGGAAACCAAAATCAATGAACACTTGGACCTCTGCCTCTGAAATCTTTTAATGTGATTTTAATATAATGCTGCTTTGCTCAGGATTTCTATATCTGAGTGTTTTATGTATTTTATGGAGAAGAGTTTACATTTGACCTGATTTTGGGTATGAAAGTTTCCTCATTTTGAATGAAAGTTTTTTCTCAACACCTATGTGCTAATAACACAGTTGACACTTAATGCAACACAGCCTTGAGAAAAGTGTGTTTCTAGGAGACTGTCTCATCAATTCTATAATGATCCAAACTGATATTTAACACAAGGAATGTGTAAGGTAAGAAACTAGAAGAGTTATAGTACATGCATTTAGTTCTGTATCAGATTTAGATCCAGATCTAAAAACCTTTGCTTTTTATATTTTAGAAAAATAGCTTGCTATTATAAAATTTTCAATTTTTCTTTGGCCAGTTTTGTTCGAAGTTTAAACAGTAAATGGGAAAAAATACAGTTTATGTGTATGTATACGTGTAAGAGAGAAAGAAATTAGATTGTTTTTCCCTGAACTTGAAAGCTGATGTTATATAATTATAGTAATGAATACTGGTTACTTTTATGATTGCAGTCAAAGAGGTAGCTCACTAAGCTCTTGCTGTAAATTATGATGTCCACTTCTTATCACCAAATTTATAGATTTTGGCTGGGCTTCCAAAGCTTTTTTAAGTTCAGAAGGGTTAGACCAGTGTTTGTCAACCTTGGCAGCTTGAAGATGTATAGACTTCAACTCCCAGAATCCCCCAGCCAGCATGGAGTTGAAGTCCACACATCTTCAAGCTGCCAAGGTTGACAAACACTGGGTTAGGCTGATGATGATATCTTGTCTTATGCAATTTTTGATCAGGCAGATGTTCTTCTGAATCATAAACACATAGAGAAGGCTACATCATATTGCCATTTCATTTATAAAGTGCCTATTAGAATAATGCATGCCTATTATTTGTTCATAACATTTGAAGCTTATTTCCTCTGAGATGGAAGTATATTCTTGAACACAGGTGGGCAGCTTAAGATTGTTAGCCATTTGTACAATTAAAAATAAATAACTTTTCAGAAATAGCACCTGAAATAGAACTTATTTTTCAAAAATGAATTACGGATTTCATAATCTGCCTGTGCTGTGCTGAGAACTTCAGTGTAACGTGTTATAGGTCAGTTGTGTTTTGACAATCCAATGTAATGCTCCTGTACTAGCTTTTATCCTTGAACAGCAATGTTGTTATAGGCAGGCAGACATCTATGTGGGCTATTACTGTTGACTGGAATACCTAAAATAGGCCACTGTTGTGAAAGGAACAGCAGCAGCAGCCTTCAGTTCCTTGTTCATCAGAGATTTCACCAGCCTGCTGGTTGCTGCTCCTTGTCATCACCCAGGAAAGAAGAATCACCCATATATGGATGGAAGAAATTACTGCTGAACAAGTGACAGATAAGTGACCAATAAGGAGAGCAATTGTTGCTTCCCTTGGATGTCCACCTGTCAGGGAGATAATTGGTGGTGGAGGAGGGGGCTCCCTCCAGGGTGATAAATGCATGCACAGTACTGAATCGCTTTGCTTTCCTCCCAAGAGGCTAAAGAAGGCCCCGCCCTAGTTTCATGGGCCTTTTCTCTGAGCATCACCAATTCATTTCAGTTTAGCTGGATTCTGTCTAGCAGAGTAGAACAATAAAACACTAGAGCTTTTACAATCAAGTCTCAGCGTGTTCCTTCACTTGAAGTCAGGACACCACCTTTCTCTATAATCAGAGTAGAGTAGTGGATCAGTATTGACTGCCCTTTTCTAGGGGCATCCTAACTCAGTATCCCTGTCCTCCTGAAGTACCATCTATCAGCCAAAGATTAAATCAGGCCTCAATTCTTATCACTGGGGAACAAGATTGGGATTTCAGACAAGATCAAAGCACATCTAGTTCCACATTTTGTTATTGCAGCAGCCAACTTAGATGCCGGTGGGATACCAGTGGGAAATCCACCAGGGAGATACGAATGCAACAGCAGCCTCCTAACAACAGGTATTTGGGTTACCACTTGCCTCCAATAGTGAGGCATTGATAGACTTCAGTGATGCAGAGAAAAATAGAATACAAGCTGAAATATTTTTTATTTCTCTGTAGATGTACATGTGATCCAACTTGCCAAATGATGAACTGCTTGCATGGAACACTTTTACCAAGGCTTTAAACATTTTGGTAGTAGTGTGATCATCTATAAATTTGGAGTATTTGTTAAAAAAATGGTACCATAAAATTTGCTGGGTTCAATTCAAATCCCTATTTGAATTTTTTTGTAGCAATTCTTAACGTTTGCAAGAAAGTGTCAAACTGAAGGAATATAAGTAAGGAGTCAGCTATTTCTTCCTGCAGAAGCCCATACAGTGAGTCATATCCCCATAACATGCAGAGGAACAAAGGAGCAAGGTGAATGTTGCCAGCTCACATGCCTTAAGTAACATAAAATCCCCAGTGCAACATTAGCTTGAAGACCAAGAAATATCTTTGCTAGATTTGCCTGTAAACTGGTCAGATCTGAAAAATGGAACCCATAATTACTGCAAATGATATGCTGAAAAGTTTAACTGACACTGGAGTAGTCGTCTACCATTGCACAGGTCAATATTGCTTATACAGATAGTCCTCACTTAATGACCACAGTTGGGACCAGCAGCTCCATTGCTAAGCGTCGTAGTCATTAAGCAAGACATCACATGAATATGACGGACTTACCTCTGTGGTCGTTAAGTGAATCACCCAGTCGTTAAGCACATCACAACTGTGACTTGTGATTTTACTGCTTCTCCATTGATTCTGCTTGTTGCAAGCAGTGATCACGTGACCGCAGGATGCTGCAACAGTTGTAACTGCCCGCCAGTTGCAAAGCCCCTGAATCTCGATCTTGTGACTGCAGGGACACTGCAATAGTTTTAAGTGCAAGGACTGGTAAAGTTACTTTTTCAGCACCATCATAGCTTCAGAGGGTCGCTAAACAGGGCAGTCGTTAAGCAAAGACTACCTGTTCAATAGTGATATACATGGGAGAGTTGTCAAAAGGAAATATTTCTCTGATCACAAAAACCATTGTTTAAAATGTATTAGAAAACCCTACACAAGGCACATCTGGAGAAAAAAGAATAAAGCATTTGAAAAAAAGTATCTACCATTAAACACAGGGGTGGCTTTATTATGCTTTGGGGTTGTGGAGCAGCCATACATACCACATCAACCATAAAACAACCATGAATCAACCATGAAAAATATATAGATAGGTTTTGGAAGGGCCTTCACAATCCTGACTTGAATATTACTGAAAATCGGGGGTGCAATTGTAAGCATGTGGTACATGCAAGAAGCCCTAAGAATTTTTGTGAGCTTGAAGAGTTCTGCACGAAAGGGGTAGGAAAAATGTAAAATCTGCCAAAACAAATGCAAGTTGACAATGCTTGTGTCCACACACCATGAATCATGTTTTGTTAAATAAACTACAATTTGGCTGGGTTCACATAACACTCTAAACCAAAGCTACACTAGGTACATACAACAAACTCCTAACATCAACAGCAGATACACACACACACACACACACACAGAAGCACAGGATTGCCCCCAAAAGCTGGTTGGATCACAGGATTAGATCAAGGAGCAAATAAAGTGTTAAAGGAATATACAAGAAGTGCCAAAAACTATGATTAAAAAGCTCACAGTAGAGTATTTAGGTAGGTAGAATATGAAGCAACTTTAAAAAGAAGAATGTGAAGAAAACTCTGAAGAAAACCATGGTTATAACCACAGGCATCCATGAGGGGGCCAAGGGGTTGGCAAATGAAGAACTGTGTCATGATATGCAAAAAACTACAATTTATGTAGTTTTTTTGTACAATTTTGTAAATAAATTTTGTAAATAAATTTTGTACAATTTATGTAGTTTTTTTACTTTCATCAGACATTGCAATACAAGTATGTAAGGATGGAGTTCGCATCATGACATTATGACATCATAACCGCCCAGGGTCCCTCCTTGTGGGGGAGATGGACGGGATATAAATGTAATAAATAAATAAATAAATAAATGACATTACCATGTGAGTCAAATTTTTGTTATAATCTGTACTGTAGATTACATTCTATGCCTTTTTGGCAATGTAACTTGAACATAATTACTGGGTCTAGTATCCACCTGAATTCAATTATATTGCTGATCTAACAAAAATACATTAAACAAGCTTAAAACAAGCCCCTAACGGATCTAATCCAACTTATTCAAGTAACTGATCTAATTTATTCATTTTTAATGTAACCAACAATGTAGATATAGTAATTATGAAGAACCTCCAGGGATCTATTACACTGCATAACAAGAATGTCACCCCTTTACATTTAAAAGGCAATCTGTTGCCAAGAAATGGATGTACAGTATATCATAGCCCAAAAGGCTGCTAGGAGACTATACTTTTATACTGTAGTTTTTTTCATTTGCATTGTATTTTTACAGTTGTTTTTATATGTATTGTTACATATTTGTATACTTTTATAGAGGGGTTTCCACAAATATCGGAAATAATAAAAAATACATCAGAACATAAATGTCTGTAGCTTGAATCATAGACATATCAGAACATAAACCAAGACTCTTGCATTTATGTGTCTTCGAAAGATATCTGCATATTGTTTTGACTTAAGCTTTTTTAGTTAAACACACCAGGCCTGACCCTTTGTAGTAAAAAGATGGTCAGAAAATTAAATTTCTCACAATTTCTCTCGCCTTCTGACAAGTACATGTGTATGTATATATGTAATGTCCCTTCCTTATGGGATGACTAGCCTTGAAATGTCTCCAGATAGCACATTTTGCTTTTGTGGATTAGAGGAGGCAAGGGCAGGCAGAAGATCCTGCTCTGTTTACCTAGTGATTGTGAATCTCTGAATTCAGTTTGTGTGGATCTACTCCGAATACCTATCTACATCTCTGAACCAAGAACTGTCTGTTTACAACAAGGGAGGCACTGAGGTAGTATCCACCTTAGTTGAGATAAAATGTTTACAATGGTAGTGTTGAGTTACTAACAGGCCACAGCACTTTTCTCCCTCCTCTGCTTATTTGCCCTCAGCCACCTCACTTTTAAAAACAATCACAGCTAGATTAGATAATTAAAAACAGGGTTTATAAATAAAGCTAACAGACTTTTGACTACAGCTACAATGTCACTGCCTGCTAAAAACAGACACACTCGCGCACACACAGTTTATCAGATTACAAATTAGTTGCTGTGGAATAGGCTTTAAAAATGTTACATAATTACAAAATAACCACATTGTTTCAAGAACTTTTATAATCTTTTAATTAGATTAGCTTTACAAGCAACTTGAGAGCTCTTTCAGTAAGGAACACTGATTTTCAAAAGTTACATGACTTTATAATAAATCTGCAAATGAATCCTGAATTTCTTTGCCTGCTAGATAAAAGTCTTGTTTTACAGCTGGCTAATGTCATGAAATAAAAATAGCATCATGAAGCTTTATCTTTAACCAGGACTAAACAGATATACAGGCCATAAGACAGTTTAAAAATAGTCTGAAACAGGTTTCTGTTTGGTGATGCCCCAGGCTGAAAATTTAACTGACATGAACTGTTTTTAAATGGGCATCGGAGGCCCAGTTTGTTAACTTTTGTAAATAATGGAGATATCCAAGAGATTGTATATCTCCCCAGCAAGCACAAATGTAAGATGCTTATACCTTTGAATAGAGGGACAAAAAAGTATAGTCTTAGGTTTGCATTTTTAACACATTAAACATAATACAAAAGCAGTTAAAAGTTAGGTTTACTAGGCCTAAACTGGGCATTGCGCTGCAGACCAGTCAGTAAAGAATTGACACTCCTTGGCCAGGCTTGTAGAGGCACTTAAGAGCAGATGTGTTTTCTTCTGATTTACCAGGATGAAGAGAAAAGCCAAACCATTACAAGTTTTGACAGCTAATAAGTAAATTTTGGAGAAGGGAACAGAAGGGAACAGAAACCCCAGACTTTTTTTGTAACTTTCCCCAGGATGCTATCATAATATTGAATTTTCTCCCTTCTGTCAATGGTCATTAAGCACAATTCTTGTTTTTTCATGTTTTACATGAATAGTAAGGTTTTTTTTTAATAAAAATTACTGAGCTTTCCATAGAAAAGGACTCTTAAGAATATAAACTATACAGATGCTAAGTTGTACACTGAGAAACATTTCTGTACACTCACTTTATTTTGATTAAGTGAGGCAAAAAGGGATTGGTGATGCTATTTGTAAGGCTGGGAGAATTTAAAAGCTTCCCCCTTCAGGGGAATTACATTTCAGCAGAAAACTAAAATAAATTTCACATAGCTGGTGAATGAACTTTATTGTTCCTCACTACTTTTTTTTCAGAAACATCAGACCATTGTAAAAATTTCTCCACAGTATGAAATCCTTTACATATTAAGCCTGCAGTGATGCACTTCAGTCTTAATGTATTTAATATACCCTTGACACTATGTTAAGAGGATCAAGGGGCTAAACAGTAAATGAGGAGGGATACTAACGCTTTGAGAGAAAACTTCATCTCTGATTTCAATTTGCATTAACTTACATGTAATGAGAGAAGGCTTTGAAATGAGTTAAGACAGATCTCCCATCAAGGTAGTAGAAAGGGTGTTGGTACATCTAAAAGCCTAGAAAAGCCCTTACAGTTTAGGGATTGAATGGTATTTGTGGACAGAATCCACCTAGTAATTCATCTGCAGAAGTTGCACAAGAGCACAGCTTTTCTTTGAAGAACTGCATTTCCATCAAATGGGTTCACAGATGAAGTTCCCAGTGGAGTATACCCATAGTGTTCAACACTATGACAGTACAGATAGTGTCAAGTTCACTTAGTGGCCAGCCAGTCACTTAGAAAACCCAAATGAGACAGATTAAAAATGGTTACTTTCCGGATTCAGTAAGTAAAGCCATAGACTTAAGTAACTGACAGAAAGACAGGCATCTGTTTCATGTTAAGTTTCAGAGAGAACACAATACAATCAATCAAATCAGTATATGAAAAAATGGGTTCTTAGATGATGATTAAAGTGCTCCTTATTGGACTTTAGGTGAAAAGACAATCATTTACTGGCAATTTTTATTTAAATTAAGTTTTATGTGGTAGAATAATAGGGTGAATAGCAGATTTACAAAAATAGATTAAATGCTACTTTGGAGAATGTTTGTTTTGTTCAATTTTGATCACCTGAATCTAGTTATACAAAATTATTTAAACTCAACATTTATCACTTTTTTAAAGAGGAAGATGAACAGCACTGAGCTGGATGACTGAATGTCAAAATATGAATGATAGAAAACCTCTAATGTCGGGCACTTCATGTGTAAACTGTTTCTTGTCAATGCTTATCTTTACATTAGCAGTCACAGGACTGGAGTCACAATCATGGAGTACAATGCTTCAGCAGTTAAAAAGCCATTTGATGCAACATTGAAACCCATTGTTTACTGATTCAAAATCTTGATTTGGTGTAGATTTTCTTTTTCTTATTATTCACATTCAAAAGTTAATAGATATCGCCAAAGTTTGATGAAGGTGAGGTGAAAAGAGCCAGGATGTAGCGTATGGAACTGTAGATCAAAGGCTTTACAAATGTTCTTTCCCATTTGAATCAGAAGGTTTATTTAGTTCAACCCTCACACCTTTTTCACCTGCAAAAAAGGGAGGGTATTAATATGGAAAGATGGTACTGATACAAGGGCTGGAAATAAGTTATAATTTTCCTTCTATTAAACTTTAAAACAAAATATCATGCATATTTTTAAAGCTTCGCAATGAATGCCAGTTTGAAACCAAGTTAAGTACACTGAGCTTCCTGTGGCCCATCAAGGGTCACTCCAGAGAAAGCCATTTAGATGCCTTTTCATGGGTGGTACTAACTTTTATTTATTTATTTATTATTCAAATTTCTACCACCACCCATCTCCCCCAAAAGGGGGACTCTGGGCAGTTTACAATAAAGTCAACAATTAAGACCATATAAGCATAAAATTACAATAAAACGACCAATATAAATAGAGAATAAATAGGTATAAAATCCAAGTGACGATCTCATTCAATAGGGAGGGCACTACTTTTAATATATTCTGCTAAATAATTACTAAGGCTTGTATCCAATAAAAGCCTTCAGCAGATAAAATTTCTTCTCTCGGTTTAGTAAGACATTTCTGAAAGTAAAATGTGTCTATAAGCGGTTACATCTGGTACAACTTTTTAATGTACAAAGCACTTCCAAATTTTTATTTTATTTGTTCCTATGGTAAGTCTCTGCAGTAGAAAACTGTACCAAATACTATATCTTGCAAATTAATTAATTATTAAAATGATATATTAACTAGCAGGACATACTGAATTATACAAAGTTAATAACTGCATTTGAAAGTTCTACAAAGAAAACAACATCAAGGTACATCTTTATATTTGGCTTTTGAATGTTAAAAATATTTTTATTATATTATTTTGTTACATGTTATAATTACCACAGCATGTTAGCTTTATTTTTATGTTATTTATTTGTCAAATTTGTATGGCCACCCATGTCATGAAAAAGTGACTGGGCAGCGTACAACAAGACTATAACAGAGTTAATAGATAAAAAAACAATTATTAAAAAATTAAAAAAACACAAAGCTAAGAGAGAACAGCAGATGTTAATAACAATGGAGCCACCTCATTATCTCACTGGTCCCCTCGGGCCCCCAGGGCTGATGGCATAACCAGGTTTTGAGGGACTTCTGGAAAATCAACAGGGATGGGGCCAACCTCACTTCGGGGGGGGGGGGGATGTTCCATAAAGCAGGTGCCATGGCAGAGAAGGCCCACCTCCTGGGATCTGCCATATGTAGCTCCCTAGCCGACGGGACCCGTCGCGTGCCTCTTCTGCCAGATCTGATGGGACGGACAAATATAATCGGGGAGAGGTGGTCCCTCAAATAACCTGGCCCCATACCATGTACGGCTTTAAAGGTAAAAAACAGCAACTTGAATTGGACCCACTGGTAACCAATGCAGCTTGCAGAATAGAGATGGAAACAGTAATGTGTGTTGTTCTAGAGACACACATAACTGCCCGTGCCGCTGCATTTTGCATCAGCTGAAGTTTCCGAATACTCTTTAAGAGCAGCCCCATGTAGAGTGCATTACAGTAGTCCAATCGAGAGGTGACTAGGGCATGAGTGACTGTGAGCAGAGCTCCCCGATATAGGAATGGGCTCAACTGGCGCACAATATGAAGTTGTACAAAGGCCCTCTGAACCACAACTGCCACCTGCTCTTTGAGCCAGAGACGTGAGTCCAGGAGGACCCCCAGGTCTGTCTGGGGTAGTGCAACCCCATCCAGCATTAAAGATGGCATACTCCTAGAACCGGCAGGCCCCAAAACCCAAAGCTACTCATTCTTGCCAGGGTTCAGCTGAAGCCTGTTGTTCCCCATCCAGGCCCTCACAGCTTCCAGGCACCTGGATGACATCCACGGCATCACTTAATTTGCCTGGGGCAGAGATGTATAATTGGGTATACGTACCTCATGTAGATGTTGAATAGAAGTGGAGAGAGCACCAAACCTGCGGCACCCGAGACAGTAGGGCCCGAGGGCAGGATCTCCCCCCCCCCATCACCACCAACTGGAATCGACCCTGGAGAAAGGAGGTGAACCAGCACCACACAAGGCTGCCCACCCCCAAGCCTCTCAGTCTATCCAGAAGGATACCATGGTTGATGGTATTGAAAGCCGCAGATCGGTCAAATAGGGCAAGAATGGAGAAACAACACCCATCCTGCCCTTGCCAGAGATCATGCAAAAGCGTGATCAATGCTGTTTTCATCCCATACCCGAGTCTGAATCCTGACTGAAAGGGATCCAAATAATGTGCTTCATCCAAGGTCCTCTGAAGCTGTTGAACCACCACCTTCTCAAAAAAGGGGAGGTCTAGCAATGGCTTCTTGAGGAGGGGACGAACCAAGGCCTCCTTAAGAGGTAAAGGAACCCCCCCCCACTCAAAGAATTCACCACCGCTAGAACCCACTCACATGACACACACCCCCAGCCGCTTTAACAAGCCAGGAAGCGCATGGGTCTAAAGAGCAGGTGGCTGAGCTCACCAACCTAAGGACCCTGTCCACTTCCTCAAGCCCAACAGGTTCAAACCGTTCCCAGATATCCAGGCAAGACTCCTTCCCAGGCATCTCCCCCAGACCTGCAACAAGGCCAGCATCCAACTGTGAGAAAATTTGAGCGATTTTGTTTGACAGATGCTGAAAAAATTCTTCTGCGCACCCCTGCAAGGGGTTCTCCGAGCCCCCTCTACCCAAGAGGGCATGTGTCACCCGAAAGAGGGCTGCAGGACGGCTATCTGCAGACACAACAAGGGCAGAGAAGTACTGATGCTTCACCGCCCTTACCGCTGTAAGGTAGACCTTAATAGCAGCTCTAACCTGTGTCAAGTTCGTCCCTTGTTGAACGCCAGCAACACTCTAGGCGTCTCTTCTCTCGTTTCATCTCCCTTAACTCTTCCGTGAACCACAGGGAGTGATGGGATCCACGAGAGGGGAGAGGTCGCATAGGCATGATCCAATCCAAAGCCTCAGCCACCCCCGTATTCCAAGCAGCGACCAAGGCTTCAGATACACCGTGCAGCAGACCAGTAGGAACAGCCCCCAGCTCCCTCTGAAACCCATCCGGATCTATCAGTCGCCGGGGACAGACCGATCTAATAGGTCCTGCCTCCTTGCAGTGGATAGTGGCGCTAGTGCAGGGGTGGGGAACCTTTTTTATGCCAAGGGCCATTTTGATATTTATAACATCACTCAAGGGCCGGGGGCGGGGTTTGCAGGCGGGAGCCAATTGCACGGAAGGGGCGGGGTTTGCGGGCGGGAGCCAATCGCACACACTGGGGGGCCGCCACGCTTGCTACCTTGCCTGCCGCTGCCGCACCTGCTGCAGCGCCTGCCACCACGCCCCTGCCGCGCCCGCCGCCACGCCCATGCCTGCCACACCATGCCCCTCCTGTGCCCGCTATCGCGGGCCAGACCAATTGCTTTTGCAGGCCTTATACGCCCCGCGGGCCGGACGTTGCCCACCCCTGCACTAGAGTATCCCATGTTAATCAGGGTGTGATCTGATCGTGACAGGGGAGACACCAAGAGCTCCCCCAATTTCAGATCACATAGCCACTGCTCCAACAGGAACACCAGATCCAGTATGCGACCACCATCCCGTGTCAGGCTCTGGATGATCTGGGATAGGCCCACAGCTGTCATGGTGGCCATGAATTCCTGAGCTGCCTCAGATCCCACTCCTAGAGAAGGCAGATTGAAGTCCCCCAAGACTATAAGTCTGGGGAACTCCATTGCCAACCCAGAAATGGAAACAAGGAGCTCAGGCAGAGAGGTTGCTATGCAGTAGGGAGGCTGGTACAGCAGCAACAATCTCAATTGATCCCCAGAGCCCAACTTAATGAACAAGTTTTACATCTGGTGACCTGTGGTACAGCTCCCCCGAAAGACATAAGAGATTCCCGGGTGACAATCACCACACCTCCACCCCTGCCCCAGGGTCTCAACCCGAAACCCAGCTGGGCATATCTCCGAAAGGACCACCCCCTCTTCCAGACCCAGCCAGGTCTTGGTGATACATGGCAGGTCGACCCTCTCATCAACAATTAAATTGCAAATGAGGGAGGCCTTATTACAGACCGACCTGGCATTTAGAAGCAGCAGCTGAAAGCCAGGGCCTCTGAAAGCCTGCTGACTTGGTTGAGCAGCTGGAATGTGAGACCGGTACATTGGTCCCGCATTCCCGGAGATTGGCCTGCTCGTCTCCCACCAGATCTCCCCATGCCCATCACCACCATACCACCAGAATCTTGGTTGTTGAGTGAATTTGTCGTTAAGCAAGACTCCCACATGACTACTTCACTCAACGACAGCAATCCCAGCACTCCTGGTTGCGGTGATTAAGCAATCTCCTGGATAGTTAAGCAGATGGAGCAAAAGAACTGCCTGCCGAAGGGTTTCCCCTCCCCTCTGTGCAGGAGGGGAGGGGAAACCCTTCAGCAGGCTGAAGGAATGAAGCTCAGATCCTGCCATCTAGCTACTGCCAGCACCTCCAGAATCCCAGCATCCTGGTTGGCCTCTTTCTTGTTAGAGTTATACTCTACTTTTTAGTCAGGATTGCAAGATGCCTTCTTCATCCTTTCCCCCACAACAACCACGTATGGTAGGTTGGATTGTCATTCAGTGAGCTTCTGCACTGAGAGGCTATTTGAATTTGGGTCTCCCCATTTTAATGGCTGGATCTCTTTTAAAGCAGTTTTAATTATTTTGTTCTGTCTTTTGTACTGTTAGCTGCCTTGAGCATTTTTTTTGTAGAAAAATAGGATATAAAATCAACAGATTAATAAGCAAATCAGTAGTGTTAATTCTGACAATGCTAGTCATTTGACAGGCAGTCAGCAAACAGAAGCAAACAGATAACTTTTAAGTGTTGTTTAGCACACTAAAATCTGCAAAGTAAAATTTCAGGACTCTTCAGAAAATCAAACCAACTGATGCTCATCTTTTTAGAAATGATGCAATGAGCCGATTCGAAGGCTATATACCTTTCCATTTCCCCCTATTCTTACACAGCAAAGGTCAGCTAATAAGCAATTTCTAACACAAAGAAATATTATCCTATTTTTGCCAGAGTAGTCAGTTTTAGAAAACTATATTTCTAAAGTTCATATTGTTTGATGCTTTTAATGCCAGTGACAGGACAGCAGTAGATCAATTTCTATGCTCTAGATTACACTGTGATTTGATCAATCACAGTCTTTAAAAATAATTTAGAATAGTCCTACTAGACTAGATTCAAATAAGAAATTTGTAAATCACTCAACAAGAAAATATGGGGAAATTAATTACCTGTTAAGTATTTTACTTTTGCACGGGCTCTTTCATCTGCATCAAAATACCACACTGTTATTGCGTACCTTTAAAAGAATAAAAGAGGTGAAGTAGTAATGCTACATTAAAATCATGCTTCTGTTAAAACTATTTGAGATTATTTCTCTCTGTTACACTTGAAAAGTACCATACCAGAACAATTTTGTCAGTTTTACAGAACTATTTTCCCCTTATGTGGTGCCCATGGGTACCATGATCTATCTTAGTTTATATAAATTATTAGGCAACTAGTCATATTTTAAAGTGAAGCTCAAGATGCTTGCTGTCTTAATTTCTCTAGAACTGAAACCTTCGTAATTTATGGAAATTCATTTTTAAATCAGTATCAAAAGAAAAAAATATTAAAATATCTTGTACTTTTGCTAATTAATGCACTTCAAAATAATTTTCACCAGTCTACCTATTCTTAATCAAAACATTTGAAAGAAATTCCCCAGTTACATCATGTACTATGATTCCTTAATTTCTCAATTTATAATTGAAATGGTTTTTTACTTTTTACCATAGTATTAGTTAAATTTGTGATTTCTTGATCGTCTAGGAAAAGTTACTTTCCATCCCCAAATTTTCTTAATGTCATTTCTATAAGTACAACATTCCCCAATATATGGATTTCAACTCCCAGAATTCCCCAGGCAGCATGGCTCTTGCTGAGAATACTTGGAATTGAAATCTACACATCTGGAGAGCACTAAGATAAAAGAAGGCTGTTTTAGCCTTTAAAGAAATAAGTAACACCCTGAGAGATTCAATTATTTACCTTTTATGCAACCTCTGAAATGTTTTATGACATTTCAATACAAACTTCTTACATCTTGAATCAATTCAAGATTCTGTTTCAGCAGCCTTTCCAACTATCCTCCCCCAAGTCTTCTCAAAATATTTGGTAATCTCTCTCAAGTTTAAATTGTGCAATCTGCTTTTGTGCTCTTATGTTTTCCAACTTTGCCATTGGATCCTTTACATTGAGTTATAGTCGTTTCTTGTGCATACTTTTGTTTGTATGCAAACAGACCAAAATAAAACAAAATATTTCCTGTTATTTGACTTTCACCTAAAAACATGTCAGAAATTGTTTTCAATATATCTTCTAATTCCTTCTTTTAAAATAATACAACTTAACCCATTCATCTATAATTTATCTTAGTTTTCTTTTTTGTGTGAATGTTTGTTCCTTATTTGACAGAGGAAATGCCAAATAAAGAATGTTTGTTCCTAATTTCACATTTCCTTTTGAATATTTGTTCCTTATTTGACAGAAATTTAAATTACAGGAAATCTAATGGCTATAGTAAATTTAATGGACAAATGTGGGAGGGGGTTGCCTGTTAAAGCCAATGCCCATTAAATCACATGTTTATATATTGTATATACTTGTGGATAAGCCCATTCGCAGATAAGCTGACCCTTGCAATTTTCACATGTTTTAATTTTCACAATTGGCTTATCCGTGGGTGGCACATTTTTCATGGTATTTTGGTTAAAAATTCAAGGGTCAGCTTATCCATGGATGGGCTTATCTGCGAGTATATACGGGTACTTTAAAAAAGTATTACTGTATATACTCACAGATAAGCCCATCTGTGGATAAACCGAACCCAATTCTTTGGGTGTATTTTGGAACCTAAAATTCTTGGCTTATCCGCAAATACATATGGTAACCCAGGAAGCCACAATAGTAAGTAGGAAAGGCTGGTGCACATTATCTTCCTACCCTCAGGAGCTCCTAGCATAGCATATCCCACTGGACCGCCCACCCTGATCTTTCCAGAATTTTGTCTAGTTTTCTCTCAATCAAGACTGATGACCCCACATGACATATTCCAGTTCAACAGATTTTGTCCATTAAACCCAAACTCCACTAAAACAAGATCCATTAAATTAAGGGTTCATTATTGCAAAATAATAAATAATCCAAAAGTCTACATGGTTATTTAACATATTTTCTACAGTTCTTAAACTGACAGACTTTGACTCTGATGACCCACAAATAATACCAGCATGGTAGACCCCCAAATTGCAATGAGCATTTCAAATATTTAAGGAAGAAGTTTTATTCACCTGTAACTTTCCAGAAAGCAATTAATACATTTTTGAAAACTAAAACAGCAAGTTTTTAACATATTTCCATATCCTTCTATGCTTCTTTAAAATCTGTATGTATGATTCATTCATCTTACCTTGTAGCAAATGCAGGCTGCACTTCATGAGGGTTGCGACGATCAGACCAGAAGAACAGCAGTCTATCAAATTTAGGTTCAATATCAGCAAACTGGGCTTTGCCTTCTGGAAATATTCGAAGAATACCTCCACTTACCTTGAAAAATAAATCCAACAGGAGTTCACATTTTTTAGCAGCTATCAGTAACTATAAGACATTAACATCACTACAAATACCTTCTTTTAAACTCAATAATTAAATCAAGTTAGACCTCCTCCTCATTGTGAAAATAACTCCAACTATAGCAATGAAATCTTTTTTGAATGCTATAAAATGAAATAATATTACTTGACAGATCGCTTAACCCACTGTATCACACATAGTCACTAATGAGTATGTTTGGATGCGCATCTATGTATTCACAATTGGAACTTCTGTGTTTAAACTAAGAAACAAAGTGGTAGGAATAAATAGTAGAGTGCCTGCTCTACTAATGCATGCAAGTTTATTATCTACTAAGACAGATAACAATAGTAAATGGCAATGCTTCCCATCATTCTTCAAGATGAAACATAAGTAACAGGAAATTACAGTTACAAAGAGCCTAATAAGATACAAATTAGGCTCTGGCTGTCTTTCCAGTGTACTTCCAAAATTTGATTCTTCCCCCCCCCCCAACATATACAGTACATCCGGAAAGTATTCAGACCCCCTTCACTTTGTTCAATTTTGTTATGTTGCAGCCTGATACTCTCCAGCAAAGGAGATCGTTACCTTGTCGTGGTGCTGGAGCTTGAGCACCTCAGTGAAACCATGAGCTAAACCGTGAAGGGACACCCAAGATGGGAAGGTCGTGGCAGAGAGGTCAGACTAAATACGATCCCTGGGGAAGGTAATGGCAACCCACCCCAGTATTCTTGCCATGAAAACTAAATGGATCAGTACAACCAGAGATATGTCGGTATACCATCGGAAGATGGGACTCCCAGGTCGGAAGATGGTCAAAATGCTACTGGGGAGGAACAGAGGATACGTTCAACTAGCCCCAGATGTGATGACGCAGCTAGCTCAAAGCCGAAAGGACGGCTAGCGGCCGACGGTGCTGGTGGTGAACGACGAATCCGGTGTTCTAAAGATCAACACACCATAGGAACCTGGAATGTAAGATCTATGAGCCAGGGCAAATTGGATGTGGTTATTGGTGAGATGTCAAGATTAAATATAGACATTTTAGGTGTCAGTGAACTGAAATGGACTGGGATGGGCCACTTCACATCAGATGACCACCAGATCTACTACTGTGGACAAGAGGACCACAGAAGAAATGGAGTAGCCTTCATAATTAATAATAAAGTGGCTAAAGCAGTGCTTGGATACAATCCAAAAAACGATAGAATGATCTCAATTCGAATTCAGGGTAAGCCATTTAACATCACAGTGATCCAAATATACGCGCCAACCACAGATGCTGAAGAAGCAGAAGTAGATCAGTTCTATGAGGATCTGCAGCACCTACTAGATAATACACCAAAAAGAGATGTTATTTTCATTACAGGAGACTGGAATGCTAAGGTGGGTAGTCAGACGACACCTGGAATTACAGGCAAGCATGGTCTGGGAGAACAAAATGAAGCAGGACATAGGCTGATAGAATTTTGCCAAGACAACTCACTGTGCATAACAAACACTCTCTTCCAACAACCTAAAAGACGACTTTATACATGGACTTCACCAGATGGTCGACACCGAAATCAGATTGACTACATCCTTTGCAGCCAAAGGTGGCGGACATCTATACAGTCGGTAAAAACAAGACCTGGAGCTGACTGTAGTTCAGATCACGAACTTCTTATTGCAAAATGTAGAATCAGACTAAAGAGAATAGGGAAGACCCACAGATCAGTTAGATATGAGCTCACTAATATTCCTAAGGAATATACAGTGGAGGTGAAGAATAGATTTAAGGGACTAGATTTAGTAGATAGGGTCCCGGAAGAACTATGGACAGAAGTTCGCAACATTGTTCAGGAGGCGGCAACAAAAAACGTCCCAAAGAAAAAGAAAACCAAGAAGGCAAGATGGCTGTCTGCTGAAACACTGGAAGTAGCCCAAGAAAGAAGGAAAGCAAAAGGCAACAGTGATAGGGGGAGA
This sequence comes from Charina bottae, assembly GCA_023362775.1. NCBI lineage: Eukaryota > Metazoa > Chordata > Lepidosauria > Squamata > Charinaidae > Charina > Charina bottae. The sequence continues at coordinate 31,930,888 of JALMGJ010000001.1, forward strand.
TATGCCCAATTAAATGCAAAATTCCAGAGGTTAGCCAGAAGAGATAAAGAATTATTTTTAAACAAGCAATGTGCGGAAGTGGAAGAAGACAATAGAATAGGAAGGACAAGAGAGCTCTTCCAGAAAATTAGAAACATCGGAGGTAAATTCCAGGCAAAAATGGGTATGATCAAAAACAAAGATGGTAAGGACCTAACAGAAGCAGAAGAGATCAAGAAAAGGTGGCAAGAATATACGGAAGATCTGTATAGGAAGGATAATAATATTGGAGATAGCTTTGACGGTGTGGTCAGTGAGTTAGAGCCAGACATCCTGAAGAGTGAGGTTGAATGGGCCTTAAGAAGCATTGCTAATAACAAGGCAGCAGGAGACGATGGTATCCCAGCTGAACTGTTTAAAATCTTGCAAGATGATGCTGTCAAGGTGATGCATGCCATATGCCAGCAAATTTGGAAAACACAAGAATGGCCATCAGATTGGAAAAAATCAACTTATATCCCCATACCAAAAAAGGGAAGCACTAAAGAATGTTCAAACTATCGAACAGTGGCACTTATTTCACATGCCAGTAAGGTAATGCTCAAGATCTTGCAAGGTAGACTCCAGCAATTCATGGAGCAAGAATTGCCAGATGTACAAGCTGGGTTTAGAAAAGGCAGAGGAACTAGAGACCAAATTGCCAATATCCGCTGGATAATGGAGAAAGCCAGGGAATTTCAGAAAAACATCTATTTCTGTTTTATTGACTATTCTAAAGCCTTTGACTGTGTGGATCATAACAAATTGTGGCAAGTTCTTGGTGGTATGGGGATACCAAGTCATCTTGTCTGCCTCCTGAGGAATCTGTATAACGACCAAGTAGCAACGGTAAGAACAGAGCACGGAACAACGGACTGGTTTAAGATTGGGAAAGGAGTACGGCAGGGCTGTATACTCTCACCCTACCTATTCAACCTGTACGCAGAACACATCATGCGACATGCTGGGCTTGAGGAATCCAAGGCTGGAGTTAAAATCGCTGGAAGAAACATTAACAATCTCAGATATGCAGATGATACCACTTTGATGGCTGAAAGCGAGGAGGAATTGAGGAGCCTTATGACGAAGGTGAAAGAAGAAAGTGCAAAAGCTGGGTTGCAGTTAAACCTCAAAAAAACCAAGATTATGGCAACGAGCTTGATTGATGACTGGCAAATAGAGGGAGAAAAAGTGGAGGCAGTGACAGACTTTGTATTTCTAGGCGCAAAGATTACTGCAGACGCTGACTGCAGCCAGGAAATCAGAAGACGTCTACTTCTTGGGAGGAGAGCAATGGCAAATCTTGATAAAATAGTTAAGAGCAGAGACATCACACTGACAACAAAGGTCCGCATAGTTAAAGCAATGGTATTCCCTGTAGTAACCTATGGCTGTGAGAGCTGGACCATAAGGAAGGCTGAGCGAAGGAAGATAGATGCTTTTGAACTGTGGTGTTGGAGGAAAATTCTGAGAGTGCCTTGGACTGCAAGAAGATCAAACCAGTCCATACTCCAGGAAATAAAGCCAGACTGCTCACTTGAGGGAATGATATTAAAGGCAAAACTGAAGTACTTTGGCCACATAATGAGAAGACAGGATACCTTGGAGAAGAAGCTGATGCTAGGGAAAGTGGAAGGCAAAAGGAAGAGGGGCCGACCAAGGGCAAGATGGATGGATGATATTCTGGAGGTGACAGACTCAACCATTGGGGAGCTGGGGATGGTGACGGCCGACAGAAAGCTCTGGCGTGGACTGGTCCATGAAGTCACGAAGAGTCGGAAACGACTGAACGAATAAACAACAACAAAGCCTGATACTACAATTCAAATTCATGTTTTGTCTCATTAATCTACACTCAGTACCCCATAATGACAAAGTGAAAACAGAATTTCAGAAATGTCTGTAAATTTATCAAAAAGGAGAAACTGAAATACCACATGTACATAAGTATTCAGACCCTTTGCAACAACACTTGAAATTTAGCTCAGGTGCCTCCCATTTCTCTTGATCGTTGCTGAGCTGTTCCTACGCCTTGATTGGAGTCCACCTGTGGTAAATTAAATTGATTGGACATTATTTGGAAAGGCACACACCTCTCTATAGAAGGCCACACAACGGACAATGCATACTGTATCAGAGCAAGCCATGAGGTCAAAGGGACTGCCTGCAGAGCTCAGAGACAGGATTATTGCAAGGCACAGATCTGGGGACGGCTACAAAAAAATTTCTGCTGCACTGAAGGTTCCCAAGAGCACAGTGGTCTCCATAATTCTCAAATGGAAGGAGTTTGGCACAACCAGGACCCTTCCAAGAGCTGGTTGCCCGGCCAAACTGAGCAATCAGGGGAGAAGAGCCTTAGTAAGAGAGGTGACCAAGAACCCGATGGTCACTCTGACTGAGCTCCAGAGAGCCTGTGTGGAGATGGGACAAAATTCTAGAAGGACAGCCATCACTGCAGCCCTCCACCGATCTGGGCTTTATGGTAGAGTAGCTAGATGGAAGCCTCTCCTCAGTGCAAAACACATGAAAGCCCGCTTGGAATTTGCAAAAAAGCACCTGAAGGACTCTCAGACTGAGGAACAAGATTCTCTGGTCTGATGAAACTAAGATTGAACTGTTTGGCCTCAATTCTAAACGTTATGTCTGGAGGAAACCAGGCACCACTCATCACCTGCCCAATACCATCCCAACAGTGAAGCATGGTGGTGGCAGCATCATGCTGTGGGGGTGTTTTTCAGCAGCAGGGACTGGGAGACTGGTCAGGGTTGAGGTAAAGCTGAATGGAGCAAAGTACAGAGATATCCTCAATGAAAACCTGTCCCACAGCGCTCAGGACCACAGACTGGGCCAAAGGTTCACCTTCCAACATGACAACGATCCTAAGCACACAGCCAAGACAACACAGGAACGGCTTAGGGACAACTCTGTGAATGTCCTAGAGTGGCCCAGCCAGAGCCCTGACTTGAACCCTATTGAACATCTCTGGAGAGACCTGAAAATGGCTGTCCACCGACAGTCCCCATCCAACCTGATTGAGCTTGAGAGGATTTGCAAAGAAGAATGGCAGAAAATCCCCCAATCCAGGTGTGCAAAGCTTGTCGCATCATACTGAAAAAGACTCGAGGCTGTAATTGCTGCCAAAGGTGCTTCAACAAAGTACTGAGTAAAGGGTCTGATTACTTACGTACATATGGTATTTCGGTTTCTCCTTTTTGATAAATTTACAGACATTTCTGAAATTCTGTTTTCACTTTGTCATTATGGGGTACTGAGTGTAGATTAATGTGACAAAACATGAATTTGAACTATTGTAGTATCAGGCTGCAACATAACAAAATTGAACAAAGTGAAGGGGGTCTGAATACTTTCCGGATGCACTGTACATGGAATACCACAATTAGACATAACACATTTGGTACTTTATTATAAGCAAGTATATTACATTTTCATTTGAATCACTTTACTAAGCACCACAAAACCATGATGTTTATTGCCATAAAAGCGTAAACTAAGGGTAGGAGAATTACTTGAGGCATGTCTAAAGGTCTCAGTATACGTAATGGGATTTTGGACATATTTTCCAAGAGTGGAATCAGATAACAATACATTTTAGATCCTAAAAATATGACATATATTTGTCCTGGAGACCTAAGCTTGGTTGCAGTCTTAAGCATGAGTTTGCCAGGTGTTCAAGAGATTCAGATTAAAATTTATGGAAAAAACAGCCTGAGTATTTTTAGACTTATTTAGACAACTGAGCATAACACTTATCCACTTATTACAATTAATTTAAAAATAATGCCTGTTTCTTAAAGCATGTAAAACTTTCTCCAAAAATAGAAAGTACCTTGGCATCCCAGTCTTTATTAAGGTAATATATACATGTGACACATCTTCCATCTCCATTTGGATTATCCACATGACGCACATATCCTGTTCCATTGCCTGGGTAACAAGCTACCATTGCCTGCAATTAAAAGAAAGCACAAACATAAAGGGACTTCTTCTCTATCTCAAAAAATGGGTTCCTGAACTTCAGCATGTTGACATTTAATCTGGTGAAAATATTTAATAAACATATAAGTGAATATAAGTAATATCTACAAAAATATTTTCAAAAAACATATTCAGAGGGTTGCCTAACACATTAGGTAATGATATCCTTCCACATCTTGCCAATTAGAAAGTTTTAATCATCTGATATAATTATTGTGCCAGCGGAAACATAGCCAATTTTTTTAAGCCATCACCACAGGTCAATGCTCAGTAGAGCTTACCATCTATATTTCAAGATGAAAACAGGAAGAAGCCTAGATAACTTCGCAAGACCTTTTTCTGTGCCCAGGCCTGGGGCCCAGGGTGCGTGAAGGGTCCCGTCTCTTGGTGGTGTTAATGATTTTCTTGGCTGCCATGTGTTTTAATTTTTGTAATTGTTGTTGCTATTGTTTTATATTTTATTTTCACCAGCCCTCCTGGCTGGTGAAATCAGCTAGTGAGGTGACATGTGGCTGGGTCCAGGTGATTATAAATTCGTCCTTGAGTGAGGGGGTGTTCCCGGCTGCCTTTAAGGAGGCACTGGTGCACCCCCTCCTCAAGAAACCATCCCTGGACCCTACCATCCTGGGCAATTTTCGCCCAGTCTCCCACCTCCCCTTTCTGGGAAAGGTGGTTGAGAAGGTGGTGGCGTTGCAACTCCAGAGGATTCTGGAGGAAACGGATTATCTGGATCCCTTCCAGTCAGGTTTCAGACCGGGATATGGGACAGAGACCGCATTGGTCGCGCTTATGGATGATCTCTGGCGAGAGCGGGATGGAGGGAGTGCGTCCATCCTTGCTCTTAGATCTCTCAGCGGCTTTCGATACCGTCGACCACTGTATACTTTTGGGGCGGCTCGAGGAGTTGGGGGCGGGCAGCGTGGTTTTGCGCTGGTTCGCCTCCTTTCTCCAGAGCCGTTCCCAGTCGGTGTTGATAGGAGAGGAGAGAGCTGACCCGCGACCCCTGACTTGTGGGGTGCCACAGGGGTCGGTTCTCTCTCTCCTATTCAACATCTACATGAAGCCGCTGAGCGAGATCATCCGTCACCACGGGATGAGGTATCACCAATATGCTGATGATACCCAGTTATACATCTCCGTCCCGGGTGAAGTAAGTGATGCGGTCAACGCCTTATCTCAGTGCCTGGAGGCTGTGGGGGGTCTGGATGGGGAACAACAGGCTTCAACTGAACCCTGGTAAGATGGAGTGGCTGTGGATTGATGGCCCCCCTGGATCCGGGAAGTTGTCATCTTTGGTTCTGGGTGGGGTTGCACTACCCCACTCGGATCCAGTGCGGAATCTGGGGGTCCTCCTGGACTCACGACTCCTGCTCAAAGAGCAGGTGGCAGTCGTGGCCAGGAGGGCCTTTGCACAGCTTCGAGTTGTGCGCCAGTTACGCCCTTTCCTGGATCGGGAGGCCCTCCGAACAGTCACTCACGCCCTTGTCATCTCCCGTATAGACTATTGTAATGCGCTCTACATGGGGCTACCCTTGAAGAGTATCCGGAAGCTTCAGCTGGTGCAGAATGCGGCGGCGCGAGCAGTTATGGGTGCCAGGAGATCGGCACATGTGACACCTCTGCTACGCGAGCTGCATTGGGTGCCAGTTTGCTTCCGGGTCCAATTCAAGGTGTTGGTGATTACCTTTAAAGCCCTACATGGCATAGGACCAGGGTACCTGAGGGACCGTCTCGTCCCGATAACGTCGACCCGCCCCACCCGTGCATTCAGACCCCCTCAACAAGAGAATTCCATCTAGCAGGGTCCAGGAGGCGTGCCTTCTCTGCGATAGCGCCCACACTATGGAATATCTTGCCCCCGGAGGTGAGACTGGCCCCCTTCACTCCTGGCCTTTCGGAAGGCCCTTAAGACCTGGCTCTGCCACCTGGCCTGGGACGACGGAGGTGATAGTGCCTCCTGGGGTTGGCTGGCCCCGTAGCTCCACGATCTATTCTGCGGATCCTAATCCATCTTGGATTTTATTTTATTTATTTTATGCTTGTGTTTTTAGATATTTTTGTATAGTTTTTAAATTTTATTTATTGTAACCCGCCCAGAGTCCCTTGCATGGGAGATGGGCAGGGAATAAATTTGAAAAATAAATAAAATAAATAAATAAAATAAATAAATTTTATTCACTGCCCAAAGTCACTTGTTGAGATGGGTAGCTACAGTATATACATTGATTAAATAAATAAATAAATAAATAAATCATCTATATTCAATATTGTGCAAGTGTACCTCTGCTCCGCGTGACAGAGTGAGCTCCCGCACTAGCCCCAGCTCTTGCCAACCTAGCAATTCGAAAGCATGCAAATGCAAGTAGATGAACAGGTACCACTTTGGTGGGTAGGTAACAGCGTTCTGCGCACGTCATGCCAGCCACACGACCGTGGAAGCGTCTCCGGACAATGCTGGTTCTTCAGCTAACAAACAGAGGTGAGCACCGGCCCCTAGAGTCGGGCACGACTGCACGACTTTGCGGGGGAGACCTTTACCTTTACTTTACCTCTGCTCACCTTTTCTGTCTTTTCCTCTGCAGACCTTTCTTGCTCCAGAAGGATTCCTTATTCTAAGCAAATGGCATAGGTAAAGGTAAAGGTTCCCCCCGCACATTTGTGCAGTCGTGTCCGACTCTAGGGGCCGGTGCTCATCTCCATTTGTTAGCCGAAGAGCCAGCATTGTCCGAAGACGCTTCCATGGTCATGTGGCCGCATGACGCACACGGAACGCTGTTACCTACCCACCAAAGTGGTACCTATTCATCTACTTGCATTTGCATGCTTTCGAATTGCTATGTTGGCAAGAGCTGGGGCGAGTGCGGGAGCTCACTCCACACGCAGGGCTAGGGATTCGAACCTCCGAACTTGCGATCTTCCGATCGACAAGCCTGGCGTCTTACCCGCTGAGCCACCACGCCCAAATATGCAAATGGCATACTGGACAGAAATCTATTCCATCAGTAAACTGATATAACTGGAATAATCCACATTGTTTAATTATGGCATAAGAACACTGTAATTTGGAGGAGAATACAGAGAGCTTCCCATTAAAGCCTACTCTATAAATTCTATATTGTTGTTAATGTAGGAAACAGAAGATTAGTTGTTTTTGCCACTGTCTAAAACTAGTTATTAATTGCATTTAATAACTGTACACTTGCACAATATTGAATATAGATTTATTAAGTATTTATTTACTTACTTAATAACTGCAATATAAACAAGAATGACTTTTCATTAGCATTTCAAAACAGTACAAAAAATTATCAAGGAATAGTTAAAAATACACAGATGAATGAATACAGATACTACTTTCCTGCAAAGAATTGGAAAGTTATTGTAGACACTACACTAAAACCTAAGTTTAGGGATGGACATGGCAAGGAATTCTACACAATGTTTGGGTCCACACAACATTCTAAACCTTAAAACAGATTAATGAAACAAAACTGCGATATTCATATAACATACTATGTTCAAACAAATGAAATACACTACAGCTAAACAGGATTGCCTATTTCATATAACATGCTAAGACAATGTTTAGGATCCCAACAATACACTGAATCACAAACTATCCAACAGCATTTTAGCCCAGTATAGTGTGTTGTGTGAAACCTGCTCTCATGTTTGTTCGTTTATTTATTTATTTTTAAGATTTATATGGCTGCCCATCTTAAACAACTCTGGGAGGCTCACTACAGTAAATCCAGTAACTATAAAACAACCATAAAACAATAAAACAGTAAAACGATCAAACAAAATCCCAAACCCTGTGTCTTAATCATCCCCTTAGGATGCCCTGCAGCAAGCTCCAATTACCCTCAGTATGTTCAGTTAAAATATATCCATGATCTTTTGAGGATAATTTTTTACTCAGTTTATTTGCAGCTCCTGTTTGTTGTAAGTACCTTTAGATTCCTCTCTAAAAAACATCCCAGAATAATAGTTGCCAAGAAAACTACATAGAGATATTAATGAATTAATTAAAGAGTTGAATCTCAAAGGAGTATTTAATTTTTTTTAACAGAAGCAATGTAATAAATATATACTTTTAATTTTTATAGCCATATAGTAATTCATACTTTGCTGAGAACAGGACTTTCCTAGGCACAGGAAATGAAAGGAATGGAGACTGAAGATGAGTTAACACACACAACTCAGGTTATTTGACTATTCCTATATGAAACTATTTCCAGTAAGTCAGTAATACCATGCTTTAGATTAGAACAAAGAGCATGTATAACTTGCTAGGTCACATAATTTAATTGTAGTCAATATATTGCTAAATATAAAATTCAACATACTGGCTTGTTTCACACTTCATAAAATAAGCATAATTGGTTTGGACATGGAGCACACCAAGCCAGTTGTTCCATGCATGCACATTTGTACTGTGAAAGAATTTAAGTGCTCCTGAGCATAGTATAAGAGTTTTAAGTATAGCAGCCATTATTTAGCAAGCAAAGCAAGCATGCAGTATATGTTCAACTCTGTATTGGCAGTTAGGTTTTAATAGGTAGTTGTTCATTAGAACTAGCGGAAAGTTTTGGCTTCGCATTTGACAGGTGCAGCATGATGTGTCTATTTTTGCCTTCAGGCTTCTTTGTAACCAATCATGTTTTTACACGTCTGTAGTTCCTTGTTGCTCGATAATAAATACACCCTGTTTTCTTTATTTTGGGGACTTGCCCTTGGAATGTTACTGAACATGTCTCGTGTGTATGACCAGGCTTTGCAAACCCTTTTCAATAAAGTTTGGAGACCAAACAATCACTCTGAGTCTTGAGAGTAGAGAAAATGAACCTCACTGCATTTCATACAATTGGGAAGAAGAAAAAAGGTATACAGTCTCTTATAGATTTTTCTCGTACAGCACTTGTAAGAGCTGAAGTGGGAATCTGATTCTCACCCTCAAAACAGGTTTTTGTAAACCTTTTACATCAGGAAATAAGCAACAAAGTCCCCCTAGGGGGAGATGGAGCAGTGATATAAATGGAATTATAAAATAAAATAAACAAAACTGCCACTGGTTAGAAAGGATCAGAGGTAGGGACTCAGGAATCAAACCTTGGGAATAGCAAATACATATGGCTATACAGATTCTGGATTCTGTTAGATACATAATTTCTTTGAATGCTTGGCTTCCTAATTCTTTGCAACAAATCTACTAATTTAACTTTGTGTCTACTTGGGAATGCAGAAATGAGAGTGTTCAATTGCTGTACCAGGTATAAAACCTTGACTAGCTTTAAGACAGCTTTTAAAGAAAAATGTTTTTACTGATGCTCACTTATCATTAGAAAGCTGAAAAAAATAGGAATTTAATAATAAGGAAACACCTTAAACAGATTACAGATGAAAGAGGAATCAGTGGAAAGAGTGATTACAAAATATCCATTTTAAAAAATCTAGCCGATAATAACTTATTGATCATATGATACCAATAAATTGATGTATTAAATCTAAGTATAAAGCTAATTATTTATAATATAAATGCTATTATCCTATAAATATACTGTACATGAGTAACTCTCAGTCGGTCACCTCCCGAATGGCTGACTGTAATGAACTCTACACGGAGCTGCCCTGGAAGAGAATCTGGAGCTTCAGGAGGTGCGAAATGCATCAGTGCGTGCTCCGAGAACTGCACACACTACACCTGTGCCCTGCGAGCTGCACTGGTTGCCAGTTTGCTTCTGGGTCCAATTCAAGGTGCTGTTATGACCTTTAAAGCCCTACATGGCATGGGACCAGGTTATTTGAGGGACTGCCTCTCTCCGGTTACATCTACCCGCTCCACCAGGTCTGGCACAAGGGGCGTGTTACAGGACCCCTCAGGTAGGGAATTTCTTTGAGTGGGATTTGAAGGAAAGCCTTTTCTGCCATGGCTCTCACCCTGTGCAACATCCTCCCCCCTGAGGTGAGGCTAGCTCCAATCCTGTTGACCTTCCGCAGAACACTCAAAACATGGTTATATCCACTGGCTTGGGGATCCCATAATAGAGTGGAGCCTGCCAGATGGTTACACGATGGCTGACTGAATGCACTCTCTGTATGGTTCCCCCCCCCCTGCTATTTTTAAAAATCTTTTTAATTTATTTTGCTTGTATTTTTAATTTTTTTTTATTTGTATAGTCGAAGGCTTTCACGGCCGGAATCCGATGGTTGTGGGTTTTCTGGGCTGTGTGGCCATGTTCTGGCAGTTTTGGTTCCTAACGTTTCGCCAGTAGCTGTGGCTGGCATCTTCAGAGGACAGGAGCATTTTTTTTAATTTATTTGGATTATTGTGTACACTGCCCAGAGTCACTATGTGAGATGGGTGGCTATTTAACAGGTATATTAAAACTCCTTCTTGCCTAATATTACTTCATCTCGCATGAACATTTAAAATTAAGTTTTATTCCTAAGATGGGTCTAAGTTCCCATTCATGATAACCGGCACTATGTGATACAATAACAACATACTACGACTAACATACCTTCAAATACCTTATGAACACAGTCAAAGTTTTCATCTGAATTTTCTAAGTGTTTCTTAAACTTTTTCCTCTCAGGAACCTTCCTACGTTTAAAAATTATGGAGGACCCCAAAAGAGCTTTTATTTGTATGTGTTATATTTATCAATATTTACCATATTAAAAATTTAAATTGATGCATTTGTTGATGCTATCACTTCTCGTGATTGTTTGATGGGATTTTAATATTGTATTGTTTTTTGACATAGGCTGACAAATAATTTTGATTTCAAGGACCCCTGAGAGGGTCTGGGGAGTCCCCCAGTGGTCCTAGGACCACTGTTTCTTAAACACTTAAACTGTTTCTAAGCTATATCTAATTTAGAACACTATATGAAAAGAAGTAATTTATTTATTTAATCTGCTTTTTACTAATTGCATCCACCTGTCAAACATAGATTACTTTCAAATCAACTGTTTTCAAACAAAAACAGTGTTAGATTTATAAACTAGCATATCTACGTAGATCTCATTTGCTTCAAAAATATGTGCTTAATGTTTGCACAAACACCAAAGCTGTAAGCCACAGTTCAAACTGTATTAATGCTTTAACACAGTGCTTTCCAAACTGCCGCCGTTGGTGACACACCAACAGCGGCGGCATGCATGGTGGCGGCACGGGGGCGGTGGCCTCGTGTTTTCCGCTAAAATGCGGAAGCACTGATGGCGCGCAGCTACCGTTGTCGCTGCCACCGCTGCCACACACACACCTGCACCACCGCCGTGCACATCCACTTCCGGGTTGTGTCACGACACACTAAACTGTGTGTCACAACACACTAAAGTGTCGCGACACAGAGTTTGGAAAGCTATGCTTTAACACAATACATTTAATCCTATATCTTAGATGGTACAAAATAACCTGATTTGACCGCATTTATAGCATGCTTATCAACTGGGTTATGAGGAAGGTCAGTCAAGACCATACAAAATTAGAGATGTGAAGACCAGCTGGAAAAAATTGAAAAGTTCAGGAAAAAAAAGGGGGGGCAGATGTTTTCCCCCCTGAAAAAAATTGATTATGAACTATTTCATAATATTTTCTTATTAAAAGATATGTATAATGGTTAACTGAAAAAGTGGACTATATTAGGAAATACACCAAGTAAAAAAAATAAACTAATATGGAAGGATAGAGAGTCATGAAAATGATTAATCATCAACAGCAACAACAATCAGTAGTAGTAGAGACTGTTGATGACAGCATTTCGGATTCAAAAAATGAGGCTGCTTAGAGAATGTTTCACATGGAATGTGTGGATTTTGAGACTTGATCATCACCTCTTTTTTCTAAACTTTTTTTCTGAAAATTAAATGTTTTCTGTATCTTTTCACATAGCAGAGGATAAAGTTAGGCTAGAAGACCTCCAAGGTCCCTTCTAACCGTATGATTCTATGACAGTCCAGAACATTAAAAACTACAATTTTTACTTTGTTTGCAGTATTCACACTTTCCCTAAACAAGCAAAAATGAAGATACGTTATTTAGTGTTCAGAAGCTTGGAGCTCCACTTGCAACTAAAATTAAAAGCATTTAAGTATATTCAATTGATAAACTTATAGTCATAGTCTTAATAAACTATACTTTTCAATTTTATACATCAAACATACTGACTTTATATCCATAAAAGTACTGCATCTATTTTAATTTATATCCATAAAAGTACTGCATCTATTTTAATTTCTCCACAATTTAAAAAAAAACAGAGTCTCCCAAGCCATTTGCTCTGAACTTTAAAAAACATTTCTGATTAAAAGCAGATATGCAGACAATAAGCAAGTAGCAAGGCTTCTCATAGCACCCTCTGCCAATCTTCTTTTTTGAGACAGCAACATTCCTTTTCTGGCAATGTAACAGAAGTAAACACTTCCATCAATTTTGAACAATACTTCTTAATAAAAATAGGATGATAATGAACAAATCTACCTAAAAACAAATGTAGATAATTCTTTTTCAAAGTTCTCAACCCATCCCTCATCAAGAAAAAAATGGCTGAAGAAAAGGTGCTTGTCCTGCATCTCAGACCTGGGGAGCAGACATTACATGATGGTAATTTCCCCTTCAACCTTTGAAGAATTACTACATGAATTTGCTTGTTTTGTTTCCATCTCTTCTTAAATATTTGTCAAAGTTTTTTTCCCTCATGTTGGCAGAATAAATGGCAACAACCATTCTCCACCATTTATTTTGATACTTTCAATGTGCTATTTAATGTTTTGACTGAAAATAGAAATATTTAATGTCAAGTTGACTCCAGTTTAACATAAAAGGACTAGACTTTATTACAGAGCTTTCCAAACTTTTCATGTTGGTGACACACTTTTTAGACATGCATCATTTCGCGACACACTCTTACAGCAGGACATCATTTCGCGACACACTCTTACAGCAGGGCACAAGGCAGGCACTAGGACCTGCGTGGAATCCTGGCAGGGCTCGGAGGCGGCAGCAGCAGCCGCGACACACCCAGACACTGCAGCCGACACACTAACATGTCCCGACACACAGTTTGGAAAGCTCTGCTTTATTAGGATTCATCTAACTTTAAATAAGTACATTTTTTTCTTTTCCTCCTCTTCATGCCACCTCAGTGTATGTCCCAATCTACTCAAGAATCCCCCTCAGAAAATTTAGGGAGACACAGAGAATGGAGGGAATTCTTTTCTCTGGTGTGTTCCACTTTGTCAGCAGATGGGTTTCATCAAATACAATCCCTAGGTATCACATTCCCAAACAGTCTATTTCAAAAGCTACTGGAATACATTGGAACCCACAAAGTTAACATCTTTTAAATATTAAACACATTAGTAATTCTTCCTAGACCATCTCAATTTCCTACAGAAGAAAACAGGAGAGAGAAAAGAAAACAAAAATGCCTAAAGGAAATATAGGTTTACCACAAACTGAGCCCAATATATCCCAATAAGCTAATTGTGTACTTTTTCTCAAAACAAATACAAAATCAAACTGCAAGTGAGAAACAGATGTTTTTCATACAAAAGTGTTAACTGCTATGTCAAGAGAAAGCCAACCCAAAAAATAATTAATTCTCCAATAAAGAAGCTCGATCAACCTCTGCAGTACTTTATATTATTTTACACAAAAGGAATATATACATTAAAAAAGAAAAATCAAAGAAGAATTTATAAAATTTAAGATGCAGAAATGTATTCATCCTACTTTGAGATGGTGCTAGAAGTGCTGAGGCATTTTATAACTTCACTTTCTGGAACATTTTAATAGGGGTTAAATAAATAAATAATTTATTAAATGTATATGCTACCTGACTCCCAGTTATTCTGGGCGGTTTACAAATTGTTAAAACCATTTAAAAACAAGAAAACAACACAAGACAAAAAGGAACAAAGATGGCACAGATAACAAACCCAGATGGGAACAAAGAAAAAGAGGATAACGGGGCTTTAATCACACTTGTCAAAGGCCTGGGTGAAGAGCCAGGTCTTCAGGGCCCTTCAAAACACCAGTAGGGTGGGGGCCATTCAAATCTTGGGGGGAACTTCATTCCAGAGGGCAGGCACTGCTACAGAGAAGGTGCGCTTCCAGGGTCCTGACAGGTGGCATTAATTGAAAGAACCTGGAGCATGCCAACCCGGCCCTACCCTAATAGCTTTAAGCCAAGGTGAACAGCAAGTCTTCACAGATACCAACCATGGCATTTATCAGGCCCCCTGACCAAATATATTTATAATTCTTTTAATAACAAAAAAGTGGGAAGCTGGTAAATTGCAAACCAAAATCCCTACCTGCAGCATCAGCTTTATTTATTTACAGCAATGCCTCTGGGGTCTGTTCTTAGAAACTAAAAATGGGTAATGGCTGCAAGCCAATTATTTGGCTTGGAATTCTATCTATGTTCCTAGAAAAAAGATTAAAGTAAACCAGAATGACAGAGAGGTGTGGAGAGAGGAACACAAGGCGTGGCAGGGAAAAGCACCAATAGCTTGCTTCCTGATAATATGACTGACCTTGTTAGCCATGGAGCTGATTTGTGAACAATTCAGCCTCCTCCACTGATGACAATCATTCTGTGTGAATGCCCCAACTTGATTGTTTTTAAAAAATTGCCCATTGCCTTCAACTTAATGGATATTTAAAAGAAAGATTGAAAAGGCTGGGAGACAAAACTTCAGCAGGAAGTACAGCTGCAATCAAAATTATTCAACCCCCATTGCAAATCAGGTTTATTGCCAAAAGGTACAGACTTGCAGCTGTTTGCAATGAACAAATCAAACAAAAGCAATTGAAATAGCTCAACACAATGAATGCTTCAAGTGGTGTCCCCAAATTCAACTGAAAATACAACTTATAATGACTTCTCCAGTCTAAAAATTATTCAACCCCTTCATGGCAAGCATCTTCAATACTTAGTAGAGCACCATTTTGCTGTTAGGACCTGCTACAAACAAGATGCATAGCCAGACACCAGCTTCTGGCAGCGTTCCTGAGGAATCCTAGCCTATTCCTCATGAGCAATGGCCTCCAGTTCAGTAATATTCTTGGGTTTGCATGCTGCAAATGCCTTCTTCAAATCCCACCAGAGATTTTCTATGGGCTTCAAGTCAGGTGACTGTGATGACTACTGTAGAATCTTCCAGGACTTCTTCTGCATCCAAGCCTCAGTGGAATTTGAGGTATGCTTGGGATCATTGTCCTGCTGGAAGGTCCAATGACGCCCAAGCTTCAGCTTCCTTAAGGCATGATGTTTTCTCCTAGAATTTCCTGATACTTCAATGAATCCATCTTGCCTTCCACACGCTGCAGGTTTCCAGTGCCAGAGGATGCAAAGCAGCCCCAGAGCATCACTGAGCCACCACCATGCTTAACTGTAGGCAGAGTGTTCTTTTCAGCGTATGCTTCATTCTTCTTCCTCCAGACATACCGCTGATCCATCGGGCCGAAAAGTTCCAGTTTTGTTTCATCGCTCCACAGAACAGAATCCCAAAACTTCTGTGGCTTATTTATATGATTGTGAGCATATTGGAGCAGACTTTTCTTGTGCTTTTGGGTCAGTAGTGGTGTACGTCTTGGAGGTCTGGCATGGACACCTTCTGTGTTTAGTACGCGCCTTACTGTGCTCACTGAAACCTCAGTGCCTGTTGCCACCAAGTCTTGCTGCAGGTCTTTTGCAGTCTCTCAAGGGTTTCTCTCAACCTGCCTTCTCAGAAATCTGGTTGCAGCCATTGACAGCTCCCTTTTTCTGCCCCGTCCAGGTAGTGTAACCACTGTTCCTTTGACTTTGAACTTGCGAACTATGCTTCCAACGGTGTCTCTAGGAACATTCAGTCCCTTCGCTACCTTTTTGTATCCTGTTTCTTGTTTGTGAAGGGCGATGATCTCTTCTCTTACCTTTTTGGACCATTCGTTTGTCTTAGCCATATTTCTAACATGCAGTCAAACATGACACTCAACAAACCCCTAGCCAGTTCAGGCATTTCATGTGTTCCAGCTCAAGCACACCTGGTGCAACTAATGAGGCCCTTGATTAGTTGCATCAGGTGTGCTTGAGACAACACCTGTTTTGCATACTGTACTGTATGTGTGCTGTTGTGACGGATTCTATTCAGGGGGTGGAATAATTTTGAGACTGGAGAAGTCATTATAAGTTGCATTTTCAGTTGAATTTGGGGAAACCACTTGAAGCATTCATTGTGTTGGCTTATTTCAATTGCTTTTGTTTGCTTTGTTCATTGCAAACAGCTGAAAGTCTGTACCTTTCGGCAATAAACCTGATTTGCAATGGGGGTTGAATAATTTCGATTGCAACTGTAGCTGAGGTTGCTAAAACAAAATGTGATTGTGTATGTGTGTGTGTGTGTGTGTGTGTGTGTATGTATGTGTATGTATATATATGTATATATATATATATATATACACATGCATGCATGCAATGAGATTCCTATCACACAGAAAAAGCAACAACATGGAGTAAAACAACTTTCCAGAATTCTACTTTTATGTAAATACTTACTGATCTTAAAATAAGTGAAGTAATAGGGCAAACTGGACAAAATAGTGCAAAAGTGACCAACCTTTTTATGATATTAAAAATCGGAATTATTGAACCTATTCAAAACAACCTGTTTAATTAAAGTTTTGAGTTATTTAGTCTCAAACTAGAACAGGTAAAAGGGACACTAGATGGGTGACCAACTCTCAAATGTGACTTGCAAGGCTGCCCTTTAAAACTGCATTCATTTTTAATGGATAGCCTTAGATTGCTCATTACAAATAACCAAAATTCATTTAGAGGGTATTTGCATCTAAGGACAGCAACGTTGTAAGAATGAAACATATGTGATGGTGCTATAAATATGATTTTGCAAATAATTGTTTTCTACAAAGAGAACTTTATAGAAAACAAAGGTTTCTAAATAATATTTTACATTAAAGGTTTTTAAATTACCCTTTTAACAATCTTGGAGTTTTTAAATAGTCACCTCAAGGCAATACATTTTACTAAAGTTAAGCTAATGAGACTTACTCAAAGGTACATGATGGCAACTTTTGGTTTATATTATCCACAAACACATCCATTAGGCAACAATGCTTGTTATTTATTTTTCTAAAACTATGCTAAATTCTATGCAGCACACAAATAATAGGGCAAACTGGGCAAATAGTGATAGTCCCTTCATAAAAGGTGTACGTTATATTGACAAAGCTACAGTACAGAATAAAATTTGAGAAAAATGTAATTGAAAAGTAACACAAGGTTAGGTAAAGCAAGTCCATTTAAGAAATAATGGGGGGGGGGAAACAGGAAGGTTTTTGAAAGCAGTAATAGCTAGCCTGACACACTGAAGTCACTACACTACATTACACTACACACAGAGGTAGCATCTTCTGGAATAAACATTCAGGTTTGACAGGAGTTGAATATAAGAAAAAGGCTATAAAGAGAGTTGAATTTTATATATAATATTATAAGAATCTAAAAATGGAGCAGGGAAAACAAAGATAAGTGTTCTGAATCCTCTGAGGGGAAATTTTAGCAAATACAGAAAGAGTAATCTGAGCTACCCCTGCTCACCGGCATTCATTAAGAGGTTTAACTCTATTTCCTGTGAATAAAATATTTATCATATCAGGTGTCAAATCAGCTTATGAATACAAAAATCCGTCACATCCACAATCTGTCATTAGGTTATTCTCAAGTACTTACACAATCTGTAACTTCTTCTGTGTTTCATTTTACTCTGACTTCACAGTTTAATATACTTTCTCCCATGAATTGTTGTATATATTATAGGTCTGTGCAATGCTTTTGATGCGAAGGCACAAGATGGTCCAGATCTCAGAGGAGAGCAAGTGTAGCATGTCGGCAACTCCTAAAGCAGCCTTACCTCTTCTCGGGATTGTTCAGAGGGTTGCTCTCTGAAATTGCTGCACAATTCTGGGAGAATATAGTGGTTTGTGCCTTCAAACCTGAACTGCTACATGGCTCTAATACATACACTCATATTTCAGGAAAATATTCCATGCAAGCCATAAATGAACTTAGGCCCTTGAAAATGAGAGAGAGGGCCTTTCACTTCATCATTTTCTTAGCAATACCAAATGCACTGCTCCCACAAGGTTCAAAAGCCAGCAAATGTCATTATGATTTGCCTAACTGGGACAAATTCAAGGAATAACACAGAATATTCTGATTCTGTACCATTTTGCCCTATTTATTTTACAAACCACACTGGAAACTTTTTCTTAACATGTGGGACACAAAACAGTGCAGATGAATAAATTTGCCTTCTCCTGACTCTTTACACCAACTGTGTACTTCAAAAGTATACTCTTAAGGCAGCAAAAAAATAAAAAACAGAGCTGATTCCCTATGCCTTCCAAGCACAAAGATTTATAAAAAAAATGGGGACAGAAGTCTCCTCTCTAAAACTATACTGACTTAACCATGAGACATTTTAAACAATGCTGCTACACAATTATATTTTAACTGATGTTTAGTAAAGATATAACTTTTCTAGCATATTGGACTTACACAGCACATTATCAATTATATCACACTGAATATAACATTTTTAAAAAAATATTGTTAAGGGATAATTATAAACTTTTATAATATCAGTACAAAACCCAACACCTTTTCTAAAGAGTGGATATTATCTACATTTTAAATCTGATAATTTCTTCCCACTAACAGTTCTCAGTTCCTTCCAACAAATGTTCAAGTGTTAATATCCAAATTTGCTTTATCCTATTGGTTACAGAGGTGAAAAGGGGGCATATAATCCCAGGCAGTTCCTGCATCTCCAACTAATCTAATGAAATGTTCACATATTAACAAGTGGTGTTGCTCATCCTAAAGTAGTTTAATTCAGAATAGCATGCGCAAAGAAACACAACCACAATAAAGATTTATAATCATAATGCAGTTCTGCTGCTATGTAATGTTGGTACCACTATGAAACTTTGTTCCTATATATCAATATAAGATCAAAAATATATTAGTCCCTAAATAAAGGTAGTTATTAAAAACTAACTTTATGCCTGCCGTAATATCCAACTTAATGCCTTTTCAGTTTACTATGAGAAATAATCACTAAACATCAGTAATTATAATTGTACAATAGTTTTTCTGGCATTAAGAGTTTTGTACTATATGTAAGAAGATGGACTTTAAATGTCATCTTATAACCATACAGCATTAAAAAATAATCAAGACTGAATGAGGTGTTGAGCAGTAGATTCAAATTCATCTCAGGATTACACCATGATACAATACTGTATTGTAGTGCTTCTAGCTAATTCAATAAATAATATCTACCATCCATATACTATTATAGGTATATGGGTAAAATGGGGGAAGATAAACAGCAGAGATATTGACATGACTACACTATTTTACTGTTTCTCTTCCACACCTGTTTGTTCAACTACAAAGCAGAACATCACTTTACAAGAGCCTCATCTCAATCACTGCAACACATACTATGCAACACAACTGTGGTACCAATTGTCTATATGGAATAATGATTTTTTTTCAACCTTCTGTCTTCTCTTCATTCCTCCTCTGTGTACCTTAAAAATTGTATTGATAAATATGCTTGAATTATGAGCAAAAACAAATTTTATCACATGGTCATTAGATAAAGGTTTTGGATGGTTTAACTGAGTGCTTATTTAGTTGGTATGCAATTTATTCACTTGGAAGCATTCAAATTCTACTAAATTCAGCTGGGATTAACCCCAAGCATACATATATTAAGAAATTCTCAAAGAATTGAAGGATCCCTTACAGATGCTCTCACACAATCTTTCTCCAGCTCTTATCACTCATCCACAATTTGAGGCCTTCAATTAAGCTATTAAACTGTCCTAAAAATAAATGTGCTTAGGGAATGTAAAGTGAGAAAGAAGGACTAAATCAACAGCTAGAAGGCCTCACTGCAGACAGCTGCTTAAGTACCACTACAGGATGGTGAGAAAGAGGAGGGTGCCACTCACTTTCGTCCTGCCGTTGATTTTGTAGTTACCCAGTTTCCCATTGCAGTGGCGTATAAGATCGTCCATACTGTTCATAAGCTTTCCGATGGTTTTGCAGCCAGGCTCTTTGCCTTCCACCCAGGTGATTTTATCGCCACGAATGTCCCTGGAGGAATCGCTCTTCTGGCTGACCAGCTGCCCGTCGGTGAAGCGTCCAGTGTGGTGCAAAGCACGCACCTCCTGCTCGATCTGCCCGCCCAGCTCCTTGCCCAGGAACTCATCCACCACGCAGATGCCATGCTTGTTCATGCAGGGCACGATGTACTCCAGCGCCAGGCGCTGAGGCACTAGCGACTTCATCTGCCCATTGGGACGTAGGGACGCTTCGCCAGTCAAATTGGATTTATCCCGGTATAAGTGCCCCGCCTCCCCGGCCGGACCTGCCGCAGCTACCGCCTCTTCCTTATCCTGCTCTTCCTGTGCTCGGGCCCCTGGCGCCACTTTGGCAACGTGGTTGTTTGTTACCACCACGTTCTCCTCCGAGTTGGTGTCCGGGTGCGGCTTGGCGGGGAGCACCGTTGCTTTCTTGGCGGCCGCCGTCGCCGCCGCTCTCTCCTCGCCATCCCGTCCTGCGGCATGCGGTCGGCTGTGGCGAGCGCCCTGATGGAAGGGCTGGTTGCCGCCGCCGCCGCCGCTGCCAAGCTTTCGAGGCTCAGCAGCGCCCCCTCCCGCCGCCATGGCGCCGCTGCCGCTTCCCCGACAGATGAGCTTGTGCTTCTTCCAGTCCTGGCGCTGATGCTCTTTGCTACAGTAGAAGGAACTGCGGCAGCGCCCGCAGCGGAGCAGGTTCTCCATCTTCCCGCACAACTCGCAGTACTGCCGGTCCCGCTCTTGGCTGGTGCTGCTATTGCCGCCGCCGTCGCATCCACCGCCTTGGCCGGCCCCGCCGCCGCCACTCCCACCGCTGTCATTGGCCATGTTCTCGCGTCCCCCTCCTTGGTCGCCCCTGTTTTTCCGCGGCCTCAGGAAGGCGGCGAGTGGCTCACTTCATCATGGCCGCCCCCTGCCCGTCAGGGCTACGCCGCGGCTCCGCTGCCTCGTCCGCCTCCCTCTCTCCTCCTGATGGGCGGAGGACCGCCACCAAACCCCGCCGCCTCAGAGGCTCCCTCCTACCGCCGCCTCATAGCAGCCTCGGCAGCGGGACAAGAGGCGTCCTCTCCCGCCGCGGCTGCTTTTCTTCTCCGCCTTCTCAGGCGGCGGGAGAAGCGAGAGTCTCGTCTGCTGCCGGCGCGAGCTCCTCTCCAGCTCGCCTGTCTCCTCCTCCTCCTCCTCTCCTCCTCCCCCACTCACCGTTGCCCGGGCCTAGGGGGCGAGGCTTGCGCCGCCACTCTCCGGCTCTGCTTTGCACGTACGCCACTTCCAGTCAGTCCGCTCCAGAGGGGAGGGATGAGGGGAGGAGCGCGCGCGCTCCCGAACCACCCCGGAGGTTCAGTAGCTGCGGAACGAGGGTGGCCACGCGCGTTTAGGGGCTTTCCTTTCTTTCACTCTCGTGCGCGAGGGTCGGGGCCGCGTGGCCATGGGCGGTGGACGTCCGAGGCGGCAGTTCAATCCGGTGAACCATCAATTCCGTTTTAGTTTAGTTACGCGACTCGGTTGAGTGGATTGAAGGGGACTGTGATTCGCGAAAGCGTGCGCGGCAGCAAAATCTCCTTTCTCAGGCGTGCCGCGATACACTTGTTTGTTTTGCTCTCCGAATCTAACGCGGCCGACCGTACGCAACCCAGCTTGCGTAGTTTGTTTGATCTGCCGGGCAAACCCAGAAAATCTGGTTGAGTCAAGCAAAAGGGAGCTGATCACTCGAAGCTAGCCAGGGAGTTTAAAATGCCAAGAAACGTTGCAGCTGCTAATGTGAAAATACAGCGAATATCTCTAGGTTTAACAAAAAACACGAGTATTCCTTCTACCAGAAGACGACATAAAACTGTGTTTTTCAACTTTGTGAACTTTAAGATGTGTGGACTTCAACTCCCAGGATTCCCTAGCCAGCATGCTGGCTGGGGAATCCTGGGAGTTGAAGTCCACACAAAGTTGCCAAGGTTGAAAAACACTGGCATAAAGGATCTTCCTTAGTTCCAACAACTGAGCTGTATCCAGCTATGTGTGATGCTAAATGTAGAAGTTATGTAGGTAGAGGTCTTTCGAAAAGTTTAGAATCTCTTTACATTGAAGCAAATTGACATTATTACTTACAAGTAGAGTTTGCTGTATTGTTTGGTCTACTTGGAATTCTATTCATGCCAGACGAAAAATAAGCTTGTTGGGCTATCCACCCCCAACTTGGTATCCGTAGATGTATCAGATTGATTGATTTTGAGTGATTATGGCCATCAAGTTGGTGTCGACTCTTAGTGACCACATAGATTTTCTCCATGATGTATCACATTATATCAATGGAGCACGGTGGCTCAGCAGGTTAAACCGCTGAGCCGGTAGTCTGCCGACCACAAGGTGGGCAGTTGGAAACCGCGGGGCGGGGTGAGCTCCCGCCACTAGCTCCAGCTTCTGCCCACCCAGCGGATCGAAAGCATATGCGAGTAGATAAATGGGTACCACTTTGTGGGTCAATTTGCCGGCGTCCAGCGGAAGGTCGTCCTCCTCGAACCGAAGAAGGTCTGGGAACCCCAATAATGGCGACGGAGAATGACGGATCCAAAATCAACAGCTTCCTGGACGTCAGCAGCCGGCACGAAGCGAGGCATCCTGGGACATGTAGTCCGATGCCTGCAGCTGAAGAGCCGGTTCCCTGTCCTTCTCCCTATCGCGCAGTAACAATTACATATGATATATGATGTATAATTAATGATGTATAATTAATATGTACTGATGTTGTAAGCCGCCTAGAGCCCTCCATTAGGGAGAGGATAGGCGGGGTATAAATAAGATAAAATAAATAAATAAATAAATATATTTCCAATGATCAGTAGGCTAGCTTCTGAACAGTTTACTTTATGTCATGGTGGGTAGGGTACATAAGGATGAAGAAAAATCTGCATAGCTCCTTCCTTGCTTTTGTTCGGGATGGCTATGTATGCATTACTGAAAAAGAGGACACAGATCTTTACAACACATATACATGCTAAGAAAGATGGAAATCTAGAAATAATAATAAACTGTGAGTTGGTAACCTATATACAGTGCCTACTTGAGGTATTGCTGTCTAGATGCTGTCAGTAAACAACACTGAGCCTTCTATAGTTGATGATCTTGGACATACACTGCTCAAAAAAATAAAGGGAACACTGAAACAACACAATGTAAGTCCAATTCAATCACACTTCTGTGAAATCAAACTGTCCACTTAGGTATCAACACTGATTGACAATCAATTTCACATGCTGTTGTGCACATGGAATAGACAACAGGCAGAAAGCATAGGCAGTTAGCAAGACATCCCCAATAAAGGAGTGGATCTGCAGGTGGTGACCACAGACCACTTCTCAGTTCCTATGCTTTCTGGCTGATGGTTTGGTCGCTTTTGAATGCTGGCGGTGCTTCCACTCTAGTGGTAGCATGAGACGGAGTCTACAACCCACACAAGTGGCTCAGGTAGTGCAGCTCATCCAGGATGGCACATCAATGCGAGCTGTGGCAAGAAGGTTTGCTGTGTCTGTCAGCGTAGTGTCCAGAGCATGGAGGCGCTACCAGGAGACAGGTCAGTACATCAGGAGACGAGGAGGCCGTAGGAGGGCAACAACCCAGCAGCAGGACCGCTACCTCCGCCTTTGTGCATGGAGGGACAGGAGGAGCACTGCCAGAGCCCTGCAAAATGACCTCCAGTGGGCCACAAATGTGCGTGTGGCTGCTCAAACGGTCAGAAACAGACTCCATGAGGGTGGTATGAGGGCCCGACGTCCACAGGTGGGGGTTGTGCTTACAGCCCAACACCGTGCAGGACGTTTGGCATTTGCCAGAGAACACAAGATTGGCAACTTCGCCACTGGCGCCCTGTGCTCTTCACAGATGAAAGCAGGTTCACACTGAGCACATGTGACAGACGTGACAGGGTCTGGAGACGCTGTGGAGAACGTTCTGCTGCCTGCAACATCCTCCAGCATGACCGGTTTGGCAGTGGGTCAGTAATGGTGTGGGGTGGCATTTCTTTTGGGGGCCGCACAGCCCTCCATGTGCTCGCCAGAGGTAGCCTGACTGCCATTAGGTACCGAGATGAGATCCTCAGACCCCTTGTGAGACCATATGCTGGTGCGGTTGGCCCTGGGTTCCTCCTAATGCAAGACAATGCTAGACCTCATGTGGCTGGAGTGTGCCAGCAGTTCCTGCAAGACGAAGGCATTGATGCTATGGACTGGCCCGCCTGTTCCCCAGACCTGAATCCAATTGAGCACATCTGGGACATCATGTCTCGCTCCATCCACCAACGCCACGTTGCACCACAGACTGTCCAGGAGTTGGGGGATGCTTTAGTCCAGGTGTGGGAGGAGATCCCTCAGGAGACCATCCGCCACCTCATCAGGAGCATGCCCAGGCGTTGTAGGGAGGTCATACAGGCACGTGGAGGCCACACACACTACTGAGCCTCATTTTGACTTGTTTTAAGGACATTACATCAACGTTGGATCAGCCTGTAGTGTTCTTTTCCACTTTAATTTTTGAGTGTAACTCCACATCCAGACCTCCAGGGGTTGCTTACATTTGATTTCCATTGCTTTTTGTGTGATTTTGTTGTCAGCACATTCAACTATGTAATGAACAAAGTAATTAATACGAATATTTCATTCATTCAGATCTAGGATGTCTTATTTCAGTGTTCCCTTTATTTTTTTGAGCAGCTTATATTCAACTAGAGCAGAGCTTTCCAAACTCTGTGTCAGGACACGTTAGTGTGTCGGCTGCAGTGTCTGGGTGTGTCACGGCTGCTGCTGCCTCCGAGCCCTGCCAGGATTCCGCGCAGGTCCTAGTGCCTGCCTTGTGCCTTGCTGCCTCCAAACCTGCTGTGATTCCACGCAGGTCCTAGTGCCTGCCTTGTGCCCTGCTGTAAGGGTGTGTCGCGAAATGATGCATGTCTAAAAAGTGTGTCACCAACATGAAAAGTTTGGAAAGCTCTGAACTAGAGAATGCCTTCAGAGTGTCTTTCTGAAAAATGTAACAAATAGATTGTGTTTATTGCTGTGATGCTAGAATGTGACATAGCCTTGAGCTTTTATAGAGCATTAATGGCACTTTCAAGGTGAGGCTGGATTTGCATTAATCCATTATTTGTTTAATTGTAGTTTATTGATTACACCACAATTGGCTAGAATCAGAAAACAACCCAAGACCAAAGAAACCACATTGTAGGCTAGTGCAACGCAAACTCTGGCCTCAACATACTTGACTTCTAAAAATGAAAGTTCACTTCATGGATTGATACAGTTTGTTTCCTGGGATTAATTCTTTAGTTAGTCCTAACAGGCTCACAGCTCTCATATCTACAGTTATAACATTGCTGAAGATTAGAATGTTGCAAAACTTGAAGACATCCCTATATTGCCCTTGTCCTCATTTTAAACTCTGTCCTGTGAAAAACTGAAATGTACATACCACACTGTACGGGAGGTTTTCAGTTAGCTGCCACACTTGAGAGGCTTGAACTATGCAGTGTGCCCTCTGGCTCAAGCAAATGACTTGCCCTTAAGGCCTAAATTCTGATAGAAGACAGCAGAGGAAAATACCTCTTACAGATTTCCCGGTAGCTTATAGACTACAATAGCAGCAATATTCTTCATTGCAAAATGATTAGTACAGATCCTGGAAGAACTGCTCAGCAGTCATTAATTTCTAGAAAAACAAATATAATGTATACAAGAAATCTTATATATCATTGAAACCAAATAGAGGTTCCTTCCAAGGGAAACTCTTGCTTTTTGAAAGAGACTGAACATCTGTGAAGAATGTTTTCAAAGGAACCATCTAAAATTTCAGTAGAGTGTCATGGTTCAATTTATCATACGTAATATCAGAATCAGAGCCTCTAATAATTATACAGCCATGAAGTAATGGGTAGGCAATTTGATAGCCTCCAGAAGGATGGAGTTCAGCTCACGTCAGCTTCAACCAGCAGGACCAATTATAAAAATTTGGGAAGTTATCTTCTGAAGAACTGGTTGACTAGCCATCTTTGTATTATCCATCAGTATTAGGTGAAGGTTAGCTTACGTATCTTGGCTACAAAAATCTGGACTACTGTTAGATGGCAGCAAAGAGTTGGTCGTTTTCTGTATCTCTGTTTCCCTTCAGCGGTTGTCCAGATTTTTGTGGTCCAGGGATCATATGCATAATTAGCAACACCAGTTTATAGCTTGAGTGCTGCAGAACTAGTGTGTGCTTGAAAGAGAATATCCACAGTTGCAATCGAAATTATTCAACCCCCATTGCAAATCAGGTTTATTGCCAAAAGGTACAGACTTGCAGCTGTTTGCAATGAACAAATCAAACAAAAGCAAATGAAATAGCTCAACACAACGAATCCTTCAAGTGATTTCCCCAAATTCAACTGAAAATGCAACTTATAATGATGTCTCCAGTCTCAAAGTTATTCAACCCCTTCATGGCAAGCATCTTCAGTACTCAGTAGAGCACCCTTTTGCTGTTATGACCTGCTGCAAACGAGATGCATAGCCAGACACCAGCTTCTGGCAGCGTTCCTGAGGAATCCTAGCCCATTCCTCATGAGCAATGGCCTCCAGTTCAGTAATATTCTTGGGTTTGTGTGCTGCAACAGCATTCTTCAAATCCCACCAGAGATTTTCTATGGGCTTCAAATCAGGTGACTGTGATGGCCAGTGTAGAAACTTCCAGGACTACTTCTGCATCCAAGCCTTAGTGGAATTTGAGGTATGCTTGGGATCATTGTCCTGCTGGAAGGTCCAATGACGCCCAAGCTTCAGCTTCCTTACAGACGGCATGATGTTTTCTCCTAGGATTTCCTGATACTTCAATGAATCCATCTTGCCTTCCACACACTGCAGGTTTCCAGTGCCAGAGGATGCAAAGCAGCCACAGAGCATCACCGAGCCACCACCATGCTTAACTGTAGGCAGAGTGTTCTTTTCAGCGTATGCTTCATTCTTCTTCCTCCAGACATACCGCTGATCCATTGGGCTGACAAGTTCCAGTTTTGTTTCATCGCTCCACAGAACAGAATCCCAAAACTTCTGTGGCTTATTTATATGATTGTGAGCATATTGGAGCTGACTTGTCTTGTGCTTTTGGGTCAGTAGTGGTGTACGTCTTGGAGTTCTGGCATGGAAACCTTCTGTGTTTAGTACACACCTTACTGTGCTCACTGAAACCTCAGTGCCTGTTGCCACCAAGTCTTGCTGCAGGTCTTTTGCAGTCACTCGAGGGTTTCTCTCAACCTGCCTTCTCAGAAATCTGGTTGCAGCCATTGACAGCTTCCTTTTTCTGCCCCGTCCAGGTAGTGTAACCACTGTTCCTTTGACTTTGAACTTGCGAACTATGCTTCCAACGGTGTCTCTAGGAACATTCAGTCCCTTCGCTACCTTTTTGTATCCTGTTTCTTGTTTGTGAAGGGCGATGATCTCTTCTCTTACCTTTTTGGACCATTCTTTTGACTTAGCCATATTTCTAACATGCAGTCAAACATGACACTCAACAAACCCCTAGCCAGTTCAGGCATTTCATGTGTTCCAGCTCAAGCACACCTGGTGCAACTAATGAGGCCCTTGATTAGTTGCATCAGGTGTGCTTGAGACAACACCTGTTTTGCATACTGTACTGTATGTGTGCTGTTGTGTCAGATTCTATTCAGGGGGTGGAATAATTTTGAGACTGGAGAAGTCATTATAAGTTGCATTTTCAGTTGAATTTGGGGACACCACTTGAAGCATTCATTGTGTTGGCTTATTTCAATTGTTTTTGTTTGATTTGTTCATTGCAAACAGCTGAAAGTCTGTAAATTTTGACAATAAACCTGATTTGCAATGGAGGTTGAATAATTTTGATTGCAATTGTATGTCTTCCATAACCAGAACATTTTAGAGACAAATTTAATTGGCAAGGGAACAATATATCTCAAACATATTCAGTTTTTGAACTGTGGTGTTGAAGGAAAATTCTGAGAGTGCCTTGGACTGCAAGAAGATCAAACCAGTCCATACTCCAGGAAATAAAGCCAGACTGCTCACTTGAGGGAATGATATTAAAGGCAAAACTGAAGTACTTTGGCCACATAATGAGAAGACAGGATACCCTGGAGAAGAAGCTGATGCTAGGGAAAGTGGAAGGCAAAAGGAAGAGGGGCCGACCAAGGGCAAGATGGATGGATAGGGAAGCTGGGGATGGTGACGGCCGACAGGAAGCTCTGGCGTGGGCTGGTCCATGAAGTCACAAAGAGTCAGAAGCGACTGAACGAATAAACAACAAAAATAAGTTTGAAAACGTACAAATGTTGAGTGGGTAGTGAATTTTTGAATATTTATGACTCTGGATATTAAATTTATTATTAATTTATTATTAAATTAAATATTTATGACTCTGGATATTAAATTCTTAGCAAATGATAATTCTAAAATAGTTCTAAAAACTAATTTCTGGAGACTGTGCATCATAGCATAGTAAATTTACAAATGCTTAGTAGGAATCTGTTCAGCAGTATGCTTTCCCTCCCTGCCGAAGAAAGGCACAATTGCTCCATGACCTTACTTTTCATTGTGATGTTTACTTAATATAGTTACATCACCATGACTCAGCGTAGCAACATGTTAAGAGCTGATCTTGTGAAAACAACAGTAGAATGCCAATTCCTGCTTTGATTTTTTTTGCATAAATTTGTTTAATAATTAACCTATCTTATGTCTATCCTTCATTTCCTCTTACAGAAGCAGTTACTTTTTTTGATGCACTATTTTGTAAATTCTAAAGAAGTCATATAAACTATGATTCTTCTACTCTTTAGCAATTCTTGCATTCTACAAAACTGGATGTTGTGATATGGAATGATTCAATAATAAAAGCACAGCTTTATAACTCACATTATGTTTGTTACATTTTGTTTCTGACAGAGTTCCTTTGTTCTTAACCAGTGCACAATAGATTGAATATTTGACATGTGGGCTTTGCTTTGAATGGAGATGCAGTCATAAATGAAGCATCATTTGCTACATTTGTCTGCCTTGCAATTGCAATTAGAATATATTCTAACTTCTGAGAATAAGCTTTCATTGTTGTATAGATGACGAAAAATGAATTTCTTATGCACCTTCCACTTCTTTACAGTAGTAGCATTAGTATTAACAGCTTTAGGAGATATCCACTGTATGTTGTT
This sequence comes from Charina bottae, assembly GCA_023362775.1. Taxonomy (NCBI): domain Eukaryota; kingdom Metazoa; phylum Chordata; class Lepidosauria; order Squamata; family Charinaidae; genus Charina; species Charina bottae. Next base: position 31,960,263 of record JALMGJ010000001.1, read on the forward strand.
TGAAGTATGTGCAATTCTTTCTACAAAATAAGCCCACCCTGTCTTGTTACCAGTTGACCATGACAAAATTAGATTTAAAAGAAATGCAATCATGATTTCCTGCAAAATTTCACGTTCAGAAGTCTTACTGGCATATTTTTCAGGAGTAATGCAGAAATTATATCAATTCACGCCAAGTAGCTCAGGCCATATCATGTAAGGGAGGCCCAGGAGGACCCACCATCTGGTGGAGGATCGATCTCCTCACCAGTTTCTTCCCAGAAATCTCTTTCCCTATGACAGCAGGGCTGCTATTCATCCTGGTCAGCTGGCCTATGAATGTCACTCTGAGGATCTCTTCACCAGGAGAGGATAAATGTTGCCTGATGGTTGCTGTGTTTGGAGGATCAGGAGAACAGCTCTCTACATCCTGGCCCACAACTGCAGCAGGTGTTTCATTTTGCCATGGATAGGGCTATTGAAATGTAAAGGAATATAGATTAGTTTATTCAAAAATACTTTTGGACCATTAGATTTGAGGAAAAAGACTAATGTGAAATTTCTAAAGCTAAACTGGAATTTTAAAAATCATAATTATTTGAATAAGTTCTGATAATCTGATGTTCACATCACACTTAGCTTTAATGGATGGGTTCACAAATCCCCCTAAGCCAAAAACAGCAGAACACATTATGACTTACTATGTGAACTAAATTTTTGTCTAACTTTCTCCAGATTGCAGGATTCCCAAGTTGCAGCTGAGAGAGTACTCCTACATATTTCTACATTGGCTGTTTTGTTGTTGTTCAGTCGTTTAGTCGTGTCCGACTCTTCGTGACCTCATGGACCATAGCACGCCAGGCCTTCCTGTCCTCCACTGTCTCTCGGAGTTTACTCAGATTCATGTTCATTACATTGGTGATGCTATCTAACCATCTCATCCTCTGCCGTCCCCTTCTCCTTTTGCCTTCAGTCTTTCCCAGCATCAGGGTCTTTTCCAGTGAGTCCTCTCTTCGCATTAGGTGGCCGAAGTATTTGAGCTTCAGCTTCAGAATCTGTCCTTCCAATGAGCAGTCAGGGTTGATTTCCTTTAGGATTGACTGGTTTGACCGCCTTGCAGTCCAAGGGACTCTCAAGAGTCTTCTCCAGCACCACAGTTCGAAAGCATCAATTCTTCGGTGTTCAGCCTTCCTTATGGTCCAACTCTCACAGCCATACATTACTACTGGAAAAACCATAGCTTTAACTATACAGACCTTTGTCGGCAAGGTGATGTCTCTGCTTTTTAATATGCTGTCTAGGTTTGCCATAGCTTTCCTCCCAAGGAGCAAGCATCTTTTAATTTCATGGCTGCAGTCACTGTCTGCGGTGATCTTGGAGCCCAAGAAAATAAAATCTGTCACTGCTTCCATTTCTTCCCCTTCTATTTGACAGGATGTGATGGGACCAGATGCCATGATCTGGGTTTTTTTAATGTTGAGTTTCAAGCCAGCTTTTGCACTCCCAGCTCTTGCCAACCTAGCAATTCGAAAGCATGCAAATGCAAGTAGATGAATAGGTACCACTTCGGTGGGTAGGTAACAGCGTTCTGCGCACGTCATGCTGGCCACATGACCGTGGAAGTGTCTTTGGACAATGCTGGCTCTTCGGCTAACAAACGGAGATGAGCACCGGCCCCTAGAGTCGGACACGACTGCACAAATGTGCGGGGGGAAACTTTACCTTTTTACCTTTCACCCTCATCAAGAGGCTCTTTAGTTCCTCTTCACTTTCTGCCATTCATTGGCGATCACTCGTAGCCGAGTCAGATTGTCTTCCAAAGGTAAAATTTTAACGGTGGATCCGTAAGTGGCTATAAAGGCCAATTCTGGATCCGCACAACCTCCCACAATGAGGGCATAGGTTTCCAGGTGGGAGACGGTCATGATGAGGGTTTGCCTGACGTGCCTTCCTTTTAGCTCTTTTCTCCTTTTCGCCCTGTACTCGTGCTTCTTCAAAGTCCATAGCACCATTAATAAAGGATGACCTCCAATTGAAATGCTCATGAGTTAGGGCTTCCCAGTTCTCAATGCTGATATTACATTTTTTTAAATTAGCTTTGAGAGTATCTTTGAATCTCTTTTGCTGTCCACCAATATTCCGTTTTCCATTCTTAAGTTGGGAGTAAATTAGCTGCTTTGGAAGACGATGGTCAGGCATTCGAACAACATGACCGGTCCAGCGAAGTTGATGTTGGATGATCATTGTTTCAATGCTGGTGGTTTTCGCTTCTTCTAATACGCTAACATTAGTCCGCCTATCTTCCCAAGTAATTTGCAGAATTTTTCGGAGGCAGCGTTGATGGAATCTTTCAAGAAGTTGGAGGTGGCGTTTGTAGAGGGTCCATGTTTCACAGGCGTACAGAAGGGTTGGTAGTACAATGGCTTTGTAAACAAGCATTTTGGTCTCCCTGCAAATGTCCCGATCCTCAAACACTCTACGCTTCATTCGGGAGAAAGCTACACTCGCAGAGCTCAGGTGATGCTGAATTTCAGCGTCGATGTCGGCTTTTGTAGATAGATGGCTGCCGAGATAAGAAAAGTGGTCGACATTTTCTAGTGACACACCTTTAAGCTGGATTGATGGCGCTGCAGAGGGATTGGTTCGAACTTGCTGGTAAAGCACTTTGGTTTTTTTAATGTTAATCGAGAGGCCGAGCTTTTCATATGCTTCTGCAAAGATGTTTAGGATAGTTTGAAGATCTTCCTCGGAGTGTGCACAGACTACGTTATCATCAGCATATTGAAGTTCTATAACAAGTTGCAATTACCTTATTTTTTGCTTTCAGCCTACTAAGATTAAAAAGCTTTCCATCTGTTCGATATATAATTTCTACACCAGTAGGAAGTTTCTCTTCAACAAGGTGTATAATCATAGCGATGAAGATAGCGAATAAGGTTGGAGCAATAACACATCCCTGTTTAACGCCGGATTCCACTTTAAATGGATCGCTTTGAGAGCCATTGTTATTCAGGATTGTTGCCATCATGTCGTCATGGAGTAACCGCAAGATGTGGTTTTTTTTTTTTTCAAAAATATCATTTTATTTACATTCAACATAAAACATAAAACAAAACACATAACACATAACAATGATTACATATAACACATAACAATGGTTACATTTATGTATATATATTTACATTTGATTTTACATAATCATTTTTATTATATTTAATATAATGTATCCTTCTTCCTTGTTTTTTTTGTCTCTAATCTTTTCCCTCCTTTATCTTCCAATCTCTTCTAACCTATTCTCTATCTTTTCCTTTCCCTTTCCTTCCCTTTTGACTCTTCCCTTAATTCCTTTTCTCTTTCATCCACTCCCTTCTTCCTTTTTTAACCCTCTCTTTCTCTCTCTAATCTCTTCTCTCACTTGCCTTACTCACTCTTTCTAACCCTCCCATCTCTCTCTATCTTTTCCTTTCCTTTATCTTTCATTTTCATTCTTCCTTTTGTCCCTTCATCCATTCCCTTCTTCTTCTTCTTTTTTTTGACCCTCTCATTCTCTCTAATATCTTCTCTCATACTCCCTTTCTCTCTCTAACCTCTTCTCTCCCTTCTCTTCTGTTCTATCTTCTCTCCCTATCTTTCTTTCCCTTTTCACCCTTTCTATCCTCTTTTTCTTTCTAACCTATTCCTTCCTTTCTCTTCTTACTTTATATATGTTTATCACTCTTTTCTCCCTTTCCTTACATTATATTATTTATTTATTTATTTATATATTTGTATCAAATTCAATCTTAACTTTTAGATCTTTGTTTTATAATACATAATACATACATACACTTCATTAAAATTCTTCCAGTTTTCTTAACAAAAAAATCTTGTAAATACTTGATTTACATTTTTTCTCTTCTTATACCTCTTTTTTTCCCTCGCCCCTCCTTTATTTGTACTATTATTATTATTATTATTATTATTATTATTATTATTATTTGTTCTCTACTTAATGTTGTATTCTTTTTGAATATACTTTATGAAGGGGTCCCATGTTTCCTTGTACTTCCCCATTTCTTTTCCTTTTATTAAATTTGTTAATTTGTCTGTTTGTATTAAATCCATTACTTTTATAATCCATTCTTCTTTTGTTGGAATATTTCCAGTATTGGGCGTATTTTATCCTTGCAGCTGTACTTAAATACTGAAATAAAACCTTTTGTTTTTTATTTATATTGTCTTCAATTTTGCCCAATAAATATAATTCTGGTCTCATTCTTATTTCTTTATCGAATATTTTACATACATATTTGTGTATTTTGCCCCAATATTTTTTTGCTTTTTCACATAGCCACCATACATGGTAGAAAGATCCACTTTTGTTTTTGCATTTCCAACATAAATTAGAATTACTCATTTTTGATTTAAATAACACCTCAGGAGACATGTACCATCTAAAAATCATTTTATACATATTTTCTCTTAGATCATTACTTAAAGTGAATTTTATATTTTTGATCCAGATTTCTTGCCAATCTTCATATGTAATTTCAATTCCTAAATTTTCCTCCCATTTTCTCATATATATTTTAATTTTTATGTCCTTGGTTTTCATTTCCAGTAACGTTTTATATATTTTAGAAATTAAATGTTCTTCCTCTTTTTCTAGTATATTATCCCAATTATTTTCTATTTTTGTAAATTGATAGTTTTTTTCATCTATTTTATATTGCTCTTTCAATTGGAAATATGTAAACCAATGACATACTATATTTTCATTTTCTAGTTCTTCCCTTGTTTTAAGTTTCTGATTATTTCCTTCAAATTTTAAAAAATTTTTATATCTTATATATTCTTTTTTATTTTGACTCCCTAATCTGGTACATGCCTCCTGGGTTGACACCCATAATGGAAGATTTGGTAATAGTGTTTTTTTGTATTTGTTCCAAATTTTTAGCAAGGATTTTCTTATTATATGGTTATTAAATGCCTTATGTATTTTACTTTTATTATACCACATGTAACCATGCCAGCCATACCTATTGTCGTGTCCTTCTAAATTCAGTAATTTTTCATTTTCTAGTTTTATCCAATCTTTAATCCATATTAGGCCGCATGTTTCATAATATAATTTAAGGTCTGGCATTGCTAATCCCCCTCTATCTTTTGTGTCTTGTAAATATTTTAATTTTATTCTAGGTTTTTTCTTTTGCCATATAAATTTAGATATTTCTTTTTGCCATTTTATAAAAATTTGGTCTTTAATCATAATCGGGATTGTTTGGAACAAATACAAAAATCTTGGTAGTATATTCATTTTTATTGTAGCAATCCTCCCCAGTAATGATAGCTGTAAATTTACCCATTTTTCAAGATCTTTTTTAATTTCTTTCCATAAATTTTCATAGTTATTTTTATACAAATCTAAATTATCTGTTAATTGTATTCCTAAATATTTTAATTTTCTAACGTTTTGAAATCCTGTTATTTGTTCTAATTGACTTTTTTCTTCTTTTGTCATGTTTAAATTTATCATTTTGGTTTTCTGTATATTAATTTTAAATCCTGATAAATCGCCATATTCTTGTAATTTTAAAATTAATTTTTCTATTGTATTTCTTGGGTTTTGTATTGTTATTACGAGATCATCTGCGAAAGCCTTTAATTTATGATTATCCTGTTTTACCTTGATCCCTTCTATATTTTGATCTTTCCTGATTTCTTCCAGTAATACTTCTAGAACCAATATGAAAAATAATGGTGAAATGGGACAACCTTGTCTTGTGCCTTTTGTTATTTTACATTCCTGGGTTTCTTCTTCATTTACCATTATTCTTGCTTTTTGAATCTTGTATATTGCTCTTATTGCTTTTATAAATTTTTCCCCAAAATTTCTATTTTCTAGTACTTTAAACATAAATTCCCAATTAACGTTATCGAAAGCTTTCTCCGCATCTAGAAATAATAACATTATTGGTTTTTCATTATGAATGTTTGCGTATTCAATTAGATTAATCACATGTCTTATATTTTCTTTTATTTGTCTGTTTGGTAAGAAACCATTTTGATCCTGATTAATAATTTTCTGTAATATTTTTTTTAACCTTTCAGCAAGAATAATGGCAAATATTTTGTAATCATTGTTTAGTAAGGAAATTGGCCTATAATTCTTACATTCTGTTAAGTCTTGGTTTTCTTTTGGTATTAACACAATATTTGCTTCTCTCCATGATAATGGTATGTCTGCACCCTGTAATATTGAATTGAATAGAATTTTTAATGGATTAATTAGATGTTCTTGAAATTTTTTATAATATTCGGCTATGAAACCATCGTTTCCTGGTGTTTTCCCTGTTTTCAGTCTTTTGATTGCATCTTTGATTTCTTGTGTTGTAATGTTATTATTTGTAAAATCTTTATCTTCTTCTGTTAATTTTTCTAGTTTACCTTTTTCAATATATTCATCTATTTTATTTTTTGATATTTGTTGTTTTTGATATAGTCTGGTATAGTAATCAAAGAAAGCCTTTTTGATATCTTCGTTATATATCAATTCTTTATTCTTATCTCTAATTTTTGAAATGATTTTTTTTCTTTTTCTTTCCTTAATTTGTATGCCAGCCATTTTCCTGGTTTATTTGCCTGTTCAAAATTTCTTTGTTTGATAAATTTTAGTTTTCTATTCAATTCTTCTGTTAGTTCTATTTTGATTTGAAGTTGCAATAGTTTTATTTGGTTTCTTAATTCCTCTTTTTCTTTTTTCTTTCTATTGTTCTTTTGCAATTCTAATTCTTTCTCTTTTATCTGTTCCATTATTGTTTCTATTTTTTTTTCATGTTCTTTTTTGATAATTATTATGTGAGATCAGTTGTCCTCTCATATATGCTTTACTTGTATCCCAAACTGTTTCTATTTTAACTCCCTTGTCAATATTCCAAGTAAAAAATTCTTGTAATTTTTTTTCTAATTCTTCTATATATTTTTTATCTTTAAGAATATTTTCATTCATTCTCCATCTATATATTTTGGTATTGATGTTTAGGGTCATTTGAATTGGGCTGTGATCTGAGAGTGTTTTTGGTAGAATTGACATGTCTTTTATTTTATTTTCTAAGCTTTTAGATATCCAGATCATGTCTATTATAGAAAATGAATTAAATCTATTCGAATAAAATGTATAATCTCTTTTATTTCCTTTATTGTGCCTCCAAGCATCTACTAACATTAAATTTTTAGCCATATTAAAAAATTCTTTTGGTAGTTTTCCTTGGTTTTTGCTAATCTGGTTATCTGATTTCCTATCTATTTTAGGTTCCACAACCCCATTCAAATCTCCCATTAACACCCAATTTTTATTCGCATGTTCAGAGAGGACATCTGATAATTCTTTATAAAAAAAATTTTGATTGTTGTTTGGGGCATAAACCCCCACTATCCAAATTTTCATATTTTGGCTTTCAATTTCCACTATTAAAAATCTTCCCTCTTTATCTTTTAATATTATTTTAGGTTTAAGTGAAGGTTTTACATAGATTACTATACCATTTTTTTTCTTTTCATTAGCTGTTGAAAATGCTAGCCCTAGTTTTTTATTGTCCAAATATTTTGTATCCTTTTTTTTATGTGGGTTTCTTGAAGACAAATGATATCTAGTTCTAATTTTTTTAAAATTTGAAATGTTCTATGTCTTTTCACTGGTGAGTTAAATCCATTGATATTCCATGTTAAATTTTTAAGTTTACTCATCTTTCTTACTTCCCAGTTCTTTCTCTAATCTCTTGTGAAATTCCTTTGCTTTGTATATAGAATTTAGTCTATATCTTTGTCCCTTATACATTAAGTTAACTCCTTCAAAATTCTCCCATCTAAAATTTATTTCGTGTTTCTTTAATGTTTCTGTCAGAAATTTATATTCTTTTCTTTTTCTTAGTATTCCTCCAGGTATTTCTTTAAAGATAGTGATAGCATTACCTTCAATCTCAATTTTTTTGTTAAATGCTGATTGAATAACCATATCTCTATATTTTTTTAAGAAAATTCTATCAATATGTCTCTAGGTTTCTTGTTAATCTTTGCATATTTAGAGTTAACTCTATATATTTTTTCAATTTCATCATCTATTTTCTCCTCCTCCCATTCTATCAAGTCAGCAATCATTTGAATGAGCAGTCCTTTAATATTTTCTTCTTTGTCTTCCTCCACCCCTCTTATTCTTATGTAACGTTCTTTTTCTTTCAATTCCAGTAGTGCTAGGCGTTCTTCCTCTTCTTCTCTTTTTTCTTCACATTTGTCCATTTGTTTTTTAATTTGTTGTATTTCAATATTAAATTTTTTTCCTATAATATCCATTTTTTGATCTATCCTTTTTTCCAAATCTTCAAATCTTTCTTCTAACACTTTTTTCACAGTCTGTGTTATTGTTTCTGTGGTTTTTATTGTAAAGTCTTCAAATAAGGCTTTCAACCCTTCACCATCAGATCCTCTTCTTGGTTGTCGTTTTGTGGCCATATTTTTTCCAACACCTTTCTATTTGTTATTTCCTCCTTTTTATAACAAGATCTATATTCTAACTAATTGATATACATACATACATACATACATACATACATATATATATTCTAATTACTTAATATATCACAATATCTTATATCCTTATCCTTATATATATTTCCACTATTGTTTTATCTTATTTTATATTATACACAAACATACAAACAATATAATGCAATACTATACTTATAGGTTTCCTTTATATATTCAATATTACTTTTTCAAAATGTCTTTAAGATGGCCACTCTTAATAATTAATTAATTGAGTTTCAGTTTTTTTTTTTTTTTTTGAGAAGTACTTCTTCCTTTCAGTCTCTCTCGCTTATTTTTTTGTTAAGAAATTTAGGCTTCTTTTAACTTTAATCCTCCCTTATAAAGTTGTAGCAGAAAAATCAACCTTCGTCAGACCATTTCTCTGACTTAGCCCATTGGAATTGCTTTTGTCCCTCTTACCACTCAGCGTTACGAGCCTCCATTTCCCTCCGACATTGACAATAACAAGACAGCAGACGAACAAACGAAGTAAACTTGTCCAGCTCGCGTCCCTTCGTGGTGGCTGAGGTTCTTTTCCAGAGAGGTTTTTCTCCACCTCTCTGGCCGATCTCGTCCCTTCTCCTTCCGACGAAATCGCGCTTTCCAAACGGCTGCAGAAAAACTTTTTTCGCGGAGCTCTTCTTTACCGCGTCTAGTCGCTTTCTCTGCTCACCCGGAAGTCAGTAACCGCAAGATGTTCACATATTTATCAGGGCATCCGATTTTCAGAAGGATGGTCCAGAGAGCAGTACGATTTACAGTATCAAAAGCTTTAGTCAGATCAATAAACGCCATGTACAGAGGGCGGTTTTGCTCCTTGCATTTTTCTTGAAGCTGTCGTGCAGTGAAGATCATATCCACTGTTCCCCTGGAAGGGCGGAAGCCATTTTGCGTTTCAGGGAGGATGTCTTCTGATACAGATAGGAGACGGTTTGCAATGATCTTTGCCAGGATTTTGCCTGCTGTGGCTAGAAGGGAGATGCCTCGATAGTTTCCACAGTCTGCTTTATCACCCTTTTTAAAGAGAGTGATAATTATGGCATCCCTAAAGTCTGCTGGAATCTCCTCCCTCATCCAGATTTTTTCGATGAGCTTATGAAGTTGTTGTGTAAGTTCAGGCCCGCCTTCTTTAAAGACTTCAGCAGGAATCCCATCAGGTCCACTAGCTTTGTTATTTTTCATTTGTTTAGTGGCTTTACTGACTTCCTCCAAACTAGGGGGTACTGCAAGCTCATTTCTTATTTGTTTTTGCGGGATTTGCAAGAAGACTTAATCAGCCATAGTAGAGTGACGATTAAGGAGAGGTGGACAGGGAGACCACGTCAAAGCTGACCAGTTTGTCCGTGTGGTTGAGTTTTAGGGTGCTGATTTTGTTGATGAAGTGTCCTGAGTCTTTGATGTGGGATGGAGTCTGTCCGATGTGGGTCTGTAAAAGGGTTGCCAAATGTTTGGATAATTCATATGTCGGGGAGCCAATGGCACTTACAATGGGTCTGAGTGGGATCGAGTCTTTGTGGATTTTGGGGAGTCCGTATAGTCTAGGTGAGAGAGCTTCTGTCTTGCAAATACGTTGTAGTACGTTGGGATGCAGGGAGGAGCTCTTTATCAGTGTGTTGGTTTGCTTCATGATTTTGCTGGTCGGATCCCGTCTTATTGTTCTGTATGTGGTGGGGTCTAGTAATTCTCTGATTTTGTCTTTGTACAAAGACTTCATCAACAAAATCAGCACCCTAAAACTCAACCACACGGACAAACTGGTCAGCTTTGACGTGGTCTCCCTGTTTACCAAGGTCCCAGTAAGGGACACCCTGGCACTCATCAAGCAAATCTTCCCAGAAGACATTACAGCTTTATTTCAACACTGCCTAACAACTAGTTACTTTCAATGGGAGAATGAGTTCTACGAACAGATGGATGGCGTTGCCATGGGAAGCCCCCTGAGCCCAGTCATAGCAAACTTTTACATGGAACACTTTGAAAAACAGGCTTTGGAATCGGCACCCATTACACCAACAGTCTGGTTCCGGTTCGTGGATGACACCTTCGCAATTTGGAGTCATACTGAAGAAGAACTGGAGAAATTTCTGGACCACCTAAACGGCATCCACCCCAATATACAATTCACCATGGAAAAAGAAACTGATGGCAAACTTCCATTTTTAGATACGCTGGTCATACGCAATCCGGACCTCAAACTAGGACACAAAGTATACAGAAAACCCACCCATACGGACCGATATCTACACAAAAATTCCAATCACCACCCACGACAAAAGAGAGGCATGATCAAAACCTTGGTGGATCGTGCTAATCGAAACTGTGAAACCCAATTTCTCAACAATGAACTTAACCATCTGAATTGGGTCCTACAGGCAAATGGCTATTCCAAGAATGAAATAAAAAGAGCCATCAAACCAAGAAAACAACATCCAACTGAAGAAAAACAGCCCCCCACAAACAAAGTATTCCTGCCCTACATCAAAGGAGTCACTGACCGCATGGGAAAACTGATGGAAAAACACAACTTTCAAACAGTCTTCAGACCCACCAGAAAAATACAACAAATGCTAAAATCAGCAAAAGACAAAAGGGACCCCCGCACCGCTGCAGGAGTATACCGCATACCATGCAGCTGTGGACAAGTATACATCGGAACCACAAAACGAAGCATTCACACCAGGATAAAAGAACATGAAAGACACTGCAGACTACAGCAACCAGAAAAATCTTCAGTAGCTGAACATGCTCTCAAGCAAACGGGACACAAAATCCTATTTGAAAACACAGAAATACCGGACAACACCAAAAGCCACTACACCAGATTATACAGAGAAGCCATTGAAATTCACAAACACCAGCACAGTTACAATAAAAAAGAAGAAAGTTTAAAAATTAGCAAAACCTGGCTACCAGTCCTGAAAAACACAGCCTGCAAAAGGTCAACGAACTCAGTCCAACCACCAGGACATGGGAATACTTCTCACAATGAACATGCTAATCACGCTCATCAGCCACTCGTTAACATTTCAACACAACAAAAAAACCCACCTAATCTCCTATAATTTAGCTCTATAAATAGAACATTCCCACTCTACCTGGGCACAGAGATTTTGCTTCTGTCTGTGCTCCTGCCCTCTGAAGATGCTGGCCACAGATGCTGGCGAAACGTTAGGAACCACAACTTCCAGAACACGGCCACACAGCCCGGAAGACCCACAACAGCCATTGAACTCCGGCCGTGAAAGCCTTCGACAATACAAATCCTAAATATGTTCCTAGGTAGCTGTGTGACCTTACACCTGGGGCTAGGTCATGGTTATATTGAGATGTAATTTTTAAGTCCTTTTATCATCTAAAGGAGGCCTCCTTTAGATGATAAAAGGACTTAAAAATTACATCTCAATATAACCATGACCTAGCCCCAGGTGTAAGGTCACACAGCTACCTAGGAACATATTTAGGATTCCCTTACCAACTTTGCTCAGACTGAAGAAGCTCCTTGGATAAGGAGCGAAACGTTTCTACTAAGAAAATAGAAATCCAGTTGACATGATTCAAGCTACAGACAATTCCACCTGGATGACTGAGAACCTTCATAGACATACGCTGAAAAGAACACTCTGGAGTCCTTTGTGCTCTCTGAGCCTTGTTGTTTTCTTGCAGACGTTTCATTGCCAGGCTAGGCAACATCTTCAGTGCGAAAAGGGAGTGGAACTTGCTCTCTGTTTATATACCCTGGCTTGTCCTGCCTGTGTTGGTGGGGGTGTTGTACTCTCCTTAGTAGTATCTTGAATGGGTTGTTGTGTGCTGCTTGGTTGATTGACTGAGTTAATAGTTCCTTGATTAGGGTCTATTGTGTTGTTTGATTGCTCCTCTGCTGCTAATCTTGCTGTTAATCTTTGCATATCTTGTTGTTGATTGCTGGCCAAGAGGTGTTCTGGTCTTCTGGCTTTTCTATTGTCTCTTATGAATGGTATGTAAATGTTGTTTACCTCTATGTGTCTGAACACTCTGCCTACAGTTAAGCATGGTGGTGGCTCGGTGATGCTCTGGGGCTGCTTTGCATCCTCTGGTACTGGAAACCTGCAGTGTGTGGAAGGCAAGATGGATTCATTGAAGTATCAGAAAATCCTAGGAGAAAACGTCATGCCGTCTGTAAGGAAGCTGAAGCTTGGGCGTCATTGGACCTTCCAGCAGGACAATGATCCCAAGCATACGTCAAACTCCACTAAGGCTTGGATGCAGAAGAAGTCCTGGAAGATTCTACAGTGCCCATCACAGTCACCTGACTTGAACCCCATAGAAAATCTCTGGTGGGATTTGAAGAAGGCATTTGCAGCACGCAAACCCAAGAATATTACTGAACTGGAGGCCATTGCTCATGAGGAATAGGCTAGGATTCCTCAGGAATGGTGCCAGAAGCTGGTGTCTGGCTATGCATCTCGTTTGCAGCAGGTCATAACAGCAAAAGGGTGCTCTACTGAGTACTGAAGATGCTTGCCATGAAGGGGTTGAATAACTTTGAGACTGGAGAAGTCATTATAAGTTGCATTTTCAGTTGAATTTGGGGAAACCACTTGAAGCATTCATTGTGTTGAGCTATTTCAATTGCTTTTGTTTGATTTGTTCATTGCAAACAGCTGCAAGTCTGTACATTTTGGAAATAAACTTGATTTGCAATGGGGGTTGAATAATTTTGATTGCAACTGTAACCCTCAACAAAGAGGTCTTCATCTTGCAGTGATTTGGGCTGATGACAAGAATTTGTTTTAAAAGGTACGTGTATATGTGTGTATGTGTGTGTAAAATGTACAAAATGTTACTCTAAATAAAAAATCACTGATGTAGAGTAACATTTTGTACATTTTACACACACACACACAAATGTACCTTTTACAACAAATTCTTCTTATGCTGGCTGGGGAATTCTGGGAGTTGAAGTCCACACATCTTAAAGTTGCCAAGGTTGAGAAACACTGCTCTACATGTATATTCCTTTATAAACAAAACTAGAGAAGCTGTTTTCCTTTTAAATATGTGCATTATTTAAGCTTGTTTCATACGTAGATTTTAATATGGTTTATGTTATTTTAGTTTAGCATGTTGTTATCAATGCAGCCATTGTGATTTGTAAAGCCTTGTTTATGGCTTGTTTACAGTATGTTTTGCACTACCTGCCAGTTGTACATTATTCAGTGAACCATGTCTAAGGAAACCATGATTGAGTGCTGTCCATCTCACGAATCAACCGCATTAAACATTAAGCTGGAGACAATACCTTATTAACAGGGTGGACATTAAAATAACCTAAGAGATTAGGACAGTGACCCAAAGAAAGGAGGACAGTGATTGATTTTGCAACTCAATGCACCTCCCATATGAAAAATTATAATGAAGGGTAATAGTAGAAACATACTCACCAAAGCTATGCAACAGGCTAGACTTTGCAAAGTTCAGCAACAATGATTTTATCATCCTGGGTTGTCACAGACGATTTGGAAAGCCATGACAGCGTACCTGCACTTTGAGTGTTCAGTTTATGCTTTTTAGACAAAATACATCACTGAAGAACATTCCTTCATTGTCTTACTGCTAATGGCCACATCACAGGGTGTGGAATGCATGATGTTCACCTTTCTACTCTTGGTTACAAATGTCTGTTCTTTCAGCCATTCTCAATTAAATGAAGTTGTTTGTTTTGGCATTTTGGATCAGCAGTCATACAAGTGCTAGGTCTAGCAGAAACTTCCCTTGGTTCGCTGAACCAAATACTACAGTGCGCTTCTTTTTTTACATTCAGTCTAAGCAGCATACTTTTATCTGACATATGCAACTTTAGGTTTGTTTTCTCTCCCCACTCTCACACGCCTTTTCCCCCCCAAACACAACTTTTGTTTCCCCCCCGCACCATCTCTCTCATACATACATATATACTTACATGCATGCAATTTTTGGCTTTCTGAATGCTGGGTAATGCCAGTATCCGGTGTCCTGGCAGCAGACTTTTTAATTGCACTGCCAGCCAAAAAGGGAAAGAAAAATGGTTTGGAAGCTTGTCTCAGGATCCAGTTCTTTGTTTTGCTTCATACACTTCCTTCCTACCCAGACCATTCTGACTCACTACCATGCAGACTCCTTGGAGGCTAGTTAACTTGGTCGTGCAGCTGTGTGAATTTTTACTGTCTCCAAATTAGGGCTATAACATCTGGGCTGCAGAAATTGAGACAACCATTGATGGCAGCAAAGAGATACAGAAACCCCTCTGCTGGTCTTTAGTGGCCATCCAGATATTTCCAAGCCTGGTATGATAGCCTTACTCCAAGGCCCATTACATGAGATATCAGGAAAGTAGTAGATCACAGCTTTCCAAACTGTGTGTTGCAACACTTTAGTGTGTCGCGAAGTGGCGGGGGTGGGGGCGCGTGTGGCAGCGGTGGTGTGTATGGTGGTGGCGGTGGCGGCAGCGGCAGCGGCGCGCCATCAGCGCTTCCGCGTTTTAACGAGGCCGCTGCCACCGCCGCCGTGCACGCCACTGCCACAGCGCGCCCCCCTGCGCCACCGCCGTGCATGCCCCCGCCACCGCCATTGGTGTGTCGCCAACGGCTGCAGTTTGGAAAGCACTGTAGTAGATCAAGGTTAGAGCAGACAAAAAAGGTGGACAAAAGGGTGGAGGTGGATGGAGGCAAAGTTTTAAAAATCCAGATGATTTGGCGAAATTCCAAATGTCTGGCTACCATACTCATTGAACTGCCATTGTATACAGGTAGTTCTCGCTTAACTACCACAACTGGGGCCAGAATTTCGGTTGCTAAGCAAAGCAGTCATTAAGCGAATCGAACCCGATTTTACGACCTTTTTTGTGGCGGCCGTTAAGCGAATCACATGGTTCTCCATTGATTTTGCTTGCGAGAAGCTGGCCGGGAAGGTAGAAAATGGTGATCATGTGATCACAGGACGCTGCAACAGTCATAAGTGTGAGAACCAGTCATAAGTCGTTTTTTTCAACACCGTTGTAAGTCTGAACTGTCACTAAACAAATGGTTGTTAAGTGAGGACTACCTGTATTTTGTTTTATATTTCTATGACAAGATGATGCAATTCTGCTCATATTACCTGGAAGTAAACTCTGCTAAGGCTAGTGGCATTCTAACTGCCAGCATTCTGTACCACTGTTTGTGTCTGCAATAAAAACTGACATGACTGCTACATCATTACAAA
Source organism: Charina bottae (assembly GCA_023362775.1). NCBI lineage: Eukaryota > Metazoa > Chordata > Lepidosauria > Squamata > Charinaidae > Charina > Charina bottae. The sequence continues at coordinate 31,976,022 of JALMGJ010000001.1, forward strand.
ATTCACTGGTTGATTTCTGTTGGTATGGTGCTATTAGAACACCCAAACAGTGGAGGTTTCTTATGTACACAAATTGAGTTTCAGACATCTAGTTACAACTGTGCACGGTGGCTGGAGGGATAACATAGTGCTGTGTTCATTATTTGAGCTTTCCCTTTATCATGTCAGTAGGGCTAGGCAAAGCTTAAAATTAACGTGGGGAAAAAGGCTTTGGAATGTGCAGGAACACAGCCACTTCTGAAGCTTTCCCTGCAACCCTGGAAACAGAAGAGGTTGGGACAGGATGAAAGCATATTATTATTATTATTATTATTATTATTATTATTATTCAGATTTATCACCGACCATCTCTACAGCAGTAGACTCTGGGTGGTTTACAACAATAATATTAAAATTATAAACCTATACACTTTAATTTTTTGTAAACCGCCCAGAGTTCCCTTGCGGGGAGATGGAGCGGTAAATACAAGTCGAATTATAAATAAATAAAATAAATAAATAAATAAAATACAATATAATAATAAATAAAGAAAATCCAGAGGATGGTAGGATCTTAAAAAGGAGGATATCATGGGGCTAACCACCCCCAGGAGGAACTATTACCTCCTTCATCCCAAGCAAGGTGGCAGAACCAGGTCTTTAAAGACTTCCGGAAGGCTAGGAGCGAGAGCGCCCGCCTCATCTCCGGGGGCAAGATATTCCACAGGGCGGGTGCTATCGCAAAGAAGGCACGCCTCCTGGACCCCGCTAGATGAAATTCTTTTATTGATGGGGTCCGAAGCATGCCCTCTCTGCATGACCGGGTGGGGCGGGCAGATGTAGTCGGGATGAGACGGTCCCTCAGGTACCCTGGCCCCATGCCATGTAGGGCTTTAAAGGTGATAACCAACACCTTGAATTGGACCCGGAAGCAAACTGGTACCCAATGCAGCTCGCGAAGCAGTGGTGTTACATGTGCTGATCTTATAGCACCCGTAACTGCTCGTGCGGCCGCATTCTGGACCAGCTGAAGCTTCCACATCAATGAATGTGTGGAAGAGTTCCCTTATTATGCATGTATAAGAGCCCCTTGGTCCACGACTGACTGGTGGTTCTTTCAATTCACAGAACCATCTCTGTGTCTGTCTATTATTAATTTCTTTCTCTTGCTGTATCTCAGCATTTAGTTTTAGTAGTGTACATTACCATTAGAAAGACCATTTTGTTTTAAATAGTTAATCTTCTTTGTCATAGAAATAGTCTATTCTACATGATCTTGTCTAAATTCATTATTGTCTTCCTCCTTACTCTTAATTTTGCTTCTCCAGCACACTGTTCACCATCTGTTTTAGAAACCAAGAAAACAAATCTATCTTCTAAATATTTAACTTTAATCTAGATCTTTCACTTTCCATTTTTATTTTCATAATGAAAACCGTCTTTACTTTTGACTAACAAAGTGTCATAATCTGCATATCTGAAAGTTGTGTTTCAGGCTCCAATTCTGTTTCCAGCTCTCATTCCTTCCAATCCTGTTCTTATATTCACTGTACACGCTTCACCCGAAGAAAAACTACGTTTCCCATAAGGTCTTGCTCGATTGTAGGCCTTAAAGAAGCACCACAGCAAACAGGATACTGTATACCTCACACACTAATGCCTGATTCGGGAAATGAATGAATTCCGCTGCCCGCCAAAATACTTCAGTACGGGCTGATAAAAAGCCTAGCTCTTTTTCTGCCTTGGCGGAGTGGAGTCCCGGCGGGGCTCGGCTTCGCAAAATTAAATGCTGCTATCAGGGATTTGAATAGACACCCCGAGAATCTTGGGCGGGAGCCGCGGGGGGGGAGGTTGAGGTCCTGACAGGTGCGGAGACCAAATTGGAGTGAGGGAGCAACGCCGCTGAATCTGTGTTGAGTTCGCGACGGTCTTGAGCGTGACGGTCGCAGAATCCGAATCTAGGAGAGCTGGAGCTGCTGTCTCGGGGGACAGCGCGGACAAGATGAGCGGCAAAGAAGGTGGCGGTGGGACACGGGGAAGGGAGAGGCCCTCGTCTAAGGGCCAAAGTGCAGGGAAGGCCAGAGGCCCCTTTCCCCACCTGCTGCCTTTCCCAGGCCCTTTATTTTAACCTCGGTTCTTCATTTCACATTGCTGCATTTTCTCGGCTTGTGCAATCCTACTCTCGTTCCTTCTAATGTTTGTTCCTTGTCGTATTTCATCCCCAAACGGTTAAGGAGCAGCAGTAACAACAACAAGAAAAAAAAGCTTGACCACCTTAAAAATGCACACAAACCAAATTTCCAAAGGTTGCTCTTTTGGGGGGCAGCTCTTGTGCCTGTAACAAATATGGTGATGAAACACATCATGTAATGGGAGAGGCAGAAACCCACCATGTGCAGTATCACTCCTGTTTATATGTTCAGTCTAGGGCAGAGCTTTCCAAACTGTGTGTCGGGACACATTAGTGTGTCGGCTGCAGTGTCTGGGTGTGTCAGCTGCTGCTGCTGCCTCCGAATCCTGCCAGGATTCCATGCAGGTCTTAGTGCCTGCCTTGTGCCTGGCTGCCTCCAAACCTGCTGTGATTCCACGCAGGTCCTAGTGCCTGCCTTGTGCCCTGCTGTAAGAGTGTGTCGCGAAATGATGCATGTCTAAAAAGTGTGTCACCAACATGAAAAGTTTGGAAAGCTCTGGTCTAGGGGTTCACATGTCAGAGCATGGCATTGCCTTTGCTGCTTTTCATTTACATATGAAACATAGGGCAAGGCTGGGCAAATCTCCAGAAAGCAGATTTTAACCTTCATTCTGTTTTAATGGCCATTTCACTTGGACTGGATAGAAGTTAAATAATATCTGGAGAGGAGCACACGTTGCCCATGAAAGTGGGGGAAAACGTGAAATTCAATTAATATTACATTACTTTTATGCCGCTTCAGTCAAATGAGTTTAATAAATTTAAAAACTATTAGCTGACCTTTTGAAACAACCAAAATCAATGAATGAGAAGCTATATCTGTTATATATGAAGTACCATTGCCTTGTTTGGCAGTTAGCTCTCATCTTAAAAATACCATGAAACCTACAATTTCCAGATCAGTAGGCTGAATCCAGTTTTCTGTGCAAAACAATGAATGGAATTGTGGACAATTTTCTAGTGTCTCAAATGCCCATGATACAGAGAACTTTTCAATTTTGAGAATTTTTGGCCATGAAAAGTTGTGAACATTTGTTTTTTTAAGATATATATTACAATGTGATACTTTTTTTTCCCAATCTTATATAAACAGGTGGCTTCAGAAAAAGGAAACATGACAATTTTCCACATGGCCATAGGAGGGAAGAAAAAGACAGCATTAACTTTTCTTCATCTGTGATGACATCCTTCAAGAGTAAGTAATTTTAGAGGCCTGAAGTGTGGCTCACATATGTGAACTGACTACCTTTTCTCCATGCAATTCCTCTTAAGCTATGATAGAAACATTCTGCATCATTTCTATAATACGGTACTGTGTTTGCAGACATGGTTCCAGATGGCCTCTGTGTATTGACTGCTTCATATTGTAAGTGATTACTTCCATAAAAGGGGGGAATTGCACAGCTTCTTTTCTCCATGTGTGTGAAACGTGTGTATGAACTGGATATGATTGTTTAAATGTTTGTCAGAATTTTTGCAAAATGAATGAAGCTTATTAAACTATTTAGCAAACTATTAACATTTTAAACAGTAAAATTGTATTTAAATAAAGGGTTAGAATTTATTTTAGTAGCCTTGTGGGTTTCTCAGAACACATGAAGTCTGCTTTTGAACAGGTGCATATTCTGTAGAGCTTGCACCTTCATATCTGTATTTCTAATACTGTTCCTTTATGCTTACCTGAATTCTTTTTCAGTGTTTCAGCTGGAACTTGATACAAGACATGATAAATATGAGAGGCTTGTGAAACTTAGTCGTGACATAACTATTGAAAGTAAAAGGACCATATTCTTACTGCATAGAAATACCAGGCGGGTATTTATGTTTGTCTTTCAACTTTCCTAATATATATATATATGTAAAAGCAAAAGAATCCTGTAGTACTTAACATAAAACGAAGAGTTAGGGATGGAGGGAAGAAACTTTCTTCTCTATATGTTCAGACATACATGAGGCCAACATTCTATTCCTTGACTTTATTTTTGAATGAGTGTTTCATCCCTTCCCCAACAGTGGTCAATATTTTACTAAACATACTAATGGATTGTTTTTTCAAAAGAAAATTAAAATGTATGCAAACCTTAGGATTCCCACATAATTTCATTCTTGTATATGGATGGTGCTCTTGGGATATGTTATCTCTGATTTTGGAAAAAGAGGGAATGATGTTAATTCCCTTTCCCATTATTATAACTTATATGAGCTAACTTATAAATCAAAACTGCATTTTCAAGATAATGCTATTTTTATTTTTATTAATATTAATATTATTAATTATTAATATTAATATTCAGAATAACTAGTAGATCTATTTTTAAACTCATATGCGTAACATTATTTAGAAGCAGCTTTTATCCGCTGAATTACTGTGGCAGTAATAGAAAATAGTAGCTGAAGTTTATACTGTAAAGAATAGCTACTCTCTGTTAATCCCAAGCATGTTTGCCAAGTGGTCTAACTCTTCATTAGAGAAACATGGTTTATTAGAGACAGATGCTTTGAAGTTCAGGTTGCTTATTATTTATCCTTGAAAAGGATGAATGTGATGCTTTTAAAGCGAAATAGTTAAAAACAGAATGGTCTGTGTATAGCCTATATCTTACTGCTTCTTTGCTGAAGTTTTAACAATGGTCACATTTTAATTTGATTGTATTCTGTGATCACAGTGCTTCCAATGTAGAAGAAATACTAACAGAATCTGAAGTCAAATTAGATCTTGTGAGACAGAAGATAAAACAAGTAGCACAAGAATTGATGGGAGAGGATATGTATCAGTACCACAGAGCTATTTCTCCAGGTATGTATGAGAAATAAAAAAAGCAAACAAAACTTGCAAGAGGGGTAATTCTAGATCAGGGCTTTCCAAAGTTTTTCTCGCGGCGACACACCAACCAGCGTTGGTGTGTCGCCGTGGGAAAACCCGGAAGTGCCATCCTTGCGGCAGCGCGCAAAAACCCGGAAGCGCTGCTGCCGCTTTTGGGTTTTGCGCACTGCAGTTGGTGTGTCGCCGCGGGAAAACCCGGAAGCGCTGATGATGATGATCAGCACTTCCGGGTTGTGTGGCGACACACCAGACTGTGTGTGGCGACACACTTTTGTGTCGCAACACACAGTTTGGAAAGCTCTGTTCTAGATATTTCATCAGTCCTGATTTTATTACATTGGGTAACATATTGATGACAGCTTTTGATTCTTTTACCCAGCAATGTTTGTTTTGATTCCATTAAAATATTTGGATATAGGAATTTATTATATTGAACTAGGAAGAGACACTGCATTATACAGAATTACACAATTGTACAGAAATCAGCTGGAATTGTTCTGCGCTAGCTAATTATTGGGTTACATTAATAACTTAATTTCTGCTGGTACTTAAGTTGTAAAATCAAAGAGCTGCAAAAAACAGAATATTTATTTAATTATTTAAAAGACACATATGACTGCCCATCTGATAAAAAACAACTCTGGGCAGCTCACAACAATGATAAAAACCACAACAGTAATAAAAAACCAAAGACAATAAAACCAGGCATCTGACCTACAATCTCCAGTCCAACAAACATTGCAATGCTTGGGCTCCAACCACACCCTATCCCAGTGCCTGGGGGAAAAGCCAACCCTTTATGGCTTTCTGGAAGGCTAAAAGTGCGGGAGCTTGCAGGATCCACACGGCAGGGGCTGCTATGGAAAAGGCATCCTTCCTGAGTCCCGCCAGATTTAAGGGAGGCGACCTGGAGCGTGCCCGCCCTATCTAGCCTTATGGAACAGGCATATACCTCCAGGAGAGCTGGTCCCGCAAATAACGTGGCCTGGCGCCATGTAGGGCTTTAAAGGTGGTAACCAGAACCTGGCATTGCGCCTGGAAAGAAACCAGAAACCCAAAGCCACTCCATCTTGCTAGGGTTGAACTGGAGCCAGTTTCTCCCCATCCAGACCCTCACAGCCTTCAGGAACTGGGTCAGCACTAAAACAGTGCCACCTCGGGTGGAGATATGTAACTGGGTATCATCAGCATACTAATGATACTGTACCATGTGCGGTTGAACCACCTCACCCAGGGGTTTCATGTAGATGTTAAAGAGGAGCGGCGAGAGCCCCGAGCCCCCCCATGTTGCTTGGGCCTAGGGCTTGACCTCTCCCCTGCCCCAACACTGACTGGAACCAGCCATGGAGGAAGAAGGAGAACCACTGCAAAACAGTGCTTTCTGCTTCCAGTCCCCAGAGCTGGTGCAAGGGATACCATGGTTGATATGCCTTGAAGCTGCAGAAGAACACTACATGGTTTAACATTTTTACAGCTTCCACAAGTGGATTTATTTGATCAAGGAGAGCAAGTGTGTTTATAAAAAGAAATATATAGACACTAAGGTGGTTCAGCAGTACTCACCTGTTCGATGCTACAAATGGGAAGGACTTCTCACAAATAAAAGCCAGACCCTGGGTCTGTACATAATTACTAATCACATAGCAATTATTTCAGTTTGCTTTAGTATATTTTTAATTTTGTAAACAACCTAGATTGGAAATGGGTGCAGTCAATATCAAAAAAAATTAGTTCATCTTCAGGAGTAGAAGGGCAGTTTTCCCAAATCAATCTGTGTGAATGCTTCAGTAAGAAAGAATGCAATTATTTTAATACTTGGAATCTTTACAAAGTGCTTCTTCAAATACTTGTACAGGATTTGATGAATAGCTGTATTAAAATAATTCATAGATTCAGAAATAGGTTAATATCACCTCTGTATTGGTTTCAAACTAACAACATGAACTTAATTCCACACTGAGCAAAATCATGGCATTTCACAGAAATTATTAGAAAAAATAAATTTGGGAAAGCATAATAGGGTACTAATTATCCAAACTACCAGAACTCAATGGCTCTGATACTTGCTTCTTTTGGAAAGCAGTAGAGTGCTTACAACAAATCCAAGGGTTTGTAGGCAGAGGTTAAAAGGTCACATTGTTAAGCAGTTTTTCAGGCCACAAGGTAGTATCATAGAAACTGACAGTGATTCAAGAAATGTGGCAAGAAGTTACTATTGGTACCTCCGTATTTGGTGTTTCATATGTAGCTTGAGCTCCAATATAAGAGGTTTTATCTACAAATTTTAATCACAACTAGATCAAGTAAGTCGATACTGAGGAATGAATCCCCAGGAGTCTAGGGACATAACTGATTTCTACTCTAAACAGCTTGTAGGTAGAGTGCAGATTACAGCAGTGTTGCATAATTTTGTGTGCATACACTTATCACTGTGCATCATACAAGATACAAGGCTCTTGGTGCAGACTTGAAGTCTAATAAAACAGGGCTCATGAGGGAAAGGGGGAGAAAAGAGAAATAACATGCCAGATGTCAACTAGAAGTAGCTAAGGAAGACTATAAATAAAAAGGAATAATAGATGAATTTTGATGTCTATTATTTTTTTTTAAAATAAAACGGATCACTCGGGAAAGATTGTTATAGGCCTGTGAGGTAGAAGCCACAAAGCAAGAAATATAGTAGGACTTGGAAAATGAGGCTTAAAAATACTGCTATTTTAAGATGAAACAGAGAGAGGAGGAATATAAAGGTAAAGTTTTCCCCTGCACAGTCGTGTCCGACTCTAGGGGCCGGTGCTCATCTCCGTTTGTTAGCCAAAGAGCCAGCGTTGTCCGAAGACGCTTCCGCGGTCATGTGGCCGGCATGACGCACGCGGAACGCTGTTACCTTCCCACCGAAGTGGTACCTATTCATCTACTTGCATTTGCATGCTTTCGAATTGCTAGGTTGGCAAGACCTGGGGCGAGTGCGGGAGCTCACTCCATCACGCGGGGCTAGGGATTCGAACCTCCAAACTTGCGATCTTTCGATCGACAAGCCTGGTGTCTTACCCGCTAAGCCATTGCGCCTCCAATATATACAGACATTTAAAAAATGAAGTTTGTGCTTTAACATTTAGGACTATGGAACTGAAAGGAATTTGTTTTGCTGCTACTCATAATTCAGTTAAATAGGATGTAGTACCAGGTCCTAACGTACCTTATTGGTTTTCTACCTGTGCTTTTCGTAGCCCAGTGAGGCCCTTTACTGCTACATCCCGATGAATAGTCTGCTTACTATCATACTTGGACATAAAACTATAAATTAGTCCACAGCCTTTCATCAGAGTTGCAAAAAGTCAGACAGCATGTGAAAATTCAAGGGGTCCAGCCCAGGGATCAAAGACCACTTAGACCAGCATGAGATAGACAGTTTCACAATACGATTATCATCAAAGTTCTTCCAACCAGGAATCTGCTTTTTGAGGCAGTCTTAAATACCAGTGTCTTTTGCATCTAGATGCAGCTGAAGCTAAGCAGCCTTAATTTGCTAGGATCCATATCTGCAAAGTTTCAACTGTTGTCAAGATCCTTTCCTTGTAAGTGGCTGTTGCTTTGCCAGCTTCTGGCTTTCTCCTTTGTTTCTGCACGTGTTTCCAATTTCAGGTCAGTGGTCTGTATTGGTTTCTGGAATGGAAATGCCCACATTTGGTCTTTCAGTGCTGGTATGGTGTTTAGTTCCTCAGGGTCTGAATTGCCAGGTTCATTACCTTGATCCTCTTCTGAGAAAGATGATGTGTCCTGATGGTGCTCTAGTTACTGTCCTTTATCTTTCAGGTATTTTAGTTACTTGGAAAAGACAAAGAAACATCGAGAATCAATTATATTAGTAGACAAGGTCAAAGGATCTCATTTGGAACTGATAGTGACATCTAAAGATTAGTCCCCCACAATGTTTGAAAAATTGTCCCCCACAATGTTTGACACGGGCAGAAAAAGGCCAGTGTCTGCCATTACATTGTGTAAAAAGTATTAATGAGTACAGGCTTTTATTGGTTTAAGCATTCATTTGTTGTAATATTACAATACGTTAGTGTTTTAATATTTAGTTGCTGTTGAGTTGGGCTTGACTCCTGGTTCCTATATGGACAAATGGTCACAATTTTCATATCTTTAGCAAGTAAAATACTTGGTTTTATTTTTTTCCATCTCAAATAGGGTTGTTTTCAAAAATCCAGAGAATCACTTTTTGTTGTTCAGTCGTTTAGTCGTGTCTGACTCTTCGTGACCTCATGGACCATAGCACGCCAGGCCTTTCTGTCCTCCACTGTCTCCCGGAGTTTACTCAAATTCATGTTCATTACATCGGTGATGCTATCTAACCATCTCATCCTCTGCCATCCCCTTCTCCTTTTGCGTTCAGTCTTTCCGCGCATCAGGGTCTTTTCAAGTGATAACAGCAAAGAATAAGAATTTTTTGTATGCCATCTAATGGTTGTCTGGATGTTTGCAGCCTATATGTGGTAGCCCAGTCTACATACAGAAGTGCCTGTGCATGCTTACAGTGTGGTACCCTTAAACAGGCATAAATATTTTATAAAGTTCAAAGAAATCCAAGATGTATATCTCAAAATCATCTTGTCCTTTTGTTTTTAGATTTCCTAGAATGTTTTTCACTGGAGCCAGCTTCCTTCCTTTGAAATAGTTCAAGGAGCACAGTATTCAAACTATCCATTTTGTTGCTGAAATTACTTTGAGGGCCATCTGAAGCATTCAATAGGTTCTATTCTGTATTCTTTGCAAGCAACAGCTGCAGCTTTTTGGAAAGTAAGCATTTAAAGGTTTGATTTCAGAGGTTTTAGGGCCAACTTTTAATGAATAGCATCTAGAATTTTAATGGTCAGTGAGCACACCAAGATCATGTTGTACTTCAGATATATTGTACAGTATGGTACCCATTTTATGGTATGGCAGTCAAACTTTCCAGAATCAACAAGACATTATAAAATGTTGCTGACCTGCTGAGAAAAATTAATTGAAGGTCTTACTTCATACATCCTAACTAAATTGGTTGTATTTAATGGCTTTATTTTATTTAGACTTTATCAGAAAATAGAGTAACAATAAAGATTAAATAATTGGGTAATCTTTTACTTTTTTTAATGTAGTTACAGTAGTGACTGTAACAAAAAAAATCTAACAAGGATGTGCAAATGTTTAGTGTAATAATCATGTATCTATAAATAGAAGTGCCATAAATATGATTCCTGGGAATATTGTTTGGCATTGAAAGTTACAAAATGCTTTTTTTGGGGTTACTCCAAGCCACTGTTCTTTGACTTAAAGATAAAATAATTCTGGCAAAGCACTAAAGAAGTTCCACGTTTTCCCTCATTAAGACTAGTGCTAATGGCATGCAGAACATTTCCCCTAAGGATACTCGTATGAGCTCAAATGCTGAGTATAGTACTAATAATTGAACAATAACAAAAATGATGGCTGTTCTCTACACATTTCTTAAAGTACAGATTGTCCCAAGGGATAATTAAACAAGCAAACAAAGATATACTGAAATAACTAGTTAAAAAACAAAGGCAGACCAACTTTTACACATTGTTATTGTTATCTTTTTGTGGTTACTTTTGAAGTAGGTCTGCAATAAAAGATCTCCTTTTCCTACTATGTAAAGGATACATATCCTTTGGAATATATTAATAATTTGCCTTTAAAAGTGAAATAGTGGTAGGAAAACACAAGACTTATTTTGTACACTAGTTACTTTCGTTATTCTAATAGAGTTACACTGATTGAAAAGGAAATTTTATTCAACAAAGGGAATTCCTACATATGTATTGTCGAAGGCTTTCACGGCCGGAGTTCAATGGCTGTTGTGGGTCTTCCGGGCTGTGTGGCCGTGTTCTGGAAGTTGTGGTTCCTAACGTTTCGCCAGCATCTGTGGCCAGCATCTTCAGAGGGCAGGAGCACAGACAGAAGCGCTCTTTCTGTGCCCAGGTAGAGTGGCAATGTTTGTTTTAATTCTGGTTTGTTTAATAAATTTGTTTTAATTTAATTTATTTATAATTTTTATCCTGCCTTTATTATTTTATAAATAACTCAAGGCGGTGAACATACCTAATACTCCTTCCTCCTCCTATTTTCCCCACAACAACAACCCTGTGAGGTGAGTTGGGCTGAGTGTGTGTGACTGGCCCAAGGTCACCCAGCCGGCTTTCATGCCGAAGGTGGGACTAGAACTCTCAGTCTCCTGGTTTGCTATTGGCTCCTTCCTAGGACTGAGAGAGAGACTGGCCCAAGGTCACCCAGCCGGCTTTCATGCCTAAGGCGGGACTAGAACTCACAGACTCCTGGTTTCTAGCCCAGCACCTTAACCACTAGACCAGACTGGCTCTGCAGTGATTCGCTTAACGACTGCTGTAAAAAGGTCGTAAAATCGGGTCAGATTCACCTAATGACCACTTCGCTTAGCAGCCAAAATTTTGGTCCCAATTGTGATTGTTAAGCGAGGACTACTTGTAAGAGAAGTGGTGTCACACCGGTGCTTTGGGAAGCAGCTCTAAGCATATGACCAGAAAAGGGAAAAGGGCAGAAGACCTTTGGAAGGTCTGTTGTGGAGCTGAAGAAGTAGAGGTCTAGGCAAGGATGTATTATGATAGAAGAGAAAAAGGTGGGTGGCTTTTGAAAATAAGCACTATTACGTCACAAAGAGATTTATGGAGGGGTATACTATTTGACAGCAGAATGACAGATAGACCAGACTGGATTAAGATCAGAGAATAGAGAAGAAATTCTTTGAATTATGTGCAGTTGTAATCTTTTGAGGATTTTGTGGTGACTGTGATAAACATATGGCAGGTGAGTCTGTATCTTTTTTTAAAAAAAAACCCATGATACAAGTTGCTTACATTCCTGTGAATAGACCAGGCATGGTAACATGATTGAGTGTCTTTCTCATTGACTTCTTTGCCTTTCCTAAAGTAGATGGATTTAATGAGTAAATCTTCACTAATGTTATATATGTACATTTTATAATGTACCTCTTCTAGGAAGCTTGTAGATGAGATTCAAGTTACCAAATAATTTGCCTTTACCAATAAAATCAAGTGGTGATTACTTTTATAGGAAAAGAAAACTAAAAAAAATGCTTTCCTAATCAAGAGGAATACTTTTTGTGTTATATACTTCAGTAGAATTTGTGGCAAAAATAACTTGTCCTTCTAAGAATAGGCTGACCATATTTCAGGATGGCAAAACGGGATGGGGTCTTATGTAATATTCCGTATTCATGAAAAAGACGGGTCCCCGGTCTGCGCGATTGGCTCCCGCCTGCAAACCCCGCCCCCAGTCCATGCGATTGGCTCCCGCCTGCAAACCCCGCCCCTGGTCCGCGCGATTGGCTCCCGCCTGCAAACCCCGCCCCCGGTCTGTGCGATTGGCTCCCGCCTGCAAACCCTGCCCCCAGGTCTGCGCGATTGGCTCCTGCCTGCAAACCCCAGCCCCAGTCCGCGCTCCAGCTCGGATCCTCCTTTCGCGCCATTCCTGCCGGGATTGAAAAACGGGACAAAATTGAGATTTTTATGAAAATGATGGGACGGTTGAAAAAGGCTTAAAAAACAGGACTGTCCCGTTCAAAACGGGATGTATGGTCAGCCTATCTAAGAAACTAAGAAAAAAACCAGAAAAATATTCCCCAATGTATCCTTTTGGGACAGAGTGTTGGGCACCTGCTCAAAATGCTCCTGAAGGCTTTGTTCTAAGGAACTCTCCCCTTCCTGGTCACATGACCCAGATATATATCATCATTGGCGATCACTCGTAGCCGAGTAAGATTGTCTTCCAAAGGTAAAATTTTAACAGTGGATCTGTCAGTGGCTATAAAGGCCAATTCTGGATCCGCAAAACCTCCCGCAATGGGGGCATAGGTTTCCGGGTGGGAGACGGTCATGATGAGGGTTTGCCTGACGTGCCTTCCTTTTAGCTCTTTTCTCCTTTTCGCCCTGTACTCGTGCTTCTTCAAAGTCCATAGCGCCATTAATAAAGGATGACCTCCAATTGAAACGCTCATGAGTTAGGGCTTCCCAGTTCTCAATGCTGATATTACATTTTTTTAAATTAGCTTTGAGAGTATCTTTGAATCTCTTTTGCTGTCCACCAATATTCCGTTTTCCATTCTTAAGTTGGGAGTAAAGTAGCTGCTTTGGAAGACGATGGTCAGGCATTCGAACAACATGACCGGTCCAGCGAAGTTGATGTTGGATGATCATTGTTTCAATGCTGGTGGTTTTCGCTTCTTCTAATACGCTAACATTAGTCCGCCTATCTTCCCAAGTAATTTGCAGAATTTTTCGGAGGCAGCGTTGATGGAATCTTTCAAGAAGTTGGAGGTGGCGTTTGTAGAGGGTCCATGTTTCACAGGCGTACAGAAGGGTTGGTAGTACAATGGCTTTGTAAACAAGCATTTTGGTCTCCCTGCAAATGTCCCGATCCTCAAACACTCTACGCTTCATTCGGCAGAAAGCTACACTCGCAGAGCTCAGGCGATGCTGAATTTCAGCGTCGATGTCGGCTTTTGTAGATAGATGGCTGCCGAGATAAGAAAAGTGGTCGACATTTTCTAGTGACACACCTTTAAGCTGGATTGATGGCGCTGCAGAGGGATTGGTTCGAACTTGCTGGTAAAGCACTTTGGTTTTTTTAATGTTAATCGAGAGGCCGAGCTTTTCATATGCTTCTGCAAAGATGTTTAGGATAGTTTGAAGATCTTCCTCGGAGTGTGCACAGACTACGTTATCATCAGCATATTGAAGTTCTATAACAGAAGTTGCAATTACCTTATTTTTTGCTTTCAGCCTACTAAGATTAAAAAGCTTTCCATCTGTTTGATATATAATTTCTACACCAGTAGGAAGTTTCTCTTCAACAAGGTGTATAATCATAGCGATGAAGATAGCGAATAAGGTTGGAGCAATAACACATCCCTGTTTAACGCCGGATTCCACTTTAAATGGATCGTTTTGAGAGCCATTGTTATTCAGGATTGTTGTTGTCATGGAGTAACTGCAAGATGTTCACAAATTTATCAGGGCATCCGATTTTCAGAAGGATGGTCCAGAGAGCAGTACGATTTACAGTATCAAAAGCTTTAGTCAGATCAATAAACGCCATGTACAGAGGGCGGTTTTGCTCCTTGCATTTTTCTTGAAGCTGTCGTGCAGTGAAGATCATATCCACTGTTCCCCTGGAAGGGCGGAAGCCATTTTGCGTTTCAGGGAGGATGTCTTCTGATACAGATAGGAGACGGTTTGCAATGATCTTTGCCAGGATTTTGCCTGCTGTGGCTAGGAGGGAGATGCCTCGATAGTTTCCACAGTCTGTTCTATCACCCTTTTTAAAGAGAGTGATAATTATGACATCCCTAAAGTCTGCTGGAATCTCCTCCCTCATCCAGATTTTTTCGATGAGCTTATGAAGTTGTTGTGTAAGTTCAGGCCCACCTTCTTTAAAGACTTCAGCAGGAATCCCATCAGGTCCACTAGCTTTGTTATTTTTCATTTGTTTAGTGGCTTTACTGACTTCCTCCAAACTAGGGGGTACTGCAAGCTCATTTCTTATTTGTTTTTGCGGGATTTGCAAGAAGACTTAATCAGCCATAGTAGAGTGACGATTAAGGAGATTGTAGTAATGCTCTTTCCAGCGCAGTGCAATAGACTCTTTGTCCTTTAGAAGTTTAGCACCATCTACCGAGCGTAAGGGATTTGTACCGTGGTTTGTTGGTCCATAGATGGCCTTTATGGCATTAAAAAAGCCCCGTGCATCATGAGCATCTGCAAAATGTTGGGTTTCTTGGGCTTTTTTTATCCACCATATGACCCAGAGCAGAGCTACTATTAAGGGATGGAAAAAGTTTCAGAAGTCTGCTTTCCATGCTTTCCTTGCCTTGTTCTTTCCAACCCAGCATAACATTGGAAATTTTGTAATCTGGATCAAGACTCTGTCTCTGGTTCCATCATCAGGATAACTCTGAAATCTGAACAGAACAGGACCAAATTTGGGGTGGGGGAGAAGCTGGCAAACGAAGGATTGAGTTTGAAAAGGAGCTGAATCTGGCCAGGGGTTACAGAGCAAAACATTCCAAAAAAGAATGGTGGTGCCCTATGGGAGACCCAGTTGGGCAGCAGATTGGAACATTGCCAGCTGCTCCATTCTAAGCTCCCCTCCCCCCACCCAGTCATGTGACCAGAAGATAGTATATGCATAAACAAACACAAAGATGTAACGCTTTACTTCGTTATGCAGAAGAAAATATAGATGCTTCCTATGACCACTTCTGTAAAGGCATTGGAAAGAATTCCAGAAGTCATGCTCTGCATGCTTTCCCTATTTGTTTGTATATTAATTTTGTATTAAAAAAGTGATATGAAAGGGAAAACAAAAAATTGTTGGACAGTATAAAAGTAACACATATTAACACTTAGATTCAGTGTATCTTAAAGGATCTCCGTTCTAAAACAGCATCTTTATAGGTTCCCAACGTTTACTCAGAGAATACAAACTATACAAAAGCAGCCTTATAAACCTCTCTCTTCCCAGCAGTGAGATTCTTAAGTCATTTTTTTCTTGGAAACAACCCAAAACTAAGGGCAGGAAGATGTTGGATAAAATAGTGAAGTGGGATAGGGATTTTTTTTTCACCTTGGGGATTATTTGTGAAAGTAACGGATGTCCTTCCATTAAAGCTACAATATATTTAAACATCCTTTTACCTGCTTAGCAAAAACACCTTATGTCAAGGTCTTGGGTCATTTTAAATGTCATTCCAAGCTGTTTTTTGTGGAGAACTTCTGAAAGGCTCATATTTAATGTCAAACGTTTATTGTAATGAGGAAGATACTGTTAAATAATCCTCAGTGTAATCTAGGACTGCTCTGTGTAGAATATGGACAGTCTATTTTCATTTAATTATGGGCACAGCTCGTTACGCTCTTGTGACACCACTACTCTGTGAGCTGCACTGGCTTCCAGGAAGCTTCCGGGTGTGATGCAAGGTGCTGGTTACTACCTTTAACGCTCTGCATGGCATAGGACCTGCTCTCAAGAATATTGGCTCGCCCTTCACTTCCCAGAGGGAAGGCATGTTCCCTCATTTAGACCTTGCCATCTTATGGGTGCTAGGAAGCGGGACTTTTCGATGGCTGCTCCTGTGCTCTAAAACCACCCCCCTCCTCCCACCCGGTACACAGCAGGCCCCAAACTTGCTGGCCCTTAAGAAGTGTTTCCCCAGGCATTGGGGCCTAGTTGAGTGGAGTCCCTTTTTGGTTGTTTTAAATTATCCTGTTCAATTTGCCGTTTTATATATTGGGCTTTTTTTTTTTTAATGACGTATGGTTGGTTCTTTTTTGTTAATATTTATTTTTGTTGTACTCTGCCCAGAGCCACATGGTTTGATTTTGGCGGCCTTATAAATGCTTTAAATAAATAAATACCCTGCTTTTCTATTTTGGATTTAATGCAGTTATGACTGCAACGTTACTTACATATTGTCGAATGACTGAGCCCCTCACATTTTAAATTGTGTCTTATGTACAGATTATATCTTCAGGAAAAGGGAGGGGCAGCCATCAGTGAGCACCTATCTGCAGAATATTAAGATTCAGATAATTAAATGTGTATTTATAAAAACAAACCGAATAAACTGAATTTTGTTATACTGTTGTTTAAGTTCCTAAGCTAAGAACTGAAGACCAGCATTTAAAACTTTTCAAGAACTCAAAAGTCATGCAGCAATTTATGTTAACCACTTTTTTCCATAGGGTCTCTCACTACTTTTCTCCCCTTAATCTCATGGTCTCTCTACTTGAGAATCTTTCAGTCATGCTGATTTTACGTGCAAGATACTTTACTATGTTAGCTTGGGTAGAGAGAAACAAACATTTGGATAGTGTGCTTTTCTATGAATCACTGCAATAAAGGCTTTAAAATACTAACCATTGCAACTAAAATTGTCATATACATAACGTAATAGAGTCTCATATACATAACCTAAAAAAGTCTGCATCAACCAAAAAGCGGTTAAAAGCTGACATCCCTAAAATATAACTTAAATTCTTATTTTTATTGTGCATCCCTACAGTATAATAATATAGTTTACATTTTTCCATTTCAACCAGGTCTTCAAGAATACGTGGAAGCTGTTTCATTTCAATATTTTATCAAAACCCGGTCATTAATTAGCTTAGAGGACATCAATAGACAACTGATATTTACAGAAGATAATAAAGAGGAAGAAAGGAAGGTATTATAAATAATCTTGACCATACAAGTTTCATGTTTCATTCATCATTTGTAAATGGGTATTATAAAGAATTGCTGTAGAGCACAGATTTCCAAACTGTGTCTTGCGACACAAAAGTGGGTCGCCACACACAGTCTGGTATGTCGCCACACAACCCGGAAGCGCTGATCATCATCAGCGCTTCCGGGTTTTCCCGCGGCGACACACCAACGGTGGTGCGGAAAAATCCAAAAGCGGCAGCAGCGCTTCCGGGTTTTTGTGCGCTGCCGCAATGGTGCCACTTCCGGGTTTTCCCGCGGCGACACACCAACGGTGGTTGGTGTGTCGCCGCGGGAAAACTTTGGAAAGCCCTGCTGTAGAGCATAGCTTTCCAAAGTGTGTGTCGCGACACACTACTGTGTCGCCTGTGGTGTCTTGGTGTGTCGTGCTAAAACCTGGAAGCGCTGATGCAGGGAACCGGAAGAAGCAGCACCCCCGCCAATCAGTGCCGCCGTTGCCATGGCGGCACTGATTGGCGGGGGTGCCGCTTCCCTCCAGCGCTTCCGGGTTTTAGCGTGACACATCAGGATACCGCAGGCTGCGCCACCGCCATTGGTGTGTGTCGCCAATGCGAAAAGTTTGGAAAGTTCTGCTGTAAAGGATGGACAATAAGATAATGATGTGATTATGAAAGGTCTCCTTGTAGTCCAACTTCCTGCAGGTTTTTTTCCCCTCCTTGTTTCAGAGGTGGTTGGAAAAGCCTCACTTTTCTGTTTTAGGGTTAGGGAGAGAAACTGAAGTTTTGAATTCCTGATATCATACACATCTTTTTATTTTGTCACTATTACTCCTAGCATAATCTTGGGCTGTTTTCCTCCAAAATGCTACAGAGGCATAAAAGAATAGGAGCACTGGGAATATATGAGGAGTGCAGCTGATACTGTGGTCCTGTGACAAATAGTATGAAGAAAAGAAAGATTCCTTTGGGATGATGCCTGTAGTATTGGAAACCTGACATGCAAGAACTTCTTTTTCTCAATTTCATTCATTTTCTCTTGTTGTCTGAAGGTTGGGATTATTTTTCCACTTACAAAATTGATACAAAACTTTTTTTTTAAAAAAAAAGGCTTATGGGACTTATACTAGGGATACTCTATCTGGGTTCCAAAATACACAACGTTCTATTCCTTGCCTGCCATCTCATTGTCATCTGCCTTGCCTCGGCCCACGTGTGGAATCTCTAGCTTGCTCTAGTGCCAGGCATCCCGCCAAGCAGCAGCCATGGATGTGTTAGGCTAACCAGCAGCTGCTAGTCCTTTCCTCTGCTCAGAATGAGTAACCATCCTTGCATCACTCTTGTAGAGCCTGGCAGGAGTTCTCAGCTTCTCATTTCTGTTCTTAAGAGTTAAATGTCTTTTGCCCTTCAAATTTGAGATTAGCGGTCAATCAGATCTTGCTGCTTATAAACTGCATATGTCTAATCTCTTTTTTGATGAGAGATGAGAACGGAAATTTCCATTCTCCGTTCGTCTCCTCCTTCATTGGCTCATGTAACCTGCCTCTGTGAAATTGACAAATTGTTGGTCTTGCCTATACCCAAGTGTCTGCCAAAGTGACCAGTTTCTTGAGATACCACAATCTCCGCCTCAGTTGATCCTTGGATAATGAGTGCATCTTGAGATTCTGGATGAATTTTGTGGGTATTTGTTGATTATGGGATTATTATTTTTTTAGTTCAGCTCATTAAACTCTCAAAGCAAACAATAATATATAGAAGTTTACTACACAGGGATGATGATAAATATATAGTAGTGGCGAAGCATTTATTGTTTTCAAAATATAAATAATGCAAAAATAGAAATAGAAGATATACATGCATATACAACATAATATGTAGCTTCGGTTTGATTTAGAGACTCTAGCATCTTGCCTATTGGAATGAAGAGTTTCTGTAAAAGTTGTTACAATCATTCTTTTCTTGCTGAGCTCATACTCCTTACTGTATGGCTAGCAGTAAGGTAATACTTAACTAGTGTAGAGATGATTATTCATGCCATGTAATTGTTGATGGCACAGGAGACTTACTACGTAAAAAGAAAGAAAGCTATTTCTGCTATTCATGTGCCACCCAAAATAGGCTTAACTTAGGTCCAGTGTAAAAGAGATGAATTAACTCAGAAAATTGCAAGCCTTCCATCAAGGAAAGCCATCCATTAACAGGTTCCAAAGCAAGGCCACCTCCTTTCTAAAAATGCTTTTATTGAATTAATTTCCTGAATCATGTTTTACAAATTGCAGTTTCTGTTCTAAGCCGTTTTGTATTCTGTTGTATTACTAGCTATCTCCTGATTCTCCCAGTAAGCAAAACAATACCTGGAACATAAAAGTGACACCTGTGGATTACCTTCTGGGAGTGGCTGATCTAACTGGAGAATTGATGCGGATGTGTATTAATAGTGTTGGCAATGGCGATATAGATACACCATTTGAGCTGGGCCAGTTCCTGTGTCAGATTTATGATGGCTTTTCTTACATTGGTAACACTGGACCTTATGAAGTTTCTAAGAAACTCTATACTTTGAAACAGAGTTTAGCTAAAGTGGAGAATGCCTGTTATACCCTGAAAGTCAGGGGTTCTGAGATACCAAAGCATATGTTAGCTGATGTGTTCTCCAGTAAAACAGAAATAATTGAGCAAGAGGATGGGCTTTCCTAACATACCTGGAACATCACAACACCCAAGGATCAAGAACTTCAGGATCAGAACAAAGTAAAACCCTGGATTTGCTTATTAGAAATCTTAGCCATAATTCATGCTTTATGATTAGCTGAAGTAGAATATGTTGTATTCAGAAACTGTTATTGCATAATGATTTAACATGCCCTCAAGCTCATTGCCCAGTGAAAATGGTGGTTTTTGTACAAAGGTCACCTCTTATATCCTGTACTTTAGTATTGTAGGCATACTGCAGGCTACCTTCAACCAGGTGCCAGTAAAGGACCATGGTCCATTATATACATTCAGTATAACTATTTGTTTTGTTTTGTTGTTGCTTTTATCTAAGTGGTTAAAGTCTGATGTATAAACTTAAAAGATTAGCATGCTGAGTTTCAGATGACTGAAAATAAAGAGAAAGTTAGTTGAATGGGAAAGAACCTGGGTGAAGCTAACAAACTTAGCTTATATTATTGTTTGGGTACTTTCATATACCTATTTGAATAACTTAATTATGGCTTTCTGTAGGTAAGTTAATATTACCCTGCAAATTAAGCCAAGCAAAAGCAGACAACTTGTAAAGAGTTTTTGCATTAAGTAAAATCAGTGTGCATACTCCATTAATATAGACTTCATGGAAAGATTTGGATGAGCAATCTTGAGAAGGTAAAATAAGAAAAATATTTGAAATGTGGTTTAAAACTGAAATTGTCAGTATTTGTAAATTATGTATCTGTCCTATGTGTGTTCTTCAGAAGATTATGATACTGTTTTGTGTATTTAGTTTATCTCTTGCTTCAAATTCTTGATTATCAACTCCAGCTTAGACCTTAACTTCCTTTCTGTGAACAGAATAGAATTAAATTTATAGAACAGGCTTTCCTGCTTCCCTTTTCTCTCTGTAGCCCTCTCTCTCTTGTAAATTGTTCCTGAGAACAGGGAACTCTTGGGCATGATGTGGAACAAATTATAAGAGGCCTGTTGGTAGAAATTCCATGTATGAATGAGGGAACAATTCAGGATCCAAGTTATTGTGTTCTGGGGGAAATGTAAAACAAAAAAGGAGCTGAGGTCCCAGGCCCTCCATTATACATGAACACATTGGATTTTCTACCACAGTTCTTCCATGTTTCTATATTGCTGACATTTAGCATAGCCTATTTTCAGATACATAGTATAGTAAACACAGCGGTATTTTTTCCCCTTTGTAAGCCTTACCAAATTTCTCATGTGATAAAAATTTAGAAAGCAGTGTTTTCCTCCCATTATAAGGTTTAATGATGTTTCTACATTTTTATACAATAAACAAAGGAATCTTGTAAAAGTATTAATTGTTTTCCATCTGTTTTTTTCTGACAAGACAGTCTATCCTTTTCTGTGTCATACTTTAATGGAAGGAAACCGTGTCTTCCCTGACACTTTCCAGTTTGCCACATAGTGAATTTGCCATGTCATTAATTTTTTTGCAGAAAAAAATAAAACTTTCTGGTTGTAATGTTGCTCTGAATGCTCATAACTTTGGATCAGCTTGACAACCAAGGTAAAAGAGGTATTTGCAGTTCGTTGCTTGTTCTCTTTGCAATACATTATTTGAGGAGACATCAAAAGAAATACTTCTGTCTGATTTTTTTAATAGGTCAGAGGCATATGTGGTTCCTCCTTTGGCACTTACAAGGTTCCCTGCTGTGTCTGGTTTTAATATTTGTTTAGAATGTTTACCCCACCCCGCCCCCAAGGGGATGGTGGCAGTGGGATGTTGACTGGGATTGGTAGTCTAAAACAGAGCTTTCCAAACTGTGTGTCGTGACACAAAAGTGTGTCGCCACACAGAGTCTGGTGTGTCGCCACACAACCCGGAAGCGCTGATCATCATCAGCGCTTCCGGGTTTTCCCGCGGCAACGCACCAACGGCGGCGCGCAAAAACCTGAAAGCGACAGCAGCGCTTCCGGGTTTTTGCGCGCTGCCGCAACGGTGGCACTTCCGGGTTTTCCCGCGGCGACACACCAACGGCGGTTGGTGTGTCACCACGGGAAAACTTTGGAAAGCCCTGGTCTAAAACCTATGTAGACATTGTGAAATTCAAATTGTTCTGTGAAGTGATGAGCAAACGTTCCTTATGGAACTTTGAGGTCTTTAGAAAAGGAAAGACAGTATATAGGATTACCTGAAAATTCTGTTCCAGATACAGTATATTGACTATGTCTGATTATTGCATGCAATATGTAAAATATTCTTGGTGGTTCTTCACACAACCTATTGTATAGTATTTCCACAATACAAGTTGATCGCTATAAGTAATAGCTAGGGAAGAGCACGAAGCATTTCTAGAAATACATCTGTGATACATATGCCTGCATCTGAGGTCAAAATAGTGGTTGAAAGAAAGTGTTTTTTTTAAATACTTTTATTGAAGTTTTTAATAAACATAGTAAAAACTAATACAAACTAAACTACAAGAAAAAAAAATAAAAGTGCAGAAAGTGCAGAAAAAAAAACGAGAAAAGAAAAAGGCAACAAAGACAATAATAAAGTGGCTTCCAACTATCATCATACCGAGCATAAGCTAATATAGTAACTTTTCACCCTCTCTTAAAGTTACAAATAAAAAAACTCTTCTCCCTATAGCCTAACTTTTATCTATACACAATCCAGAAATCATCATTTTTTCAATCCTAGTTCAGCAAAAAGTTCATTGGGAGTTACCAGAAATATCAAACAAATAGTTTATCCCTGGTCAAATAGTCCAACTTTATATTCCTCCGATTTGCTCTGCACAAACTTGACGTTTAAATCATTCCTATGGCATTGCAGGATTTGATCTTTCATCACTCTTTGCCATTTAAAAGGAGTCTTCAAAGCTTTCACCAGCCTGCTTTGTAAATCCCATAAAGAGGCATCATCCAGGATTTCTTGTCGCAGCTGTTCCATGTCCAGATCCTTTTCTTGATCTGTCTTTTATATTCCCATTTTGGTAATTTCAATGTTGTTGTCTTCCATGCCTTCAAACTCTATAATGTCTATGTCAGGTAAAAGGTTTTTTTAATTTTTCTCATCTAAAACAGGGCTTTCCAAAGTTTTGGTGTGTCGCCGCGGGAAAACCCGGAAGTGCCCCGTTGCGGCAGCGCGCAAAAACCCGGAAGCGCTGCTGCCGCTTTCAGGTTTTTGTGTGACGCCATTGGTGTGTCGCCGCGGGAAAACCTGGAAGCGCTGATGATGATCAGCGCTTCCGGGTTGTGTGGCGACACACCAGACCCTGTGTGGCGACACACTTTTGTGTTGCGACACACAGTTTGGAAAGCTCTGATCTAAAAGTTTATCCATTGAAATCTGTAACCTTTCTGAGATACTAGTTATTAATATAAACAGAGAGCAAGTCCCACTCCCTTTTTGCACTGAAGATGTTGCCTAGCCTGGCAATGAAACATCTGCAAGGAAACAACAAGGCTCAGAGAGCACCAAGGACTCCACAGTTCAACCCTGAGCTACAAATATTCTCTTCGATTGGTTATTAATATCTCAGTCCATTTTTCAAAGGACTCTTGTAAGACAAAAAAATGTTATAGCTGGCTTAGCCATTTTAACTCTTTTTTTTGCCTGGTCCCTTAGTTCCCTCTAGTGCCATTTGCAGCCTTCATCAGGCCTCCGTTCCTAATGTGGGTTTAGTTCCATTTCAGTCGTTTCCCACAAGTATATTATTTAATTATATACTTGTTTTTCAAATCTTACAGCAAAAATAACCAATATTCCAAATCTCTCTGATCTCCCAATCCATTTAAAACTCTTAAATCAAAATTATTATTTTTTTTGCTTTTTGCCAGTTATATATTATTTTAAATTCTTAAGTCTCTGTTTAAAATTTCTTAAATTTGAAGAAGGTAAAAAACAAGCTCGCCGTTTTCAAGGTCTCTAATATCCTTAAAGTGGTTAAACTGAACATTTCTGAACGTGATTAGAAAGTGAGTTTGGCTGGCTTAGTGTCCTTATGAAAGGCTCCGCCGCTGCTGAGAGCAAAGATGTCGTCTTCTTTGGCTCCTGGCGCTCAAACCCACGGGAGACCACTCTTTTACGGTCTCCTCACCAGGAGCTGCCATTCAGAGCACTTGTGGGCGATCTCCTGATCTCTCCTTCTCTGGAGAGATTTGAAGGACTGGTCTACTCACCGGTCCTTTGTTCTTCACAGCGGTCACCGTCTCCGCTTGTTACTGGAGACATCTTCAGTCAGCCATGACTCACACCGGAAGCCGAAAGTGTTTTTGGAAACACTTTTCCAAAAACGTTTTCCATGGAAGTAATGAGATCCTGAGCCCTCACCCAACCCCCAGGGCATGGTGATTGAAGTCACCCAATACCGGATGCCTGAGGGGACACCAGTCCCAAGATCAGATCCAGAAGTTCAGGCAACAGGATGGCTGGTACATAAGTAAGCTCTTCATCTTTTTCCTCTGGTCCAACTTAACACAAAAGCTCTCACATCTCTCACCTCAAAGCAGAATCCCTGGTCACAGGCAAGATATCTCTATAAATCAGCACTATCTCTCTTTCCCAGGCTTGGTACCTTGGCTGTTTCAGGATCCAACATCTTGAAGGGTAAATTTCTGACAGGGCAACATCTCTGCCCTCACCCAACTAGGTTGTGGGAAGAGCAGATTTGCCTACTTATCCACTACCCATTCATAGATAAGCATGGATTTTGCTTTCATCAGCCTTTGGGCAAGATCAACAGCAATCTTGCAACCAGGTGATTCCCCTTCTCCTGGAACAGCACATCTGTAGTGGCAACATGGAAGACCATTGTATTTCGAGGAGTTTAAGTGACATATTTTGATTTTTCTCCTTCACACGAAGAAGCTTAGAGTTTATTTTGAGTTACACTAATGTTTAGCTGGCTTGTTTTTTATTTCTTTTTGAAATGTGGGGGAGAAAACCCCAAGATTGTTTTTTGTTAAGCACTAGCTTATCTGTATAGCTTCCCAGGCGCTTGGATTATGTCATAAACAGGTGCTCCAGACCCTGGGAACTATCCAGCCAAGGTCAGATCCTGCAGCCTCTGTACCATGGAAACAGGGTCACGAGGTTTTAGGGCCAGACTTTGATAAAAACCTGAGGATTGCCTTTTGAGTTTGGGAGCTTGGCCACAGACCTGAGCGCTGGGTGCTGTGGAAATGGAGCCCCCCTGGGGTATCTCCGCTGTCTTTATTAAGGGGCTCCTGACAGCCTATGGGAGATTGGGTATCAATTTGCTTGGTATGTTATGATTTTTCTTCCTTTATGTTATGCTGTTTATGCTTCTGTTTAATCTGCCTAAACTATGTTTCTGTTTAAATCTGTTTGCTTAAGTTAATAATAAAGCTTAAAATCTCTTTATCCACTGGTGTGCTTATTGTTTCTAGATCTAAAAGAACCAATTGTCTGAGCACCTGATCACTGCTTGGACACTTGGCAGAACAACATCCTCATCCAATTATTCCTTCCAACTAGAAATGGGCTTGAAAAGAAAAGTGTGAAGAACAGATGTTTTACTAAATTTGTTTGATTTGGATTTTATTTCATATTTAGATGGTCAATGTAGAATTTGCATTTTTAAACTGGTTGGCCATATTTAGTGGCCCTAATAGAGCCCATAATACTTTTTAAAAATACTATTTTGCAAGGGAAAAATGGCACAAGAGCTTTCCAGCTACATTAAACAAAAATAATTAAAGAGAAGGAAGGTCCAGTCCTGATCACCAACATCTCATTTATTTGGCCCTTCCTAGAAAATACATGTTACAGAAACTTAAATGCATTTCAAATTTACATGACTACTGTGAATATTTGGAAAAAATGACATTTAACTCACAAAACAATAACTGGCAAAATGCCTATTTCTTAGCCTGTTTAAGCCTGGAGTTGATCATATGCTTGGTATTCGGCCAAAATCCAAGCATTGTTTAAACAGATGTTCTGCAAAGGTTCCCTTGCACTGTAAAGTTATATATATTGGGAGCTGTTTCCTTTTAAGGAAATCAGTTACTTTGGGCTACTGGAGCACTTTTATTTTAGAAGTAGTGGATTTAATGCACATTTGTCCACGCCTATTCTGTCTACTTCACTTCTTCCTTTGGAATCCGTGTAAGTATAATCAGAGCTAAAGCCCAAGCAACATCTTTCTTGAACAGCAACTACTGAAATCTAGGGATTCTTTCTGAAAGTTATGTAGTAGGCTACCTGGAATTTCATGTCTATAAATAGAATAAAAAGGTAAAGGTCCGCCCCCCCGCACATTTGTGCAGTCGTGTCCGACTCTAGGGGCCGGTGCTCATCTCCGTTTGTTAGCCAAAGAGCCAGCGTTGTCCGAAGACGCTTCCACGGTCATGTGGCCGGCATGACAGGCACGGAACGCTGTTACCTTCCCACCGAAGTGGTACCTATTCATCTACTTGCATTTGCATGCTTTCGAATTGCTAGGTTGGCAAGAGCTGGGGCGAGTGCGGGAGCTCACTCCGTCACACGGGGCTAGGGATTCAAACCTCCGAACTTGTGATCTTTTGGTCGACAAGACTGGCGTCTTAACCGCTGAGCCACCACGCCCCCTCATAAGTAGAATATGAAAAACATAATCTGAGAAAGGACTGGCATTCCCAAATTGTTCCTGGAAAATGTTTCCAGAGCCACTCTCTGGTACTTTGATTATT
Source organism: Charina bottae (assembly GCA_023362775.1). Taxonomy (NCBI): domain Eukaryota; kingdom Metazoa; phylum Chordata; class Lepidosauria; order Squamata; family Charinaidae; genus Charina; species Charina bottae. Next base: position 32,002,675 of record JALMGJ010000001.1, read on the forward strand.
TTTATATTTTAGTGGTGGAACCTGGGAAGTAGGTCCCACAAGGATAAACCATAGCTTGCGTTTTGAAGGCTATCTGCTCTGTGGTTCGTGACCACCTCCAGGGACCCTTAATCTCTCTATCTTTTTTGTAAAAAATTACCCTCCCATTCTTGGTTTTAAAATTCTGCAGCTTTTTTGCTGGGATAAATCACAGTATAATCCTGTGCAGTTTGAATTTTGTCTGCAGCAAACTATGTGAAATTTAATCTCAAGGGGGTTCAGAGTGAAAGATTTCCAGAAATGTTTTGAAATGATTTCTGGGCACCTTGAGAAAAAGATGTCAAATAACATGAAGTCCATATTACACATCTTTTTCCCTGGAAATTTTATGTGTGTCTCTCTCTGAGTGAGATGGGTGGTGACTAAATTTGAAATATAAATTAAAATATATTCATTCCATTTCTACATTTTCCCCTTAGCGCATATATACAGTAGTACACAAAATAAATACACTGTTTGTTTGTATGTAAACCAGTCCATACTCCAGGAAATAAAGCCGGACTGCTCACTTGAGGGAATGATATTAAAGGCAAAACTGAAGTACTTTGGCCACATAATGAGAAGACAGGATACCCTGGAGAAGAAGCTGATGCTAGGGAAAGTGGAAGGCAAAAGGAAGAGGGGCCGACCAAGGGCAAGATGGATGGATGGTATTCTGGAGGTGACAGACTCGACTGTGGGGGAGCTGGGGGTGGCGACGGCCAACAGGAGGCTCTGGCGTGGGCTGGTCCATGAAGTCTCGAAGAGTTGGAAGCGACTGAATGAATTAAAAAAACAGTTTCTAAATGGAACATTTTTGAGATAGACAAGCTTCTAACCAGGGACCTCATTTTCCTCCATGAAAGTCTGAAAAATACGTTCTGCATGTTTGCTTTGCACTGTCTATTCTGTGTCTTTTCTATGAGAAGCCCACAAATTATTTGATATGCTGTGGATCTTTTCCAGTCATTCTGGTCATCTCTTCTGGTCATAACACTGAGCAAAAGTGTGAAATGGACAACCTCAAACTCTTATATCGATTGGGTACAAAATGTGATGTTAGGTCTACTTTTTAGATTAGTGGGTGCACATGTGCTAATCCATTGTTTGCTTAATCATGGCTTTAACAAGTCTTAATTAGTTGAGTTTGAACAATATGCTAATCTATGAACTATGATTTACAAGCCATAATGGCTGGGGTTACACAATATGAAAAACCCAAATCAAACAAACCACATTATGGCTTTGTATGATATGTGATCCCTATCCTATTAACAACAACAAAAAAGCAAGTAATGTTCTTTACAACTTTAAACTCAAGAACTGGAAGTGAAATCCTATAAAAGAAAAAGAAAATTTGCAGGAATCTCATTATGTTGCCCTGAAAGTTTTTTCCAAAAACACCTCCCCTTTTCTGGCCATCTATAAGATGGAGTCCTTGGTGCTCTCTGAGCCTTGTTGTTTTCTTGCAGACAGTTTCATTGCCAGGCTAGGCAACATCTTTAGCGCAAAAAGGGAGTGGGACTTGCTCTCTGTTTATATACCATGGCTTGTCCTGCTTGTGTTGGTGGGGGTGTTGTTGTCTCTTAGATTGGCAACTATAAGATACTGCGGGGGTTCCTGATGCAGTCCAATAGTGACATCTTGTGGACAAAGTTGTCTATTGCTTTAAGCTATTCTGTTTCAGCCTTCCTGGTGTTTTTATTTTTTTGCATAACTCCAATAAATATGCCAACTCCAATAAGCATTTATTGTTGAACAGTCACAAATAAATTACAGGTGGTCCTTGTTTAGCAACTGTCTTGTTTAGCAACCATTTGCAGTTACAATGGTGATGAAAACGTAACTTTGTGACCAAGCCTCGCATTTACGACCTTTACTGATTGGTAAAGCAAAGGAAAGCTGAAGTAAGATCATAAGCACATTTGCGGTTTCGCTTAATGACTGCTTTCCTTAATGACCAAGTTGCCAATCCCAATTGTAGTTGCTAAACGAGGACTACCTGTATTTGTTTATCATAAATAATGGAGTCTTCCATTCAATGCTGAAGAGAAACTGCCAAGGCCAATTCCCTCATGATAGCACTTCATCTTTTTTATGCAGTGCAGGCATAAAGTCCTGCCTACAGACCTCCAAAATATCTGCCATAAGCCAGTAAAGCTACAAATTTCATCCATTTAAATATACCTGAATATGTTGCATATTTCATGCAAGAAATTTAAGCTTTCTGATACATCAGCATTTTGATGTGTGAGATACGTTAGTATTTTGATGCGGTGTATCCAGGGAGGATAAAGCACTGTGCTGGCCATGGACTATTTCTGGAAGCATCAGAGGTATAAAGAGGTTTACAATCCTGCACAGTGTTGCATCAATAAGGACATGCATCAATAATTGCATCAATAAGGACATGCATCAATAATTGCATCAATAAGGACATGCATCAATAATTGCATCAATAAGGACATGCATCAATAATTGCATCAATAAGGACATGCATCAATAATTGCATCAATAAGGACATGCATCAATAATTGCATCAATAAGGACATGCATCAATAATTGCATCAATAAGGACATGCAAATTGATGGGCTATGCCCTGAGGATGCGGATGATCGGGCAAAGTGGTGTTTCAGGATCCGAAAAGTAGACCCTGCGAAAATAGCGGGAAAACGCTAGGAAGAAGAAGAAGAACCCTGCATTGTCTTGGTTGCTTCAGCTGCTACAACTTATTATGGGCCCCACTACTAATGCACCGTCGGCACCCCTAGAGCTTTCAGCAGACTTACTGGGGTGTTGGGACAGTGTCTTTGAACAGATCTTAGCCCCTGAAGATCTAAGATCTAAGCCAGCCTGCTGCAGGGCTTGTCCCTCCTTCAGTGAAGCATCATGTGCAACATGGTTGACAGTTTCTCAGCATGCTAAATGCTACGTAACTGGAAAAAAAAAAGGAAATCTGCAATTAGAGAGTAGAGTCTATGACTTCGTCACATATCTTACTAAGCCATGGAGTTTGAAGCCTGTGTGAACCCAGACAATGATGGTGTGTTTAACAAACCATGATTTAGTATGGTATGTGAATTTAGCCCATGTGATAGCTTGAAATTCAATCCCCTCTTTTTCATTTCTTCTACCTTTTGGTTATAATATTCTCCTGCTGGCCATCTATCAATAATCAATAATTATCAATTATCAATAATTGCAAATGAACACTATTGATATATAATACAAGAGAGATCATTACAGAGCTGTCATACCCAAAGTCTTATATTGTACCATTAGTTCATAGGAAAACAATGTCCTGGTAAGAAACCGATTATTGGCCACAAGAGAATAAAACACATCCGGTCTCTGCTGTGGTCTGCAGAGCTGTGGGACTGCCCGTTTCCAGCTGCTACTTGCAGTGGGCATCTCGAGATCTGTTCCTCAGCAGCCTGTTGATCAACTTGACCATCTGATCAGTGGAGAACAGACTGGTGGTTTCCGGCTGCTGATGGCAATGGGAAGTCAGCAAGCTTGAGCCGTATTGCTGAGGGGATGAGGAAGAGCCTTGCCCCGTCTCAGCAATTCTACTCTAAATCCAGGGCTTCCGGTAACAGGAAACCAGCCATCTGGAAGTAGAATCACCAGAGGAGGGGTGCTGATTGACCGTGTAGGTTTTAGTTACTAAAACCTGTATTGCTTGCCTAAGCTTTTTAATTGGTGGGAATTCTGCAATGTCTGTGATGCCAAGGAAGACTTCTTCCATTCAGTTCCATTGATTCCTCTCTCCTTCTGTTAGAGAAAGACCCATTTTTACTATTTTTTCTTCCCTTTTGTTGCCTTCTGCATACCAACTTTGTTTCAAAATGTCCCCTAACTCCTGGGGCTGCAGTCAAGAAAAGGAAATTAGAGAACATGTATCCTGATAATGGAACTAAACTGAGAAGAAGCTCCTGCCAAGAGGGCTTTAGGATCCAACACAGTGTCTCAGTTTAGCTTGAGATGATGTCTGCATGAAAACCACAAGTGTACGTGTCAACAAGATGTTGTCATTCCTTTATGGCTATGTGGCATGTGAACACCAAGAAGCTGCCCTTTCAGGTTAGCATAAACCACAACCTGGAAATCAACAACCAACCAGGATTTCAACATCTATAGCAGAGCTTTCCAAACTTTTCATGTTGGTGACACACTCTTACAGCAGGGCATCATTTCGTGGCACACTTTTACAGCAGGGCACAAGGCAGGCACTAGGACCTGCGCGGAATCCTGGCAGGGCTTGGAGGCAGCAGCAGCCGCGACACACCCAGACACTGCAGCCGACACACTATCGTGTCCCAACACACAGTTTGGAAAGCTCTGATCTATTGAACTACATACTCTTAGGGTAGCATTAGCTTTAATCCTTTTATTCACATTTTTTTTGCGGGGGGGGGGAGCTTCAAGTCAGTCTTGACTCCTGGCAACTGCCTGGTAAAAGGTAAAGGTCCCCCCCCCGCACATTTGTGCAGTCGTGTCCGACTCTAGGGGCCAGTGCTCATCTCCGTTTGTTAGCCGAAGAGCCAGCATTGTCCGAAGACGCTTCCACGGTCATGTGGCCGCATGAGACGCGCAAAACACTGTTACCTACCCACCGAAGTGGTACCTATTTATCTACTCGCATTTGCATGCTTTCAAATTGCTAGGTTGGCAAGAGCTGGAGCTAGTGCGGGTACTCACTCCGCACGCAGGGCTAGGGATTCGAACCTCCGAACTTCCAATCGACAAGCCTGGCGTCTTACCCGCTGAGGCACCACGCCCCATAACTGCCTGGACAAGTCCCTATATCCATAATATGCATATAATAATGTTGAATGCAAGACTCTGGACCTGAAAAGTCCCTAGAAATGAAAACTTAAATACAAATAGAAAATGTGTAACTTTGCCCAGGCAACAGCTGTCTTACAGAACTATGGACAGAATGTTTTTGAAGCACATTAGAATATATTTTATCAATAAACAAAGGCTTTTAAGCCTGGGAGGAATTCCTGTATGTGATGTGATGATGTACCAAAGATTAATATGGGATGCTGAGGACCCGTATCCCAGGACAGCCAGAAACTCAACAGGAGCAGTCGCCTCCAGCAAAGAGAATTTCTAACGGTACAGCTGGAAACCCCGGAGGACGGGGCGCAGCGAAAAAAGGCGACGAGTCTCGGGAGCGGCTGCGAGCAGAAAGGGCTCTTCCTCTCCAGCCCCGGCGGAGGCAGATTGGATGGCGCGGCCTCCACCCAGCGTTTGGCAGCCTCCCTGGGCCTTCCCGCCTGCTCCAGCGGATGCGAGTGGTTGTCCAGGGGCGGGGAAGGGGCTGCGGCCGAGCCTGGGGTGGCCGGAGCGCGCCAGCTGCAGAGCGTCTGCGGAGCCGGAAAGAAGTTCCAGCGCGCCCCAGCTCGGAGCTGACCCAACCAGGTGAGGATTTGTGCCAGGTGTGCGTGGGAAACAAACTCGCCTTCTCCCGCGGCGACCCCGCTGCCTTCCTGGGCCCTCAGCTGGCGCCTGCGATGGGCGCAGCGCCGCCTCTCTTTCTCCCGGGGCGGCGAGAACAGCCGAACACGGGACGCCTCCCTTCGTAGTAACGGCGGGAAGGGGAGGCTGGAGGAAAGCTTTCAGAAGTTTGCTTTGCCACGGTAACTCTCCGTCGTCCTCCCCCGGTCGCTCCGCTGCCTGACCTTCCGCTCCGCTGCCCCCCCCCCCCCCCCGTCCCTCCTGTGGCTAGAAGAGCGGCGCCAGCGCAACCCTGCCGGGTGTGAAGCAGAGGAGAAAGGATGCTGGGGGCAACACAGACAAGGGCGGCTTGCCCCTTTCTGCCCCGTAGGGCTGCTGGGTCTGTACCAGCTACTGTGGTTTCAGGCAGCCACGACCAGTAGTTGCTGGTGGAAGCGCTCCACCTGTTGGATTTCAGCATCTAAAAGGATTTTAAAAGCATTTTATAGGAGCCTGGCAGAGAACAAGGGACAACCTCAGGAAAAGAAATGCTTTGGGGACAATCATTGCATTCTGCACCAGTTAATGCAGGAATAAGTCCATCCTAGTTATTCGGGTCTGTCTCCCTTTCCCTTTTAACAGAAAATGTTAAGGTGTGGCTGGTTCCAGGGAATGTATGTGAGAAATACTGAGAGTAGCTTTCGTGCCAGGTAAATAGTTGAAACCCTAACCTGGGAGGCCCTTTCTTTCTCCTCCTCCTCCTCCTCCCCCCCTCCTCCCCTCCCTCCCCCCCCTTTTGTATGTTACAGTTGTCATATGAAACATTTCCCAGAACATAATGTCTAAGCCTTTCTGAGTCCAGTGCAACCAACCCCAAAATATCAAGATGCGTGAAAGGCTGGCCTGGGCGAATTTTTTTATACTCTGGTAACTGAACCTTTCAATCTCTTCCTTGTCCTAAATCAGCAACAAGAATAACAGCAATTGGCTAAGGGTGTAATAAGAATTGTACGGCTAGAAAATATGTCTTACTACCATTCAGAAGGGAATCAAGGATTTAGATACTTAGAAAAGTATTTTTGGTATCTGTATCTTTTCCTCTATAAAGCTGACTTCAACTTGGAGAGAGCTGTGATTTTAGGTGGGGGAAGTGGCACACTAGAGGGAACTAAAATAATTTCCCCGATCCACTTCCGTTGTCTTCACAGCAGTGTCACGAAACTGTTTGTTAGGGGAAAAGAAAGTGCAAGATATGAGTCATGGATCTTATACATCATCTTTGATCTTAGGTCAGGCTAAATCAGACGGGTCTTCAGCTCGCCTTGAGAAAAATATACAGTGCAGATACCATTTCAGACGCAGCTTGTGTACTTTTGCCATGTGATCTGGCGTACAATTACGTCTCTTCTGTCATTGTCAAAAGTATTTATCTGGTAAAGGTAAAGGTTCCCCCCGCACATTTGTGCAGTCGTGTCCAACTCTAGGGGCCGGTGCTCATCTCCATTTGTTAGCCGAAGAGCCAGCATTGTCCGAAGACGCTTCCACGGTCATGTGGCCGGCATGACGCACGCGGAACGCTGTTACCTACCCACTGAAGTGGTACCTATTAATCTACTTGCATTTGCATGCTTTCGAATTGCTAGGTTGGCAAGAGCTGGAGCTAGTGCGGGAGCTCACTCCGTCATGCGGGGCTAGTGATTCGAACCTTGCTAGTGATCGAACTTGCGATCTTCCGATCGACAAGCCTGGCATCTTACCCGCTGAGCCACCACGCCAGAGTCAAATTCTGGTCTTCAAAGAAAAATACGTCCACCAGAACTGTTTAAATGATATAATACAGTTTGAATCCATGCTTACTTGGAAAGGTGTCTGACGTGAATCTGTGAAATTACACAATGCAGTTGAATAGGACCTTGATCTTGCAGAGGCCAACTCTACTGATCGTGTCAAATTCCTTGGTGAGGTAATCAAGAATTTATTTATATTGTCCTTTGCATTTTTAAAGTAACTAGTTCTTACCCTTGATTTAAATACTAAACATGTGTTAATTGACTGCCTTGATGAGATCAATTTTTCTATTGTCTAGTTGGAAGTGGCAAAAACTAAATCACAGAGCAGTATGTCTATCACAAAAAATAGAATGGGGTTAATCAATTTCACAGAGAGTTTTCTGAAAGTGATTGCTGGATAGCTGTAAAATAGTGCTAGTATTTCTGTTCCTGATAGATGTATCCCTTTTTTGGGGGACTCATGCTAAGCAGTCCATAGCATCGCATTTGGAAAGGTCCATGTAGGCCATGGAGTCTGGTTGCCTGCTCAGAGCAGGACGTCCAGCTTCCATTTGGATATGTGCAGTGAAGGAGAGCCCACAACTTTTCTGAGTCATCAACCTACTTTTACTGCCACAAAGTGTCAGCCTCGCATGTTTGTCTGACATGCTTCTCTGAATGCTGTACATGTGTACAGCATACATAGCTTGCCAGGACCTCTGATAAGCACCTGCTCTTTCCACTGACGTCCTGGGAGGAGGGTTGCTTGGAGTGGGAACTGAATGGTTACGTCTTAACTTTGGCTGATGTCAGAGGGACGTTTTGATAATGCAGCTTTACGGGCGAAAATCTTTATTCAAGGCTTCTCCTCGCCTAAAGAGTACTGATCCTTAATAAATGAATCTTTTAGGGTGATTGCCTGAGGGATTTCTTGATTGGGAATTCTGACACTCAGGGTTATCACACAAAGTTCTTTTCCCCAACATTCAGTAGGAATCTGCCTTCCTTTAACTTAAATCCATTAAATCCATATTAGTTTTCAGTTAGCAACAAACCCTAGTTGTCCAAATTCTAGAACATGAGTCCAAATTCCAAACATTATATATGAATTACTTGCTTGCAGAAAGCATTCCCTTTCTTATACTCCATCCATTTTGGCTTCCTTGCCCTAAGCCAGCAAGGGAGGGCTTTTTTTCTCCTTCCTACCTATATTTTGTGTCAATGGGCTTCCTCCATATGGATAAAATTGGGCTGAGGACTACAGGTTGTTTTGTATTGCTGTTAGTAGTGTTGTCTCAATCCTACAGAGGGCATTCTAACCTTAGAATTACGCTGAACTCTGCAAGTTTAGTCGTTGAATTACATTTTCTGTTTTATGATCTTGAACTTTTATTTAGCATATCTCAGTGCAGGAAGCCAAAGCAATCACATGTTATGCTAATTTGGAAAACCTTAATGATATTCTTATTAAAAAAAAACCTTTGACACAGCCATCACAAATTATAGCCAATATCTTTTGAAAATGTCCCAAAACATTTGAGTTTTTACATCTTCCTGTTTGGGTAGTCATGTGAACTATGCTTATTGAGTGAAGAATTCTTCAAATAGTGGATTCTTTACAGCTCGTTTTAAGCATCCTTTCTGTGCTGCTCTTTCAGTTTCATTCATAGTTCTCTCAAGAGTCAAAAGGCTTTCATTCTGACGATAATGCCTATACTGTTCCTCTGGAATTAAAAAGTCTCTATCAATAGACTCCTTTGTATCTTCAGTGGAAAATGTTCCAGAAAGTCTGTAAGTCAGACAGATACTTCATGAAATCTCCATCATCCTATCTGACTAATAATCTAGTTTGTTTGGATAGTTTTATAACAAAACATTGCTTGGCTGAATAGTCATACTCAAAGGAGTGACTCTGATCCACTGCATTCTAATTTAGAAGTACTGTAAATTCTATCATATTCAGTAAGTTCCCAAATAAGTTTGTATAAGTTTGAAACTGAGATAATAGGGTGTTCTAGATGGGCCTTTGTTGTACATTCAATCTGCCTTATTCTCAGGTTGGTGGTGAATTGAGATCCAGACATCATCTTCTGTTGGACTTGTACTTTCCCACTGCAGTTTCTTCCATCTTTCTTCTTGTAACCAGGAATTCGCTAAGGTATGAAAGAAGAAGTAACAGAACCGTTTTTAACTTATAGTGTTAGGAGTCCTCTGCTTAGAAGCATACTTTATTCAGATGAGGTATTTACAGTACATGTAGCTGAAAAATAAATTACAAATGTTTGTTACTGATAGAAGAAGAATCCATGATGACTGTATTTTTATTCTATTTAAAAACTTTCTTTTTCCATCTGAATATTAAATATTTACTTAGGACCTTAAGCCAGCTAACAGCAAAAAATCAGACACTTAACACTTTAAAATATTCTTATAATTTAAAATAAAAAACTGAAATCTGGAAAGAGCAGCATGTTATAATTACAACAATAAAATATGTAAGACATTCAAAAACAGATTAAAAACTACATGGTTGTTGTGGGTTTTCCGGGCTGTGTGGCCGTGTTCTGGCAGTTTTGGTTCCTAACGTTTCGCCAGTCACTGTGGCTGGCATCTTCAGAGGACAGGAGTGCAGCTAGAAGATTCTGTCTGTGCCCAAGTGGAGGGTGTGTGTTCCTGCTGGTGTTTATAACTGCTGAGAGGGTGTGTGTCTTCTGTGGGTCATTTACAAGAGATTAGGAGAGGGTTTATTGTGGTGATTAGGGGGTGTGGTGCTGTCGTGTGTGGGATTAGCACATCTATTGTGTGAGTTGTTTGTATATTTCTGTGGTTGAGTAGAGTTCATTGACCTTTTGCAAGCTGTGTTTTTCAGGACTGGCAGCCAGGTTTTGCTGATCTTTAAGCTTTCTTCTTTTTTATTGAAACTCTGTTGGTGTTTATGTATTTCAATGGTTTCCCTGTATAGTCTAACATAGTGGCTGTTGGTGTTGTCCAGTATTTCTGTGTTTTCAAATAAGATTTGGTGATCAGTTTGTTTGAGAGCATGTTCAGCTATTGCAGATTTTTCAGGTTGCTGTAGTCTGCAGTGTCTATCATATTCTTTTATCCTGATGTGGATGCTGCGTTTTGTGGCCCCAATGTATACTTGTCCACAGACAGAATCTTCTAGCTGTGCTCCTGTCCTCTGAAGATGCCAGCCACAGCGACTGGCGAAACGTTAGGAACCAAAACTGCCAGAACACGGCCACACAGCCCGGAAAACCCACAACAACCATTGGATTCCGGCCGTGAAAGCCTTCGACTATACATTAAAAACTACATGTTAAATATTAAATGCATTCTAAAAAGAAAGGTCTTTACCAGGTTCTGGAAGGCCACTTATGAGAAAATGACCCAGGCAAAATGTGAGTGTTCTCTACAGATGAAGGCAGTAAACATATCTGTGCTGATTTCAGAGTTTTTGCTTCATCTTATCAACTTAGATGGACCACTTTTTGGGATGCTGACTTCTCAGTTTCTCACTCAGTAGTACTGCTGTGTTTTGAAATGAGCCTTTATGACTTGTGATTTGCCAGCTCCAGCAACTTATCAGCCTCATATAAAGTTGCATGAGAAAGTTGACCAATATTGATTTTTTGCTATTTATGTGGGACTGCATTGATTGTGGGGTGGGGGGTAGTTGGATGTTAGATAAAGCATGACTGGTTATCTGTGATCTGGCTCTTGATCTGCATGACGTGCAGGTTTGCCTTAAAATATCTGAAAGAAAGAATAGCTTTTTGTTAATATCCGTATAAACTGTGAAAATAGATTGTTATTATTTGCTATTTACAAATGAACTGAAGCTAAAACCATGGGACATCATAAGAGTAAGTAGAAAGAACTACTTCACAAATTTTCTACATGGCTTAGGAAAAAAATCCATTTCCCTGGATTATGTATAAGTATTGTGTTGGTTTCTCTTGATTGCATAATTTCCAAACTTGTGTGCAGAAGTAGACACTTGAATAATTGATGTGAATAATGAATAATAGCATCGCTTCCCTCTTACCTGTATAGCTGAAAGACTTCATGGGAAAAGGTCTTGCGGAGCAGAATTTAGATTCAAGCCCACTAATTCATCTGCTGGACTGGCTTTCAAAGGTAGGTGCCGTTCAAGGGCGATGCCAAATGGACTTGTTGACATTGACCTTCCCATTGTAAAGGTAGGCATGACTTGGAAAATGATATGAAATGCTGGAATGTATAGCAAGAGCTTTCATCAGACTTCTGTTCTTGTGTGGCACTTTTTGAAAAACTGCACACAGCCAGCCTCAGAAGAGATGATTGCAAACAAACAACCACAAATAACTGTTGCTAGCTTTTGCGTGTAAGGAAAAACAAATAATTAGCTATTGCCTTATTTGTCATGCAGCTCAAGTGAAAGTGGTGGGATAGGAACAAGAGATAAAAGATTTAGGAACTGTAGCCAGGCAATGATAAATTCAATACCCTTGACTGGCAATTTATTTTTAAGAATGGCAGTATATTTTGAGCTGAATAAATATTGAAAGGGCAGTGAGGTTAATGTTACTTATCTACTCTTCTTAAAAATAGTGAACTGATCCTAATTGGCCCTTCTATGTCTTTCTTGTCCAGATGTCCAAATCCTCAGGGAACCTCAGGGAACCCATATTCTCGTTTAGTAATCCATATCTTTCTGTAACTTGCTACTTAGGTCCTGGGACAAATTATTTAAACATAAATAAATAAATCATACTAGCTTGCAACTAAAACATCAGGTCTTTCATAAACATCTAAAAACCTTTTTTCTATGCAGGGAATATGATGGTGAAGTCTTCTGCACTGTCTCCATATTCCTTCTTGCCATGATAGATATATCCTCTGAGACAAGAAGGTAGTTGTGATGTTCATAGATTTCTGTTTGATTCTTTCTGCAAGTCTCAAAGACACCTGAATAAGAATAAGTATGTCAGGGATGTAAAATCATATGGAAAGTCACAAACTTTTGTTGGGTAGCCAGCCTGCCATCGTGATTTTTCAGGGAAGAGTAGACACAATATGAAGATATAAAGGGGTTGCTTTGTTGTTTATTCGTTCAGTCGTTTCCGACTCTTCGTGACTTCATGGACCAGTCCACGCCAGAGCCCTCTGTCGGCCGTCACCATCCTCAGCTCCCCAATGGTTGAGTCCGTCACCTCCAGAATACCATCCATCCATCTTGCCCTTGGTCGGCCCCTCTTCCTTTTCCCTTCCACTTTCCCTAGCATCAGCTTCTTCTCCAGGGTATCCTGTCTTCTCATTATGTGGCCAAAGTACTTCAGTTTTGCTTTTAATATCATTCCCTCAAGTGAGCAGTCTGGCTTGATTTCCTGGAGTATGGACTGGTTTGATCTTCTTGCAGTCCAAGGCACTCTCAGAATTTTCCTCCAACACCACAGTTCAAAAGCATCTATCTTCCTTTGCTCAGCCTTCCTTATGGTCCAGCTCTCACAGCCATAGGTTACTACAGGGAATACCATTGCTTTAACTATGCGGACCTTTGTTGTCAGTGTGATGTCTCTGCTCTTAACTATTTTATCAAGATTTGCCATTGCTCTCCTCCCAAGAAGTAGACGTCTTCTGATTTCCTGGCTGCAGTCAGCGTCTGCAGTAATCTTTGCGCCTAGAAATACAAAGTCTGTCACTGCCTCCACGTTTTCTCCCTCTATTTGCCAGTCATCAATCAAGCTCGTTGCCATAATCTTGGTTTTTTTGAGGTTTAACTGCAACCCAGCTTTTGCACTTTCTTCTTTCACCTTCATCATAAGGCTCCTCAACTCCTCCTCGCTTTCAGCCATCAAAGTGGTATCATCTGCATATCTGAGATTGTTAATGTTTCTTCCAGCAATTTTAACTCCAGCCTTGGATTCCTCAAGCCCAGCATGACGCATGATGTGTTGCTACTATACCATATTATTGCATTTCGCATTGATTCTATGTAACCTGTAAAATCTCTTATATTTTTATTATAATTTGAAGCAGTGTAATTCATTTTTGATACAGACTGTAATAAAGCTTATTGAGTGGGGCCAAAAATTTGCTGCCTTTTTGTGGGGTGGTTGAGAAATATTCTTACGTGCATATTAAAAGTAGGAATCACAGAATCATGTGTATTAATTGTGTTTCTATAATACCAGTCATGCCCCTAGGAATTTTTAAAGATTTATTTATTTATCGAATTTCTTGGCCGCCCATCTCTTACACGATGACTCTGGGCGGCTTACAACAATAAAATAACAATTATTAAAAACTACAGTAAAATCTCAATATATGTGTGTGTGTGTGTGTGTGTGTGTGTGTATACATACATACATACACACACACACATACAGTACACAGACACATACATACATACATACATACATACATACATAAACATACAGATAAAATAGATGCTAATCTAAAAATGCAAAAATATAAAATATAAAAATTCAAGATGGACATATGCTGTTATTTTGGCACAATCATGGCGCCAACCACCCCCATGAGTGACTATCCCCCCTCCCGTCCCAGGCGAGGTGGCATAACCATGTCTTCACCCCCTTCCGGAAGGCTGGGAGAGTGGGGGATACTTTCAGTCTAGACAAGGACATGAGGAAGATAACTGTGAAGGGGATGGAAATGAAGGTCAGGGTAACAATAGGAAAAATATTGAGTGTTTAGCTATAGTAAAGTGTTGAGTTTGATCAAATTCCATGGGAACAGTGAGTCTGGGCTAAGGGTATAAGGGAGGTGGCCTCTTGGAGACATTCTAGAAGTTCCAGGCGTAAGATGCAGCAAAAATAATGAGTGTTTTGTGACTGATCACCTTAAATAGCTGATACACTAATATACAAATATTATATAGAAATGCACTAATTGTAGGCAAAGAAGTTTGGAGATAAGTGAAGTATCTTTGAAAAATGATGAAGAAGCTCATGAAAGGTGATAAAGGGAAGAAGCTAGTAAAAGATTAAGAACAGAAAATAAGCCATTCTAAGATTTTAAGAGTCATGATATGGCCACAGTAATAAGAAAGGCAAATAATTTTGGTTTTTTTATTTCTAATTTTTTATGAACTACATGTTAATATAAATAATATAATTGTAAGATTAAATAGAGAAATTCCTAGATCAAACGGGTGGAAACTTAATGAAGTGTTACTATTACAAGACACGATTAAACTTGAAGTATCAACAGGAATTAAAGAGTTTTTGTAATTTAACTTCTGAAACTTCCTTAACCATAGTATAGGGGGCCAATAAAGCATTTATGGGAGGGCTATTTCTTTCTGTTTGATGCTAGAGAGATAAAGTCATGCAAAAACAGAAAGACATATTATGGAATGATCTAAAACAACTAGAAGCAACTCATAAATCAAATCCAATTTTGGATCCAGAGCAAAAGATAAAAGCAGTATGGAATCGGCTTGATCTAGTGCAAGTAAATGAAACACATAAAAATTGAATTTGGCTATACAGAAATATTTTGGTAGAATATCAAAGCTTGAAGGCTGGCAAAAAAACCAGAGAGAAGACTACTGTAGTCCAAGTGAGGTATGATGAAGATGTGGACCTGTTGTGCTCCATTGTGACATCTGTCACTGAGAGGAGATGAGGTGCCAGTACAAGCAAGAACAAGGCCTGTATTTCTAGGCAAAGTATGGACCCTGGACAGAAAATTCATTTAATGTTCAATAGGTAAAACCCATGGTTTAGCAATCCTGCCTTGAGAAGAACAGTTGTCTCAACATTATTTGGGTTTTCTATTCCAAGTCAGATAGGCAAGATGGAAGCTTTGTCCCATATGCAATTGTTGGCTTCTCTTGGACAGAGATGATTAAAGTTGTGAGATTATTGGGTGGGGTGGGGTGAACTTCTCAGCTCTTTTCTGAACCTTTGAGAATTCCAAGGCAAAGTTAACAAAGTTTGGTAGCACAGGTACCTCCTCAAGGCTCCATGGGGAATTGTAAGTGGATCTATTCGAAATGACTAGTGAAGAAGGATGTTCTCCTCAAAAGGGCCATTGTACAAGAGCTGTAATTTAAGCAATAAGAGTATCTGCTGAGGGTATAAAGAGAAGGGAATTTATCTTTCTAATGGAGGATAGAAAATTAATAATGAACATCCACAACAGAAAACTTAGAAAAAGAGTTATTGTTGGAGAAATTAGTTCAAGGGTTTTTTTTAGGACTTTTCTCTCTCTCAAGGAACAGGTAAACTGCTTGGCAAGCTATTTTTGAAATTCTCTCAGATTTTAAAAAATTGCATGAGGATATCACCCATGTCACTTTCATAAGGTAAGTTTTTTGGAACTAGGTTAGATGCTCATATGGTTGACAGTTGCTTGGCAGAACCTAGTTTTTCAAGGACACATGAAGTATTGTTCAGGTTGTTCATAATCCATATTCTCACCACAGTAAATACAAATCCATGACTATTATATTAATAGTGCTTATTCTCAAGGTCATTTAATTTTGCAATTGCTTATTTCTTTTATGTAGAGCAGCAGGGTTCAGCTCAGGATCATGCTTTAAATGGAGTGTTGGTTTTGTATTAATTAAATTTAGATTTAATTTTAAGCCGAATTACTTCCTAGGAAGTTATAATACAACCAAAATAGAAAGAAAGAGAATAACGATTATCAAGTCTTGCTAAACTACTCCCACATTGGAGTGCCACAACTGTTAGCAAGATGTCCAGGCAAAATTGAGCCCTCACATCTCTTACTTTTGGAAAGTAACTGTTCCATTTTTAATATATAATGTTGCCAAAGCAAGCATATTTAGAAAGCAATTACTGGTTTTGTTTAGTGTTCACTGTCAGCAAGTCTTGTCTTGGCTGATGTAAAATCATGGGCGTACAAGTAAGTTTCAATTCAAGGCAACTGAAAACTTCTGAGTTAGGAAAAAGGCCTAGACGTGCATTAAGTCATACACAGGGAAAGGAAAAGAAGGCCATACAACATTGCTAGCAGCTGGAACACTTGGACTCAGTTGTGACAACATAAGCTGTATCACCAACATTGCTCTAAGAAAGGAATCTAATAAATGGCAGAAGGGATTTCTGGTAGCAGTTGGGAAGCATTAGGATGGGACTGATGTTTTGTTCTGGAACTAGGACAAATGGAGTGGTGACAATAATAGAGGCACATTTTGGATACTGTTTACAGTATAATCCAGAGTCTTAATGGAGAAGTCCAGCTGAACTCAGTAGAGCTTACTTCTAAGTACTGTAAATATGGGTAGAGCTACAATTCCCAATGTGGCACCGTAGAAAATCTCCGTTCTTAATTTTTTTTTCCATTATGTGTTTATTTGTGAATTCATATGCCTCCTTCAATATAAAACTTCCAGAGTGATACAACAATTACAATAATGACTGGTATGAAACTCACAGGAAAACACAGCTCTTATAATCCAATAGAACCAATTAGTTAAAATGAGCTATAAAACATGCTGAAATGTGAGGTTGGCAATTTCTTACAGTATATTATAATCACTCCAAATCCATATGTATGTTCAGAATCAAGTAATGTACATTGTCCAGAACTCCATTTAAAAAGGTCAATTTCTAGATGCTTAGGAATAGTTTCATGACCTTATGCATATCAGTGTCTTTAATGGCATGTACTTTTATTGGCAAACTCTCATAAGAAATTAACATTGGAATAATCACATAACATTTTAAATATAGTTCAGGTAAATGAGCATGCAATCCATATGATTAACTATCAGGACTATGGATCAAGTCTATTGGAAATTTCTTTTCTGGACTAAGTGTGAAAAGAAACTCTTTTTCAAGAGTATTTAATAGATATTAAATGATACTCTGAACACATATTTTCCTTCCCTCCAAAGACTTGAGCCAGTGAGCACATTTCAAATGTTAAGTGCAAAAATGGCTGCCAAGGTGGGCATGGCCAGTTATGAAACATCCATTAACCAGAGGGTAAGCTGGTGAGATGTTCCTGTCCATCTCTTTTAGCCTCTAAGGATACTTTTTCAGCTTTCTTTCTGGGCAGGCAGGCAGGCAGGTTTTCAATCAAAGCTTTTGACTGTAACTCCCTATGTTCTTATTTCTAAGAATGCCTTAGGGATATAAGCGAGGCTGAAAAACATGCTTGGAAATAAAGATTTTTGTGGAGTCCTTGGTGCTCTCTGAGCTTTGTTGTTTTCTTGCAGACGTTTCATTGCCAGAGTAGGCAACATCTTCAGTGCAAAAGATGTTGCCTAGCCTGGCAATGAAACGTCTGCAAGAAAACAACAAGGCTCAGAGAGCACCAAGGACTCCACAGTTCAACCCTGAGCTACAAATATTCTCTTCGATTGATAAAGATTTTTGCTTGAGGATGGCACTCTGCTTTATGGCATCTTATGTCCCTATTCTTTTTTTTAAATTAGAGGAATCTTAAAAAAAGAGAGAGAGATAGAGATAGAGATGATAGAGATAGAGATAGATAGAGAGAGAGGTATGCAGCCTAGTAGATGCCAAGGATGTTCATAAACCTGTTGGATTTTCAGGGCATCACATGGAGGATTCAGGTCTCCAAAAGTCTGTATAATGTACACTTAGACCACCATATAATTTTATAAATGACAATAGTTTTCTATCCTGAAAAGCAATCTGGAAGTATTTTCTTAATGATAAAGAGGAAGAGGAGGAGGTGGTGGTGGTGGTGAACATCCTGAGAGACCCAAAGTTTTGGACACAGTCTAGGATTTGTATTTTAATTAATCTGAACTGCCAAACTTAGGGATATTTGACATATTGTCCTTGGTGAATGGTGGTTGCTGTGCTTGTCTTATTCTCATTATGTGCAATCACTATTGAGTTGCTAAGAGAAAATTACTTTCTATTTTGGTAAACTGAACTGTGGTTCCAAATGGACTGTATGTCAGATACTTAATTTGCAATATATTCCCTGGTGAAATTAAAAATTCAGATGATTGAACTGAAGCCTGCTTCTTAAATTGATTATTGTCAGTGTGTTATCATGCTGCCCATTATCTGACGGATAAGCCTTCTACTTTGGTACCAGGGATTTTGACCACAGTGTATTTGTATGTGTGTTGTGTGTGCATTTGTATATATCTGTATATGTGTAGGGTATTGGGAACAAAGATTTGTCACTTAACAGATAGAGTGAGATTAAGTGTAGATTCTTAAATGACCCATCATAATGGAGAGCCATTCAGGCAAGCACATTCTACCAGGCAGACTTTTCTTTATTCATATTAACATTGCCTCTTAAAACATGGTTAAAAGTCCATTTTAAGCTCTGTCAAAACAATTTGTTCAGGTGTAGAGATACTTGAGAGATTTTGAATTTGCCTATAAAAACTCTCTGAAATAAGAGCCTCCAATGGGTTTTGTGAAAGATAGGAGCTAAAATAGAAAATAAAATAGGAAGTTGAACCCTTAAATTATTTTATATCAAGGTGGAGTTGGGAGTCAAAGCAGGATACAACAGAGGCTGGACTATCATTATCTCCCAGTAAAACCAAAGCAAAAAGCCCTTCAAGGTTCTTCCTTCATAAACCAGAATTTAAGAACTCCTAATTTGTCAGGGGCGTGGTGGCTCAGCGGGTAAGACGCCAGGCTTGTCGATCGGAAGATCGCAGGTTCGAATCCCTAGCCCTGCGTGACGGAGTGAGCTCCCGCACTAGCCCCAGCTCTTGCCAACCTAGCAATTCGAAAGCATGCAAATGCAAGTAGATAAATAGGTACCACTTTGGTGGGTAGGTAACAGCGTTCCACGCACGGTCATGCGGCCACATGACCGTGGAAGCGTCTTCGGACAACGCTGGCTCTTCGGCTAACAAACGGAGATGAGCACCGGCCCCTAGAGTCGGATACGACTGCACAAATGTGCGGGGGGAACCTTTACCTTTTTTAATTTGTCAGGGAGATTATCTGGGGTTGCTGTATAGAGAATTGAGGATTCCCAGTGTGGTTCCTGATGGATCCAAGCAGTCTTAAAGCATTAGTGTTCTAACCATATTTTAATAATCCATGGGAAGGTTTAAACCATTGATCTGAACATCTACAGTTTAGTATGTTTGGTACCATTAAGTTGGGTTGACTCTGGTAAGTTTATGGATAATTGCTTTCCATCTTGACTTCTTCTCATGACATTCGAGTCATCTTTTTGACCCTGCCCCTCAAGCTTGTTCACTGTCTTACCTTTGCCAAGCATCATCATTTTTCTAATCCATCACCTGTTTCAACATATGCCCAGAGAGTGTTTCTACTTGCTGATCAGTGCCACAAGGGATCAGTCAGCCTTTATTTGGTCCAAGATAGATTTACTGATACTCTCAAAATCTATCATAGCCTTAGCTTAGTAATCAACTCTTTAATGCAAAGGCATCTGATTTTCTCTCACTATTTCTCAGGGTCCAGATTTCACAAAAATACTTTGACACTAGAAAGACCATTTCATTAACCATTCTGATTTTCCTTATAACTGAAATGTATTTATCCTTCATGATTTTGTCTAAATTTGTCATGACAATTTTCCTAGTAGCACTTTCCTTATTTGCTTCCGTGGCAGGTTTTGTCTTTATTCTTGAATCAAAGAAAAGTATCTACAATTTTTGCTTCTTCACTAACAACTATAAATTCACAAAGCAAGTTTTTTGATATTACCATTGTTTTCTTAGTGTTTAACATGAACCCAGACTATTCACTTACCATTTTTATTTTAATAATGGGCTCTTCTTTACTCTTGGCTAACAAAATAACACCATCTGCATATCTCAAATTATTCCTAATTTCAGTCTCCAATTTTGATTTCCAACTACAGTATACTTTTCCCCCAGCTTGCCATTCTTATAACATACTCACTGTATATATTAAGCATGAAGATCATTCAGTGGCCTGTTAGAACCATTGAATAGAGCAGAGCTTAACGTTGTGTAAACTCGTGCGCAGAAAAAGG
This sequence comes from Charina bottae, assembly GCA_023362775.1. Classification (NCBI taxonomy): domain Eukaryota; kingdom Metazoa; phylum Chordata; class Lepidosauria; order Squamata; family Charinaidae; genus Charina; species Charina bottae. The sequence goes on from JALMGJ010000001.1 coordinate 32,022,868, forward strand.
AATATTGTTTAAAAACACATCCTGTGAGCACGTTAGAGAGATTCAGGTTCTTATTCTTACACTTTTAGCCCACCCAAGCATAAAGAAACACACACTTAGATATTGCAGGTACAAAAGAGTTCTTACATTTATTTTGTCCAGGTACAGCCATTTCAGTAGAAAATTGGTTTCAGTTCTTCTTTCTGTTCCCTAAACTGTATACCTCTGGCCCTTGTTTGCTGCCAGAGGCTGTGTGGAGAAAGAGGGGCTTGAGGCCTAGGCATGGCCTCTCCATGGAGGAGCTTAGGCACGTGCATCCTACTCTATTGGTGGAAGAATCGGAGAGAGAGAAGAAGTTGGAGGGGCAACAAGCAGCTTCCTCTAGCACAGAGTTTGCCTCCTAGAGCAATCACCCATATGCTAATGAGGCATGCTTGATTTGCCGGATTCCAACAAAGCAGATGTGAGGAGTCTCATGCCTTTCCCAATTCTGAACCATTCTTTTTTACTAATTTAGTTCTTATAGTAGTTTTTTGTTCATTATAAAGATTCCTCAGAAAAATATTTAGATGTTTTGGTGTATGAAGTAGCTTTGCAAAGTTATGTCATTGTTTTATTTGATATATAGATTCAATTTAATTATGAAAAGTAGATAGTATATTTACAGTATTTATTGCCTAATCGTAATTCCAACAAAATCATTAGTTTTGTTTATGGGAGGAGGGAAGTCACAAACATTCATTTATCATTTCAGGGGGGTTGGTATTGCAATGTTTGACAACCCTGATGTAATTTATTTGATTCTGATGCTGCTCATTTGGTGATGTCAAGCGAGGAGGAGTTGAGGAGCCTTATGACGAAGGTGAAAGAAGAAAGTGCAAAAGCTGGGTTGCAGTTAAACCTCAAAAAAACCAAGATTATGGCAACCAGCTTGATTGATAACTGGCAAATAGAGGGAGAAAAAGTGGAGGCAGTGACAGACTTTGTATTTCTAGGCGCAAAGATTACTGCAGATGCTGACTGCAGCCAGGAAATCAGAAGACGTCTACTTCTTGGGAGGAGAGCAATGGCAAATCTTGATAAAATAGTTAAGAGCAGAGACATCACACTGACAACAAAGGTCCGCATAGTTAAAGCAATGGTATTCCCTGTAGTAACCTATGGCTGTGAGAGCTGGACCATAAGGAAGGCTGAGCGAAGGAAGATAGATGCTTTTGAACTGTGGTGTTGGAGGAAAATTCTGAGAGTGCCTTGGACTGCAAGAAGATCAAACCAGTCCATACTCCAGGAAATAAAGCCAGACTGCTCACTTGAGGGAATGATATTAAAGGCAAAACTGAAGTACTTTGGCCACATAATGAGAAGACAGGATACCCTGGAGAAGAAGCTAGTAGTAATAGTGTATACCTTTTTTGTATTGGGCTGATCAGATAAGGGAAATGCTGACTCACCGGAAGTGACGTCATAGTCCCTCCCCCCCCCCCATGATCCTCTGCGTGTTAGCCACCCCTCCCATCATGCAATGCGTGTTTTGCCGGAAGTGACGTGTCAGCCACCCCTCCCTGGACCAGCCGCATGTTTTGCCGGAAGTGGAGTGTGCCCCACCCCCACCCGCGTGCTAACCCAAGGCATGCCCAGGCATGCCCATGACCACATGTCTGTGAGGGAAGGGGTGGTTGCCTCAACTCCACACTGCCTGTGTTTAAAGCCTTATCAGTTTCTAAGCAGAAGAAAGAGAAAAGCGGGGGGGCAATGCTTTTTCAAAAGGGGAAAAAGTTTTTCTTTCCTTAAGCCTGGCTGCAGGAGTTAAAATGCCACGGCTGGCATAGATGGCCAGGCCTGATTAGGAGGGAAGCATTTTTTAAAAGCAGGGTTTTCTTCTTCTCCACACATGCCAAACTGTTTTTAAAAGCCCAGGGGTAGGCAGCTTTCCTTTTCCCTAAGCAGGCAGTCACCCTGAAGGAAAATGTTTATAAGCATTTCTAATGCAGCAGTAAACAAGGAAGGGTCTAAACAAGGTTTAACATAAGTAAACACCGGGGTCTTTGTACTCACATGGGGATCTGGAGGTGTTAGGCAGACATAACAGCCCAGTTCTTAAGAGGAAACTTTTTTTAAAAAGCCGAGGTTTCTCCTGCACACAGCCACAAGTCCCGATACGGGCAGCTTGACTGACAGGAAGTCGCATGCAACAGCAAAGGCCTGAGGGGAAGGGGCACCCCCCCTCCCTCCAGCCAGCTCCTAGATCTCATTGGAGTAGCCGTTGCAATGTCCAGCTCGCTGGCTGATAGCAGAAACTGCTGGCAGCAGGAGTTGAAATGGCATTTTTAGCCTCAAAAATGAGCCTGCACACCAGGCCTAGATTTACAGTTCTGAATGTGGAAAATTAGGCTTTAAATGCACAAAGTGTTGCCCTTAAGCAGAAACTGTGCCCAGGCTGAGGAAAAAAGAAACCTGTAAGGGGCCAGGAGAAAACTGGTTATTAAAAGCACAACAGAAAAAAGAGAAAAAACATGGGTATGTGCATGTTCAGGCATGTCCGCAGGCGTGGCTGTGACACGCGGTGTACACGTGACAGGGGCAAGGCTATGCCCAGGCATGTCTCCACAGCTTTTCAGGCTATATACAGATACATCGTTAAGTAGCGGTGCCCATTTGAAAAATACAGACACGTGCTTTGAAGATGGCAAACTCCGAAGCCCATCTGTTTGAAGACAGCTTAACGCCAAAGCCGCCAAAACGAAAATTTAGGGCAAGGAAAACGTCCGAAGCTCCTGGACCGAGCGACCTATTTGAGGAAAACGCTCAAGACGCATGTCTAATACCATGTTACTGTCGATACTGCGACTCGGATGGTGAGTTAAACATTATTTAGAAACTAATTTAATTAGATAAAATTGTGAGTCTAATTCAGCCTTATACTCTTTTTCTTTAAGAAACAACATATCCATATGATTCGGCCGCTGTACAGATGGTGAGAGCGTGTGTGATAACAACATTGCAGCAGTGCTTCAAGGCGTGCATGCATGCAGAAGGAGATCAGATGGCTCCCCGGCCACCCACCGAGGAAGAGCTTCTTAAGGCCTTATGCCCCAGAATATCGAGGGGTGAGACCCTTTGGGTCATAATGACCATAGCATGTAAGCTAGAGAAATTATATGTGACATGTGACACCCTTGATGAGCTTGTGGAATTCATGGTGTATATTGAGAGCAGCCCTAAACCACAAGATATAATGGCGAAAATTGGCTCTGAATTACCAGTGGCTTTGAAGAGACTTATTTGTCAAAATGTAACAACAATTAGTTATCAGAAACTGTTAACCTCTACCCAAGGATTGTAATAATAAAATATTTTTACAAATAATACGTTGTCTGCTTTTTTTCTTTTGCTAACACCAGTTTATCCATGTATTGGAGGGTGGGGGCTCAAATGGTGACGTAAAGATGGTGGGCGAGGTCCCTTTCAGCGTCCAGTTGGGACCTTATCTAGACCCACAGACGGAGCAGCTTGCCAGCAAAGAATGACCTGGACACCATGGCTGACCGAAATGTAAGTAATTTCACAAGCAGTTTTGAGAGTCAGAAGGCTGGGGTTTGTAGCAATTGTGGCTATATTTAATTATTGGTATTCTTGTGTTCCCACTAGGATTCTATAACAGATACGCAATGTGTGAAGGCTCAATTAGGTACATTTTTTAGTTTATACAAATTAAATAACTGTATGGCTTAGATGCTTTTAAATATTTCTGCAGCAGTTGTAATGTTTGTCAAATGTCTAATACAGAAGTAGAAGATGATGAGGAGTATGCAGCCCTTACGATGACTGCAGACCCCCCACAAGGCACACAGCCCATCCTAGAACGTAATGACATGGATGGGATGGCTGCCCGAAATGTAAGTAATTTCACAAGCAGTTTTGAGAGGCAGAAGGTGGGGGGGGGTAGTACCCATTTGTGACGATATTTAACTACTGGTGTTCTTGTGTTTCCACCAGGGTTCTGTAACAGATACGCAATGTGTGAAGGCTCTATTAGGTACATTTTTTAGTTCATACAAATTAAATAACTGTATGGCTTAGATGCTTTTAAATATTTCTGCAGCAGTTGTAATGTTTGTCAAATGTCTAATACAGAAGTAGAAGATGATGAGGAGTATGCAAACTTTACAATACCTGCAGAGACCCCACAGGGAACACCGCCTGACCTAGGAGGTATTAAGATCAGGCTGCTTTTGTTTTTGCCCTCAGAAACAAAATGTCTAGTTATAGAGGCATTTCTACAGCAGCTGTAATGGTTCTCATGTCTCTGTTTCTCAGGTTGGGAAGATGAGCAAGTGTTTACAAACTCCCCAGAGCCTCTGGAGGCTGACAGCATAAACTCTACCCCACAGCCATGTACAAGCCATGCAACGCGAATGCTTTTAGGAGGTAAAATAACCAAGTGTATTATCCTACTTGAGACCTGTTTTAGAATGTAAGGGGCAGTATTACATTAAAAAGAATGTTACTGAAGCATTGTTTCCCCTTGTTTTTAATCCAGAACCGCCCGGAAAAAAAGCAAAAAATATGTCTGGCGGTGCCCTTTCCACAGCCCCTACAGACAGCGATAGCTGTACAGATGAGCCTATGTCAGAACCTCAACCGGAAGAGGAGCTATGGCCTTCTATGTCACAGCTACAGACCCCTAACTCTCAGAATGTGCATGATGTGTATCTAGAAATGATACAGGAGTGGGAGAGGCCTATCCTATATTACAGAGCTGTGGAATACTACCAACGGTATAGATTTGCTAATCTTGAACGTATCAGATCATTTGTAGAGGCTATAGGTGTTATCCATAATGTGGTACAGACCTTTTTGAATAATGTTTCTAGGGTGATAGAGCCGAATGATTTTGTTCAACTACGCCTAGATGCAGATGGTCTAAATCGACCCCTCTTTACCCTTAGGAGACATATGCATGATTTAAATGCTGATGACTTTCTGACCCGTGTTGAAAACCTTCTACAGAGCAAAGCAGAATTGATGTGGGGGGGCTGTTTACAATTAGTGGTCACTATCGTGAAATACAAAGAGGGCGGCGGGCGTAGGAAGTTAAGCACCGTGATATTCACCAAAGTCCTGGAGACAAAAAGACAGCACCTGGTGGATTTCAATGTGGAGGGTGAATTTCTGTGTTTCACAGGTAGTGTGCTGTATTTGCTTGACAGCGGAGAAGGTACAAATCAAGAAATTGCTACTAGAGCCAGGGCCCTACACACCAGACTGGGCATTTCCACAGAAAACAGGATTGGCTTTTCACAGATACATCTCTTTGAAGAGCTTTTAGGTATAACCATAAAAATTTTGTTTTACAACGAAGGTGGGTGGCGATTTTTTGTCACGGGCAGAGCACAGCGAGAAAAATTGGTGTTTATATTGTTACACGACAAGCATTACTACGGAATCAAAAACATCAAGGGCTTCCTGGGCGAGCGTTATTTCTGTGAATTCTGCCACACAGCCTACCATCACAAATTCAGTCACGATTGCCAATACCTCTGTCGAGCGTGCCTGAAGCAAGACTGCCAGGAGGTGGCAGAAGAGAGGGTAAGATGCTGCATATGCAAATTGTTTTGCCGGTCTAAGGCCTGTCTTGAAAGCCATACACAGATGGCATTGGAAGGGAAAGTTGACTGTAAGAATAAGGTATATTGTGAAAAGTGTGGCCTTTATGTCTTCACTCCCCACACAAAATGCAAGAAAACAAAGTGTGGTCAGTGCTCTGAGAAGGTTGACAGCTTGGAAGGGCATTTATGCTTTCTGAAGCCCTTGGAGCGCCCGCAAATTGGTGAAAGATACATCATTTATGATTTTGAATGTTGTCAAGAGACGGGCGTGCATATACCAAATTACGTGTATGCCACGGATATGCTGGAGGAAGGTGATGGCAAAGAGGCTGTGAGTTGGGGCTGTCATGGCGTTAGCTGCCTGGAGCAATTTGTGAAGAAGTTTATAAATCACAAGTTTAAAAGGTGTACCTTTATCGCTCACAATTCCAAAGGTTATGACGGGTACCTGGTGCTGAGACAGCTGATACGGGAAAAAGTGCGTGTTGAATTGATCAGTCAAGGGGGTAAGCTGCTGTGTATTCTCCTACCGGATTATAAGATTCGGTTTATTGACAGCCTCTCCTTTTTGCCCCTTAAATTAAGCAAGCTACCGAAAGCTATGGGTTTTCGGGGCAACAAGGGGTATTTCCCCCATTTGTTCAACACAATGGACAATCAAGACTATGTGGGGCCGCTCCCTGAAGCCAAGTATTACAGTCCAGAAACCATGATGCCCGGGGAGAGAGAAGAATTCCTGAAATGGCACGCAGATAATGCAGGCACGGTGTTTAAGCTAAAGAAGGCCCTGGCTTACTACTGCAGACAAGATGTGGAGATTCTGAGGGAGGCCTGTATTCGATTCAGGGACCAAGTCATGAAAATGACAGAACGCGAGTGCCTCAGAGATGGTGGGGGAGAGATTGTTGAGGAGATAGAGATCCGTTGCATTGACCCCTTCCAGTATATTACACTGGCCTCTGTCTGCATGGCCCAGTACCTGTTCATGTATTTGAAGAGGAATACCATTGCGTTAGCCCCTTTAGACAGTTATCACAAGACTCAGAAAAGGTACTCAGCACCAGCGATTCAATGGCTGTTGCATATAGAGCACACTGAGAATCTCAATATCCAGCATGCTCTGAAGGGTGGTGAAAAGCAAGTAGGCAAATATTTTTTGGACGGGTTTGCTGTCATAAACGGGGTCCCCACTGCTTTTGAATTTCGCGGCTGTTTTTTTCACGGCTGTCCTGTCTGCTACTCTGAAAAAGACTTCAACAAATTACTTGATTCAACATACGGGGGTCTGCACAATCGTACCAGGATTAAAGAAGAGTACCTCAGGGACCAGGGGTATGCCATACGTAGCATCTGGGAACACGAATGGCGGGACATGCTGGAGAACGACCCCGCTTTGAAGCAGTTTCTAATGGAGAACAAGCTCCCAACCCCTTTGAACCCCCGAGATGCATTTTTTGGGGGTAGAACAAATGCCACATGCCTGTACTACAAGCCAAAAGCTGGGGAGCAAATCTTATATTACGATTTCACCAGTTTGTACCCCTTTGTGAACAAGAACAAGGAGTACCCGATTGGACACCCCCAAATCATCTATCAAAACTTTGGGGACATAAAGCAGTATTTCGGGCTTGCCAAAGTCAAAGTGTACCCACCAAGGAACCTCTATTTCCCAGTCCTACCCCACAAATCAGGGGGCAAATTAATGTTTAGCCTGTGTGCAACCTGCACAGAAAGTCTGCAAACCGCCCCCTGTCAACACAGTGATGAAGAAAGGGCTCTGACGGGGACATGGTGTACTGTTGAATTGAATGTGGCTATAGAAAAGGGTTACAGAATTGCTGAGATCTATGAGATCTGGCATTTTGAAAGAACATCAGTCACATTATTTTCAGGGTATATGAACACCCATCTCAGACAGAAGCAGGAGGCCAGCGGTTACCCGTCCTGGTGCAAAACAGAACAGGATAAAGATAAATATATTCAGGAGTATGAGAAGATGGAAGGTGTCCGCTTACGGCGTGAGCATATCGAAGTAAATCCTGCTAAAAGGCAGATTGCCAAACTCTTTTTAAACTCTCTGTGGGGCAAGTTTGGTCAGAACACCAACCACCTGACCACATCAGTGGTGACAAAACCTGAGGAATTATTCAAATATCTTTTTGTGCCCTATTATGATGTTTCCTCATGCGAGTTTGTGGATACAGAGACAGCCATTGTGACGTGGAAAATGGCCAAGAACCAACCCACCAAAGCCACATGTACTAACATATTCATCGCCAGTTTTACAACGGCTTATGCCCGGCTGGAATTATACAGGCTACTGGATGGATTGGGAGATAGATGCCTGTACCATGACACTGATTCAGTCATTTTTATAAGTAGACAGGGGGCGTGGACACCCCCTTTGGGTGACTATTTAGGGCAGCTGACAAGCGAGATCCCACCAAACACCTCAATCACAGAGTTTGTGGCAGCCGGACCCAAAACATATGGATACGCCTTGTCCAGCGGAGAAGCGGTGCTAAAGGTGAAGGGTATTACGCTAAACAGTGGCAATGCTGAAAAGGTTAATTTTGACAGCTTGAAAGCACTGGTGGATGATTACTGCCTGACCGGCCCAGAGAGAAAGAAATCGATCAAAGTGGAACAGACGGGTATTTTTAGGGTTAAGAGACATTGGGCCCTAGAAACAAGAGTCCTCAGGAAAACCCTGAAGGTCGTCTATAATAAAAGGGCTCTAAAGAGCGAGGATTACTGCACACTGCCGTACGGCTATTGAACATTATGGAAAACCTTGTACAGTTTGTACACCCTTTCTCTTGCATTATAAGCGGGCCGTCCAATTCTGGCAAATCTTTTTTTATCAAGCAAATGTTAGAGCATGGTACCTCTGTGATGTCTCAAATGCCACAAAATATTGTATGGTTTTATAGCTGCTGGCAACCTCTGTACAAAGAACTGCTTAATAAATTCCCTTATATTAAGTTTATGGAGGGCCTCCCGTCTTCCTTTGAAGATGATGATTTGTTTCCACCAAACCAAACCAATTTAGCTGTGGTAGACGACCTCATGGCTTCAGCCGGCGACAGCGATCAAATAGAGAAGGCTTTTACACAGTACGTTCACCACAGAAACCTGAGCATTATTCTCATACTTCAAAATCTGTTTTTTCAAGGTAAGAAGATGAGAACTATAGCTCTGAATTCCAAATATTTGGTTTTATTCCGCAGCCCTCGTGATCAGTTGCAAATTGTCACACTGGGCCGCCAGATGTACCCCACTAACACCCAGTATTTTTTAGAAGTGTTCCAAGATGCCACTCACAAACCGCACGGGTACCTTTTGGTAGATTTGGCAGCCAGCACCCCAGAAACCTACCGGTTGAGAACAGGCCTCTTTCCCCCTGATTGGCCTGCTGTTTACACTATGAAAAAGAAGAGTAAAAAGCATTAGCCTGAATGCCTTAGCACTAGTTCATTCAGGATGTCAGAGAGGGTGCTCAGAAATTTGGCGGTTTTAAAAATCTTAGTAAGGGCTGGGCCAAAACAGAGAAAGGCCATCTTATGCAAGGCTAATAACGATCTGGTGGGGGCAATAGCAGAAATAGCCCTGAACACCTTAAAAGGAAACCTCCCTTTGAAGCCTTCACAATACCGAGCTTTAAAGAGGAAGAAAGGTGTCATCAAAAAACTGAGCGATAGAAAGGTATCCCTCAAAAAGAAGAAGCAGGTCATTCGCCAGTCGGGCGGTTTCGTTGGTTCACTGCTGGGGGCTGCTATACCGTTGTTGGCTAACCTGATAGCCGGATAAGCCATGGACTATGCTGAGAAAATGTTTCTGGTGCCACGCCACCAGATGGGGCAACTACAGGGCAGGGCTCCTACTATGGGGACTGTGGCTGCTAATCGGCTGGATGTTGAGATGCGCTCCGTTCTTCAGAGAGCTGATTTGGGCGAGGAGGAAAAGATTAAGCTCTACAATTCTGTGCTGCAGAGGTTTCTACGACTGACCAGACAAAACGAGTCTGAAAAAGACAGACTGAATCTCATTTACCCCTCAGAAGAGACTCATCAACCCCAAGGCTTGCCAGAACAGCCTCCACATGCCGCTCTGCAGGACGCCGCCATGACTGAGATCCTAAGTGGCGTCAGCTCCCGGTATAGGAAAAATGCAGAACTTTTGCTAAACAAAATGAAACAGCACCAGGACATATCATCCTGGGATACACGTGGAACGTTTTTATACAGGGGCATGCCTGTTCCCGGTACTAACATTTTAGACCTGGTGAAAGGCGCCTCGCAACATCGCTCCCTTACTGAGAAGCGGAAACCTAAAGGCTGGGATGAATTTATGACTGCTATGGCCGAGGTGAATGTCCCTACCTCTGTGTTGGGTTCTACGGCTGTTAAAGAGCAGTTAGAAATGTTGAAGGCCATAGCTCCTCTTCCGGTTGAGGTTCTGACATAGGCTCATCTGTACAGCTATCGCTGTCTGTAGGGGCTGTGGAAAGGGCACCGCCAGACATATTTTTTGCTTTTTTTCCGGGCGGTTCTGGATTAAAAACAAGGGGAAACAATGCTTCAGTAACATTCTTTTTAATGTAATACTGCCCCTTACATTCTAAAACAGGTCTCAAGTAGGATAATACACTTGGTTATTTTACCTCCTAAAAGCATTCGCGTTGCATGGCTTGTACATGGCTGTGGGGTAGAGTTTATGCTGTCAGCCTCCAGAGGCTCTGGGGAGTTTGTAAACACTTGCTCATCTTCCCAACCTGAGAAACAGAGACATGAGAACCATTACAGCTGCTGTAGAAATGCCTCTATAACTAGACATTTTGTTTCTGAGGGCAAAAACAAAAGCAGCCTGATCTTAATACCTCCTAGGTCAGGCGGTGTTCCCTGTGGGGTCTCTGCAGGTATTGTAAAGTTTGCATACTCCTCATCATCTTCTACTTCTGTATTAGACATTTGACAAACATTACAACTGCTGCAGAAATATTTAAAAGCATCTAAGCCATACAGTTATTTAATTTGTATGAACTAAAAAATGTACCTAATAGAGCCTTCACACATTGCGTATCTGTTACAGAACCCTGGTGGAAACACAAGAACACCAGTAGTTAAATATCGTCACAAATGGGTACTACCCCCCCCCCACCTTCTGCCTCTCAAAACTGCTTGTGAAATTACTTACATTTCGGGCAGCCATCCCATCCATGTCATTACGTTCTAGGATGGGCTGTGTGCCTTGTGGGGGGGTCTGCAGTCATCGTAAGGGCTGCATACTCCTCATCATCTTCTACTTCTGTATTAGACATTTGACAAACATTACAACTGCTGCAGAAATATTTAAAAGCATCTAAGCCATACAGTTATTTAATTTGTATAAACTAAAAAATGTACCTAATTGAGCCTTCACACATTGCGTATCTGTTATAGAATCCTAGTGGGAACACAAGAATACCAATAATTAAATATAGCCACAATTGCTACAAACCCCAGCCTTCTGACTCTCAAAACTGCTTGTGAAATTACTTACATTTCGGTCAGCCATGGTGTCCAGGTCATTCTTTGCTGGCAAGCTGCTCCGTCTGTGGGTCTAGATAAGGTCCCAACTGGACGCTGAAAGGGACCTCGCCCACCATCTTTACGTCACCATTTGAGCCCCCACCCTCCAATACATGGATAAACTGGTGTTAGCAAAAGAAAAAAAGCAGACAACGTATTATTTGTAAAAATATTTTATTATTACAATCCTTGGGTAGAGGTTAACAGTTTCTGATAACTAATTGTTGTTACATTTTGACAAATAAGTCTCTTCAAAGCCACTGGTAATTCAGAGCCAATTTTCGCCATTATATCTTGTGGTTTAGGGCTGCTCTCAATATACACCATGAATTCCACAAGCTCATCAAGGGTGTCACATGTCACATATAATTTCTCTAGCTTACATGCTATGGTCATTATGACCCAAAGGGTCTCACCCCTCGATATTCTGGGGCATAAGGCCTTAAGAAGCTCTTCCTCGGTGGGTGGCCGGGGAGCCATCTGATCTCCTTCTGCATGCATGCACGCCTTGAAGCACTGCTGCAATGTTGTTATCACACACGCTCTCACCATCTGTACAGCGGCCGAATCATATGGATATGTTGTTTCTTAAAGAAAAAGAGTATAAGGCTGAATTAGACTCACAATTTTATCTAATTAAATTAGTGTTTTCTAAATAATGTTTAACTCACCATCCGAGTCGCAGTATCGACAGTAACATGGTATTAGACATGCGTCTTGAGCGTTTTCCTCAAATAGGTCGCTCGGTCCAGGAGCTTCGGACGTTTTCCTTGCCCTAAATTTTCGTTTTGGCGGCTTTGGCGTTAAGCTGTCTTCAAACAGATGGGCTTCGGAGTTTGCCATCTTCAAAGCACGTGTCTGTATTTTTCAAATGGGCACCGCTACTTAACGATGTATCTGTATATAGCCTGAAAAGCTGTGGAGACATGCCTGGGCATAGCCTTGCCCCTGTCACGTGTACACCGCGTGTCACAGCCACGCCTGCGGACATGCCTGAACATGCACATACCCATGTTTTTTCTCTTTTTTCTGTTGTGCTTTTAATAACCAGTTTTCTCCTGGCCCCTTACAGGTTTCTTTTTTCCTCAGCCTGGGCACAGTTTCTGCTTAAGGGCAACACTTTGTGCATTTAAAGCCTAATTTTCCACATTCAGAACTGTAAATCTAGGCCTGGTGTGCAGGCTCATTTTTGAGGCTAAAAATGCCATTTCAACTCCTGCTGCCAGCAGTTTCTGCTATCAGCCAGCGAGCTGGACATTGCAACGGCTACTCCAATGAGATCTAGGAGCTGGCTGGAGGGAGGGGGGGTGCCCCTTCCCCTCAGGCCTTTGCTGTTGCATGCGACTTCCTGTCAGTCAAGCTGCCCGTATCGGGACTTGTGGCTGTGTGCAGGAGAAACCTCGGCTTTTTAAAAAAAGTTTCCTCTTAAGAACTGGGCTGTTATGTCTGCCTAACACCTCCAGATCCCCATGTGAGTACAAAGACCCCGGTGTTTACTTATGTTAAACCTTGTTTAGACCCTTCCTTGTTTACTGCTGCATTAGAAATGCTTATAAACATTTTCCTTCAGGGTGACTGCCTGCTTAGGGAAAAGGAAAGCTGCCTACCCCTGGGCTTTTAAAAACAGTTTGGCATGTGTGGAGAAGAAGAAAACCCTGCTTTTAAAAAATGCTTCCCTCCTAATCAGGCCTGGCCATCTATGCCAGCCGTGGCATTTTAACTCCTGCAGCCAGGCTTAAGGAAAGAAAAACTTTTTCCCCTTTTGAAAAAGCATTGCCCCCCCCGCTTTTCTCTTTCTTCTGCTTAGAAACTGATAAGGCTTTAAACACAGGCAGTGTGGAGTTGAGGCAACCACCCCTTCCCTCACAGACATGTGGTCATGGGCATGCCTGGGCATGCCTTGGGTTAGCACGCGGGTGGGGGTGGGGCACACTCCACTTCCGGCAAAACATGCGGCTGGTCCAGGGAGGGGTGGCTGACACGTCACTTCCGGCAAAACACGCATTGCATGATGGGAGGGGTGGCTAACACGCAGAGGATCATGGGGGGGGGGAGGGACTATGACGTCACTTCCGGTGAGTCAGCATTTCCCTTATCTGATCAGCCCAATACAAAAAAGGTATACACTATTACTACTGAAGCTGATGCTAGGGAAAGTGGAAGGCAGAAGGAAGAGGGGCCGACCAAGGGCAAGATGGATGGATGATATTCTGGAGGTGACAGACTCAACCATGGGGGAGCTGGGGATGGTGACGGCCGACAGGAAGCTCTGGCGTGGGCTGGTCCATGAAGTCACGAAGAGTCGGAAGCGACTGAATGAATAAACAACAAATATAGAATCTGCACTTCCATTGCTTGAAGCAGACGTTGACCACAAGCAAAGAGTTGTCTTTGCAAACTTGATTAACCTATATCCTGAATTACTGTGTTCATCCAGTTCAGTTTCCTGTGATTCCAGGTTCCTCTAGTTCTCCAAAAGTTGCATTCTAGTCACCTGTTTAAGTCAGCTATTTGGCTCATTTAAATGTTACAACCATGTCTGTACAATTTTATTGAGAGAAATCGTTTGCTGTTGACTTCTTTTGCGTTTGATTTTGGAGTTCCTTTTCCCAGGTGAATTGGCATCCTTCATCTCTGCAGAGCCCCACCTGTCCTCACCCCTCACTCCTGTTGTGAATTACTCTTAGCTCCCTCCTCCCCTTATTGATAAGGATTAAGGCAACGGGCTAGAAACCAGGAGACTGAGAGTTCTAGTCCCGCCTGAGGCATGAAAGTCGGCTGGGTGACCTTGGGCCAGTCACTCTCTCTCAGCCCAACTCACCTCACAGGGTTGTTGTGGGGAAAATAGGAGGAGGAAGGAGTATTTGGTATGTTCGCCGCCTTGAGTTATTTATAAAAATAATAAAGGCGGGATAAAAATTAAATAAATAAATAAACTCTACCAGGAGTTCCTGTTCCTGGCAGCATTGCTCTCAGAGTCAGTGAAGCTACCAAGCTACCAAGCCTTCCCACCACATCAAGATGTAATCTCTGGAAAGGATCTGCACTTTAAACTTGAATATTTATTTCCTAATTATATCTGAAGGAGTCTGATAGCACCTTTTCCGACTAACACATTTTATTAAAAGGTATAAGCTTTTGTGAGCTGTAACACGCTTCATCAGATGCATCACAAAAGCTTGTGCCTTTCAACAAAATGTGTTAGTTGGAAAAGGTACGATAAGATTCCTCCTGATTTTTTTGGCTACCGTAGACTAACACAGCTCTCCTCGTACAATTTCTAATCATATCTCTAATTCTATGTTAGTGTATGGTATTTCCTTCCAAAAAGTTTAGTGTACATTTTGTTTTGGTCTCTTTTTCCTGGTACATATAATATTTTGTTAAAAAGAATAGCAGCTGTTGTTCAGCATATTGAAAAAGGAGCTGAGACCTGTGCATGCTATTTGTGAGCAAATGCCAACCTATTCCTTATACCCTATAGATCAGTGTTTCTCAACCGTGGCAACTTTTAAGATGTGTGGACTTCCAGAATCCCCCAGCCAGCATGGCTGGCTGGGGAATTCTGGGAGGTGGAGTCCACACATCTTAAAAGTTGCCATGGTTGAGAAACACTGCTCTAGATTATTAGGACTATGGGGAAGGGACATTATATCTGGTACTCTGGAAAGTGGGCCATACTATATTTGCAAAATCTTGTGTCTTATTCTGAGAAATGGTAGAATAACTGCATTTGTTAATGTACGTTGTAGTATGTGAAGCTGATGTGATTTAGCAATTTATTTGAAAATTCCAGTTGTTCACAGATGTAAACCAAATTGTTCCTTTCTTGTGATAAATTGGTCTTGCAGATCCCTATATGCATTGCTCATGTCTCTGATGCCATTCATTTTTTTTATTATTATTAGGAATCCTTCACCTTCATTCTACCTTACTTCTACTCCACAGCTCTTACTTATTAAGAACTATTGGTTGAACTAATGTTAGTGGATATTTCAGCAGTCTAACAGAAGGGTTGGGCATAATTTAGTTATGTTAATTATGTATTTAAAAATGAATAGCCTGCAGATATTCTAATGAGTGACGTTGTTGTTGATGTATTTTCTTTGCACTGAAATAGTAAGCAAAACAATAAAAGTATACTATCACTGTACAAATAGTTATGTTTTAGCTGTTTGTAAATCCTGTATGCATTTGTGTTTAGAAAATGGAAAGAAATTTGGAAGAACATGAGGATTCTAGCATTAAAAATGTAGACTACACAAGAATGAAATTGGTCCATTCTTTTTATTGGGCTCTAGATAAGAGCTACTTCAAACATAAACATTTAATTTATAGTTCACCCTTCCTCCATGGAGCTCAACGTAACTTATATAGCCTTTTCCCAAGTGCTCTTCCATCTAAGTGCTAATCAGCCCATATCTGTCGCATCTGCATGTGTCTTCAGAGTATGGCCTGCATTGCTGCTGTTGCACAAACCAGCAGGCTTGGGCAAATTAATCAGCGCTGAACCTCTGACAACTCTGTGCTTGTTTCCAGAGATTTCAATGTTTAATGTTGTGCTTAAATTCCATGGAAACGGGGGAACAAACTGGGAAGAAATGATTAGAGGATGAATGCATTTCAGTGTTTCATGCCGGTTCCTGGTGTAGATGGTGTTTCTCACTAAAGTCTTGAATTCTGTTAAGTATTTAGAGGTCAGCACAATAAAATGAGCCTACAATTAAAACCAAAACATTCAATTGGCTTGCTTACACTAAAGCTAATTACAGCAGATGGTATCTTCTGGGAATAGGAAACTTACAGAAGGATCTTTCCTCTAGTTACAGTAGCGTGAATAACATGAAGCCACTTACCAGCTGGTGTTTCTCCTGCTTCCAAAATATCCAGTGTCATTGCTTTCTGAATGTGCAGGTTGCTATTATAGCAGCCATTAGGACATGATTCAAGGGAACCTAAATTAAAGGAGCAAAGGATTTTTCAGGCTAGAATAAAGGGATGAATTCTTATAATTTACAGACATGTAAAGTACTGCTGTAATTGTTTAATTTCCTTTTGGTGTATGTGATCTTAAAAACAACCCTGAACTAGTATAACACCGGTCTTTGGAACAGCATCTGTATATTGACTAGGATGACCATATTTCCTTGAGACGGAAATGGGACCCTATCGTGCGCATGTGCGTGCACCGGCACACCGGCAAGTGCGCACGCAGGCACGCGCATGCAGGTATGCACGCCGGCACATGGGTGTGTGCGCAGGCACACGCACAGGCACGCACGCCAGCATGCACGCGTGCACGCAGGCACATACGCCGGCACACACTCCATCCCTTAAAAAATGGAACAAAATTGAGTTTTTTAAGGAAACGATGGTACAGTCCGGAAAAGGTGAAAAAACGGGACTGTCCCGTTCAAAACGGGACTGTCCCGTTCAAAACGGGACATATGGTCAGCATAATATTGACTCATAGCAAGCCTGCATTTGAATTTATTGAATGCACTAATTCATTCATTCATTTGCTGACTTCATTCTATAACTTGACTCTGAAGCGCTCTTAATGGGAATTTTAGTTTAATTTTAGTTTAATTGGATGGTGTTTATATTTGAGAATAGATAGTATCCAGCAAGCCTGCCTATCTCTTAATGGAGTCATGTGGTAAGGGATGTTTCTATAGCACCAAGCATTTGAAAATCAGGAAGGACTGTGCAAAGTTGAGGAAAAGATACTTAAAAAAAATTAGATACATGACCGTGTTTTTCCCTTTCTATCACAGCCACAACAGGAAAGTGGAGATGACTCACGTTTGTCAGAAGTTCATTGTTTGCTTTTTTTTTTAATCCCGCCTTTATTATTTTTATAAATAACTCAAGGCGGCAAACATACCTAATACTCCCTCCTCCTCCTATTTTCTCCACAACAACAACCCTGTGAGGTGGGTTGGGCTGAGAGAGAGTGACTGGCCCAAGGTCACCCAGCCGGCTTTCATGCCTAAGGCGGGACTAGAACTCTCAGTCTCCTGGTTTGCTATTGGCTCCTTCCTAGGGCTGAGAGAGGGTGACTGCCCCAAGGTCACCCAGCTGGCTTTCATGCCCAAGGTGGGACTAGAACTCTCTGTCTCCTGGTTTCTAGCCTGTTGTTTGGTTTCTAAGACCAAATTGGCTTAGAGGCATTTCATCCAAGTAATATGACAAATATTGTCGAAATGGTAGGAATTATAGAAGTGGCTGCAGTTGGAGGAATGCCCGGTGACTCTCTAACGGGGGCTGTTGAGCAGGATGAATTGAGATGATGGGAGAATCGGAGATGGCTGGGTGTTTGTGCCTACCACTTTGTATGTCTGAGGTGGGAGGCGTTTGGGACTTCCTGGAAGCCAGCAGGATAAAGGCTTGAGGCTGTTAAAAAGATCTTTACCAGGTTAAATAATCTTTGTTGGACCCTGGAGAGAGACTAGCATTCACAATCCACCTTGGGATTCCGTGATAAGGCAGATTTGTGTTCACATGCTCAGAAGGTTTGGAAAAGCCCTGAAATGATGGTGAAGAGGCACACTGAAGCCTTGGGTGGAAATGGATTTATCCGTTCTCTGTGAGTTGGGGCAGATCTTCAAATGTGGCCTTAGATGCCTTTACAGTCAAAGAAGGAAGTTTGAATCATCTCCATTTGTTGTTACCATCATACTTTTGTGGGTTACAGTCCATTTCTAAGGTTTCCATCAGGTATGTTAGTGTATGTATTGATTATTATAATATAATAAAACAATATGATTTAGCTTATTATAATGCAATATCCTTGCTTCAAATTGTATTTCAGTAGTAAGGAATGTCTGTGTGTATGAGTCAAAATCTTTTTATCTCACATCACACTGATGCTAATAGCATACTTTTTTTTAATCCGTTCAATCGTGGCCGATTCTCAGAGACTGCCTGGACAAGTCCCTGCAGTTTTCTTGGCAAGGTTTCTTCAGAATTGGTTTGCCCTTGCCTCCTTCCTAGGGCTGAGAGAGAGAGCGATTGGCCCAAGGTCACCCAGCTGGCTTCATGTCTAAGACGGAACTAGAACTCAGGTGTCTCCCGGTTTCTAGCCTGGTGCCTTAACTACTATGCTAATACCATACTTTACATATAACAAAATAGATCATGTGGATAATTCTTCGATTTACAATCCAAAAATGTCAGTCAGAATATTACAGGGCTTGCTATCAATCTCTTTAAACCCATTATTTCAAATCTTTATTTTGCACAATAGCTTCTCTTATATATAGGACACAGTTAGGATAAAATTGTTATTCAGACTATTTAGAATTAGTTTCATTGGTTCTTTGCCTGTCACGTTGTTCGTCTAAGTTCCATTTGCAGTGCATGATAAGAAGCAGCATAAAATATATGTACATCTGTTGATATGCTTGATAATGGTACAAATGAATTATGAACAGAAATGTGAACAATTGAAATTTGAAAATTCTGGGGAAGGACATGGCACAATCCATTAGAACAAGGAGACGTAACTTCTGCCAGGCTGAGGGTTAACCATGGTCTTTAAGTGATATGCTAGGGGCCAAATCCCCAAAAGTAGTGGGTGAGACCAGAGCAAGTACTACATTTTATTTGGCTTTAAATATAATTAAAAACAAAAATAGTTAAAATTATTATTGGCAAGGCCTGTTTTTAATAATCTCTTTCCATCTCATTAAAATTTACATTTTGTTAATTACTAATTTTGAAGTCTCTATAACCCCAGGACCTCCATTCTGTGGCCCTGTTTTTTTAAAAACAGAATATGAGAAGATACAAATGCATGCGGTTCCACTGAGTATTGTGTAACTTTTTCAAGTTAGTAACTGGTTTCGAAGGCTGCCCTTTTATGTGGCAAAATACATTTGTGATCATTTGCCCACTCTGTTTATTTTAGAGATCCAAGATTTTTCATCGCCTGCAGGTTCTTAAGAGAAGTTGGCAAAGGGTCCTGCAAGAAAGAGAATTTCATCCTCCTTCTGACAGTGAACCATTCAGATCAAATTGGGCTGAGCACTGAAGCACAGCACACAATAAGGAACTGAAGTCCTGTTCTTTGAAGATACAATGTGAAACTGTCTTGGGATTATTCTATTTCTGGTGTGCTGTTTAGATCTCTTGCTGCCAGAAATACAACAGAATGTCTCAGGCCCATGCAGCAATCTTATCTGACTCTCCTACGATTGCCAACCATAAAGGAGATGTCCCACCTGCACGTAGCTTATCTGCACGGCCGGGCAAGTTGCTCGACCCTATGGAGGAGACTTCTGAGGGTGCTAGTTCACAGAGGAAAGGAGGATTGTGTCTATATCAGGAGGAAGAGAACAACAACCAGGAGCCTGAAAGCAAAGAAACTTCCTATGGCACTTCCTGTCTTCAGGATTCCTTTCATTCAAATTTTAGTTTCATCCAGCTCTCACTAAATTCAGCCTCCGAAGCAAGTGACATTGCAGGTGCATCAGGAGGTAGGGAACCTAAAGAAACTGCTCAGCTATGTGGAGTAGAGAAAGCAGAAAATATTAATGTTCATGTACCTGGAGAAGGCCAAAGAATTTCACGAACAGAACTGTGGGCTTCACGTAACTCTCTGTGTGATGAAGTTTGTACCTGTCCCTGGGGAGCTGCAGAGAATGACAGTTTGCAGGACTGTGGGAGGCTCTCCCCTTTCCATGGAAATCATGCATCCTCCTGTTCCACGGATTCTTTAGATGCAACATCTGCTGATTCTTCTGTGACTTCTGGCTATGAGAGTTGTGGCATTGCTGGTGACCACGGTTGGGATTTTCTGATGAAGGAGTATGAACCAGTCTTACAGGAATGTTTGATGGACAATCGACGTTTAATAAAGGTTAGAGTTCTCTTTGTGCCTATTTTGTGTGATAGAATTTTAAACAAACCTATACAGTACATTCAGTGCAGAGCAATGCAATAGCTGTTGTAATGCTTATTTTTGGGAGTGTTTCTACTGGGGATTGGAGAAGGTGGTTATGAAAATCTTGTTAGTTGGTTATGATTAGCAAGCAAAGTAAGTTCTCTAATGCCTCCTTGACTTGTCTTCCAAATATCTCGAGCCTTTCTACTCTTTTTCTGCCAATAGTTTACAATATCTGCTGCCCTTCAACTTCATGTTAGTTTTCTCCCAGCCTTCTTCCTGTATATTTTCCTCCATTGCTTTTGGATCTCACCTGCCCAGCCATTCAGAAGGCTGCCTCTGCTCCTGGTGAGCCCTACTTAAATGGGATTACTACCGTTTGACTTAAGATTTCCTGGTTGAAGCCTGCAAGTCTCAAGATGGGTAACATGAGCAGTTTGCCCTATGTTTGATTTTTCCAATTTGTGAATAATGGGAAACTTGTCTGATTTTTACATCTTCTTATAAATATATTATATTATGTCATTATGTCTATTCTGTGTGCTCTTGAAACCTGTGTGATGACTGTACAATGTGGGTGACAGAAATGTCCTCAGAAATGGGTGGGCCAAGTGGGATGAAATCAAAGCATTTGAACTGTTACAATCAGATATGCAATGTTTAGGTCACAATTTTTCAAAGCAACAGATAGGAATATTGCTCATGATCTTTTAATTAATACAGATAAAGTCCTTAATGACAAAACTTCAGAAGCTTCAGGAGAAAGCAGTAGCTGAGGATGACTATGAGAAAGGTAAGTTTCTGACAACCAGTTGCTGCTATACGTTGTTGTGGATGGGCAAAGCCCAGGATTCAGCTCACAGCTCAGGCTGGTTTACAATAAATTTTTATTTGCACAACAGTTATGCAAGGTAAGTTAAAGAAGAAAATGACTTCTCTATTCCAGTGTCACCTAAGTCTAAATTCTCTGTGCCTCAGAAGTAAGATCCTTAGTATGTGAAAAACATTTTTTAAATCACATCAAAGTTATTCCATCTTAGGTAAAGGTAAAGGTTCCCCCCGCACATTTGTGCAGTCGTGTCCGACTCTAGGGGCCGGTGCTCATCTCCGTTTGTTAGCCGAAGAGCCAGCGTTGTCCGAAGACGCTTCCACGGCCATGTGGCCGCATGACACGCGCGGAACGCTGTTACCTACCCACCGAAGTGGTACCTATTGCATGCTTTCAAATTGCTTGGTTGGCAAGAGCTGGAGCTAGTGCGGGAGCTCACTCCACACGCAGGGCTAGGGATTCGAACCTACGAACTTGCGATCTTCCGATCGACAAGCCTGGCGTCTTACCCGCTGAGCCACCACGCCCCATCTTACACGCACACGTTTATAGTGGACTTGAATTAATTAAACCTAGTTTTGGAATTAAGAGCCAATAAGGGGCAGGATAGATGGGGGACCTTTTACTCATCCGTGATTTCTGTGGTCCAAATCACCCTCTTCCTATATGGCCTTTCTTTATTTTAAAAAGCATGTCTAGGTTCTGTGTGTGCTAATCACAACATGACAGCTGAAGGTAGTACCTAAAGGCACATCTGCACTTTACAGTGGGACAATCTGGCAGTGGGAAGGAAAGGCTGACATCCATTTCTGCCCTCAAAAAATAGTTGCTGTCCTGTTCTGGCAATGGGACGATCTGGCAGTGTGGATAAGCCATAGGTCTCATGCAAGCCTAAAGGCTACTGGTATCAGAACCATAGTCAGGGTACTTGCAAATCTTTAAAGGAACACTTGGAATAACTTAGATTCTGATTACTTTCCAAATAATACTTTGGAAATACTACTTGGGGCTACCCTTGAAGAGTATCCGGAAGCTACAGCTGATCCAGAATGCAGCCGCATGGATTATTTTAGGTGTCCCAAGGTGGACACATGTAACATCATTGCTGCGCGAGCTGCACTGGGTTCCAGTTTGCTTCCAGGTCCAATTCAAGGTGTTGGTTATGACCTTTAAAGCCCTACATGGAATGGGACCAGGTTACCTAAGGGACCATCTCATCCCCATTACATCGTCCCGTCCCACCCGGGCTTGCAGAGAGGGCATGCTACGGACCCCATCGGCTAAAGAATTCCATCTAACGGGGTAATGGAAGCGTGCCTTCTCTGCAGTAGCCCCTGCCCTCTGGAACATTCTGCCCCCGGAGATAAGACAGTCCCCCTCGCTCCTGGACTTCCGGAAAAAACTCAAGACCTGGTTCTGTCAACAGGCTTGGGGCGGGAAGAAGAGTGTACACTCTTGGGGATGGCTAATGCCTTAGGGTGGCCTTAGAGCACCCTTTTTCCTCGGTTTTAAGAAAACTCTGCCACTTGGATTTTATCATATTATATGTGTAAGTCTTATTTCAATGTTATTTTAACTTATTTATAGTTATATTTTAATTAATTATATTTTATTGTTAACCGCCCAGAGTCCTCCTTGGGGGAGTGGGTGGTGATAAATCTAATAAAACAAACAAACAAACAAACAAACAAATAAATACTTACAATCTAGATGAGTGAGAAATTCAAAAAGGGTAGATTTCTTTCCCTCTCCTCGGCTCCTCCTATCTCTATATCTAAATCCATGTCTGTTTGTGCTACCATGAGACCATTGTGTTCCCATGACCCTCTGGGAGGATGTTGGTTTTCTTTATTTTTCAAGGACAGTCAGTCAGGAGTCTCACCTCTGTCTAAAGATCCATGTAAAATAATAATTAGATATTAAATAATATCTAATCCTAGTGTCTATTTGGAGCAGAATTACGTATAATTTCCAGAATTACTCTTGGCACTTCATTTTTCCTGTGTCTCCAAGACTGACAAATGTGTTAATATTCTGAAATTAAATTTTTATGCATCATTTTATTGGAATGTACGCTACTTGAAGCACCATTAATGGTTAGTTTTTCTTAACTTTTTAACTCCTTAATCTACTTCTTTCTTTTTTCTCCCTTCTCCTAATCCTGTTCTCAGTTTTTGTGACTGTTTTTGGATGTTCTGCATCAGATGAGCAGAGTTCTCAAAGTATTTTGTGAAATCCACACTGTTTGTTTTCAAGAGTAAGTGCTTTTTTTTTAACAGAACAGAATGAAGAATTAAAATGTTGCATTATTTTCCATATTGTCTGAACTTTCTTTAAAAAAATTGGTTAAACGTTTAACAAGTTTGTTTAAAATAGCAAAATCACACTTGGAGGAAAAATAGTTTGTTCAATTAAATAAGGTATGAATGGATCATTTGTCATCACTCTTGTGCAAACTGCCTCGTGTTGACATAATCTACCTCTTGCCTTTCTTGAAGAGCAATTCAGTATATAAAATCAGTATATACCCTTGCTATATTTAGAAAATCCGTCAGATTTTTTTTTACAAAATGGGCAGAAGCAAGCTCTATTTTCCTTCTTTTGGTAAACATTCATTTCTTTAACAGACTAAATGCTACTTAGTAGTTTTCTACCAGCATTTGCACATCTTAACATTTCTCCATCTGTTCTCCATCTTTAAGAAACATTCTATGAAGATACAGCAGTTCATCTACTTGCTCTGATATTTTGCGATTCATGTAAAATTTGCAATCATTCACTCTTATTTTTCATATCAAACACAACTACCTTCGCCTTTGATAACATTAATTTTCAGATCCATGCTCCTTGTTTTATCACAGACTCTAATATTTTTTGCAAATCATTCGCATTCTTAGCCAACAACATACTGCATACAAAATATGCACACCACCTTGTCCCCAGTCAGTGTACCTCTATAACATCACCACAAGCATTCATTATAAAGTTACCCATAAATTTATTTATTTATTTATTTATGTATTTATTTATTTATGTTTCAATTTATATACCGCTCCATCTCCCCACAAGGGAACTCTGGGCGGTTTACAAAACACAACAATTAAAATCCAACAATTAAAACAACCTAATAAAATACTCTAATATAATAAAATTAAGTATACATTAAACAACCAAGGGACATCACATATTTTTGCTTTATCCGGTGTTCAGGGCTGAACACTGGCAGCGCAGTGTTGCCATTTTTCAACATTCTTACAGCTTTTATGACTTCCTTTTCTTTCTTTTCTTCCTGAGCACTAACATTTATACCTTTTATTCCTAGTCCACTCTTTGATATATCAGTATTATTTCCTACAAAATTCTAAAATACTCCTTCCAGCATCCTGTCACTTCAGTTCCATCCCAAATAATTCCCTTTTCTTCTTAGGACGTAGTTGCTTGCACTGCTGTTTTTGTAGTAACAGATCATGAATAGAAGACATAAAAGGATCTTTCGTGTGTTTGTTAAAAAGCCTGGTTAGAGGTCTCTTAGCTTCAAGGCCAGCTAAGTCAAACCAATGCTGTGTGTGAAAAAACCGATCTCTGGTTTTTGGGGCTGTGGCTGCTATAACAGCAGGTTGAAGTAGCTGGATTACATTAGAGCATAGCTTTCCAAACTGTGTGTCGCGACTGTGTGTTTTAGCGAGGCCACCGCCGCCGCCGTTGCTGTGCATGCTGCCGCCCCCCCGCTGCTGCCACCGTTGGTGTGTCGCCAACGGCGGCAGTTTGGAAAGCATTGCATTAGAGTGATGGCTTGAAATTGGATCCCCAGAGCAGGTGACAGTTGTGGAGTAAATTTGACGAGCTGGCTCAGGTTTTAGAAATAATTTCTCCCTGTTGGGGTGACCATTTCATTTTGATAGGGCAAAGGTCATCTTCATGATAATAGGGGTCAAATCAAGAAACAGTATATCAGGAATTTGAATAACTGCCCAGAGTCCCCTTTGGGGGAGATGGTGCGGTGATAGAAGTTGAAAAATAAATAAATTAAATAAATAAATAAATAAATAAATAAATAAATAACATTTATTTTTTATTTATTTTATTTATTTATTAAAGAGATTTATATGGCTGCCCGACTCACTCACAGTGACTCCAGGCAGCTTACAAAAATAAAACCCCAAATAAGAAACCCACTACACCCCCACTCCCTGGCAGCGACAATAAAAAAAAAAGGTAAAAGTTCCCCCCGCATAGTTGTGCAGTCGTGTCCGACTCTAGGGGCCGGTGCTCATCTCCGTTTGCTAGCCGAAGAGCCAGCGTTGTCCGAAGACGCTTCCACGGTCATGTGGCTGCATGACACGCGCAGAACGCTGTTACCTTCCCACCGAAGTGGTACCTATTAATCTACTTGCATTTGCATGCTTTCGAATTGCTAGGTTGGCAAGAGCTGGAGCTAGTGCGGGAGCTCACTCCACACGCAGGGCTAGGGATTCGAACCTCCAAACTTGCGATCTTCCGATCGACAAGCCTGGCGTCTTACCCGCTGAGCCACCACACCCCTATTGTTGGCAGCAACAATACATTCAAACAAACTACTTGATGGGCTCCGCATCAACCTGGGATCCCCAGGCCTGCTGGCAAAACCATGCCTTCAGGGCCTTTCAAAAGAGCATTAGGGTGGGGGCCAATCTTATCTCTGTGGGGATGATGTTCCACAGGGAGGGAGCCACCACAGAGAAGACCCTTCTTCTCGGTCCCACTAGATGGACCTTCTTAATGGGAGAGACCCTTAGCATACCTCGCCTCCCCGACCTGGTGGTCAGGTAGATGTAACTGTTATGGAGATCATATTCATATTCATATATTCATTTCATGTGTAGGTGTGATGGAATGTGTCTCTGCGGGGGAAGGTGATATTAGGGAGATCACAGGTGAGGAAGGAAGGGGCGCCTTCCAGAGAGAGAAGTGTGTTCACAGTGTCGAGGACCTTGGGCGCCCGGGCAAGAAGGTCAGGCTGGATCCGCCTTAGAGCACCTGGGGTTTTTCTCCAGAGAACTGGTTAGCGTAGCTTACTTGGAGAGATTCTGTGTAAGGTAGAACAATAAAGATCTAGAGCTTCATTCTGGGCTCAGCGTTGTTCTTCCCCTAACCACGACAGTAACTGGGAAAAGGTGGTCCTTCAAATAACCTGGCCTCAAACCATGTAGAGCATAGCTTTCCAAACTGTGTGTCACGACACTTTAGTGTGTCGCGACACACATTTTAGTGTGTCGTGACACAACCCGGAAGTGGACGTGCACGGCAGCGGTGCGGGGGTGCACGCGGCGGCGTGCATGACGACGGCAGCAGCACGCCATCAGCGCTTCTGCGTTTTAGCAGAAAACACAAGGGCGCTGCCGCTGCCGCTGCCGTACACAACGCCGCTGCCGCATGCCCCCCGCACCACCGTGCACACCCCCGCGCCGCCATTGCTGCTGCCGTTGCAGTGTCGCCAACGGCGGCAGTTTGGAAAGCACTGATGTAGAGCTTTAAAGGTGATAACCAGCACCTTGAATTGGACCCAGAAGCAAATCGGCAACCAATGCAGCTCCTGCAACACATGTGCAAATCTGGACCTGCACAAAATCATGTGGGCTGCCGCATTTTGAACAAACTGAAGCTTCCAGATACTATTCAAGGGCAGCCCCATGTAGAGCATGTTACAGTAGTCAAGACAGGAGGTGACTAGGGCATGGGTGACTGTGAGAAGGGCCTGTTGGTCCAGGAAAGGGCGTAACTGGCGCACAACCCGTAGTTGCGCAAAAGCCCTCCTGGCCACGACTGCCACCTGCTCCTTGAGCAGGAGTCGCGAGTCCAAGAGAACCCCCAAATTGTGCACCAGGTCTGTCTGGGGTAGTGCAACCCCGTCTAAGACCAAAGATGGCAATTCTCCATGAACCAAGGAGCCCCAAACCCAGAGCCATTCCGTCTTGCCAGGGTTCAGTTTCAACCCGTTGCTCCCCATCCAGACCTCAACAGCCTCCAGGCACTGCGAAAGGGCGGTCACAGCATCGCTTAGCTCCCCATGGGCTGAGATTACAGCTGAGTGTCGTCAGCATACTGATGATACCTCACCCCATGGCGACGGATGATCTCACCCAGCGGCTTCATGTAGATGTTAAACAGAAGCGGAGAAAGTACCAAACTCTGCGGAAACCCGCAAAGCAGGTCTG
Organism: Charina bottae; assembly: GCA_023362775.1. Lineage (NCBI taxonomy): Eukaryota > Metazoa > Chordata > Lepidosauria > Squamata > Charinaidae > Charina > Charina bottae. The sequence continues at coordinate 32,049,936 of JALMGJ010000001.1, forward strand.
AGGGCCGGACCTCTCGCTCCCTATCAACATATATGCAAAACGGGCCTTGTTCTGGGCATATACTCACCAAATAGTCAGCATACTCATTCTCAGCAATCTCAGATTTCCAAATAGCCTAATCATGTCTTCTGTACTCTCTTGTTCCACCCACCTATTCATGTCACCCAAAAAATAATTTTCTCCCTGAATTGTGTTCATTCTGAATATTGCATTTCCCCCCAAACTCATCACTGTTTTTTCCATTATCCTGGTTCACTGGAGTGTAACATGCAACTATTACCACCCTATAGATTTCTACTTCCCTTTGCCCTAACAATAACCTAGATGGCACCAATTCATACTATGTATGAATTATGTGCATAGGCAGAAAAAGTGTCAAAAAATATAGTCAAAGAAAGCAAGGAACATTAAGCTTAAAAGAGGCAGAGAAAATAATGAGACCTATACTTTTATTTCCTTGCATGTATTAATCAGTTGCATTCCACAAGATCAGGCCACGTCCTTCAGTTCTATTACATCCTTCCTCTTTCTCTTAGTTTCACAAACATGCAACATAACTATTTTTGGACACTAGTCCACTACCATTGGTTAATTTAATTTTATAGGAAACTTATTTTGTCACAAACTTCATAAGAGTGATATTTTCACCTCATGCTTGTTCCTTCACTCACAGTCCTTTCTTTCTTTTTCTTTTTTAGTTATATTTGGTATACTTAGCCCAATATTAACTAAATCACAGCTAAATGAGATGCCTACTGCTAAGAGAGATACATGTGTGTGGATGTCAATCATCATGCCTCTAATGCAGAGCTTTCCAAACTCTGTGTCGCGACACTTTAGTATGTCGCAACACACAGTCTGGTGTGTCGCCACACAACCCGGAAGCAGCAGCGGGGGTGTGCACGGCGGCAGCAGTGGCGCGCCATCAGTGCTTCTGTGTTTTAGCGGAGGCTGCCGCCGCTGCCACCGTGCACGCCCCCGCCCCTGCGCGCGCCCCCGCACCACCGCTGTGCACGCCCCCGTGCGCCGCTGCCGCCGCCGCCACCATTCGTATGTCGCCAACAGCGGCACTTTAGAAAGGACTGCTGTAATGCCTCTAACAATCTAGCTTACAACTGGCCATAAATTGCCATTGGCTTTGTAGTATGGAAATCTTGCCTTTTCCTCTCCAAATATATTATATTACTTAGAGCAGAGCTTTCCAAACTTTTCATGTTGGTGACACACTTTTTAGACATGCATAATTTCGTGACACACTCTTACAGCAGGGCATCATTTTGTGACACACTCTTACAGCAGGGCACAAGGCAGGCACTAGGACCTGTGTGGAATCCTGGCAGGGCAGGTTTGGAGGCAGCAGGGCACAAGGCAGGCACTAGGACCTGCGTGGAATCCTGGCAGGGCTTGGAAACAGCAGCAGCCGCGACACACCCAGACACTGCAGCCGACACACTAACATGTCCCGACACACAGTTTGGAAAGCTCTGACTTAGAGATTGAATTAATCTACCTTCATGAATATTTATGACAGTTAAGAGGGGGCATATAATCATCACACCCAAATTATTTTAATAGCTAGGTTGACTGATTAGACATTGGTAATTCTTTAATTGATTATACAGTATATAAGTGTGTTTGTGCACATGCAGGTTTGTATGTATATATCTTCTCTTTTTTCAGTCAACACATGGTTTAATTGAAATGAATTGCACATTACCACCATGTTGAATGGTGCCCATGAACTCATTATCACTAATATGTGTAACAGCTTCAAATCCTTTCCCTGGGCTTTGCTTCTTTGAAATACAGTTAAGATTTTTCATATGCAGATACTTTCTTGCTATAGTATATGGAGTTCACAGCATTAAGGGAAATTTATTTTTCTGCTCCTTCAATTTTAAATACAACATATTTCATACATTTGCTTGGCAGGTAAAGTTCTATTTGAAAGTGGTAACAACATTTTGCCTTGCTTAGTATAGAGGAGATTTTTTTTATGTTGTCCAAGGATGTTTGAATGTTGTCATGGTTCATTATTCATGACAGAATTTGACAGCTCCAAGGTTAAACTCACCACCGAGATATTTTTTTAAGCAGAATATCTGTGGAAGGTGCCTGGAAAAGGTAGCTTGCATTTTTATATCAACTTGGAAGCGTATGCTTTTAGAGGGCATGCATATTTTAAGGTTTTCTTTTCACTTGGATTCTGACAATAAATGGATCTTAAACAGCTATCATTTAAGTGCTGGATATTTGTTAGATTTTATGCCAGAAATAATAGCTAAAAAGCATTGATTACAGTTGCAAGAAAGCATGCCTTAGTATTTACTTCACGAAGCAGGAATTACAGTATATGAAACAACGTATGCTCACAGATGTAAGAAATCTGAGCCAAATTTTCAGGCTTTTGCACAGCACTATTATTTATAGTATCTTGACTCTTCCTCCCCCCCACTTCCCTTTTCAGATAAAACTAATCAAATAACCCTTATTTGTATCCTAGATAGTTCTGGCTGTGAAATCCTTTGTGATGATCAGATTTTTTTAAAAAAATCTGCCTGTATTATTTTATGAAATGCGTCAGAGATACTCTAATGATAGGGTTTTCTGTGATGTACTAAGCCATAACCACTTTGGGGACCAAAAGTACCATCTTTTAATTTTTTTTTAATTAGAGAGGGAGGGAGGGAGAGAGAGAATATGAATGAATGGATGGATGGATGGGAATAATCAGTCCTGGCAAAAGTCTACTGGTTAGTATCTGGCAATACGGTATGTAAAAACAGAAGGGGTATAATTTATATGCTGCACTGTTGCTTCTATTGTGAGGTAAGAACAACAACTAAAACTAGGTTATGTTTTCTAAGAAGCTTGGTCCATTGCTTTCTACTTATTTATTTATTTTATTTATTTATCGTATTTATACCCTGCCTATCCCCTCCCTAACGGAGGGCTCTAGGCGGCTTACATACATTGCATTTCATATATTTTATACATTCATATATTAACAACATTTTACCGCGTGCTAAGGGGAGGGGTAAGGGAACCGACTCTTTTCCGACGGTATTGGACTACATGTCCCAGAATACCTTGCTTCAGAGTCGGCTGCTGATGTCCTGGATGTTGCTGTTCGGGATCCGTTGTCTCCGCCACCATTCACGAGATGTTCTTCATTCCGGTGGGCGACCCCCAACAGGACGCCAGCAATTTCTCCCACTTAAGGTGGTACCCATTTATCTACTTGCATTAGCTTTCGAACTGTTGGGTTGACAGGAGCTGGGACAAGTGACGAGAGCTCACCTCGTCACGCGGGGAATCGAACTGCTGACCTTCTGATCAGCAGTCTTACAGCTTCAGCGGTTTAACCCGCTGAGCCACTGCATCCCAGTTATTCTATGAAGCCAGAATGAAATGAAGTAATATGGCCTCTTTAAAATATAAAGTCTTTCTACTGGTAACCATTTAAGAAGCAGGTATCTGTGAGCAGCTAGGTCCTTACTGGCAGGTCTGCTTGTGAGGAAGAAGCTACATATAGAAAAAATAGGAAAGCAGATGTCAGGAGCCTAACAGCTGGTTTAGATATCATGCTGAACCACAATTTGTTAACTATATTTGATCAGCACCACATATCACCCTAATCCATGAATTATGGTTTGCAAACCACAGGGGTTGGATTCACAAATACATTAAGGCAAAACCAAATGCACAACCCTGTGGCTTAGCATTATATGCAAACCCAGCAGTTGCCAGTCTAGGGGTAGGTGGTGGTCTGCATCTGCCGCTGCTTCCATAGGCTGCTGCTTGTTGTTCAAGCTCTCTGAAGATGAAGGATAACAAGATTGCTCTCTAGCAATCTCAGGACCACATTTTTGTCTTCCAAGAACTGGGCGAATAAAATAGAAGCTCCCAGTACATTATAGCAAGTAAACATTGACTTGGTCGTATAAATTATTTACAGCCTTGATTTATTTCATCCTGCTGTTAAATATTTTTCTCTGTGTTTTTATATATAGCTCATATCATTGTAATCCTGAGGGAAATGGAGTTTCCAGTTCCAGTATCTGTATTTTTGAATATGTGAACTTTGGGCATGATTCCCAAGTTCTATATATAAACTAACTGGTATCCATATAATCTCATGGATGAATTTTGAAAATGTATTTGTGGGTTTTCTATGAATGCTGATCTAGCCTTTAGGGCTGAGATTCTATTGGAAGAAAAACCCTAATGCAGAGCTTTCCAAACTGTGTGTTGGGACACGTTAGTGTGTCGGCTGCAGTGTCTGGGTGTGTCACGGCTGCTGCTGCCTCCGAGCCCTGCCAGGATTCCGCGCAGGTCCTAGTGCCTGCCTTGTGCCTGGCTGCCTCCAAACCTGCTGTGATTCTGTGCAGGTCCTAGTGCCTGCCTTGTGCCTTGCTGCCTCCAAACCTGACCTGCCAGGATTCCGCGCAGGTCCTAGTGCCTGCCTTGTGCCTTGCTGCCTCCAAACCTGCTGTGATTCCACACAGGTCCTAGTGCCTGCCTTGTGCCTTGCTGCCTCCAAACCTGACCTGCCAGGATTCCGCGCAGGTCCTAGTGCCTGCCTTGTGCCTTGCTGCCTCCAAACCTGCTGTGATTCCACGCAGGTCCTAGTGCCTGCCTTGTGCCTTGCTGCCTCCAAACCTGCTGTGATTCCACACAGGTCCTAGTGCCTGCCTTGTGCCATGCTGCCTCCAAACCTGACCTGCCAGGATTCCGCGCAGGTCCTAGTGCCTGCCTTGTGCCTGGCTGCCTCCAGACCTGCCCTGCCAGGATTCCGCGCAGGTCCTAGTGCCTGCCTTGTGCCTCGCTGCCTCCAAACCTGCTGTGATTCCACGCAGGTCCTAGTGCCTGCCTTGTGCCTTGCTGCCTCCAAACCTGCTGTGATTCCACACAGGTCATAGTGCCTGCCTTGTGCCTTGCTGCCTCCAAACCTGCTGTGATTCCACGCAGGTCCTAGTGCCTGCCTTGTGCCATGCTGCCTCCAAACCTGACCTGCCAGGATTCACCCAACTGTCCACCCAACAGTTCGAAAGCTGAATGCGAGTAGATAAATTGGGTACCACTCACATGGGTCAATTTGCTGGCGTCCGTCGGAGGGTCGTCCTCGAACCAAGAAGACCTGGGGAATCCCGACAATGGCAGCAGAGGACGACGGATCCGGAACAACAACTTCCTGGACGTCAGCAGCCGGCTCGGAGCGAGGCATTCTGGGGCATGTAGTCCGATGCCTGCAGCTGAAGAGTCGGTTCCTTCACCTCCTCCCTATCGTGCGGTAACATTGTAATAATATATGATTGTATAATATATGAATTTACATGAATGTAAGCCGTCTAGAGCCCTCCATTAGGGAGGGGATAGGCGGGGTATAAATAAGATAAAATAATAAAAATAATAATAATTCAGCACAGGTCCTAGTGCCTGCCTGGTGCCTTGCTGCCTCCAAACCTGTCCTGCCAGGATTCAGCACAGGTCCTAGTGCCTGCCTGGTGCCTGACTGCCTCCAAACCTGCTTTGATTCCGCACAGGTCCTAGTGCCTGCCTTGTGCCCTGCTGTAAGAGTGTGTCATGAAATGATGCATGTCTAAAAAGTGTGTCACCAACGTGAAAAGTTTGGAAAGCTCTGCCCTAATGGATCAGGTCCATCTAATCACATTTCTGATCATATCACTCAGTAGCTGAATGCAGTTGGTGGGATACAGTTTTGAGAAAGAAGCTCCTGAGAACACTGTCATATTGTATCCTTCAGAGGTGTAAATGGGTCAAAAAAAGTCATGATGATGTCCATAACCTCACAATTGTAAAAAAAGAATGAAGCTTTGATTGTGTTTTTTGACCCTCCTGCAGATGTCCCTGGTACCCTTGGAGATCGTACTGATACTAAAACAGGGAGCAATGGAATATTAAGATGATTTATCTTAGTTATGTTTTGGATCATACTACTCCAGGAATTTAATTGTTGTGCCTTTCATAGTTGGTTTTTGCTCCCTGCAATTTGCTAGGATTCTTTTATCAGTTTTACTACTTTTGATATTTACAGTTCACAATTTAGGGATGTCAGCGCACAGCTTGAAGGAGTTTAGATTGAAATTCCCACTGCTAGGTTCATGCAGACTGTCATACAAATAGGCTACCTTGATTGCTAGCATTGTTTTTCTTTGAAATGCTAAATAGTGAAATCTTACTTTTGCTTCAGGCTGGATACAGAATTACAATGACCCATAATCTCGTTTAGAATGGCATCTCCTGTCGTTTTAGGACTACTGTGTTTTGATAAATGCATACACTTATCCTAGTTCCAGTAGAAGAAAATATATGTAGCTCAGGGTTGAACTGATGATGTTACCTGGTCAGGTAATGAAACATCTACAAGCAAACAACCAAGCTCAGAGAGCACCAAGGACTCCACTTATCCTAGTTTATACTTATGCTATGATGCAGCAAATGTATGAATGGAAAAAAAGTCTGTCTGTGCATCCTGATGGCAAATTTTATTTTAAAGCAATAAAGAATGCTGTACAAATAACCATGAACATGAATTTATTGAAACTGATTGCAGTGAATGAAATGGTGAAATTAAAAAAAAAACCCATCCATGTTAATGTTTGCAGAGTTCTAGGTGAACTTTGTTTTTTAAAAAGAGAAAAAATGTATGGAGAATATATGGCTATTGGGATCTTGATTCCTAAATTTTAACACTGCTGGGCACCTGAATCCTCTTGAAATTTGGTGTGCCTAGCACTATAAAATCTTAAAGTAGAATACCTAATTATTAAACATTATCAGAATGTTTTAAATGTTTCCTCAAGAGACATTTTCTTTATTGGAAAAAGTATTTTATTTAATCATGTCCACAGGGAAATCTTGATTTTGTCACCAGAATAAAGAATAATGATGTTCCACAGAGGTAGTACTGCTATTGTAACCTGCTTTTCCACCACGTCTCTAGGGAAATTTTGCAATTTTTACCATCACATAATTTTAAATATAAAAGAAAGGAAAATAAACCATGGTATTCTCTATTATATGGGAAAAAAATCTGGACTGGAATGTTGACTTGGCCTGAAGAAACATTTAGATGGTGGATAACTTCCTTATCCTGTAAACTTTTGTTTTTGTTAGCAATAATTATTGGGTGGAACAACCTTTAGCAACTGAGGATGATGGCGTAGTGGAAGGGACTTTTTTCCCATTTGACCTTTACATAATGTGTCCTCTTGTCCTAGAGCACAAAAAGAAGACACATGTGACAGATTTGATGGAACAGTAACTTGACAGAAATTTATTGTTTGGAAGGTTACTTTTGTTGAAATGGCAGTCTTTTCATGTGTCAGTCATGACAAGATGGTTGATGGCACAGAAATGGCTACTGGATATATTATTTGGAGACACTTTATTTTAGTTAAGTTATCTCTGTTTTTAAGTTGAAGCTCAGTCATTGTTTGCCAATATATTTGATGGTATCTCTTTCATTCAGGATGTTAGTGGAGGTGAGCCATGTTCACAGCATATTGTTCTGAATCTGTGGTAAATTCAGATTGCTTTATGGGCTCAGTACAAGATGCTGGTTTTGATTTGGGAACAGAGGATTTTAAATACAAACTTTTCTGTTGTTAACTTAACTGCACAGTAAAGCTGTCCTCTGAGTTACAGTGGCAGTGGTGCACCATTGGAAGACCAGAAGGACCAAGTTAGGGACATATTACATGGAGAAAATCTATCTATGTGTGCTAAGAGTCAACACTTGTTGGCACATAATCAATCAATCAATCAATCAATCAATCAATCAAAGTTGTCCTACTTCGTTCTACCACTGTTACCATCTGGGCCTTTTTAGACTATGACAACTTGTTTTGCTTTGTCCCAAGTAGCTTTTAGATACATTAAAAAAATTGAAAGATATATTGCTAATTGTAGAACTGCAAGAAACAGCACACAGTTCTGTTGTGGAAGCCAAACCTGTGAAGAACTGACTCCTTACTGCTCTAACAGACTTGCCAGGGTCCAGAGCTGCAGCAGCCGCCACATTTACTTTATTTCTCACAGGCGATCTTTTCTTTCTTCCAGGAGCTCAAGGTGGCTTCCATAATTGCTGTGAAGATAAAATGGGGGATCTTCGTTATCTTCACAGCAATCCTATGAGGTAAGGTAGGCAGAAGGATAGCAACCACCTAAGAGTAGGTTAACTGTGTGGCTTGAACCTCATTAGAGCCTTACGTTGCCCTCATTTTGATTAGGAAGATGCCAGACGGTAATTGTCTTCTGAGAGATTGAGTTAAGCTAATAAATATTAAGTTATTAGATTCTGCGAAAGCTATGTTAACAGGGCAGGAGAAGTTGTGTTAAAAGAGTATGTTTTCCTGTAAATATTTTCTGAACCGTTTGCTTTCAAGGGGGCATCTGGAAAATCCCTTCTTTTCACCTTTTATGTGGCTGTTTGCTGAATTCTTGATTGGTTTTTCCAGGCTAAGACCTCAATACCATTCGTTTTCAGGAGGAACTATATGGGATTTATATTATGTTGAAATGATGTAGGAGAAAGATGGGTAGGTGACTGTAAATCATCAAGGATGACTACATCTCCTTGAAACAGGCAAGTTTTTCATGACAGGAGAGAGGATGGGAGCATATGCATGGAAGTAAAGCCGGCATCTTGTAAGTGGTGAATTTGTAGGGATTTTGTTGAGAGAGAGAAAAAGAGAGAGAGGGAATGATCATAGTAAAAAGTGCAGGTCCATGCAATTGCACTTGTGCTTTAAAAAAAACATGAGAGATTTCTTATGAGTCTTCTATAGTTACCTGTCTGAACACTGTTGCTCTGTTTTGATGTTTTCTCTAGCACTAACAAGGGGCGTGGTGGCTCAGCGGGTAAGAAGCCAGGCTTGTCGATTGGAAGATCGCAAGTTCGGAGGTTCAAATCCCTAGCCCTGCGTGATGGAGTGAGCTCCTGCACTAGCCCCAGCTCTTGCCAACCTAGCAATTCGAAAGCATGCAAATGCAAGTAGATTAATAGGTACCAATTCAGTGGGTAGGTAACAGTGTTCCGTGTGCGTCATGCCGGCCACATGACCGTGGAAGCGTCTTCGGACAACACTGGCTCTTCGACTAACAAACGGAGATGAGCACCGGCCCCTAGAGTCGGACACGACTGCACAAATGTGCGGGTGGAACCTTTACCTTTTACCTAGCACTAACAAATCAGGGCTGCAAAAATCACAATGACAACTAGATGGCAGTAAACAGAGCAGAAAACTCTTTGCTTCCAACTAGTGATCATCAAATTTCTGCACCCTGGACCTGTTAATCCTAGTTACTTTCAATTTCTTGGAGATACTGCTTGTATCTAATGAAAATGTTCACAAGCATATGATTTTCTATTTGGATCAGCCTTAGCTCAGATTATATTTTCATTTCTTCTTAGCACTTGGGAAGAATTTCCTTTTAAGATGTAATAATAGTAGATCTGAGCATATTTGCACAGCTGAGAGGATAAGCATATATTATCAGAATGAAAAACAGTGATTGTGCTTTTAAGTGATGAAAGCATTGAGGATTTTTTGTCACTCAGAGGAAACAAGTATTGAATTTTACTTTGAAGAGTACATATTAAAATGCTCTCTATAAAATTATAATACTTCTGTAAAAGAAGAAAATGACACTTTTTAAATTGTAAGTTAGTAATGAAAATAGAGGTCTTTTTTAATTCAATGAAGAAGTAATAATTGTTTTCAAGTTTGCCCTTTATTCAGGCTCTTAAAGGTCCTCAAATGTAAATTCAGTGTAAGTGATAATAATCTAAATTACAAGTATTCAGAGGAGGAATTTAGTATTAACCTGCTTAGAGTGTGTGATGAGATTAGTGCTGAAAACAGTTCAAATGAGTTATGGCAGCTGTTGAATGCAGTTACAGAAACAATCAAACTTTTAAAACTTCACAATAATACTGTAAATATAATAGTTTTTTGGTCTAAAGCAGCCTTCCCCAATCTGATACTGTCTCTATATATTGAGCCCAGATTCTCCAGCCAGAATGGCCATCATGGGGCTTCTAGTCCAACCATTCTGAAAAGCACCAGATTGGAAGAACGTTGGCCTGCTGAGGCAAAACTGTGAAAATAACTGACACTAAAAGTAAGAAGGGCCACAGGTCACAAATGCTGGTTTTATTTATTTATTTAATTTCTATCCCGCCTTTATTATATTTATAAATAACTCAAGGCGGCGAACATACCTAATACTCATTCCTCCTCCTATTTTCACCACCACAACAACCCTGTGAGGTGAGTTGGGCTGAGAGAGAGTGACTGGCCCAAGGTCACCCAATTGGCTTTCATGCTGAAGGCGGGACTAGAACTCTGAGTCTCCTGGTTTGCTATTGGCTCCTTCCTAGGGTTGAGAGAGTCTGACTGACCCAAGGTCACCCAGCCGGCTTTCATGCCTAAGGCGGGACTAGAACTCACAGCCCCCTGGTTTCTAGCCCAGAGCCTTAACCACTAGACCAAACTGACTCACAAGGTTTAGGGGAACCTTGGGCAAGGCAAGTGCAGAAGCTGAAAATCCTTAATACCCTGTTTCTGACCTTACACGCTGCAAAGAAAGAATTATGTTGTGGAGTCTTTGCTGGACTTGTGATTCTGTCTTCCTCTGTGACTGCCCTGAATGTCATGTTGTGCTCAATCCCTGTTTAGGGATTGTCTGAGGTCCAATAGCAGCTTTTCCCCCCAGGACCATTCTGGGCACCTTAGGATGGAATTATCCCCTTTCCTATGGCTGTTGTGTAACTATTAGCACATGTTTAATTTGGCCTAAGAGTTTGCTAGTAAAAAAGTGTCACGAGTCGAGTGATTATGGAAGTATAATTAGGGTTACCAGATGTCTGAACAGGCAAAGGAGGACATGGACAATTGGAAAAGAGGACAAATGGGGGTAAAGGAGGACACACTGTTTAACTTTCTTGGTATCAATGACAAAAATTACAGCAAAAAATCTGAAAAAAGCAAAAAAAAATTACTTAGGCCTAAATGTATATGAAATTACTTTTTCCAGCGTCAGAAAGACTGGTTTTCAATCACAATATTTTCCCAACTAATCTTTATTTCCAAGAACATATGCTAGCAATAATATAGAATCAACGATGACGTGCTTTTCAAATTTCACCATAGAAAGGTATGATGAGTCATGTGATTTACAGACTAGAGTGATCATATATTTGAAAGGGCTGGATTGAAGCTGATTGCTGGAGTGAAGAAATAAATTAAATAACATATTTATTTATTTATTATTATTTATTATTTGGATTTATCCCCGCCCATCTCTACCGTGGTAGACTCTGGGCGGTTATATATCTAGGCTGTCGAACCTGTCAACAGACAAGAGAAAGAAAGAAGCAGACAATTTACAAGGTCACAATACACAAAAGTTTGAATGACTACTGTTGTGAAAACAGTCCAAAACAAATAAAACAAAGAAACAAACAGGGCACTCAAAAAACCGGACAATTTTTGATTTTAAGGCTATGCCTGCCGGACAGAGGACATGAGGACCTGGTAAACCTGGGTATAATAAAGTCTTACTCTTACAGTACAAATGTTTTTTGTTTCATAGTTAGTGCAGACGATTTTGAACAAAGTCAGCAAGTATTTTAAAAGATGTTTACCAGTTGATAGGGCATCTATGCATCTATATGTGTGTGTATGAGATAAAATAGCATGGTGTTCATATTTTTCAGCTCCGTTTTTTTAAAAATTGCATCCATTTTTTAAAAATAAAATCAGTTAAAATATTTCATGAATAAATGTTTTCTGCATATCTAACATCTCTTCATCATTTGATTTCAGACAAATTATAACATACTGTATAGCATTTGATAAAGCATTTCCCCCTTGTTTACCTAGCTGATAAATTTAGAAGAAGACTTGAGGAGCTGCATAAAGAGAAAAGTTTGCTGAACTTTCAACTTCCTTCACAGCATCCTTCGGTTAGCAGCTTCTTGGACAAATTCAGAGTCCACGTTCAAATGACATTGTATGAGGGAGATCATAAGTAAGTGTGCAAGAACCTGATGCCTTTCCATACAATTAAGTTGGAATTTGTGAACTCGGATTTTAAGTAAGCATACAGTTGAAAACAGTGGGACACTGCACATGTTTATGTGTGCTGATCTGTACATATGTGCGAATAAATTTAGCACAGTATGTATATAAGAATCTGACTTGGGAACTAAGAACTTGCTTTTGCCATGAATTGCTTTAAGGCAGAGTACAACGCTCAGCTTAATTTGCCTTTCTTGTCATATAGGGATAACTCTGACCCATTTCTTGAGTGTTAACGGAGGCGAACTGTTTTGAATAGTATACAAATTTTGTGTAAATGCTAAGCATTTGATGATGATTACTCTTTGGTGGCACAGTCCAGTGGGAACAATTTATTTGCAATCTTTATTGGAATATATGTGCAAGTCCTAGAGATTTTAAAGTGGCTTGCATAGTAGAGCATACCAATGGATTGTATTTTTAGTAATTTACTGATGTACAAATAGTTAAAGAATTTAATCTATAGAGTTGTCTTCTTCAATAAATTGACAAACAGTTTTCTTAAGGCTATAGCTTCCATAATTACCAGCAAGCAAATCTAACAGTTGCATTCCTTTAGAGTAATTTTTATATTAGTATCCATAGCAAAATCCTGAATTTATTTTTTGTTGTACTTCTCTTTAACCACCTGTGCCAGAAATGATAACACTGCAGTCCATTATGACTGCTTCAGCTTTTTCCCCATCACTCTGAAAAATTAATAGATGCAGTGAGAAAAGCAAGCAACCACAAATTTTTCATTGTATCCATTCTTTGGCTAGATTTGCTGTGTGGTAATCTCTTGGCAAGTGAGGCACTGAACATCAGGAAAACCTAAACTGAACACTTTTTCCAAACTGATTAGTTTCCATATGAATTTTCTAAGTAATTTCTCCAGGCATAGGACTGAATGTTGAAACTCATTGGAGTAAATACTGGAGAAATAGAAGACCACTTAGCTGCAAAGATGATAACATTTTCTAAAAGGTACTCTGGAAATCATATGCATGTATTGCAGCCTAATTTGTTCTTTGAAAAACTTTTATTTTAGTTTCAAATATTCCCAGCAAGTCTAGGGAATTCTGATGAAGAAATAATGGTTCCTCACTACAGGTAGTCCTCACTTAATGACCATTCGTTTAGCGATGGTTCAGACTTAGGACGGTGCTGAAAAAACCAACTTACAACTGGTGCTCACAGTTACGACCATCGCAACATCCCCGCGGTCATGTGATCATGATTTGGGTGCTTGGCAACTGGTTCGCATTTATGACTGTTGCAGCATCCCGTAGTCACGTGATCGCCATTTTTGACCTTCCCGGCTAGCTTCTGGCAAGCAAAATCAATAGGGAACAGTGTTATTCGCTTAATGACCATGGTGCTTTGCTTAATGACCGCTGCAAAAAAGGTCATAAAATCAGGTTGGATTCGCTTAATGACCACTTTGCTTAGCAACCAAAATTCCTCTCTCAGTTGTGGTCGTTAAGCGATGACTACCTGTAGTTTGAGCTAAGCATGTACAAGTTAACATGTTCTTTGATAGAACTTCTCTTTGGCAATTATTATTTGGGGAAAATATCAGTATGTGTATTCATTAATATTTTTGAATTCTGTAACAGGGAAAGGAAACTTCTAGAAAAAAGTGATCAGAAGATATTAAGCGTTCCTTACCATGAAAAGCTACAGGTTCCAGTTACAAAACGGGACCAGCTGCTTGAGGAAAAGAAGTGGATACAGGTAAGAAGAATATGATGTACCTTGTGGGATAGTGTTGTGGAGATGTGTATGCACAGATAAACAAATACGTTCCATGGTCCATATTTGTTGTTACATGATAAAAATCTTGAGCATAATCGATCTGTTAATTGAAAATAAATAAATAAAGGGAAGTTGTGACCATGGGAGTTATACAAATCTTTTGAAAGATAGGTGGATGCTCAAAATTCAGTTCAGCATCAGTTCAGCGAACATGTTTTTATCTTATTATTTTTCAAATGTATTTATTAGTCTCTCTCTCTATTTTTTTAAAAAAGTCTCCTGGTGGCTTGATAGATAGACCCATGCAGTTTTCTTGGAACAATATGAAGTAGTTTTCCATTGCCATCTTCTGGGATGTTCTTCAATTTCCTACCCTAGCCTACAAGCCTTGGGATTTTCTGCTCAGCTTCGTCCAAGTACTAACCAAACCAAACTTTCTTTGCTTTGGAGGCCAGATAAGGTCAACCAGATGCTGCTTTTGAGATATTATTTATTTATTTTCCCTAAATTCAATTGGCAATCAGAAATTAGCTAATAAGGATCGGAATTTGAGATACAACTATGTGAGACAGATGATCATCTAATTGCAAAAATGTATAAATTATTGTTAAAAGGTGAAATGGTAGAGGAACAAGTTAAAGACTGTATGATTAAATGGGCTAAAAATATTGGCCATAATATTCAAATGCAACAATGGGAAGATATGTGGACCAAAGGGTTAAAATTTACTTTGTGTTATAATTTAAAAGAAAACTTTTATAAGATGATGTACAGATGGTATATGACCCCACAAAAACTTTCTAAAATGTATGGAAATGTCTCCAACTTATGTTGGAAATGTAAAAAAAAAGAGGGGTCTTTTTACCATATGTGGTGGACATGTGAGACTGCAAAGAAATTTTGGACTCAAATACATGCATTGATGCAAAATATATTACAAATTCGAGTTCCATTTAAACCGGAATTTTTCTTACTGGGAATAATTGATGGACAACCTGGGAAGCAATTTACAAGGATTATGCAATACATGATTACAGCAGCAAGACTTATTTTTGCACAAAACTGGAAAAACCAGATATCGCCTACGATACAAGATTGGATGTTAAAATTGATGGATATGGCAGAGAATGATAAACTGACATGTTTATTAAAAGAAAATCCAAATAATTATTTCCTTAAAGAGTGGAAACCATTAACTGACTACTTACAAGATGCGGGAGGGGCAAAGCTTATATGGGGATTTGAAGATTAAAATATATATATATTGATGTAATAGACAAGAAATATTCTTTAATATTATATATAGACCTAGCATGCAAGATAAAATTTTTAAAATACCATGACCAGTTACAAATCGGAAGTTGACCAAATTCTATGTTTCAGCTTTATCTTTTTTTCTTTTTTCCTTTACTACACTTTTTTATCTTTTCTTTTTTCTTGATTTGTATTTCCATTTTCTTTTCTGTTTCAAACTTTTATCTATGTAAAATTAAAACCTAATAAAATTTGTTAAAAAAAAAAAAGAAATTAGCTAATAAGGGAAGGGGGAGGGGGTTGACTATTGCCTGACAACTTTTTGTTCAATTTGATCTACTGTGTTTGTTTTCATTAATTATTTGAAAATTAGTGGAAAGATTCTTATCAAAATGGTATTGTTACTACCAGCACAGTTTCTACTGCAGCGGTCACGTCACCTTTCTATTCTTCTGGCAGGATAGGCAGTACAGTATCTTAAAGTCCATTAACAGTAAATTTAAACTAGGAGAATTGACTCAAAATATAAGCTTATGTTTTAATAAATGAGTATTTAAAAATACAGGTAAATAAATAAATAAACAAAGAAATAATTATCAGTTTGTCTACTGGTTTGATGGCCCGTGCATTGTCTGTCCCTTCATCATGAGCCACTGAATCCTACATTTTCTTCCTTTTCTGACGTGAATACTGATTATATCACCTAATCATTATTGGATGTTCAGTAGTTTTTTGGCTCATGAAAATAAGCACAGTATGGTTTATAGATGTATTTTCTATTAACTGAAGACTATTGAATTTCTGACAGAATTCCCAGATTGATAGTACAGAGAATGAATTGTTTGTGTTACAAGCCTGATTTTATACTCAAAAGTAGCAGACCTGATGTTGTCCTGATGACCTCTGTTATCTCCTTGACAGATGTTGAAGCATTAGCTAGTCTGTTCTCTTCCTGCTGAATCTTACAGGCAGCGGAATAAACAGCATATTTCTGAGGCTACATAAGTGTAAATTGAATTTCTTCAGCCAATTCATTGACTCAAGAATGAAAGTGGTTCATCCTGAGATACTGAGGAAAACTGCAAAGTTAAATTAGATTTTAAGATTTGGCGTGAGATCAACAATGTGCTTTTTCAAACTGCCTGTTGCTACTTTGAATTCATGCCTTTATCTTGTTATTTATATAATAAATAAGCTGCAGTCCTAAAAAAGTAGGCCACACAGAGGTCCTTATAAAAAATTAGTGGAATTTGCATTAACAATACCCAGCGGTGTTAAATTCAATCAGCAAAAAATTAGGGCACAACATTTAATGCAACGTTGGTTCTTTAAAGCTGTGTTTCTCAACCTTGTCAACTTTAAGATGTGTGGAGTTCAACTCCCAGAATTCCCCAGCCAGCATGGCTGGCTGGGGAATTCTGGGAGTTGAAGTCTACACATCTTAATGTTGACTAGGTTGAGAAACATGGCTTTTTTTTCCCCATAAGAAGATAACATTATTTCTATAAATCATTCCATTAGCACATTATAAAAATAACTAAATACAATTGCTCCTTCCCCTTATATTGAAATATATATATATATAAACCTCCAAATCAACTCCCCCCAAAAAACAACATTTATTTAATTATTTCCTTCCTATCACTATTCTATATATTTCTGTCCACTATAATAAAAATCAAACTATAAAAAACATAAATTATCTACTTTTATAATTAATAATACTATAACAATCCTAACCCTATTAAACCTAAAACTCAAAATCAAAACTTAAAAATCAAACAAACCTTAAAAACAATCCAGTAAATCTTAATCCAAATCATTAAAGAAAAATGGAATCATACAAGCCTTGAAATCAATCTAGATAAACATTCTTAATTCTCTACCCTGCTTTGAAATATACCAAAGCATTTACATATCTCCATAATACACACAGGGCATTTTTCATACAGAAATCAAACAGCCCAACTGCCCCCCTTAGGAACACAAACTTCTCAGCAAAAAACCTCCCACAGAGCAGGACCTCTTCTTTCCCATAACATTCTATCAGAAAAACAACTCCATTTGCAACCTGCAACTGTCCCTTTAATCCCTTCATCACCAGAATATAATTTTCACCTGGCATTTCATCAAAGGCTTCAATCTTGCTGTCAGTAGTAAAATCTTCAACTTCTTCCACAATGTCTTCAGCCAGTTGACACATTTTAAAGCTGGTATTTTCCACAATGTCCCAAATATCTTGCAAAATAGCTTGACAGAGATCAGAGAGAATCTGCTTAAGCTGAGAACGAAGCTCTGAGAAAGTCTCCTTGAAATCCTCCATGTTTCAGGCAGTAGATTATGGCACCCCTAGCTACTTGACTAGCAGGAATAGGAGTTAATGAGTTAATAGAATATTTCCGAAAGTTGTTGACACAAGAGAAAGTATGCTAACAAGCAGCTCCCAGGGAAAGTGAACAGAGAACTGAAGATTTGAAATAGCAGATTCAATGCGTAGGGAAATATTAAATCCTTTAAATTCAATACAAAAATAAGAGCAGGGAGGCAATGATTTATTCTCAATCCTCCTTAATGTTTAAATGGGAAAACAAGCCAAAACCTAAAAAAAATTGAAAATTAATCCAGAAGCAACGATAAGCACCAAGAGAGATCGCTTCTCCTTGCTGTAGAAAGCCTCTCTTGGGGTACATAAACTTAAAAAGTATAAAAAATTGGGTGATTTAGAAATGGGGTGGCTCAACTTAGTGTCTCTTTAAGGCTATAGCACGGCATGGAAATGATGACATCCCATCCTCCCAGCAGCTCTTACCCGATCGTCGCGAACACTGTTTGCGATTCCCGGGCTGCAATTCGCCGTGCGGAGGAGAAATGGGTCGATTCCTAGCATTTTCCTTACTCTGGAAAAATGCTCCTGGGCTTCAGGAGAAACGAGCCTGAACCCGGAAAAAGAAAAACTGCCACAATGCCAGTTCAGTCGGCCATATTCCCACCGGAAGTCCGAGAAACATGGCTTTAAAGGGATGTTGAATCATTTATGAACTCCTTGGCTCAAAGGTGAACCTGAACATTTACAGAATCTGTTGTGTCATTTTAAAAGCATGATTTGATTATGGATTTGGATTTTTGTCTCAGAGTCCTGTGCCATCTGGCAGTACATATTGCCCATCAGGTGAAGAGGGCTGATTTGATTGATTGGCCTGATCTGTAAATGCTTTCCAGTCATATGGGACAGCAATTTGGTCTCATGTAGCCCAAGTGTATGTGAAAAGGACTTGGGTTTCTCTTACACATTCTGTATTGTTTATTGATCAGTTTTTTTCCTTGATAAAGATAGACAGTATATTCTGTCTCCATGCAGAAAGAAACTGAAGTTCTTAGAGCAAAGCTGGTTGTTCTGGAAGCTAAAGATCAACAGTTAAGGATAGAAATTCAAGAACAAGATCGCCTCATTCAGGAGCAGGATTATGAAATATCTACATTCCTCAGCTGGGTATCACTCAAAGAACTGCAAACAATAGGCAAAGCCTTGGCTGATATTTTGGCAGCCTCCCATAAAATTCCATGCAGGTTGGATTTTCCGGAATCTGTCAAAAGGTACTCATTTTGTGGATTATTTTTTTTTTTATATAAACTCTGCTTTATTCTTTTGCCTCTTATTTTTCACTGTAAACTTTTAGGGCACTACATTTCATGCAGAAACATACACACATACATACATACATACTTTAATTTTAGACTCCAGTTCTCAGAAAATTGCTGTATGCATTGGAGCAATATTGATGTCCAGATGTTTTATCTGGAATGGAGTTTTCTTTACTGGTAATCCCATGAAATCATTCATTTATTAGAATAATAGAATCCTAGAGTTAGAAGGGTCCATTAGGCCACTGAGTCAAACCCCCTGCTCAGTACAGTAACCCAAATTAAATTATAAGATAAATGTCTGTCTAGCCTTCACTTGAACCCATGCAATGAAGAGTTGCCCACTACCTCTCTGGGAAACTATTTCTATCATCACAGTGCTCTTACAGGTAGTCCTTGGTTAATGAGTACTTGTTCAGCGACTGTTCGAAGCTACAATGGCGCTGAATGAGTGGTACTTATGACTGGTCCTCAAAATTCAGGCCATCCCAGCACCCCTGCAGTCACGTGATCACGATCCAGGAGCTTGGCAACTAGCTCACACTTATGATGGCGGCAGCATCCCGCAGTCATGTGATTGCGATTTGCGACCTTCCCTGCCAGCTTCCCACAAGCAAAGTCAATGGGGAAACCGGCAGGGAATGTTGCAAGACGTTCCTGTAAGCCGCTTACACTTTTTCTCCTGAGGAGCCTGGCCACAAAGTACGAGCTCCCTGAGAGGTGGCCACCTGCACACCCTCCCTCACCAGCCACCCCCAGCCCTGCCACACTCGCACCACGCCGCAGCAGCTACTTACCTACCTGCTGGCCTGCTTTTAAACTGCCTGGGACTTGCAACTTCCTGTGGACTTCCCCACTGACTTTGCTGGTTGGAAGCCAGCAGGAAATTGCGAGGGCGTCCTTGCCTAACGACACGTGATCCTCACTTAACAATGGCAACGGGAACTGCCAGGATTGCCATCGCTAAGCAATGTGATCACTTGATGTCACGCTTTACAACCACATCGCTTAGTGACAGAAATTCCGGTCCCAATTACTGTCGTTAAGCAAGGACTACTTGTATTGTTAAAAAGTGTTGTTTTTTTTTAAAAAAAGCATGCAATCATAATCTGCTTTCCTGTAGCTTAAATCCATTATTCCATATCTTTGGAGTGAGGGAGAACAGGTCTTGACATGGCCGTCCTGCACTGAGCAATCTCCTTGTGGTTGAGAAGACTTGGTTGTATTTTGAAATGGCTCCCATATTATATGCATAGAGGAAGATATTGTTGCTTCGTTTTTCCCCCTAATTGTGCTGCCTTGTAGTAAAACAAATTGAAACAACACACAGAGACCAAACACAGCTAACCTTTTGAATCCATGTTTGTCAGAGTCAGCGGTACTGGGGCGGCCCAATATCCAAGAAGCCTTAGAGCAGGGGTCGGCAAACTTTTTATGCCGGGAGCCATTTTGACATGCTCGTGCACATTTTGAAATGCTAGAGAGCCAGGGGGCGGGGTTTGCGGGTGGGGGCCAATCACGTGGAAGGGGGCGGGGTTTGCGGGCGGGGGCCATTCGCATGGAAGGGGGCGAGGTTTGCGGGCGGGGGCCAATCACGTGGAAGGGGGCGGGGTTTGCGGGCGGGAGAGGGCGTCCACCCGGCCCAGCTGCCCGGGGTCCAGGGAGATCAGCTCCGGCGGGATCTGTGGCGAAGAGCGGCCGTGGGGGGGGGGGGCGGCCGGTGACGACAAACGACACGCTTCAGGCTTTCAGCGCTGGAAGGAGGCCGCCTTCCAGCGCTGAAAGCCTGAAGCGCGCCGCTTGTCGTCGCCGCCTGCCCCCCCCCACGGCCGCTCTTCGCCCGCACGCGTTGAACAAAGAAGACGATGGAGGGTGGGAAACGAGGCCTGCCCGCTTACCTGCCTGCTTGCCTCCCTCCGCGAGGCCCTCCGCTGCCTTCCCGGGGTCCAAGCCGGATCGGGGGCCTCGCGGAGAGAGGCAGGCAGGCAGGTAAGCGGGCAGCCCTGGCCTCCGCCGCCAGGCCCGCCTCCCTCGGCCGCTTCCGCCCGCCCGCGTTGAAGAAAGAAGACGATGGAGGGTGGGAAACGAGGCCTGCCCGCTTACCTGCCTGCTTGCCTCCCTCCGCGAGGCCCCCCGCTGCCTTCCCAGGGTCCAAGCCGGATCGGGGGCCTCGCGGAGAGAAGCAGGCAGGCAGGTAAGCGGGCAGCCCTGGCCTCCGCCGCCGGGCCCACCCCCCTCGGCCGCTTCCGCCCGCCCGCGTTGAAGAGAGAAGACGATGGAGGGTGGGAAACGAGGCCTGCCCGCTTACCTGCCTGCTTGCCTCCCTCCGCGAGGCCCCCCGCTGCCTTCCCAGGGTCCAAGCCGGATCGGGGGCCTTGCGGAGAGAAGCAGGCAGGCAGTTAAGCGGGCAGCCCTGGCCTCCGCCGCCGGGCCCGCCCCCCTCGGCCACTTCCGCCCGCCCGCGTTGAAGAAAGAAGACGATGGAGGGTGGGAAACGAGGCCTGCCCGCTTACCTGCCTGCTTGCCTCCCTCCGCGAGGCCCCCCGCTGCCTTCCCAGGGTCCAAGCCGGATCGGGGGCCTCGCGGAGAGAAGCAGGCAGGCAGGTAAGCGGGCAGCCCTGGCCTCCGCCGCCGGGCCCGCCCCCCTCGGCCACTTCCGCCCGCCTGCGTTGACGAAAGAAGACGATGGAGGGTGGGAAACGAGGCCTGCCCGCTTAACTGCCTGCTTGCCTCCCTCCGCGAGGCCCCCCGCTGCCTTCCCAGGGTCCAAGCCGGATCGGGGGCCTCGCGGAGAGAAGCAGGCAGGCAGGTAAGCGGGCAGCCCTGGCCTCCGCCGCCGGGCCCGCCCCCCTCGGCCGCTTCCGCCCGCCCGCGTTGAAGAAAGAAGACGATGGAGGGTGGGAAACGAGGCCTGCCCGCTTACCTGCCTGCTTGCCTCCCTCCGCGAGGCCCCCCGCTGCCTTCCCAGGGTCCAAGCCGGATCGGAGGCCTCGCGGAGAGAAGCAGGCAGGCAAGCGGGCAGCCCTGGCCTCCGCCGCCAGGCCCGCCCCCCTCGGCCGCTTCTGCCCGCCCGCGTTGAAGAAAGAAGACGATGGAGGGTGGGAAACGAGGCCTGCCCGCTTACCTGCCTGCTTGCCTCCCTCCGCGAGGCCCCCCGCTGCCTTCCCAGGGTCCAAGCCGGATCGGGGGCCTCGCAGAGAGAAGCAGGCAGGCAGGTAAGCGGGCAGCCCTGGCTTCCGCCGCCGGGCCCGCCCCCCTCGGCCGCTTCCGCCCGCCCGCGTTGAAGAAAGAAGACGATGGAGGGTGGGAAACGAGGCCTGCCCGCTTACCTGCCTGCTTGCCTCCCTCCGCGAGGCCCCCCGCTGCCTTCCCAGGGTCCAAGCCGGATCGGGGGCCTCGCGGAGAGAAGCAGGCAGGCAGGTAAGCGGGCAGCCCTGGCCTCCGCCACTGGGCCCGCCCCCCTCGGCCGCTTCCGCCCGCCCGCGTTGAAGAAAGAAGACGATGGAGGGTGGGAAACGAGGCCTGCCCGCTTACCTGCCTGCTTGCCTCCCTCCGCGAGGCCCCCCGCTGCCTTCCCAAGGTCCAAGCCGGATCGGGGGCCTCGCGGAGAGAAGCAGGCAGGCAGGTAAGCGGGCAGCCCTGGCCTCCGCCGCCGGGCCCACCCCCCTCGGCCGCTTCCGCCCGCCCGCGTTGAAGAAAGAAGATGATGGAGGGTGGGAAACGAGGCCTGTCCGCTTACCTGCCTGCTTTCCTCCCTCCGCGAGGCCCCCCGCTGCCTTCCCAGGGTCCAAGCCGGATCGGGGGCCTCGCGGAGAGAAGCAGGCAGGCAGCTAAGCGGGCAGCCCTGGCCTCCGCCGCCGGGCCCGCCCCCCTCGGCCGCTTCCGCCCGCCCGCGTTGAAGAAAGAAGACGATGGAGGGTGGGAAACGAGGCCTGCCCGCTTACCTGCCTGCTTGCCTCCCTCCGCGAGGCCCCCCGCTGCCTTCCCAGGGTCCAAGCCGGATCGGGGGCCTCGCGGAGAGAAGCAGGCAGGCAGGTAAGCGGGCAGCCCTGGCCTCCGCCGCCGGGCCCGCCCCCCTCGGCCGCTTCCGCCCGCCCGCGTTGAAGAAAGAAGACGATGGAGGGTGGGAAACGAGGCCTGCCCGCTTACCTGCCTGCTTGCCTCCCTCCGCGAGGCCCTCCGCTGCCTTCCCGGGGTCCAAGCCGGATCGGGGGCCTCGCGGAGAAAGGCAGGCAGGCAGGTAAGCGGGCAGCCCTGGCCTCCGCCGCCGGGCCCGCCCCCCTCGGCTGCTTCCGCCCGCCCGCGTTGAGCGAAGATGATGATGGGGGCGGGAAACGAGGCCTGCCCACTTATCTACCTGCTTGCCTCTCTCCGCGCAGGGGCTGCTGCAGCTGGAGATGGCGCTGCCTCCCTGCCGCGCCGGGCCTCGCTCAGTGCGAGAGCCAGGGGGCGGGGTTTGCGGGCGGGGGCCTATCACGTGGAAGGGGCGGGGGTGAGTTCAGCTGCGGAAGAGCCACACTCAAGGGGCCAAAGAGCCGCATCTGGCTCGCGAGCCGCCATTTCCGACCCTTGCCTTAGAGCAATACGTTCTTCCAGTCCTGATAGGAGTAAACAGACTCACACAAAATGAGGTTTAGGTAAAAAGTCTATTTACAATTATACATACACAGTCTTCATACACAGCAGTCCAAGTAATACAGATACGTTGTCCAATGGCACATCAAATGAAAGAGAGAGAAAGTACAGCACCTTTACACAGTACTTTTATACACATATCTGTCCAATCAGGACTCACATTACAGTAGCATTGCATCAGCCACATAATACATTTGCATACTCTTGCCAGTAGGTGTCGTCATCTTTCACCTGATAGAATGACATAGCAGTTTCTATACCCTTTCACCTAGATACACTGAATACATTTCCAGTCTGTTCTATCTGTAAATTTCAGGTTTTATTCTCAAACCTTAACAATGTTTAAGAATGCAATACTCCACTCAATAATACAGCTCTTGAAACTACATCAGCAACAGTGAGCCAGAAGGCATTACTCATACACAATACTCCCAGCATATACAACATAATCCTGCATTCTGTGAGGGGGACCTTCCTCTGTTTTTGACTGGTGGATGTTGAAAGTAGAAACCACTTCTGAAAACCTTGCCCAGAAAACTGAAGAGACCTGTCCAGGCAGTTGTCAGGAATCAGGACTGACTTGGAAGCACACACACAACACCTTGTGAAGCTACCCAGAGTTGCTTTAGAGGTGGGCACCCAGCAATTCAATAATGAAATAAACGTTATAATCCTTGAAAAAGAAATTCTATTGGAGCCCCTCCAATAACCCCTTTTTTGTTCCATTTTCATAGACTGTATGTAGATTTGGTGCCTGGATAGTATGGGGATATGAGGATTGGCCCATCCAAACACACTGAGCACACATTTTTATGCCTTTAGTTTCAAGTTTGGGAGGACAGTAGCCACCAAACAAGAAAATAATGTCTTCTCTCTGCTGCTAGAGATGTAGTTAGGCTTCTGCTTCAAACATTGTCTGGCCATACATTTGGAATATTCAGGCAGTATTTGGGTCTGCCAGAGCTGTATTCAATTTTTGTGGCTTTCTCTTTCTGAGGGAACTCTCTGGCAATTGTTTTCCTTGATAGCTCACTGTCATCTCTCTCTTTGGTTTAACAGAGCTTTGCTGTTGTCTTTTCTGTTAACTTGTCCTTGAGATGTGCTTATTTCTGTTTTTGCTAATTCATGTTGAAGCACAGTAACGCTGACTGTTTTGCCTTTCCTTTGAAGCCACTGCATTCTCCATCAAGAGGTATACTAATAAGTGTCTTTAAGCCTCCCCCCCCCCAGCTTCTTTTGTTCAACTTTTGGATGCTCTATTTTTTGTTTGATTTAATGACTTTGATACATGACTTGCATACCTGATTCATAACTCTGTGAAGCAACTAGACCAACATGGATATGTCCCGTAGGGAACCAATCATCTTCAAATGGCAGAATGTGCACAAGACCTAAGAAGAATATTCTCTGCAAATCCTATATCAATTGAAATAGCCACAAGTGTTTAGATCTGGGTAGATTTTCTAGAGAAAATCATCCAGCTCTGAACATGAGTAAGAGAAAAGGTATATACAATGAACAGTCAATAGCACTCATAGCTTTAACTTGGAGAATGATATGCAAAATATTACATGTACTTTAAATTTTATTTTAAACATTTTTTACCCTTCCTGGCCTTTATAGCCACTTACGGATCCACCGTTAAAATTTTACCTTTGGAAGACAATCTTACTCGGCTACGAGTGATTGCCAATGATGAATGATCGATCACTTCTTGATAATTAGGTTCTGGGAACTCGAAGGGTATTTCCAAAAGCTGCAATTTTTAGCCTTGAAATCCTGTAAAACAACTTAGAACCCAGCAGTGGTGTTCTCACTGATGCTTGATATGCCACTTCAGCTGATCCAGGCAACCTGCAGAGCAGGGGTGGGCAATGTCAGGCCCGCGGGCCGTGTACGGCCTGCGGGGCTCCCACCTAAGGCCCGCGGGGCTCCCACCCGCAAACCCTGCCCCTTCCACGCGATTGGCTCCCACCCGCAAACCCCACCCCCCAGTGCTTGTGATTGGCTCCCACCTGCAAACTCCGGCTCCCGGTCCGCAGAAATCCCAGAAACCCCGCCCCTCACCCCCCCCGGTCCCCAGTTATAAATATCCAAATGGCCCTTGGCAAAAAGAAGGTTCCCCACCCCTGCTGTAGAGGAACATGACAGATGGTATTCCCCTAGTTCCCCATGCCTCTTTGAAATCCAATGCTTTTACTTGGTGTATTGAAAAAACATTAGTGCTTGCAAAGGGATGCCAAGCCACCAAGCTGCTCCTTTTACTGATCAATTAAAATGAACGGTGAGGAGCTAGTGTGATACAAAGCGGATTATTCTGTTAGGGGGGGAGAAGGTTCATGCCAATGAATGACAGATGTCCAGGGCTTCAACTGGAAAGAGCCATGTGTTTTTCCTCCTGAAGTGCAGCAGGAAGTAAATGGCTTCAGCTGCCCAACAGAGATGGGGGTATGGCATCAAATGAGTGCAGAGCCAGTCTGGGAGCAATATGAACGCTGCATGTGGAAGTCCCCAAGAGACATTTCTTGTGCTCTCAGCACCTTTTAATATGCCCATGTTATTACTGAAGTCTGAAACACTGAATACAATATCCTGATCTTTTCTTCTCTATCCCTAATTTATCTAGAGAATCTGCCAGGAAATAGGCGAAGAACCACACTGAACCATTATTCTAGCTCTAGTTTCTTTATTGCTCTTGCCATATAACAGAATCTTGCCAGACTAAAGGTCCACTATAAGCCCTATGGGTAAATATTCAGCGATGGCTCTAAGGCGGGGTTACCTTGAGCCTCTTTACTTTCCCACCAGTGGAATCTGGACTGTGCAATCTTTTATCTGTCTGGAATGCGCCCCCCCTCTTGGGAAGTGTTGGGATTATCAGGAGTCAACTCAGCATTGTCTCATAAGCATAAGGATTTTTTTTTTCTTTTCTAGTAAATGTATCTCTACTGTGCTTGTGGGAGGTACCTGGGTCACCTGATTTCCTCTTCCTCCTCCTCCTTGGTTTGGGGATTCTCATTCTCCATTTTTACTTCTTGGGCACACGTGCAAGCAGGAGGGCTGCAGGGATGCAGCTCTTGTCCTTTCCATCTCGCTTGTACACAGATCTACTATGAATCTACTTGTATCCAGATCTACTAAATAAATGTAACCTATCTCTAGTTTTCTTCATCTAACTAATGTGTGAAGACTGAATTTATTTCTGAACGTAATTAAGCTTAAAGTGCAAGTTCCCTGCTGGTCCACACTTCTACTCTGCAAGATTGTTGTTAGCTGCTTTGAGTTCTTTTATTAACCTTCAAGACTCCATCAGGAAGGAGCAGCAGCTCTGAACTCCACCACATCACCCCCCCTTCAGGAACACATTCCATCACAGAATCACACTGATTCACAGAATCTTGCTTAAATGTAGGAACCCAAATACATTTTTGTTATTTTTCACTTCATCTTTTCATAGAGCCAAAATGATATAATATTCATAATTATAATACATTATTTAATGTAATAATGTATTAAACTTGTATACGGCCCAACTCTCAATGACTCTTAGTGGCTTACAACAATCAAAGAAAGAAATTACAATAAAATCAATAAAAGACAAAGATAAAAGATGGCAAGCACGATGAAGCGAGGGGTCTCACTGTCCCTCGCCAAAGGCCCGGGTGAACAGTCAGGTCTTCATGGCTCTTCTAAACAATAGCAGAGTGAGGTTTATCTGGAACAACAACAACAACAACATAATCTTAAAAAGCTACTCCTTAATCCAGAGCTTTCCAAACTGTGTGTTGGGACACGTTAGTGTGTCGGCTGCAGTGTCTGGGTGTGTCGCGGCTGCTGCCACCTCCGAGCCCTGCCAGGATTCCATGCAGGTCTTAGTGCCTGCCTTGTGCCTTGCTGCCTGCAAACCTGCCCTGCCAGGATTTCTGAGCAGGTCCTAGTGCCTGCCTTGTGACTTGCTGCCTCCAAACCTGCTGTGATTCTGCACAGGTCCTAGTGCCTGCCTTGTGCCTTGCTGCCTCCAAACCTGCCCTGCCAGGATTCTGAGCAGGTCCTAGTGCCTGCCTTGTGCCTTCCTGCTTCCAAACCTGCGGTGATTCCGTGCAGGTCCTAGTGCCTGCCTTGTGCCCTGCTGTAAGAGTGTGTCACGAAATGATGCCCTGCTCTAAGAGTGTGTCGCGAAATGATGCATGTCTAAAATGTGTGTCACCAACATGAAAAGTTTGGAAAGCTCTGCCTTAATCTATACAGTAGTGATTGGTAGCAAAAGTGAATACTCTGGTATTGAGCCTAGGGTGGGTTCCCCCCCCTCTGTTTTCTGCTTATTCACAAGATATAATTTATCCAACAAGCTTTTGTTGTTGTTGTTTAATCAGTAAGGTACAAAAATAGACCAAATGGTATTCTAGTTAAGCAGTTCTTTTCCCTTAAAAGATGAAAAAATACAGAGAGATTCACAGATAGAAACTGAAAGTGCCGAGGAATTACTTGATGCCCTGATGGATTCATGTTGTGTTGCTGAAGGGCAAAGAAACCATTTCATTCTTAATAGAATTTTGCTATATGCTTTTCATTGACGTAAGTTTCAGCAGAGAGAATCCCTTGGAGCATTGAACTTGTCTTCTTTCAAGGAGTTGGATTAGATCTATTTTGAAGGTCATGCCTTTTAATGACATTTGGCGAAAGATTTCAAGTCTCTGGTAGAACCAAGAGTCTTCATTCCCATTTTGGAGTCTCTTGATAAGTAAAGTCCAATCCTTTTCTCAGTCCTCATCAGTCTTTTCCCATTCACCAATTGCTTATAGTTGCTTCATTTAGTACAGCGTTTCTCAACCTTGGCAACTTTAAGATGTGTGGACTTCAACTCCCAGAATTCCCTAGCCAACATCTTAAAGTTGCCAAGGTTGAGAAACACTGACTTAGTATATGCAAGAGTTGGTTCCCAGATTGATGAAGATTTCAGGTGACCTTTACATAAACAGCCAGTGACAAGCTTCCCTTGTCCCTTCTATAGAGCAAACCTCTTTGCTGGATTATAGGAAGGCTGTAAAACAAAATCCAAAAGTCTTTACCATAATATATAAGGGAATATATTAATTCTAAATTGAAAATAATTTAGTTTCTGGAATCCTTATAACCTCATCCTATTCATTTCAAAAAATCTTGTTAAGGAGAACTTGTGCATGGAAAAGAAACACTTTGATTTTGGGGCAGCTGTCAAAAAGCCTGACAGTACATGTGGGTGTGGGGTGGGGGGAAGAAGAAGTATGATGGTCCCTACACTTTTGCTTTCTTTTCCTTCCCCCTGGTGTTATTTCTCTCCAGTATTGTTCAGAAGTAAGTTGATATGATTTCTAGTGGCTCTATGATAGGGAAAAAATCCTGATTAGGGAAGACAGGGATTGTATAATAGCCTGTGATCAGGTGAGAGAAAATTGCTGCTTTCTAGCTTTGCCCCACACCGTGAATGATTTGAATTAAGCTTTGGCTCTTATTGCCTTTTTATCTTATTGCCTTTTTCCTTTAAAGAGCTTGAAACAGGAGAAGAGGTTGCCAAATTATTCCCTATCTGTAATGGTATGTGGGAATGACCTTGGGAGACAGAAGGAAGAGCCACAGACTAGACTATGGTCAGATAAGAGGCAGCTGAGCCTGCAGAAGGAATGGGGGTGTGGCAAACATCTCAGAAGAGACCCTCCCTAGTTTCTTGGACTGTAAAGGCAAAGGGGGGGGGAGAGATGTACTTTCAGACTTGCAAGATTCTGTTAATGTAACCTTACAACAAAGTTAGAGCTAATACTTCTGGGTGCGCTTCTTGCCTGGACTACCTTGTAAGGCTGACACTATCATATTGGTAGGCAAGCTGCAGCCAAAGGGCTGCTATATCATTTGGTCAGAAAAAGTGCAACTCTTATTATTGGGGAGACTTTTTCCATTGACCAGGTGATCAGCATGAGTAGCAAGAAAGTCATTCCCATTTTTTTTGCTGCCATTAATGACATAAACAAAACTGTCTTAACTCTTCCAACCCACCAATCACCTGAGGAGCAGCCACTTGATCACTAGCGATTGGGTTCCTAGAAGCAGCAGAAGCTTATGATCAGAAGTGTCTTGTTGGGGAGAGACAGGAGAGGGGGCGGGTTGTGGCTATGCATGCGTGTGAAGGCTGCACAGGTATAGATGCATCTGCTTCATCAGCTTCTGACTCTGAATCTTGCGATCTGTGTGGCCTGAGGGCCTGCTTCCTACCCCGGCTCTACCAGAAAGTAGCCAGATCTGCAGCGACTGAAATAAGAAGACTGTCAATAATGTCAGGTTCTTAAGGTTGCTGGTAATGACATGCACTCTTTACTTTTTAACAAGTTGGCTGAAGTTGGTGGTGCTTCTGAATATGTATGTATGTATGTATGTATGTATGTATGTATGTGATGGATTAACAAATGCTCACTATCAGATTTTAATACTAATTTAATACTAATTTATTATTTCTAGGTTTCAAGACAAAGAGCAGTCCCTCAATATGTCCATGACAGATACTGCTGCCAAAGTAAGTACAATTAAACTTTTATTTTTCCCTGTACAATTGAGGAACTAATGAGTCAGTGAGTTACTGTGCATCGGTGAAAGGCAGCAATCTGCCTTAAGAAAGGCCTAGCAGGTTCTTATTTTTGAATATCAAATTTGGTAACCTTACATTTAGATTAACTGTAACATGTTTTACATGGGGCTGCCCT
Source organism: Charina bottae (assembly GCA_023362775.1). Classification (NCBI taxonomy): domain Eukaryota; kingdom Metazoa; phylum Chordata; class Lepidosauria; order Squamata; family Charinaidae; genus Charina; species Charina bottae. Next base: position 32,080,045 of record JALMGJ010000001.1, read on the forward strand.
TGAAAATGATTGATGAGCCTCAATTGATGCAAAATGCAACAGGGAAGAGTTGGTCTAGTAGATTATACTTGTCTTTGGGCCATTGCAATGGTTGTCAGCAGGCTTTCAGGTCTAATCCAAGATGCTGGTTCTAACCCATAAAATCCTACATAGCTTGGCACTTGGACTTTCTCTCCTTGCTAGTCTCAGCTTGATCTGAGACAGGCTGCTGAGGATCCCCACCCTTCATGAGTTGAAAGGAGTGGGGACCCACAGGTACACTTCCTTTGTACCAATCCCCATATTAGGAACATATTGCCCCTGGGATACAGAGAGCCATAATCTTATTCTTCTTTTGTAAGAATAAATGAAAACCATTTATTCCATCAAGCCTTTGGTTCAGATATTACTTCTGGTCTTATTTTGAGTGGCTGCATTTTAATTTCAAACTGATAAGCACTGAGCCACTTATGTTCAGTTTTTTTTAACTATAGAAGCACCGTACACTACTTCCTAAGGGCCAGCTGAATTTACAGTAGCTGTCTCCTTTTGTTTATTCGTTCAGTCGCTTCCGACTCTTCGTGACTTCATGGACCAGCCCATGCCAGAGCTTCCTGTTGGCCATCACCATCCCCAGCTCCCCCACGGTCGAGTCCGTCACCTCCAGAATATCATCCATCCATCTTGCCCTTGGTCGGCCCCTCTTCCTTTTGCCTTCCACTTTCCCTAGCATCAGCATCTTCTCCAGGGTATCCTGTCTTCTCATTATGTGGCCAAAGTACTTCAGTTTTGCCTTTAATATCATTCCCTCAAGTGAGCAGTCTGGCTTTATTTCCTGGAGTATGGACTGGTTTGATCTTCTTGCAGTCCAAGGCGCACTCAGAATTTTCCTCCAACACCACAGTTCAAAAGCATCTATCTTCCTTCGCTCAGCCGTTCTTATGGTCCAGCTCTCGCAGCCATAGGTTACTACGGGGAATACCATTGCTTTGACTATGCGGATCTTTGTTGTCAGTGTGATGTCTCTGCTCTTAACTATTTTATCGAGATTTGTCATTGCTCTCCTCCAAGAAGTAAACGTCTTCTGATTTCCTGGCTGCAGTCAGCGTCTGCAGTAATCTTTGCACCTAGAAATACAAAGTCTGTCACTGCCTCCACTTTTTCTCCCTCTATTTGCCAGTCATCAATCAAGCTCGTTGCCATAATCTTGGTTTTTTTGAGGTTTAACTGCAACCCAGCTTTTGCACTTTCTTCTTTCACCTTCGTCATAAGGCTCCTCAACTCCTCCTCGCTTTCAGCCATCAGAGTGGTATCATCTGCATATCTGAGATTGTTAATGTTTCTTCCAGCGATTTTAACTCCAGCCTTGGATTCCTCAAGCCCAGCATGTCGCATGATGTGTTCTGCGTACAGGTTGAATAGGTAGGGTGAGAGTATACAACCCTGCCGTACTCCTTTCCCAATCTTAAACCAGTCCGTTGTTCCGTGCTCTGTTCTTACCGTTGCTACTTGGTCGTTATACAGATTCCTCAGGAGGCAGACAAGATGACTTGGTATCCCCATACCACCAAGAACTTGCCACAATTTGTTATGATCCACACAGTCAAAGGCTTTAGAATAGTCAATAAAACAGAAATAGATGTTTTTCTGAAACTCCCTGGCTTTCTCCATTATCCAGCGGATATTGGCAATTTGGTCTCTAGTTCCTCTGCCTTTTCTAAACCCAGCTTGTACATCTGGCAATTCTCACTCCATGAATTGCTGGAGTCTACCTTGCAGGATCTTGAGCATTACCTTACTGGCATGTGAAATAAGTGCCACTGTTCGATAGTTTGAACATTCTTTAGTGTTTCCCTTTTTTGGTATGGGGATATAAGTTGATTTTTTCCAATCTGATGGCCATTCTTGTGTTTTCCAAATTTGCTGGCATATGGCATGCATCACCTTGACAGCATCATCTTGCAAGATTTTAAACAGTTCAGCTGGGATACCGTCGTCTCCTGCTGCCTTGTTATTAGTAATGCTTCTTAAGGCCCATTCAACCTCACTCTTCAGGATGTCTGGCTCTAACTCACTGACCACACCGTCAAAGCTATCTCCAATATTATTATCCTTCCTATACAGATCTTCCGTATATTCTTGCCACCTTTTCTTGATCTCTTCTGCTTCTGTTAGGTCCTTACCATCTTTGTTTTTGATCATACCCATTTTTGCCTGGAATTTACCTCCAATGTTTCTAATTTTCTGGAAGAGGTCTCTTGTCCTTCCTATTCTATTGTCTTCTTCCACTTCCGCACATTGCTTGTTTAAAAATAATTATTTATCTCTTCTGGCTAACCTCTGGAATTTTGCATTTAATTGGGCATATCTCCCCCTATCACTGTTGTGTTTTGCTTTCCTTCTTTCTTGGGCTACTTCCAGTGTCTCAGCAGACCGCCATCTTGCCTTGGTTTTCTTTTTCTTTGGGACGTTTTTGTTGCCGCCTCCTGAACAATGTTGCGAACGTCTGTCCATAGTTCTTCTGGGACCCTATCTACTAAATCTAGTCCCTTAAATCTATTCTTCACCTCCACTGCATGTTCGTTAGCATCAACAAAGATTTACACTAGTGTGAAATACGGACTTTGTTTTAAGAAATATTAGCTTTCATAGCTGTGTCCAGTATGTCTTGGAACAAGATGCTATTCTAGTAGTTCCATCATGGCATGAAAGTAAAGAGTAGGGCTAGGTTGTTAATTTGGTTCACGTCTTTATTTCTTTTGATCTTCAAAAGCAGGGATGTTGTGTGCTTTGGATTCATGCCCATAGGAGCTGGGTTAGGTATGCACCTGCCAGGGCCTTCTGAAAAAAAGGTGCATCTTTTCCTAGGCTTGCATAGTAGCTGCGTCATCCTAGGACAGGGGTCGGCAAACTTTTTGTGCCGGGAGCCATTTTGACATGCTCGTGCACATTTTGAAGTGCTCGAGAGCCAGGGGGCGGGGTTTGCGGGCGGGGGCCAATCGCGTGGAAGGGGGCGGGGTTTCCGGGCGGGAGCCAATCGTGTGGAAGGGGGCGGGGTTTGCAGGCGGGAGCCAATCGCGTGGAAGGGGGCGGGTTTTGCGGGCGGGAGCCAATCGCGTGGAAGGGGGCGGGGGGCTCACGGAGGGAGGGCGTGCAGCCAGCGGCTCCGCGAACCCGCCCCGGCCGCCCCACCAGGAGTGGCAGAGAAAGAGCTGCCACCCTCCGGCCGGCAGGACGGGCGTGGGAGAGCGGAAGGCTGCGCCCTCTCCACCGGGCGGGACCCGCCCCTCCTTCCCCGCCGGCGCCCGAGCGCAGACACCAGCCGGGACCCCGCGTGGAAGATGCCGCGCGCCACCAGCGCCTGACGTCAAGGCGGCTGCGCTTCCGCGCCGGGCGGGCGGGTGGGGCAGGGAGAGAAGGGGAGACGGAGGGGCTCCCTCTCCGGCCTCTGCGCCCCTTCAGGCCCGTCTCTCCGAGCGCACTGAGCGGCAGGGAGGCGCTGCTGGCCCCGGACGCGGCGCTGTCGGAGGTGGCGCGGGAGCGGCTGCAGGGGCTGCTGCGGCTGGAGAAAGCCCCTGCCGGCCTTTCCGCTTCCCATCTGGTGGCGGCCGCGGCTCCCCGGCCTCCGCTTGCGCCTCCTGCGCCGCGGCCCCACGCGCTTTCCTCAGACGAGGTCCAGGGCAGCGAGGCTCAGGGCTGGCGAAGGCAGAGCAGCCCCACAGATGGGAGCCGGGGGACGCCCGACCCGCGGGCCCCTCGGCATTCAGGGGGCCCGGCTCCGTCCCTCCGGCTGGCGGGTGGCCAAACACGGGCGCGCACATGCACAAACGCGCGCGCGCGGGGCAGCCGCAGGCAGACGAGACGCCCCGGACTAGAGAGGCCGAGACCCCTGGAGGAAAAGCCCCCAGACCCCGCTGCGCCTCTTCAGTCCCAGGGAAAGGAAAAGCCCCCCACCCCACCCGGCAAAGAGGCTGAGGCCGGCAGGGGCCCCGAGCGGGTGCCGCGCAACCCTTCCCGTGGCGCCAGCCTCTCCCTCCGCAGAGCGAGAGGCTCTCCAGGACGCGGGCGGCCCATCCGCCGGGGGAGAGCCAAATCTCAAATCTGGCAGGAGGCGGAAGCGGGAGCTCAGCTCGTGAACGGCAGCAGCCCCTTCCAACGGGCAACCGGGAGGAGAAAACGAACTCCATGCCCCACCACGCATACACGGACTGAAGCAGACCCTGGGACACAGGGATGGGCGGGGAGGCAGGCAAACAGGCAGGCGGCTGGAAGTGGCATCATCATTCGCTCTGGATACAGAACACAAACCTGGTTCTTTATAATGGAGATTGCCCGTGTGCGGAACACGGAATTCCATGCAAAGAAAACGTTCTAGGAATCTGGGAGGAAAATCAGTCTTAGCAAGAAAGGATTCCTGTCCAACGCAATTCACACACACACCCTCCCCAACTAACAGAACCAGTTTGCTTCATTTGCTCAAAAAGGCACCACCTTTGGAAACCATCAACCCCATAGCATTTCAGGAAAGGGCTTAATTTTGTTGAGGGACTGCCAGGAATGTGGGGCCAGTGGGGGGAAAGGGCCACCGGGTTGAAAAAAACAGGAGGGGGAATGGAAAAGCAGAGGGAGATATGGAGAAGGTAATTGGGGGGGGGGCGCTCCTGAGCCCTACCAGCCAATGCTGCTGGCTGCTTCCCGTGACTCCCAGATTTCTTCCAAGGGGAGAGAGTTAGCAGCTGATGGGATGTTTGTTTATTCACAGCTGGAGCATAAAATGCTTTAAGGCTGCATTTAATATGTGGGGGGGGGGGGAGATGGAGAGCCAGAGGGAGGGGGCTATCCCAAGCACATAGCAAAGACAAGGATTTTTTGCTCCCCCCCCTTCTGGATGGGGGGATGCCATCTGATGATGATGCCACTTCCAGCCTCCTGCCTGTTTGCCTGCCTCCCCGCCCATCCCTGTGTCCCAGGGTCTGCTTCAGTCCGTGTATGCGTGGTGGGGCATGGAGTTCGTTTTCTCCTCCCGGTTGCCCGTTGGAAGGGGCTGCTGCCGTTCACGAGCTGAGCTCCCGCTTCCGCCTCCTGCCAGAATTGAGATTTGGCTCTCCCCCAGCGGGAGATGGAGAGAGATGTTTCTCTCTCCAGCCCGCGTCCTGGAGAGCCTCTCGCTCTGTGGAGGGAGAGGCTGGCGCCGCGGGAAGGGTTGCGCGGCGCCCGCTCGGGGCCCCTGCCGGCCTCAGCCCCTTTGCCGGGTGGGGTGGGGTTGGGGGCTTTTCCTTTCCCTGGGACTGAAGAGGCGCAGCGGGGTCTGGGGGCTTTTCCTCCAGGGGTCTCAGCCTCTCTAGTCCGGGGCGTCTCGTCTGCCTGCAGCTGCCCGGCGCACGTTTGTGTGTGTGCGCGCCCGTGTTTGGCCACCCGCCAGCCAGAGGGACGGAGCCGGGCCGCTGAATGTCTCCCCTTCTCTCCCTGCCTTGCCCGCCCGCCGGGCGCGGAAGCGCAGCCGCCTTGACGTCAGGCGCCCGGGTGCTGCACGAGCAGGTCAAACATGTCCCCGCCGTCGCCTGGGACCTTAGCGATGGCGAGGGGAGGGTGCCGAAGCTGCGGTCCGGGCTGGGCTGGGCTGGGCTGGGACCGGATCCTGTGCTCCTGATGACCTTGTTCAGCCCGCCTCTCTGCTCCCCTTTGGCGCGCGCTGATTGGTGGAGGTGTCCTTCCTTCTGAGCCTCCACCAATCAGCCTCTCTGTTTCTTCCCCAGGGTTTGTGCCAAGCCTGCTGCTTCCGGAGACCGGCTTTCCGGATGTCGGGCGGCAGAGAGAGTGATAGAGCCAGAGTCAAGGGGCCAAAGAGCCAGATCTGGCTCGCGAGCCGCCATTTCCGACCCTTGTCCTAGGAAAATATGCATCTGAGTTAAGGAAGTGCTTGAGAGCACACCCATGCCTGTTCTGAAGCACCTTTTTGACTTTGGATCTGAAGCGCAACACACTCCCCATTCAGCAGTTACTGAAAATGTTTACAGAAAGTTCAGACATCTGCGGTGATTTACCAGCTTTGGCCTTTTGCCTGAAATGTGATCCCACAATATCTGCTCCTCTGCTTTCTTTGTGATTATTTTTTCTCTGCTTTGCCCATTGCTAATGGAAGCGCTGCTTATGTTGGAAAGCTGTACAACTGTGGGGTAAATGACTTGCAGCAAAGTTGCACATTATTTTCTATTCATCTTGATTTTCTTATTAAAATGGGACATGTCTGTAACCAAGACAACCTGACATGCCTTTGTATTTCCTTATATTTTTATATGAATGAATTCCATATCAAGGCTGCCTGTCTCCATTTAGGTATGCACTAGTCAGAAGTTCTGCAGTACGTTAAGGAAAAAAGTGAGACATATTGAGATTCAACTTCCAGCTCTTCTTGAAAGTAAAATGCTTGCTGCATCAGGTAATTGTCGTTGGAATATGAAGATGCCATAATGTTTCATGACAGAGAATTCTTCATCAGAACTTAAATTCATAAAGAAGTCAAGAGAAAATTCTTTAAGTTACTGTGGGCTTTATTGGTAAATGAAAGTAAAGGACACGAGGATTAAGATGTATCTGGTTTAAACTGCACTTCTCCATGGAATAGAGGAGTTGGCAGTTTCTTCCTCTTCAGATCATAAACAGCTACTGTTGCAGTGAAAATATTATTCACCTTCAGAGGATATATAAAACATATGCATAACATTAATATATTATTAATATATTATTCTTACATTAAGTTGTTAACGATTGTTTAAATTTGTAATAGCTGTCTGTGACATGAACTTTGGATATCGTATTCCACTGCTTTGGTGGGGGCAGGTGAGTGAAAAGTGAAAAAATAATGTGCTGCTGCATTGACAAAACTGGCAAACAGAACCTCACTTCATTAGGCAAAAGAGTAGGGCTCTTTTGAAGGGGCGTGTGTGTGGAGCAAGAATGGTCCAAGAGTAGCAGAGGGATGTATTTTCTGCACGTCCATGATGATAACTTTAAATTGCGGGTTTTCCACCAGCTGACATCACTTTGCTCAATGGTGTTTTTCAAGCTCTGAAATTTGAGATGAAAAGAGAAATATAATCAGCCTAAGAAATACATTTGAAGGAGTTCTTTACCTATAAACTCACTATAATTTGGATTTCCCTCGCTCCTTCTTTTCTTCTGTTATTACCAGGCCTATTCCTATAACTGATCCTCCTGCTGCCCTTAGATTCCTCAAAGGAGATTTTGGTTGTAGGGCTTTGTGTTGTGACGCTGATTTCCATCAAGCTTCCACACATGATAAATGTAATCAAACATTTAATGTAACATATATAAAGTGACAACCTAAGTGTTAATATTTATTGGATTGTGGTGTTTCCTTCTAATGAGTGGGGCATAAGATAGCTAGCAAACAAAAAACATAATTCAAAATGATCTAATAAATACAGAGTGTAAAAGAAAAATGATTTAAATAGCCTTTATTAGCACAATTAAAAAATAATGAAGATACTTTTGACAAACTTTTGAGAGCTAGTTTGGTCTAGTGGTTAAGGTGCTGGGCTAGAAACCAGGAGACTGAGAGTTCTAGTCCCGCCTTAGGCATGAAAGCCGGCTGGGTGACCTTGGGCCAGTCACTCTCTCTTAGCCCAACTCATCTCACAGGGTGGTTGTTCTGGGGAAAAGAGGAGGAGGAAGGAGTATTAGGTATGTTTGCCGCCTTCAGTTATTTATAAAAATAATAAAGGTGGGATAGAAAATAAATAAAACAAAAAAAAAAACCAAAAAAAATGTAGATAGTTTTCAACTCTGAAGAAAGTACATTTCCTACTTTGGGAAGTGACAGACCAGAAGGACCTTATTCTGAAAATAGGGGCAGCTTTAGAAGACTCTCCTAATGTCAATGTGAGTACAAAGATGTGCAGCAGTTTGTCTGATTGATCTGTTAACCTAATTGGTTAATCAATATCAGTTTTATGTACACATGTAAGGTGTTTTGTGGACTGGTCATCAAATGCAATAAAGATTCTTCTTCTCATTGCACAGTCTGTTGGACCTCACCCCAAGTTAAGCCATTCAAAACTTTAAATGTTAGACCCAACACTTAGATTTTCATCTGGAAAAAAGTTGGTATCCTGTGCCAATCTCAGGCTGAAATGATCAAGGAGCAGCACACCAGTTAGCATTGGCACTGCTGGGATGGATCACTTGGCACATGTCTGATGCCTCTGTGGCCACAGAAGGCTGTGATAGCAGCTAGTTAGGGAATGAAGAACCACACCGAAAAAGAAAAAGGCACAGTGGAGCTGTAGTGGAAACTACAGTATTTTCTCACCGCAGCAGCAAACTATCCAATCACACACTGTGTTGGGGGTTCATAGCCAATGACGGCACTGAAATTTCATCACTGCATCACCCTCATTGGTTTAATGCTCCAAAGAAAGCATCTGTTAGGATTAGCCCACCAGTAAGAAAATATTGTAGTTGAACACGTTGTATGGCTGGCCAGCACACCATAAATGAAAGAGGGAGGGCAGGCAGAGACAAGAGAGCAAATGGTAATAACAGTGAGGAAATACTTTTTTTCAATCTGTCCAATCGTGGCTGATTCTCGGAGACTGCCTGGACAAGTCCCTGCAGTTTTTTTGGCAAGGTTTTTCAGAAGTGGTTTGCCCTTGCCTTCTTCCTTGGGCTGAGAGAGAGTGACCGGCCCAGGGTCACCCAGCTGGCTTGTGCCTAAGGCGGGACTAGAACTCATGGTCTCCCGGTTTCTAGGCCGCTGCCTTCACCACTACACTAAACTGGATCTTGAGGAAGGACTAGGGAGAAGGTAGTAGCAACACTGGGGAGGAGAAGGTGCAAGCAAGAGGGTGAGGTAACAGATGGCCATGGGGGAAAGAAGTGGATTTTTTGAGGATGAGAGACCTCTAAAATCTAATGGCAATTCTTTACTTTTTGTTCCAACGGAAGCTTCTAATTCAAGGGTATACTCCCCACCCCAGGGCCGACCCTCACATCCATCCAACCGTAGCACAAAGGTAGCATAGTTACTAATGGTTTTAAAGGACATATTATCATGATGCTGCCTTTCTCTCATTCCTAGCCCTCTGTGGAGTCAACTTACAGTTATGTTTTCCCTGGACACAATCTATGATGCTTCATCTACAGTGCTGGTGATGACCCATTCACAGCTGGGATCTGCCCAGCTCCTGTCAGCCACTTTGGGCTAGTGCAGACATGTCACCTCCCTTCAGTTGTGCAGCATGGCCTCCATAGCTATTTTAGAGAGGGCACACCTGGCATTTTTCCGAAGTGCTTGTTGGTTGATGTGCTTGTGTATTACCAAGGCAGAGAAATTGACCTAAGCATTTGGCAAAGGTTGCAGAGTCTAGGCTGGTAGATTAGAGAATGCTGTTTCCAGCCAACATCACTTTCTCAATCACTTCCTCTAATAAATTAGATAGTGAACTCCTCCCCTCTCCAACATCCTTGGCTCCAAAGGTGAAAAGAACAGCCAACATAAGTTTAAATGCAGAAGAAGAACACCTGCATTCACACACATACACACACACTGTTTGTTTATTTGTTTGTTTATTTATTTTGTATCCCGCCTTTATTATTTTTATAAATAACTCAAGGCGGCGAACATACCTAATACTCCTTCCTCCTATTTTCCCCACAACAACAACCCTGTGAGGTGGGTTGGGCTGAGAGAGAGTGACTGGCCCAAGGTCACCCAGCCGGCTTTCATGCCTAAGGTGGGACTAGAACTCTCAGTCTCCTGGTTTCTAGCCCAGCACCTTAACCACTAGACCAAACACTGTGCCTTCCTCATATGATTTGTCAATATAGTGCTGTTTCACTTCCCGCCCCCTTTTTTCAATCAACCTGAAGTAATTCACCTCTTAAATATTCCAGCAGCCCTTCTCCCACCCTTCCCAATGATACTTTCCATTTCACTTTACAACTGCCGCCTAGACTCTGTCAGTCAATTTTGAGCTACCTTTAAACACAGGCTTAGCACTGTTTTTCTAGAATAATGGGTATTCCAGGACAGTGCTGACACCATGACCAAGAGGTATACTGTATATCAAATGATAGTTGGGCTTCCTTCGAATATATCTATGCAAAACACTTTCACAAAACCTAAGCAAGGTTTGACACTGGTCAATTTATCTACCTGGTCTATCCAAACTTACCTCCTGCCCACCCCTAACCCCATCCAATACTCTGCCCCTTCAAGGACTAGAGGAAAGCATTTTAACACAACCCTGAGGGGGAGTCCATAGAGTGCAGTCAATGGGGTTACCAGATCTGGGCTGCAAAAATCTGGACAGCCACTCAAAAATCTGGACAGCCACAAAGAGATACAGAAAAATCTAATTTTTTGCAGTTATCTAGTGGTCATCTCGATTTTTCAGCCCAAATCTAGTTGCCCTACTATTCAAACACCAACTAAAGTATTGTTGCAATGATGTAACAAAGGTATGGAAAATTTTGGCCAGGTCCTGTAAAACACATTAATATTGTATTAGTATTCCAGATTATAGATATGACCTGAGGCTGAAGGATTTGTGACTGTTTTGTTGTGTGTGTGTGTGTGTTTTTTAAAACATTTCTTGTCCGTTGCTGTTTGAAAATAACAAGGTTCACAGCTATATGCCCAAATTACCATGTAGCTTGACTTGTTATCTAGACTTTGGGTGCATGGCTGTTTCCTTTTCTAGGCCATTGTGATCACATTAGAGCCACTTATGGGGGTAGTTTTGTTGTGGGAGGAGAGCATTATCAGCTCCCTGTGTTTATTGTTTGTTAAGTTTATATCCTGCCTTTTCTCTGAGAGCTCAAGTTGGTGTACATTGTGGTCCTTTCTCCATTTTTTAAAATGCACACACACAAAACTCTGTAGGATAAATTGGGCCTGAGAGACAGTGAATGGCTGAAAGTCACTCAGTGAGTGTCTGTAGGTGATTGGGGATTTAAACCTAGGTCTCCATAGTCCAAATCCAGTAACCTAACTACTACCCCACACTGAATGTCTATATAATGGGGGATAAAAGGTAAAGGTAAAGGTTTTCCCCTGCACAGTCATGTCTGACTCTAGGGGGCGGTGCTCATCTCCGTTTCTTAGCTGAAGAGCCAGTGCTGTCCGAAGACGCCTCCGCGGTCATGTGGCCGGCATGACGCACACGGAACACTGTTACCATCCCACCGAAGTGGTACCTATTTATCTACTTGCATTTGCATGCTTTCGAATTGCTAGGTTGGCAAGAGCTGGGGTGAGTGCGGGAGCTCACTCCGTCATGTGGCACTCAGGTCTCGAACCGCCGAACTTCCGATTGACAAGCCTGGCGTCTTAACCACTGAGCCATCATGCCCCTTCTATAATGGGGGATAGGATTCAAAATTCACTGGTTTATGATCAGAACTGCATAGACCTGATTACCACAAAGGCTTCCTGCTAGATACCATATTTGTCTTGCAAATATTTGCCTGCTCTTTTACTTCTCACCTTCAAAGGCAGGATGTAGTCTGGCATCCAGATGCTTTCCTGGGGCATCTGCTCTCTATTCTAGACAAACTGCCAAATGAAGGATCGCATGTTGAACTATACAGTACATAATGTTTACCTCAGCAATATTATGCAAGTCTTCTTCCCATCCTTTTAACTTGGACTTTTTGCTTTCAATTCTCCTTAGGTCCATGCTGATTCTTGGCTAATTGATGTATGTTTTTTTCTGGCACAGCTGTGGGCATGCATGTTCTTTGCGGGGGGGTCAAAAAAGTCAGGATGGCATCCGCAACTGCATAATCAAGCCCTGCCTCTTTTTTACATGGGTGGGGCTTTGGTTGTGGCCACAATCTTGACTTTTTTGACCCCCTCCCCCAGGGATGTCCCTGGCTGTGGCCAAGGCTGGATACCAAACAGTTGTGTTCTAGAATCAGATCTTTGAGCTTTTATTTCCCCAATCAATTATTTATTATATTTGTGTTGTGTTGGGGATGAGATTAAATACTGGGAGAGGATATATTGTTTGGATATTATCCTTCCTTTCTCACGTAAGTGAGATTAGCAGAGCATCATCCCCGGCAGCATAAAAGGTTGGAAACTGAGACGAGGTTGGTTTAACCTTCTAGAAAACAATAATCCAGGATGCTGTGAGGCAGACTGGATTATCCTGGCATTACCCCTTTTTGTCCCTCTTAAAACAACAATCACACAGTTTTGTGAAGAAATAAAAGTAATGTTTACTCACATTATTTAGGTCTCAAAAACAGCAGTTGCAGTAGTAGAGTCAAGGCAGGTTTAAAACATATTAAGTTACAAAAATAGAATATATAGACTTTAGCATTCTGTCTGGGCTTGGAGAGCTCAGACAACGTGTCCTTTCAACTCGAGAGCATGGTGGAAAGAGAGGGAAGAACAGGAAGAAGGAAGTGATCTCACAGAGTTCTCTCTGCAGGAAGTTACTGCGAGTCTCCGCCCTCTTCATGTCCTTATAGAGCAAGACATGAATTGTTGGTATGACTGCTATATTTTCCCACAAACCCCTTCTCAGGCATACAAAACAAGTTCATGCAAACTTTTAATTAAACCACCCAGAGTCCCATTTTGACTCGAAGGTTCTCGAAACTGTCTCTCGGTAGAGGCTTGGTGAGAATGTCTGCAGTCATCTCTTTGGTATGGCAATAAGCCAAGTCCACAAGTCCATCTTGAATGGCCTCACGCACGAAGTGGTACTTCACTCCAATGTGCTTTGTTCTTGCATGGAACTTCTCACTCTGTGACAACTTCAGGCAGCTCTGGTTGTCCTCCATGAGACGAACAGGCTTCTTGCGCACTAACCCAAAGTCTTTGGTCAGTTGGTCGAGCCAGGCTGTTTCTCTGCATGCTTCTGTAGCTGCAATGTATTCAGACTCTGTAGAAGACAAAGCTATACAATTCTGTTTATAACTGCCCCAAGAAATGGGACCATTTGCAAACATAAAGACATAACCACCTGGGGATTTATAGTCTTTTGCATCCCCAGCCCAATCAGCGTCCGTGTAACCTACCAGTTCAGGATCGCTGTCAGCTGGCAATTTTAGTTTACAGTCCATGGTACCTTTCAGGTATCTGACAACTCTCTTAACAGCTGTCCAGTCACATTCAGTGGGAGCATTCACTTTTCTGCTTAGAATCCCCACTGCATTAGCTATGTCTGGCCTACATGTTGTGGTCAGGTACAAGAGTTTTCCTATTGCTGACCTGTATTTGCTGTTGTCAGGAAGAGGTTCTGACTCCTCTTTATTCTTTAGGAAGTCAGTAGTCATAGGAGTGGCAACTGGGTGCGCTTCTTGCATCTGCAGGCTGTCAATTAGTTCAGTGACCTTCTGCTTTTGACTTAGAAGAAAAGAACCATCTTCTCCTCTCTCTATTTGAACTCCTAGATAATAATGCACTTTTCCTAGTTCTTTGACTTCCACATCTTGGCTTAGATGTTTTACTACTTGGGAGTAGTCTCTGTCATTTACGGTTGCAATTATTAGGTCATCAACAAATGTCAGAATGTAGGAAAATTGTCCATTATTACATTTTGAGTACAAACACTTGTCTGCATGGCCTTGTTTGTACCCCAACTGTGTTAGCATAGCGTGTAGCTTTTCATTCCATGCCCTAGCACCCTGTTTTAGTCCATAAAGCCCCTTCTGAAGTCTGCATACTAAATGCGCTTCATTTGGCTTGACAAAACCTTTGGGTTGCTTCATATAAATCTCCTGTGAGATTTCTCCATGTAAAAATGCAGTTTTTTATGTCTATGTGCCTCACTTGCATTTGCTTTGAAGCTGCAATGCTTAAAAGCATTCTGATGGTGGTGTATCTGACTACTGGAGCAAAAGTGGCATCATAGTCCTCTCCATACTGTTGACTAAATCCCTGTGCTACAAGTCTCGCTTTGTAGCGCTGTACTTTCCCTTCTGCATCTTGTTTCACCTTAAAGACCCACTTACTTCCAATAGCCTTCTTCCCTGGAGGCAGCTGGGTAAGTGTCCAGGTCTTGTTCTGGTGCAGTGCATTCATTTCCTCCTGCGCAGCATCCTTCCAGAGACGGGCTTCAGTGGCTGGCATCTCCTCTATCGCTTCCCAGTTGGAAGGCTCTAGGGGTTGCACCGACCCTGCGAGGTAGGACAGTCGTAGTGGTGGGACACCTCTGTTGGATCTCGATGAGCGTCTGACCTGTGGTTCTGGTTCCACATCAGCTTCCTCATCATCCTCCAATGCAGGCATCTCCGCATCAGACTGTTCCTCTTCATCTCTGGTGGTGCTGCTGAGAGTCTGGTCCTCTGCGTCTTCTTCCTGTTGATGCCCTGTAGATGGTGTTATGGCTGCGGAAGGCAGATCTGGACAGTTACACATTTGTGGTGGAAAGTATATGAGATCTTGTGTTTCTTTCTCTGATTGCTCAGAAAAATCTACAACACTTCCACTTTTATCAATTTTGCTGTGTAAAATGTACTTATTTTTCCCAACTGAGGGAACATTCAGTGGACCACACACATCACTGTAAACTATATCAAGCACTTTGGTACTTCTCTGTTCAGTACACGGTGGAAAAGAAGGTTTGACACTTTTCTCTGTGATACAACTTACACACTTTGTTGTTGGTGAAGTGTTTAGTGCTACCTTTATTCCTCTTGCATGCTCCTTGCGCTGCAAGTCCACTATGGCATTGATGTCTCTGTGTCCAAGTCTCCTGTGCCAAAGTTCTGGATACGCCTCATCCTTCTGGTTTGAGCGCGCCACTTTAGCAGACTGGGGTTCTGAAAGATTAATCTCATACACACCATGTATTAGATTTGCTTCAGCATACAATTTCCCATCTTTAGACACCTGGCACACATCATTTTCAAATAATATACTGAAACCTTTTCTGGCCAGAGTAGAGACACTAAGCATATTGCAGGTCAGTTCTGGAGTATACAAGACCCGTTGTATGGGATTCTCTTTTGTCTCACAACCTATCTTGCATTTCAGGACTCCTGACCCTGCGCCATGTGCTTTTATGATTTTGCCATCTGCAATTTGAATACTGCCACCTTGTGATGGGTCAATACTTTCAATGTTCTCAAAGAAATCTTTTTCATGAGTAAAATGACTTGAGGCTCCAGAATCTATTATCCATTTGTTTGACTTGGTGTCACAACTGTTAGCAGTTAAACTCTTTTCTAGTAAGAGAAAACTTTCCTCATTTTTCTCTTTCTTTTCATTTTGCTGCTTAAATGCAAGGAAATTTTGTGACTTTCGGGCTTTGCAAGCTTTGGCCATGTGCCCTTCCTTATTACAATTGAAGCACACAATTTTCTTAGGTGTGGCTTTAGCCCTTACTTGGAATTTAGACACATAGTTTGAACCATTGGCTTTTACAGTCCTGGTAGGAGATTCTTGTCTCCTTTCCACACACTCTTCTTTCAGATGGGCAATTACTTTTCTTAGAGTTAAGTCTGTCTTCCCATCCATAAGAGTTGCAAAAGTCTCAAACTTAGGTCCAAGTGATCCCAGGAAATAACAAACTTTCTGTTCTTCCTGCATTGGGTATTCTGAGAGTTCTAGTTTTTCAATAATTGTTAGAAATTCTGTCACATGACTGTTACAGTCTGCTTTGGACACAAGTTTCAACTTAAATAAGTCTCTCACCCAGGCACGGTGAGAGCGTTTACTTGCAAATCCATATGACAATTCCAAATTCTCAAGGATCTGGACTGCAGTATTCCCCTTCTTAACGTGAACCATCTGCACATCCGAAATACTACTCAGAATTATGGCTACTGCTAACTTATTCTGCTTTTCCCATATCTTGATTGAAGCTTGGGCTTCTTCTGTAGTGCCAGTAGGCTTCTCTTTTTCGATACAATCCAAGATATCTTTAAGATCAAATATCACCTCTAGGCGCTTTTTCCATTGGATAAAATTGTTCTCTCCTAGTTTGGGTAGCTTAAGGCTTCCCTCCTCAATTTGATTCTGATTGGCCATCTTAAAAATCAAAAATTTGAAAAATGTCCAAAAATACAAAATCAAAAACTTAAATCTCCAATGAAAAAAAAAAAAAATTAAGATCTTCTCTGCCTAGCTACTGCACTGCGAGGGAAAGGGGGGGTTAATCCTTTCACAATGGAGACAATGGAAGTCACCATGTGCTCGCCAGAAAACAAAATGTCCACTTTGGATCTTTCTTCTCTCTTAAGAAAATCCAGCGACATCCACAAAATACTTCAAGCTTTGTCTCTTCTGGGCCCGTAACCTTTGTTGGGGATGAGATTAAATACTGGGAGAGGATATATTGTTTGGATATTATCCTTCCTTTCTCACGTAAGTGAGATTAGCAGAGCATCATCCCCGGCAGCATAAAAGGTTGGAAACTGAGACGAGGTTGGTTTAACCTTCTAGAAAACAATAATCCAGGATGCTGTGAGGCAGACTGGATTATCCTGGCATTACCCCTTTTTGTCCCTCTTAAAACAACAATCACACAGTTTTTGTGAAGAAATAAAAGTAATGTTTACTCACATTATTTAGGTCTCAAAAACAGCAGTTGCAGTAGTAGAGTCAAGGCAGGTTTAAAACATATTAAGTTACAAAAATAGAATATATAGACTTTAGCATTCTGTCTGGGCTTGGAGAGCTCAGACAACGTGTCCTTTCAACTCGAGAGCATGGTGGAAAGAGAGGGAAGAACAGGAAGAAGGAAGTGATCTCACAGAGTTCTCTCTGCAGGAAGTTACTGCGAGTCTCCGCCCTCTTCATGTCCTTATAGAGCAAGACATGAATTGTTGGTATGACTGCTATATTTTCCCACATGTTGAAGGGGGGCATGGTGGCTCAGCGGGTAAGATGCCAGACTTGTCGATTGGAAGATCGCAAGTTCAGAGGTTCGAATCCCTAGCCCCGTGTGACGGAGTGAGCTCCCGCACTAGCCCCAGCTCTTTCCAACTTAGCAATTTGAAAGTATGCAAATGCAAGTAGATAAATAGGTACCACTTCAGTGGGTAGGTATGATAGGATGTACGCTGGCTTATAGGGAAAAAAAATCAAATCTTGAGAATAAACAGACAAGAGTGCAGTGTTTAGGGCTAAAAGTGTTTACTTGTAGCATAAGGCAATAAATGCATATATAGTTAAGGCAATAAATGCAAACGTTACATTATTGCAGATAAGGAAAAACAAAAACAAACTTATAAGCAGAGATATGTGTATTGTTTCCAGGGCCAGAGCTCATGCCATGCACAGCCAGGCATAGCTACGCACTGTCCAGTTCTCAGAAGTAGAATACACACACAAACATGACTAACAAGACCAGACAGAAGTCAAGAAGCATAGAACACCATTTTGCATGGTTAGATATTCAGTTCTTCCAGCTATCCGATTGGCTGGAAGTTAGCTGTGACACACACCAGGCCTAATGCATAGGCCATAGTACAGGGTGGCAGTGCTACATCTAAGCAAGCATGTGATCTCCCCCCTCCCTTGCTCTAAACAGAGCAAGGTGTCCCACAGACGGAATCAGGAGGACTTGTTCTCATGGGAAGGTTTAGAAACTAGACGTAAACAATTCATATCTAATGGAGATGTAAGCAAAGCCATTCAAAGTTATGGGAAGGCTTTTTGTTATCTAGCCACCTGGCGTCAAGTCATCATGAAACACTCTTCTCCGTACAGAAAATAATTTGCCAATTTCATACGAGAAATCTGACAAGGTAACAGCGTTCCGTGCGTGTCATGCCAGCCACATGACCATGGAAGTGTCTTTGGACAACGCTGGCTCTTCGGCCCCTAGAGTCAGACACGACTGCACAAATGTGTGGGGGGAACCTTTACCTTTATATGCCTTGCCATGAAAGGCTACCAAAGCAGTCCACTAACACATGCCACGAAAGCAAAAACAAACAACCTCCCCAATCCAATCCAATCCAATCCAATCCAATCCAATCCAATCCAATCCAATCCAATCCAATCCAATCCAATCCAATCCAATCCAATCCAAAGTATCAGTTAAAATATGAAATACAAATACTGCCCCCAAACTAAAATCCCACAAATTTGTTGTTGATGACTATTTCCCATCCCCTATGCCCTTGGTGGAGTAATGGTGAGGCAAGAGGTTATAAAAGGATCACAATTACAGAAAGAGCATGCCAGGGAGGATTTTGCTATGGTGAGTCAATGAGAGCTTTGGAATTTGCCATCTTTTATCAGTTTTTTGTGGAGAACTGCAGATCAACGAAGAGATCTCTGCTCATTGATTAACCACAAATGCCATGTTCTGATAGGCTGTTGTTCCTCGGTAAATCCTACAACTCACAATATGGAGGTAGGAATAGCATTCAGACACCTTTTTAGTCAGAACAGCCGGGTCAGACAGTCCCCTTTCTGAAATGTGAAATTGGAAGACTTGCATGACAGAAAGACTGGTTGTCTGAAACTGCCCTTAAATTTATTGTCCTGTTCTAGACAGATTTGAATACTAATCTTTTAATACATTTTAAGACCCAAGTGGATTTTTAGGCTTTAAAAATGTATTAAAAACACACACCCTAATATTAGAAAGCCCTAACCCAAACCCTAATATTAAAAACAAACAAATCATATAACCTTTCTGCGAAAGACTGGATTAATTTGGGAATATTAATGTGAGAATTCCTAATCCTGCATTAGGCACATGCAATACTTTCAGGAATAAAATGGTTCTACTTTTGTAGAATCCTCTAATGTAGTTGAGTTTTGGAGGATGAAATCCTAGGGGGCATAGATGTGACTACACTTATTTTTCTCCATGATCTGTTTCTTCAAAATAAATACATGTAAGTATATATCTGTAGCCATTACATTTATTATTGGTTTTTAATGTAGTTTTGGTGTTCTTACTGGTTTGTGTGGTATTCTTTAGATTTTAAAATGTCTTTATGAATTATTACACATCATCTAGACAGGCTTTGCCAATTGAGGTGGCTTATAAATTGATCAAATAAATACATAGATAAACCTGCAAAAATAACCTAGACTAGCCCCTCTTTATAATATCTATTTAAAGATACAGAAATATCCCATTACAGCACAACTTAACTCAAAGACGCACTGGCTGAAATGGGGTAGAAACATGCCCAAGTCACTTTTTCCCCTAGAAATCCCCTTTGCTAGCTCGAAAT
Source organism: Charina bottae (assembly GCA_023362775.1). NCBI lineage: Eukaryota > Metazoa > Chordata > Lepidosauria > Squamata > Charinaidae > Charina > Charina bottae. The sequence goes on from JALMGJ010000001.1 coordinate 32,099,203, forward strand.
TCTTCTGCCAGCCAATCTCAGAATTTGCTTTTAGAAATATTTACCCTCAGAATTGCCCTGCTGGTCCAAATATGGAAGCAAAGAAGCCAAAAGAGGAACAAGGAAGGATAGTTGTTGTGCCATATTTAAATCCTTCCCAAACCAGGGACACAATCACTATGCTGGCATGGAGTTAGGCCAATCCTACTTAATTCCCAAAACACTGAGTCCAGTGGAAATTCCAAAAAGCAATTCCATCATTCCTCTATTCCACCCATGTTGTTGTTCAGCCGTTTAGTCGTGTCCGACTCTTCGTGACCTCATGGACCATAGCACGCCAGGCCTTCCTGTCCTTCACTGTCTCTCGGAGTTTACTCAAATTCATGTTCATTACATCGGTGATGCTATCTAATCATCTCATCCTCTGCCGTCCCCTTCTCCTTTTGCCTATTCCACCCATAGCCATGGTTATAGTTACAGTTATTAAGTAACTCTTTTAACTGGAATTGGTTTAAGATGTTTGTAGTTGTTTTCAGTTCTTATACAAATGCAAAAATAGTACTAATATTAATACTATATATTAATAATATATAATATAATATAATAATAATATATTAATAATAATATATTAAAAAAAGTATTAATATAGAAAGTTGTGACTACTTTTATTTCAGAAAAAAATAATATGGTTGCATTTTAGAAAATAATAATAATAATAATAATAATAATAATAATAATAATAATTTATTAAACTTGTATGCCACCTGACTGTCAACGACTGAATGAAATCATTCTGAGCACTATCAACTTTTTTTTCCTCAGCTTTTTTGGGAGTCATTTTCTTTTTAAATGTTGGGAAATGCTTGCTTAACAAGACCTGACAAGTATATGGAGATGATGAAACAAGAAAGTCAAGTAATTAGAATACCATATTATTTTGTGTTTTTTTATTGCTGAGGCAGATATATATATATATATATATATATATATATATATATGTGTGTGTGTGTGTGTGTGTGTGTGTGTGTATGTGTATGTGTATGTGTATGTGTATGTGTATGTGTGTGTGTGTTTAGAAAGGAGTCCTCATGTGGCATTTGGAGAGTGCCAATTTTAGTTACCATGATTGAGGTCAGGAGTTCACTGCTGGCACTTTAAGAGAGTGACGTGCTCATTTCTTGATGAGTTTTTGATATTTCATCTTAGAATTGAAGTCACATTCCTGCTGCCGTAAAATAAAGTAATAAGAAAAGCAAACAAGGGCAGATTTGCCTCCTGAGCATACATTAGAGGCAAAAATGCTTATAAATTATTAACTGGGTTATGGGGCTTATTTCATCAGAGCTTCAAGTCTTGATATTAAGTTTCCTTCTGGGAATTAGTAAGCATTCAGTAAGCATAAAACTTTAATAATCAGGATAGTATCTTCTCCCTGACCTTTCAAAGAAGAATAAAGTGACTTCTAATTACAGAACCTTGATTTTGGGATAGTTTAATGAAGGAATAAATGCAGAAGTCGTTGGCAACGTATTTTTTGGCTAAGAAAATTAAGGCCAGCTTGGAAGGGATGCAGCATGGCTGTCCAAATGTTATTGAAGCGCAACATTTGGCATCCCTGATAAGATATTATGGTGGCTAAGGCTTATTGTATTACATTAATTATTATTATTTTTAATGAATGGATGAATTATTTATTTATTATTATCAAATTATTATAAATAAATTATTTATTAATTTATTAAGATTATTTATTATTTTAATCAGTATATTATATTACAGGCTAGGGATAGATTGTCATGGAGAAAATCTATCTACTGTATGTGGTTGCTAGGAGTTGAAAACAACTTGATGGCACATAATCAATCGATCAAAAAGATTTACTGCAGTCCTTGTTCATTAGATGCATCTAGGAGCTGAAGGTGGCATACAAAGCTCTGCATCCACTTTTATCCTGGCCACAGTAGTACTTTAAGGTAGTTTGGGATGAGACAGTAATTGCTTGAAAATCTCTCAAGGAACTTCCATGGCCAACTGTAGGGTTAAACCTGGATCTCCTTTGTCCTAGTCTAATATTCTAACCACATCTCCATATGTTGAGGTCCATTCTCCATATAGAATTGCCAAATGGAATCTGTCTATATGATCTGTACCCTTGATCATCTATGAGATGAAATATGAGAATAGAGCAGGGCTTTCCAAAGTCTTCCCACGGCGACACACCAACCGCCATTGGTGTGTCGCCGCAGGAAAACCCGGAAGTGCCACCGTTGCGGCAGCGCGCAAAAACCTGGAAGCGCTGCTGACGCTTTCAGTTTTTGCACGCCGCCGTTGGTGTGTCGCCGCTGGGAAACCTGGAAGCGCTGATGATGATCAGCGCTTCCGGGTTGTGTGGCGACACACCAGACTGTGTGTGGTGACACACTTTTGTGTGGCGACACACAGTTTGGAAAGCTCTGGAATAGAGGAATCTATTTATTGGATAATTTTATCTTCTTTTTAGTTTATTCCTTTGTGCTTCTCTCTGCCTTAGCTCTAATCTATCTTCTCTTCTCTTCTCTTCTCTTCTCTTCTCTTCTCTTCTCTTCTCTTCTCTTCTCTTCTCTTCTCATCATCATCTGTCATAAATGAGAAGTGTATGATGACTAATAAGCTGAAGCCAAGATTTCTGGAAAACTGTTTTTGCGAAATGAAAATAAAATACATATATTCGGCAAGCAGCATGTAAACATTTGTATCTGAGAAATAATCTGGTTAGATTTTCATTTATATAGGAAGAAACCTTTTAAATGTTATGTAGTTCATTAGATTCAGTTTAGACATTGATTCAAGTTTAGAGATTAATTGGAGGGTTAGATCAGATTACTTCATATTAGTCAACCTATTCTTTAAGACACAAATTATAAATATACTGTATATTATACTTTTATATTTTTAAAATCCACTGTAAGTAACAAACAATGTACTTATATAAAAATGTTAAGGTTTTTAAATTGAATTTTATTACCTCTAGATATGTACATGTATGAGAGAGGAGTAAGAATGCCAGTGAGTGGTGTTTAAAAGGGGGTGTGGTGGGTAAGACACCAGGCTTGTCAATCAGAAGATTGCAAGTTCGGAGGTTTGGATCCCTAGCCCCGCATGACGGAGTGAGCTCCCGCACTCGCCCCAGCTCTTGCGAACCTAGCAATTTGAAAGCATGCAAATGCAAGTAGATGAATAGGTACCACTTCGGTGGGAAGGTAACAGCGTTCCACGTGCGTCATGCCGGCCACATGACCGTGGAAGCATCTTCGGACAGCGCTGGCTCTTCGACTAACAAACGGAGTTGAGCACTGCCCCCTAGAGTCAGACACGACTGCACAACTGTGCGGGGGGAACCTTTACCTTTACTATGCCAGTGAGAGAGAAAGAATAGGTGCTTTCCAAAGGACAAAGAGAGAGAGAGAGAGGCATGTGAGAGTAAACTTGGTTTGTTGGTGAAGTTTTGCTGTTCCACTCAAGTTCTTATGCTCATCCACAATCTGATTCATCCATATCTGGAAATGCTCAGGAGGTATAATTTTCAGTTTAAGGTTACATTTTTGGGGATTTCACCCCATTCGTTCCATTTTTTATTTCCTTTTTTTTCTCCATACAATATTTTTTTAAAAAAGGTTTAAGGATACCAGCCTTCTGTGTTTAGGAAGTTGCCCATACTGTTGATTATTCCTATTTGTGGAAAAATAAAAATTTCCCCCCTTTCTCTCTTTTCAAACTGGCAAAAAGAGATTGAGGAGGAGAGATAAAGATAGATGGAGGGAGAAGGCTAGCAGCAGGAGTGACCCCCATTATGATTCAGACCTCAGTTTAGACCAGTGTTTCTCAACCTTGGCAACTTTAAGACATGTGGACTTCGACTCCCAGAATTCCCCAGCCACCATAATTCTGGGAGTTGAAGTCCACACGTCTTAAAGTTGCTAAGGTTGAGAAACACTGGTTTAGCCTGTTTAATAATGGCATGAATCTTCCTGAACATGAACAGTTTATATTCTGAATTTCCCCAGTTCCATGGGTGAACCTGTTAGTATATGATCTTATAACATATTTGAATCAAATAAGGCATAAAGGTTACTTGACTCTGAATATATGATGCATTGCAGTTCAACAGGTCTTACTGACCTAATGGAGAATATGCACTACCAAAGGAAATGCTAAGATTTTTTTTAAAAAGTCCTTGAACTTGGTTGGTCTATTGCTGGGGTGGGCAACGTCAGGCTCGCAGGCCGTATAAGGCCTACGGGGCTCCTGCCTAAGGCCCGTGGGGCTCCGACCCGCAAACCCCACCCCTTCCACGCGATTGGCTCCGACCCGCAAACCCCACCCCCCAGTGCTTGTGATTGGCTCCCGCCCGCAAACTCCGGCTCCCGGTCCACGGAAATCCCAGAAACCCCGCCCCCAATAAATATCCAAATGGCCCCTGGCAGAAAAAAGGTTCCCCACCCCTGGTCTATTGTGTTACTTTAACACAACCCAGAAGTGGATGATGTGATATATTTGGGTGGTAGGGAAAGGAGATACTCTCTGGACTCTGCACATATTGACTTCCGTATATGTTTTCTGGGGATTCTTTAACAAATTTAAGAAATGTAATCATTTTGTATGTACACAGTGTATGTCACCATAACAGGCAAGGGAGCTTTATTTTAATTTTTCAACTGTATTCATTTTTTAAAAAAATAGAAAAGAGATTTACATGCTATATAAAATTGAGTAAAAATTTCAAAGTTAACATTAGATTAGTGCTGCCTATAAGATTTATCAGAACCATTATTAAAATCAAGTTGATATTCTATAATTGTCAAAGGTAGTCACTTTAATAAGAATCATAAGTCAAAATAAATAATTGATAAAACTTTCTATCTTATTTAAATTTAACAACTGAAGCAAGAGCTAATAAATTAAAGCCTTATGTTTAGAGAAACCAAATTTTGGATTTGGCACAAGTCCATTTGTAAAATTATAGTCTATGAATGGTTTCCAAGTTGAATTAAACTCTTATCAGACTTATTTTTCAAATATGAAATTATTTTTGACATTGATGCATATTCCCACAGTTTAATTTGTCATTCTTCTAAAGAGGGAATTATATGTGATTTCCAATAAGAGGCATTAAGTATGCCAGTTCCATATACTTTATAGGAATATAAGGTTTGGTGATGTTTAATAGAGAATCAGCGGGCAGGAAAGATAATTCCACCTTTAAGATTTGTTTTATTTTATAATAAATCATCTTCCAGAATTGTTGAGCTTTATAACATTAGCACCAAATAAGAAAGAATGCTACAACCTCATTATTACATTTCCAACAATTTTTAGAAAATAAATTATTGATTTTGGGAATCAGTAGTGAATACCAACAGTAAAACATCTTGTGCCAGTTTTCTCTAAGTGTGATATTCATGGTAAATTTAATATTTATCTTCAACTGATCTTCCCATTGTTGCATCTCAATTGTCTTGTTTAGATTCTGCATTCATTTATTATACAATCTTTAACTTGTTCAGTTTCTGAGCCAAATTTCAATAACAATTTGTGAATAGCCCAAAGAGAGGTTGTGAATTTAGTATTACGTGTTTTTTTCTAAATTCAGTGAACTTTAAGTATTCTGCCCTATTTTTATAATCCCTTTTGGACTATGCTACTTATTTGAAGATAGTTAAACCAGTGAGGTGATTTAGATGATTTCAAAGAGTCTTAAAAGATTTCATCTTTGGAGACCTTGGTGCTCTCTGAGCTTGGTTGTTTGCTTGCAGATGTTTCATTACCTGACTAGGTAACATAATCAATGCTAGTGAGTGTGGGGTTTTCCCCCTGTTTATATACAGTAGCTTGTCCTGCCAGTGTTGGTAGGGGTGTAGTTTTCTCCTTGGTAGTTCCTTGATTAGGGTATTGTTTTCGCTAGATTGTTTGTCTGGTGTTAATCCCTGCTTATCTGGGTATTGGTTGCTGGAGAGGATGTGTTCTGGTCTTTCTGTTTCCTTCTTAGCTTTTTTATTGTCTCTTTTGAATGGTGTGTAAATGTGGTTTATCTCCGTGTGTATTTCATCTTTGGTTTATTAGAACCAAGGACTTAATCTTGCAATCTATATAAGTTGTTATCTCTTCACTGAACTTTTTTTTTTACATTTACCTTCATGAAAATAAGTATTTCATATTGAAGCGATGGCTGATAAGTCTGGCTTGGCATCTAGGTACTTACAGGACCACGTTCTCCTGTCTGAATTGGCCTATCCAATCTGTTTTTCCAGGCAGAAGCATTGGACTGTATCTCATTTCTGTTAACCAAAGGGAATGGAGGCCAGGAGGGGCTGTTTGCTAGTTGCTGCTCTGGTCTTCTGGAATACCCCCTTAGAATTAAGGCTTGTTCCATTCCTACTAGTATCCCAGAAGCTACTGAAGATGAAACTTTTCCGAAGAGCATTTGGTTGAGTAGTTTGTTATCTCCATCCTTAATTTATTTTATCTTGAATTAATTATGTTGACTTAATTATTGATATTATTTAAATTGGGTTTGTTATGATTTGTTTTAGGCATTTCTCAGTATCATTAATCCTTATATTGTTGTAGCTTTGATATGTTATTGCTTGTTTTAATTTATTTCTATTTGCTGTGGATATTTTAATCAGTTTGCTGATTGTTTTATGAATCACTTTAAGTTTATATCGATTTGGAGTAAATAATTTACCAGATTATCCTGCCTTTCATACTGGAGTTCACCGCTGTATGCATATCACTCCTTCCTCTTACCTTTCCCCACAGAAACAATTCTGTGAAGTAGGTTAGGCTGAGAGAAAGTGACTAGTCCAAATTTACCCAGCGAGTTTCTGTGGCTGAGGGTTAACTAGAATCTGGCTCTCCCCATACCTAATCTAACACCTCAATCATTGTACCATAGCATGGCTCTCTATGGACCTTGGGCTTCATCCAGAACCTGCAAGCTGAGGCAATATTTTTTTATTTATATATTTATTTGGGTCTGCTCTCAAAACTCTGTGTCTGCCAGGTTGCTGGGTTCTCTGTGCACATGTTCCGTTATTGCTGAAGCAACTGCAGTGGCTGCTGTTGGCTGGCAGAAGGACCTTAACAATGTGGGTACCTGACAGATTGTCTTTGCTGTTACAGACTGGCTCTGTTGCTAAGATCATCAGCATGTGCTGAGAACTGCAGGATACCATCTGGTAGTTCCTTGTGGGCAGGCCTTCTCAGTTGTGGTCCTTCACTTTGAAAGGTTTTCCAGCCTGAAATTCCTGAATACATAATTTAGGGATTTGTTACAGAGCTAGCTCTCCCCTTGGGCTATCCCTGTATGAATGCTGTAGGTATGGTTTGGGTGCTTTTTTTTCCTGTTCTCCTTTCTTAACTTTATTTTTAAAACTGAACCTGTCATTTTATACTATTTTATAGTACCTTAATTACTGTTTAGAGAGCCAGTTTGGTGAAGTGGTTAAGGCATCAGGCTAGAAACCGGGAGACTGAGTTCTAGTTCTGCCTTAGGCACGAAGCCAGCTGGGTGACCTTGGGCCAGTCACATTTTATCAGCCCAAGGAAGGAGGCAATGACAAACCACTTCTGAAAAACTGCAGGGACTTGTCCAGGCAGGGACTTGTCCAGGCAGGGACTTGTTCAGGCAGTTGCCAGGAATCAAGACTGACTCAAAGGCAATAATAATAATAATAATAATAATAATAATAATAATAATAATAACAACAACAACAACAACAACAACTGTTTCCATTTATATTGTAATTGATTGTCAATGACTTTGAGAAAGTAAAAACAATGAATACATTAAATATATGTTCATTGCTCAGGTTGTATGTCCTATATACAAATGATTAGCTCTTTAGTTTTTGTAGCAGTCTATTTGAAAAATCAATGTTTTGTTTCTTCCCTGTCTTTAACGCTTCCTAATTTCATCTGTTGAATGATGCACAGGAGGTAATTTCTGTACTGCTAAAGATCTTGCAGAAGAAATCCAATCATTAACGGCTGAAAGAGATCGCCTGGAAGGGCTGCTCAGTGAATGGTCAACTCTGAATGCCCAAAATATCCAAAAACTAAAGAGTGTGAAAGAAGGTTACAAGAGACTGAAGGAAGAAATGGAGCAAGAGGAGTTTGCGTTTGGTAAGTAGAGCAATTTGCCAGCTGTTGGGCAGACAGAAGTTTGCCATTTTTATGCAGGATGCCATTTAGGGTTCTGCCTGATTTGACAAACAATAATCTAATTTATATGACGTTTTAAAGAAAGATCTCTGATGGGCAATTCTGCCAGGAGCTTTGAGGTATATACTCCGTTGTAAGGGCTGTCAGCTTCTATCCCTGTCATTCATGAGTGGCGTTTTTCTGCTGGCTTTGTATATGTTGATGATGTAGCAAGCTTTCTCTCCTTTGAGTCATTTTCGCCTTGCTCCCAGTACTGAAGCTGGCCGCCTGACACTTGAGATGATTTGCCACGGGCTTTGACAGATTTGCATAATATAGTTCAACTCTGTAAATATGACCACACGTGCTTCATTCTGTAGAAAAAGATAGAAGATGCAAACCCAGCAGGGAACATTTAGGGAAATGGGATTTTGTTCCGTAAGCAATCAGAATAGGGACATAATTTGCAATGCTTTGGAAGCAGTATGGTTTTTTTTTACATGAAATACCAATAGATTTAGTCAGTGTAGTAAACACAGTTGTCTTGCAAATGTAAACACATTTAATGGTTAATGATATCTCTAATAATAGGAAAAGAGAAACATCGGAAATACAAAATCTCTTAATATTTATAGCAGAGCTTTCCAAACTGTGTGTCGGGACACGTTAGTGTGTTGGCTGCAGTGTCTGGGTGTGTCACGGCTGCTGCTGCCTCCGAGCCCTGCCAGGATTCCGCACAGGTCCTAGTGCCTGCCTTGTGCCTGGCTGCCTCCAAACCTGCCCTGCCAGGATTCCGCGCAGGTCCTAGTGCCGGCCTTGTGCCTGGCTGCCTCCAAACCTGCTGTGATTCCGCGCAGGTCCTAGTGCCTGCCTTGTGCCCTGCTGTAAGAGTGTGTCGCGAAATGATGCCCTGCTGTAAGAGTGTGTCACCAACATGAAAAGTTTGGAAAGCTCTGATTTATAGGGTAGCCACACGTATAAGAATAAGGATGAGATGGCTGGGAGCATTCACAACTGAACCATTCTTGGGAGAAATAGAAGTAGCTGGAGTAAAAAGACATTAAAAAGACTTGTTGCTAATTGAAAACCTATTTTTTTGGATTGGTGCAACACTATCCAATCTCTTCAATGTTCGTCAGTGAAGTAAATATTATTGCTTCTATTACATTTCCTTCTCCAGGGTAATTATGGCACATTAAATGGTCAAGATCCAAATAGCCAATTGCGTGTTTTGGTGTTTTTGTGAGACTGGGCAATGGGTACATTTGTATAGTCTAGAGCAATGTTTCTCAACTGTGGGTACATTTGTATAGTCTAGAGCAAGGGTCGGAAATGGCGGCTCGCGAGCCAGATGCGGCTCTTTGGCCCCTTGAGTGTGGCTCTTCCGCAGCTGAACTCACCCCCGCCCCTTCCACGTGATTGGCCCCTGCCCGCAAACCCCGCCCCCTGGCTCTCGCACTGAGCGAGGCCCGGCGCGGCAGGGAGGCGCTGCTGGCCCGGGACGCGGCGCTGTCGGAGGCGGCGCAGGAGCGGCTGCAGGGGCTGCCACAGCTGGAGATGGCGCTGCTCCGCGGCATCCAGGTGCTGGGCGAGGGCGCGGGCCCGGGACGCGAGTGGCAGGGCGGCGCAGGGCGAAGAGCAGCCTGCTCTCCCCTTGGCCGCCTCTGGTTCGAGCCTGGCTCAGCTCCCCCGGCCGCCGCAGGGTTCGGGTTAGCAGGGGGAGAGGACGCCGGGGTGGGGGGATTGATGGGGCGGGAGGGTGCACCCGCTGGCTGGCTTTCTTCCACCGCCCGCTCTGCACGGGAGCGGAGCGTGCTGCCAAATCACATCCGCGCCCACCCCTGCCCTTTTCCGAATACCCCCCTCCGATCCTTGGAAGGCGAGGCCCTGGTGGTGTGGGGGGGGGGGGCGAGGAGGATTCTCAGTCGGGATGGGGAAATCCCCGGGTCTGCGGAGGTCTTTTCGTGCCACCTTGAGGCGCGCGTGGGCGCCCAGGGCAGGGGAGGAACGGGGAGCGCCAGGGGACTCACCCGCTGCTGCTCGGCTGCCACCTTCCTCCTCCGCTTCAGCCGCCCGCCCGCCGAGTCCCGGCCCTTCAGCCCCTGCTGGGGGGAGGGGGGCAGGGACTCAGCGCCCGCACGCCCGGAGCCCGGCAGTACTCGCCCTTTCTTCCCCTGGTCTGCCACCGGCAGAAAAACATCAGGAATAAAACCATGCCTGGAAAGATTCTCTGATTTAACATCCTTAAGTTATTTCCCTCCAGCGAAAGAGACGAGCGCAACCCGAGTGGCAGGAACCAGACCAGGGGAAGAAAGGGCGAGCACGCCCGTCGCACAGCCTGCTTATGATCGCTCTATCTATTGAATGAATGTCAGCCACTGAATGCAGTCTCTCTTTAAATCGAATGGGGTCTTAGTTGTGCGGTGGGCGGTCTCCTAACGTGTGTGTGTGTGTGTGTGTGTATGGGGGGGTTGGTTATGAGAGAAAGGGAGGGAGGGAGAGGGGGAGGAGGGTGTGTGTATGCGCACGCGTGTGTTCGGGTGGTGGGGGGAGATTTAAAAAACTTCGGCGTGAATCCCTTGCCGATTATTTTTCTCCAAAGGTGTGCGCGCACGCGCGCGGGTCTACCCATTGCTTCTACTCACCAACCCCTACCCGCCCCCCCCGCCCCGCTTTGATCAAATCGGCAGGAGAATCGCCCGGGCTTGGCACCCAGTGGAGCAGGAAGGAAGAAGTGGGTTTGCGCTGCTGCGGTGGCGGGTTTGTGGGAGCTGGGTGTGGGAACCCAAAGCCCAGGCGAGCCGCTTTAAAGAGGGGGAAGGAAGAGAAACGCGTCCTCCGCCCCACCCGCTTGCCTGCCTGCTTGCCTCCCGCCTCCCGCTGCTTGTTGTCGCCGCCCGCCTCGTTCCCCCCCCACGGCCGCTCTTCGCCACAGATCCCGCCGGAGCTGATCTCCCTGGACCCCGGGCAGCTGGGCCGGGTGGACGCCGTCTCCCTGCAGCAGCAGCAGCAGCAGCAGAAGGAGCGTGCAGAGAGGCTGGTATCTGCCCGAGCAGGTGGGCGCCGGTGGCGCTCCGCTGGCTACTCTGGGAGGGCGGGGCGGGGCGAGACGCAGCTCTGCCGGGCTCCGGGCGTGCGGGCGCTGAGTCCCTGCCCCCCTCCCCCCAGCGGGGGCTGAAGGGCTGGGACTCGGCGGGCGGGCGGCTGAAGCGGAGGAGGAAGGTGGCAGCCGAGCAGCAGCGGGTGAGTCCCCTGGCGCTCCCCGTTCCTCCCCTGCCCCGGTTCCGCCCTGGCTCCTTGGTTCGGAACAGCTTGGCTGCCGAGGCAGAGGTGCAGCCAGCGCCCTCCGAAGCTGGAGCCCCCGCAGCCCGCAGATCGGTGCTGGATCACTTCCGGAAATAGCGGGGGGAGAAGGCCGGCCGCCTTCTGCAGGCAAGGAGGGAGGGGCGGGAAGCCGGTGGGGGGGGGAAACTGCTACATGGGCCCTCCCACCCGCCCCAATAAGCCACGTGATTGGCTCCCGCCCACAAACCCCGCCCCCTTCCATGTGATTGGCCCCTGCCCGCAAACCCCGCCCCCTTCCACGTGATTGGCCCCCGCCCGCAAACCCCGCCCCCTGGCTCTCGAGCATTTCAAAATGTGCACGAGCATGTCAAAATGTCTCCCGGCATAAAAAGTTTGCCGACCCCTGGTCTAGAGCAGTGTTTCTCAACTGTGGCAACTTTAAGATATGTGGACTTCAACTCCCAGAATTCCCCAACCAGCATGGCTGGCTGGGGAATTCTGGGAGTTGAAGTCCACATATCTTAAAAGTTGCCAAGGTTGAGAATCACTGCTTTAGAGGGATTTTCTTTGAATGGGATAGAGCAGAGTGTACTGCCAATTATACTATATAACCGCCCAGGGTCCCTCCTTGCGGGGGAGATGGGCGGGATATAATCGGAAGCGACTGAACGAATAAACAACAAAAATAATTAAATTATAAATAAATACTGTCACTGTAATTCTGCTACAGGAAAGAGGTTGGTTCATGCTTCCAGACATCTTTAAAACTTGAAGTGGTTTGGACAAATTAAATTACTCTTTGTTCTTGGACTTTCTGAGCAGCAGGTTGTATGAGGAAAGGGTGGTTCATTAACGCAGGAAAGAGAAAGACTATTTGGTTGATTATGAAAAGAGATAACATGAGGTGCTGTTAGTGCCTTTGTATCTCTCTGTGTGTGTGAAAATACAGAATCAGTCTTCTCCAGGGTTCATGTAAATATGTAGGTAGGTACAGCTGTATATACTGTTATATACATAGTTTTAGGGAAACAATAAAAGCTTTCCACGCTTAAAATGTAAATATATAGAAGAACTATTTTAAGATTATTAATTAAAATATATGATTAAAATGTAAATGTATAGAAGAACACTATTTTAAGATTAACAATTAGATTAGGCTTGCAGAAAATGTTAAATGTAAACTGCCCAGAGTCACTGGGAGTCGGGTGGCATATAAATCTAATAAATTGTTATTACTATTATTTAAATCTTTGATAATGAAAAAAAAAGTTTTGCTATTTCCCCCCCCCCCAAATGTACTCTCCACCTATCCTTTTCTTGAAAATTTCCTATTGACTGGACTTGCAAACTGCTCTTAAAAGTAGAGCTCAAGGATTTCCCACCTCCCAAAATAAATGCACACTAACTCAGTTTTCCATTTTAAAAACTGTAGCATTACATTCCCAAATTGGTTTTGAAAGTCAGGGAACTGTATAAACCTGTTTTGGAGGCTATTTCTTCTGAGAAAAGGAAACTCAGCACTTTCTAGGCATGTTTTTTTTCTAAGTCTCATCATCCTTTGATGATTAGAGTATAAACAAATTTAAAGATTAGAGTATAAACAAATTGCAGAATACACATCTGCTAATGTTCATTTTAAAAAATGAACCTTGAATTCCTTGCAATTCTCAAAAAATCTGAAACTGTTGCCTTGTATAATACGGTGCAGTGGAGCACAAAATGCTGCAAGCCATATAAATAATTAAAGTGTGTGATTTCCTTCCCCACCCCCATCTGCCTTTTCACTTTTGCTCTCATCTATAGCACATCTTTCTTTAGGCTACAGTAATTTGTTTTTGATCTAATTATATGAAGTGTATAACAATAAATTTAGTGAAAACATGCCTCAGGATTGTAAAAACTGACACTATTTACCATATGCTGATGTCGTCTTAACACGGCTGACTTTTGGTTTTTTTTAAATCATTTCAATGGGAATGTTTCTTGGAATGCCTTTTTCTTAATTAAGCATTTCTTGAGACTTGGTAAATCTTTGCTTTTGTTTATTTTTTAATTTTAATGTGCCACTATATCATCTGCAGCTGCAATAGCTTCTAGGTGTCTGCTGAAATATTTTTGATAGGTAATATTATACTTTCGTATGACGCTTTCTAAATTTACAAACGGCTTCATTTGTATCAGGCATGTGAGAGCTGTGGTTTTCCAAATGTTGCTGGACTATTTTTGGATTTATTGAACTCCTGATGATCTACCTCTGCAGTCAAGCTATCTTAATAGCCCGGAAGACCCACAACAACTATCTTAATAGCATTTATATGGTACTGCTGTGAACTTTTAAGAGGTTGTAGAGTATATTGTGATTATTAACCTCTACCTATCTAGCAATGAAATCTCATTAATAAATTGTGACATAATCAGATATGTTGCCTCTCAGCAGATTTATAAAGCTGATAAACTCTATACAACTCATTAACAAATAAAGTATAGTTAGATGTGATAACATCTGTATACACCCTCTATTCATATCCAGGTTTGCCTGGGGCTAGTTTGTATCTCTGTGTTTGCGTAATGTGAGTAAAAGGATCTAGACAAGGGGTATTTGGATACTGAATTTTCACAACCATTCAAAGGGTTAGAGATGCTTCACAAATCTTAATAAAGATTGTTTAACCACTTAATGCAAGTCACAGTATTAATTATAAATTTACCCAATCTGGAATTGCAGAAGTTTCCTAATTTTGATAGAGATAGTTTGATAGTTCTTATAATCAGTATAGACAACCGGTAATGTGTACCAATAATGAATGGATTCTTCATGTAATGAAAGGTAACATTTAATATGTACAGCATATAATCCAACAATTCATTTTTCAATATTACTCCATTTTATAATCTAAGTAGTCCATTTTTAGTCTAAAGCTAAAATCTCCCTTGAATCGTGCTTGATTTCTGGTGAGTACATGGATCTGTCCACATAGTTTTCTTGGCCACAATACAGAAGTGGGTTTTGTTTGTTTGTTCAATTTATATAGCTGCCAATCTCACATATGTGACTCTGGGTGGCTCATAGAGTTAAAACACACACACACACACACACCCAAATTCATACAACAAAAACCATTTAAGCACATTAAAAACAATATTGTAAAAACGATTGAAACCATAAAAAACATAATATGCAAGAGTGCAATCCCATTTACAGTACTAACAATATAGCCATTGAGTAGGCTCCACCCCACCACTACTGGATTCCCAGGCAAGATGGCAAAACCAAGTGTCTTCAGGCCCTTCCTAAAGGCCAGAAGGGTAGGTGCCAATCTAAGTTCTGGGGGAATGATGTTCCATTATATGTTTTCCATAGCCTTTGTATTTACTTCCCAATCTAGTCTACAGCTCAGGATTTCATGGTGGTCTCCCATTTAAGAATTAACCAGGTTTGACCCTGGTCCCATCCGAAGGACCTTGGTTTGCCCCTGCTGCCTTTTATGCTTGAGTTGACTTGGTTTGCCAAGACTCTACAGATCCCTTGATGGGGCCTTCATTCATGAGTGGAGCACCCTTTTGGAAGTGAATCTGAGGTGCGCCAATCCTTTGAGGTCCTGCCAAGGTCTTCTGCTCATGCCTGTGCATGCACAGAAGTTCTTTCCAATAGTATGGCTGGTGAGGCAAAGTGGTGGCTGCTTTGTTGAATGATGTTAAAAAGCCTTCTCTGTGCCATTGCCTCCATCACCTGCAATTCTCTGGATTGGCTTTGATGGCACTTAGCTCTTCTGATGAGCTGGTTATTTTATTTTATGAAGTTCATGCCAACTTTCAGAACTTTTCCTTAAGGGAAATTAAAAAAAACAACCATCATTTCTCCACAGAGGACCAGAAACAAAGGGTGCATGGGTTTATTACTGAATGCATTTTAGTTGTTTCAAAAAGGGATGTTTGCAAGTAATTTTTATATTTATTTCAATAAACCCTTTCCCAGCCTGATCAGAGAATGAGCAATATTTTTTTTTAAGAAAAGAAAACCTAGGTAATAAAATGTAACAGTTCTTGTGAAAAGAAGAAAGAGCTAAAATATCTAGGACTATGGAAACATAATGGGAGACATTTTCAGCACTGTGGAGGTCAGTTTGAGCTAAGCCTGACTTGATATTACAGGGCTATAAACAGGATAACACTAGTGGGACAAACAATATCCCATAAGAATTATTTCCCATTACAGTATTTTCAGCGTTGCAAGATTTTGCTGTGTACACATACTTTGTGGTTCCCAGGGATACCAGGAATCAAAGAAACTTCACTTCCTGTAGTTTTCAGTGTTGGTTGCCACTGATGAAGATAGTCAGAGCATCAAGATGGTCTCCTTGCCCTCACAGTACAAAGATGAGGTGATGAGAAGAATATAAGACGGTTGCAAGAGGTCTCAAACTCCACCGAATTCTGATAATTTTACTGGGAGAAAAGCAAGCCTTGAAAGTGTCACCAAACTGCAATAGATGTTAATTGAAAACCTTAATTTTCAGTGTCCAGCAGATAACTTCATAATTCATTTTTTTTAAAAAAACAAGATAACTCTCAGATATTTAAAATAGCTCTGAATAAAAGTGTGTATCTATGCATGTAAATGCAGAATATATGTTAAGCTGGATTGGAAGAAGACAAGAGTGATTTTAAAATTGGAGGAAGAACCATCAATAACCTGTGCTATGCTGATGACACAACCCTGATAGCTGAAAATGCAAAGGACCTGCAAGCCCTAGTACTAAAAGTCAAAGAGCACAGTGAAAAAATGGGACTAAAATTAAGTATAAAGAAGACCAAATTAATGACAACGGTAGAACAACCAGCTTTAGAACTGACAATGAAGGTATCGAAGTGGACAGCTTCTGCCTTTTAGGATCAACCATCAACAGTAAAGGAACAAGCAGTCAAGAAATACTTCACAGACCAGCACTCGGTTGAGGAGCCATGAAGCCACATCAAATGCCGTGATGTGTCTATACCTATAAAGATCAGAATCGTGCAAGCCATGGTATTCCCTGTGACACTCTATGGAAGTGAAAGTTGGACTTTAAAGAAGCAAGATAGGAAGAGTATTGATGCTTTTGAACTTTAGTGTTGGAGAAGACTCCTGAGAATACCGTGGACGGCCAAGAAAACAAACTGATGGATTGATTGATACGTCGATGAAGAAAAAACCAATGGATCATTCAACAACTCAACCCAGAGTTCTCACTTAAGGCAGAAATGACCAGGCTCAAATTATCCTACTTTGGATGTATTATGTGAAGACCCAGCTCTCTGGAAAAGCCTCTAATGCTGGGAAAGGTAGAAGGAAAGATAAGAAGAGGATGACCAGCAGCAAGATGGATGGATTCAGTTACAGAGGCAATGAGTGCACCATTGGGAGATATGAAAGAACATGTTAGGGATAGATCGTCTTGGAGAAAATCTATCTATGTGGTCGCTAGGAGTCAAAAACGACTTGATGGCATATAATCAATCAATCAAATGAGCGACAGAGTGAAATCTTGCTTTTCTGTTGTAGATGCCTTACTCTTACACTGATAGAAGGAGGCAGAAGTCAAGGGCATAGATTAAATCACATCATAATCAGGGCTGGGATTTAAAATGGGGCACATCATTAGTATGTTAATGAGTTTTTTCTTTCCTTGCCAGCTGCTAAGCTTGCAGAAGTAGCACAGAGAAGTGGCTTAGCAAATATGTTTATCCTTTGATCTGTGTATGCCTTGTAGGGGAAAAAAAGTGTGGTATATTTGGAATGTTGTACTTACTTCTGAATAAGTATGGCCTTAGCTTATGATTTAAAGATCCAAAACTCAGCCAGTACCTGCAATTAATTCCATAGCTCCCATTGCATATGAACAGGTTTTTCTCTTGCCAAAACCCCACCTTCTGCTTTCATTTCAGAAGCTCTAGAGGTATCTCAGTGACTGCTCACATCGCTGCCACAAGTTAAAGTATGTACTTTGGATATCACCTAATGTAGTTATTTCAGTATGGAACAGAAAGTTTACGGAACTCTATTCTTGAGTCATTTCCAAACATGCAAAGGGATCTCCATGTCTCTTCAATACAGTTAACAAATAAAAAGCAAGTTAAAAAATATTTTTTATGGCAGCTTAAGAGCAAACTGAAATATTATGGATTCAGGAACAACAGCAACCCCCCAAGAAACTAAAATAAGCAGGAAGCAACTAAATGTAAAATATGTTTCAGTCTCTCAGGATACTCTGATGCTAACCTGAAATGATCTTTCCTCCAAGAAAACACGGTATGCCTGAAAATGCCAGTGTAGAACTGCTGAGGCAGAATGCATTGCTGTTGTTCTGTTCTCTCACCATCTGTATTACATTAACTTTGCTAAATCCAGCATTGGTGTGCTTATGTGGCATGCTACACTTTCTTCTGGAGGAGTATTACAGGGTCAGCCTATTGCTGCAACGTTTGTAGATTTGGCTTTTCTGCCTTAATTAAAGTGGTCACAGTTGGAAGGCTTCTCTGAGAAGAACCTTCTATTTCAGGGTATCCTGTGCTTGGAGGTTTGACCAAAGTCTAGTTTAACGATAAAGACCTGTCAGAGCAGGAGTGTTGAAGTCAAGTATCAATTTTTAAGAGACAAAGCAAGCACATAGTGGACCCTACTTTGGGGAAAATTATTCTGTTTCTGCTTAAGAGTTTTCTGTCTACATTGGCATATATGCATAGGATATGCAAATATTTTGTACCTTTTGGGGGTAATTTGTTTCTTCGTTTAAACAATCTGCAGTCAAAAGTAATAAAGAATTTATCGTAGAGGTCCCCAAACTTTTTTGAGCCAGTGGGCCTATTTGGAATTTTGGGAGCATGTTACAGACATTGGCACAAAATGGCTGCCATGGTGGGAAGGAAAGCTAGAGAGAGGTTCCCTGCCTTCACTTCATGCCTATCAGAAACTCTCTATTGTCTTAGCTTGCTTTCCTTTTTTTTTCCTGAGGAAGTGGAGCATACTTCTAAACAACACAATGGGCTGCATCCATCAACCATTTTATTTCCTAAGATTACCTCTGGGGTATTAGAGAATGTGTTTGAAAAATATATTATGCTTGAGGGTGGTGCTTTGAAGCATGCTACGTCCCTGTCAATTTATTTCTTAATTAAATGAATTTTTAAATAAAATCTGCTAGGGCAATCTACTAGGTCAGGGAGCCTCATGGGTGCCAAGGAAAGTCCGGGTGGGCACATTGCACCCTTTGGGACCAAATTAGGGACCCCTGATTTACTGCCTTAAAATGGCTCAGGAATTTTAGTTGTAGCTTAAGTTGACTATTGCTTCATTACTTTTGGAGTGCTACTTTGCCACTTGAAGTTACAGAATTATGTCTTATGTTGACCTGCCCAAAGTAGGGGATCTACGCATTAGAAATGGCCTTCCATAAAACAAAATATCTGTGTCACTAGGGATGTTGATGGTGATGCATTTACTTGTGATATTTTAAAGGAATTTTCTTACTTTAATGTTTCTTGGAAATAATGCCTCTTTATTTCTTTGCTTTTAAGATACTGAATAATGATGATAATTAAATAGAGTGCCATTGGAGGAAGACAAGGACTGTTTAAGATTGCCCAATCCCTTCTGGGGAAGGGGGCTTTAGAAACCCACCTACAGGACCGGGCTGAGGAGTTTGCTGGGCATCTGGAGGATAAAATCGCTCAGATTCATTCCAAGTTGGATGCCAAGCGTGTAGCAGGGTCTGAGGAGATGCCTGGGTAGCGGACTTGCCCGGTTATCTGGGAACAGTTTGATCCTGTTGGACCCGAGGAAGCGGACAGGGTTCTTGGGTCTGTAAACACCACCACTTGCCAATTAGATCCTTGTCCCACCTGGCTAGTGAAAACAGCTCGGGAGGTGACATGTGGGTCGGTCCAGGTGATGGTGAATTCATCCTTAGAGGAGGGAGTGTTTCCGGTGGCCTTTAAAGAGGCACTGGTGCACCCCCTCCTCAAGAAACCATCACTGGACCCTACCATCCTGGACAATTTTTGTCCAGACTCCCACCTCCCCTTTTTAGGGAAGGTGGTTGAGAAAGTGGTGGCATTGCAGCTCCAGAGGGTCCTGGATGAAATGGATTATCTGGACCCTTTTTAGTCAGGTTTCAGGCCCAGATATGGGACAGAAACAGCCTTGGTCACACTTATGGATGATCTCTGGCAGGAGCAGGATGGGGGCAGTGCATCCATCCTGGCTCTTGACCTCTCAGCGGCTTTCGATACCATCGACCATGGTATCCTTTTGGGTCAGCTCAGGGAGTTGGGGGTGGGTGGCATGGTTCTGCCATGGTTCACCTCCTTCCTCTGGGGCCGGTCCCAATCGGTGTTGATAGGGAGCGAGAGGTCCGACCCTCGGCCCCTGCTTTGTGGGGTGCCACAGGGTTCGGTGCTCTCTCCGCTCCTTTTTAACATCTACATGAAACCGCTGGGTGAGATCATCTGTCGCCATGGGATGAAGTATCATCAATATGCTGATGATATTCAACTATCCCGGGTGACGTAAGTGAGGCTGTGACTGCCCTCTCTCGGTGCCTGGCGGCTGTGGGGGTCTGGATGGGGAACAACAGGCTTCAGCTGAACCCTGGCAAGATGTGGCTTTGGATTAGGGGCTCCTGGGTATCCAGGAACTTGCCATCTTTGGTTCTGGATGGGGTGGCAGTGCGCCAGACAGACCTGGTGCGGAACCTGGGGTTCTCCTGGACTCATGACTCCTGCTCGAAGAGTAGGTGGCAGTCGTGGCCAGGGGAGCCTTTGTACAACTTCATGTTGTGTGCCAGTTATGCCCCTTCCTGGATCGGGAGTCCCCTTGAATAGTCATTTATGCCCTAGTCACCTCCCGTATAGACTACTGTAATGCGCTCTACATGGGGCTACCCTTGAAGAGTATCCGGAAGCTACAGCTGGTCCAGAATGCGGCCATGCGAGCGGTTTTAGGAGCCCCAAGGGGGGCACATATAACACCGTTGCTCCGCGAGCTGCATTGGGTGCCAGTCTGCTTCTGGGTCCAATTCAAGGTGAAAACTTGAAAAGTAGTTACTAAGGTTGCTAAACTGTTCAGTGTCAGATATTGATTGCAATTGCTACAAATTTAGCAACTTTTCTAGAGAGATCCAGAGACCTGTCCACTAAAATGAGGAAAATATTCTCTTCCTGTAAGCTGGAGTGTGAGAATGAGATGAGAAGGACATTATTATGTTGACTCACCATGCTGTAGGGACTATTTTTGTCAGTGGATAGCCCCAAATCTCTCTTCTGTAGTACTGAATCTTTCTTCCAACAATGAAGATGCCAAACATTGTAGCAGGCTCTTCAGATGATGAGAACTCTTCTGTGGGACAGGTAAAAGATATGTGCTAAATATGTGGCAGTTCCATATAATGTTTGGGTTAAGTTTAGGTTCTATGGAATCTCAGTGTCTTGGGCTGTTTGTTTCAGTTCAGATCAGCCTCTCTCAGGGAAGAGCAAAGCTAGTGAGCTGATAGCCCATAATTTTTATTTATTGATCACATTTATATCCATCTCCCTCACAAGGAGGGACCCAGGGCGGTTCACAATAAAAAGTTTAAAATCCATAAAAAACCATAAATAGCACTAATACACAGTAAAAATACCTAATTACAGTCCGATCCAAGCAATGATAGATCTTACTTATCCCATGGGGCCAGTAAGGCTGGTCAAGGCAGATCTAAGAGACCAGCCAACCCCAAGACTGGCTGTTCCCCTCCCCTCCCCAAGCATGTTGACATAACCAGGTTTTTAGGTTTTTTCTAAAGTCCAGGAGAGAGGGGGCCGATCTTATTTCAGGGGGAAGAATATTCCAGAGGGTGGGGGCTACTGCAGAGAAGGCACACCTCCTGGACCCCATCAGATGGAACTCTCTTACAGACGGGGCTCGTAGCATGCCCCCTCTGCATGACCGGGTGGGACGGGTTGATGTGACAGGGATGAGACGGTCCCTAAGGTAACCTAGTCCCATGCCATGTAGGGCTTTAAAGGTGATAACCAACACCTTGAATTGAATCCGGAAGCAAACTGGCACCCAATGCAGCTCTCGGAGCAAAGGTGTTATGTGTGCTGATCTTGAGGCACCTAAAATCACCTGCGCGGCTGCATTCTGAACCAGCTGAAGCTTCCGGACACTCTTCAAGGGTAGAGCGCATTACAATAGTCTATCTGGGAGATGACCAGGGCGTGAGTGACCATTTGAAGGGCCTCTCGCTCCAGGAAAGGGCATAGCTGGCGCACAACATGAAGTTGTGCAAAGGCCCTTCTGGCCACGACTGCCACCTGCTCTTTGAGCAGGAGTCGTGAGTCCAAAAGGACCCCCAAGTTACGCACCAGGTCTGTCTGGCAGTGCAACCCCATCCAGAACTAAAGATGGTAAATTCCTGGACACCGAGGGGCCATTAATCCACAGCCACTCCGTCTTACCAGGGTTCAGCTGAAGCCTGTTGTTCCCCATCTAGACCCCCACAGCCCCCAGGCACTTGGACAGGGCAGTCACAGCAGCTATCCTGTTTTTTTAACCCCCTTTCCCATTTGTAGTTCTAGAATCTAGATGGCAATTTTTAAATTGCCAAGATCAAATAACTTACTTCTCAATTCAACCCTCACCCTTTTCCACAAAGCATTTGTTTTACTTCGATAAGGAGAATTCTTAGAGAAAACTCTTCTAAAAGTATCTCTTGAAGCCAGTCATTTGGAGCATGCTGGGGCAGGAACGCAGCACCTGCCTGCAACTTCTCAGAGCAGCCACACCTTTTCCTGGAATTGTGTGGTTACCCTCTGCAGCTGTCATGGGATCCTGGGAAAAGAGGCACTTGGCTTAAAGAATTACAGGCAGATCCTGTCTTCTGAAATACTGTTTTTTCCTTTCAAATTGGAAGTACCCTTCTACAATTGATATGGCAAAATGCCACATTATAGACATTATTATAAACTTCCTTTTTCTTCTGCTTCCACATTTCATAAGCTCCTCCTATTCGGGGAGATGGGCGGGGATTAAATAAATAAATAAATAAATAAGCAAGCAAGCAAGCAAGCAAGCAAGCAAGCATGACTGATTTTAGAAACTTACATCTCTCTTGCCATCTTGGCATCACACAATTCCTCCATTCCTATATGAATTCCTGGAGCAGAGACCTACTAAATTTTCCCTTCTTTTTCACATAAAAAAAAAAGGGGGGGGAGATGAATAGAAGTTGACTCCTATGACTCCTCTGGACATGCCCATATAGTTTTCTTGACACTGTATAGAAGTGCCTTAATGTTGTCCCACTCTGAGATTTTTTTGGACTTCCCTACAATGCTGGGACTCCCTGGTGTTCTCCCATCTGCTGAGGCTATTTTCTGCTTTCTCCAAACATTTCCAGAGCATTTCTCAGTAACTTTTAAACATTTTAAAATATTCAAACATTTTAATTTTAACAACAACAATTTTATTTCCCTCCTGAATGTTTGGAGGAATGGATTACCGGTGTGGTTATTCATGTCATTATAGGCTTAGAGTGGTATTTATTTCTTAGATTAATACCCCACCTGTTATTTTATACAATTCAAGGAAGCTGCCTCCTATTTTCCCCACAACAACAACCCTACGAGGTGGGTTGGGCTGAGAAAAGGTGACAGGTGCAAAATCAACCAGGCAGCTTCCGTGTCTAAGGGAGGACTAGAACTCATGGTCTCTTGGTTTCTAGTTCAGCACTTTAGCTACTACACCAAATAGACTCTTATTACATTATAGATGGGAAACTGGTTGCCCCAGCTATGGCTGAACCACCGTTCCTAACAGCCTCATTCAGCATAGCTGAAGATGAAGACTGCTGGGAATTGTAGTTCAATGCTATCAAGAAAACCAAATTACTCACCCTTGAATTAAAATTAGAAAAATTGTTTTCTACTTGGCATTGTCAAAAGCATTAATCAATGGAAAACTCGTTCATTTAACATTCAGTTATTTCTAATTGTGACATTTTGCTCCTATGTTATTTTTTTTAAACCACCATTTTCAAGGATGTTACTGTTTCTGGTAAACTAGGGTCCAGATGTGATAAATGATGCTGATAGGAGGCAAACCCCCCCCAATAAAGCACATCTACAAAATGTATAATACAACCATTACAATATTTTGTTAAAATTGAGGCATAATTAGCTCTTAATTCTAATTACAACATGTTTTGTTCATCAGCATTTTATACTTGCAAGCAAACAATTCAATATAATGAGAATAAAGATCCAATTGAACAAATAATCTGTCTTGTTTGTTGAATTAAATTGAAAGGGAAGAGGATTCCACAGATATCTCCCTTTTGCCTAGTTCCATTAATGAAACAAAAGAAATACTTCTGTTCATGGAAAAACAATCCTGTTAATGGAATATAACCCACAAGGTCCATTATTGGCCTTGTGGGTTAATAGCATTTTTAGAGTACATTTAAAATGGCTTAATAGCATTTTCAAAGCACCTTTTCAAAAAGTAGTAAAAAGAAACATGTGGTTCCCTTTGTTGGTTCTCTTGTCACTTCCACATGCACCTACTAATGTTACTGATTCTTCCCAAAATAAGGGAACGGGAACGTTTCTGTATTACAATTAATGGAATTAATATGCATTTCACCCTGGCAGTGAAATGGTTTCTTTGTGTGAATGAAAAGGTAGTGATTAAATGGGAAATGTCCTCTTTCTCTGGGAAGATTATGAAACACCAGTCAGTGGGACAGAAGTGAAGGCCAGAAAGGACCTTTGGAATATGGCTTGTTGAGAAGAGAAAGGAAAAAAAAAAACCCAAGAAGAAAATTACATTTCTTCTATGATACAATACAGGATGTCATTTGTTTTATAAAAAGTGATATCCCATTTCATTGCAGGTAACTGCTTCCCAGTAAAAAACTGGGCATTGTTTCAAATCTGCAGAGTGCATTTTACACATGATAATTCAAATCAAAACATTTTATAATTATGAGAGTTTTGAATAAGGTTCTTCCAGCCCTCTGCAAACTGATGTCATTTGGAAGGCTTATGCAGCAACTCCTATTGTTTTATTTTTAAAATTATTTTCAGAGTCTGGAGTTCTTCAAAATTTTCCATACTTATCTCACAAAAATTATAAGGTATTGTGAGATGGTGATACATTGTAAGATGAACAATTGACTTTCTGAAGATTAATAATGATCTTCAGGGGTTGCTTGGATTTGAACTTTGATCTCATAATGCCAGCTATTTGCAGTAGACCAATAGAGCTATACTTGATGCTTTTCTCCCAACTTTTGTGCATTAAAATGGAAAATAAACAATTTTAGGAAAATGAAAGTCATATTGAAACAGCGTGGACTGGTATGCAGAGATAAATAGTCATGAAGGATGTTATTTTCCACCTTTTCTAAGACAAGGGATAGATTGACTTTCCCTTCATCTGCCAACTTTCTCTTTTTAAGGTTGTTACTGCTTCCAAACAATGTGACTTAAAATACAGTATTGCCCCCACCTGTAGCACTGGCAGACTTTTCCTTCTTTAAGCATACTTGACTTTCTAGAAATTGGACTGTGTGGTTACACTTTTCACCAAGTTATGCTTTCTTGATCACTTTGAAGCCAGTGTGATTAGAAACTTTAATCTGGGAGTTAGATTGCAGCCTAAGGCCATATGGATACATTAATTAGTTACTTCTTTCTGTGCAGAATATCTCTAATTAGAAAACCAGATATCAGGTTATAGTCTGAAATAGACATTGTCCTTGTAATCCAACAGTTGTTTTAAAAATTCCTTTTGCAGACTTGATCTGTCATGATGATTTAGTTTAATTATGTGCTTAGTACAAGTTTTTGTACTAAGAAAAAATTATATTTATTTATTTATTTATTTATTTATTTATTTATTTATTTATTTATTTATTGTTCAATTTATATCACCGCCCATCTCCCCCCACAAGGGGACTCTAAAAAATTATAGATATAGGTAGTTTGAAAATAAATAAATGTTCTTCAGTATATAGAACAAATGAGATAACAGTCTGGGTCCTGCTGCATTTTTTATTATTAGTTGTATGCTTAAGTGTTCCTATGTAATTTTTTTTCAAGATGTGTGCATTCTGCTCACTTTGAGGGGACATGTGTCCTGCCAGCTCCCATCTTGAATAGAAATGCTATCATTAGATTCAACAACGTCCCCAAGGTTTGCTGGCTGCTTCTGTATAGCATTGTGTGCATTTGTGTACAGGGAGCACAGGAGGCCACATTTGAAAAGAAGAGACTGAGAAGCCCTATTCTAATAGGAAGGTTCTGTTTATGGTTGCTAGGATACAGCCATATGCATCCCCCAAATTCCTCTGTCTTCAGCTTTTAGTGCCACCCTTTTTTAATATGATGGTCTTTAAATGGAAATATGGATTATTTGCAAGAGGTACAAAAATAGAATTGGAAGATTTTTCAAGAATGTATTGAGAATGACAGTCGCTTTATGTCGGTATTTTTAATGTTTCTAAAAAGGTAAAGGTTCCCCCCGCACATTTGTGCAGTCGTGTCCGACTCTAGGGGCCGGTGCTCATCTCCGTTTGTTAGGTATTTTTAATGTTTCTAGTAAATTATTAATTGCAATAAATGGATTTATTGAGCTGATGTATGCTACAGACTCATCCATACCCACGCATACACAAAAGCACTAGGGTGGATATTTTGGGAGGAAGTCAACTTTGCCAACACTATAACAGAACTTGATGCACACATCAGAAGCTTTTGCACCCCTCGCGTTCTGATATGATACAAACTGTAATTTGTTAGGCTTGTATTATAAGACTGACTCTAGAAAATCTCAAATCTGACAAGAGAAATGACAGTAGTTAAAAACGAACAGGGAAACACCAGCCTCTCAAAGTAATCTGTCACTGTCTTTATGGTGGACATTCTTGAACAAAGAAATATATTTTCAGTGTGAAATAGCTAAATGCCAATTCATGACATGTGCTCATATGTCCTGTGGCTTGAACAGATTTTTTTAATATACAAGACACTCTTTGTTAATCTACTTACCAATGCAAGACTGTTTATGGCATCACCGAACAACTGTTGGTTAATGCTCACTATTAGCAGGCAATTCTCACTGCCTCTACTTTCTGCATTTTGTTTCTCGTTGACCTCAGGATGACATTTGGAGTATCTGATGAAGGTGGTAAGTCTGAGAAAGTTTTGCGATAATAAATTCATATGAATTTGTGCTGTAACTGTTGAACATTGGTACCATTCTGTTTTTTTTTATTGTTTCATCTTGCTGTCTCCTGTGTGGATCATAGAAAGAAAACTAATGGTAAGCTTCAGTTGATTTTATGTTTTGGAAAGAGGCAGACATTTGTAATCCATAGGCAATATTACTTTTTCTGGATCAATTCTAAGAAATGTCAGCAAAGTGATGTAGATATGCTCTAGCCAGATTATTTTCTGAGGCCATGTATAGGGAACATGTGAAAAGAAATACATTTGATCCCAATTTTTGTATAAAGATACCTAATTTGCATTTCTCAAACATTTGTGCAGCCAGAATGCACTTGCAAAACCCATACTTTTCAAAATTTTGATACCCGTGGTCACGTGATTGTGATTTCTGATGCTCCCTGCAAGCTTCCCACAAGCAAAGTCAATGGGGAAGCCAGCAGGAAGTCAGAAGTCACTCCCGCTCCCACTGTTATTTTGTCCACCCGTGGTCATTCTGTTTATCTGTTTAGGTAAGTAAATATTGACTTATTATTGAAGTTAATGTGCCACTACAATTATTTTTCTATTTATGATATATAGTCTTCTTAGATGATGATGGGACCGTCCACATTGGGATAAAAAAATATGGTCAGCCTAATTATGCTACGTGGAAAGAGAGGGGGGTTATCATGGTCAAGATATGACACCAGACGTTATCAGGAAGCGGCAAGGAGGATGAGGAAGGAAGGTCTTAATCTTCCTAGGAAGGCCTAGGAAGATTAAGACCATTTCAGAAGCTCAACAGCAGCATGGTGATTTTAACGACCCTCCTTTAGATGATAAAAGGACTTAAAAATTACATCTCAATATAACCATGACCTAGCCCCAGGTGTAAGGTCACACAGCTACCTAGGACCATATTTAGGATTCCCTTACCAACTTTGCTCAGACTGAAGAAGCTCCTTGGATAAGGAGCGAAACGTTTCCACTAAGAAAATAGAAATCCAGTTGACATGATTCAAGCTACAGACAAGGAGGATGAGGGAACAAGAATCAGATGAGGCTAGGGCTGCACGAGTCCAGGATCAAACGGTCAGGACAAGTAACATGAGAGAAAGAGAGACAGAAGAGGAGAGGCATGCATGTTTCCAAAATGACAAAAAGAGGCACAGAAGAAGAAGAGAGGAAGAGACAAGGAGCAGAGAAATGCACATCTCCAGGATCAGAGAAAAAGAACAAATTTATTTATTTATTTATTTTCTATCCCGCCTTTATTATTTTTATAAATAACCCAAGGCGGTGAACTGGGCTGAGAGAGAGTGACTGGCCCAAGGTCACCCAGCTGGCTTTCATGCCTAAGGTGGGACTAGAACTCACAGACTCCTGGTTTCTAGCCCATTGCCTTAACCACTAGACCAAATAGACCAAATAGCAGAAGAGATGAAGAAACTGAGGATGAAAAGGCTGCACGTCTCCAGAATGGCAACGAAAGGCACAGAATGAGGAGACAAGAAGAGACAAAGGAGGAAAGGGAAGATCGACTTGAGAATATGTGGCAGAGAGTAATCACTGCAAGAGTTTTAGAACACGACAATGCCCGCCTTCAACGACAAGACCTCAACAGAGAAAGAACAAGCCAAAATGCACAACTCGCATGTCATAATATTTCTGCTGATGGTGGTGCGATGGCCAAAGGAAAACATTAAAGTATTCTTGAAGGATGGCAGATCAACCAGGAATGTCATCAAAAGCGTCCTTCATTAAACAAAGAGGAGCTATATTTCTCTTGCTATGCATCTTCTTTAGTAAACGGATGTTTTCTTCTTTAATTTTCAAAGCAAAGCAATAGCAATTCCATTCAGGAAAATTTAAAGTTCATTCTGGCCACATCAGACTGCACCACCTTTCTCTCAAAGGATGACCCAACAGGTCACAGGGTTGTCTAGTTTTTTTTTTTAAATTAATCCTGTCATTATATACTAAATAGAACATATTGTATTGTGGCCTTTGCTCATGTCTAGAAGTAAATTTTGCAGGTTCAGATTCTCTTTTATTTGGTAGATACAAAATAGATCTATTTTCTTTACCTCTAAATGGGCATCATCCCAGTCTCTCTTCACTGTAAGAAAATAAGAAGAAAAGGACGTTTCTCTATGCTGAATTCTGTATATAAACACTAAAATTCTAATGTGTTGGTATTTAGCTGTATAAGCATTCCCACGCCCACATATAATGGTACATCAACGAGATTTATGACAATGGGAATGTTTTTAACAAGATATTTATGGATGATGAAAATCACACTTAGGCAAATCAGAACAAGTTGGGAAAGCTCATGCATGTTTGCTTTTTGTTAGTATTTTCTCCAGTTACATAAACATTCTGGTAGAAATACCTTCCATGCAACCTGATAATGAACAATTAAGTTTTGTTTCTTTAACTTCTATTATTGGGGGCACACATAAATATGTCTTTCTGTACAGCTTAATGTGGAGTTATGCCCTTGGTTAGATTCTTTCTTTACCAGACTTAAATGTGTAGAGATTTGCGTTTTTAGAAGTCTTCAAATGTTTTGAATGGTACAGCTTTCCTTTTATTGTAACCTTTATGGTCCCTAGAAATATTCTACCTGACCTTGTTTGAAAGTGGCAGGGAATGTATAATTAAGGTAATAATAGCTTTTCAGAGAAGAGAAAGAATGACCATTGCCATTTTCCTTGCACCAGAGGGCACTGTTGTTGCATTATAAATTGAAAATAAAAACAATTAGTAGATTAAAGGTGGATTTATCCGATGAAACTTCAAAGTTGTAGCTCGTTTATTAAGTTCACATAGTTCTCATTGATTCCTGCAAAGTACAGGAGGAAAGGAAAAGAACCCCCCCCCCCACAGGTATATATATCTTTGCAAATTGCATTCCTCCTTGATAGACAGAGTGTCTCTTTCGAAGGCCTGTTTTCAGAAGAATGAACTTTGGTTTCAAATTACACTGTATTTTGGTGTTGATTTTACCTTAATATCGACCTTGCTGTGATACTGCCATTTAAAAGTAATAGGTAGCAATAAGAATGGCAATAGAGGTGGTTGTATCAAAATTTTCAAATTAATATGCTATCAATATGAAGCTCCATGCATGGAACCTGTGCAATTTTAAGGAACAACATGATTAATTTAAAATCAGATTTTTTTAATATTGGATGACTTGTGGAAAATTCAGACATGTAGAAAATCTAAAATTTGGAAAGCAAGAATCCTCTATTAATTCAAAGGGCTGGTGTGTAATCTTGTTGCTCTGAGCTTTGTGATTTGTGAATGGTTCCACAAAGAGACTTAACCATAATGATCTCAAGGATGAATCATGGCCTGGCTTAGGAGGATTATGTTTTACACCTCACCATGGTTTGTTGTTATTGATCTTTGGTTTAGGTTTTTAATGGAGAGAAAAGTAAAGTGGGGTGATTTTTAAATTCCGTTTTTAATCAACACAAGATGTATGTACATCTTCTGAGCTAAACTGTTTCCACAGGAAGTAGCCATGTTTATCTCTTGCATTAAAAAGTAAAGGATGTGTCTGGGATCATGTGGCAGTTGCGCAATCTCTGGAAAAAGATGTCTGTTTTAAAGAATGATAGCCAGGTGCTACGTTCGTGCTCCCGCACACTCCAAATCTCCTTTCCTGAATTATTTCCAGAGTGCTTCATAGCTCCAATGTTAACATGTGCTAAATAGTGCCAAAATGTTGTCCTAATGTTTTTGCATGAAATAAATGTTTTGCTACGTGAAAAAGAAATCCAACTAATTGGACAAGATGCTAAAATAATATTTGTGCTAAATCATCTTTGAATAGTTTTGACCAGGCTCAGCTGTAAAACAGGTAATCATCATAACTTGTTTAGACTACTGCAATGCATTCTACACAGGGCTGCTTTTGAAGATGATCCAGGAGTTGCACTTGGTCCAAAGTACTGTGGTCTGGATGTTAATAGAGATTAATGGCTACAACACCCTAACCCTGGTACTTCGGTTTCTATGTTGGTTACCAATAGGCTTTGGGGGCTTTTGATCTATAAAGCCCTAGATGGCTTTTCAGAATAGTCTCTCTCATCCACATTAGCCTATCCTGTGTGCACATTCCAAGAAAGGATTTTGAGAATCCCCATCCTATGAGAGGTGAAAGGAGGGTGGGCTGGACGTACTCTTTCTTGGTAGAGGGGGGCCCTCCCCCTTTTGAAGGGTGATTAAAGCCATATTGCTCCAACAAGATTTGGC
Source organism: Charina bottae (assembly GCA_023362775.1). Lineage (NCBI taxonomy): Eukaryota > Metazoa > Chordata > Lepidosauria > Squamata > Charinaidae > Charina > Charina bottae. The sequence goes on from JALMGJ010000001.1 coordinate 32,130,145, forward strand.
ACTGATGTGGGAAATGGGCTGCCTTCATTATTTTATATAGCTCAGAAATTTTGCAGTTTGATGGGTGTTGGGTTTTTTTTAATTGCCTGCTATTGCTTTGTAAACTGCCCAGAGTCTCTGGAGTTGGTACTTTGTACATATATATAGAATTAAAATGTTGTTAATAAATTAGTCCATGTTAAGAAAAGTCTACAGAGTCTAGAAGGTTTTTTGGAAGTAAAAGACATGACCTCTTTCTTCAAGTAGCTCTTTAGGATGCCACAGCATCTTGGATGTGTACTTTGAAGTATATAAGTATATTGTATAGTCGAAGGCTTATACATAAACACCAACACAGTTTCAATAAAAAAGAAGAAAGCCTAAAGATCAGCAAAACCTGGCAGCCAGTCCTGAAAAACACAACTTGCAAAAGGTCAACGAACTCTACTCAACCACAGAAATATACAAACAACTCACACAATAGATGTGCTAATCCCACACACGACAGCACCACACCCCCTAATCACCACAAAAAACCCCTCCCAATCTCTTGCAAATGACCTCTCAGCAGCTATAAACACCAGCAAGAACACACACCCTCCACTTGGGCACAGACAGAATCTTCTAGCTGTGCTCCTGTCCTCTGAAGAAGCCAGCCACAGCTACTAGCAAAACGTTAGGAACCAAAACTGCCAGAACACGGCCACACAGCCTGGAAAACCCACAACAACCATATATAAGTATATACTTCTGCTTCATTAGTCCATGTCCAAAGGTCTCTCAGATGCTATTTTGACCATTCAACTCTCTCAGTGAAATATTAGTGGTCAGTAAACATACATGCTTTTTGTTACAGTGATGTTTCTCTGATAAACTGCTCTGAACCATTAGGATTAAGCATAAAAAGGAAAAGAACCCATTAAATAATTTATGTTTATACTTTATATATAAATTATACCAGAAATTTATATCAGCACATCACATATGGAAATCTTGCCTTTGCAAACACTGATACATTATTAAAACTACTTCCAATCATCATGTCTATATGAAATAAAAATATTATTTAGGTTAACATAAATTCTATACCCTTATCCCATTGCTACTTGATTACCTAGTTCCTGAAAATGAGTTGGTTGTATAGTGTACTTCTGCAACTTACAGACACAACAGACTGATTCCTGCTCTCCCCGATCTATGAGTGAAGGCTAAAAATATGTTTTAGGTGATGTATTGTTATCTGTAAAAAAAAATCAATATAATTGCCTTGGACAATCATTTGTTTCAAAATCTATTTGGCAGAATATGTTCAATTATACAGCTAGGTAAAGGTAAAGGTACCCCCCGCACATTTGTGCAGTCGTGTCCGACTCTAGGGGCCGGTGCTCATCTCCGTTTGTTAGCCAAAGAGCCAGCGTTGTCCGAAGACGCTTCCACGGTCATGTGGCCGCATGACACGCGCGGAACGCTGTTACCTACCCACCGAAGCGGTACCTATTCATCTACTTGCATTTGCATGCTTTCGAATTGCTAGGTTGGCAAGAGCTGGAGCTAGTGCGGGAGCTCACTCCGCACGCAGGACTAGGGATTCGAACCTCCGAACTTGCGATCTTCCGATCAACAAGCCTGGCGTCTTACCCGCTGAGCCACCACGCTCCTAATCAAATTGTGATCCACAATCCAAAAAACAGATCCAAATCAAATTGTGGCTCTTCAGTTTGTTAGTAATGAAAGAAGTACCAGATTAGGGCTTATTGTACAGCTGTTCTTTCATATATTTCCAGATCCATTGTATTGATCTTACTGTATCAGAGTGCTGCAAATGTCAGTCATTGATTCAGTGGTATATATTATAGTTTCTTCTTGCAACCAAGGTCACTCTGATTCTTATCTTATTCTTCGTTGATTTTAACTTATAAGGAGGCTCTTTCTGCTGGCAGTAGAGAATGAATGACATGGATCTGTTGTGAAATGAACAATCCATTCCAAATATAAGGCTAGAGTACAGTAAGTATTTTAAAGGTTACTTTAAAGAGTAACCTCTTTACTTGACAATTCAAGCTTTTAGCACAGCTACAGCAATACATGTGTGCGTATGCATGCATTTAGATAAATAGACCAGAGGTTCCTGTAAAATTATAAACTCTGTAGTGTGTGTCTGTCTATCCCTCCCTCCCTCGAGTCAGACTTTCAGTCTTGACTCCTGGCAACTGCCTGAAATAGTTCCTGCAGTTTTCTTGGCAAGATTTTCGGAAGTGGTTACCATTGCCTGCTTCCTAGGGCTGAGAGAGAGTGACTGGCCTAAAGTCACCCAGCTGACTTTGTGCCTGAGGCAGGACTAGAACTCAAGAGTCTCCCAGTGTCTAGCCTGGTGCCTTAACCACTACACCAAACTGGCTCTCAGACTCTGTATATAGAGGGTTAGAATTACTATTCATTGTCAGCTACTGACATGGTAGTATGTTCGGTCCCGTACTTAAAAAAAAAATCTGTAACTGCACAATTAAATTACTGTATAAATTCCTTCTGGCTGAGAATTTTGGGAACTGTGGTTCCAACATTTCTGGAGGGCACTGGTTTGGGATTAGCTGATTTATTGATATTCAGAATGCCTCTGATGGTTGCTAGGGCAAGCAAAAAAAGGGGCTACCATAAATCATATCCAGCTCTGAGTTTCCCACTGGCATCTGACTGGCTGCTGAGGAAATGGACATTTTGATGTATTACAAAAATGGTTAAAAATGCTCTTTAAAAACAGTCTCTGAAACTGTGGAAATATCTGTCAACCAATGATACACAGTCATATTTTATTCACAGCTAGCTTCCAGAAGATGAAGAAAAGTTTTTCCTAACAGAAATTTAGAGGGAACCTGTATATTTTAACTGGCTGTCTATTTGAACTCTGAAAGAGAGAAGGAAGATTAGGCAGACTAGGACGCAGAGCTCAGAATAGAACAAGCTGTGCTGTTACAACAATATTCTTACATTCAAAGAACTTGAGTTGTTTGAAGGTCAGAATGGAGGGTCAAGCCCCAGACTTCAAATAAAGATGAATTATAAGAGGGAATATAGAGAAATAAATCAATAGAGAAAAAGTAGCTAAGAAGACAAAGGCAGCAGGGTTGTAAAGCTATCCAGTGTATTGAATGGAGTATTACATGTACAACAATCTGCCTGCTAGACAAAAGTTGTAGGTATGGCTCATAAGGTTATGGCTCTGCACTTCTGAAAACCAAACGTGACAGCTAGATAGGAAATTGAAAGCCAACATTTCTAAGATAGCCTTTTCTAAAATGCTACCTGCTCCATACTGAGGACAAAGAAAAAAGAGGAGCATCAATGTATGGACATGAGTACAGTACAAAAAGAGGAGGGATTTAACCATTGGGGAAATTTGGGGGCAAGTGGGTCTGTACGATACTTCAACTGGGTCCAAATTTTTAACTTAGTCCTGGCAGAAATCTGGCAAGTGCTAAGGAACATCAGATTCAGAATGAAGGGAGAGACATCCGGTGGGAACATGGCTGACTGAGCATCTGTGTCCGCCGGCTCCGTGGACAGAACTGGCATCGTGGCAGTTTTTTTGGGCTCAGGCTGGTTCCTCCTAAAGCCCAGGACCGCTTTTTCAGAGTAAGGAAAATGCTTGGAATCATGCCATCTGTCCTCCAGAACGGCGACTTGCAGCCTGAGAATCGCAAACAGTGTTCGCGCCGATCGGGTAAGAGCCGCCGGGAGGCTGGGACGTCATCATTTCCAAGCCATGCTGCAGCCTTAAAGAGACACTAAGTCGAGCCACCCCATTTCTAAATCACCCAATTTATATATTTTTTAAAGTTTATGTACCCGAAGAGAGGCTTTCTACAGCAAGGAGAAGTGAAATCTCTTGGTGCCTATTGTTATTTCTGGATTAATTTTTAATTTTTTTTAAAGCTTTGGCTTGTTTTCCCATTTAAATACTAAGGAGGATGGAGAATAAATAATTACCTCCCTGCTATTGTTTTTGTATTGAATTTGAAGGATTTAATATTTTCCTACACGTTGAATCTGCTGTTTTGAGTTTTCAGCTTTCTGTTCACTTTCCCTGGGAGCTGCTTGTTAGCATACTTTCTCTTGTGTCAACAAATTTCAGAGATTTTCCATTAAATCATTAACTCCTACTCTTGCTAGTCAGGTATCTAGGGGGCACCATAATCTACTGCCTGAAACATGGAGGATTTCAAGGAGATTTTCTCAGAGTTCTCTTGTGAGCTTCGCTGTGAGTTTAAACAGTTTTTTTTATGATGCATGTCAAGCTATTCTGCAAGATATTCGGGACATTGCAGAAAATATCAGCTTTAAAATGTGTCATCTGGCTGAGGACATTGTGGAAGAAGATGAAGATTTTAACAAAGAGAGAGATGTGTCTACTGACAACGAGATTGAAGCCTTTGTTGAAATGATTACATTTTGGTGTTGAAGGGGTTAAAGGGACACTCTGAGTGCAAATTACAAATGGAGTTGTGTTTCTGATGGAATGTTGTGGGAAAGAAGTGGTTCTGTTCTGTGGGAGGTTTTTTGCTGAGAAGTCTGAGTTTCTAAGGGGGAGCAGTTGGGCTGTTTGATTTCTGTATGAAAAATGTCTTGTGTGTAATATGGAGATACGTAAATACCTTAGTATATTTTGAAGTCGGGTAAAGATTTACTGTAAGACTGTTTATCTGGATTGATATTAAGGCTTATATGATTCCATTTTTCTTAAATGATTTGGATTAAGATTTACTGCATTGCTTTTAAGATTTGTTTGATTTTTAAGATTTATAAGGTATAATAATAATTGTTTGGTTTACATTTAATAGGGTTAAGATTTTATAGTATTAATTATAAAAGCAGACTATTTATATGTTTTTATAATTTGATTTTTATTGTAGTGGACAGAAATGTATAGAATAGTGGTAGGAAGGAAAATATTGAATGAATGTTGTTTTGGGGGGGAAGTTGATTTGGAGGTTTATATATATATTTATTTATTTTAATATAGGGGGAAGGAGCAATTGTATTTAGTGATCTTTATAATGTGTTAATGGAATGATTTATAGAAGTAATGTGATCTTGGTTTGATATAGAGCAAGGGATTGGTTATGGAAATTGCTGTATATTCTTGTTGTTGAAAGTCGGAAGTCACTTCTTTATGTAACCTTCAAAATTCTTTTTTCTTGCGTTTCACACTTCCCCCCCTTTTTTTTGTAGTTTTTTTGCTTTTTTGTCATTTTTATCTTTGTTTCAAACTTAGTAAAATTCTTATGGAAAAAAGATTCAGAATGAAGTATGCTGAAACACTCAAAAGGGTCAAAAGGGAAAATTACTCTGCCAAAGAATGCTGAAGAGAGAGATTTGGTGTATAGATCCTTCTGTGCAATTGCCAGAAGCATCAGAGCCAAGAAGGGAAAATAGCAATGCTTGGCTTTGAGGGAGGCATTGATTCAGTGGGCACAGTGGAAACTTGGAGAATGGAGAGACTTACAAGAACTGATTTCTTCACAGAATTATCAAAATGGCAGTATTAAGCCTAGAAAGTTATTTAGTACTTAGACATTCCCTTGTCCAGAATGTATGTGTGATGCTGTTTTGGTAAATGAAATTAAGGACGCATCTAAAGAAGAAAGTGTTTTAATAATGGGTAATTTCATTTAAAATGAAAATTAAAGTAAAATTAAAAGGGGTACAGTGGCTCAGCGGGTAAGACACCAGTCTTGTCGATCGGAAGATCGCTAGTTCAGAGGTTCAAATCCCTAGCCCCGCGTGACGGAGTGAGCTCCCGCACTAGCCCCAGCTCTTGCCAACCTAGCAATTAGAAAGCATGCAAATGCAAGTAGATAAATAGGTACCGCTTCGGTGGGATGGTAACAGCGTCCTGTCACTTTCCCTTGTAGACCCAGCTATTTGGGAACTGTTCTCTAAGTAGCTTTTTAAGGAGCACAGGATTTGAGAGGAAATAAGGGAATCAATAAAAAAATTCATTCTATCCCCATTCTTCAAAGAAAATGTCACTTCATGAATATATGTCTGAATCTAATGCTAGCACTGTTTGGTTGAGGAACTAATATTCACACTATGAACTGAATTTATGTGGTTAATATGCTGTGAAAGCATTACTACTATTCATTGGTTTTCAGATTGCATTACTGTAAAATGTTACAAGGAAAGTGTTGTTGACTCAGGAGCTATGGCCTATTTTTTTTTCCATGTTGGAAGAATTGAATTAGAAACATCTTCCAACCAAATCTTGGATCAGTGAAAGAGAAGGTTGCCCTAATGGCATTTCCTGGTGAGTGTGGTGTTTTGCATGTGTATTTATCAATGAAACTATCATTCTTCTTGACTTCTGGTGGGAACATGGCAGACTGAACAGCTGTGCCCGCGAGCTCAGTGGGCACAACTGACAATGCAGCAGTTTTTTCGGGCTGAGACAGGTGGAAAAACCCACCTGAAGCCCAGGAGTGTTTTTCTGGAAAAAGGAAAACGCTCGGAATCACCCCATCTGTTCTCCGGATGGCTGCCTACAGCCAGAAGACTGCAAACAGCGTTCACGCTCGACTGGTAAGAGCAGCTGGGAGGCTGGAACGTCACCATTTCCAAGCCACGCTGTAGCCTTAAAGGGACACTAAGACCAGCCACCCCATTTCTAAATCACCCAATTTATATTTCTTTCAAGTATGCATACGCTAAGAGAAGCTTTCTAAAGCAAGGAGAAGCGGGCTCTCTTGGTGCTTATCATTATTTTGGGGATTAATTTTTTTAAAAATTCTCTTTAAGTTTTGGACTTCGTTTTCCCTCCAAATATTGAGGATTGAGAGTAAATAATTGTCTCCATGCTATTATTTTTGTACTAAATTTGAAGATACTAGCATTTTCCTACACATTGAATTGGGTGTTTTGAACTTTCAGTTTTCTGCTTCTACTTTCCCTGGGGAACTGTCTGCATATCTCACTTTCGCTTATGTAAACACATTCCAGAATTCTTTCATATCTTTGACTTTTGCTGGTTAAGCTCCTAGGGGTACCATAATCTACTGCGTGAGACATGGAGGATTTTAAACAGACTTTCTCTGACTTTCACCAAGATTTTAAACAGATTCTGATTCCTATCAAGTTTTTATGCAAGGCATTCAGGACATTGTGGAAAATATGAGGTCTAAAATGTGTCATCTGGTTGGGGATATTGTGGATGAAACTGAGGAATTTAACAGTGACAGAAATGTTTCTTCTAAGAGTGAGATTGGGATTTCTGTTGAAATGCTGGATGAAGATTGGATAGTCGAGTTGGAGAAATTTAAGGGAGAGAGCGAGTTGTAACCCACAAGTGAAATTGATCTTCTGGTGGAACGCCATGGAAAAGAAGGGGTTATTATGTATGGGAGGTCTCCTGAAGAGAACTCAGAGTTTTTGAGGGGAGCAGTTGGGCTGTTTGATTTTTTAAAGAAAAAAGCTCTGTGCGCATTGTGGGGATATGCTCTGGTTTATTTTGAAGTGGGATAAGGGTTTAAGAATATTTATCTGGATTGCTTTTAGGGTTTGGCTGATTTCAATGATCTTTAATGATTTGGATTAAGATTATTGAAGTATAATAAAAATAATGTCTATTTGGATGGTTTTAGGTTTAATATGATTAAGATTATTAAAATTGTTCTATTATCAAGTACAATGGCAGACAATTTATATGTTTTTTAGTTTGATCTTTATTATAGTAGACAGGAATGTATAGAATAGTAGTAGGAAGAAAATAAATAAATGTTATCTTTGGGAGGAGTTGATTAGGAGGTTTATATAAATTTTTCTTTTTCTTTTCTTTTAATATAAGGGGAGGGAGTAACTGTATTTAGTGATTTTTACAACGTGCCAATGGAATGATTTATAGAAATAATGTGATTTTGGTTTAATATAGAGTAAGGGATTGATTATGGAAATTTTTGTATATCCTTGCTGTTAAAAGTTGGAAGCCACATCTTTTTGTAACTTTGAAAAAATTTTCTCTTGTGTTTCTACACTTTTTTAGTTTTTTTCTTTTTTTTCTTTGTAGTTTTTTGTTTTTCTGTAGTTTTTATCTTTGCTTGAAACTTAATAAAATTCTTATATATATAAAAAGAAACTATCATTCTTCTTGATACAGGGCTAAATTACATACTCAACAGGATATATTTTCCTTTCCTAAAGGCAACCAGGCCTCCTCCATTTCTTCTCAGGGTAGGATGCTTATTAAACATACAATGCCTATATGAGTTCCCCTCCGCAGGTACTGTAATAGCAGCTCAGGCTGGGAGTTGGGGAAGGGTAATTTGGATAATTGATGTATGGGAACATTTTCAGTCCTTTCCTCGATGCTCCATATCCTAACCCCATGCTGCTTTTCCGAAAGAAAAATGTATCAGGAAATCCAAACATAGCACATAGTTTGGCAATTATATTCTGGTAAGCAACTTGGCTATCAGTATTTTATTTACCTAATAAAGGTAGCAAATGGGAAGAGGACACCATTTTATTGTAAGCCTATATATCCTATGTCCTACTAGATGGAAAGATTAGTTGACCCTGGCTGACCTTGAAAAGCGAAGCAGGGTTGGACCACATTAGTGCTTGGTTAATATTTGATGGGAGACCACCAGAAAGTCCCAGGGACTGTAGGATAGACTGGGAAGTTATAAAAGCACCCTGGAAGAAATCAGTGTCAAACCACTTCCATATTAATGCCTTGCCAAAATGACTTCATGGACACATCTATGTACTACAGTTAAGAGGAACAAGCTAAACTGAAAGAAGACTTGACTTTTATATGTTCTATGGTGTGCTTTCAAGTGAAAAAAACAAACCCTGATTTGAACTGGGAATTACACAAGCAAACAGGCACAGGTACAGGTGCACATACATATACACCAAACACATAGGAGGGAAGAAGGGAGGTCTTTGTGGCTCTATCAGGATGAATGTAAAAATTGGCATGGTGTGGAGTGTGAGAAGTGAGTGACCTGGAATGAGTTCTTTATTTACCCAAGATGGTGTTCTTATCTGCACTTTCTTATAAAAACTTAATCTTATGGCTCAAGTTCTTGCTATCTGCATCATCTTCAAGTAGAGTCTACCCATCATTTATGTGAGATCTGAGAAGGTATGCTACTGATTCTGCCACCCCCTTCCCAGGTGGTTAGGTGGTAGGAGTCCAGCCTATTGGTGGCTGCTGCTGTGTAGAGGACTATAGAAATGGCGTTGAAGAAAATAGACAGCAACCATTAGTAAAATATGAGCTTAGCTTGGGAAAACAGGAAAGCGTGAGAAAGAAGCTCAAGATTGCTCTGCCTTGATTCTCTTTGTATAAGACAGCCTTTCTCAACCTTTTGACCCTGGAGGAACCCTTGAAATATTTTTCAGGCCTTGGGGAACCCCTGCACATTCAGGCTCAAATATAGGCCACAAGTTACAAAATTTTTATTTATTTATTTATTTTTATTTTCTATCCCGCCTGTATTATTTTTTTATAAATAACTCAAGGCAGCGAACATACCTAATACTCCTTCCTCCTCCTATTTTCCCCACAACAACAACCCTGTGAGGTGAGTTGGGCTGAGAGACAGTGACTGGCCCAAGGTCACCCAGCCGGCTTTCATGCCTAGGGCGGGACTAGAACTCTCAGTCTCCTGGCTTCCCATTGGCTCCTTCCTACGGCTGAGAGACAGGGACTGGCCCAAGGTCACCCAGCCGGCTTTCATGCCTCAGGCGGGACTAGAACTCTCAGTCTCCTGGCTTCCCATTGGCTCCTTCCTACGGCTGAGAGACAGGGACTGGCCCAAGGTCACCCAGCCGGCTTTCATGCCCAAGGTGGGACTAGAATTGTTATATTCATTTCATATGTAGGCCTGTATACAGTATATGCACTAACAGTGTTCTTAAACTAAAAATAAAGAATGAAACTTACCTCTTTAATGTGAAGTTGCCCGAATTTGAAATAATTTTTTTTAATAAATTGTGGTCTCCCAGGAAACCCCTAGTGACCTCTCGTGGAACCCTAGGGTTCCACGGAACCCTGGTTGAGAAACCCTGGTATAAGAGGAAGAGAAGGAGAAACTCTGCAGGCTTTCAAGATTCTGTCAGTAAAGCCTATATCGATAAAGTGGAGTTCTAGTATTTCTTGTGGTGTCTATTTCCTGATCCGGTCTACCTCAGAGGGCTGATACCCTGCCTTATGGAATAGCTTGGGCCCTGAGGTCAGGATGACCTCTTCCCTGCTAACATTTAGGAAAGAATTAAAAATGATCCTCCTCTGCTAAGCCTGTGGGTGTAGGATGCTAGATCCTGTGCTGCACTTAGCTATACCTAAGGCTTACGTTTAGGTGTGGAGCAATCTATTTTATAGGAATTTAGAATAAACTATATTTTAACTACCCAAGTAAGTGCTACTTTCATTTTTATGGTAGGTTTATGTGGTTGTGATTCATGATTATTTATACTTGTTTTTTTGCTTTTTTCCAGCATTATTATAACCCTATAATTGTGACTACTGATGAAGGCTTATTAGCCGAAACGCGTTTAGTCAGGTTTTTTAATGTTAGCTAGCATTACTGCTTGTTCATCCTGTTCTCAGTATTTATTCATATATGTTGGCTGTTGGGGCCTTTTTCATTGCTTTTTATTGTTATTATTGTATTTTATGCATGATGCTGTAACTCTATATCCAATATCAGTAAACAATACTGTATAGTATAATTTGTGGCCCACCATATTGTTACTTGGGGTCGTGGTGACTCAGCAGGTAAGACGCCAGGCTTGTCGATCGGAAGATCGCAAGTTCGGAGGTTCAAATCCCTAGCCCTGCATGCGGAGTGAGCTCCCGCACTAGCTCCAGCTCTTGCCAATCTAGCAATTCGAAAGCATGCAAATGCAAGTAGATGAATAGGTCATTCATTCATTGGCGATCACTCGTAGCCGAGTAAGATTGTCTTCCAAAGGTAAAATTTTAACGGTGGATCCGTAAGTGGCTGTAAAGGCCAATTTTGGATCCGCACAACCTCCCACAATGAGGGCATAGGTTTCCGGGTGGGAGACGGTCATGATGAGGGTCTGCCTGACGTGCCTTCCTTTTAGCTCTTTTATCCTTTTCGCCCTGTACTCGTGTTTCTTCAAAGTCCATAGCGCCATTAATAAAGGCTGACCTCCAATTGAAACGCTCATGAGTTAGGGCTTCCCAGTTCTCAATGCTGATATTACATTTTTTTAAATTAACTTTGAGAGTATCTTTGAATCTCTTTTGCTGTCCACCAATATTCCGTTTTCCATTCTTAAGTTGGGAGTAAAGTAGCTGCTTTGGAAGACGATGGTCAGGCATTCGAACAACATGACCGGTCCAGCGAAGTTGATGTTGGATGATCATTGTTTCAATGCTGGTGGTTTTCGCTTCTTCTAATACGCTAACATTAGTCCGCCTATCTTCCCAAGTAATTTGCAGAATTTTTCGGAGGCAGCGTTGATGGAATCTTTCAAGAAGTTGGAGGTGGCGTTTGTAGAGGGTCCATGTTTCACAGGCGTACAGAAGGGTTGGTAGTACAATGGCTTTGTAAACAAGCATTTTGGTCTCCCTGCGAATGTCCCGATCCTCAAACACTCTACGCTTCATTCGGGAGAAAGCTACACTCGCAGAGCTCAGGCGATGCTGAATTTCAGCGTCGATGTCGGCTTTTGTAGATAGATGGCTGCCGAGATAAGAAAAGTGATCGACATTTTCTAGTGACACACCTTTAAGCTGGATTGATGGTGCTGCGGAGGGATTGGTTCGAACTTGCTGGTAAAGCACTTTGGTTTTTTTAATGTTAATCGAGAGGCCGAGTTTTTCATATGCTTCTGCAAAGATGTTTAGGATAGTTTGAAGATCTTCCTCGGAGTGTGCACAGACTACGTTATCATCAGCATATTGAAGTTCTATAACAGAAGTTGCAATTACCTTATTTTTTGCTTTCAGCCTACTAAGATTAAAAAGCTTTCCATCTGTTCGATATATAATTTCTACACCAGTAGGAAGTTTCTCTTCAACAAGGTGCATAATCATAGCGATGAAGATAGCGAATAAGGTTGGAGCAATAACACATCCCTGTTTAACGCCGGATTCCACTTTAAATGGATCGCTTTGAGAGCCATTGTTATTCAGGATTGTTGCCATCATGTCGTCATGGAGTAATCGCAAGATGTTCACAAATTTATCAGGGCATCCGATTTTCAGAAGGATGGTCCAGAGAGCAGTACGATTTACAGTATCAAAAGCTTTAGTCAGATCAATAAACGCCATGTACAGAGGGTGGTTTTGCTCCTTGCATTTTTCTTGAAGCTGTCGTGCAGTGAAGATCATATCCACTGTTCCCCTGGAAGGGCGGAAGCCATTTTGCGTTTCAGGGAGGATGTCTTCTGATACAGATAGGAGACGGTTTGCAATGATCTTTGCCAGGATTTTGCCTGCTGTGGCTAGAAGGGAGATGCCTCGATAGTTTCCACAGTCTGTTCTATCACCCTTTTTAAAGAGAGTGATAATTATGGCATCCCTAAAGTCTGCTGGAATCTCCTCCCTCATCCAGATTTTTTCGATGAGCTTATGAAGTTGTTGTGTAAGTTCAGGCCCGCCTTCTTTAAAGACTTCAGCAGGAATCCCATCAGGTCCACTAGCTTTGTTATTTTTCATTTGTTTAGTGGCTTTACTGACTTCCTCCAAACTAGGGGGTACTGCAAGCTCATTTCTTATTTGTTTTTGCGGGATTTGCAAGAAGACTTCATCAGCCACAGTAGAGTGACGATTAAGGAGATTGTAGTAATGCTCTTTCCAGCGCAGTGCAATAGACTCTTTGTCCTTTAGAAGCTTAGCACCATCTACTGAGCGTAAGGGATTTGTACCATGGTTTGTTGGTCCATAGATGGCCTTTATGGCATTAAAAAAGCCCCGTGCATCATGAGCATCTGCAAAATGTTGGGTTTCTTGGGCTTTTTTTATCCACCATATGTTCTTAAGTTCTCTAGTTCTTCTTTGGACTTCTGCCTTTGCACTGGCGTAGATTTTTTTCTTAACGGCACAGTTAATATCTTTTTGCCATATCTGGAAGGCTTTCCTTTTCTTGTCAATAATATGTTCAATCTCACTATCGTTCTCATCAAACCAGTCCTGATGTCTCTTAGTCTGGTATCCGATAGTACCACTTCGGTGGGTAGGTAACAGCGTTCCGCGTGCGTCATGCCAGCCACATGACCGTGGAAACGTCTTCGGACAACGCTGGCTCTTCGGCTAACAAACGGAGATGATCACCGGCCCCTAGAGTTGGACACGACTGCACAAATGTGCGGGGGGAACCTTTACCTTTATATTGTTACTTGACCTTGTTGCTATCTTGTTTCTTTCAAGTTAAGCGTGTTTCCCTTTCTTTTTTGCTCTTTTATTATCTGTGAGCCTCCCAGACTTATATATTGGGGAAGCAGCTACATGTAATCATGTCAATGAGACAATAAGGTCTGTTCTCTGAAACCTTGACTGAAATTTCAGTCTCAGCCACACCCAATAGTATGAATTCAGATCCAAAGCATGGCCATCCTCACAGCTTTCATAGTTCTTCTATGGTGCTTTTCCTGAAGAAATCTCTCGAGAAGATCTCAAATGTTTCTGAGGGTACGGTAGTGCTGGACACAAATGGGTATTTCAGGAATGCCTGTGAGGTTGACAGTTCTGCTGTAAATATTTGGGCGCCATACACATTTGGGCTGAGTAATAATCCTCGGCACTTTAAATAGCTGGATGCCAGTGAGAGGGTTCACTTATAAATATGGCAATTGCGGCCTGGTGTTTTTGAATATAACCAGAAGCAGATTCACAGAAATGGCCATTAAACTGTTTTACTTTAGAAACCTATTTATAAGCCTGGAAATCTGTAGATAAAAATACAGAAATAGTTTTAATAAGGCAGACAGCCCGGCTAAGTATTTTGAATATCCCGTCAGTTCTCATATAGTAGGATTCCCATTATCAATAGTCTAGTTATCTGAAACATGTCCCGCTCCCCACACACTTTCCTCCCTGAATCAGCTTTAGAGAAGTTACTGTACTGCATTTTGTAAATGGGGGTAAATTGTAGTAAACAGCCAGCCACAAAAAGCCAACTCATATTTTTTAAGGAATGATATGCCAAGAGGTATAAATTGGTCCTTATGTCAGCTGTTGCAAAATTATTTTATTATAGTTGTGGGCCATCTCACATGGATGAAACAGCAATGGAAACAAAGAGAAAAATGCAAAGACAGCACAAGAGCACAAGAATAGATAAATCACAGTAGTTGTGTCCTTTTTTGGCCACAGTCTATGATCACCTTTCTCTATATTTATGCATTTACAAACATTTGTATGCTGCCTATTCTCACAATTCTTTGTCAGATAGATAAGAAAAACATGAGAGTGAATTAGTAGCAGTACGGAATATCCACTGCTTTCATAATTTGTATTTTGCCTACAGCGTTAGCTAATTGTTCTTTAGGACTGAAAAAAACAAAACAAAAACCCAGCCTCCTCCCCTCCAACTCCTGACTCTGAAAGCATGATGCCTAGTATAAGAATCATAGGAGATTAAAACCAGAAAGGAACAAATTGACAAGAGAGGCAATGAACTCTTAGGAAAAACAAAATCTATAGCTCCCCATCCCAACTGTATTTATGACTCACCGGTGGTTTAAATAATTTGATAATTTACATCCATGCACCACCTGGAGTCTTGTCTTATTTTTATATTATTATAATAACTGCGCTGAAGAGAGAACTATTTAGACCAGTGACTGCTACTCATGGGTGGAGAATAATGTACAGGTAGTCCTTGCTTAACGACCGCAATTGGGACTGGAATTTAGGTTGCTAAGCGATGCAGTCGTTAAACGAATCCAGATACCATTTTACAATCATTTTTGCTGTAGTTGTTAAGCAAATCACAGCAGTCATTAAACAAATCACATGGTCATTAAGCAAACCACGTGGTTGTTAAGCAAATCACACGGTTTTCTGTAGATTTTGCTTATCGGAAGCCGTCTGGGAGGGTTGAAAATGGCAATCACGTGACCATGGGACACTGTAACCGTTGTAAATGCACGACGGTTGCCAAGTGCCTGAATTGTGATCACATGACCGTGGGGACGCTGCGATGATAGTAAGTGCGAGGAACAGCCGTAAGTTGGTTTTTTCAGCACTGTTGTAACTCCGGCCGGTCACTAAACGAACGGTCGTTAAGCGATGACTGTACATTTATTTATTGATTACTAAATTTAGTTATAGATTTATAACTACCTTTCTTTCAGTAGGAGCTCAAGGAAGCATATATAGCACTTTGTTTTACTCCTCTGTTTTACCTCACAGCAACAATCCTGAGAAATAAGTTGGACTGAGAGCGACAGTCATTGGCCCAAATTCACCCAGGATAGAGTTGAACTCATAGGCCAGTTCAAACTTGCTTTGTATCTCCCTGCCTGTTGAGTGGTGACTAAATTCAACCTGCTTGAATCAGCTCTTGCTTTGTCTTCAGGTTGCCAGCTTACTTGCTTATGAAGCATAAAGGTCGATAAGCTCTAAATCGAGAATGGCATGTGGTGACATGGCTGATTATTGTCCTAATATTTGTAATATGAAGACTGGAAAAAATTATTTCTAGGTCTAGCTTCAGACAGAGCTTTGGGAATCAAGTTTGGCCCAGAATCTTCTTAGGTTCCGATTCAACTTTTAAAGGCCCGAATGCTACACCAAACCTGTGGGAAATCTGTGACTGTAGATATTATTGAACAACAATTGCATATAACATCCCTTGCTGCTGGCTATGGTAGCTTGGATAGTGTCTCCCCATATAATGTATAGTCGAAGGCTTTCACAGCCGGAATCCGATGGTTGTTGTGGGTTTTCCGGGCTGTGTGGCCGTGTTCTGGCAGTTTTTGTTCCTAACGTTCCTTGAATACCTTCAGACCATGGAATTCTGGGAGTTGAAGTCCACCCATCTTGAAGTTCCCAAGGTTGAGAAACACTGCTTCAGACGGTTTCCTCATAATGGATCCAGAGAATTATAATTCCATGGTTGTTGTGGGTTTTCCGGGCTGTGTGGCCATGTTCTGGCAGTTTTGGTTCCTAACGTTTCGCCAGTAGCTGTGGCTGGCATCTTCAGAGGACAGGAGCACAGGTAGAATATTATCTATCCCCCCATATACTTCCTCCTTCGTATTCCACTGCCAGTTGATTTTCTAAAATATGCCTTTGTATGGTAGGGAAGGGGAAAGTTTGAATTTGACAAATAAGAGGTCTCAGGGGAAGGAACAGGTTCTCCTCTCCCCATACGTAATGGCTAGATTGGGCTACCGGATACTTAGCTACTGTAAAGGTAAAGTAAAGTCAGAAGTCCTGCTGGACTATAGGTAATTTTAAAATTAAATTAGAATAGATTCACCTGGAAGGGTGGCATAGACGTTTCTTTAATCAATATCATCAGACTAGTGTGTTCTTACAAAGCAAATTTATAGCACAACGTAGAGGGCCAAACATTGAGTTTGAAATCCTGACTCTGCTTTCTATGGGAAAAACTGATTGAACACAATTCAGTATACTTCTAAGTAAATATGTCTATTGTGAACTTTTAACACAAAAGCATAGAAAATTTGGAGGAAGATGGGCAATGAGCTATTTTATTATACACAGGAATCAGTTTATGCACCAACAAACATTCTTACTTATATTTATTTTCCTTAATTTGGGATGTGTGTTATGTATACTTAGTATACGTGACTTTTTGGCCTTACTTTTCTGTTTTGGAAAATTTTGCTACATAAAATGTCTATAATGTTATGGTCATTATTTTTGCAAATAGCATGCTGACTGAATCATCTGTTCCTAATTATTCTTAGAGTTTTTCACTGACTTCAGCAAATTTGCATGATCTGGGGAGAAACCCCCCCCCCCCTTTCCTGAAAGAGTTCTGTTTTCTTCCTTCCCTTCTTTTCTTCTTTGTTGAAGTTCATTGTGTAATCTCCACATTTGGGCTGCTCTCAGCATTCTGCTTTCAACATGTTTCATCTTTGGTAGTCAGCACTAATTTGTTGTTTGAAATAACCCCATTTCTTTTAGATGTATTTCTGATATTATCTTCACTCAGCTAGAAGAATAAAAGAAAGAGATGTTTTAATTATTTCCATTATAGGGTTTAAAACTTCACATGAGATTCAAACCACCCAGAAATGTGACAATGTAAGCTGTTGAATTAAATAATTCCACCCACGCCTTCCAAATATTTTTCTTCCAACAGAAATTGTGCCTGACTCCGTAATCAAAAAAGGGTCTATTTGAATCTCCCTTCCCTGATGCCCTCCAGGCATATTGGACTACAATACCCATTATTCCTTGCCTGCCAATTTAAATGACTTAAATATCTCCAACATTAAACCTTGTGTTACTTTTGTTGCCCTTTGCTTAAGCAAGCCCCTTTCATAATAAAATAACAAATTAGGGATAAATTCACCAATGTCATTTTTTTCATGGTTTTGCACAAGGGACACTTTGTAAAGTTGTGTGCACATAGAACATGGAGTATATGTATCTTTTTTTTCCAGAGTTACCCCAGGGATGCACCCACATTCAGAAATGATGGACAACATTTCTGCATGCTCACTCAGCTTTTCAAATCCACACCCCAAACAGAATTAAAATGAACACAGGGTCATATCAAGTGTACAAAGAGCCCTAGGAGCAATTCAGAGTCAGAGCAGTTTTCAGGTAACGTAAAACTACAGTTTAGCACAAAGTGTGTTAGTGTGTGACCCTAATTGTATTCTAAAACCAGATACAGAAAAACTGGTCCTACATATGATGATGCTACCTTTGAATGTATTGCATTAAGTGAGTGCTCCGTATGCTTTACATGTACATCCAGACCTTTCTAACATAATGTTCAAATGTTCTTTGTTTGTTTGTTGTTGATATGTACAGTATATTTAATTGAAATACCACAAATTTGCTCTTTCATTCTTCCATTCTTGCTTATCTCAGAACCTGGTATTATGAACTGCTTAATGTGGAATGTTCAGAGGAAGGCCCAGACAATCTTTTAAGATTAATACCTGGTATGGAGAAACTATGCGGCTGTTGGGGAGAAGTAAATTTTAGATACATCTCAGACATGGGATCTCTTGAATTATTCTTTCGCAGCTTAAATATTTTCACAGGTTCTCTTAGCTTCAGTGTAATAACACTGAAGTAGTCTCTTTCCCCTGTTCACCATTTCCTCCATCATTTTCATTCCCTTCTTCTGCCTCCAAAAATGCTGCTGCAATCAACACATTATTGCAAGTGTATATCCATAGAGTGCTGTTTACCGAACATTCAGTATATGTCTCCACGTAATCCTTGTTCAAGGATTCACGTGAATGTGAGCTGTCTCTGTGAACCAGACTGCGCATTATCTTTAACCTGTATTACATAACTATATCATGGCTATTTCTTACTCAAAAGTAGAAGTGTGATTCACATGCTAGCATGGAAGAGAGGGAGGTGCAATTCTTTGTTCTCATGGCCTGCAATTTGCTTAGGACAAAAATTAAGTTTTTCTTTCCTTTGCAGATTAAAATCTCATTCACCCCATTCTAGATTGGAACCACAGCATCTTAGTGCAGACTGTGTCCTGATCATTTATCACTGAGTAGGAAGAAAGAACAGATATTACTTAAGTAACATTTAGTATGACTCTTAAATTATTTGTGTTAGCAAGCTTCGGGGAATTTTATAGAAATCTCTTAGATCACTGGCAGGAAATCTTTTTTGTGTTGCCAGTTGAAGCCCAGTTTTTTCTTCCTGTAATTTTTTCTCTCTCATTTTATACTTGCCAATCTATCCATTTTGGCTCCTTCCCCCCACCTGTTTTTCCTGCTTCCTTGAAACAGGAATTTTTACTCTTTTCATCACTGTTTTGCCTTTCTTCCTACTCCCAATTTCTTCTTGCCATTTTCTTTTCTCCCTCCAGTTGTGTGAAAGTAAACCAAGCCGGTTGTTCCATCCCTTCTTTAAATCTGTTGTAGGTATTTACTTTGGTCCCTGGGCCTATAACTCTGTTGAAAGTTGAACCATTCTA
Organism: Charina bottae; assembly: GCA_023362775.1. Lineage (NCBI taxonomy): Eukaryota > Metazoa > Chordata > Lepidosauria > Squamata > Charinaidae > Charina > Charina bottae. The sequence continues at coordinate 32,149,254 of JALMGJ010000001.1, forward strand.
AGTTCCTGAGAGTGGGAATCTAACCTGTTCAAGGATTAGTGAAGCAGGTTTTATAACTCTAACAGAAAGAAAAATGATTTAAAAGAAATACATTATAGGTATAAGCAAAGCTAGTGCTTAACTTACTACAGGTAGTCCTCGACTTACGACCATTTGTTTGATGATAGTCCAAAGTTACGACAGCCTCTAAATGGGTGCTTTATGGCCTGTAAAGCACTTCCAAGCATGAAAAAATGTTGCACCACCACCCTGCAGTCACACATTGCATTTCAGGCGCTTGGCAACCAGCTCGCATTCACAACTGGTTGCAGCATCCTGTGGTCATGTGATCACGTTTTGCAACGTTTTTTGCTGTTTTCTGGCAAAAAACGCCCAATCAGTAAGTTGGATTCACTTAACAACTGTAATGATGTAATTGCAACCTGCGGAAGACCTTTGTATTTTGAGGAGTTAGGTGGCATGTTTTGGTTTTCTCCCTCACACCTAGGAGATTAGAGTTTATTTTGAGTTATGCTGATGTTTAACTGGCTTGTTTTTCTTTCTGTTTGGCATGGGAGGGGGGAGAGAAGAAGCATACGCCCACTCCTCCAACAGCCCTCCAGAATATATCTTTGCTGGAAGTGAGGGGAGAGAAAACCCCCAGCTTGTTAAGTTTAAGCATAAGTTTACTCCTCCAGCCGCCCCTCTAGCGGCTTGGAATGGGGGAGGGGGATGATAAGAAATTGTTTATGCTTAGGCACTGGCTTATTTGATGGCTTCCCAGGCTCTGGGAATGATGTCATGGACAGGTGCCAGGCCCCAGGAGGAATCCCAGTCAAGGTCAGGCTGGGCTTGGTCACGGGGTTTGGGAGCCAGGCTTTGATAAAAACCTTGGGATTGTCTTTGGAGTTTGGGAGTCCACACAGGCCTGAGAGTTGGGTGCTGTGAAAATTGCCACCTTGGGGTATCTCCGCTGTCCTTATTAGGGGACTCCTGGCAGCCTATAGGAGATTAGGTATTACTTTCTTTTGGTATGTATGATTTCTTTCTGTATGCTATGCTTGTTATGCTTTGTGTAATCTGTTTAAACTGTGTTTTTGTTTAACTTTGTTTGCTTAAGTTTCTAATAAAGCTTTAAGTTTCTTTATCCAGTGGTGTGCTTATTAACACTGGATCTAAAAGAACCAATTGCCTGAGCACCTGATCACTGCTTGGACTCTTGGCAATACAGATGATTTGCTTAATGACCCATGATTCACTTAACAGCTACCGTAAAAATGGTCGTAAAATCAGGTCCAGTCACATGGTGATTCGACTTACGACCACAATGACTTACGATGGAAATTCCGGTTCCAATTATGATCATAAGTCGAGGACTACCTGTACATCCTATCAGGAATCTTTCGAATCCCTAGCCCTGCGTGTGGAGTGAGCTCCCGCACTAGCTCCAGCTCTTGCCAACCTAGCAATTCGAAAGCATGCAAATGCAAGTAGATTAATAGGTACCACTTCGGTGGGTAGGTAACAGCGTTCCATGCGCGTCATGCGGCCACATGACTGTGGAAGCGTCTTCGGACAACGCTGGCTCTTCGGCTAACAAACAGAGATGAGCACCGGCCCCTAGAGTCGGACACGACTGCACAAATGTGCGGGGGGAACCTTTACCTTTACCTTTAACTAGGACTAGGAACTAGGACCCCAAGAGGAAGGGCTGTTCTGCCACAGTCCCTGGTAGCCAGAGTGGAGGTGTTTGCCAACTGTGAAATGAATGCCATTCAGCTGCTCTTGTGCTGGCATAAGTCAGAAAACACCACGTTCGATACATACCAGGAAAAGATGGGGAGGGGGTCACTGGGCAAGGATAGGTAGAGAACACCGCATTCCTGCCTTCATGAAATGGTCCGTAATCCATACTCATGCTGGGGCAAACTTGTTGTGCAATCAACTCTCATCTTCCTTCTCTTAGTCTTTTCTTAAAAACAGATGTTACTTTTCCACCTCTGCCCCCTTATGAGATTGTGTTACATGTTAACATGTAGAGATCATCTGTCTTCACGTCTACTTAGGTCTAAGAAAACTAATTTGGATTTTAATTGCTAAATGTCTTTTTTCCCCCTCCTACAACTCTTTAGGCTTAGCTGCTAATTGACATGATGTTCTACTTTCAGATTTGTGATTGTAACTCTCTGAACTAATTTACACACTGTGTTTTGAACAGAACATTTTAATGCACATATAATGTTATATTAGCAAACGATGAATAGTTACTATTGGGGTTTGTACAATTATATGAGTTCATTATTACTGCCATTCAATATTGCAGATGAGAGGGGGAGAAAAATAATTAAGCAAAATAGCAGAATAAACCCCATAATGAACATCAAATCAACATAGATTAAATCCTAGTAGGCTTAACTTGTATTTAATATATATACAATCTTTTGGGGGAGAGAACGTATGAATATATGTATGTCGAGAATATACAGTAGCTGCCAATTTAAGTGGAGGAAAAAATGATAGTAAGAAAGTAATTCCTCCATAACTATTCCTCCTCTGCATAAAATTTGAATGCATAATATTAGAGTGAAAATGCTTTTAAATTGTTCTTCTGTAATAGCCCCTTAAATATAAGTTAAATTTCTGAATGGCTCCTTGGGGATTTAGCAGTATTAGGGCATTTCAGCATTCTGAACTATGAATTTAACAGGTATAATTTACATGCTGATTTGGAAAAGCATGCTTTCTAATAAGAAATCACTGTTTATCATAGTATATAAAACTTGATAATTAAAAATAATAATTAAACATTGGATTTTTTTTGAATTTTGTAGAACCATGTCAGTAAAGTGCCAACATTTTAAAAATCATCCAGTTAAATTGAAAAGTGAATTTAGCAGGCGGTTCTTAAAGTCTTCATTTATAGTCCCTTGAAACTAAAACCATGACTGTCAGTCAAAAAATAGGGCTGTTTCAGACTTGACTATTAGGAACTGATAAATTCCTGGTTCATTAGCTCAGCCATGAGCTGTATGCTTGACAGACCCTTCTCTTGCTTTAACCTGCTCCGTCCTTTGTCCTGAGTTACATAAACAAAAGCTTCCTGTTGCATCTGAACCAGGAAATCGGGATTTATTCCCTGTGTCCTAAGCAAGAAATGAAACTAGTACTGAATACTAGGTTTCATATGCTAGTGAATAAGCAGGAATTGTGCAGCCTAAAAATATAATACACTATATAATACGTATGTATGTTTGTGTGTGAAAAATCATTTTGAAAGCCAGTATGAAGTGATGTTTAAGGTGGTAGCCTAGGATCAGAGAGGCCTGGTTTCTAGTCTACATTCACCTACAGAACTTTACTCGGGTGCTTTGGACCAGTCACCTGTTTTCAGCCCAACCTACCTTACAGGGTTGTTATGGGGAGAAATAGGAGGTGGGAGTGCTGTGTATGCTGTTTTGAGTTCCTGAATGAAAGGCAGTATATAAATTGAAGGAATAAAAGAAGTGTAGGAGCAAGCAGGAAACATTCTGGCACATGCTTTGCTTTCCAGTCAGTCCGTTATTCTAAGACATAATCTGCTTTACTGTACAGCAGAGCTTTCCAGACTTTTCATGTTGGTGACACACTTTTTAGACATGCATCATTTCGCGACCCAGTAATTCAGTTTTACTAGCAAACCGGAGGTTAAACTAACTAACTCATAAGACATATGGACACATACATAAATTGTAATAGTGAAATGTATGGGGACACAACGTATCTCATGAAAACAGAGTTCCCCCTTACAGCAGGGCAAGGCTTAGACAGAGCTCCCCCCTTACAGCAGGGCACAAGGCAGGCACTAGGACCTGCGCGGAATCACAGCAGGTTTGGAGGCAGCAAGGCACAAGGCAGGCACTAGGACCTGCACGGAATCCTGGCAGGGCTCGGAGGCAGCAGCAGCCGTGACACACCCAGACACTGCAGCTGACACACTAACGCAGGGCTTTCCAAGCAGACTTGGAAAGCAGTCTGCTTTTTCAGCAGACACAATAAAATATCTCCTTTTTGCCACTTGAATCACCAGTATGTGGGTTCAAATTTGAGCTCTTACCAGTGTCTGGTAAGATATGAGATGGGACTTTCTCTAGCCATGCTCTAGGCCAGAGCTTTCCAAACTTTTCATGTTGGTGACACACTTTTTAGACATGCATCATTTCGCGACACACTCTTACAGCAGGGCACAAGGCAGGCACTAGGACCTGCGTGGAATCCTGGCAGGGCAGGTTTGGAGGCAGCCAGGCACAAGGCAGGCACTAGGACCTGCGCGGAATCACAGCAGGTTTGGAGGCAGCAAGGCACAAGGCAGGCACTAGGACCTGCACGGAATCCTGGCAGGGCTCGGAGGCAGCAGCAGCGAGGCACTTATTTTATTTATTTATTTATTTAATTTATATAACCGCCCATCTCCCCCAACGGGGAACTCTGGGCGGTTTACAATAATAAAATTAGATAAAAGCATAAAATATAAAATATAAAAACCAACAATTTATACAATTACTATAATTTAAAATAAAATCCAAGTGGGAGATAGTATTAATAAAAGAAGGGCATTATAAAATTACGGGATTAACCACCCCCATGAGGAACTATCGTTTCCTCGCTCCCATGCCAGGCGGCAGAACCAGGTCTTCAATTCTTTTCTAAAGGTCGGGAGGGAGGGGATCTGTCTCAACTCTGGGGGCAAGATGTTCCATAGTGTGGGTGCTGCTACAGAGAAGGCCTGCCTCCTAGCCCCCATCAGATGACATTCTTTAATTGATGGGGCTCGTAGCAGGCCTTCTCTGAACGATCGGGTGGGGCGGGTCGATAATATGGGGATAAGACGGTCCCTCAGGTATTCTGGTCCCATGCCATGTAGGGCTTTAAAGGTGATAACCAACACCTTGAATTGTACCCGGAAGCAGACCGGCACCCAATGCAGCTCGCGGAGCAAAGGTGTTATATGTGCGGATCTTGGCGCACCTAAAATCGCCCGCGCAGCTGCATTCTGCACCAGCTGTAGCTTCCGGATAGTCTTCAAGGGTAGCCCCATGTAGAGCGCATTGCAATAATCTACATGGGAGATGACAAGAGCGTGAGTGACTGTTCGGAGGGCATCGCGATCCAGGAATGGGCGCAACTGGCGCACAAGCCGAAGCTGTGCAAAAGCCCTTCTAGCCACGACTGCCACCTGCTCTTCGAGCAGGAGTCGTGAGTCTAGAAGGACCCCCAGGTTGCGCACTGGTTCCGAATGGGGCAGTGCTACCCCATCGAGAACCAAAGATGATAATTTCCTAGAAGACGCTAAGCCATCAATCCACAGCCACTCGGTCTTGCCAGGGTTCAACTGAAGCCTGTTGTTCCCCATCCAGGCCCTCACAGCCCCCAGGCACTGGGACAGGGTGGTCACTGCATCACTTACTTCACCTGGGATGGAGATATACAGTTGAGTGTCATCTGCATACTGATGATACCTCATCCCATGGTGTCGGATGACCTCGCCCAGCGGTTTCATGTAGATGTTGAATAGGAGAGGAGAGAGAACCGACCCCTGCGGCACCCCACACAGGAGTGGTCGCGGGGTGGATCTCTCCTCCCCTACCAGCACCGACTGGGAACGGCCCTGGAGGAAGGAGGTGAACCAGCGCAAAACTACGCCGCCCACCCCCAACTCCCTAAGCCGTCCCAAAAGGATACCATGGTCGATGGTATCGAACGCCGCTGAGAGATCTAAGAGAGCCAGGATGGATGCACTACCTCCATCCCGCTCCCGCCAGAGGTCATCCGTAAGCGTGACCAATGCAGTCTCCGTCCCAAATCCCGGCCTGAAACCTGACTGGAAAGGGTCTAGATAATCCGCTTCATCCAAGGTCCTCTGAAGCTGCAGCGCCACCACCTTCTCAACCACCTTTCCCAAAAAGGGAAGGTGGGAGACTGGTCGAAAATTGTCCAGAATGGTAGGGTCCAGGGATGGCTTCTTGAGGAGGGGGTGCACCAACGCCTCCTTGAAGGTCGCTGGAAACACCTCCTCCAACAAGGATGTATTAATCATTGCCTGGACCCATCCACATGTCACTTCCCTGGCTGATTTTACTAGCCAGGAAGGACAGGGATCTAACTGACATGTGGTGGAATTAACAGTTCGGAGGATCTTGTCCACTTCCTTAGGTCCAACAGGATCAAATTGTTCCCAGATAATAGGGCAAGACCATTCTCCCGGCATCTCCCCAGACTGCATTTCACGCATGGAGTCCAACTTAGACCGAATCCGAGCGATTTTATCCTGCAGATGCTCAGAAAATTCTTCCGCACGGCCCTGTAGGTGGGTGGTCAACTCCACCCTACCTAAGAGAGATCGAGTGATCTTAAACAGGGCCGTTGGACGGCATTCTGCGGATGCAATAAGAGCGGAGAAATATTCACGTTTCGCCACTCTTACCGCCACAAGGTAGGCCTTAATAGCGGCTCTAGATTGTGTTCGGTCCGATTCCGCCTTCGTCTTTCTCCAGCGATGCTCTAGACGTCTCTTCACCCTCTTCAAGACCCTCAACTCCTCCGTATACCACGGGGAGTGACGGGTCGAATGGGGTTGGAGAGGTCGCATCGGCGCGGTCCTGTCCAAGGCTCCGGCCGCCTCTCTATTCCAGGAAGCGGCCAGTGCCTCCGCTGGACCGTGCAGCAGATCATCGGGTATTACCCCCAGCTCCCTCTGAAACCTCATTGGGTCCATAAGTCGCCGGGGGCGGACCAATCGAATAGGTCCTGCCTCCCTGCGGAGTGGGGCGGCGTAAGAGAATCTTAGGGATATCAGGACGTGATCTGACCATGACAACGGGGATAGTTCTAACTTTCCCCTCAGGTCACTTTGCCATTGCTCAGACAAGAAAATCAAATCCGGAGTGAGTCCACTGTCTCGAGTTGGGTCCCGAATAATCTGGGCCAGGCCCATGGCTGCCATGGTAGTCATGAACTCCCGAGCCACTTCCGAGGCACGTCCCAGCGATGGCAGATTAAAATCCCCCAGAACCATCAGCCTGGGGAACTCCACTGCCAACCCCGAGACAGCCTCCAGCAGCTCAGGCAGGGAGGTTGCTACGCGGCAGGGAGGCTGGTACAATAGCAACACTCCCAACTGTTCCCGGGCACCCAACTTGAAAAACAGGGTCTCACATCCGGCCACTTGTGGAGCAAGGCCCCTGAAAGCCACCAAAGACTCTCTGATGATAACTGCCACCCCTCCTCCCCTACCCCGGTATCTCGGCTGGTGCCACACCTGGAACCCAGCCGGGCACATTTCTGAGAGGGCTACCCCTCCCTCTGGGCCCAGCCAGGTCTCAGTAATACACACCAGGTCAGCCCCTCTCTCCATGATTAATTCACTTATGAGAGGGGCTTTGTTATTTACTGACCTGGCGTTAAGCAGCAGCAGTCGAAAACCGGGGCCCTCAACGATCCGCTGTCCAGAACCTGGGGCTGAACTCAGAGGACCGGAACGCGCCACCGGTACTAAACACCGGGGGCGCCTTCCCCGAAAATGGCTTGTCCTCCGGTTCCCATCATAATATCCCCTGCCCGTCACCACCTCGATCAACTTACCCTCCCCATAGCCCCCAGAGTTTCCTAGCCCAGTCGCCTCCACTCCCGAGCCCCTGGAAAACCTGGATTTGGGCAAGGGTCCCTTTCCACATCCATCCATCCTCTCACAGCCAACCTCTCCTGGGGTATAGTAAGGCTCCCAGCGCACCAGCTCACGCTCTCGGCGCTGGTAAGCCTCACCACCCCATACACTCTATACACATTCACTGTGCCCCTCTGTGGCTTCTCTCACTGGTCACAGAAGGGGCCACACAACCACTCCTGCCTACCCTGTCTCTCACTCAGGAGTAGGCACTCTCCCACACTCATACAATCCTGGACCCCCCTTGTGACTCTCACTCACAGGGGGGAACCTCACAATCCCACAGGGACCCTATAGCATTCTGCCGCCCTAAAAAATGGGGATGGCCAACCCTTCCCTTCATCCACCAAGCCGTTGTGATGTTAAAAATCCACAATGTCAGAGTCCACGATGTTAAAATCAGCGGGGGTGTTATTCCAGACCATTCCACCTGGGTCTTTAATACTGTCCAGCTCATATCCCTTACACTCCCATAGCTCTTCATATGGGGTATACCAGGTCTACCAGCGTCTATAGAGATCATCAGGCTCACCGTTGTATAATCAGTCTGTATTCCGGAGTCAATTACAATGCCAGGGGATATGCCACGCCCCCAAAGATTGTCCACCGGGGCGGCCGATCCCTGGATCATCACACTCCCCACAAATCCGACTCCATATTCCACTCTGTCCCAGGACTTGCCATACCCCCAAAGATTATCTAACAGGCGGTCAATCTTGAGTTCGTGCTCGCTGTGCTCCCCACACGCTCAGCTCCGTCAGCGGGACTCACCACGCCCCCAAAGATTGTCTATCGGGCTAGCCTCGAGGTCGCTGTGCTGTGCACCCCACAATTCTAGTCCACACACGCAGCTCCGTCACAGCTCCAGCCAAGCGATCTCAAAAAACAGGCCTGGGAATATCCACGACCTCACGTGGTGGACTCCACCAGGCTCCACTGGGCTCTGCCGGATTCCGCCGCAACCACCGGGCTCCGTGTCACAAGACTCTCAGGGCTCTGCCAAACTCCGTCGCAATACTCCGTCCGAGGAATGCCATCCATCCAAACACAGCTGTAAGTTCTCTACACCCCAAAGATAGAATTCAGGGGTATCGAGAAAAGTTTGGAAGGTTTACAAACTTTTCACGGCGTCTTCCTCCTGGAGCAGCAGCCGGTAGTGGCTTGCGGTCGCCACCACTTGAGGCTCTGAGCGTCCAACTCAGAGGTTTCTCGTTACCAGAGCTTTCCAAACTCTGTGTCGCGACACAAAAGTGTGTCGCCACACCACCCGGAAGTGGCGGCGCGCGCGCGCATGGCGGCAGCAGCAGCGGGGCGGGATCAGTACTTCCGTGTTTTAGCAGAGGCTGCCGCCGCCGTGCGCACACGTGCCGCCGCACGCCCCCCCGCGCTGCCGCCGTGCGCGCGCACGCCACCGCACACACCCCCGCGCCCCCGCCGCTGGTGTGTCGCCAGTGGTGGCACTTTGGAAAGCCCTGCTCGTTACGTTCGCGCGACACACCTACATACTGCAGCCGACACACTAACGTGTCGCGACACACAGTTTGGAAAGCTCTGCTGTACAGTATTGTGTGAACCTATCCATTATTGCTAAGCATGGCTACTGTGATTTGTTCAACAAACCATGTTTTTAAAAATTGTGGCTTAGCATTATGTGTAAACCTCAAGTTTTCTCTCTGTGTACCAGGCCAAACTTTCTCTTTTTCTCTGGCATCTGGCCTGAGGGAGGCATTACTGATTTATTTATTTATTTATTAACACATTTAGAAACTTTTCTTCAGATATAAATGGCTTCTTGCTGATTAGTAAAAACAAGACAGTCATACTCTCAAGCTAAAAATATAGGACACAAGATGAAAAATGGATTGTTATAAAAAGGAAAGAACAGCAACAGTCTTGTGCTACCTTAAACATAAGAATATATGTTTACAATACATGATCATGTATTGTATGTACAGTATTATCTATAAGTCTTCTATTCCAATAGAAGGGACATATATCTCAGATAGAAAATATATTTTCCAGTAATTCCCATCCTGGCTTTTGGAAAGTTCCAGGCATTTAGCTGGGATTCGTGAAACTGCTTGGCTCATCCCTACATGGTCATTGTTTTGATTCCCCAGTCCCCCAGAAGCCGTTGAAGGTGATCTATAATTGTCTTGACTTTGCTGACTTGAAATGCTGAGAATAATGAGCAGAAAGCATCAGCATGCCCCAGGTTGCTACAGATCTTGAAGCAGCAACAGTTCTCCCATCAGCACAGGGAAAGGAAGAAGAAGGGGAAAACCCAGTAGCTTGGCATTTGCATGCCCACTTAAAGAGAAGGGGGAAATTGGCAACACCTTCATCAGTCTCTGGGTTACTAAGGATGAGCTGCAAGGCCAACAAGGCTGCATTTCCTTTCAGGACTTGAAGCTCAGGGGCTGGAGGAGGAGTGAGAGGGGCGTTTCCTCCAATAAGAACATGGTACCACCATGTCTCAAAAAGAAAACAGCAACTCAACAAATTCTCCCTACAGTACAGTGCAGTAAGCAACCCAACAAATTCTACCTTCTCAGCAATTTGAAATAAACTGCAGTTGAACCAGAAATAATCTCAGCTACCCGACGCTGCTGATGTTGTAGTAGGAACACAAAGATGCAAAGCTGCTTCAAACTGGCAGAGAATCCTTGTGCTGAGGTGCCCTTAGTGGAATTTGGGGCTTTGTTTCTCTTTGAACAGTTGGCTTTTGTGACAGAAATCAAGCAAATTCATTTTTGAAACATTTCCGAATTTCAGAAGAGTTTTGCCAAGAGGCCAAGTAAGGCTGCCATTTCAGAAAACTAATTTGGATCCTGGCCTTGCACTAGTATTGAATGACCTGCAGAGAAATATGTGATTTTGTAATTGGCCCCTGGTTTATGAGCAGATGTCATTCAACAGTGCCAAAGCTCTGGACTCAGAGTATGCTTCTGGCAGTTTAAAGGTTTAGTTGTAAACCAATTACGTTTTAATTATTCTAGCAAGATGCTAGGAAGCATGCCTCTCCGTGGTATGTAAAATTAAAAAAAAAATTAAAATAAATAGTTTAAATAGTTTAAACATTTATTTTAATGATTGATTTAATTCAATGTGATTTCAATGTAGACATGTACGTGTGAAGTTGCAAAATGACTTTGATTTCAAAACATTTTCTAGCTTTATTTGCTAAATTAGAAATGTTACAGTTTCACTGGAATTATAAAAAAGAAAAGATAAGCACGATCAGTGTCTGATTATTAGAGTATTATTAGACTATTAGAGAATACCAGAACTATAGGCAAGAGTGAGTAGTGGAAAAAACTTTCTGGAAGAAAACAATGGAAATCTCTTCCATATTATTGCTAATAAAACTACATGGATGCGTCCATGAAGTCACCAGAAGTAGAATTCAACCCTAAGGACATCTTTTTTTTTTTAAAAAAAAATAGACTTTAAACTTCACTTTCTTTGCCACAGGATATTGGTAGGTAAAGGTTCCCCCCGCACATTTGTGCAGTCGTGTCCGACTCTAGGGGCCGGTGCTCATCTCCGTTTGTTAGCCGAAGAGCCAGCGTTGTCCGAAGACGCTTCCGCGGTCATGTGGCCGGCATGACGCGCACGGAACGCTGTTACCATCCCACCAAAGCGGTACCTATTAATCTACTTGCATTTGCATGCTTTCAAATTGCTAGGTTGGCAAGAGCTGGGGCTAGTGCGGGAGCTCACTCCGTCACGCAGGACTAGGGATTTGAACCTCCGAACTTGCGATCTTCCGATCGACAAGCCTGGCGTCTGGAACATGTGCAAATAAGAATTGGCAATTGCAATTTATTTATTAAAATGTACATTCCCTACCTTCCTTTATGAAAATTCAAGTTATACGTCTAATTTTTAGACAGACTTAGTCAAAAGAGAAGTTCATTAAAAAATAATGTAATTATATTTCAAGGAAGTTTGTTAGGGATTAAGACCTGAACTCTTGATAATTGAGTTGATCATTCTGTCTATCCGAAGTAAAACAAGTCAAAAAGCGGGATGTGTGTATATGCCCTTAGAAGAAGCAACTTCTTTCTGCACAAAGAAGAGGCCTTTGGAAGCCCTCAGATGCTGGCTTACCTGCCACGCTCTCTGGCCACCGAGATGCCATGTGATTGTGCATGCCTATTCGTGTTCTATCAAACTGTCATGATTTATTGATTGTCTTACATGAAAGCTGCCATTTTATGGATGTGGAAATAAATACCTTTCATGTATTGTTCATGCCTTTCTGCAGCCAACATTCCTCACAATGGTTGTTGTTTCTCTTAGTGTTTGTCCCACATGGTTGCAGGGCCCACTTGTTTTTATACTGGGCTACTCTAGTTCTTACAAAATGTTTTTGCCTGTGTAGAGAGTAGAATGGTGATATGGACAGTGATGCTCTTTCATGAAAAAATAGCCTAAAACTATTTTGAAGAAAGCCACTTCAAAAATATTGAAACTTAATTCAACTACATTTGTCTGTCACTTTGCATTTGCGTTCACACTCAAGTTTAGTTAGTAATAGAAACTGATTTTTCATAGCCAGGGACTTTAGAAACTAGCTTTATTTCAGTGTGAGTAGATCCTGGAATTTAATTGTAAGCTGCTTGAGGACATTTGGGACAGAAGGTGAGATAGAAATGTTTAAGATACATAGCAGTTGTCCCTTAATTGAGGTCGATGAAGGTTCTCAGTCATCCAGGTGGAATTGTCTGTAGCTTGAATCATGTCAATCATGTCATTTTCGTGTCTGAAAAGATAAAAAGGATATTTGGCAAACACCACATACCTGTATATTTCAAACCCACCAACACACTGAGACAGAGGCTTGTACACCCCAAAGATCAAACTCCAAAACACAAGAAAAGCAATGTAGTGTATGCAATCCAGTGCAGTGAGGAGTGCTCTGAGCTCTACATTGGAGAAACCAAACAACCTTTGTACAGGAGGATGGCCCAACACAGGAGGAGCAACACCACAGGACCAGAGTCAGCAGTTTACCTTCATCTAAAGGAAAAAGGACACTCATTTGAGGACATTAATGTTCACATTTTAGACAGGGAAGATAAGTGGTTTGAAAGAGGGGTCAAGGAATCCATTTATGCCAACTTGGAAAATCCTTCTTTGAATAGAGGTGGGGGCCTCAGGCACAATCTTTCCCCTATTTTCCTTCCTGCTTTGTCTTCTGTGCCTAGGAAGATTAAGACCATTTCACAATCTCAGCAACAGCAAGGTAATCTTAACGATCCTCCTTTGGATGATAAAGGGACTTAGAAATAAACATCTCAAATAACCATGACCTAGCCCCAGGTGCAAGGTCACACAGCCACCCTAGAAACATATTTAAGGATTCCCTTACAAACTTTGCTCAGACTGAAGAAGCTTCTTGGATAAGGAGCGAAACGTTTCCACTGAGAAAAATAGAAATCCAGTTGACATGATTCAAGCTACAGACTTAATTGAGGTCATTCACACCTTTGCAGTACTCAAAGTATAAGAGAGAAGGAATAACTCAGCGTTACCTAATCTTGTGCCTTCTTGACTGGGGATGATGGGAATGGAAATTCAACACTCTTGGACAGCACTGGATGGTGATGGCAGTATACAACAGTCACCACCCCCAAATTCTTACCACATTTAGCCATTCCATGGTTCCATATAGCTGTTTAAACATGGAAGCTAGAAGAGCTATAGCAAAGATAAAGGGGTTACTTAGCTTTTTCTTCAACTGCCCCCCCCCCCCATAATTTCAGCATAGTTTTAATTTCACAAACGTTTTCTTCCCTGTTCCCAATCATTAGTTGTATTTTAATCTTTCCCCCCTTACGGCTTTGTCAGAAATGTACCTCTTTGTATTCATATTTCTAACTCTCAGTCTACAGCTTTAGAGATTCTGCTGCTTATTACTTTTTAAAAATAACCTCAAAGATAAGTGTTGTTATTATTATCTTTTGTCTTTTGGCAAGGGCAGTTATATGCCAGGGCTTTTCATTGGTTGAGACAACAGCTCTACTTGTATCAGTTTCTTATACTGTATGCTATGATTATACTCCTGGTCTTCTATGCATACCTGAATGGCTGGGGCTTGAAAACTCAGAAAGATCAGCTCCCTTCATGCATTTCTTCAGTGTCAGCATTCCTGACATAACTCAGTAATGAATTAAGATCTTCTGGATGGGTAATATGGCAGCACAAAATGACATGTTGTTCTCTTGGATGAAAAGGAGCCTCTGAGTGCCTGGAATCTCCCCAAATGCATAAAAGAATGTTGCCAGCTCAATGATAGCAATTCATGTCTTAAGAGGGGAAAAGGAAAATTTGGCATTGCACTCTACCAGTTGACTTTTTCATTTGAGTTAATTGAGTTAATTTCTGGATTGGACACTTCTAGCTGTTGCTTGTATTTTACAAGAAAGCTGTTATATAGCCATTCAAGCATAATAGGATAATCTGGGATTTAATCCAAAATGGCATTTGGATGCCATATACTGGCACAGCAGTAAGTACCTTGGATGCACATGCAACATAGTTGTATAGGTATGGTATGAAAAAGGGTCTAAGGCTTCCATTGGTTAATGCAGGAGTGGCTCAGCTTTGGATGGTCCCTCGTTAGGTTTAGAGGAGGCAGAAGACTATCAGGGGAAGGGGGATTTGTTTGTCTGTTTGATTTCGATGCAGCATGGGCAAGGCGTTCTGTGCAAATGTATACTTCAGCTATAGCTGCCAAAGAGGCAAATGGATATGTGAAGAGTGAGATTTCTTTTTCAGCAGTGGGAGCAGCTGCACTGGAACAAATCCTATTCTTCTCATCCAAGACCTAATTACCTTGTTTGATTGAAACAGTATCTTTCATGTAAACCATGTAAGAATAGATCAATGGATTAATGGTCTTAAAAGGGATATTCGAGTATTTAGAGTTGGTATTCTATCATCCTGCTAATATTAATACTGTTACCCAATTGTTGATTAGACAAAGAAAAAAGACCCCCTTTTTCCTATTTGATAATACAGTACTTGGTTTGAGGGTTGTTGTTGTTTTCTTCCTCTGCAACATCCATGAGTTGGCCATGGTCATAAGCATGAATATAGGTATTGTGTAATCTGGAATCTTTCTTAGGATTCTGGATCACTCAGGTTCAAAACAATGCTAGTACTGTACCACTAGTGAGCTACAGAATCTTTGAAAAACAGGTGATGATTGCCAATGGATGAGAAAATTCTAGTTAGAACCAGATCCCTCTTCAGGCATTCAGCTGAATGGATGAAAAGCTTTAAACTGGATGGAGAATCGAATGAATTTGGGATTCTGAGGAAATGTAGAGAATGAAGGAGTGATTGGACATGTATTCTGAACAAGGAACTGGAACTAGTGGTCTTTTTTGGCCCTCTCTCTAGGTCTGTATCCTAGAAGCAAGAACTGCACATGTAGCTTTATCTCCCAAGCTCTACTTGCTGAACTGGAATTCTGAAGGAGAGTGGTACAGTACTAGCATTGTTTTGAACCTGAGTGATCCAGAACCCTAAGAAAGAAAGATTCCAGATTACACAATACCCATATTCATGCTTATGCAAGTACTGTACAAGTGCAGCTCTCCTTTGGACCTCCATATGGCTGAATGCATGGAGACTGGGGAGAGAAAGGGCACAAACAACATGCACATTCGATTCTCCATCCAGTTTAAAGCTTTTCGTTCATTCATTCAGCTGAATGCCTGAAGAGGGATCTGGTTCTATCTAGAATTTTCTCATCCATTGGCAATCAAGTTTTCCACCTGTGGTCCAGAGACCTTTAAAGCAGGTGGTCCCTTGTGTAGATCTCAAACTAATTTTTAGACCTCAACATAATTTTTAAAAGTGGAAGAAAGGATATAATCTATTATTTTGCTGTGCACCGCCCAGGGTCCCCGTTGGGGGAGATGGGCGGTAATATAAATTTAATAAAATAAAAATAAATAAATAAAAATAATAATCAAGTCTCACAAGTTCATAATAGTTTATCATCTTGTCAGATTTGTTTAATTTTTGTGATTCTGCATGTGCCATTTGGGGAGGGAAACATGCCTTGTGGCTTATGTGGTAGTCCTTAAAAACTTCTGATGATGATCTAGTGGTCTGCATAAAGAAAAAAGTTGGGCACCACTACTGTAGCTCACATCTGGCTTCTGACCTATGATGTTTGTTTGTTTGTTTATTTTATTGCTTCTTAAAATAAGGACAGAAAAAGGAAAAAAAAACACTAAGTGTGGCTCTCTGTTTTTTCTTGATGATTGCTTTGGATATTGACCTCTGCTTGTCTTTAAATATGTAACTGTTTACAGCCCTCCTGATTTTATGTTTCCTAGATAGTTTTGTGACTTTGTGTAACTCTCTCCGGCCTTGATTACATACTGTGGACAATGCCTTTAATTCTTTGGAATGTTAGTCCTAGAATAGAAGTAGGAATCTGGAGTTGCAGACCAAGATTGATCTGCTTTGTCCCAAACCATTTAGAGAGCACCAGATTATTCTTGCAATAGCATATTTGGAAGTATAATGCTTGGTGTGATATTCAGGCCTGTTCTGAGTTCTTGTGCTCATCTTACAAGGTACAACACAGGGTGTGAGGTGTATTCAGATGGATCTGTTAATTTTAGAACCCTTGGAATAACTCATAGCATTTTAAAGCAGATTTTCCTGAATTAATATCCTCCAGAAGTATTGGTCTACATTTACAGTATCATCATTATCAGCAAATATATGCCATGATGATGTGACTGTGTATTGGTCTGGCTGCCTTCCTTCTATACAGTCTCATGGTGCTTTCAGCATTACAGTCTTGTTTCCAGAAAAATAAGCATAAAAAGGCACTGCTACAAGCATCTAAAGGATACAATAAAGGATGATTTTATTAAATGTATTATCTTCTTCCATCAGTAGGTATAATATTTACATGGATAGGTCTCTTTCACGGCCAATAAGAGCTGAGCACATCAACCTTGGGGAACAAGAAAAGAAAGAAAGAGATAGTGAAAATAAATATTTTGAGATACACATAGAGTAAAGGTAAGGTAAAGGTACCCCCCGCACATTTGTGCAGTCGTGTCCGACTCTAGGGGCCGGTGCTCATCTCCGTTTGTTAGCCAAAGAGCCAGCGTTGTCCGAAGACGCTTCCACGGTCATGTGGCCGCATGACACGCGTGGAACGCTGTTACCTACCCACCGAAGTGGTACCTATTCATCTACTTGCATTTGCATGCTTTCGAATTGCTAGGTTGGCAAGAGCTGGAGCTAGTGCGGGAGCTCACTCTGCACGCAGGGCTAGGGATTCGAACCTCCGAACTTGCAATCTTCCGATCAACAAGCCTGGCGTCTTACCCGCTGAGCCACCACGCCCCTTACACATAGAGTGCAGTTGCATAATTCTCTCTTGTCCAACTTTTAGTACCATTACATTATTCTTTTCTTGGCTTGATTTAGGAATGTTGGATTCCTATACTTTCCTTTCCTTGAGCAACAGCCACTGATTTGCATTCAGTTAAATCTTCATGTCAGTAGCTTAGAGACAAGCTAAAAACAAGGAATATCCAGATATATTTTGTGGTATTTTCTTCAACTTGTTGGTGGGAAATAATCTGACTGGTATTTTAAAGGGCTTTAACTTATTCCCTGTGACGTGAGAAAATCATATGATGTTCTTTGTCATTTCAGTTTAGATAAAGCATTTGATGGAACTGTGTGTATGTCATGTCAATGTTTCCTGGAGGGTTTTTAACTGACCTACTTTCGCTTATTGATGGTTTCCTACCTGGTTCCATTCTGTCATTGAGTACTGCTGATTTATTAAGCTATCTGCTTCAAGGACATTGTAAAACTGCACATAGGGAATAGGACACAACTGTGAAAAGCAAGAATTACTATGTCAGATAATATCCAATTAAAATCCAGCTAGCACAGCAGGAGAAATTGGAACTAGAGTTTATCATTCATGTAACAGAATATATTGAAGCATTAGTTAGATACAAAGTCAGTATGAAGCAGACTCCCCCTTTTCCTCCAGTTACAGGATTATTGCTGTTGTACATTAGAATGAAGGAGACTCTTATGTCATGCTCCAAGGCCGTGTAATGATGAGATCAGGCCAGAGAAGAATGAAACCTGGAGCATAAAGCTGTCTGTTATCAAAGGATTTATCACATGTTTGATTGACAGTGTTTGCTATTTAAACATGAGTATAGGTTGAAAACTTTTTACTTTTTTTTTTACTTTTATATGAGACTGACATGAGATTCAAGGAAGCCATTATGTTCTTGCCACATCTCAGTAATTTTACAGTCCAGGATTGAACTGTGGAAGATAGAAGGATGATTAGAATAAGTAGGGACAATTTAAATATACATTAACTCTGGTGTAACGATGATATGCTTTATATAAAACATTTAATGTGAACTTTTTCTTTTACATTAAGCAGGCTGTGGACCAAGCAGTATAGACTTCCTCTAGCCCCTGCTGAAAAGCATGATATAAGCATTTTCAGACTAAATTAGATGATATACTTTCTATAGGTACTAAATGGAGAAAAACCAAACTGGAGTATATAATGCCCAGGTCTCTTGATCACCAGAAGCTAGAGAAGGAAAAGCCCATCCTGATAAGTCTGTCTCCCTCTGTCTGAAACATCAGACTGATTAGTGGAGAAACACAGTTGGACATGGTAATCCATCTGATGTTATAGGTTTTTCCATTTTCCATCTTTTAGGCAGTGAATATATTTATTTTTCAGTGAATAAGTTTCTTTTTTTCTCTCTCTTCGATTGGTTTCTTTTTCAGACAGGATGTGTTCCTGAAGTGAGGGCATCTCTGCAAAGTTATTGGTCCATAAGTGTAATGGACCAATTTCTCCATGTACATTGCTTTACGTACAGTAGATGCTTGGTAATGGATGTATGGTGTTTAACTAATGCTTAAATCTTAAAGCCTTATCTGTATAAATTATGTCTTTGGAGTGTTTAGTTCTAAGATTATTATAGACATAGGACATATTCACTACTCTTTTCAGGCCATCATACTCAGTAGTTGGGTCTTTCTGTAGACAAACATTTAAAGCTGAAGAAAGACCTTGACACGTATGTTCTCCATCTTTGAATAAATTGATGTGTCTCCTTTCATGTATCTTATTTCACTTGTAGTGTTTAGCAGCTGGATATTTCTGAGAAAGAGTTTTATTAAAAAACACATAGTTGTTTGATTTCAAATCTGAAAACTGAACAGAAGAAAATTCCATTTGGAGCAAAATAAGTAAAATTCTCTCATCCAAGCAATTTCTGTAAAAATTGGTTTACTTTTTTTCTGTCTTCTCTCAGTAAAAAAAAATATGTTTGTCTTACAGAGAAGAAGTTGAAAGAAAACACTCTCAAGTATATGGAAGTGTTAGAAGAAAAACTGCAAAGGTAAAGGCATACTGAGATCTTTCAGATCTTTAGAAAATGTTTTCTGTGCTGTCTGATTCCTGGTTTCAAATGTAGTCTATGTTGTTTATTTATGTGTTTAGTTATCCTGCCCTGGATATAATTCAAGGAATAAGTTTGAATCTTAGATAAGATGCATATCCTGTTTTCACTGGCTGGGGGTTGCAGAGGACTAGGACCTTACAAAGTCTCCAGAGTAGGTGGGCCAGGGATCTTGACTTGCCTTTTTCTCCCTTTTTAATTTTTTATTTGGGTGATGGACTTTACCCCCCCCCCACTCTTATAGATAAACCTCTCAGAAATCTAATGTACTTACTTGATATGATTTTCTACCCCAGTCCACAGAGAATTGCCTTATTAAGTTGCTGAATGTTGATGGTGCAGTCTTGAAGACTCCTAGTTCTGCTTGCAGGCTACTATTGATTGCTCATCCCTTCTATAAGGTGTTTGTGACAACAAACCTCATTTTTATGAATTTTTTTTTGTATCCAGAGAATACTGGATACAAAACAACATGCACCTCCAAATTGGTAGAACGTGGAGAAATCTTAGCTTGCCTCAAATAGCAGGAGCCTCCTTGGGGTAAAACTGGGGTCTCCCGTACATGAGAGATTGTCGATTGGTGGGGCCCAGGAAGAGAGCCTTCTCTGCCATGGCCCCTGCCCTATGGAACACTCTTCCCCCAGAGGTGAGGCAGACCCCACTCTCCTGGCCTTCTGGAAAGGGGTAAAGACCTGGCTCTGCCATCTCACTCAGGGCGGGAGAGGGGGTAATAAATCCTGGGGGTGGTTAGCACCCTAAAGAGGCCCCCATGAATTCATGAATTTAAATTAAGAACTTTTAATATCTCATCTTGGATTTTATATTTTATATTTTACATTTACATTTATATTTATATTTTTATTTAAGAAGTACTGTTTTATTGTATTTTAATCTGCATTTATTTTTTTAGTTTTATTGTAAAACGCCCAGAGTCGTTCTTCAAGTGAGATGGGCGGGGACAAAATTCGAAATATAAATAAATAAATTAAATAAATTTGCTTGCACTTGTGCATACTGGCCAAAATGTGCCAAAATAGACTGGTATTGTCCTTTCCAATAACAGGAAGGCTGCATGTAGGGCTGGTAACAAGGGTGTCCTCAGGAGAGTCAAAAAAGTCAAGGCAGTGGTCATAACCACACCTTTTTTTCTGTGCATTGTGATAATGTAAAAAATGGGTGGGGCTTTGAGCACAGGGTTGTGGCCACTATCTTGACTTTTCTGACCCCCTCACTGCATATACTCCCAGCTGGTAACCTTTTTTAACCTACCAAAAAGTATTATGTAGAAGCATATGTGATGGAAGGAAATTATAGATGAGAATAAATGGAAAGCTTAGCAAATGGTTCAACATTGAGCAGGAAGTAAGACAAGGATATATGATGCCCTTTACTTGTTTAATATATTGATGGATAAATATGTAAAGAATGCTTGTGGTGATGTTGGAGGTGTATTGCTTGGGGACATGAATGCACTTCTTAGGCAGATTATGTTCTGTTGTTGGCTGAGTACCTGAATGATTTGCAGTAAATGTTAAGATATCTTACATGATGCAGGGAGGAGAATGAATCTGAAAAGTAATGTGTTAAAGACCAGGATAGTTCATCTATTTTTAGGTCTTTGATTTTCTGGAGGCACTGTAGAGTGCAAATACTCTACCAACTCACCACTACAGTGCCTCCAGAAAATCAAAGACCTAAAAATAGATGAAGATGAAATTATGGTGTCATTTGATGTCACTGCACTCTTTACATCCATAGACCAAGCACTAGTGATTGAATCCATGGCAGCAGTTCTACGTAACACATCTGACCTAACTAGGTACACCAAGATCAAAATACCCAGAATCATGGACCTCATCAACCTCTGCCTCACCACCTACTTTCAGTTTGATGGACAAATATACCAACAAATCAAAGGAACACCTATGGGATCACCACTCTCAGGACTCATAGCAGAGATAGTAATGCAATGTTTAGAAAGGATAGCACTCTCACGCATACAACTCAAAGTATGGATCTGGTATGTAGATGACACCTTCATCATAATAAAAAAGGATCAACTGGAGGAAACACATGAAACCATCAACAACATCTTCAAAGGGATAAAATTCACAAAGGAAGAAGAAAACAACAACACACTACCCTTCTTGGACATCCTCATCAGTAGAGGAAATGATGGCATTTTAGAAACACAAGTCTACTGGAAATCTACCCACACTAACCAAGTGCTCCACTACCAAAGCAATAACCCAACCTTCCACAAGAGGAATAGTGTAAGAACACTATTCAGACGAGCACAAACGCACTGCAGCAACCCAGAACACCAGAAAAAGGAAATAGACCACTTATATAGCATCTTCCAGCAAAATGGATACCCACGCAACTTTATCAAAAAGTGCCTGACCACTCAACCTACCACAGCAAAACCAACAGAAGCTATGAAAAGGATTACACTGCCATACATCAGAAACATCTCAGAAACTACTAATAGACTGTTACATCCACACAGCATCACCGTAGCACACAAACCAACCAAAACCCTTCAGAACATCGTAAGTAAACCAAAAGACCCAGTAGCCCAAGATGAAAAAACAGGAGTTATCTACAACATACAGTGTAAGGACTGTAACAGTCACTATGTAGGAGAGATGGGCAGAAGACTAGCATAACACATCCATGAACACCAACTAGCAGCCAGAAGACACGATGAAAACTCCTTAATCTCACAACACATGGACAGACTTAACCATACTTTCAACTGGGAAACTGTGAGCATCTTAAACCAAGCCAAATCCAAAAATGCTAGAGAATTCCTGGAAGCTTGGCACTCAGACAAAGCAGCCATCAACAGACACATAGAGGTAAACAACATTTACATACCATTCATAAGAGACAGTAGAAAAGCCAGAAGACCAGAACACCTCCTTGCCAGCAATCAACAACCATAGGCAAAGTTTAACACCAAGATTAGCACCAGAGGAGCAATCAAACAACACAATAGACCCTAATCAAGGAACTATTAACTCAGTCAATCAACCAAGCAGCACACAACAACCCAATCAAGGTACTACCAAGGAGAGTACAACACCCCCACCAACACAGGCAGGACAAGCCAGGGTATATAAACAGAGAGCAAGTTCCACTCCCTTTTCGCACTGAAGATGTTGCCTAGCCTGGCAATGAAACGTCTGCAAGAAAACAACAAGGCTCAGAGAGCACCATGGACTCCACAGTTCAACCCTGAGCTACAAATATTCTCTTTGATTGTATATTTATGTTACCTGAGGGACCGTCTCATCCCTATCACATCAACCCATCCCACCCGGTCCTGCAGAGAGGGCATGCTATGAGCCCCTTCTGTAAGAGAGTTCCATCTGACGGGGTCCAGGAGATGTGCCTTCTCTGCAGTAGCCCCCACCCTTTGGAATATTCTTCCCCCTGAAATAAGATCGGCCCCCTCTCTCCTGGACTTTAGAAAAAATCTAAAGACCTGGTTTTGCCACCATGCTTCGGGAGGGGAGGGGAATAGCCAGTCTTGGGGTTGGCTGGTTGCTTAGATCTACTTTGACCAACCTTTCCGACCTATGGGATAGTAAGAACTACCATTACTTGGATCAAATTGTATTAGATATTTTTATTGAATTTTTTGTAGTATTTATGTTTTTTATTGATTTTAAACCTTTGTTGTGAACCGCCCAGGGTCCCTCCTTGCAGGGGAGATGGGCAGGATATAAATATGATTGATTGATTGATTGATTGATAGATAGATAGATAGATAGATAGATAAATAAATAAATAAATATGTTATGAACACTATATATGGTATGAGCTTGTCATCCCTTTCAGTACATTTAAGAACATTGTAGGTTCACCAGATGTTCTTACCTACTTATTTTCAATTTTCATTTGGCATTCATTTAATTTAGAGAGGTTTGAAGAAAGTTTGATTACTTAGAAATGCTCCTGTCACCATGGGGAATGGCCTGCAAGGCATTTTCCTTGCATAATTAGAGAGCCAGTCAATTGTTTCAGTAGCAAGATGAGAAAAAGATGTGTAGAAATTATTCTGATCCACCACAGCTTCAAAGAGGCAGCCTATCTCTTAGAATTAATCTATTCCAGTTACTGATCTGTAGTTGTTGATGAAATTCTGGAGTTGGTGAGTCTCCATTTAACACCATATGAAAACTTACTTGTCAGGATAAGTGCTCTTCTGTCAGGCCCAGGGGAAAAGCTTCAGCTTCCAATAATTTTACCATTCTATGTGAACATTTAGTACTGTCATACTGTCCCTATATAGTGTAGGATCCAAAGATGATGTGAAAGAGTTCAACCTCCCTGCTTTCTAGAAGGATCATGCTGAGAAGTGAATTGCTTGATAAGTGAGAGCTTGAAATGCCTTGTTTACTCTTTGGCAAAGAACCAGATGTGGACTAACACATTTTTTTCTGGGCCAAGGGCCATACTTAACCTCTGTGTTGCATGCTAGGGACTGCATACTAAAAGTAATGGGTGGGCCCAGGATGAAATCTAAATTTCATTTCATTTCATTTACATATAATTAAAAACAAGCAAAGTTAATATGGCCCCTGTCTTATATTTCATAATGTTCCTCTTCTGACACATTCAAGGACATTCAGTACTATAGAGGGAGGCCCTGTGGCCTCAGGTTGTGCAGCTCTGGATTAAAAAGTATCTATTTAACTTGAAATACTGGAAAATCCTCTATATCTGCTCCCAGTTAGCCTTTTTTTCTGCATCTTTCAGCTGAATTTTTCCACGGTTCATTGTATCATGTCATCAAATAATTTCCTGTTAAATTCTCAAGAACTTTGAAGATCAAGAAGAATTCTAGTCTTTATATCCCACAAATATAGAAAGCAAGAAAAGAAAATTATTATTTAATCCTTATTCAGATAACAGCTTGTTTCCTCTATTTCATTTTTGGAACTCCCATGGAGATTAATCTTCTGGCTTTGAAGAGCTCTGTTCCTTCCCTCAAGGCTTTGGTTGCCTCTTAAATGGCTTATCTCTTGATGTTGTGTTTCCTTTATAACAGGATTATCTAGGTATTTACATTTTTAAAAGGTTCCTCATATGGATAGTTTGTTTTTAGAAAAGGGAAGGTTGTTGTGCTGGTTTCTCTATACCAAATATATAGTATATCTTACCTCACTCTGAAGTAACCAAAGGACATCTGACTATCTTATAACTGGTACATTAAATAAAGGTTGCTGGAAAGTAATAGAGCAATCTGAAGGAAGACAAATCTGGAAACAATGATGGTTTGTAAGAATAGAGAGGTATGGAAAAGTATAGTGAATGATATTGCTATAAACTAGATTTAGCTATATTTCCTTTTCTTTTTCTTATGTCATATTTTTAATTTCTTTGGTTTACTATTTCTTATTCCTTTTCTGAGCTCTGCATAATATTGCTTACCTTGAAATCTGTAATGTGTTTGTGTTTGTGTGTGTGTGTGTGTGTGTGTGTGTACATATCTGAATATTAATGCTTTAAATAGGTCAACACAATGCTGGCACCTAAGATGGAAACTCTAGGTTTATTCAACATTCTGTAGAAGCTCCCATTCAGTTTAGTTTGGTTCCATTCTTTATTACAGTAACTGATTAAGACAGAGCTTTCTAAACTGTGTGTCGGGACACGTTAGTGTGTCGGCTGCAGTGTCTGGGTGTGTCGCGGCTGCTGCTGCCTCTGAGCCCTGCCAGGATTCCATGCAGGTCCTAGTGCCTGCCTTGTGCCTTGCTGCCTCCAAACCTGCTGTGATTCCACGCAGGTCCTAGTGCCTGCCTTGTGCCCTGCTGTAAGAGTGTGTCGCGAAATGATGCATGTCTAAAAAGTGTGTCACCAACATGAAAAGTTTGGAAAGCCCTGATCTAGTACCTCAAAAATGTTGCCTAGAAAACCACATGGATTGTCAATGTAGTCACCAGGATTCAAGTGTGACTCAAAAGGAGAGAAAGAGAGAGAGAAAGAGAGAAAGAGAGAAAGAGAGAGAGAGCGAGCGAGCGAGAGAGAGAGAGAGAGAGAGAGAGAGAGAGAGAGAGAGCTACCTCTTAGAATTGGGAATCTCTGTAAAATGGGGATCTCTGTAAAATCACAATAAATTTGGCATGAGCTGATAATTCCACTGTTCTAGCTCTACAAGGAGTGATAATGTTAGCACATGGATTTTCCTTAAAAATGGAGTCAAAAGTTGGCTGGAAGTCTATGAATGCTGTAATTATGATCGCACAGAAGAGATGGGGGTGTTTTTGTGCATAAAGGCCATAAAAATACTCTTCCCAGATAGTTTATGGAATGGCACTCAGGTTGAGTAGGTACCAAATCCACTCTAGCAAGCATCTCCCACTGTAACTCAGTAGCATCCTGTCATGGGCTCTCTGGCGGGATGGCACAGAGCACAGTCAGGAGGGGAATTTTGTCTCCCTTTGGGGTAGGAGAGAATTTATTAGGATAGCATAAATGAAGATTTGCTTTTTAAACAACACTGAAGATATATCGGTTTATTTTATTTCTGTAACTAGGCTTTTATTTTTATATACTTATGTCTTATTTCTGTCCCTCTCATTCCTTGTCTGTTTCTATATTTAAGTCTTTCCTTATCTCTATACTTGTTTTTTAGTTTTTAGTTCTATATCTGTGCTTTACTTAAATCTTATTTCTGTATCGCTTATTTTTATTTCCTATTTCTATGTACTTGTTATTTTTAATGTATACATCTGTGAATTTCTCTGTGTTATTTCTAGGTCTTATTTCAGAGTTATACTCCTTCTCCTCTTTTTTCCTTCCACTTTCTTTATCTTTGCAGGCAGTTCTGAATTGTTCACACGTGTGCTAATCATCAAAGTATAGCTGGCTCTGGCCTTGGTCTCTCTCCTAGCAGTAGATTGCAGAGAAAACCCAAGTCTTCTCCCTGTGCTGTCTTAAATGCCCTTCTCTCAGTTGCCCTGGTTTCTTGGGCTGGAGGTTTCCAAAGTGAGTGGGTCAGCCTCGGGTGCCTTCAGCTTAAGTTGCCACTGGGACCTTTGTGTCCCCTAATTTGTTGCTGGAGCATGGGGCTGCTACTAGCTCTTCATTGGTTTTATTGTTGCTGATAGGCTCTACTTTTACCTTGGTTCTGCCACTGTCCCTGGTCTGGCCTCTGCTCCATCTCCACTATTCTTGAAGATATCACTATCACTTGGCTCCGGCACCTTGCTGCTCCCAACTCTTTGGCATCTTTGGCTGGCCTCCTACATGCCAACTCACCCTTGCCAAGCCTTCTTCTCTGGCTCATGTGCATTCATCATATTAACATTTTTCATGGGTCTTTGGTGTCTTTGGTTGCCCTGCTGATTCCATTGTTAATGCTCATCTGTCTTTGACACATCCAGATCACCTGTCTGGAAGAACTTCTTTTAAAGTTAGTAGAGGTAGACTCCTCCATCTTTGGTCAGTCTGAAGACCTGGAATTGAGAGGAGGGATAGGAGAGGCTTGCAATAGCTGCTATGGGGCTTTCTTTCTATGCACTCAAAGGGTCCTAAGCATTTACTACACTTCATTAGGATGGCACCTTGGTAATTTGATGAATAATGATCAGATTTCCATTTTGATCAGGAAAACTATACCAGGAATGAAGGGAAAACAGTCATTTTTCTGTGTCTATGACAGGGAAATATTTACTACAATATTTACTAAGTGTCTGAAAATGATGGTATTGTTATTTTAATTTTTTTTGAAATACTAATATTACATTTGTTCATACATTATTTCTGATATATGATAATTGCAAATTGTCCTGTAAGAGGTTTTCCCTGAAAATCAGATTTAAAAATTCCAAATAGGGTGCTCTCTGAATATTTGTTGTTGTTGTTTATTTGTTCAGTCTCTTCCATGACTTCATGGACCAGCCCACGCCAGAGCTTCCTGTCGTCTGTCACCATCCCCAGCTCTCCCATGGTCGAGTCCGTCACCTCCAGAATATCATCCATCCATCTTGCCCTTGGTTGGCCCTTCTTCCTTTTGCCTTCCACTTTCCTTAGCATCAGCATCTTCTCCAGGGTATCCTGTCTTCTCATTATGTGGCCAAAGTACTTCAGTTTTAATATCATTCCCTCAAGTGAGCAGTCTGGCTTTATGATATATCTGAATATATCTGAATATCTGAATATGCTTACATGATATCTGGAACCACTAATAAAATGTTTAGATTTTTTAAAAATGTCCATGATGGATCCCCAAATCCAGGCCTATAGTGGCCAAAGGCTTGATATTCAATGAATATATGAAGAATGGTGCTTTGTTTTATATTCTAAGGGGTCTAGTGGTTAAGCCAATGGGCTAGAAACCAGGAAACTGTGAGTTCTAGTCCCGCCTTAGGCATGAAAGCCGGCTGGGTGACCTTGGGCCAGTCACTCTCTCTCAGCCCAACTCACCTCACAGGGTTGTTGTTGTGGGGAAAATAGGAGGAGGAAGGAGTATTAGGTATGTTCGCCACCTTGAGTTATTTATAAAAATAATAAAGGCGGGATAGAAAATTTTAAAAAATGCAATGTGCCTAAGTCCAAATCAATTTCATACTACAATTTGTGTGGTTATAATGTTCAAATGAGTCTTTATGAGGAGTTTGCTTGAAAGTGGATACACAATATTGTATTGTGGAAGATGCTGCCTTTTCTGTACCAAGGTTTACATTGCAAACAAGGTTTACATTGCTGAGTGTTGTTATTAACTGCTAACTCTTAAACACTTATTTTTATCCTGTCTGGATGTGTGGTGAGCTTAGGATAATAAAACATGTTATTATTACATATAGTTCTATTTTTTTTCTTTTTGCCATTTTCTCCTCTCCATTTTGCTGGTGGCCAGCCAGCCTTGTTCTGTTGCCTGTCCTGAGTCTTTAGAACAGAGGGATAAAGCTGCTAATTCAGGGCTTTCCAAAGTGCCGCCGCTGGCGACACACCAGCGGCGGCGGGTGCGTGCACGGCGGTGGCGCGGGAGGGCGTGTGGCGGCGCGCGCATGCACGGTGGCAGCGGCAGCCTCCGCTAAAACGCGGAACCACTGATTCGGCGCCGCTGCTGCAGCCGCCGTGCACGCCCGCGCCGCCGCTTCCGGGTGGTGTGGCGACACACCACGCTGTGTGTGGCGACACACTTTTGTGTCGCGACACACAGTTTGGAAAGCTCTGTTCTAATTAATAAGTGATTTACAGTACTTAACTATTTGTTCAGCTCTGTTGCACCCTCTTTTTTCAAGCTATTTACAAATTACAGCATATCAGTTCAATAATAATGATAATGATGATTATATCTCAGTCATTTCTTCTTACTGAAAGACTCCAGCAATTGTATTTATCACATGCTGTAATGGCATTCCGCGGTATCTCATGGACCAGACAGTGATGGATTCTAAATCCCTTATCGCTGCTCCTTCAGGGTCCAAACTACTTTTTATTTGTATCAGTCAAAATAAATACCACATTTTTTTGAGTGGAAAACATTTAATGTGGTTAGGTGATTATCCTAAATCTCAAAAAGATTATTTCCACTCAGTGAAAAAGGAGAGGGGGTGGAGAAAACATAGGAGGAAGGAAGCCAGCATAGATGGGGAGGACTGGGGTATTTAGTAGTCCTTCTTAATTCCCCATTAGAAATCATATAATTATGTAGTGGGATGACATAACCAGTGAAAGTGCATAAAAAATATTCCACAGCTCTTCTTCCTCAGAATATGGAAAGAGAGAAAATAAACGAAAAAGGTTCTCGTAGGCACCAATATTTTTCCTATACGGAAGTTTTGCTATTGAGAATGATGCAGTATTTTCAGCTTTGAAAATGAATATAAAACCTCCCTCTTTTAATTAGTTTCTTTACAATTTGTCTTTGTTATTTCTCTTCAGCTACAGTATATCTTCATTTAATTTACCAGTGTACTTACCAGTTCCTCAACAATAGCATAACTCTGTTGAGTTTGGAAGCAGGATATTGTGTACAAGGGCACTTTGTAGGATCTAACAGGGGTGTATCTTGCATTCATGTTTGGGAAATGAACATTAATTTAGTTTTCAGAGTATTTTTGCTCCATTTTTATACAATCAAGGCTGTAGCTGTGGCTGTGGCTAAAATAGCTGAAAAGTTTGAACATACAAAACCTCACATTCTAGATCTGCCATCAGGTAGCTGACTCAAAAAAGACATTTGCTTAGGCTTATAGGGAACTCCAACAAGTTGACCACAGAGGGATATCTCAACGGTCAGCATTCATTTATTTCTATTATATTTATTTACTATATTATTATATTTCC
Organism: Charina bottae; assembly: GCA_023362775.1. Taxonomy (NCBI): domain Eukaryota; kingdom Metazoa; phylum Chordata; class Lepidosauria; order Squamata; family Charinaidae; genus Charina; species Charina bottae. The sequence continues at coordinate 32,178,744 of JALMGJ010000001.1, forward strand.
ATGTTTCCGAAAGACTGATGGCAGTATTTAATTTCTTGGGCTTCGTAAGACAAAGTTGGCTAAATCAGGAACTGCCCAGTTTGGTTTCTCTCGTGTGTGTGTGTGTGTGTGTGTGTGTGTGTGTGTGTGAGGGTGTGTGTGTGTGAGGGTGAGGGAGGGAGGGAGAGAGAGAAAACAAAAACCCCAAAGCTGTTAGTCTTATCAATTGCCACCTTTTCCAATCTGTGACTTACCACCAGTTTTAGCTGTCTAAGTTCACCCTCTTGAAAAGAATATGTAGCCCCCCAAAGTAGAAATGGGACATGTTTTCTCCAGCAGACTGGTATGAGTCTTGCATGTATACACCTGGTGGAGTTGGAGATTGTAGAGCAGGCTGTCCTCCTTTTCAGGGGCCCAGGGCCCAACTGACCTTGGAGAGGCATGCTGGGGACCACATTCCAAAACGTGAGGGGGACCAGAACAAAGAATTGATAGAACCTAGGCAAAAACTAAATTACTTTGAATTAAAATTAGATTAACTGAGGACACTTAGTTTAATTACTCCCAATGTATTTAAGAATTTCCCCCTTCTTTCCCAATAAATATTCCAGGTCATTAGCAACTTTGGGAAGGACTCTGGATACTGTCCCCAAGACGGCAACTTGTACTGGAGCAAGAAGGGGCCACTTTCTCGGGCCAAAAGTTGCATTGGGGCCTTTGCAGGGGTGTCTGCGGGGTGGGTGTGGGGAGGCAGAGGGGGAAAATAATGTGAAAGCCTTGACAGTGCCGTTGAAGCCTCACCCCTTTCTATGTGTGATATGAGGCATCAATTGCATGGTCACAACTGACATCTTCGGCAGATGCCCCTGGGCATACCAGGTGTTGCATACTTTAAAAAAAATGGATAGGCCCAGGATTTTATTTATATTTAATTCAACCTAAAGGCAATTAACATGATTACTCTTCAGCTTTATATTTAATAATTCCTTACTTAAGGAATAATAATTATTAATAATTATATAATAATTAATAATTAATAATATAACAACAATAATTAATAATGTAATAGTAATTAATAATTAATACAATAATCGTTAAGGAAGGAATTATTTAGTACAAAGCTGAAGAGTAATCCTTTTTTTATTTATTTAATTTTTATCCCGCCTTTATTATTTTTATAAATAAGGCAGCAAACATACCTAATACTCCTTCCTCCTCCTATTTTCCCCACAACAGCAACCCTGTGAGGTGAGTTGGGCTGAGAGAGAGTGACTGGCCCAAGGTCACCCAGCCGGTTTTCATGCCTAAGGCGGGACTAGAACTCTCAGTCTCCTGGTTTCCCATTGGTCCTTCCTAGGGCTGAGAGAGTGACTGGCCCAAGGTCACCCAGCCGGCTTTCATGCCTAAGGCGGGACTAGAACTCTCAGTCTCCTGGTTTCCCATTGGTCCTTCCTAGGGCTGAGAGAGTGACTGGCCCAAGGTCACCCAGCTGGCTTTCATGCCTAAGGCGGGACTAGAACTCTCAGTCTCCTGGTTTCTAGCCCGTTGCCTTAACCACTAGACCAAACTGGCTTTAATAATTCCTTCCTTAAGGATAATAATTCCTTAAAAGTTACCATTTGGTAACAAGTTTGGGATGTCTGTGGCAGCTGCACATAAGAGACTCAAGCGCTGTGTCCGGCTGAGTGTCTTTAGTTGTCCACCTCTGTCACTTCTAAGAGGGTAGGGATACAGGATTCCTGTTTAGGAAGACAGCTGTAGAAATGTTTTTGCCTCCATTCTTTGAAATTATACTGAAAAATGAATTACAATTGTATCAACAGGAAGGAGACAGGCAAGAAAGGCAGACATGAGCTTTCCTTTCTAGACCTTGGGAGATCTGACTGCTTTTCCATAATCATTCTCCCCTCTGAGAAAAGCAGGTGGATAGGTGTGAAATAACCCCCTGCCCCCCAATTCTGGCAGGCTTCACTGCAGGATTTGGCAGGGAGAGGAGCAACACAAGGTCCAATCTTTTTTTTTTAAATGCCTTTGATATTTTTCTCCCCAAGTCCCAAATTAATAAGTGCTGGAGTAGCATCATTGATTAGCTGGAAAATAAAGAAACTGCACTAAACCATTTCAGAGCCAGAGATTCTATAACTCTTATATATATTCTTCACAAAGCTTCAAGTTTTCTTTATCAGCATAAGAAATAGGTCAGATTGTTGGACTCTTTGCCCTTGACAGGTCCCTTTGAAGTTTATGAAGTAGCAAAACACAGCCACCCAGTTCTTATTTTACTCTTTGATTAAAAACTGATCCAAGGTTACCTTTACCCTTCCAGGCTATTGAACTGAGCTTGGATCTCCTGTTTTTTTTTTTTTTAATCTTCTAAGAAATACTGTTTCCTTAAGACATTTGGGATGCATGGTTCTTAAAATATATTTCAAAAAAATCCAAAGAGTTGCATCTGGTGTATCCTCTTCTTACAGGAGAGATGCCCCACAACACAATATTCCTGATGGTAAAAATATTTTGAAGGAATGCACAATTGGGAATTTAAAAGCGACAGAGAGGAAGTTTTTGCATATGGCTGAGATAGCCGCCCAGAGTCCCCCTTTTGGGGGAGATGGGCGGTGATATAAATGTGAATGATTGATGGATGAATGAATGAATGAATGAATGAATGAATGAATGAATGAATGATACAAGTCATCAAGCACATCCAGTTCCAAAGTAGAGAAGCAGAGTGCCCAGAACCCTTCAATTGTTGCTGACTATAAGTCTCAGCATCTCTGGCAACTGTGACTATTGCTGAGGGATGTCCTAGATGAAATGGATTATCTGGATCCTTGTCAGTTGGGGTCCAGGACTGGGCATAGGATGAAGACAGCTTTGGTCACACTGGTGGAGGACCTTTATAAGGAGCTGGATGGAGGTCCTTTTAGACTTTCGGTAGGCTTCAATAGCATTAAGCATGTCATCCTTCTGGTTGGTTAGGGATTGGGGGTACTGTTTTGCAGCAGTTCTTTTCCTTCCTCAATGGCCAGTTCCAATCAGTGGTGGACTCGGTGCCTGCTCCTCTGTGGAGAGTGGCAAGCATTGATCCTCTCCCCCTACTGTTTAGCATCTACATGAAACCGCTGGCTGAGATCATTCATTGATTCAAGATTCAATACCATCAGTATGCTGATGATACTCAGCATTACATCTCTATCCTAGGCCAGGCTGGTGAGGCTCCTGGTGTTTGGGAGCCTGAAATTGAATCATATCAGGATGGAGTTACTGTTTGTCCATCAGGATACTTGGGCAGCTCCAGTGTGTCTCTTGGTGGAGAAGCACTACTGCAGAAGGAGCACATCTGTGACTTGGTGGTCTTCCTGGACTTGTGGCTTCTGCTTGAACAGCAGGTGGAAGTCATGGCTAGGGGCGGGGGGGTTGCCCAGCTTTGGCTGATGCACCAGTTGTGGTCCTACTTGGAATAAGAGAACCTTGGTACAGTGACTCATGTCCTCATCACTACTCACCTAGATTACTGCAATGTGCTCCGCACTCTGTTGTTGTTCAGTCGTTTAGTCGTGTCCGACTCTTTGTGACCTCATGGACCATAGCACGCCAGGCCTTCCTGTCCTCCACTGCCTCCCGGAGTTTACTCAAATTCATGTTCATTACATCGGTGATGCTATCTAACCATCTCATCCTCTGCCGTCCCCTTCTTCTTTTGCCTTCAGTCTTTCCCAGCATCAGGGTCTTTTCCAGTGAGTCCTCTCTTCGCATTAGGTGGCCAAAATATTTGAGCTTCAGCTTCAGTATCTGTCCTTCCAATGAGCAGTCAGGGTTGATTTCCTTTAGGATTGACTGATTTGACCTCCTTGCAGTCCAAGGGACTCTCAGGAGTCTTCTCCAGCACCACAGTTCGAAAGCATCAATTCTTCGGCGCTCAGCCTTCCTTATGGTCCAATTCTCACAGCCATACATTACTACTGGGAAAACCATAGCTTTAATTATACGGACCTTTGTCAGCAAGGTGATGTCTCTGCTTTTTAATATGCTGTCTAGGTTTGCCATAGCTTTCCTCCCAAGGAGCAAGCGTCTTTTAATTTCATGGCTGCAGTCACCGTCTGCGGTGATCTTGGAGCCCAAGAAAATAAAATCTGTCACTGCTTCCATTTCTTCCCCTTCTATTTGCCAGGAAGTGATGGAACCAGATGCCATGATCTGAGTTTTTTTAATGTTGAGTTTCAAGCCAGCTTTTGCACTCTCCTCTTTCACCCTCATCAAGAGGCTCTTTAGTTCCTCTTCACTTTCTGCCATTAGGGTGGTATCGTCTGCATATCTGAGGTTGTTGATATTTCTCCCGGCAATCTTAACTCCAGCTTGTGATTCATCCAGCCCGGCATTTCTCATGATGTGCTCCGCACTAGAACTCTGGTTAGTTCCAACTTTGGCTGCCTTCTAAAAGCAGTTGAAAACACAGCTCTCCCAGAGGGCATCCGGGACTTGATGCCTGTTTTTTGGATTCTTTGTTTTTTGTATGATTTTAACTGGACTGTGGATGTTTTAATGATTTATGTATTTCTGTAAAACTGCCGAGAGTCTTGTGGGATTGCCCCAGGGTATAAATGTAATAAAAAAAAAACATCCCTGCACTGATGTGAAGCCCTCAACATTTTCACATCTGAATATCTGAATCTCAGGAACCCAATAGTATGAGATAGAGCTCCTTGTGCTTCTGTGAAATTGAAAAAGATTGCCTCAGTAGAACTCCAGTAAAACAATGTTATGAAAATGTTTTGATTTAATTGTTCTCTACCCCTAACAAATTCCATCTCTTACAAAGTTCATCTCCTGTCAAAAAATGTATTTGTAGCCAGAAATTTGTTGGTGAGGAAAAAGTGAAGCACATTCCTCGATGCTGATAGTAAATGCATGGTCTCAGTGCTACTCTGGTTTAAGCTGAAAGGATATCATATCATACCAGGCACAAGAATAGGGATGGGCGTTCTGATTGCCATATGCAGCTTCCTCCAAATATGTTTTGTAGTCTGTTTTAAAAACCAAAAGAAAAATTCCACAAAAGAAAAAAGGGAGAATTTTAGCCATGCTCTTCAAGTACTGTCAATGCCTCCCCCCAAGCCTTCTGAGCCCCCATTTTTTCTTCATATACAAAAGGAGATAGTAGCACATTTGGGAAAACCTCATGATTTGTGTAAGATTTATTTATTTATGAATAAACTTGAGAACCAACTACTCTTGGAGGCAACCTAAAACATCCAAATGAGGAGTAAGCATAGTCTGTGACCATAGAAGAATGAGCATATGTTTGGAAGAGGGAAAATGGTAGCAAGGATTGATCTAATGGAATGGAAGTATTCTTGGGAATGAAAATAGCTGGCTGTGGATGGGACCACTTGTAATTTCTATGATTTATGTTTCTGAAAGGGCTAGAACAGTTCAATACTTTCTCTATATTGTACATTAGATAATATCCTTTAAAAATGATATAGTATATCAAATGAACCAATTAGAATGTAAGCTCTTAACAAGATGCCTTGCTGATTTCCTTATAGATTAGTTAATTTCCTGCCTTTGACAATTCCCGCTCTGCAAGCTTATCTTTGTCACCTTAGAAAGAAATTAAAGAAGAAACAATCAACTATAGCAGCCTCTCATTTTAAGTTTCCCATGGAGATAATTTAACTATAACACACTGATGTTGAACATTGATAGGAAAATGACAGCCTGTGATTAAAGTTGTGTCCTAGATGAAATAAATGTCTGGCAGATAAAAAGAATACACCCCCCCCCCTCAGAGAGAGAGAGAGAAACAGTGCTTAATTCCAATCCTTAACTCTTGCTGAAATGCTTTTTATGACTGTTATTGCCCTGTATTATGTGGTATGTTGTTTTTAATAACCATAATCAAACATCCATTATTGGATTCAGCAGCAGAAAAATTGCTCTCCCCTTCATTTTCTTGAACAGCTTCCCAAAGTAACAAGAATGGTTACATAATCTGTACCCTCTCATAAAATCCAAGGAACTGCTCTGCCCTCAAGATATTGATGTCAGCTTTTTTTCACTCTCAACTCTTTTGAGGGAAAGAAAGACTTCTGTGAGGCTATTTTTAGATTTCAATTTAGATTTCAGTACTTCTGTATTGTGCAGCCTAGGTTCAGAAACAGCTTTTTTATGATCAGCCAGGAAACTGCAGATTCTAACTGCTGTTGATGTGTTTAACTTTTAGCAGAGAGAAAACATATAATCAGTCATTGAGAAGCAACTCTGCAGTGTGTGATTTGAAAGCAAAAGGAGAAATCTGTTTTCATGATAAATTATTGCATTTCAGTTTGTTGGAATTTCCTCATGTTTATGGCACACTATCATCCTGAGTGTGGTAGTGCTTCCAAGATTGACGCGGTATTTGATAGCCCTTCCCATTATTTTTAATGAAAAGGTCATCTCAGTCCAAGTCTCTTTGGAAGAGTTATATGAAAGCTGTTCTTGGTGGAACAGTTCCATAGTAATATTGGGCCAACAGAGAAGCTGCAAGAAACCATGTTAGCAGGGTCTAATGCCTGTAGTCATCCTCTGTTGGAAGAAGCAGCGATAGGTATATTAGCAAAGTTCTTGTAGACATGTTTCCCAAATATTTCCTCATGCATGGCTTTCTGGAATTTGTGAAAACCTTCCTTTTTAGGAAAGCCTTCAGTGGCTGTTGTGGGTCTTCCGGACTGTGTGGCCGTGTTCTGGAAGTTGTGGTTCCTAACGTTTCGCCAGCATCTGTGGCCGGCACCTTCAGAGGGTAGGAGCACAGACAGAAACGCTCTTTCTGTGCCCAGGTAGAGTGGCAATGTTTGTTTTAGAAAACAAACATTGCCACTCTACCTGGGCACAGAAAGAGCGCTTCTGTCTGTGCTCCTACCCTCTGAAGGTGCCGGCCACAGATGCTGGCAAAACGTTAGGAACCACAACTTCCAGAACACGGCCACACAGCCCGGAAGACCCACAACAGCCATCGAAGTCCGGCCATGAAAGCCTTCGACAATACACTTCAGTGTTCAGTTCTGCTGAAGTTTTTATTTCCCTGCTGCTTTGATATTTTAAGTATCTGTATCAACGCTGAACTGTTTCCATGCTGTTTTGGATTTTTTCATTAGTAAGTTTAATTGTGAACTAAGTTACCTAGAACTCTAGGACAAAGTAGTATATAAATGTTTCAAATAAAATGAATGCATATATACCTAGAACATAAAGTCCTACTTTTTGGTGCCTGCACAGACTAACCAAGTATATATTAATTTTATCAGGCCTTAAGAAATAATAGGATCCCCAATTCCACTAATACAACCTCCGCACTTTCCTTTTTAAAATTATGGAGCACACTGAGAAAACTCTAGTTCTATAAGGTAGAAGGTACCCCCCGCACATTTGTGCAGTCGTGTCCGACTCTAGGGGCCGGTGCTCATCTCCGTTTGTTAGCCAAAGAGCCAGCGTTGTCCAAAGACGCTTCCACGGTCATGTGGCTGCATGACACGCGCGGAACGTTGTTACCTACCCACCAAAGTGGTACCTATTAATCTACTTGCATTTGCATGCTTTTGAATTGCTAGGTTGGCAAGAGCTGGAGCTAGTGCAAGAGCTCACTCTGCACACAGGGCTAGGGATTCAAACCTCCTAACTTGCAATCTTCCGATCAACAAGCCTGGTGTCTTACCCGCTGAGCCACCACGCCCCTGGTGAGCCAGGGCGTCTTACCCGCTGAGCCACCACGCCGCCTTCAGCAACAAAAACTCAATTCTGGTCTCTCATAGATATCAGTTATACACCTGTTCGAAGCTCCAGTTAGAACCCTCTGCTTATAGCAGAGCTTTCCAAAATGTGTGTCGGGACACGTTAGTGTGTCGGCTGCAGTGTCTGGGTGTGTCGCAGCTGCTGCTGCTGCCTCTGAGCCCTGCCAGGATTCTGCGTAGGTCCTAGTGCCTGCCTTGTGCCTTGCTGCCTCCAAACCTGCCCTGCCAGGATTCCACACAGGTCCTAGTGCCTGCCTTGTGCCTTGCTGCCTCCAAACCTGCCCTGCCAGGATTCCGCGCAGGTCCTAGTGCCTGCCTTGTGCCTGGCTGCCTCCAAACCTGCTGTGATTCCGCGCAGGTCCTAGTGCCTGCCGTGTGCCCTGCTGTAAGAGTGTGTCACAAAATGATGCCCTGCTGTAAGAGTGTGTCGCGAAATGATGCATGTCTAAAAGTTATACCATCTATAAGTTATACCAGTTTCCAAATTAAAAAAAAAAACTTTCAAAACCTAAATTGAATTTGATCAACTCAGAAATAAGCCAGCCTTTCCTGTTAACTGCAGGAAGGAAGGACAGAATTCTAATTTTCTATTAAAATCCAAAGAAGCTAGGGAAACATATCTTCCCCCCAAAATATTTAGTTCACATTTTAATGCAAACATAACTAATTTCACGTGGTTGAATCTTGAATCAATTCAGCAACAAAAACTCAATTCTGGTCTCTCATAGATATCAGTTATACACCTGTTCGAAGCTCCAGTTAGAACCCTCTGCTTATAGCAGAGCTTTCCAAACTGTGTGTCGGGACACGTTAGTGTGTCGGCTGCAGTGTCTGGGTGTGTCGCGGCTGCTGCTGCTGCCTCTGAGCCCTGCCAGGATTCCACGCAGGTCCTAGTGCCTGCCTTCTGCCTTGCTGCCTCCAAACCTGCTGTGATTCCGCGCAGGTCCTAGTGCCTGCCGTGTGCCCTGCTGTAAGAGTGTGTCACAAAATGATGCCCTGCTGTAAGAGTGTGTCGCGAAATGATGCATGTCTAAAAAGTGTGTCACCAACATGAAAAGTTTGGAAAGCTCTGGCTTATAGAATTGTTTGGTGGGAGCCCCACCCTCACATACACCATGCAACTAAGCGTGGCTTCCACTGAATCCCTTTTCTGTTTTCAGCAGCCACAGGGTGTAGCACATTCATCCTTGAACTGATTCTCCTTCATAAAGATTATTTATGCTTTCCCCCCCGCTTGATTTCTCAGCTTTATCTCAATTCTTCTTGAAATCTCCTTAGAGCTGTTCGTCAAGGTAACTTGTTCTCCCACTGCAAGCATCTAGCTTTTGGCTTCATGACATTTTACAAGTGCTAGTGAAGTAGAAGCAAACTTCCTCCCTTGTATGGGCATAAACTGTGCCTTTTTTGCCTTGGTGAAGGTCACACAGTAGACTCTTTTAAAAACTGCCAGGCATTTACTGAACAGGCTGGTTGCAATCATTCTTCTTGTATGTGACATTTGTAGGAGGAGGGCTGTGTTAGTCTATAGTGGTAAAAAAATCAGGAGTCTGGTAGCACCTTTTCAAATTAACAAATGTTCTTAAAAGGCACAAGGTTTCATGAATTGCAGCTCACTTCATGAGATGCACAGAGGGGCTAAACTGATGTAGGATTTAAATTGGGGTGAGTCGGGGGAGGGGAAAGCAGGTTAATTATGCAGATGCAGGATGCATATGAGACAGATTACCAGTATCTTATCAATTAACAATTGTAATATGTTAAAAACCCATTGTGTTTGTTGAGATCTTCTGAGATTGTCTGAAACCTTTCAGCAGTTTTTTTGCTCAATGATGTTTTTAAAGTCTCATTTTCCCAAAACAGTCACTTTGAGGTCTGCCATAGAGTGTTCTGGGAAGTTAAAATGTTCTGATATTACTTTGCCCCTTTTTTTTTTTTTTGAGTCCTGATGTCAAATTTGTGCCCATTAATTATTTTGTATAAAGTTTGTCCCATTTGTCCTACATAGAATCCAGAGGGGCATTGCTGACAGATGATGCCATATATCACATTACAGGGAGAACTTGTGAAGGTGCCTCTAATCTTGTGTGTGTACTTGTTGGGGCTGTGATGCTGCTGCTGGGGGCAAAGTAGACATCTGTGTTTGTTGCAGGTTCTGGTTCCCACAAGAGCGTGGCCTCAAATTCTGCCACCTAATTCTGCCTTGGACTGACTACATCAAAGACAGCTTTTGCAGGTGGCACTGTCTTGTCCTCAGGACTCTTCTCAGCTCCAGAGCATTTCTTTGAGGTAGATTTTGTCCATTGCCATGGAACCTAAGATCCACCCTGTTCATCCTCTAGCAGAACTCATGCTGATCTCTCTGAATCTGATAATTATGCATCTATGCCTCTGTTTGAAATCCCCTTCAATATTGTCACCCAATGATCATGCTGAGGATCAGCCACTCAGCTTCCCTTCAGAAGTCCTCTATTCCAAGAGCAAGCCAATTGCTAGGGTGGCAGAATCCCTTTGCCTTGAGGTTCAACAGTCTTCTCAGTCAGTAAAAGATCCAGTATATTAGTTAATTCATGACGTCATTTCACCAGTCCTCATTCAGATGCTTCCAGTCTTGCTGAACACAGCAATAGATTCCTTCTGTGTCATCAACTTCTCTCTGTTCAAAGAATCTTTTAATCTTATTCCAATATGCACCACCTAACTCTGTTATATGGTGGTATTGCAATCAGGCCCTCATCACCAACAATATTCTGCACTTGTGTATAAAGATTGCTTCTTGGCCTTTTGGTAAAATCAAGTGGTATGTGTGCATGTGTGCACATGCATGTATAAATGATAAAGAGGGCAGAACATTGGATAGCCTTGAATACAAGTTATACTTACAGGCCTGCTGCTAGGAAAGGATGATAGGATAATAGCAGGTGATGGAGAAAGAGCAAATTCCTCAACCCCTACTTTGCTTCTGGCTTCTCTTCAAATGGCCCTAAGCAAAACAATTAACAAAAGAAGGGAACTGCAACCCAAGGTAAGTAAAGAGATGGTTAGGGAGCATCTGTCTACTCTGACTAAATGTATTTATTTATTAATTCTATTTCTATAGCCGCCCATCTCAGCAAGTGACTCTGGGTGGCTTACAACAATAAAAACCATAAAACAGTTAAAACAATTACCATTAAAACAATTAAAATACAAAATAAATATACATGGCTGCCAAGTAAGCAATGTAAAGATGTTAATATAGCAAAGAAACAGGACCATTCCCATGCTCGGGGCCCCAGGCCCAGGCACATAACCAGGTCTTCACGGCCTTACAGAAGGCCAACAGGGTTGGGGACATCCTGATCTCTGAAGGGAGAATATTCCAGGGGGCAGGAGCTACGGCAGAGAAGGCACGCCTTCTAGTCCCCGCCAACCAACACTCCTTGGCTGACGGGACCTGTAGCATACCCAGCCTACCAGATTGAATTGGATGGGTAGGAACAACTGGGAGAAGACGGTCCCTTAGGTAACCCAGTCCCAAGCCATGAAGGGCTTTAAAGGTGACAACCAGCACCATGAATTGCACACAGAACCACACTGGCAACCAATGCAGCTCACATAGCAGCGGTGTTACGTGCGTCGAATATCCGACTCCATTTACTACCCGTGCAGCTGCATTCTGCACCAGTTGAAGCTTCCGACACCAGAATTTTGCTGAGAAAATTAAACAACTAAAAAAGTTGATCCCCTGGGTTTGAAACTGTTAAATCCAGCTCTTACACTTGAACCTGTCTGAGTTACAGATATTCTCATATGTAGATAGTCATACCCAAAATAGTTCAGCTGGATGTTTTCTTTATGAGGTAGTTTCATTTATATATACTCTGCAGAAAAGGATATGTAATGAGAAATTGAGCCTTACTATGTACAAATATTTAACAAATAGAGGTTGATACTTCCATATAATTATGTTCTTCCTTAGCTTCAAAACTATTTCTGTTTGTCATTTGAGGAATTAGGTTATGTTATTTTAACAAGCTTTAGCTGCAATTCCTATGTACTGTTAGGTGTCCCTAATTCTTTTGAAATCAGAATAACTGAGTCATTCTTCTCACTGGCTCTTCAGAGGACTGTGGCTTTATATTAAATCCTGCATGGACAAGATGGACTCCAATGTTTACCTATTTCTCCCTATCAAAGAGACCTGACTCGTGCTTCATAGTATTTCACAGTACAGTTGAAAGTGGATATTTCTATGCTTCTATGAAGCTCCCATGGTAGTATTGAGCATTGGATGCTAGTCACTGTACAGGCTGTATATACAGTATTTGAATGGGGCCAAACTGAATATTGTGAATTCTTGAAAGAGCTGAAGAATAAGATGGAGGACAAACCAAACCATCCCTTCTTAACTAAATATACAGCTCATTGAAGGCTTCCCTTGATGTTAAGCAAACCCCTTGATAGTAAGCAAATTCACCAGAATTCATACTGAAATAAGTAGCTATTATTCTAAACAAACTAACAAGGGAACAAATCTACTGAATCCTTTATTAGAACTGTTTTTATCATGGTAAAAACAAAATGTCCTAAAAGAAATCAAGAGAGTCCTGAAGCTTTTTTATCTAAACAAATTACTTATTTTTATTTTGCCTTTTCTTTCAGCTGTGGAAGAAGCCATCTTCTAGAAAGAGTATGCGAAGTTGACTTAGAGGCCTGTCAGCTGTTGATCCATGGGTTTCTGCTCAACAAAAATGGCTCTTATGTTTCTGAGGGAGAAGAGAGCCAGACTGAGGAAATGGAGGATATGGAAGATGCCTCTTTGACCCCAAAGTGGGAACAGTCAAAATGCTTTTCAGTTAATAGCTCCAAGCATGGAGCTTTTCGACACCCACTTATTGGAAGCAAACACCAAAGTACACACTGTGAACTGAAAGAGGTATCAAAAGTTTTGTTTATTTGTTTTGTTTTTCAGTTTGTTTCCATTGGTAAACACAGAAATACTGGACAACACCAAAAGCCACTACACCAGATTATTTCTGGGTTTACCCTCTTTCCTCTATGCATTCTGACATTATTTTTGAGTCTTGAGCTTGCTTGGAATAAAAGCATAAGTCTAACACAAGTAAAATCAGAGGGCTGCATCTGTGCCCTTAAAAGTGAAGGTGCCAATTTTGTTTTGTCCTTTCAAGGTGTTTCTCCTTCGGAAGGAGAATGTCCAGGTTTTTTTAAAAAAGAAATGTTAGAAACCTTTTCCACACAAGTAGTATCCAAGATAGGAATGGTACAGCCACTCAGTGCCCATTTAAATTCAATTACAGCGACCTTTTACAATGGTTCAGATACAACCCTCAGTGTATCAATGTTCTTCACATATTAGTGATTCAGAGAAATACGTAGCCACTCTCACCAGCCACAGTCTTTCCAAAATGTTTCCTGGGCAATGGGAAGAGCCAAGGAAGAAGAATGCCTATTGGCATATTAGATAAAGAATCACCATTTCTTCAGAAAAATGTCCAGTTTACTCAGTCATTTCAGTACTTTTCCAATGAGTTGTCAATTTATCCATTAATACCACTGTCTATGTATGTTCTATGCATGGAGTAATCTTCCATCTGAGGTGAGCTAGGATGGCACAGATTAGAATGGGTTTTCTTGACCATGCATCAGGGTTGGGTTGAAGGTACAGACTGAGTTGTCTAACAGTGGATCTGAATGTGCTTTCAAAGAAGACCCTGTTGGGGAGAGGCTGTCTGGTGCTGGGCAGTCCTTTGGGTGAAGAGTGCTTTGAAAATGCTGCTAGTTGCTTCAATCATTGCCTTGTAAAGTGAAAACTACAAGTTTGAGAAAGTGAGTCTTTGGATGGATCTGACGTTGTTGTGCATTTATCATTTATTTAAAAATATGAGAAATTGTTAGCTCTTAGCTACCTCAGGCTGGGGAGAATAGGGAGAACCACAAGTCAAGAGGGTTAAGGTTAAAATGTGTACTCAGTATTATCAGTGCATTGTAAGGCCAATTGTTCACTTTTCTTTTGTTAATGGAATCTTAGTCTTCCTTCAGCTATAATTATTTTACACAATAATATGGGTGAAAAGTTCTGAATTATTTTGGGAGATAACTCAATTTATTTTACCAAAGCTAGTCTTCAAAGCTACTCGTTACTGGTAACTTACTTTCTTCCCCAAAATTAAATTAATACTTAATCAACTATACAGTACATGTAGCTAATGCAAATGAACTCTGGATTGTATAATGGTGCCTAATTATATATTAGTGACTGCCTGAAATTTATGAGCAGGCGAGCCACAAATACATTAAGAATTTCTGACCTGTCTAATAAATTTAGTTCTGAATCGAATTGCAAGTATTAATTTCAGCCTTTCAGCAAAACGGAGTTTGGCTACTTGTATTGGGCTACCCTCAGGAAGGAAAAACTCTCCAAACACTTAGACAAAGATGGCTAGGAACATGTTTTTGTTCTTTTATGGCAACAGCAGCCATAACATGCAGTTTGTCGGCCTCTGAGAGGGCAGGGGAGGCTGTCCAATCAGTCTTCAAATACTCTTTAATGGTGCCACCCCCTGTACAGTGAAGTTGTTGACTTCCTTTTCTCACACCTCTTTATCCTGTACAGCGGAGATGGTTACTGCTGTGGTAATTCCAATAAGCTAGGCTGGGATTCTCCTTTCACTAATGGAGCCCTGATACCATGAGATGCACATGGGATATTTTCATCTATTAACTGCAGCTGTTGATATTGCCTGCTATTCTCAAAACTGCAACAGTGGTGTTAATTATAATACTGTTCAGAACATGGACTATATCCGTGAAACAAACACTTAGAGGTGCTCATCAGAGACATATATGTACTGAAATCTAATTACAGTTCCAGGATTAGTCTGGACAGGATGCACTGCTTCCTCTGTTTTCCAGATGTACCCAATCATTCAAGCACGCTTTTGTTCTTTTTTAAAAAGCACTTTAAAAAAAAAGCATTGTGATGCAACTACGGCCACCCAACATTTTTAATTGCTAGGAAAGTCCATAGAGTCTTCTTGGAAATAAAGATGATGCTGGGGGCTGGTGCTTTGTTTTACAGTATGGGTGTGCACAAAACATGGAAAATGCTTTTTTTGAACCTGGAACAAACCATTGTGTTCCAGAGATTCTGCCAAACCTTTTTGGGTCAGCCACAGTCTGGTAGAACTGAAACCCACAGGGCTTCGATTGTTCCAGGCTTCAGATGAAACCAAGTCCAGATGAACAAGCAGAACACACCTAATGCATCTGCATCTTCTTTCTCTTCCCCTCAGTAGTTCCCGGTGTGGCATATCCTACTGCCCCTCCCCCAGTTTTCCCAGCATGTTCCTTCCTTCCTTCTCATCATCCATCCCCAATGTCCAGCATGGCACATCCCATTAGTCCTCCTGCTCCCTCAATCTTTCTAGCATCTTCTCTCCCTTTCCTCGGATATTGCCAGAGTTGCCACTACCCGTGACCCAGTGAGCATCTCAACCATCTCACCTAGCCCCATGATCTTCTCAGGGCCTTCCTTGCCTTCCCTCAGCCATTGCTACTGCTACTACTGCTACCAGTGTAGCATATCCCAATGGCTTGCCTGCTGCTCACCCCCCATTCCCAGCACTTTTGCCATCTCTGGCAAATAAGTCCCGCTCAGACTGAGACCTGCTCCACAGGTTGCCAGATGTGAGACCCTGTTCATTAAGTTGGGCTCTAGGGATCAGTTGGGATTGTTGCTGCTGTATCAGCCTTCCTGCTGTGTAGAAACCTCCCTGCCTGAGCTGCTTGACTCCATTTCCGGGTTGGCAGTGGAGTTCCCCAGACTTATGGTCTTGGGGGACTTCAGTCTGCCTTCTCTGGGAGTGGGGTCTGAGGCAGCTCAGGAGTTCATGGCTACCATGACAGCCATGGGCCTATCCCAGGTCATCCAGAGCCTGACACAGGACAGTGGTCACACACTGGATCTGGTTTTCCTGTCAGAGCAGTGGCAATGTGATCTGGAATTGGGGAGCATTCAGTGACCCCTTTGTCATGGTCAGATCATGCCCTGATTACCATGGATGTGAGGGTGACCTTGGAGAACAGAGGGAAGAGATGCTGCCTAGGGAACAATCAGATAAAAGAAAAGGAAGTCCACAAGAGGGTAATAGTCTAAAGTGGAAACTTAGGGAAGACCCGCCCTGACCACTCAAGCGATAAATAGGGAGGGTGGGAGATTTGTACTTTCAGACTTGCAAGATTCTGTTGATGTAGCCTTACAATAAAGTAGAATTAGTTCATCTAGTCGTGTTTCCTGTCTGGTTTACCTCGAAGGGCTGACAACAATCTTGCAAGTCACCCAGAGTCACATTTTGTGAGATGGGCAGCTATATAAATATGATGGATGCATGGATGGATGGATGGATGGATGGATGGATGGATGGATGGATGGATGGATGGATGGATGGATGGAGCCTAATAGTAGAACATGAAAGAATGCATTGCAAGCATTCTGGGAGCCAAAAACAGGACAAGATAACAGTAGTTGGATTTTCCTAGGAGGTTTTTGTGGTCCATAATTCCTGGTTTATTGAAGTAGAGAAGAAGCGGATTAGTACTGAATACAAAATAAAGCATCTGATTTTGTAATAATGAATGGAAGTATTCAGAATGGCCTAAAGGGCAAATACTGTAGTGTTAACTGTAATGTACTTTGCTTAGGACCTAGCATATGAAAGTTCACTCATTATAGTTTAAGGTTATGTGTGACCCAGCTAATTTGTTTCTTTCTCATTCAAGAGGAAAGAGTAACCTTCTTGAAATGATTCAGAAGAAGTGCTTCAGACCTCCTACAGGTGCAAGCCCAGTATCTTTCTGCTATTCATGAAAGCAGCCTGACTTTTGTCAGGCTTCTGCTGAAGCAACAACACCTTTATTCAGGCTTGTGCAGAAGCTTAAAAAAAGTCAGGCTGCTTTCATGGATAGCAGAGAGCTGCTGTGCTTGCACAAGGTCCCAAGCACTTCTTCCAAATCATTTTAAAAGTATGAATTCCTGCAACAAACAAGCCCTCTGAGACCAGAGGTACATTTCTGATTCTTATGTGGTATGCTTTGTCCCTCACTCCTTTCTAGAGAAAAGGATCACCCACTCAGGAAAGATGAAATTACAGATTTCTTTTGGGAAAATATGGATTTCAGAAAAGTTCATTTCAGGCGGTTGGGTTGGTTCAGATTATTTTCTATCTTAGGACTTTCTTCTGTATAGAGGAGACTAGGATCTTTTTGAAAAACCTCTCAATAAGAAATAATTTGCTCCAGGTTTGACTGTCCAATAGCTTTATATCTGAGAACAATTACATTGCTGATATCATTCCAATGTGCTTATTTTCTGTCTTCATGGTATGATAGGACAACTTAATTTACCATTCTTGGGTAGTGCAAAATTATATACAGTACATATATTTGGATCCCAGGAATCTAGGTAGATACAGTAGGTGGTGGAAATCTGCAGTCAGGATCTCCCGCAGAGTACATATCTCTGTGTGTAGCTAGCACCTACTAGTGACAGGGACTGGAGAAGTGGTGCTGGAGGATCCAAGTGCTTTGATTGCCATCAAATTCAAAAGCTGGGCATGTTTTTATACTAGGATAAAAAATGTACATATATCATGAAGGATATATACATTACACATTTTCCATTTTAAAGTTTGTTCAGCAGAGCCTTAACTTTTTCCTGATCATGTTTATTTTGAAAGGATGTATAGAATATGTACATGGCGGAGCTCTCCAATATGGACGCAGTAGTTTATTTTGTATTGAGGGTTCATCTTACGTTGAGAGCATTCTAAGATTTCCCTGCCTCCATGAACTGATACCCTAAATCTATGATTAGATAATTAACTATTCCCCTTGCAAAAGTCCTTGATATTCTGTTTGACTTTCTCATTAAGAGGCTGTAAGAGGATGGTTCCAGGAATTTGCAAATGAACATGATTCCATGCACATTAAATATTCATTTTTGTCTAAATATTTTACTGTCTAGTGAGAAATGTTTTGACTCTTTTTCACTATCATCACCCACCCTTAGCAATGCTGTCCAAGAAATCCCTGAGGAATCTAAAGGAGCATGTCACTAACTGGAAACCCCTTATAGACTTTTTGCATGAAACACAAGAAAATGAACTTATGATTTATGGCTTTATGGCTTTATAAGAAAAAATAGATAATAGAAAAAAGAGTTGTAACCATAGAGTAAAAGGTAATTTTGTAATTGTACTTACAGTATATTTGCTGCAAAGAAAATAGGAACCTACTTCTTTCTATTTCTTTTCATTCTTCCTTTTTGCACTTTTGTCTTTTTTCTATTCTTTCTTTTCTTTACTTTATATTAGTTCTTGTTAGTTTTTATCTTCTTTTCAAAATTCTTAATAAAAATTATAAATATAAAAAAAGGAATCTAAAGGAGCATGTCCATGAGAATAAAGTCATTAAAAAGGCCATGTAATCAGGCAAAAAAAATTGAATGCATAGACCAGGATGATATAAAGTTGATATGTTGTTGTGATTTTACATATAAATACTTCCTAAAAACACTTTGTATGAAAGTGCAGTGCACCTTTAAGAATGTTTTGAATGTTGTAGTCACTGTTTTCATAGAGATACAGGGTTGGAGTAGGAAGAGATAAATTTTTTAGTTTGTATTTGTACAGGAACTTAGATAATTTCACATTTTTGAAACGATGGAAAAACTAAACCTCACTTAATTACAGTTTCATAGATAGCCAAACTTTGCAATACTGTTTGCCAATTAAAAATAAAATAAATATTAGGAAAATCCTACATGCATATATACCTGCAAATAATGCATGCAAATCATGTACCAAAATATATTACATTAGGAGAAATTGCTGGCAAAAACTGTATATTAGGTAAAATTGCAAATATGTATATTTGTGGCAAAAAAGTGCATGAAAATTCATGTATGTATGTATGTATGTATGTATGTATGTATGTTAAATGAAAACTTTACAAAAAAGAATCTCCAACTAATGTGGAATTATAATTAGAATCTCTAGCAGAATATTTTTATTCTGTTTTGATAGCTAGCAACTGCTAATTATGAAGGTTGGAGAAGTGATCCTGGGGAATTTGACTTTTTTCCCTAAGGTGAGCCAATTTCCCTCTCTCTCATTCTATTTATAATTTGCAGATTTGCAGATTTGCAAAACTGGGAAAGTGAAAAAAATGGAAAGAAACATTTGCCCAAGGAAAGGAAGGACATACTGTACTGGGAATAGTGCTTCTCCAAGAGATTTAGAATCTGATAAACCAGAAAATTGGAAGATTTAAGAAAACTAATCCCTCCACAGATGTTTTGTGGGAATGGGAAAAAGCCCCCCACCCCCATTATTGGGCATTAATCTGACCCATTGGCAATTCTTTTTGGTATTCTGCAATAGAGAATAAAAATAGAAGAGGTAACCAAAAGGGAAGGTACTATTTCTAATTATTATTTTTTAAATAGTAAATAAAATATTTGATAACCAAGTTTTGCAAAGTGGATTTCTTTTTAAAGTAAGATATAATCCAGAGGTCTATTTTGTTATTGTGGTTAGTTTAATGAAAAATATAATGATTATTTAGCAGTTCCCATTTAACTGAGTGAAAAGAAGTCTCTTTAGGCTGAAAAGGCTCTGTCCCATTATTGGAGCAAAGAATAGCATGGCTTCCTTCATATCTTGTGCTATAAAAAAGCAGAAAATTGGCTTTAGGAATGTGTATCCGTAGGTCTTCACCTTCTGGATGCTTATGGATCATCTACCTGCAAAGCCTGTGTTCCACAATATAAGGACAGAGAAGACTTAGACCTCCCTACCTCCCCCACCCTTCTCCAGGACTGTAGCAGAGGCTCTGATTCAGACCTGAAGCAAACCACAACATCACAGGGAAAAGAATTTAACACCCATCCCATGTAGCAGAACTTTGGGGCCTGAATTCAGATTTGTTCCTAAAATGCAGAAGAAAAATAATGGAGTAGAAAATCATGACAGATGTATGAAGCCCAAGCAGTAAATGAAGCAAATGAAAGTACGTGAGACTGTCCAACATCCTTACTCCATAGGTAACATGGAAGTTGAAGACAGGGTTCTTACTTTCTGCTTTCCATGATTTTGTTGCGTGAATTATTTTTCAGGTACTTCAACTCTCCTATCAAACCAAGTTTTTTTCCCCTCCTTTCCTTTCCTTTCCTTTCCTTTCCTTTCCTTTCCTTTCCTTTCCTTTCCTTTCCTTTCCTTTCCTTTCCTTTCCTTTCCTTTCCTTTCCTTCCCTTCCCTTCCCTTCCCTTCCCTTCCCTTCCCTTCCCTTCCCTTCCCTTCCCTTCCCTTCCCTTCCCTTCCCTTCCCTTTTTTTCTTTTCTTTTTTTAGCAAATACCAGTCAATATTCAATATGGAGTCAATATAAAGAGCCAGTTTGGTCTAGTGGTTAAGGTGCTGGGCTAGAAACCAGGAGTCTGTGAGTTCTAGTCCCACCTTAGGCATGAAAGCCGGCTGGGTGACCTTGGGCCAGTCACTCACTCTCAACCCTAGGAAGGAGCCAATAGCAAACCAGGAGACTGAGAGTTCTAGTCCCGCCTTAGGCATGAAAGCCAGCTGGGTGACCTTGGGCCAGTCACTCACTCTCAGCCCAACTCACCTCACAGGGTTGTTGTTGTGGGGAAAATAGGAGGAGGAAAGAGTATTAGGTATGTTCGCTGCCTTGAGTTATTTATAAAAATAATAAAGGCAGGATAAAAATAATACCTATATCTATATCTATATCTATATCTATATCTATATCTATATCTATATCTATATCTATATCTATATCTATATCTATATCTATATCTTCATGGTATTATGCAATTGTGTGGGTTCTTTTTATCCTTAGTTTTGGGTTTCACAATGTTATATGACTCTATAATGATTTATACTTTTGCCTTGCTGTATTTTAGTATTTTTGTGTTCAAATCTACCTTGAAACATGTTCTTGATTCATAATCTAGTCTTTATAATGTCAGAAATTTATACAATATTTGAGTATCCAGAATACAAAATGTTGTCCTTACACCAGTATTATCAGTGTTATTGCATCGTTGATTGGAGTATTTGTAAGTTTAGGCTATTTTATTTTAGTCTTTTACTGAATTTGAGGGCACATAAGAATTGACCTTTTTATTATAAATATTATTATAATTTATGTAAGTTGGAAGTTATCTTAGTATCCTTTTTTGTATTCTTTCTGTTTCTACAGTGCCCTTGAAAAAGGAATACATTTTCTGAAACACATTGGGCCAAATATCTTTTTTTTTACTGGCACCTGGGATTCTTCCCTCTCTCCTTCACTGAGTTCAGTGCCTGCCCTCTTCCTTCATTATTGGTGTAAAGCACATTTTAAGAAAATGTTTTCTGGTAATTTAAGACAGCAAGTGAAGCCGTGAGCTATGCAGGGGGCAGGGGAAGGGAGAGAGGCAAGAAGAGCAACAACTGAACAACTTTGTGCTGCACAAAGCATGTTGCAGGATGAATACCCAGTTTTCATCCCTGGGAAAAAAGAGATGGCCTTAAATAGGCCTAGAGTCCCTAAAGGATTTGAGGTGGTTTTCATTCCACTCCGCAAAGAAAACTGTATTGCATATTGCAATACTTTGCTACTCTTAGCCAGCTGTAGTGCTGTTGTCAGCACTCTACAGAACATTTCTATAGATTAAAATAGCTCCTAGACCTGGGATTTGATACCCAATATAGGAAGGGCAAAGTGTTTAAGAAACTCTGTAACTTTATTTTTAAATTAATTAAGTTCTGTATTTATAGTACAAACAATTGTATTGAGACTCTATGTTTATTGCTTTCTTTACTGAGAAGAAGTGAAGGTCAATATCTAAATATCCATAATCCTGTATTGTAAAGGGATTTGTTAATAAGATACTTGGCTATTTAGTGGTCTGTTAAGCACAGTCATACTGCGGATGATGTCACCATTACTTGTTCTCACTTCACTACTGTATAGGTGCTTCATGCATAGGTGCTTAATACCATATTATTATTATTATTTTCTCAATGCACGTCTGTCACACCCCTCCTGGTTGGTCAAGGCCTCCTGGAAGATGGCATCTGGTTGGGTCCAAGTGGTGGTTAATGCCTCTTTGCGGGAGAGGGTGGTTCCGCCTGCCTTGAAGGAGGCAGTATTGCACCCCCTTCTCAAGAGCCCATCCTTGGACCCAACAGTTTTAGACAACTTTTGTCCAGTCTCCAACCACCCCTTTTTAGGGAAGGTTGTTGAGAGGGTGGTTGGTGCTCAGCTACAGAGGGCCCTGGATGGATTATCTGGACCCTTTTCAATCTGGGTTCAGGCCGGGTAGAGTACTGAGACATCATTGGTCCGTTGGGGGAGATGGGCGGTCATATAAATTTGAATAAATAAATTGGTCACCCTTGTGGATAACCTCTGGAGGGCTCAGGATGGGGGTGGATGAAATATTCCAAAAAATAAAAGGAAGCTTTCTTTCCAGAAATTTTCAGACCAGTTTTGGGAACCTAGATTTCCAAGGTGGCAGCATCATGCCTAGCCCAACTCTAATAGGTGAGGGACTAGAAGTATGATCCTGTTGGTTGGTTTTTCATATCTTGACTTTTATAGTAATTCTTTTTTTTAAAGAAAATATGGGATAACCTAGGGATCTACTTTTATCTGATAGCTGTTGGAGAATCTGTGAGGGGACTGGAGAGCAGCAGCCATGAGATCAACCGTGGCTGGAGATACAGGAGATTTTATTTTATTTATTTTATTTTTTTATTTATTTAATTTTCATCCTGCCTTTATTATTTTTATAAATAACTCAAGTCGGTGAACATACCAAATACTCCTTCCTCCTCCAATTTTCCCCACAACAACAACCCTGTGAGGTGAGTTGGGCTGAGAAAGAGTGAGTGGCCCAGGGTCACCCAGCCAGCTTTCATGCTTAAGGCGGGACTAGAACTCACAGACTCCTGGTTTCTAGCCCAGCACCTTAACCACTAGACCAAACTGGCTCTATATGAATCTTTATCTCTATCTCTGTCTATATGATATGAGATGATAAAACAGCAGAATATGTATCTATATATGAAAATTAAGTTTCACAAAATTCACTGGAATTTGCCATAGAGTAGAATGATCATGATAAATTCAGCATTTTTTAAAAAATTATTTATTGTATAAAAGCAAATGATGAAGATATGATGATAACAGCAATAGCTGCCATGAGTTTGAATGGAGTTGGTGGCATATAAATCCAATAAATAAATAATACAGCATTAAGAAGTGTCTTTGCACCACACATTTATTGAAGAGAGGAGTCTGATAAAACAGTGGTGTGCTGAAGGAGGTAAACAGCAGAATTAGGGTTTTGTTCAATGAACTTCCTGGTATAGTGAGTTACATGCAATTTAATCAGGTTCAATGTCTGACTACTGCATGGACTAATGCTTAGATATCTTTACCTATCTTTAGCAATATGGCCAATAATTTATTTGAAGCTGTGTATCAGCATTATCTGTTATCTTACCCCTTTTCTATTTTTTTCAACATTGCCAAACATAATGATTTTTCCTAGTCCATCATCTGCTTGCATCACATTCCCAAAATATGTGCAAGCTGCATTGGGTGCCAGTTTGCTTCCGGGTCCAATTCAAGGTGTTGGTCATCACCTTTAAAGCCCTACATGGCATGGGTCCAGGTTACCTGGGGAACCGCCTCACCCCCGTTACATCGACCCGTCCCACCCGGTCAGGCAGAGAGGGCATGTTATGGACCCTGTCCATGAGGGACTGCCAATTGGCAGGGTCCAGGAGGAGGGCCTTCTCTGCCGTGGCACCCGACCTTTGGAACAAGCTTCCCCCGTGGGTAAGACAGGCCCCCACTCTCCCAGCCTTTCGGAAGGGAGTGAAGACATGGTTATGTCACCTTGCCTGGGATGGGAGGGGGACAGCTATTCATGGGGGTGGTTAATACCGTGAGGGTGCCAAGGAGAAGATCTCATCTCCCATCTTGAATTTTATATTTATATTTTATATTTGTATTTATATGTATTTATATTTATAGTTATGTTGAATTGTTTTCGGCAATTGTTATTTTTATTATCTGTAAGCCACCCAGAGTTGTTATACGTGAGTTAGACAGTAGAGAAATTTAATAATCAATAAATAATAAATAAATAAAATTAAAATAAATAACTCTTTCATTATTTTGTTGATCCAGTTCAAAGTTCCCTGTGATTCCAGGGTCCTTTATTTTTCATCTTTTGGCCAGTCACTATGTCCTTTCATGATGTTGCAACTAGAACCTTGCTCAGTGTCTTATCTCCTTTGGCACATATAGACATTTCCTGGATATCCCTTAATTCTAACAGAAGAAATCCTATAATTAATAGAATTTTAGCTGAGCTCATACAACAGTGTCCTTTTTTTAGTATATTGCCATTCCATCCCTTTGTATGCAAGAGTATATATCATCTGCAGAAAGAGCCTAAGCTATTCCTTTGTCTAGCGAGCACCTTAATATCTATCTCTGAGTCTTTTTAAGAAAAGAGAATGGAAGCCATTAAGACCACCTCTCATCAAGAGCAATAGGGGTGTGCAGACCTTTCTGTAACGGGCCCACCCTGAAATGGGCCCCTTTCCCTTCAAAATGGATCATGTTGAGTGCACAAGAGGTGATCTGACTCCAAACGGGTCCTTTCTGAACCCACAGAAGAGGCCTGTTTCAAGTTAGACCTCTTCTAGACCACTCAGGGTGGCCTATTTTGAAGTCAGGCAAAATAGGGAAGTCAGAACGTATTGCCTCCTCCAGTCCTAAGGACCATCTTATAGTTCCTGTGAAAGGGAAAGAGATAAAAGTCCACTATCTTGTGGAAAGCAGATAGCATCTTCCTTTTGCCACCAACAAAGTTTTTCTGTGCTTGTCTACAGTTGCCTATAGTTTATTGCAAGGAGGCCATACATTGTAAGACCTAGAAGGCCTAGAAGCCTGTCTTCCTCATAAAAGTAGGGATTCAGCTTCACTATGGTATATCTCCAGCAAAGGAGATCGTTACCTTGTCGTGGTGCTGGAGCTTGAGCACCTCAATGACACCATGAGCTAAACCGTGAAGGGACACCCAAGACGGGAAGGTCGTGGCAGAGAGGTCAGACTAAATACGATCCCTGGGGAAGGTAATGGCAAACCACCCCAGTATTCTTGCCGTGAAAACTAAACGGATCAGTACAACCAGAGATATGTCAGTATACCATCGGAAGATGGGACTCCCAGGTTGGAAGATGGTCAAAATGCTACTGGGGAGGAACAGAGGATACGTTCAACTAGCCCCAGATGTGATGACGCAGCTAGCTCAAAGCCGAAAGGACGGCTAGCGGCCGACGGTGCTGGTGGTGAACGACAAATCCGATGTTCTAAAGATCAACACACCATAGGAACCTGGAATGTAAGATCTATGAGCCAGGGCAAATTGGATGTGGTTATTGGTGAGATGTCAAGATTAAATATAGACATTTTAGGTGTCAGTGAACTGAAATGGACTGGAATGGGCCACTTCACATCAGATGACCACCAGATCTACTACTGTGGACAAGAGGACCACAGAGGAAATGGAGTAGCCTTCATAATTAATAATAAAGTGGCTAAAGCAGTGCTTGGATACAATCCAAAAAACAATAGAATGATCTCAATTCGAATTCAGGGTAAGCCATTTAACATCACAGTCATCCAAATATACGCCCTAACCACAGATGCTGAAGAAGCAGAAGTAGATCAGTTCTATGAGGATCTGCAGCACCTACTGGATAACACACCAAAAAGAGATGTTATTTTCATTACAGGAGACTGGAATGCTAAGGTGGGTAGTCAGACGACACCTGGAATTACAGGCAAGCATGGTCTGGGAGAACAAAATGAAGCAGGACATAGGCTGATAGAATTTTGCCAAGACAACTCACTGTGCATAACAAACACTCTCTTCCAACAACGTAAAAGACGACTTTATACATGGACTTCACCAGATGGTCGACACCGAAATCAGATTCACTACATCCTTTGCAGCCAAAGGTGGCGGACATCTATACAGTCGGTAAAAACAAGACCTGGAGCTGACTGTAGTTCAGATCACGAACTTCTTATTGAAAAATTTAGAATCAGACTAAAGAGAATAGGGAAGACCCACAGATCAGTTAGATATGAGCTCACTAATATTCCTAAGGAATATGCAGTGGAGGTGAAGAATAGATTTAAGGGACTAGATTTAGTAGATAGGGTCCCGGAAGAACTATGGACAGACGTTCGCAACATTGTTCAGGAGGCGGCAACAAAAAAAGTCCCAAAGAAAAAGAAAACCAAGAAGGCAAGATGGCTGTCTGCTGAGACACTGGAAGTAGCCCAAGAAAGAAGGAAAGCAAAAGGCAACAGTGATAGGGGGAGATATGCCCAAGGGAAAATTCTGAGAGTGCCTTGGACTGCAAGAAGATCAAAGCAGTCCATACTCCAGGAAATAAAGCCAGACTGCTCACTTGAGGGAATGATATTAAAGGCAAAACTGAAGTACTTTGGCCACATAATGAGAAGACAGGATACCCTGGAGAAGATGCTGATGCTAGGGAAAGTGGAAGGCAAAAGGAAGAGGGGCCGACCAAGGGCAAGATGGATGGATGATATTCTGGAGGTGACGGACTCGACCTTGGGGGAGCTGGGGATGGCGACGGCTGACAGGAAGCTCTGGCGTGGGCTGGTCCATGAAGTCATGAAGAGTCGAAAGCGACTGAACAAATAAACAAAAAAAAATTCTTGATCAAGCATTTTGTGCAAATTCAGCCATTACAGCTCCGCTAAGAACTGACAGGAATATAAAATATGGTTCATCTAAATTCCCTGGAAGAAAAATATGATATAAAAGCAAATAAGGAATAAATAAAAACTCGTATATTAAGGAGGAAGAAACACATTGTTTCAAATTTAATTGGAAACAAAAAATAAGCATATTAGGAGAAATAATGATATGAACCTATACACCAGGGGTGGGCAACATCCAGCCCGCGGGCCGTATAAGGCCCGCGAAAGCAATTGGTCTGGCCCGCGGCAGTGGATATGGCAGGGGTGTGGTTGGCATGGTGGCAGTGGGTATGGTGGGCGTGGCGGAGGAAGGCATGGCGGGCATGGCGGCAGTGGGCAAGGCAGTGGGCATGGTGGGTGTGGCGGTGGGCGTGGCAGCGGTGGGTGCAGTGGCGGATGTAGCGGGGGCAGGTGCGGCAGGCATGGCACCAGGCGTGCCGGCCACAGTGCACACAACTGGCTCCCGCCTGCAAACCCTGCCCCCTTCCGCATGATTGGCTCCCGCCTGCAAACCCTGCCCTTCCACGTGATTGGCTCCCGCCCGCAAACCCCGCCCCCTTCTGCATGATTGGCTCCCGCCCGCAAACTCCGCCCTTCCACGTGATTGGCTCCCGCCCGCAAACCCCGCCCCCTTCCACGTGATTGGCTCCTGCCCGCAAACCCCGCCCCCTTCCGCGTGATTGTCTCCCGCCCGCAAACCCCGGCCCTCGAGTGATGTTATAAATGTCAAAATGGCCCTTGGCATAAAAAAGGTTCCCCACCCCTGCTATACACACACACATTCATACACATATACACATTTTTTTAAAAAAATGCAATTAAAAATACAATGCATAATTAATTATGACTTTGACCTGGAATGTATAACTCATTAAGGTTGGGGGTTTATCCGTTTCCTCCTGAAAATCATTTCCTCCCATCTGCGTGCGCTCTCTCTCTCTGTCTCTCTCTCTCTCTCTCTCTCTCTCTCTCTCTCTCTCAATCTCTCTCTCTCTCTCTCTTTACTGTAATAGTCCTTTTGTGTATAAATAGAAGTTAGATAAAGGTGGGTCACTGGGGAGATCCAGACCAAAAGTAGGAGCCCTAAAGATACTTCCCACCCCACCCCTGCAAATTAAAATTGACCAAATGAAGCCCACTTCATGGAACGTGGGAAATTTTCTTCTAAAGGTACCTTTGCTGTAACAATTCCATTTTTTTAATAACTGGGAGATCATCTCTTTTTCAATTAGAATCATTATTTTATTTACAGATTTGCACAGATTTAACCAATTAAATTAACAGACCAAAAACTCAAGCAAAATAGGGAATAGCTCAAATAAAAAGGTAATTGTTTTATGTCTTTATGCCACCCCGATGATTCATTCTCTTTAAAAGTAACATAAAACCTCTCACTTTAACTTCAAAAACTGGAGAACTAAAATGCCTCTCTATGCCTATTAATGTCATTGCTAATATTTTTAGCTGCCTGATCTACTAATTATATATAAAAGCTAGTGACACTGAAACTACTTTAAACATTTCCTGGATGCAATTCTGCTTTGCAGACAGTCAGTGTATGTTCAGAAGAAGAAAAGTTCCTTGCCAGCATGTTAGCCAAACAGCAGCCCTAAAGCTGGCAGGTTGGCCTACTGTGACGAGCAACAGCTGTCACTGTGGAAGCTCTTCTACTCTCTTCTGTTAATTAAAAATAATATTTTTAAACTGAACAGTCTGAGGAAGTAAAACTCGGCTTCATTGAGGGAGCCTTATATACCATGTTGTTGTTTATTTGTTTAGTCGCTTTCGACTCTTCATGACTTCATGGACCAGCCCACGCCAGAGCTTCCTGTCAGCCGTCGCCATCCCCAGCTCCCCCAAGGTCGAGTCCGTCACCTCCAGAATATCATCCATCCATCTTGCCCTTGGTCGGCCCCTCTTCCTTTTGCCTTCCACTTTCCCTAGCATCAGCATCTTCTCCAGGGTATCCTGTCTTCTCATTATGTGGCCAAAGTACTTCAGTTTTGCCTTTAATATCATTCCCTCAAGTGAGCAGTCTGGCTTGATTTCCTGGAGTATGGACTGCTTTGATCTTCTTGCAGTCCAAGGCACTCTCAGAATTTTCCTCCAACACCACAGTTCAAAAGCATCTATCTTCCTTCGCTCAGCCTTCCTTATGGTCCAGCTCTCGCAGCCATATGTTACTACGGGGAATACCATTGCTTTAACTATGCAGACCTTTGTTGTCAGTGTGATGTCTCTGCTCTTAACCATTTTACTGAGATTTGTCATTACTCTCCTCCCAAGAAGTAAACATCTTCTGATTTCCTGGCTGCAGTCAATGTCTGCAGTAATCTTTGCACCTAGAAATACAAAGTCTGTCACTGCCTCCACTTTTTCTCCCTCTATTTGCCATATAAGCTGGTTGCCATAATCTTGGTTTCTTTGAGGTTTAACTGCAACCCAGCTTTTGCACTTTCTTCTTTCACCTTCGTCATAAGGCTCCTCAGCTCCTCCTCGCTTTCAGCCATCAAAGTGGTATCATCTGCATATCTGAGATGGTTAATGTTTCTTCCAGCGATTTTAACTCCAGCCTTGGATTCATCAAGCCCAGCACGTCGCATGATGTGTTCTGTGTACAAGTTGAATAGGTAGGGTGAGAGTATACAACCCTGCCATACTCCTTTCCCAACCTTAAACCAGTCCATTGTTCCGTGGTCTGTTCTTACCGTTGCTATTTGGTCGTTATACAGATTCCTCAGGGGGCAGACAAGGTGACTTGGTATCCCCATACCACCAAGAACTTGCCACAATTTGTTATCATCCACAGAGTCAAAGGCTTTAGAATAGTCAATAAAATAGAAATTGATGTTTTTCTGAAACTCCCTGGCTTTCTCCATTATCCAGCGGATATTGGCAATTTGGTCTCTAGTTCCTCTGCCTTTTCTAAACCCAGCTTGTACATCTGGCAATTCTCGCTCCATGAATTGCTGGAGTCTACCTTGCAAGATCTTGAGCATTACCTTACTGGCATGTGAAATACAGTAAGTGCCGCTGTTCGATAGTTTGAACATTCTTTAGTGCTTCCCTTTTTTGGTATGGGGATATAAGTTGATTTTTTTCCAATCTGATGGCCATTCTTGTGTTTTCCAAATTTGCTGGCATATGGCATGCATCACCTTGACAGCATCATCTTGCAAGATTTTAAACAGTTCAGCTGGGATACCGTCGTCTCCTGCTGCCTTGTTATTAGCAATGCTTCTTAAGGCCCATTCAACCTCACTCTTCAGGATGTCTTGCTCTAACTCACTGACCACACCGTCAAAGCTATCCCCGATATTATTATCCTTCCTGTACAGATCTTCCGTATATTCTTGCCCCCTTTTTTGATCTCTTCTGCTCCTGTTCGGTCCTTGCCATCTTTGTTTTTGATCATACCCATTTTTGCCTGGAATTTACCTCCGATGTTTCTAATTTTCTGGAAGAGGTCTCTTGTCCTTCCTATTCTATTGTCTTCTTCCGCTTCTGCACATTGTTTGTTTAAAAATAATTCCTTATCTCTTCTGGCTAACCTCTGGAATTTTTATTGTTTTCTACTTGATTGTTTGTCAAGTAGATCTAGTAGATCTAGTAGATCATCAAGTCTATTGATGGCTGATGTATCTGAGTGCCAAGCTTCCAGGAATTCCCTAGCATTTTTTGATTTAGCCTGGTCTAGTATGCTCACAGTTTCCCAGGTGAAACTATGGTTGAGTCTGTCCATGTGTTGTGAGATTAAGGAGTTTTCATCGTGTCTTCTGACTGCTAGTTGGTGTTCATGGATGCGTTCTGCTAGTCTTCTGCCGGTCTGTCCTACATAGTGGCTGCTACAGTCCTTACACTGTATGTTGTAGATAACTCCTGTTTTTTCTTCTTGGGCTACTGGGTCTTTTGGGTTACTTAAGATGTTCTGAAGGGTTTTGGTTGGTTTGTGTGCTACAGTGATGCCATATGGTTGTAACAGTCTATTAGTAGTTTCTGAGATGTTTCTGATGTATGGCAGTGTAATCCTTTTCATAGCTTCTGTTGGTTTTGCTGTGGTGGGTTGAGTGGTCAGGCTATCAACTTTTTGATCAAGTTAAGTGGATCCATTTTGTTGGAAGATGTTGTATAGGCGGTCTGTTTCCTTTTTTTTATGTTCTGGGTTGCAGTGCATTTGTGTTCGTCTGAATAATGTTCTTACACAGCTCCTCTTGTGGGAGGTTGGGTTGATACTTTGGTAATGTAGCACTTGGTTAGTGTGGGTTGTTTTTTGATAGACTTGTGTTTGTAATTTGCCATAATTTCCTCTGCTGATGAGGATATCCCTTCATGGATATCTACTCTTCCTGGATAGAAGGACTCCACAATATTAAGAGCCTCTAGTTATAGTGGTGCAGTTTGGTTAGATTCAACTAAAGCACTCAATAAATCAACACTGGAAGTGCAGCTTAGTTTCTATACTTACAAGAAATAAAACATTGCTTTGCCTATTTTGAATTATAATGGCTCTACCCTGGTGAAGTCCTCAAAGAGGAAATTAGATGGGTGATACTTTTTTTCATTATTTTCACTGATAAATGTGCATTTATGAGCTTTAGCTGAAAGCTTTCCCCACCAATATCCAGTATTTGGTTCAAGTAATAGATCTGGATAGAGCATATTCTTAAATATATAAGAGCTTTTTTCAGCAGTGTTATTATTTTGTAGACTTGAGCTAAGCTTAAGGCTTCCTAAACAGTTAGGAAGACAGCTATCAAAATCCAGCTTTTTAATGAATATGGTAGCAAGCTCCTTGAATAATATTCTGAGATGGGTGTGCTTCTTGATAATCAGTGATCCAGTTGGTGATGTGTATTTTCAAAACAAAGAAAATAAATAATTTCATGAGTGATTGCCTGGTAAATCTGTAAGAGAGCAACATTTACAGTGCTGACAGAGCTTGCCAGTCAAAAAGGTATTTTCTAATAGCTTCCCAATCTTGTAAATTGCTCAGGTATTTTTCTCCAATAAAATATGCAGAATCCTGCTGGGTATTGAATAACAATTTAGCGGCTTGAGGGATGAGTTGTTCATTGTTTTCTTTCATTCAGAGGTACTCAAGGACGTTTACAGCCAATATATGGAGATTCTCCCCCATTTCTTCAGTCTGATTGCCCAAGTTTTTAAAAGCTTATGCCACATTGACACTTGATGTAAACCTATCTTTTAATAGAATTTTATGGGGCAGATAGATACAATTATTATAAAGTTCTATAGGAACCATTTTAGTGATTCAGAAGGCAAAAGTTTTCTTTCTGAACACTGATGCCTCCTGCAAAATCAGATAATTTCCTCCCTTCCTCCCTTCCTTTAAATGTTTGCCATGAATAGTCAAGTTGTATCATTATTTATAGCAATTATGTTTAAAGTGGAAGACGTACCTAAAAGAAGAGTGAAAAACAGTTATATCATTTGGGGGGGGGCAGTACAAAATTGTCAGGAAGTCTAATAATTAGATTGGGAGACTATTGTATCCAACCTACTTGTTTCTTATTAATAATTAATAACTTACCTCACAGGGTTGCTGTTGTGGGGAAAATAGGAGGAGGAAGGAGTATTACGTATGTTCCCTGCCTTGAGTTATTTATAAAAATAATAAAGGCGGGATAAAAATTAAATAAATAAATAATACAGAGAATAATTAAATGTGAAGAGAACTAAGGAAAATGTCAGACTGTTTTGTGTGAAATTGATGCTTTGTCATATTTCCCCAAATCACAAATTACATTATGTTTCCATAAACATATTGTCAGAAGGAATCTTACCAAGGTTCGTCCCAAGCCGGGAATGAAAAGACGCAGGCAGTTGCTGGAACAGAGGTTTGCTGGTTTATTTCCCAAGAGCATATACAGAGTACAAAGTACAGAGTATGCTGGTTGGAAGGTGACCACACCTGTATTTCCCCCACAGGCCATTTATATAGGAAAGCTTGGCCATTGCTATGCAAAGGTGTTCCCGCCCCCTAGGAACTTGAGAGACAAGTGTAATTTGCCGGATTTCAGAGAGGAGGCGCTCTGTGGTTGGGCCCCTTGCTGTTTGTGTTTCCTGTCTTGATCGTCTGGGTTCCCTGTGGACTGTGGCTTTGTATACTACTTGGAATGTGCACCTTGGAAGGAATCTTTTGTTATTCGATTATGGAGATCTGTTTGGCTGGGGAAGAAGGTCTACCTGAATGGGCTGGCTAAGTTCTGTGAATGAGCTGACCTTTTGTGTTCCAAGGTTTCTGATTGAATCAGAAGGGAATCCTTTGTCTAAGCAGTGGGCTTCCTTTTATATTTTTAATCTCTGGCATCCCCTTTTGCATAGAACCCATTCTATTTGTAATTTTTAACCTTTTACCTTGCTCAAGGAGAAGGCAATGTTGCATGGGAAGAAAATGGAGGTTTGCCAAGGAAAAAATATGGAAGGGGGGTGCGTTTGTTTGAAATCTTCTAACAATATGTAAGAGTTGCTTTGACTCTCAAAAATTCCAGTGAGCAAAGCTATCACAATAATTTAGTGTGGCAACCATAGAATTGAATTTGCAGCAACACTTCTTGCTGCATTAGTTGGCGATCAAGCACCAGCTTCTAAATTACCAAACTATATAGTCTAGAAACAACTTTACCACCTTAATAAGAACTAAGGCTTAATCTCCTGTTGCATAAAATTTCAGCTAGATATGTGTGGAACAAATCCATTGGTCCATATATATATATATATACACACACACACACACACACACACACATACATACATACATACACACACACACACACACACACACACACACACAGAGACAGAGACAGAGACAGAGACAGAGACAGAGACAGAGAGAGAGAGAGAGAGAGAGATTACTTCTTTGAAATAGTCTTCCTTAGCATACTTTCCCAGCGAGCTCACTTCTGACATGTATTTGAGGCTAGACCCGGTGCCATAGTGTTTCATTTCCTCCCTATGGAATATCATTCCCCTGGAGCATAGCTTTCCAAACTGTGTGTCGCGACACTTTAGTGTGTTGTGACAAAACCTGGAAATACTGATGGCGCATTGCTGGCAGTGGTATGTGCGGCGGCGGCAGTGGCAACGGCAGTGGCGTGCCATCAGCGCTTCCGGGTTTTAGCACGAAACATGAAGCTGCCGCCGCAGCTGCCACCGCCGTACACGCCGCCGCCACACGCGCCCCTGTTCCGCCGCCGTGCGCGTCCCCGCACCCCCGCCGCCACTGCCATTGGTGTGTCGTCAACGGCGGGACTTTGGAAAGCACTGCCCTGGAGTGGATTAGCCCCCACCTTGATACTTTTCCGAAAGGCCCTGAAGACGTGGTTCTCTCAGCAGGCCTGGGGACCCCAGGTTGAGACGGAGCCAATCAAGTGGCTGATTTGATTGTGTTTGTGGCCGCCGCAGCGGGGTGGGGGGTTGATGGGTTTTTGTATTGTGGATTTTAATTATGTAAGCCACCTGGAGTCACCATGTGTGAATTGGGCAGCCATATAAATTTGTTTAAATAAATAAATAAATAAACAAACAAACAAATAAATAAATAAGATATTATCAAAGTTTGACATCACCTTCAGTTATGGTACTGACAACCAAAGGTTTGACAACCATTTCCTTTTCATATTTTTTTATCTATTTACAGGAATTTGATATGCTTTCTACAGAACTCAGTGAAAAATGTGAAAGAATAAGCAAGAAGCTGATATTCTTGGAAGACCAACTTCACTTAGCAGTCTGTAGCTATGATGAAGACCTTGCTCATATCCTTTTTTGATATGCTGTATTAAGTACTCCAGCAGAAGTGGTGGCATTCAACCCATGCATTGAAACTTGCATTGCATGAATCCTCTTAAGATAACTATTATAGTATTGTTTCCTAAAAACTTAGACTAGCAAAATAATGACAGTTTAAGAACTCACTGAATTGGACTGATCAGTAAGAGCTTTGTAAGAGATCTGTCAGTATGCTTTTGAATGTTACAGACGAAAAGGTGATGAATTCCTAGTTACGACATCAACTAGGAGACTGGAAAAGAAAGGGTTGTTTCATGAGTATGCATCTACAAAAATATTTTTAAAGGGAAGTATATTAGCTCATGCTGTGCATAGAATCCCAGTAAATCAAATAGTTACCTGTGCTCTTCCCATAAAGGCTCTTTATATAAGGTATTGGTCATTCCAGAAAACAATTGTTTTGTCCAGTTCTACTGAAAGATTCTCATTTTATTTATTTATTTATTTATTTATATTTCAATTTATATACCGCTCCATCTCCCCACAAGGGAACTCTGGGCGGTTTACAAAACACAGCAATTAAAATCCAACAATTAAAACAACCTAATAAAATACTCTAATATAGTAAAATTAAGTATAAAAATCCAAGATGCGATTGTTTGGTATTTAGATGTTTAAAAGGGCCCTATGGCACCAGCCATCCCCAAGAGGAACTGTTCCCCCCCTCCCCCCACGCAAGGCGGCAGAACCAGGTCTTTAAGTTCTTTCTGAAGGCCGGGAGCGATGAGGCCTGCCTCACCTCCGGGGGTAGCATATTCCAAAGGGTGGGCGCCGTTACCGAGAAGGCACGCCTCCTAGACCCCGTCAGGTGACATTCCTTTACGGACGGGATCCGCAGCATGCCCTCTCTGAATGACCGAGTGGGACGGTTCGACGTTATGGGGATGAAACGGTCCCTCAGGTAACCTGGCCCCATGCCATGTAGGGCTTTAAAGGTGATAACCAACACCTTGAATTGGACCCGGAAGCACACAGGCACCCAGTGCAGCTGTCGCAACAGAGGTGTCACATGCGCTGATCTAGGCGCACCAATAACTGCGCGAGCAGCCGCATTCTGGACCAATTGAAGCTTCCGGATACTCCTCAAGGGTAGCCCCATGTAGAGCGCGTTGCAATAGTCTATATGGGAGATGACCAGGGCATGAGTGACTGTACGGAGGGCTTCCCGATCCAGGAAAGGGCGTAACTGACGCACAACACGAAGTTGTGCAAATGCCCTCCTGGCCACGGCTACCACCTGCTCTTCGAGCAGGAGCCGTGAGTCCAGAAGAACCCCCAAATTACGCACTTGGTCTGAATGGGGTAGTGCAACCCCATCCAGAACTAAAGATGACAACTTCCTGGATCCACGGGAGCCATCAATCCACAGCCACTCCGTCTTACCAGGGTTCAGTCGAAGCCTGTTGTTCCCCATCCAGACCCCCACAGCCTCCAGGCACTGAGAAAGGGTAGCCACTGCATCACTCACATTGTCACTTTCCTCCACTACCCTAATTTTCATACTGCTTACAATTCTTTCAAAGGCAAAAAGACATAAAATATAAACAGAATAATTAGTTGGTCCAGACGGCCTTCAATATGTTACCTCGCCAGGCTTCTACTCTTTGTTGTTTATTTGTTCAGTCGCTTCCGACTCTTCGTGACTTCATGGACCAGCCCATGCCAGAGCTTCCTGTCGGCCGTCGCCATCCCCAGCTCCCCCACGGTCGAGTCCGTCATCTCCAGAATATCATCCATCCATCTTGCCCTTGGTCGGCCCCTCTTCCTTTTGCCTTCCACTTTCCCTAGCATCAGCATCTTCTCCAGGGTATCCTGTCTTCTCATTATGTGGCCAAAGTACTTCAGTTTTGCCTTTAATATCATTCCCTCAAGGCTTCTACTGTAGGAACAGGCAAAGAGCATACTGTTGGAGTGTGTGTTTTCTTGCACACACAGAGTATCAGAAAGCGTTTAGTTTTGGAGACCAATAATGATGCCAGTCATTGTAGTAACTTAGTTGCAGTTATATTTGTTACTCATACAAACAGATACTATTTACAATAATCTTCCAGATCCCTGGAAGTATTACAAATTCACATACCAGAAGTGGTAAGCAAGCAAACAGGAGTAAACAGAAAGAAGCAGTAAGTAGTAAGTAGCGGGACGGGCAGGCAGGCTCTTTTATACTCTTCAGCCTAGATCACGTGCTGCCTGACCTTTCAAAGTTTGCAGGTGATTACCTAATAAGGTTATATTGCTGTGACTTACTCCTCAAAAGAATAATACACCAACACATACTCCATGACTCTTTCCAACAGATTATAGGACTTTCATTGGAACAACCACAGGCTGTTACTAGAGACAATTTGAGGTGGTGAGCATTTGTCCATGCATTCAGTAGGGGTCAAGCCTGACTTCATGGCGCTTGAATCAACTAATTAGTGTATCAGAAGTGCAGCCTTGGAGCCTAAGGAAGGTATAAATTGCCATCAGGAGAGAAGGAAATGGCAGGATGCTATATAAACTATATGCTACGCAGAATGAGGCACTTGTATTCCCTACCTCTCTCTCTGTATTATCAGGTACTGTAATCCATATATGATAAGGATAATGGTGGATTAGTAGTTTTTATTCCCTTATGCTTTATTAGTGCTAGTGCCTTTCATCAACTCCGTTCAACAAATCTTTTTTGGTTCTATCCATGGAATTTGAAATCCAGCATTTTAAAAAAATCTTATGGCTGCACCTTGTGATTCATTTGTTGCCTTGCTGTCTTCATCCAGTAACAAAGACCCTTTCTTCACTTGTCTCAGCAAACCACCTGTACTTGGGCATCTAACTTCCCCTCCGGGTCTGCCTCTGTATTCACTCTTCTCAGCAGAGACTATGCTCAGTATCTCTGCCTTCAGTGCCTCTGCCTACCCTCCTCCCCCTCCTCCCCCTCCATCACCATAAACAATTATTATTAATTAGATTTGCTTCCACCTTTCCTCCAAGAGTTACATGGGGGTCTCCTTTCACTTTTAGCACCACAAAACTAATCCAATGAGGAAGGTTGAGCAGAGAGTGAGCAAAGTCCCCCAGCAAGCTTCCATGGCTGATGGTAGACTTGAACCTGAGTATTCCCAGTCCTAATCCAACCCCTTAGCCAGCGGTCCCCAACCTTTTTGGCACCAGGGACCGGTCATGGAAGACATTTTTTCCACGGACCAGGGGGGCGGGGTTTGCAGGCGGGAGCCAATCGCGCGTACCGGGGGCGGGGTAATCACATGCACCGGGGGTGGGGTTTGCAGGTGGGAGCCCCGTGGCCCACTTCCTAACAGGCTGCATCCCACTAGTGGACCATGGCCCACAGGTTGGGGACCACTGCCCTTAGCCACTATACTGCCATTCTCAAGTAGGCCCAAGTTGAGTGGTTCTTATCTGTTAAGGAGTGGGGTGAATCAGCAGACTTTTTCACAGGAACAAGCAAAAGGCAAGCTTGTTTGAGCTTGGCTGCAGTGGCAAGATGCTTTCCAAATGTTGTCTTTCCTTTGGAGCAAATATGGCTGCACTGGAATTTTTGCACTTATTGCTTTGCATTTACATAACAGTTTTCAAGTATTTTCTATCAGCCATCCAATGTAATACTAAATTAACAAATGGTTCAGATGTATTCATGAGCAGTTAAGTCCTCAGAGTCTATCAGAAAACCACTTATCTAGCGCTCTTTGAAACTGAGTGAAATCTTGTCACTGGCTTGATCTAAATTAGGTCAGATTGAAAAGATGCTGGTTTTCATAGAGCCCATGAAAAGTTCATATGAACCATTTTCGTGCTAGTTTGTATGGCATGCCAAAATATGAAAAATGCAGAATAGATAAATTATTGTTAATGCCAATTCTAATATTTTGTTATTTTCAAACTACACTTTTATAAAATCTTCAGAGCATCACCTGTTATGTGATATAAAGCGTGTATGCATTACAAATATTTTGGCACAACGATAGTTGGATGACTATTGAAGAAGCTATAAATCACTAGTATGGAAATTACTAATTCTGGCATTCGTTTTACAGTAATCAAAACATGTAAAAATAGCTCAAATTAGATTATTCTAACTTACCTTATGCTGTTTATGATGTTTCTACTATTAACGACCACTAGTGAAAGAAAATGCACCCAGCTGAATTGTAGAAAGATGGACAGGAATGGGCCACTTGTGTAATTTTTTAAAATTATTATTATTATTTATTTATTTAATTAATTTTTATCCCACCTTTATTATTTTTATAAATAACCCAATACTCCTTCCTCCTCCTATATTGTGTAATTTTATTCCTGATAGCCCCTAACATCTTGTTCAGCTGAACATGCACACAGAATCTACACCCACATCGTACTTTTTTATGCATTGTGAACACATGGTTCTAAGTCTCATGGTGACATTGCCACTCATGTATGGTTGCGCATTGAAGAACATGCACACAATTTTGCTGAAAGGAAGGAAGAAGGAGAGCATTGCATGTATTCCCAGTTCCCCCTCCACCTGTTGAAATGAATACATGAAAATTGCTAAATGTGCCCCAAATAATTGAGTTACCAAATCGAGGGGATTCTCATCTACTGACAAATCAAAGGATCTTGGAACATAGTTTCCCCTTAAAATATTCAAGGACTACTTATCATGCATATTGCCCTGCATTCCCCCCCCCCCCCCGTAACAATGTTGTAGAGTGCAAAAGGTTATAACACATTAAGTTGCCTTCCAAATAAAATCCCATGAATGAGGAACCTGAAATTTGTGAAAACCTCAAAAGCCAACTGATCCCTGGATAAAACTTGCCGAATCATTATGTGGCCACCTGTCACACAATGAAAAGTTGCCAAGTTAAAAATGGGAGGAAACACATTCTTCTCATGAAAAGGTATCCTGAAGGAGAGAGTCTGATTATATTGGACGCATATAAAAATGTAGAGCAAGAAAAGAAAGAATGTAAGAAATGGAAAGAACATAGGAGATTGAAGAAGATTATTTTAAGATGCCTTTTGTTAAATCAGACCCTGAGCGCATCTAGCCGAGTCTACTGACCAGTGACTAGCAGCTGTTCTTCAGGCCTTTGGACATATTCTTCGTATCTTACCTGGGGCCGCTGGGAGTTGAGCCTAGGAGGCGCTGTGTACCCTTGTTATGGCCTATTTGAGATACTCATGGAAGGCTAACTCTTTCTACAACTAGGGACCAAAAACAACCTTTCTGATAGAATTTCTAAAGGTCTAGGTGTCACTTCTCAAGATTTGGTTCATAACAAGATACTATGCATTTCCCCACCCTAAAGAGAAGGAATTCTGAAACACCATGATAAAACTCCACCCAGATCCAGTAGAATTAATTCCCAATTCATGTACTTGTGAAACTTACACCATATGCTAATTTGAACTCATGCTTCACATTCTTAGACATCTTGCTTTTCATTTGAGAAATACGGAGTAGCTTATATAAGGTCCCTTAGGAGGCTTCTGCTCAGGTATGACATGGAAGTAGTATCTGTCCTTGGCTAAAAAACCAGGAGCAGCCAGAACACAGCACCTTCCAGCCAGAGAGCAAAGGGACTCATTTGGCATAATTTTCTTTGTTCCTGATGGCCTGAACCAGAGCTTTCCAAACTGTGTGTGGCGACACAAAAGTGTGTCGCCACACACAGCGTGGTGTGTCGCCACACCACCCGGAAGCGGCGGCGCGTGCGTGCACGGCGGCAGCGGCAGCGGCGCGGGATCAGTGCTTCCGCGTTTTAGCGGAGGCTGCAGCTGCTGCCGCCGCCATGCACACGCCGCCGTACGCCCCCCGCGCCGCCGCCGTGCATGCGTGCGCCGCCACACACACACCCCACGCCGCCACCGCCGCCACCGCTGGTGTGTCGCCAGCGGCGGCACTTTGGAAAGCCCTGGCCTGAACAAATGAAAAAAAAGGATGGAAGGAGAGGACAGTGTTTGTTTGCGCAGGGCAGTTTCCCCAGCTGAGGACACAGTTCCTGTTTCACATATTTGGGCAAATTGATGCAGCCTCCTTGCCCAGTGTGAGGATGGCCCACTAGTTATTTCCAGAGCATATGCCTGCCTGGCACTGACTGTGTTTCATCATTCAC
Organism: Charina bottae; assembly: GCA_023362775.1. Taxonomy (NCBI): domain Eukaryota; kingdom Metazoa; phylum Chordata; class Lepidosauria; order Squamata; family Charinaidae; genus Charina; species Charina bottae. The sequence goes on from JALMGJ010000001.1 coordinate 32,219,288, forward strand.
CCACAACTGAGGCAGCTCAAGGATGACTCTAGGTGCTCATTCTGGAAGTGGTGTTTTCCCTCTTACTCTGCCTCCAGATGCTACATGCAGGCAATGTATGTATTTAACGTTCAGTTGTTCATGGGACAACAGGAAAGAAAAAAGAAAAAAAATGCATGAAAGTTGGAGGAGGCTTTCATGTGGTAGGGCTGGAATTCCATGTGGTTGGGCTGGAATTTCAACCAAGGGAACTACTACTAGTACTACTATTACTAGTAGTAGGAGGCGGGCCTTCTAGGAGGCGGGCCTTCTCTGTGACAGCGCCCACACTATGGAACAGCTTGCCCCCAGAGTTGAGGCAGATCTCCTCCCTCCCAACCTTTAGGAAAGAGCTGAAAACCTGGTTCTGCCGCCTGGCATGGGAGGGAGGGATAGTTCCTCCTGGAGATGGCTAATTCCGTGATTTTAATGTCCTTCTTTTAATGACATCTGGATTTATAATTATTCTTATATTGTTGTAATTTTATCTATATATTTTAATCTATTATTATCCTGTAAACTGCCCAGAGTCCCTATTCAGGAGATGGGCGGGGATAAATTTAAATAATAAATAAATACTACTACTAATAATAATAATAATAATTTGCAGCCCTTAGAATGTTGAGCATTAAAGTTGTATAAACCACAGCATGACCCCATTCTGGATGCATGGTAAGGGGGCACTGTAGGGACAGCAAGACTTAGGGTGGCATCATTTCTTGCTGGCTGCAGGATGGGGAGGCATGGTGCAGCAGCTGTGTGGATGTGGCATTTGTGCTGAGTTAAGCTCGGAAAGTGCTTTAGTCTTGTCTTAGTTTTGTCTGTCTTGATATCCTTGCCCCATCACAAGAGGGATTCTGAATTCAGCAAGATCAGCTTCCATGAGCAGGAGTTCACAGTTTTAGATTACAACCCGGCCTGGGAAGCTGATCTGTAGGGTGCCCCCTGCCAGAGCTTGTACTGTTCACATTAATTGTTCATTGGCATGGAAAGTTAAATGGGCAGAGGAGCTGGCAAATCTCTTGTTGGAAGTAGCTCTTAGCAAAGGCAGTCGCTTGCTCTTCAAAAGATGCAAACAGCATTTCTGGTGGCAAACACACAAATCCTAGATATTTTCATGTCTAAAGCATACATTAAGATGGATCAGTCCTTGCAGATGACAAAGTAGGTCCCCAGTTCTGAGTCTGACTACGACAAAATTGGTTTAACAGACAGAAGTAGGATTGCAGCTCTTAAAAGAGAGATTAAAAGATTCCTTCTGAGTGATCCAACTTCCTGGTGCTGTTAAGCAAGCAGTTCTGCCAATATTTAAACACACTGTGGGTTTGATTAATAATTAAACTTCTATTAGGAGGAATAAATCCCAGATGCCATTGTTTTTCAGTCTACATTTTAATGGCACTGAATACTGGAATCAACCAGCCTGCTAGCAAGAGCTGAATAACACAACACAAATGAAGCCAGAAGCCAGCACTAATGCTTAACACTGAATATTTACCCAGGCCCGCTAGGGATTTTTATTTAATATTGTAGCTTCTCAAAGCAAATATTAAGCAGTAGGTTTCACATTTGGCAGATGGAGAGAGGAGCAAACAACCAAATTAAACTGCACTCTTACACTTCCTTACTTGGCATAAGTCCCTTGAATTTCATGGGACTTACTTCTGAGTAAGCTGACATTGGATTGTAGTATAATGGTAAGCTTGTATGCATCCTTGCATCTGATCAATATATTAAGTTAAAGGTACCAGAGTTAAGCAAGTCCGTGAAAGAGCCAATGGCTCTTAATCAGTTGAAAGTGTATGAAAATAATCTGAATTGTTAATTGGAAGAGCCAGCAGCAGAGGTGGTGCATTTCTGGCATCTAAGGAGCTGATGAGAGGTGTTATTTCACTGATAGGGAGAGTCCTAGCTTTCCCAGTAAAATTAAATGATTCTATATTGCAATTTCACAGTTATTTGGGGTCTTAATTAGCAGTTATGATTTTGACAGACAATTTGAGTGCTTGTAATAGTTTGACTAAAATATGGGTTGGCTCGTTTAATCCTGCATGTAAAAAGGATACCTTTTTCACCTTGCTTCAAATAGAGCTTCCAGTAAGTTTCCAAAGTTGTTTTGAATTATTGATTGAGGCAGCCTTTCTCAGCTTTTTGACCCTGGAGGAACCCTTGAAATATTTTTCAGGCCTCGGGGAACCCCTGCCCACTCTGGCTCAAATATAGGCCAGAAGTTACAAAAATATTATATTTTTTTCATGTGTAGGCCTGTATACATGCATTAACAGTGTTCATAAACTAAAAATAAAGAATGAAACTTACCTCTTTAATGCAAAGTTGCTCAAATTTGAAATATTTTTTTTAAATAAATCGTGATCTCCCAGGGAACCTCTAGTGACCTCTTGCGGAACCCTAGGGTTCCACAGAACCCTGGTTGAGAAACCCTGGATTGAAGCATAAGAAAATACGTTGTGCATTTCAACTCAACTCCTTAAACCTTCTTCACCAGAGAAATTGCTTTCTCTGAGTATCAGTGTTATGAATCTGTATTGCAGAGCATCTGTCCTTGACCCATAGCTAATCCCTGAATCCTTGGCCATGTTAGTAATCACCCTCCCAGCTGCCATTCCCTGTTTATTTGCCCTCTCTTAGCGAACAAGGAGAAGGAACAGAAGCATCTATTTGCTTTACCATTTTTCTGAATTGGGCCCAGAAGTTAAAAAGAAAGAGTCCTTAGGTCAAATTCAACTCTTGGTGATGCCTAGTGAGCAGGCATACCATGTAGCTCTTTTGATAGTAATACAGAATTGCTTTCGATTGCCTTCTTCTGGGATGATTTCTGTCTTCATAATCTTACCTACAGGGGGCGTGGTGGCTCAGCGGGTAAGATGCCAGGCTTGTGGATCGGAAGATCGCAAGTTCGGAGGTTCAAATCCCTAGTCCCGCATGACGGAGTGAGCTCCCGCACTAGCCCCAGCTCTTGCCAACCTAGCAATTTGAAAGCATGCAAATGCAAGTAGATGAATAGGTACCACTTTGGTGGGTAGGTAACAGCGTTCCGCGTGGGTCATGCTGGCCACATGACCGTGGAAGCGTCTTCGGACAACACTGGCTCTTCAGCTATCAAACGGAGATGAGCACCAGCCCCTAGAGTCGGACACGACTGCACAAATGTGCGGGGGGAACCTTTACCTTTTAAATTATTTTTCTATTCTTTGGTGCATTTTTCATGCAGAGGCAGCTGTTTAACATATCAGCATTATATCTGTTTAAGATATAATGAGAAGATGGAGCACTATGTTTCTATATGGTCTAAATTTAATAACATTTTAAAAGGGCTGAACTTTCTATATATTAATATTCCTCACTGAGATGTGCTACTGTATACTGTATGGATCTTCATTTTTCTTTTTTCAGTTTATTATCATAGTTGTTTTGGGTCTATTATTACTGTTTTATTGTTTTTGTTTTTGTCTGTAATTTCATTTGTACAATAATACAAAATTATAAAACTAAAAAATTGTGAAATTTTACACTTGCATACACCCACCCATCCACACATGCAATTTCCTTTAAAAAGAGAGTCACTCAGGAAATACATGTAAATTACAGGGGAAAAGTTCTTGAGAAAGCTTTAATACAATCAGAAGCCGAAAAAATGTTTTTCAAATTGGTATGTGGAACTGAGATTGAAAATATTTACATATATTTCCTATGATTCCCTTCTGATTCCCCCCATCTGCTTCCTGGGAAAAGTTTTTTTTCCTTCCAAAAAACCCTTAAGGCCATATTTTTACCTTCACATACTTTTTTGGTTAAAGATGTTGGAAAATACTGTGGGTAATTTCCAGCGTAGTTTGCACCCAGCACACTCCTAGTCAATCTGTATTTCCAGATCAGAGCAGCACACACACCACTCAGATCAGCTAGCAAAAATGTAGCTTGATGTTTATTTATTAAACATCAGCAAACATCAAAACATTTAACTGGCAAGTAGGATAAGGCAGGGAAAAAACAAGGAGAGAGACATGAATAACAGGCAACAATTTACATTATCCATGTATCAATCTGTATCTATCAAAAGGCACAGAACTTTCCAGAGCCACTGGAAACAGTGCTGAAGGCAATTAGCATGGCTAGTCCCAAAAGGGGTGGCCTATGGTTATTCCAGGTTTAACCCCTTTGTGTACATAATAACTGCAGCATAGAGATGGAAAGTAGGACACCAGGCGATCCCATCCCTCCTCTATTCTGCACCATGAAAGAAACAATTGGATGGATGGGGATGAGATATCCTACAGAGCAAGCTTTGTCTAATGGGTCAGAAGTCTGAAGCAAAATAAAAGGCAGGGAGGCCCTCAGGAACTATTTGCACATTATCTTCAGGCTAAAATATTTTTCAACATTTGGTTCCAGTCCAAAGCATGCAACTTTGTGTTTTTTGAAGTGTAGCTGTTCTTGTTGTACATAGAAATTAGCCACAATCTGATTGTGTCTATTCGAATTAAGCTCAATTTGTGTTCGGTTCCATAGGAAATTGGTAAGTATTATGGAGAGTCATTCTGTAGATATTGATCCAATTGCAGAAATAAGGCTGCAGAGGAAAATAAATTCTTATTTCCAAGACTGCAAGCTGCAGTCAGCACTCCTAACTGGGGGTATATGCAAATGAAATAAGTTTATGTTAAAGCAAATGTGTTTACAAACAGAGGGTAACCTTATGTTCAGAATGATTTTGTTGCATTCTATAGATAAAAGATATGGGATTGCATTTCATTTTAGGGGAAGCAGTATGTTACTTGCATATGAGTGTGCGCATGGGTGGATGAAAGAGAGAGAATTCTATAAATGTGAAATCAGAGACAAAACCTCACGTTAGTTAACATTAACATCTATAATCTGAAGTTCTGGCACAGTGACAAAAAGGTTATTTATATTCCTTTGGAATGGAGATCTAAGATCATTCTCTCTGAATAGTGGCTGCAATGCTCTCTTTGTGTAGCACTTCGGCAGCATTGGCAGCCATTTGCACTTACATATGCACACACATATCCCCAGAATGCTGTTCATTTCACACCCCTTAAGCAAAAACACTACATAAAGCCTTTGGTTGCCTACAGGCTCAAGAAGACAGGCGGGGGGTGGGGAGGAGCTAGTGTGGAATATGTATTAATATTTAATCCAATCAATTTGGGTGAACTTGATGCTGCAATTAACTAGAAGTGCCCATCTGTTGTGCAGAGTACAACAACTTATTAAATAAGTGGGAGAGGGGAAAGGAGCTGCCAATTACCTTTCAATTTATTCCTTAATAAAGCGCATACAGTCTCTGCAAAGAGAGATCCAGATGGTGAAGGAAACTCTCCAGGCCATGCTGGTGCAGCTTCAGCCCACTAAGGAGTCAGGAGAAGATGTTGCTGCAAATTTCCTTGGTGACAGCTGGTGTTTGGGAAAGCAAAGCTTAAAGAAGTAACAAGCAGGAAGACGGAAGGGGGATCTTTAATTCATGGGCTTCCTTTCAAGAATGGAATACCGTCTTAGCGGACCTCAAGGATCTCTGCAAAAGTATTAACAGCCAAATCTATTATGGAGCAGGGGAGGCTGGAGGTTTTCCCTGCGAAATAGTGTGGCTTGCACAATTCAACAGCCCAAATCTAGAAACAGTTTTTCAACAGCATCCCATCCATCCATCCATTCCTAAAAGTGGTAATTCCAAATGATGCCTTACAGAGAGATTTTGGTAATGATAACATGTTTACAAACCCTTTGGCTCTTCCCGCACCTGCCAATGCAGTCAGGAAATCCATACATCCCGAAGTCATAGGATCATGAAGCTTTAAAAACAAAAAACCAAGGATGTTACAGGCACTGGTATAATTCTATCTCTGATCCTATGAGAGTGACATCTGGATAAGATTGCTGGGAGACTAACTTTTTTTTAAGGGACAGAGATGTGTTTTGGGGCTGTGGGCATTTTGGTATTAGAAAGCAAGACTATACAAGCTATAAAAAAGAGTGCAGTGACAATGAATGCATGAATTCAGATAAATGTCCAGACCAGAGCTTTCCAAACTTTTCATGTTGGTGACACACTTTTTAGACATGCATCATTTCGCAACACACTCTTACAGCAGGGCACAAGGCAGGCACTAGGACCTGCACGGAATCACAGCAGGTTTGGAGGCAGCAAGGCACAAGGCAGGCACTAGGACCTGCGTGGAATCCTGGCAGGGCAGGTTTGGAGGCAGCAAGGCACAAGGCAGGCACTAGGACCTGCGTGGAATCCTGGCAGGGCAGGTTTGGAGGCAGCAAGGCACAAGGCAGGCACTAGGACCTGCGTGGAATCCTGGCAGGGCAGGTTTGGAGGTAGCAAGGCACAAGGCAGGCACTAGGACCTGCGTGGAATCCTGGCAGGGCTCGGAGTCAGCAGCAGCCGCGACACACCCAGACACTGCAGCCGACACACTAACGTGTCCCGACACACAGTTTGGAAAGCTCTGGTCCAGACAGTTTACACTCCACGAAAGAGCATCCGTGAGAAACAGTTTGTGTTAGCTTCATATCCAATAAGTATTGGTGACACCTGCACAGTTACTTATCCAGATGCCACTCAGGACCATTGCAGTTTGAAAGGGAGGTAATAGTAATAGTAATAGTCAGTAATAGTCTTTCCAGATGGTGTTGGAGGAAAATTCTGAGAGTGCCTTGGACTGCAAGAAGATCAAACCAGTCCATACTCCAGGAAATAAAGCCAGACTGCTCACTTGAGGGAATGATATTAAAGGCAAAACTGAAGTACTTTGGCCACATAATGAGAAGACAGGATACCTTGGAGAAGAAGCTGATGCTAGGGAAAGTGGAAGGCAAAAGGAAGAGGGGCCGACCAAGGGCAAGATGGATGGATGATATTCTGGAGGTGACAGACTCAACCATGGGGGAGCTGGGGATGGTGACGGCCGACAGAAAGCTCTGGCGTGGACTGGTCCATGAAGTCACGAAGAGTCGGAAACGACTGAACGAATAAACAACAAAAGTCTTTCCAGAGCACAATTATATTGTTTTCGGGAATCCAGAGAAAACAACTTTCTAGGAACAGAGGCACAGGCTAGCAGAATATCAATGTTTTCCCCACAAATAAGCAACATTGTTAAAAAGCACTTCAGATTGGGGTTAAATGTATTCTGTTGCATCTTTTTCTCCAAAATATGTTTAAGAGAAAAAAAGACCAAAAAAAGCAAAGAAAAAAACCCACTAACGTGAAGCTGAAATTAAGAACCAAATTTTGCTAAATGAAATGAGGACTGCACATACCCACTGGCATTCTGTGTATCAGTGATAATTAATATCAAAGGATCACATAATTGCTTTTCAATTATTTTCATTTAGTCTTGGAAATTGAGAGCAAATGCTTGCTAATTCTAGAGGCAAAATTATTTAAAGAATTAATCTATGATTTTAAAAACTTGAAATTCTTGATGATGATGATGATGATGATGATAGTCTGATTAAAATATGCATAAATGTTTCAATGCTTTTTTTAAATACAAATTTTATAAATAAATATATTCATTAGTGATACTTTATTCAGGATTTTTACAAACTATTTTTAAAAGCTGATAGTATATAGCTTATTGTATGTTAAACTTCCAGGGTTTTTAACCACATCTATCAAATTGAGTTTTATTTATATGCAATTTGTTTGATGTCTTTTGGAATGAAAAAACTAGAGCTTTTGAGATTCATACCAGCAGTGAACACAGGAAGTGTCTGTATTTTCTTCTGTGTAACAAAGTAATACTGTATGTTGTAGCTGTGTATATTTTCTCCTTTCCTGTTGCATTGTATATTTGTGTATTTGTGTATATGTGCCCACTGGGGAGCATAGAGTGATCTATGGCTCAGGTGACTGGGAAGAGGAAGGAACACCTGAAGAACGGAGATGATGCTGTCCAGGTGCCTCTCCTAGAGAGATGTTTATTTTCTGGGCTGTTTTTTTCTGGAATGCTTTTTTTTCTCCACAGGCCCAAGCCGGATCCAGCCCATTTTCAAGTTCCGTCTTTCTTTTGACAGCTTCTCCCATCATACCAAATTTGGTCCCATTTTGTTCAGTTTTGAGAGAGTGATTTTGCCGACAGGCAGAATTCTGAGCCCCTTTATATAATTTCTCTCCAACATTCAGTTGGGTTGGGAGGAATAAAAGATATCAAAACTATTCAATAATAAGACTGATGATGAGCAAGTAATGATCAAAATACATCTAGTTTTTAGAAGCAGACCTTGCTTCCTGCAGGATACTCTGATCACTATATAAGGTTATATATTTAAAAGCGGATCAGAAATTTCAGCTGACTCAGACAAAATTGTCTTCCTTTGTATGAACGTTATGGGGCTTACAAGAACTCAAAGGAGTGGTTATTGACAGACGATCCTGGGAAATGATGTGTATCAGATCACAGTTGGAAGCGACGGAATGATTGCACAAGAAAAAAGCATTTGGGGATGAGTGAGATCATGCTACTTCTGCATGATGGTACATTGGATTGATTATAATTGTAATAACTGATTTTTGTTTTTAATCTTATTAATACTGTAAGCTGCTCAGAGTCTCTGGAAATGGAGTGGCATCTAAGTTCTGATTGATTATGTGCCATCAAGTTGGTGTCAACTCTTAGCAACCACATAGATAGATTTTCTCCAGGAAGTCTTCCAACAGTGCACCAATTGCTGCTGTAATTGAGTTCATCCACCTTGCTGTCCTCTTCTTCTCTTTACTTCCATCTTTCCAAGCATTATAAACTTCTCCAGAGAGCTAGGTCTTTGCATAATTTGGTCTTTTATGCCTCGGATGAGAAACCTGGTTTGATTTGTTCAGTGATCCATTCATTTCTTGTTTAGGCTATCCATGGCAGTCTCAGGAATCTTCTCCAACACCAAAGTTCAAAAGTGTCAATACTCTTTCTATCCTGGTACTTCAAAGCCCAACTTTCACTTTGATACAGTGTACAGGGAAAACCCTTGCCTGCACAATTCTAATCTTTGTAGGTTTAGACACATCTCGACATCTGAATATTTTTTCCATGGCTACTCTCCCAAGTGCTAGTTTATGGCATATTTCTTGAATGCTGGTTCCTTTACCCCTGATAGTGGACCCTGTTGACATGATCAACACAATTGAAGGCCTTTCTACAACCAATGAAGCACATAGTGAATTCTTTGGGGTATTATTTGGCTTTCTGAATTATTCGGCATTCATCAGCAATAATGTCTTGTGTTTCTAGGTCTTTTCTAAAGCTAGTTTGAACATCTGGCATCTCCCTTTCCATATAGGCTCTAATCTGTGTTGGATGATCCTAAACATCATTTTGCCAACATGCAAAATTAAGGATATTGTAAGATAGTTTGCACACTCTGTTAGGTCTCCTTTTCTGGTTATTCTCCAGATTTGCTGGCAAAGCCTGGTTAGAACCTTTACTGATTCTTCTACTGCCATATTTCAGTGGGTATTCCACCAGTTCCTATAGCCTTCCAACTTGGTAATGACCAGAGTGCTGATCTAACTACACCTTCTAGTACTAGAGGTTCTTGTAAGTACGGAATATTTTCTAAGGCGTCTTGGATTTGACACCTCTATTGTACAGTATTTCAATACTCCTTCCGTCTTTCTTTGATCTTCTTTGAATCAGTTACTATCTGTCCATTGGCATCCTTTATCTTACCAATTCAAGACTGGAATCTCTTTTTGAGTTCAAAGATCATTTCAAAGACTTCCCTTGTTTTTCCATATCTTTTAATGTTATTGCTATACCGTTCCTAACTATGAAAGCAACACCCTTCCTTCTTGGTTTTTTATGTCCTGAGTAGTAAACTGTGTGATCTGACTGAAAATACCTGTTTCTAGTCCATCTCACAAAACTGAAGTACTTTGGCCACATAATGAGAAGACAGGATACCCTGGAGAAGACTGATGCTAGGGAAAGTGGAAGGCAAAAGAAAGAGGGGCCGACCAAGGGCAAGATGGATGGATGATATTCTGGAGGTGACGGACTTGACCGTGGGGGAGCTGGGGGTGGCGACAGCCGACAGGAAGCTCTGGCGTGGGCTGGTCCATGAAGTCCCGAAGAGTCGGAAGCGACTGAACGAATAAACAACAAAAGTCCATCTCAATGCACTGATGCCTAAGATGTCAATGTGTAGTTGATTCATTTCATCTTCACTGTATTGAGCTTTCTCATGCTGATGCTTCTTAAGTTCCATGTTCCCATTGCAATTCTGTATAGGTAGTCCTTGGTTAGCAACTGCCTTGTTTAGTGACTGTTCACAGTTACAGCGGTGATGAAAAAGTAACTTTGCGCCCAATCTTCACATTTATGACTTTCGCAGGACTGTAAAGCAAAGGAAAGCTGAAGTAAGATAATAAGCATAGTTGTGGTTTCACTTAGCAACCACTTTGCTTAATGACCGAGTTGCCGGTCCCAATTGTGGTTGCTAAACGAGGACTACCTGTATTTGCAGCTTCAGATTTTCTTTTCCTGTGTGGCAACATCAACAACTAGATGTCCTGAAAGTTTTAATCTAGCCACATCATAAACACCATTAGTATTCCAAAGGATTCTCAGCTGTTCCCCTGTAGAGTGTTGAGTGCCATCCGACCTGAGGGGCCCTACATCTGGCACTATACTGTCAATCATTTTATAGTTTCTATCCATGTTGTTTTCTTAGTAAAACACAGGAGTGGTTTACCGTTGCTTTTTCCTGTGCAGTATGAAATTAGTGCCTTTGCTGTTGTCACTGAAGTGATATTCCACCTCCAGCATCTTCCTATACTGCTGCTGCCAATATAGGTGCCTGCTTGCTTTAGCCGGGCAGCTGGGATGATCTTCACACCTTGGGTGGCTGCTAGGATTCTACACTATTGGCATATACTCCCAGCATTCTTTACTCATCCCTCCCAGGAAACACCACACACACACACACACACACACACAACACAAGTCTTAGTTTTTGGTAAAGATAAACTGCTGTTTCATTCTCTTTTTTAATCTTAGAAGAACAAATCAGGGATGGGGAAAATGTGTCTTATAAATATTGTGGGACTTATAACTCACACCACTCCTGAATAATTGCTGTGCTGGCTGAAGCTAATAGAGTCCAGGAACATCTGGAGAACCCCAAGTTTTCTTTTCCTGGTTTGAGCACCTACAGTGTACTTCTCTGGAGACTGGTCCATTAGGAGACAAAGGGCATTGCCTCACCAGGCTCACCTCTCCAAAGCTCCCCTCCCCCCTCCTGGAAAAGATAACATTCCTGGGGTGGAAAGGGAAGATTGACAAATCTGATCAATACATTCTTACTGACCTGTTGGCCAATCTGGGACTCGGAAGGATAGCAAATGTGTCTACCATAAGCCAATGAGCAATTCTGCTGGGCTGTGTGCTGTTTGCCTTAGATTAACTGCTGAATTCTGTGGTGGCTGCTTTTGATTTTGATTTCTGGATGAGAACCATCTTCCGTCTGCTTTGAAAAGTCCATCTGCAAGAGCTATGTTCTGGTGGAGAGGAATGAAAAGAAGCCGGGGTCTTCCTTCATTTCATTTTGAAATTCAGGAATATTGGCCAAGGGAAAACTGCTTTGCAGAAATGCTCCTCCATCTTGGAGGGGAGAAAAAACTGAGTATTTCAGGGGAGATTCTTGGTTTGGTTTAGTTTTTAGTGAATACTAAAGGATAAAGTGACAGAACTGTGGAACAGTGTTTACTTCCTGAAAAAAAGAAGTATAGGGAAATGTGAAGGGAGAGAAGTGAAATTCTTGCAATCTGTCTTATAAACTTTACTTTTCATGGGAGGGTGCATGTATATCTGAGAAAGAAAATTAGTTGAAAAAGGACAATGGGGTTATTTTAAGCAAAGAATAGCAGTGGTTTGCTAGGCTCCACAGCCAGGTTCCAGTGGCAGTTGTGTGGCTGCATCAAAAAACACAAGACAGCAGAAGTGGCCTCGTGATGCAAACTCTGCCCTTTTGGAATCTTTGTGCAATGCATGTAGCATAGGGGCAAGGCCACCCCACTTTTACCATCTGGCCTTTCTAAAACTTTTTTTTGCTTCTGGCCATAAATTAATAAAGTTCAGTTTTTCATCCTCTCTTGTGATGCTGCTGCCTGGTTCTGAACCTTTGGATCTTCCTCCTTTCCCAAGCAGAGTTGGGAGGGTGATCAGCTGATTAGCCTGCCATTGCCATCCATTCACTTAGTCTGTTCCAGAGCTAAGTGCCCCAGAAACCACCAGTCTATAACAACAAGTCCAGAAAACGAATCTCAAAATTTCTAACATGCAGCTATGTGTGATCTAAACACCTGTCTCTGGTTCTACTATATCCAGTGGGATGCTGGAGCCAGCTTGCACCAGCTTGGGAGAGTTGATCGTTAAATCTCCTGGAATTTTGCAAGACTGTTGAGAGCACAGCTGGGCCACGACTCCTAGCACATTGATCAGCTGTTCTGCGGCTAGTGGCACGGCACAGAAGTGGAGCCGGCCAGAGCCAGTTCTTTAACATTCACCAGCACCCCACGGTCCATATCCCTCGCCTTAGTTGGTTTTGACAGTCTCTGAATTGAATTAAGCTAATACATTTTCCCCACAGGAATGATAGACTAATTGGTGGATAGGGATAGTGGCTTAGGACAGCCACAGTTTCCCCCATTTTTTTCTCAATTGGGATTCAAGTATGAGCTAAGTAAAAATAATTCATATTAAGTCTTATGGCAGTGCTTAAATTATCTTAGTGTCATTGCAAAGGACACTGGGCCAAAGCTAGGAACTAACAGGCTCCATCTGCTATTAACCACAATTTCCTCTGTCCTACCAGCCTTAATAAGCAGCAGTGATTACTTCTAACATGCCTTCTAAAATTTACAAATGGGCCCAACTGCAGCAAGATTATTTTGCCCCAGAAATAGTTTTCTCACAAGTGGTATATTCCCTTTTGGAGTGTTCACATGCTCTGATCTAGATTTACACACTCGAATAGATTGAACAACTCATAGACAGAAATGCATACTTGGAAGCACATCTGAATCCTATTCCTGAGCTCATTATGTTATAGAGAAACTACAGGCCAGTTGAGATTGATTAGTATAAAATACTTGCTGAATAGCACTTGCAGACAATAAAACTTCTAGTATACATGGTGAGAAGGGAAATGTGTTGCCTCTCCCACATTCACAGTGAGGACCATATGAAGATGAAATTATGCTCTCTTGTCATCAGATCTGCTTGGTGTTATCATATTTATGACTGGGGAAGCATAGAAAAATGTATAGAAGTACTGAAGAGGGGGTGGGGTTGCAGCTCTATTCACAACATACATCTCCCACGGTAGCTACTTTTGCACTAAAAATATAACTTCACAAACATTCAACATTTAATTATCTTTTAATGTGCTTTTAAAGGATTTATTATGTTTGTATGAGAATTGGAATGTATATTTTAAGTAGGATTTTTCCCCCACTTCTGGCCATGCTGGCTGGGGAATTCTGCGAGTTGAAGTCCACACATCTTAAAGTTGCTGAGGTTGAGAAACACTGTGCTAATCAAATCTGGGTGGCAACTGTCTGCCAGTTTCAAAAAGGTTTATGGAGAAATCCTGCACAAGTCTTGACATTATGGATGAGGATTATGTAAAAACTATGATGTGCAGCTCATTTTCATGAGCCTCAAAAGACTTTTCCAGAGTCAAGTCTCTTAAGTGTGCTTTGAAAAATTGGCTGTTAGTTTGCTAGTGATGCACTTATAACTGAAACCATGCCTCCATATCCTCAACTTTCCTCTATATATCATTTCTAATAAGATGACAATTAATCTCTGGACGTTCATCTTATGTGGAAAACTGAAAGGCAGCTTCCAAATTGCTCAGGCATTCTTTAAACCACAAGTTGAACCAAATTATTTATAATGTTGATTTATGATGTACTCTTCATGTTTTATTTTATTCATGGGTGGGGGAGGAAATAAGTGATATTTGTGGAACAGTCCTGTCTTGCATTACAAATATGGGATTTGTGCTCCTCCAGATTTAATGGCTGTATTGAAGTCTTGGAGATGAGAAAGGATTGTCGCTGCTGCTGCTGCCTTTATCTATCATGTCAATTTGAGATTAAGTGTTCTACCTCAAAAGCATTGTATGGGAATATGTGCCAGGATGCCACACTAGGGGGAACTTACTGTTCCATCTGGGAATGTCAGCTCATAAGAACAAAGCTCTAGTAGTTTGTGTAGTCTTCTCTTCCCTTGGATGAAATTAAGGCCCTGCAGCATGTCTTCTATCTCTGTAAAATGTATGCCATGGCTAAGAGTCTTGGTCTACAGCTCTGCATAGCCCCACGTTCTTTACTCTTTACAGTGATTTGGTTTCAGGTTTCTAGAAAGTGTTCCTTCTCATGCCTGTTTAAGATGCTATTTTGAGTTTCCTCCTATATTTCTCCCACTTCATGTTTCAATTACTTTATCCTGCTCCCCATGCTTTCATTATCCTTTTGATGAACTTAGCAGTGACCTGATTACTTCCCAATGCTTGTTTAGTGACGAACACTCTGTGCTAACCACGGGTGTCCACATATTGCTAAGTTCATCAAAACAACTTTGCTGCTCCTCTGGCTCTTGAAACCCAGCTCTGGAACAATTTTGTATATTGGTAATGGATAGAATTCATCCCGAAGCTCCACTGGACATTCTGAGCACTGGGGTGTCCGTCTCCATCTCAGGCTTGTGCTGATTCAGTGGTTCCTGACAACTGTAGGAGTTGTAGTGTATGCCTGGTTATATCAGAAGAGGTTCAGTCCACATCTATAAAAATAAGGTAAGAGGTTGCAATGTTTCCACCACTTCCAGCTGAACATGGTGCAGTTACTTGATTAAGTTATGGGGAATTAATTCTGTTTATGTCTGGATGCAACTGTCTGAACTTGGAGCACTGTTATCAGCAAAGAATGGCAAATATAGCTCATCTTGTAATCCACTTTTCTCATTTATATAGATAAGTATTATTTAATATACTATTCAAGTCAGCTGTATACAGAAACATAGTTGGTGACCTGTCTATCAGTAAAGCCTAAGAGGGTCTTGCAATACATAGATTAAGTCTAGGCAAAGAGTGAAAAAAAAACTATGTCCACTGTGGAATGGATCTGCAGTTAGTAATGGATGGCTATCCCCCATTTGCTGGATTAAAGGCCTATTAAGTTGAATATATTTCATTCTCATTAGGATCACAGCCTTAATCTTCAAAATTAAGGTCTATGCATTACTTAAATAAGTCTGATCCACTAAATTATTTGATACATGTCACTTGGGAATACGCTGTCTAAAACTGAGTGAATAAAGGCCAAGGAGAAAATTAAACTTGATGCTGCCGATGTGTGGATCCATTTCCCAATTTTTTTTTTCCTTTTGGTTAAAAGATACAGAGGGCAAATAGTAGAATCATATAGTTGGAAGGGGTTCTTAGGCTATAAGCCCAATCCGCTGCTCAGTGCAGAAATCCAAATTAAAGCATCCCAGATAGAGGGCTGTCTGCCCTCAATCAGAACGCATGCAATGAACAGGAGCCCGCCATTATTCTGGGTCATTGTTCCCACTGTTGATCTGGTCTTACTGTCAGGAAGTTATTTTTTTCCTGTGATTCAGTCATCATCTGCCTCCCTGTAACTTAAAACCATTATTCCAGGTCCTGCACTTTGGGACAAGAGAAAACTGGTTTTGGCTTTCTTCTATATGACATCCTTTGAAGTAACTGAAGCGTGCTCCCATCCCCCATCTCCTCAGCCATCTTTTCTCGTGGCCAAACATACCCAGCTCCTCCAATTTCCCCTTGTAGGACTTAGGTTTTATATAGCCCCTCATTATCTTTATTACCGTTGCCTGAACCTGTTCCAGTTTGTCTGAATCCTTTTTAAAGTGTGGTGCCTAGCAGTAGAGACACTAGTTCAGGTTGGGTCTAATCAAAGCAGATTGAAGTGGAATGACCGCCAAACAGATGATGCTGTAGGACTGCAGGATGATGGGAGAGGCCTAACTTATCTTCTGGGTCACAACACTCATCCAAAATCTGCTGATTTTACTATTATTGGAAGAAGTTCCAATAAGAACACACAACAAATGGTTGGCTATCTAAGGAACATAAAGTATGTCTACATGTTACTAGTTCCCTAACTGTACTAGAAGCTATCAACAGAGAACATTGTAAGACATGATGTAAATGTGTCTCAAAGAGCATGAAGAGTACTTGCCAAGATTCCAATGTGCAGTAGTAGCTTAAGGAGTCTTTCTCAAGCATCTGCTGATATATAGGCATTTGCTCCAGAGGTGCTGTGTACAGGAGATTAGGCAGGGTTCTAGGATTAAATTGGGAAACAAATGTTGCTGGTTGTGTGGGTTTGCATTGTACTGAATTGCACTGCATTAATTGGATTGCATTAATCCAATATTAAATGTATTAAACCACTGTGCTGAAATACTAATTTTCAAAAGCTGAAACTAATATAAGTTGATATATATTCCTATTTCATATTATCTTTCTCTGTGTTAGTTTATATGGCTGACTTTTCTTAATTTTTTCCATTTACTTGCTCCTTGACCACAATGAACTAACAGCCAAACCAACAGTTATTACTTTTCCAATGCTTCAAATAATAAAAAAACAATAAAATTCCTATTCTTTAAGACCTTTATGATGTTGAATTCAAATTCATACAACTATGGAGCTCCCAGATGATGTCAAGCTTGCCACTCTCCGTTTTTTGTGGGGATAAAAGAAGGAGAAAACCCCCATCCACTGCCCTTGGTACCCAGAGGAAAGGTACAATATCACTGTAATGATAAATAAAAATAAAACATGATTGTGCACAACTTTACTGTGCGAAGAACATTACTTTTTAAATTCAAAGAAAGAATTTTTAAAAGATTTTTTTAAAATTAAACTTTCGTTTTTTAAATTAGAAGAATAGCAAAGCTGGTTTTAATATGGGTTTGTTGTTATGGGAAAAGCTACCAATATGCACTTTTCAGCTACCCCCATGCCTTCAAGTAAACACACCAACTTTAGGGTTACAGATAGTACCTCTGACTATACTGTATATCAGTGTTTCTCAACCTTGGCAACTTTAAGATGGGTGGAATTCAGCTCCCAGAATTCCCCAGCCAGCATGCTATTTTAACTCAGCCCTCAGGAAGTGCCCTACAAATAAGGAGAGAAGAAAAAAAAATAACACTGCTCTTCAAAAATGCAGGCTGTTTTCTTTCTGCTGCAGAAGGATGCCCTCAGAATGTTGATTCTTTCCCTAAACGCTCATTGAGGTGGGATGTTTTCTCACAGGCTAATGCCTTATGCTTTTACCACCTTTCCTATGCTACCTTTGGATAATGGAAGTGGCTGTCCTCCACACCTGAAGAGGACCAGCTTGGGGACAGCCTGTCAGTGTACGTTGGGATTGCTGGAGGGCATAGTGTGTGCAGATATGCAGTCCTTGAGGACATGGTCCTTTCTGAAGAGCACTATATGTATGATGCTTCAAGAAAGCGTAAGAACAATCATACTGAATGATGTACTTCAGATCTAGACAATAGTGTGCAGATGAAAAAATAGAGGTACTACATGCTACACTTTGACTTAACATGTATGTTGGCCCTCACTGTATCCAGAAAGAACCTAGATTTGTACCTGAATTTTTTTTTACTTTCCTGCACATAAATAACCTCAATTGCTTAAAAAGAAAGAAGAAAAGGAAGGAAGGAAGGAAGGAAGGAAGGAAGGAAGGAAGGAAGGAAGGAAGGAAGGAAGGAAGGAAGGAAGGTCCAAGGGTGTGTCAGTTGCGACTGCATGTAAATTCTTAATTGTTCCCCTCATTTTAACATCCAGTTATCAAAGTAACAAAAGCATACTAAAGGGAAAAGCTCTCATCAAATAGATTATGAACACTGTAAAATGGTTTGTTTGAGACCCGGAGGAGGAGGAGGAGGAGGAGGAGGAGGAGGAGGAGGAGGAGGAGGAGGAGGATAAACTGACCTGGGATGGTTGTGATCCATCCTGTTATTTCTGTTCTTTTCCAAGGGCTTGGCAATTCAGTGTTTTATTTTCCTAGAATTCCTTGTGAAATCCTAGAATCCTAGAATTCCTTGTGAAAAGATAAAGACCTCTTTCCTGGAAAGAATAAAGAAGGCTAATATGGAGGGCACTGGGAAGGAACTGCTGGATGGGATTAGAATAATCTTTTAAGTATACTCTTAATAGACAATTCTATTAAAAAGTGAGAGTGGGACCTGAAGATCCTTACAGATTAACATTTATTTGAAGCTCTTAAACGTACATCTAATATAATGTGTGATCTTCCTGGACTTTCAAGAAAGATAGATTTTAAACATGGAAATAACAGTTGAAGATTTTTTTTAAAAAAAACTTCCTCCATCAGAAGACTGGTCAGTTTCAAACTGTGCCTTGGAGAAATCTGCTACGAAGTCCTAAGTATCACTGTAGCTTGAATCATGTCAACTGGATTTCTATTTTCTCAGTGGAAACGTTTCGCTCCTTATCCAAGGAGCTTCTTCAGTCTGAGCAAAGTTGGTAAGGGAATCCTTAAATATGTTGCTGTGTGACCTTACACCTGGGGCTAGGTCATGGTTATATTGAGATGTTATTTTAAGTCCTTTTATCATCTAAAGGAGGATCGTTAAGATCACCATGCTGCTGTTGAGCTTGTGAAATGGTCTTAATCTTCCTAGGCACAGAAGACTGTGCCTAATCCTAAGTATCACAATTCTTCAATTAAGCAAAAGGATGTTGTTTGATGTGCATCCTGTCCCACCACACTGCCACTTGGCAGAAGCCAGAGGGAGTAAACTCTGCCTGTCCAGGAGGTCAGGAGGTGGTGCGGATGAATGGGGAGGGGGCTGGCACTCTGTGCTGAGGACCCTGAGAGTGAGTGAGTTAGAAGCATCCTGGTGCTGAACAACCAGTCTGGTGCGAGTTAGGATTAGGGGTGAGGAGGAGTCAATTTAGTTGGGAGGTTGGGGGCAGGCAGGAACATCGTGGTAGTGATGGGAAATGGGAGATATGATGATAGTCACAGGGTGGGCTGCTGACAGGAAACGCAGGATGGTGTCTTATACTGATACTGTGTTCTGGCCCTGTGTACTTGCCCCCAAGGCCCAGTCATTGAGTCTTAGGGGGCCTGGGGCTCTGACTGTTGCTGTTTAATGCCACGTCAGTCTCTAATAAGGCTCACCTCATCTGCAATTTAATATTGGATGAGAGGGCTGCCCAGTTGGGCATAGAAGGAGAGGCATCACCCACAACCCCAAGGCAGAGCTCAGGGAGATAGCTGGGAGAGCTGGGTGTGAGATCCTTTTTGAGGTTGGGCATTAGGGATCAGCTGGAATTGCTGCTGCTGTACCAGCTTCCCTGCTACATAGCAGCTTCCCTGCTGTGTGTTCAGTGCTATGGTGATGGAGTTCTTCAGCTTATGGTACTAGGGGGCTTCAACCTGCCTTCCCTAGGCTCAGATTCAGAGGCAGCCCAGGAGTTTATGGCCACCATGGACCTGACCCAGCTTGTTGAAGGCCTGACCTACAAGGGATTAGACCTAGTTTCTCTGTCAGGACAATGGCAACGTGACTTCCAGTTGGGGAATATTACTATCAGTCCCTTGCCATGGATGGATCAATCCCTGGTAACCCCTTGCCACAGGGAGGCTGATGTATTCAAGTGGTCCACTCCAAGTGCCTAATGGACACAATTGCATTTCAGAGACAACTTGGGGTGGTGCCTGAGGCTCTGATGCATTGTTTGACTGGGGCCATAGGTGCCACTTGGAATGAGAGGGTTACAATTGCATCTGTGCAGATTGACTCTGTGCACAGACCTCAGTGGACCCCCTGGCTTCCAGAGGGCTTCCAGAGAATGAAGTTGCAGAAAAGATGCTTAGAGCACAACTGGAAGAAGACAAAGAGCAACTATTCCCCTTTTTGGGGAAGGTGGTTGAGAAGGTGGTGGCGTTGCAGCTCCAGAGGATTCTGGATGAAACGGATTATCCAGACCCCTTTCAGTCAGGTTTCAGACCAGGGCGTGGGACGGAAACTGCATTGGTCGCGCTTATGGATGATCTTTGGCGGGAGGGAGATGGAGGCAGTGCATCCATTCTCGCTCTTCTTGACCTCTCAGCAGCATTCGATACCGTCGACCATGGTATCCTTCTGGGACGGCTCAGGGAGTTGGGGGTGGGTGGTGTGGTTTTACGCTGGTTCACCTCCTTCCTCCAGGGCCGATCCCAGTCGGTGTTGATAGGGAGCGAGAGAGCCAACCCACGGGCCCTTCTTTGTGGGATTCCGCAGGGCTCGGTACTCTCGCCGCTCCTTTTTAACATCTACATGAAACCGCTGGGCGAGATCATTCGTCACCATGGGCTGAGGTATCATCAATATGCCGATGATACCCAATTATACATCTCTATCCCAGGTGAAGTAAGTGATGCAGTGACCACCCTGTCCAAGTGCCTGGGGGCTGTAGGGGTCTGGATGGGGAAAAACAGGCTTCAGCTGAACCCTGGTAAGACGGAGTGGCTGTGGATTAATGGCCCCTCGGTTTCTGGGACTTTGTCATCTTTAGTTCTGGATGGGGTTGCACTTCCCCAGACAGACCCGGTGTGTAACTTGGGGGTCCTCTTGGACTCATGACTCCTGCTCGAAGAGCAGGTGGCAGTCGTGGCCAGGAAGGCCTTTGCTCAACTTCATGTTGTGCGCCAATTACGCCCTTTCCTTGACCGAGAGGCCCTTCGAACGGTCACTCAAGCCCTGGTTGTCTCTCATATAGATTACTGCAATGCACTCTACATGGGGCTACCCTTGAAGAATATCCGGAAGCTACAGCTGGTGCAGAATGCGGCGGCACGGGCAGTTTTAGGGGCATCAAGATCGGTACACATAACACCTCTGCTCCGTGAGCTGCATTGGGTGCCCGTTTGCTTCCGGGTCCAATTCAAGGTGTTGGTTATCACCTTTAAAGCCCTACATGGCACGGGACCAGGTTATCTGAGGGACCGCCTCATCCCCATGACATCTTCCCGTCCCACCCGATCTTGCAGAGAGGGCATGCTGCGGACCCCTTCTATGAAAGAATTCCACCTAACGGGGTCCCGGAGACGAGCCTTCTCTGCAGCGGCTCCTGCCCTATAGAACATCCTTCCACCAGGGATAAGACAGGCCCCCTCGCTCCTGGATTTTAGAAAAAAATTAAAAACCTGGCTCTGTGATCTCGCCTGGGGCAAAAAGGAAAGCAGTCAAGCCTGGGGATGGCTGATCCCTTAGAGCCACCTTAGATATTTAAAATATTTTAATCATAGTCAACATCACTATCTGCCTCTTGGATTTTATTTTATTGTAATTTATTGTAATTCTATTTTTATCGTAGTTTTTATTATATTTTGTTGATATTGTGTTGTGAACCGCCCAGAGTCCCTCCTTGAGGGGGAGATGGGCGGTTATAGAAATTAAAAAACAAACAAAAAACAAACAAACAAACAAACAAACTATGACCAGACACAAGGAGTCTTTTTGAGGACTTACCTTGTGGTGATAAGGGTGGCAGAATGTGCTTATTTCTGTGCTCTTATTGGGTCCTATGAGTGACCCTCTTTGGAGTGACCTGATCCTTCCTGGGGAAGGAGGAATCGGGGGAGTACCTGCAGGATTGCTGTGAGGTTAATTCTGACACGTGATGGATAAGTCACTTGGATTTGCTCTGAGTTAGATTCCAGGTTTGCAAATCCAATGGAGTTGACTGAGACACGGTCTTATGTTCTTACCTGGGAGGGATTTGATCCTGTTAGTTCCGAGGGTCCAGGACAAAGCTCAAGGGTCCTTGGCACTGTTGCATTTCAGATCCATGCCCCTCCTGGTTTTTTAAAGTCACCAGGGAGGGAGTGTGTGAATAGTTTCATGTGGTGGTAAATGCTTTTTGGAGAGAGGTGGTGATTCTGCTGGCTCTGAAAGAGGCAGTGGCCCACTTCTTCCTCAAGAAGCCATCACTGGATCCAACAGTTGGACAATTTTTGTCTTGTCTCCAATATTTCATCTTTAGAGAAGATCGTCAAAAAGGTTGATTGCAGGTTCAAAGGGCCCTGGAGGAAGCAGATTATCTGGATCCCTTTCAGGATTCAGGCTGAGATACTGCACCAAGACAGCTTTGGCTGTGCTTGTTGATGACCTTAGCAGGGATGAGGGTAATGCATCCATCCTGGCTCTCCTTGACCTTTCAGCACCTTCAATACCATTAACTATAGTATCCTTCTAGAGCTGCTCAGGGGGCTGGGAGAGGGAGGCATGGTGTTACAATGGCTCTCCTTTCTCTGAGGCCAGTTCCAGTTGGTAATGGTGGAGGAGGAGCAGTCTAGCCCTTGACCCCTGCTTTGCAGGGTGCCTCAGGACTCTAACATCTCCCTACTTTTAAAAAAAATAACTATACATGAAGCTTTTGGGGGAGGTCATCCATCAGCTTGGGCTTCAATATCATCAGTACACTAATGATACTCAATTGCATATCTCTAACAAGTGAGGCTGCCAAGATTCTATCCCAGTGCCTGGGATATTCAATATTTCAATATTTAGAGACAGAAGAAGAAGACATGGACTCTGAGATAGATAAAATTTTTAGAGTTGACTCACGTTATGTTAGAGATAAGAAACTGTCAAGATATTTTGTGAGAAAAGTTATAAAAGAGCAAAATCTGAAGAAATATTATAGCGAGAGATCAAAAATAGTAGGGTTGGGTATAACTTAAAAGAATTAAATCAGAATTTTTTCTTTTTGTTTGGAATCTGGGTTGTATAAATAGAAAAATCCTTTTCTTTTTACTTCTATATGCATAGTATAATAGTATAGTTGGGTATAAATTAAAAGACCTAAATTAGAATTTTTTCTTATTATTCGGAATATGGGATGCACAAATAGAAAAAAAAAATTCTTTTTACTTATATATGTATAGTTTTGGGAAAATTAAAGTGTACCAACAATATAGGAATGGATGTTGAAACTACTAGAAATGGCAGAAAATGACAAATTGATTTGCCTACTAAAAGAAAATTTTAATTATTATTCTTTAATGAGTGGAAATCTTTGATGGACTATTTGCAAAAAGCAGGAGGAGTAAAGCTAAATATGGAGTATTTGTTGATTAGATTATAGATAAATAGTACATAATAGACAAGGAAAAATATATGAATGTTATATGAATAGCCAGCATGTTAAAACAAACTATCTATTTTATTCTTATGACCATAGACGGATCGGAGGTTATCTAATTTCTATGTATGTCTTTTTCTTTATTCTTTTTTTCTCTTTCTTTACTGCATTTTTCTTTTTCTTTTCTTTTAATTTGTATTTCTTTTTCCGTTTCATCTTTATCTTTTAGCTTTGTATATTTAAAAACCTAATAAAACTTATATATATATATAAAAAAAAAGATTCTATCCCAGTGCCTGGAAGATGTGGGGGACTGGATGGGGGGGGGGTCTGGATGTGGCTCAACCCTACCAAGTCCGAGGGGCAGCTGTGGGTTTCGACTCTCTGGATTCTGGGACTGGATAGGGTTGCACTTCCCTGCTCAGACCTAGTGTGCAATTTGGGGACTGACAGCTAGTGGCCAGGAGGGCCTTTGCACAACTTTGTCTTGTATGCCAATGGTGTCTGTTCCTGAATGAAGAGGCCCTGCTCCCTGTCACTCATGTTTTAGTTACCTCCTGATTGGACTATTACAGCATGCTCTACATGGGGATGCCCTTGAAGACCATCTGAAAACTACAATTGGCCCAGAATGCAGCAGCATGGGAAGTTACAGATATACCTTGGTATGCCTGTGTAATACTGTTACTTTGCAAGATACACTGGCTCCCTACAGACTTCTGGATGCAATTCCAGGTGCTTGTTATCGCGTATAACCCCCTACATGGCATAGGATAGTATCAGCCCATCCCACAAACTCTAATAGGATGGACATGCTATTGAAATAATACCACCTGATGGGACCCAGAAGGTGTGTCTTTTCCACTGTGGCCCCTGCCCTCTGGATATACTGTATGATTGGCACTGGCCCTGTTGAAAGAAAGAAAGAAAGAAAGAAAGAAAGAAAGAAAGAAAGAAAGAAAGAAAGAAAGAAGGAAGGAAGGAAGGAAGGAAGGAAGGAAGGAAGGAAGGAAGGAAGGAAGGAAGGAAGGAAAGAAAGAAAGAAAGAAAGAAAGAAAGAAAGAAAGAAAGAAAGAAAGAAAGAAAGAAAGAAAGAAAGAACAACCTGAACAGTGAGACACAACTGTTTTCAGGACTGAAGTCCACAATGCAGTGTAATAATTCTGCACTATTTGACTACAGCCAGCAATATATAATACACATAGAAGCCCCAACGCCACTGATTGTTTTCTTTTTTCTGTTCTGATCTCGGGAGCCCACACATGTCAAATTTTGCCTGTTATCCAAAAGATCAGCCGTCAGCTGGCCTTTGGGGAGCCAACAGCTATCTGTTTTTGATTATTGGCAATAGGAAACAGCAATCTTTATTCGTATTGCTGGAGGAGAGGGTTTTAACTTCTTATGTGGAAATTGCTTCCTTAATCAGGATCAGTGGAGGCAGGGTGTTAAAATCTTTCTTGCCCACACCAATTGTGATCACCATATTTTCTGACTGCTGGGGAATGGAGCTCTGTCTGTGAGGATATTATTATATATGTGGTTAACAGGAAAGAAAGGACAAAAGTGTGTGTACCCACACTTTTCTTGGCCCCACCATCACTGTTCCACTCACTGCCAGCTGATGAGGTCCTCAGAGGATTCCCCAGCTATTCTACACCCCCCCTCAAAAAAAACCCCCAGAATATCCACATTTACCTTAGCAGAATTGGACCCTTGCTGCCCCATTCTTTCCTGTGCTACCAAGATAAGTCCTGGGCTATGAAGGAGATCTCCATTATCGAACTCCTGCCCTAATCAGCTTCAGTCTTTGGAAAACCAGTTAACTGCCTCACAGGGTTGCCCACCCCCCAGCCCAATTTAGTTGAGTGCTGCCCTGGCCCTCAGGCCCCGAGGTCACCAGAGCATCAGATCTTCGTTGTACATGACATGTCATAGCTCATTTTCCCACTGAACTATTTCAACTCTAACTGGTCATGCAACATTAATCCTGTCAAAATGAAGAACATCCCATCTCTCTTTTGGAATGGAGACCCTTTTTTATTCTCCTCTTCTCATCTCTCTCTCTCTCTCCATGCAAGCATGTCAAGAATCTACTGCAACGCTTGGGATTTCATCTAAAATGTTCTCAAGCCAATGTCCCAAACACAGAACAAAGATAGAAGTAGTTGTTTGGTCACGGCAACATGGCATTTAGGGAATAGTGTGGCACTTGCTAAGCTGCTAACTTGTTCATGCAAACTTTTCAGTAGCACCAAGCTGGAAGCCCAATATTGATCTGTTCTGCTAGTATGTCAGTGTTTAATAACCCCACTAGATATAACATTGAATTTATGTGGTGAACGAAATGAAAGACTGATATTGCCCCTGGATGATGGATTAATCACAATTTTAAATTAGTCTTTGCTTCTATGAAGTTTTAATACACAAGGCAACCAGGAGTGATCTGTCTATAGAAGTGCATTGCTAATATTCAGCGGGGTCATTAATTATTTTTTGCACAGGTGTTCCTTGTAGGATATTTATGGCATTAATAAACATTTTCTTTTAACAGACAAAACCCATCTTTTTTCCATTTAGCTAGTAAATTATAATCAGGATAATAGATAGAACATTTTCTATGTATCTAACGTTTCCATTTTAAAGTGGAAATCCTTTCACTTTATTCAGCATAAAAAAACAACATTGCCTGTCCAGGATTCTGCATGGGGAAAAATCAGTCTATAATGCGTAGAAAAAATAAGTGTCGGTGGCTGGTATTATTACATAGTGTCTAAAATCTCACAAGAACCCTAATTCCTTCTCCATATCCCAGAAGGTTTGTTACAGACTCCCTTCAACATCATAATGGGCCTCAGAGGCCCTCAGAAAATAGTACAAAAGTTCAGGAGGATGGCACTCTACGAGGGGAAGAGGGATTTTATAATCTTTCTTTTGTCCTAGCCAGATTGCTTCCTGTTTTGATTTAGACTGATGGTGGCACATAAGTCAGGACGTTGTACTCTGGAAGATGATGGATTTCAATGGGTTCCCAGCAACATGACTGACCCTTATGTTGATGTTCTCAACAGCATATGGAATGTAGAGATAATCCAAGTAGTTGATGTGATAGCTCCTGGGTCGAGCTTTGAAGCCCTTTCATATATTTCAGAGACTAATCAGGGAGTGAAGAAAACAGAGTAAATAGAATACTACCAAGGCCTTGGGAGAGGAGTGATGATTGCAAAAAAGCATTTCTTCCTCCCTCTCACCATCTTTTTATTTCCTGAATATCATCCAGCAGAGCTTTTTTTTAGCAGTTGGGAGGTCTTTTAGAACCTCACCTTTGGAACTCTGAGACATTTTGTGCAGGAAAAAATGCTATTATCTATTACATCCTAGATTCTGCAGTTGATATAAGATAGTCCCGGTATTCAATGTTCTTTCTCACCACTATATTATTGGGTGAAATTCAGTTTGTGGTCTGAGGACATGGACAGAGTACTTGGAAATGTTCGACTTAACAGTTATTTGCTCAGTTTCTGCCTTTTGTAGCTGATCGTATTTGATTGGGAAGAAAAGGCTCACTGTTTTTTATTATTATGGTTGATCGCACAGTCAGCTAAATGTTTAGACTGGATTTGACATATTTGTTCACCTATCGTGTCCTTCCCAAGGGCCTGGGATAGACAGATGTTGAATAACAACAACAACAACAACAACAACAATAATAAATACAATGCCTAGAAAAACAGTTTCTGGCAAGTGCAAAATATTTTTCCCAGGTGCTTTATGTAATACAGAGTAATCCTTCACATCAATGTGTGAATGTGAGTAGTTGGAAACCCAGATCAAAGAAGAATGTAGTCCTTAAAAAGGACTCACAGAAACTTGCTGAACATTTCTGAAATATTTAAGTGCTAGATTGCTAATGAATTGCCTATTGAATAAGTTTGGTCCTCTTTTCTGGCACTGCAGGCGCAGACCGCAATCAATTGTAAATTGGAATTAAAGCTTCTCAGCATCTTTCTTTTGCCACCTTTTTTCCCTTTTCTCCTGCATAGATGCAAGCCTAGCCTATGTCACAAAGATCCCTTAACATAGGGACCCCCATAGGTAACAGTGATGAATGTAAATAATAAATAAATACCACGAAAGGGATTTGATTCCCTCTCAGAGATTGCGGGCAGGTATGGCTTACACTTGAATTCAGAGTTGCTCCAAGGGCTTGTCCTCGGGGACACTCTGAGCAATCCATTTGCTGAGTCTGACCTGATGGGCCAAGATTCAGTAGTCTTCAGCCAATATAGCTTAAGGCTGCCAACCGAGGCCAGCCAAAACGTGCAGATCCCGGAGCTTGGGACAGGCAATTATCTGGGCCAGACTAAATGAAGTAAACTGCCAAGAACCCTTATCATTTATAACCCTGGTGGTAGGAAGCAACTCTTCTTGATCCTTGGAAGCTGTCTTGTTTGGACAAAGCCAATATGTGTTGCTTACTGTATATTTTAATTCATACAAGACATCATCATGCTAAAAATAATAGCAAGCCAGTTTCCTTTGGCCACATGTCCAACAGCTGGTTAGCCAATCACCCCACATTTCATGCCTCTGGGGCAGCCTGCACAGAATTCTCATCCACTGGCACAATGGCCTCGCCATATGTTATCCTGCTTTCTTCCTTTGGTCACTATTTACTCACAGTAGGTGACTCACAGGGAATGGGAGGGATCACACTGCATTGGAAACTATCATAACAGTCCTGCTTGGGAAGTAGCCATAGATCTTCAAATGCCTTAGATTTATGGCTTCCCTAAAGACACCTCAGCAGATACAAAATACAGGGAAAATGGAATAAGCAGGAAGTGCAGTAGTGATCTGACAGGACCACAACACTGTCTTCTTGAGAGTCTCACAGCATGTTGTGCTGAATTTATTGGACCAGCTTCTGAATAAACAAGGATAGGGCTAGATGGAACGTCTTAAAAGTATATTTTTACAAAGTTACTAACCTCTGGAGGGGAGTGGGACTTTATGTACCCCCAGGCTTATTCACCATATATTATATCCTGCTTTACACATAATGTGTTTGAAAGACATATATCCCATCTTATTAAAAATAATCCAAGGCAACTATATAAAACACCAAAACAACCTGCATTTGTGCTGTGAAGTTAAACCAGTATTTATTTACATGATAAAAGATTTACAGAGCATGAAATATGTGAATAGGATGAACACCAGATAGCACAGACTGGAAGCCAGACAGAAACAGGATGAAAAACACTTCAGAAAGCCTCAAGTTCAGAGAGTTTTGACATCTCCAGGAACCGCTGGAGAATATCCTGCTTTGATGCCCTGGACACAGACAATGGTACCAATATCAGGTACCTCTCAATATTCCTGAAATATTTTTTCTGTGTGCTACACCTTTCTTTCACTACAGAACATCAGTCCTCTTCCAGCTCCTTAGCACACAGAAATGACTTGAAATTCTCATCCACAAGAAAGCAGCAGTTTCTAATGAGACTGGATGATTAAGTCAATGGAACTGGCGCAAATGCCTAAACTGACAGCATTGATAAGAGAAAATACAGTAACTGGGTTTGTTTCTATTTGGAAGCTGCTTTTGGACTATTTGCTTGTAAATGGAAAAAATGAAGTTCTGATTTTGGGTTTTGATGATTAAATGGTTTGATTTCAGAGAAATAATGTTACTAAATGTTTAATTAATAGTAAGAGATTAACTTTTTAAATATGTTTTTATATCTGTGTTGAAGAAGGTCGGAAGTCACTTGTCTTTTATGTTTTTCTATCTATTCCTGCACTGTTTTAGTTTTCCTTGTTTCTTTTTAGCCTTGTATTCTATCTGTTCTGTTCTGTACTTTATATTTTGTATTTTAATTATACTTTGAAAAAATTAATAAAGCTTTAATAAAAAAAACAGAGACTTTGTGCCTCTGCTAAATAAGATCATGGTAAAGTGGAATTACAGTAGGAAGGGATTCAGTCTCTTGGGTGTGTTATGTTATCTCTTTTGATGACTACAAAGGCACAACCTTCTTTGATGTAGATCCCAGACCAAGTGTAAATAATTGTGCAATGCTCTAGCAAGTGTCACTTGCATCAATTAGTTTGGCAGGTGGCTGTCCCCCGTGGTGTTGCCTACTTGCTGGCTGCCAGCAGTTGACTTCCTGCTGCATTTTCCATCTGCCAACTACTTTCTATCTTCTCTTTTGGTTACCAGTCTACTGCTCCACATGGAAGAACAGAGCACTCCTCCAGCCATCTAGTTGTAACCGACTAGTCCCAGCGTGGAATCTGCAACTAGGGTTTCTTCCATGTTGTAACCATAGTTTCATGCGCAATGTTTGCTACAAAACTTAATAGGACATAGTGTTGGCATAGAAGCAAAATGTTTATTTACAATTACTTAGAAGAGTAAGAAATTACAGGCTTTAGATAATTCACCGGTTATTAAATAGCTGATAATAGCTTTTGAACTCCAAAATGTTTCTGATTAATGCCATTAATTTAAAACAGCTATGTTCCTTTAAAAAACAGTGGAAAAATATACTAAATTACAGATTTTAGATCACGTGAATAAGACAGTGAGAAATATACAATGAAGTAGAATTCTAACAGTGCAAAATTTATAATAATTGTTCCTACAGTCCACTTTCCAATATATAGAACTTTTGCAGATACTTCTTCATCTCTAGGAAATATATGGACCATCTTTATTTATTTGGTTAAAATAGCTGTATACCACCCTTCACTAGAGTGTTTAAGGCAGCTAAAAACATAATAATGCTATAATCAATAATAAAAACAAAAATTAAACAATATTTCAAAAATTAAAATTGCAGCAGTTAACACACCGTAAAATAATGAAAATTAATTCTTTTTCTCTCTCTGTTTCTAAGACTCCACTCACTCCTCAGATTTTAGCAACAACTGAAGGGGGAGATAAAACTTTTCAATATGGCAACATAGGGTGACCTAACAATATTTTTCCTGATCAATTTCATGCAACTAATATGACCAAGGTTTCTCAACCAGGGTTCTGTGGAAGCCTAGGGTTCCACGAGAGGTCACTAGGGGTTCCCTGGGAGATCACGATTTATTTAAAAAAATATTTCAAATTCAGGCAACTTCACATTAAAGAGGTAAGTTTCATTCTTTCTTTTTAGTTTAAGAACACTGTTAATGCATATATACAGGCCTACACGTGAAACGAATATAATAATTTTGTAACTTGTGGCCTATATTTGAGCCTGAATGTGCAGGGGTTCCCCGAGGCCTGAAAAATATTTCAAGGTTCGTCCAGGGTCAAAAGGTTGAGAAAGGCTGAATGTGACTATCACACTGACAAGAATTGGAGCAGGGGAATTTGGACATTTGAAAAAAAAAATGAAAAAATAGCATCAGAATAAAACTTATGATACAACACACAATATGATACTTATGATACTCACACCTGTCTTCCTCTAGTTCCTCTTATGCACCCAACTCCTCCTTTGGCTGCCTGGATTCTGTAAGTACAATATCCTTGCTATGATATCCAACTGGTCAAACTTTGGTTTGTCCAAAGCATTTTGCTCCAAACCAAAATGGGAAATATTGTTTAAACCTTGATTCTACAATTCTGATTTGAATGCAAAACAGACTTTGCCGTAACCATGGTTTTGCTGATTCAGCCAACATGGTAAACCATGTTTACTTAAAATTATAAACAAAAGAACATAAGGGAAGCCTGCTGGATGAGAGTCTGTCCAACATTCAGTCCAGCATTACAAATGCCTTTGGGGTGCTTAGGCTGAGACTCAGCCTTCTTCTGTTGTTGTTCCACTGCAACTAGTTTTTGGAGACATGTTATCCCAAACTCAGGGGAAATATTGAACCGTGTCATGTCAGCCCATTGGTTGGTAATCAAATAACTAGAGCTGGACATACTGTAGATGGCCTTTTAAAACTCCACCAAATTAATGGGCAGAAAAATTGAGTGGAAATTTTCTCCAGGGGAAGAATAGTCTCCAACCCATTCTCGTGGGATGACTCCTGCTTAGTGGTGAGAACATCACTCCTCCTGGAAAAGCACCATTGAGTTGTTCCACCGTAATGTCTTTTCTCAGCATTGAATTAAAGCAAGAAGAATCAGAGAGGCTGCAGACCACTGGAGAGAGATACTAATTGTACCATAAACATCAGAACACTCACACACTCCTCTTGACTACCACCTCACCAAATGTCTGAGGTCACCAAAAATCTCTTCTCTTTTGAAAGGATTTCTAAAGCAAATTCTCTTTCATAAGACCAACACAGTGAAAAATAATTTAACCACTACAAATATCTCTGTGTTTCATTGTTCTGAGTATTGTGCAAACCTTTTATTGGTGTGGCACGTCACCATACTTTTCTCTTACTCAAGTTGATCTTTCAGGTTCCCTTCAATTATATCTTGAATTAGTCCAGTACCACCAATACTTTTCCAGTGCCTTTTCCAGTTCCACCCAATATTTTTGTATTGCCCTTTGCTTTTTTAAAAAAAATCAAGCTTTGTGCCATTTCAAACGTTTCAGGGTTTTCTCTTCCTTTCAGCCCATTGTTCCTATTTTATAACCATACAGACATATTTTTAAATTACAAATGAAATGTGAAAATAATAGCAGCCACATTTCTGGCATGGCATGTTTTTATTTTTTATTTCTGGCAGTTTTTAAGCCAGAGACCAGCATGAGAAGCTAAGGGAAGGCTCGTGGAGCTTTAAATGAGGGAGTAGTGGAAAAATGCAATTTAGTTTCCCTTTAGCAACATTAGTCCCAGGCTAAGAGGAGATGAATGGCTTGGGGTCTTTCTCATCATAACAGTCAGAAGCACTGCTTGAGAGAACTCAAATAGGCAAAGAGATTTGCACAGCAGGAGTGAGAGTCACAGCAAGACTCCAATGAACATCTTCAAGACTGAAAAAAACTCAGTGCATTTGAAGATCCTCTCTTAGGGCTAGCTTTGAGACTTCATGGTAACTATATCAATATTCGCAACACAGGATAAGCAGACACCATTGTTCATAAAACAAAGAGAGCTCTGCTTTTGGCAGGCATTCCAGGAACATGGCGCTTTCTTTATAGCACATTACCCCAAGCTAAATGAGACTTGATGTTGTTCACATGATTTGGCCTTGTGTGACTGATGTTTAAGCAAGTAAGTAGTACAGGTGAGAGCTGAGTTAGATGGTGACCACAGCATGGCTGTTATGGGGAGAAATGGGATTTTTCCTCCCATTGCAAACAGCAGACTCAAGGAAGCTCAGCTCTCAGCAGGATCCCAGCAGGAGCAAATGGTGAAAGTCCCTGCCCCAACATGCCGTAGGCCTGATCTGGGTTGCTTCCCCTCCCTCCAGGCCAGTGTTTCTTAAAATGAGCACATAAATAAAATCTATAAACTCAGCCCTAGTTCCACCTTCAGCATGGATTCACATTAAGCCATGGTTTAAACAACCATAGTTGAATAAAACATGATTTGTTAAGTGTACTAAGCCATGAACAGTAATTCACAAGCTCTGAAGCCCCAAACTAGTAAAGCACATTGAGGCATAATTTAGCGCAGTGTGTGAATCAGGCCAGGGCAGTGCCAGGGAGCTGGCTGGGAGCTCTGAGGAGTAATCACGGATGATTCAGTGCTTGGGGAAAGTGTTCTCCACCACCTTTATGTTAGAGATATCGGGTTTCAACCAAGCACGTCTCACACAAGCTTGAAGGAGGGGCAGCTCTGCTGCAACCTAATATTACTGCTTTGTGTGGGAGGGGCTTGAATCCCGGTTTCCTATTCCTCTCCTTCCTTTCCTTCCTCCCCCCCTTTCCCCTTTTCTGTTTGAATCTCAACTGGGAAGGATGGTCATCCATGACTCTCCTCGTGGCTCATACAAGCCACATGGCTCATCCTCAGCAAGGCCACATTGAGAAGACTGTGGGTTTGGTCAGAACCCATCGCTCGCATGCATGGACCGTTTCTACCATGAAACTGTAACAAGATCTTCAATTAAACTGATTTGTATCTAGAACTACAATAAACTGTAAGCTATATTTATTCTAATTTATTTCAGATTGATATATTGTATTTTATATGTTTTTAAATAATTAACTTTGTTGTAAACCGCCCAGAGTCCCCTTGTGGGGGGAGATGGGTGGTGATATAAGTTGAACAAACAAACAAATAAATAAATAATTTTTTATGTTACTTTGCACTAACATGTGAAGTGTGTTTACTTTGTGTTTTTGAACTGATTAAGCCTTGTGCAAGTTACTGGCACGCTTCTGCTCTGCTATAAACTAATTAAAAGCTGCGTGGATTTCTGTTATTAGCATTTCAGAATTCCTACACTTTAGTGGCCAGTTTTCTCTCTGATAAGGATCCAAGTGATGAGCAAACAGGAAATGCTTGACTAGAACTGATAGTGATAACTACAGTAATGGAAGAAACTAATTGATTTATTGGAGAGAAATAAAACAATTATTCAGGAAAAGCCTGCAAAATTCTTACAACTTTCAGAAAAAGTAGAAAGGACAGAAGGGGAAGGGAGGGGGAAACCTGGTACATCTGGTTTTGGGGGGGGGGGCACAAGTTCATGGACTGTACTAATCCATATAAATGTAATTATCCTCCTTTCTAGACTTCTGAAATCACCACATATTACCTCCACACAGAAGTCTGAACATACCTCTAATCCTATTATTCTGATCTTTATAGAGAATACCACTGGAGGTTTCACTGAGAACAATTACAAAAATAACTGGGAGGATTTAGGCTCAACTGAGTCTGGCTTTCGGATGGCATGAATTTGAAGATCAGTGTACTGTTTTTCCTTAGTTTACAGAAAGGACCACGGGAGAGATTAATGGAAAACATTAATATTCAGAGCAAATGGCAGCAAGCTTGTAAGTAAGAGAGCTTGTTCAGAATGAACTGAATCACTCTGCAATCTTTGGTGTGTGCCTTACTAAGAGGTCTTTTAGACTAGCATTTAATATAGGCTGACCATATTTCCTTGAGACAAAAACGGGACATTGGGATGGCAAAACAGGACAGGGTCTTATGTAATATTCCGTATTCATGAAAAAGACAGGGGTCCCCGCCCCCCAGTCCATGCGATTGGCTCCCGCCTGCAAACCCCACCCCCTGGTCCGTGTGATTGGCTCCCGCCTGCAAACCCCGCCCCCCGGTCCGCCCTCCTCTCTGCCTCTCCGCCCTCCTTTGCCGTGTGCTGATAGGCGGGAGCTCCAATCGGCAGCTCCGGCTCGGATCCTCCTTCTGCGCCATTCCCGCTGGGTTTAAAAAACGGGACAAAATTGAGATTTTTATCAAAACGACGGGACGGTTGAAAAATGCTAAAAAAACGGGACTGTCCCGTTCAAAACGGAACGTATGGTCAGCCTAATTTAATAGCAGCAGACAGCCATTTGTGATCATGATATGAAACCTGTCAACAGCAAAGCAATGGTTGGCTGATGCTATAAGTTGCTAGCCCGGGCGATCTCAGTGTGTAGGCGCTAGGAGAAGTCACACTTTAGGGCCAAGTTAGATATATCACCTCACTCAGGTTCTGAGCATAAATTGGCTCATTTGAGATTGCTTAGCTGCTTCCCACCTTGTCATAATTCATTGCTTAAGAGAGTCTGCTTCTTTCAGCTATGACACATCAGAGATATACAGACTCACCACTCCTCTCAGAGACATATGCTTCAGGCCCAGTGTAATGGTTTCTTTACTTAGACATGTTTATTTTTATAGGGAAACACAGAAAAAGACAGAACTTCCACTGAAACTGTGTAACTGCAAGCATCAAATAGCTGTTCTTGTGAAAACAGGAGTGAAGCTAAAGAAAGGCATTATATTTCACCCAGTGACCTTCAGAACAATAATCTAAAACAATTTTGCTCAAGAAAATATGATGATATTTATATGATGATAATCCTCTCCTTCCTTCCTTCCTTCCTTCCTTCCTTCCTTCCTTCCTTCCTTCCTTCCTTCCTTCCTTCCTTCCTTCCTTCCTTCCTTCCCTATTCAGCCAGCCAGCCTTGAGATCAAAACAGTGGTCAAGCGAGAACTTGCTCCCGTCCTAACCCTAACCCTGTTGAATACCTTAGCCACACCTCACTGGCTTTAAGTTTGATTTGTACTGGCCCAGAATCAAACCCAAGTCTCCCTTGTGACAGGTGAGGAGTCTACCAGTGAATCCCCAATGTTTCTGCTGTAACATTAATTAGATGAACAGCAGACACCCAGCAGATTCGTTCATCACCAGTAAGTAAGAAAGAGAGTTGCTCCTTTATAGGATGAAGCATTCACATTCAGGTTCCAATACATGGAGATCCCCACCATGGTTTGGAAAGGGATGGGCACTTAACATTTTGTGGGGTCCAAGGTTTCCATCTGAATGTCTATTCCTCGAATCCAAATATTAGGAAATTATGCCTTTGGTTTTCAGCAAGCATAGTCAGAAGAAGTTCTAAGGTGTAAGGGACACAAAAGGGGGCTCAGGAGCATTAACCCTGGTTTAGGGGACAATTGAGGGTTTTATTCATCTTATTTCTGGATTGGACTTTAAGGTGGTCTACTGCTGGGAATGTTTCTCAGCAATTTATGTTTCAAACTCATCATAGGATTCTGGTAGCATCAGAGTAGAAAACTTTTTAGTTGTTATTAGTCTAACACCACTGAACAGTCTTCTAAACCGCCCAGAGTCTACAATGGTAGAGATGGGCGGGGATAAATTCAAATAATAAATAAAAATAAACAGTCTTCTAAATCAATTCAATAGTCAGAATGTTCCATGTTCCTTTCAACAGATGGTCTTTTCCATTATAAGTACCAGAATAGCAGCATAACCAAATGGTTAAATGTAAAACACCAGCCAGTCTCTTATTTTATCCCCAAAATGAAAAGGAAGTTCTCCTTTCTTTCTATCCAACAGTAAAACTGGGCATGTCAGCTTTTCTGCAGTTTCACTGCAATCCTAAAATCAGCCTATCAGAAGCACCACAGGTTAATTTCAAGACTAAAGTTGATGCAAAATATAGAAATATACTTTTAATTTATAAATTATACTTTTAAACTATACTTTTAAATTCATTAAACACATTAAGCAATCTTCGGTTTTAGAAGGAATACTGTATGATTAGAGGCAGGTTTAATAGAAATCTAAATCTGTATTAAAAGCAGAATCTCAAGCGGCATTTGTACTATAGCTTATTTATTTATTTCCTTTGATATCTATGCTGCTTGATTTCAACAAGCACTAAGTGGCTTTCAGAACCAACACCATAGGATTAAAACTAAAACCAAACCATATAACACTGACAGCCACAACCATAGGCACCATCTTGATTAGAATAATTTTTACTTGTACTCATATGCTTTAACAAAGCTATGTTTTCACAATTATTTAAAAACAAGCTAAGGAGGGAATGGTCTGAAAGTCCAGGGGTAGGCTGTTCCATAAGAGGGGGCCAGCACTGTGAAGGCTTAACATGGTCCCTGTAGATGACATTCCACTGGTGAAAGGATCCTTACCAATCGAAGAGTAAGCCCTTTCTCCTTGATATTGTTGGATGGGCAGATTCAATCTGAAGAACATGGTTTTGAAGGTATTTAAGTCTTGAATCATGTAAGACTTTAAAGGTGACAACCAGCATCTTGCATTATACCCAGAAATTAACTGGCAGCCAGTGCAGCTCCCATAGTAATAGTGTTACATGAGTGAAAACTGGTGCACCAATAATTACTCAGGCCACTGCATGCTGAACCAGCTATGCTGTCCAAGAGGTCCTCAGGAACGGCCTTATGTAGAGTGAATTGTGGTAATCCAGATGTAAGGTGACAATGGTATGCATGACCATATACAAAGCGTTCTCTTCCACAAAAGGCCACAACTGGCACACAAGATGCAACTGGATAAAGGCCCTCCTGGCTACAGCCCCCACCTGCTACTCAAGAAGGAGCTATGAATCCAGGAAGACCCCCAAATTTCAGGCCAGCTCCGTCCAGGGAAGCACAAGCTTCTGTCATCTGTTTTTATTCTTCTTGCTGGAAACTCTTTGACTGTAAGCTTTTTGAGAATGGATGACTTTATATAAATAAAGTAAAATAAAATAATACACAAACTAATTGAGTCTGATGTGCAGGTTAGATGGCTAGTCATAAAATGAGCCACCAAAAAACCCTGTCCCTTGAATTTAGAGTCATTCCTGTTGACACTACAACTTTATTAAAAACATCCTAGAGAATACTATATTTAGGCAAAAGGAAGAATTTCAGGTGGTCCTTCCCAACAGCTTGGGGTGGGGGAATCTTCCATGTTCCTACTGTTCAGGAATACCTGAAAAAAAGAGTAGTTCGTCTTCTAATAATTTACCTTTAAACTGGGAGGGTCATTTTAAATTATTAGAAGACAAACTACTCTTTTTTTCAGGTAAATATAGTACCGCATAAATCAAAGATAGTCCAAGTACTGTCTATAGTTGATATTGTCCTCCTAGAATTTTACCATAGAAGCAGGAGATCTCATAACGTCCTTTACTTCAAACTCCTACCCACACAAAACTAGCATTTAGCTTGTTCTGAAGGTACAGGTGGACTAATGTTTCATATAATTCTGTGTGTAATACAGAGTAAATATATACATGCAGTATAGAACTCCTATAGATTATGGATTTTGTTCATTCTCTGAATGTTAATGACGTTTTTCTTTTTTTGTTGTTGTTGTTCAGTCGTTCAGTCGTGTCCGACTCTTCGTGACCTCATGGACCATAGCACGCCAGGCCTTCCTGTCCTCCACTGTCACCCGGAGTTTACTCAAATTCATGTTCATTACATCGGTGATGCTATCTAACCATCTCATCCTCTGCCGTCCCCTTCTCCTTTTGCCCTCAGTCTTTCCCAGCATCAGGGTCTTTTCCAGTGAGTCCTCTCTTCTCATTAGGTGGCCAAAGTATTTGAGCTTCAGCTTCAGCATCTGTCCTTCCAATGAGCAGTCAGGGTTGATTTCCTTTAGGATTGACTGGTTTGACCTCCTTGCAGTCCAAGGGACTCTCAAGAGTCTTCTCCAGCACCACAGCTCGAAAGCATCAATTCTTCGGCGCTCAGCCTTCCTTATGGTCCAACTCTCACAGCCATACATTGCTACTGGAAAAACCATAGCTTTAACTATACGGACCTTTGTCGGCAAGGTGATGTCTCTGCTTTTTAATATGCTGTCTAGGTTTGCCATAGCTTTCCTCCCAAGGAGCAAGCGTCTTTTAATTTCATGGCTGCAGTCACCGTCTGCGGTGATCTTGGAGCCCAAGAAAATAAAATCTGTCACTGCTTCCATTTCTTCCCCTTCTATTTGCCAGGAAGTGATGGGACCAGATGCCATGATCTGGGTTTTTTTAATGTTGAGTTTCAAGCCAGCTTTTGCACTCTCCTCTTTCACCCTCATCAAGAGGCTCTTTAGTTCCTCTTCACTTTCTGCCATTAGGGTGGTATCGTCTGCATATCTGAGGTTGTTGATATTTTTCCCGGCAATCTTAACTCCGGCTTGTGATTCATCCAGCCCGGCATTTCTCATGATGTACTCTGCATATAAGTTAAATAAGCAGGGTGATAATATACAGCCTTGTCGTACTCCTTTCCCAATTTTGAACCAGTCGGTTGTTCCATGTCCGGTTCTAACTGTTGCTTCTTGACCCACATACAGGTTTCTCAGGAGACAGGTA
This sequence comes from Charina bottae, assembly GCA_023362775.1. Classification (NCBI taxonomy): domain Eukaryota; kingdom Metazoa; phylum Chordata; class Lepidosauria; order Squamata; family Charinaidae; genus Charina; species Charina bottae. Next base: position 32,258,254 of record JALMGJ010000001.1, read on the forward strand.
AGGTGGTCTGGTACTCCCATCTCTTTAAGAATTTGCCACAGTTTGTTGTGATCCACACAATCAAAGGCTTTAGCGTAGTCAATGAAGCAGAAGTAGATGTTTTTCTGGAACTCTCTTGCTTTTTCCATGATCCAGCGAATGTTGGCAATCTGATCTCTAGTCCCTCTGCCTCTTCGAAACCCAGCTTGCACTTCTGGTAGTTCTCGGTTCACATGCTGCTGAAGCCTAGCTTGTAGGATTTTGAGCATAACCTTGCTGGCATGTGAAATGAGAGCAATTGTACGGTAGTTTGAACATTCTTTGGCATTGCCTTTCTTTGGAATTGGAACGTAAACTGACCTTTTCCAATCCTGTGGCCACTGTTGAGTTTTCCAAATTTGTTGGCATATTGAGTGCAGCACTTTAACAGCATCATCTTTTAGGATTTTAAATAGCTCAGCTGGGATACTGTCTTCTCCGCTAGCTTTGTTGTTAGTAATGCTTCCTAAGGCCCACTTGACTTCACTCTCTAGGATGTCCGGCTCAAGGTCAGTGACCACACCATCGTATTTATCAGGGATATTAAGATCTTTCTTGTATAGTTCTTCTGTGTATTCTTGCCACCTCTTCTTAATCTCTTCTGCTTCTGTTAGGTCCCTGCCTTTTTTGTCCTTTATCATGCCCATCTTTGCACAAAATGTTCCCTTGATATCTCCGATTTTCTTGAAGAGATCTCTAGTCTTCCCCATTCTATTGTTTTCCTCGATTTCTTTGCATTGTTCATTTAAGAAGGCCTTCTTATCTCTCCTTGCTATTCTCTGGAATTCTGCATTCAGTTGTTTATATCTTTCCCTTTCTCCCTTGCTTTTTGCTTCCCTTCTTTCCTCAGCTATTTGTAAAGCCTCATCAGTCAGCCACTTTGCTTTCTTGCATTTCTTTTTCTTTGGGATGGTTTTAGTTGCTGCCTCCTGTACAATGTTACGAACCTCCATCCATAGTTCTTCAGGCACTCTGTCTACCAGATCTAATCCTTTAAATCTATTCCTCACTTCCACTGTATATTCATAAGGGATATGATTTAGGTCATACCTGATTGGTCTAGTGGTTTTCTCTACATTCTTCAATTTAAGCCTAAATTTTGCAATAAGAAGCTCATGATCTGAGCCACAGTCAGCTCCAGGTCTTGTTTTTGCTGATTGTATAGAGCTTCTCCATCTTTGGCTGCAAAGTATATAATCAATCTGATTTCGGTATTGACCATCTGGTGATGTCCATGTGTAGAGTCGTCTCTTGTGTTGTTGGAAAAGAGTGTTTGCTATGACCAGCGTGTTCTCTTGACAAAACTCTATTAGCCTTTGCCCTGCTTCATTTTGTACTCCGAGGCCGAACTTGCCTGTTATTCCGGTTATTTTTTGACTTCCTACCTTAGCATTCCAGTCCCCTATGATGAAAAGGACATCTTTTTTTGGTGTTAGTTCTAGAAGGTGTTGTAGGTCTTCATAGAACCGGTCAACTTCAGCTTCTTTGGCATCAGTGGTTGGGGCATAGACTTGGATCACTGTGATGTTGAATGGTTTGCCTTGGATTCGAACTGAAAGCATTCTGTCGTTTTTGAGGTTGTACCCCAGTACTGCCTTTCCCACTCTTTTATTGACTATGAGAGCTACTCCATTTCTTCTAAGGGATTCTTGCCCACAGTAGTATATATAATGGTCTCCTGAATTAAATTCGCCCATTCCTGTCCATTTGAGTTCGCTGATTCCCAAGATGTCGATGTTCAATCTTGTCATCTCATGTTTGACCACATCCAGCTTACCTTGATTCATAGTTCTTACATTCCAGGTTCCTATGCAATATTGTTCTTTACAGCATCGGACTTTCCTTCCACTTCCAGATACATCCACAACTGAGCATCCTTTCGGCTTTGGCCCAGCCGTTTCACACTTTCTGGAGCTACTCGGAATTGCCCTCCGCTCTTCCCCAGTAGCATTTTGGACACCTTCCGACCTGAGGGGCTCATCTTCCGGCATCATATCTTTTAGCCTTTTGATACTGTCCATGGGTTTTCTTGGCAAGGATACTGGAGTGGTTTGCCATTTCCTCCTCCAGTGGACCACGTTTTGTCAGAACTCTCCATCATGACCTGTTCTTCTTGACCTGACTTCATTGAGTTACGCAAGCCCCTTCGCCACGACAAGGCAGTGATCCATGAAGGGGGTTTTTCTTTTAGGGCAGGTAAAAAATCTGCTTTTGTACCTTGCTTGATGTTGACATTCCAATCTCCCTGAGATTCCTGGGGCTATTTTGCTATAAGGATTTCAGGACCACTGAGGTCTTCCATTCATTTATGGCTTTTTTATAATTCACATGGCTTTTCTATTCTTACTTCAAAGAGACCTGCGGCAACTTAGGAATAGACTAATGCATGATGACATGAACTTTGGTAATCAGAATGTAATTCTGGTGCAACATTTGACCTTTTTTTTTTCTTTACAGAGATCATTCACTGTGCAACTGCACACCCATAAAGAGAATAATTACACAAGAATTTGCCTACACACAGACAAACTAGATATAGATTTGCAATACCTGTGTGCAATATTTGGTATGAGTTGTTTTTAAATGCTGGGTAAGGCAACCCAATGCACTTTTCTACCTGTGACAAATCCCTGTATAATTTTATAGCTCGCCAGTGCCCTCTAAGCCTGAATAAATAACGTTTTCTTTCCCAGCATGTATCTCAGACAAAAATCTCTATTCATACAATATTTTACCAGTGAAAACTGTTCAGCACCTTTATCATTCAAATGAAGGGTCATTTTAAAAAGTGGGTTTTGCCACCAGGTAGTTTTCTGATTTGCTGGCTAAACTTCTGATATCATCAACAGAATGTTTTGCTTGACTGGCACAAGAAACAGTTATCCTCAAGAGTCTAACATTCACTTATTTCCACTTTCTATGAAACTATAAGCATCAGAAGGAAGGCCCTACGTAACATCCAAGTGTTGGAGTCTTAAAGGTTAGAAAAAGAACTCCAAGCAGCAAACAACAATCTTCCAGAGTAAAAGCGTGTACCCAAGGAAGGCTTGCACATAAAGCTTAATTGCGTTCAGAAATAAATCCAGTCTTCACACATTAGTTAGATGAAGAAAGATAAAGATAGCTTACAGGTTTGGTTACAAGTAGATTCATTGTAGAAAACCACTTAATCATCTCCGGTGCGTGCAAGCAAGATATTTGGACGAGACCCGCATTTTAGCAGCCCTCCTGCATGCATGTGTGTGTTGGAAGAAGAAAAGATGGAGACAGAATCTCCATGACTGAGAAGAAGCAGGAAGAGGAAATCAGGTGACCCAGGAACATCCCACAAACACAGTAGAGATACGTTTTACTAGAAAAGCCCCTCCTTTATGCTTGTGAGACAATGCTGAGTTGATTCCTGATATTCCCAACACCAAGCAGGATGTTAAGATGCATTTTCAGACCATCCTCTGTGCATTGAAATATGCATACAGTATGTTCTAAAGTTCCCACTCAAACAGGTAATAAGTAACTAGCAAAGTTAGACCAATTTCATCACTTTTCCTTGGAATTATCTAGGCGTGACAATTGCCTTCCCTCTTGTTTTCCTTCTTTTCCCAAATAAGCTCCTTCCTTATATCTAGCATTTGTCTATCCAGATTTAGAAGATTTCCTCACATGCTGATTTTTTATGACTTTCACAAAGCTTGCAAATTTTGTATTTTTGGTTTAAGACAGGATAATCCAAAACATCTTTCTTGCTCTATTTTTTCTTAGGTCTGGGCAGAAGGGGACAGGGGCTCTTTGGCAAAAGGGCCAGAACTCCCCAGCAGGACAGGTTAGGATGTATTGAGAGGTCCAGCCTAACGTGGCTGTCTATCAAACCAATATTTCTTTACTGGGAACTTTGGAAGAAGAAATCTGTCAACAGGGTAAAACCATCCCCAGAACCACATTGTATCATAAATGCTAACAGATCTGGGCTGTAAATATCCAGAAAACCACAAGCTGGTAGCAAAGAGACATAACACTCTTAATTTGTTACAACCATCAAGTAAGTAGCATACTAAGTATCGTACTTGAAGGAAGTAGTAGTAGTAATCATCCTCTACTACAAGCAGTCTGCTAATTTATGGGCTCTTCTTCACAGCCAAATTAACATGCATTTCATCTGATTCTTCAGCTGGCAGAAATGTATGCCACCATAATTTGTAGTGCCCTAACAGCTGAGCTCTGATCTGACTCAGTGACAAGGCTCATGAGTGAACCTATCTTTACAGCTTTTCTGTGGAACAATCGAAAGGCAGTGATCAGTAGATTCCTCTGGCATTGTTTCTCTTCCCATCTAGTGTCACCAGCCAGCCATAAAAAAACATCACTAATCTCTCTTTTTTACACGTGGTGGGAGAGTGAGCAGATGCCTGAGATGGAAGCTTTAGCTACTTTTCAATTTGCCTGATTAACCAGTTGTATGTGTGGGTTGCCACACAACTTGCCATCCAAGCTGTTTCTGAACATGGGTCCACCAGTTTTCTTTTCTTTTCTTTTTATAAAGCTTTATTAACTGTTTCAACATATACATAAAATACATAAAAACTAAAAAGAATGAAACAAAGAATACTACAAGAAAAAAGAAAACTAAAAATGTGCGAAAATACAGAAAAGATTATTACATGGTGGCTTCTGACACAACAAAGATATATATAACTCATTATCAATCTCTTACTCTAATTTGAACTAAGATAAACATTATTTCTATAAAGCATTTCCATCTCTATATGACATTCTCCTCTAAAACAAACTATCTCTCCCTCTTAAAAAAATAAAAAACCTTTTCTAACATAATTATTCACCTAATAAGCAAATACTCAAATATTATCCTACTTCACTAAAATTTTACTCCTCTCTGCTTACTAAAATAACAAAAAATAAATTATCTACATTTGGTTAATGTCCTTTTACCCAAGGTAAAATCATTATCCCCAAAACAAAAACATCAGTCTAAACCTTTAAGATACCATCTTGATAAACACATTTAAAGAATTATCCGACTTCAAAATAGACTAAGGCATTTACATATCTCAGTATTACACACAAAGCTTTCCCCTTACAAGGCTCAAATTCAGCAGCCAGCCTTGATTCTTGGTCTCGATTTTCCAGGAACACAGCCAATCGTATCTCTCCCTTTGTGCCTGAAACTCTTCTTTCTTCAGAATCAAAGTTAACTCTCCACAGTCCAATTTTTCTCCCCTCACTTTTTGACTTAGAAACGTTAATCCTCATCTTCTTCTTTAAAGAAGGAACACTACTCTCAAAGTAGTTTTCACTCTTGTCTTCTTTTTCAAGTTGTTGGTAGGCTTTAGACACCACAAGTTCTAGATGATCCAGGGCTTGGGTGACGTCAAGATAGAGTTCTTTAAAGATTGCTTTCATTTCTTCCATGTCTCTCCACAGTGTGTTATCAGGAGAAAAAAGATGTAAACAAGAGCCGTTCTCACAGGAAAGCAGAGACAGATAGCTCAAAATTCAACTCCGCAGATTCAACGAAGTAGATAAATCTTTTATAATCCTCAAAACATTAAGAAAATGGCAACAAAACAGCAAAAATCTTTAAATCCCAATATTAGAATTTAAATATTTAAAAAGCCAACTTTCCAAATTAATAAATTCCAAAAATAATGAAAATCACCAAGAGCTTTACATTTCTTTGCTGCAAAAGGCCTGTCTTCGGTAACAAATAAACAAACAAACAAAAACCCTTGGTGTTTTAGAAATGGGGTGGCAAGATTTAGTGTCTGTTTTACAGCTTCGGTGCAGCACCGAACTTGATGACATCCACGCCTCCCAGCATTCTCAATCACAGATTGATCTCCAGGGACTCCGTTCCACGACCCCCCTGCAAGAAAATGCTGTCCGGAGGACAAAAGGGATGATTTCCTGGATTCTCCTTACCCGGGGAATTCTTCAGGCTGAAGGGACCCAGCCTGCGCCCAGAAATGCTGCGCCGTCGGTGCTGCTTAAAAAAGCAGTACCGTTCAGTCTGCCATTCCCCACAGGAAGCCCCGGTCCACCAGTATTCTTGAAGATTGGGAAACTAGTCTAGCTGATAGATAAGTGGGGCAGAGGAAGGGTGTGAGATGAAGTGGGAGGGATCTTGCAAGGTGCAACAAGAAAGCTCCCTCCCACCTGATGCATCATCCAAGCTCCCTCCTGCTTCACCTAGCAGCCTTCCTCTGCCCCATCAATTTATTAGCCTACTTTTGGAGGCAGAGTTTCCATTCACCCAGAAGACCGATAGGCCCATGATCAGAAATGGCCCAAATGACAGGTCACAGGGCAGAAGAGGGGTTGAGGACACTCCCCTCCACCTTACTCCACGCCCCTTGGCTGCACTTGTGATCTGTTGTTCGAGCTAAAAGGAGAAATGGATAAAACTCTTGTCAATTTAGCTCAAATTGATAAATGTTGCAAGGGAGTGACAGTGATGGCAGAGAGTGGCCATGGTCCACAGCGTTGGAAGGTTCCCATAGATTAAGCAAAATGGGCTCCCGTCTCCAAAGTAATGAAAACAATTAAAAAGTGCAGCTGTGAAACCCCCCTTGTTGGCAGAAATAGTGCAAAATCTGTACTGCACTTGTTTGGGACAATGCAGCAGTGCACAGCTGGCAGTGCCCAGTTTAAATTGACCTTCCATGCAGAGGATGAAAATCCTGATTTTTAAAAACAGGTTTACTACTCTTTCAAAAGACCAACAAACTTGTTAAAAGGACAGCAAATGTGCTTCTAGAAGACCACTAGATCTTGTCTGTAGCTTGAATCATGTCAACTGGATTTCTATTTTCTCAGTGGAAACATTTCGCTCCTTATCCAAGGAGCTTCTTCAGTCTGAGCAATAAGGAGCGAAACGTTTCCACTGAGAAAATAGAAATCCAGTTGACATGATTCAAGCTACAGACAATTCCACCTGGATGACTGAGAACCTTCATAGACCACTAGATCTTAGATCCATGTATGTACTGTACGAAGTCCACTTAATAATGCCTGAACAATGCATTACATGGGCAGATGACTTTGGGGAAGCCAGGTGGCCAATCTCTCCTGCAGACCAAGCCAGAACAGCAATAGAAGGATGTGACCATTGATCAGTGTTGTGGAGAAAATGCCCACTTAAAATTAGGACTCAAAGCGATTGGGGATAGATGTCAGTGGCCAGCATACCCAAACTCGCTCCTGCAGACTCCCAACATTAAATGAGACCCTGCAACCCTCACATACCTGCAATGGCCAGAAGTGGCCAATGGGAGCTAGGCTGTTGGCATCCCCAAAGCATCATCACCAACATTGTCACTGAAGCATTGTAGGATGTGGAATGGCAAGACCTGGGTTGAGAGAGGAGGAAAACACGACTGTTCTTAAAACCCAAACAGCTAAAGATGAATGTAAGCTGTCTCAGAAGTGGACGGGGGATGAAATGAAGGGTGCATTATGAGGATGTGTCCTTGAAAAACAATTAGTAGGGTGTCTTCATGCCACACTGAGCAGAATGTAAGGATGAACGTTATGGTATGCAAGTCAAGAGGGACAGCAACTACAGCTCTGCCCTTCAACAGAAGCAGCGGCTTAGGAGGAAAGGTGTGGTTGGGACACGCCATATTCCATCCCTATATTCCCTATCTTCCATCCCTCAACTTCTGACATCTGAGCAGCCTGTCTCACACTGGCCATGTACATGCAACATGGCTGACCAGTCATCCTTTCCCACCATAAATCCCTTCTGTCTTTTGACACCACACAGAGTTGGGGTGACTTACCCAATCCACCCCCTTCTATCATCTGCCCTATTTTTCACAGAACGTCTCTCGGATTTTGTCTCAGTCTTGGAACCAGGAGGGAAGAGTTAACTTTTTTGCTAAGTCATTTGCAAGATAAAGGTAACCAAAGGAATTAGGTAAGCCTGAAACAAACTCAGGGGCAGTAGCTTGAATCATGTCAACTGGATTTCTATTTTCTCAGTGGAAACATTTCGCTCCTTATCCAAGAAGCTTCTTCAGTCTGAGCAAAGTTTGTAAGGGAATCCTTAAATATGTGGCTGTGTGACCTTACACCTGGGGCTAGGTCATGGTTATATTGAGATGTTATTTTAAGTCCCTTTATCATCTAAAGGAGGATAAAATGATATATAAAATGATAAAAGGACTTAAAATAACATCTCAATATAACCATGACCTAGCCCCAGGTGCAAGGTCACACAGCTACCTAGAAACATATTTAGAATTCCCTTACCAACTTTGCTCAGACTGAAGAAGCTCCTTGGATAAGGAGCGAAACGTTTCCACTGAGAAAATAGAAATCCAGTTGACATGATTCAAGCTACAGACAATTCCACCTGGATGACTGAGAACCTTCATAGACAAACTCAGGGGCAGTTTAGCTAAACCTAACTCATTCTGGTTCACTGTGGGTTAGTTAATTGGGGTGGGGTGTTCACACTACACCCTCCTCCCAACTTAGCTAAGCATGTTGTATGAACTGGGCCACTGTCTTTTAGGAGAGCTGCCCCTATAAGAGTTGATATTAAAACTTACAAAGTAAAACATTTTGCCTAGAAATTTTCTTATGACGAACGGGACAGGAAGCGAGTAAAAATAAATGTAAAGAGCATGCCACATAATTTACAACATGTCACATTTCTATGGCAATTATTTATTTAATTGCCCCAGGCTTTTCTTTTAATAAGCTAAGTGCATCCAAAACCAAGCGTGCTTTGTTTTAGAAAAGCAGCATGTATAGCTGAGTCACAAAGTCTTTAGATTTTTACAGAGCTCTAGTTTTGTATTGCTTATGAGAAAACCACAAAAACCTAGATTCAGATGGACTCTCTATAAATCTTTCAACACTGCATCACCGCTAGAAATGCTAACCCAAGGCTGGATGCAGATAATCTACTGGAGCACACCATGATGTTAAGCTCTATAAAAATAGCTCTAAGTCCAAAGTTCAGAGCAGATGTCAGCCTTTGAAGATCTTTTCAAATACAAGTGAAGGGTTCGATTCAGTCTCACATTAACAAGAAAACTAAACGACAAGCACAAATCGCTCCCAAGCTGATATGAGGTGGGGGAAGCCAAGCAGAATTTCAGTTATTTACATTTCCACCTTTAAAAGCACTGCACACCTACAAGGATGTAACCTTTTCTTTGTTTGGACTTGACCGAATGAGGAATGGAATAGCAACTCAAAGCACAGAAAGACATGACCAGTTGACCATCAATGTGCTTGAAGTAAAAAGATTTTTCCTCTCCATGCTCACAGAGATCTAAACTTAATTTCAGAGTGAATGTGCCTGTAGACTTTCAGGAGGATAAACAGGATTTTGAAAATGTAGAAGGGTTCCTGAAAAACCACTGAGTTTAAAACATATAAATTAATCAAATAAGTGTGCCACATTGAAACATATAATCTCTTAAAACCAAATACATGGTTATCTATCAGACACACCAAGTTAAAAGGTTGCTTTTCTGTGCAATATTTGTCTTTGGGCAAGTGACAGATACTGTGTCTCTTTTACCAAACAACATTTATTTTCAATATCTCCCCAAAATCCTACCTTCCTTTTGAAAAGTTCTGTGTGGGTATCTGGTTAATGAGTTTACTTAATGCCCTTTTCTGTGTACAAAACAGCCTGGCAGAAAACTTTCATCCCGCCTCATAGTAATTCCTTTAGGCAAATCAATCTCTCTCATACCCTTTCCCAGATTTATGGGCTAACAATTTCCATCTGAGCAAGGCCAGGTCTTTTCATCGTATTGCCGTCTACTGAGATGCCAAAGGCCTTCACGTAATGCCGGGCTGTCCTAGGTCTCACCAGTCCTGCACCTCGGGCTCCAACAGAATCTCATGTCATCATGCTAAGTGCTATTGTGGTTTGGAGAAAGGCAGAGCTATTGAGAGGGAATGTTTGATCTTATTTCAGAATGTTCCTGGTTAAAATTTGAAAAATATCCATTCCCACTTGTTAGAGCAGGTATACACATGTAAGTCAAAGCAGAAAGAGGCACGTCAACCGTGAGCGTGTACATGTGCATGTGTATATGTGTATGTCTGCCTTCGAGACAGTGTTGACTCCTGGGGACTGCCTGGACTAGTCCCTGCAGTTTACTTGGCAAGATTTTCAGAAGTGGTTTGCCATTGCCTCCTTCCTAGGGCTGAGAGGGAGTGACTGGCCCAAGATCACTGGCTTTGTGCCTCAGGTTGGACTAGAACGTGCGACCTCCCGGTTTCTAGCCTGGTGCCTTCACCACTGCATCAAACTGGCTCATATGTACATATGGGGGGAAGGGAAGGAAGATTAAGTGAGAGTTTGTTCTTGATGGGCGGAACTCCTTGACACATTATTTCTCATGCACTTGCAATCCAGGATTCACTCCTCATGCTTGTAACTCAAGAGAAAGAAATCGGGAGCCTTTCTCAAGGTAACTGGATTCAGGAGTAAAAACCCCCACATACCTCAAGTAAACTGAAGCAGTTAAGAAAGCATATCCTTTCTTTTTTCAGTTTCACATGCAGATAAGGCTGAGACCAAACTATAGAATAGTTGCTTATTTTAAAAGGACTGTGGCTTTCAGCAAACTCCCAGAAGCCATATATCACATGCTGGGCATGGCACAAGTTTAAAAGCCACCCCCTTGACTATTACGCAGCTGCAATTTCTTCCTTATTTTCGAAAGATGCCCATAGACTGGAAGAAAGTCTTTTGCTTCAATAACCAACTTGGCTTTTGACCCAAGATGGGTTTGAATTCTTGTTGCCAGACAAAGGAGAGCCAGCACTTCCGCAAGTTAAACAATGGCATTTATCAATTCTCCTATAATAAAGCAACATCTCAAATACATTTTTTTCCTTTTATGGGGAAACTCTGTAGGGGAAAGGCAAGCTCGCAGCTGGGAGGGAAAGGAAACAATTTCTAAACCAGCCCAGAGGGAAGTCCCAGATGGCATCAGCTTGCCCAAACTTGAAGGGGACAAAAGAACTAGATGGGGTAGAAGCTGCCTGGAGTTGATGAAAGCTGGAAAAAAAATGCAGCTGGAATGTGTTCTCCTTTGGCTCGGTGGCAGCTGTTCTTGCCTCAGCTTCCAATTGAAATCCCTCAAGTCTGCGTCTGTATGAAAAGGCCTCCTGCTTCTTCCCTGCCCGCCCCCCCCCTCCCCAGCGAGAGAAACAGTGCAGTGGCCCTTTAACCGCTGCAAGGGGAGGACAAGCTTCAGGCACCTTTTATAGTCTTACAGGAGATGGCATTTCAACAGCTACAATTTGCATGACAAACGCAGCGATGAAACTCTCTTCCCTACAACCAAAATTGCAGGATCTCTGCCCTCTTTTGCACCTAGCTGCTCTACTCTAATATAACTTTCCCAAGGAACAATAGGACGAATAGGGAAACTCTGTGCTGCCGTATCCTTGAACAATGGTTATTTCTTGATTAGTAAAATCACGACGAGAGACATAAAACGTATCCATGTCCATCTGGTTTTACAAGCGTTTAGCTTTCTCAGAATCCTATTGCGTACCGCCAGTTTTTGATTCATTCTGTTTAAAGAAGTAACATGAGTGCTTCTGTTCAAACTTGGCAGTTGTTCACCTTCCGCAAGCCCGTGTACACAAATAGCGCCTGCAGTTTTGCTGCATCTGTATTAAGGACAATTAAGGTGAAACAAGTACATGCCCATTCTAATTAGTAATCTACAAAGGTACACCAAGAACATGCTTCCTAGATATTCTCCCTTTAGTGGCAGGGACTAAAATGTCCTACTCTACCCTTCAAGCAACTGTGTGGTAATATCCTTATCAAAACCAAGGTTGCTGGACCTCCTGTTTGTTTCCTGCAAGCTTTTCAGTAGCTCCAGCATGCCATTTCCAGAATCAGAATCCTGGTACTCCTTGGCAACCCTATCTGTCAGAGAATGTCAGCCCTTCAAGGTTGGCCAGGTCAGGAATCAGGAATAGCAGGGATTCTAGGAATGCTCTTTATTGTAGTAAGGTAGAATAACAGAATCTTGAAAGCATGTCCAAGTTTCTCTCTGCCTCACCTTATTCTTGCACTAAACAAAATCAAGGCAGGTTTATTTCGATGTCTTTCTCACTCTTCCCTCTTTCTCAGGACTGTCTAATCCAGGGTTTCTCAACCAGGGTTCCGCGAGAGGTCACCAGGGGTTCCCTGGGAGATCACAATTTATTTAAAAAATTATTTCAAATTTGGGCAACTTCACATTAAGGAGGTAAGTTTCATTCTTTATTTTCAGTTTAGGGACACTGTTAATGCATATATACAGGCCTACACATGAAACAAATATAATAATTTTTTAACTTCTGGCCTATATTTGAGCCTGAATGTGCAGGGGTTCCCCGAGGCCTGGAGAATATTTCAAGGGCTCCTCCAGGGTCAAAAGGTTGAGAAAAGCTGGTCTAATCTCTTCTGCCAGTTCCCTTTTAATGGTTTGCTCCTTCCTTCCTCAAGATCAGTTCTACGTTCCTTTACAGAACAAATATGGTGTTCCTCTGCTAATAGTAAGGGATCCAAAGATATGTGAACTTAAGACTGCCTTTTCATTAGCAGTAAACTGAAAACCATTCAGATTCCCTTTGCAACTGGTCAAGTCCCAACCTGAATGTTATACTGTATGGAGGACAACTGTGTGGTTACAGAACTACAGTATAATGTATAATACTTAATTATTAATATATAATGTATGGTACTTCTAACAACCAGTAGCTCCTCCAATACAAAGATACTTTTATCTTTGCATGTCAGTTTCTATTATTTCAGTATTGCAAAATTAACACCCCACACATTGGGGCAAAAGATTTCTTTATTCCTTTTGGTGAGAAATGTTCCATCATCATGATGTACCTATATTTACTATATACAGTATGTTTTGCAAACAATCCTGGATAACTTTTAGGAGTCCATCTCTAACCAGTCTCAAAAATTGCACTTAGCTTAGAGAAAGCAGTCTTGGTCAGATTTTTGGTTGAACACCTTATCTGAACATCATCTTTACCTGCTAGTACAAAAAGCTGTTAAGTATGTGTCTACCAAAATAATGTCTAGTTTGTCCAGAGGAGCTATTTATCCAGACTGAAAAGGTCATTTTTGAAACTTTTAAAAAACTTTTTACCATATTTATCAATGCACATTTCAATTCTCATGCTATCAAGAGCATAAATAATATAGGTAAGGAACGTATACCTTAATGTGTTCCTCTGTAGGGCAAACAGCACTGCATGTGAGAAGACAATTTAGAAACCAATTTCTAAATACATTAATGATTCCTCCACTCCTTGTGTCAATGCCTTAATTAGCCATGCTGGCTGGGGATTATAGGAATTGTCATCTAACACTTCTACAGGATACAAAGATGGAGACAGTGCCAGAAAGAAATCCAAGGAAGATTTCTTGCTATTCTGTTGAGCTGACCACTTATGGGCAATATGTGAAAACCACACCATCAGCCATCTTTCACACACCCTCATATCTGAAATTAACTACCATGTGCTCCATCTTAATTAAACCAGGGGCAGCAAAAACATGACATTAACATTTGGATGATAACCTGCTAAATGTGCAAGATGGTCAGGAGCGTTATCAATGACAGGCCAAATCTTGAGCAAGATTCCTGTCTGTCCGCAGTGCTTTTTCACCTTAGGAACAACACAATTGATGAACCAGTTTTCAAAAAGTGTTATTGTGATCCAGGCCTTTCGGCTGGAATGCTAAGGCATAGGAAGGGTAGCATTAGGAAGCAGGAGTTTCAGCCTGTAATCTCTCACTGTATGAGCCATCAGCAAGAGCATATGCCTATCTTTTGTGGTCTTATAACCTGGCATTGTCTTTTCTTCTCTGGAAATGCATATTCTTTTTTGAAATTTTCTTCCAGAACAACCATGTCTTACTGACACGAAAGATTTGCTGTGCCACTGTCATCAGTAGGTTTTTTTTAACACAACAGGATAAATATCTGTTGTTGTTGTTGTATCAGTAGTAGCAGTCTCACCACTCACTTCGTCATTATTATAATCAAAACACTAACTGAATCTACTAAACCATTACTAGCCACAAAGTCTGCGTTATGGTCACCGTGCTTTTTCTTGACATCTTTGAAATAACTTCTAGCATATCACCACTGAGCTAGGTGGCATGATCTGATCTTCCAGCCATAATGTTAGTAACTTTTCTATCTCACAGACAGCTGTTAACTGGTAACTGTTTTATTATCACAGCTGATATTTAAGGTGCCAAACCTTTCATATGCTCTTTTATGCATTCACTGTCCACCAAAATGATATTTACTCTTGAAATAGTGAGACTGGGTCCATAAGTGATGAAAGACAAGCTTTGTCCTCCTTTGTACTGATTTATTTTTAAAAACATTTTCTGCTTTAAACCCATCACTTTATGCTTATGAGCTGGTCATGCACTCTTGCTATTACTTGAACATTTTCTGGTCATGACTGCAATGAAGTTACATGCGAAATCACACAGAAAATTATGAGATAAAGCAGCAGGAACGTGTGGCTGAGAGAGGAAAGCATCTGCACGTTGGACTACTTTGTATTGGAAGTCATGCAAAAATTTTCACATGCTGAAGATATCCCTATGGAAATATTTGCATAAAGCTGAGTTAATCTAAGACATCTAACCTAACTGATGAAGGGCCTATAATCCTTTTTTTCTCATTGCCTTGTGTGTGCAAACATGGTCTGTACATGCTTAAGTAAAATAAGGAAAGAGTCTGTAACAAAGGCAAATAAATTGTTCATGAATGTCCCATTCTAAAGACTGACCCAATTGGATAATAATTTAGATCGGTATCTTCCATGTTCATTTCCAGCTCTATTGCTTGAGTGGCAGCCAAAGCTCGTTTTTTATCTGCAATAATGGGGGATTCCCCAAGGAGGCATGAATCCACCTGATTGCTCAATTAACTAATTAATTGCAATTTAATATGGGCATCTTCAGAAGATCCAGACCATGCTGCCCCTAATGAAAAGGTATCTAATTCAGATGGCATGTTTAGAATTATCAGGTTTTCCCCTGGGTTCCTGTACCAACACTTCCTTTTCTTTCCCTTGTATGTAGAGTGAGGGGATTTTGTTACTCTAGGATTGGTGGCTGGGGTGGAAGCAGTGATGTATATATATATATTTTTGCAGTCTTCTATTGGTTAGCTAGAGGGACCGTTCGCTGGCTTATGGTGCCTATTGTGCTCCAAGGCTGGCAAAAGTCAAGGCCAGGTTTGTTACATTTTTATCTCTGCCTTTCCTCCAAGAGCATAAGGTGGCTTACATGGGCCTGTCCCTTCATTTGATCCCACAACAGATACCCTGGGAGGAAGAATGGAAAGAATGACTGGCCCAGAGTCAAAGAGTGAGGGCTCCATGGCTAAGGGTGGACTTGAACCTGAGTTTTCCCACTCCTAAACCAGCACCAGAATAGACTTGGAGGATTGGGAGAACGGCACTGGGTGGAAACAGCTGCAGCATGGAAATGCCCATAGTAGCATTTCTCTAGCAAAATTAGACAGTATCAGAATGCTCATCAAACCCCATTTTAAAGAAGCAGAACTTGACTACAAGATTCAGACCTGTCATTTAATTAGTTGACTATTCACTAATCATTTGAAAGGGAGGCATTTATTTCAAATGAAAACAACATCAAATCAGCTGAGCTGCTATCTCCCTCACCTTCTCTTAATACACTTTAATTGTGTCTGCTCTTCATTCACCGTGACATGATTAAAGCTTCCTCTCCATTAAGATTTCCTGAAGATCATTGAGCAAAGTCTGGCAGACAGACATGACCAGGCAAATAAAGAAATACAAGCCTGACTCATTAAAGCCCAGATTTCTTCCAGGCTACCAGCCGTGGCTCCAGCTTGCCTCTCTGAGAAGAGAAATGGGTTAAAGTGGAGAGCAAATGAGGAAAACCATAGGCTACCTTCTAAAGACTCTTTGCTTATCCAAATGGTGCTCCCAGCCACAGTTCCTTAAGAACCACGTCTACGTTAATATATGGCAAGGATGCCATATATTATATTAATTTGACTTTCATCTCCCCCCATTCTCAGTTCTTGGTTCATATATGCCAGCTAACCCTTCCAAAGATAAACAGCCTGCACTTGTGCAGATGTTCCTTCACCATCATTGGTGCTTTATAATATTACAGTAAGGGGATGGGATCATTTGGATGGATCAGTAGGTGTATATTATCTCCAGCTGAAGAAACTCTGGAGCATTTCTATCTTCAGCATCTCTAGGTAGGACAAGAAAAACATTTGCAGGAATGTTGGAGAACTGTGCCTGTTGGTATCAACAATCTAAAGACAGATGGACAAATTGTCCAGTGATTTTCACCTACTGTGCCATCTTTTACTTTTTATTTGTGCTGTTATAGTACATATGGTTGTCAATTTATCTTTTTAATTTATGATGCTCTCCATATGTTGTTTGTGCTTTAATCTTACCATGGACATTTTAATTAATTTATTTTTCCATATCTTGTACACTGCTAAGAGTCATGAGATTATGGCAGGATAGAAATTCAATGAACAAATAAAATAAATCAATAAATAAATTCAATGCCTAGATTTGGGCAGTTGGGTTGGGTAGCTTGTGGTTCAGCATGTTGCGGGACTCCAACCATTGTTTTAAGTATTTTGTGTCCACCATTATATGTTTTATTTCATGTTAAGCTGTTATATGTTTTATATATCTGGATATAGCACGGTACATGAATGCATAAATAACAAGGATATTTTGTTAACCTGGGTTTAGATGAAATATGAACCCGATCAAAGTATAGCAGTGTAGTCGAAGGCTTTCACGGCCGGAATCCGATGGTTGTTGTGGGTTTTACAGGCTGTGTGACCGTGTTCTGGCAGTTTTGGTTCCTAACGTTTCGCCAGCCACAGCGACTGGCGAAACGTTAGGAACCAAAACTGCCAGAACATGGCCACAGCCCGGAAAACCCACAACAACCATCAGAGTATAGCAGCTTCTTTTATTTGAGAAATAATATACTGACTTTCACTCTTGATAAACTATCTCAGCTTGAAAAAGGAGAAGCAATGGAATGGAAAAACATGGGAGATTTCCAGCAGATGACCTTGTCTGGATTCTGCATACATTTCTGTGAATTAAGAAAGCCAATTGTGGGACCTGAAACACCCTCCAGATATTTGTGGTTTGAAGTCACATCAGCTCCAGTTTCATGGCTAGGGACAAGAGACTGTGGTAGCCCAAACTATCCAGAAGGCACCAGACCATCTAAGAGCGCCATTGGCCATGCAGCAACGCAAGCGGCAGAATTGGGTGGAAGAAGAGTAGATTCAATCACTTTGAGCTGTGCTAGGCATATGTCACTCTTTGATGACGAAATTCATCATTCTTCACATAAAATTTTTATTGGAAAAGAATTTTACACAGAATTAAAAAACTACTGAAACTTAGACAAAAAATAGAAAAAAGAGATAAAGAGATAAAAGAAAAAGAGAGAAAAAGAAAGAGACAAAGAAAAAGAAAGATATCTAAAGAAGCGACTTCCAATCTTCTTTGCAGCAGTTACTAGCATGATTATTACCATTTCCACCCTCCCACATTGCATATCTTGGTTCCCTTCTTCCCATAAACAACTCTTTTCAATCAGTAAATCTCAAAATCACCAATTCATTTTTGTCCATTTTCAGCAAAAAGTCCATAAAGTCTTTTGTAAAAGTAATTGCTGTTCCTTCCTTAATCAGGCAAGTCAATTTAGCCATTTTAGCAAGTTTTACCATCTTCACAGTCCACTCCTCCATTGTGGGTATTTCTGTATTTTTCCATCTTTTTGCAAATAATAGCCTCACTGCAGTTACCATATATAAATCCAATCGTCCATGAGTCTTTTCTAATTGATTGTCCATAAGTCCTAGTAAAACAAGCTCTGGTTTCATCTGAATATTAAATTTTAAAATTTGTTGCATCATCGTGTGTATTTGTGTCCAGTACTTTTTCACATGTCCACCATGGGCATATGCCACTTTTCAAGAAATACTCTTGAACATAACAAACTAGAGTATCTAGTTAAGTTTATCTGTACAAAGCTTATTCCCTGCTCTTTTTGTATCTTCTGGATCTCTCTTTCACTCAACTCTGATCTTGGAGGCAGAATATAACTCAATGGTACAATACCTACTTCACATGAGAAAGGTTCCAGGTTCAAATACTGTCATCTCTAAATAGGACTGGAAAAAGAACTGTCTGAAATGTTGGAGGACTATTGCCAGTCAATGTGGAAGGGGCATGGTGGCTCAGCGGGTAAGACGCAAGGCTTGTCGATCGGAAGGTCACAAGTTCGGAGGTTCGAATCCCTAGCCCTGCATGCGGAGTGAGCTCCCGCACTAGCTCCAGCTCTTGGCAACCTAGCAATTCGAAAGCATGCAAATGCAAGTAGATGAATAGGTACCACTTTGGTGGGTAGGTAACAGCGTCCCACATGCGTCATGCGGCCACATGACCGTGGAAGCCTCTTCGGACAACGCTGGGTCTTCGGCTAACAAACGGAGATGGGCACCGGCCCCTAGAGTCGGACACGACTGCACAAATGTGCGGGGGGAACCTTTACCTTTACTTTAATGTGGAAGGACTAACCAGCATATGACAGTGTCCTACTGTATGTTCCTCTCTAGATTCTGTTGCATCTGAAACAAAGGCTGCTGGATGGCCTTAGATCACTAGATGAGAGAGTTGGGGATTTCTCTCTCTTTCTTTTCTGACATCCAATATTTGTCTGAATTTTTGCAGTCTAGATTGTCAAAGAGAGCCAGTGTGGCGTAGTGGTTAAGGCATCAGACTAGAAACCGGGAGACCGTGAGTTCTAGTCCTGCCTTAGGCATGAAGCCAGCTGGGTGACCTTGGGCCAGTCACTCCCTCTCAGCCCTAGGAAGGAGGCAAGGGCAAACCACTTCCAAAAAACCTGGCCAAGAAAACTGCAGGGACTAGTCCAGGCAGTTGCCAGGATTCAACACTGATCCAAAGGCACCAAAATAAATAAATAAAATAAAACAAATTGTCAAAGCCTTATATTAAAATTTTGTTGCAATGGCCTGATTCCTAACTCAGAGGACTGATGTTCTAAGGCTGGAACTGTGCACATCTGCTGATATGGGGAAACAAGATGTGGTACTCCCCAAGCCCTGGGACTCTGAAGTAGGCTTACCTGTCCTAATTTTGCTGCACCAAAAATAAAACAGGCCAAAGACATCCTTCTTGAACACTGTCTTGCAGTACCTCTAGGTGGCAGCAACTCCAAATAGAAGCTTATAGGTGAAATTCATAATCTAAACACACTTGTTGTAATGACAAAGACATAGCATTACTTTTGAGTAGGCAATCTAGTGCCCTTTGGAGCTCAGTTTGGGGAGTTTTAGCCCAAACCAGCATAAGATTGCTAGGATTTGGTGAAAGGAATAATCTCCACTCCCAATTGGGCATTGTTCAGGTCAGGCAAGTGCCCTACTCCCAGAGCTGGTGGCAACTAGGAGGTCAGGACTACACAATGCAATGACTACAGATCATCCACATCTTAGCTTCATGTGTTGTGTGTGGAGTTAATTTAGTAAACTATGGTTCAGTTGTTGTTCAGTCGTTTAGTCGTGTCCGACTCTTCGTGACCCCATGGACCATAGCACGCCAGGCCTTCCTGTCCTCCACTGTCTCCCGGAGTTTACTCAAATTCATGTTCATCACATCGGTGATGCTATCTAACCATCTCATCCTCTGCCGCCCCCTTCTCCTTTTGCCTTCAGTCTTTCCCAGCATCAGGGTCTTTTCCAGTGAGTCCTCTCTTCGCATTAGGTGGCCAAAGTATTTGAGCTTCATCTTCAGTATCTGTCCTTCCAATGAGCAGTCAGGGTTGATTTCCTTTAGGATTGACTGGTTTGACCTCCTTGCAGTCCAAGGGACTCTTAAGAGTCTTCTCCAGCAATTATGTTGTTCAAACCCAGCTACACTGTCTCAGCTCATTTTCTAAAAGCCAGGCATGGTGATGGTGGAAGAGGTTGAAAAGGCAAGCGGAAGCAGACAGGATTATGCTACTATGAACTGAATGCTGAATAAAAAGCCTTAGCACTCTTCACTCATATTTGGAAATGGTTCCTTTTGATTATATCCTTAGGGTCTAGGAAATGGTTTAGCATGGTATCTTATCACTTGGTGATTAACGACCAAATGTATTTCTTTTGAAAGCATTGTGTTGGACGAAGTATGAAAGTTCTAAAAAGAATTTAATCTCTCATTGCCTGTTTTACCCATGGGAACTGTCGCACAATTGAGTGAGTGAAGGGTGCATATTGTCCTAGCAAGATATATACAAATCCCAATCATTAAGCCTTTAAAGGATTTCATATGCAGGTCAAGAGACAGCTGGATAGTTGGATTTGCAGCAAAAGATTTCTATCGTGGAGATAAGTCCTTTTATATTTCACATGAATAGTAAATCCTACAAAATGCACATACCCTGCCTCTCTATCGAAAGGACCCAGTGCTTTCTAATTTGGTCTGTTAAATGATTTTCAGTGACTTAATTGTTTTAATTTCTTAATGTGGGCTTTACTGCTGGTCTTTTTGTTTTCACACTTTCATTGTTTGTTCTTTTATAGAAAACTCTTATGTAGCACCCTGGGGGCTGATTAGACAAAAGGATGGTTTAAAATATTGATCATAAAACCATCCAGTAATTAATGAGCAAGAACAACAACAACAACACTGCTATGGTATGATTCCCCACCCCACCAAGGGTAAATTGCTTTCTCTAATGTTTGACTAAAGCAGGCCCATATCAGCCACAGTGTTATATTCTGTAATTACACCGGATGCAGTTTTATACAGATGGCTGCAATGTTTCGGCTTACAGCATGGTGTATTTTCATCTGTTTATTCCATGACCACAGATTTAGCACATCAAGACAAAGGCAGTTCATTTCCCATAGGGGGGATGGCCAGGCCTCCAGCACCCAGACAGTGCAGCCAACTTCAAAACAGAACCATTAAAAGCAGCAGCTACAAAGACAATGCTTAAATCATGGTAAGTAGCAGCAAGGAACAGGCTCCTCCAGAGTTCAAATGAGAGACCAGAGCAGCTTTCTAAAAGGCCTTAATGCAGTAACATGGTTTTGATCTTGACTGAAAGCACATTGCAATCTAAACGAACTACAAAGGCAGAAGAACGTAGGCAGTCTCAGAGACTGAATTTATTAAAACCAGCTTCAGGATCCAGCGACAAGTATCTTTTTTGGCAATCTCCCATTTAAGAAGTCAAAGGAATTGAGCACATTACTAATTTCACACCAGCTGGAAATGAGATGAGAATGAAGGCTCTCTTGAAGTGAACAAAAGTTACAGAAACTTAAAGTAGGAGGCTAATTCAGCAAATCCAAGGCCTTTTGCAGTGATCATGGGCATTTTCCAACCACGCTTTTGCTCCAATATGTGAGATGTTGTTGCACCCATCTTGCTACAGGTTCAAGTCAGTCTTGACTGGTTGGTCATAACCAGAGCTGGGCACATATGAAATTCTCTACTCAATTTGTAAATAAGGAAATTGGTTGTGTAGCGGGAAAACCCCTTTCCCAAAGGCAGGAGACAAGACCACCAGGTTGGAGAATACAGGTTTATTGCTAGCAATGGTTCAGAGTAATAGCTCTGGGGGGTCGTGAGATTCGCCAGATTCGCCGGGGTTTGCCACCTTTCCCAGGAGTTGTTCCAAAACCCCAGGCACTGTAGGTCCCCCACCGGGGATCCCCCCGTCCTCCACAGGCAGTATTGCCTGATCAAATTGGTGGTAAGGGTCCAAACTAAATGCTCGGGCCGGGGCGAGCGCCACGTGATATTTCCTACTGACGAGAGGTTGTTAAAATATACAGGGTCCGCCTCCAGAGCCTCCCAAGGCCACTGGGCGCCCATACTGGTTCCCCCACACACAAAGCAGTTCTTAATCAACAGGGTGGAGGCGATATCCTGTGCCATAGATAGGAACAGGTTTTCCACCCTTTCAGACACTTCAAGTCCCTCCCTGTCGTTTGCGAGTCAGATCACCCTATCATAGACCGACCACCCAGTGGATTGAATTTGCCCCTCATAGAGTTCTTCCACCTTCATGGTGATGTACGTGAGCGGGTCAGCCACGGTTCCGTCAATTCCCAAGCCATAGCAATCCATGGCCCGGTGGTCCTCTGCCAATTGGATGCGGACCCGGTTCCCTCCCGTAACTCGGGTGAATTGCTGGATTGTCCGCTGAGCCGTGTTTAAGGGGTTATAACAACCCGAGTACCCTCCTCCAGTATGGTCACAAACGGCTCCCCACTGAACTTTTCCCGATTCGCCCCAAGACACGCAGGGGGAGAGAAACGGGTGTCCAATGGCGTAGGGTTGCCTCCTGGTGCAGAGATACTTGTGATTGGTGTGATAGGTATCCTGCCAAGTCTTGCCACCACAGCCCCTGAAAGCCACCTTGGCCATTGCCTGGCAGACGTCAAATTCCAGCACCCACCCTGCCCCGTTTTTAGGGGCCACTGTATGGTTCAGGTAGTACAAGGGAGGGCGAATCCCGTCGGAGCTTTGAATGATTCCTAGACCTGCCCATACGGAAACGTTGAACCGGATCAGGGTCCGGGGGTCATAACAGAGGGTTTCCCTACCTTTCGAACACAACCGATATTCCCGGTCCCTGCAGGTGCAGGAACCCTGTGGCTCACACTCAGCCGGGCGTTGGGTATGGTACAGCAGGGTGTGTTGTCGCACAGTTCCTACCTGAGTGACCGTCACACACAGTGAACAGTTCTCCGTGCCCTTCCCCGTCGGGGCTCGGCGGGGAGACTGGTTTGGGATTCCCGGCATGGGAACCAGGGGGGGCCGGTTGCTGGAATTCTCCGTGCCCTTCCCCATCAGGGCTCGGCGGGGAGACTGGTTTGGGATTCCCGGCATGGGAACCAGGGGG
The DNA here is from genome assembly GCA_023362775.1 of Charina bottae. Classification (NCBI taxonomy): domain Eukaryota; kingdom Metazoa; phylum Chordata; class Lepidosauria; order Squamata; family Charinaidae; genus Charina; species Charina bottae. The sequence continues at coordinate 32,281,283 of JALMGJ010000001.1, forward strand.
GGGTAGTTGCTGGACCGTGCTGGGGCCCGGCGGGGAGGTCTCTGCTTATAGGGACCACCCTGTGTGGGGACCGAGGTGGGGACCTGGGAGTCCTGGCACCCTATCCACGTATCATCCTCTGGAGGGGTTGCAGAGCTTATATCCCCAGGTGGGGTCACCCAACCCACTTCCCCATTCCCCCCTTTTCCCAGCAAGACGTGGTAAAGATAAAGAAAGTTAATGGCGATACTAATCAGCAGGAGAAGCACAACAACCCATATTGAAGGCATGAGGCCTTTGTGGATGCGAGCAGTGTCTCTCAGCCGCTGGTGTGCATCCATCCTGTGGGCCCCGCCCCCTTATTGCACCTCCTGAGGTTAGCAGACCACAGAACCGAACAATGAGAGAGGAGGCTCGTAGCCCGTGCGATGGGTGTTGGCTTCCGGAGCAACACCTGCAGGGAGTGAGATGTCTTTGTCTCCCGTTCGTAGAGGGACAGCTTCCAGAGTGTCACCAGAAGGGGAGACCTTTCAGTCGGTTTTACGCAAGGTGAGCTTCAAGGGTTGGGCGGGATCCCTCTGCGCTCGCCAGGCTGAGGGCGCAGCTGGTTTGACTCGGGACCAATGGATCCAAGGTCTAACGTCAGCCACCTTAACAGCAAGGGGAGAGCTCATAACAACAGTAAATGGGCCCTTCCACTTTGGACCCAGTGTGTCATGTTTCCAATGTTTTACCCAAACCTCCTGACCAGGGGAAATATTGTGAGTAGGGGTGACCACAACATGAGGTTGTGAGGCCAAAACATAGTCTTGTAATTTATGGACTACTGCATTAAGTGCCTGGAGCTGCTTAAGCTTGAGAGTGTCACCCACCTGACCTGTATTGTGGAGATTGGGACGGGCAAGGTTGGGGACCCTCCCGAAAAGCAACTCAAAAGGCGATACCAGCAGCCCCTTACAGGGGGTGCATCGCACAGCAAGTAAAGCCATTGGAAGAGCGTCGGGCCATTTGAGATGCGTTTCCTGGCAGATTTTAGCCAGTTTATCCTTAATAGTACGATTAACCCTTTCTACAAACGACCCAGAAGAGGGGTGAAAAGCACAGTGAAGGCGCCAGACGACTCCAAGCATGGCAGCGACCTTTTGGGTAGCCTTGTGAATAAATTCGGGGCCGTTATCGGAAGATATCTTGGAGGGTAGGCCATACCGAGGAATAATGAGCTGGAGCAAAGCCTTAGTGACCTCAGTGGCCTTCTTAGTTCGAGTCGGGATGCATTCAGGCCAAACAGTGTATGTGCAGATGATGACTAGCATGGCAGTGTATGAACCAAAGCGAGGCATGTCCGTGAAGTCAATCATGAGAGAATCAAAAGGGTAATCACCTCTGGGCTGGTGGCCTTGGGGTGGTTGGGGTCCTGTACGGGGGTTATTAACCGCACAGGTAGGACACCGAGAGCAGACATTGGTGGCAACGCTGTGAAGTTTATTAATGTAGACTTCCTGCGATAAGGCATTCGCCAAAGCGGTCTTTCCTAGATGCAACTGCTGATGGACTTGCCTGACAGCATCCCATGCCAGGTTTGAAGGGACAAAGACGCGGCAGTCCAGAAGGACCCACCAGCCTTCTTGTAGAGTTGCCTCAAGTTCCTGAGCCTGCTCAATCTCCTGTAGAGAGTACTTAGGATGAGGGGTGTCAGGTGGGACTCATAAAGCAAGGCAATGTTCCGGGACCTTTAATGGCTTTAAGGCCGCGTGGCGGGCCTCCTGGTCAGCTTTGGCGTTTCCCAATTGTGTGTCAGAGGCTGTCTTCTGATGGCCTCGACAGTGCATGACAGCCACGGCCCGGGGAGCCCAGACGCTGTCCAACAGACGCAGTATTTGAGGTCCATATTTAATATCCTTGCCTCCAGCTGTGATAAGGCCTCGTTCCTTGTACAGGGCCCCATGGACCTGTACTGTCAAAAAAGCATATTTAGAGTCCATGTATATGTTGACACGCTTGTCCTTGGCTAATTCTAAAGCTCGGGTCAGTGCATGCAGCTCCGCCAGTTGAGCACTCGAGCCGGGAGGAAGGGGCTCCGCTTCCCAGATGTCGGTCAAGGTGACCACCGCATACCCCGCCTTGCGGACTCCTTCCTGGAAGAAGCTAGTGCCATCAGTAAAAAGTGTAATCGGGATTCTTAAGGGGGGTGTCAGACATATCCGGGCGGCTAGCGTGGGTTTCCTCAATAGTCTGGATGCAATCATGTGTGGCATGGAGATCGGGTTCCGGGAGGAGTGTAGCTGGATTCAAAGCGGTAGACTGCTTTAAAGTAACCATGGGATTATGAGTGAGGAGGCCCTGATACTTGAGCATGCGGGGGTTGGTTAGCCACAAGTGGCCCTTTGTTTCCAATACCACCTTAAGAGCATGTGGTGTGTGAATTTCCAGGTCTTGACCAAAGGTCAGCTTACTGGCCTCCTGGGTAAGCAATGCGGTACCTGCCAAAGCTTTAAGACAGCCCGGCCAACTGCAAACGACTGAGTCCAGCTGTTTGGAGAGGTACGTGACTGGGCGTTGCCAAGTGCCCAATTTCTGAGTCAAAACTCCTACAGCCACGTTTTGCTTCGTATCCACAAACAAGTGGAATGGCTTTTCCAAATCAGGCAAGCCAAGGCTCGGGGCCTGCATTAAAGCATGCTTTAAAGTGGTAAAGCTTCTCTCCTCCTCTGTGTGCCATCTCAATGGTTCCTTATCACTACCTCTCGTAGCTGCATAGAGGGGCTTTGCAATCAGGCTAAAATTGGGGATCCAGATGCGACAGAAGCCGGAAGTGCCCAGAAATCCCCGTAAATCCTTTCGAGTGCGCGGCATGGGGAGGTGGCAAATGGCCTCCTTCCTTTCATGCCCCAAAGTCCTCTTTCCTGGCTCAATGTCGTAGCCTAGGTACCTAACCTTCTGCAAGACCAGCTGGGCCTTTTTCCGAGATGCCTTGTACCCCAGGTCCTCCAACAAGTGGAGTAAATTGTATGTATTCTGCCAACATCCATCCCTGGTCTGACCTGTGACTAGCAGATCATCCACGTATTGCAGTAGGACGTCTGGCTCAGGGATTTCCAAAACCTCAAGATCCCTTCCCAGGGCATTGCCGAACAGAGTTGGGGAGTTTTTAAAACCTTGTGGCAACCGGGTCCATGTATACTGTTGTTTCCGTCCAGTTGCCGGGTTCTCCCATTCAAAGGCAAAGAGATGTTGGCTCTTTTTGTGAACTGGGATAGTGAAGAAGGCATCTTTCAGATCGACGACCGAGAACCAGGTTGCCGTCTGGGGGATCAATCCCAAAACGATGTATGGGTTTGGGACGATCGGGTGAACCGTCATGGTAGCTAAGTTGACGGTGCGCAGATCCTGCGCTGGTCGAAAGCAACCGTCCCCCTTTGGGATTGGTAGAATAGGGGTGTTCCAAGGAGATTCGGTAGGGACTACAATATGATAAGTCACATATAGATCAATAACTTCCTGAATGGCCTGCATGATGTATCTAGGGTACCGTCGCTGACGGATCCTGATGGGTGATTTTGATGGTGTCTCTTCCACGATAAGGGGGGTCTGGTGGCTGGCAAAGCCGGGGGGGTTATCCTCTGCCCACAAATAGGGCACGTCGAAATCCTCCCATCCGGCATTCCTTTCCACTTCCTGCACCACCATCACCCTCCATGCTTCTTCTAGGGGGACCTCCATTGAGACCTTGCCAAAGGTCATGGCCATCATGCCATCTTCCTCAAAGGAGATTTGTACTCACAATTTACACAGCAAGTCTCGTCCCAACAAGGGGAGCGGGCAATCAGGCATGTACACAAACTGATGAGTGATGGTCTTTCCTCCCGCATGGCAAGACAGGGGGTTCAAAAAGGGGCGCTGGATTGTTTTACCAGTCGCTCCTTGTATGTTGTTCGTATAAGGGGAGGGTTGGGTCAGAGGTCGTGTCAGGACGGAACGGATAGCCCCTGTGTCCACTAAGAAGGGTATGGGTTTGCCTCCAATAGTCAGACTGACCATAGGTTCTGGGAGGCAGGCCGAACCCGGTCTGCCTCAGTCCCATTCTTCAGCTTCGGCCAGACCAATGAGGGGGGTGGTGGACGCCCCTCATCCCCTTCCCCTCAAGGTTCTTCCTCGGCCGTCTCGATTGCTCCGGGCGAACCCTTTACGTCTCCCTTCAAGGATCTCCTCCTTATCCCTTTCCGGACACTCACCCTTCCAGTGGCCGTCTCTCAGACAAATGGCACACTGGTTCCGTCCTACCGGACATTCACCCGACCAGTGGCCTTGCCTTCTACAAATGGCACTCTGGTTTTGTCCGGGGGGTCCAGCAGACCCCCGGCCTCCGCCGCCTCCCCTTTTCCTAGGAACCCCCATCATGGCCGCAGCCAACAATTCTGATTTCTTTTGCATCTTTTGCTCCTGTTTCCTCTCTTCCACCTGATCCCGATTCACGAAAGTCTTCCTCGCGACTTCCATCAGCTCACTCATGGGTTTCCCGAGGGCTCCCTCCAATTTTTGCAGTTTTCGCCGAATGTCAGGGGCACTCTGTGAGATAAAGGCCATTGTCATCATGCGGGCGTTTTCTGGCTGGGTGGGGTCGATAGGGGTATACATTCGATAGGCTTCCAGCAGCCGGGTATAAAACGCTTCTGGGCTTTCGGTGGGGTTCTGCATGACCAGGGAGGGTTTGGACATGTTAGTGGCCGGTTTCCCTGCTTCCCGGACTGCCTGCACGACCAATTGTTGATAATTTTTGATTAACGTTATGTCCCCATCATCATAGGGGTCCCACTTACGGTCTTCAGAGGGAAAGTGTTTCTCCGCCCATCGTTCCAATGTCCAGCCCTGAGAGGGCATGGTATCATTTAGGGTTTTCATCACCCCATTCCTAATCTTCTCCCGCTCCTCTGGTGTGAATAGGGTCCCCATCAATTGCTGGAGGTCTCGCCAGGTCGGGTTGTGGGTATCCACAATAGTTTTGACCAAGTCGGCGATCTCCGTTGGCTTTTCACTGAAGGGGCCATAGTGTAACTTCCAATTGAGGAGATCGGAGGTGGTAAAGGGGACATGCTGGAACAACTGAACAGTCACTGTGGCCCCGTCTTTGGTCACCAGCTGATCCACTCTCCTCAGGGGGGCAAGTAGGGTTGGGTCCTGAGTTTTCAACATTGTGCGCTGAGCAATGGGTTCTTCTTCCTCCTCTTTGCCTCCAACCGCCCCTAATAGCTCTTCCTCAGCTCCTAATAGGTCCTTTTCTTCTGGGGTTCTCGCCTCTTCCTTCTTAGCCTCAGGGCTCAGTAACAAGCGGCTAGTCTGGAGGGCCTGGTCTGCCTGGGCCTGTGGGGAGTCCCCCATCCCAAGTGCATCCAGGTCTTGTAGTATTGAATCAACCCAGGCCTGCCTCCAAGAGTCGCCTCTGGATGATCCATCCACCCCTCCTCCTGGAGAGGAGGTTGGGGGAGTGGTAGGGTGGCTAGTAGAGGGAGGGACAGCTAGGAAGGACCGGAGCCATTCTCTTGCCTTTTCTGGGCGGTAAAATACATGAGACCAAAAGTCGGCAGTGGGCTGCTTTATACTTCTGGAGCCATACAGGGGGGTGTTGGATTAAATCGAGCCACACATCGATATAGGGAGCCTGATCAGGATGGCCTTCCGTGGGATGGAATACCTTCTGATGCACCCTAATGGCTATGGTGGGGTCAAATGTACCCGTGGCCGGCCACCCGACTTGAAAAGTTGGCCATTCCCCCTCACAGAAAATTCTCGATTTCTGCCTGCTCCACTTAATGCCGTAGTCCTGACTGACATAAGCAGACTTAGAATGTTTTAACATACACTCTAAGGGAGTTAGGGGCACACTTCCTCCCCCCTCCTATGTTCCTCCCGGGGCAACAGACAAGACAAGTGGGGAAAGGGGTTGAGAAGAAGGTAAGGGGTCCTTCATCCTCGGGGTGACACGGAGGAATCCTCTCACACTCACTCGAGTCTGACCCAGGGAGCCAGACACTCCAATGGGAACTGCAGACCCCAACCGCTTTTCACTGGCCCAAGGCTCTGGACACTCGACAGTCACCGTTGGGAACCGCAGTGGACATGCACGTCAACCATACCTCACAACCTTCCCACTTTTACCCTTAAAGAGAGCGGGCCAGGCCTCTCCCCCTTCCCTGTATACAGGGAAGGGTTTCCCTTTTTACAACGGTCTCACCGTTCTCTTAGAGAGAGAGGGGGATCAGGCCTCTCCCCCTTCCCTGTTTACAGGGAAGGATTATTCCCAATACTTGCCTGCAGGATTTGCTTCCTCGTCTTCCAGTGCTGGAACTGGGCCTGGTCTCCGCCCCTCGCAAGTGGTTCTTGAAGGCGTCACCCGGCGCCATGGGGATCCGGCGTCACTGGGAAGTCCCTCGGAACAAAAGCATCTGATGGCGCCTGGGAAGTTCCCTCTAACTTACAGAATCCCCGATGGCGGAATGACCCTCCAGAGGGGCCTCAGGGCCCCGTTGTGTCCTGCCGCGGTCGCCAGAAATGTAGCAGGAAAACCCCTTTCCCAAAGGCAGGAGACAAGACCACCAGGTTGGAGAATACAGGTTTATTGCTAGCAATGGTTCAGAGTAATAGCTTGACAAAGTCTAAACCCCGGGCTACTCCCAGAGTCCATCTTTTATAGGTTTTGCAATCAAGGTACAGTTCAATGCAACAGGATATCACGGGGTTTGCAGTTAATACACGGTACAGAAAAACAGGATACAAAAAGAAGAAGTTATCTTACACCGTCTGTGAGTTTAGGGAACTTCCAGCGTCTTTTACCTTTGTGTTACATTGGTCAATAAGCCTGTAAGAGTATTGGGCAAGCTATAAGCAGAGAAAGGTTAATTAAGTCTTTGATATCAAATTAGGATTATTGAGTCCATCTGCTTCAGTTGGATGTTTTTTTTTCTGAATTTCTCCAGGGGAAGAAATCTTCCCTTGAGACAGAACTGATGGGTGAAGAATTAGAGATGCTGCCAACGAGGTTTTACAGTGAAAGATAGGACATCCACCCATACCTCTTGACTAAGGTAAAAAGGTAAAAGTTCCTCCCGCACATTTGTGCAGTCGTGTCCGACTCTAGGGGCCGGTGCTCATCTCCGTTTGTTAGCTGAAGAGCCAGCGTTGTCCGAAGACGCTTCCACGGTCATGTGGCCGCATGACGCATGTGGAACGCTGTTACCTACCCACCAAAGTGGTACCTATTCATCTACTTGCATTTGCATGCTTTCGAATTGCTAGGTTGCCAAGAGCTGGAGCTAGTGCGGGAGCTCACTCCGCACGCAGGGCTAGGGATTCGAACCTCCGAACTTGCGACCTTCCGATCGACAAGCCTGGAGTCTTACCCACTGAGCCACCACACCCCCTTACCTCTTGACTACCTTGTAACTAAATAAGTGCAAAAACATTTCCTCTGAAATTCTGCATTCTGAAATTCTCTTCTCCTTCCAAAGAACTGCTAAAGCAAGTGGCTTTTCATCAGATTTAACCAGAACTGGTCAAAAAAGAAACAGGCAGAAAATGTCTCTGCTCACCCCTCAATGTAAAGTCATCCTTGGCTAATCAGCCAAAGTTTCAGGACCAGTCTTAAACACTTATATGGACAGGCCCTGGCATGGTCAGCCTAACCGTGTTAGTGTTAGTGCTCAGAAAGGCTATTGCCAATCCTGCCACATCCAGAAAGCCTCTTGACAGTGTTGCAGCTAGCCTCATTTCCACCACCAATTTGATCCCATTTTCCAGGTTGACAGCAGTGTTCAGCGCAGAGTCATGGGCCGAGTGCTGATTCTAGACCATCTAAGACAGTAACCATCCATCGTGGATCAGAGCCTAATGGCTCATTAGTTCCCATTGAGAAGCGCATTACCCACTACAGAAAAGTATCTGGTGGGAGTGAAGAAGGTGACTGATTGGCAGTGTGTGGCAACCACATACCATCATCCCAGATTTTAGCAGGTAAATCCAATAATAATAAAAAATACCCTAGTCAAATTTTGGGCTGAGGCTTTGATCCTGGCTGTCTTTTGTATTAACTGTGATGACAGCACTGCAGTAGCAGGAGGAATTGGGCAGTGTGGCTGTAGGTATGAGTGTATGTGCCACAGAACAATTGCCACTTCATTAAGGAAACACACCACAGTGATGTCCTGCTCCTGTCTGCCCTGTTTGGAGACATCCCCGTTCACTTTAGTGCCTGCACCAGGACAGAGAGATCAGTTTAAGCTGAAAAGAGAGTAGGAAATGGGAGCAGATAGCAAGATGTATTACAGAAAGAAAGCCAGGAAGTGCCAGAAGACATGGTGAAATCTGGAGCATGGCTGGTGGTTGAATGTAGAGAATTGCTATCACCCACTGCTCCTTGCTCCAGACCTGAGCTTTTGTGATGCACGGCAGCATTTTGATTTTCAACCTGCTATTGTTGCATCATGTCTACCAAAATCCAAGCAAAAAGATTGCAAAGCTACATTCAGTTCTCCACATTTTGCAAAGGATAGGGGGTTAGAAAGCCACATGGAAAAAAGAAACACACATGCCACTTGTGAAACATGAGTCTGGGACTCCACAGTATCCCATGCTGAGATTCATGATGTACAGGGGCTTACAGGTACTGTCAATCACAGCACCAATGCAGAAAGCCAAATGAGTTTAAAATCCTCTTGAGCATTAACAAGCTCTTGCCCCAATCTGTATAATCCAGGGACAGACAAAGCAGCATATACAGAATTATGCATTCAGAGGATTTTGCTGTAATAGCATTTGCCAGTGTTTCAGTAAGCTTGGAACAGTTAGCTCTCCCTCATTATTTAATCATCTATCTATCTATCTATCATCTATCTATCTATCTATCTATCTATCATCTATCTATATCTATCTATCTATCTATCTATCTATCTATCTATCTATCTATCTATCTATCTATGCTTCAATTTGTATACCGCTCCATCTCCCCACAAGGGAACTCTGGGCAGTTATATAACCGCCCAGAGTCCCCTTGTGGGGGGAGATGGGCGGTGATATAAATCAAACAATAAAAAAATAAATAAATAAATAAATAAAAAATTATTTGGGTTTTTTTTTTAGGGGAAGACTGCTTTCACAGTAGCAAATGCTGCTTTAGTCTCAGTTACTTGTGATTTGCTCAGTTGGATTTATCCCTTTTGGACTTGAGAGACAGAATGTAGGTTGGGTGGTGGGATAGAGGAACATAAATAAATACATTGATGTGCACTGACTAAGATAGTGCATTGAATAAACCATGTCCTTATTTGTCATTACAACATATTGGCAGATAATCAGCAATGGAATGCAACAACAGCACCTGACAAGATTCCTAATGGGAGCAGAGGCAGCTTGGTGGAGTGACACTCTGCAGAGGGCCCATTTTGGTCTTCCAGTGACCCTGTATGATTACATTTTTGTTAGATTTATATCCTGCCTTTCCTCTAGGACAGTGTTTCTCAACCTGGCAACTTTAAGGTGCTGGCTGGGGAATTCTGGGAGTTGAAATCCAGACATCTTAAAGTTGCCAAGGTTGAGAAACACTGCTCTAGGAGCTGGAGTGAGCTACACATTACTCCCTCCTCCAATTTTTCCCCATAACAGCAAGCCTGGGAGGAAGATTGGCTGGGAGAGAGTAACAGGTCCAAAGTCACCCAGTGAGCTCCTGTGGTTGAGGGTGGATGAGAACCTGGGTCTCTGGCAACACCTTAACCACTACACCATCCTGGCTCTGACCAAGTAGTCAACACCATTTTAAATATATTTGGGCAGTGAATGTTTGTTTACCAGCACAAAATCATATTGTAGTTATAAACATTTGCAACCATTCCAGTATGAACTATCTGGCCCGTAAGTTGTGGACAAATAGCACAAAGCTTTAAAATCATGATGCCACCAAGTTTTGTATGTTAAAAATTATAATTAAGATTTTATAAACTACAGTATATCATACAGTATGATATAAATGTTAATATATAAACGCTATGGAAGAATAACTAAAGCAGAGCTTTCCAAACTTTTCATGTTGGTGACACACTTTTTAGACATGCATCATTTCGCGACACACTCTTACAGCAGGGCACAAGGCAGGCACTAGGACCTGCGCGGAATCACAGCAGGTTTGGAGGCAGCAAGGCACAAGGCAGGCACTAGGACCTGCGCGGAATCCTGTCAGGGCTTGGAGGCAGCAGCAGCCGCAACACACCCAGACACTGCAGCCGACACACTAACGTGTCCCGACACACAGTTTGGAAAGCTCTGAACTAAAGATTAGAATTAGTAACACAAAGTTGTGAAATCCTATGTTTTATTTGAACTGTGAGGAAATTTTCTTCATTGGAGACCATCTTCAGAGGTTTACGAGGCTTAATAGTGGGACAGACTCCTAAGAACAAGAAAATGAAGCTGTTTCAATTGTAGGCTAAAGTAGGAAGCCAAAAAACACCCCAAAAGAATGCAACGGCAAACCACACCATCCCTAACACAGTCAGCAGGAGCTGTGCATGACTTGAGGGCATCTTTACCTTTTGATTTAAGCACACTGTTGCAGCAACCTGCATCTGCAGGGAATGTTTTTACCACCTGTTTTCCTCAGGAACTGTCCTGAAACGTATTAATAACAGCTGGTGAAGCTCACATCTGGCCTCACCCTTACTGCAGACTTTTTCCTGGGTTTGGGACTGGGAGTGCCTGCTGGGCCTCATTAAAGCCTTGCTAACTTTCCAGCAACATGATGGCATCTGGACAGGGTGTGAATCCTCATGCAAGGAAGCCTACACTAGAGGCGTAAGGCAGCCCTGCAAGCTGCCTTTTCCAAGCCGTGCGTGTTCCCTAGGTCACCTCTCTCACGTCGCCCAACATTTCTGTAGAGTGCTGGGCTTTCCCACCTGTGTGCTTCAAATTCCTCAGAAACATTCTAGGAAGCAGGAAGGGCTAAAGAGAGGTAAAATATAAATCAAGACTAATGCATATATAGGCACACAGGAGCGCACCAACACAGCCAGGCACTGGGCACACATCCCACAGAAGAGAGGTTCCTTTTCTTCTGAAATCCATTCAGAACTTTTACTTCCCCGAGTTTTTCCTTGAATGAGGGATTGTACTGCTCGGATTTCCAGTTGAAACTGGGGATTTTGAAGGCTATTTTAACTTGTAGTCCATTAAAGTTGATTAATATTGGACGTTTGCCTTGAAAGATGGCCTGGAAAATATTTAAATTTTAAAAATTAATAGGAGATCAAGCTGCTAGGCGTGTGTGACTTGTGCTACTCTAGGGAGGAAGATGACCACATCTTTGGCAGGTGCTGCTCAGGTCAGCGTGGAGAGACTTTTTTGGCCCAAGGGCCACTTCCTCCTACCCTGCCTAGGGCAATGCAGCTAATATTATGATGTCACAGGACTCTGCCCCACAGCCTCCTTGACCCAGCTCTGAGACAGCCCACTTAGTTTTTACACAGGATATATCCATTGCATTGCCAGCCTGCCACTGAGGGAGGCTAAGGCCGAGTCAAGGAGTTTTCCACAAGAAAATGGAAGAAAACTTCCTATTCTATGTTAAAGGAGGAGAAGGAAGAGAGGTTGGCCACCTGTTGGGTTTCACGTGATCCAGTGCAGGATCATCTCCTCCAATCCAGACGGGGAGCTCAGTGTCTGCTTTGATGCTGGAGAGACCAGAGCTTGTCCAGAAATGAGTGCTTTCTTTTTTTCTTCCAGGCCAGGGAATATTGACCTTGTGCCATACCTTCCCTATACCTGCTGTGTAGCCTGCCACTACCTTTCATTCCCACCATACTAATCTTCCCTCCTATAACCTCCCTTGCTGTCCCCACCTCACGCTTCTGCCTGCCGCCCAGCCCAGCATGGACCCTTTTCCTTTCCCTTCCTTCCTGTTAGAGATATCGGGTTCCAACCAAGCACGTCTCACACAAACTTGAAGGGGGGGCGGTCCTGCTGCAGCCTAATCTTACTTGCTTTGTGTGGGAGGGGCTTGAATTCCGATTTCCTGTTCTTTTCCTCTTTCTCTTTTCCTGCTTGAATCTCCACCAGGGAGGGTGGTCATCCATGGCTGTCCACGTTGCTCATACTTGCATTCAGCAAGGCCACATTAAGAAGACTGTGGGTTTGGTCAGAACCTATCGTTCACACGCATGAACCGTTTGCTACCATTAAACTGATATACAATAAAGCTGTAAGCTATTTTTCTGTAACTTTACATTAACGTGTGAAGTGTGTTTATTTTACTCTGAACTTAATTGAGCCTTATGTGCAAGATTATTGCTGGACGCTTTTTTACTCTGCTAAACTAGATAAACGCTGCATGGGTTTTTTCTGTTATTAGCATTTCAGAATCCCCAACACTTCCCATACCTGTGCACTTGCTGGAAAACACTCCTGCCACCTCTGATGGCAACAGCTGCCATTAAATGCTGCCCCTGTGTGAGGGCAGCATATCTACTGGCCTCATTCCTCAGGCACAGTAAGAGGAAGATTGTGGGGGCAGCAGTTTTAGAAAAGACTTGCTTTCTTGTCTCAAAGATGGGACAAAGCACACCTTCGGGCCTGCCAGGACCAGCCAACAAATGTTTTTGTCCTTGTACCAGAGTCACTGTAGAGATGGGCAGCCACGTAAATCATTTAAATAAATAGAGTGGCCGGGGCTGAAATTTTCAGATGCTTTTTTTGTGGAGCTTTTGGGAGGGGGCTAAGGGGGAAAAATGTATGCCTAAAAAAAGTTTCCAAAATGTTCAGCTTGCTCATTTTGGAGGTTCTGAGAACTGCAAATGTGAGGCTGGGAGCTGCCATGGGCTTCAGGTTGTCCTTCTCCAGCACAAATTGCAATAAAGCTGCCTTCTGCTGAGTAAGTCCATCTACTCCAGTCCTGTCAGTACTGGCTGGTACTGCAAGGTTTGAGGCAGGCATTTTCCCAGTCCTTTCTGGAGATGCTAGACCCTGCAAATTCACGTGGAGCTGTGGCTCTCTCTGTATGTATGTCCACGCAATAGTTTGAAAAGGCTTTCAAAAGTCTCTGCTAAGAGCATTTGAGTCAATCATCAATGTGACAAATCAGCAAACACCTTACTGCATGGCAAAGTAATATGTTCCTCCTATAGCTACCATGCATTTCTTACAATTCCTTGTGTTATACTGAGAAACCAAACAGTGCAAAGCAAAATAAATGAACCTTGAGAAATCTGTAAGTCCATACACCTGAATCTCATGGGAAGGGCTTGGGGCCCAGGAAAGAGGGAGGGAGAAAGAGAGAGAACATTATTGAAGGGGTGGAGATAATAGCTAAGAAGACATGTCTTATATTCACCGTGTTCCCCCCTCCTTCTCCTGAATTAGGACTTCTTTTCATCCATGTTTCATCTTGCCTAAATGACCTCTTCAATTGCTATAATTCCATATTTCAACATGCCAATTTTTTGCATTGCATTTAAGATACAATGACCTCTGATTCTTTTATTACTATTTTCATTTGCACACCTATACTAGTATCTCTATTCAATTTACCGCAGAGTTTTTAGGACAGCCACATGCAATCTCCTTTCCCCATTTTTAAAAATCATTCACCGGGGCGCAGAATGGTTGTGATACCGAAGTTACCCTTTGAGACCAGAAAAAGAGATCCTTTGTACATGTTAAGTGCAAATCCATGAGGAGATAGGTTGTTTAAAGCAATGAGATAATGGAAAAGGCAAGAAGCCACTTTTCTCTTGAGAAATAAGGAAATGCATTTCCTGCAGATTATTAATAAAAGGTTGTGGCATTTGCAAACATACCTAATTTATTAGAAAAAGGTGTTCCCATTGCAGGTCTGATTTTTATAGATGAAGGGACTCCAAATCATTAAAAGTCAAACAGCTGCAAGTGGTGTTTTACTCCTCACATAATAATGTGTTACCATGATAAAATGGCAAGACTTTGTTTTTCTGTTAGCCCCTTAAGCTTCTTAAATGATAGATTCCGAGGTTTTAAAAGCAGACTTATATCAATGCATTCTGGGCCTGGTAAAACTGGAGCCAAATGGTCATGTAACAGAGCCAATGTAACAGGTTCAGATTATAAGTGAATGTCAGTGAGCAGATCTTGCTTGTAGAAATTCCTTTGGCTCTACACTCTGAACAAGTCATCCATATGACTCCTAGTACTATGTAGCTACCAGTTTGAGGTTAGGTTCACACATTGCAGTAAGCCATACCATAGTTTGTTTGGTTTTAGCTTAATGCATTGTGTGAACCCAGATTTCATGTTTTGTAAATCATGGGAAGAAGATACCTCTTATATTGGTTGGTTGGTTGATTATGTGCCATCAAGTCGGTGCGTGTTGGTGATCACTTAGATTTTCTCCATGTTTATCTGTCCTCAGGCTGGTCCTTCGGAGTCTTCCAATGATGCACCCATCGCCACTGTAACTGGGTCCATCAGCCATGGTACTGGTCATCCTTTTCTTCTCTTTCCTTTCACATTTCCCAGTGTTATGAAGTTCTAAAGGGAGCTGGGTCTTTGCATAATGTATCCAAAGTATGAGCCTGGTTATTTGTGCCTTGAGTGAGAATTCTGGGTTGATTTGTTCAATGATCCATTTGTTTGTTTTCTTAGTTATCCATGGTATTCTCAGGAGTATTCTCCAGATCAAAAATGTCAATACTCTTTCTATCCTACCGCTTTAAAATCCAACTTTCACTTCTAAACAGTGTCACAGAGAAAACCATTGCCTGCGCAATTCTGATCTTTGTAGGCTTAGATAGATCCCAGCATCTGGATGTCTTTTCCAAGGCTTTCATTGTTACTCTACCAAGTGGTAGTCTGCAGACTAGCATTATTTCTTGAATGCTGGTTCCTTTAGCCTTGATAGCTGATCCTAAAATGTAGAAGCTATCCACTGCTTCAATATCTTCAGTGTCAATTCTAAGACTGGTTGCTGTACTTGTTATAAATTTGGATTCTTTATATTTAATATTAGTCCATTTTTTCCACTGTGCTCCTTGAGTTTCATTACTAGAGCTTTCAGATCATTTGCATTTTCAGCTGTCAGAGTAATGTCATCAGCATAGCACAGGTTATTGATGTTTCTTGCTCCAGTTTCAAAATCATGCTCATTTTCTTCCAGTCCAGTTTCCCTCAATATATATTTCACATATAGGTTGAATAAATAAGGGGTAGGTATATAGCCTTGTCTCATTCCTTTACTGACCTGGACTCAGTCTGTTTTGGCATGTTCCGTCAATACTGTGGCTTCCTGACCTGTGTATAGATTTTGCATGAGGACAATGAGATATTCTGGAATTCCCATTTTTAAACACATTCTACAATTTGACAAGGTCAACATAATCGAAGGCCTTTCTCAATGAAGCAGATATTGACTTCTTTAGGATATTCTTTGGCTTTTTTAATTATCCACTATGCACCAGCAATAATGTTTCTTATTCCTCGGAATTTTCTAAAGCCAGCTTGAATTTCTGGCATCTCCTTTTCCATATAGAGCTCTTATCTGCACTAGTTGATCCTAAGCATTATTTTGCTAGTAGGTGAAATTAAGGCTATTGTATGATAGTTCACATAATCTGCTAAGTCTCCTTTCTTTGGTATTGGCATATAGACTGACCTCTTCCAATCTGCTGGCCACTGAGTCATTCTCCAGATTTGCTAGCATAGTTTGGTTAGAACTTTTACTGATTCTTCTTCTGTAACTTGCCTTATTGCTTTAGCTAATCCATCAATTCCTGTAGCCTTCCAATTTGGTAATGATTGGAGCGCTGATCTAACTTCATGTTCTAGAACTAGAGGTTCCATGTCTGTTTTAGTCTTCAAAGTCTTTACAGATGCTGCTTCTTGACTCTTCTAACAGCTTTCTGAACTTCTTTATTAAGTTCCTTCCTGACATCTTATCTTTATTGCCTTTGGCTTCTCTTCCCTTTTTGGCAATTTCCACCATTTGTTCTTACATCCAGTTTGCTTTATTCTGTTTCTGGGTCTTTGTCAGCCTCTTTTTACACTTATCTTAACTTCTTTGATTTCATTCCACAGTTCCTCTGGTTCCTGATCAATGAGGTTTAGAACTTCAAAGCAAGTCATGATGTTCTCCTTGAAAGTGGTGAGTATATGGTCAAGATCATATTGTAAGAACTGGTTGGCTTTCTTCTTCTGTTTTTGTTGACTTGGAGCTTGCAAAAAGAGTGGTTCATGATCTGTTCCACATTCAGCCCCTGGCCATGTCTTTGCTGTTATAACTGAGCTCTTCTACCTCCTTCTACTAATAACATACTCAATTTGATTTCTGTGTGTCCATCAGGTGTTGTCCATGTATACAGTATAGGCATTGTTTTGGTTGTTTAAAGCAATGAAGAAATAATTAAATTAGCAGGAATTGGTATGTCGTTCTCCAGCTTCATTTTGGTTTCCTAGTCCATTTTCAACTATACTTTCCTCCTTAATATTTCCAACTTTTTAGTCTCCAACCACAAGCAGCACACCTTGCACACATATGCTCTTCCTTAGTAGCATATTGAGTCCAACCGATCTGAGGGGTCCATCATCCATCACTATACCTTCAATCACTTTATATTCTCTGTCCAGGTGGTTTTCTTAAAAAAATATAGGAGTAGTTTACCATTGCTCTCTCCTGTGCAGTATGAATTGTTGCCTTTGCCATTGTCACTAATGTGTTGGAACAGAGATTATTTCAGTGAGCTTAATGAAGAACCACAAGGGGATATTACCCTTGCTGATGGAAATTCCATCTCAATTCAGGGAAAGGGCAAAATACTCATAAGATGTTTTAATAGAGGTGGATACAAAGACCTCACAATAACAGAAGCATATTTTGTGCCTCAGTTGTCTACTAATTTGATGAGTGTTCCAACTCTGAACAGCAAAGGATATAATGTGATATTTAAAGCAAATGGCACATGTGAAGTAAAATTTGGAGATCAAGTTTATGTTACAGGTTTTAAGAAGGATGGAGTTTACCGGGTGAACTGCAAACAATCACCACCAGATGTCAGCCTCGCCTTCCAGCAGCAGCAGCAAAAGGAGGACAACAGTGCCACCATGTGGCACAGGCGTTTTGCACACAGGGATTTTTATGCAATTTACAAAATGAAGAGTGAGAATATGGTAAGAGACTTTGAACTAAGCAATCATGAAAGGTGCCAACCAAAGTGTGTAGTGTGCATCAAAGGCAAAGCCACCACACCAGCCATACCCAAGCAATGGGAAAGACAGGTAACCAAGCCACTTGAACCATCCTCTGCTACCATGAAACTGATCTACAATAAAACTGTAAGCTATTTTTCTGTAACTTTACATTAACGTGTGAAGTGTGTTTATTTTGTGTTTTGAACTGATTAAGCCTTGTGCAAGTTTATTGGGACGCTTCCGCTCTGCTAACATTGATAAAAAAAACTGTGTGGATTTCTGTTACTAGCATTCCAGAATTCCTACACTGGATACTCTTCAAGGGTAGCCCCACGTAGAGCGTATTGCAGTAGTCTATATGGGAGATGACCAGGGCATGAGTGACTGTTTGGAGGGCTTCTTGCTCCAGGAAAGGGCATAACTGGTGCACAACACGAAGTTGAGCAAAGGCCCTTCTGGCCACGACTGCCACCTGTTCTATATACCCTTGGCATAAACTACTGGCGTTCTTCACTCATCCTTCCCAGGAACCCCCCACCCCCACTCCACCATGAGTTAGTACAGCAGAACTCAGGGGAGATATGTCTTATATTCTCAATATTATTTCATTCAGAGGTAAACTTGTGTAAATATAAAGTTTACTAAATTAAAATTGTGGCATTTTCATGTGATGCCAATGAGAACTAACATTGTTTGCACATTCAGTGATTAGAATGTGGGATTCGATTTTCCTTTGCTGATTTGTAACTGCTGAACTGTGATCCAATCCACATACAGGGGAAACAGAAGCAAAGATCTACTGGGGCAGGGTGGTGGGGGCAACCAGAAACGTATCTGAAGTTTGGAGCTAGTTTGGAAAAAGATTTGTGAAACCCCTAGGCAAAGGCAATCTCCATATTGCATCCAAGATGGACTCTCTTCATTTTGGTTCATTTTTGTCCATTGGGTTTCCAGAGACATCAGAATTCACTGTTGCTAAACTGGAGATGGCATGTACAAACCAGTATCTCAATGCAATGTTTTGTTCCTGCAATATCAGTTCCGGGGCGCGATGGCTCAGTGGTTAAGATGCCAGAATTGTTGATCGGAAGGTTGGCGGTTCGAGACCTGAGCGCCTCGTGACGAAGTGAGCTCCCGCACTCACCCCAGCTCTTGCTAACCTAGCAATATGAAAGTATGCAAATGTAAGCAGATAAATAGGTACCACTTCCGTGGGATGGTAACAACGTTCTGTGCACATCATGCTGGCCACATGACTGCGGAAGCGCCTTTGGACAGTGCTGACTCTTCGGCTAAGAAACAGAGATGAGCGCCACCCCCTAGAGTCGGACACGACTGTGCAGGGGAAAACCTTTACCTCTTTAATATCAGTTCCACTTTGCCAAGCAATAGATGAGAGATTGGATCTAGTTAAAGGCTTTTTTTACACTATTTGCTATTGTCTAGAGGGGAAAAATACTCAATGCACACTGCCATGCAGTGCTTATTAGCCACACATTTCCTGTAAAAGAAGAGTTGTAATTACAATAACAAGGTTTTCATCCTAAACATATACAACCCCCACCTCTTTTTCTTTAGAACCTGCTATTTTCAATCACAGACCCAAACGAAATATCTAATTATTAGAACCATGTTGTTTCTTTGCAGAACACTGAGATTTATTTTTCCACCAGGCTGGAGGCAATTGAGTCATTTATTTTATTTTTTAATACATGTCTGACACAGTAGTTTCCTTGTTCTCCTATTATCTGGCACGCCAGAATTCTAAACAATTCAAACATAAAACCAAATGATGCTGGAACACTCTTCCCCATCCTCAAGGGCTTTGAACAAGGGCTAACCTGACAATAAAAGCCAGAGTAGTATTGTGGTCTAATTAGATGCTAATAAATAAATCTATTCATATGTGTTACTGGATGTTTTGAGTGTCTGCATTCAAAAAGAGCCTTTATAATGAATCAGTATGGTAATTTCCACTACCCAACAGGGCACAAGAGACTATTCTTCCCTATTTCAGCATACCCAGAACGACTGCTTTCTTTATGTCAAACTGTCACATGCATATATTTCTAAATAAATAAAATTCCAGGATGTAACTGAAGTATTCAGTCAAATTTTGAGAGCTCTCTTTTACAGCAGCAGACTCAACTTTTCTTGACCTTGTTTACCAAGTAGTTGTCAAGGAAACAGGGACAGACTCTTTTATACAGCCTTTTGTCCTCTGTCTGACAGTGCCAGTTTTACGAAGGGTTTCTAAATCTGAAATTCTGAATGGCCCACCAGGGGTCAAGCTGCATGATCTAAGAAGTACACCCCAGCCCAGCATAGCACATCTGGCAATGTTGCACCACTAACCCAACAATGCCGGGGATGCCCCAAATGATTGCTTGGAATGCTGGCCTAATTAGGCTGGAGCTGTTGCTAGTAGGTTACACGTCCCCACTGGAATGTTTCAGTTCCAGAATGCCTACACATTCTTAAAAAGCCCATCTGCTCCTGGTCTGTTTATAACAATGTCATGAATGAAAGCATACTTCTGCTGTTTTATATATATATATGTGTGTGTGCAATGCAATGCAATCATTAGTGATTACAACAGATTTGCTGTATTTACAATACAACCAAGTGCCCCCATTCTGCTGTTAATTCAGGTTGCTTTTTTAAAAAAAAAACAAAGAAGACCAGTTATTGCATGTGTATCTGTGTGGCTATGCCGGAACACAGCGTGTGTGGTTATTCCTAACTGCACAACTGGGTAAATGTTGTAAACTCCCTTGGGGGAGTTGGGCGGTGATAAATTCAATAAATAAAAATAAAAATAAAAATAAATAAATAAATGTGCACTGAAAAAGATACTAGAAAAAGAAAACGACCCTGTGTTTCCTTTTGTTGTTGTTGTTGTTCAGTCGTTTAGTCGTGTCCGACTCTTCGTGACCTCATGGACCATAGCACGCCAGGCCTTCCTGTCCTCCACTGTCTCTCGGAGTTTACTCAAATTCATGTTCATTACATCGGTGATGCTATCTAACCATCTCATCTCAGCTCGAAAGCATCAATTCTTTGGCGCTCAGCCTTCCTTATGGTCCAACTCTCACAGCCATACATTACTACTGGGAAAACCATAGCTTTAACTATGCGGACCTTTGTCAGCAAGGTGATGTCTCTGCTTTTTAATATGCTGTCTAGGTTTGCCATAGCTTTCCTCCCAAGGAGCAAGCGTCTTTTAATTTCATGGCTGCAGTCACCGTCTGCGGTGATCTTGGAGCCCAAGAAAATAAAATCTGTCACTGCTTCCATTTCTTCCCCTTCTATTTGCCAGGAAGTGATGGACCAGATGCCATGATCTGGGTTTTTTTAATGTTGAGTTTCAAGCCAGCTTTTGCACTCTCCTCTTTCACCCTCATCAAGAGGCTCTTTAGTTCCTCTTCACTTTCTGCCATTAGGGTGGTATCGTCTGCATATCTGAGGTTGTTGATATTTCTCCTGGCAATCCTACTACTACTACTACTACTACTATACTACTACTACAATTCCTACTACTCTTCTATACATTCCTGTCTTGTTGTTGTTCAGTCGTTAAGTCATGTCCGACTCTTCGTGATCCCATGGACCATAGCACGCCAGGCCTTCCTGTCCTCCACTGTCACCCGGAGTTTACTCAAATTCATGTTCATTACATCGGTGATGCTATCTAACCATCTCATCCTCTGCCGTCCCCTTCTCCTTTTGCCTTCAGTCTTTCCCAGCATCAGGGTCTTTTCCAGTGAGTCCTCTCTTCGCATTAGGTGGCCAAAGTATTTGAGCTTCAGCTTCAGTATCTGTCCTTCCAATGAGTAGTCAGGGTTGATTTCCTTTAGGATTGACTGGTTTGACCTCCTTGCAGTCCAAGGGACTCTTAAGAGTCTTCTCCAGCACCACAGTTCGAAAGCATCAATTCTTCAGCGCTCAGCCTTCCTTATGGTCCAACTCTCACAGCCATACATTACTACTGGGAAAACCATAGCTTTAACTATACGGACCTTTGTCGGCAAGGTGATGTCTCTGCTTTTTAATATGCTGTCTAGGTTTCCTGCCCTCTCACTAATCCCAGTTTGATTCCAGGCCTGAAATCAAAGAGAAAGGAAAGGTGAAGGGACAGACATAGTGTGAATGGCCCTAATTAGTGAATGGCCCCAATTTTCCAGATGTTTCAAAATGCAAGAAATGGATCCGCAAACTCCACCTACACTTTTTTCAAAAGTGAATTCAAGGCAAAATGAATGTTCACAGCGTGTGTGGCAAGGCAGGGAAGAAAGAGACATTGCAGCTCTGACCATCATCCCTTCCTTTCAGGACCATCAGGCACAAAATGCCAACCTGGTTACATGTATTCAGGGCTGGAAGTTCCACAGCTAGGCCATTCCCTGCCAGTGCAACTTACAGCTCCACATGTCAGTGACAAAAAGGGACTATCAAGCATACCAGCTTTGTATTTTATTTATGCAGTTGTCTGTTAGATTTGCATCTTGCTTTAGCCAGCTTTGGCTGATCTCAAAAAGCTAAAGAGAGTTGCATTCTGTTAGTACTTGGAAAGGAGATCACCAGGAAGTCCCATGGCTGGAAGCTAGACTTGTAAGTCAATGAACACCCTGGAAGAAGAGAATTGGAAACCATTTCTATATTGCTGCCCTGAAAATTATATAGATGTGTCCATGCGGTCGCCAGGAGTGAAGCTTCCCTTGAAGGAGACTTTTATTTACTTTCCACCAGAAACTCAAGGCAATGTATACCACATCCTTTCCTCCTATGCTTTCCTCAAGACAACAGCCCTGTGAGGTAGGTTGGGCAGAGAAATAGTCATTCAGTGAGAAGACTTGGCTGAGAAGGGGCTTAATCTTGCATTGTCTTGGTCTTGGTTCAGGAGCTTCACCACCACTACTCCACAATGCCTCTCCTTGGTGGTCCCCATGAGCATGGCCTGATCAGGCAGGAAGTGTTTTCCATTGAGAGAAATGCTTCTTAATAGTCCGAGAAAGGAATTCCGGTCTAAAATTAAATGAAACCTAAATGCCAATTTATACACAGAGGTTGTTTTATCCAGGAAGTTTAAAAATAGCAATCATAAAAAACACCCCAGACAATTTCCCAAAGGCCACAACCTTTAATTCAGACAATATTCCTCTAAATGCTGGCTGGGGAATTCTGGGAGTTGAAGTCCACACAGCTTAAAGTTGCCAAGGTTGAGAAACACTGCTCTAAATAGTAATGAAACGACCCAAACTGCATGGGAAATAGAGAAGCTGAAACTGAACTGCTAACACTTTTGCCCATTTTATCAGGCCCTGTATAAGATTTCCCTGAATTGGGAAGAAAAATTGGGCACATCATGTGGAAGGCAAATAATATAGCGCTACATTGGTGAATAATTCAGCATTTAAACCTCTGAGAAACTAAAAGAAGGTTTCAAATTATACATTACTGGAAAAGTGAGGATTATTGAACACACACACAAACAAGGCTTATCCACAGTGCCCAATTATCCCATCACCAGAACGGGCCAGCAACAATTTTGGGAGGGCAGGAACAGACATGCTGTGTCCTACCATTGCAAATGTAACCTTGGGGAACATTTTTTCTGCTGAAGTTTCAAAGTACTGTTTTTCACTTTACATTGCCCTAAGTGTTCTTCTCTGCTTTGGCTGGTGCGCTTTATTTGATTACAAGGGGGTGAAACCCTTCTACCTTGAGTGAGTGGAAAAATGATGAAATAGAGCGCCTCTGACCCTATTTAAAAATAAAAAGCCCAGGAAAAATGTAGCTAGCTCAGGGAAACAAAAATGGCAATGAAAAAAAGTGTTTCTGCTAAGTTTCAAAACAGCAACCTTTTATTTACAAGGCAAGTGCTATAACTATTGTGCTATTATAGTCTTTCTAGTAAAGGTAGCTCTACAGGACATTAGAGATCAATAGGTCAGTATTTTTTGTTTTATTTTGATTTTAAAGCTGGATTTATATTTTTGTGTAGTAGCATTTTGGTACTTTATATATAAAATTCAATTTAAAAGTGTGTATATATATATACATATATACAGGGTGTAGCAAAAGTCAGGGCCCATAGACCAATCACGATATGTTTTATTAATTTTTTTTCCAGAGAAAATGTTAACTGCACTTAGGAATGTTCAAAGGTCATGCATCAAATGAGTAAGGAAGGTTTAGAAGAAAATAGCAACCAATTCAAACATTTAATGTAATTTATATAATAAATTGTCTATGGAACCTGACTTTTGGTACACCTTGTATTTATATGTGTGTGTGTGCATTTACTATTTATTTATTTATTTATTTATTTATTTATTTATTTATTTATTTATTATTTGGATTTATCACCGCGCATGGTGACTCAATGGGTAAGACGCCAGGCTTGTCGATCTCAAGTTCGGAGGTTCGAATCCCTAGCCCTGCGTGCGGAGTGAGCTCCCGCACTAGCTCCAGCTCTTGCCAACCTAGCAATTCAAAAGCATGCAAATGCAAGTAGATTAATAGGTACCACTTTGGTGGGTAGGTAACAGCGTTCCGTGTGCGTCATGCCAGCCACATGACCGTGGAAGTGTCTTCGGACAACACTGGCTCTTCGGCTAACAAACGGAGATGAGCACCGGCCCCTAGAGTCGGACACGACTGCACAAATGTGCGGGGGGAACCTTTACCTTTACCTATCTCTACAACAGTAGACTCTGGATGGTTTACAATAATAAAGTAGTATATCTATATCTATCTATCATATATCTGCATACACACACATACACACATGCATATATGTCCGTTAAGACCTGTTCATGGGGAGGAAAGTGATTGATCACTGCTTTCCTGGAACTGAAAGGTGGGAGGACACAGCAACAGCAACAGGGAATTGTCCAATGGAAGAAGTGTAAGCCTGATGCCTGATGCCCTGAATACCTTGCAAGCTGTTGGCAGGCTTGCTTTTCTTACGCTGGTGCAAAGCCCAGCCAGCACAAGCACAGGACAGAAGCAGCTTAACTTAACGGCGCAGTGCAGATATGCCCAAAGAGAGTTACAATAGATAAAGAAACAAGATAAATGTGTACCTAGACTACGTTTAATGACTCAACCCTTTTGTAGACAACTGGCATCCATCCTCTCAGTTCAGTACAATGTGTTATTAGTTAAGTATTTTCCACTCACCCACTTAATAAAAATCCAGTGGTACCAAAATATGAGCAGGCAGCTGAGCTGCTGCAACCACTAGAAGCATTAGCGGCATTACTTAATGTTTGCTCACACTATGCAACACAACACATTTCTTGGGGCAGGGCAACCAGGGCAATGACTTGTTGGGATAAGAAGGTGCATCCCCACTCTCTGCTCTCACACTGGTTTAAGATATAGCAAGGGGGTCTTGAAAGAGACATGTCATCTGGATCATATAAATGTGCAGTGTAAGTTACTTAAGTCTCTTTATAATTACATGCTAAAATATTTATTTCTTCCCTACCTTAGTTCAGTTCTTATGCTTTTCTTTTCCTATTTTTTGAAAAGGCCTCTTTAAAAATTAAGAAATGTTTTCTCTTTCCTCAAATACATGATTTAGAAATCAAGCTCCCTCTCCTGAGCACATTTGCTGAATACTGACTCTGCAAATCCTGAACTAAACCTAAATCGAAAATGGAGGGATTGATTATTTTACATCACAGAAATAACAAAAGAACTGGAAAGAAAACAATCCCTGAAAGTTGAACTCACTGGGCCCTAGGCCATGCTTTGACTTTGGTTACATGGTTAATGCATGGTTAATGTTACATGGTATAATAAGCATGTAAAAAAATCCTTAATGGATTCTCCAACTTTTGGAATCATGCCAACAGATCAAATATATATTTTAGAGGGCAAAACTAATTGTTGCCTCTTTACAGTATTAGATAGGGAAGAGCAAAAATCCCTAAAGGCTAAAGGAGTCTAGGTTTACATTCCCTCATACTACTGGAACAAGAGCCAATAGTAGGAGTAGTAGAAGAGGGGTGGGGAGAACTGAGTTTAAATCCCATGCAAGAAAAAGAGAAGAAAAAGAGAGCCAGTTTGTTCTAGTGGTTAAGGCAGAGCTTTCCAAACTTTTCATGTTGGTGACACACTTTTTAGACATGCATCATTTCGCGACACAGCAAAGTTGGAGAATCCATTAAGGATTTTTTACTAGCAAACCGGAGGTTAAACTAACCCCTTATAAGAGATAGGGACACATGCATAAATTGTAATAGCAAAATGTATGGGGACACAACGTATCTCATGAAAACCTTTCATTTATATTTTTAAAAATATATGATTTGTAAGATAATAACATACATTTCCAAGACTGTTGTCATTTATGGGTAACAATATGTAAATATGTGCAAGAATTAAAATTTTTTGAATAACGCCAATAACTACTTACCATTTTAATGAGATGTATGAGGTTGAAGGGATGAACACAGCTTTTGAATATTTGGTGGAATATTAGATAAAGACACTCGCATTTCGTCATCAAGCATCTTTTAGCTTCCACGTTTCAGTGTCTTTAAGTTTGTCATCGTTGAAAAGGATACTTCACAAATGTATGTGGTGGAAAGGTCAAGGCAGACTCAGCCACGGAATTCCCTGAAGCAGCCAGACACATGTCAGGCACTAGGACCTATGCGGAAGCCAGCAGGCTCAGGAGCAGAACTGCACACCTGTAGTCTTTGGAGGCAGCGGTGACAACGCAGTGCAGCAGCGATTCCGAAGGCAGCAAGCTGGATCGGTGGGGCTGGGTTAGAATTGGCGAAAGGCAGAGAAGGCGCAGGAAGGCTGGGTACAGCGGAGGAGGAAGGAGGTTCCACGATGCTCCCAAGTTCGAGTTCTGCAGAGGCTTCAGCTGGAGGCAAGAGAAGAGGCTGGGAGAAGGAGTCTAGTGAACGGTTGTCCCCGACAACCCGTTCCTCCTTTGGCCGTCTTCTTAACTTCTTTTCTTCCCGCCATTTTGGTTTAGAAGCCAATCGGTTTGCTTTCCATTTGTCACCCTTTTTTGCCCTTCTTTCTACGGCGCTGATAGGTGGTAGTGGCTCCACCCTTTGATCACCGGCCATCAGCTCTGGGTTTCCCACTGCATTGAGCTCTGTATCAATATTCCCACCATTGCTGCTAAGCTCCCCCTCCTTCAACTCTGAGTCAGACTCTATTCTGACAGCACCTTTGCTGTGTAAAAATGCATGCAAGTTGGTATTGCTTATTTCACATAGACTCAGAGGTTTCTTGTTACGTTCGTGAGACACACCTACACACTGCAGCCGACACACTAATATGTTGCGACATACAGTTTGGAAAGCTCTGGGTTAAGGTAACAGGCTAGAAACCAGGAGTCTGTGAGTTCTAGTCCTGCCTTAGGCATGAAAGCCGGCTGGGTGACCTTGAGTAAGTCACTCTCTCTCAGCCCTAGGAAGGAGCCAATAGCAAACCAGGAGACCGAGAGTTCTAGTCCCGCCTTAGGCATGAAAGCCGGCTGGGTGACCTTGGGCCAGTCACTCTCTCTCAGCCCAACTCACTTCACAGGGTTGCTGTTGTGGGGAAAATAGGAGGAGGAAGGAGTATTAGGTATGTTCGCCGCCTTGAGTTATTTATAAAAATAATAAAGGCGGGATAGAAAATAAATAAAATAAATAAATAAAATCTATAAGGTGATGTTGGGCCACTTGCACTCGTTCCCTCTAACTTACATCTCAAGAAAGAACTTGGCACTGTGCCATTCAGTGTCATACGCAGGTTCTTGCTGGTTTCCTCACAGTGACAAAAGCTGCACTGCAACATTGCATTGCAAGCTTTCCCATTTGGGGCATGTCCATGGGGAAAATGCGGGCAGAAAAAGGGTGGGGCTTGCACTGCAATGCCACAACACTGCTTGGATCACTCTGACCCCTGCTGAGAATGTTGCTGCTGCCATTCCACCAGGCTAGTGAGGATGCTGGCAGGATAAAAATGCCCTGCCTGGTGCTAGGGAAGTGTTTGGTTTTAAGGAAGGCCGGGACCAGGCCCCTTTCAGTAAAAATCCAACTCTTGGTATATGTTAAGCAGCCTTCCCCAGCCTCTGGGGATCAACTCCCAGAATGCCCCAGCCAGCATGGCTAAGGCTAAGGATTCTGGGAGTTGAAGTTCACACACTCTTTCAGCATCCAGGTTAGAGAAGGCTGCCCTTGAGAACGGCAAGTACTTTTGCCTCAGGCAGTGGAAGAAGAAGGTAATGATAAAAGGAATGACATTCACTCCTGGGGCCTCGGATCTTGTCCTGCAATTAGAAAGCAGGTAACATATACATCTGGAAACCATCTTGTTTTTCTGTAATTTCCAAGTTCATGCTAGTTTTTCACGGAGAGCCAAGTTTCTTTTCTGTTATCCTGCACTTTGAAAGAGACAAAACATCTATTTATTGCTATGAACTCTTTTAATTGAATTCTATGTATCACAACAGAGCAGACCTAAAGATTAATGACTCAATTTTGGAGACAAGGGAAAATGCAAAGTGAAATTGATTACATTAATTGTTTCTTTGAGAACCAATCTCGTTCAGCAATATCCAGAGTGTGCTCTGCGCTGGAACATCCACGGTAGTCTGGTCCACTTACCCATTTTCTTTTAAGCTTTGGCACTTTGATATTATATTAGATTTACTTTTCAAGCAATTTTCAAGTCCCTGGCTGACAATAATTGTACGGAGATTGTGACAGAGAAAATGATAAATGGGTAGGCTTTCTGGAGTGGAAACTTTGGTTATTATTAGACCACTCAGGAGGAAGAGATGGAGCATGAAATAGAAGATGAGAATGACCTATCACATCAGCCTTAAACTTAAAACAACACATCTGTTTCTTAACTTCCAGAAGTTTGCTGAAAGTACGCAGCCTTCTAAAAATTTCCCTTTATCAGGATAGAAGCCATCAGCTTAATGGGAAAGAGAGAGCTACTTCCTGCTTTCGATCTCAGATTTCATTTACAATATTTTTACATGTATCTGTGTTTCAGAATTCAGTGAAACATGCATAAGATTTCCCTGCAGTCTCCCCAATGAGGCGATATCCAAACCCTGATCAGATCATCTTCTGTGAGTTTGATTCATCACATTTCATTCTACTCCAAACACTGCTGGACCAGAGCACCTAAATCAGCCACACGCAGTTCCTAAACACTCCAGTTCCTGGAAGGCAGCCCCTCCAGAGACCTCTAGAAATTGCTATAAATTGTAATTTTTAATGTGACAGAAGGGAGAAAAAGCTTAAGACGCAACTGCATAGTCACCATGTTAACTATATTTAGTTCTGATTCCCTATAGTAAAGGTCCATGAAATGGCATCCCATTTAAGCTTTTGTCTTACCCCACCCACTGTATTTTGGAGTGCAGCTGCTGGCAGGCCTCTCTCCCAGACCACGTGTGGCCCTTGGCCTGGGAGAAGGAATGTCTCCTTCCAAGCATGCCTGTCTAGATTCTGAGATCTTCGTGGGAGACTCTTCTCCACGTGCAGGCAGCCCTTCTGGCAGGCAGCCTTCGTGGTCCTGGCGTGGGTTAAGCTGAAAGAGAACTTGGCCCAAGACCACTTGCTAAACACAAGATGGCGTTGTCAGTCATGGCGTATCTTCAATGGGAACCCTTCCTTAGAGAAGCTTGCCTGGTGACAACCCTGTTGCTCTTTTCTGTCCAAGCTGGTCTTCTTTTTCTCTCTCTGGCATTTTGATAGAAATATAAGATTTTATATAAAAATAATATTTCGGTGTGGAATTTCTGTTTCGATACTTTACTTCCACTGCTGATTATTGATGGATTTTAGTATGATTATTGAAGTATTGATTGCAATGGCAGCAATATTTCCCCTTCTCTTGCCTCACAACACTCTCTATATGGGGAGGGCAAACTAATTGTTATCCTTCCCTTCCTACCCTGTTACCTTTTTTCCTCTCCTCCCAGAGTTAAGGATGGCTCCACCCTTGTTGGTATTTTGGACGGCTATTAAGATATGGTTATTTTGTAGGACCTTTGGGGATGTAATGTGTGCTTGAGTACTTGATCCCGAGGTGAATGAAGAACACTGGTTCTTGGTTCTTACTTGACTTACTGTTTTAATACCATTTACTGCATTTTAATCTTATTCCTGAAATCAGAAACTGTTAGCCAAGAGCTTTCCAAACTTTTCATGTTGGTGACACACTTTTTAGACATGCATCATTTCGCGACACACTCTTACAGCAGGGCACCAGGCATAGGGTGACCATACCTCCCGTTTTGAACGGGACAGTCCCGTTATTTTAGCATTTTTCAACCGTCCCGTCGTTTTGATAAAAATCTCAATTTTGTCCCTTTTTTAAACCCGGTGGGAAGGAGGACAGGAAGACAGGAAGGAGGACTGGAGCCGGACTTGCCATTGGAGGCAGCCCGGAAGAGGCCCTATCAGCGCGGCAACTGGAAGCCCAGTTGCCACGTGTGATCCCAGCAGCAGAAGCAGCACCACAGTCCAGGTTCCTGCCTCCTTACCTGATCCTGAGATTGTCTGCCCAGCAGTGGTGAGGCCAGGGAAAGCAGGCACGGGAAGGTTGTGGAAAGAGGGTGCGTGTGTGTGTGTGTGTGTGTGTGTGTGCATGCGCGCAGATTACTTGCTCAGCGTAATCGCGCGCGCACACACACACACACACACACACACACTAGGCCAGGGCTTTCCAAACAAAAACACGGAAGTGCCGGTGGCGGTGCTTCCGGGTTGCCGCTGCTGCCACTGCCCCTTCAAAAGGGCAGGCTCCGGGGACCCCGAAAATGCCCTCGGTTCTGGCAGGGAGGCAAAAACCTCACCTTCCCACATGCACACGCTGCCCTGGAGCCGGGGTGGAAATTCTCCCCGCAGAACAGCTGAGCGCCCCTTGGCAACATGCGCGTGCGCGCAGCCTCCCTGCCTAGACTGAGGGCATTTTCGGGGTCCCCAGAGCCTGCCCTTTCGAAGGCGGGGTTTGCAGGCGGGAGCCAATCGTGTGGGGCGGGGACGGGTTTTGCAGGCAGGAGCCAATTGCGTGGACTGGGGGGCGGGGTTTGGAGGCCGGCATGGTGGCATAAGACCCTGTCCCGTTTTGCCATCCCCAAAGTCCCGTTTTCGTCTGAAGGAAATATGGTCAGCCTAACCAGGCAGGCACTAGGACCTGCGTGGAATCACAGCAGGTTTGGAGGCAGCAAGGCACCAGGCAGGCACTAGGACCTGCGCGGAATCCTGGCAGGGCTCAGAGGCAGCAGCAGCTGCGACACACCCAGACACTGCAGCCGACACATGAACGTGTCCCGACATACAGTTTGGAAAGCTCTGTGTTAGCCTCTCAGAGTCTTGTGGCCAAGAAGCCAAGAAAATAAACAACTAAACATTTTTTTGTTCTGAACTTTTCTTTTTTTTTTTTTGGGGGGGGGGATACACACACACACACACACACACACACAAATATACATAGAATTTTATGGGGGTGGGGGAGCTGACAAAGGGAAAACAGGGCATTGGATTTTTGTTTGTGTTTCTCTTTTTTCCTATTTTATTATTATGGGGTAGATTTCAGGGTTGTCTTCCTTTCAGTCTTGTACCTCATGGATTCTGTGAAGTATTAATCCCTGCCAGCCTAACATCTTTCCTATCCCTCTCTGAAGCTGGACTGCAATTACTTGAGCAGTTGAAATGTGTTTTAGCACTCAATAGCATCAAAATTGCTTAACCAGCTTGTCTCTGAGGCTTTCGTTCATTGCCAAAGTGCAACATGGCGCAACTATTAGCAAGGGAAGAGCTTTCTAGCAGCCATGTTCTACCTGAGTGAGTAAATATGATCTCCTGTTAGTGCAGTATCAGTTCCTTTGCCCCCCAGCTGGGTTTCTCTTTCCTATCTGTCTCTAAGGCTTAGGAGAATTGTTCTGTTCAGTAATATAGCTTCATGTTTGAAAATTTATGACCCAGAAAAGATGGGGCTCTTGTAGGGAAAGGCCAGTGAATCACTGCAAGTTCTGAAGAGAAAAAGCCAAGGACATATTTTCCCTGGAACAATAATTGAGTCGGCTTTTGATCCAACCTGATGATCAGCAGACATGCAAAGATATTGTGTTGGAAAGATACTTGAAGATACAGACCTGGTACAGTGGGGCATTTTACTAGACCAACAGTAAAACTCATCATGCGCTGTAATATTACAGTTCCAGAATTTGGGAGTTGTAGCAGGTCCAGGTGGCAACGGATTAAGAAAAGCTGACACATAAAACATGGTCTTATTGATTGGACCACTAAATACTCACTGGTTGGCATCCTATGGGTTATCCTTAGCTGAGAGAGAATGACATGGTCAAGACTATCCAGTGGACCATGTCAGTTGGCTGTCCTGAGAAAGGGTAAAAGTTAATATAAGCAGAATTCTATAAAATACTAACTTTTTTTGTTCTTTTAGTTCATTTATTCATTACATTTCCATCCTGACTTTGCTCCAACAGCTTAAAGAGGCATAAATTGTACTCCCTCCTCCATTTTCACGCACAACAATTCTATAAAGTAGATTAGACTGAGAGGCACTGAGAGGCATAAATAGTTGTAATTTAACTTTATATCCACTATACCACACTGGCGTTTTGTGCTTCTAGTGGTTTCCCCCTCCTCTTTTGTTGTGTCTGGTATCTTCTTTCTTCCCCTCATGTGGCAGCTTGTGCAGAAAACTAAAATGCCTGGTGGAGGGACAAAGAAGAATTCTTTTTCCTGACAACTAGTTTTGTAAGAAAGAACATTCAATCATCATACGACTCTCAGTGTGTAGCTTAAAAAGATTTAGCCTGGTTGTGGCTTTGCTTCTTCAGTGATACTCCTAGAAACTGATACAGTATAGGAGGGGTGATAGCCACCCAGCTGCTGCTGAATATCAACATGGTCTATGGTAAAAAATATAAAAGAAATATATATATTTTCATATTTATCTTTTAACTTTGTAAAAAAAAATTATTTAATAAAAATTAAATATATAAAAGAACATGGTCTACGGTAAGGGTGGCTGGGAGCTGTAATTCAGCAATAAAGGTGCTGGTTATCCCCTTTAAAGCCCTACGTGGTTTGGGGCCTGGTTATTTGAAGGACCGCCTTTCCCCAGTTACATCTACCCGGCCCACCAGAGCGGGGAGGCAGGGTATGTTGTGGGTCCCATCTATGAGGGAAGTACATCTAATGGGACCACGAAAAAGGGCCTTCTCTGTGGTGTCTCCCTCCCTTTTTGTTTATTCGTTCAGTTGCTTCCGATTCTTCGTGACTTCATGGACCAGCCCACGCCAGAGCTTCCTGTCGGCCGTCGCCATCCCCAGCTCCCCCATGGTTGAGTCCGTCACCTCCAGAATATCATCCATCCATCTTGCCCTTGGTCGGCCCCTCTTCCTTATGCCTTCCACTTTCCCTAGCATCAGCTTCTTCTCCAGGGTATCCTGTCTTCTCATGATGTGGCCAAACTACTTCAGTTTTGCCTTTAATATCATTCCCTCAAGTGAGCAGTCTGGCTTTATTTCCTGGAGTATGGACTGGTTTGATCTTCTTGCAGTCCAAGGCACTCAGAATTTTCCTCCAACACCACAGTTCAAAAGCATCTATCTTCCTTTGCTCAGCCTTCCTTATGGTCCAGCTCTCGCAGCCATAGGTTACTACGGGGAATACCATTGCTTTAACTATGTGGACCTTTGTTGTCAGTGTGATGTATCTGCCCTTAACTATTTTATTTATTTATTTATTTATTTATTTAATCAAATTTATCACCGCCCAACTCCCCCAAGGGGGACTCTGGGCGGTTTACAACAAAATATAATCAATAATATACAATTATAAATAGATTAAAATACAAATTAAATAACAATTTAAAATATAAAAAATATAATAAAATCCAATGACAGAATCTTCTAAGTTCTTCCTAAGTAAAAAGGGCACTTCAGGGATAATCTAAGGTGCTAGCCATCTCTGGTGTGCCCGTTCTCCTTCCCGCCCCAAGCAAATTTATAATTTATATATTTATAGAGATTTGTCATTGCTCTCCTCCAAAGAAGTAAACATCTTCTGATTTCCTGGCTGCAGTCAGCGTCTGCAGTAATCTTTGCGCCTAGAAATACAAAGTCTGTCACTGCCTCCACGTTTTCTCCCTCTATTTGCCAGTTATCAATCAAGCTGGTTAATCTTGGTTTTTTTGAGGTTTAACTGCAACCCAGCTTTTGCACTTTCTTCTTTCACCTTCTTCATAAGGCTCTTCAGCTGCTCCTCGCTTTCAGCCATCAAAGTGGTATCATCTGCATATCTGAGATTGTTAATGTTTCTTCCAGCGATTTTAACTCCAGCCTTGGATTCCTCAAGCCCAGCAGGTCGCATGATGTGTTCTGCGTACAGGTTGAATAGGTAGGGTGAGAGTATACAGCCCTGCCGTACTCCTTTCCCAATCTTAAATCAGTCCGTTGTTCCGTGCTCTGTTCTTACCGTTGCTACTTGGTCGTTATACAGATTCCTCAGGAGGCAGACAAGATGACTTGGTATCCCCATACCACCAAGAACTTGCCACAATTTGTTATGATCCACACAGTCAAAGGCTTTAGAATAGTCAATAAAACAGAAATTGATGTTTTTCTGAAACTCCCTGGCTTTCTCCATTATCCAGCGGATATTGGCAATTTGGTCTCTAGTTCCTCTGCCTTTTCTAAACCCAGCTTGTACATCTGGCAATTCTCGCTCCATGAATTGCTGGAGTCTACCTTGCAAGATCTTGAGCATTACCTTACTGGCATGTGAAATAAGTGCCACTGTTCGATAGTTTGAACATTCTTTAGTGCTTCCCTTTTTTGGTATGGGGATATAAATTGATTTTTTCCAATCTGATGACCATTCTTGTGTTTTCCAAATTTGCTGGCATATGGCATGCATCACCTTGACAGCATCATCTTGCAAGATTTTAAATAGTTCAGCTGGGATACCGTTGACTCCTGCTGCCTTGTTATTAGCAATGCTTCTTCAGGTCCATTCAACCTCACTCTTCAGGATGTCTGGCTCTAACTCACTGACCACACTGTCAAAGCTATCCCTGATATTATTATCCTTCCTATACAGATCTTCCGTATATTCTTCCACCTTTTCTTGATCTCTTCTGCTTCTGTTAGGTCCTTGCCATCTTTGTTTTTGATCATACCCATTTTTGGCTGGAATTTACCTCTGATGTTTCTAATTTTCTGGAAGAGGTCTCTTGTCCTTCCTATTCTATTGTCTTCTTCCACTTCCGCACATTGCTTGTTGAAAAATAATTCCTTATCCCTATGGGGTATCTCCCTCCCTATGGAATATCATTCCACCAAATATAAGATTGCCCCCCCCCAACTTTTCTGGAAGGCCCTGAAGACGTGGTTCTGTCAGCGGGCCTGGGGAGCCCAGGTTGAGACAGAGCCAATCACGTGGCTGATTTGACTGTGTTTGTGGCCGCCGCAGGGGGGTGGGGGGTTGATGGGTTTTTGTATTGTGGATTTTAATTCTGTAAGCCGCCTGGAGTCACCGTATGTGAGTTGGGTGGCCATATAAATGTGTTCAATAAGTAAGTAAGTAAGTAAGTAAATATTTCGAAAGATCCTCCTAGTGAAGTACAGTAAAAAGGTAAAGGTTCCCCCCGCACAGTTGTGCAGTCGTGTCCGACTCTAGGGGCCGGTGCTCATCTCCGTTTGTTAGCCAAAGAGCCAGCGTTGTCCGAAGACGCTTCCACGGTCATGTGGCCGGCATGATGCACGCGGAACGCTGTTACCTGCCCACCGAAGTGGTACCTATTCATCTACTTGCATTTGCATGCTTTCGAATTGCTAGGTTGGCAAGAGCTGGGGCTAGTGCGGGAGCTCACTCCGCACGCAGGGCTAGGGATTCGAACCTCCGAACTTGCGATCTTCTGATCGACAAGCCTGGCGTCTTACCCGCTGAGCCACAGAAACCACAAATCATTTCTACAGAAGTAATCCAGGAAGTAGCATGAATGGGTAGCACACATTGCAGCAAACACACAAGACTGTGTTAGATCATTTACTTGTCAAGCCAGATTCATCCTGAAGGATAAAACTGAAAACCTGTATAGTGTCCTTTCTGGAATTGGCTGGGGAATCATTCTCAGATTACCCTGGATGGCATATATCACAGCCATCTATATCACCAATAGGTCAGTTTTCTCCCACCTGGTTCTCCAGGTATGCTGAGATTATCACTCCTAGATTGTTCAGCCAATGGGCAGATGATAGTCTCCATCCATCTGAGAGCACCAGGCTGAGGAACAGCAGCCCTGTAGCTCTCCCCTATCTTTTCTTTCCTCTCCTTTTCCACCAGAGTCCTGTGCAGATAGAATTCTATTGGCAGAGGAGGAACTGGGTGCCTTGGAAAGGAATGATGAGCTATGTAAGAAAAACCCACAGTA
The DNA here is from genome assembly GCA_023362775.1 of Charina bottae. NCBI lineage: Eukaryota > Metazoa > Chordata > Lepidosauria > Squamata > Charinaidae > Charina > Charina bottae. The sequence goes on from JALMGJ010000001.1 coordinate 32,316,899, forward strand.
AATTCAGTATACACACACATTTCAATCTAACTTTTTAAAAGCCAGTCACATATTCTAGGTGGGGCAAAAACTGCTTTAGATAAACTAATGCACCCTCTGGTTCCCCACACTAGAGTCACAAAAAGTTGTATGATGTCAGGCTATTCTGAATTATTGCTCCCAGATGTACAACATGCAGAAATATATTAGTGTTTTTCCACTGAAATGTACCTACTGCTGTTCTTGCAGCAATAGTAGCAAAACCACCTATTTCCCCAAAGCCAACAAATTTTACAAGAAGTTGGTTTTTATCATGATGGGAATAACAGTGGCCCTATGAGATATGTAATTCTATCATTATTTTGAAAAGACTCAACAACAGAGTTGCCAGCTGCAACTTAAATTTTTCTTTAGCTTAATTCCAGATGTACCTTAAATAACAAGGAATACATTGAGTGGGGGAATTATTCATTTTTTTCTCCAAGGAATATTCTTATTTAATTAAAAAAAGATCGGATTTCCATACTGCTGCTTTTTGTCCAAGGCAGAGACAACTGCAGTGGTTTAGAACAGATATACAGAATCTGTGGCAGTCCAGATGTTGCATCCCTCAACTCTGGTTGTTCTGGCTGAGGCTGTGAGGAGTTCAGCAACATCTGGAGGGCCATAGATCTTCCTGTGCCTGGTTTAGACAGTAACTCACTTCAATAGGAGTTTTTTTTTTAATTTAATTTATTTATAATTTTTATCCTGCCTTTATTATTTTATAAATAACTCAAGGCGGCGAACATACCTAATACTCCTTCCTCCTCCTATTTTCCCCACAACCACCCTGTGAGGTGAGTTGGGCTGAGAGAGAGAGACTGGCCCAAGGTCACCCAGCCGGCTTTCATGCCTAAGGTGGGACTAGAACTCTCAGTCTCCTGGTTTCTAGCCCAGCACCTTAACCACTAGACCAAACTGGCTCTCCAACTGGCTGCTAACTGACTTCATATGTTCTTTGCACTTCCTTTGGAAATCTGTAGTAATGATAATGCTTATTTTTTTCTAAACTAAGAACATATTAGTACTGCTAGTACTGTCCAGTCTGCTACCTTCCCTCCAATATAGTACTGGGAATTATGGTAGAAACAATTTAGTTTCTTATTGAAAAGATTGAAAAGTCCATCATGAGACTCTTATTGGTCATTGTGTGCTCTGGATCAACCTTCCAACTGAATGGAAATAAGGAAATACAAAGGATTATTGTAGTCTTGCTAAGGAACGGCATATTTCTAAATGAAATTCTTAGCTTGAGCCATTTAGAGTACCAACTGAGCCACCATCCTCTAACCAGCCAACTTTTGGCATGAGATCATCACCCTTTCCAGCTGTTTAATAGAGGTAATCTGCTTTAATTAATCTATGAGGAAATGTTAAATATGCAGACTATAATGACCCAGTTGGAGGCTAACCAAGTAGTTGGTACCAGCCCCTTGTGCTTGTAATGAATGATGTGGGACTTTCCATATCACCGAGCAATAAAAGTGATGATCTCAGTTTTACAGCTCATTAGAAAAGCAACACATCCAGACATCTATTAGCGCCTGAAATGGGCTACACTTCTTCAAAGCCACCAAACCTTTTTGCCTCTATTGAAGAAGTCACAAAAGAAAATTCTTTGGCGTTTACATAAGTCAGTATGATTGCAGGAGTCATCAAGTTACACAAATGGGCTGTGTGCAGATGGTGAACATTATTAGAACCATTATTACAACCATCATCCAAGTTGAGTGCTATGTCTAATTATGAGCCCTTTGACAGTGAGTTTCAAGGAAGACAAATAGCTTCTTAGAGAGCAGAATGGATGAATCAGTATATCAATTATAAAGTAAGGCCACACAAGTCATGATCCATCAAAATCAGCCCAATCAACCAGCCACACATTGTTATGCAGTGGGAAGAATTAGAGAGAGGAATGGCTATAGTATGTGAACTCAGCAGAATATGAGTTGGCTTCAGCAGGATTTCAGCAGGATGAATTGGCTCCAGGATTTGGAGTCTCTGTGACATCTTTTAGGCATCAAGTCTTAGATCCTTCTAAGAACCACTGTATTCAGCAAGTTTCCCACAAGCCTGGCCAGCAGAAGGTCTGAGGCTCAACCTCCACTATCTCCAGATAAGTCTAGGAAAGGCATTATTTATTTGAGATCCAGAACAGCCACTTTCCATGAATGAAGCCGATTATGAGAAGACATCTTTTAAAATGTAATATTTGTATGGTATAAAGTGGGATATGTTGCAGTGGGATATTCCAGTGTTTGAAATTAGCCCATCATGTCTTCTTATTCTTTTACTTCCTTATGAAAACAAAGGCAAGTTCTTATTGACAATAAACACCTAGCTCTTATTAATTACAGTATATATACAGAGTGCCTACTGACAATGCATATGCCCAAGAATCTGCTTTATGGACTCTCTGGGCGGGACGGCTGCTGACCGGTAAGGCACCTTTGTGCAAAACGTTTTTTGCCACCAGAGTGTCAAGTCACGTCACGTGGCAGATGCGGCTTCCCGATGCTTCGTTCTCCCTTTTCTTCTACAGAGCGTGCACAGAGGCATGGAGCAGTAACTGGACAGGCTTCTTCCCCCAACCTGGCAGCACTGGGCTACTGCTGTTCCCATTGTTGGGCGCCTCCCGTGTCATGGCACCTTTGCGCAGTGCACAACTTGCACACCTGCTTGCGGTGGCCCTGTCTCTGGGCACATATGGGGACATGGCTTATGGGGTGGAGAGAGAGAGGCTACTAAAACTTGTTCAGCAGAAGAGATCAGAAATAGACTCACAGGACCTTCAGGATCTCGCAGAGAAAGGAAAAAAGCAGGACAGGGCAAAAACTCAGGGGCTTCCCCTGCTACGGAAAGCAGAGAAGCGGAACAGACCCCACAAAAGCAGAAAGGCACAAAAGTGAGAAGGATTGATACAATCTGGGCTCATGGAAACTGAAGCGGGTTCAGAAAATGTAGACCTTAAAATGAAAATGTGCAATTCATTGGATCCCAGTAGATCCCAGTCATGGCCTTTGGTAAACCACACTGGTTTTTCTCTGTCCTCATCTGGCAGCAGGAATTTTGCAGCAGATACCATAAGAAAGAAAAGGTTTTCTTTTTCTTTCTGGAATCTGATATTTCACGAGCTGAACTTCATTTGTGCAACAGGACTTTCTGCTCCTGTCCTCTGTCCTGCTCTGCAGGGTTGTGTGAGGGCCTTGGGAGAGGTGGAATTTACCTCCCTCTGGTTCCACTTAGAAAAGAAGTTAAATTTGTTGACAAGACTCAATCTAATATTTTCTAGTATTTCATAATCGTAGATGCATCCATTTTCTCCAAAGTTCAGAGATCACGGTAGTGCCATTTAAAGCAGCGATAGACCCTAGCTGCAATGATGTTTCATTTATTCTGTGTATGGGAGCTGTGATCAGTGGAGAACTAATCAACCCAGAGTTCTCACTTGAGGCACAAATAATCAGGCTGAAATTATCCTACTTTGGACACACTATGTGAAGACCCAGCTCTCTGGAAAAGGCTCTAATTCTGGGAAAGGTGGAAGGAAAGAGAAGATGAGGGTGACCAGCAGCAAGGTGGATGGACTCTGTTACAGTGGCGATGGGTGCAATGTTGGCAGACCTGAAAAACCAGGTTAGGGATAGATCGTCATGGAGAAAATCTATGTGGTCACTAAGAGTCGAAAACGACTTGATGGCACATAATCAATCAATCAATCAATCAATCAATCAATCAGTCAGAGCTGTTTCATCACCAATACTTAAAACAAAACAAAATCTCATATGGGATAGCCATTTGTAATTTATCTGCAGCTATTGCTGTGCATGTTGTTTTCAGCTTTTCTGTTTATATTTCAAAGAGTACAGTGATAGGTTTCTCTAAACCCATCCTCTTTCTGCTTTGTCCAGCCAGGAAGAAAAATTATACTCAGATCTCTTATTTCAATCACAGACCTTTTCAGGATGGGCAAGAGTCTGTGGCAGCAGTATCAAACCGTGGCAAGCAATTGCAGCTGGTGGGCCCAACATGCGTGGGAAAAGAGGGGTGGGGGCTTCCTAGCTATGTTTTCTGGGAAGGGTCATCATTATGCGGCTGCCTCCCAATCAATGCAAAAAGGAGAGGCGGGACTGACCCGCAAGCTGCCAGCCATAAGACGCCAGAAGTTGCAATCCAGCAAAATCTCAGTCGTAGGTTTCGTATAATGAATGCTGATTTAAGAGGCCGAGGTTGTGATTTTGAAACCATGTTTCAAGCACAGTTAGCATCAGGCTTCTCTTGACAACACTGAAGGCAGCTGCCAGCATAAGTTCAAAGATGCAAATCTCCAAGAAACATTAAAAAAAAACCCTAATGAAGCTGGTGCAAGGTCACACAGCCTAATGAAGCTGGTGCAAGGTCACACAGCCACCCTAGAAACGTATTTAAGGATTCCCTTACTAACTTTACTCAGACTGAAGAAGCTCCTTGGATAAGGAGTGAAACGTTTCTACTGAGAAAATAGAAATCCAGTTGACATGATTCAAGCCACAGACTGTTCCACCTGGATGACTGAGAACCTTCATCGACCTAATGAAGCTGTTACAAAAGAATTCCAGCAACTGCGGTGTATCGAGGGCACATTCCATTTCCAATAAAATCCAGAGGCAAATTTGTGTGCCTTTTTCTGCTGCCCATGTGGGTGCAAGAGTCCTTAAAGTTTTCCTCTTAAGGGCATGAGGAATGAGTTTCCACCTCAGCTTTGTTGTACGAACAGAGGAGTCTGGTTTCAGGCTGTTTGCTTTGGATATTGTCAGAACTAACTCTCACCCTTAGCTTTGATGGCTGTGAACCAATGGATTATAATTAGTCCAATGAGCCATTTGAGTTTCACTGTGGCAGAGGAGGAAATACAAATAAACTACCCTTCTTTAGGATGTTCTCTTTTTCTAAAGCTGTAATATGGCACTCTTTACCGAAGAAAGCTATACCAAGATTGTCTGATTCTACTACTACAATGTTAAATTTGTTTATCTTTAGCTCAGCTTGGTCGGGTGTCCTCCAGTTGCGTGTTACTAGTAAAGGTAAAGGTTCCCCCCGCACATTTTGTGCAGTCGTGTCCGACTCTAGGGGCCGGTGCTCATCTCCGTTTGTTAGCCGAAGAGCCAGCGTTGTCCAAAGACGCTTCCACGGTCATGTGGCTGGCATGACGCACACGGAACGCTGTTACCATCCCACCGAAGTGGTACCTATTCATCTACTTGCATTTGCATGCTTTCAAATTGCTAGGTTGGCAAGAGCTGGGGCGAGTGCGGGAGCTCACTCCATCACGCGGGATTTGAACCTCTGAACTTGCGATCTTCCGATCGACAAGCCTGGCGTCTTACCCGCTGTGCCACCACGCCCCCTTGTTGTGTGTTACTACTTTCTCATTATTAATCATATCTATGTGCTACCTTTTCTTTTGAAGGAACTCAGGATGATGCCATGCTCAAGAAAAATATAGCAACTCTCTATAATTTTAAAATGATCAATTAATTAAAAACCCTTAAAAGAAGACCGATACATCTCAAGGATACCAGGCTGTTTTAGTTCTACAGTCTGGAAGGACAGACTGAGCTGAAGATAAGGTGGTTCAGCTAATAGTGTCAAATCTACAGCATTTTTTCCTGGAACTTTAAACTAATCATTGTCTGCTTATAAGGGGAATCTCTCTAAATCAGAACAGCTGGGAAGGAAATTTGAGAGCAATTATCTTTTCTAAGTAATATGCAATGGAAAAATAATGTTATTAAACATTTAATGACACAGATACATTTTTATTTAAGTCCACTCTGAAATTCATTCTTAATAAGCTCTTTGGCCCTGCAGCAAACGGAATAAATATCAGCCCCCAAAACTTCAAGGAGATATGTGTGTCCCTTTTTGTCACATTGCTGTTGTAAAATTATAAGGCTTAAACCTGGTACATTTAATTCTCCCAGAAGGGGCTACTTTGCTTGAAAAGGTTAGGCAACTAAAACAGCAAGACAAGAGTACAATTTTCTGCTTTAATTGAGACTCTTTTGGCAGAGAAAACATGGAAACAAGAGTTTCACTGCATTCTTCCAGCTGTTTCTTTCCGTGATGTCAAGCCTTCTGATCTGCCTGTCATCTCACACATCACCAGGGTGAGCATGAATAATAAACTATGAATATCCAAGCTACCACACAGTAGCTCTTTTGCACATGTGACCTCACACGTTCAAGTGCTCAGCAAGAATAGGTGAAGGACGGCTTTAAAAGTCTTAATTCAATTTCAGAGTGTTTGATGTGAAGTCTTAGAGAAGAATAATGATTAAAAAAAGAAAGAAATAGACCACAAAGCTGTACTTGATAAACTGTTTGATTTCAGATTCATAGAGGCTCTGCAGATGCTTTTTCAAAATCAGCTGGGGATTTGGGCTGCATATCAACAACACAGTCTTCAACTCTGCAGCATTTCTACACATTTTTTTGTGAATAAAACTTCACTTTACCTGTAGGCTTTCATAAATGCTGGAAGAATTAATTATTCCTGTTTTAGGAAGGAGCAAATGGCCTTACTTTTATCCAGGCACACCCCCAATAAATAAATAAATGGTCACAATGGCATCCTTACCCAGCATATCCTCAGACACGGAGGCATTCTCACTACATATTTCCATACATTTAAAAGCTGTCAACTAATTAATATATTTTTATATATTTAGTCTGCAATATACACATTTCCCTATTAGTAAGTATCATTGAACTCGGGGGGGGGGGGTTCTTTTCCAAGTGGACACAAACAGGATTGCAATGTTAATCTTCCTTTGGAACCAACTGAGTGCTTAATTAATTAAGTACGCAAATGATGCATACAGTTTTTTGTGTGATTTTTTAAAACACATAACTTAATAATTAAAATTAAATCATTTATTCATTGCCCTGTCTCAATATAGAGATGCAGTTTTCTGATATTGCAGGAAATGTGTAGTTTATTTAAAGTGTTTATTTGTTGTTAAAGGAAAATTTGTTAACATATTCAGTTTTAGTAATATACAAGAAGCATCTTAGCCTCAAAAAAATATAATCAAGTTTTGCTCTTGTACTGCTCTGAGATTCAGTTCTTAGCCCCCAGAGATCAATCCATCACAGCTGATTCATCTCCCAATTACAGCAACTAAAGCCTGCAGCTCTAATACTAATGAAACAAATGCATTTTTAAAAGGCTGCCTGCAACTCTGAAACATGGCAACCTTCCGTCTACTAGGCAACACCTTCAACAGGAAAGGTTTATTGAGCTCAGCCATTACACTTTTGGGGAGGGGGGACATGCCACAATTCATCTAATGTACTCTGTTCTGGGAAAGCTCATAATGGTGAGAAGCTTGTAATCGGAAACAAAAATCTACCATCAGTACGTTGGCTACCAGTTTTTATTGTAATCAACGCTCATGAGCCATGTCTTCTCCTGCAACTCAGCCAATGAGACTTGCTCCTGAGACTACAATACTGGGGTCATAGATGTACTGTTATTAAAAAACATTGCCTTTAAATTCAGTGATGGCTAGGTGAACAGCCAAGGGCAATGTGCTGAGACCTTGAGTCAGCTACACCCAATGCTTAGCTAGCATCTTTCCCTTGACTCATCTACCTTGTTTATACTGATCTATGGACAAGTTGGGTTTTGCAGGAAAGAGGCTGTTTCCTACCATCCATTCTTAATTCTGTTTTTGAAACCATTCTCTGCCATACAGAGCTCAGGGAACCCTAATAATGACATGGCCTGCTATTCTTCCCCCACCATTGCCTTTGTTTGGATGTTTGTTGAAAATATGGGGTATCTGATTATCATCAACATTAAGCTACAACTCAATTTTAAATTAATGATTAGAAACCCCAAAATGCCAGGTTATCCACTGTTCACTATAATTAATCTTCCTTCCTTCCTTCCTCCTGCCCCTTTTTTTCTTTCTTCATCATTGTAAATACATCAGTTCTGCTCTTTGGTGATCTACTCTGAAACATGAAGTACACTACTTCATTGTGCTTAAGCCTCCAAGTACAACCTCTATCTGCAGAATCATAACTTCCCTCCTCTCCTGATTAAGAATCAACTGGTAATCAACTACCAATCCAGTGCTGAAGTATGGCATACTAATATTTTTAATTTTGATAAACATCTATGCTACAACATAAACCCATTTTTTGTTTTTGATGTGCAAATTAACCCTAATAGTCTAGGTCTAGTGAATAATCTGTATGAAAGATACCAGTATCTCCACATCAAGCATTGTACAGTATATACAAATTCCTGTACATGAACTTGAATCAGGATATCTAGTAACAGAAGGCAGGAGGGAAGCGTGTATAAGATCTCTGGCAGCCACTGTTTAGCTGGAATCCATCATACTATTCACAGCACAGTGATATCCGGGCTCCCTGAGATGTTCTCAACACAGTGTTAAGAAAAGCAAGGTATTCAAGTTCACCGGGGGATTCAGCCACTGGAAGTTTTGCATGGGAAGAAAAAAATACGAATACTAATCAATGGGTAAAAGATGATTATGGTTGAAACTCTCCATTACCTACAGCCCTGGAATTTCATTTTTACAAGTATAATATAAGTATAATGGGGTGGGATGGGGTGAATTTTAAAAATCAATAAAATATGGTTCACAAAGCAATTATCTTTCTGTTTTTTAGAGCTCTAAACTTTGAGATGCACTTAAATGATGTGCCAAAAATGCATATAAAACACTCATTTAGGTTAAAATGTTATCAGAAAGGAGTATTTTAAGATTAAATGCACACCTTGCTGTAAAATATTTGCCAAAATGCATATTTTAAGAAGTTAAAAATGCCTGTGTCTTTGGGTCCTTTAGATGTTGCATACAGTTGTAAACATGGAATGTAACTATAGAGTTATTTTTTTAAAAAGTGGGAAAGCTGAAAATCAGCTGACCTGCTTTCATTGCTGTCAAGACAGTTGATACCGTATTTCAAAAAGAGAGAGAAAGGCTGAGGTATCCTGCAGTCCCTCATCTTGAAAGGACCATCAGGAGAACATTAAATACACTACCTCATTCTCACTATCTCACATAGAGTCACTGTTAAGTAGTTTTTAACAGTTCACGGTGAAGAAAGTCTTGGTGATATTTTCTAAGCCTGGGTAATAAGTCCTGGAGTGTTATTTATAGCTTCACAATATCTGATGGAAATTCTCAGATGCTGTAGTGCACAGAGACACGTTATGTACACAAATGGGGCAGATATTAATCTATTGAGATGAAACATATGCATTATACATATCTTAGCTTAGGCCTCCTCCACCCAGCATCCTCCATATTCATTAGTCTGCAACTCCCAGTTGTCACAGCTGCCTTTTGTCTTTGCTGACAAGGAATTGTGAGATTGTAGTTCAGCAAATATGGAGACTGCCACTTTGGGAAAGCTGCCCTAGAGGAACATTTTTTAAAAATTCTAGGCGTGTATCTTCTGCTGCATTTGATCCTTTCATTCACTGTATCAGATTAAACATCTGATATAAACATCAGAATCAGTCTGAAATATTAGTGTTCATTGTCACTAGAGAATCACTAAAGGACTGGCATGAACTCGATCTTTTAGAAGGATTGCAACTCCTTCCAAAAGAAATTGAAGGCCACTCACCTGGACAGATAAGCTATTCATTCATTGTATGTTTGTGTTGCCTGGATGTATGGATCTTCAGTTAATTAGACCTCAAAGAGTCCATTACTACAATCAGGCATTGATTGTTTCCATCACCTCACTTAGATCTAATGAAAAGACATCATACTGATAACACTTTAAATCTTGGAATGAATTTACCCAGTCGATAATTGCAGTGGTCAGCAGTAAGGAGTGAACAAGATCTTTGTGAGATCCCACAAGATAAATGGCTTGAGGTCCAGCAGATATCTCCAAGCACCATATTTGGGTTATGGCCATCCAAGTATGAGCAGAACCTTCACAAAACTGTCCCACAGACAAAAATCAGAAGGATCCCATGGTCAGTGGTACTGAAAGCCAGTAAGAGGTCCATGCAAATCAACAGGAACAAATTCTGATTTTTTCTGTCTGGTGAAGAGCATCTTACGGGATGACCAAAGCAGTTCCAGGATAGTTCCACACTTTCTGGTTGGCCCATCACTAGTACAGACCACCCACTACTTCCTGAGTGCAGGAACAGATCATGTTCTCCTGTTCCCAATCCCAGCCCATTGCAAATGCACCCCATATCCGTGCTTTTCAGCTTGATTCGGCATCTCTATTTTCTGGCCTGAGCTGCCTTAAGCCCTTCAGAGTGGATGGTCTCCAGCAATTTGTTCCATTCTAGTAGTAGCCCCAGCTCTGACTACCTGCAGTTCGTGGCTGCAGCTGGTCACTGTCCTGTGAAACCATTTGATCTTGGGCTGCCAAGTGGCTATCTTCTCTGCTTGTTGGCATCTGCTGTTGTCTAAATAATCATGCAGTTGATCTAACTTAATGGCCCATTAAGTGAGTGAATTATCCTCAACCCTGGAAGCTTGTGCTCCATTCAACCCTTACATCTACCAGTGGGGAGCCTTTTGCTTTCTGCCCAGGCTGGATGAAGCAGGCTCCCCTTACTTTCCCACCCCCTGCCCACAGTACTGCAAAGCTGCTTTCCCTTTCCCTTTATTCTTCAAGGTTTTTTTAAAATCCTTAAATCGTAAGATAGGAACCTGCATTATCCCTTTTTCCTTGCTATAAATTTTCTGTGGAGCTATAGATGAACCGCCCAGAGTCCCCTTGTGGGAGATGGTGCGGTGATAGAAGTCGAAACATAAATAAATAAAATAAATAAACATTGGGATGAAAGAACAATAGTTCCCATGTTACTTTGTTTACGTAACGTCAGAGCAAGAATAATGGGGGAAAAAGAAAAGATCTGCTTTAGTGTCAAATGAAATATTGTGGGAAAGGGGTCCATGTGTGCAAACATCAGGGCCGCAACTGGGGGGAGGGGCAAGCAGGGCATATGCCCCGGGCGCCGCGCTGGGGTGTGTGTGCCAAAATGACAAAATAGTATTTGTATACTGTTTCCTGGCACGATCGCTGATAGGGTGCAGCATGCAACAGCGGGGGACCGCCCCCGCCGGCGGTGATTGGCTGCGGGGCAGCATGGAGACAGGCCGGCTGGCCCGCCCCCTGCCCCGAGGAGGCCGAGCGGCTCTCACGCGCACTCGCCATTGGCCGAGGCTGCAGCCAATCTGCATCCCCTGAGCACTGCCCTCAATCCCAACCTGCCTCTGCGCAGGCGCGCCCCGGCAGCCAAACCGAGCGCTTCTGCAGAGGCACCTCTTCCCGCCTGCCGCCCTTGATTCACCGGTGCTTGCCATGGAGGGAGGAAGGCGCAGGGTGGTCCCGCTGCTCCAAAGCTCCAGGGGGGGCGCCGCTGTTGCCAGGAGCAGCCCCCGAGCCACTGGGCTGTGCGGTGGGCCAGCAGGGGTACTCCCAGGAGGAAGGTGGCATTTCTCAGCCGCACTGGGGTTGCCCCTGGCACCTTCCCCTGCCCCATCCGTGCCAGCCGGCAGGAGCCCTGGCACCCCGGGGGATGGGGAGGGTCCTCTTCCTCCCCCACATCCCGCCGCGCTGCTGTTCCCCATGGGGAACGAGCAACTCGACCCTGCGGAGGGGCGCGGAATCCATGGGGGGGACGGAATCCATGTTTGCCCCGGGTGACACAGACCCTAGTTGCGGGCTTGGCAAACATCTGGGAAAGAAAAGGAAAAGCACAGAGACTAGTGAGTCTAGAACAGGGGTCGGCAAACTTTTTTATCCCAGGAGCCATTTTGACATTTATAAAATTTATAATATCACTCGAGGGCCAGGGGGCGGGGTTTGCGGGCAGGAGCCAATTGTGTGGAAGGGGGCGGGGTTTGCGGGCAGGAGCCAATTGTGTGGAAGGGGGCGGGGTTTGTGGGCGGGAGCCAATCACGTGGAAGGGGGCAGGGTTTGTGGGTGGGAGCCAATCGCGTGGAAGGGGGTGGGGTTTGCGGGTAGGAGCCAATTGCGCACACTTAGGGCCTGCTGCCACGCCTGCCCCCGCCACGCACACCATGCCCGCTGCCGCGCCTGCCCCGCCACGCACACCATGCCCGCTGCCGCGCCTGCCCCCGCCACACACACCATGCCCACTGTCGAGCCTGCCCCCGCCACGCACACCATGCCCGCTGCCGCGCCTGCCCCGCCACGCACACCATGCCCGCTGCCGCGCCTGCCCCGCCACACACACCATGCCCGCTGCCACGCTTGCCCCCGCCACGCCTGCTGCCGCACCTGCCCCCGCCACGCACACCATGCCCGCCGCCGCGCCTGCCCCCGCCACGCACACCATGCCCGCTGCCGCACCTGCCCCGCCACGCACACCATGCCCGCTGCCACGCTTGCCCCTGCCACGCCTGCTGCCGCACCTGCCCCCGCCACGCCTGCCTGGGGAAGAGCCACACTCAAGGGGCCAAAGAGCCACATGTGGCTCGCGAGCCGCGGTTTACCGACCCCTGGTCTAGAAGAAAAGGACAAGCACTGGTAGACCAGTTCACCTAAGGGCTTGCCTTCCCTGTACAGTTGGGAATGACAAGAAGTAGATGAATGACAAATAAGATCTTGCAGCGGCCCTACTCTGGACTGAGCACCAGCCCAGCCCTGTTGCCAACCCACTTCAATTAGGACTGCAATTGGATTAAGAAACAGCAGGAGCAGCAGGGGAGATAGTTAGCTTAGACTGCAATGTGGAATTGCCCTCAGTGCCCAAACAGGCCTAAATCCTGACTGAAATGAATCTAGGAAAAAACATTCGGTTCAAGAATAGTTAGATCTGATTTGCCACCACTCACTTGAGCACCATGCCGAGGAATGGGATGTTTGCCATATGTCTATAAGTATTCATATGAATTTCATGAATTTAATGTACAATTCCTGGACCCAACAACTAGGTAAAAGCAAGAAAGGGCAACAAACAGGGAACTAACTGGATTCTACTAAGCCCTATGTTCACCTCATCAAACCCTAAAATGGGAAGACAGCCAAACAGATCTGATCAGAGAGTGCCCTGGACACCCCACCATGTCATCACGGTGAGCTACCAAGGATTCTGTATGTATGTATGACTTCTGAAAAGTAATAAAAATAATATGTTATTGAATTGATCTCATTTTAAGATCAATTAAATAAAATATTATTTTTATTACTTTTCATATTACTGGACACCCCAGAGAATATTTTTTTAAAAAGGGTTGGCTGGCAACCTTATTATGTTGGAGGTGTAAAATGAGTAAGTGGTCAAGAGACTAGAGAGGTGCAGATCAGTAAATCTCAAGCCCATCTTATAGAATATGTAGTGCCATTCTTTTGTAGCTCTAGTGGATTTATACTGTATGGTCCTTTAGGCACACTTACTTAAACTCTTAAACATTAAGGCTGGAGCTTTGAATTTAGCCCAGAAAAGGACCACAGTTCGGTGCAATTGGTGAACTTCCATTATCATATGTTCATAAACTCTGGTCCTAGCTAGCAGGCTAGGGGCTATTATGACTGCTAAAATTACAGTTTCAGAACCTCTTCAGAGGCAACCTTATGCCCATCCATCCTAGAGGCTATTGGAGCATGGATCCATAAGCTCTGGTAATGATCCAACCAGTAAAGTAGCTTAATACACCTAAAGGTTCTTTGTAGTTACAGAAGAGAATATGCCATGCAAAGGGGGATGAACCCCACTCAACCAGGCCAATAAATCACTCATTATTAATAAGTCCATCTTTGAGTGACTTCTCCATTTATTAGTCCTCCTCTAGTCCGTTACTCTGCATAGATGCCAATTTAACATTTTCTCTGTCTCACTTGAATTACATAACAGGAAAAATACAACTGAATGTCATCTTTATACTGATGCCACTTCAGTCCTCCAAACTGAATGATTTTACTCAATGTTTCTGTGTCATTGAGCAAAAAGCCTAGAGGACAAAATGGAATCCTATGGGAACCAATAGTATAAATGCCCAGGAGATGAGCAATGGTTCTCTGTCCCAGTTGCTGGAACCCATCCTTCAATAGAGGTGTCTCCTGTTCCAAAGCCAAACAACATGGACCTGGAGAAATCAAAGGGTCATATTCCCTCAGGCTCCTGCTGGCAATTTAAAGATGTCAAGAGAGTGATTGTGAAATAAAAGTCTTTTCTGCTGTTGATCTCAGTGTATTTAGTCAAGACATAATAACTCCAAGGGTGCTGTTTTCTCAGTTTCTGACATGTTATTATCACAGGCAAATTAGTGTCTGAAACGAAAGGCATGCCAGATTCATAGCTCTCCCCCAACCCACCCAAGTCCTCCAATTACCAACCTTCTATTTTCAGATCTCTGATGGAGAGACTGCCCCCCTTTGGCCAACTTAAAAGAATTCCTGCTGGTGAGAGGGGTGGAAAAAAGGAACAGAACGTTCCCCCCAGGCCCTGCATTCTCTAAACTGCATTTGTACAGATGCCTCCATTTCTAATCACAAACCCATCTTTGAAGATCATTCAGTGGCCTGTTAGAACCAGTGAATTGAGCAGAGCTTAATGTTGTATAAACTCGTGGGCAGAAAAAGGAATATTGTTTAAAAAACACAGCCTGTGAGCACGTTAGAGAGATTCAGGTTCTTATTCTTACACTTTTAGCCCACCCAAGCATAAAGAAACACACGCTTAGACAGGTACAAAAAGTAAGTACAAAAGAGTTCTTACATTTATTTTGTCCAGGTACAGCCATTTCAGTAGAAAATTGGTTTCAGTTCTTTCTGTTCCCTAAACTGTATACATCTGGCCCTGTTTGCTGCCAGAGGCTGCACGGAGAAAGGGGGAAAATCCTCTGGAATTGAGGCCTAGCACATGGCCTCTCCATGGAGGAGCTAAGGCACATGCGTCCTACCCCATCGGTGGAAGAATCAGAGAGAGAGAGGAAGTGGGAGGGGCAACAAGCAACTTACTCTAGCACAGAGTTTGCCTCCTAGAGCAATCACCCATATGCTAATGAGGCATGCTTGATTTGCTGAATTCCAACATTCCTTCTCAAATCAGTCATGCATCATGCCTACACAAGATTTAACTCACTACGTAGGCCTTGGTAGACACCCCTTGCAAGTGGCTTTGTAAGGATGTCTGCAATCATGCTATCTGAGGGACAATACTCCAAGTGTAGTAGTCCTGTCTCCTGTGCCTCTCTAATTATGTGGTAGCGAACATCCATGTGTTTGGTCCACCCTCCCACCTTTTGTGACAGAGAGAGTCTTATACAACTTTGGTTGTCCTCAAAGACTCTTATTGGAGCAGGAACACTCACCCCCAGTTCCTCAAGTAAATACTTGAGCCATTGCACCTCTGTGCATGTCTCAGCTGCTGAGACATACTCCACTTCAGTGGATGAGTGTGCCAATATAGTCTGCTTGAGACTAGCCCAGCTCACAGCCCCTCCCCCAAAGAAAAACACATTCCCACTAGTGGATTTGCAATCAGTTACATCCTCTGCCCGATCTGCATCGGTGTACCCCACTAGTTCAGGAGAATCAGTTGCTGGCAGCTTAAGCTTCAGGTCTGCAGTCCCCTTCAGGTATCTTGCCACCCGCTTAATGCCTGTCCAGTCCCTTTGGGTGGGTGCGCTGGTCTTTCTGCAGAGGATCCCCACTGCAGTTGAAATATCTGGCCTCGTTGTGGTTGACAGATATAACAGCTTTCCAATGGCCTCTCTGTAGCCATTGTTCTGAGGCAACAGTTCACTAGTATCCTTGACTTTGTGAAAGTGTTTCCATTGGAGTTGGAACTGTGTTTGCATTTTCCAGTCCCAGGCTCTCCAATAATTCTAAAATCTTTTGCCTCTGACTGAGGAGAAAACTTACATCCTCATCTCTGTCAATTTGTATTCCCAAGTAGTAGCTTGCCTTTCCAAGACGTTTCACCTCTACTTCCATGTTCAAAATTGGAGACAATTTCATCAATGTCCCTCTGATCCTCATAACAGAGAATCAAATCATCCACAAATATCAGAATGAACACATCTCTGCCATTCTTGTGTCGTGTGTAGAGGCAGGGATCAGCTTTGCCCTGAGTGAAACCTTCCTTTATTAGCATCTGGTTTAGTTTCACATTCCAGTCCCTTGCTGCTTGTTTAAGCCCATAGATACCCTTCTGAAGCCTGCACACTAAATGCCGGTTCTTTGGATCAATGAAGCCTTCAGGTTGTTGCATTTACAACTCCTCCTGAATTTCTCCATGCAAGAACACTGTTTTAATGTCTATATGTTTCACTTGCATGTTTCTGCTTGCAGCTAGACTTAGAAGAAGTTGAATGGTTGTTTGGGTCCCAACTGGCACAAAAGTCTAGTCATAATCTTCCCCATACTTTTGTGAATAGCCCTTGGCTACCAATCTAGCTTTGTATCTTTGGACCTCTCCCTTCTCATTCTGTTTGGCCTTAAAGACCCATTTGCAACCAATGGCCTTTTTGCCAACAGGCAACTTTGTGAGTGTCCAAGTGTGTTGTGTTGCAGAGCCTCAAACTCTTCTTGAGCTGCTTTCCTCCACTTACTTGCTTCAGCTGGTGGCAGCTGTTGCACTTCCTTTCATGATGCAGGCTCTTTCGGCAACACCACTCCTGCGAGGTAGGACAGTTGCTTGGCTGGAACTCCCTTCTTGGGTCGCGATGAGCGCCTCAGGTCTGGAACAGGACTCAGGTCTGGATGATACTGCACCTTCTGTTCCTCCTGGTTCCTCATCATCTGACTTGGGCAGAGTTTCCATCTCAAAGTCCTCTCTCTGGGCTTGCCTGCTTGCTGCATCTAGAAACACTGGGTAAGGTACCTTGAACAAATCTTCACCTCCCCCTTCTGCAGTGCTATTGGCTAGAGGAATTTGATTTTACTCTGTTTTATCAAAATGCACCACTCTGCAAGTGTGGATTGAGCCAGTCTTAGGATCTAAAACTCTATATCCTTTGCTACCCGGTGAGTACCCCAGTAAGATTCCTTCCTTTGCTCTGGAATCTAATTTTGTTCTTTTCTCTTTTGGGATGTGGATGTAGGCTTTTCATCCAAACACCCTCAAGTGTTTAACACTTGGTTGTCTACCATGCCACAGTTCAAATGGTGCTTTGTCTGTTGCTTTTGTTGGTAGTCTATTTTGTAGGTAGGTAGTTGTCATTACTGCTTCCCGCCAATACTTCCTGGGTAAGTGAGCCTTCATGAGCATGCACCTGACCATGTCCATGATAGATCTGTTCTTTCTCTCTGCCACACCATTCTGTTCAGGCGTGTAAACTATGGTTTGCTCGTGTCTTATGCTCTGCTCTTTGAGATATGTCTGCATTTTGTTGCTTGTGAATTTGCCCCCATTATCTGACCTTAGAGTTTGGGGTTTCCTTCCAAATTTGTTCTCCATCCTTGCCACATACTGCTGTAGCTTGTCCATGGTCTCCGACTTCTCCTTTAGCCGATAAGACACGTAGTACCTAGAGAAATCATCTATCATAGTTAGTAAATATCTGTTACCCCCAACAGATTCTTGAATTGGCCCACACAGATCAGTGTGAATTAGCTCCAGGGGCTGTCTGGAGCACCTGGTGCTTTGTTTTGGTATTGCTGGCCTTGTGGCCTTCCCCTGTTTGCACTTTGCATCAGTCTTACCACAGTCTTTGATTTCCAAATTGCTGGCCAATCCATCTTTCTTCATTTGAAGAATTGCATTCAAATCTCTATGTCCAAATCGTCTGTGCCAGAGGGTGGCACTGTCGTCCTCCTTTCCTCGGTGACTGGCCATGCATGCCATGTCTGGCCTCTCACAATTGAGAAAAATTAAACCTTGATCTAGGTATCCTGTTAGAAAGACACCTCTTTGATCCATTATTAGACATTTGTCACCTTTAAATTGAATTGTATGGCCCTTCTTCATCAGTGCAGATGCACTTATCAAATTCAAACTCAAAGCTGGAACATATAAAATGTTAGTAGCAATTAATTCCTTCTGGGTGGTCCCATTTCCACACCTTAGGAGAGCACAGCCCTCTCCTTCCACAGGGATTGTGGTTCCATCTGCTAAGCCAATTCCTTCCTTTGAACTTGGGTTCAAATCAATGAAGAAAGAAGGATCATTCATCATGTGCACAGTACAGCCGCTGTCTATTATGAAAGATGAGCAGTTTTTATTTATGGCTGAAAATGCAAGAAGACTCGCATCTGGAGCCCTCTCTTTGTTGGTTTTCTGATCTGCCTTCCTGGCCCAGCAATTTTTCTTCAACACATTTCTGGACCAGTTAGCTTTGCAGCAGATTCCTTTAGTAAGTGTTTTCACAGACTTGCAAAGACTCCAGCCTCTCAGGAGTCTTGTGCATCACTACCTCAGTTTCCCCTACATGGAAGAGGCTTTGCCCAGGCCCCAGAGAGGTGGTAGTGGGAACGCAAACTAATTGCAGGCCCTTGCAACTTCTTTCTTTCAGCATGCATGCGCGCGCACGCGCACACACACACACACACACAGAGTGGTCGATAGTGTTGAATAAAGCAGTGATGATCTGACTTTGCCAGGCACAGAAAAAGGCTCACCAAAAATAACAAGAGAAAAGGGAATAAAAGCCACCATTGGGGCTCTAACTAAAAGCCTGCGTGAGCTATAGATTGTGAATAAAAAATAAACCAACACAACCAAACAGAATCTCAGAACTCTGCTGAGCTGCTTCTGGCACACTCCTGAACTGAATTCTGGGAGGAAAGATGTATGTTCAGGCTCTTTCTATTTCCTGCTCGGTTCTGAAAACAAGTTAGCTAATCCTCAGGAGGCTGCCTTGGCAGTCTTCCTTGATACAATAGCTCATCATTCACAAGTGCAAAAGCAAAGACGCTCAGAAAAATAAGTGTCACACAGTGTCCCAGATCTGTCTAATTAGGAGATTGAATCTAGGTACCAACAGCAGAGGCTGAACAGCATTCCTTCATGTGCCTTCAACAAACAAACAGAACCCTTGGAGGCCTGAGCAAAGGCCACTGCTTCCCAGGCTAGTCCAGGCAACCATCTCAGATGTTGAGATACTATGTTCTGGATAGTAGAAGCTCTGAGATCTCAGAAGAAAAAGGAAAATCTGGTCTCCTTCCAGTTGAGCTGACCTCCTGATTACTTCATTGATATCACCATGTTGTTGGCAACCACAGGGAAATGGTTTGCAGCTGCCTTCCTCTAGAACTTTTTGTCACTTTCTCAGGCTAGCCTATACCTCTGGTATTTCCCAGTGGCTTCCCATCCAAATATTAACCAGGTGTGACCCTGCTTAGCTGTTCAAGAGCAACCAAAGCCAGCTAGGTCAAAAGACTGAGTTCAAGTTTGAACTCATTCTGAATATGATCAGTGTTTTTTCCTCCTCCTCCTCCTCCTCCTCCTCCTCCTCCTCCTCCTCCTCCTCCTGCTGCTGCTGCTGCTGCTGCTGCTGCTGTATTTATTATAACAATTGTATGTTTATTTATTAAAATAATATATCTTGCTCTTTTACACTGATATAAACCTCTGATTTTTTTTTTTAAATTGAAAATACATAGAGAACTACGTGTCAGGGAGATAACGGGCGGAGAAGGAGGGGGCTCCCTCCAGGAAGGGAAACGCATGTGTAGTACTGAATCTCTATGTTTCCCTCCCAAGAGGTTGAAGAAAGCCCCGCCCTGAGTTTGTGGACTTATTCTTTGGGCATCGCCACTTCATGTTAGTTTAGATGGACTCTGTTAGGGTAGTAGGATAATAAATCACTAGAGCTTGATTCCAGCCTCAGCGTGTTATTTCTACGCCCAAAGTCAGGACACTACAGCAAACAAGTAAATAAAATTGACTTAGGTTGTGAGACCACTACTGCATAATTAGAGGGGACGCCCAGAGTCCCCTTTGGAATGGGGGGAGATGGGCGGTGATATAAGTTAGAAATATATATATATATATATATATATATATATATATATATATATTTAGTTGAAAATATTTAAGCATAAGGAGACCCAGTTTGGTGTAGTGGTTAAGGCATCAGTGAGAAAACGGAAGACCATGAGTTCTAGTTCCACCTTAGGCACAAAGCCAGCTGGGTGACTTTAGGGCCAGTCACTAGGAAGAAGGCAGTAGCAAACCACTTCCAAATATGCTGCTGGAAAAACCACAGGGACTAGTCCAGACAGTTGCCAGGAGTCAACACTGACTTGAAGGCACACACACACACATTTAAGCATAAAATCCCATGTCTCTCATTATCCACTGATTAAACAAATATGCTGCAAAGGTATGGAACCTGTGGCTTTCCAGATGTTGAGTTACAATTCCAAGATTACCAATCAATACACCCAGTGGTTAGGGATGCTGGAGTTGTAGTTTAACAATATATGAAGGATGAGAGATTTCTGAAATATCAGGGTTCCAACATGTGAACTGAAGTCCTCTTAGCTTCATTTTTCAGGACCAAAGGGAAGATGGTTTTGTATAATATTGCTATTTACAAATAGATATGTATAGATACAAATTTAGAATGTCTGTAAATATCAGTATAAATACATTCAGAAATCATCATCATCCTGCTACAAGGAGGCTGTTCCACTGGGTAGGAATTTCCATGGAAAAATTCTGCACCCTCTCCTCTCACCTCCCATATGCTGATTTTACTTGGTGGTCATAGTCTAGAACAAGGCTTTCCAAAGTTTTTCCTGCGGCGACACACCAACCGGCGTTGGTGTGTCGCCGCGGGAAAACCCGGAAGTGCGGCAGCGCGCAAAAACCCGGAAGCAAGCGCTACTGCTGCTTTCGGGTTTTGCGCGCTGCAGTTGGTGTGTTGCCGCGGGAAAACCCGGAAGCGCTGATGATGATCAGCGCTTCCGGGTTGTGTGGCGACACACCAGACTGTGTGTGGCGACACACTTTTGTGTCGCGACACACAGTTTGGAAAGCTCTGGTCTAGAAAATATCTATTAACAAGAAAAACCTTCAGTACATCGCACCATTGTGGAAAGATCCCGTGCTGCTTGGTCCGCAGTCTAGATGCCAGTTGTTGAAGTACTTCCCCTACTTCTTCATCTTCAAGTTCACATCAACCTGGATAATTCTTCAAACAGAAAACGCTTTCAAACAGAGGAATGTTCTCTGTAAAGCAGGGGAAATTATCACCCAACTCACTGAACTTGGCCCCTCGCTTCCTTTTTCAACAGGCACATGGGATCATGTATAAATATAAACCCATAGCACATCAAGGTATGTCAACCCAGTTTTAGTGCTGCAAACAGCCTTTTGCCAAATTTCATAGAGCCCTTGATCTAAATTCAAAAGCTCACTGCAAGCAAGTACTTCAGCGATCAGACAAAAGCAATCTGTCTTTTCCTTGGCTGTCTGCTATGTGAGGAGGAAGAGAGGCAATCAGAAAGAGGCATGGGCATGAAGGAAGAGAGAAAGGAATGAGGCTGCCACAATAAAGGCAGTGCTAGAAACTCAGATAATTGTCCCCTTCCTGCACCCACACTTTTATGCCTGGTTCTCATTGCTTTAATCTGGCCAACTACAAGTATGCAACATGCTCTCCAAACACGTGATTCCTACAAGAATGTGGCCTTTGCACAGCGAAGTTGTCAACTCGGTCACACTTATTTTCATCAGGCCTAGCTTGTGCAACTCTCTTGCATCCTCTTTTTCTTAGAGAGAATAACTCTCAAAACTGGGCATTCACATATATAGGGAGCACCAGCATTACAGGTTACACGAGCTGTGTGAGCTGCAGATAGATCCTTCGATGTCTCACAGTTTGGCTGAAAAGTCCTGTGAAGCAATGCAAAAATGTTATATTAATGTTCTTTTTAATCATTTCAGGCATAACACAATCAGCACCTGGAGCCTTGTTGACCTTAAGAGATTCGATCAATTGGGATGCCTCTTGGACCGCAACTGGTGGCCAATTATGAGCTTGCTCCAGATCGATCTGACTCTCATTCTTAGTGCTGACTGGGTCTACATATAACCCTCTAAAATATTCCTCCCAAGCTTGAGTTGGTACCTGATTAAGTGGGGGGGGGGGTGTCAGCGATTTCCCCAACCCTCTGGTAATATACCAGAAAAGGGATGAGTCTCTCATCCTGACTGATTGGATAAGTTTCTGCCAGGACTCCTTCAGTGCTGATTCTTTTAAGAGGGACTTATACTGATTTTTTAAGTTCTTTAAGATATATATTTGGTCCTCCGAAGGGAGGTTTTTACTATTTCTATATGCCCTGTTGCATCCCATTTTTATCTGTGTGCACTCCTGATCAAACCAATTTTTATTTTTTATACCCCCGTTTCTGAGGCGT
Organism: Charina bottae; assembly: GCA_023362775.1. Taxonomy (NCBI): domain Eukaryota; kingdom Metazoa; phylum Chordata; class Lepidosauria; order Squamata; family Charinaidae; genus Charina; species Charina bottae. Next base: position 32,339,261 of record JALMGJ010000001.1, read on the forward strand.
TGTGTTCCTTTGTTAAGAACTGATTTGAGGTTAGCAATTAACATTTCATACCATTCTAAATATGGTCTTTGGGATTTATTGTCTAACAGGTGTGAGCGAATTTCTATAGTTTCTGGGGCTACCATCCAATTAGCAACTGCCATTGCATTATTGTCATTCCATTTAATTTAATTCGCACCTCAGTATTATCCTTGAATGCTATATTATTATGTGATATATTTTATTAGTTGGTAGTATATTATGGTATTTCTTTGTTTTACTTTGTTTTTCTCCTTTTAAATTTTGCTGGTCATTGACCGAATAAATATTATTGATTGATTGGTTATATTAATGTTTGATCTTTGAGGCTCCACTTAATACTGCAGTCATCAACAGCTGAACGTGCATCTCTGATTCAGCCCTTGTGTCAGGATAATGAGAGGCCCCATTGACTGTTGATGGGCATTTTTCATCAAGGAACTTCAAAGATTCCAGTTCTGACATATGAGGAAGCAAAGCAATAAAACAAAAGTTCCCAAACCTCACTTTTGAAAGAAAAACCAAATGCCCAAATGATTAAACCAGCCTTCTGAATCAGAATAACTTTACATCATTTGTCAATATTTTGACATATGACTTGCAGATCATTTCGAAAAATCATCTCCAATCCTGAATGGGAATCAATCAATTTTAATGGAGTATACGTAGCTCAGGTTTCTTTTTCTTGCACTTGCCTGAAATAGAGCACTGGGAAGATTAGATGTTACTTGACTGAAAGGTATCGTCTTTCTCTTTGCCTCTTTCCAATGGAAGGTAACCAGCAATAGGGGCTCAGATATCAACTCAGTTACATTAATCATGGAAGAAACCCAGATTGGGAGATATATTGCTGTGGATCAGGTTGAACTTCTCAGTTTTCACTGTGTATACATTTGCATTTTAATACTGATGTATTTCCTTTACCATTACAAAAGTGGCTAACAATTATATAATCAAATACATAAAAATAACATATAAAATACACGGTTCAAAATTAAGGATCGATTTAAAACAATGCAATTAGATAACCAGATAACATAGTCATCAGATTGCAAAGTAAAATTAAAGCTATGTATAATCATGATAATTGTGGAAATTGGAGTAATTAGCCATCTTCTCTGCAATGCAATCTGTAGGGTCTTTTGATGTGAACATTTTTGAGCTACTGACTCTATAAAGCAACTTGTACCCCATTACAATGATTCAAGAGCACTCTTTAGTGAAGTATTCTTTGTGTCTGATCAAAACTGCTCTTACAGGATTAGAAGAGATCTTAGCATAAATGATTTTATTTTAAAAGGAGGGTAAAATAAAGTAAATAAGCCATTTCTTTCTCTAGAACAGGGTTTCTCAATCAGGGTTCCGTGGAACCCTAGGGTTCTGCGAGAGGTCACCAGGGGTTCCCTGGGAGATCACGATTTATTTAAAATATTATTTTAAATTTGGGCAACTTCACATTAAAGAGATAAGTTTCATTCTTTATTTTCAGTTTAAGAACACTGTTAATGCATATATACAGGCCTACACAGGAAACGAATATAATAATTTTGTAACTTCTACCTATATTTGAGCCTGAATGTGCAGGGGTTCCCCGAGGCCTGAAAAATATTTCAAGGGTTCCTCCAGTGCCAAAAAGCTGAGAAAGGCTGCTCTAGAGAAGTCCCGGGAATTAGCTAAAACATCAGCATAAATAAATAGGTAATAGGTGAAAGGGAATGCCCTCTTTAAAAGTTTACATTAACAGGAGAATATATAAAAGATATCTAGATGCTAAGCAGTTTTTATGATAACATAGTCTGATTAATGAGGAAGCTAGTGGATATTTCCCTAGGGTGGTTGACAGAGTGAATTATAAGTAGGAAAGGAGGAGAGACAGGTACTAAGTCTTAGTTTAATAACAACAAAGTAGTAACATTCAGTTTTGAAAGATCTCATTTCAGATACTGCATTACACATTTCTTAGCCCCTTTGGAAGTTGGTGTACTGGCTAAGTGGGAACTGAAGCTTAAAAAGTAGTTCTGAATCCAGTATGCTGTTATTATAGTGAATCTGAGATGTTACCCTGGGAAGCATTTTAGATATTTCCTGTTTTCTTTGAGATGGAGACCAAGCTGCATTCATATTTTAAACATAGTAAGCAATCTTAAGAAGGTGGTAGGCCAATTTTCTTTCCAGTCTTTAAACCATATGATTACAAGATCCTTTATGCCACGGGTCCTCAACCTGTGGGCCATGGCCCACTAGTGGGCTGCGGCCTGTTAGGAAGTGGGCCGCGGGGCTCCCACCTGCAAACCCCGTCCCCCAGTGTGCACGATTACCCTGCCCCTGGTGCACGCGATTGGCTCCCGCCTGCAAACCCCGCCCCTGGTGTGTGCGATTGGCTCCTGCCTGCAAACCCCGTCCGCCCCCCGGTCTGTGGAAAAAATTTCTTCCACGACCAGTCCCTGGTGCCAAAAAGGTTGGGGACTGCTGCTTTATGCTTTTCTACCTCCTGTGCAAAAAAAGTTAAATGTCAGTCACACAATAAGAAAAAGGAAACAAGGCTCATTCTAGAGACCAGTGTTTCCCAACCTTGGCAACTTGAAGATGTGTGGACTTCAATTCCCAGAATTCTTTCTGGTTTAGCAGAGCCGCTTCAGACGCTCCCAAGGGGTAGGATCCAGTGGTATTGCCTGATGTTTTGCAGCAGTTCTATGGGCCATATGTGGCCCATTGAGTTTGATTTGTTCGAAAGCATTTCCTATTAATAGATAATAGAACAAAAGCTATTGGCTGCTTTTGTCTCAGATAATCCCAATCTGGTGTGCATGTAAATATTTGTTGAGAACTAGAAATTAGCTTTTATGTGCACATTCAGTGTTGCCGAGGTGACTTCAGCAGACTCAGAGCTCATCAGTTTCAGACCTGCAAGATTCGATTAATGTAACCTTATAATAAAGACAGAGTTAGTACTCATGGTTGTGCTTCTTGTCCGGACTACCTCAAAGGACTAACATCAATCATGCAAGTCTGAAAGTACTTACTTTTACTCTCCCAAAAACCAGGGAAGGTCCCTTCTGAGATGCTTTCTCCACCCCTCCTCCTTCAGATTCAAATTTCCTTTATCAGACGGTTGTCTAGGCTGTGGCTCTTCTTCCTGTCTCCTAAGGTCATTCCCATATACCATTACACTTTATTGGAGATATCTTTGTTCAGCCTTGGATTCTGAGTGTTGTTGAACTTTTCCTCCTGTAACAAATTGAGAATAAATTCCAGAAAAATGTCTTGTCCAATTCTACAGTCAAGTGACAGGATAAATCATCACTTTTCTTTTTGCTATTAGTTGTGATGAGTGACTGATGAATAAAATTGTGCTCAGTTTCTTCTCTGTGCATTACATATAACTCAAGATAATGCAGAAGAAGACATACAAGTTTCTTAAATCCCAAAGACCATACTAAAGCTGATGGCATCTTTGAAACTGTGTTGGAATTCCCTGAAAGGTTGGAGTGTATACCTTGAGTTATGATGGATGGTAAGCTCCTTACAGCAGGGGTTCCTCAACCTCAGCCATTTTAAGATATGTGGACTTCAACTCCCAGAATACTCCAGCCAGCAATGCTGGCTGGAGTATTCTGGGAGGTGAAGTCCACACATCTTAAATTGGCTGAGGTTGAGGAACCCTGCCTTACAGGATTTCATGTGTCAGTCTGAGCATTTTCTCTTTTGGACATGCATCCTTCTTTCTTTAGTGTTATTGTTCTTCTTACAGTTTTTAATGTTGCATGCCTCCCGGAGCTGTTGCGGAGTTGGGCAGCCTTCTAAATCTGACAAATAAATGAATAAATGATGATGCCAGACTCAGGAATAGGATTGTTGACAATCTCCCCAAATATCTCATTCATTTCGAGAGTCATTCACTGTCAAGCACTGGCTTCGAAAACTCTGCCTAGCAATTCATGAAAAGAATCCAGTCTTGCCATCAGGGTACTTAATTACATAAAAAATAGTAGGATAAACTTCAGGACATTTGCCTTATGTTGTAAAGTTTTAAGAACCAATCGCAAAGTTCTTCTGTTCCACACTGAGTTTTGATGGAGTGTTTGATTGGTTTTAGGGGCTAAGGGAGGAGTCTCCATGTTTTTGGAATGTCGTATTAAAGACCAACTGCCTGAAGCTTTAAAAAAATTACAGCTTTCAGCTAACATTGGCATATCTGACATTTATGTCTGAAGTCATGAACACTCTGAATCTGAAGTGTCAAAAGAAATATCATTGCTCATTATATTATAATTCAAGTACTTATAGGCAAACTCCAGCTCTGGATACAGTGAATTAATGTTAAAAATGTCTTACCATTTTCTCAACTTGATGGCACTTTCACGAATAGATTCTTGAAAATGATTTCAAGGGGGGAAAGATCAAATTTTATCTAATCTGTCTGCAGAATGAACTGAGGCCATATTTCCCAAACCCTGTAGATGAAAATCCATCTGGAGGCTTGTGAGGAACGCTTTTACCACCAATGTTCAGCCTTTACTTGAGGATTTTCCAGAAAAAAATTCTGGAATTCAATTTTTATTCATATGCTGAAAATAACTTTTACTCATCTGCTGCAACTAAGTATATCACTTTGGAGAATATCTGTTTGCTTCCAAACACGTAAGCAGGTCAGATGTCATTATCCCATTTTTATCAAGGTACCTTTTGGAAACTAAACTTTCAGCTATAAAACCAAGCAACCTGGCAAGCTTGGCACTGAGTGGGGTACTCTATGTTCTCCAACACCCAGAATTCAAAGCCTTGTCACAAGCAGGCAGCCTGGATGCCCATATTTATAACAATTAAAGCAAATAATAAAAAAAATACAGATAAAAATATTTTTTTCTACATTTACATTGGTTATTAGTGGTACTATTACATTCATTTTGAAATCTGTTTCATATCTTCAAGCCATGATGTGATAGCTGAAATTATCACATGTTACATGAACTGTCCCATTATATATATTATATATATATCACATGTTACATGAACTGTCCCATTATATATATTATATATATATCACGTTACATGAACTGTCAATTATCACATGTTACATGAACTGTCCCATTATATATACTGTATATATATACACACACATACCGTATGTACAGTATGTATATATGTATGTATGTGTGTGTATATACTATATACTATATACTATATACTATATACTATATACTATATACTATATACTATATACTATATACTATATACTATATACTATATACTATATACTATATACTATATACTAAATTATATATAGTAAAAAAAAATAATGCTGTCTCTTATCTGACCGTTCCCTTGGCAGCGTCTCTTTGCCTAGTCTCCCAAGGTCTTTCCCACATTTCATTACACACACACTTTTGTGTTCAGGTACTGTGGTATCTCTGTTTGCAGCATGCTGGTCTCCAAAGCAGCAGATCAGGATCAGAGCAACCTGGCAGCCTTGAATATGGAACACAGGAGATTTTTGCCATCTACCTGGCTTAGAGTAAATGAAGCTCTATTCTGGATTACTCTGATTCAGAATTTGGGCTTTAGCCAAGTCTGGTGCACAACCTTACTAATACTTCTAGTTGGAAGGATATTGAGGTTGATTGTCAAGACTGGATTTAAATGAAAAACCCGGAGGAATTCACAAAAGTTTAGATAGTCTGTTATCCAGTGGGCATCCCCCAAATTGAAAAGAAGCTAAAGGGAGAATGCAGGCCAAACAACAGCTCAGCAGCTAATAGAAAACTATATTTAGGAAGAGCTAATATTACCTTGGCTGGGAGAAGGAAACTGGAAAAAAAAGTAGTATTAAAAGGATTGTAGTAATCATCTGGAGGGAATACAGGTGGTTATAAATTGAAAAAAAATGTTTTTAGAATTTTTTCAGTCTTCAAAACTGCTAAAGTTTGAATGTCCTTAAATCCCTTCAAAGGTTTGTAGTTTATTTATTAGCTTAGAAAATAAATCAGAGCTGTAATTTTTAGCACCTTGTCCCAGGATTTTATCTTTCTCTCTCTCTCCCAGAAACAGCTCTTCTGGAAGTCTGGCGTGCTTACAGCATAAAGCAGAGCTTTCCAAACTGTGTGTCGCGACACAAAAGTGCGTTGCCACACACAGCGTGGTGTGTCGCCACACCACCTGGAAGCGGCGGCGCACGCGAGCCGCCGCACGCCCCCCGCACCGCCGCCGTGCACGTGTGCGCAACCGCACGCCCCCCCGCGCCGCTGCGCACGCGAGCGCCGCACGCCCTCTTGTGTCGCTGCCGCACGCGCGCCTCCCCACGCCACCACCGTGCGCACGCGCGCCGCCGCCGCACCGCCGCTGGCGACATGCCAGCGGCGGCACTTTGGAAAGCCCTGGCATAAAGGATTATGGCTTTCTATAAGCTATTTCCACTTCAGCACTAACTCTTTTAACAATACATCTGTGGTTTATTCCTCATTTATATTGCAACAATTACCTAGGCCCTTTAGCTAAAAGAAGGCTCCACTGAACCATTAATTATATTTAATGTACAACTTAAAGCCCTGGCCTTGTTAACTTACTTACTGAGGAGGTAACATTTTTCTTTTGTTTACAAACCTAAAACTGGCAGACACACCTACAATTTGAATTGGGTATCATTGTACTAATGTGGATTGGCTTGCATTAACGGTACCACACTATGGTGAAAAAGGACAGAATACTATGTGCCCTTATTGTATTAATTTGATATGGATAAATGCAATTCCAAACCCCAGTGACAGGGCATCCTGGAGGATGGGTCAAAACAGTCGAGGTGGTGGTCTCCACTGTGACTTTTTTGACCCCTCCCTGGGGATGCAGTCGATGACAAAGTTTAAAAGTTAATATACAGTAGATCCTTTTTCAGTTTTGTCTTAGCATATTGTCTGAATGTGGAAGGACAGGCTTGCAGCAGAGTGCAGGCACCTGTGTTCGTCTTCCTCCCCCTCTACTTCAAACATTCCTCAGCGTAAGGACAGCAATGAGTTTGTTAAAAAGGGCTTTGTTAAGAACAGCTGGGGGGAGGAGAGAGGAGAGGGCGAGGAGGAGGCGGCGGCGGTGAGGGAGAGAACAGAATGTGCGAAAAGAGCTGGTGTATTGTTGGAGTTTGCAGCTGGCAGCCAGAGGAGAGACAAGCAGCAACCAAGGGAAGTTTGTTTTTCCAAAGAGACGTGGAAGGTCTGAAAAAACAGATAAGCAAAAGCCAATGTCTGAAGAGGGGCAAGTGAGAAAGCTGTCCTCTTAAAGGAACGTTGTGCCAGTTGGAGTAGCAGAGGTTTGTTGTTGTAAAACAAAAAAAATACAATAATATTGTTGTTGTTGTTCAGTCGTCGTGACCTCATGGACCATAGCACGCCAGGCCTTCCTGTCCTCCACTGTCTCCCGGAGTTTACTCAAATTCATGTTCATTACATCGGTGATGCTATCTAACCATCTCATCCTTTGCCGTCCCCTTCTCCTTTTGCCTTCAGTCTTTCCCAGCATCAGGGTCTTTTCCAGTGAGTCCTCTCTTCGCATTAGGTGGCCAAAATATTTGAGCTTCAGCTTCAGTATCTGTCCTTCCAATGAGCAGTCAGGGTTGATTTCCTTTAGGATTGACTGATTTGACCTCCTTGCAGTCCAAGGGACTCTTAAGAGTCTTCTCCAGCACCACAGTTTGAAAGCATCAATTCTTCGGCGCTCAGCCTTCCTTATGGTCCAACTCTCACAGCCATACATTACTACTGGGAAAACCATAGCTTTGATTATATGGACCTTTGTTGGCAAGGTGATGTCTCCACTTCTTAATATGCTGTCTAGGTTTGCCATAGCTTTCCTCCCAAGGAGCAAGCATCTTTTAATTTCATGGCTGCAGTCACCGTCTGCGGTGATCTTGGAGCCCAAGAAAATAAAATCTGTCACTGCTTCCATTTCTTCCCCTTCTATATGCTAGGAAGTGATGGGGCCAGATGCCATGATCTTAGTTTTTTTTAATGTTGAGTTTCAAGCCAGCTTTTGCACTCTCTAATAGTGTTAGTTATAGTTATACAGGAATAGTGATAGCATAGTTAGTCTCTTACATGTATTAGATAAGAATAGGTACAGTTAAATAGTCTTAGTTGGTTAGGAATATAGGTTAGTTTAGTACAGAGCTTTCCAAACTGTGTGTCGCGACACAAAAGTGTGTTGCCACACACAGCGTGGTGTGTCGCCACACCACCCGGAAGCGGCAGCGCGCGCGTGCACGGCAGCAGCAGCAGCGGCGCATGATCAGTGGTTCCGTGTTTTAGCGGAGGCAGCTGCTACCGCCGCCGCCATGCACGCACACGCTGCCACACGCCCCCCCGCGCCTCCGCCGTGCACACGCACGCCGCCGCACACCCCCCACGCCTCCGCCGTGCACGCGTGTGCCACCGCACACACCCCCGCGCCTCCGCCGTGCACGCGCGCACCGCCGCACGCCCCCGCGCCTCCGCCGTGCACGCGCGCACCGCCGCACGCCCCCGCGCCTCCGCCGTGCACGCGCGCGCGCCGCCACCGCACTGCCGCCGCTGCCGCCGCCGGTGTGTCGCCAGCAGTGGCACTTTGGAAAGCCCTGGTTTAGTAGGAACCAGAATTGTATTAGACACATAGGTAACAAGAGCACTTTTCTACTGTGAATAGTTGTTTAGAAGTAAAATAATCCCCCAACATATAAAGGGGAGACCAAAGTTTTTTGTGTGCAGTGTTTCATTGGGGAACTTCTTGGTTGAGTCAATCCTGGATACAAAAGAACCCATGACACTGAGCCCAGCCATTTGTGATTTATTCTGCAAACCCTGGCTTAGTTTGATATAGGAACCCACCCAATTAAGTGTACAAGTCTCTCAGTATTTATGGATGGCTTTTTAAAAAAATGAGCTTTCATTTAAACCAGTGTTTCTGAACCTCAGCAACTTTAAGCTGTATGGACTTCAACTCCCAGAATTCATGTTAGCTGGGGAATTCTGGGAGTTGAAATCCACACGGCTTAAAGTTGCTGAGGTTTAGAAACACTGGTTTAAACAAACCACAAACCATGGTTCAAGTTCTTTTGCAAGAACTTACGATCTTTTCATGGCGATAGAAGTTAAAATGATACCTTAGTGTTGATGTTTCTGAAGCAGGGCTCCTCCTCCTCCTGTATTTGTAGTATGCAAAGATGAGCTAAAAATTCTGGAATATCCCTTGGTTCTTATAGCAAAACACCTGTTGTTTATTTATTTGGTAGTTATTTCCTCCTGAAAAACCCCAGAGCGGTTATATTATGTCCTCATCTTTCAGCACACCACATCTGTGCTGCAAGAATCTGGATGACCGCTAGGTGTCAGCAAACACTAGAGTTAGCATTCTCTACCATGTATCATGGTTTTATGCAGCCCAGGCCTAGTACCCCTAACCATTGTTAAATGTGTTTAAGGAGGTACCTTTGCTGTTCTGATGAAGTGCTGTTATCCATTGCCAGAGCTGGCCCCAAGGTATGTTGGCTCGAAGAAATAGTAAGCGATTGTGGTGAGGCTGAGGAAGAAAGAGCAGCATCTCTAAACACAAAGAATCAGCATATGGGAGATCCCAATATGGGCTTATCAAATAAATGGACACATAGTGTGTTATGGCGGTCATTCCAGAAAAAAGTGGTTTAAAGGGACCTCTTCTTAATGAACTCACTAATAAAGGAGGGCTGGAGAGTTCCTATCTTAGTGCTCAAGACTCAACCCTTGAAACCTTAAAGTAATTCAAAAATGTTTGTATGGCTTTTGCTTCCTTGATCATTCTGTGAAGTTAAAGGACTTGACAGAAGTGCTAACTGCCTTTCAGATCTTTATTCTGCTTTGGCAACAAAGCAGAACAGGAGTTGTGTCCATCCTGGACAAAACCCAGGGAGAGGGAAGATACAGAATGCCTCTTTTGGTGCCACAAGGGGGATCAAAGAACTGGCACCAATGGAGCCATTTTCTGCCACTTCTCTCTTCCCTGCCGCAGCTCTCCCCCTGCTGTTCCTTCCACCCAAGGCAAGGCAAGGCAAGGCAAGGCAAGGCAAGGCAAGGCAAGGCAAGGCAAGGCAAGGCAAGGCAAGGCAAGGCAAGGCAAGGCAAGTGGAGGAGGGAGGGAGGGAGAGGGAGAGGGAGAGGGAGAGGGAGAGGGAGAGGGAGAGGGAGAGAGAGAGAGAGAGAGAGAGAGAGAGAGAGAGAGAGAGAGAGAGAGATTTCCTCCTTCTTTCCCCCTGCTTCTCTTGGCTTGGGGGCAGGAGAATTTGGGAAGAGAAGGAGGTAAAGCAATTGTCTCATGCTCCATACCCCTGAAGACTCTCCCACTGCCGAAAGACACCCAGGGACAAGGGGTCATGTCCAGGCAGCCTCAGAGAGTCAATAGGAGGTCAGACTCCACCCCTAAGCTTCTCTCAGAACCGTGTTTCTCAACCTCAGCAACCTTAAGCTGTGTGGACTTCAACTCCCAGAATTCCCCAGCCATTCCTTGCTGGCTGGGGAATTCTGAGAGTTGAAGTCCACACAGCTGAAGGTTGCTGAGGTTGAGAAACACTGTCTCAGAATGATCTGTTGCAGACTGACCACTCAGCATGATTTTGGCTGGTGGAAGAGGAAAAACACTGTTGCAGCAGAAGAAATGTCCGTGGTGGCTTCCTCCAAGGGCATACTGAGAACAGTCAGGGATGTCTGCCATAAATGTACTGTATTTCAGAAATAAAAACAACACATTTAAAGAGCCATTGTTAGAGATTGGATATCCTTATTTTAAAAGAGGGAATGACAAAATCTAGTACGTAGTAAATATAAAAATTCCATTTGCCAGATTCATTTCAACTGGTGACCTTCTTCAGTGGCATTCAAACTGCTAATGGGAGATGTACAATCACAAAGAAAGATAAGGCAATCCAGACTTTACAAAGGTCATACCAATTATGGACAACTTGCGGTACAGATAATAAAGTAGGCTCTAGTCCACAATAGCTTATAACCTGTAAGTTTTTAAGACTCTCCAAGACTCTCAGTTGATCTTGTTAGCTGAGAATTTAAAGGCTAATTAACAATATGTGTGAAAACATCTTTCCTCCTTTATTTTCTCCCTTCATAGCAATTTAACTGAATGTCTCTACAAGGAAAAACCAGGATGAGGAGGAAAAGCAATTTAAAGTTGGTAAATAAAAAATATGAAAAGCTAACTGAATATGAAGTTTTATGCAGCACATCTACCTCTCTCCAGGACATTCTGAAAAGCAATTTGTGACAGCTGTGCCCAGCTGTTCAGAGCCAGAGGGTCTGTCTAGAACTAGCTGGTAAAATATTTGAAAGCTAAAAGGATGGAATGGAGCTAAGTTTATCCTCCCTGCAAATATAATTCCAGCACTGCTTGGGCCCTGAACACTTCAAATGTGTGGGAAGATAGAATCCAGACCTAGGAAAAAAATCAATCAATTATCATTTGATTCCTCTTGGAGTTTCACTGATTTCATCCACAGGAAAACTGAATCTGTGTTGTACTGACCTTCTGGCAGGAAGCCTTTGGCAATGTTTGGATGAGCCGGTGTGATGGCTCAGAGAGTTCAGCTCTTCCAGGAACAAAGCAATGTTCTCTTGGATTCTTGTAGGGAAAGTGAAAAAACATTCATTTACCTGGTGTTAAAACTTCACTGATAGACAAAGAGGACCAGAAAGTTAGGGATACATTAAGACTTAAGCAGGGCTTTTCTCATACTCTTATGTTTGATCTGGTGCCCTTGGCTCTGTTTTGTTTGTACTCTATCTCCTGCTATGTTGCCCTTTTCCCCAAAGAGCAAAGAGTTAGTGCCAGGAACTTCATGCTCAGTGGCAGGTGGTGAAGAATGTTTTCAGAGAGGGAAAAGCGTTACTCTTCCTATTCCTAACTCTTGTAAACAAGGTGTCAGTTGGTCATCCATGCAGGCTCTTCAACCTACAAGGAGGTGAAGTAGCAGGAAGGGGAAAAGGAAGAGCTGCTATGCAAATTCCAAACTGTGTATTTTAGGCTGGATGCAAAAAAAAGGTTAGCCTTTCTCAAAGGCAATAAAAAGCAGTTGTAGCCATGCTGATTCATCAGGAGATTATCACGGATCAAAAAAGTAAAGCTATCTTTATCCAGATTAACTATAGTGGTGTAAATGGTGTTTAGAGACAGAGAGCCTCTAACGATAAAAGTAGATCTACAAGTACTTCCAAGCTGCAAGATTGGTTCCTTAGGGGGAATATAATTTTATTTAGAACAGATGGAACAGCTCGTCCAGATACACAAACCATCCATTAACAGTACCTTTATCTTGTCTAGAATGAGAATATGCTGATGAAACACAGTGTTCTCTCTCTTTTTCATCAGATTCACTTAGTGTCTGGTTGCAGTAATGATGATTCGGAGGCATAATTAGGGAAAAGTAACATTTGAACCATTTTCAAATGTTAGGGGGCACGATGGCTCAGCGGTTAAGATGCCAGGCTTGTCGATCGGAAGGTCGCAAGTTTGGAGGTTCGAGACCCTAGCCCCGCGTGACGGAGTGAAATCCCGCACTCGCCCCAGCTCTTGCCAACCTAGCAATTTGAAAGCATGCAAATGCAAGTAGATAAATAGGTACCATTTCGGTGGGATGGTAACAGTGTTCCACGTGCGTCCTGCTGGCCACATGACCACAGAAGCGTCTTCAGACAATGCTGGCTCTTCGGCTAAGAAACGGAGCTGAGCACCGCCCCCTAGAGTCGGACATGACTGTGCAGGGGAACCTTTACCTTTAGTTACTAACATTTGAACCATTTTTGGCATGCTGTCTCAATTGAAGATAGTGTTGGTTGCATGAACAGATGCCACAACCAGTCCACAATTCCTCCCGATTTTGCAGCAAGATATAAATGCTAAAGTCCCCCAATTAACATAGACTTAACTCTGTATCCTATTAGAGGAATACAGCTCAGACTCCTTGTTCATTGCTTGCATTTTTTGCTTGCTGCACAATGAAAACTTTGCATACATTATATGCAGGCAAGAACAGCCAACAGACTGAATCAAGTATATGCCTGGTGTTTCAGCAGCACTCTCAACAGGGGACCTATACCCTCTTCTCTTTTTTAATCAGCTGCCCACTGAGTACAAGCAGGAGAGTCATCAAACAGAAGGTGGGAGACAGAAAGTCACTGTGATCACATGTGAAGTGCCTCCCCTCTATCACTGAGTAATCAAAACCACTGTCATCACAGCAGAAACGTTTAGTGAGATTGGGCTGGCTCAATCCCAGACCTGAGATCATTGATCTCTAGCTATGCAGAGATTGCAACATACAACCAAGCAGCTCACCAGATGGGGCAGCTGCATGCAAACATAAAACATCCCGTTTCAAACCTCAATAGCTCCTGGCAGGACTGGGGCATCTGGTTCCATGGTTTTCATAGAAACTTGCCCAATTAATTACTACAGCAAGAAGATAAAATCAAGGGAGAATGAAATTTGCTTGCACTGAAACATTTCCCAAGTACTAGAGCAGAGCTTTCCAAACTGTGTGTCGCGACACAAAAGTGTGTTGCCACACACAGCATGGTGTTTCGCCACACCACCCGGAAGCGGCGGCGCGCACGTGCATGGCAGCAGCGGCGCAGCATCAGTGCTTCTGCGTTTTAGCGGAGGCTCCTGCCGCCGCCGCCGTGCACACGCGTGCCGCCGCATGCCCCCCGCCCCGCCACCGTGCACACGTGCGCCGCCGCACACACCCCCGCCCCGCCCCCATGCATGTGCACCCCCAGCGCCGCTGCCATGCGCACACGTGCCGCCGCGCTGCCGCCGCCACTGCTGTGTCGCCAGTGGCGGCACTTTGGGAAGCCCTGTACTAGAGAATCAGTTGAGTGCTCTGCCAGTGTGTGGAGGCCTATGGGATATATATATTGTACTAATATATATATATATATATATATATATATATATATATATATATATATATATATAATAAGCCTTTAGCGATTACCCTCCATCCAGCTCACCACTATTGACTTTTTTATAAGAATTTTATTAGATTTAAAGCAAAGAAAAAAAGAAAAAAAACTACAAAAAGAAAAAACTAAAAACTTATTTATTTATTTATTTATTTTATTTTATTTTCTATCCCGCCTTTATTATTATTATTTTTTATAAATAACTCAAGGTGATGAAAATACCTAATACTCCTTCCTCCTCCTATTTTCCCCACAACAGCAACCCTGTGAGGTGAGTTGGGCTGAGAGAGAGTGACTGGCCCAAGGTCACCCAGCCGGCTTTCATGGCTAAGATGGGACTAGAACTCACAGACTCCTGGTTTCTAGCCCATTGCCTTAACCACTAGACCAAACTGGCTCAAAGTGTGAGAACACAAGAAAAAAAAGAGAATTTTAAAGATGACATAAAGAGGTGACTTCCGACTTTTAACAACAAGAATGTACAGCAATTTCCATAATCAATCCCTTACTCTATATCAAACCAAAATCACATTATTTCTATAAATCATTCTATTAGAACATTATAAAAATCACTAAATACAATTGCTCCTTTCCCTTGTATTAAAAGAATGTATATGTATATGTATATGTACATGTATTAACTTCCCCCAAAAAACAACATTTATTTAATTATTTCCTTCCTACCACTATTTCTATACATTTCTGTCCACTATAATAAAAATAAAAATAAAAAAAACATATAAATTGTCTACTCTTAAAGTTAATAGTACTACAATTATAACAATCTTAATTCTATTAAACCTGAAACCAGCATTTATTTGTTTATACCTTATTAATCTTAATCCAAATAGTTGAAAAAGAATATGAAGTCAAACAAGCCTTAAAAGCAATCCAGGTAAACATTCTCAAATCCTTACCCTACTTCATAATAGACTAAAGCATTCACATATCTCCACAATAAACACAAGGCATTTTTCACAGAGAGATTGAAGAGCCCAACTGTCCCCCTTAAAAAATCAGACTTCTCAGCAAAAAACCTCCCATAGAAAAGAACCTCTTTTTCCCCATAACTTTCCATCAAGAAAACAATTACGTTTATAATTTGCATTCAATCTGCCCATTTAATTCCCTCAGTTCCACAATCTGGTCATCATCAGCAGAAACTTCGATCTCACTATCAGTAAAGACATTTCTATTGTCGTTGTTGAGTTCCTCCACTTCTTCCACAACTTTCCCAGCCAGATGACACATTTTAAAGCTGTTATTTTCTACAATGTCCCAAATATCTTGCAAAATAGCTTGGCAGGAGTTGGAAAAGATCTGTTTAATGGACTGTTCAAACTCACAACGAAACTCTGAGAAAGTCTCCTTGAAATCCTCTATGTTTCAGGCAGTAGATTATGGCACCCCCTAGATCAGAGCTTTCCAAACTGTGTGTCGGGACACGTTAGTGTGTCGGCTGCAGTGTCTGGGTGTGTCGCGGCTGCTGCTGCCTCTGAGTCCTGCCAGGATTCCACGCAGGTCCTAGTGCCTGCCTTGTGCCTTGCTGCCTCCAAACCTGCTGTGATTCCACGCAGGTCCTAGTGCCTGCCTTGTGCCCTGCTGTAAGAGTGTGTCGCAAAATGATGCCCTGCTGTAAGAGTGTGTCGCGAAATGATGCATGTCTAAAAAGTGTGTCACCAACATGAAAAGTTTGGAAAGCTCTGCCCTAGATACTTGACTAGCAAGAATAGGAGTTAATGAGTTAATGGAAAATTTCCGAAAGTTGTTGACACAAGAGAAAGTATGCTAACAGGCAGCTCCCAGGGAAAGTGGCAACAGAAAGCTGAAGATTCAAAGGAGCAGATTCAATGTGTAGGAAAATATTAAATTCTTCAAATTCAATACAAAAATAATAGCAGGGAGATGATTATTTATTCTCAATCCTCCTTAGTTTTTAAAAGGGAAACAAGCCAAAACTTTAAAAAAAAAAATTTTTTTGTAAAAATTAATCCCAGAAATAACAATAAGCACCAAGAGAGAAGGTTTTTCCTTGCTGTAAAAAGTCTCTCTTAGGGTACATAACTTGAAAAAAATATATAAATTGGGTGGTTTAGAAATGGGGTGGCTTGACTTAGTGTTTTTAAGGCTGCAGTGCGCCTTGGAAACGGTGACATCCCGGCCTCCGGGCAGCTCTTACCAGATTGGCGCAGATGCTATTTGCGATTCTCTGGCAACAAGTCGCCGTTCTGGAGGGCAGATGGGATGATTCCAAGCATTTTCTTTGTCCGTGAAAATGCTCCGGGAAAAAGCCTGCCCGAGCCCAAAAAACCACTGCGTTGTCAGTTCTGTCTGTGGAGCTTGCAGACACAGCTGGTCAGTCTGCCATGTCCCCACCGGAAGCTGACCAGTGATATTTCCGATTTTCTGTCCTATATAGCTGTTCTGTGGAAATGAAGTTCCCTGCTTTTCCTTGGGATATTAGTTTACTTTTTAATGGATCCTGCTGTGGGTCAAATTTTGCCTGATATTTAGCCTAAGTCTTCTGTCTTATCTTTCCAATATGTTAATTAGCTCTTACCACTTTAATTAGCCTAAAGCCTCTTTAACAGCTTAATAAAGACATGTAGGTTTTTATTGCTATATTTAGCCTCTTCTTAAAGATTTAGCTCACTGTCCATGACTGGCCTTATTTAGCTCTGCATATTATTTTTCAGTTCTGTCAGAATCATAACTGTGTGAGAGCCAATAGCAGAAACTCATATGTGCTCCTGTAAATAATGTGGTTGTTTGTTTCATTCTATCTTCAATGATCCTTGTGCCCTCTGGCCAGCAGATCCCCTTAATTTCAGGAAATGATTGATAGGAATCGCTTCCCTGTAGCAAAATCACCTACTGCTATGTCCCAGTACATGAGAATATTGGGACGCTGTGGGGAGAACTGATTACACAGATCCTTTAATCTGAATGATCTTTGGTTGACTGAAGCATTTATCTGGCTAGACTAGGCCTGATCATAGCTAGACTGGTCTGGTTTTAGCATAGGAGAAAGGCAAAAAGGAGATGTGTGTGTACAAGCATGGATAAAAGCAGAGTTCTAAATTCTTTGGCATGTGAACTAAGAGAACTTTATTCATGTCATGATTGAGAGAGGGAAAGGATGAGGCCCACCTTTGGATATGGACTCTGGATTTGAGGAAGAATCCAAACTCGCCCTTTGAGTGCTCTATGCCTTGTGCAGATGCTCATTTATGCACATGTCTAAACCGTGCACCTGCACAGAAACTATGTACCTTTCCTCCTCTCCGTGACTGTAGTGAATCACTACATTTCTATTGGCTTACTCTCACAGTAGAGAGAATCAAGTTGTACGCCTAACTGCTTTTTAGGCTATTTCTGTTTGGTTCCCTTCTGTGGTTGACAGAAAGAGGTTAGCATGGTCATTAATCAGATAATTCATTTATAATGGCTAGCCCCCCCGAACAAGACTGCAAGATCATGTTCAAAGGCTGTTCATGTGGAAAAGTGCCTATTATCCTCTGAGATATCAGGAAAGAGCTATCCTTCCCCTTTAAGGAACGCAAATGGCACTACTGCAAAATTACATCTGCCACTGATTTTTTTTAAAAAAACACTTCTTACTGTTATTGTTGCTTAATTTTTAATCCAGTCATTGATTTATGGATGCAAAGGCCTTCAGGGAGTGTTCAAACCCACACAGCATTACTGCATGTTCCATCTTGCATTAGGAACTCTGACTTAGATGGCAGATGCATACCATCATATGTAACAGCCAAATAAGTCCCCGTTGACTTCACATTTGAGGAGGCTCAGGAGGGCAAACTATTCCAGCTAAGGACAGCATTAACTTGAGCTCAGAAAATAGTCCAAATCCACCTGTTTCTGACCAAGGCATTTGCCAAAAAAAGAAGGCAGGAGAAGAGTTTGTTTGTGTCTTGGTTAAATTCCTCCCCCCTCCCCCTTCCATTGGCTTCTCCCTTCTGGATTTCCTACCATCACAGCTGTAACTTTCATAAGATCTGTTTACAGCTATTGAAGAAAAAAAAACACAGAACGGAAAGACATTATTATACATACATAAAACACAGCACACATTAAAACGCCACTGTCAATTGTAAACCTCCTACCAGAGCTAGTTATAAAGTCAATATCCAGACCATTAACAAACAAGTCAAATTGTGCTTTCACTTGTGAAATGATTTCTAAATGATTGAGGATGCTTCCATCCTCAAGCTTTCCTAGCACTACCAGATCAGGGCTGCAAAAATCTGATTGATCGCTAGATGGCAGCAAAGAGATACAGTTTCACAAGCCCAGATTTGATAGTCCTCTGCTTTCCCCATTACTCTTTAAGGACGTGGGCTATAGTATATGAGTCACCCTTGCTTTGGGAAAAAGTGTAAAACTGCCTTGTCTAAACAGATTGTCAACTTTTCCCCTCACAATAATTCTTGTGCTTTTAACAGCTGCATTAAAAACATTACTTCAACAATTGGAGGACTTTTCCTCCCCCTGAGATGGTATTACAGTGAAGAGGAAAGCTTCCCTTCCCAATATCTTCTTTCCTGCCACAAAAATCTCCAGGTGATGACTCTGGAGCAAAACATTAAACCATTCTGCTGAGATCTAGCC
Source organism: Charina bottae (assembly GCA_023362775.1). Lineage (NCBI taxonomy): Eukaryota > Metazoa > Chordata > Lepidosauria > Squamata > Charinaidae > Charina > Charina bottae. The sequence goes on from JALMGJ010000001.1 coordinate 32,357,872, forward strand.
AGAGAAATTGTTACTAGGGCTACTAGATCTGGGCTGCAAACAATCTGATAACCACCAGTTGGCAACAAAAACTTAGTTTTCTGCATCTCTTTGCTGCCATCTAGTGGTTATCTGGATTTTGCAGCTGAGATCTGGTAGCCCCAGAGTCATTATTATGTCATTTTTGTTATCTTCACGTGTTTTACATTAATATAAAAGGCAATACATTTTTCCCCAGTTGATCTTTCCTCAATCTTAGACATCAGCCTATCATGAAGGAAATTATGTTTAGGGATTTTCTAAGCCAGGAAAAAAGTAATCACTTGCTTAAGTTCTAGGAGTCTAGCCACTTATTTAATGCATAAGAGTATAGTTGGTAGGAAGCTGGTAGCCATAATACATATGAAACAGTGCGGCATGCTTTGAAAATTATTTATAAGAAGTGCTCAGACCTCATCAAAGCAAAATCTTTCTATTTTTCATTAAAGCAACCCCTCTTTTTTTTTCAGATTTCCATGTGAGCCTAAAACCAGGTGATGTTGTTTTAAGGCAGAGCTTTCCAAACTTTTCATGTTGGTGACACACTTTTTAGACATGCATCATTTCACGACACACTCTTACAGCAGGGTACAAGGCAGGCACTAGGACTTGCGTGGAATCACAGCAGGTTTGGAGGCAGCAATGTACAAGGCAGGCACTAGGACCTGTGTGGAATCCTGGCAGGGCTCGGAGGCAGCAGCAGCCGCCGCGACACACCCAGACACTGCAGCTGACACACTAACGTGTCCCAACACACAGTTTGGAAAGCTCTGTTTTAAGGAGTTGAATCTTTAAGGTTAATGAGACTTAAAGTAGTTGAACCAGTTTTTCAGGCTCATGAAGAAGCCTGAAAAAGGAAGGGCTGTTTTAACGAGAAGCAGAGAGGTGCTGTGTTTACATGAGATCTGCAGCACTTCTGAATAATTTTCAAAGCTCTCAAATTGAACAAGGATGCACAGCAAATCTTGCTGAATCTTATGCTCAGTAGGTTAAGTTCAGTTATTTGATATAAAGGATCTCTGCCCCCCCTCCAAAAAAAGGAGCTGAACATTGCAGATGGCTTTTGGACTTGGTTGGCCACCTCTGCCTAAAACTCTTCTCCATATCAATCCATTCTTTCGTCAATTACTGTTGCTGCTTCTTGTTAGTCTGTCTTACATCTCCTCAGAATTTCCACTGCTTCCTCATTCTTATCTAGTGATGAAGTTAGTTTTTCTTTTAAATCAAATTCTCTGTTCATTCTTCCATTCTTTGACTAGTGTGGGGGCCTGTTAGTAAATTATTATGCTGAATATATAATTCATTCTTATAGCTTGTGCTGCCTGGGAATTAGTACAGGCATTGCAATCCAACTGTTTGAGAAAGGCAGCATTACACATCCCTGCAGTGATTACCTGCCCTTAACAGCCATTCCAGAAAAAAATGGAATTGTTGTCATTCACCATGCTGGCTGGGAATTTTGGGAGTTGAAAATGAGAAGGCACTAGCTGATGAAGGCTGGCTACAGGCATCACAGGGGATTTGTTAAATCGTGTTTCAGTGTGTACAGTGATTAACCAACACTGTTGTTTCTTTGAAATTACAGCTCATCTTTAATATCTGTCATGTTTTTAATGCCAAAATTGAGGGTTAGACACTATCATACTCATTGCAGCAGCTTTAAAACTTTACCTAACTGCTCTGAGAAAGTACGTATCACAATAACTGCTAAAACAATAAAGAGAATTATGTCTCCCACCAGAAGAAAAATATTCCCTGTAAGGGGGTAGTCTTGGTGATAACTGAAGTACATTCCAATTAAAAAGTTAACAAATTACCTATCTTGCCAACAAGAGAATGCTATTGGCATTTTCTATTAAAAAATTTTTATGAGTGTTGCTCCATTTCTACCTCGTTGTAAATTGACTGTGTCTAGCTTTCAGTGGAAACTGACATAGAGGAAGTGTTACCAACTTCTTGACAATGGTGTGATACCCAGGCCCTAAAACTGAGATACACAACCATATCAATGGAACTGAGTAAACAAACCAAAAGATTAACTTTTAATTCTAAGACTGAAAATAAATTCATGCAATCAGCTAGGACAGGGGTCGGCAAACTTTTTATGCCGGGAACCATTTTGACATGCTCGTGCACATTTTGAAATGCTAGAGAGCCAGGGGGCGGGGTTTGCGGGCGGGGGCCAATCGCGTGGAAGGGGGCGGGGTTTGCGGGCGGGGGCCAATCGCGTGGAAGGGGGCGAGGTTTGCGGGCGGGGGCCAATCACGTGGAAGGGGGCGGGGTTTGCGGGCGGGAGACGGCGTCCACCCGGCCCAGCTGCCCGGGATCCAGGGAGATCAGCTCCGGCGGGATCTGTGGCGAAGAGCGGCCGTGGGGGGGGCGGGCGCTGCCCGCCCCCCCCACGGCCGCTCTTCGCCACAGATCCCGCCAGAGCTGATCTCCCTGGACCCTGGGCAGCTGGGCTTGCCTCCCTCCGCGAGGCCCAGGCCTCCTCCTCCTCCGACGGCGCTTCAGGCGTTCAGCGCACTGCTTGTCGTCGCCGCCCCCCCCCCACGGCCGCTCTTCGCCACAGATCCCGCCGGAGCTGATCTCCCTGGACCCCGGGCAGCTGGGCTTGCCTCCCTCCGCGAGGCCCAGGCCTCCTCCTCCTCCGACGGCGCTTCAGGCGTTCAGCGCACTGCTTGTCGTCGCCGCCCCCCGACGGCCGCTCTTCGCCACAGATCCCGCCGGAGCTGATCTCCCTGGACCCCGGGCAGCTGGGCTTGCCTCCCTCCGCGAGGCCCAGGCCTCCTCCTCCTCCTCCGCCGGCGCTTCAGGTTTTCAGCACGCCGCTTGTCGTCGCCGCCCCCCCCCCCCCCACGGCCGCTCTTCACCACAGATCCTGCCGGAGCTGATCTCCCTGGACCCCGGGCAGCTGGGCTTGCCTCCCTCCGCAAGGCCCAGGCGCGCTGGAAGCTGGCCCGGGCCTCCTCCTCCTCCTCCGCCGGCGCTTCAGGCTTCCAGCGCGCCTGGGCCTCACGGAGGGAGGCAAGCCCAGCTGCCCGGGGTCCAGGGAGATCAGCTCCGGCGGGATCTGTGGCGAAGAGCGGCCGTGGGGGGGGCGGTGACGACAAGCGGCGCGCTTCAGGCTTTCAGCGCGCCGCTTGTCGTCGCCGCCCCCCCCACGGCCGCTCTTCACCACAGATCCCGCCGGAGCTGATCTCCCTGGACCCCGGGCAGCTGGGCTTGCCTCCCTCCGCGAGGTCCAGGCCTCCTCCTCCTCCACCGGCGCTTCAGGCATTCAGCGCACTGCTTGTCGTCGCCGCCCCCCGACGGCCGCTCTTCGCCACAGATCCCGCCGGAGCTGATCTCCCTGGACCCCGGGCAGCTGGGCTTGCCTCCCTCCGCGAGGCCCAGGCCTCCTCCTCCTCCTCCGCCGGCGCTTCAGGTTTTCAGCACGCCGCTTGTCGTCGCCGCCCACCCCCCCACGGCCGCTCTTCACCACAGATCCTGCCGGAGCTGATCTCCCTGGACCCCGGGCAGCTGGGCTTGCCTCCCTCCGCAAGGCCCAGGCGCGCTGGAAGCTGGCCCGGGCCTCCTCCTCCTCCTCCGCCGGCGCTTCAGGCTTCCAGCGCGCCTGGGCCTCACGGAGGGAGGCAAGCCCAGCTGCCCGGGGTCCAGGGAGATCAGCTCCGGCGGGATCTGTGGCGAAGAGCGGCCGTGGGGGGGGCGGTGATGACAAGCGGCGCGCTTCAGGCTTTCAGCGCGCCGCTTGTCGTCGCCGCCCCCCCCACGGCCGCTCTTCGCCACAGATCCCGCCGGAGCTGATCTCCCTGGACCCCGGGCAGCTGGGCTTGCCTCCCTCCGCGAGGTCCAGGCCTCCTCCTCCTCCACCGGCACTTCAGGCATTCAGCGCACTGCTTGTCGTCGCCGCCCACCCCCCCATGGCCACTCTTCACCACAGATCCTGCCGGAGCTGATCTCCCTGGACCTCGGGCAGCTGGGCTTGCCTCCCTCCGCGAGGCCCAGGCCTCCTCCTCCTCCTCCGCCGGCGCTTCAGGCTTTCAGCGCGCCGCTTGTTGTCACCGCCCACCCCCCCACGGCCGCTCTTCACCACAGATCCTGCCGGAGCTGATCTCCCTGGACCCCGGGCAGCTGGGCTTGCCTCCCTCCGCAAGGCCCAGGCGCGCTGGAAGCTGGCCCGGGCCTCCTCCTCCTCCTCCGCCGGCGCTTCAGGCTTCCAGCGCGCCTGGGCCTCGCGGAGGGAGGCAAGCCCAGCTGTCCGGGGTCCAGGGAGATCAGCTCCGGCGGGATCTGTGGCGAAGAGCCGCCCACCCCCCCCACGGCTGCTCTTCGCCCGCCCGCGTTGAGCGAAGATGATGATGGGGGTGGGAAACGAGGCCTGCCCGCTTACCTGCCTGCTTGCCTCCCTCCGTGAGGCCCCCCGCTGCCTTCCTGGGATCCAAGCCGGATCGGGGGCCTCACGGAGAGAGGCAGGCAGGCAGGTAAGCGGGCAGCCCTGGCCTCCGCCGCCGGGTCCGCCCCCCTCGGCCGCTTCTGCCCGCCCACGTTGAGCGAAGATGATGATGGGGGTGGGAAACGAGGCCTGCCCGCTTACCTGCCTGCTTGCCTCCCTCCGCGAGGCCCCCCGCTGCCTTCCCGGGATCCAAGCCGGATCGGGGGCCTCGCGGAGAGAGGCAGGCAGGCAGGTAAGCGGGCAGCCCTGGCCTCCGCCACCGGGCCCGCCCCCCTCGGCCGCTTCCGCCCGCCCACGTTGAGCGAAGATGATGATGGGGGTGGGAAACGAGGCCTGCCCGCTTACCTGCCTGCTTGCCTCCCTCCATGAGGCCCCCCGCTGCCTTCCCGGGATCCAAGCTGGATCGGGGGCCTCGCGGAGAGAGGCAGGCAGGCAGGTAAGGGGGCAGTCCTGGCCTCCGCCGCCGGGCCCGCCCCCCTCGGCCGCTTCCGCCCGCCCGCGTTGAGCGAAGATGATGATGGGGGGCGGGAAACGAGGCCTGCCCGCTTACCTGCCTGCTTGCCTCTCCTCTCTCCGCGCAGGGGCTGCTGCGGCTGGAGATGGCGCTGCCTCCCTGCCGCGCCGGGCCTCGCTCAGTGCGAGAGCCAGGGGGCGGGGTTTGCAGGCGGGGGTCTATCACGTGGAAGGGGCGGGGGTGAGTTCAGCTGCAGAAGAGCCACACTCAAGGGGCCAAAGAGCCGCATCTGGCTCGCGAGCCGCCATTTCCGACCCTTGAGCTAGGACACTGTAATTTTCAAGTGAAATAAGGTCCACTGACAGGCACTACAGCATCCATAATATAAGAGAACTTTGTATGTGCCTGGATTCATATAATGGAGCACAGGCACAAACATCTATAGAGATGTGGTGGATTAGTCCCTCAGACTCCCTGTAGTTGGGGTCCCTAAGCAGTTTCCTCTCTTCCAACCTCCCACAGTCCTGGAGTACAGCCTGTTCTGTAATTGCCACCATCTACTCTTTTACAAAGGGGCGTGGTGGTTCAGTGGGTAAGACGCCAGGCTTGTCGATCGGAAGATCGCAAGTTCGGAGGTTCAAATCCCTAGTCCTGCGTGCGGAGTGAGCTCCCGCACTAGCCCCAGCTCTTGCCAACCTAGCAATTCGAAAGCATGCAAATGCAAGTAGATGGATAGGTACCACTTTGTTGGGAAGGTAACAGCGTTCCGCGTGCGTCATGCCGGCCACATGACCGTGGAAGCGTCTTCAGACAACGCTGGCTCTTCGGCTAAGAAACGGAGATGAGCACCGGCCCCTAGAGTTGGACACGACTGCACAAATGTGCGGGGGGAACCTTTACCTTTTACTCTTTTACAGAGAAAATTGCTTTCTGCAATTTTCAGAAAAACAAGATTCCTCTTTTGCACCTGCTCTCATCTTCCTTAACTTTTTTGTAGCTAGCAGAGTAGCTAAAATGCATGGTAGGCTAAATTCCTTGTCAGGATAAGATTACTGATTTTAGAAGAAGGTACAAGTTGTTTACCACATAGATTAAGGGTAAAGAGCTAATTGAGAGTGAAAGGCAATGGGGAAAAGGGAGAAGGAGAATGCCATGAACCCTGCAGACTTTAACTTAGAGATAATCCTCCAGGAAGGGGGCGTGGTGGCTCAGTGGGTAAGAGCCAGGCTTGTCGATTGGAAGATCGCAAGTTCGGAGGTTCAAATCCCTAGCCCTGCGTGATGGAGTGAGCTCCCGCACTAGCTCCAGCTCTTGCCAACCTAGCAATTCGAAAGCATGCAAATGCAAGTAGATTGATTGGTACCACTTCGGTGGGTAGGTAACAGCGTTCCGCGTGCATCATGCCAGCCACATGACCACGGAAGCATCTTCGGACAACGCTGGGTCTTCGGCTAACAAACGAAGATGAGCACTGGCCCCTAGAGTCGGACACGACTGCAAAAATGTGCGGGGGGATCCTTTACCTTTTTTTTAATGCTCCAGGAAGGGAAGATACACACACACAGACACACACACACACACCCCAAGTAGAACAAAACAGGACCAAGGATACAAAGAAACAGCTCAGATCAATCTGTAATATAAATGAAAGAAAAACGATCCTAATCCAAACTAGCTTATTTCCCTAGATAGCTATTGTCTTCTGATTCTCTAGCTGGTTTGGAATGCTTTTTCTTACCTGGTGAGAGCCAATCTGAGAAGACGAAAGAACAAAGGCAAAACTGAGATTTTCTCTTCTAGAGCTCACCTGAGAGGGGAGGGGTGGGATCCCTGTTCCTAATAGGTTGGTGAGAGTTTAAGTTTCCCAGGCTTTGCTGGTCTTTGCCTGTTGTCCAGATTGGTAGGTTAAAATTAGATCAATTCTCTCATATCTGATGCTCTTGGGATGTTTTCTCCCCCTTCAATACAGCAAACAAATACATTAAGGCAGGGTTTTCCAAAGTGCTGCCGCTGGCGACACACCAGCGGCAGCGGCGGTGGCAGTGGCGCGCATGCGCACGGTGATGGCGCGGGGTGTGTGTGGTGGCGCGCGTGCACAGTGGCGGCACGGGGGGGGCGTGCGGCGGCATGCACGCGCACGGTGGCGGTACGGGGGGGCGTGCGGCGGCGCAGGGGGCGTGCGGCGGCGCGGGGGGCGTGCGGCGGCTGTGTGTGGCGACACACTTTTGTGTCGCCACACACAGTTTGGAAAGCTCTGCATTAAGGCATGATTTTGTTAATCATCATTTATTGAATATACTGCACTTGGCTGGGTTTACACACTGCACCAAGCTATACCCTGGTTTACAAATCATAAAGCCATGAAAAGCCCAAACCAAACAAACCTCATTATGGTTAGTATGTGGGCGATTGCTGAATACCTGTTTCATATCTATCACATGTTAACTATGAGTGCATTTTTATAGTCAGTTACACTATATAATAGTGTATATACACAATATTATATATATATATATATATATATATATATATATATATATATACAGACATATATATATACACATACATACATACACACACACACACACACACACACACACACATACACACATACATACATACACATTTTAAAAAGTTTTTAAAAAATGTTTCTTGTGCTGAGAGCCACAAAAGATATTTTCAGATACAACCTGGGTTTGTATCTATTCCATATTCTCAATATGGCACGTCTAACATAATGATTTTTAAAATCCACATTAACCTTGACTTTATCACAAATATCCATGCCACCCAAATATCAGTTCGTGTCCTTCTAATTCCAAGAGCCTTCTATTTCTCAGCAGCACCCACTCTTTCATCCAAACCAAACAGCAAGCTGCAAAATACAATTTCAAATCAGGCAGACCCAATCCTCCTCTTTCCTTTGCATCTTGTAACACCTTATATTTAATTCATAGTTTTTTCCCCTGTGAGACAAATTTAGATATATGTTTCTGCCACTGCTTAAATCAGAGCTTTCCAAACTGTGTGTTGGGACATGTTAGTGTGTCAGCTGCAGTGTCTGGGTCTGTCGCGACTGCTGCTGCCTCCAAGCCCTGCCAGGATTCCGCACAGGTCCTAGTGCCTGCCTTGTGCCTTGCTGCCTCCAAACCTGCTGTGATTCCGCGCAGGTCCTAGTGCCTGCCTTGTGCCTTGCTGCCTCCAAACCTGCTGTGATTCCGCGCAGGTCCTAGTGCCTGCCTTGTGCCTTGCTGCCTCCAAACCTGCTGTGATTCCGCGCAGGTCCTAGTGCCTGCCTTGTGCCTTGCTGCCTCCAAACCTGCTGTGATTCCGCGCAGGTCCTAGTGCCTGCCTTGTGCCTTGCTGCCTCCAAACCTGTTGTGATTCCGCGCAGGTCCTAGTGCCTGCCTTGTGCCTTGCTGCCTCCAAACCTGTTGTGATTCCGCGCAGGTCCTAGTGCCTGCCTTGTGCCTTGCTGCCTCCAAACCTGCTGTGATTCCACGCAGGTCCTAGTGCCTGCCTTGTGCCTTGCTGCCTCCAAACCTGCTGTGATTCCGCGCAGGTCCTAGTGCCTGCCTTGTGCCTTGCTGCCTCCAAACCTGCTGTGATTCCACGCAGGTCCTAGTGCCTGCCTTGTGCCTTGCTGCCTCCAAACCTGTTGTGATTCCGCGCAGGTCCTAGTGCCTGCCTTGTGCCTTGCTGCCTCCAAACCTGTTGTGATTCCACGCAGGTCCTAGTGCCTGCCTTGTGCCTTGCTGCCTCCAAACCTGCTGTGATTCCACGCAGGTCCTAGTGCCTGCCTTGTGCCTTGCTGCCTCCAAACCTGCTGTGATTCCGCGCAGGTCCTAGTGCCTGCCTTGTGCCTTGCTGCCTCCAAACCTGTTGTGATTCCGCGCAGGTCCTAGTGCCTGCCTTGTGCCTGGCTGCCTCCAAACCTGCTGTGATTCTGCGCAGGTCCTAGTGCCTGCCTTGTGCCCTGCTGTAAGAGTGTGTCGCGAAATGATCCATGTCTAAAAAGTGTGTCACCAACATGAAAAGTTTGGAAAGCTCTGGCTTAAATGGTGCATCGGTTGTCAAAACAGGTGTTGTCTGAAACAAAAACATCATTCTAGGCAAAACAGTCATTTTTATCACAGAAATTCTCCCCAGCAATGACAGTTGTAGTTTCTCCCATCTTAATATGTCTCCATTTTTATGGTCAGTTACAAGATGTTTGGCTAACAAATTTTTCCAGCTTGGACAGCTAGTTTCCAGTATTTGACAAGCTTGAGAAGATGATAAGCAACAGTGACTAACTTCAATTTGGGAATAGATCACTTGGTGAGTTACAACAGCAGTTCTGCAAGTTTAGAAAGGCCTGCAGTTTCAATCTTCAGAAAGCCGCACAAAATTAGAGACCATCTTTTTTAAAGGAGGAATTCTTTTTCAGTTTGACTCTGAATTTTTCCAGTTTTTTTTTAAGGAAAAAAGGGTGAAAAAAACATCAGAGACATTCCAAATGTTGTCAAGGTGACACCCTGTTTCATATAGCTTTCGACTATCTCTGTGTCCCTAAAAAACTCTCACCTCTTCCCTTCCATCATTGTCTCCCTTTCATCATCATGGCTAGTAATATGTGGGATTGTAGGAGACTATAGGAATGGCAACCTTCCAAGTGCTCCTTTGCCCCAACCACTTATACTGCCTACATGTATATACAGCTCTGCATTTCAACTCCAGGCTGATATGGTGCGAACTCTGACCTAGCACCTGGAGGTTCTGAGGGACTGGATAGAGCAAAACAGACCATGGTTTGATCCCAGCAAGACTTATTTACTTACTTATTTATTTGTTTGTTTGTTTGTTTGTCAAATTTCTCTGCTGCCCATCTCGTATACAAAAACTCTGGGTGGCCAAAGATACCATTATTGCTGCTACAGAAACCTTCTGATATCATGTACTATCTATAGAATTTGATAGGGTAGCAGTTCTGGACTCATGGCTCCTGCTGGAGCAGCAGGTAGAAGCTTTGGCCAGGAGAGACTTCAGCTAGCTTCAGCAGTCTATCAAGGGGACCCTGGACCAAGAGATACAAGCTCACACCCTTGTCACCTCACAGACTTCTGCAATTCACTTGTCATGAGGCTGCCTATAAGATGATTTGGAAGCTGTAGCTGGCACAGAATATGGCTGCTCTATGGTGACAGGGAGTCAATTCAGCAGAATAATACCTGTTTTGCAGGAGTGTATTGGTTGTTAGTAGACTTCTGGGCCCAATTTATTGCTCGTGACCACCAATAAAGTCCTATACAGCTTGGGCCTTGGTTCACGTAGAATCTGCCCATCCTACACAGCATAGCAGGGAGAGGATGTTCTAGATGCCTCCTCTCAAAGAGATCAAGTGGGGTGGGGGTGGGGGTTCGGACCAAGAGAATAACATTCTCTGCAGCAACTTCCTCTCTCTAGAACAACTTGCACCCTCAGGTTAGATGTCCCCCTAACTTGCTGTCTTTACATAAAATGGTGAAGGCAATCTTCTTCAGGAGGGCACCTGGGTAGGAACATCTTCCTAACGATAGCAGCAAATTTATTAACAACTTTAATGGCTTTTGTTGTTGTTTTTGTAAGTATTTTATGGATTTTTTTACTTTATTGTACACTGCCTAGAGTGGCATACAAATGGTTGCAAAATAAAATAAAAGAAGAGAAAGACTACTCCCTCCTTTCTCTTCCATTATGAACAGTGGTATCATCAAGGCAGGACTTGGTGCTAGCCTCCACTCAAGATAATTGGCAGAAAGAATCCTCAAGTAGCAAGGCTTACTTAATAAACTAACAGAAAGATTAGTTAAGGCCCTTTTCATCATTCTGTGTTTATAAGTGTGAACAAACTTGCATGCTGGTCCCAACCTGATATCCTTGTGTTGACCAAGAAAGGCTGAGGAGCAGCAGTAACTATGTTGTGGGTCTGCTGGAACCCTACTGATTGGAAGACCACTGCAACTTGTCTTGGGTTCTAACCTCTGAATCAGTCAGCCCCAACATCCAGGTCACTGAACCTCAATGCCCACAATCTGGCATTCACAATGACTAGGCCATGTACTACTGCCTCACATGATGGATAGCCAAGGGGGGAAAGTTCTTAGCATAACAAATTCCAGTGTAGTCCCTATAATAGCATTTTTGAAAATATAAAACGATCCTGTGCATTAAATGTTGGAGGCCCAGCTCTCTTGATAAGGTTTCTGATAATGCATATATTCTGGGAAGCGAGGCTCTATTCTGTCCTGAGCTTATAAGCATCCCGAAGTAGGGTATACATATTGGTCTAAATCTGGTCTGTGCCAGTTTCGCATATATTCCCGTATTCTTCCATTCAGTCAAATTCTCTGTGAATTATTTTAATGAAAGGATATTAGCAGATTTTCATACATCATGTTCCATAATAAATATAATTTGTGCATTGTGCATTCACTCCCTCTCAGCCCAACTCACCTCACAGGGTTATTGTTGTGGGGAAAATAGGAGGAGGAAGGAGTATTAGGTAAGTTCACCACCTTGAGTTTGTTTGTTTATTTTCTATCCCACCTTTATTATTTTTATAAATAATAATCGTGCTTGCAGGCAGGAGATGGGTCACCTCCTTTCTTTGCTGAAACCAAGCTGAATGCTAGTTTTTCTTCATCTTTCTAGTTTGTTGTCCTCCCCCCCCACACACACACACAATTTAGTCAAGACAGATTTGGGAAGATAAAGTCCAAACTTTGGGTTAGGGGAGGAGAGGGTATGGCAGCCTGAGAAAATCGATTGTAGTTCATAAATTGAATACATAGTGACTGTCCCCATTCTGCAGAAAGTATGACTAGGGGATTTTGCATATTGCTCATTTAGTGGACATTCTCAACATTTTCTCAATGTCCATAATATTAATGCTAGTGGACTAGCAGAGTACTATGTATGGAATAAGCAGCTTAAAATTATTAAGTATACAAGTTATGGATTTTCCTCATGACTGCTGTCGCTGGGTACACATCTGTAACATTTCCACCTGCAATGATTATTAATATTTACTAGCACACAAACAATAAAAATACTGACTTTTTCCTTAAAGTGCCACTTGTTAAGGAATCAGCCTTTAAATACACAGTCATAAATCATCTAATAATAAAACTGTACCATTGGCAATCTTCAACTGATAGAACATCAGAAGAGGAATTAAGTCTTGGTGTGAGGTCTACAATAAACTTTCCAAAATCCTTTCAATGTAAGTATGATTGCTTTTAATGGGTTTTCTTGCCTTGCCTTGTATATTTATGTGTGACTTTGCATGACTCTTTGTTTCCTTAAGTGTAACAAGATCTGAAGGAATTTTTTGTTGGTGTGTGTGTGTGTATGCATCCGCGTGTATAATAACATTGCTATGAGAATTTTCTGTAGCAAAAAAAACCCAAAAGAAATAATGTATGCTTAATATGTATATTAAATAGACCAAAGTTAGGCCAATCCCATAAATTCAATGTCTGTTTCTAAAGTTTTAGCCAGCAGCTCCCAGGCTTCAAATACTGTAAATGAATTTGGAACAGCTGTGCACAGCTTTTAAAAACTAGGACTGGTGAACATTAAAAGTCAGCAATCCCATAAAGTACAAAAAGATTATTTTTATAGGGAAAAATATTGCTCACAGTTCCCCCATCATCTGAAACTTTCCATGAATCAAAAGTTGCCATCTGAATTTTGTGTGGATTTTGTCCATCATATTTGTAATATTTATATCTCTATATAAATATATTTGGATGTTTGTAATCTCTCTGTTGGGTTGCATGTGCATGTGTAGAGGCATGTTGAGAGAAGGGTATAGGTAGAAGGAGGTAGAAGAGAAGCAAAGTAATTTTACTCTTTCCAAGAGTGACATGATGGAGAGAGAATTTGAAAAGTCTTGGTAGAATAGTTCCAAACATCCTGAAAGGTGCTTTCAAGATGTTTTGGATTCTTTTGAGGAATGATGGGGGAATAACTAAAGTGCATGCTGCAGAGATAGGCAATATGAATTTCTTTTCTCTCTTTTTCTCATGCATACACACGCGCACACACACGCACGCACAGACGTAAATTGTAGTCATCACAGACTGGAGAATGGGGAAGAGAATTACTGTACAGGAAAGCCTTTCTATTTTTAGCCTAGAGCAATATTTTTCCACACATTGAACTCTTGCTGTTGTGAATGATACCAATTTTGTTGCATCACCAATACATCACTGAGCAATTCAATGTGTCATATGTCTTCTTAGTTGCCGCATTTCCTTTCAATTATCTTTCACAAAAAGCAGGAAATAAGATAGTAACAAATGGTCTCAAACAATGTAGTTCCACAAATTGTTAGGACTTCATAGCAAATATCCCACAAACAAGAGACATACCATGATCTCTCTGATGCTCCCTCCAAGAAAACCAATTTTCATCGAGATAATAATCCTCATGAGTTTTTGCTAAATGAATGTTTTTGTAAATGGAATTTGTTTCATCTCTTGAATCAATACCATTGCTATGAGAATTTTCTGTAGCAGAAAAGCAAAATAAATGCCTCAGGGACAATCACAATTTTCCACAGATCTGTTTCCACTTAGCACCCTTTATCAAGCCTTTGGTTGACGTAATCATAATTATTGAAAAGGGGTAAACAGCTGGATGTTTCACAATTGATAAAGATCCTATAAGTAGTAAAATGTTGATTATTGAAATCTAGCTCACTGGGAAGAACAATCTTAATGAATCCAGAATATACCTTGTTTTTGCTTGCCTAAAGGTTGTATTTGTTTAGGATCTGTTATACTGTATAATGCATTTACTTGCGTCTCCTGCATTGTGTGTCACTGTGGTGAAAATTTTTCATTTTACTTTGCACCTGGCATAAATGTATCCCTGGGATTATCAGATGTGATGGGACTACAAATTCCCAAAGCCCAGTCAGCCCGTGTTAGGTGGAATTTTGGGAACCACAGTTGATTCCTGAGTTTTGGGGCAGACCTCAGGGGCTAGGAAACAGAATTGGTATGAGGCACTGAGACCACTCATGGAGAAAATCTATCTATGTGGTCTATGTGGCTAAGAGTTGAGAGTGACAATCCCAGCGTTGTAGACTTGATTGGGAAGTGGAAAAAAATTCCAGAAGAAGGCAAAGGCACACCAGCTCTGAACTGTTGTCAAGAAAACTCCAAGAGGTGAGCTGAGCTGGAGGGAGAATTAGTCCCATCACAGCTGGAGAGTGCCTGATTGGAAAGGCTGGTGTAAGTCACAAAAATTCCCTTTGGCTATTTATGCCACAGTCAGCTTCCTTAAAATGCTCCAAGTCCCTTCATTATATATGCACTGAAGTCTCGATCGCAAGTTCGGAGGTTCGAATCCCTAGCCCCGCATGACGGAGTGATCTCCCACACTCGCCCCAGCTCTTGCCAACCTAGCAATTCAAAAGCATGCAAATGCAAGTTGATTAATAGGTACCACTTCGGTGGGTAAGTAACAGCGTTCCACGTGCGTCATACCGGCCACATGGCCGTGGAAGCGTCTTCAGACAACACTGGCTCTTCGGCTAACAAACGGAGATGAGTACCAGCCCCTAGAGTTGGACACAACTACACAACTGTGCGGGGGGGACCTTTACCTTTTACCTCTTTCACCCTTAGCTGAAATGGCCAGAGTTCAGTGTAGAAAATACATTAAGAGTGTCTTGCTGTCGACATTTCAGCTGCCTGTTTATTCTGCAAGGAAGAACGAAGAGACTCCCACTTCCTCTTGGGTCAGTACATTATGTGAAACAGGATGCTATTTTTTCTGCACCAATAGAAAATGCCAAGGACAATATGCACTTCCTTTTTTTCTGCTACAACAAAGGTCCAGTTGGCAACTTTCAGGAGAAGTGTGTGAGGGGATGAGTGGAACTTGGAAGCCATTTTCTAGCTCATATTTTCCTATGTTTTGATTTTCTGAATAATGAAATCAGTAAACTTTAACCAGAGTTAGCAAAATCCACCATTAGCGGATCTTTCCAGAACTTAAAAAACATAATGTGTACTGATGGCTAAAGGGGCCTGCACACAAGGAGTCTGCATTAGTTTGAAGCCAGCCTTGGATGTCTGTGATTTCACAGAGGCAACAGCATTCAAGAGCTGAGCTGACCTATTTCTGGCCATGTTGAGATGTATGCACCTGAAATCAAGCTTTAAAAGGCTTTCTCTGAAGAGGTTGTGGATGGGCTGGTTTTCTATCAGTAAGAACACTCCGATCTCCCATTATTTTATAGTTCTTTAAAGGGCAACGAAGAAATATCTTGGTAGCATTATGCCTGCCTCCCCCCAACACACACCCTCCCACTGCAATAATGATTTTTTGAGAAATTCTAGGACAAGTGCACCCATCATGAAATGTAAATATGAATGTGTGGAGCAGGGAGTCGGGGAAATGAGAACCCTGACTGAATGCATTTTTTGCCTTCTCTAGTTGGTCAGGTGAAATGAGCAGTGACTGGCTCGTTTTCAGCATCTGAAGAGTTGCAGCAGTGCAGAAAGCCATTGGTCAGTGTCAAACCACTTTTGAAAAGATTGGGGAGTGGAAAATGGTGGCTTTAAGCTGGAAAGAATCTAGAGAATGATGCTTGAAACAACATTTGAGTTTCTTGGAAGATAAGATCCCCATTAAATCCCCATTCAAGGATAACCGTTTTGCTTGCAAAGGCTGTTTGAAATGGGCTTTGCAAATTCCAGAGATACCCAGAAGTCACATCTGGTGAAAAGGTTCTGTGTTCTAATTCCTCTTCTATTCCACCTTCCCCTCCCATTCTTCAAACTAACGTATTAATGTTTCATCTTCAGACTTGGGACTTTGACACTTTAATATAGTCTTCAAAGTTGCACAGGTGCTGGGGAAGAAAAGCCATGAAGCAGTGAATATGCTTCTTGTGAGACCCTGGGTCTCTCCTCACAAGCCAACCATAGTGTAACTCTTGTATCCTGCTGGCATCACGAGACTTTGTCTCGACTCTCCTTGCTATCCCAAGTGTTTAGCAGCTTGTTAACCATCAGTGTTGTCCATATGTGTGTATATAGTGAGGGCACTGATTGGCATATGAATTTTATTTATTTATTTATTTATTTATTTATTTATTTATTTATTTATTTATTTATTTATTTATTTTCTATCCTGCCTTTATTATTTTTTATAACTCAAGGTGGCGAACATACCTAATACTCCTTCCTCCTCCTGTTTTCCCCACAACAACCCTGTGAGGTGAGTTGGACTGAGAGAGAGTGACTGGCCCAAGGTCACCCAGCCGGCTTTCAGGCCTAAGGCGGAACTAGAACTCTCAGGCTCCTGGTTTGCCATTGGCTCCTTCCTAGGGCTGAGAGAGAGTGACTGGCCCAAGGTCACCCAGCCGGTTTTTATGCCTAAGGCGGGACTAGAACTCTCAGTCTCCTGGTTTCTAGCCTTAACCACTAGACCAAACTGGACAATGACTTAGATTTCCCACTTCCTTCTTAAGATTTCCCTTATGTTAATGTTGCCTAGGCACAGAAGATTACATGAAAATCCAGATTGGGCTAGTCACATGAACATACCTCCTCCACAAATGGGGGTGGGGATCACTACAATTATTCCCCAGCATGGCACTGGGATGAGACTGCTTAAGGAGGAGTCATCAAGTTTTCGGCACACAAGCAGGAGGGCAGGTTATCTAATCAATGCCTCAGGATGAGACAGGTTAGGATCCTATAAGCAATGCATAAAATTGTGTTGCCATGTTTGTTGAAATTGATTGAATGGGGCCAATTTCAGGAGGGAAGCTTTTAAAGTAATTGCCAAAGCTATTCCCATGCAACACTAATATTCTTGCTACTGTCTCTTTTCTATGATGTGGGACTTATTATTGTTCTTCAGGGTCAAAAATGTGGCATTTCACATAGACACGATAGGGGATTCCCCACCCCACCCCACCCCTCACCATTCTAAAACCTTGGGTACAAAATTAAAAAGCAGAGGGAAGCATTAAGCATTTTAAAGAGTTCCCATTAAACCTCCAATGTACTGCAAAATAAAAAAGGACTAGAAAATGTATTGCGTGAGCGTATGTGTTTAGCACTGATGGCAAAATGTAATGGTATTACACCACAAGAGACTCAGACATAATTATATATAACAGGTATCCAATCTACTTCCCACTGTTCTACTTTTATTCCTTGGGTCCTTTGGGGATTTCCTTTCTTTCCCCCTTTTTTCCTTTTACTAATTTCACACCTTTCCTTAGCAACCTCAAGCACAAACTCTCTGCTGCATTTTCTAGACTTGGCACAGCTTACTGTATTTCTGACTTAGAGCTTTACGTTTAAGTTCTTAACTTCTCCTCCCCACCCCCATTTCCAATAGCTCCCCCTGCCAGGAATGCTCAGCTTTTGGAGAGAGAGGTCAGAAAAAGAAAGACATTTTAAATAATGATTTTTAAAAAAAAGCTGAATTAAGATGGTCCTGAGCTTGATCCAGCAGGGCCATCCTTACAAAATGTCCTTTCATGCCAAACATTTGAAATCCTTTGAGAATGTCAACAAATGTATAGCTAACCTGCTAGATATAATGCCCATCCAAAACCCTTTTGAAATTCTCTCATCAAATTCTCTTTTAAAACTCTTGGCAGGTGGAGAATAAGAGACATATGACTATGTATTCTTATCTACTAGTAGCCCTGTTGAGGATAGTGGGAATTTCTTCTTCTGAGTAAACATAATAAATGGTGTTCAGCTCTCCTGGTAGAGGAAAGTAAACACTACATTCTCCTAAGGATCTTCACTGAAGCTGACACTGCTTAACATAACACATAAATGAGATGAAGTTGGAGGCAGTAAATCAGAGAGATAAGTCTACAGATGACGCTGAATGATTTAGGATGTTGGAAACATAGGTTATGCATATCAGGGTGAGGTCAATGAGGGTAAAGTTGCATTATCCTGTAATATGTATTTTACTTGATCCTACTTTACCTCCCACACTTAGCCAACCTGACCCTGAACCCTACCATATAGGGCTAATGCATGCCCCTCCCACAATTCCATGATGTTGACAAGCTCACACGGCAGATATATTTTTCAAACATTTAACATTTCTGGTTCCTTGTAATCCTTGCAAATCATTTTCTCCCCTCCCCTCCTGCACTTCTGCTACACAGGAAACTCACATTGAAGCATGACCATCTTGTGGGAGTTTTCCTTCTCCCGGACAGACTGCTGTCATGCTCTCTTCCTGTCCAAGTCTGTTTCATTAAGCCCAGTTTGGGAAAAACTATTAACACAGTTTTGCTGACTTGTTAATGTGGGATTTGCTGGGATGACATACTTCACAGGGCTTGGTGGATACCATAATGAATTGAAGACTTTTTGTTTCATGGAGTTCTTGTGGTGGGTAGTCAACTCATATCCTAACCAAGCATGTTTGGCTTTGCCCAACCAGTATCTTTCTTTCGACTGCTACAACACACAATTTAACTCTAATGCCTGCTATAGGATAAACCATGCAATTTAAATTTCCTTTTCTTTTTTAAGCATAATTTATTTGGAGCTCAGAAATTTCATTGTCTCAGCACAGAATTTGAAGCAGTTTTTTTGCTCCTCTTTTGACACTTCCTATGGGTTATTGCCTAGAGAGCCATCAAAGGTAAAGGTATTTGGCATGACAATATTTCCATGACAAGAATGTTAGATAGCTTATAGATACAGATGTTTTTATGGTTCAACACAAGGCATCTTCATACAAGTTACCCCACAACAGAAAAGTTATTGGGCAGAAAATTCCCACAGCTTTGTTACTTTTTGCAACATTTAGTAAAAAAACGCATTTCCTAGGTCAGATTTCTCTTTACGAAGCACAGAACAGCTGTGTCTCTGATCAAAACAGCATCCAAAATTTAGGAACAAATTTGCAAGTTTCTTGTATTGCATTGCCCAAGATGAGCAGTAAATGAACTATTAAGAATATATTTTAAAAATATCTTAATTGAGCCACCTGAGGTTGAACAGTGAATGAAACAACAGTTGCTTTCCCCAGTATGGATGGGAACAGACACTGAATCATCTCCAGAAGAATGAGGTGGGAAGGGAAAAATGATAACAGTAGCCCATTCTACAAGTCAACCAAGCTGGAGGATGGATGAAATGTTTAAGGAGTGGTGTGTGAGTCAGGAATAAAGATCAAAAGCAAACATCTGAGTCATGATTAATGTCTGGGGAGACACAGACTCCTCTCCCTATCCTTTCTCAGTCTTCCCTTGATGGTCAGCCTGCAAGCAGACATTCAGCATTTGGGATCAGCCTAAGATTTTGCTGCCTGACTCACAGAGCAAATGGTACCCCCAGCTATCCAAGTTAAGGTTAAACTGAGTAATATGAGGCAGAAAGCCCCACAAATGCCTCCCATCCCTGAGAATAAAAACAGAGTAAGATTAAATTCAATAATTCAAAATTGGCTGTCCTTTTATGATGTCTCAAATCAGCCACTCAAGGCATCTGCTTCATGATAGAGCTGCCCTTCAGTATTGAGCCTCTGATGACACCGTATTCTATGTTCCTACAATGTTGTTTTCTTTGCATTTACACTGATGAGAGTAGGAAGAAAGCTTTCCTCCCAATGTTGCCTCTTTTGCATTCTAAAACCTGGCAATTGAAGTCTTATCTTCATTGAGGCTTTTTTGCCCCTGCCCCATTCTGATTCAGACACCTTCACTATCTCCTTTTGACTCACATGCCTTCTATGCTTGTAGGACTTGTAGGTTGCTGATGCTTTCCCCAGGTATTGCTCAGTGTGTTTTAACAGGTGCATTTATCTTCTTACCAGAAAAAAGCAACATTGCTGTTTCCTTCATACCCCCTTGCTGATTTAAAGTCACAAGAGTTGATCAAAATGTGTTTGATGGTTAGAAGATAATTTTATATCTATATGAAACTGCACTTAGTGAACAGCAGTAAATTTGCTTAAATTCAATTACTCCTAAAAACAAGATGGAAAGGTGGAAATGGATTGGTCTGAATTTACCTAACCAAAACTGTCAATTGAGTTGAGACTACTGTTACATTGTGTTCCCCACTTTAAAATGTCCTGTTGTTCCCATCCACAGTTAGTGGGCTGTACATTCCTAGATGCCCCTCTCCTGGCCACTTCTGGGCCACCCCCACAATGAGGTTTAAGCAGCATGACACTGGCACATGGAGGCCACTGTAAGGTTTTGTTCATAATCGTGAAAGATTCTTCTTCAAGAATCGTGCTAATCGAAACTGTGAAACCCAATTTCTCAACAATGAACTTAACCATCTGAATTGGGTCCTACAGGCGAATGGCTATTCCAAAAATGAAATAAAAAGAGCCATCAAACCAAGAAAACAACATCCAACTGAAGAAAAACAGCCCCCCACAAACAAAGTATTCCTGCCCTACATCAAAGGAGTCACTGACCGCATGGGAAAACTGATGGAAAAACACAACTTTCAAACAGTCTTCAGACCCACCAGGAAAATACAACAAATGCTAAAACCAGCAAAAGACAAAAGGGACCCCGCACCGCTGCAGGAGTATACCACATACCATGCAGCTGCGGACAAGTATACATCGGAACCACAAAACGAAGCATTCACACCAGGATAAAAGAACACGAAAGACACTGCAGACTACAGCAACCGGAAAAATCTTCAGTAGCTGAACATGCTCTCAAGCAAATGGGACACAAAATCCTATTTGAAAACACAGAAATACTGGACAACGCCAAAAGCCACTACACCAGATTATACAGAGAAGCCATTGAAATTCACAAACACCAGCACAGTTACAATAAAAAAGAAGAAAGTCTAAAAATTAGCAAAACCTGGCTACCAGTCCTGAAAAACACAGCCTGCAAAAGGTCAACGAACTCAGTCCAACCACCAGGACATGGGAATACTTCTCACAATGAACATGCTAATCACGCTCATCAGCCACTCGTTAACATTTCAACACAACAAAAAACCCCACCTAATCTCCTATAACTTAGCTCTATAAATAGAAAACAAACGAAACATTGCCACTCTACCTGGGCACAGAGATTTCGCTTCTGTCTGTGCTCCTGCCCTCTGAAGATGCTGGCCACAGATGCTGGCAAAACGTTAGGAACCACAACTTCCAGAACACGGCCACACAGCCCGGAAGACCCACAACAGCCATCGAACTCCAGCCGTGAAAGCCTTCGACAATACTTAATTATTTAATTTAATTTAATTTAATTTAATTTAATTTAATTTAATTTAATTTAATTTAATTTAATTTAATTTAATTTATATTACCGCCCATCTCCCCTGTCGGGAACCCTGGGCGGTTCTAATATTGGACTACAACTGTAAATAGTTTTCATTAATAAAACTATTTTATTATACACGTTCTGGTGGTCAAAGTCCAAACAGAACCCTGTGCTGGATCCAGACAGGATAGACTCACTGAAATAAATAGGGTTGAATCTGCCTTTAGTCATGATCTCTAAAATATTCTTTGGATTCAGCCCTTTGGAGTGATTTTCTTTCCAGACTTCAAAGCTTTGTCAAGGATTAAAAATAATATTCAGTGCTTGTTTCTTCCACCTATGTGCAGATGCACTTCTTTTTGTATTAGATACTAGGCAAAGCAACCATTAAGCAATATTTCACACCAAAAAGCTTTTCACACTGAAAAACAGTAAGTTCTGGAATACGTATGTGATTTGAACCATCAAGTGCACAAAGATTTGAGTGTGTGCACAATAGGAAATCAATGACGGCATGCCATGCAAAGTCCATTTGGGGGTGGGGGTGGGGGAAAGTATAACTCAAAAGCTGATGAATAGCATTTACTTTCATCAAATGTCAAAGAAAACTGTTGATTTTATATGGAATGAGGCATAAATCTTTGGGCACTTTTTTTTTTGAAGGTCAGATTCTGACTAGTGAGAAGCAGCTGGTACACGTGGCTGTTCCTGCATCATCTGAGTTGAATTGAAAGCACGAAAGGTCTGTGGGAGAGGAGAGCTTGGCTCCCCTCACACTACAATCCCACGCTTCTGTATTCTGCTCCTCTCTATAAAAGATCTTGTATGCTAGAGAAAAGGGGAACAGAACCATTAATATTCTAAATGTCAAAACAAAACTATTTTAAAGTGTACCAGGGCTCACTTGAAGCAGGCTAACCAGTGCCTGCTGTCCATCAAAACAGACTAAGGGAAAAAATAGATGTGGGTAATTATATCAAAAAGGATAGTTTATCAAAACCAGGCAAAATGATGTCAAACCACCTTCCAATTTATATAGTGAACAGACTCTGCAAGTATAATTGGGAAACAAGAGCAAGCATAATCTTTTGAATAAAGCTTTAAAAAGTGGTTTGAAAATCCTATGGCGGAACTAGATGTTTTATTATTATTGTTGTTGTTGTTGTTGTTATTTGAAAACCTAGCATAAAAAGGGTACCAATATAAAACATGGGTATAAAATACAATGTAGTGCAAACTACAGGAATGATACAGCAAAATGTTGCAACAGTTTTGCAATACTGCTGATTAGCACAGTACTGTATTAAAGTAGCAGGATTTTCAGCACTATCTCCCCAGAATAGAGGAGGGAAAAGAAGAAAAAGAGGTCCAGGGTACAGAAAGGAAATAAGATTATACAAAGATTATCTTAAGATATTATTAGCCACTGCTAGAATGCTGTTTTAATAAAAAATGGTTTTTATGGCTCTATTTTTATGGCTCTGTTTTTAATATTTTATGGCTATATTTCATTAAGACCAGGAACTAAGGTTCCTACTTTTCATTGGGACTGCGGTCCAGCAGCTCCAGAAATAGAACTCATGATGTATAGTTCTGATGTTAAGAAAAATTGCCCCACCAGCAGCCATTATTGGTAACGGCCCATCCTCACTGAGGTTGCCCACATATGGTTAAAATAATGTGTGGCCTTGTTCTTAGAGAACATGGTGCCAGAAAGGACTTAGTTTGAACATTTACATTAAATGTGTTTAAGCTCCATGTTTGCCAATGGGTATATTTTTATTCCGCCTTTCTACAGAAAGTGTTTTTAGTGATGAAAAGGATGAGGACTTCTTCCTAGTTTTCCTTTATCATATTTGTCAATGTCTTACAAAATGTTTTAAGCATCTTTAAAAAGGTAAAGGTTCCCCCCGCACATTTGTGCAGTCGTGTCCGACTCTAGGGGCTGGTGCTGATCTCCGTTTGTTAGCCAAAGAGCCAGCGCTGTCCGAAGACGCTTCCACGGTCATGTGGCCGGCATGACGCACATGGAACACTGTTACCATTCCACCGAAGTGGTACCTATTCATCTACTTGCATGTGCATGCTTTCGAATTGCAGGTTGGCAAGAGCTGGGGCTAGTGCGGGAGTTCACTCCGTCACGCGGGACTAGGGATTTGAACCTCTGAACTTGCGATCTTCCGATCGACAAGCCTGGCGTCTTACCCGCTGAGCCACTATGCCCCTTAAGCATCTTTACTAGAGAACTAATATTAAGAGAAGTATATCACCCACAAGTGCAAGAAAATCTGCAGTCCTTGGCAAGCTTAGAAATGTCAGTTTTCTGATTACTTTCCTGCTCGCATCATGTAGAAATACAATCTTTTTCTTCCCACTTGCAACCATTGGAACTAATGTTTGTGACCACAGCTCTGTAGTCTATAACAAAGAAAAGAGAAGTGTGGGGAAGCATGATTTTCTTCTTGACCTAGCTTTGGGTCTTGCCTGCCTAGTGGCGCCTGACTATGAAACAGAGGCCTGTGTATTGAAAATCATCCTCCCTAAAAAATAGGGAGAAAATAGAAATCCAGTTGACATGATTCAAGCTACAGACAATTCCACCTGGATGACTGAGAACCTTCATCGACATCCTCCCTAAACAAAGAATAATACTGTGACAAAAATCCGTCATCCAATTTCCCAAGAGTTTTCTTCTCCCATAAAAGAGACTTCCGTGTGTCTCTTTAGAATCCTTCAGAATGTGTTGGATAGTGTTCGCTTGCTTTTCCGGTTGCAAGGGGACTGCAATGCTATTTGTGTAGCTCTGCAGCCCCCCTTCCTACCCTGTTTACTGGAGAAAAACTAGCTGGTTCTGGGTTCCAAAAATCTGGCCAATTGTTACCTGGCCTCAAAGGGTTAGAATTTTCTGTATCTCTTTGCTGCTATCTAGCGATCAGCTGGAGTTTTGCTCCCCAGAGTTTGGTAGCCCTGCCTACAGAAGGATTTTCCTGATATAATTTTTTCTTTCAGATTTAATTTATCCACTGAGGTATGGGAAGCCAGGTGGGCAACATTATGTTGCCAGAGTCCCTACTTTTATTTTGATTTTCATTTTTACCTCTGAGAGCCGGAGAGCTTGACAGCAGTATAGAGACATCACTGGAGGAAGTGAGGCCAGATCTTCCAACCCTTATTTTATTGGAGGGAATTAATGCAATTTGCTGTGTTTTGCCTAGTAAGACAGCTATTTTTCTCCTGATTTCCACACACACACACAAAAGAGAAAGCTGTGCTTCTAGGGAAAAAACCCAGTTTTTTGCTGACAATTTTTTGTAACGCAACCACTGATTGGGGTGGAGCACCATATGTGGCATGTGAAGGTAGTAGAGAAAAAATTACACAGCGCTAATTGACAAAGTAAGAACATAAGCTATTGACAGCAGAGGCAATTCAAAAGAAGACTTAGCTAAGCTTTATGAGACTATCCCATTTCTCTCAGTATCATGTGGCTTTCTTCCATTCCTCCCCATCCCCTTTTTCCAGCAACCGTTACAAATTGAACAAACAAATAAATGAAACTCAGTGATCCTCTGTCCTCTTATCAGGCTCCTTCTGACCTATGGCTCCAATTTGGAATATCAGAGCTTTTCTGGTACAACTCCTAAATGTATTTTGTCTTTTATCAAAACCGGCTTGGAGCATGCAAATGTTTGGGAGTTGGAATTCCTCGTGATGATTTGCTAATCAGAATATTCCATTGTATCTCTCACATGTTCAGTATCTCATCAGGCTGTAGTCCTTTGAAGTTTATGAAAAACGTTCATGGTTTTTCCCCCCCATAAACTACAAAAAGAAAGAGGAAAGGAATGTGGTGTCTGCATGATAAATGCAACCTATGCAGCAAAAGAAGAAAGATTGTGGTTATTAAGCTTTCTTCCTCATTCTGATTGCCTCTTTGGAAAAATGACATTTATGAATACAGTATAAAAAATATGAGCCCCCAGTTAGTATATAAATTAAATACTAGAGTAAAAACAACTTTGTGGAGAACAGCTTTCCAGCATTTAAGCAGATATTCTTGTCCCCAGTGAATAATGAGATAATTTTCTGTCAGGATAAACAGCTATACATAATCCAAATATCACTGTAAAAAAGGAGATTCCAATCATACATCTGAAGAAATGTGTGTTTCACAAATTCAGTGATATTCTGAAATACAATAATTAGAAAAGGCTAGAGAAACGATTATTCTCCTTCACAAATACTAATAGTGAGTTTTCTCCAGATATATCCATATTTACATATATTTTCTATTATGTATCCATATTTGTCCTTGAAGTGCTTCATTTCAATTTATGCATGTATTTATTTCAGTGTATGTATGTATTTATTTAACAATGATGTTTTCAATATCACATGCATATTGAGTGCATTCTGGTGATATCATGACAAGCTAAAACACTTTATGCTTCAGAGTCTGCTCAAAAGTTTCTGAAATTCTTTTGGAAATTCTGAGTTCTTTTGAACTCGTTCCTCTGATAGTTGAACATGCAAATGATCTGAAAGTTCTAGTAATAAAAGTCAAGAAGCACAGTGAAAAAATGGAACTAAGACAAAAATACAAAGAAGACTAAATTAATGACAACAGTTACAGCAATCAGCCTTAGAAGTGACAACAAAGGAATGGTGGACAGCTTCTGCCCTTTAGGATTGACTATCAACACTAACAGAACCAGCAGTCAAAAAATATCTCACCAACTAGTGCTTGCTATGTTAGGATAGCAATGAAAGCCTTAGAAAAGATATGCAGATGCCATGACATGTTTATACCTACAAAAATCAGGATTGTGCAGGCAATGGTTTTCCCTATAACACTCTATTGGAAGTGAAAGTTGGACTTGGAAGAAGCAGGATAGAAAGAATATTAACAATTTTGAACTTTGGTGTTGGAAAAGACTCCTGAGAATACTATTGATAGCCAAGAAAACAAATGGATTATAGAACAAATCAATCCATTGTTCTCACTTGAGGCACAATGACCAGGCTCAAATTATCATACTTTGGATATATCATGCAAAGACACAGCTCCCTTGAGAGGTCTATAATGCTGGGGAAGGTGGAAGGAAAGGGAAGAAGAGGACAACCAGCAGCAAGGTAGGTGGAGTTGATTACAGCAGTGGAGAGTATATTGTTGGGAGACCTGAAAGGCCAGGTTGAGGACAGATCATCTTGAAGAAAGTCTATCTATGTGGTCACTAAGTGTTGACACCAACTTGATGGCACATAAACAATTAATCAATCTTGGACTTATGGCTGCTGGTGGAACAGCAAAAGGAAGCTGTGGCCAGAGGGACCTACACCCAGTTGTGGCTTGGGTTCCAGATGTGGCACAATCCAGATTAGTGACAGTAACTCATGCCCTTATCACCATGCAGTTATATTATTGTAACATACCATACATGGCAGCTAGCTTTGAA
Organism: Charina bottae; assembly: GCA_023362775.1. NCBI lineage: Eukaryota > Metazoa > Chordata > Lepidosauria > Squamata > Charinaidae > Charina > Charina bottae. The sequence goes on from JALMGJ010000001.1 coordinate 32,384,532, forward strand.
AACAATTCAGAAGCTTCCATATAAAATGTAGCAGCCAGGCTGTTAGCAAGTAAGTGTTGCTAAGCAAGTATTACTCCTATTCTCCGGTCACTGTGTTAGTTGCCAATAGACGTCTAGATCCAATTCAAAGTGCTGTTTTTGACCCATAAAGCCCTATATGGCTTGGCTCCAGGAAATCTTAAGGACCACCTCTTCCAGATGGAATCTGCCTGGTCCATTGCATGCCTGCAGAGAGAGGATGCTGTGGGTCGTTATCCTTACAAGAATTCATGGTGATGTGCACCTAAAGGCAGTCCATTTTTCCACAGTCCCCATTCCCTAGGACTCTTTGACCCCAGAGATCAGCCTAGCACTCCCCCCACCCCATTAGCCTTCTACAAGGGGATCAATACTGGTGGTAGAGCAGGCATTTGAGATTTGTGGCTGAACGATTGGGTGACCATTTGAATTCATTGTGCTGCTTTAATATTTTGTTTTCATCCTTAGTGTAAGCCTCCAGGAGTGAAGTTGAGATAGTTGGCATAAAATATGTGTAATAAATACATACATTGTAATTTTAATGTGATGGTAGGGAGGAGCATCACTCCATGATAAACATATTGCAAGTAAACTTCTCCTGCCTGGGCTTTGAAGTACAGAGATCATGAGCTCAGCTTCCCACAAGAGTACAATTATATAACAGAAAGTTTGTATACTCCAGGCTATTTCTTTGTCCAAAGACATCAAGAAGCTTCCCAGCTGCTTTGGGATCTCACAAAGCTCATAGTTGGAGACAGTGATTAAAAGCCCAACTATCCATTATGGAGTCATTTTTCAACTTGTGTCTGCTTGAACGGTACAACTACAACGCTTGTCATTTAATGCCATGAACTATATGTGGGTGGGAAGGTAATGGTAAATCTACTTCTCTTGTCAGCTTAGAACATTTTCTTCCTTTCACTACATCAGAAGGCGCTGCTACTATATAGGAACACAAAATATAAAACATGTTCCTAAGAAGGATTAAGATTGCTTATATCTGTTTGCATGTGTGTAGGGAGGTTGCATTTGTTTTTAGATCTGGGGTGCATAATCTTTTTGAGGGTGAGGTGTCTTGAGGGGCCACACCCCAAAGTGGGTGAGGCCAATGCAAAATGTAGGTCAGACCAACACACCCATTAAATGTGATTTAAATAAAATTTCATTACATTTCATAATTTACCTTGCATATATTATATCACATTAAAAATTATAAGTTAGCAACAATTTTTGGAGGGCTGCACCCTTGAGACTTTGTTGGCCTTATATAAACCTGGGTTGGGCTAGACTGGGTACATCTCTATGTCGTTTGTGAATTAGCCCCAAATAGTGAGACTGATTCTTATTCTTTCCAAAAGCATGAAATGGTGGCAAGAGTGATGAATACACATAAGAGAGATCAGGCCAAAGGCATTCCAGTCTAGCATTTTGTTTTTCTCACAGTGACAGCTAGTTGCCTTTGGGGTGCTCAGAAACAGGAGATGGGAACGTACTCCTCTCTCACCATTGTTCTCTTGCAACAAATATTTGGAGGCATGATGCCCCCAAACCAGAGGTAACACTGAATCTTCAAGAACAATAGCCCTTAACAGACCTGTTCTCCATCAATTTATCTGATCCCTTTTTAAAGCCATCCAAGATAGTGGCCATGACCACATCTGCATTAATGAATTCCACAGATAATTACTTGTTCTGTGAAAAAGTATTTTCTTTTCCCTGTTTTAAATCAAATTCCATTCAACTTAATTGGATAACCCATGATCCTAATGTTTTGAAAGAGGAGAAAAGCTTTTCCCTCTTTACCTGTAGCTTGAATCATGTCAACTGGATTTCTATTTTCTTAGTGGAAACGTTTCGCTCCTTATCCAAGGAGCTTCTTCAGTCTGAGCAAAGTTGGTAAGGGAATCCCTCTTTACTTTCTCCAAGCTGTTGATCATGTCCCACCTCAGTTGCCTTGTTTCCCAAGCGTTCTAGTCTGATCTTATAAGGGAGATGTTTTCACTCCCTGATCATTTTGGTTGCACTCTTCTAACTTTTTCCAACTCTATTAGATCCTTTTCCAAATGTGAACACCAATTCTGTATACAGTATTACAGTAGTGAAGATGTTATAGGTTTGTATAATGTCATTATATTGTTGGTAGTTTTGTTTTCAGTCTGTTTCCTAATGATCCCTAGCAAGGAATTTACTTTTTCACGGCTGCCACACACTGAATTTATATATTCATTGACCTGTCTACTATGAACACGTGATCTTTTTCTTGGTTGGTAATAGATGGCTCAAATCCCATCAGTGTATATGGGGGTTTTGTGCCAATGTACATCACTTTACATTCACTTTAAACTAAACTGCATTTGCCATTTGGTTAATCATTGGCCCAATTTGAAGAGATCCTTCTGCAACTGTTCATATTTAGTTTTCTTTTTCACTACTCTAAATAATTTGATATTGGCTGCAAATTTAGTCGGCTTACTGCTTATCCCTAAGTCAAGATAATCTATGAATGAATTTAAAATGAGGGGTCCCAACAGAGATTCTTGAAGGACTCTACTGAGAAAATTGTGCATTCATTAGTATGATTGGTTTCCTAATTAAGGACAGGCTTCTCTGTTGCAGTGCCTGCCCTCTGGAACGAGGTTCCCCCTGAGATCTGGATGGCCCCCACTCTGCTGTTGTTTAGAAGAGCTGTGAAGACCTGGCTCTTCACCCAGGCTTTGGCAAGGGAGAGTGAGACCTCTCACTTCATCACACTTGCCATCTTTTATCTCTATTTTTTATTTTTTATTGATTTTATTGTAATTTCTTTGTTTGATTGTTATGAGCCACCCAGAGTTGTTGAGAGTCAGGTGGCATAGACGTTTAATAAAGTTGTTGTTGTTGTTGTTCTTATTTGAAGAGCCTTTGATGAGGAACCTTGTCAAAAAATTTCTGAACATCCAAGTACACAATGTTAACAAGATAAACATTGATACCCTCAACAAATTCTAAAAGTATGGTAAGGTAGGATTTACTTTGTAGAATTCATGCCAATTCCCTTTCAGCAAGATTTGTTCCTTCATATGCTTAGTTATTTTTAATTTGATTACTATTTCTATCAATTCGCTTGGAACATACATTAAGCTGACCGCCCCATGATTCCCTGGATATTCCCTAGCCCTGTTTTAAAAATTGGTACCACCTGTGGCGCTCAGCCTGAATTGAGGGACAAGCTACATATTTTTGGTAGGATGTCATACTTGAGTTATTTAAGAACTCCAGATGGATGGCTTCAGGATCTTGTGATTTGTTACTGTGTAGTCTCTTAATATATTATCTTCTCCGGTTACCTCTGTTTGCTTTAGCTCTTCTGATTCTCTCCCGGAGAAAGTCAATACAGGGTCAAGAATCTGTCCTACATTTTTTGTAATAAAGATGCAAAACATTCATTACAGTTCTCTTCAATTTTCATGTCCTCCTTGAGTATATATTTCACTTCTTTATCATCCAATGCAGTGTTTGTCAACCTTGGCAACTTTAAGATGTGTGGACTTCAACTCCCAGAATTCCCCAGCCAGCCATGCTGGCTGGGGAATCTGGGAGTTGAAGTCCACACATCTTAAAGTTGCCAAGGTTGACGAACACTGCTCTAATGGTTCAACTGCTTCCCTTATACACTAAAAGAAGTTCTTCTTTCTTTCTTTCTTTCTTTCTTTCCTTCTTTCTTTCTTTCTTTCTTTCTTTCTTTCTTTCTTTCTTTCTTTCTTTCTTTCTTTCTTTCTTCTTTGGCATTCTTTGTTATCATCTACCTTTTTCTGTTAGAGCTTGTGCTCCTTTCCCCCTTTTCCCTCATTGGGGCAGGCTTTCCATTTCCTGAATATAATATTATAATAACTAATAAGGAAGGGTTCCCCCCACCAACCCATACACAAACACACAAATGGACATAAAACTATCTTAATTGTTATGAAAAAGAAGCCCAGAGTCTGATGGTTTGCAATTATTTCAAAGATCAACAAGAATATGTAGTGGCTAGATAATTAACTGGCAACATTTCTTCAGCACAGAAAAACAACAGTGACAAAACAGGTTATTCCCTTGAAGATTGATGGTAAAGTACATGTTACCTGATATCTAATAATGCTGAGTATTGATCAGATCCACCGACTCAAGAAGATACAGAAAAACTAACAGTGTTTCTTTCCAGTGGCAGCTCTGTGAAATTTAACATCTGGTCCCACTTACCTTAATCTATGTGCTATTTCTAGAAAGTGTCTTAGCGGAGTGAATGAGTTAGTTAGTAAGTACTTAAAAACTCTTACAGTTGTTAAGTCTACCCCAGTTACAAAAACATATATTTTTTACTGGAATTGCTATCATAGATTCTTAACAAAGAATAAAGAAAAGTTATGAACATCAAGAAATGAATCCTCCAAATAATATGGCTACTGAAGGCACCAGAGTACAATGAAACAAGCATTAAACATCCTGTAAGAGTTCATTATTTTTGACAGTTAGGGACTTTTCCTCTTCTAGCTCTTTCTATTTTGTGCTCTCTGGAGATTCCTCCTTTCAACTTCCTCCTTTGGACAGTAGACCTAATGTGGAAAGTTCTAGGAAATGGAAAAAGGCCCAGGTCTACAAGAAAACTGCACAGCGTATTCGTCACAAAGGCTTATGGGCATCAAAACATGAATTCATTTTATAACTAGATTCATTTTGTAACTAGATTTTCTTGATAGTGTTACTTAGGCTTGTTTACAAAGTTTAAGATAAGATGGAAATTCAGTTTAATCAAAGACCTGAATCTTTACAGCAAAATACAGTATTCAGGAAAGGCTGCATCCAACATCAGGCAAATATGCTCCTGTTTATGCAAGAAGACTTCTCTTTCTCTCATCTCTTCTCCTATAGTTTTTTCAGAAACAGAAAAGTTCTTCAGAAATGGCACTGTTAAATCTTGGCAGAACAATAAAAAAAGATTACAAGAGCCACAAAAGAGCCAAGTTGGAGAAGGCTGGCTGAAATCTTTTATAAGGAGTCTGATAAAGCTAACATCAGCCCTGAATGTCTTGTACCAAGTTGGCAGCCATAATCTAGGTTATAAACAATGTACAAAACATTGAGAAAGGTATTTATTATTGTGGAGTCCTTGGTGCTCTCTGAGCCTTGTTTTCTTGCAGACGTTTCATTGCCACACTAGGCAACATCTTCAGTGCGAAAAGGGAGTGGGACTTGCTCTCTGTTTATATACCATGGCTTGTATATAAGTATATGTACAAGTATGTAAAAGTATGGTTAAGTCTGTCCATGTGTTGTGAGATTAAGGAGTTTTCATCGTGTCTTCTGACTGCTAGTTGGTGTTTGTGGATGCATTCTGCTAGTCTTCTGCCGGTCTGTCCTACATAGTGGCTGCTACAGTCCTTACACTGTATGTTGTAGATAACTCCTGTTTTTTCTTCTTGGGCTACTGGGTCTTTTGGGTTACTTACAATGTTCTGAAGGGTTTTGGTTGGTTTGTGTGCTATGGTCATGCTGTGTGGATGTAACAGTCTATTAGTAGTTTCTGAGATGTTTCTGATGTATGGCAGTGTAATCCTTTTCATAGCTTCTGTTGGTTTTGCTGTGGTGGGTTGAGTGGTCAGGCACTTTTTGATAAAGTTGTGTGGGTATCCATTTTGCTGGAAGATGCTATATAAGTGGTCTGTTTCCTTTTTCTGGTGTTCTGGGTTGCTGCAGTGCATTTGTGCTCGTCTGAATAGTGTTCTTACACAGCTCCTCTTGTGGGAGGTTGGTTTCTCTTTGATTGGTATTTATTATTCCCATACCTCTGTTATTTTATGACTTAGATTATCTTTTTCCAACTTGTAGCCCTTCACATATGATGGTTAGGAATTGTGGACTTTGGAAACTTAATGCATCTGGAGGGAACCAGCTTCGAGGAGGCAGACTTAAATGCCATGTTCAATCAGAATCTCAAAATACCAGGAAAAGTACATGAATGCTGGGACCCCTGGAATGTTTTCAACCTATAAGAAAGTAATACTTGTATAAATATTAGGTGCATGTGACACCAGCCATTTGGATACAGCTGGCCATTATGAAAAAATCTAATCATAATTGAAATTCTTAAAGGTTATATATTTGATGGTGATGCATATTATTTCTTGGACTCTTAGTCTTGTGCAGCCAAGTATGGTCAACATTTGATCGGAATAATTGTATAATTAACATTTCTGTTCCAAACACAGAGAAATATCCAAGAACTCTTGTGATGCATCAGAACTGATATGAACAGCTGGTGATGACTGAACTCATCTATCTTATTAGGCAGATTTTGTACTCCCTTCTTTGTGCCAAAAAAAGGGCACTCACTTTTAAAAAAAATGTTCAAGGTCACTCTCTTTTTCTATAGGATTGATTTTTTTTCAATTCAGAGCTGAAGTCTGGTTATAAAATAGCTCTGGGGGAGAGACATCAACACAGAGATGCCGTAGCTCAAAATAACCCTCATTTATACACTGTGCTATTATTTTAAGAACTGCTTCCTAATGTGCTTTTTATGGGCCTTGATAATTCTTGCATCTCTCACCTTTTAAATGTTCACAGTGAAGTAGGATACAGAAGACTGTTACTCGGAGTCATATCTGTAGATGTAGATTATTTCTTGATGTTCTCTTTAATGCACTACTCTATGTATGAGGTTCCCATACACTGAGTATTCATCTGCTTTGGTCCATTTAATACAAAGTTATCTTTTTCATGAATTTTATTTTCCAGTAGAAATAAAGCTGTGTCAACCAGTTATATTTACAGTTGATCTCAGGTAATATTTGTACATGTTAAGTACAATGTAGGAGGAGTGGTGAGTAGCCCTTCCTTCTGCTAGTTCTGCTTGTGATGTAAGTGAGGAGACTACAGTATCTCCTTATTTACATCATGACTGCCTGCAGTGGAGAACCTTGTTCTGTACACAATTCTCAAATCAGCAGGAGACCACAAAGCGGTGGCTTTCATGGGGATAAATCCCATGAGGAACAGTAGATCTTACTTGATTAAAGTACTCACAGGACAAGGCTCCTTGATGGACTCTACTTATAATAGCTGCTATCTTACTATAAATGAGGGGTTACCAGCAGCAACTGAATCACCCCCCACGATCCTGCTCACAATCTCCTTAAATGAAATTCAAATTACTTTTTAAACAATTCAGAAAAATGCACCCAACAGAGATGGCTAAATCTTGTGAGACTTCACTTTTCTTATTTGCATCTCATGAGCTTTCACATGAGAATGGTGAAGTCTCATGCAAGTTCTTGCAAATTCTTTGCATTCTTGTATAACAGCTTATGTGAGCTCAGAATGACACCACAGAAATTACATTTAAGGACATTGTGAAAAAGTTTTTGCAGGTTGTGTGCATCCAGGCCAGCATGGAATGTTGCATGTAAAGCCTAAAAGGATTGCTGGAACCTGGTCTGCATGATCTGATTGTCATTATTTTAGCTATAACCATTTTTTTTAAAAAAAGCCAGTTCTGAAAATATAGCTATTTACAGCAGAACTTTGCAGACATTCAACCATCTCATGAAAGTCAAGAAGCTTTAGTGAACTCTTACCACCATTATTTTTTTCTCTAGTCTTTTTTTTTTTTTTGCTACTTTAATAATAAAGCATAAATTACAATAAGCTATTTTTCTTGTCTGGAATGGCCAGCAATTATTTCCAGTACAGTGAACTGAGTCTTGACATACTGCTTTTTGATAAAGGATTTTAATATTTGCATTTTTCCCTAACTGCCTTCCACAGTACCTTCATGCTATTTTTTATAATAAAATATAAAATGTCATCTTTGTCATATTCACAGCTGAAAGTCATCTCTTCTTGATTGTGATGTGCATGTGTGCACATACACACACACGCTTCTTAAATGAGAGTGGTGGTATTCAACTGTGTAATTGCTAAGTTTGTATAGTTAGAAATAGGATGCATTTATTACTGATATCAATGCACCGGAGTATACAATTTCACTGCTTCAGTTCTATAGCAAATGTGACTTTCATGGTTCCTATGTAATTTATAACAGCCTTCTCCAACCTCCAACAATCTGTCTACTGAAGATCCTAGAACATCCAGGCTGCCCCTGTCTTTAAGCAGATAAAACTGCTGCAGATGACAAATGCAGGAGGTGGTTCTATGCCATTCTTCCTGAGCCCTCACACCTTCCCACTTTCCTTGCTTGGCATCCAAGTGGCAGGAAATGCTTGCCTGTTGCTTGCCTCCTAGGTTGACTGGCCCAGAAATAGAAAATGGAGGAAACTGAGGCTGCCGGTCTCTGCCTCTTGGTGATGTGATACTGCATTATCATATTTCTTTGAGTGGCAAGTGTGATGACCCCAGGCCCAGGAATGAGCAAGTGACACCAGGGTTGGGGAGGGACCCCAGAGTCTTTCAATGAGCTTCAGTTTCCTCCTCTTAAATCGATGTCAGCCCAAAACCACAGACTGTCCTGTGAGTGACCTGAGAGCTCTTTTTTCCTGAAGTGTAGGATAAAGCTCTTTAAATGAATACATGCAGGCATATGTCTATTGTTGTGGTTTTATGATTTAAAAGAATTTGGATCAGAAGATATTTTCTGCTAGCTGGACACAAGAATTTGGATCACAAGAAACTGTGGTGCCAGCAAGTCTGGTTTTCCAAGGCATTCTATTTGTTTTTCTTAAGTATCAGCTGGGTTCAGAGGTCAGTTGTCATGGTGACTAATTGTCCTGACCTATGTGTAAAAAGGTATATATTAGCATGTCCTTTGCTTTGTAAAAACCTGCCTTGTTTCTTCTTTGTTCTCTGCTCTGCTGTTCTTTTGCCTCTGTAAATTATGCTGAGGCTCTCTCTCTGTGTGGAGAGAAATTTTGTAGTTATGTTTTCTATTAATATATATAATGTTTGCTGAAAAAGTCTTTGTGTTTTTATTTGATCTCTCAATTGCAAAGCATTTCTGGAACATTTAAAACACTAACATCTATAACATAACATTCTGAAAACAAAACACGTTAGACATATGCACCTACACATACATTTCCTAGATTTCACTTAAATTGCTGTGGGATGCAGAGAGTAGGAAAGCAAAAAGTGAACCAACAATAGACGAGATTCTGTGACCAATTTTTGCTATGCAAAGATCACCTAGGAGGAGCTGGAAATGGAGGAATTCTACAAAGGCTTGTAACAATGAAGCATCACCAGTGCAAATACTACTCTGCTTATACCATCACAATCTTGTTGCACTTCTCTATGTTTGAAGTCACAACATCAAGTTGGTCTTCATTTCATACAGTAGTTAATAAATTGATTTATTCAATATTTTTCGGTTGAAAAATAATGTTGGAAGCTGAGATTGGGATGTGACAACAATTTGACAATTGACATTCCTTTGATACATATTTGCCTCTTTTGTTTTAATGCAACAGGGAAATCCGCAGGGGGGTAAAAAATGTGAATATGGTGGCCTTGGCTGTGCAACTGAAGCCCTGCTCCTTTTTTACGTGTGTCACTCAATCATGGTTGCCATCTTGACTTTTTTGACCTGCTAGTGGATGCCCCTGCAGGATGTCAAAGGTTCGTGTTCTTGGATATGTCATCCCCACCCACCAAACTCTTTCTTTCTTGGTGCAGAATAGAAGAGGAATCACCTGGTATCCTACTTTCCATCTCTATTCTGCTGCCATTATGTACATGAAAGGATTAAAGCTAGAACAACCAATGGTCATTATGCATGCTAATTACCAACAGTATAGTTTCCAGAGGCTTTGGAAAGTTCTGTGCCTTTGGGAGAGAAATAGAGAGAACTCAACTCCCTGCCACTGTTCATTGATCCTTCATAGTCAGCTGATATGTTTTATCAACCCTGAAAGTTAATTTGCATGTACCGTTGATATGCCAAGTCTCCTCTTCTCTATCTACAGTGACGATGTGAGACTTTGTCTGGGTCAAGGGTGGTGATTGGCCTGTGATGGCATGCCAGGGACTGTGCTCCAAAGAGGAGGCAGGATTCAGACAAAAAGCTAAATTTAGTTTAATTTAATTTAATTTAATTATTTTAATAATTTGTATTTACAGTATATTTAATTTAAATCATGCCGCTCGATTCAGTAAATACGATTACTTCCTCATGTTTTTAATGTTATTCCTTTGGACACATTAAAAGCTATAATATGAAGGTACCATTAGAGGGCTACTAGGTCTCCTGTGAAGACTTTCAGAGGTGCACAGTATATGAACCCCTCCCCGCCAAAAGGGGAGATAGTTGTTCAAGTGCCAGGAGGTAACAACCTGCTGTATAAAAATCCGGTGCATTTTGATGGAACATTTATTAAGGGCACTACAAAACCAAACCAAATAAACAGTTCATACAAATTTATATATGTAAATATGCCATGTGTATATGAGATGAAACCAGAATGTAGCACAGCCTGTTGCTTAAACCTACAAACAAAGGAGACAGGTTTTAAAATTAATAGATTAATTATAATTCTATTTACCTTACCTCTAAATCAAGTAAGCATGTCAAATAACTCAGAACTAACACATTGGCCCAAGTATGGCCAGGGCTTCAAATGATGCCCCTTGTTCTGTAGGTTAATTAATAGCAGGTGCTTAAATGCACAACTGGATAGACTGCCAAGAATGTGTGGCTAAAGGTTCCAGCAGGAAGCACCATCAGTTGTTTCTTATGCTGGAATGTTATCTATATTACATGGCACTAAATGAACTCAAGAATGCTGGGTGTCCAGTTAACAGAAAGAAAACAAGCTGTTTTGGTGAACTGAAGGGGTGGATGAATGCACCCTCTGGGTTTTATTGTTTCTGATTCTTTCCACAGCGTGGAGTCTGTTTTTTTTTTTTTTCTTCTCTGCAGCCATCAGTGCTGGAGGGTGGGTATAATTTCTCCCCACCTGCTTCTTTATAACACAAATTCTTAGTCTTTCGGACAAGTCAGTTAGCATAAAATATTAAGTAACTTAGAGAAGAAAGGACCTGTGCTTTGGGTTGAAAGCTACAGGCCACCACTGCTACAAAGGTTTTTTAGATTTCTGTCATAGCACGGTTCCACATTATTTTGCTGTTTTCTGAAACTAGAGTATGAGATTGTGGTTAATAATCCATATTAAAACAGACAAAACTCTAATACATGCATGGTCTTATTCAGTACTAGAACTACCAGATCCAGGCTGCAAAAATCTGGCTCAACAGGAGATGGGGGGAAAGGGTAAGAACAGTGTTTCTCAATCTTGGCCATTTTAAGATGTGTGGACTTCAACACCCAGAATTCCCCAGCCAGCACTGGGGAATTCTGGGAGTTGAAGTCCATAATGGCCAAGGTTGAGAAACACCGGGGTAGATGTTTTTGTAGCTCTTTGCTGCCATCTGGTGTTCATCTGGATTTTTGTAGCCCAAATCTGATAGCCCTTTTTAATAGCACACTTCATTGTGCAGGAAACCCCTGGCCAAGAAGAGAGGAAGGACGATAAACTACAATGTTTTCTTGATCTTATTGGTGTACCTAAAACAATTTACTTCAGAGTTAACTGTGTAAGTGGTCTCATTGCCTAAAGTTCAGCCACTTTACTTTTTGAAGTTTAGGTTTCTACTGTCAATACAGAACAGAGTTTTCCAGAATGTACCCTATGTACCAATATAGTATCTCTTTGATCATTATCCTTAGTGGCCAGCCTGCTGCCTTAATTCCTAAAATTAATAACAAAGTGGTGATGTATGCCATTGTGCTTACAGATGAGCTGGGAAATATTGTACCTTTCCCTTATTGACATTTAGACTTTATGAAAACAACATCACTGTGGGAAATGCATATAGTTATTTTTCAGATTTGTGTCTCAGCTTTCCTTCCAAGTGTTCAGAGCATGAAGGTTGGGGACTGATCCCATTTTATTCTACAAACAACACTGAGATGGAAGTTGGGCAGACTGAAACAAAGAGAGATTTAGACAGAACAGGAAACTAAATCTTAGATTCTTTGATCTAGTATGGACTCTCTTTTCTAGCCTTCTCCAACTTTGTGTCCACTAGATGTATTAGGACCATGACCCCCAGATTCCCATCCAGCATGGTCCCATCTGGAAGGCACAGGATGGACATAGGAGAGACGTGAGCGTAGGTGGATGAAACATGTGCATCATGATGTAATTGCACAAATGACATAACATACCTTTGCATCCTTTGTGTGGTGACATCATGATGCACTTGATGTCATTTTGAAGTTAATGTGGCTTATATTGGATGCCTGTGATTTCTGGCATCATACTGATTCTGGATAACTTCCTATGAGTGCAACAGCAAGAACTGTTTTTCCACTGGAGGGTGCTAGTCAATCTATGCAGCTCATTTTTTGCAATTCTGATTCATTAAAGTATGCTGTACAAAACATACTGTTAATGAATCCTGATGAGTTTGTGTTTAGGACAGGTTGGGTAAGATTATTGTTTTATATCAGAATGCTAACAAGAGGCATTTGAATCAGCCCTCACAAATATTTTGTAACCTGCTGTTAGAGATGGCAGTGAGGGTGAATGATGAATCAAGAGTGCAGGTGCAAACACGCTCCTTCTGTGAAATGTACCTGTGTCCTTGGCAGACATGTTTTACCTGTCCTAGGAGGACATGACTAACAGTAGCTCTTCTATATGTGCTGCCTCTCAAAAATTCAGCATGTGCAGGCCATGGGAACGGTAAGAAGGGCCATGTCTGCCATAGACCAAACTGATGTACTTTGCCATTCTGAATCATACGCACCAGTTCCACTATATCATTATAAGATGTCTCTTTCTCATTTTTTAATTGTCCCCCCTTTTTTATCAATTTAATGATGTCCGATTCTCGGAGACTGTCTGGACAAGTCCCTGCAGTTTTCTTGGCAAGGTTTTTCAGAAGTGATTTGCCATTGCCTCCTTCCTAGGGCTGAGAGAAAGTGACTGGCTCAAGGTCACCCAGCTGGCTTCATGTCTAGAACTCACGGTCTCCTGGTTTCTAGCCTGATGCCTTAACCACTACACCAAACTGACTCTCAATTGTCCCCTACATCATAATAAAAAGTAATTCTTCGAGTGGCCAGCTGAACAGCAAGGGAGATGAGACATGCATACAGCTGACTGGCCACTTGCATGAGAAAATCCTTCTAAACTGCAGGAAGGAGCAAGGGAGACTGGAGTGTACATCCTGCCAATCATTCCCCTGCAAACTGGAAATGTGAGCATGGGATGCAGCAACAGTTCGTGTCAAAGTACAGAAAAAAATCCAAATTACCTCAGATACAATAATTGTAGAATCTTCACTCCTTCTGAAGTTGGCAATAATGTGCCAGGATCCTTTGCATCAAGTCTTTTTTGATTCTAGTCAGAGAAATGGATGGAGAAAAGTCATGTGCAAAATCACTGGTGGGTTGCATATCACTCAAGGACTGTGTTCTGAAGACTTCCTGAAAACTCAGTCAGTCAGTCAGTCAGTCAGTCAGTCAGTCAGTCAATCATTCTGATGCCACTGTAAGGTGTTTGCCCATCTAGTCCTTGGAAGGGGCATTCCTCTGTTCAGTTCTCAATTCATTACTCATTAAACAAAGAGCCCATCATCCAGTAAGTGCCCCAACTCTGATAACGTTATTTGACAGTGATGGAAACACATTTCTTTCCTGCCCTGAAGAACAAAAGTGAATGTATATCAAATGATCACTGCTGCTGTTCTTGGCACCATTCCTGTCTACTGCTGTTGGATGCACAATCGTCATGGAGTTTGTTCTTTGGGGCCAGTTGGATTTATAATCCCCGCCCCTGAAACAGCACTCAGGATAATGAGAAAAGGAACAAAAAGTAATTATAAACACGTTTTTTAAAAAAAGAACTTTACACCCTAACTTTAATATGAACATTCAATGCTACTTATAATATAATAAAACATTACTAAACATTCAAAAGGCTAAATTTAAGGGGTTTGTCCTACTGCCCTTTTGGGAAGCTGAAAGGTTGCCTGTTTTTATGAACTACAAAGCAATCCTGATAAGGCTCTGAGCAATTTCCTCAACCAGAGCAGATGATGCAACATCAATTCAGTCACTATCAGATTTTGACGCATTTATATAATTTGATATTCTTTTTATGGCTGAGGATTCTATCAATAAAGATAAATGTGTAATAAAAAAAATTGGTTTCTTAAATCTAAGGCATCCTTCACTTTCAGTCATGGCTTTTCTAAACTCCACTTCATTTTCAGTCAAGAATTTAAGCCTTCTCAACAGACATAAAGATTTGGCAGGGTCTTTTAATTCTCAAATATTTTATTTGCTTATGCCTGGATACTCAATTACCATATGGATGGCTGTGTTGTAGTAATAGTAAGAAAATCTTTTTCCAACATTCGGTAGGTAATCTCTCTTTTCTGTGTCAATTTTCACAGCATGATGCATCTCAAATAATGAAAATGTGCCTTCGTTTTTAGTCTGTCCTTGAAAGGCATTCCGTCAGTTGTTTTGATAGAAATGGAGTTATCTGAGTTACTACTGGAATGAAGTCTTTGCCGCATTTAATGTTGTAAATATTAATAGACAAAGGCAATGTCACAAAAAGGTAGCAGGCCATGGTCGTGCAGCAGTTAGGGGGAATATGAGGGTGAGCCCAATCTTTTAAATGCAGAGGTTTCATGACATGGTAAGAGTCCCAAACCACGCATGCCGGCTCTAGACATTTTGGTGCCCTAGGCAAAGTCATATTCTGGTGCCCCCATAGCTGGGCTCAACTTCCAATTTTGTTAGGAATTTGAAAAAGGTGCCCTCTTGTTTCTTTTTTTCTTTGAGTTCTTGAGCCTTACAGTTATGATTTCCAGCCCCAGACATTTTTCCCCCTTTTCTCGGACATTTTCACCCTATTTACACAGTAAGTAATTTTAATTACCTCAGCACCCATTGTGATCATATGGCAACAATTCTGTGAAATTATATTTAACTCTTAAGCAGATGCACAGACTCATGGAGTGTGCCTGCTTTTTGCTTTTTTATTGTGTATTTCGGAAGTCTTTTCAATTTTGGCACCCCCTAAATTTCAAGAAATCAGAAGACGTCTACTTCTTGGGAGGAGAGCAATGGCAAATCTTGATAAAATAGTTAAGAGCAGAGACATCACACTGACAACAAAGGTCCGCATAGTTAAAGCCATGGTATTCCCTGTAGTAACCTACGGCTGCGAGAGCTGGACCATAAGGAAGGCTGAGCGAAGGAAGATAGATGCTTTTGAACTGTGGTGTTGGAGGAAAATTCTGAGAGTGCCTTGGACTGCAAGAAGATCAAACCAGTCCATACTCCAGGAAATCAAGCCAGACTGCTCACTTGAGGGAATGATATTAAAACTGAAGTACTTTGGCCACGTAATGAGAAGACAGGATACCCTGGAGAAGATGCTGATGCTAGGGAAAGTGGAAGGCAAAAGGAAGAGGGGCCGACCAAGGGCATGATGGATGGATGATATTCTGGAGGTGACGGACTCGACCGTGGGGGAGCCAGGGATGGTGACGGCCGACAGGAAGCTCTGGTGTGGGCTGGTCCATGAAGTCTCGAAGAGTCAGAAGCGACTGAACGAATAAACAACAACAAAATTTTGGTAGCCCTAGGCTGGTGCCTATTCAACCTTAGCCTAGAGCCAGCCCTGCACATACCGTACATGCCACTTTACATAGTGTTCTAATTTTTAGATTGCTCCCTCACAGCAATATGACTATTTTTCAGGAAGTATCGCACATACTTCATTTCACTGGAACTGGATGGAGAATGTTGATTGGAGGGTTGATGCCCCAAGAGAGAAGTGGGTATTTCTAGTTGATTTCTCTTTGCCATTTTTAAAAGATCTGGGATTTTTATCCTTCGGGTGGCATATTCTATTTCAGAAGCTATTGCAAGAGCAGAAGAAGGGGATGTTTGATATTCTAAAATCTCAGATTGCCCTTGTTTTTCCCTTAATTGTTGAATGCCCTCTAAGATTTGTTGATGCCTCCTACTTGGAGGGGAATACATACAGTTCTAGTTAGGAATTGCTGGTGAAACCCTTGTTGGGGTATGATTTTACCAATCCCTGAGAAAATCCGGAAGGGAAACAAAAACCCAGCTATTGGACCCAATATTAAATGAGATGTTCTTTCGCTCTTTTTCTCACAATTATTCACTGTGGGATATTTCTGCAGCTATATGTCTTGTTGCAAGATTTTATTGCACCAAGTGGGTGATTTCACTGGGTGTATATTCATTCACCCTCTTATCCCAAGGGAACCATCCCTGATTAAGCAACCAGACACTGTACCAGGCAACACTCCTTCATCAGCCAAGCCCATTGCAGGAGAGGAGATGTGCTGTCATTCACAAAAAAAAAAAAACTGCTATTAAGCTAAGGTGTCATTTTATTCACACACAGAATGATACAGGTTACAACAGAATCAAGGTCACCTCTTGACTGATGTTTTCCCATAGACTTATTTTTGCTATTGAAAATAGAAACCTCCATTCTACAGCTGTAAGGCATATTAAGTAATTGCTTCACAGATAATTAGAGACCAGAGTTTTCCTAAACACTTTGGTAAGGCAATCCCAAGTGCCATAATCAAAACTTTTGTTAAAATGAGTATATTCACATAAATAATTAAGCTATAGCCTTCCAGGTGTATCTTGTTTTAAAAAATGAATGAGTAAGTTTTATAATTTAAAATTATTGTTAGCCTTAGGGATATCCATATGACTATTTATTCGCTTCAGCTCCTCTTGATTGTCAAACAAGGATGATGCATAGATTTCATTAAAACTCTCATTGTTTGTGGCTAAAATCCACATGTGACAGCAGGAACATGTGCTAAGTCACGTGGAAGTATAATTTAAAGGAAAACAAAGCAGAGTTGAGGACCCTCTGCCAAATGTAACTCTCCTACCAGATTCCTGTAAGGTATTAGAACTCACCTCTTACTGGGGGGAGGGAATGGGGACAAAATGCCTTGGTGGCAAAATTGTGGGCATGAGGAATGTGCTCCACACCTGTCAGCCCTTTGAGGTAGGCAAGGGTAAGAGATAGGTATGGCAGGGATTCCAGGAATTCACTGAATTGTTGTAGGTTAGAGTAACAGGGAGCCATCGGGGGCGCGGTGGCTCAGGGGTTAAGACACCAGGCTTGTTGATCGGAAGGTCGCAAGTTCAGAGGTTCGAGACCCTAGCCCTGCGTGACGGAGTGAGCTCCTGCACTCGCCCCAGCTCTTGTCAACCTAGCAATTCGAAAGCATGCAAATGCAAGTAGATAAATAGGTACCACTTCGGTGGGATGGTAACAGCGTTCCGCATGCGTCATGCCGGCCACATGACCGTGGAAGCGTCTTCGGACAACGCTGGCTCTTCAGCTAAGAAACGGAGATGACCCCCCCCCCCCTAGAGTTGGACATGACTGTGTGGGGGAACCTTTAACTTTACCTTTAGAGTAACAGGGTCTTGAAAGCCTGTCAAAGTTTTTCTCTGCCCCATCTTATACAAAACTTAATCAAGGCAGGTTTATTTGGGTTTCTTTCTCATGGTTTCCTCTTTCCCAGGACTGAGTCATCTTTTCTGAAACTCTCCCCTTAATAGTTCATTCATTCCTTCCTCATTCCCAGGGCCAGGTCTATATTCTTTCATGGTACCACAACATATCTGAAGGTTGGAGAAAACATTTATGATACCAGTTCTAACCTGGAGAAATGGCTGAGTTAGGAAATGTAATGCCTGTTGCTTCTGCTGTAGCTGGTAGTAAAGCACATGATTTGTATGGTCAGCACCTACCCTGTTAAAAGGACCCCTACAAGCAGAAGAAGAATGGCCTGATATCTGCATAACTGCTGCCAGTCCCAAGAGATTACATTCTGCCAAATAGACCAGAGATCTGATTTTCTCTAAAACTGATCAATCTGTTCATTAATATTTTGTGCCAGTCAAGCTGCCTCAGATATGCAGATACAGGTTGCTGAAGAGATGGCACAGAGTTGGTTGTTTTATGTTTAGGACTGGCCCTACCATAAGGCAGCATGAGATGGACAATTTAAGCAAACAAATCTGGAGGTGGGGTTGACAGCAGACTGTAGCCCTAACTTAGACTACTGTCCACAGGTATGACAGATGACTATGTCCCTCCCCCAATCTTTGATGATGATGATGGGGATGATGATGGGGATGAGGATAATGCCACTCTTAATCTAATTATCATTTAGATCATGAGGATCGAAAAATCAAAGAAAGAAGCAGAAGTGCATAATCTGCACAAGAGTCATGATGCAGCAGAATTTTTAAATTTTGATTGCTTTGCTAGTGGGACCAATGGCAGTGCATTCTCCAAATGCCTCCAGGCATGCAGCTCTGTATCCCACAACAGCAGTTGTGTAATAGAAATGCTGTGATGAATTGATGGGTTCATTAGTCTACAATTTAAGTATCAATGGGCAAAGCTTCATAAAGAAACACAGCTCACAGTGGCAAAGTTCCAGCACTTTAATTGCAGCAGAAGCTCAATGTCGACATTTATTTTCTTAAATGCTTCCCAAGAACAAAGAAAACAATCACACAGATTGAGAGGCTGAAGGGTAATGTGGCAGTTGGGCAAGTTTGTGTGTGTTTGTGAGACAGGGGATGAGAATGAATAGCTTAACTGGAAAATCACTTAGAACAGCTTGGCAGAATTTTCTCCAGTATTAGAAACAGTTCAGATGACATATTTTTGCATTCTCTAACTAGGCTGTCCTAATGAACATGCTGAGCAAAATCAGCTTCTGTCATGGTGAGAAGGAGAAGGAGGAAATGGTCCATTAGTGATGGGCAATTGTAGAGCTTGGAGGCATCATATATATCTTTATGTGAAAATCAGTGGCCTAATAGTAAAAACAATCCACCTAATGGGTTGGATATAGATTTAGTCCTATGGAAGTCAGTGAACTTAAGTAAGCCATGACTGAATTAAGTAAATGATTTGATCTGTCCCACTTTAAGCATGGCTGAGCTTTGAAGCAACTTGATACAACCTAGTGATGTTTTAAAGGGCAGCCAGAAGAAGATAGATATTACTGTAGTCTACAGTATATCTGTGCTTCAATTAATTTTCAAGAAATTTTATACTGGTGGACTTTGAGAAACATTTACAGATACTCTAAACCAGAGCTTTCCAAACTTTTCACATTGGTGACACACACCAACGGTGGTGGTGGCGGCGTGGCCTGCGGAGTCCTGGTCTGTTGCGCAAAAAACCGGGAAGCACTGATGGGGGAAACGAAAGAAGCGGCACCCTCGCCAATCAGCCCCGCCGCTGCGCCACCACCACTGGTGGTGGCGCTGATTGGCAGGGGTGCCACTTCTTTTGGTTCCCCCATCAGCGCTTCCGGGTTTTTGCACAACACACTAGGAGACCGCAGGCCACACAGTAGTGTGTCACGACACACTTTGGAAAGCTATGCTCTAAACAAAGAGAATATTTGTAGCTCAGGGTTGAACTGTGGAGTCCTTGGTGCTCTCTGAGACTTGTTGTTTTCTTGCAGACGTTTCATTGCCAGACTAGGCAACATCTTCAGTGCGAAAAGGGAGTGGGACTTGCTCTCTGTTTATATACCATGGCTTGTCCTGCTTGTGTTGGTGGGGGTGTTGTTCTCTCCTTGGTAATTCCTTGATTGGGCTGTTGTTTGCTGCTTGGTTGATTGACTGAGTTAATAGTTCCTTGATTAGGGTATATTGTGCTGTTTGATTGTTCCTCTGGTGCTAATCTTGGTGTTAATCTTTGCATATCAGGGTATTGATTGCTGGCAAGGAGGTGTTCTGGTCTTCTGGCTTTTCTATTGTCTCTTAAGAATGATATGTAAATGTTGTTTACCTCTATGTGTCTGTTGATGGCTGCTTTGTCTGAGTGCCAAGCTTCCAGGAATTCTCTAGCGTTTTTGGATTTGGCTTGGTTTAAGATGCTCACAATTTCCCAGTTGAAAGTATGGTTGAGTCTGTCCATGTGTTGTGAGATTAAGGAGTTTTCATCGTGTCTTCTGACTGCTAGTTGGTGTTCATGGATGCGCTCTGCTAGTCTTCTGCCCATCTCTCCTACATAGTGGCTGCTACAGTCCTTACACTGTATGTTGTAGATAACTCCTGTTTTTTCTTCTTTCGTCTTTTGGGTTACTTACGATGTTCTGAAGGGTTTTGGTTGGTTTATGTGCTATGGTGATGCCATGTGGTTGTAACAGTCTATTAGTAGTCTCTGAGATGTTTCTGATGTATGGCAGTGTAATCCTTTTCATAGCTTCTGTTGGATTTGCTATGGTGGGTTGAGTGGTCAGGCCCTTTTTGATAAAGTTGCGTGGGTATCCATTTTGCTGGAAGATGCTATATAAGCTGTCTGTTTCCTTTTTCATAAGGGACCTCAGTGGCTCAGTGGTTAAGATGCTGGTTAAGGCACTGAGTCAGAGGCCATTAAGGCTGACAGCTCGGCAGTTCAAATCCCAAGAGCGCGAGCCGCGTGCCAGGGTGAGCTCCCAGCAATTTGTCCCAGCTCCTGCCAACTTAGCAGTTCAAAAGCATGCAAATGCAATTAGATAATTAGGTACCACCTTGGTGGGAAAAATCACAGTGACATGAAAGGAACCTCCTCGGGCGTCCCCCGGGCAACGGTGATATCACTGGCAAATCCTTTCACTACAGAAGCACCTTGGTGCTTCTGACATGAAAAAAATAATACCATTGATAAGAGACAATAGAAAAGCTAGAAGACCATAACACCTCCTTGCCAGCAATCAACACCCAGATATGCAAAGATTAACCCCAGGATTAGCACCAGAGGAACAATCAAACAGCACAATATACCCTAATCAAGGAACTATTAACTCAGTCAATCAAACAAGCAGCAAACAACAGCCCAATCAAGGAATTACCAAGGAGAGAACAGCAACCCCACCAACACAAGCAGGCAGGGCCACAACTGGGGGGGGGGGCAAGCGGGGCATGTGCCCTGGGCGCCACACTGGGGGGTGCACCAAAATGACATCTGGGGTGCGCCAAAATGACAAAATAACCCATGGGGGGGCACGGAATCCATGTTTGCCCCGGGTGACACAGACCCTAGTTCCACCCCAGAAAACAGGACAAGCCATGGTATATAAACAGAGAGCAAGTCCCACTCCCTTTTTGCACTGAAGATGTTGCCTAGTCTGGCAATGAAACGTCTGCAAGAAAACAACAAGGCTCAGAGAGCACCAAGGACTCCACACATACTCTAAAGTCCAGAAGAGTGATATATTGTTTGAATTAGTTTACCATCCACCAGGACCAGCTGGATTTAATGCACAAGCTATGCAGTGCCATCTCAAATTTGTGTATGGAACTTGCAATCAAAGCTGGACACTTTGGGCTTCAGATGACTAATCCAACTAGATTGTAGCTATTGTAACTAGCCATTTTGTGCCTCATATCCCTAGCCTAGAGTTATCCCTGATGTGTGACACTGTAAAACATCCATCCCCATCCATCCAGCCAATTTCTATACTGATGGGAGTTATCAACATATCTGGAAGGCATCAGATTGACTCATTCCAGCCATCAATGCAATCATTAATTTCCACAGATTCAGTGCTGATTGCCAACAGTAACTTCTGTAGGTCATTATAGTACCAAAAGCCAATGAAGAGTGGCTTTGCAGAGGACATTTTCCTTCCTCTGTAACAAGGAATTCCCTTGAGAAAAAACATATTTATTTCCATACAGATACATCCAGTGAAGAGTGACTGTCTCACAGAAACACTCCCAGATAAATATTTTCTAGAAAGTATTCTTGTTAGTGTATTCCGTTAAAAGCTTTAGAATGTTTATGAAAACCATATCAAATATGGAAATAAAATGTAATATGTTTTTAAAAAGAAATTAAAAACGCAAAACACCAAAAAAAAAAAAACTTCATCAGAAGACATCCAAAGCCTGTGGCTGCTGGCATCACCAATTCCAGAAATGGTGGCACCATTGCTAAGCCTGTGGAAAAGGGAACTGAGAGGAGCTAGGATAGCAATCTTCTAATATCTGAAGGGTTGTCTTGCAGAAGAGGGATTGGAGTTATTCTCTGTAGCACACAGAGAGCAGGGCCAGAACCAACCAATGGGTTAAAATTACAAGGAAGGAGCTTCAGACTTGAGATCCAGAGGAACTTCCTGACTGTATGAGCTGTCAGTCAGTGGAACAGACTGACACATGATGTGGTAAGTTTCCTTCCCTAGAGGTCTTCAAACAGAGACTGGAGGGTCATATGACAGAAATGTTTTAGTGGATCTTGCACTAAGTAGGTGGTTGGACTAGATGACTTCTATAGTAGTTTCTAACTCTATGATTCCATGATTCTATGATACCCTAGTACAGGGCTTTCCAAAGTTTTCCCGCGGCGACACAACAACCGCCGTTGGTGTGTCGCCGCGGGGAAACCCGGAAGTGCTGCCATTGCGGCAGCGCACAAAAACCCGGAAGCGCTGCTGTCGCTTTCGGGTTTTTGCGCGCCGCCGTTGGTGTTTCACCGCGGGAAAACCCGGAAGCGCTGATGATGATCAGCACTTCCGGGTTGTGTGGCGACACACCAGACTGTGTGTGGCGACACACTTTTGTGTCGCGACACACAGTTTGAAAAGCTCTGCCCTAGTAGCTGCTGCTATGCCTTGTTATTTAAAAAATGTGTTACTAACAACAAAACAGAGCGCAAAGTGGGATTAAAAACTACAAAATCATACCATTTATTGCAATAGAAATCTGAAAATAGTGTTTGAAAGAGAGCCAATTGTAAAGTCTTCTTAAGTTACATGATGTTGTTTTATTACTGAAAATAAACAGGTGTTCCTGCAGGCTTCCTGGATGGTAATCCATTTGGATTTATTATGGAAGCCTGATCTTCTGAAAGGAACAATAGGGACTGTTGAAACTTTTTCCTTACACTGTGCCGTTTCTTCTCAAAACTTTGGTTTAGTAAACTCTGTCAACTTCTCTAGCAAATAACACCCCATGGTAATCTATCAAATTCAGGCCAACACTATGGAAGAATAACAGTTCTGGCCTCTCAAGCAGTATGTTTATGCAAGTCAGTTTTGAAGTAAGTCGTTGTTGAAAGGTCTCCAGCACTTTTGCTCCTGAAAAGGACTTGGAGCTACCAGATCTGTGATAAAGCCTGCTAATATAACACTGAGATCACAAATATAAAATAGAGATGTGCAGTTAGGAGGCCAGAGGGAGAGGAACCCGGAGCCCTCCGGATGCCCATGTTCAAGCATCTAGCCCATTGCATAGTTGTTTTGCAGACTCTACACTTACCTAGCCTTTCCTAAAGTCATCTGCAGTTAGTAACTCAGTGATGGTTAAGGAGAATGTGTTGGAAGAAATGGGGGAAGAGGGGTGAGATGCTGAGAAGGAAAAAAGTTGGGCTCAATGATACTTCTGTAACACCCATCCCATTTATCTGCTCCTGGGAAATTATGGCCAGGGCTAAAGTCTAATGATAGGTTCTTCACTGGCTCACTGCATGCATGTGACTGAAAAACGGACATGATAAGAGATATAAATACAGCTACTAATATAAATGTTTTATCTGTTCCCAATCTTGCAGAGGAATAATGGCTTTCTTTTGAGCCATGTAATGGGAGCCAATAAAATATGCATGTCACATAAGCAGAAATGGCTGGCCACAAGAGATAACTGATACTGACTTCCCCCTCATCTTGCTAAGGAAATAAAATCCTAAACTTTACTTGTGTTGAACTCAATGGTACTTAATGGATGTGCATCTCTATCTGGCATGTCTACATCCCCAGCATTTACAGGGTTATGGACTAGACAAATGCTCAGGCAGCTATGGAATTATAAATGAAAAAAGTGTGATTGTTGAGACATCAGCAGAATGAGCAGGGAAAGGGCTTTAAAAAAAAAGTCAGCCTTGGAGAGGAGACAGTTCTTTCCTATTTCCATTTTTGTGGGGAGGGGGAGGAAGGAAATTCTACTGCACCAGCAGAACAGCTTTAATAGCATCTGAGAGGATAATAAGAGAAGGAAGAAAACACCCAAGAGGCACAAGAAAATATTCTCTGTAGGAAATTAAACCAGATCTCAGCAAATAACAACAGTAACAATTTAAATAAAACTTCAGACACAAATGAGTGATTAGAGAGTGAGCATTAGTGGAACCTGAAGCATAGGCCCAAAGCAAAAGAACAGCTTTGTGGCACCCACCGAAAATCCAAGCCAGAGGCGTACCAATGAACTTGAAGTGCGGCTTCATTTTGCATCCATTATTCATTGTTTGGCGTTACAGAAAATGCAGCCTTACAATGAAACGATTATAGGGAGCATCCCTGGAAGCTAAATGATAATGGGGAAGGAACTGACAGTAGCACATGTCCCTTCAACCTTCAGTTCCTGGGAATGAAAATTAGAATAAATTCAGCAATTAGATAATGTGTTTAGACTGCAGAAATCCATTGGAAGGAATATAGGCCAGCCCTGTCTTCTCTAAGATATATATTTGTTTTGTTTTGTTTTGTTTTGTTTTGTTTTGTTTTGTTTTGTTTTGTTTTGTTTTGTTTTGTTTTGTTTTGTTGTTTTATATTATTTTATATTATTTTATTTTATTTTATTTTATTTTATTTTATTTTATTTTATTATTTTATTATTTTATTATTTTATTTTATTTTATTTTCTATCCCACCTTTATTATTTTTTTATAAATAACTCAAGGCAGCAAACATACCTAATACTCCTTCCTCCTCCTATTTTCCCCACAACAGCAACCATGTAGGGTGAGTTGGGCTGAGAGAGAGAGACTGGCCCAAGGTCACCCAGCCGGCTTTCATGCCTAAGGTGGGACTAGAACTCTGTCTCCTGGTTTCTAGCCCAGCACCTTAACCACTAGACTAAACTGGCTCTCAGGTGGTACTGCATATCAGGTGGTACTGCTGCTTCTTGTATTTTCATCATGTATTTTGAAAAGGGGTGGACAGAAATTCTGAAGGAGAGAATGACTCTGCATAATGTTGTTACATGATTCATCCCACTTGTCTGAGATCCAGCCTTTACATGAGTTTGGTTTCTTTCAGAGGGGCATCACTAAAGATTTATTACTGTTTTAGAATAGTGGCATTTATTTACAAATATACGGGGTGGATATAGTAGAGTCTCATAGGTTAACCAACTCCAATATTCACAGTTTCTCCATCAGATTTCTAAGAAGCTCCCACCATCTTATTTATTTACTTATTTGTCTAATTTATATAGCTGCCCATCTCACAAAGCAAGTGACTCTGGGCAGTGTACAACAAAGCTAAAACAATTTAAATACCTAAAAACCATTATCTTCTGATTTTTGTAGGGAGCATCACTGATTTCTCTGCCTTTTGTCATCTACAGGTTACAGATTTTAATGCAAAAGTGGCAGATAGGTCTCAGAGATTCTCTTTCTCTTAGAATCAAAGATTATCAAGTTGAATGGGAGATCATTGATACCAGCACCAGCACAATACTGCAATGATATAATAAATGGATGAGCTACATGGGACCAGAACAACACTCAGGATTGGGAAGAAGCTTCCTGCATACTAGGAGAAAATCTCCTCAAATTCCCAAACCAAAGTCAAACACATGGTCAACAGGGGACATGAACTTGGGAGAGAACGAACCACCCCTGGAGTGGGAGGGATAACTTGGAATATGTTTTCCAAGCCAAGTCCTTCTCCAAACAATGGATTTGGCAGCCAAAGAGAAGAAATATGCCTCATCCCCTTCAAGGCATTACTTGGCATGTGGAATTGCTGTTGCAAGAAAAGTTGCAAATAATATCCTTTGCTGGTATTAAAATCTGAAACTGCTTCTCATGTTATTTTGGCTCACATTTGGCCATGGAAACCTGGCTGAAGGATATATAGTTTTTCTCCTGGTAGAGACTAGCATGTGGAATGGCAGATATTATTTGTCATAGTCAGGTGGTGATTTTTGCTTTGGACAGGGTTTGGAAACAAAGAAAATCTGGCAAAACTGTTTCATGACCACAGCCCTGTTCCAAATTTCCCAGGAGGAGCTTAGATGATCCAAAGCTCAGGAAAAGAGAAGCAATACCAAATTATTCAGATTAGTTTTAAAAAATGGATTGCAAATATCTGCAAAAGATTTCCTCAGGGCTGGGGGAGTGGCCTATGGACATTAAAATGGCAAGTACATTTTTAAAATGTCCAAAACAATTCTGAGTTTGCTGGTGAAAACTGTATTGGCAATGACTGACTCAGAAAGAGTTCTTGGTTAATAAAAAATGAAAACATTAAGCCACTGAGAAGGTTCATACGTTGTGGTAAGTCATAATTTGGTTTGCTTGGTTTTGCCCTAGTGTTTGTGTGAGCCACTGAAGGTTCTGAATGTCACATGGGCATGCCTCAGTATACCCATATGATATCACTACTCTTTGAGCTGCATTGATTTCCAGCTGGCTTCCAGATACAATTCAAAGTGCTACTTACCACCTATAAAGCCTTTTATGGCATAGGCCCTGGTTACTCGAGGGACCACCTAGCTCTGTTAGCTTCTACCTGTCCTCTGTGATTGGGCAGAGTGGGTGCACTCTGGGTCCTTTGATTAAACAGTGTTATCTCTTGGGACCCAGGAAACACACCTTTTCTATCACAGCACCCAACCTATGGAACAGCATCTCACCAGTGATTGACCACCCTGATGATGATCAAGAAGACTTTGAAAACTGGCTGTTCCCCCAAGCCTTGGGTTATGATGGGTGTCAAGACTCTATAGGATTTTATTTCTCTGAGGAATTTTCTTTCTGGATACACATGGCTTGTCTTCTTACTGATTTACTGTTCTATTCTTATGTTACATTTTAATGTTTGTAAGCTGCCCAGAGTCATATCTAAATAATACCTATCACAATCACAATAATAATAGTGGCTTATAGTTTAGTATGGGCTGTCAATTTAGTCAACAAATCAGTTAAGCACACCTTGACTTAGCATGATGCATGAACCCACCCTCTGTGTTGTTACTGTGAAAAGGAGCAACTTTTATGCCAAAAATCAAGAGGAATAGGATCAAAACTAAAACTGCCAGTACTACTATGTCCTACACGATTTCATGCTGTGTCCATCTCTAGTCACTATACCTTAAAAGGATATTGTAAAGCTGAAGAAGCTCCAGAAAAGGGCCACCATAATGTTCAAAGGGCTGGAGCCACATCAGTATTGTAGAACAGAGCTTTCCAAACTGTGTGTCGGGACACGTTAGTGTGTCGGCTGCAGTGTCTGGGTGTGTCGTGGCTGCTGCTGCCTCCGAGCCCTGCCAGGATTCCACGCAGGTCCTAGTGCCTGCCTTGTGCCCTGCTGCCTCCAAACCTGCTGTGATTCTATGCAGGTCCTAGTGCCTGCCTTGTGCCTTGCTGCCTCCAAACCTGCCCTGCCAGGATTCCGCGCAGGTCCTAGTGCCTGCCTTGTGCCTTGCTGCCTCCAAACCTGCCCTGCCAGGATTCTGCACAGGTCCTAGTGCCTGCCTTGTGCCCTGCTGTAAGAGTGTGTCGCGAAATGATGCCCTGCTGTAAGAGTGTGTCGCGAAATGATGCATGTCTAAAAAGCGTGTCACCAACATGAAAAGTTTGGAAAGTTCTGTTGTAGAGAGTAAGAAAGATAACCTTGATGGAGATAGGAAGGAACTTGTTACCTAGGCAAAAGGGGTTGAAGCATTTTTTAAAGTTGAGAAACATAATATTTGGAAGTGGCTCAGGCAAACCCCTCCCCAATTCACTGAACTATAAGAAAGAGGAGGAGGTGTAGCACAATCAGACTTGCAAAGTATTATAATCAATGCTGTGGAACTGATTTCCTGGTCTAATCTACCTTAGTGGGGCTGACAAATATGAAGCAAGGTTGCAACATTTGGGGTTCTTTAGCTTAGAACAAAAGAGAGTAAGAAAGGACATAATAGAGGCATATATAAAATCATGTCTCTCAATGGAAAGCAGATTAGTGGGAGAAGAAGGAAATACATTTCCTTTTCTCTGCAAAGAGAAAAGGAACTTTCAGCCCAATGCTCTCACCTTCAGGGAGCATGCTGGCCCCTTCCATGGAAGAAACAGAAAAATCTGGCTTGGCACAAGTCTAAACAATTGCTGGATCTTAATGCTCTAGAACAGCGATCCCCAACCTTTTTGGCAGCAGGGACCGGATTCATGGAAGACAATTTTTCCACGGACTTGGGGGGCGGGATGGTTTCGGGATAAAACCATCGGAAGTGGTAAATAAAATAATGGGCAGGCCACACACAGACTAAAATAAGTGTCGGATTCTGACTTCTCATAAGGAGCGCGCAACCTAGATCCCTTGCATGCGCAGTTTACAGTAGGGTTCGCGCTCCTATGAGAATCTAATGCCGCCGCTGATCTGAGAGGAGGCGGAGCTCAGACGGCAATGTGAGCGATGGGGAGCGGCTGTAAATACAGATTAAGCTTTGCTCGCTCACCCACCGCTCACCTCCTTCTGTGCAGCCCAGTTCTTAACAGGCCACGGACCGGTACCGGTACCGTGGTCCGGGGGTTGGGGACCCCTGCTCTAGAACCAACTTTATCATGTAAGATAATGTGCTCTAGATTCTAATTCATGGAAATAGTAGTGAAGGTTCTGTAAACAGCAAGTCGTTCTCAGCAGTCATAAACATGCAGGGGAGTAGTTATGAGATTAGATAGAATGGTTCAGTGGTGCTGGTATAACCTTCGTGAGTTCATAGTGTCACAAGAAAATTTGCAAAGCAACAGGTACAACAAACTGTGTTTTTGTTTCAAATATAAAATTTACCCACCAGATTTTTCCTCAGTACTACTTCCACTCCCCCCAAACAATCATACAAACTAAGTAGTATCTGTAATGGCTGTTGTGGGTCTTCCGGGCTGTGTGGCCGTGTTCTGGAAGTTGTGGTTCTGGAAGTTCCAGAACCACAACTTCCAGAACACGGCCACACAGCCCGGAAGACCCACAACAGCCATCGAACTCCGGCCGTGAAAGCCTTCGACAATACAGTATCTGTAATCTCCAGGGGGAAGTTGAAATTTCAATATTCCTCCAGTGAAGTGTTTCTCTGAATGGTTTTATTGATTTACTCCCATATTCTACAGTAATTAAGGTCCATAGCACAGTGTTCAACATTTGTGGGAAAGCCTGAGCATGTACATATAATTAAGTATGTATAGGTAATTAAAAATCTTGGTGGGCTTAAGAGAAGACATCCAGGACCATCTCAACAAAATGATAGGCATAAAAGTCAAACAATGAGAATAAATAACTGGCATGCTACATTCCCAGCAAGAGCAAGTTACTGTAATGCAAAGATATGCAAATATGTCCATTCTTACATTTCCAACCAAAGCTTTGGTTAATGAACTTTCCTTCATTCTTTCTGGGATTATTCTATTCCAACTGAGCTGTTCTTATGGCCATTTTGTAACAGCTTACAATATGAATCTTATCTATATAACTATAGCATCTAACCAGGTAACTCTGCTGTAGGATATCATTTTATAAATTCAGGAAATTAGGCCCAATAAAAGATCCTCCTAAAAGGATAACTGAATATTGGCTGCAGCAGGAAAGGACATTTCTATGTGAATAGGGCCATCAGATCTGGGCTGCAAAGTTTAGGACAACCACAAGATGGCAGTAAGGAACAGTAAGGAAAACTCTAATGCTTTTCTAGTAGTTGTCCGGAGATTTGCAGCCCAGATTTGGTGGCCTTACTATAAATAATCTCAGAAATTAGTCTCTCTGTTTCTAAAGGATGTTACTCCTGGAAAGGCAGAACTAGGCCTATCACTGGACACTGTGCTTTGCTTGCAAGACATCCTTACTTGTGATTAAGTTAGCCTTCCTATACAAAATTTGGGGTGCGATGGCTCAGCGGGTAAGACGCCAGGCTTGTCGATCGGAAGGTCGGTGGTTCGAGACCCGAGCGCCGCGTGACGGAGTGAGCTCCCCGCACTCGCCCCAGCTCTTGCCAACCTAGCAATTCGAAAGCATGCAAATGCAAGTAGATAAATAGGTACCACTTCCGTGGGTAGGTAACAGCGTTCCGCGCGCGTCATGCCGGCCACATGACCGCAGAAGCGTCTTCAGACAGCGCTGGCTCTTCGGCTAAGAAACGGAGATGAGCACCGGCCCCTAGAGTCGGACACGACTGCACAAATGTGCGGGGGGAACCTTTACCTTTTACCTATACTAAATTAAACCAATAATCTGTTTTTGCATGATACACTGAACCGTAAACTAACCATGTTAATTATGCAATGTATATTAAAGCTATGTGTTTTAGCTTCTAGGATGGCGTATGCTCAAGTACCACAAAGATGAGTTCCTGAGAGAAAAAGACCCCTTCCCCCAAATATTGTTACAAAAACCGTGTACATGATTTAACAATAAAGTTTTTTATTTAACTTTTTCAGATATCCAAGTGTGGTCTATGCTGTCCTCTTTCACCTTTCTGTTGTCAATGACTTTCTTGTAGCTAGGTCCTAAAGGCTTCTCAACCCAACACCTGCTAATCTGTAGCGGACTTAGTCTGACCTTAGCCATTTCCCCAGAAACTGGACTTTTACTCCACCTTCCCTGGTCCCTAACATCTCCCTTGCAGGTGGCCTTTGCCATTACTGGGCACCCGGTGTTGGATTTGGCTGGGCTCCCATTCTAGAATTTCTCCTGCTCTCAGGCCCATTTCTGATGGGCCTTTTCACTGCTAACACACAATGGATTTATACTGGTGGCTGGGATGATTGTGATGATTATTGTGAACCGCCCAGGGTCCCCCGATCGGGGAGATGGGTGGTAATACAAATATGAATGAATGAATGAATGAATGAATGAATGAATGAATGAATGAATGAATGAATGAATGAATGATGCTGGGCAGTTTTGGCTTGGCTGAACTGGTGCTTGAAGTGGTGTTGGCTTGGCTGGATTGACATTGGTTTAGGGATGGTTATAGCTTAGGTAGATTAGGTGGTCCTGGTTAGGTTGGGCTATTTCCTGGTTCTGCCTGGAATCTGGTCCTGATAGGTGTAAGTTGGCTACCTCAGCCTCCTTCCTTCCTTCCTTCCTTCCTTCCTTCCTTCCTTCCTTCCTTCCTTCCTTCCTTCCTTCCTTCCTTCCTTTCTTTCTTTCTTTCTTTCTTTCTTTCTTTCTCTTCAGTCGGGGTCTTGTTTATGGAACTCAGCTGCTGGAAAGGACCTGTGCCACCTGACCTGCTGGCCAATGTTGACACTTCTCATGCTGAAACCTTCCTGGTTGCTTCAAGAGCTTCACCACTAGCAGGCCTGCTCGGCAAAGTTGCTGGAACTTTGCTGGTGCTCTTAAGTTCTTTTCTGCTGACTAGTCTGCCAGCGAAACTCTACTTCCCAATATATGTTGCTAGCCTCCTCCCTTTTCTTCAGCTTCTTCCTTAATCTGGAACACATCGCACAGCTGGAACTCTTCAGCTTTTTCAGTGGCCCTGGAAAACTCCCTTGCAATGAGACAGATGGAGACTTTGGCAGTCTTCTTTCAGCCTATCTCCCCAATCTCCAACCAGCCAGTCTGTCCTTTTAAGCCCTTCACATTCCTGCACCTCCAAAGATAAGATGTACATGACTTTCAAGGGGGAACGAGGGAGTTCTCAGCCCTGTGATGTAGATCAGATCAAGAAACTGACTCCATAGGAAGATTAGAACTATACTTTATTGAGATAGTAACAGAATCTTGCAAGTCTGCCTGTATTTTCCCTTCCCTCCCTATTATACCCCAGTGAGTCAGGAGGGAGCCAGTCTGAGTCATCTTAATACTTTCCTGCCTCCCTGGGCTTAATTCACACTTCTGCACCTTTTGTTGTCTTAACGCAGTGCTTTCCAAACTGCCGCCGTTGGCGACACACCAACGGCGGCAGCAGCGGGGCCCCACACGGCAGCGGCAGCATGCACGGCGGTGGCGGCATGCACGGCGGCAGCAGCGGTGGCGGCCTCGTGTTTTCGCTAAAACCCGGAAGCACTGATGGCGTGCCGCTGCCGTCGCCGCTGCCGCTGCTGCCACCACCACCACCGTGCACACCGCCACCGCCGCGCATGCCCCCGCGCCGCCACCATGCACGTCCACTTCTGGGTTTTGTCGCAACACACTAAAGCAGAGCTTTCCAAACTGTGTGTGGCGACACAAAAGTGTCACCACACCACCCAGAAGCGGTGGCGCGTGCGTGCATGGTGGCAGCGGCAGCCGCCGCATGCCCCCCGCACCGCCGCACGCCCCCCTCGCGCCACCGCCGTACACGCGCGTGCCGCCGCAGGGCCCCCCCCGTGCCGCCGCCGTGCGTGTCGCCAGCGGCGGCACTTTGGAAAGCCCTGCACTAAAGTGTCGTGACACACAGTTTGGAAAGCTCTGTCTTAATGGCTCCTGGATGGCTTCTCCAATATCATCTCCATGGCTTCCTACAGAAGGCCTGTGCAGGTCGTCTTCTCACACAGATGCCCTGTTACACTGTGCAAATCATCTGGAGGGACACTTTGCTTAGAAGCATTGAGGCAGCCATGTCCTTCCAAAGATTCTGTAGGATCTTTCCAGATTTTCTGTACATGCAAAGGAAACACTTCCACTAATGGGCTGGAGGAAATCATGTCCCTGAAAGCTTTCCTGCCATATCAAAAAACTACCTGGGTAAGATTTATACTCCACAGTCGAATCTGGCTCATTTTCAGTGGCAAGCAGTTGTTGGCAATTACATGGCTTTTTAATAAAACAAAATGCCTCAAAGAAAAGCAGATATTTCAGTATTCAACAATACATGTCCTCCAGAGAGATGAACTGCACTTCTGAAAAATCAGTTGGCAAGAGCTTTGCTAATACCCAAGGAACTTCACGAGAAATGGCTATCATGGGTATAGAAAAGCAAATTGTCAAAATCTCTTGATCTGAAAAAAGCTCTAGACAGATTTGTTTCTTGTCAGATGCATTCTGCTTCCTTAATAAAGTAAATAAACAAACAACATTCATTAATTTACTTACCTTTAATTTTAATTTCTGGCAAAATCATCGGGGGAGGGGTTTCTTCATCATTGTTTCTCTCTCCAATCTAATGATTCTAGAATTGCCCTTATGTATTGGGCCCCCAAATTTCCCAACAACCATGACTAAATACTGCCTGAAAATTAACGGGAATTGTGAACCAACATATCCAGAGAGCACCAGGTTGGGGGAAAGGCTGTGTAGTAGAACTGTTTCCTCAAGCTTCACTCTTAAATTGGATAACTTAGGAGCCTTTGCAATGACAGGCCTGCACTGTCAGGACATTGAATCCATAAATTAGCTAGGAATATAGATGGTGCTGAGAAATAATCTCCAAGGACTTAAATATTGTGGAGAATATTGTGGTCCTCAAAGGCGCCTCTGTGTTCCTGTGGCAAAAATGTGAAACGATAATATCACAGGCACCTGAGAAAGTCACCCTCATTCCTACAAACACACTCCTTCAAGAGGAAAGGCAGTAAATTCTGACTGTTTTTTCCCCAGGCTTGAATTTTACCATATTCTCTTTTAAATTCCTACTAGAATCCCTAGCAAGGGGAGCCATGCTGGTAACAAAATTTCCACTCAGCCACATTTATCATTGTCATGGGCTATTTTTAGCCACGCTTCTTGGGAAAAAGGCAAAAGCAATTTGTTAGACGGCACGATTATGCTGACAGCCATTTATCTTAGCAAGATTAGGGCTCTGCGTACATGCCTAACTAATGGTACACAAATGTTTTAAAACAACACAGGGTTGTTTTGCTTTCCTTACGTGTGTTTCTTATGTGCTACCCTCCCACCCCCCTTCCAAGACTCCGAGCACACTTAATTGCATTGGCGAAGATTGGAAAGTTAAAATGGAGGACAGCCTGAAGAAATAATAGAGCTGAAATGTTTCAGGTAAAATTCTCAGGACTCTACTCTGCTTCTTCTTTCATTTCCGCCCCCCCCCCCAACCCTCAGTCTTGTCCCATCTGGCACGCAGATGGGCAAAGGGACTATTAACATATAGGTATGGGGATTTTGTCACAACTGTCCAATGAAACCTCTTCCCCCTCCTCCTCTCCCCCCCTCCCCAGTTAAGACTTTCTCTAAGGCTCCTGCCATTCGGGGGAATACATCTGGCAGCATAGCTTTCTTCAACAAAAGAAGAACACTGCTGTGAGGCTGTGAGAAGAAAATCACCGTGCCTCTCCCAGAGGCATCGGGATAGTAGATGGAGTCAAATCGGGTGTCATTTTTCTAGGGTTCAAAGCAAAGTGTCAATGTATAATAAGCCTATTTCTATCATCCACAAGTGCTTATTGTGACTGCAACTGAGAACACCATCTAGTTCAACAACTCTCTGGATACCCATTACAGTCTCTTACTGTCAACAGGCTGCACTGTCACTCAGCTACGGAAATAAACACTCTAGAAGAACGAGAAAGGCAGGCTGTTCAGCCACGAAGAGAGCACTGAGGGTGAGCCTGCTATTGAGCGGCAGAGCTGTTTCTCCAGGGAAGCCGCTTGAAGTGGCCACGTTGCCAGAGGGGGTTCAAACGGGGCGAGAGAGAACCCAGGAGAATTCAAAGGAAGAATTCCAGCTCAGCTCTGCCTTATGGGTATTTCTGTTTTCCAACGGCTGCTGTGCAAAACAGCGATAATTTGACAGTAGAGAGGATTCAGCCTGGTGACCGCAAAGGCTTTCTCTCTGGTTAGAAAAGGCAAGGATGCATATAGACAGCAGTCCATTTTCCGTATATGGCAGGAAGTGTCTTAAACATTCCCTGGGGGTGGGGTGGGGAGTCAAGATGGTATCCATGATGATGTAATCAAAACCTCACCCCTTTTTTATGTACATCAAAGTCCAGGCTGCCTGCATATCAATATTATCACAGCACCATGGCAAACAACAGAACAAATATTTCAGTTCAACCTTTTCAGCAGCTCCAGAGGGGTTGGCTTAGTTTCTCCCCAAGCTGCTCATATCTTGCACCAGCTCTGGATTCCTTCTTTCTTTCACCAAAAAGAGAAGAGATGTCATGGGTAGAAATGTCTTGAGGAGTGAAATTAGTAAAAGGTCTCACATGGGAGCATTTGGAAAATTCACCAAAATAGCATGATGGAAATAGCTGTTCTCCCATTTTTGTCTGTAGCATCTTGTTGTTAACGGGTTTTGGATAAGTCAATTAACATTTCAGTTCTTTTTGCTAATAAACTTTGACAAATTTATTTATTTATTTATTATTCAAATTTATCACTGCCCATCTCCATGACAGTAGACTCTGGGTGGTTTACAACATTAATATTAATATTAAAAACCTATACACTTAAAAATACAATATAATAATAAATAGTTAAGAATCCAGAGGATGGGAAGATCTTAAAAAAGGAGGGTATTACGGGGCTAACCACCCCCAGGAGGAACTATTACCTCCTTTGTCCCAAGCAAGGCGGCAGAACCAGGTCGTTAAAGACTTTCTGAAGGCCAGGAGTGAAGGCGCCTGTCTCACCTCCAGGGGCAAGATATTCCACAAGGCGGGTGCTATCACAGAGAGGGCACGTCTCCTGGACCCCGCCAAATGAAATTCCTTCATTGATGGGGTCCGAAGCATGCCCTCTCTGCATGACTGGGTGGGGCGGGTAGATGTAATTGGGATGAGACGGTCCCTCAGGTACCCTGGCCCCATGCCATGTAGGGCTTTAAAGGTGATAACCAACACCTTGAATTAGACCCGGAAGCAAACTGGTACCCAATGCAGCTCACGCAGCAGTGGTGTTACATGAGCTGATCTTATCGCACCCGTAACTGCCCGCACAAATGCACTCCCTATCATTTTATATATTGTTGCTGTTCATGAACATATCATTCTAAGCATAAAGAAGAGTAGTAGAAAGATCCCTGCCCCAACAAGCTTACAATTCAGTATTTTACAATAGGAGTTCATGAGGATGGGAGAATTGGAGTGGAGATAGAGGCAAAGATAATAAGGCATGAGTACAGATGCAATTCCAGATGCTCACAGACATAATGGAACTGGTTACAATTAAAGTCATTTTGCTAGTGACAATCTTTTCCAACTTGACAGTCTTTCTCAACCTCCAGATCAATGTTTCTCAACCTTGGCAACTTCAAGATGTGTGCAGGTTTGGAGGCAGCAAGGCACAAGGCAGGCACTAGGACCTGCGTGGAATCCTGGCAGGGCTTGGAGGCAGCAGCAGCCGCGACACACCCAGACACTGCAGCCGACACACTAACGTGTCCCGACACACAGTTTGGAAAGCTCTGTTCTAGAGGGAGGGAAGAAGGAAGAAATCTATGTAGATAACCTTTTTTTGCCTTCCATCCCACAGCTATACTTTAGACTTTATTCCCAGTAGAGAACTTATTCTCAGTGTTTATTCTCTTATGGGAGAGCCAGTTTGGTGCAGTGGTTAAGGCATCAGGCTAGAAACTGGAAGACCATGAGTGCTAGTCCTGCCTTAGGCACAAAGCCAGCTGGGTGACCTTGGGCCAGTCACCCTCTCTCAGCCCTAGGAAGGAGGCAATGGCAAACCACTTCTGAAAAAGGATGAGAATAAGGTACTATTAGTTCAGGATATGCATTTCTACCTGCCTTTCAGTCTCAGGTGCGGTGGAAAAGTTTGAAGAGTGGGAGCTCCTTAGGAGAGCAAGAATAATTCAAATTTTAGGTAATCTGTCTAGGGGGAGTGAATACCCTGAGGCCTCCAGTGAGGGGATGGATTCTATGGGGTGGGGATTCAGCCCCAAAGAGCATGATCAGTGGAAAGGATGCTGGGAGTTGTAATTTGGTATTATCTGGCTACAGGTTCCCTATTTCTGAAATATAATAGAAACCTGTTTTGTTTAGGACTGGCTGAAAAAAATGTTCCAGAATCTGTCTTCTCACTTTCCTATCAATTTACACAGTTGCTCAGACCTGTCCTGAGGAACCTGCTTCTGCTAGAAAGACAGAATGCAAAAAAAGTGGTGTATGTAGAAAGGCCAGCCATTCTCTAGCAAATACACAAAAATGTTAAGAACTCACATCTTTCAATAAATGACTTTGCATTTTTCCACTGGAAGTCCTGATTTAGAAATTTGGACCGCATACATAAACTAGTTGATAGACTCCTATTTTTAAATAAACTTGACTTAACGTTAACAGTGTAATGCTATAATAAGACATGAATATATATATGTAGGAATTCATGAGATGCCACACATTTCTTTTTTTGTCTTTCCCCTCTTTCTTTTCTTGTATTGCATGTCCAATACAATAAAATTACAAAAATAAATTAATTATAGGAGCTTGAGAGGAGAAATTGGTTTATTTGCCAATTCTATCTGGAGATAGCTATAGCAATATTTCTGAGGCCAGAAGCACATCTGGGAAGGTATTGCAGCAGGCAATTTTCTAGAGGGGATATTATCAATCTGGAAGAGAAGAGAAAAATCCTGTTAGGAAAGGGAGCAGTCCAGCTTAAAAAACTGGAGGGGGAGTTATTTCCTTGCCTCTGGACTCTGTCTATATAAGTCATTCCCCCACCCCTCAAAATTCCAAGAGGCTGACACCAGAGGCTAATCCTCACTGAACACCTTCATTTTCCAGCTGCTTGGAAAGTTTCTGAGCCCTATTGAGAACAGGGAGAAAAAAAGAAAACAGGCTTTTTTAAGATCAAGGCTTCGGCTTTTCATGGCATTGAATATCAGCCACCTAAACTGGCTACCTCATACAGATCTAATGAGAGGGGAGGCCTTCCTTCCTTCCTTCCTTCCTTCCTTCCTTCCTTCCTTCCTTCCTTCCTTCCTTCCTTCCTTCCCTCCTTCCCTCCTTCCCTCCTTCCCTCCTTCCCTCCTTCCCTCCCTCCTACATTAGGCATGGGATGTCATGAAAAGGGGTGAGTCTATAACTTCTAGTCCTTTTCAAATTTTCCTGCATATCCCTTTTTTTTAAATAAGCAGAATATACTTACTTGATGGTTGGTCATTTTCAGTGGTATGATATGAGAGCAGGGGCTCTGGGGAGGGAACAAAACAGGGTTACCCACTGTCGTGGGGGGCTCGGGCTCGGAGTCCATGGGGGGTTCAGGCTCGAAGTCAGAGTCAGACGACAAGGATGGGCGGCCAGCCTCTGATGTAGAGATGGAGGGCAAGCAGACAGCTCTAGACAAACGGCCGCCTGAGCAGTCAGAGGAGGCGGTGCTGATCAGCGAGCAGCAGGCACAGGCGCCGCTGATTAGTGAGGACGAAGACTCAGAGCTGCTGCCCCCTCCCAGTGCTCGAGAAAGGAGAGCGGAACAGCGGAGGTTGGCGAGGCTACGTGTGAGAAAGTAGCCCCGCCCTCCTAAATAAGCTCCACCCGGGTCTGCCTCTATAAAAAGGGAGCCGCAAGCCCAGACCGTTCATTGGGGACAACCACCTGCTTACCGGACTCCATGTGCCTGGACTCCTGATCGGAAAACCTCGTGACCTGACTCTTGACTCTTGGAATCACTTGACTAATCATGTTTTGAACGTGAAACTCCCTTAAGGCAAGCTCGTGGGACTTTTGGCACTTGTTTTTGTAGAGTGTGTGCGTTTGCGCTCACACTCCCTTGCTGCCTGTTCGTTACCTCACAAGTTTACCTCACAAGTTTCTCAGCAAAGTTTACCTCACAAGTTTACCTCACAGGTTTCTCAGTAAAATTTTACAACTACCTCCCTGGTGTATTGCGTGTAATTGGGCTGGGACAGGACAGTTTGTCTCCAACCACCCCCCCTCCCTGTCAGGGAAACAGGAGGTGGTTGTTTGCTCAGCCCACTCAAAGAAAATGGAGCAGCTTCTCGCGGAGAATGCACAGCTCTCACAGCAAGTCGCTCTCCTTACCGCTCAGTTGGCTCAACTCCAGCCTCCGCAGCCCTCCGCTACATCAGCTGTACACCCATGCCAAAAATGCAAAGTCCTGGCACCGGAGAAATTCGATGGGATGCTAGCTCAGTTTCCTGCCTTTTTTGCTCAATGCAAACTTTACATGAGTCTCTGCCCTGAAGACTTCCCAACAGAGGACCATAAGGTGGGATTTTTAATAAGTTTGTTGTCAGGTTCTGCAGCTAGATGGGCTACTCCTCTGCTTATACAACAGAGCCCCCTGCTAGACGATTTTGATGAGTTTAGCCGACAACTGCAGCTTATGTATGAAGATCCTGTTAAAACTCAAACTGCAAATAGATGCATTAGAGAATTAAAGCAGGGTCGCCAGCCAGTGGCAGAGTATATTAGTGACATCCGTCTTCAGGCTCAGGACTTGAAGTGGAATAATGAGGCCTTGGTGGATCATTCCAGGAGGGTCTGTCCTCAGAGATCTTGGATGAGCTGGCCCGGACTGAGTGCCCACAGACCCTCCAGGCTCTCATACACCTATGTCTCTGCACTGATGGCTGCCTCCAGCAGTGAAAGGCAAGGCGACACTCTTCAATGGCACCTCTACTCACCACATCTCAGGAACCCAGGGAAACTCCTGTGGAAGAGCCCATGCAAGTGGGGGGTGCTCTGCCTTTCCTTACTCAGGCAGAAAAGGACAGGTGCCGGCGTGAAGAGTTGTGCCTGTACTGTGGAGGCCAGGGTCACTTCACCGCAACTTGCCCCTCCAAGAAGGTCAGAC
The DNA here is from genome assembly GCA_023362775.1 of Charina bottae. Lineage (NCBI taxonomy): Eukaryota > Metazoa > Chordata > Lepidosauria > Squamata > Charinaidae > Charina > Charina bottae. Next base: position 32,424,252 of record JALMGJ010000001.1, read on the forward strand.
CTTCCCCGTCAGGAAACGGGCTTGGCCTGCCCTAGAAGGGCAATTAGGCTGGGCCAAGTTGGCAGCTAGCCAATCCCAGATGCCATGTGTTACTCCTGCCAAACACCTTGTCGTGACTGTGTCTTTACAGATTCTAGGAAGGCCGGCTTTACTGGTCCGTGCCATGATTGATTCAGGGGCCACTGCAAACTTTATGGATGAAAAGTTTGCCAAGGAGTGTGATATTCCACAGCATGTGGTAGCCCCTCCTTTGGTAGTTCAGACAATCGATGGGCAGCCGCTATGTTCGTGGCCAGCAACCAACCCCATACAAATGCAAATGGACAGTCACCTAGAATGGGTAGAATTCTACCTGGCTGCTGCACCTCATTTCCCTCTTGTGTTGGGGCTCAAGTGGCTTCAGGCCCACGATCCTCATATCATGTGGTCCTCAGGGGTTGTTACATTCAGGAATCCTTGTTCCAAGACTCATGTGGTAAACACCCTCGCTGCAGGGCAGCCGGCCGTACCTCTCCAGAATCTCCCTCCTCAATGCATGGACTATGCGGATGTGTTCAGTGAGAAGGAGGCTGACCAACTTCCACCCCACTGGCCCTATGACTGTCCCATCAATCTGGTTCCTGGCGCCAAGTTTCCAGTGGGACGCATATACTCCTTGTCAGAACGGGAACTGGCAGCTCTCAGAGACTTTATTGACAAGAACCTGAAAAAAGGATTTATCAGGCCCTCCTCTTCTCCTTTAGCTGCCCCTGTGCTTTTTGTGAGAAAAAAGTCAGGGGAACTGAGATTGTGTTGTGATTATAGAAAATTAAATGAGATTACCATAAAAAATCATTACCCACTGCCATTAATCTCAGAGCTCCTGGAACAGTTACGTAATGCTCAGGTCTTCACCAAACTGGACCTGCGCAGTGCATACAATCTAGTGCAGATCCGGGAGGGGGATGAGTGGAAAACTGCATTTCGTACCCGCTATGGGGACTTTGAATACACGGTAATACTGTTCGGGTTATCCAATGCTCCTGGGGTCTTCATGCACTTTATGCATGATGTGTTCCAGGACCTCCTTAATAAGTACATTATCATTTACTTGGATGACATCCTGGTTTCTCCTCCTCTCCAGCAGAACACACACAACATGTAAAAACCATGTTACAGCACCTATGAGAACATCATCTCTACGCGAAACTGGAGAAATGCCAGTTTGCACAAACCACCATTGACTTTTTGGGGCATCGTATTTCTGCTACTGGCATCTCCATGGACCCAGGCAAGGTCAAAGCACTCCAGACTTGGCAACCCCCATGTCAGGCTAAGGATGCACAACGTTTATTAGGGTTTGCCAATTATTACAGTGTGTTCATACCCAGTTCGCTGCACTCACTGCACCCTTGACAAATTTACTACGAAAAAGAACCAAGTTTAATTGGGGCAAGGCCGAGCAATGATCTTTCGAAATCCTGAAGGCTGCCTTTGCCTCTGAACCCATCCTCTGGCATCTGGACCCCTCACGGCCATTTGTAATAGAGACTGACACTTCAGATGTGGCCATTAGGGCAGTAATGCTTCTAGCAGATCAGCAGACGGGCACCCTGTTTCCATGTGCTTATAACTCCTGGAAGCTTGCGCCTACAGAAAGAAACTATACTATTTGGGACAAGGAACTTCTGGCTATTAAGGTGGCTTTCGAGGTTTGGTGACACCATCTGGAAGGGGCTCAACATTTTGTGGAAGTGTGAACCAACCACCAGAATTTGGAACACTTAAAGACTGCCAGAAAATTAAACCAACGGGAGATCCGGTGGTCCCTGTTCTTCTCTCGGTTTGACTTCAAAGTAACGTACATTCCTAGGGGGTGGAATCAATAAGCAGATGCCCTCTCCTGTAAACCAGAATACAGCCACTTGGAAAACCAAACACCACCCTGATCTGTCATCCCTCTAGAAAGGTTTGCTGCTGCTCAGACTTTAGTAGACCTTCTCCAGCAAATTCAGGAGCAGCAACAATAGGACCCTTATGTCCAAGCTCAGAAACAGGAACTCTTGCAGTTACCTGGCAATCAACCTACCCCTTGGACTTGGACACATGACATATTGTGCTTCCAGGGATGTTACTACATACCAGCGGGGTCACTATGGGGCATAATTCTACAATTATGCCACAACAGTCCTGCAGCTGGCCACTTTGGACTTTTTAAGACTTTGCACCTGATTTCAAGAGATTTTTGGTGGCCGCACATTCGAAACGATGTGAGTCAATACGTGATGTCCTGTCCCATTTGTCGACAAGCCAAGAACCCAACCGGAAAACCTCCAGGTCTCTTGATACCACTTCCTACACCAAAGCACCCATGGGAAGCCATATCCATGGATTTTATCACTGATCTGCCTGCGTCAAAAGGAGCATCAACAATCCTTGTAGTGGTTGATATGTTAACAAAGATGGAACATTTTGTTGCCTGCTCCGGGGTGCCCACAGCCCAAGAGACTGCACAGCTGTGTATACACCACATCTTTAGACTTCATGGATTGGCTGAGAGTGTAGTCTCAGATCGAGGCCCGCAATTCACTGCCCGGTTCTGGCAGGCCCTTCTCAAGTACCTGGGGGTCCAAATTCACCTGTCCTCAGCACACCACCCGGAGTCAGATGGAGGAACTGAATGGGATAATGCCATCCTGGAACAATATTTGCACTGCTACATGAATTTCCAGCAGGACAACTGGGCAGACCTTTTGGCATTAGCAGAATTTGCATACAACAATTCACAGCATACTTCCATTCAAATGTCTCCTTTCCTGGCTAACTACGGTTTTCATCCTCAGCTCTTTTCTTTGTCCACCCAGGATTCCTTTGTCCCCACTGCTGATCAGTTCCTCCAAGAATTACAAGTGATCCACCAGGTTCTTCATGACAACTGGAAAAGGCCAAGGAGGATTATAAATGGTTTGCAGATCAACATTGTCAAGTGGGTCCTTCGCTAGCTGTTGGCAATTTAGTCTGGCTCTCCACTAACCATCTTCCCACTCTGCACCTGTTGAAAAAGCTGGATCACCATTTCTTGGGACCTTTTCCTGTGGAGGCTGTTATTAACCCGGTGACCTTTCGGCTGACATTACCACCCCGCATTTGTGTTAATCCTGTCTTTCATCGATCCCTCCTAGTTCCAGCCATGCCCGCCAGTCCGCATCGGTCAGTGGCACCTCCATCTCCACCTGTCGAGATCCACAGGGAGCCTGAATATGAGGTGGCCCATATCTTGGACTCTCACATTCGCCAAGGAAGCCTCCAGTACCTGATTGACTGGAAAGGGTATGGCCCTGATGAATACTCATGGGAAGATGAGCGTGACGTGCATGCTCCCCATCTTACGCGGCAATTTCACTGGCAATACTCGCAGAAGCCCAAACCATAAACTTTGGGGGAGGCGGTTCCTGAGGGGAGGGATAGTGTCGTGGGGGGCTCAGGCTTGGAGTCCATGGGGGGTTCGGGCTCAGAGTCAGAGTTAGATGACGAGGATAGGCGGCCAGCCTCTGACGTAGAGATGGAGGGTGAGCAGACAGCTCTAGATAAACAGCCACCTGAGCAGTCAGAGGAGGTGGGGCTGGTCAGTGACCAGCAGGCACAGGCGCCGCTGATTAGTGAGGATGAAGACTCAGAGCTGCCGCCCCCTCCCAGTGCTTGAGAAAGGAGAGTGGAAAGGAGAGAGGAACAGCAGAGGTCAGCGAGGCTATGCATGAGAAAGTAGCCCCACCCTCCTAAATAAGCTCCACCCGGGTCTGCCTCTATAAAAAGGGAGCTGCAAGCCCAGACCGTTCGTTGGAGACCACCGTCTGCTTACTGGGCTCCATCTGCCTGGACTCCTGATTGGAAAATCTCGTAACCTGACTCTTAACTCTTGGACTCACTTGACTAATCGTGTTTTGAACATGAAACTCCCTTAAGGCAAGCTCGTGGGACTTTTGGTGCTTTTTTTTGTAGAGTGTGTGCATTTGCACTCACACTCCCTTGCCGCCTGTTCATTACCTCACAAGTTTATCTCACAAGTTTCTCAGTAAAGTTTTACAACTGCCTCCCTGGTGTATTGTGTGTGATTGGGCTGGGACAGGACACCCACTCTTGATCTAATGGAAAGGCTGGCATTGTCCTTCTAGGTCAGTGGGTTACATTTCTCTACATCAGGACTTGAGCTTTAAATTCATTAATAGGTTAAGTACTCTAGCTATTATTCTTGCAGATCTTGAATATTTTTTCTTCTGTAGATAGAGAAGCAATTTGAAGTTTTGGATAATTTTGATTGCAAAAGTAGCCTATGGAAAAGGGTTAATCCACCTCATGTGTAATTACTTTGATTAAATGTCCTGCTTCTGTTGGCTTTCTGAATTTCATTGGGATGGCAGAGAGGACAGAGAGTGGAAAAACCAGGAGAGTAGCCACAAGCTTCAATTTTGTTCTCAGTGTGTTATCAATGCAGGGCTATACCTTTTACTGAAAGATTAAATGAACACTTATGAAGACTAACACAGGAATCAATGTTTTTAATTGGAGCAGGAAGACACATATGGACTCTTCCTTGGAAATATAAAATGTACTAGGGGAAGATTTAATTCTCACTAGTTCTCTTAAAGAGGTATGTGCAGTTCCTAGAGGTATGTGAGATAGCAACCCTGATACTTCCCATCATACTTATATCTTCAGGTCAAGGTAGAGTAATAAGTGAATGGTGGAGCACAGCATTCATGTGGTTTTGTTTTAGTTGTTTTCTCAAAGTGCAAATTCATATGTTCATAACTCTCTTGTGATATTGCAATCATTGTTGAAACAGTAAGCATGTCTGGAAATCTGCCATTCAGAAAGTGGACACATAAATGGAAACATAGACACAAAATTTTCAAACATGGTACAAATTATTTCAAAACTAAGATCATTTCGAGAATGACAGTTAATTAAAATATAGCATAATATGATCTCTATCCGGATAGGCAAAGGTAAACTGGTAGGATCTACTGATACTCTGTCCTCTGTGCAAGCACTGAGTCATTACTGACCCTTTGGAGGGACGCCGCTTTCGCTGACGTTTTCCTGGCAGACTATAGAGCGGGGTGGTTTGCCATTGCCTTCCCCAGTTGTGATTACCTCTCCCCCAGCAAGCTGGGTACTCATTTTACCAACCTCGGAAGGATGGAAGGCTGAGTCAACCTGAGCCGGCTATCTGAGAAACCAACTTCTGCTGGGAAAAAACTCAGGTCGTGGGGAGAGTTTCGGTTGCAGTACTGCCGCCTACCACTCTGCGCCACACGAGGATCTACTGATAGTTATTGGTATTACCTACAGTTCAACAAAAAGGGCGTGGTGGCTCAGTGGGTAAGATGCCAGGCTTGTTGATCGGAAGATCGTAAGTTCGGAGGTTCGAATCCCCTGCGTGCGGAGTGAGCTCCCGCACTAGCCCCAGCTCTTGCCAACCTAGCAATTCGAAAGCATGCAAATGCAAGTAGATTAATAGGTACCACTTCGGTGGGAAGGTAACAGCGTTCTGTGTCATGCCGGCCACATGTCTGCGGAAGCGTCTTCGGACAACGCTGGCTCTTCGGCTAACAAATGGAGATGAGCACCGGCCCCTAGAGTTGGACACGACTGCACAAATGTGCGGGGGGAACCTTTACCTTTTTACAGTTCAACAAGGACTTCAGATTCACAATGTCCCACCAAACAGGACCAGGCATTTGAGGCATACCTCATCAGGTGACATTACTATGACATATCTTTTGTGACTCTTGGAGGCTGATTATTTTTTAAGTGGATTTTCCAGCCACCAAGAATTTGCTTGCTTCTGCTCTACATTAATTCAGCCAAATGCTTATCTAATGTAAAGATACTGAGGAACAAATAAACAAGCTCCAGGAGAATCTCCAACTCTTCAACTGTAGTTGGGGAATGATTATTCAACATAAGAATATTAATTAATTTGCTAAATTTTTATCCCACCATTCCTTTAAGAGTTCAGGTTGGCATACTTAGCACTCCTTCCTCTAATTTTCACCCCCCAATAACCTTATGTAGTAGGTTGGATGAGGGAGAATGTCTTGCCCAAAGTTTCCCCATGAATTTCCATGACTGAGGGAGAACTTGAACCAGGGTCTCTCTCCAACATTTTAGCCTCTACTATACCATGCTGACTCCTGCTGAATCAAGCTATAGATCCATCTAGTCCAGTGGTCGGCAAACTCATTAGTCAACAGAGCCAAATATCAACAGTACAACGATTGAAATTTCTTTTGAGAGCCAAATTTTTTAAACTTAAACTATATAGGTAGGTTTTGAGTAAACTCCGAGAGACAGTGGAGGACAGGAAGGCCTGGCGTGCTATGGTCCATGAGGTCACGAAGAGTCGGACACGACTGAACGACTGAACAACAACAATATAGGTAGGTACATTGTTATTAACTTAATTAGGGTACTCCTAAGCTAGCCTTTGCTAAAAACGTCCTCAATCTGATTGAGGTACATTCGCTGAGGTCGACCCCTTCCAACTCTCCCATCCACACTCGTCTTGTATACTTGTTTCGTCTATCTCCTTTCGTTCATCCTCTCTATATGTCCAAACCATCTCAACATACCTTTCTCAATCCTCGACACTACATCTTCTTTCACTCCACAACACTCCCTAAAATTAACTTAATAAACTTTACTTAAAGTTTTAAGTCTTAGTTAAACTATAGGTGTGTTGAATAAAACTTGATATCATACTTAATAACGATATTATTAATTGATAAAATTAAATTGTAAGGTATCCATAAAATTAAATCATGACAATGACTGACAAACACTAATGTGAACAATGGCCTTGTATCTCCTTGGAAAGTTTGGGTAAGTCAGGTTTGTATGTTGTTGTTTTTAATTTTAGGCACGATTCCAGGTTCTCATCAATAAGACGACTTCTCAATTTGCTCTTGATAAGGTTCATGCTTGAAAATGATTGTTCACTTGAATATGTAGACCCGAATAAGGAAAGAACAGCAAACGCTAGTTTTTTCAGCTGATTATATGAGTCAGGAATACTATTCCAGGTGTTAAAAATCAACATATCTTCCTTCTCCAGGTCGTTCAAAGCAGACCACTTGTGCTGTGAACTAAGTTCACATTTGTTTTTCTCCAATATTTCTATATCAGCACAAAGACGTTCAAATTTCGAGCTCCACAATTCTTTGTTTTTTAAATCCAGCAATTGCATTTCAAAGTTGCCAATGTCAATATTAAAGGGAGAAAAATTTAATTCTGTTACAGTAGCATTAAGAGGTTTTTTAACAAAGGCTAACGTCGCTTTGCTGTTTCTGAATTCCTGAAACCTGTTGAGAAAAGCTTCCCTCATATTTAAAAGTGTTGTTTTGAAATAGCAAATGTCAATATCAGAATTATTTTCTTGGCGATGTTTCAACAGGCTTGGAAAGTGAATCAAAGTTTCTCTTTCAAAATCTTGAGCAAAAAGAGATAATTTGTTTTCGAATGAAATAACTTCTTCTAACATCAAAAAAATTGTGTTTCCTTTCCCCTGTAGTTTACGATTAAGCTGATTTAGATGAGACGTAACGTCTACCATGAAATAAAATTTTTGGATCCACTGATCGTTCGTTAGTTCTGGATAGTGAACACCCTTCTCAAGGAGAAATGCTTTAATTTCTGTTAATAAGGAAGCGAAACGTTTCAAAACGTTTCCTCTTGATAACCAACGTACCTTGTTATGCAGCAGAAGATCTGCGTACTCACTCTCCATTTCAACTAAAAATTCTTTAAATTGGCGATGATTAAGAGCTTTAGCTATAATGGAGTTGATAATCTTAATCACCAATTCCATAACTTTGCAAATTTCTTCTGGTTCGCATTGATGGGGTCGCTGGAATCTGGGACCTTCGGCTCTTAAGAGACTAAGGCGGGAGGTGGAAGAGCAGAGCTTTGATTTACTCGGCGGTACGGAGGGCTTTGCTAGACTCGCAGCCCTTTGCGGAGCTTCTGGAGTCGTGGCGGGGTTGTTCAAAGGGATTGGGGAAAGGTGGGGGGCGAAGGTGTGTGGCCGGAGGGTGGGAGTAGGGGTGGGGGACGAATATGTGAGTCCAGACCCTTGTATTGGCCAATTCCTTTCGCCGCTGTACGAACGGGGAGAGAGTCAGTCCCAGACGCTTGTTTTCAGCTGGGCTCCTTCTGCAACTCCTACGGGCCTCGTGCCAAGTGTCTGGGCTACACGCGTTTTATCCAAATAGATTTAGCACTGCTGTCTGGAAATGGGCTGCTGAATGTTAACTTTAGGATCAGCTCCATTAGAACAGCTCCAGACTCTTCCCTCCAAGGGGGGGGAGGGAGGGAGGGGGGGGAGGCTTTTGTTCTTTCTAGCTCTCTTGAAGTGGGGAGATATAAAATGTTCTTTTGTGCTATGTAGGATTGAGTGTGTATGTGTGGGGGGACTTTTTTTAAAAAGCAGTCTGGACTTCCAGCAGTAAAAATGACAGCTGATCCCTTTGAGCATTAAGAGGGGGAGAAAAGGAGGGCGGCGCAAAGTTACACAAATCGGTTCGGTTTTGCCCTCTCCCCACCCCCACCCTCCACCACCCAGGTGGCAGTTGATCTGCAGAACCGCTTTGCCACAGGAGGAACAGCAGGAACCCCTTTCTGCTTGCATCTGCAGCCCTCGCTTGCCTGACTTGGGAGTAATCCTATTGGATTCTGTGGAGGGAACTTGCCTGCGGGTGGATAGGCGGGCAGCAGCCTTTTCCTTTCGCTTTCGCTCTCCCCAAATTGCGTAAACTGAAAGCCGAGGCGAATAAGCCCCCGCATCCACCTTTTCGGGTTTTGGCTCCCGTCCTCTTGAGTGTGGAAATTCGCGGCTGCGGAACCCAAAGCAGACAAGCTGTGGCGGCACCAAGTGGTTACCTGGGACCGCTTTGGGAGTGATTACCCCCTCCGCACGCACCCCCGCCCTTCAGAGCCTGGGTATCGCCTTAGCAACCCCAGGCTCCTTGGCTGGCCGCTTCTCGCAGCCCTCCCCGTCCAGAGGCAGTGCTCCCGAGCCCCGTTCTGCGCCAGGAGACTCTGCGACTCGCCTGCGAGCCACACTCAAGGGGCCAAAGAGCCGCATGTGGCTCGCGAGCCGCGGTTTGCCGACCACTGATCTAGTCCATCACTCTGTATTGGACAAGGCCATCTGGATATTTTTGGGAAACTCATAAGCCTGGATTGAAGGGTGATAGCCTTTTTCTATCATTGTTTCTCATAAACCAGTATGATTCAGATGGTGGGCAACAATGTCATAGCTATTGCTCGCCTCCATGAAACTGCCAGTCCCTTTTAGAACCATGCAAATTGGCTGCCATTACTGCATCAAATTCTACAGTTTAACTATGTGCTATATAAAAAAAAATTTTTTTTCTTCTGTTGGTCCTGCATTAGTTTTAATTGGCGATTTGGAATTCTAACCTTGTGAGAGAGGGAAACAAAATTCTTATTCCCCACATTATCTATGCCATATGTGATTTTATGTACCTCTATCACATTTCCGCTTACCTTCTTCATTTCTAGAGAAAGAACCCCAATGGCAAACCTTTGCTTTTATGCCATTTTCTTGATCTAAATTCTTTCCTGCAAGGATGCTTTGTAGGCAAACCTAAGTCCCCAGCTTTTCTGCAGTTGCCTCCAAGTTTTCGTCAGTGTTTTCTTGTTTGTTCCAGTGTCTCTATGCATGAAGAGCCTGTGGAAAATGTGCACGTAGGGTTCCTCCTCCTCCTCCTCCTCCTCCTCCTCCTCCTCCTCCTCCTCCTCCTCCTCCTCCTCCTTCCTTCCTTCCTTCCTTCCTTCCTTCCTTCCTTCCTTCCTTCCTTCCTTCCTTCCTTCCTTCCTTCCTTCCTTCCTTCCCCACCATCAATTGGCCCCAATGAACTTATTTGATTCCACCAGTAGTTGCGTTTCCTATAATGCTTCCCAACTGAATACTGTTCTGAAGAATAGTGGGACATTAAAGTCATTTCCCAAATCACAAGGAAACTGAGAGAGAGGGTGATGGATGGATGGATACAAAGCAGGCCCTGGCATTGAGCTGTGTTGGGACTCTGGTTACCTGACAGTTCAAGGGGGTTAGTGCTGTCCATGCTTATATGACCGTTATGGTAAGTGAGAGGGGAATCTAAACTGCTTCTAAACAGATGTAATGCTCCAGCACTCAGTTTATCACTCCACAGCATATCTCCACAGAGACAAGCATTATTCCCAACTTGTCGTTTATGGTGGTGCATTTTTAATAAAGCTATATTTGCAGGGCTGACCTCTTGGTGATCTTGCCTGTAGGTATTAATGAATGACGGCCAGCTGAAGTAGTGAACTGCCATTCTGCTATGTCCAGAGGATGTATCCATACTTGCCTTTTAACTTCCTCAAGCTTTCCTTCTCATTTAAAACCTGTCAAGAATTGGAGGTTATGTTAACTTGCCCTTGAATCTATGCTACTTCAGTCAACCTGCCAAATATCAGAGCCACGTCTGTCTCTGACATCACAAACAACTCTCCAGATCCCATTTGCAGACAAGCTAATCAGTTTGTTCTTCGCAGACATTGGTGCAAGGACTGAGAAGTGTACTGCATTGAAGAAACTTATTGGGAAGGCAGAATTCTCTGACTGTGGCCTTTGCAATTGATAGAGGAGGAAGATAAATAACTAGGAGAAGGTATATCTTTAGAAACAGTTTTCTTACTACTGGCAACAATACTAAATGTATAACATATGAAGAAATGTGAATTATTGGAACTCAAACATTCAAACCACCCTCTATTTAGACTAACAGGTGCTACCTTTCTCTTACTTCTTGTCTATTGGCAACCCAGTGCTGCTGCTTTCATATCCATCCATCCATCCATCCATCCACTGTCAAGTTACACCCGGTTAACCTAATTTCATTTTACTTCCCAAAGTTTTGCTTTAGATTTTTTCTCTCTCCAATGAGTGGAATCAGCTATCCTTTAATCATTCAGATTAAAGGATTTGATCCAGATGTAACATCTTTCTTTTGTAAGAACTTCTGAGCTGAGTCAGTGCAGATTATGTACAGCACTAATGGGAGACAATGAAAGCAAAAACTCAGATGTTGGAAAAAGCTGGGTTAAGTTCCATTTGGACCATAGTCCAATCAGATAGATTTGAGCAAATTGCTTGCTTTTGTTGGTAATGTTCACCTTTATGTAATTAGGAGGTTACCACATGCACCCAGATGCATTTGCACTTCTGAAATTTGGACAAAGGTGGACAAATATAGGCATAGGAGGAACACATTAAATCTCTAAACTGCTGCTAGGAAACTATGAGTTATCTTCGGAAAATATTCATATATTACCTGTCCTATATAGCAACCCCAACTGGTATACAATACAAGATTTTAAAAATACATTAAACCAAGTATAAAAGTGACAAAGAAATAGATAAAACAATGCAACCTATGGCCACCTGTTAACTAGATATGATGTTAGGAATAGTTTTGAAAAGTTTTCATACATTCCCCACTCACTACTAGGAATAGTAACTGTAGGGTGGCAGATCTGGTGCAAGAAATGGAATTTTAGCCCCTTTTCTTCACATTTGAGGTGGGCAACCTTTGGCCCTGTCCATTTTCAGGTGTAAAACATCCAAAGTCAGCATCATGATTTCTGGATAATTGTAAGTGGGAAAGAAAGGGAAAAGCTGCATTAACCTTCTTTAGGTTTTATATGCCTATTTTACTATTGATTTCTTCCTTCCAAACAAATACACGAAAAAATACAGTGAGAAAATGAATTAAAACTCCCATACCACCCCCTACTCCCTTCAGTGACATCATTTTGTCACCAACCAGCCCCTATAGCTCTTCACCCCCAAGCAAAGTTACCTTGCCCTTGCTTTAAAACTATTTTACCACTTAACATTTCCCCTGTCTCAGTTGCTTGTTATCCACAAAGCTACTATTTCTCACAACTTACAGCATTGCTGGAGGGGAACTATTGTTAGGAAAATGGCACAATGTCAAGGTTTTTAAAAAATCAATTTCCTTGCAGTAATCCCAATCTAGATTGCATTCCCCCAGTATTGTTCACTTTTAAAAAGGAGGGATTTAAGTCAGGGGATTTAAAGGTGTGCTGAAGTTGGATCCTGATTTAGGATATTTCCAGGCTTCTTGTAGAGTTACCAGTTCAAAGCCATAGTGCAACTTTTCCATCTTCCCCTCTGGAATGGATTTTTTGCATTAAGAGATTAAAGAAGCTACAGGAAAACAAGGGAGGGATACAAATGGAAAAGAGGATGGTATTTGGGGCTTTTATTTTAAAAGTCCTGTTTGAACTAAGTCTCAGGGCACATCCACATCGTAGACCTCTATGATCCCATGACTTCCATTGAGTTTAGCTCAGAGCTTTCCAAACTGTGTGTCGTGACACAAAAGTGTGTCTCCACACACAGTCTGGTGTGTCGCCACACAACCCGGAAGCGCTGATCATCATCAGCGCTTCCGGGTTTTCCCACGGCGACACACCAACGCCGGTTGGTGTGTCGCCGCGGGAAAAACTTTGGAAAGCCCTGGTTTAGCTACTGTGCCGATCTCTTTCCAGTTTTGCTATGATACCGTCCAAATTGTTTTTGTTGTTGTTGTTGATGATGATGCAATCTTTTTTTGTGCAATGTTATAAGCTTGTGGGTGATCTTTTTCCCCACTGGAAAGAAATCAGTCTTGCCTCATCCCATCTTCTGGTTCCGTGGCTTCAGCTGCTCTAACAGTTCCTCCATGGCAGTGTTTCCCATGCTTGTTAACTTGGGAAATTCAGCTCCCAGAATTCTCAACAATGTATGGATTTCAGGTTCCAGAATTATCAGCAATACCTGGAATTCTCAGGTATGGCCATGCTGTCTGGGGAATTCTGGGAATCCACATGTCTAGAAGTTGTCGAGATTGGGAAACAATGGGCAGAAAAACATGTTGACATAAATTGAGCTGCTCTCACAGCTGAGATTTATTGCAGCTTGGCAATATCATGGAATATTAATAGCAAATTGACAGTATGATTTCATGGCACCTACACAGCTTTCAATGAGACTTCTAATACAAGAGGAAAGATGGCTTGATTTGGCTTATAGACGCTTAGGTACTTTTTTTTTTTTTGCAAATGACCAGAGAATTAGATATAAACATGCGCTAGCAGTTTATTTCATTTTCTTACTGTGTGCTTGAAGGTGAGGAATGGCAAGCGGGACAGCAATAAAATGACTTCTTCTGCAGGCTCTTATTAGTCAGCTGCAGGGAGGGCACTGATTGATTCAGCGTTGCTAGATCAGCAGAAAAGACAATCAGCAGGTCTGCTTGAAATGATTGTGGAGGGATTGGGACACAGAAAAGATGCTGGGTGGAAATGCCCTAAGGCTGCAATCCTGTGCACGCTCATCTGGGAACAGACCAGCCTACAAGTGCACTGATAGTTATCTACTTGTCAAAGAACAGCAACAGCCCAACAGCGTTTTAAAGAGTTCAAATGAAATTGGGGGAGGGGCAATCCAGAATTTGGCCAAAGGGGAAAATGGCTTCTGTATTAATCAGCAGTGGGAATTTTTGGAAGGGAGCTATAATCAGAGGGTAATGTGGCAATATTGTGAGACTTCACAGTATCTCTCATTATTGTGACAGAAGTTCAGCAGCTGGAGAACTGGAGAACTATATTGTTAATAGCTCAATTTTCTTCAGCATTGTACTGTTGGAACACAATTACAAATCCTGATAACTGGATTTTTGAATGCTGAGCTGAGGCATCTAAGCTGAGGCTTTGCACACTTTCCACCAGAGAGCTGCATTACTGCAATAGTACCAATATTTCTGCCTTTCTTCATTAAATTTTACTAGCAATGCACCAGAGATTGTCTTTCTAGAATAGTGTTTTCTTCCCAGCTCATGCTTACTTGTGTTACTGAGACAGTTTTGGGCACTAAAATTGAGCAAAGATGAATATCGAAGTATATCCAGAAAAATCTGAAGAAAAAAATAGAAGGGGGTTGGGAAGACTGCAGTGTAGGATGTAGTGTTAATTTGTGTATGCAGCACGCATCATCACAACACACCTTACCATTTGTTCTTGCATGTGTTTGCTTAGTGACATATTCCATGACAGAAATAATACAATATATCAGTCTTACAATATTTTTAGCCACACCACCATCCTTGTAAATTTGACAATTTCACATGATTTGTCAGAAAAAGAGTCCTATGTACTAAAATAGGAACATGGGAAGCTGCTTTATAATGAGTCATATTATTGATCTGTCAAGAAAAAGAAAAATCCAAAAGCAGCAGCAGAGCAACAATATTATCAGGGCCAATTAAATACTTATTAGTATCTGAGATTTAAATTGGTCCCAGAGAATATATGACATGTAATCAAACAATTCTAAAGGGCACAAGGTTTACAAAAACTGACAGAAAAATTACAATATGAATACAGAAAGTATAGCTACACTGGAAAGTAGTAAGCAGAATGAGTTCTTGCCATTATCGCCTAGAATATATTCCTCTTTTTAAAGAAATATAACCTGCTCCAGTAGAGAATAGAATAGAATAGAATAGAATAGAATAGAATAGAATAGAATAGAATAGAATAGAATAGAATAATAACTTTATTGTCATCCCACTATACACTATACAAGTGCACAATAGAATGAAATTTTGTTGCAGCATAGGTATGACTTTGGAGAAGGTATGCAGAGACCACAAAACATGAGCTTAGCCCAGGAAAACAAGTAGGAGAAAGAACCTTAAAATTTGGTGTAAGAGGGAAGGTAGGGGAAATGCTGTCAAGCTTTCAAGATTCTGTTACTAGAGCCTATATCAATAAAGTAGAGTTCTAGTATTTCTTGTGGTGTCTCTTTCCTGACCTGGCCTACTTCAAAGGGCTGAGAACCACTATCTTGGACTCTACTTGTATGTATGTCTGCTCAGCATAGGACTGAGTTCACTTGGGCTTCCACTGAAGTAAACACAGATAAGATTTCAGTATTTACCTCTTTATTTACAATTTTTATTTATAAGGTCAACTCTGGGCAACACACAATAAAAACCTAGGTTCCTTCCTATATAGTGAGTGGTTTTGCTGATCATTTGTTCCCTAATCTGGTGTTCTCCAGATGTTTTGGGATTACAACATCCAGAATTCTCAGTCACTATGGTCAACCTCTCTAGAGGACATCAGGCTGGGGGAATTGCTGCTCTAAGTACAGCTGCATACACAGCATGATTGCACATACAGAAAGTATCATGCTCAGCAAAGAGCTCTCAGACAGCCAAAGTTCCTTGTCAAATCAACCTGTTCTTTGGTTTCTTGAAAACAGTAGTATATGTGCGCACAGGCTTTGTTCATAACTTCAGCCAGGTAAATATATGGCTGAGGATAGAAAATGAATACAAACGCATGCATGCACATCCCATATGTTGATGTTCTCAGATATGTTATCAAAACAGGATCAGTGTGGTTCCTTTTAACATGCTTGAAGAAAATAAGATTGCCTCTCATTCTATATTCTGTATGGATTTAAGATGACTATCTCATTTTAAGGTGCATTATTTGGAGAAATACCTAGCCTTCTTTCAGGTTACTATATAATATGTCTGTCGGTTTATAATCCTTAGCAAAAAGTTTGGCTTACATTTGTAAGTAAGTTCTATACTTGTGAGCGATTTCACTTCTCTTTGCCATTTGCATATTTTTCTAGGTCATGTTTCATATCATTTTACAATTCCTAATTTGCTAAAATCCCCTTCTGTCACAATAGTTGGCAGTTTGCAGCAGACATTTCATCTTAAAATGCCAGCAAAGCATCATGTTGTCCAGCTGGCATGTAGGTGTTTCACAGAAGAGGAGACAAATGTCTGGAAAAAGTTGGAGAAGCTTTTGCAGGTGAGGCAGTACAGAAGGAACCTAGAAGTAGAGGACTCTATGGAGTAGTGGGACTGCCCCTAATGTTAGGCAGAATTAGTTTGAAGGGACTACTGTGGTCATTGAACCCAACTTCCTGTTCTGTGTGGGAATCCAAATGAGAATATCCATGACAAGCAACTCTCCAGCCTCCACTTGCACATATCCAACAAAGGATGGGCCCACCATTTCTCTAAGTCATTGGTTCCACTATCAACTACTCTTAAGGATTTTTTCCCTAAAGTTCAATCAGAGTGAGGCATTCACTCCAAGCAGTAGGTGTTGAGGGCAAAACGGTCAACTTCCTGGCTTTTCCATGTTTACCACTTGTGCTGGGTCCCCAAATATCATGCTGCCCCAGGTATGGCGGAGGACACTATCCCATTGCTAATGGTGAAATCCTGGATATGGATATGGATATGGATATGGATATGGATATGGATATGGATATGGATATGGATATGGATATGGAATGGGGAGGGACTGGAGATTTGTCCTTTGCCTTTAGCAGCAAAATGTCTCAGGTCATTTTTGAAAAGGTAGGAGATGACTAATGAGGGAACCACAGACTCAAAACATCAGTAAAAGGGCCAGTTTGTTATAGTGGTTAAGGTTCTGGACTAGAACCAAGGGACTGTGAGTTCTAGTCGTGAAAGCTGGCTGGGTGGCTGTGGGCCAGTCACTTTCTCTCCGTCTAGCCCACCTCACAGAGAGCTCTGTCTTACCTCGCATCCTCCAGAAGCGTTTAGAATTCCCAGTCAAAATCTTGGAAACGGTTGGGCTGTAACAAGCCTTGCAGAATCTCTTAACAGCCTTTCAGCTTGTCTTAGGTTGGGTTACGGAGCCTTCCCAGAGCTTAGTCAGACTCCCTCTGGGGCTACTTCACTTCTTCTTCCAAGTCTGGAAGATGACACTTAGCATACCTACTTGACCCAAGATCCTAAAAAACAGCCTGGGTTTTTCTTCTTTTGTATTGTATGAATAGCAACCTGGAACTAAAAATAATTTTAACCGAAAGCTACTTTCTCTCTCTATTATAATCTATAGAGGATTTTGGCTGTTGCCAGGAGAAACAAAATCAATAGAAACAAATGGAAGCAAGCACATACAGATTTATATTCATAACGGATGAACCCCATTCATTTTATTTTCCATTTTTTAATAAACACACACAGATTATCTTGCAAGTATTTCTTTCCCCAGCAGCTACAAGAGGATGCTGTTGCTTTTTTCAACATTTTTCAAGGGAACAGACAAACAAGTTTCTTAGTATAATCAAACAACCTGACGCTTCCCTAGAAGCTTCCCTTTGCCCAGAAAAAGGTAAAAACTCTCAACAAGAAGGAGGAACACCTGGTTTTAATCAATTATTTCAGATGATGTCATTCTCTTCGATTGATGTCATATATTGTGGTTGTATACTAGCAACTGTCTTCCGTGACACTTCAATGAGGTGTCATATCTGGAGAGAGATTTTAAAAATCAGAATATTTTATCTGGATGTTCAGAGGAATCTTGGCAGAAGAAAGAGACTTACTAGTTCTCAAAGAACCCTAAACTGAGATGTTACACATAGTGAAACATTTTTAAATAGAAGATAGCAGGAGGATGACAGCAAGGAAAAAAGGTGTTCATTCGAGAAATTGGTTGTGTCCTTGTACAGAGTTAACTTTCAGCAACTTATTGAACCAATGTTTTGTCATGTTTTAAGAATCTTAGGCGGCTAAATGTGCTTCACCCTCCCTCAGTTTATCTTCATGTGAACTAAGGAAGGGTGTGTCTGAGATGTTTTCTCAAGTTAGTTTCTTGGAACGGGCTCAAGCCTCGCTTATCTGACCATTGGCTTGATAGCAGCTCTTCTTCCTGTCCTTCAAGGCCATTCCCTATTCCCTTTACACTGGCCAAACACCCATCTAGTCTGGTATTCTGTGTCCCACAATTGCAAGCCGGTTTTATTCAGGAAGTTCAAAACAGGGATAGGAGAGTGATTACTCCTTTAACTGGAGCTCCCGAACAGCTAATATTCAATCGTGTCCAATTCTCCGAGACTGCCTGGACAAGTCCCTGCAGTTTTCTTGGCAAGGTTTTTCAGAAGTGGGTTGCCATTGCCTGCTTCCTAGGTCTGAGAGAAAGGGACTGGCCCAAGGTCACCCAGCCGGATTTGTGCCTAAGGTGGAACTAGAACTCACGGTCTTCTGGTTTCTAGCCTGATGCCTTAACCACTACCCCAGACTGGTTCTCGTTCTGCTTTTAAAACTGGTTGAATAAATGGGTGGCCATTGCAACACGTGGTGGCAGCAAATCTCAAAACGTAACCATGTGTTCTATGCAGAAATATTTTATTTTATCTGACAATGAGCAATTTCTTTCATTAGCTTCTAACATGAATGGACAATCTGCTACCATTTGGGGCTAAGAGGAACTAATGATGTTGATGTGGATTTCAGTATCGTCTTGCTGAGCTTACATCTTACAGATACGTACATGGAATTCAAACTTAGGCCTTGCCCAAATTGTAAGTATCCTATTTGTGCTGTACCAGTTTTTACAAATGCCACAGATAATTTTGAGCCTCTTCTCTGCCACTGGCATTGCTGGGGATTGAGCCAACAGTGAGAAAGCCTGGGTTGAGTCTGGTTGATCAAGGCTCAAATCCCTAGTTGACCATAGAGTTGACTGGGTGACTTTGGGTCAGTCATTCTTTTCCAATCCAGCCAAACAAATAGGGTAGTTGTGGGGATAAAATAGTGGCAGATCCATATGTATGACATCTTGAACTCACAGAAAAGACTTCTGTGCATGGGTAAAGAATTTTCAGGCTACTGGATATGCTGGAGGAGTTGTCTGTAGTGATGTGAAGTGCCTTAGTAAAGAGAAAATCGTCACCTTGGTGTGGGAAAGCATCTCAAGGTTTGTTGTAACTACACATACTAGAGTGTAGTATGAGCTACACTAATAGATAGGCAAGAATGACTGGCTAATGTTCCCGGACTGTACCAATGATGTCTTATGTTAAAGATATTACAGGTAAATGTCCCAGGGCGTCTTCAGCTTTTGCTGCCTTCCTGCAGATAATGAAAAAAGCAGGAGGTACATATTTTCCCAACTCTCTAATTAGCCTTAATAAATGGTGGGTAGAGTACTTGAGTCATACATTTAGGAGGCTTACTTTAAAACTGCACAAGATCTGGTTTTATCTCTGAATACACTTGAGACCCTGTTTCTTCTAAGCAGTAGCAAAACCATCATGAATGTTATTTCCCTTGTGACTCAAAGAAAACCCAGGGATTGGACTGTGCAAAGTGAATTCCTTTCCCATATGTACTAGAATGTTTGTACCACTAAGCAAAAAATGGGTTTGTGCCAATATTAGTATTTCAAATCCACTAGAGGGAAAATGCCCACAGACCATGAACCAGATTTTAAAAAGTGATTCAGACTTCCATGGTATCACTCAGCCAGTACCCACAAGTGGCCTATTAATTTAAACCGTCTCTAAAATGCCTATTAACTAGCTGCCACCTCTAAGGCATAATTTTAAGGGAGGCTTCCAATCAGATCAAAAGTTCTTTATGTTCCTCTTATTATTTCACATCTTCATGGACGGCTTCATGATTATTGGTTTGAAACATTAAAATGCAAATGATAGAGGGAGAAATAGATATTTAAATGTACAGTGTCAGTACCACATAAAAGATCTTCTGGAACAAAATCACAGAATTTCCCTTTGAGTAGGTGAAATAAAAAAGGAAAAGAAAAGAAAAGAAGCATATAAGCCACAAAGGGATTGATTTCTGCTCATGCTTTGTTGCTTCTCCTGAATGGAAGGTCTCCATTAGCTACGAAGAAGAATGGTGAAACAGGCATTAATGTAAATTCAACCCTCAGTTCATTTTTGACTAGCAGATGCAGGATAGGGAAGTAGCAGGAACATAGATTAGCTTTTGAAACAAGAGTAGCAGCAGAATAGGGTTTGACAGCCTCCCCCATACTTTGTCATGTGGGATATCAGCTTCCATCACACATAATAGCCAAGGAAAATGAAACATGGGCAGACTGTCCAATACTGTCCTTTTTCAAAATGTGGGAAGCAGATGTTCTCCTTCCCCCTTAGATTAGGACAGTATCAGCCATCATCAGCCATGTTGGAGTGTCTTGCACACCTATATGAGTAGACTCATTCCCTATAACTACTCCAGGACACCATCAGCTGACAAAAACTGAGTCCTGTTTGCTTTGGTCATCACACACCATCAGCTTGTTGTGGGTAGGGACTAAGCGTCTGGCCTATAGAAATAATCTAGTCTAGAAACACTTCCATGCTACTCTATGTCCACCCCCCAATTGCTCCTGAAGCAGTTGGAAGCTAACCTGTGATTGTCTTCACTTCTGTAGACTTCAAAATGCAAGGAACATCATGAGCTAATCAATGTTCACCTGCAGCTGACCAGTAGGGGATAGTTTAAAAAAAGTAATTCAACTAGTACTTTGAGCCAATGCTAATCCTGGAGCAATAAAAATCCCTTCAACTTCACAGAAATGAAATGAAATACATTTCTAATGACAATTAGAATTGTCAACCCAACAGTTCGAAAGCTTTGCAAGTAGATAAATGGGTACCACCTTAAGTGGGGAAATTTGCTGGCGTCCTGTCGGGAGTCGGTTCCACCGGAGGAAAAAAGATCGGAGGAAAGATCGAATGGCGGCGGTTACGACGGACCCGGAAGTAACATCTACAAGGACGTCAGCAGCCGGCTCAAGGCATCTTGGGATATGTAGTCCAGAGCCTTAGAAGAGTCGGTTCCCTTACCTCCTTCCTTAGCGCACGATTTAAATGTATATGTATGAAATGTTAAAATATATACGTATATATATGTATGTAAGCCGCCTAGAGTCCTCCGTTAGGGAGGGGATAGGCGGGGTATAAATACGATAAATAAATAAATAAATAAAAATAAAATTTCACTTCAGCAAGTAGTAGCACCTTGGCTGATTATAGAAGCTAAGCAGAGTCAATCCTGGTTAGAACTTGGATGGGAGATTGCCTGGGAATTTCAAGGCTGTAAGCTAGGATGAGAAGTCAAGAAAGGATCCCAAGAAGACATTGGGAAACCACTAACACCATGGATATAGTCACTAGAAATTATGCTCAACCTGGAGGCATCTTAAAAAAAATCAGTACATTGTGTACATTTGTCTGGTCGCTTGCAAAAATTCTAAAATGTCATTCTTTACTTATTATTTCCTCAGTGCAAGCAATGATGGTGAAATTATAGCATGTTGGTAACTTTGCAACCAGACTTCCCCCTCCCCAGCAAAGCCTAACCTAAACCACCCAGAGTTGCTCTTTGAGTGAGATGGGTGGTGACTAAATTTGATATGGAAGGAAGGAAGGAAGGAAGGAAGGAAGGAAGGAAGGAAGGAAGGAAGGAAGGAAGGAAGGAAGGAAGGAAGGAAGGAAGAGTGGAAATGGGGAGTTAAATAATGTCCATAAGCATTAGGAAAAAGACACTGAAGTTCTGTGTATACCCTACAACAATAAAGCAGCATTCCTGGAATTCCTGTGGTATCTATTTCTTGACCTGGCCTACCTTAAATGGCTGACTTAAGATAAAAATTGTGAGGGGTGGAAGTGTGCCAGTTTTACGGAAACTGTACAGGGCTTAAGCTGTGTTCCTTGAAAATCTGTTCTCATGATCCTGGCTTTCACCAGATCCAATTCACACACTTTAATTGTAAATTAATCTTCCAATCACAGGAAATAAAATTATGAGATTTTGTTAGAGCCAGCTAGAGGACTTTGAGTGAGAGATCTTATATTTTCTCCTCTTCCTACAAATATCATCTAATTGTGCCCCAGCAGAGATTTCCTCTCCCATTATGAACAGTATCAGTTCGAAAACAAAATATATAATACAGTATCTATATTGATACTACATGGATAGTATATGGATTGGGGCATTTTCAGTCCTCATTTGTCTATTGGAAAGGTGTAGTTTCTAACCCTTATGCTTGTTTTTATTTACTCAAGGTTCCCCTTAGCTTGCGGCTATCCCCTTCTAATGGGTGGATAGTGTATTTTATTGAATATGTGCATAAGAAGCACTTCACTTTTTATATATAGCAGCTCTCCCCAACCTGGTATCCTGCAGATGTGCTGGTACTGCAGCTCTCAGAATTTCCAGCCGTGGGACAGAACTGTCATGTGGTCTATTGCATTTGTACCTGCTGCAACCCCAAGATCAAATAGGGAAAATATTAACAACACAAGGAGTATATTAATGGATGTGATTTTAATTCAACCGCATTGCATTTTTGACCTAGCCCTATCTACTTTTTGAAAAATGCCTCCCACTCAAAGGCCAAGTGTGGTGCTCTGCCTGACAAATGTTTGCATGCTCCCAACTTTACCTTCTTCCTCTTTGTGAATCTTTTCTGAACATTAATGCATTTTCCCTTGAATCTCAGTACAACAGTTTGAAACTGCAAAAGAAGGCAGTTGCTTATAATATAAAGTTGTTAGCATTAGAAATGCTACAATGTGGGTTTATATATTGGTTCCTCAGTGATCTGAGCTTTGAGTTCAAATCTGATTGCTCTCGTACAAGCCAGGAGAAGTAAACACAAAGGAACCCCATTATTATTTTATGCTACCCCACACACACACCCCAAAAAACCCAAACCAATTAGAGGGAATGTTCTCCCCAGCCACTCAAATCAACACTGTATTTTTTACAATCACTCAATCCATTTCTATTTGATAGAAATACTTTTGCCTCTCCTTCGCTCTATCCACACATCTTTAAAACATGTGCAGTAATGCTGGTAGGAAATGGCCAAAGATCATAGTCTGTGTATTGTTAGGATGGCCAGATATGAATCTGCCACTGGCTAGGATTAAAAAAGCTTTGACATCTGGGAGCATCGCATTTGACAGTTCTAACATTTCAAAGACGTGTTTCTTCAGCTGTTTTCTCCTGGCTTCACAACTAGCTGGGGATGCTTAAATTTAGATTCAGAGACCTAAATGGTGCCTTTCAACTCTATGATTCTAAATCTAGGTATGCAGAAAGAAAGATAAGTAAATATAGATGGAGGTTACATGTTTGTTTCCGCATTTACCTCTAGCTGAATTGTGATTTAATCTAATGCTTACATCATGCTACATAAGCCTTTCTTCATGATCAATGCCATAATCTGGGTTACTTCATCAGCATAGATAATATTACAATGCCAAGAAATCATAATTTTGTATTGTCGAAGGCTTTCACGGCCGGAGTTCGATGTCTGTTGTGGGTCTTCCAGGCCGTGTGGCCGTGTTCTGGAAGTTGTGGTTCCTAACGTTTCACCAGCATCTGTGGCCAGCATCTTCAGAGGGCAGGAGCACAGATAGAGATTTCGCTTCTATCTGTGCTCCTGCCCTCTGAAGATGCTGGCCACAGATACTGGCGAAACGTTAGGAACCACAACTTCCAGAACACGGCCACACAGCCCGGAAGACCCACAACAGCCATCAATCATAATTTTGATAGGCCGTATTACTGAAGTACAAATATATCATCTAAGTAATGACTGACAGACTGAATTATAAGGCTCACATATTGCAGTAAGTTATTGTTTGCATTGCCAAGGTTTATTGACTAAACTACAAGTGTTGGAGTTCACACATCACACAGCCTTTTCCCCCCCTATATGATACATACTACCCACGGGAACATGTCGAAGAAGCAGGCAGCCATGTTCTGTGTCTGGCATCCCCTCATCTTTCCCACTCCAGATACCACTCTTTACATAAGGCAGCTCATTGGGTACTTTTCAGATAGATCAACACACAGGTCTGCAAGATGACAGTGATTACAGTGTCAAGATGCAAGCCATGTTCCTTTTTGCCTTTTTTACAACCCCACCCCACCCCTGGATGCTGTTGGAGAAGCAGCTCCCAGAATTCTCAGCCAGCATACCTATTGTGATCCCAATGCATGTAGAAGGTCCTTGGTTAGGAAGTCTGATATAGGAGAAAGACTAGGCCCTTCATGGCACAAGGCACACACCTCCAGAACAAGTGGCACAGTCCTCCAAACAGAAGCTTTTCTTTAAGGATCCAAACTGATTATTTTAATAAATAAAGTTTAGCAACCACAATTGGGACCAGCAACTTGGTTGTTAAGTGAAGTGGTTGCTAAGTGGAACCGTGACTGTGCTTACAATCTTACTTCATCTTTCCTTTGCTTTACAGACCTGCGAAGGTCATAAATGTGAGGATTGGTTGCAAAGTTACTTTTTGTCACCGTCGTAACTGCGAATAGTGGCTAAACAAGGACTGTCTATATTTCATTTCTTTCAAGTGTTGCAGAACAATGGTTTACTCATGTTATACTGGAGTTAGGGAAACGACCATAGATCTGGCAGTTCA
Organism: Charina bottae; assembly: GCA_023362775.1. Taxonomy (NCBI): domain Eukaryota; kingdom Metazoa; phylum Chordata; class Lepidosauria; order Squamata; family Charinaidae; genus Charina; species Charina bottae. The sequence goes on from JALMGJ010000001.1 coordinate 32,448,616, forward strand.
AAATGAGGGGCCCCATATCATCACATTATAGCAAATGGATGTGTATTTGAGGGAGGGAGTAACAGTTTATTTTATTTCCTTTTTTGCATGTAATGGGGGGGAATGTTTGCTTCTCCAGGATTTGTAGCAGTTCAGTGAAAGAAGCATCAACTGAATGATGTTTACTGTGTTCTCCTATTGGTAAGATGGAGGGAGCACAGATTGACTCAGTGATGTTTGTATGTTTCCTATATTTTGAAGCCAACAACAGTGAAGGCGATTGTATGTCAGTTTCCAACAACTTTGGAGAGAATTTGGAATAGTGGTGGGGTGGAAGTGTCTCATCTATCTATCTATCTATCTATCTATCTATCTATCTATCTATCTATCTATCTTCTACGTAACTATCATCTATCTATCATTTATCTATCATCTATCTATCTATCTATCTATCTATCTATCTATCTATCTTCTATGTAACTATCATCTATCTATCATTTATCTATCATTTATCTATCATGTCTGCACAGACATTTTAAAAGCATACAAAAAGCAACATGTCTTCAACATTGATTAGGAGAAAATAAATACAATGGTTTAACTTTCAGTGAGAAAAATCATTCATCGCTTTTAAATTGATAGGTATCCTGAATGAAATTGCATGTGACATGGAACCTGTGGTCAATAAATTCCATTTGTGGCATTTCTCCATTTCTTTCCAAAGGTACAATCATTTCAGATTGCTTGTTGTTACCTAGAAGATGCATGCATTTGAACTGTAAGGTAAAGGTAAAGGTTCCCCCCGCACATTTGTGCAGTCGTGTCCGACTCTAGGGGCCGGTGCTCATCTCCGTTTGTTAGCCGAAGAGCCAGCGTTGTCCGAAGACGCTTCCACGGTCATGTGGCCGTATGACGCACGCGGAATGCTGTAACCTACCCACCGAAGTGGTACCTATTAATCTACTTGCATTTGCATGCTTTCAAATTGCTAGGTTGGCAAGAGCTGGAACTAGTGCGGGAGCTCACTCTGCACACAAGGCTAGGGATTCGAACCTCCGAACTTGCGATCTTCCGATCGACAAGCCTGGCATCTTACCCGCTGAGCCACCATGCCCCCTTCATTTGAACTGAGTCACAGCAAATTTCTGTATTTTTCCAGCGTGGAGATTTCAGGTCTAATACTGTTTATGCACACAGGCATATATTTGGGCTCACCCCAACATTTATGCCACAGATTTTCAAGGGCACAGTTACTGAAGATCCCAATTCTTGGCAATCAGTAAAGCACTTTCCTCTGGCTCTTAAGGAGTTAAATCACTTGGGGGAGGGGGCAGGGGAAGGATATCACTGCAAAACTTTTCACAAACCAAAGGTATGTCCGGTGAGATTCCCTCCTGCAGCTTTCTGTTAATTAAGGCTGTGCCATTTGCTCCACAATAAGCAGTGGTGCATCATATTGGCTGCCACGGCTACTGAGGAATGGGATGAGGAGGAAACATCAGCCACCCCACGGCAATGGTCTCTACTCATGACCCCACCCTCCAGCATGCCTTCTCCTTCCTTCCTGCAGAAATGCAGGCTTCTCTCTTTTGTTTGACCAGGCAAAGCTAATCTTGTTTTGGCACCCCCAAATTCAGCATGCTGGGAAGTCTTTTCACAGGAAAGGCCGTGCCCCCCTGTGTTGGGGCTCCTGTGGAAGCAAGGAGGAGAGAGATGCCTGTTGGGAGCACAGAACACATGGAGCCTCAACAGAGAAGCTCTTCCTGCTGCTGTGAAGACACTCCTGGTGCTAATTATGGAGCCAGCTGAACTCCCAGGAGACGAGCCCATCTGCAGGCAAGCTGATGAATTAGATCCTTAGCCAGAGAGGCAGGAGCCACAGTGAGCAACCTGCAAATGAGGCCGATGGGGAGGTAATGATGGGGATGAGATGCTTTAGCTTAGCATTATACCCCTTGCAGAACAAATTTCTGCCATGCCCTGCCCCCACTCCCGTTCTCATTGTTATGGCAGCAGGTCAAACCATCAGGTTGCCTTAAAGGTGATTGTGCACATAGCCCGTCATGCCTGGACTCAAGGATGCGGTTTAATGTGCTTTGATGCAAGAGGGTCTCCCGAGTTCTCTTTGGGGTAGCAAGTAAGAGGGTGAAGCCACGCACACTTTACAATGAGCAAAAAGGCTTGTGGGTGGGAACTAACCTAACCAACATAAGGCACATCACAGAAAAGAGACCGCTTCCCAGAGGTAGGGGCTGACCAGGTTCATCTCTCTTTTTGGACCATTTAAGTCAAAGATGGGGGGAATGGATATAAGACCAGCAGTGAACAAATGCTGCAGCGGTTCCACCAATCACAAACAGAAGTGATACGGTTGTCCACATTGTCCGCTTTGTAATTTCTGTGAACAACGTCCCTCTCTGAACAAACACTTTGTCATTAAGGATAAATTTCGTACAATACTTGGATGCTTAGACCAGTGTTTCTCAAACTTAGCAGCTTGAAGATGTGCGGTCTTCAATTCCCAGAATTCCCCAGCCGGCCATTTTACACATCTTCAAGTTGCTAAGGTTGAGAAACACTGGCTTAGACTGAAGGAAGTTAGCCAACTCAACAGATTCTGCCTTCTTCACTCTGAGTGGCCTCCCAGAATAATATACGGACAGCAGTAAAGTTTGCAGGACTTCTGACTCTAGAGGTCAGGGAAAATTCGGGGTATCTGCTTTAGGGAGTCACATAAAGGTTAATATCATGTCAGGAGTCAAACTACAATATGTATAGGGTTTTCTATTCAATTATTAGATTGCCTGTGAATCAAGAAAGGATAACTGGAATGCTTGGTTTGAAAGAAACATACTGTAATAGAAGTATAGGGGATTAAAATGGGATTGGATAGTTTGGGGAGCCCAGTCATAGTTTTAGCACTGTGAACCAGCGCATTATGTTAAACCATAGCACCATTTATTTCTGAAGAAGATACCGAAAGGCACAAGTTGGATCTTTGGTATCTCCTAGGAAAGTTTGGGGGTAGAGCTCCAAACAGCTTCTTCTCCATATCCACAGTATGAGAATAGGTTGACCAGTGGTTTCCTTTGGTGGAAGGCAGTTTCCCATTTGCCTAAGCAGGGACAACAGAACTGATGGATAGGCAGATTGTATAAATTGCGTTTCTCTCCTCCCCTCCCTGTCAGTACAGCAGGGCAGCTAAATGGGAAACTTCAGTTGGGTGTCAAGCAACTGAATTGTCAGGTGGATCTGCTCTTGAGTTGCCACCTGTCCTGTTAATTGGTGACTCACTGCCAATTAACTAATTTTCTAGCCTGAGGCACTAGGACTGAAAGTTGCCAGATGATGTGGGGAAAATGGTTGTCAGATGAACTGCTGAGTCTGAGAAACAAAGGCATGTTCTATGTCTTTCCTCTATTAAGGGCAAAGCATTTACATTTCTGATCATAAGAGGCATCTGATGTGTGGTGCCTCAAAGCCTTTGCCATTATATGTGCCAACCTATTTCAGTGTCTAAGCTGAGCTGTACTAAGGATGCTTCTCTTTTGAAAGGCTGTTGCTCCTCATCATCCATATGTTTCCTTTGCATGCACCAGGGTGGGTAATCCCTTTCGGAGACAGCAGGCAACTAATTTATGGCAGGTAATTGAAGCAATGGCCTCCTAGACCTTTCTATGTATAGCTGAAGCCATTCATAATACATGTACAGAACAGGAAGACATTCTAAGAACACCAGCTGAGGATGAATAATTAACACATTAAAATTCCACTCTTGCTATTGGATGTCATACAAAATATCCTGCCTTTTCTTAGATATTAAGATTCCAGGATTAGCTGAAAGGGCCTCGCATCAGCAGAGCAGGGGAGTTAATTCTCATCCGGCAAAGGGCTCACTGAAAAGACACAAAAAGAAGGAGCTTATTAACTAAACTCCATGGAGCTGCATCCCCAGCTCAAGTTAGAGAATTTCAAACCAAAGATTCGAAGACTGTGTAGTTTCCCCTGCTGTATCTTAGCTTTGGAGGCTGAACTCTGGTAGAGTTTTATTGCAAATATTATACCTTATTGTGGTGAAAGGAAAACAATTGCAGTATTTGAAGGAAGTGAATTCTATTAGAAGACAGAATTTCTACTACATTTGAAAGGTCCCCATTCAAACTGGGTGGGGGTGTTCTGTATTTTCCTTCTCAGTTGAACAATGTAGAGCTTCTGAAAAGCTATTTATAAAAGTCACGGGGATAGTTTGCAGCAATCCTCCTTGTCCAGCTGGGAAAGCTGTGTAAGGATAAGCTTGGTTTTCAACAATGTCTGCCACAAGGTTTTCACTGGGACCAGGTACATAGAGCAGGAGATTCAACTTTCTTTTCAGCTGTTGTCCCAAGGAAAATCAGCCTGCACAGTAGCAAGGATGTTAAGGAATGCGCCGTCTTAAAACAATTCACTGAGAAATGGATGGAATGGGATAATATTTAAGTACATGGGCATTGATATGCTACATACCATTAACCGGCAACAGCCATTAGATCTGCAAGAGAAGATTCAATAAGCGTTAATGGAAGATGATCATCAATGGCCCGTAACTATTGTGGACAATTTTCCTTTGAACATGGCAGGGAAGAAAGCTTTTGTCCTGCTGTTAACACCCTGGTCCAGATTAAAAATTCCCATGTCCATAGAAGACATTTAAGAAAGAAAAAGAAAAGAACCAATGCCCTTCCCAAGGCATGTTTAACAGATTCTTAGTTTATCCAATAGAACTTATTGCTTGCATTTTTACAAGTTGTTCATAAAGACTCTTCTTCCTTTTCCCTTCCCCTTCTTTCCACAACATGTAACCTGGGGGAAATTTGGCCTTCTTCCACTGAAAGCGAAAAAAGCATTACTTAACATGCCGTGACAAAGATTTGAAAAAAGGGCTTCAGACTTGAACATGAGGAGCAACACACAGTTATTCCTAAAAACAGTTCCTCTTTTTTTTTCAAGCCTGGAAACATGAGCCTGGGAAAAAAAAAAGATGAAGCTGCTTTAAGGAGCCAGTGCTTTAAAGTTTGTGCATTGAACCCCTTTTCCCAAACTCTCACAGAAGCCTGAAAAAAGAGAGGCTACTTGAAGGAGGTGCTGTGCTTGGCCCTACCTGCGTCTGACGCCCTTCTTTCAAATCATTTTCAGAGAGTCTACAGCCTTATTACCTATTGGGGGAAATATAAAATATAAAAAGCATATTAAAAAGCAGAGACATCACCTTGCCGACAAAGGTCCCTATAATTAAAGCAATGGTTTTTCCAGTAGTAATGTATGGCTGTGAGAGTTGGACCATAAGGAAGGCTGAGCGCCGAAGAATTGATGCTTTCGAACTGTGGTGCTGGAGAAGACTCTTGAGAGTCCCTTGGACTGCAGGGAGGTCAAATCAGTCAATCCTAAAGGAAATCAACCCTGACTGCTCATTGGAAGGACAGATACTGAAGCTGAAGCTCAAATACTTTGGCCACCTAACGTGAAGAGAGGACTCACTGGAAAAGACCCTGATGCTGGGAAAGACTGAAGGCAAAAGGAGAAGGGGATGGCAGAGGATGAGATGATTAGATAGCATCACCGATGTAACGAACATGAACTTGAGCAAACTCCGGGAGACAGTGGAGGACAGGAAGGCCTGGCATGCTATGGTCCATGAGGTCACGAAGAGTCGGACAAGACTAAACGACTGAACAACAACAAAACATTAGGGTAAAAAGGAGGAATCTCTATATGGTAGAGAAAGCCTCCTCCATGTTGAAAAATTTGCCAGACAAGGCGAGCATAGAGCAGAGCTTGTCATGTGGATTATTTTTTGCATGGCTGGCCAATCTGCAGATTGGGCATGGAAGGTAACATGCTTTGGTGTGGCACTGTTTAGAACGTGCCTTATGGCAAACTTGCCCCATAGATTATCCACCACTCTTTTATTATAAGATTTCAATTGCCTGCTTCTTAAGGTTAACAAGAATGCCTCCTAATATAGATTTTAATTTCTATTTCCCACAAAACAAGTGTTGTAATTGAAGGAAGGCATTTTATCAACAACCGTGCGCTTGACTAAACCTATAGAAGTCATGCTTATTGCTTCTGGCAACCAGATGCTGTGAGATGTTTTTTAATGAAGGTTATAGACATGAAACAATTAGTCAAATCTTGTTTTGCATTCGGTCGAAGAAGAATAAAATCCCCTGCTTCTTGCAAATTGAAATTAGTGTAACATTTCTGAGAAGATTTGGGCAGATTTGGGCTGCACATTCTCAATATTATGGATAGCAATGCGGACAAACTTAAGCTATTAAAACCTAAGATTACTCTCCGTTTTAGAGTATTTCCGCTGAAATGAATGGAACGTAAATGCCCCAGTTCTAAATGCAATTCCTTGAAAGCATGTTCAGAGTATGAGGTCTTTGGCTAGATCTTGCCTATTTATTTCTAGCTACATAACTGTAACTACAGAACAGATATACATATAAAATTTTATTTAAATTTTTTAAAAAGGAAGATAAAAACTAATACAAACTAATATACAATAAGAAAAAGAAAAAGAAAGTAATGAAAGAGAAAGCTAAAAGTGCAAGAAAGGGAAAAAAAGAAAAAGAAAAATAGAAAAGAAAAAAGACACAAAGAAGCAGCTTCTGATCTTCTTTACAGCAGTTATAAGTACAATGATAAATTTACCTCTTACTCTATGGTTGCAACATGACTCTCTTCTTTGTATAATCTATCCTGTCTAATCATCAAAACCATAAATCATACATTCATTTTTTCTGTTTTACGCAAAAAGTCCATAAGGGATTTCCAGTCACCATAGATATTGTCTTTTCTCTGATCAAACAAGTCAATTTAGCCATCTCAACAAGTTCTATCATCTTCACCAACCATTCCTCCATTGTGGGTAATGCCAAATCTTTCCATCTTTGTGCATACAGTAATCTTGCTGTAGTTATCATATAAAAAAACAAAGTTCCATGACTTTTTTCCAACTGTCCATCAATCCCAAAAGAAAGACCTTTGGTTTCCATGTTATATTAATATTTAAAATCCCCTGAATCAGTGTATTTATATGAACCCAAAATTTTCCAGCTTTTTTACATGTCCACCAAGCATGATAAAATGTTCCTTCTTGTGGTTCACATTTCCAACATGAATTTGAAGTGCCTTTATACATTCTAGACAATTTCTCTGGTGACATATACCAACGGTACTGATGGAGTTTTGAAGGTTAATAAAAGAACTCCAAGCAGCTAACAACAATCTTGCAGAGTAGAAGTGTGAACCAGCAGGGAACTTGCACTTTAAGTTAATTATGTTCAGAAATAAATTCAGTCTTCACACATTAGTTAGATGAAGAAAAATAGAGATAGCTTACATTTATTCAGTAGATCTGGATATGAGTAGATTCATAGTAGATCTGTGTGCAAGCAAGATGGAATGGACAAAAGCTGCATGGTGCAGCCCTCCTGCTTGCAGGTGTGCCCGAAGAGTAAAAATGGAGAATGAGAACCCCCAAACCAAGGAGGAGGAGGAGGAGGAAGAGGAAATCAGGTGACCCAGGTAACATCCCACAAGCACAGTAGAGATGCATTTACTAGAAAGACCCCCTATTATGCTTATGAGACAATGCTGAGTTGACTCCTGATAATCCCAACAGGTACATCATTTTATAAAAATCCTTTTTAAAATTATAACAATGTAAATTTCACTCCTTTCAACCATATATTTTCCCATTGTTCCATCTGTATATTATAACCAACATTTTAGCCCACTTTATCATATATTCTTTCACTTCTTCTGTTTCAAATTCTCAAAGGAGAGATTGTGAGATTGCCCACTTGAACTCTGGACAGCTGCTTCTTGTGAGTAGACTGCAGGAACTGAGGTTTTTGCGGTCAGCTTGTGAGTTGAGTGGCTGGGAGTTGAGGGATTTCAATCAAGCTTACAGTCTCAATGCAGCCACTATGGACACAAGGTTCGCACGAACCTCATTTCTTAAACACTTTAGGATATAATTAATTTACAGGTAAAGAAAGATTTTCTGAGCAGCAGGATAGGAAAATTCCACTTGGTAAGTCAACATTCTTTCTGGATTACAAAGGAAGAAAAAGGTTTTAAAGATTTAAAAACTTTTGGCAAAAAGCTTAACAAGGAGTGGATGTAAGAAAGTTTAAAATGGATAAAGGGGATGGTTATTTTGAAAGATTATTTTTTGATGAAAGTGCTTTTGAACAAATTGGAATTAAAATAGACAAACGAACCGACCTTCGTTGGAATGTTTTTTGTTTAGTATTAAAGAGTTCAGACAATTGGTGGATTTTACAAAACAAAAGACAAAGGTAATATGAGCCAGACTGTGATGTTGACTGTAACTATGGAGTGCCCTTTGAGACAAAAGTATTAAGGGCACAGGAAGACAAAATGGGGGGGAGGGAAGCTTGCCTTTTCTCTTTCCCTTGCAATTGTGACACTTTCATTTTTGGATTATAATATAATGGCAACCACCAGAAAAGTGGCAAAAACAGCAGAGGGGAGGAGAGAATTGCTAGAGCAACCTGCAGAGAGAAGAATTACACCAGATTTGCTTCAGAAAATGTTTGAGGAACTGGGCAGAAAGTTAGCTGAAAAGGAAAAGAAAATGATATTGAAATTACAAGAGGGAGATACTATATTAATGGATAAGGCAGCCATACAAAAAGTATTTCATCAATATTATTCCAACTTGCATAAAGGAAATGATATATCTCTGGAGAAAATAGATGAATATCTAAAGAAACAACATTTACCGAACATTACAGTAGAACAGAGAGAGATTATGAATGGATCTATAACAATAAGGGAAGTTTCTGAAGGTATAAAAAAGATTAAACCAGGAAAGGTGCCTGGACTAGATGGATTATCAGGTTCTTATTAAAAATATTTTGAGTATGAACTTTTACAACCTTTACAAAACACAATGAACTCTATCTTACAGGGAGGAAAGATGCCAGAGAGTTGGAAAGAGGCCAACATAGCACTAATACCTAGAGGGACAAGATTTGACTTTAACAAGAAACTATAGACCCGTATCATTATTGAATAATGACTACAAGTTGTTTACAACTATTCCAGCTGAAAGACTGAAAATAATTTCGCAAGAATTTATTCATGAGGATCAATGTGAGTTTTTACTTAAAAGACAGTTAAATGACAATGTTAGAAATGTGTTGGACATTTTGGAATATTTGGAGCAACATAATGGAAAACAAGCCACATTGATTTTCTTAGATGCAGAGAAGGCCTTTGACAATTTGAACTGGGCTTTCTTGTTCAAGGTTTTGGAAGACCTGAATTTTGGAGAGAACTTTATAAAATGGGTAAGATCGATTTACATTTCACAGAAAGCACAAATGATTATTAATGGAGATCTAACAAAACTCTGTGAGATACAAAAAGGGATTCCCACTGTGTCCTCTCTTGTTTGTTTTGGTTCTTGAAATTCTGAATAGAGATATAAGACAAGAGGATTGTGGGAGTAAAGATTAAAAAAGAATATGTCTATGAAGGTTCTCAGTCATCCAGGTGGAATTGTCTGTAGCTTGAATCATGTCAACTGGATTTCTATTTTCTCAGTGGAAAAGTTTCGCTCCTTATCCAAGGAGCTTCTTCAGTCTGAGCAAAGTTGGTAAGGGAATCCTAAATATGTTTCTAGGTAGCTGTGTGACCTTACACTGGGGCTAGGTCATGGTTATATTGAGATGTTATTTTTAAGTCCTTTTATCATCTAAAGGAGGATCGTTAAGAGCACCATGCTGCTGTTGAGCTTGTGAAATGGTCTTAATCTTCCTAGGCACAGAAGACAAAGCAGGGAGGAAGATGGGGGAGAGGTTGTGCCTGAGGCCCCCACCTCTATTCAAGGAAGGATTTTCCAAGTTGGCATAAATGGATTCCTTGACCCCTCTCTCAAACCACCTATCTTCTCTGTCTAAAATGTGAACATTAATGTCCTCAAATGAGTGTCCTTTTTCCTTTAGATGAAGATAAACTGCTGACTCTGGTCCTGTGGTGTTACTTCTCCTGTGTTGGGCCATCCTCCTGTACAAAAGTTGTTTGGTTTCTCCAATGTAGAGTTCAGAGCACTCCTCACTGCACTGGATTGCATAAACTACATTGCTTTTCTTGTGTTTTGGAGTTTGATCTTTGGGGTATACAAGCCTCTGTCTCAGTGTGTTGGTGGGTTTGAAATATACAGGTATGTGGTGTTTGCCAAATATCCGTTTTATCTTTTCAGACACGCCAGCCATGTAGGGAATGACCAGGTTCTTTCGTTTACTCTGAGTCTCAGCCCTATCTGTCGCTGTTTTAGGTCTGGTAGATTTAGATTTGGTGAAGGCCCAATTTGGATATCCACAGGCCTTCAGGGCTGTTCTCAGGTGCTGATTTTCATTCTTTTTGGAATCCATGGAGGTGGGGATGGTTTCTGCTCTGTGTGACAATGTCCTGATGACTCCTAGTTTGTGCTGCAGTGGATGGTGGGAGTCAAACATCAGGTATTGATCTGTGTGTGTGGGTTTCCTGTAGATCCCTATTTCTAGCTTGCCACCGGTCCCAATGAGGACTTCACAGTCTAGGAATGCCAGTCTGTTGTCCTTGGTGTCTTCTCTGGTGAAGCTAATGTTGGCATCTATAGTGTTTATATGGTCCATGAAGGCCTGTACTTCCTGGGCCTTGATTTTGACCCATGTGTCATCCACATACCTAAACCAGTGGGTGGGCACTAAAAAAGAAACTTATAAGTTAAGGGCTTTTGCAGATGACTTGGTGATAGTTTTGAAAAATCCTTTAAAGGGAATTGAAACATTAATAGGCAAATTAATAGAATTTGGTGCATTGGCAGGTTTCAGAATTAATAAACAGAAGATGAAGATGTTAACAAAAATATGAAAGTAGAAGATCAAACAGAATTGATGAATATAACAGGTTTAAGATTGAGAAAGAGATAAAGCATCTGGGTATCACTATGACAAATATGAACTGTATATTATTTCAAAATAACTATGTTAAGACATGGAAGGAAGTTTAAAAAGACATGTTAAGATGGGAGAAAATACAACTGTCATTGTTGGGGAGAATTTCTGTGATAAAAATGAATGTTTTGCCTAGAATGATGTTTTTGTTTCAGACAATACCTGTTTTGACAACTGATGCACCATTTAAACAGTGGCAGAAACGTATATCTAAATTTGTCTCACAGGGGAAAAAAACATGAATTAAATATAAGGTGTTACAAGATGCAAAGCAAAGAGGAGGATTGGGTCTGCCTGATTTGAAATTGTATTTTGCAGCTTGCTGTTTGGTTTGGATGAAAGAGTGGGTGCTGCTCAGAAATAGAAGGCTCTTGGAATTAGAAGGACACGAACTGAGATTCGGGTGGCATGGATATTTGTAGTATGATAAAGTCAAGGTTAATGTGGATTTTAAAAATCATTGTGTTAGATGTGCCATATTGAGGATATGGAACAGATACAAATTCAGATTGTGCCCGAAAACACTTCTGTGGCTCTCAGCACAAGAAGCATTTTATAGATGAGAAATAATAGGCAAACACAAATGGCTAACCTATCGTGAGATACTAGAATTTTGTCAAGGGGAATGTAAAATAAAATCAAGAGAAGAACTGGTGGCAGAGGGCTATAGTTGTCAATGGTTTTCTTATCTACAGTTATTAGAAAGATTTAAAGAAGATAAAAGAGTTTATGGTTTTGAACATTGCAAGACTGAGTTTGAAATAGAATTGTGTACAAATGATGAACATATAATTGCTAAAATGTATAAACTTTTACTACAGAATAGTTTTCCAAAATACTTGCGCCCTAAATAATATGCAAAAATACTCAGAAAAATATTGTAGATCTCAGTGACAAGTAATACCTATCAAAATTCAGCTCAGCCACCTGACTGCATTTTTAAGATAAGGAAATGTGTTGTGTTTTTATTCAAAAAGTTTAGGAAGGGAATTAAAAAGAATGAGGGTTTTAATTAAAAGGTTCAGCTTCAGTGTGCATTCAGTGGAGCAATACACTGTACCAGACTCCTCTCCAGTGACACACCAGTTCTAGAGAACAGTCTTCGGAATGTAATCAGCCATGTGGCCATAGCAAATCTACTTTGTTCACTTTTTCTTTACTTTGACACTGAGAATAAGTTACTTCATAGATTATATAACTATATATTTTCCTTTCATTATCTATGAAGTGCTCAGTGCTTTGGACAGTATAGACCATGTATCTCAAGTGCCAGTGGCTTGTTGATATATGGAAGTTGGTAATTGAATCTCAACTGTTGGGAACACCAAGAAGAGAGGGTTGTTTGTGGGAACGGCTGAACTACATGGTCATGGACAGTTGTTCAGATGACCAGATTTACCTCTTTCCATTTTGTGAATGGTAGCCATTCTGGGATTGGCCATTGTCCTGGCATTCATTCTTAGGCAGGATCCATAGCACTTCCAAACCTGATCCATGAGAATGAGAACCATTTCTCTAAGCCGTTGGTCTTCAAATTCCATTATAGGTTACACCCTCATTTGTTGCAGGAAGGGAATTACTATATTTATTTTTATTTATTATTTATTATTTAAATTTGTATTACCACCCATCTCCCCCAAACTGGGGGACTCTGGGCGGTTCACAATAAAAAAAACTAAAAACATAAATATAAAATTAGAACGTCCATAAAAATAAATATAAAATCCAAGTGGACTAGATGTTAATAATAGGGCGGGCTTCATGGCACCAGCCACCCCCAGGAGGAGCTAGTTGCATTTCCATCCCACACAAGGTGGCAGAACCAGGTCTTCAAGTCTTTCCGGAAGGTCGGGAGTGAGGAAACCCACCTCAGCTCTGGGGGCAAGATATTCCAAAGGGCGGGCGCTACTGCAGAGAAGGTCTGCCTCCTGGACCCCGCTAGATGGAATTCTTTTGTCAATGGGGTCCGTAGCATGCCCTCTCTGCATGATCGGGTGGGGTGGGTCGATGTTCTGGGGGTGAGACGGTCCCTCAGGTAACCTGGTCCCATGCCATATAGGGCTTTAAAGGTAATAACCAACACCTTGAATTGGACCCAGAAGCAAACTGGAACCCAATGCAGCTCGCGCAGCAGAGGTGTCACGTGAGCCGATTTTACTGCACCAATGACTGTCCGCGTGGCTGCATTCTGTACCAGCTGAAGCTTCCGGATACTCTTCATGGGTAGCCCCATGTAGAGCGCATTGCAGTAGTCTATATGGGAGATGACAAGGGCATGAGTGACTGTTTGGAGGACATCTCGGTCCAAGAATGGGCGCAACTGACGCACACCCCGAAGTTGTGCAAAGGCCCTCCTGGCCACAACTGCCACCTGCTCTTCGAGCAGGAGTCATGAGTTCAGGAGGACCCCCAAGTTGCGCACCAGTTCTGAATGGGGCAGCGCCACCCCATCCAGAACCAAAGATGACAACTTCTTGGATCCCGAGAGGCCATCAATCCTCAGCCACTCCATCTTACCAGGGTTCAGCTGAAGCCTGTTGTTCCCCATCCAGACCCCCACAGCCCCCAGACACTGAGACAGGGCAGCGACCGCATCACTTACTTCACCCGGGATAGTGATATACAATTGAGTATCATCAGCATATTGATGATACCTCATCCCGTGGTGATGGATGATCTCACCCAGCGGCTTCATATAGATGTTAAATAGGAGAGGGGAGAGTACTGAACCCTGCAGCACCCCACACCGTAGGGGTCATGGGTCAGATCTCTCCTCTCCTATCACCACCAATTGGGAACAGCCCTGGAGGAAGGAGGTATATATATAAGTGGTGTGTGTGTGTGTGTGTGTGTGTGTGTGTATAAATAAATATAAATATAAATATAAATATAAATATAAATATAAATATAAATATAAATATAAATATAAATATAAATATAAATATAAATATAAATATAAATATAAATATAAATAGGGAAATGAGTCTCCAAATGTGGTGCTGGCATTAGGCACTTTCAGTTGCCTCCCCCACTCCAAAGTGGAAGGGTTGGACTATGTATAGTAAGAATTCTCTTAGAGCACATTGGGTCTTAGATACTCAAAGCAGAGTGTAAAAGGTGTCACTGTTACGGCAGTAGGCCTTCTGTGGGATTTGGGGCCCTGGCAAGTGCCCAATTTTGTTGTCCTTGGACCTAGCACTACCCAGGTCTGAAAATTGTGTAACTATTACAGGCCATTTAAGTCATTGCAGATGAAGTCTTTCAGCACAGAAAGTTCTTTAAATAGCAATTGCCACTTTTTAAGCTACATAGTTTAAGTTCACTATTCCATCATTACTTTCCTCTACATAACCATCTAACTTATGTTACATGTGATTCATACCATACATTATCCAATTCTTCAGCAAGATGTACAACCGTTTAATCAATACTTTCTGCTTCTTTTTAGTCCTTTTAAATCAGAGGTGAGGAACCTGTGGCTCTCCAAATCTCACTGAATGGTAAGTTACTATTAGCATTCGTTACCATTTGGCATGGTGGCTGGGGTAGCTAGGATTTGGAATTCAGCAATACTGGGAGGGTTGCTAGGTCTCCACCCTGTCTTCTATAGCTTTCAGTCTCAAGGTGTTTGGAATTCCTTACCAGCCATAAGCTTTATGAGGGCTATTGAAATGATTCTTTCCCCACTAGCTGTCAGCTATGGAAAAGTTATTCCAGCAAATGTAGGAAGGAACTAGCCAATTACTATGGATGCATCTATGTGACAGCAAGGCCCAAGGTCTCATAGAGCTCAATGGAAAGAAAGAGCACGATCTGGCATAAGTTAACATTTCCTTTATGTTAAAATCAATGACATTTAAGCATGCACCCCAATGTTAGCTAACTAGACTTACGTACTTGGCTTATAGGCTGCTCTGAGCAGCAAACAATTTCCCCTCCATAAAAACAACAAAATATAAAGCATACCGACCCTAACCTGCCCCCCCCCCCCCCCGACAAATCCATAAGATCACATAGGTAAGACTTTGGGAGTAAAATACAATCAGCCTAACTGTCGTTAAAAGCCAAATTTCAGTGCCAGAAGGACACATCATTCTGGCCCCAGGGCCTGTTTGAATACTGTAACCAAGACTTTACTTTGTCTGAACATTAAAAAGTGGAGGAGCAGAATGGTAGGGGTGCAACATTCAGGGGCTGGGACTCACAATGCATCCTGTTTCCTCATTTACCATTCACTGTAAAGGTGTGAATGTATCAAAGCCCATGACAGTGATGTATATATAGTACAACAGCTTTATTGTTACATCAACAGCCTTTGAGTCATATAGCTGACAATCAGAATCAGGTACTTGTAGAACATTAGATGATTCATATCATTTTACACCTTTTACGGCCTTATTCCTTAAGGAGATGTTTGGCTGTAAATGCAGAATGAGGAGTGTCTCTCACTCTGTCTCTTAGCCTAATAATAGGCTGACACATTTATTTATTTATTTATTTATTTATTTGTCAGAAGGGCTTTTCAGTTTGTTGCTTGTCATGTTATCATTAAATATAATTTAAATCTTGTATACCTGCCAATTTTTCTTTCTTATTGTATACATAGGGATACTCTTTCACTTCCTAAGCTGTTCACTTGATTGCAAGTATTCTCCTCTGATCATCATACCCTGCCCCCCACCCCCAAATCACCCTCCTGGGCAAATTGAGTACTGAGACTGTTTGTGGGGCAATGTGTTTAGTCATTCAGAGACATTTTTTCCCCTGGGGGCATTATGCATCTGGCTTTGTAGTACACGGCTGTGCCACCATATACTATCAGAGTAAAGAAAAGTGTCTGATGGCAGCATATTGCATGTTGTAACAGCTCTGTGTTGTGGGAGGAAGTATTCATTAGTTCTAAATATACTCACATTTAGTGTCCAGGGATGGTGACTTCAAGTTCTCATACTGTCAGATCACCTTGCCATGCTTGATTTTATGTTTCTCTCTTGTCTCCCTTTATCAGCCTTTGAGCCCTGAACACTAAAATGAAGTTTTTTTTCTTTAAAGTAGCTGTTCTATCCTTGATGAGTTTTGGTTGCCTTTTTTCAGCCTTACAATATTGTTTTCAAACTATGGTGGCCAGGATGATATACTGTATTCCAAAGGTGGGTCACTCCACAGATTTATATAAAGTCATTAATATATTGGAAATTTTATTTTCAGCCCCCTTTCTTCCCCCCTTTTTAACAGCAGGGGACATCATTCAACTCCTGATTTTAAATAGCTGCCTTCATAGTGCAAAAGAAAGGTAGGAAATTAAACAAGACATTAAAATAATAGTGTGAAAACAGTATCCTTGTCAACTCCCATTGCTTACTGTGCAGTATTTAGTTTGCCATGACCCACGCAAAAAGACTTAGATTGATAGCTCCAACACATATAATTTTCTCAGGTAAAGGAGAAGCAAAATCCTCAGTCCTTAAGAAGCTTAGTAAGGAAATAAATACACATTAGGCCCTTTAGATAATTATATCCAAAAACAAAACTTCCATTTCTATGCCTTTGAGCTCTAATAATATTCTTGGAAGCTACAGCAAGACCCTGAATTTAACAATTATGCATGTACATATTTATATATGCCAGCATCATTAAAACAAACTATTTGCTGTAAACAATTAAAATACCTTAGCAGCGTCCAGATGACCTTGTATGGGGTTTGAAGTGTCAGGCTTAGTTTGTAGGCTAGACTAAGTCTAAAAGAAATCCCAGGAGAAGACAGTTGCGAGCAACTGTTATACTGTTGTCAAGAAAAGTCCATAAAAACATCAGACATTGAGCACAATTCAAAGGAAACTTTACCTGCTTCATTAAGAAACTATTTGCTGAAAATGAGCCTCATTTCTCCATCAACCTATCATTTGAGGGATACCTTGCAGCAATCAAATAGGATCTACTACAGTCTACCCAGTTTAAACAACATCCTTTAAGCTAGGTAGATATTTAAAAAATACACAGGTAATTCATAGACCAGCATTTTTCACATCTTCCATTTAAGATGTATCTCCATAAAATATTTTCATATATACAGTATATACATATACACATATACACATACACACATACATATATTTGTGGGATGAAAGAAACTAAATTTGGGCTGTTTGAATGGTAGAAAATGGAAAATCACTATCTGAGAGATGATTAGTTTGTGCTGAAAGGTAGAGGTAAAAAATAAACATGGGAGAGAGCTTGGTGTTTTTGTATTCAAAGAAAGTTTTTCACATTGAAGTGAATAGTCTGACGACTCAAGGCATAGCCCGTCTTCAGGGCCTTTCGGAAAAGTATCAAGGTGGGGGCCAATCTTATCTCCGGGGGGAACGATGATCCACAGGGAGGGAGCTACCATGAAGAAGGCCCTTTTTCCTGATCCCATTGGATGAACTTCCCTCATAAAAGGGACCTGTAACATACCCTGCTTCCCCGCTCTGGTGTAGACCCAGTTACATCGGGTAGATGTAACTGGGGCTAGATCTTGGGAGCTAAAATTCAGTGGCTTCCAAATGTCTTCCTACCGAGGTGGAGGAGATGGGAGCAAATGGCATTAATAGGGTTAATGTTAGTCACTGTGCATGTGTGTGTACACATACATACATTGTTAGTCATGGGGCAGCAACGTATATACATTTTATTACTTTCTGCATTAAAATTAATCTAACAAAGCCATGTTTCTTCTCAAGTAAATGGAGGTTGCATGAGGGAAGACATGGCACCCTGTGTCATGGGGGGCTCGGAGTCCAAGTCGGAGGACGAGGAAGAGCAGCTGGGCACTGGGACAGCTTCGGAGGGTGTGCAGGCAGCGACAGGGCTGACGGACAAAGGTCCGTCTGGGCAGGCAGAGGAGGCGGGGCTGGCCAACGAGCATCAGGGTCATCAGGTGTCACTGCTCAGCAGGGATGAGGACGTGGGGTTGCCACCCCCTCCCAGCCCGAGAGCAAGGAGAGAGGAACAGCGCAGGTCGGAGAGGCTGCGTGCGAGAAAACAGCCCAGCCCTCCTAAATAAGCTCCACCCGGGTCTGCCTTTATAAAAAGAGAGCCGCAAGTCCAGATCGGTCATTGGGGACAACCGTCTGCTTACTGAATTCCATGTGCCTTGACTCCTGATCGGAAACCTCGTGACTTGACTCTGGACCCTTGGACTTGCTTGACTAACCTTGTTTTGAACCTGAAACTCCTTTAAGGCAAGCTCGTGGGGCTTTTGGGCTTGTTTCTGTAGAGTGTGTGCGTTTGCGTTCACACTCTCTTGCCGCCTGTTATTTACTTCACAAATTCCTCAGTAAAGTTTGCAACTGCCTCCCTGGTGTTCTGCATGTGATTTGGGCTGGGACAGGACACCCTGTGCTTTATTCCTGTAGTTGTGATGGTAGCAAAACTGAAGTGATCTTAAAATGCAAAACTGCACATCAGAGTCCTTTTTTTAAATTGGGCTTTTATGTATATTTGCTTTAACGTATCAGAAATGCAGAAGTCATTATGAAATAAGGAACCACAGAGGAGGGGAAGAGAAAGGTTCCATGTATGCTACACAACTGAAGTAAATACATGGCTGTGCCTTCCAAACAAACCCACCCAGATAGTCCTCGTTCAACTATTATTTAATTGCTTCATTGAAAAGATCTACCCTTTCCTGCACCCAATTTCCCTCAAGTGGATTTTGGCCAGCTGTGAAACAACATGTTGACAAAGCGAGAGAAAATTAAAGGCAAGAGCCAGCAGCAGAACTAAGAGGATTCAGGCAGGTGTATAGGGGAGGGGGCTTAATGAGGAACCTAACAGAAATCTACACTAACGGCCCGCCCCGCACCTCCAGAGGACATTTAAATCTCTACTTGCAAAGAAACCGACCAATCTGAAAAGTATCCTATCATGAAACTGTAAATTGATCCACACATTTCCTTAGGCTAACATTAGTTTCCATCACAAAAAAGCACTCAGCTGCTCATCCTTGGAAGGACCATGAAAGAGGAGATGACAAAGAGACTTAGGGCTCATTTGTAGGTTGGAAGGGGGGGGGGGAAGAGTCATCCAGTTGTCTAAGGACATTGCACTGTCTGGCTGTGGTATATTAAGCGCTTTGGGTCCTCCTGCTCAAAGCACTGAACCAAGAGCTTCACAAACCTTGCAAAACCTTTAGGAGGAGCTATGCAACCATGCAAACTTGCAGGTGGGAAAGGTTTTAATGAGAAATCCCCTTTTAAAACCAACGAAGCCAAATCCGTTGATGGGGAAAAAGAAGAAGACAGCAGTTAGACATGCAGACTTCTAAACAAAATCACTAGAATCAGCCTAACTGTATCAGTTACGTATTCCCTCTTCGAATAAGGACTTGAGTTTCTGCTCCAGTTCATTGCAGAGAAGAGGCTTCAAGAGAGATTTTTTTTTATCACCATTTGGATGTTCATAGGCAGGCCCTTCTCGGTCTTTCTCCTTCCTCCCATTGTGTCCCTTTTTCTGAGCACTTACTCCTGGTCTTACAGTATATGGGGTGAATGAAAGCCAGCTTCATTAGGGGGACAGTGCTCCATTTCTGATGTCCTGGATCTAGCCAGCAAATCAGAAAATATCTAGACTCTAAAGTCACCTTCCTAACAACCCTTGAGGGAATTATAAAGGCACTGTGTGTGTGTATGTGTGTTTTGCAGTTCTGCCTCTGTCCATAAAAATACATGCCTGAAGCTCTTTGGGGAAAAATTCTACTCAGGCCTATTTGGCTTAGGGTCAATTCATCAGATGTTTTAGGGGACACTGTGGTATCATACCAAAACTAGGGTATTGTCGCATACAGGTTTTTATAGGCTGGGGAGGTGGGAACATGAGGACTCCCCTGTCATTCATTGCAACAGGGAAGACCATGAGCTTAAACAGAGAAGGAAAGTGTGAGAAAGAACACAGTTTGAATTTTAATGCTTAGAGCTTTGGGATACTCACGATTTGCTCATAGCCATACCATGTATCCACAAGAGGAGTAGATTTATACTTTACTTTAAATGCCTTCTGGGTAGCAAATTGGGGAAAAAAAGTAAACACAAAATGAACAACACAGACCAGTGATGTTTAGACCTTCATTCCTATCCATCTCTCTGTGTTTATGCAGAAGCAAGCCTATTTTCTACTTCACATTTACATAGGAAGAGCTTTAAATTCAAATACTGAAATGCCATTCAATTGAAATTCCTTTCCATTCTTCCCTTTCCTTCTGAATGATTCTATTTCTTTTATTCTCCCCCTTTTTTAATGTGATGAGAGAAGAAGAAACAGTGGGAGTATGAGAGACCATGTATTTTGAGTGGTCTTCCAATTCCTTGGCTGGGGCCTTCTATTCATAGTTCTAAGTTGCTGCCTAATGTAGAGTGAAATGAGGCAAATATTAATTCTGAAAAGAACTGAATCCATAGAGAAGGGGGAAAGCTTCATCGTAGTCCAAGAAAATAGCACATGCAGTTGTGATGGGCTTCTGCTTCTTTGAGACGGCTCTGAACACCTATTTTCTGAAATCTGGCAAATGACAAAGAAAATGGCACTAAATCAATAATGCTCCAATTAATTAATAGTAAACGGCATCTTAAGAAAACATTTGGTACAACACCTCTGCTCCAAGCTGCAGCAGTTCTGGAGCTCGGGAAGGATCACAGTATAAATGTCACAGAAAAAAACGAAATGTCCTTCCTGCTGCACAAAGCTGGTGCTGTTTAGTTTGAAAAAGGATTTATTTGAGGGATATGAGCATTTATTACTGAAAACAATAGATCCACTCCATTATGCCCCCTGGGGAAAATTTGTATTCCTGTTCCTGTAAAAAGCAATGAAGGCAAACGTATGGTATTTAGCAGGTCACCATTTACATTTCATACAGAGGCAGCCAATGGCATCAGTAGTATGGACTGCTAGGTTTCTACCTGTGCTCTTTGGTGGACAGGTGCAGCCCATTTGAATAAATCCCACCATCCTGGACCACAACATCAAGACACTGGGTTCTTGGCTAGAATGGCAAATGGCTATCAGAAGTTCAGTTTTTTTCAGAAGTAATTGGTTGTGTGTATCCAAGACAAGGGGTGTGGTGGCTCAGCAGGTAAGACGCCAAGCTTGTCGATCAGAAGATCGCAAGTTCGGAGGTTCGAATCCCTAGCCCCGCATGATGGAGTGAGCTCCCACACTCACCCCAGCTCTTGCCAACCTAGCAATTCAAAAGCATGCAAATGCAAATAGATAAATAGGTACCACTTCGGTGGGATGGTAACAGTGTTCCGTGCGCGTCATGCCGGCAACGTGACCGTGGAAGCGTCTTCGGACAACGCTGGCTCTTCGGCTAAGAAATGGAGATGAACACCGGCCCCTAGAGTTGGACACGATTGTGCAGGGGAACCTTTATCTTAACCTATATGATAAACTGAATAGAATAGAATTATGGAATGTTTTGTCTGAATATGGAGTTGAAACTTGATAGCTGAATCCCAAAAGAGCAGTATATGATGACATAAAACACATGTGAAAATAAATGGAATGCATAGTGAATTGTTCAATGTTAAGTAAGGAGTAAACCAAAGATCTGTGCTGTCCCCTTGCTTGATTAATGTAGTTATGGATGAATGTATAAAAAATATTTGTAGTGACAATAGTTGGGGATTGTGAACGTATGTGTATTTTTGTATGTAGATGCTGCTGTGTTGTTGGTTGAGAACCTAAATTATTTGCAGTGAATGTTAGACTTTATGTTGTCATGTGAAAGATGGATGTGAAAAATTAATGTATCAGACCAAGGTAATTATGTTTGAGAAAGAAAATGGAGTGAATAATTGCAAGTTATCACAAACAGTGAAAAACTAGGGCAACTAGATTAATGTGTTGTTGGGGTTTGTATATACCCAGGAATTTACAGATAGATAAATTATACTGGAGAGGCTTGATATCTAGGTGAGAGGGGAATTATTCTGCAAGTCACCCAATTAGCAGCCATTGTTGTAGGGATGATGTGGCAGTGTATGACTCATACTACAGGTGCAGTAGTTTAGTTGGGTGTGGTGGATGATGAGAGTGACCTATAATGTGACTGGTCAGTTTATGTATATAGGCAGAGAAGATCTGGTGTTCTTTCTTCTCGTTGCTGCTAAACTTCTCATCGCTGTATTCCATCTCGTTGCTGTATCATTTGTTACTGCTGTTGGACGTATTTGGACTACGTATGTATATAAAGTAAATAGGCTATTTTATCTAATCTCTGCTTGAGTGTCTATTTACTGCATAGAACGTGGATCACTGGTGTCTTGGAAAAAGGAGCAGGCCGCCCTACGGTGCGCACTCTGACATGTGTGTACTTTGGTAGAATGTTTAGTAAAGTTGGGAAATTGGATGGAGAAATATTCAGACATGCAAATCTTAGAAATCTAATAGTAAGTGGTCTGTTGCAAGGAGTGAATGGTTGTCAAAAGAAGTAAAGTGT
Organism: Charina bottae; assembly: GCA_023362775.1. Taxonomy (NCBI): domain Eukaryota; kingdom Metazoa; phylum Chordata; class Lepidosauria; order Squamata; family Charinaidae; genus Charina; species Charina bottae. The sequence goes on from JALMGJ010000001.1 coordinate 32,471,092, forward strand.
ATGTTTCAGCCCACTTTACCATATAGAAGTGAAACTTAAGTACGTCAGGAGAAATATAAAATTAAGTTAAATGCAACTTATGTGAATTGAATACAAAAAGAGAGTGTCCAGTATGAAAGTATACTGAGGTGATTTGATCACTAAGAATGAATGAAGATGAATTGCAAAACAAATCTGTGAACACAGCATTCATAAGTAAAGGAAATGACCAAGAAAGTAGTTGTTAGATGCAATTTATAAGATCCTCAAAATGAGGGAGAGTTTTAATTTTTTTAATGTATAAGCGAAGTACAACAAACAAAAAATAATACATCAGTGATTGTACAGAAAAAATACATTATAGTTGTTAAAGTAAATTTGAAAGAGAGAGGTGAGAAATTTAAAGAACAAAATGCAATTATATGGAAGCAAGAATGGTTTTCTGCACTTTACATAACATTGCTTGCCCCAAAAGGGAATTGCGTGATATGTAGTATGTACTATCCAAAACTCCAGAAAAGTGAGTCTCTGTGGTACTTCCCAACAATATAGTTTCCTAGAAGGATAGTCTTTTTGTGTTGGCAAACTGCATGTGCTCACTGTGGTTTTCTCAAGGAAAATTGATGGGTAGAAGAGAGCTCATATTAACTGATTTGAGTTTACAATATCTCATATACTGGGAAGGGCAAAGGTTGGACAGCATTTGAAAGAGGAACTATAGCTCAGTTTTACAGCGCACATGCTTGGGACGCAGATTAGCCGAAGACCTATTTTCAGCATCTCTATTCAATCCAAAATACTGAAATAAGATCTTGGGGTTGTGTTTTAATTTATTAGTTTTACAGCACTGAAAATCTGATCATTTGAACTGTATCTGAGATGAAGCCCTCTCCATGTGTGAGCCTTAGCCAATTGCCCCACAAATAGGCAATTTACAACCACAAAGCCACATATGGCATGCAAACCACTATTTTTTTTTGCAGCCTTTATAACTTCCTCTGATGATATTGCCCATTTATGGTAGTTGTACTGCTGAAATGAAGCAATGTGATTTTTTCTGTCTGAAGTGAGAATACTGGAGCATGTAAGTCTTAAAGAGATATTATCAATTTCCACCCTCCCCAAAACTGAAAATTAGTTTCACCCACTTTATGTTACTACCCTACTCACACTTCCCAAACACAGCCCAGTCCTTACATAAATAGAAGAAGACAATGGAAAAGTCTGTTTTCTGCCAAGATCCAGAAATAGGTCGGGGTACTGTTTGAGGACTGATCCCTGAATCTCCTCATGGTGTGGAAGGATGGGCTGTACTAAAATTGTAGGCAGCTGGGATTGCTTTCCTCCCCTTTTGTTCCTAAGGCACCTCAGCATAAGGAGGGGGGGGGATTGTTAAAAAGCCCAGTGTGTGGAACAGCTGGGTGGGGTGTGCGAGGGAGAGAGTAGCAGTAAAGGCTTGTAGAAACGACAGAGAAGGAGTAAGTGAGACTTTGTCCTCGTAAAGGAGTATGGTGTCCTGGAGATAGTACATGGCATGGGACCAGGTTACCTGAGGGACCGTCTCATCCCCATAACATCGAACCGTCCCACTTGATCATTTAGAGAGGGCATGCTGCGGATCCCGTCGGTAAGGGAATTTCACCTGACGGGATATAGAAAGCGGGCCTTCTCTATAGTGGCGCCCACCCTTTGGAATATGCTGCCCCCGGAGGTGAGGCAGGCCCCATCGCTCCCGGCCTTCAGAAAGAACTTAAAGACCTGGTTCTGCCGCCTTGTGTGGGGGGGGGGGGACAGATCCTCTTGGGGATGGCTGGTGCCATAGTGCCCTTTTAAACATCAACCCATCACATCTTGGATTTTATATTTAGTTAATTACTATTGTATTATGGAGTAATATATGTTGTTTTAACTGCTGAATTATAATTCCCGATTTTTGTAAACCACCCAGAGTCCCCCTGTGGGGAGATGGTGCGGTAAATATAAATCGAACCATAAATAAATAAATAGTAGTAGAATTGTTCTTGTTTAATGGTTATAGTAATAGAGTAGTATAGTGACAGTCATAGCTTAGTGACCTACATGTATTAGCGAGGATAGACATAGTTTAGAGTAGTAATAGTGGTAGAAATATAGGTGGAATAAGGACTGATTCTTTGAAGGCAGGTCTGTGTCTTTTCAGTATCAGCACAGGAGGGCAGGGTGGGAACTGGTGAAGCTGGTGCACATTGATTTGCTTATGTTCCACAATAGCTCTACAAGCAATGCAGTGAACAAATAATTAAATTACAGAGGTAATTGTCCCATTAATTTTGAGAGTTTTCACCCAGAATTTTAAGTCATGCTCATGTGTGTATCTATGTGCATTTCAGATTACATTGGCATTATAGTGACAGTATGCTTGTTTCCTGACAGTTTTTCAGGCAGAATGCAACATTGTCTTCATGTCTCCTATCTCCAAGGAAGCGATAATGACCATTTCTGCACTTGCTTCACCCATCCATCACTTTGGCAATACAAAGTCCATCTTCGTTAGCACTGTATCACCCTCAAAAGGGTTGGATGATGCTATAAATTCCTAGTGAGAAATTCCTAAATGTAACATGCGTGGGTTAAGTCATTAATCACTTCCCTTAAGGAAGAAAAAGGTGGAAGAAATACTACTTTTTTTTATTTGCATGATCCAATAGCAAGATTGAGGCTTATAATAACCTGTCTAGCTGTAGTGTTCCAGACTACTGAAGATTCTCAGCACTGTTCAAAGCTGTAGATAATGCATTGTTAAATTCTGTAGAGAGGGGTGTCTGCTTGCCTGAGGCAAGAGTCTCTGAATGGATTTTCTTAAGATGGCTCTTTGTAAACACAGGGTCTCCAGAACTAGCTGTTTTTAAGAAATGAAACCCAAAGAAGAGACACTAGAATATAGCAAAGATGGTGCCACATTCAGATTGTTCTTAGAAACTTAAAATGAAGGCAGGAGTTTGGGGATAACAGCAGCTGCCTTAGGGTTACATAATGCAATTTTATGCCTCATCCTGCTGAAGCCAGGGTCAAGAGATCAGATGAGAAGTCACACAGAAAACAGTAGAAGATGGGAACAAGCAGGAGGGAATTACTGTAAATAGTTATTGGTTGGGGATGTCCTTCTGGTTACTTCAGAGTTGCATATTGTAATTGTGTGTTGATCTTATTGCTTTGTAAATTGATTTGATAATACATTTAGAATGGCAGCGTAAAATGACTAAAGTGTGGTGCCCTTTAGACATTGGACATCCAGTTACAAGTCTAGCTAGTACATAGTATAGTAGAACAATTACTTTTCATAAGCTAGACGCTATGGTTCTATTAATGTAGCACAATATGCACTATCCTTTTAAGCTGCTACACCACACTAGATGCTCGTGCTGAACTGGTGATTCAGTAGGATTCCTAGATCTTTCTGAAACGCATTCCTACCAACCCAAGTTTTCTCCACTCTGTATGTATGCCGTTGATTTTTATGATGCAGGATCATAACTTGTTGGAGTTCAACACTGCTCTGTTTGATTTGGCCCAGTGTTCTAGACTACTGAGATCATTCTGAATTGTGATTGTGTTCTCTGTGGTATTAGCCAACCTCCTTAAGTGTCAGCACGACTAGGTAGACCAGACCATGAAATCAACTCCCCACAAAAGCTAAAACTACTTTTATTGAGGTTGGCTATAACAACAGAAACATGCAAATCTGATTGTGCTGTACCTCCTCCTCCTTATAGTCCAGTGAATTAGAGAGGTGTCTCTTTAAGCCGATTCTGAATGTTATCTGGACATTATGGATTTGTTTCCCTTCCATTTTGTCCTCTAGGCCATTTATAAAGATGGTGAATTTGTGGTGCTGAGGACAGAACTCTGGACGATGCTACTAGATATTTCCAGGTCCATGCAAAACTATTTAAAAGCACCCTTTGTGTGTGGTTTTCCAATCGGGGCAGGGGGAAGAGGGGAATTCACTGGAATGCACTACTCTTCTAGTCCATATTCATTCATCTTGTCCACAAAGATATGAGAATAAGTCAAAAGTTTTACTGAGTTCAACCTGCAGCACAGAATTTCCTCGTTCCATCAATGTAGTCATTTTCTCATGAGATATGGTTAGTCTGACATGACACAATGTTGAGCAATCTGTCATAGTTCTTATAAGGGTAGCATTTTTTTTCTAAGTACTCACATATATGTTGCTTGACAATCTGTGCTAGTACTTTGTCAAAGCTCTTTAAGTTCTAGTACATCGACAAGTTCTAGTACCTTTGCTAACTTGTCTATTGTTTCTTGGATCCTCTTTCTTCCCCTTCTTGAATAAGTATGGGACTACTGTACGCAATTCAAAAGCATGCAAATGCAAGTAGATTAATAGGTACCACTTCGGTGGGTAGGTAACAGTGTTCCGCGCGCGTCATGCAGCCATATGACCGTGGAAGCGTCTTCGGACAACACTGGCTCTTCGGCTAACAAACAGAGATGAGCACCGGCCCCTAGAGTCGGACATGACTGCACAAATGTGCGGGGGGAACCTTTACCTTACTGTACGTTTGGTCATCTTCAATCTTTTGATACCTAATCAGTTTTCCAAATATTTTTCAAATACTACAGTAGCTGTTCTGAAGATAATAAAAGTGTGCACATTCCTAGCAAAACTTACCCAGTTAAGGATTTTGGATTGTTTCCCTCCATGGATCAACATGGTTTTTGGCACAGAACTCACTGCTATTTGCTGCAGCCACTGTTAAAAAGATTGTGGAGGCAGCTACCACAAGCAAGTAGTATGAACAAAAAAATTGGCGGTCAGTATTAAAAATGTAACTCCAGGGAATTATAAATTGCCTTTCATATCAAAAACAGAATTATAAAATGGCTTAGAAAGGAAGATGAAATAATGCAGGGAAGAAATACTCCTGGCTGATATTATATCAGTGTACTGTGAATAATGAATACACATAGTTTATGAAGATTTATGATGCAATAAAGGAGAAAGCATTAAGAAATATGCAGTGGAGTGATATAGAAAGAGAAGGTAAACATAACTAAATAGAGAAATATCAGAGATAGTAAGATTATAATATGACAAATTTGGAACCAAGAAGACATGATAAAATGAGCAACCAAGCATTTCATATTTTGTGATGCAGAAACAGGAAGCAATTGCAATATCAAAAGCAGATAGCGGTGAAATAGACGCTCTTAAAATGTAATAAAGATAGTGTTCAAACTGGTGATATAACACATAATGTGGAGAAGGAAACTCAAACATATGTAAAAAATTAATTATTGTTGACAATAGAAAGTGGAAATGATCCAAAGTAAGGTGAATTAAGGCATCATAAATAGAAAACTAGGACAAATGCTGTGATGTGTCTTTATCTACAAAGATCAGAATTGTGCAAGCTATGGCACTCCCTGTGATACTCTATGGAAGCAAAAGTTGGACTTTGAAGAAGCAAGATAGGAAGAGTATTGATGCTCTTGAACTTTGGCATTGGAGAAGACTTCTGAGAATACCGTGGACAGCCAAGAAAACAAACATGGATCATCAAACAAATCAACCCAGAGTTCTCACTCAAGTCACAAATGACCAGGCTCAAATTATGATGGGATATACGCTGGCTTAAAGGGGAAAAACTCGAGGCTTGAGAAGTAAACAGACAAGAGTGCAGCTTTTAAGGCTAAAAGTATTTTACTTGTAGCATAAGGCAATAATGTATATACAGTACATTATCGCAAAAAGGAAAGTTGAATATACATGATACAGCATTGTAAAAGAAAAACAAAAACAACTTATAAGCAGAGTTCCGTGTATTGATCCCAGGGCCAGAGTTCCTGCCACGGCCTATACCCAAAGCCAGGCATAGCTCACACTGCCCAGTCCTCAGAAGTAGAATACACGTGAAGAACTACATGGCTAAAGACACACAAGTCAAGAAGCATAGAACACCATTCTGCATGGTTAGATACTCAGTTCTTCTAGCTTTCTGATTGGCTGGAAGTTAGTTGTGACACACACAAGGCCTAAAGCATTAAAGCATTAGGCCTAAAGCACATAGCATGACCTGCTATTGGGTAGCAGTGCTGCATCTAAGCGAGCACGTGATTTCCTGCCTCCCTCTGCTCCCCCTGGAGCAGGCTTCCCACGGAAGGAATCAGGAGACATTGTTCTCATGGGAAGGTCCCATTGCTTGTGTGGGCACTAGTCGTAACAATACACACGTGACAGTTGTTATCTTGCACCTGCACTTCACGTCACCATGAGAAGCCTTTGCTTTGTAGAGGATGCAATTTGCCAAAACACTTTTGCTTTGTAGAGAAACCCAATTTACCAATTTCATATGAGAAATCTGACAAATTATCCTACTTTGGACACATTACACAAAGACCTAGCTCTCTGGAGAAGGCTCCAATGCTGGGAAGGTGGAGGGAAAGAGAACAGGATGACCAGCAGCAAGTTGGATAGACTCAGTTACAGTGGTGATGGGGGTGCCATTGGAACAGCTGAAGGACCAGGTTAGGGACAGATCATTATGGAGAAAATCTATGTGGTCACTAAGAGTTGACCATGACTTAATGGCATGTAATCAGGACATCTGCTTGCTTAGTTTTTGGGTTTATTTGTACTGTGCGGTTGTGCCATCACAAGAATGGGCAGACAACTGTTCCTGGAGGACAGAAATAGACATCACCCTCTATTAGTCCCCCATTCACTTTCAAAGTGACCTGAGGACATGTGTCTCTGTTCTACTTCCAAAGTACACTTTATGTCTCATCAAGTGCTCCTGTCCATTTGGGTTTGAATGCTTTAGTTTGTTGCAGATTAACCTCAGCAGCTCACTGGCTATTTTGTAGGGCTGCCCTTTTAAATGAGCTTATTGTGTACTCTGATAGTTTCTGACCCCTCTTTTTTCAGTAGTGGAGAAACGGCAGAGTGGTTAGGATCTTTGCTTGGCAAAACAAATATTGCCTGTTCAAAACCTGGAGGTTTTTGTTTTTTAATAATTTCTGAGTAGGTAGTTTTCCCCCAGGCTTTCTTTTTAAGTTCATGGTTTTATTGTTTGTCCTTAGAATTTTGTTCTAAAATATAGGAAATCTTCCAATCTGATATATTTTTTAAAAAGACCTATACTTTGAAACAATAGCTGCAGTCCCACCCCTCATTTTAAATGTGACATTTTATTAGCAGGCTACTTTCTTGATTGTTTGGATGCTTGCATTTTATGAGGAAATTATTAAAGAAAAGATGAAATTCCACTGTCCATAAATAATAAAAATGTGAAATACATACTAGGGCAATGCAAATCCTTCCAGAGAGGTGCTTTGCAATATGCAGGGGCACACAGACAGTTGTTGTTCAGTCGTTAAGTCGTGTCCTACTCTTCGTGACTCCATGGACACGACTTAACGACTGAACAACAACAACAACTGTCTGTGTGCCCCTGCATATTGCAAAGCACCTCTCTGGAAGGATTTGCATTGCCCTAGTATGTATTTCACATTTTTCAAATCAATTTATTATGGTCACTGACCAGTACAAGTTGGAATTTTACAAAGTAAACACATTGGGCTTTAAAATATAAACCCACTGATTTGAAATCACTTGAAATTAAGGCCCGCTTAAAAAACAACCACCCCGAAACCGCTTTCGAGCCGCCTCTCCGGAGGGTCCCTGCGGTCCCGCCGGGTGCACCCCCCCACCCCGCCGTTCGGCATCCTCTCCCCCCGCTAACCCGAGCCCTGTGGTGGCCGGGGGAGCCAAGCCAGGCTCCGTTCCGGCGGGGTGACTGTAGCGACCGGAGGTGGCCAAGGGGAGAGCAGGCGGCTCTTCGCCCTCAGCGCGCCGCTTGGCCCCGCTGCACCCCCGCCTGGCTCGGCTTCCCCCGGCTGCCGCAGGGCTCGGGTTAGCGGGGGGAGAGGGCGCCGAACAGCGGGGTGGGGGAATTGATGGGGCGGGAGGGTGCACCCAGCGGGCCTCCCGCGGCCGCTTCTCCAGGAGCGCCAAGGCGGGTTGCTCGTGTCCCGGGCCCGCGCCCTTGCCCAGCGCCTGGATGCCTCGGCCAGCCAGCGCGCCAGCCGCTCCGGCGAAAACTCCGGCGCCGCCATTGCTCGCCGGCTGGATCCTCCTCCTCAAAGGTGGCGCTCCGCTGGCCCCGCTTTCCAGGGCCGTTCCTGCCACATCCTTTCAGCCTCTGACGCCCAACGGCGGGGTGGGGGGATTGATGGGGCGGGAGGGTGCGCCGTCGAGGCCTCCTTGGGAGGAAAGCGGGGAAGCCCTGCGGCCCCTCGAAGGGATCCACCGGGGATCACGCGCCTCTTCTCGCTGGGGCCCTCCGAGCAGTCGCTGCCTCCGGGTCGCGGGGATTCTGGCATGGGCACCCGCCGGACATGGGGAGAGAGGCCGGGAATGGACGAATGTGGCGGTAGGCGCAGGAGCGGGACTCCTCGCCTCGCCCCTGCGCGACCGCCTGGCTTTGCCTGGCCTCAACGCCCGAACGTGGCGAGGGAGAAGGGAAGAGGCTCGGGAGCACCCAAGTGCCAGACGGACAGCTCCGCCCGCGCGCCTCGCCCAGACATGCCGCCAGCAGCAGCTCCCAAGGCACGCCGGTCCCTCCTCCGTCGAAGGGAGCGGCAGAGAGGGTGGCCCCGGCCTTGGAGAGCTGGGGTGCAGGGGGACGGGAGCGTCGTCGGCAGCCCGCGAGGACCGGCCATGGAAGGTGAGCGAGGAACGGGGTGGCCGGCCAAGCGCAGCGCAGCCCTTCCACGCGATTGGATCCCGCCCCCAAACCCCGCCCCTTCCACGCAATTGGATCCCGCCCCCAAACCCCGCCCCCTTCTACGCGATTGGCTCCTGCCCGCAAACCTCGCCCCCTTCCACGTGATTGGCCCCCGCCCGCAAACCCCGCCCCCTGGCTCTTGAGCATTTCAAAATGTGCACGAGCATGTCAAAATGGCTCCCGGCATAAAAAGTTTGCCGACCCCTGAGCTAGGGAAAAAGCTTTCTGATGGCTAGGAATTTCGAGTTGTGCAATATACTTAGCGGTATTGACTACATATTTATTATACTCTGAAGCTAGGAAATAAGGGGTCTTCTCTAAGTCTATTTGTCGTTCTATGTCCTTTATCCTTTGCTTCAAGACCAATTTTGCCTGGTCATACTCCATCCTAAGAATTGCAGCCGTATACAATCCTAGGTTTACAAGACTAATTTCAATATCCTTTAACCATGAAGATTGAAAGTAATCTTGGAACATTTTTATTATTTATGGACAGTGGAATTTCATCTTTTCTTTAATAATTTCCTCATAAAATGCAAGCATCCAAACAATCAAGAAAGTAGCCGGCTAATAAAATGTCACATTTAAAATGACAGTACTTCATCTCATATCAATAAATCAGTCATATATTCTTCCAAGCTCACCAGTCAGCTTCCTATATTCACATTTTCCCCAGTGAAGTGGCTGTGGATACATAGTCAACTGGGAGAAGGTTATAAAGCAACTGCCCAACCCTGGAAGGAGACATGGCTGTTTTATTGACTCAAATAAAGTAAAGGTTCAAAGCACATATTTCAAAAGATTTGCACAGCCTTAATAGAGATGGGAGGGGCGTGGTGGCTCAGCGGGTAAGACTCCAGGTTGTTGATCAGAAGGTCGCAAGTTGGGAGGTTTGAGACCCTAGCCCCACGTGACAGAGTGAGCTCCCGCACTCGCCCCAGCTCTTGCCAACCTAGCAATTCGAAAGCATGCAAAATGCAATTAGATTAATAGGTACCACTTCGGTGGGTAGGTAACAGCGTTCCGCGTGCGTCATGCCAGCCACATGACCGTGGAAGCGTCTTCAGACAACGCTGGCTCTTCGGCTAAGAAACGGAGATGAGCACCGGCCCCTAGAGTCGGACACGACTGCAGAAATGTGCAGGGGAAACCTTTACCTTTAATAGAGATGGGAGAGCCAGTTTATTTTATTTATTTATTTATTTATTTTATCTTATTTATACCCCGCCTATCCCCTCCCTAATGGAGGGCTCTAGGCGGCTTACAATCATGTAAATTCAATTATACAATCATATCATATATTATAGTACCCGTGCAATTAGGGAGGGGGTGAGGGAACCGGCTCTTCTTTTTCCAGGCATCGGAACTACAAGCCCCAGAATGCCTTGATTTCGGAGCCGGCTGCTGACATCCCGGAAGTTGTTAATTGGGATCCGTCGTCCTCTGCCGCTGTCCTCAGCCGCCATCCATGGGCTTCTCCAGATCTTCGTCTTCGTCTTCGGTTCCGAGGCGACTCCTCGACAGGATGCCAGCATATTGCCCCACGTGAGTGGTACCCATTTATCTACTTCCTATTTTTAGCTTTCGAATCGCTGGGTTGGCAGAGAGGTAGGGCTAGTGACGAGAGCTCACCTCGCCACGCGGATTCGAACTGCCGACCTTATGGTCGGCATGTCAGATTTCTTATTGGGTTATATGAAATTGGAAATTGGATTTCTTTTCAAGGCAAAAGTGTTTTGGCAAATTGCATCTTTTACAAAGCAAAAGCTTCTCATGGTGACGTGAAGTGCAGGTGCAAGATAACAACTGTCACGTGTGTATTGTTTTGACTAGATTGCATGGGAACAAGGTCTCCTGATTTCCTTCTGTGGGAAGCCGTGCTCAGGCCCCCCTGAGCAAGGAGGGGGGGAACTCATGCTGTGTGCTTTGAGGCCTAGTGTGTGTAACAGCTAACATCCAGCCAATCAGAATGCTAGAAGAACTGAATATACAACCATGCAAAATGGTGTTTTATGTCTTCTTGATTTCTAGTATTTTTTAGCCATGTAGTTCTTCACGTGTTCACTTCCCGTGGACTGGGCAGAGTGAGCTATGCCTGGCTTTGGGTATAGGCCATGGCAGGAACTCTGGCCCTGGGATCAATACACGGAACTCTGCTTATAAGTTTGTTTTGTTTTTCCTTTTACAATGATGTATCCTGTATATTCATCTTTTTCATATTTGCGATAATGTGATTGTATATTCATTATTGCCCTATGCTAAACAGTAAACACTGTTGGCCCCAAAAAGCTGCATTCTTGTCTGTTTATTCTCAAGCCTCGGTTTTTCCCCTTTAAGCCAGCATATATCCCATCACGGCAGACTAACAGCTCAGCAGTTTAACCCGCTGAGCTACCGCGCCCCTACATTCGGTATAATGATTAAAGGCACCAGGCTAGAAGCTGGAAGACTGAGTTCTAGTCCCTATTAGGCATGAAGCCAGATGGGGGACTTTGGGCCTGCCAACTTTCTCTCAGCTCTAGAAAGAAGATAGTGGCAAACAATTTCCAAAAATCTTGCCAAGAAAACTGCTGAGACTTGTCCAGGCAGTCTCCAGGAGTCAAAACTGACTTGAAGGCACACATACACACACAATGGAGCTTGCCAAAATAACATCATGTCAGACCCATTCATAAAGAAGGAATATATGAAGACAAACTGAGAAATTCTACAGGATAGTTCATTTTCTCCTCTGTTTCTTATGTGATTATTCTGTCCACACTATAATAGGTTGATGACATATGCAATATTCACTGCAGTTATTTTATCAGCTGAACAATCTGATTGTTCGATTTGGTATTTTTCTGCTCTTACATATAACTTCATTCTCCACTGCTAGGAGATGCTGTGCAAATGTCCTTTTGAGTCTGCGCTCTCTCTCTCTTTTAATTTATTGAATATTAAGCCACTTTTAAACAACAATTTATTGCTGCCTGACTTGTCAAATGGGATACAATTAAGTTTTTAAAAAGCCATTTAAATGGAGAGCTTCCTTGTCCTAAACATTTCTTAGACAATATTACAGTGCCCTTTCTTTTAGATCAGTAAGGGCCAACAATAATAGAAAGCCAGGTCATGGTAGGCATTTTTTCAGCATCTGAATGCTTACAGCCAATTATATATTTCTGATCCATCTGAGGACAAATGATTAATTTCAGCAATCTAATTCAAAAATAAATCCTTATTTTAAAATATTCAGCAATATACCCTTCAACCAAATGGGTCTCATTGCCTCTCCTATCTCCTAAACTTCCAATGCTTTGGGCTGTTATTAGCTGCTGATTGCCAGGGAGTTCAGAATCTTCATCTGAACAGTCAGTGACTTCACATCATATGTTCTCTGCTTAGTTGGGGCTGTTTGGATGGCATACCAAGAGGTCCTGCCCACATTTACTGCTACTATACTAGTATTCTGGTAGCAAATAGATTGGCAAGCTAAGCAACTGTCCAAGTGTTTTGCCATTCTGTACCTCGTTTCCTTGAAGCTGGTGGACCCAGAGATTTGTTCAAAAGGGCTCAGATTTCAAGGTTCACAGCCAATTTTTTTTTCCAGTAGTGGTTATGCCTTCTGCAGTTCTCTGAAGATTTATTTTCTACTTCTCTCATGCTATCCTTGTTGCTCCTTACCAAGTTCTTTTGTTTGAAAAGTTTCCAGGAAGGTGAGATTCTCCCAGCAAGAAAACTCTTGTAATGTGGAAAACTTGCTCTTCACACCAGGATCAGTCTAACTTCCTTTGATAGAGAGATTTTGTTTCCAGCATGTTGAGAAATTTCCACCAGGAAAGTAAAAATATTGCCCATGCCATTAAAACGTAAAGTGTGTTATATACATCATAGTTTAGGCAGACTGAAGAAATAAATCTCTGAAATGGCAGGTTAGAATCTGTTAAAATCTATGGAGTTAGCTTGCAATAAAAACTCAGTTTAGAGGAAAGAGAAGCAATAGGAGCTATTTCTTTTTTTAAAAGTCAGTTAATAAAAATATATTTGCATTTGCTGAAATGTAATTGCAATATTATATAAAAAAACCTTCCCTTCTCACCCCTATGGGTGGTATGTGTCTTCCTCAACCTCGGGTCCTCTACCAGAGGCCTGGGAGTTTGAGGGCTCTACGCAGTATCTTAGCTGTTCCTAGCATTGCACTCTTCTGGACAGAGAGTTCTGATGTTGCTCCTGGGATCTGTTGGAGCCACTCTCCCAGCTTAGGAGTCACAGCCCTGAGTGCTCCTACCACCACTGGGACCACTTTGGCCTTCACTTTTCACATCCTCCCTAGTTCCTCCCTCAGGTGCTGTTACTTCTCCAGCTTCTCATACTCCTTCTTCCTGATGTTGTTGTCACTTGGCACCGCTACATCTATCAGCACCGCCGTCTTCTGGTCCTTGTCTGGTTGATTGGCCAGTACCTGCCTGTCTGTCTGGATCTGGAAGTCCCACAGGATCTTAGCCCTGTCATTCTCCACAACCTTCTGTGGAATCTCCCATCTGGACTTTGGAGGGTCTAGCCCATACGCTGTGCAGATGTTCCTGTACACAATGCCAGCTACTTGGTTGGGCCGTTCAGTGGATGCTGTTCCTGCCTGCATCTTACACCCTGTGTTGGACTGTCTCTGAGGCCTCTCTGCACAGTCTGCACCTTGAGTCCTGTCTAGTGTGGTAGACCCCTGCTTCTATGGATCAAGTGCTTAGTGCCTGTTCTTGTGCTGCTATGATCAGTGCCTCCGTGCTGTCTTTTAGTCCAGCCCTTTCCAGCCACTGGTAGGATTTCCCAAGGTCAGCCACCTCAGCTACAGTGGGGCAAAAAAGTATTTAGTCAGCCACCAATTGTGCAAGTTCTCCCACTTAAAAAGATGAGAGAGGCCTGTAATTGACATCATAGGTAGACCTCAACTATGAGAGACAAAATGAGAAAACAAATCCAGACAATCACATTGTCTGATTTGGAAAGAATTTATTTGCAAATTATGGTGGAAAATAAGTATTTGGTCAATATCAAAAGTTCATCTCAATACTTTGTTATATATCCTTTGTTGGCAGTGACAGAGGTCAAACGTTTTCTGTAAGTCTTCACAAGGTTGGCACACACTGTTGCTGGTATGTTGGCCCATTCCTCCATGCAGATCTCCTCTAGAGCAGTGATGTTTTGGCGCTGTCGCTGGGCAACACGGACTTTCAACTCCCTCCAAAGGTTTTCTATGGGGTTGAGATCTGGAGACTGGCTAGGCCACTCCAGGACCTTGAAATGCTTCTTACGAAGCCACTCCTTCGTTGCCCGGGCGGTGTGTTTGGGATCATTGTCATGCTGAAAGACCCAGCCACGTTTCATCTTCAATGCCCTTGCTGATGGAAGGAGGTTTGCACTCAAAATCTCACGATACATGGCCCCATTCATTCTTTCCTGTACACGGAACAGTCGTCCTGGTCCCTTTGCAGAGAAACAGCCCCACAGCATGATGTTGCCACCCCCATGCTTCACAGTAGGTATGGTGTTCTTTGGATGCAACTCAGCATTCTCTCGCCTCCAAACACGACAAGTTGTGTTTCTACCAAACAGTTCTACTTTGGTTTCATCTGACCATATGACATTCTCCCAATCCTCTTCTGGATCATCCAAATGCTCTCTAGCAAACTTCAGACGGGCCCGGACATGTACTGGCTTAAGCAGGGGGACACGTCTGGCACTGCAGGATCTGAGTCCCTGGCGGCATAGTGTGTTACTGATGGTAGCCTTTGTTACCTTGGTCCCAGCTCTCTGCAGGTCATTCACTAGGTCCCCCCGTGTGGTTCTGGGATTTTTGCTCACCGTTCTTGTGATCATTTTGACCCCACGGGGTGAGATCTTGCGTGGAGCCCCAGATCGAGGGAGATTATCAGTGGTCTTGTATGTCTTCCATTTTCTAATTATTGCTCCCACAGTTGATTTCTTCCCACCAAGCTGCTTGCCTATTGCAGATTCAGTCTTCCCAGCCTGGTGCAGGTCTACAATTTTGTTTCTGGTGTCCTTCGACAGCTCTTTGGTCTTCACCATAGTGGAGTTTGGAGTGTGGCTGTTTGAGGTTGTGGACAGGTGTCTTTTATACTGATAAAACGTTCAAACAGGTGCCATTAATACAGGTAATGAGTGGAGGACAGAGGAGCCTCTTAAAGAAGAAGTTACAGGTCTGTGAGAGCCAGAAATCTTGCTTGTTTGTAGGTGACCAAATACTTATTTTCCACCATAATTTGCAAATAAATTCTTTCCGAATCAGACAATGTGATTGTCTGGATTTGTTTTCTCATTTTGTCTCTCATAGTTGAGGTCTACCTATGATGTCAATTACAGGCCTCTCTCATCTTTTTAAGTGGGAGAACTTGCACAATTGGTGGCTGACTAAATACTTTTTTGCCCCACTGTATCTGTCGATGGTACATCCCATGCAGGGTCTTGTCTTGCCATGGCACTTCCTCTGCTTGATCTTTCTTCCATGTCTGCTGCTGCTTCAGGCATTCTCTCAGCAGCTCATCTTTAGGTGCCATCTTACTGATGTACTCCTGGATGCTCTGGGTCTCATCCAGGACAGTGGCTTTGACACTCACCAGACCCCGCCTGCCCTCTTTCCGGCTGGTGTACAGTCTCTGGGTGTTGGACTTGGGGTGAAAGCCTCTGTACATTGTGAGGAGCTTCTGGGTCTTCACATCAGCAGCCTCCATGTCCTCCTTTGGCCAGATCACTATACCGGCAGGGTATCTGATGACTGGCAGGGCGTACATGTTAATGGCGTGGATCTTGTTCTTCCCATTGAGCTGGCTCTTCAGGACCTGTCTTATCCTTTGGTAGTACTTGGACGTTGCTGTCTTCCTTGCCTCCTCATTGTGGTTCCCATGTGACTATGGGATACCAAGGTACTTGTAACTGGTCTGTATGTCTGCTATGTGGCCTTCTGGTAGTTCCACCCCATCAGTCTTAACTACCGTCCCTCTCTTTACTACCATCCGGCCACACTTCTCTAGTCCGAATGACATCCCAATGTCCTCACTGTAGATCCGTGTCAGGTGGACACTCTTGTTCACTCTTAGCATACAGCTTGATGTCATCCATGTAGAAGAGGTGGCTGATGGTAGTTCCACTTTTGAACTTGTATCCATATCCAGGTCTTGTGATAATCTGGCTGAGGGGGTTCAAGCCCATGCAGAACAGCAGTAGGGACAGTGCATCACCTTGGTATATGCCACACTTGATGGCCACTTGTGCGAGCTGTCTTGAGTTGACTTCCAGTGTTGTCTCCCACAGTCCCATTGAGTTCTTGAGGAAGGTCCTTAGTGTCCTGTTGACTTTGCATAGTGCCAGGCATTCACAGATCCATGTGTGTGGCATTGAGTCGTAGGCTTTCCTGTAGTCAATTCAGGCTGTGCTCAGATTGGTCTGTCTAGACCAGAGCTTTCCAAACTTTTCATGTTGGTGACACACTTTTTAGACATGCATCATTTCGTGACACACTCTTACAGCAGGGCATCATTTCGCGACACACAAGACAGGCACTAGGACCTGTGTGGAATCACAGCAGGTTTGGAGGCAGCAATGCACAAGGTAGGCACTAGGACCTGCGTGGAATCCTGGCAGGGCTTGGAGGCAGCAGCAGCCGCGACACACTCAGACACTACAGCCGACACACTAACGTGTCGCGACACACAGTTTGGAAAGCTCTGGTCTAGACCTTGAGTCTCAGGCAACTGCTCTATCTATGAGCAACTGGTGTTTGGAGCCTCTGGTGGTGTTCCCAATGCCCTTCTGAGCTGTGCTCATGTACTGGCCCATATGGTCCTGCAGCTTGGCGGCTATGATGCCTGATAGGATTTTTCATGTTGTGGGGAGGCAGGTTATTGGCAGGTAGTTGGACAGTGTTGTTCCCTTGTTGGGGTCTTTCATGATCAGCACTGTCCTACCTTGTGTTAGCCAGTCTGGGTGGGAGCCAACTGCTTGCAGCTGGTTCATCTGTACTGCTAGGTATTCCTGCACTGCTGTTAGTTTCTTTAGCCAGTAGGTGTGGATCATGTCCTGTCCAGCTCTTCATGTTCTTGACACACTGTTGGATACCTGCTACTGTGATGGTGACTGGTTCCTGCTCTGGGAGATTTCTGTGGTCTGCTCTCAGGTCCTGCAGCCACTTTGCACTGGTGTTATGCGTCTTCTCTTTCTCCCATATGTTCTTCCAGTACTGTTACAGACCCACCAGTTTCTTTTCATTTCTTTTGGCCCTCATTACATTGCAGGAGCTGCCACCTATTTTATTCAGGGGCCTAGAAGTCCATTTCTAGTGATGCCTAAGAATCACTGTGTGGAAACTGTTAGGAATAGGGTTACCAGATATCTGAACAGGCAAAGAAGGACATGGACAATTGAAAAAGAGAACAAATGGGGAGAAAAGGAGGACACGCTGTTTAACTTTCTTGGCATCTGTGACAAAAATTATAGCAAAAACCTGCAAAAAATGTACTTAGGCCTACATTTATACAAAATTACTTTTTCCAGCATCAGAAAGACTGGTTTTTCAATCGTAATATTTTTCCAACAAATCTTTATTTTCAAGAGCATATACTAGCCATAATATAAAATCGACAATGACACACTTTTCAAATTTCAGCATTGAAATGTAGGACAAGTCATGTGATCTACAGACTATAAGTAAAGGTAAAGGTTTCCCCTGCACAGTCGTGCCCAACTCTAGGGGCCGGTGCTCATCTCCATTTGTTAGCCGAAGAGCCAGCACTGTCTGATATATATATATATATACACACACACATACACATACACATACACATACACATACACATACTGTATATATATATACATATATAGCCCCTACAGACTATACTGACCATAGATTTGAAGGGGCTGGATTGAAGCCGATTGCTGGAATCAAGAAATAAATAATGCAAATCTATGCTGTCGGCAGATGAGGGAAAGAAAGCAGCAGACAATTTACAAGGTCACAATACACAAAAGTTTGAATGACTACTGTTGTGAAAACGGTCCAAAATAAAAGCAAAACAAAACAAGACACTCAAAAATCCAGACAATATTTGATTTTAAGGCTATGCCTGCTGGGCAGTGGATATGAGGACAAAAAGGAGAACATGTCCTCCTTTTGCCGTACACCTGGTAACCCTAGTTAGGAGGCAAACAAGTTGCCCGGACACCTGAGGGCCTTCTCTTACCACTACTACAGATTTCTGAAGAGCAAGTCCCAAGACATGAGGAAAAGGTGTTCTTCCTGGGACCTCTTCCTGTGCAAGCTATTCTAATGGAAGGGCTATCTTCACCCCCTCCAAACAGTAATAGCTTCCATGGAAATAATGTCACTGTGCCGTTTGACTCCTTTTTCACATCAGCTTTCTCAGTTAAAGAATGAGTGCTATAAACAGATGTGATTTGGCACCAGGTTGATGGGTTAAGTTAATTCAAAGGGATCCACAAAGAGAGGGGAGGGTGACTGGAAGGAAGATGCCTTCAGAAGAAGAATGAACTGCTAGTTGCTGCAATTGAACTTTGAATGGATGCCACATGTGGGGATCGCACCAGAGGAAAGATGTGCAGCAGAAGGTAGTATGCTGTAAAAATGAGCAAGACAGCATTCTTTCCTTCTGGACTCAAAAAAAAATGGTACTCTATAGCACACAGAGGCAGGCTTGTTATGTTTGTAAAAGAATTCCACTTAACTTGCAGAGCGCTGAGTTCAAAAGGCAGGTTGTAAATCATAAACGTGAACCAAAAGCACAGCAGCATTTTGGATGATATATTTAAACTAGTACTTAGAAGTTCTAAAATATGAGATGAACTGAAGACCTGCATCTCCAGATGAGCAAACTACTGAGTAATTCACCTTTCCTCAAGTCCTGTTTACCTCTCTGACTCTCTCTCTGTCAAAGATAGCATCTGCTAGGGGCTAGAAGAAATTTTAAATAGGTATTATAAATGAAAAACACTGACAATGGAAATTCCATTTTTAAGCCACCTGTTACTTCACAAGGCAGATGTTCACATGTTTAAAGATTTTGACCAAGTCTTACCTCAGTCTTCTTTTCTGAACATGCCCCTTCCATTAACTTCCTAAGTGCTTTATATTTTTTTCTGCACACTTTCTTCAATGAAAATGTATATTTTTAAAGAGACATAATATTTTACAAGTGGATTTTATCAAGTTGGTATCTCTACCAAAAGGAAATTATTATTATTATTATTATTTTAAAGGAATGTGGTATTCGGAAAGCAATAATTTGCAGAAATAATTGCTTTCCAAATACCAAGTTTCTTTCTAAATTTATTATTTATTTGCTATTTAAATTTGTATCACTGCCCATCTCCTCTATACCAGGGAACTCTGGGCTGTTCACAACAATCAATCCAATCAATCAATCAATCAATCAATCAGTAAGATTACAACAGCAGTTAAGGGGATGGTGGCATTTAGAAAGATATGGAAACATTTGTTCTCTTTTCTGCCGTGATGTCAAGATGTTATTTTATTAATACTATTTTGGAACTATCAAGCAGGCATATTAATTAAGAAGACCAAGAATCTAGGATTTTGAAAACATCAGTTGGTGATTTCTAAGTGACTGGAAAGTTGAAATCAGTTGAAATGTTCTGACTCACCCTGTGCCATGATTTTACATAACTCAGAAGACAGATAGTGAGATCTCAGAGGTTTCATTATGGCCAACATTAATTAAATCGTGCTATCTGGAAAATCTCTCTTTAGGTACAGTAAAATCTGAGTTTAATGGATGAATAGGGAGGAAGTATTGGTTATTCCCCAAATGTCTGTTAAATACAAAAATATATAACTTATGTCATGTTATAACATTTTATTTCCAATTATGACTTTGAATTCAGGAAAATTTTATGGACCGCTAAAGCCTTAAATATCTTAGGACTTGATTGGCTAAGGAGCTGCTTCTCTGATGGGCTTGCATGGCCAGTCTTAATACTGCCATGTTGCACTGTTGCTTCAGGCACTGCATTGGTTATCAGTCTATTTCTGAGTGTAATTCAAGATGTTGGTCACTCCTTTTAAAACCTGATATGGCTTAGGGCAGAGCTTTCCAAACTGTGTGTCGCGACACAAAAGTGTGTCGCCTGCGGGGCCCAGATGTGTCATGTCAAAACCCGGAAGCGCTGATGGCGTGCCACCGGGCCATCAGTGCTTCCGGGTTTTCCTGCGGCGACACACGAAAATCCGTAAGCGCCGCAGCCACGGTGGCGCGCAAAAACCGAAAGTGGCAGCAGCGCTTCCAGGTTTTTGCACGCTGCTGCAACGGCGGCACTTCCAGGTTTTCCCGCGGCGACACACCAACGGCGGTTGGTGTGTCGCCATGGGAAAACTTTGGAAAGCCCTGGCTTAGGGCCTGGATATCTGAGAGACCACCTTTCATAGGTTCTGTTTGCCTGACCCAGATAGCCAGGAAGGAGCCCAATGACAAATATTCTCTATAGGGGCTCTCTTCCTATGGAACAGCCTGGCTCTCCCTTAAGGCAAGGGCAGCCCCACTCATACATTTATTATTATTATTGTTGTTATTATTATTTTAAATATAGTGTAAATCCCCTAGAATGCCATCAGACTGAAGTAGCTTCAGACTATTAAGATCTGTAGGAAACAAGCTTCTGAAGATATTCTTGCTGTCACTGTCGCATCTACCTCATTCATGGGAGAGGGTCTTCTTCCAAGGTATTCCTGTATATGGATCTTATTCTCATTCTCTTGGTGTTTAGAAAAGCTGCAAAGAGTAAAAATAAATCTCTTTCACCAGCCTTTGAATTATTCATTGATTTTAATACTGGTTTTCATGCTAAGTTTTATTTATTTTTAGCATTTCTTTGAAAATTTTATCGCCTCTTTGAGTTGCTCATGAAAGTAGAAAGAGGAGATATAAATCAAATAATCAAGCAAGCACATTTTGTAAGTTAGCATTTTTGTTGTTGTTTATAAGTGACATCAACTTTCCCAAATTAAGAAGCAATATTATATGAGTTATTATATAACTTGCAAAAATCCCAGCTAATTAAACCTGTCAACTTCTTCATATTGTGTAACAAGATTATTAAAATCTCATACCAGTGACTTCACTGATTTATAATAATTCTTGTCCCTCAGTGTTTGTTTCAAGGCCTAATTCAAATAAAACTAACAGGTTTGCAGTTGCCCAAGACACAATTTTATATTTTTCAGGTAATTCACTTTCTGGGAAGGATTACTATATATATACTCTGTGTGTGTGTGTGTGTAGAGAGAGAGACTTTTAAAAAAAGATATAACCATTGAAATCCAGCATCAGACTTCTGCTTATGACAAAACACTGAGCTAAAATTTCTGCTGAATTATTAGAAAGTGTTGGGTGGGTTACAGACTCGCGAGTTTCTTTTCATTTCTTTTGGCCCTCATTACATTACATTGCAGGAGCTGCCACCTATTTTATTCTGACTAAACATACATCAAGTACTTGTGTGGATTCCATTAGTTAAAATGCCACATGCCTTCTATCAAAAGCAAGAGATGCCTATTATAGGGCTGCGTTTTCACTGAGGCATTTTTCCAGCATACTGATGTGTCTATATATCACATCTAAGAACTTATTGCAGACATGGTCAGTTAAACACTGAAGTGCTTCATTAATACTGTAATCTGAGCAACCTTCTAGCAAGAATACACAATTATTATTGCAGATGTTTCTTTTCATATTTGATTCCGCTGTTAATACCTTCTCACTTTCAAATGACTTATCCATGAGGGATGGAGATCAAGTTGCCTCTAAGCTGGCAAGAGTCTAATCTAATGCATAGCTTATCCAATTAAAAAAAATGCCTTCAGCAACTGAAGCAAACCAGATCACATGACTTGAGTACAGCGAGAATGTCTTTCAAGATACAATTGAAGAACTGTATTTGTGCTTTGTGTGAGCGAGATTCAGTGAAAGGGAGGGCACACACTAAGGAGAACAGGTAAACAGCAGCATTACCACATACCACCCAGCTGCCTTTCAAAACAGAAATAAAAAAATACACCTGCAGATCTACAGTAAATTATTTTGGTACTCTGGTCTTAGACTAGCTGAAGCCTTAAGTTAAATTTAGAGTTGGGTTTATCATGAACTTCCATTGTTACACATATTTGTCTCATTCTTTCTCATACGTTAAATGAATCCCGGGCTAACACCAGGCACTGTTCAAGCACTAGCTATTAGGGCTATGCAAGGCTTTGAAGAGCTGCTTTGCTTCAATAAAATTTCAATCTCTTCAAAGCTACTCTGTGAAAATCCATTTGCTTCTAAAAGCAAAACATTAAATTAAAAAAATCACATTGCTTCACTTTCTCTACTTGGGAATTCCTTTCAGCCATCTTCCACAGAGATAGAGTAGCTCAAAAGGAAAAGATTGAGAAGAGCCTATCCATCATTGATCAGGACATGCCAAAGTTTGTCCACTCCTGCCTTAAACTACAGTTTATAAACCATAATGATTGGGCCCATACAACACGCTAAGCCAGCACATAATAAACCACATTATGACTCTGCACAATGCATGAACTGAATCACGGTGAAATCTCAAAAAAAAAAAATACTACATTTCAGAGCAAGACAGACTCAAACCTTCTGTCTCAGAAGTCCTCGGGGTTCTTACACCGGCCCTGTCTCCAGCCTTGGTGTAGTAGCATAATAGTTCCTGCTGCAACTTCTTATCTTTCAGGGTGTCCCTCACCTGGTGTCCTCCCCATAATTCTGGAGAGTGTGAGAAAGAGTGCTCTTAGAACAGAGCTTTCCAAACTCTGTGTCCGGACACGTTAGTGTGTCGGCTGCAGTGTCTGGGTCTGTTGCGGCTGCTGCTGCCTCCGAGCCCTGCCAGGATTCCACACAGGTCCTAGTGCCTGCCTTGTGCCCTGCTGTAAGAGTGTGTCGTGAAATGATGCATGTCTAAAAAGTATGTCACCAACATGAAAAGTTTGGAAAGCTCTGTCTTAGAATCTGTGCTGCTTTTCTGGTGATTAGAAATCAAAGTGCAAAAAGTGAAATCAATTCTATAATGCTGCTTTCTGGCCATATAGCATAAGGCTAGAGGTGTTGGCCCTTCCTTGAGAGATAGACTGATTTCATAAGAGAAAACATTCTGGAGGACCTTAAAGGCCGGACTGTTCTCTCGGGCCTTGCATTAGGATGATTGGAGCCCCTTGCGAGTTTTGTTGATACATGTTTTTGGTGTTCTTGGCTGGACTTGCCATCTTGTCTTTATTTTTATTCGTTATACTTTATTTTCTCCTTATCCCATTTTTGTTGGTTTTGAATTGCATTGCATTGTATTTTCTTTGCCATATTATAAGCCACCCAGAGTCATTCTGGAATCAGGCAGCGCCTAAATCAGAGCTTTCCAAACTGTGTGTCGCGACACAAAAGTGTGTCGCCACACACAGTCTGGTGTGTCGCCACACAACCCGGAAGCGCTGATCATTATCAGCGCTTCCGGGTTTTCCCGCAGCGACACATCAATGGTGGCGCGCAAAAATTGAAAGTGGCAGCAGCGCTTCCAGGTTTTTGCGCGCTGCCGCAACAGCAGCACTTCCGGGTTTTCCCGCGGCGACACACCAACGGCGGTGTTAAAAATCCATTTAAAATGCTAAATATTAAATACAGCCAGTCAGTGGTGGTGAGATAAAAAGAGAGCTCTTCAAATTACAAAGACTTAAAAAACTCTCGAATGGAAAAATATGTAAGTTCTGCCCCTAATTTTAATATCCATATCCAGGAGAGGGCTGGGGGTATCTGCTTTTGCGTGTGTGACAGAGTATCTCTTCCTCATGAGAATATGTACAGCCTGGCATTAGGAGCTGCTCTCCTTTCTGGGGCTACATTCACAGCACTCCACAATCATACTGTTTTTGACAAGAATATTTTATTTAATTCAATCAGGGATTATTATTTTTCCATTGTTATCTTTTGGCTTTCTTTGATAGAATACTTTGTGTTATTCTATGGTATAAAAAAGAAGTAGAAGTATAGGATTCCCTCTCAAGTGTAAAATATGTTTTGAACATTGTTCACCTTATATGCAGTAATGTTTATATTATGCATTCAATTCTTGAGCAATCAGATACTAGAACCAGGGGAAGAGAATCGGCATGCCATATCTGTGCTGCAAAACTTCAGAAGACCACTAGATAGCAACAGAGGAAACTCTTAACTCTCGACTGCCATCTAGTATTGTCCGATTTTTTGCAGCCTAGATATGGTATACGTAAGAGAGAAGGGGCGCGATGGCTCAGTGGTTAAGATGCTAGGCTTGTCGATCGGAAGGTCGGCGGTTCGAGACCCGAGCGGCGCGTGACAGAGTGATCTCCCGCACTCGCCCCAGCTCTTGCCAACCTAGCAATTTGAAAGCATGCAAATGCAAGTAGATAAATAGGTACCACTTCGGTGGGAAGGTAACAGCGTTCCGTGTGCGTCATGCTGGCCACATGACCGCGGAAGTGTCTTCGGACAGCGCTGGCTCTTCGGCTAAGCAACAGAGATGAGCACCGGCCCCTAGAGTCGGACACGACTGTGCAGGGGAAAACCTTTACCTTTACTAAGAGAGAAAGAGGGGGGAAGTAGTCCCAAGTCTGTTGAGCAGGAGGGGGCCAGGGGTATCTTGAGTTGATACTGCTGTGGCAGAATTAAGGGAGAAGTGGCTGCACGACCCTCCTCTTCCCTTTCTTCTATTTGCATAATCTTAGTTTATATTTACAAAATGTCTGAGTTAATACATCTGAAGCAGGATTTCTAAAAAGCAGCCCATGTTCAGAATCTTAAGAAAAACTATTAAGATTAACAACATTATTAAAATGTTAAAATTACAGAGAATCTCCGTTTAATATGTAGACTTTTAAATTAATATTCTCCATCAATACTTAAATAGAAAACTTGAGTCAAAGATTTACAGGGCACTTCTGTACATGTTACTAAGAAGTAAATCCCATGGTATTCATTGTTTAGATGTGTGTGGAACTGGAGCATTAATATTTGGTTTCTCTTTTACTAAAAGATATTAAAAAGATATTATTAAACTCTACAAATTATGAAAAGTTACTTGGAACCATGGCTCCTTTAACCTCTCAAATTTGGTATCGGATTGCAAGCAAAATCTAACTCAGGCTCACATAACGTAAGTGCTTGGAGAGTATCCAATCCAATCCCCTGTCCCCTGCAGAAATCTACTACTACATATTGCACTGTGTAGGACAGTACAGTGTACTACTCTGCTGTTATTTCTAATGAGAACCAACCGTAACTCTAATCAATGAAAACAGAGGGCTGTTCTTTGTGGTTGATATTTTAAACATTTATTTTTAAAAAAAAGCAATGTATATTCATTTCAAACAAAACAGTTAAAATGTTAAAGCATACAAACACAAGTTGTGTACTAGCAGCATTCAATTGTTAGACTCTTCTAGAACTCTGCAGTGCCATTTTGACAAGCTAAACACACATGGTAGCTTGCAACCCGCTCCTCACCATAGTGCAGGTAAAACAAAAGCTTTATAAAATTAAAGAGGTTAAATAAGCTTAAATACAAGTCACACGCTCAAAGCTTCTGTACAAAGATAAACAAATCTGGCATTATACAAATGATTGGCTGGTTCACACCACATAGGATTATTATAATTAGGCTCTCTATAACCATCTCTGCTGAATATGAATTCTATAAAGTCACTGACAGTGAACTGATCAAATGAGCCATTGTACAAGGCATGTGTATCTTTAGAAAAATCAGAACACAATTTAAATTCAGGCACCATTTTTTTCTGCAAATAAATAATTCCTAATATATCTGCATCCAAACTACTCTTAAACGTATCAGTGCTATTTTTATTAATAAACACAGTTTTGTGATTATTTAATTCTACTTCCATTCTTATTGCTATGACAATGTGACTGTGGAAATATCTACTGTACATACAAAAAATAGAGCACCTTTAAACATGAAAGTATATGTCTACTTTCTTTATCTTACAATGCTGAAACCCAAGCTACCATCAATTGCTTTAGCAACTTCACTGGAGCACCTGAAGGAGTGACGATAAATCCCAAATCATTCTCCTCCAGGCAAGCTCAAACCAGAAATATCCTCTAAAATGTCTAAAATGACACCAGGAATGTACATTCATTTTCACAAAAGCAAATGTATGTCATTCATTCTCTTCTTCAATTGGATATAAAGGTAGTTTCTAATAGTTTGTAGCTTTGTTCAAATGAAGAGGCCTGGGTGGAGATTATAGCAGAAAATGTAAAAAGGATTGAGAATACATTAAAATAATATTAGGCAAATTCAAAATTATTAAGTGTTTTTCAAGTGTTTTTTGAAAATTCAGATATTAGCATTTTTTGTCTACTGTGTTGAAAAACCATTCTGTAAATTTTCTTAGCTGAGCAGCCGCTGTTTGTGATTCTTCTTGAAGTCTTATGTTATCTTGCCTCAAATGCTGGACTTCAGCTTGGAGAACTGCCTTGTCTTGTTTTTCCTAGGTCACAGAAAAAGGAGTGAGATCATGCTTATAATCATTCTTTTTATAGCCCAGATAATGAACATACACATATTTACTTTGTCTCCCTGGTCACAATGACAGCAGTGGAATTCTTATTTGAATCTCTCAATTTGCTTGATTTTAAAGAAGGCAGCCTTGCAGTCTAAACAAGCTAAATGGGACTGGATAATCAAGTTTCTGTATAATTGATAGGATCATGCTATAAATTAAAAGAAATCTTTGCACAAAAATGTACATGACTTAAATGTGCTTGCAAATAAAACAAAAAACAACAAGATACAACAAGATGACCAGTTGAATGGTTTCTATTCACTAGGCTCAATGCAGTCAATGCACTACTACTCAAAAGGAGCTGCTTTGAAATATGAGGAACAATACATATCAGACAAATGAGATGAAACAGCTTATACTATGTGAATACATCAGATTCATTTTATCAACAAAAAGCATAGGAAATGTTTTAGCATCCAGTAAGGGTTAAAAGAATATCCATGGCATGGCATGGCAGTGCAGTGCAGTGCAGTGCAGTGCAGTGCAGTGCAGTGCAGTGCAGTGGCACGGCAGTGTATTGCATGGCATTGTACCACACCACACATCCCATACCCCATCCCATACCCCCACACACACCACACACCACACCCTACCCCACCACACACCACACACCATACCATACCATGAAATGTGATGTGTTGGTAAATGGGTAAGAGTAGGCTTTACTGAATCATAGTATATACAAATGTTTGCACTGCTTAATTCATATTTTGAGCTCTACCACAGGAGAATAACCAGAGCCAGTCACAGTGACTGCAATATGTTGAAGTGGTAGTTTGTTATGCATGGAACTGCCTTACTGTCTAGAATATAAAAACCTAATATTAGAACTTCATTCTCTAATTTGGTACGTGACTGACATTTTTTGGTATTAATTTTTTATTAAATTTAACAGGGGTTCTGAAAACTATTTCATGAGTGAATGAATGAATATTTCACTTGTGTAACTAGATTTGATAGCAATTTTTAACTTTTCTCATTAGAAGATGGTCTTAAGTTCAAATTATATGAAACAGAAAATGTATATGCTAAGCAACTGGAACATGCTGACTGGGGAATTCTGGGAGTTGAAATCCACACAGCTTAAAGTTGCTAAGGTTGAGAAACACTGCACTAGAGACTCCATAGCATGTCCTGCTACTTGAGTTTATATTTGAGAATACATTACTTGCCTTTCTAAAGACTTACTTTTGCAAGAAAGCTTACAATATATATATGCTGAACAACTAAATTAGAAAGCAGAAGACACATGTCAGATTTCCCATATTTTTAAGGGCCAAATGTGGTTTGCTCAGTGGCCTGATGTGGTTTGAGGTCACAGCACACACAGTTTTTCTTTTTTTTCTTTTAACTCATTTCTCCAGTGCTAGTTACCCTAACTGCAGTATGCTGACGGTACCACATGTATATAGCTTGCAGATAATATGCAAGCTAGTGTGCTGGTCCTGGACAGAAATCATACAGTATTTTTATTCAAACAACATGATATTAGCAAAGACATTTTATTCTTTTTTTACCTTTCGAAGATCAGTTTGCAATTGTCGGAGGATCACTTCTAGCTGGTTTACTTTTCCAGTCAACGTAGTAGGGCTATCCTCTCTGCAAAATCAAATTGCACTTTGGAGTTATTTCAAAATATCATACACGCTTCCTAGTAAAACATTTCCATACAAAACATACATGACAACTGAGCAATATATATAATGGTTTCCAAAACCACATAAAAGCACTCAGATTCCAATTCAAAAACATGTAAAGTAAAAGACCCAATCTTAAATGGAAAAGTTACGGAGATACATTCTCTGGGTGCAAATGCAATGCAAAGCAAGTACTAAACACCGTTTTCCTGGGATTCCAGAAAACCCCATAAGACCTGGCTCTGGTCTTAGGCCTGGGCTTAACGAATTTTGGGGGCTGTTGTGGTTTCCTGTTACTGTTAGGGCTGTTTTGGTCCAGGTTGCCAGTGCTGTTTTATATTTTTACCTGTTCTTACTGTTTTTGGATTTTGTAAGCCACTCAGAGTCCCCTGAAGTGGGCAGCCATTAAATAAATAAATAAATAAATAATAAGAAATTAATTAAGTAAATAAGTAAGAAAACACCATGACATGCCACAGCCCTTGTCTGGTGGTCAATTAAAGGCTTTCTGTTACTAGAAATCCAACATAATTAGTCTTAATGACATAGTGAAATAAGGATTAATAGGCCCAGCTAGATGGTAACGCCTAGTAAACGTTGGCTGATCTTGTGAAGCAAAGTGGTTTAAACCTAGTTAATAATTTGATGGGAGACCACAAGAAATACTAGGGATATAGGCTAGATTAGAAAGGGAAACAAAAATCCTGGCAAAGACAAAACACTTCTATATTGCTAAGAAAACTATGCAGATGTGCCCAATCAGTTTTGAGCTTGATTCAAAGTGGACTTTACCTTTTTCTACATGAACGAAGAAAGCGTGTTAGAACAAATGCAAGAAAGAGTAAATATATTTGCAAGTCATATGAATAACAATGTAAATAAATGTATTGTGGAGGACAAAATCCAACCAAGGAGGTACAACTACAAACTGGAGAAACAACCAACATGATGTTCCTTGCTCCTAATACATTACTGTATTTTCCAAAAGAAAGGAAAATTCCCCCCCCCCCCCGCAAGTAATTTCCCTTTGAAATTGGTGGGATCCTTTAGGAATGGGTGGCATACAAATCAAAGTAAATAAGGAAGGATTTAAATAGATAGCTGAAATCATAGTAATGAAAGTTGCAAGGAAAGTGGATGATTTCAAGAAGCTGCAAGTACACGTACTGCTCACCAAGAGTAATGTAAGCAAGACAAGCATTGCTGAATCCCTCCTTGAGAAGACAGACAGACAAATAGATAGATATAGCTGCCCAACTCAATTTTGTGACGGGGGTGGATCACAATGCAAAACATTCACAAGCTCAACAGCAGCATGGTAATCTTAACGATCCTCCTTTAGAGAAAGGGACTTAGAAATAACATCTCAAAATAACCATGACCTAGCCCCAGGTGCAAGGTCACACAGCCACCTAGAAACATATTTAAGGATTCCCTTACTAACTTTGCTCAGACTGAAGAAGCTCCTTGGACAAGGAGCGAAACGTTTCCACTGAGAAAACAGAAATCCAGTTGACATGATTCAAGCTACAGACACTTATCAATATGCTCCTACAATAAATTGTTGACCAGCAAGAATATGTGCATTTTTTTCAGCTAAGGTATCACAGAACCAATCCAAGTGTTGTCCCAGAACAAAAATCTTGCCTCTAGATTAAAAGATTATGTACCAGCAAGTCAGTGCCCACTCTTTGTGACAACAGAGAGAGGTTTTCTTCAGGAGGATCTGTTAGATCCTTTTCAATTAATATGTATTAATTCAAAATTCATTACGTATATGAAATCAGCAGTATCTGATAATATTACAGCTCTTCAATAAATATATTGAATTTCTAACCATGGAAAGCTACATGAAGCAGCATACATATAATCAAAGCTATTTTAGCCATTCTAGGGAATAGGATGTTAAATTGGTAATCATTCCATTGTTAAAAATCAAGGTTTCAAAACTGGCTGAAACTGTGATGCCACTTCAAATGGTTTGCTGTGCAGTAACAAGTCTTACTCCACAGTAACAGGTCTTACTAAATCTTAGTAAGTAAGTTTTGGTGTCATGCATGTGGCTCCTGGCCTTTTTAAGGAAGAAAAGTGCCTGAACTGCTTATAGCTCACCCAGACTTTGAACAAGCAAATTAATACATCTAAACTGCAGACACTACTTGCAGCATAAACTTAGTTATGCTTTCTTAAAGCCAGAGAAATGCAGATGTTGACTCCCACTTCTGTTCTGAATCTTTCTGCCTAAATGGATTATCCACATTAAAAGAAAAATAACAAAGGTAAAACATGGGATATTTATGAGATTTCTGGACCACCCACTATCAAAGGCTCTGAGCAGTATACAAAAAACAGCCCTATTAAAACAACAGATCCACCATAAATTAAATCATTATTAAACCGCTATTTAAAACATTACAAATTCAGACTTGCACTGCATAACTAAACATTATGAACAGTCATTTGAAAAAGGTGTGTTTTGAAGTCGTCTTAAAGGCCAGCGTGGAAGGCATTCCTTGTATCCTGTTGGAAAGGGAATTCCACGTAGGCAGCTCCACTACGGAGAAAGTCTGCTCCAAATGACATCCAGATGAACTGGCTGCTACTGGAGCTGGACATTCCCCAAAAATCTAAGTAGTAGAATCATGTAGGAGGAAGCCTTCTTTTTACATACTTTACATACCCATTAGCATCAATGAAGTCTTTTTCATTTGTTGGACTTGAGCCCAAGGCTTGGTTATTCTCCAAACCCTGCATGTGCTGCATGTCGTTCAGGGTGCAAAAAGATGCCACCCTTTGATCTGGAAAAGCAAATACATAAGCAAATAACTAAAAAGGCAACTGAGAAATACTTTCAGAATACAAAACTGATCAAGAACTGTTGTTATCTGAATCCAGATATAGCCAAAAAAGAAAATGCCTGCAACCATTTCTTTCAATCCTCATCCCCCTCACTTGGATTTCCAGACAAATATCAAAGCATGCTCACTACAGCTTCAGTGTTGCTGTAACTGACATTTACTTTCACTATTTATTACTAATTTCATTTTCCAAAAATTCACAGAAATTCTAGGACCACAACACATTAAGGCAAAGCAGATATTTCATAAGAAAAAAGCTATATATTTCATTTAAAAATATGGAATCTGATCTAACATACTATCTTACTTGAATAAAGGAACTAATTACCTATACACTTGAAGTCCAACAAGCTAAAATTTCCATTATGATCACAGGTAGATCGATTTTAGTCATAAAAAGAAAGCTGCTTACACCTATGATTTTTAAAATACTTCCTTTCCAAGGACAAAATACATGCTTTACTCTTATTTGGGAAATAAGCTTCCCCACTGAAAGGCATGCAGTGTGGCAGCCAAAAATATACCCAGTACTAAAAGAAAAAAAAAGTATGGCATACACACATTTGTTATAGAACAAGAAAGAACAGAACTCTGAGCTTTTTCCATGCAACCTTTTTATTCTGTAGAAGCAAAGGTCATTTGTTTGTAGATTGAATTCATTATTTCTTCAGGGTCCTTAGGCCCTGGCCCTGGCCACAGCATGCCTTCCCCTCTCTTCTTGCCAAGACCCAAACCTTGTATATAATCATGCAACCGTGCAAACATATAAAAGCATATAAGTTTTTTAAAAAATAATATAATATCCAACAGTCTACCCAGATCATCACCTAGAAACGAAGTGTGATGACAGACTGGCCCAAGTTCTTCGTCAGAGTCAAAATCTGAAATAAGATTTAGAATTTTCCTATGAACAACAGAGTCCACTGAACTAACTTTGGATTACGGCACTTGCTATCTTTATGTGAAACAACTCAAGCTTGTGGAATTTACAGTGTCATGTTAACTTTACGGTGGGATTTCTAAAAAACCCTGCTCAAACAATATTTTTCATCATCAATCCAGCATTGTCATGTTCTTATCTATCAATTTGGATAATTTAACAATTCTATTAGTTAAAACAGTTGCAAAATATACCAGATAAAATGTAGAAAGAAAAGAGTAACCGTTTTCTTTTTCAGATATATTTATTATTTAGGCCAGAGCTTTCCAAACTGTGTGTCGCAACACAAAAGTGTGTCGCCGCACACAGTCTGGTGTGTCGCCACACAACCCGGAAGCGCTGATCCTCATCAGCGCTTCCGGGTTTTCCCGCGGCAACACACCAACGGCGGCACGCAAAAAACAAAAGCAGCAGCAGCGTTTCCGGGTTTTTGCGCACTGCCGCAACGGCGGCACTTCCAGGTTTTCCCGTGGCGACACACCAACGGCGGTTGGTGTGTCACCGCAGGAAAACTTTGGAAAGCCCTGATTTAGGCAATGTTACAGGAAGAGCAACAAACATATACTAAATAGGTTTGTTGTTAGTCTGGTTTTGAAGTGCAAGTATACCTGAACTTTTAAAGGAAGAAACAGCATTTAGTTTGCTTTCTTTTTTACAAGCCAGAATTTGTAATAAAAACACAACATGAGTAAATTCAAAAGTGAACTTACTCACTTCTGAAAGAAAAAGAGTAAGAAAAGAGAAAATGCCTTGCAAATCTATGTATTGAAATAATGAAACGCACAAACATACAGCATATTCTTTTCTCTTGCTTATTTTAATGTTTTTAATTATAAGTAAATTATTTTAGTCTTTCAATCTATAGTTTATTAGCACATGTTGCGAACTGATAGAGAAGGCACAGTGCACAAAGCAATGTTCACTTGGGTACTTTGGTAACTTTAATTTTCTATCTCTTTATAGCATTCGCTTTTGGTGTATTTATTATTCCTAGAAAATGCTTCCATTTGCTTTATGTATTTAGCCTGATTTTTGGAAGAAGTTGCTATGGACTTTTGAATGGCTGAATGAGCAATATCCAGTTTAAGGACCTATACATTGAAATTATCACTAGCTGAATAATTAATTATTATTGTGAGCTATAATAACATAAGAGGTCAAGTTTATAGAATATTAGTTTTAACACCAGAGATAGTAAAACAACTGCTATGAAAGACATAAAAAAGAAAAAGGCTAAAAAGGGAAAAATGGGGCGGGGGTGTTGGGAATAGAAGGGGCACTGTTTGAAGCTACTTTGGAAAAGAGTTATATAAATATAATTCAACATTAAAAATAAATGATTTGTGTGACATTTGTAGCTAGTTCCATCTGGCATCTTAGAGACTGAATACAAAACAGAATTCTTTAATTTTTATTGTATGATAAATTCTATTGGTTTTGTTATACTATAACAGCCGTAAAACATAATAGCTACATCACTTATATCTGTCCAAAGCAACCAGAGAAAACTTATTATCAATAATATACTTGTTTCTTAAAGGTAAATTATACTGTCATGGATGTATTTTCATTGCTCATAAAGTCACTGCCTGATTTATGTCTAAGTTGAAAATGAGTGCTACGCTGGTTAGAATGTCTAAACAGAAATCAAATTGCAAGTTCTCATTAAGCTTATAAAGTTCACTAGGGTTTGCAGTTTTTTATTATATTCATTTTCTCTTTTATGTAAGATGTACTGGAATTTGGGCAGAAGCAAATGCTCGGTCCCAAATCTGAAGCTTGGTCTCCTTCGTCATTTTAAATGATAATAAAAGATAAACCACTGTGTGTGTGTGTGTGCGTGTATGTATATGTATATATTCCATTTATAACCATAGCATGCACCACTCAGGAATTTACAAATTTCAGAAGAGGCTTTTTAGAGGGCGCATTGTCTTACCATGATGAAAAAGCAAGGAAGAAACCCATTGCACAAACATCCTTCTATTCATACAACTGTGAATCTAATCCACCCTGTTCAATCAAAACAATTCATTTAAATTGAAAATGAATTGTAGAAAAGTACAAACTCTGTCCTCAATCAAGTGTGCAACATCTCAAGACAGAACCTAGGGACTTCCGGTGGGGAACATGGCTGACTGAACAGCTGTGCCCGCGAGCTCCGTAAGCAGATCTGACAACGCGGCTTCTTTTGAGCACAGCAAGGCTTTTCCTGCAGCCCTAGAGCGTTTTCATGGCCAGAAAATGCTTGGAATCATCCCATTTGTACTCCAAAATGCCATCTTGCAGCCAGAGAATCGCAAACAACGTTCGTGATGATCCGGTAAGAGACGATGGGGACGTCACCAATTCCACACCGCGCTGTAGCCTTAAAGGGACATTAGGTCGAGCCACCCCATTTCTAAATCACTCAATTTATATATTTTTTAAGTTTTGTACCCTAAGAGAGGCTTTCTACAGTAAGAAGAAGTGGACTCGCTTGGTGCTTATCGTTATTTCTGGATTAAATTTTTAAAATCTTTTAAAGTTTTGGCTTGTTTTCCCATTTAAAGACTAAAAAGAATTGAGAATAAATAATTGCCTCCCTATTATTTTTGTACCGAATTTGAAGGATTTAATATTTTCCTACACGCTGAAAGTATTGTTTTGAATTTCTAGCTCTCTCTTCACTTTCTCTGAGAGCTGCTTGTTAGTGTACTTTCTCTTGCTTCAATTTCACTCAGAAGTTTTTTATTAACTCATTAATTCCTATCTGCGCGAGTCAAGTATCTAGGGAGCGCCATAATCTACTGCCTGAAGCATGGAAGATTTCAAGGAGACTCTCTCAGAGTTCCGTGGTGAGCCTCGCTCTGACTTTAAACAGATCTTTAGACCGTTCTTTTATGATACCTATCAACCTATTCTGCAGAATATTCGGGACATTGGGGAAGATATTATTTCTAAAGTGTGTCATCTGGCTGAAGATGTTATAGAAGATGAACATTTTGACAGGGATGGAGATCTTTCCACTGACAGCGAGTCTGAAGTAATGCCAGACGAAGATTACATTTTGGTGCTGAAGGGGTTAAAGCAACAGTCTGAGCTGCAGATAACAAGGAGAGTTGTTTTTCTGAGGGAATGTTTTCGGAGAGAAGAGAATCTGCTTTGTGGGAGTTTTTTTGCTGAGAAGTCTGAGTTTTTAAGGGGGGTAGTTCGGCTGTTCGATTTTTGTAAGAAAAATGCCTTGTGGGTAATAGGGAGATATGTAAATGTTTTGGTTTATTTCGAAGTGGGATAAAAAATTAAGAATGTTTAATTGGATTGACAATGAGGCTTTTATGATTTCATTTTTCTCTAATGATTTGGATTAAGATTTATTAGATTTTTTTTAAGCCTTGTTTGATTTTTAGGATTTATAAGGTATCTATAAGGTATAATAATAATTGCTTGTTTTTTAGGTTTAATAGGGTTAAGATTGCTGTAGTATTATTAATTATGAAAGTAGGCAATTTATGTTTTTATAATTGGATTTTGATGATAGTAGATAAAATTTATGAATGTTTAATTGAATTGACAATGAGGCTATTATATTTCATTTTTCTTTAATGATTTGGATTAAGATTTACTGGATTTTTTTTAAGGGTGGTTTGATTTGTAAGATTTCTAAGGTATCTATAAGGTATAATAATAACTGTTCGGCTTTTTAAGTTTAATAGGGTTAAGATTGTTGTAGTATTATTAATTATAAAAGCAGACAATTTATATGTTTTTATAATTTGATTTTTTATTACAGTGAACAGAGGTATATAGAATAGTGGTAGGAAGGAAATAATTAAATAAATGTATTTTGGGGGAGGGAAGTTGATTTAGAGATTTATATATATTTTTCTTTTTTTATAAGGGGAAGGAGCAATTGTATTACTGATTTGTATATGTGTTAATGGAAGGATTTATAGAAATAATGTGATTTTGGTTTGATATAGAGTAAGGGATTGAATATGGAAATATGCTGTATATTATATTGTATGTGAACCGCCCAGGGTCCCTGATAGGGGAGATGGGCGGTAATATAAATTTAATAAAATAAATAAATAAAATAAATAAATATTCTTGTTGTGGAAAGTTGGAAGTCATTTCTTTCTGTAATTTTCAAAATTCTTTTTTCTTGTGTTTCACACCTTTTTAGTTTTTTTTCTTTTTGTAGTTTTTTTCTTTTTTGTAGTTTTTATCTTTGTTTCAAACTTAATAAAACTCTTGCAAAAAAAAAGACAGAACCTAGGATATTTATATTTTAGTTATCTTACAAAATTTAATAAATGATACAATAGAAGACAAAGTAGGAGGAGAGCCATCTTAATCTACTGTAGCAAAATGTCAGGAGTCCAATAGTGCCTTTTCCAACTAACACGTTTTAGAACGCTTATGCCTTTTAATACAATGTGTTAGTTGGAAAAGGTGCTACCAGGGTTGTTAAGCAAAAGATCATGTGTCCACGCCAGACTTGTGATGTCAGTTCCACTGCAGTCGTTAAGCGAATCACCCACAGTTAAGTGAGCCATCATGTGACCATGACTTGCGATTTTACTGCAGCTTCTCCATTAACTCTGCTTGTCGGAAGCTGGCTGCAAAGCTCGCAAATGGTGATCACATGACTGTGGGACACTGCGACTGTCATAAATGTGTACCGGTTGCAAAGCGCCTGAATCGCAATCACATGACTGTGGGGATGCTGTGATGGTTGTAAGTGCAAGGACTGGTAGTAAAGTTACTTTTTCAGCACTGTTATAACTTCGAATGGTTGCTAAACAGGGCAGGTCTTAACTGAGGACTACCTGTATTTTAAAAGTACACTTCAACATTCAACTTCTAATTTGATTTAAAACTGTAGGATAATATCTATCTATCTATCTATCTATCTATCTATCTATCTATCTATCTATCTATCTATCTATCATCTATCATTTCTGTCCGGCTATCTATTAGCTTTATTATGGTATAATAGAAACTGGCTATGTTTAGAAAAACTACTTTAGAAAAGCATTTACCTGGAGGAGCAGGTAAATCAAAATTAGCTTTTACCTAAGGGTATTTCTTACCCTTATAGCTGTATTCTTGGTCTTAGTCTACTGCACCTAACAGCAACCTATGTAATCCACCTATCAACTGGAAGTTACTGATTTAGGAATGGAAAACTGATGAGTTAGGAGAGCATGCACAGAGTTGCCAAATTATCAGA
This sequence comes from Charina bottae, assembly GCA_023362775.1. Classification (NCBI taxonomy): domain Eukaryota; kingdom Metazoa; phylum Chordata; class Lepidosauria; order Squamata; family Charinaidae; genus Charina; species Charina bottae. The sequence continues at coordinate 32,508,151 of JALMGJ010000001.1, forward strand.
TGTTTTGAATGCTACTGCTTCTGGTAATAACAGGAGTGTTGCATCTTAATTTGTGCTAACTTTGCAGCAGTTATATTGATCACACATTACCTTCAAATGCTTGTGCAGCATCAACTAAATTAGACCAGTCTAATCCTGTTGCTGTATCTGGAAGGGGCATTAAGCCAGGATCATTGAATCTTGATTTGTCAGATAAAGATCCATCTGAGAACCACAGTTCATCTACATTAAAAAGAAAAGTGGGCTTTAAGATGATGTCTTATTAGGTTAGAAAAGAAAAATGTTTAAATATCTAAGCATCAGGCAACTGCTACAAATGGGCCCATTACAGAGGTGTGAAGACTATTTTGTAGAATTCAAACAGCTGCTTATTTTTCTGAAAGTACAGGATGAAGATACAATTTAAGTATAGTTTTCAAATTATATGAATAATCTCATTTTATTCTTCATTAGTCAGACTGAATACAGAAAAAAGAGGCATTATTAGTCTCAGAATCTGCACCAGAGTTTGCTTGTAATTGGATGTGTTGTTCCTTTGCTTCAGTGCAAGTTTATGCAATTATATTTAGTGTACAGATGTTTTTGAGGTGGTTGACCTGGCAATTGTTATCTATGCCTGACTTTGTCACAGATTTCCAATGGTTAAACCGAATGTGACAGCTCATATAATGAATGCCATATATTTATCATCCAACTCCTTCTCAATTTCTTTTCATTTTCCTTCTGCTGTAAATTTTCAACTGACTGAAGAAAATCATCTAATTTTCATATCATATGTAATATAATTTCAAATAATACCTAGAAACCAGAAGTGTTCCTTCAGGTTTGTTCAAATTTTGAACAATTCATTTTATTTCTAGCTCCCCTTAACAAATGGTGAATGCAGGTGAGATTGAAAAGTGGCAAAAATATATCCCATGCCAGCAGATACACCTATAGAGTTTGTACTACTAGTAGATGAAACTTGTTCCCAAGACTATGAATATTATAAACACACACAAACAATTTATATCCTTTATAATAATCTAAAGCTTGGCTGCATACACTATTTTGAGCTGAGGGTCACAGTATACATAGAAAAAAAAGAATTAAATTTAATTAAAGTTTAATTTATTGAGCCAGTTTGGTGTAGTGGTTAAAGTACCAGGCTAGAAACTGAGAGACCGTGAAGCCAACTGGGTGACTTTGAGCCAGTCACTCTCTCTCAGCCCTGGGAAGGAGGCAATGGCAAATCACTTCCAAAAATGTTGCCAAGAAAACTGCAGGGCTTGTCCAGACAGTCCCCAGGAGTCAACAATAACTCGAAGGTACACACATACACAAAAAAAGTTCAATTTAAAATTAATTTAAATGCACTTAGTGTGATTGAAGAAGAAACTTACAGTATTTTTTATATAGGAAACAATCACATTTAAAATTATAAATTAGCAACTACTTTTGAAGGAGTCCAGAGGCTGTACCAAAGCTTGTGAAACTCCGATCCAAAGAATATATTATAGGGAACAGCTATAGCTCAGTAGAGTTTCACATCCTTTGTAGCTACAGATCACAGATTTTAACATAACTCATTTCAACTGAAACCCTGGACAGCTACTTCCAGTTGTGGGGGAAGGGAATGAAAAGTATCAAGATGGCAGGCATGACCATGCAATCAAAGGGACAAAGCTTTGATTGTGCATTCATGCCTGCCATCTTGACTCTTTTGAACCCTCACCCCCGGACGTCCCTGGCTAGGTGAACCAACTGCTCCTGGGAATATAAAGCAGTTTTCTACGTTTCATTTAGAGGATGTGTTGCCAACTGAAAATCAAATATAAAACCAGCAGGTGCATCACACATACAAACACACACACTTACGTCGCAGATTTCCAATACCATTGGTTAAACTTGTTCTAGAAGGCAAGGTGCTGTGATAAGGTGGCGTAGTGCTAAACAAAATATCATTTGGCAAAGCTTGGTCTAGCATCGAACTCCGCGAGCTAGCGTAGGAAGATCCTCTCCGATTGCTACATATGCTCTCATCAGAAAGAGTACGATACAATGTCCTCCTTGGAGATAGGTTGCCATAAAATGAAAACTAAACATTTTAGAAAAATAAATTAGTAGACAGCATGTCCCGTAATGAATTATTAGAAACTATGAAGTTATATTAGCTCCAAAGGGTTAAATGGAACATGCAGCCACTGTTAAATATTAATGGAAACATTTCAGAATTATGTTTTCATGAAATGAATAAGGCTAAGTTTTAATACTGAATCAATGTAATTAATTCTACATGAAATACAATCCAACCCCAAAATAATACAGAATAAAACCAATGTATTTTCTACTTCCTAAAATATTAATTTATATTTATGTAAAAAAATCAGCGGCTTGAATTTTAACCTCCCTTCTGGAAAACAGAAGACCTTTACCATTATTTTATGTATTTATATACCACTTCTCATTAGAAAAAAAAATCCAAAGCATTGAGCTAAGTTGCAAAAACATTTCAGGGTTAAACTCAGTAAAGTCAATGAACTGAACAATAAATGCTTGGGGGATGGAGCCCATGTCTGAGGAAAGCCAATATAAGAAAGTCGATATTTTAAAGAGTCTAAAGTCTATCACCCTACCATACTGCAAAGTGGAAGCTATTATCTAGGGTAGATGCCACTGCTGAGAAGGTCTGTCTCCACGCCAAGCCAAGTGTCAATCTATAAGCCTTAGCACAGAGATGCAGGACTTTCCCTGGGGATTACAGATGCTTGGGAAGCCAACTAATTGGATTTATTCTTTAAGGTTACTCTTCCCTCTGTCCTGATAAGTGAGAGACACTATTGTGTGAATACAGATTCCTTTTTGCCACCTACTGATATATATTGTTCCACATTCACAATAGAAAGTTTGAACGCTAAGAGAGGCCAGCTCTCCAGCACGTGGTAAACTAAGCTGCATGCGCTTCTAAGAATTTTATTCTCATTTCACATATTTGAATCAATTGTGGGAGGAAAAAATGTTCTTGGTAATCCAGAATGCATGACTATTTAGAATGCAAGCCATTATTTTTTTTACTATAATTTAAAGCAAAGCTGATTTTAAGCACAGCTTTCCAAATGTGAGATAAACCCTTTAGTGAATACATAAAATGTTGAGTTTTCTAACTTACTATACAAATATGTGTTCTTAAATAAACAAGTAATAATATATATACTATGTCTTTCTTAGTTAGCGGATTATATATAGCTTTGAAGACAACATTATCTTTGGGGCTGGGGACAAGCCTTAGAAGCAGCTGTGCGCCAAGCCTTCTGGAGGATGCAGAGCATGAATGCTTCAAGAAGGGATTCTTCATTCATGCACCATGTTTTGCAAAGTATTCCTTCTAAATGCATTGTACAATCCTACTTCTCTCAATTGTTATCTCTTCATTTCTGATTGCTAACATTTCTAAACCCTTAGTAATGTCAATGGATTTGGGGCATAATTGCCTCTAAGAAGTAAAAATATATATATTTAAAAATAGCGAACCTTTCTTCTTCCATCCTCTGCAGAGATGTTATCCTGTATCATCAGCTTCAGAAACTCTTCTCTTGAGAGCGCTTGCTGGCTTTCAGAAACTATACTCCTTACAGAAGCTTGAAGCTGACTTGAAGAAAGGCCATCAACATAATTATACATCCCACAGAGACAATTTTTTATAGTTAGCTTTCCATCTAAGTTTCCAATGCTTTCCTATCTAAATATCTTTATAAATATTCCTCTTCATGTAACTTTTTAATATATATTTAATCCTATTCTAGTCCTAGCCCATATAGAAATTTTAATTTATAAAGCACTTAAACTATGCATAGAAAATTAAATTATTAACGAACAATCATGATCAAAATGGATATTAAAGAACAGTTATCAGTAGAAACATACTTCCAATCATGAAATGTTCAATGAAGCAACAATCCCTTAAAATATTGGGGCATAAAACTATATCATGCAAGCAGATATCTGCTTACACAATGAGACTTGTTCCTTCTCTCCCTTGACCCAAAGTGTTCCCCAACACCCAAGAGAACAGTTTGTAGGGAAGTGGGTATTGAAGAGGGCAGAGGTAACCCCCCCCCCCCGTTTCTATTAATGGAAGCCATTGCCAATTGACTTCAGCTCTAGGGTTCCAACTGACATTTCTTAGAACACCTAAACATAAAACATGCTTGATTCATTCTTTTCAATGTATTCTCAAATACATTTTGGCATTTTAATTAAATCCAAGATCAAAATAAAGAACCAAGCTCACTTATCCCCTGAGAATATTATTTACATTATTAGTTAAGTTCCAGTGATAATGTGTGAAATTATAATTGGTTCAATTATAAAGACATGATTTTATTATTACCAGAAATCTGACAAAAACGTTTGATGTAACTATACAAAGTATCTTATTTCCATAAAGACACCGTTAAATGATTTATTCAAATAATGCCAACTGAAAATTCCCAAATATTTCAATCATATATGTAAGACAAATAGCTGTCAAATCCAACAAAGTCAGTGACTATATACTTATCAGAGAGAAACACAGACATCTACAATTAGGAATATGCATTTAAACATCATGTTCCTAATCCCACAAGACCAGGGTTTGGTGGAGTAAAAACAAGCTAGAAGTTAATGTGTTCTTACTGCCCTCTCCTTTGTTTGCTTAGTATAGTGGAACATGTCCTGCTTTGATCAAGCCATAGTCTGAAGCAAAAAAATCTCCATTATTATAATGAGCTTTCCAAGAAGAGTACTGCGTACTAAACATGGGGTATGCAAATGGTATCAATAGGAGCAATTAGGTTTCTGGAATCATGCTGACATACCTGTATCATGGACTACTAGAACAAGATAGTTTGCATCTTGCATGGGAGGGGGCAAAGAATGTAGCAAAAACTGCTGAAATAAGGACCTCATACTGTATAAAGATTTTTGCACTTGTCAGCCTTCCCAGGTAGACCAGACAGGAAACACGACCAGATGAGCTAATTCTACTTTATAGTAAGGCTACATTAACAGAAGTTTGCAAATCTGAAAGTACAAATCTCCTGGCTGTCTCTTTTTACAACCTGATAAGTTTCTTTCTCTGACCATTACGCAGCTGCGGGCTCCCCCCACTTATCTGATCATTTCCTAGACAGCATCTCTTCCCCCCCACAAGGTCATTCCCACATACTATTACAGCACTGTAGAAAGTGAGAGTATTGCTAAAATAGGCCTCTGAAACCCCTCAAAGAAAAATATGAAAAAGCAAAAGCTCATAAAAACTATGCCCTTCATTGTCTATGCAATATTGTTCAGAGTAGAGAAAATAAACAAGGTGAGCCTGAACTCTAACTACAGAACGGCAAATATTATTTAGGCACAATGGAGACCTGGGGTTTCAAAACTGCAGCTGAAGGATATCATTTGTTCAAAAGGAACAGAAGGAACAGAAGAGAAGAAGGAGTTCAACCTTGATTAAGGACATCCATTCCTACTCAGAAATCCTAAAGAATGAGTTGGCAATATTGTAAAGAGTATTTGGCTTAAAATAAGTAGAAGAACAAATAAAACCCTGATGTAGATATAGTATCTAATACTGCCCCCACAACCAACGTATGGAGATGTGTTCCAAAAGCAAATTGCAGATTTTTCAAAAAGACATGAAGTTGTAGTGATTGAGGACTTCAAGTATTGTATTGAACCCACATTCACTCATTCATTCTTGATCCTATCTCTACTTGTTTTATAACACACTCATCTTCTGATCTCCAGCAAAGGAGATCGTTACCTTGTCGTGGTGCTGGAGCTTGAGCACCTCAATGAAACCATGAGCTAAACCGTGAAGTGACACCCAAGACGGGAAGGTCGTGGCAGAGAGGTCAGACTAAATACGATCCCTGGGGAAGGTAATGGCAACCCACCCCAGTATTCTTGCCATGAAAACTAAATGGATCAGTACAACCAAAGATATGTCGGTATACCATCGGAAGATGGGACTCCCAGGTCGGAAGATGGTCAAAATGCTACTGGGGAGGAACAGAGGATACGTTCAACTAGCCCCAGATGTGATGACGCAGCTAGCTCAAAGCCGAAAGGACGGCTAGCGGCCGACGGTGCTGGTGGTGAACGACGAATCCGATGTTCTAAAGATCAACACACCATAGGAACCTGGAATGTAAAATCTATGAGCCAGGGCAAATTGGATGTGGTTATTGGTGAGATGTCAAGATTAAATATAGACATTTTAGGTGTCAGTGAACTGAAATGGACTGGGATGGGCCACTTCACATCAGATGACCACCAGATCTACTACTGTGGACAAGAGGACCACAGAAGAAATGGAGTAGCCTTCATAATTAATAATAAAGTGGCTAAAGCAGTGCTTGGATACAATCCAAAAAACGATAGAATGATCTCAATTCGAATTCAGGGTAAGCCATTTAACATCACAGTGATCCAAATATACGCCCCAACCACAGATGCTGAAGAAGCAGAAGTAGATCAGTTCTATGAGGATCTGCAGCACCTACTAGATAATACACCAAAAAGAGATGTTATTTTCATTACAGGAGACTGGAATGCTAAGGTGGGTAGTCAGACGACACCTGGAATTACAGGCAAGCATGGTCTGGGAGAACAAAATGAAGCAGGACATAGGCTGATAGAATTTTGCCAAGACAACTCACTGTGCATAACAAACACTCTCTTCCAACAACCTAAAAGACGACTTTATACATGGACTTCACCAGATGGTCGACACCGAAATCAGATTGACTACATCCTTTGCAGCCAAAGGTGGCGGACATCTATACAGTCGGTAAAAACAAGACCTGGAGCTGACTGTAGTTCAGATCACGAACTTCTTATTGCAAAATTTAGAATCAGACTAAAGAGAATAGGGAAGACCCACAGTTCAGTTAGATATGAGCTCACTAATATTCCTAAGGAATATGCAGTGGAGGTGAAGAATAGATTTAAGGGACTAGATTTAGTAGATAGGGTCCCAGAAGAACTATGGACAGAAGTTCGCAACATTGTTCAGGAGGCGGCAACAAAAAACGTCCCAAAGAAAAAGAAAACCAAGAAGGCAAGATGGCTGTCTGCTGAAACACTGGAAGTAGCCCAAGAAAGAAGGAAAGCAAAAGGCAACAGTGATAGGGGGAGATATGCCCAATTAAATGCAAAATTCCAGAGGTTAGCCAGAAGAGATAAGGAATTATTTTTAAACAAGCAATGTGCGGAAGTGGAAGAAGACAATAGAATAGGAAGGACAAGAGACCTCTTCCAGAAAATTAGAAACAGCGGAGGTAAATTCCAGGCAAAAATGGGTATGATCAAAAACAAAGATGGTAAGGACCTAACAGAAGCAGAAGAGATCAAGAAAAGGTGGCAAGAATATACGGAAGATCTGTATAGGAAGGATAATAATATTGGAGATAGCTTTGACGGTGTGGTCAGTGAGTTAGAGCCAGACATCCTGAAGAGTGAGGTTGAATGGGCCTTAAGAAGCATTGCTAATAACAAGGCAGCAGGAGACGACGGTATCCCAGCTGAACTGTTTAAAATCTTGCAAGATGATGCTGTCAAGGTGATGCATGCCATATGCCAGCAAATTTGGAAAACACAAGAATGGCCATCAGATTGGAAAAAATCAACTTATATCCCCATACCAAAAAAGGGAAGCACTAAAGAATGTTCAAATTATCGAACAGTGGCACTTATTTCACATGCCAGTAAGGTAATGCTCAAGATATTGCAAGGTAGACTCCAGCAATTCATGGAGCGAGAATTGCCAGATGTACAAGCTGGGTTTAGAAAAGGCAGAGGAACTAGAGACCAAATTGCCAATATCCGCTGGATAATGGAGAAAGCCAGGGAATTTCAGAAAAACATCTATTTCTGTTTTATTGACTATTCTAAAGCCTTTGACTGTGTGGATCATAACAAATTGTGGCAAGTTCTTGGTGGTATGGGGATACCAAGTCATCTTGTCTGCCTCCTGAGGAATCTGTATAATGACCAAGTAGCAACGGTAAGAACAGAGCACGGAACAACGGACTGGTTCAAAATTGGGAAAGGAGTACGGCAGGGTTGTATACTCTCACCCTACCTATTCAACCTGTACGCAGAACACATCATGCGACATGCTGGGCTTGAGGAATCCAAGGCTGGAGTTAAAATCGCTGGAAGAAACATTAACAATCTCAGATACGCAGATGATACCACTTTGATGGCTGAAAGCGAGGAGGAGTTGAGGAGCCTTATGACGAAGGTGAAAGAAGAAAGTGCAAAAGCTGGGTTGCAGCTAAACCTCAAAAAAACCAAGATTATGGCAACGAGCTTGATTGATGACTGACAAATAGAGGGAGAAAAAGTGGAGGCAGTGACAGACTTTGTATTTCTAGGTGCAAAGATTACTGCAGATGCTGACTGCAGCCAGGAAATCAGAAACTTGGGAGGAGAGCAATGGCAAATCTTGATAAAATAGTTAAGAGCAGAGACATCACACTGACAACAAAGGTCCGCATAGTTAAAGCAATGGTATTCCCTGTAGTAACCTATGGCTGCGAGAGCTGGACCATAAGGAAGGCTGAGCGAAGGAAGATATATGCTTTTGAACTGTGGTGTTGGAGGAAAATTCTGAGAGTGCCTTGGACTGCAAGAAGATCAAACCAGTCCATACTCCAGGAAATCAAGCCAGACTGCTCACTTGAGGGAATGATATTAAAGGCAAAACTGAAGTACTTTGGCCACATAATGAGAAGACAGGATACCCTGGAGAAGAAGCTGATGCTAGGGAAAGTGGAAGGCAAAAGGAAGAGGGGCCGACCAAGGGCAAGATGGATGGATGGTATTCTGGAGGTGACGGACTCAACCATTGGGGAGCTGGGGATGGTGACGGCCGACAGAAAGCTCTGGCGTGGACTGGTCCATGAAGTCACGAAGAGTCGGAAACGACTGAACGAATAAACAACAAACATCTTCTGATCTGAATTCCCGCAGACAGGGCTTTCCAAAGTTTTCCCGCGGCGACACACCAACCGCCGTTGGTGTGTCGCCGCGGGAAAACCCGGAAGTGCCACCATTGCGGCAGCGCGCAAAAACCCGGAAACGCTGCTGCCACTTTCAGTTTTTGCATGCCGCTGTTGGTGTGTCGCCGCGGGAAAACCCCGAAGTGCCGCCGTTGCGGCACCGCGCAAAAACCCGGAAGCGCTGCTGCCACTTTCAGTTTTTGTGCGCCGCCGTGGCTGCGGCGCTTTCGGATTTTCACGCGCTGCCGTTGGTGTGTCGCCACGGGAAAACCGGGAAGAACTGATGGCGCGCCATCAGCGGTTCAGGGTTTTGACGCAACACATCTGGGCCCCGCAGGCGACACACTTTTGTGTCGCGACACACAGTTTGGAAAGCTCTGCCCGCAGCATTCAACTTTTATGCTTTTCCTGACCCACCCAACTCTTATTGGCATATAAAAAATGAGCAGAAGCACACTCATGTAAGCACCACTTTTTGCTCTTTTTGTCATTCATTCATTCCTGGCAACAAACGATACTATTCACTACTTGTACATCTTGATTCATTTCCCCATCTTGCATTAAACCAAGGTACACAAATTATTCATCTACTTGCTCTAATTGTTTCCCATGTATGTCTAACTTGCAATTTTTACCCCTTTTTCCCTGGCAGACACAACTCCCTTGAACTTCAATAGATTCATTTTCAGCTCCATAATCCTTATTTTTTTCATACCATTAATCTAACATTCACTGAAAATAATTCAGGTTCTCAGGCAGCAACATCACATCCTCTGCATACAAAAAATACAGGTACATTCAAATTCCCAACCATCATACCTCTAACATCACTACAAGCATTCCATATATGTTTATCCATATGGAGGAGACAACAAACACTCTTGACTAACTCTCTTATCAATACTGAAGCATTCACTAAGGATTCTATTTTTTCTCACACATATTTTATTTTAATTATATATCACTCTTATCACATTAAGCATGCAACATTAAACTCCAGATTTGTACAAAATGTTCTATAATCTAAGACTATTCACTTTATCATACACTTATATCATACACCTGATATCTCTAAGATTTTCTTATGCCACCCTACTCCGCAGGGAGGCAGGACCTATTTGATTGGTTCGCCCCCGGCAACTTATGGACCCAATGAGGTTCAGAGGGAGCTGGAGGTAATACCTGATGATCTGCTGCATGGTCCAGCGGAGGCACTGGCTGCTTCCTGGAATAGGGAGGCGGCTGGAGCCTTGGACAGGACTGCGCCGATGCAACCTCTCCAACCCCATTCGACCCGTCACTCCCCGTGGTATACGGAGGAGTTGAGGGTCTTGAAGAGGGTGAAGAGACGTCTAGAGCGTTGCTGGAGAAAGACGAAGGCAGAATCGGACCGAACACAATCTAGAGCCGCTATTAAGGCCTACCTTGTGGCGGTAAGAGCGGCAAAACGTGAATATTTCTCCGCTCTTATTGCATCCGCAGAATGCCGTCCGACGGCCCTATTTAAGATTACTCGATCTCTCTTAGGTAGGGTGGAGTCGAACACCCACCTACAGGGCCATGCGGAAGAATTTTCCGAGCATCTGCAGGATAAAATCGCTCGGATTCGGTCTAAGTTGGACTCCATGCGTGAAATGCAGTCTGGGGAGATGCTGGGAGAGTGGTCTTGCCCTATTATCTGGGAACAATTTGATCCTGTTGGACCTAAGGAAGTGGACAAGATCCTCCAAATTGTTAATTCCACCACATGTCAGTTAGATCCCTGCCCTTCCTGGCTAGTAAAATCAGCCAGGGAGGTGACGTGTGGATGGGTCGAGGCAATGATAAATACATCCTTGTTGGAGGGGGTGTTTCCAACAGCCTTCAAGGAGGCGTTGGTGCACCCCCTCCTCAAGAAGCCATCCCTGGGCCCTACCATTCTGGACAATTTTCGTCCAGTCTCCCACCTTCCCGTTTTGGGAAAGGTGGTTGAGAAGGTGGTGGCGCTGCAGCTTCAGAGGACTCTGGATGAAGTGGATTATCTAGACCCTTTCCAGTCAGGTTTCAGGCCGGGATTTGGGATGGAGACTGCATTGGTCGCGCTTACGGATGATCTCTGGCGGGAGCGGGATGGAGGTAGTACATCCATCCTGGCTCTCTTAGATCTCTCAGCAGCTTTCGATACCATCGAACATGGTATCCTTTTGGGACGGCTTAGGGAGTTGGGGTGGGCGGCGTAGTTTTGCGCTGGTTCACCTCCTTCCTCCAGGGCCGTTCCCAGTCGGTGGTGGTAGGGGGGGAGAGATCCGGCCCGCGACCACTCCTGTGTGGGGTGCCGCAGGGTTCAGTTCTCTCTCCTCTCCTATTCAACATCTACATGAAACCGCTGGGCGAGGTCATCCGACACCATGGGATGAGGTATCATCAGTATGCGTATGATACTCAACTGTATATCTCCATCCCAGGTGAAGTAAGTGATGCAGTGACCACCCTGTCCCAGTGCCTGGGGGCTGTGAGGGCCTGGATGGGGAACAACAGGCTTCAGATGAACCCTGGCAAAATCGAGTGGCTGTGGATTGATGGCTTAGCTTCTTCTGGGAAATTATCATCTTTGGTTCTCGATGGGGTAGCACTGCCCCATTCGGAACCGGTGCACAACTTGGGGGTCCTTCTAGACACTCGACTCCTGCTCGAAGAGCAGGTGGCAGTCGTGGCTAGGAGGGCTTTTGCACAGCTTCGGCTGGTGCGCTAGTTATGCCCATTCCTGGATCGCGATGCCCTCCGAACAGTCACTCACGCTCTCATCATCTTCCATGTAGATTATTGCAATGCACTCTACATGGGGCTACCCTTGAAGACAATCCGGAAGCTACAGCTGGTGCAGAATGCAGCCGTGCGGGCGATTTTGGGTGCGCCAAGATCCGCACATATAACACCTTTGCTCCGCGAGCTGCATTGGGTGCCGGTTTGCTTCCGGGTACAATTCAAGGTGTTGGTTATCACCTTTAAAGCCCTACATGGCATGGGACCAGAATACCCGAGGGACCGTCTTATCCCCATATATCGACCCGCCCCACCCGATCATTCAGAGAGGGCCTGCTACGAGCCCCATCAATTAGAGAATGTCATCTGATGGAGGCTAGGAGGCGGGCCTTCTCTGTAGCAGCACCCACACTATGGAACATCTTGCCCCCAGAATTGAGACAGATCCCCTCCCTCCCGACCTTTAGGAAAGAACTGAAGACCTGGTTCTGCCGCCTGGCATGGGAGGGAGGAAACGATAGTTCCTCATGGGGGTGGTTAATCCCGTAATTTTATAATGCCCTTATTTTATTAATACTATCTCCCACTTGGATTTTATATCTATTTATTATATTAATTGTATAAATTGTTGGTTTATATTTTATATTTTTATCTAATCTATTTTATTGTAAACCGCCCAGAGTTCCCCGTTGGGGGAGATGGGCGGTTATATAAATAAAATAAAATAATAAAATAAAATAAAATAATAAAATAAAATAATAAAATAAAATAAAATAAAATAAAATATAAAATAATAAAATAATAAAAAATAAATAAAAAATAAATAAATAAAATAAAATAAAATAAAATAAAATAATAAAATAAAATAAAATAAAATAAAATAAAATAAAATAAAAAAAATAAAATAAATAAAAATAAAAATAAAAATAAAAAAAAATAAAAAAAATCAATAAATGTACATGGAACTTCCTTTCTCACATTAATACATTTCTCAATAACCTGCTGAGAAGGAAAAATATGGCCTGCACATCCCCTGCCTATAAATCCAGATTGTATTTCCCAAATTTTATTCACTGTCATCTCTTGTACCCTTTTGATCAGAATTCTGCCAAACAGAATGTGGAACAAATTACACAGAAAGTCCATAAGTAAACCTCATATTTTAACATTTTTCCAGTTCCACCACCTACACCTGAAGCCTTGAACCTATACTTCAGTTATACATATATTTATCAACCTTAATTTAATTTAATTTAATTTATTCAATTTAGGCACCACCCAACTCTAGAATTCTTTACTCCACAAGATAAGAACATCTTCATTCAGATCTAATATATCCTTTCCCCACTTAGTTTCACATATATAAAACTATCCTTCCTTCCTTCCTTCATCTCATCTCATCTCATCTCATCTCATCTCATCTCACTTTTTTATAATTTCCTCCTCTTAAATTCCAAGTCACAAACTTCCATATGCCATGGTCACCAGATGGACCCATAGATACTTGATGTTTGCCATCCATAATATCTTTGGTCAACTGAGTTTTTCATTAAACATTTCTAAATATTATAGAGAAGGTGTAGACTACTCACTAGTCTTAGTTGTACTCTTATAATATGTCAAATTCCTTTGAAACTGTAAGGACAATACCATTTGTACCATTTGTGGTTATATGCCACAACTGTAACCAAAGCCATTTTACCCAAAATATGATCACATTATTCTATGCAAGCTAGGATCTCTAATCTGAAGATTATCTTGCAAGCCAACATACTTTTACCATCACTCAGTAAAGAGGACAATATACTAAGAGTCAATAAAGAAAAGACAGAGCTACTCAGCACCTATTTTGGCACAGTGCAACAAAAAACGGTTTTTTTATGAGGAGGATAAAGAGGCAGTATTGAAGCTTGAGGATGATAAAAACATTGTCAAGGAACACCACTTTATTTTATAGAAGTCTAAATCACCAGGTTCAGATTAATTGCACCCAGGTACTGAAAATGAAATCTTTGAGAAATTCTGGAGAACTGGCAAAATGGCAGGTGATTGTAGGAGAACAAATATCACTGTTGTCAAAAGGAGGGGAGGAAAAGATCCAGCAAGGAACTGCTAGGTTGACATAAACACCCAAAATTCAAGAGCAGAAAATAAGGAGACTGATTTGTAAGCATTTGGGAAATGATGCAGTAATTACCAGTCAGCATGGATTTGTGAAGAACAAATCTTGCCAGTATCATGCAGCACACTTTAAGAAGAATCCAGAGAAATTACAGCAGATTCAGAGACAGGCATGCAAGAAGGTCAGGGGACTAGAAACTAAGCTTTATAACCACAACTTGAAGAAGTTGGGCATGTTTAGCTTTGAGAAAAGATGGTTGAGAGGGGCATACTTGAAAGGATTTCACATAGAAGGGAAAGAGGGAAAGACAAGATTAATGAATTAAAGTCAATATATTGAAGTTGTAGCAAATCAGATTCAAATTGAATGTTAGAAAAAACTTCTAACAATAATAGCTGTTTGACAGTAGAACAAATTATCCAAAGAAAGGTGAGCTCCTTTTCAATGGATGTGTCCAAGCAGAAGTCAGTCATCTGATTAGGAGGATTTAATTTGGAATCCTGCACTAAACAAGGAGTTGGTCTCAATGGTCTAAACAGTCCCTTCCTTTTTATAAATCAGGATGTAAATCCAGTCTCTGATGGTATGCCTCAATTGTAAATTGCACTTAGGAAACAACTACAGGATCTAGCCTTAAAACAATAATCTATTTTTACAATAATTATAATAAATTAGGATCTTTTCTATAAATATTTTAAAGAATTAAAAGAAACATGAAATTGTGAATATTAAATTAGCACTAGTTACTGGCAATTGTGCATACTCTTTAATTCCATCTCTTCCATCACTTATGTTTTTCAGGTAGACAACCCTGCTCAAGCACTGCTAAAAACTGCTGTTTCTCAGTTGAAAGTAGCTGCTAGAGTTCATAGAAAAGTTCATTATGTGTCCATTTCATGAACTACATTTTTTCTTAATTCAACTTTAAGGCCATGCAGTATGAGTACTTTCAGATGAATTGTTCTCAGCACTTATTTTGTCAACACATTGTTGTACAGTTATTTCCTCAGTGTGTGTGTGTCAGAAAAAAATTGAATGTATAGGAAGAATACGAGGTAAGTGGACCATAAGTTTAATATTCCCTTAAAATTCCTTGAATAAACCAGACAAATTGCTCAATAGAAGCCTTGTCTGAAAGCATCTAAATGAAGAAGCCAGAGGCTCTACATGTACTGAACCCTTATCTACTTTTAATCCTCAGGAAATCAATATCATATAACTTGCCTTTTCTTTCCTTTCATGTCCTCCTCCCTTCTCAAGTCCCCAACTTCTCTTCCCCACATATGAATAAAAGATTCTTACTCTTGACATTCAGAAATTTCAGATTCCTCAGGTGTGGGGCTACCTTCTGACTTTTTCCATCCAATAACATATTTGTTTATTGCGCCTTGTCGAGGGTAGCATTTTGCCATTGATCCAGAGATTGGTTGACCACAATTTTGTGAGACTATATATACTTTGGAGGTATCTAATGATCCACTGCCTTTAGGACCATGTGTTGAAGGACTTCCAGAATGATGTGACCCACTAGAAAAGAGGAAAAATACACACAATAAACTATCCAATGTAGTACTTGAGGAAATCTGAAACAGGAAAAGTATTGGCTATTATTTGTTTTAAAAAGACAAAAAAGAAAACACACACACCCCCTCCATAAAGTCTTTAAAAGTCAGCAATATTTCATGTAATTTATTTCTGTAATACAGAGTTCACATTCCAACCAAAGCTGAATTCTTGTTTTTGATTTCCATAGAAGATATACAAAAATATTACAGTACTTTCTTATTTTAGTTGATGGATGTTTATTAGGTTAGACAATTATCTGTCTCAAAAATTAAAATAATAAAATTGAAACACAGAAAAGTACTTCAAAAGTTAGTACTGACATTACAGAAATAAAACAATACAAGACTGATTAAAAAACATTTTCTAGCACTAGAAAAACCTCAAAATTTGTACCATATGAGTGTTCCTGGAAAAATATTATATACGGAGAGTACCATGTCTGAGAAAGTCTTTTCCCTAGTTACTATGTGCCCGATTTTGGATCCAGATACACAGGGATGGTTCTAACAGTGCTCTTAATGGTATTTACACAGATTCATTTCACTAGCTGTATTTCTGTTTAAACAGTTTGGGCATAATCTAGCTAAGATATTATAAAGCATCTTATGAAGTTAATACATAAAGCACAGATATATCAGATAACTTACTTTAACGCAAATTCTACCATGCCTTAAGAATTCAGTCAAATCTCGATACTTTGCTTTTCTATAAACTCATTATTTTTAATTAATAGGATATCTAGTACACTAAAAAAAAGTTTACTCTTTGACTTCACTGCTATCCTGTATGGCAGAGCTTTCCAAACTCTGTGTCGCGACACAAAAGTGTGTCGCCACACAACCCGGGAGCGCTGATCATCATCAGCGCTTCCGGGTTTTCCCGCGGCGACACACCAACGGCGGCGCGCAAAAACCCGAAAGCGGCAGCAGCGCTTCCGGGTTTTTGCGCGCTGCCGCAACGGCGGCACTTCCGGGTTTTCCCGCAGCGACACACCAATGGCGGTTGGTGTGTCGCCGCGGGAAAACTTTGGAAAGCCCTGCTGTATGGCTTTGTACTGTAAAATGAAACTTGTACTTTTTTGGATCTATTTCTATTTGATTCAACTGATTTATTT
This sequence comes from Charina bottae, assembly GCA_023362775.1. NCBI lineage: Eukaryota > Metazoa > Chordata > Lepidosauria > Squamata > Charinaidae > Charina > Charina bottae. The sequence goes on from JALMGJ010000001.1 coordinate 32,524,724, forward strand.
ATCAGCATTTTATACTTCAGAAGAATTATGTACAGTATTAGTAAACATACTATTATACACATCAGCATTCAAAACTGAAGAGAGAGGTAATAAATTTATTATGTCAGACTTTACAGTTCATAACTTATAAAATCAACTCTTAAAATGTTTAAGAGTAGTGGTTAAAGCATACGGTTAGAAACCCAGAGACCATGAGTTCTAGTCCAGCCTTAGGCACGAAGCCCCCTGAGTGACCCTGGGCCATTCCCTCTCTCTCAGCCCTAGGAAGCAGGCAAGGGCAAACCACTTCTAAATCTTGCCAAAAAAAACTGCAGGGACTTGTCCAGGCAGTCGCCAGGAGTCAATGCTGACTCAAAGGGACCAAAAAAAAAGTTATTTCTTTTATTTCCTATTCCATCTCATGTGAATGGTAGAATTAGGGATGCCCCTACTTCTTAGTTCATCACTTGTACAAACTGTGGATACTGACTGAGGATAAAGGAAATCACATTACATTTATAACCAATGACGTTAGTTCATAAAATTATGCAGCTGTACTTTATCATATCTTTGAATCCAAATTAAAAGTTTGCACACTAATGCCATGTGAAAGTAATTATTAAGAAAAGTGATACAAGATAGCAATCTTTCCATGGAATATTCAAAGACTTTTGCAGGTAAAAAGATGCAGTATAATCATAAATTGATTTCATAATAGGCTGTAGGAGACAGAATGATATCCAATTTAATCCTTGCCATAAGGCATAACTCTTCATTAATCAGTGTATACAATGTGTTGTATGCAAAACTTGTCTCCTATGACTAGACAGGAGGATTTCCATCACAGGGGGAGAATCCCACCAATGAAATGAAGATACTGAAAAGAAGCTGAACCCAATTTATCATTTCTATATAAAATATGTGTTATCTAAATTATATTGCTCAACAAAGAAAGACCTGATATGTTGTAAGGCAACCTAGTAACAGTTACTCAAGCCAAATCTTACCCAACTCCTTGGAATATGCAACATATTTAGGTTTATTAAAAGTAAAAGTAATTTTGGACTAGATTTCTGAAACACTGTTATGACTTATAGGCATCACCATACAAAATGGATTCAGAAGCTCACGTTTTACCAGAACATATATTTTAGTATGTCTTCCTAATTCTTGAAATATAACACTGACAAAATAAGGTTAAAACACCCTTAGTAAAATATAAAGTAAGTAAAAGCAAAGTTACACATTAATTAGTCAGAACTTTAATTTGGTTACCACACTGAAAAAAACCACTCACCTAGAATGTGAAGATAATTCACTGAGGTCTCCCATGCTACCATCACCTATATGACTGCTAGAAATGGCTGAAGCATAACTGTGAACAGCGTACACTTTCATCTCATCATCTGGTCCTGGAGTTTCAGATGATTCAGCCCACTGATCAGTCCGACCATGAATCCCTGACCGACTTCCAGAAATGTGCAATGGAGCCAACATTGGAGCAGGCATACAAGGAGCAGTATCAATTCCACTGTCAGTAGAGGCTCCCTTAATATACGTTAATCCAAGCAAGTCAGAGTCCATTAGATCTTCAGAACCAAAGTGCTTATCATCACTGTTGCTTGATGTGTTACTGGATAGAGTATTACTGCTGGAATGGCTGGAACAGTTTTTGTCTCCAATCTTAAAGAGAAATATAATTTTATTTCCATAATCTGCAGTTTAATCAATGAAATAAGTAACACATTACCAGTTAGAAATGCCAAATAAAGTTGAAGCAAAAAACCATGTACCACCGTATTTGCATTATTAATATTTCAATTAACACATGTTCAAAAACAGTCTATACGATTCTATAAAATTGTACAAAGTGAATTATGTCCAGAGTTTGAAATGATATACTCAGAATTTAAGAATGGATGTTATGTCTTTCAATTGCCTTTACTGTTAAGGGAAAGCTATGGCCTTCCAGATGACACTGAGATAAAAATCCCAGTGGCCCCAATTGGCATGGCCAATAGTCAGGAATGCCAGGAGCAGTTCAAGGACATCTGGAGGGCCACAAGTTCCCCATTCTGAGACTATTAACTAAACCAGTGTTTCTCAACCTTGGCAACTTGAAGATGTGTGGACTTTAACTCCCAGAATTCCCTAGCCAGCCTTGCTGGCTGGGGAATTCTGGGAGCTGAAGTCCACACATCTTTAAGTTGCCAAGGTTGAGAAACATTGAATAAACATTAACTGTAACTGTAGTAACTGTTTTTCCTCTCTGTGGCCTAAATCCAACATTAAGCAGGTAACTTCTGCCAATGCAAGGTTTCCTTTCGCGCTCCCTTCTGCCATGTCTGCAAGATTATTAAATTCATCTGGAAATAATTTTTAATTGATATTAGCTCATTGCCATCACCACTCAAATTTAGAGGAATATACTGTACTTTTCTAAATAGAAAAGTTCTATTTAGGTGCATCAATATATGTTTATTTTTGCCTAAGTAATAAAAATACATATAGTGATAATTAAAATAAATGTTTATTCAGTTTATTCCTAGATATGGCAATATAAAAATGCCCCTCAAAAAAAACGGGGCATACATTTCTGAATATGCAGTTTAAAGTTCTAATCAAAATGGAAAGTGATGTTTACTTTACTTTCCATTTTGATTAGAACTTTAAACTGCATATTCAGGAATGTATGCCCTGTTTTTTTTTTTGAGGGGCCTATTATTATTCAGTGGCCTAGAAACAAGGACATGCTCCTTATAATGTTCGTGTTTGAGGTCACTGCCAGAAAGAATACTTAAAGCCATTTCTGTATCAAAGATGCTTATTGTTTTTTATTAGAAGAGTCTCCCATTTATTTCATACTCAGTTTTTTAAATCTGGTAGATACTACTGGGTGACCTTTTCTGTATCCAAATTAATTTATCAGAGTTATTTCACCAGGAATATGCAAAATTATGCCAAAACAAGCTGTACAATATAGAAAGATAATATATAAAACAATGTCATGGCTCATTCAAATTTTATTACAATTTACTCTTCATATTTCCTATTTCATGATATTGTATTGTAAGATTATGGTGAAACATCCTTTCAACAAAATAGTAACCTCAATATCTGCAACTATTTTCATTTTTCTTCAGACCTTTGCAACACAGGTTTTGTCCATTTTTGTTGTTTATTCGTGAAAAAGATTCCTATTTGGGAATCCCCAAGTAAAAAAACTTACATGAGAAAATTTGTTTGGTGAATCCTTCCCATTGTTTTCTTTCTGTAAAGCCCGGTCTTTGTAGGAACTCAAGACCTTGGTTGAAGGTGCATGCCACTTTGTTTCTGCCATAAATAGTTATTTGTTTTAATATCTAATAACACAAGCATAATGCACAAGGGGAAAAAGCTAATATCTTAATATTACATGCATCATGTTTAAAACCAGGATGCTCCTTGGAATTTTTGGAATCATAGAGTTTATCTTGCCCTTATCAAACTAAGAGCTACTGTATATGGCTTATTAGCTATGACAGTTCTGAATAAGAAGAATCAGTTAACACATACACATTTGCAATATCATCCCAATAAATCATGGAAATGGAGCAAAAAACCATAATCAATATTGCTACCCTTATACTACTCCTGAGCATCAACTGAGCGTGGAAAGATAATTATACAAACGTGTAAAATGGAGAGAACAGATGTTTAAAGATGTTAGGGGGAAAATATTATGGATCACCCCACATTTTATAAATTTAGCTGTGCTGAGTGTTTCTAGTCATGCCATCACTTTAACCCAGTGTTTCTCAACCTTGGCATCTTTAAGATGCATGGACTTCAACTCCCAGAATTCCCCAGCGAGCATGGCTGGCTGGGGAATTCTGGAAATTGAAGTCCACGCATCTTCAAGTTGCCAAGGTTGAGAAACACTGCTTTAACCTTTCCAAGTTCCACCCAATTTTGAGATTGATTTCTGATGCTCACAAATCACTCAATTTACTTAGGGTTCCATCAGATTTATTAGGGTGCATCTGTATTTTTATCTTTCACTCCCCAAAACTTCAGTAAATATACTTTGAAATACACAGATTTATAGGAAAGCACTAATAGGGGTTTTACAAAAATTTGGAACTTGTTGCCATCAGAATGCTGATGATGACACACAGCTTTGTTTGTTTACTTTTTGTTAGATTGATCTCCCGCCTTTCCTCCAGAAGCTCAGGGAGATTAACAATTCAGCAAATAACTCATTTTAATTTAAAATAACTTTTACTACCATTGGGATGTCTGGACCCTTCCAAAGATTCTTCATGTTCTCTGCCTTCTTCACTCTCCAAGAGACCTTGATGGTCATGAAGTAAAGGGGACTGGCATCTTTAAGCAGAAAGAGAAAGTGGTGGGTTTTCTCACACGCTATGAAAGCTACCCATTCCCTATGAACCATTTTTGCTCCCATGGCGTGGCATTTTAAAGATATTTTCATCAGATGACTGAACACAAATAAAGATTTATTGGCGATTAATATAGTTTTGAAGGACACCTGCTGCTGAATTTCAAGTGTTGTTCATTTAATAATGATATGCATAGATTTTCTAATCTCTGTTAAACACAGCTGACGTCTGCATTTCATTTATAGTAGATTAGTACAGTTCTCCTCCTTCTCTCAACTAAGTAGCAGTGCTTTGTAGCACCTTACATTCAAAGACAAAAAGGTGCTTTGGAGCACACAGGGGCACAAACATAGTATCTGTCTGCAACCGCTTTTTCTGAGATAGTATGGCAGAGACAAGTGAGAATTGGTTCAGAGATTGAGAAATGTGAAAACTGAAGCTCCTAAACAGGCATAATTAATTATTTCTGCAGGGATGTTATCTCCTTCAACAAAACCCTTCCTAAAGGCTACAGACAGTTGAATGTTTTACTTATATATTATTCATTAAATATTTTTCGCAATCAAGTTATAAAAAAACAAGTACCCATCATATCCTACTTGGTGCCTCCACTGACTACTCCCACTTGGTCCTGGGTCACTGGAGGATGATTGGTTGCTTGGAGAACTTCTGAAATAATGAGTAGAGTAATGTAAGATGTACTGAGATATGTGGTGATCCAGTAAGCATCCTATTATTTCAATAACATTCCTTATGAACAAAATTGATATTTAAGAAATAAGAATATGAAATATTCATATGCAATGGTTTTAGAATTTAAACTATGTAATGGGTTTGACTTTATATAGAATTGTAATAATCCAGCACTCAGCAAAATGTATTTTTATGTTGCAGTGAAAATCAGTGGAACTCCAATACAGTACACATTCCTCATGCCTTCTTCATATCAGTGATTATGTTAATAGTCAAAATAAACCATTTCACAATTAATGCTATCTTGTAATATATCATGAATTATAAGGATAATAAAATTATAGTACATACTTTAATTCTGTCCTCTTCCAAAAATATACCCTGCACTGAACATGGAATTGGACTCAATGGTCCACTTGACCCCCTTTCCACTCTATAATAATAGATTTTCAGACTGAATTACAGTAACTCTTCCCGAGTGCTGAGCAAGGAAAATAATATTTAGTCCCCACATTCTTTGGATATTACTGATGTCCAAATTAATTACTGATATGGTTTCCATCGAGAAAATGCTAGTATGTACTTCCATAACATTTGAATGTTCTGAAGACCACACAAATCAGAAGGATGACATAATATAGTTGTTGTGTAGAAACGTATCATAGACTTCAGCTACTCCATCTGGTACTGCCAAAAGGAATGGAACTTTTTTTTTCTCCCAGAACCAGTCACACCTTTTACTACCATTGGGATGTCTGGACCCTTCCAAAGATTCACATAATGAATCTCAAAAAACCCTTAAAAAATCAGAAGAAGTGTTTATGTTTATGCACACAGAGGGTATATAGGGCACGTAACCCTGGCTATAAAGACAGGAGCCCAGTCAGTCCCTGCTCAGTTGCCTGTAGTCTGCATATCAGACCACTTTGCCTCTGAAGATGCCAGCCACAGTTGCCGGCGAAACATCAGGAAATCTGTTCTCTAGACCATGGGAACTAAACCCTGAAGCCCAACACTGCCCAATTTAGAATCAAATTCATTTACAGTCAAATGTTTATTTTTCATTCTATTTCTCAAGAAGACATATTCTATTCTAGTGGCTAGTCATCCTAGGACGTCAAAAGAAGCTTGTTAGTTTTTATATTCCAAAAAGAGGATATGAATTAAAATTACATTTTCCTTTTAGTATCAACATTAGCAGCAGTGACTATTGTTTGCTTCCGGAAAGAAGGAGCCTTGGCTCACTTGATAAAGCATTTAGAAAATATAAGATGGAAGAGTGTATATTACCTTGCGCCATCTGGAAGCTTTCTGTCAAAAGAAGTGCTGCGAGGAATAGCAGTTTGTGCCTGATGGAGAAGCTGCTGGCACTGCAGTCTATCAGATGTTCCTAAGATTGGAGAGGCACGAGAGAGAGGCTGCCCAGCAGAAGTTGGCACCCGATGCCAAGTAGTATTCCTCCTGAAAGGAGTTTTATACTCACATGGGGTGCCTTCGCTGTCCAGTTTGTACTCCACCATGGGAATTCGACAGAGTTCTGAGCATCCCCTACAGCATACATAAATATCACAATTAATCTTTGAGAATCACAAAGCTATTTTCCACCATAACAATAATGTTCCATTTCATACTATGCATGTTTAATATATTACCACCTGCATACTCATACAAGTAGATAACACATTGAAGAGCAGTAAATTTATAATTGTGTTAAAACATAAGATTTAAAATAAGATTTTAAAGGGTACATGTTTAGTGGATAATTAACTATCTACTAAATAAAAAATTTTATTTTTAAAAACTGTAATTTTTAAAAACTGTAATATTTCCAAACTTGGAAGGTTGGAAGATGGATTACATAAACCATGGAACTTACAATATGTATTTTAACATGTTGAAGCAAATGTGTATATCTGTATATGTTTCTGTGTTTCTGTATATGTGTTTTTTTTTATTATTATTATTATTATTAATTATTATTATTATTATTATTATTATTATTATTATTATTATCCCAAATCAATCCACTGCTGGATGAAGCCCTCTACATTGAAGACTATGGACCTTAATCTATCACACTGGTCTATTACGGTTGATAGACAGATTTTTTTTTTACACACACATTAATTCTTCTCTTCTCCATGTTCACATTGAGATGACCTTATTCCTAGGTAATCCTGTGTACAATTACAGCCTCTAATTAAACTATAAACTCACTATGTAATTAACCTACGGACAGTTCCCCTCCCCTCCTTTAATCCACTTTCTATTTTTTTGAATGTTTGGGTAAGTTGCTATTTGCAATCCTCTACGTCAGCGGTCCCCAACCTTTCTGGCACCAGGGACCAGTCATGGAAGAAAATTTTTCCATGGACCGGGGGGGGCGGGGTTTGCAGGCAGGAGCCAATCGCGCGCACCAGGGGCGGGGTTTGCAGGTGGGAGCCCCGCGGCTCACTTCCTAACAGGCCACCACCCACTAGTGGGCTGTGGCCCACAGGTTGGGGACCTTTGCTCTACGTCCCTAATCAGATCTAAGTCTAACTGAGTTCAGTTAGGCTTATTCCCAGACAAGAGAGCATAGGACTGCAGCCTTCTGAAACAGAATTAAACAACACAGGCAAAGCCAAACAGGACTGATTGCATTTGCAATCCCCCCTCCAAAAATATCCTTTACCTCCTCCCCACCCTATTGGCTTCTAATATTTAAACAAAATAACATTAAGAAAAAAGCACATTTATAGTTTATACTGAACAGGTGTCAGGGAGATAACGGGCGGTGATGCAGGGGGCTCCCTCCGGGAAGGGAAGCACGTGCGCAGTTCTGAAACCTTGGTTTTCCCTCCCAAACGTTTACGGAAAGCCCCGCCTTGAGATACTGGAGTTTATCACTGGGATTCTTCAAGCCGTTTCAGTTTAGCAGGATTTCTGTAAGTAGGAACGTAATAAACACTAGAGACTAGATTCCAAGCCTCGGCGTGTTATTTCTACACCTATACCAGGACAACAGTGCATGTATCAGACCTCCTAAGATCTTGGATATAAAGAAATACAATCCTTAACCGTAGAGGGGAACCAATTGGCTAAAGTTGTTATTTACCATTCTCAGATTACAAATAGATCATTCTCCCAGCCACAGGAAGAAGATAAATCCTCTATTGATAAGACAGGCATCAAATGAGCATACCCAGAAGGCACTCCCAAGAAAAGAAAGAAACAATCTGACAAGAACATCATGAAGCTCTTTTCCGATTTCAATGTAAATTGATTTCAACTGTTTAGGGTCTGAATTTTTTCCAGAGCAAGATATTCCTGTGGGGCCACACTTGAAAAGACATAACAGTCCCCAGGAAATCTGTAACACTTGAGCATGGCACAAAACCTGCAACTTATGTACTAGCATACAATGCTAGGATGCAAGTAGGTAACACTGGGATTTGCATCACAATGTCATGTAAACATATTGTCACTTTGAAGAACACCATTTCCAGCCCAGAAGACTCTTCCAAGGTCCTGGATGCCAGATCATTCAGAGCCCTGGCCTCAGAATGCTGCTGCTAAATGTCCGATCAATTTGCAACCCCTCCATTTCTTGGACAGAGAGCAGTGGGCACACCTGGCGTGTATTATTGAAGTTTGGTTGGGTGAGAACAGAGGAATTGCCTTGCTGGAAATCTTTCTGACTGGGTTTAGGTGCTGCAGTAGCTGTGATTCTAAGATTGGGGAAGAGGAGTAATGAGGATCTTCAAAGAGACCTGTTCTGCAGGTGGTCAACTTCCCAGAATGATGGCATTCAGGGATTTCTCCATGTTCTGGAGGTAGAGTCAGAAGTGGCTCAGGATTTCCTGACCTCGAGGGCAACTACTGTCTCAGATCATTACTGACCAAACTCATACAGATGGCCATACATTAAATCTTTTTTTTTTTCTTGGAGCAGCTGGTTCAGGAACTGGAACTGAAGGATGTTTCTATTAGTTCTTGTCATGGTCAGTTCACTTTCTGATCACTGTGAAACACATTAGTGCTACCAATCTCCACAAGGTTGGAAGATAATTAGGATGGTCAACCCCAGGAACCTTATGGATCCACCAGTTTCCAGCAGGTGCTCATGGAAATTTCTACAGATCTTCCAAAGCTTATGCAATAGGAAAGGGAAAGGGAAAGGGAAAGGGAAAGGGAAAGGGAAAGGGAAAGGGAATTTCTATAGATCTTGTGGGCAATACCACTACGCATCTGGTTAATCTCTGGAATACAGAATTAATAGAAAAGCACTGGATGAGATTGCTTCCAGGTGGCTTCTCAGAAAAAAGTTTCCTTATCTGACCTGTTTGCAGATAAAACCACTCATATTTGCTTGGAGCTGTACATATCACAGGCAGAATCCAGTAAAAAGACTGAGGCAACATCTTGGGAGCCATCTTGTGTTCTTTTGAACCCCTAGAATCTGAGGAAGTGGACAATATCTTCTGTAAGAGGCTCAGCCATTTGCCGATTGCATCCTTGTCCTTCCTGGGCTGTTTGAACTGGGGGTGTGGTAAATACTCTTTTAAGGAAGTGGCCTGTGCCAGCCACCATGAAAGAGGTGGTTGTGCGCCCACTGTTGAAGATAGCTACAGAGGATCTTGGACGAAGTGGATTATCTAGATCCATATCCAGACATGCATATGGGTCTGAAACATCATTAGTTCCTCTTGTGAAAGTTGGGATTGGGGGGATTTCTTGTTCTCATGTTTGATTCCATTGACCCTGGAAACTTTGTGTACCATTTGTGAGTGTTAGAAATCAGAAGCATTGTGCTGCAGTAGGCACAGGGCTTCTAAGTGGACAGATCTTTGGGGTTGATAAAAGGTTGAGCCCTTGGCTTGGCCCTCTCTTCCGATTTAACATCTACCTGAAATAACTATGTAAAGTTATGTGTCAGTTTGAGGTGAGGTATTATCAGAAAGTTACTGAAATCCATCATAGTCCCAGGCCAAGCAAGTGATGCCACGGGAGGCCTAACACAATGTCTAAGGGCTGTGAGACTACATTAGACAAAACAGGCATAGATTAAATTCTAGCAATATGGAGTGGTTGTTTGTCCAGAAATTTATCTAGCTTCAACACTGGCTCTTGACAGGGTCACACTCCCTTTGAAGGAATAGATCCATAATCTGCGAGTTCTTCTGGATTCACAGCTCCTGCCTGGGCAGCAGATGGAGGCTGTAGCCATGAGAACCTTTGCTACCTTCAGCTAATATACCAGATGCAACTGTAATTGGAGCGGGATGCCTTGGTGACATGTACTCTTGCACAATTTCTTATCTTTGGGGCTGCCTCTGAAGATTATTCAGAAAGTGCAACTGATTCAAAATTTAGCAGCAAGGGAGAACCATTTCAGCCGAGTAACATCTGTTTTGCAGGTGCTGCATTGGCTCCCAATAGGCTTCTGAGTACAGCTGAAATTGCTGGTGATGATCTATAAATCTCTTTATGCCTCAGGTCCTTGTTATCTTTGGAGCTATCTTTCCAGAGTATAGTCTGCTTATCCTGCACATTCAGTTTGGGAATGTAGGCTTCTGATTTTCCCTGCTTAGAAAGTCAGGGGATTTGATAGCTGAAAATGGACTTTCTCAGTGGCTGTCCCAGCCCTGTAAAGCAAAGTTAGGATGCCCCCTCCTTGCTAGTTTTTTGGAAAGTGCTTAAGTCAATCCCCTTCTGCTTAGTCTTGAGAACATAAGGTGCTAATACCATGGCTGCTATGGTTTTTATCTGACTCTTGTGTTTCTAAATAGTATGGTTTTAATCTGTTTTATATGCTTTTCATTTTTTTAGTGTTATTTCCATGATGGGAAACTGCATAGATTCTACAGCTGGGAAGGGACATAAAGATGTGGCATGATTGATTGAATGAATGAATGAACAAATGAGGAACAGCAAAAATGTTCACAATTTTGGAATGCTTTCTCTATGCAAGAAATGTTTGTGGTTTTATACTTCAGAAAAGAAGGCAAGGGAAACAAGGTAGAGGTCAATTCAATTATACTGAATATGGAGAGGCAGGTTTTGTGACCACTTCCATAATATTAAAACTTGGGTCGTCCAATGACAGGAGATTCCGAACAGACAAAAGCAGGTAGCTCTTCAAACAGTACATGACTATTCTGTGGAATCTGTTGCCGTGAGTTTTATTTATTTATTAAATTTCTATGACCGCCCATCTCCTCCTCAAGGAGGGACTCTGGGCGGTTCACAACCAAACAACATCATTAAAATACAAGAAATACGACAATAAAAATAAAAATACAATATGGCAATAGCTATTATGGAAGATAGTGTAACAAAGTGGGCGAAAGATGATACGACTATCATGATCATGGACGCCCACCTCAGATTAAACAAATATCAACACACAATGGACAGCCTCAAAGAACAACTAGAACAGACTATGACTCCTGAACATATCAACAGGCTGACTACTACAATCAAGACCACAGCTCTGAGACAAGCAGAAAAAAGGAAAGCTAAACTTCAAACTAAACTACTTAAATTAAACCCCAGAAACAAAGAAGTACAGGAACAGGAATGGGTGGTCAACATGTCCAGCCGCCCATTATCCACTACAGAACACAGTATCTTGCAGAGAGGCCTCAATTATAACACAGAGGATGCAAATAAATTAGAATTCTTTGCAGCTTTCGAAGCAGCAATGAAAACTACAGGACTTACTACAGAAATCCAAGAGAATGTAAGACAAATAATCATACCACAAACCAGAAGGACATGGAAACAGAACCAACTGAAAGCAGAAGAAAGAGTAGCCCTGAAAAACCTAAAGATGGACCAAAGTATCATCATCCTCCCAGCAGACAAAGGCCGCACCACTGTCATTATGGACAGATCACAATATATACAAAAAGCCAAAGATTTACTGGAGGACAAAGAAACCTACACCCCAGTAAACTCCAATCCGATACAGAAACTTGACAGCCAGGTCAAAAGAATCCTCAACGACCTAACCAAGAAAGGTCAAATCAGTAAAGAAGAACAGAGGCGGATGAAAAGCAGTGGACCTATCATCCCACGCTTCTACGGACGCCCCAAAATACACAAGCATTACATACCGCTCCATCCAACTGTATCATTACCAGGGACCCCCACATACAGCATAGCTAAAGAACTTACAAGAAAACTTGGGCATCTCACAGAGGAGAGCGAATACTCTATCAACTCCCCACTACAGTGCCTCCAGAAAATCAAAGACCTAAAAATAGATGAAGATGAAATTATGGTGTCATTTGATGTCACTGCACTCTTTACATCCATAGACCAAGCACTAGCGATTGAATCCATGGCAGCAGTTCTACGTAACACACCTGACCTAGCTAGATACACCAAGATCAAAATACCCAGAATCATGGACCTCATCAACCTCTGCCTCACCACCTACTTTCAGTTTGATGGACAAATATACCAACAAATCAAAGGAACACCTATGGGATCACCACTCTCAGGACTCATCGCAGAGATTGTAATGCAACGTCTAGAAAGGATAGCACTCCCACGCATACAACCCCAAAGTATGGATCCAGTATGTAGATGACACCTTCATCATAATAAAAAAGGATCAACTGGAAGAAACACATGAAACCATCAACAACATTTTCAAAGGAATAAAATTCACAAGGGAAGAAGAAAACAACAACATACTACCCTTCTTGGACATCCTCATCAGTAGAGGAAATGATGGCATTCTAAAAACACAAGTCTACCGGAAATCTACCCACACTAACCAACTGCTCCACTACCAAAGCAATAACCCAACTTCCCACAAGAGGAGCTGTGTAAGAACACTATTCAGACGAGCACAAATGCACTGCAGCAACCCAGAACACCAGGAAAAGGAAACAGACCACTTATATAGCATCTTCCAGCAAAATGGATACCCACGGAACTTTATCAAAAAGGGCCTGACCACTAAACCCACCACAGCAAAACCAACAGAAGCTATGAAAAGGATTACACTGCCATACATCAGAAACATCTCAGAAACTACTAATAGACTGTTACAACCACACGGCATCACTGTAGCACACAAACCAACCAAAACCCTTCAGAACATCGTAAGTAACCCAAAAGACCCAGTAACCCAAGAAGAAAAAACAGGAGTTATCTACAACATACAGTGTAAGGACTGTAACAGCCACTATGTAAGACAGACCGGCAGAAGACTAGCAGAACGCATCCACGAACACCAACTAGCAGTCAGAAGACACTATGAAAACTCCTTAATCTCACAACACGTGGACAGGCTCAACCATACTTTCAACTGGGAAACTGTGAACATCTTAAACCAAGCCAAATCCAAAAACGCTAGAAAATTCCTGGAAGCTTGGCACTCAGACAAAGCAGCCATCAACAGACACATAGAGCAGAGCTTTACAAACTGCTGCCGTTGGCGACACACCAACGGCGGCAGCTGCAGCGGTGGCCTTGCTAAAATGTGGAAGCGCTGATGGTGCGCCGCCACCTCCGCCGTACACACCGTCGCGCGCACCACCGTGCCGCCGACGTGCACACCCCCGCCCCCGCCGCTCCGCGACACACTAAGCTGTGTGTTGCGACACACTAAAGTGTCGCGACACACAGTTTGGAAAGCTCTGACATAGAGGTAAATAACATTTACATACCATTCATAAGAGACAATAGAAAAGCCAGAAGACCAGAAGACCTCCTTGCCAGCAATCATCACCCAGATATGCAAAGATTAACACCCTAATCAAGGAACTATTAACTCAGTCAATCAACCAAGTAGCAAACAACAGCCCAATCAAGGAACTCCTAAGGAGAGAACACCACCCCCACCAACACAAGCAGGACAAGCCATGGTATATAAACAGAGAGCAAGTCCCACTTCCTTTTCCGCACTGAAGATGTTGCCTAGCCTGGCAATAAAACGTCTGCAAGAAAACAACAAGGCTCAGAGAGCACCAAAGACTCCACAGCTATTAGCTTAAATGGTTTTAAAAAGGCCCAAGACAAATACTTAGTTATAGTCTATATGACTCATATCCAGTCTTTAGATTCAGGTCCAGTCCATTATCATGCTCAGGAGAATGCCGGACTAAGCCTGCCAGTGTAGCTCATCCAAGTAGCAAGGACTGGCTGTGAGAGATGGTGGTGGAGCTCTAGTCTGAGAAACACCACTAAAGCTTGTGAGTTTCCCAGAGGCCTCTAGTGTTGGATAATATGGGCCTTCATGTGGTCCAGGAGGATGCTTCTTACATTTTAAAAATAATTTCATATACTGGGTAAAATATGAGATTAATCCATTCTTTTGTTAGCGACTGGAAACCCTTTATGGGCTTTTTGCTGAAAACAAATATGTACTTGTGATTTATGGATTTGATGATTAGAAAGGGTAGATTATGGAAAGAAGGGAGTTACGATGTAACCTTAGAGAGGATAAAATTCGAATGCATTTATAACTGCTGTAAAAAAGATCGGAAATCATTTCTTTATATTTTGTCTTTCTTTTCATCTTTTTTCTATTTCTCTCCTTTCTCTTTCATTTCTTTATTCTTTTCTCGCCTTTTTTACTTTCCTTTTTCCTATTTTTATTCTGTAAAAATGTCTTTCATTAAAAATAATTTTAAAAGAGAGATTATTCTAACCCAATAATTTATAATTGATTCTCTTACAGAGGCACAGTATCTACTTTCTTCAATTTAACAAGGAAAACCTGTATATAAAGGGCAAATTCATATGAAAAATCAAGGGTACATCCAATAATGTCTTACCTTCTAGGTGAACCATCTTCATGAGGCTGGATAATCACCACCTTTACCGTCACAGACGTGCGCAATAGGTCAATCATTTGTTCGTGAGTGAGGGTTGCTACAGCCACTTTGCAGATCTCCACTAGGCGACTGCCCTGGCGTAGGCCTGCTTTCCATGCAAAGCCAAAAGGCTCCACGTCTGCCACAATCCCTTCGAAGTTGACATGGAATCCAAGCTGTCCCAAGCCGTTTCTTCTCAAGGTCATTTCTGCTGTTTCACATCCTCTGGTTACTATCTAAAGAAACATCAGATTGATAAGAACAAGGACAACAATTCAGAAACAAAAACAAATAGAAACCATAACCCAAGGGATAAAGCAGTGCTTTCCAAACTGCCGCCGTTGGCAACATACTAACAGCGGCGGCGGCAGCGGCGCGGGGGGGGGCATGCACGGTGGTGGCGGCAGCGGTGGCAGCCTCGCTAAAACGCGGAAGCGCTGATGGCACGCCACTGCCGCCGCCATACACACCGCCGCCGCGCCCCCCCCCCCCCGCACCACTTCGCGGCACACTAAACTGTGTGTTGCAACACACTAAAGTGTCACGACACACAGTTTGGAAAGCCATGGGATAAAGGATTTCTTTTTCCCTCCTCTCTCTCTCTCTATGAATGTGTATGTGAATTTTAAACTGATATTTGGGGAAAAACAGAAACATTTAATTTTCTATTCTAATAGAATTTATTCTATTATATTAAGAACACTAAATGTTCTATGTATCATTTAGTGTATAACACTGTAGCATTTTGTATTATAAAATGTAAATAGCTATATTTTTTCAGAACAGTTATAAATGTTCCAGATTTATGGTATACCTAAAAGTGCAATTCTAGCACAATTATTCAGGAAGCAGTATACTTTTGTGTTTAAAGGACCTGATGTTTAGAAAAATGTGCTTTGTATTTCAACATGGGATCTTCAATTCCATGCATGACTATTCAAAAATAGACATCACTGAGTTAATGATTCTTATTCCAGATAATGTGTAAAGTGAGCAAAAGTTGTCAATTACAGAAATCCTTGTAGATGCAGAGGGTTTTTTCATTAGTACATAGAATTTTTAATTTATTATACACTGATGAATTTCAATTTTTTAACAAACTTGAAGAAAATCATGAGTGAAAAAATAATAATTTTGATCATTAGGTTTCCATAGTTTCTCCTCCAAGAGACAGCTGTTTTTGAAAGTAGAATAGTATTTTAGAAGTATGAAGAATTAATTCCATGTATAAACAAAAGTAAAAATTGTTTTATATTAATTTTATTTTTTTTCTTGAAGATTTGATTATGTCTATAAACTATTAATGGAGGTACATTAAAGAATAATCAATATGAAAGTCCTTAACAGTATTATATATAATACTTATCATTTTATATAACTCATATATAAAGCAATAATGCAACTATAACCCATAAAGATTCCCCCCCCCCATTCTGGAATTCACGGTTTAAACCCAAAAATAAAAGCAGCTCTGATCTCCACCATTTCCTAAAATTTACAACTGTTGGCTCAAATATTGCTATAATTAGGATTTTGCCTATTTTGATTTCACAGTAAAGTTGATATTTCAATCACCTATTTTTCAAATCTTCCTAAAACTAATAATTCCTAAAATAAATAAATAATCTAAAAGGGAGGACTGAGAAAAAGAAGAAAAGTCAGCAAGCAGAGAACCCGGAGCCAAAGGAAGAAATTTCCTTGATGATGAATTACCTCTGACAATTCCTTTAGGATAGACGTATTTCAAACATAGAGGAACTGGGGCAGCAGCAATCCAAGTCATTAGCCAGATTTCTTGAAACATCTAAATAAACTGCCTACTTATCTTTCATTCTATCTTAGATTTTGTCATGAAGCACTAAAGTGATTTCTACAATTAGAAATTACCAACAATTAGCAAATTACACATTGATTTAAAGATGCCATTCCATTTTCCTTTAAATGGTTTTAAAATATATTTATAATTTTCTGAAGTTTAAAGGAAATATTAAATATATGTCCCTTCACCTATTTAAATTCCAGTTTCACCAACACCTTCCTCTGCATTGGTGATGAATCAATGAAGGGCAATGACCCATACATTATGGCAGTATTTCTCAACCTTGGCAACTTTAAGATGTGTGAACTTCAACTCGCAGAATTCCCCAGCCATTTTTATGGAATTAAAGCTTTCAAAAAGTTTGACAGAACTTTTTAGTACATATGATCTCTGCTCACTAGGTGCTCCCATTGGAGAAAAGGACAAGGAAGTGTTTTTGGCAATTCCACTATCCCCTGCGATCATTTTGCCTATTCCCACAGTTCCACCAGATAACTGAGTTGCAGTATTTTATTTAGCCTTGATAAATTAATCTTTGGATTACAATATTTGATATAAACACTGAATAGTTGGAACACATTTATATATACAAACTCTATCATTTTCAGCCAATGAAAAGTTTTCCCAGAACACGAAGTCTGCACGGATAATGAATTTTTAATGAGCCAACAAAATGGTTCGGTTAGGAGCTGACTGAAAACCCGAGAACTGGTGAGGGGGGAAAACAAAGGAAACTGACAAACCAACAGGGACTGATCAGCAGAAGGTTTGGAAGAAATAATAAGAACTGAGGTAGAAAGAGGGAATCCTTCTGGCACTTTTTGGCACTATCCAGAGGTCATTGGAAAGTATGTTTTGTGGACAAGGAAAATGCCAATAGAGCAAGTTGGAAGGAAATCTCTGTAGCCTACTGTGCCATCTTTGGGAGGAAGAAATTTACCAAGAATTCAACTTTTATTTGGGGTATATGATTATTAGGAAATACAAAGAAAATGAGCTAAAAGGGGAAAAAATTGTCTTGGGAAAGTATAGAAAATGCCAGTGAGCTAGGAAGGGAAATTTGCCTTTACCTGATGCATTTTCAGCTTCTTCTCAGTAACTAATCATATGCAAACTTAATTGAACTTGTTTCTCTACTTTTATGTTGTTGTTTAACTGTAAAGTTATCTTTCTGAAACCTGTAAATTCGGTCTCTGTTTATGTATCCTTAATTCCACATCCAGTCACACACTGTCCAATGGGAAAGGAGTATCCTGAGGCAAAGGATGGTATCAGGGAGTACTGGAATTTAGGAGGAGATTTTTTTTTTAAAGCTGAGGTTAAAATAGGGCTTATCATCTGTGTACAAAGTGAGGCCTTTAAAAAGGGTGATAGTGTAATGGTATGTGGGAAAGTCCTTGGAATATGGGTCATAGAGATGCTGCCTAGGGAACGGTCAGATAATAGACCACAGCTGGATAGTGGGCGGGGCAAGAGGCTCAGAAGGGACCCTCCCTAGTTTCTCGGGCTGTAAAGGAGACCGTGGGAGAATTGTACTTTCAGGCTTGCAAGATTGATGTAAGCCTTACCAGGTAGACTAGACAGGAAACATGAGCAGATAAGCTAATTCTACTTTCTTGTAAAGCTACATTAACAGAATCTTGCAAGTCTGAAAGTACAATTCTCCCGCCATCTCCTTTACAGCCCGAGAAACCAGGGAAGGTCCCTTCTGAGCCTCTTGCTCCTCCCACTATCCAGCTGCAGGCTATGCTGTCTCTTACAGTATCTGACCATTCCTTTGGCAGTGTCTCTTTGCCCAGTCTCCCAAGGTCTTTCCCACATACCATTACAGATGGGGAAATTCCCTACCTGATGCTTTCTTATTTATAACAATATGCATCTTTACAAGGTACTTAGCTTTGTTATTAGAATAAACTTACATGTACTGGATTCACACAATATGGAACTTTAAACTAATCAAACAAGCTGGGTTCACACAACATGCTAAGCCATGAAACTAGAATATAAACAAAGATTAAATTAACTAAGCTTGTCATGTAAATGCAGCTGTGAAGTCCAACCTGGTTAAACATGTTGCATAAACACAGTTTAGGAGTGGCAGCAGTAGTAGGTCTTAGCACGTTTCCCTCCATATTGCTCATACTTCCAAAACAATCCTTGGTTGGGGAACACTGCATTTGTGGTGTTATACCCTTGGCATAGAGGATAAAAGGGAAAAGTGCAAAAATCACTTCAGCCCCATCATCTCACAAAACCATCCACTGAATATTTTGTCTAGAGAAATAAGTTTTCCATTTTAAGAAAGCAACTCTCAGTTCAACTATCTTACTATGGATTAAAAAAAAGTATCATCAATATTGCTGGGAGTAAATCTAGGTATTTTACTTCTAATCTATCCATGCAGATGAAAGCTAGTTGGAACAAAACCTGGCTAATGTTCATCTTTCCCTAGCAAAAAAGTCTCTGGTGGGGCAAAAAGGCATTGCATTTATTTTCTAAATCGTATGAGAGGGCTGAGCACTCTCTTCGTTTTTCTTTAATCCCAGTGCTCTTAAAATAGCATTGCAGCCTTGGAATATTAGAGACTTCTTCCCTGAATTTAATGAAATAGCCATATGAATATGTAATAATATGAATATTTGTAAGAATGGAAATGGAGAAGGACAACAGTAAACACTGTCTGCTATTCTATTACATGACCATCCAGACATATGAACTGCACTTGTGGGTGATAACCTGAATCTGGGAAATAGCTGAGAGAAGAGCAGATAAGATTTTTCACACACTCTTTCAAAAGGAGGAGAGGCTGAATCAACCAAGGAGCTGGCAGGAAGTTAGGAATGATGGAAATGCATACAAATTGGAAGAAGGTGGAAAGAGTCAGTTTGATGTAGTTTTGTAGAGCCAGTTTGGTCTAGTGGGCTTTTTTAATGCCATAAAGGACATCTATGGACCAACAAACCATGGTACAAATCCCTTACGCTCAGTAGATGGTGCTAAACTTCTAAAGGACAAAGAGTCTATTGCATTGCGCTGGAAAGAGCATTACTACAATCTCCTTAATCGTCACTCTACTGTGGCTGATGAAGTCTTCTTGCAAATCCCACAAAAACAAATAAGAAATGAGCTTGCAGTACCCCCTAGTTTGGAGGAAGTCAGCAAAGCCACTAAACAAATGAAAAATAACAAAGCTAGTGGACCTGATGGGATTCCTGCTGAAGTCTTTAAAGAAGGCGGGCCTGAACTTACACAACAACTTCATAAGCTCATCGAAAAAATCTGGATAAGGGAGGAGATTCCAGCAGACTTTAGGGATGCCATAATTATCACTCTCTTTAAAAAGGGTGATAGAACAGACTGTGGAAACTATCGAGGCATCTCCCTTCTAGCCACAGCAGGCAAAATCCTGGCAAAGATCATTGCAAACCGTCTCCTATCTGTATCAGAAGACATCCTCCCTGAAACGCAAAATGGCTTCCGCCCTTCCAGGGGAACAGTGGATATGATCTTCACTGCACGACAGCTTCAAGAAAAATGCAAGGAGCAAAACCGCCCTCTGTACATGGCGTTTATTGATCTGACTAAAGCTTTTGATACTGTAAATCGTACTGCTCTCTGGACCATCCTTTTGAAAATCGGATGCCCTGATAAATTTGTGAACATCTTGCGGCTACTCCATGACGGCAACAATCCTGAATAACAGTGGCTCTCAAAGCGATCCATTTAAAGTGGAATCCGGCGTTAAACAGGGATGTGTTATTGCTCCAACCTTATTCGCTATCTTCATCGCTATGATTATGCACCTTGTTGAAGAGAAACTTCCTACTGGTGTAGAAATTATATATCGAACAGATGGAAAGCTTTTTAATCTTAGTAGGCTGAAAGCAAAAAATAAGGTAATTACAACTTCTGTTATAGAACTTCAATATGCTGATGATAACATAGTCTGTGCACACTCCGAGGAAGATCTTCAAACTATCCTAAACATCTTTTCAGAAGCATATGAAAAGCTCGGCCTCTCGATTAACATTAAAAAAACCAAAGTGCTTTACCAGCAAGTTCAAACCAATCCCTCCACAACGCCATCAATCCAGCTTAAAGGTGTGTCACTAGAAAATGTCGATCACTTTTCTTATCTCGGCAGCCATCTATCTACAAAAGCCGACATCGACGCTGAAATTCAGCATCGCCTGAGCTCTGCGAGTGTAGCTTTCTCCCGAATGAAGCGTAGAGTGTTTGAGGATCGGGACATTCGCAGGGAGACCAAAATGCTTGTTTACAAAGCCATTGTACTACCAACCCTTCTGTACGCCTGTGAAACATGGACCCTCTACAAACACCACCTCCAACTTCTTGAAAGATTCCATCAACGCTGCCTCCGAAAAATTCTGCAAATTACTTGGGAAGATAGGCGGACTAATGTTAGCGTATTAGAAGAAGCGAAAACCACCAGCATTGAAACAATGATCATCCAACATCAACTTCGCTGGACCGGTCATGTTGTTCGAATGCCTGACCATCGTCTTCCAAAGCAGCTACTTTACTCCCAACTTAAGAATGGAAAACAGAATATTGGTGGACAGCAAAAGAGATTCAAAGATACTCTCAAAGCTAATTTTAAAAAATGTAATATCAGCATTGAGAACTGGGAAGCCCTAACTCATGAGCGTTTCAATTGGAGGTCATCCTTTATTAATGGCGCTATGGACTTTGAAGAAGCACGAGTACAGGGCGAAAGGCAGAAAAGAGCTAAAAGGAAGGCACGTCAGGCAAACCCTCATCATGACCGTCTCCCACCCGGAAACCTATGCCCCCACTGTGGGAGGTTGTGCGGATCCAGAATTGGCCTTTACAGCCACTTACGGATCCACCGTTAAAATTTTACCTTTGGAAGACAATCTTACTCGGCTACGAGTGATCGCCAATGAATGAATGAGTGGTTAAGGCAACAGGCTAGAAACCAGGAGACTGAGAGTTCTAGTCCCACCTTAGGCATGAAAGCCGGCTGGGTGACCTTGGGCCAGTCACTCTCTCTCAGCCCTAGGAAGGAGCCAATAGCAAACCAGGAGCCTGAGAGTTCTAGTCCTGCCTTAGGCATGAAAGCCGGCTGGGTGACCTTGGGCCAGTCACACTCTCTCAGCCCAACTCACCTCACAGGGTTGTTGTGGGGAAAATAGGAGGAGGAAGGAGTATTAGGTATGTTCGCCGCCTTGAGTTATTTATAAAAATAATAAAGGTGGGATAAAAATTAAATAAATAAATAAATTGACTAGGAAGCATAGATGGAATTAGGCAGTTCCAGGGTAGTTCAAGTTCACCAAAAGAGAGATGGAGGAAGAGAGCAAGACACTGTAGGATCTGTCTACTAATGCAGATTTTCAGAAGCAACAGAAGAACCAAAGACACACACACACACACACAAAGAGATCAAAGTTGTGCTAGCCACCAAGGTTGCCAGTCAAATTCCAACTGAAGTCCTTGATTAACTTTTGGGGGAATTTATTCATAGCTACACATACATCTCTAAGTTATAGCCTAGATTAGGTGCACTGTTATGTAAGTAGAAGCAAAACTCTTGCAGACAGGGAAATGGTTAAACTTGGGTTGGTAGAGCAATTAAGTCATGAAGCAATTCACTTAATTCCTTTGAAGAAACAAAAAAAATGGGGGGATGTCAGAATGCTGAAACTTGGTTTGTATGCATTAGCTAAATGCAGCTTGCACTGTTATCTGGATGAAACAGTCGATATCTCTCAGAGACATTAATATATTGAGTATGCTACAAATAATAATAAAAAATTGATCTGGTTCAAAAAAAAAAAAGACTTTACATGCTGTCTGATCAATCCCAAGAAACTCATGGCACTCCCCCAAAGCAAGATGCTTAAATAGAGGTTTCCTGACACACTTGGGAAGTTTTCCAGCAAACTGGAGGGCAACTGTTTTGGGACTTGTTGATCTCTGCAATGGGGGGTGGCAAGGCACTTGGCAGGATTGCCCCTGAGCAACTTCTCCCTACCCACTGAACCTGTGCATCTCATTGGTTCAACAAGGAGCTCTGGAAAATGAAGTGAACAGATGCCTAGAGCAATGCTGGTGGAAAAAAGAAGCAAATATGATTGGACATGAGGAAGAGCCCAAATTCCAGCCTATTTTGTGGTGATCAGGGTGGTGAAGCACAACTACTTCTCCATCCTCATTGTGTCCACAAAATGTCTGGCAGTTGCACCAGAGTGTCAGTATACTTTTGGGAAAGGATGAACTGGAACAGCCAGTTAGCATAAGCTATGATTGTCTGGCGGAGTATTTTTGTGGATGAGATCTCTCAGAGTTACTCTGATTTGGAAGCCAGATGGACAGAATTTACTAAGATGACAGAAGTGACGTGCTGTTATGTAGAAGGTTTCTGAGCCCGTGGATCCCAGAGAAGTGAATAGTCTCTACAATTTTAGCTCCACCACTTGTGGATTGGACCTCTGTCCCACCGAGCTAATAAAAGTGGCCAGGGAGGAGTCTGGGAGCAGGATCTGGGCTGTAGCCAACACTTCCTTGAGGGAGGAGGAAGTGCCAGAAGCCCTTAAAGAGGCACTGGTCTGCCTGCACCTCAAGTGGCCAAGTCTGGATCCAACAAAATTGGACAACTACTGTCCCATCTCTAACTTTGAGGTTGAGTTACCGAAAAAGTGGTAGGGCTGCAGACGCAGAGGGCTCTGTAATTATCTGGATCCGTTTGCATTTGGACCTGGTCACGGGACAGAAACTGTACTGGTTTTTCTCATGTATGACCTGCAATGGGATTTGGATGGCAGGAGTATGACCATATTTGTTTTCCTGGATCTTTTAGGGGCTTTTGATATTGTCAACCACAGTACATCTGTGAGGGTTGGGAGTTGGAAGTGCAGCATTATGGTGGTTCTGGTCTTATCTGAGTGGATTAGGGTTATGGTTAGACTGTGGTGAGTAGAGCTTTTGCACAGCTTTAGCTGGTATACCAGTTGCAGCTTTACCTGAAACACGATGCACTGAAAACAGCTGCTCGTGCCATCTCTAGATTAGTTTACTATCATTTGTTCTACAAGGGACTGCACTAGCATAACAGAATTTAATGCTGCAAGAAATATATGGAAAATATTGAGTCACAGACTTACTTTGATCTTTTAGCTCATGAAAAGTTTACATTATAGGATAATCATAATTAACAATAGTTCTTAAATAAGGTTTGGGGGAAACTGAATCTTTTACTTTGGATGAACCTGTTGGAATGTAGCTGTTTTTAACCTAAGAGTGCTTTTTGGTTATTTAGTCAATTGAAGAACCTGTTACTTGGGCTATTTGATACTGACACGGTTGCTTTAACTTTATATTTATTTTAATTGTGATTGTATTGTATTATATGTTATTTTAATTGTTTGATTTTAATTGTTTGATTTTTGTAAACCGCCCAGAGTCCCCCTAGGGGGAGATGGAGCGGTGAATATAAATCGAATTATAAATAAATAATAAATAAATAAATAAACTGAAATGTTGTACTTGCCAGGTGCTCTGGAGGAGCCATCTGAGGTCCTTAAGCCAGTAATCCACTTTTATCCAAGTTTCTAAAAATGTCACTATTTACTTGAATTTCCAAATAATGAGCCTGAATGTGCCATTTTCAGGAAACAGTGGAAGGTTCTTTTAAAATCATTTCTTTTTACAGGTAATCCTCAGTTAACAGCAGAAATTGGGACCAGAATTTCCATCGCTAAGCGACATGGTTGTAAAGCACGATATCATGTGACCACGCCGCTTAGCAACGACAGTTCCAGCACTTCTGGTTGCCATTGTTAAGTGAATCCCACGCCACTGTTTAGCACAACATCATGTGGTCACCATTTGTGACCTCCTGCGGGCTTCCCCATTGACTTTGCTTGTCGGAAGTCAGCAGTGAAGGTCACAAATGGCGTTCATGTGACCATGGGACACTGCAACATTGTAATTGTGAGCTGGTTGCTGAGCACCTGGATCAAGATCATGTGACCGGAGGGATGCTGTGACAGCCAGAACTTCGAGGACTGGTCATAAGTACTACTCGTTCAGTGCTGTCACAAGTTCGAATGGTTGCTGACCGAGTGGTCATTAAGTGAGGACCACCTGTATTTTTAAACAACGGGAACTTTTGTTGCATGTGTACTAAACACTTTGCAGAATGTTTGATAAGAGTTGGATGTAACTGCACTGACTCAAGATGTAATTAAGGAATTGGAATCTTAATTCATATGTTCTAGACTTGGCCTATTATTACCACATTTGTGGCTGAAATCCACAGGATTGCTAAAGTGTCTTTTGAGTAATCATTGCTGATTAAGGATGAAAATAATTCGCCTGACTAAAAATTATTATACAACATTGGATGGGCAAATCCACATCAGACCTGAAGCAATGGATGTGATCTGTCAGCAGCAAGCTGGTCAAATTTTTTAGAGTTGTTTCATACAGAGGTATGTTCTATACATACATCTCTACAGGTTTTTAAAAGATAAATGTTGATATATTATTATGTTAATTCTATGTACATATTTCCCAGTCTAGGGTTGAGAGAGAGTGACTGGGCCAAAGTCATCCAAGCTTCCTTCTGTGCCAAAGGGAGGTCTAAAAGCTCTCTTACTCGTAGTCCACACCTTAACCACCACACATTGGTGCTTGTTCTCTCTTGTGTTCATATACACAAACACACATTGGTATCGGTATCTGTAAGCACCATGGTCCAATGAGCGCATTGAGGGATGAATGAACATGTGCTGGTTCGTATTTACAGCTTTAATAGAGACAAGTGACTTGAGAAACAGAGGTCTGTCAATGTTCTTTTACTGAAACATATATACAATATTGTCACTTGGCTTTATTCATCTCTAACTATCAGTAACTTTTGAAGAATAAAAGCACTAAAATATATACTTACTTCTAGTCTTTGAACTATTTCTCGGATGTCATCGGCACAGTTATCAAACGCAGACAGAAGAATGCATTCCCCTCTTTCATAAAAGACTTTTATGCTCATTAACCCAGACGTCCATCCAATAACATCTCTGCAGGAGCAGTTAAACACCACATTTTTTGATTCCTTTTCAATCAACACGATAAACTCATTTGAGATACCAAGCAGACATTCAATGTCAAGAGACTGACCAAAGTCTCGTGCTATCACATTCCATATTACTGCTCCAACACTGAATAAGTGAGCATCCTTTCTTGCTTTAACTCTTTCTTTTTTCTTTGCACCTAATGAAATGAGACTAAACTTGACTGAAGTTTCTATTGTAGCAGTAGTAACAAAATTTTCTGCTAGATCTTTCAAGTATTCTTGACGTGTTCTGGTTGCCATGGCTCGAAATTTTTCTGATTTATGGGCTGCATTTTCTGCATTAATAACTTTGGCCAAAAGGAAGTCCCGGAAAACTGCTGACTTCGGGAAAGTCACTCCTTTAGGGATTGGTGGTCCAAAAGGTGGAACATCTTTTGATCTTGAAACTCCAACACTAAAAAGTAAAGAGAGAATGGATATGGTGAAGTATTACTGTTTACATTAAGATTCTGTAAATTTTTAACTGAAAAAATATTTTTTCCATAACAATCTCTATACTGTTTAATAGATATTTGGTGGCTAAGCAGCACATGTTGAAGAACTCTTCCTAATTATGGCCTTTTGCGGTCAAATTTTAATGTATGCTTTATTAGCCAATTAGTCCACAACCATTAACGTTCTTGTTGTACCAATGCATCACAACATGCTATAGATACAGGCACATCAACACATTAAATGATAAATATATTTTATTAATATTAATATTAATTAATATAAATAAATAAATAAATGCTGGTAAAGCTTTAATGATTGGAAGAAATTCAGTGCAAGCACATGAAAATTCTATCTCAACTACAGATGCCATTCTCTAACCATGTAACTATGACCAAGCTGGGATAGAATATAAGCATACTTCTGCTTATATATAGGACTTGGTTTTGGTTTTCTCTCCCCTGCAGTCTTCAGATATCCCTAAGAACTACTCTAGAAGGTTGGGGGGTTGTCTAAATGTTGAAGGTGTGGGAGGCTGCAGGGGAAGAGAATCACTTCCTTTGCTTCTGCGAATAGAAACTGCTTCTCTAAGGGAAATTCATTACCGATTCGGCTCATTATTGTTACTGAATACTGATTTTCTAAGTTTTGCTAATAATCAAGTTTTGTAGATGACACAATTGCAGGAAAATGCTAAAATTCAAGAAAACGTACACAATTTTTAATGAATTTCAAGAAGTCAATTGGTCCACACATTTGTACTCACCTATAACATACTTTTTCAGTGCATGGATTGTGGACTTTAACAATGACAAAGACATGTTGAAAATGAGAACGGATATTTTTTGGAGTAAAAGGAAGTGCTCCAGGCTCTTGAAAGACAATAGTAACAATGTCATTTCCTATATGCCTTTTCCTTAGAAGCTAGATGGGAAGAAAAAAAGAAAATAATTAATTATGAAAATTCATTTTATACCTATTAGAAAAAAGTGACCATTTAAAAAGTGGAAGTCACGTCAGAATATGAAGTCACATAAATCACATTTACTGACCCGTTATTTTGCTCTTCATTTCCAAAATGCAATTTCTTAATCTTTCAAATCCAAAGTACAAAATTATAGTTGTTTCTTTAGTAAGCTTTTCTTTACACTGAATTAAAAAGTTGATAATACTGACCATTTTGCAATTATTTAAAAGCAGAAAAGCTGTTACAAATATCAAATTCCAAGAATTTTGTGGACATGAACCTGTTATTTTTTTTCCTTTAACTGCATTATCACCTGAATAGTCCACAGCACTAAATCAAAAGCTACTTCTTCCATTATTTTAAAAGCACAGATTTTAGAGAAAGGAACTACTGAAGAAAACTACTACTGTATGTAATCCAGTAACTTGAGTCTCAAAACTATTTAGAAGAATTGCAAGATTTTCCTGTATTTATTTGGGATGATAACCACTAAGGTCACTGAAATATAAGAGATTCAACTTGTCCTACTGTATATTTAACCTGTTTCAGTTGAATATCAGCTTTCTTACGCTTTTGAAATGGGAGGGTAGTGACATGTCTACACAAAAAAGAAAATATCCATTTATCTGATTCATAGTTAACTATGGCTGTAGAATATAATCTAGATTTATTAAGATTAATGGAAGTTTTGCCATGACATCATAAACAAACACAGTTAAACCTCAATTTAATGGACCATTTGGGGAGAAGGGGTGTCCATTTAATGCTGAATGACCATTAAATACAAAGCTATGTCATTAGCATCCGTTTGTGTCATTTGCATAATTGAGGTATTGCCATTTTTCTATCCTTATGCAAACAATGTAAATTGATTTAATTGACATTAAAACATTTCTGTAAATATGCAAATCATGCAAATTGATACAAATGATATGAATTATGGCAATTGTCCAGACTGCTTCAGAAACAATGGGAAAAGTCTGAGGAAGTCCAAACAAAAACCTCATCTTTTGCAACCAAAATCTGCTGAATGGAAAGCAGTAGAATAAAAGTTTTACTGTAGCTGTAATCTATTTTATAATTGCACACACACTCATTTTAATGGAATGTAAATTGTTGAATCTAAGAATAGACTGAATTATCTTTATGGAAGTGAACTATATTACTGCCAGTTTATCTTCCCAAAGTGAAGAATAATTGACTATCAGATGTTGCCAATAGCTAAGGGATAAAACCTGAAAGGTATATGAAATATTATATTGATAAAACACTATTAGAAAAAAATAGAAAAACTCATACCACTTTCACATGCATTATTTTCACATTCAAGCAAAGAAGTGTTTTTCCCCTAGTTTAAAAATATCTCTATAATTTTTGTGTCAAATAGGCCTATCCTAATTCCTGAGAGAAAAGAAATCTTCCCAAATCACAACCCACTCCCAGAAATATATAAACAACACATAAAATGATATTCTAATTGAAATGTTATTAATGAAAGGAGCACAGAGAAAAAAATAGGACTAAGATTAAATATAAAAAAGAACAAACTAATGACAAATGGTGTAGCAACTAGCCCTAGAATTGACAATGAAGATATTGAAATGGTGGACAGCATCTATCTTTTAGGAATGAGTATCAACAATAAAGGAACCAGCAGTCAAAAACACACCACAGACTAGCACTTGGTGGAGGAGCAATGAAAGCCTTGTGGGATGTGTCTAAACCTACAAAGATCAGAATTGTGCAGACAATGGTTTTCCCTGTGATATTCTAAGGATATGAAAATTGGACTTTGAAGAAGCAGGATAGAAAGAGTATTGACATCTTTGAACTCTGGTGTTAGAGAAGATTTCTGAGAATACCATGGATAGCAAACAAAACAAATAGAACTAATCAACCCGGAATTCTCCCTTGAGAATGACCAGGCTCATATTATCATACTTTGGACACGTTATGCAAAGAACTAGCTCTCTGGAGAAGTCTATAATGCTGGGAAAGGAGAAGGGAAAGATAACAACCACAAGCAAACTGGTTGGATTCAATTACAGCAGCAATGGGTGTACTTTTGGAAGACCTGAACGACCAGGCTGGGGACAGATTGTCCTGTAGAAAATCTGTGTTTGCTAAGAGTTGACACCAACTTGATGGTACATAATCAGTCCGTCAAGATGTACTCAATTCCAGACAGCATCCATATATGTTGAAATGTTCTTGGAATTTGTCTTCTCGTGCTCCATTTTTGCCCGAAAGGGCAAAGATGTGTTCAGTCTTAGCTGAAAGATCTCTGGACAAATGCCCTGTTATGTTTGAGCCATGCCCTTCAGATTTATACTCTGTTAGTGGGAATGATGTCAATTGTGGAGCCTCTCATTTAGAGACATTTCTTGCACAGCCATGTATTTCCATTTAATTGGCATGATAGGGAAGGTGGTTGAGAAGGTGGTGGCGTTGCAACTCCAGAGGATTCTGGAGGAAACGGATTATCTGAACCCCTTTCAGTCAGGTTTCAGGCCGGGTCATGGGACAGAAACTGCATTGGTCGCGCTTATGGATGATCTCTGGCGGGAGCGAGATGGAGGCAGTGCATCCATTCTCGCTCTTCTTGACCTCTCAGCGGCGTTCGATACCATCGACCATGGTATCCTTCTGGGACGGCTCAGGGAGTTGGGGGTGGGCGGCGCGGTTTTGCGCTGGTTCACCTCCTTCCTCCAGGGCCGATCCCAGTCGGTGTTGATAGGGAGCGAGAGATCCAACCCACGGGCCCTTCTTTGTGGGGTGCCACAGGGTTCGGTGCTCTCGCCGCTCCTTTTTAACATCTACATGAAACTGCTGGGTGAGATCATCCGTCACCACAGGCTGAAGTATCATCAATATGCAGATGATACTCAGTTATACATCTCAATCCCGGGTGAAGTAAGTGATGCAGTGACCACCCTGTCCAAGTGCCTGGGGGCTGTAGGGGTCTGGATGGGGAAAAACAGGCTTCAGCTGAATCCTGGTAAGACAGAGTGGCTGTGGATTAATGGCCCCTCGGTTTCTGGGAATTTGTCATCTTTAGTTCTGGATGGGGTTGCACTACCCCAGACAGACCCGGTGCGTAACTTGGGGGTCCTCCTGGACTCACGACTCCTGCCCGAAGAGCAGGTGGCAGTCGTGGCCAGGAGGGCCTTTGCTCAACTTCGTGTTGTGTGCCAGTTACGCCCTTTCCTGGACCGAGAGGCCCTTCGAACAGTCACTCATGCCTTGGTTGTCTCCCATATAGATTACTGTAACACGCTCTACATGGGGCTACCCTTGAAGAATATCCGGAAGCTACAGCTGGTACAGAATGCAGCCACACGGGCAGTTTTAAGTGTACCAAGATCGACACATGTAACACCTCTGCTCCGTGAGCTGCATTGGGTGCCAGTTTGCTTCCAGGTCCAATTCAAGGTGTTGGTCATCACCTTTAAAGCCCTACATGGCATGGGCCCAGGTTATCTGAGGGACTGCCTCATCCCCATTACAACATCCCGTCCTACCCAATCTTGCAGAGAGGGCATGCTACGGACCCCCCTCTATGAAAGAGTTCCATCTAGCGGGGTCTAGGAGGCGAGCCTTCTCTGCAGCGGCACCTGCCCTATGGAACATTCTTCCCCCAGAGATAAGACAGATCCCTTCACTCCTGGACTTCAGAAAAAAATTGAAAACCTGGCTCTGTGATCTCGCCTGGGGCAAGAGGGAAAGAGGTCAGGCTTGGGGATGGCTGATCGCTTAGAGCCACTCCAAATATTTTAAATAGTCTTCAGCAGCACTGCAAACCATCTACCTCTTGGTTTTAATTTAATTTATATTTATTATATTTAGTATATTGTATTTTATCGTGTTTTTATTGTATTGTACTATTGTTATAGCTGTGAACCGCCCAGAGTCCCTCCTTGAGAGGGAGATGGGCGGTCATAGAAATTTAATAAATAAATAAATGATAAACATTTGGTCCCAATAACTAAAAATATAATTATATTAAAATAAAATGGGAATGAAATTCTCAAATTCTTACCAATGAATAAGACCCAAGATACTGTATGTATGTATTGTGTGTTCATGTGTGTGTATAAAATCAACACAACTACCATTATCACCAATTTTCAAGTTAAGCACAGCATCAGGAAAACAAACCTGTGATTCTAAATATAGAATTAAAATGTGAGAAAAAAGAAATTGTCTTTGTATGTCTATACGTACACACACACACACACACAAACTTTTCATTTCCTTTTTTAATTTGATTTTTTCCTTTCCACATGTTGGTCATGTTTTGTTTATTTATCTGCCTTTCCAACATAATCTATGCAATCACTGTTAAAAGATAACCAAAATTTTCAATATATTACACGGATCATGTGGCATTACTTCCAAAGAAGGCAACCAATACTGACAGCAGGTTCTATCCATCTTTTACTTCAGTCCCAAAATGCACATCACTGTGGAATTTGTTTTCAAATAAGGGATGTAGACTACACTTTAACTTGCATGATCTATCTAAATAGAAATTCAGTGATATATAAATATTAATTTAATTTTAATATGAAAATTCAGCTTGCCATGAAGGCACATCCTGTTAAGGGAAAGTTAGAAAAAAGTATCCAATACATTTCTAATGGATTTGAAGCAATCTGTTATGGGACTTTGCCTTTCTTCTCTAGCTCAGTTTCTCTCTCACCATGCTGTCATTCACATTCAGTTGTAATATTTATTCATTTATTTCTATTTGTTAAACTGCCCAAGATGCATTGATCCTTAATTCACACACATACACACACACACACACACCAAATAAGCTATCTATATTTTATAAACTGGACTAGCTTGTTCCAGATAAAGAAACCAAGTTATTTAACTGACTGACGAACAAACCACTCCAATCACAGTAGACTATTAATAA
Source organism: Charina bottae (assembly GCA_023362775.1). Classification (NCBI taxonomy): domain Eukaryota; kingdom Metazoa; phylum Chordata; class Lepidosauria; order Squamata; family Charinaidae; genus Charina; species Charina bottae. The sequence continues at coordinate 32,556,856 of JALMGJ010000001.1, forward strand.
AACTATGGTTATTTTGTCATATGGGATAAAAATAAAACACAAAAGCTATCTTGTATAAGATAAGGTATCTTTCTTCATTCAGTTTAAAGTCAGAAATGAATAGTCATCACAATGCAACCTTAACACAGCTATAAAATAAGTGGTTTCATGAGAAGTTAAAGTATAACAAGATACAATAATTATCATTTCAATCAGGCCTGATTTATTTATTTTATTTGTTTCTGATTTCTATCACCACCCATCTCCCCCTGATCACAGCAGACATATCCCAAACACTGTGGTTAATCAAAGGCATTAGTTTGATTTAACTTATTCCTAAATTAAACACAGGGAAAAAAGTTTGGATAACAGATTTTGATTAGTCACATCTGAACAAGCGATGGGATGAAATTATTCAAGCCTTGAATTTCTACACTGTAAAACCAGGCAGGTTATTCCTTAAGAATATCAGCAATTGCATCTCAGTGGAAAAGGTTATTTTTTCTGGATTCTTCCTACCGTGTCAAGAATCCACCAGTGGACATGTTCTATATCAGGGGTCCCCAACCTGTGGGCCACGGCCTGTTAGGAAGTGGGCCGCGGGGCTACCTCCTGCAAACCCCGCACCCCCAGTGTGCAAGATTACCCTGCCCCCGGTGCACGCGATTGGCTCCAAACTGCAAACCCTGCCCCCCAGTGCACGCAATTGGCTTGTGCCTGCAAACCCCGCCGCCCCCGGGTCCATGGAAAAATTTTATTCCACCACTGGTGCCAGAAAGGTTGGGGACCGCTGTTCTATATTACTAATTTGGCAACTAGATTAGCAACAAGGTGTGTAAATATTCATTAATTGTATTTTTTACATATTAAGGCTGGCTAGGGCTAGCTATCGAGCGTGCTTATCAGATCTTATAGATATCCCTAGTGTACTGTGATGGAATGTGTCTACGAAGGGGGAGGTGATGTGATGGACTACAGTAACGCAGCTGGTTCTCAGGAAGGAGGGAGCACATTCCAAGGAGGGGGGCAGGACAACAGACAACACAGCCCGGAGCTGGACCCCGGGAAGACAAAGAGATTCAGAGTAGCCCCGCCCTAGAGCCTCCCGGGTTATTTCCCTTTAGATTAGAGTGCAGGAGGTTTAGTCTGGCGAGATTCTGTCTATACGGTGTGAGCAAATAAAGAACTGATGTTTGGCTGGATTGCTTCCTTGTCGTTCTTGGGCTAGACCTGACATGTACAAATGCAATTAAAGCTACTTATGGTATATTCAGATATCAATATTATTTGAATTTTCAAAATGTCCACATTGTTTTAATTCAAGAGAAGTTATCGAATATACTGTGATACTACTGTTAAATTTAGTAAGACAGTACAAATTATAAAGACTGATTAATGTTTACTAACATTGTGAAATGGAATGATTGCTTCTTGAAGTAAGTGCTGCAATATGCTGCAGATAAACTAAAACAAGATTTAGATTCTCTGGGGAGGAATCAAGGAATATTTGGGAACAAAATAAGGGGAGGGAAGAAAAAAGAACAGTGATATAAGGAAATGCCATAATGCCAGTGACAGATACCATATAAATCTGGAAGAAGTAAATCTAGGAAGGCTAAAGGTTATTGCCCACAGTCTCAAATTCAGCAAAGCTATAATAAACAAAATTCAACATAAAGTAAAGCTTTTTGTTGCCACTGCCCACAACTGGAAACAAGATTATTTAAAATCAAAATGTGAGGACAGCTAACTAACCATTTCCAGAGGACATGTCCTCATGGCATGCCGGCATTCCATGGTCCACCCATAGCTTAGGCAGTCTGAGCACGGCCTTAAGTATTTCATTCTGGAAGTAGTGTTTTCCTTCGTATTCTATCTCTAGACACCAAACGCAGGAAATGTAGAGACATGTTGATGTGCATGGGGCAGGTGACTTGAAATGACTTGTTCTGGGTCAGCAAACTTGGGTTTCCTTTTGGTACTGCCCCCTTCCATTCAGTCCCTGACCTCCTTTCAGTCCCTCCCACCTTCCAATCCCCCCTTGGCTGTGAGAGGAACTGGGACACTGTCTTCCATAGCCACTTTTTCTTCCTTTTTAAATCAGTGGTTAACTGATCCACAAGGAGAGAGCAAAGTCCTGATACCAAATAGCCTGTCCAAGGCTCAATGTATGTAATTGGAAGTGTAACTGAAAGGACTCATCTCTTATACTTCTGTAGCCTGCATAGCACAGAACCTCCTTCCTTTTGGTCGCTGGTCTCAGGAGCCCTGGCTCCTTCTCCTTACATCATGTTCTTAGGTAGTTTACAACTCCTGCAGCAAGGAGATCCACAGCTAACCCCTTTTGCAACACAAGTTCTTCAACAGCACCTATCCAGCACTGCACAAATCCTGATGACCACTAGATGACAGCCAAAAAACCCAAACACAAAAATCATTTGAAAAGTTTGTGGCTTGAATCATGTCAACTGGATTTCTATTTTCTCAGTGGAAACGGGGAAAAGGGGTTAGTAAGCCCTTACTAACTTTGCTCAGACTGAAGAAGCTCCTTGGATAAGGAGCGAAACGTTTCCACTGAGAAAATAGAAATCCAGTTGACATGATTCAAGCCACAGACTGTTCCACCTGGATGACTGAGAACCTTCATCGACACATTTAAAAAGTTCAATCAGTCATGGAAAAGAAAAAATAACAATTTGCAGGGCATGGGGTAACCAGACTATTGGAGAAAACTTCTCAGATAGCAGATGATGTTGGGCAGGGTCAGAATTTCAGCCAAGGTAACCCCCAATCACAGCCCTTAAGATGTTGCATGCAGCACAGATCCATTTTGGGTGCATAGTAATGACATACTACCAGCTCTGAAATGGAGGAGAAGCAAGCAAAGCAAGTCTGTGGGTCTATTCTACGTGACATCCTTTCAGCTATTTAAGGAGTGTTTACATATTTCCCCCCGTCACCTTTTTCCCAGGATAAACATAGCCAATGTCTTCAAATTTTCTTCATAGGCTTATTTTATAGTCCCCTGATTATTTTCATTGCCCTTCTCTGAAACTGTTCTAATTTCTCTGGATCCTTCTTAAAATGTGGTGCCCAGAACCAGACATAGTACTAATGGTACATACCCATGATTTGGAAATTATACTTCTGTTGATATAGTCTAAAACTGTCTTGTTTGTTCACTTATTCAGTTTACAGTCTTAGACCAAATATACTTTGCCTTTTTTTTCAATCACATTATACTTCTGGCTCAAATTCAGTTTCCAATCAAGTACTATTTCAAGATCTTTTTCATAGCACAGACATGTAACCCCCAGTCTATGCCTATGCATTTTATTTTTGTTTCCTAAGGAAGAACTCTGCACTTATATTTGTTAAATCTCATTGTGCTCCTTTTAGTCGACTTCAAGATCATTTTAAATTTAATATCTTTCTTCTAAGTTGTTGGCTCTCCATCCAATTTTTATTATATGCAAATCTGACATGCATTCTTTCCACCTGTTCATCCATGAAATATTAAAGGACCCAGGACTGACGCTTGCAGCATCTTACTTGATATCTCTCTTCAATTACATGAGGAATTATTGATGAGCAGTAACTAATACTATTATTGCAGTTAAAATGTATTATAGCTGATAAATATAGTAACAAAATTAATATGTATGTTGGCTGTTGTGGGTCTTCCGGGCTGTGTGGCCGTGTTCTGGAAGTTGTGGTTCCTAACATTTCGCCAGCATCTGTGGGCAGCATCTTCAGAGGGCAGGAGCACAGACAGAAGCGAAATCTCTGTGCCCAGGTAGAGTGGCAATGTTTTGTTTGTTTTCTATTTATAGAGCTAAGTTATAGGAGATTAGGTGGGGGGGTTTTTTGTTGTTGTGTTGAAATGTTAATGAGTGGCTGATGAGCGTGATTAGCATGTTCATTGTGAGAAGTATTCCCATGTCCTGGTGGTTGGACTGAGTTTGTTGACCTTTTGCAGGCTGTGTTTTTCAGGACTGGTAGCCAGGTTTTGCTAATTTTTAGACTTTCTTCTTTTTTATTGTAACTGTGCTGGTGTTTGTGAATTTCAATGGCTTCTCTGTATAATCTGGTGTAGTGGCTTTTGGCGTTGTCCAGTATTTCTGTGTTTTCAAATAGGATTTTGTGTCCCGTTTGCTTGAGAGCATGTTCAGCTACTGAAGATTTTTCCGGTTGCTGAAGTCTGCAGTGTCTTTCGTGTTCTTTTATCCTGGTGTGAATGCTTCGTTTTGTGGTTCCGATGTATACTTGTCTGCAGCTGCATGGTATGCGGTATACTCCTGCAGCGATGCGGGGGTCCCTTTTGTCTTTTGCTGGTTTTAGCATTTGTTGTATTTTCCTGGTGGGTCTGAAGACTGTTTGAAAGTTGTGTTTTGGTCACAGATGGTGTGGCTGGCCACAGATGCTGGCGAAACGTTAGGAACCACAATATTTCCAGAACACGGCCACACAACCCGGAAGACCCACAACAGCCATCGAACTCCGGCCGTGAAAGCCTTCGACAATACATTGAATATGTATGTGTTTGTCCTTTTCAGAACAAATGGGTTTTCTGTTTCTACCTTAGCAGCACCCAGATTCTTTGACAGAATGTTTATTAGAGTGCTATGAAAGGTTGAGTACCACCGTTCTAGCAGAGACTACGGTCCTTAGCCTTAGCAAAATATGATCTAACACTGGTCTCTAACATCAAAGGCAGAGCATACCTTTTGGTTGAGCAAAGCAGTAGTTTCCCCTCGGAGTCTGGCTTTTTACTTTTGGAAGGAAAAAAGCTGAGGAATTTAAACAGAAGGCCCACAAGTCCTCTCTCAGACCATCCCTCCTACATTACATTCTGTGTACGTTTTGGATCCTTCTCAAGCCAATGACTTACAAGCTAGTAAGATAGTTTTATTGGGTTTTTTTAAAAAAATATTTCCAATCCAACAGAATGCTCGAAAGAAATTATGTAAAGGGGCTCAGGACTCTGTCTGGTTGTCTGTGAATTAGCAAGATAGCTCTCTAAAAACTGAACAGAATGGGACGGAATTTAGTATGGTGGGTGGCGTCTCCTCCCTCCTTCCTGGTCATTCCAGTTCTGTGCTTCCCAGTTCACACATACACACAGAAACACAAAGGGAAGCAGAATCACATACATGCACAGTTACTTCATTACCCAGAAGAAAATACAGATAGCCCTTATCACCCTGCTGGTAAAAGGATGGAAAGAATTCAAGAAGCCATACCTTGTATACTTTCCCAAACATGTTGAGAAGTTTGTGAATTTAGTTGTGATCTTTCCTAATGTTTCCTGTTCCCTTTTCCCCCAAATAATCTCTCTTTCCCTCCTTCCCTCCCTCCCTCCCTTTGGCTGTATTGTTTCAAAGAGGAATTTTTCATTACAATTTTTCTCACATACCAGACTATATGGTTGCAAAGCTATCCCTTCTATTCTCAGAATAGCTACATAATTTTGCTGAATACTATTGCTCTCAAATAACTAGAAATATTGTCCAGAGATAATTACATATCCTAATAAATCTATTATAATTACAATTACTTTGAACATTTTCTCAAATCCACTCATCAAAAAAAGATTAGGTTTTGCAATTCTTCCAAAAAACGTGGAATGTATCTGTAAGAGTCATTATTCTTTCCATAGATATGTAGAATTATGACCATTTCTTCTCTGAACTGCACATATAGTAAGATGTAGAAAGTTGCATTTTGAGCAGTAATCTCACTTGTGAATGACTCTTATCCACAAGTATTAAATCCACAATCCTGGGAATATTTTACAATAAAGTTATTATTTTTGAAAGTTATTTTTAAAGCTCCACTCATTCTTTGCATATGAAGTATTCCTGATGATCCCAAAAGCACTTGCAGAGCTTTGAAATTCAACATACTATATTAAAGTTTTATTTAGATCAACTAGTACAGGCAAAGACAATATTACAAAAATACTAATCTGAATCCCTTTATAGCCAATGGCAAAAAACCATTAACTTCAATAAATCAGGATTGCAACGTGCTCAAATTCTATAAAACCCCAAATACCATGTCATTTTTAGCAACCCTTAATGTTTTAAGATATTGAAAAAAACTACTTAGAAATAAAAATTCAGACATTAATTTCAGACATTATTTTCTGCATAATATGCTCTAATTGTATAAGGTACAAATAGTGTGGCAAGCAATTCATATCAATCTGTATACCAAAATATTAAAAAATTGAATCAAATGTATGATATAGTGGTATAAAACAGATGGATAGATTTGTTTTAGAAAAAAAGTTGTTTAATTTTTTATAAATGTCTGTATCATTGAATACTGGGAATACTGTACAATACAAAAATATCTCCCTTTTTAATTCTCTTTTTTTGCCTGACCTTTTTAATGTAAAGAGACATCCCAATTATTTATAATAAACAAACTACAGTAAGTTAAATGAATCACAATTTCTATAAAATCTATTCATAGCAAACAACTGAACAGAAAAAAAATTACAAGATAACATTTTTGTTGTTGCTACTTAGCCAAATATTTGTACATTAGCAGACATACCTGTTGCCTATTACTGGGCATATATGGAAGCATAGTTGAAACATGAAACATTATTTCATAATCTTTATAGGTCGTATAAAGAGAATGAGTTCCGGTTGAATCAGCTGAAAAGAAATTCCAAAAATGAGCAAATGAATATAGACATTAAAGCATGCTATTGTGCATTTTCTTCAAGTAAACATTATGTTATCTCCCATGCTAAGTTTTTTTCAACCCATATAACCTAACTGGTATATGGTCACTGCTAACTGGTCAGCACTGGCAAGTAAAAATAACCTGCTGTTAATTAAATACAAACCCTTTGAAACAATATTCAGGGACACCAGCCCCTCACAAAATCCATCAGTTCCTAACCCAGATATTTATACCTGTATCGTTATGCCCAATTTCTGTAGAGTATAGGAAAATGTTGGCAGCCTTTAACTGTTAGCAAAACCAGAACCCAAAATTGAAGAGTTTTTACTAATTACATAGCTTTCTCTTTGAGCCAAGTCATCATTTCTAGTCTTTCTGTCTCTCTCTCTCTCTCTGATATATAAGAATATGCACATGCACAGCAAAACAGAAAGTAATCTCCAGAGAAACAGTCTTGAAAATAAGGATGGGTCTGCAGAATCCAGAAAGCCAGATGAAGCTGATGATGCATGAAATTAGGATGAGGAAAATATCCAGCTCTTGAGATGCAGATTTTCTACCCCAGCACTAGACTGACACTGCTACAACTGGACCAGCCCTTGCTTAGGAAAAATACGGAGGCAAGTAATTTTCCTCTGAATGTTCAAAAGCATACTCAACCTAGAGACAGCTATTCCCACTTCCCATTTTCTTTGCTTTATGACTTAAAGTTCCAAGTCATAAAACAATTGGCACTTATAATGACAGACCACAAAGGGGGGTTGAAGCATTTAAGTCCAAAGTGATGGTTGCAGCCCTCTTCTGCATGTCTGAAGCAACCTTTGGGTCAATTCTTGAAAATACTAAAGGAGAGGGGGGGGGGAACCCCTGGCATTTCCAGATACTACTTTAGCAAAAACAATACAATCTCTCATTTCCATCTTTACATTTTATTGCATTTTGTCAGTGTCACTTACTTTTATTATCTAATTGTGCTCGGTATTTACTAAAGCCTTTCAGTCTTACTCTTTGACCCAGAAGGTCAAGGAATTCTTCAAAAGCAGGACCTGCTGTCTCATTGTTATACATCTCTTCCTCAGTGCTTTGGCCTGCTTTGCAATATAGGATTCCAATCTTGTGCTGAAAACTTAGCTGAAATTAGGAAAAATTAATTAGCAGTAAATATTTTTCCATCTGCTGTATATTGTATTATAAGAGACAAAGTTTTTTTTTAAAAAAACTAATATAAATACTGTATATATACGATATACGATATACGATATACGATATACGATATACGATATACGATATACTATATACATACATACATACATACATACATATATATTATGTTAAATATTGAAATGGCAAATTATATGTTTTAAGCACTAAAATATGAAGTGCTGGATAATCCTAGCATCTTATATTTTTGGATGACTGCAGCAAGCCAAGCGTTGCAAATTAATTTAGAACGACTTTTCAATTTACAAGTCAGACATCAGAACTTTTATTCTTTTCTCATTACAGCAATGTAATATTATCCAGAATTTGCATTATAAACATACATAGAAAAGATAAGTTATTTGTGCTTTTCAGCTTTGATTGAAACCAAATGAAAGATATTTCTTGCTTCCCTCTAGTCCCTGCACAAACAATGACCTGTGGATTATTTATAAACGAACATCGTCATTCCTTAAGGTTTTCGTTACATGGGGAGATTTTTGCCAGAAAATATGTCTATGCCTAGAGAAATAAGTATTGCAGTGAAATATGGTATGCGATTAACTTGTACATCAAGGAAAGGCAAGCTGTAGGTTGCAGGACAATGCTTAGTGTTTGTTGTTGTGGAGGTCAAAGGTGGTAATGGAATAGCTCTGCCAAGTAAATAACTTATTTTTACCACAATGCAACCTATTAGTCTGACTTAAGATAGGGCCAACATAAGCAACTATCAGAGTAACTACTGCCATCTGGTTAAATGAACATCCAATATGTTTGTTGTAGGCAGCCATCTGTAAATAATATAACATACAAGTAGAATGTACTTTATATAGAAGATGCTATTACTGAAAACCGCAAAATATTTAATAACTCCAAAAATTAATGACCATTAAGAGTATGTATCTTTTTCACTTATTTCCTACTTAAATTCCAGCTATTTGAAAGATTTCTTGTTGTGCTAATAATAATTTTCTATTTTCCTAGCTATGTGAAGAGTATTGAGGGGAAAAAACTTTATGCAGATTTCCTCCCACTTAAAAAAAGAATAATTTTCTGTGTTGTCAAATTCATTGTGCTGAATTCTGACACTCATCAGATCTTAAAGCACGTATATACTACTATCAGTAAAAAATTGTGATTATTTTCTTGTCATCACAATAGACTCACCCTACTTCCTCCTCACCATTATTAATTTGTCAGCATTGTATGATTCCAATGTTCATACATCAATTCTTTTATAGCCACATTAACTGCATTTAATTTTAACTAAACTTAAATGAAATGAAATCAAATATAGTTTTTGTTCTGGCTTTAAAACCACAGCAAAGTACCTCAGCCTGGAAAAAGGTATGTCCTTCTTTATACATGAGCCTCTTTACAAAATTAATATGATTAAGATGACTAAACAAATATTCTATTAATTAACAAAGCTAATTAAAACAGTGGTTTTGTTTTTTCCACATATATTTATTTACATGATACACGCATATAAGCAGTTTACTTCAAATAAATAAATATGCCTTTTAATGTTGCAGAAAGCCAGATCTGCTGCATTAGACCAGATAATATCACCTTTATTCACTCTGAATTTAAACTATATATTCATTTCATTGCTCATGCAGTGTTAACTTGTTAGATAGTCCCAATTAGAATTTCAGTTGTTTGAGCTGATCAAATTTCCCACATCACTAGGAAGATTAGCATTGTGAATAAGATGTGCTAATTATAATTAGAAAAGGAAAATTGGAAAAGGTGAAAGACTAGCAAGACAATAATTTTCTCCTTTTATGCAATTTGATGCTCTTAACACAGTGCTTCTTGAATCTGCTTATTTGACTATTAATGCAAAAATCCTCTTTCTGCTGTGTTATTTCTCTATCAGAAGTCATTGCACTGAAAATCTTCAGTTCCTCTAACAGGTAAGATCAGAATCTCAAGTCTCTATATGTGAAAAGGAAATAACACATGGGTATACAAACATTTAAAAAATGCAATATCTACCCCTTGTTCATCCAGCTTAAGCAGCTGTTCAGACACTTTGGGTGAGTTGGAAGCTTGCCTTAGGCACTGAATATTCAGTTCTGGTATTACATATCCCAATACTTCCTTAAGAGGTAAGCCTCGCGCTGTGCCGTGTCTAGCAGTAGAAGGAATGGCATCTTCTAAAATGGCTCCTCTCAGTGTTGTAAGCTGTAGTAACAGAAGATGTCATTCAATATTTTTTAATATTAACACAGTCTTCAGCAACTAACAGTGTAGACACACTGATGCTTAATTCATGATGTGAAGCAAGTTCAAATCAGTGGCATCTGCAGGGGATGAAAACAAGCAAGAAGTGATCATGGCATTATGATAAAAGCCCCAGTCCTTTGTGCATGTGTGCAAAGTCAGTCCACATTCAAAAGGAAGAGGGCTTCCACCCACAACTGCCTCTCTTCTCCTCCCCCTGCACGCCTTAAGGATGCCACTGATTCAGACAAAATATATATATTTATAAAAAGAAGATAAAATACATGCAGTATATGATTTAACTGTCTAAATCAATTCTGCACTAAATTACTTGTAGTTACTAGTTTGTGTTAACTTTTCCATTGCTCAATATCCTGGGGAAGAGAGCATATTTTCAGCAGTATCACTTTCATATTTAAATTATTATAATGCCATCATGTTTTACTCAGACCCCTAGATATGACTCTCTAGATGTTGCTAACTTTCAACTTCCTCCAGACTCAGGCACCATGGGCAATAATCAGGGATATTAGAAGTTGCAGTTCAAATCTGGAGGACTACAAACTTCCCACTCCATTTTAAATAAATTGCATAAACTTTATCAGCAAACTCTCTGCAGAAGCCTGCTTGAAAGTTCATCTCTCTGATATGGCCTGAAGTTGAAATTTTCATAACTTCCCAAGTGAGACAGGACAAAGGAGAATCCATTAACAAAGGGATCCCAGAACTTTTGTTTACGTTGCGCTACAATTCCCAGATAGTTATGGTGTGGCAGTACAGGGTATATGTGCTGAAAGACAATATATCCTATTTATGGCCCAAAGCTAGCAATAAAACACAACAAACTAATTGCATAGTTATCAATCAGTCTAGAGTCTTATGGCAAACAAGAGTCAAAAACTGAGAAAACAGATTGATTAGATAAATATCCAAATAATTAAGCCAGGAAATCTTAACAGCCAAGGTATAAGGGTTCACAACAAGACAGGGGTGGGGCAAGAGTGCAAAGCTTAGTGTTTTTTTCCAGAACTTGAAAGCTGCAGACTGAACAGTTAAATGCTGACATTCAGACATCACCCTTACTAGTATAGGTATTAGTAATTTACCGAGAGGTGGGGGACTCCCTGGTCCTGCAAAACTGCCTCAAGTGGCACTGGGTTTCAGAATCTACACTTTCAAATACCTTCTTCTCTTGGAGCAGGGAGGTTTTCAACCAGTTCATTTCAATCAGCCGTCACATTTCTGCAACTATGCTTGGCTCAATTTCCTTCCTGCCTGGAAGTTGTGAACCTACAAATTTCTCAGTCATCCCTTACTTCAGATGAGGAATCCTCCAGCAGAGGTATGATACAAGGTGGCATCAAACTGACATGCACCCCCCTTCCAATCCAAAGGGGCTTTGTATTGCTGATTTTTTTTTCATTTAAGGGGAAGTTCTACATGGTTAGGGTACTGCCCATGGGCTCTCCATTTTCCACTTTGCAGTCAAGAAATTCAGGTGTTGTTGTTTTTTGAGTGGACTTTAAGGGAGCAGGCAGGCTTATCTAGCTTTTCCTTTTTTTCTATGTATTATTTTTAAACCAATGTAAATCATCATTATCATCATAATCACAAATGGCAACAATTGCAAACAAAATTTCATTTTATTTTAAGTATAAAATTGGTCAAACAAACAAAGATAAAGAAAGAAAAGAAAAGAAAAAAGTTGTTCCTCTTTGCAGATTCGTGGGCTTCAACATTGCCTGTTGATAGTTTTTTTGAAAAACAGAATAATGCTCACTTTTCTATAAGTTAACACTAATTCTTTTTTGGGGGTGGAAGGCAGGTCCCTAAGCTGCTTGTAGATAGCCCAGTGACCTAAAAGCCACTCATGCAAGATCATATGGCAAATTTGTAGGAGTTAGTGAACTCTGCTCCTGAGTGTGCATTATTTCTGTACTGTCCTATGAAAAATCAAGTTTTCCTATCAGAGTTTTGGGATTACTTTAGTTCATGATACTCCTCCTTGAGAAGTTTAATGGGGCTTCTGGATCAAATGCAAGTGCACTGAGAATCATCCAGGTTATACTGGGTCTATCACAACAGAGTTGATGCACTAATCCTGAACCTGAGGAGTCAGAGAAAGGGGTGATCAGCAATCTCTCACCTTTTCCACAGCTTCTGTGGGCTGCCCATATGATGAATGTGTTTGTGCACTTTTGGATTAACAACCAATCAATCATTCAAAGAATTAACATCTTGATCTCCAACTTCCCAGATCAAGGTGATTAAAGGTTTAATTTCCAAGTCTTCCCTGCAATATTTCTGCCTCAGTATCCTTCGTCTTTCATGCTATGTACTTGGACTCAACAATGGTATTGCCAAAGTACTATGAGGCAAGCAGACAGGATCTATTAGTTTGTCTTGCTCCCCCAAACTTGTGTATTATATAAATTATACAGGGTTAAGGAGATTATACAGATTCAAAGGTATATATTTTTCATATTCTTCTGATCTCCAAGCATAACAATATTTTGCTGCAAGATCTATACTTGTAGGATATTATTCTGAACAGGTAGGATATAGAGACTAAGCAGGATCTTCTATGGAGAGCTGTGTGGAATAAAGCAGCGTAGATAAAAATTTATTTACTTTAAATCCATTTATAAACTGCTGCAATCACCATAAAAATTATTGGTGATGTACTACCACTTAAGAAGTCCAGGGGGGATCTAGATGGTAATTGGGGCCTCATAAGAACATAAGAAGTGCTCTGTTGATTCAGACCAACGTGTGATACATAGTAGTCAATTAGATTCATTCACCAAGTTCACAGCCATAGACAAGAAGGTAATAAACCTTCCTAGAGGCTAGTACCATAATCAAGCTGTGCTACCTTCATTCAGGTGTTATAAACAGGTATGAACATTAGTATCCTCCATGGATTTGTCCAGGCCACCTAAACTATGTCCATGTGTTTGAGACAGGGAAATGTATAGTTTAACTATTATTTGTATAATAACCAATATTTTATCCTTTTATCAGGCCTGAATCTCCCTGAATTTAGCTTTAGTGGATGACTCCTGAATCCTAACGTTGTGAGAAGGAGCAAATTTCTTTCTGTCCAAATTTCCGTACCAAGCAGGGCTTTGGGGGAGTTATATAAATACCACTTCTGAGAATGATCTGTTAGAGGAGTGGTTGTGGCAATGATGGGTGAGTGGGGCTGGCACAAGAAAGTTCCCCTCTGATAACTGAAAGAGGAGCAGTTGGAAAGGATGGAATAAACAACTACACTCAGCTTAGAAGTTGGCCAGTTCACCAATACTGCTACTAAGTTGAGTCATCTCCAGAATGAGAAATGATTCCCTACAAGGGCTAGTGTTGCAGAGCTTGATTTTATAAATATTATAAAGTCAGTTAGTTACTCAAACACCTGCATTTCATCTCATTTTTCTGATGTTTTCACAGAAACACGCCTCTGTGTGGTAGCCAGTATACTTACTGAGGACCTTACATTATATTTTACAAAGGCTCTTCATAAGGCCCATGATAAATCTGAAATTTTCTGGATCCATGAATAAAACTTTTTTTTAAAATCGTGACTTGTTTGTTATCGACAGCCACATTTAAATGTGTACTTTGTCAAATCTGTCTAAGAAAAGTGGTACTTCAAATATCCTTCCTTTTAACTTTAATAAAATGCCCAGTTCTATTTTTTTAACTTCACAAATAAATTCAAAAATATTAAAAATACTGTATTTAAAAAGAGAAACTGGCACCCTTCTCTTCCTTCCCTCTCTTAAATTTTTCCAAGTCAGTTCTTCCAAGAAGTCAGTTTCCCAAGTCAGTTTATAGTTCTATAATCCTCTTTGCAGTTATACTTAGCTTCTGCCTATTTGCTGCTTCTATTCTCTGATTTACCATCCGTTCGTCTTTGAAAAATGTAACTATTCCCTACAGCTCCTTTCCTTAGTAGCTAAAACTGAGAAGGAAATGAATTTCTGAATTAAGAACTACTAGGCTCTAGTATGTTTTGGTACTTTGAGAAGCATTACATTCCATCTATGAATTTATTCCCAAAATATTTAAAGCATACTGTTATGGGAAAAATACTTTAAACCTGCCCATATTTACAGTATATCTAAATAAGTGCTATTAAAATCAGGGTGACCTTCTTCCAAGTAAAATTTACATACATACATACATACATACATACATACATACATACATGATTATAGTATAAAGTGCAGCTATCACTCCACTGATGTTTTAAGAGGAGTATGAGAATCTGAAATTGATACAATCATTTGACTTACACACAACACCACTCTATAAAGTGGCTTGCTTGTTTAGATGGCATTTTACCTGAATGGTAAAAGATAATAATAAAAGGTGAGTACAGAAAGACGTAGGAATTCCAGAATATCAATACTAAGAGGAGCATAGGCATGACAAGGAATAGAATGAACCATCATAGTACAAAGACTATTTTTACCCTGCATACTAAACTGTGCAATAAAAACTGATGCGATGCTGCATAAAATGGATGAAAGGATGAGACTGTGGATGGATGAAATATATTGTTAAGAGCACCCACATATGGAGATACATGTATATGTCTGGGCATGTACATTTTTCTCTGCATTCTAAAATATTCAAATAATGTTTATCAGTTGTTTGAAAGATAATTGATTAGAGTTCATTTGCCCAAATTCCTTTCACTGTGTTGTTTAGGAGAACAGACAGCAGTTCTCTTTATCCTGCCAGTTCTATAGGAATCTCCAAGCGTGGACAGATAAGAGTAGTTATCTGCATTTAAGGTCAGAAGCCTAACCTGAGCAGAAAAGATTATTCAGAATGCTGTGGGGATGGACAAATTGCTTGAAAGAAAAAAGCATGCATCATACTTTATAGCAAAAGAAGAAAAAAATACCTAACCCTCCCCGTCTGCCCAAAATACAAAACAAGATGTAGCACACATGGATGGCTCCTTTACACCAAAATACCAAGCAAGCAAGAAGCAAATTATTTTATAGTTTTATCTGAAACAGTTTCATTCCTCAGATCCTTTGACAATGAAAAATATTCTGTAATTAATAACCCTGGACAACAACAAATAATGATGATGATGATGATGATGATGATGGTGGACTGGTATCTTTTCCAAATGAAGGTTTCACTTTAATTAATCTATGAAATAAGCATGAAGGCATATTAATAGAATATTGTGTGTCTACATATATTAGTACTTCCAAACACCCTTGGGAACTAATGTGCAGAAAGACATGGTAAAGCCAGTGCAATGATACTTTCTCCAGCCATCATAAATCATGGATCTTGGAACTGGACAATTCGGAGAATATATCTAATTCCACGCAGTTATCTACATGTGAAACCATACAGTCCATATGCAGGAATGTAAAATAAATATGGAATACAACGTTCTGTAAAAAATGTGTTTCTCTTTCACATCTCAGTTCTGAAGCACTGTGGAAATCCTACCTCACTTGCTCTGAACACTATTCGATGGTTGAATTGTGAACCTTCCTTTTCCTTTCCATCTTCAACCTTCTCCCTCCGGATGCTGACTGCTACAGGTCCTAAATTTTCATCTATTCCAAAGTAGTTTTGATGCTCTGTAATGTTTAAATAGGAGAACACAATAATGAAACATTAGTCTGTCAGATTCCTCTTTATTCCACAGATGGGTATCACTGGCTGATATTAGGAGATCCTTCCTTATGCTTTTCTATGACTGATACCAACTTTAGTTTCATGCCAACTTTTATACCTAAAAACATGATGAGCCATTCAAGTGAGGGCATCTACTCAATACTATTTTCAACTAAATACTGATTAAACAACAAACTTAATGACTAAGATCATATTTTGTCTGGTATTCTTAATTTAGATATCCTGATATTCTAAATTATTCTAAAATCGGTTAAACTTGTATTGGGAGGGAAATACCTCCTTTTTAAAAAAAAAACAACAAGAAATTATTTTCAGTTCATAGACAGGCACTATTCAACACAGGTAAACATATTTTAAATGTCATTAACTTCAGTAGTATAAGAATTAAGGTTATCCACAGAAAACCAATAGTATTAAATGTGCCTTCTTTGATTGAATTGTATCTGCAATATATAGTCGAATTTTTACATGTATTCTACATCAATACACTTAATGCAAGTGTGTTAATTTATCAAATATGTTCCATGATTAACCAATTTGCCTACCAACATTGTGCAAAACAAGGTAATTATTGATGGTAGGATACATAGCAACTCCCCCACATAGTAGTCACCAGATGTAAATTCTGAAGGTGATATAGCCAATGGCTACATAGCTGAGCATAGTAGAAGCTGTAGCTCAAAAAACCTGAAAGCCACCAGGTTGGGAAACAATTAGAACCATGGCACTATATGTTTAGGATCAGGAAGTTGTTAGATTTGTTATTTAACCTGTAGCTTCTCACTTCTAAATTTGATGATATTGAGAGTGGGATGTGTGGTTCTTCTTCCTTTGAGGCCAGTTCCTTTTCGTGTTGGTGAGGAGGAAAGGGTCATCAGCCCCAGGCCTCTGCTTTGCATGGTACCACAGGGCTCAACCCTCTCCCCTCTCTTATTTAACATCTACATGAAACACTGAGTAAGGTCATCCAACAGCACAGGATTAAATATCATCAGTAAGCTAATGAAACTCAGTTATACAGTACATCTCTGCCCCAGGCCATCCAATGACACCGTCAAGGTTCTTCCCCAGTACCTGGAAGCTATGCAGATCTGGATGGGGAAGTATAGGCTTCAACTCAGCCCAAACAAGATGGCGTGGCTGTGGGTTTAGGACCCCCTGCATCTGGAGATCTTCTACTGTTAATTCTGGATAGGGTAACACTCCCCCAGGCAGAGTTGGTGTGCAATCTGGGGATCCTTCTGGACTCATGGCTTCGCCTTTGCACAAATCCATTTTGTGCACCAATTGTGTCTGTTCCTAGATCAGGGGGCACCAGTCATGGTCACTCACGCCTTAGTCACATCTTGCACTTTACATTGGGTTGCCCTTGAAGAGCATTCAGAAGCCTCAGCTAGTTTAGAATGCAACAGCATGTGTCTTGTGCATACTATGGTATGCTAATGTAACACTATTGCTACATGACCTATACTGGCTCCCAATAGGCTTCCAGTTGCAATTCAAGGTGCTGGTTGTCCAATTTGAAGCCCTACATGGTACAAGGACAGGCTACTTGCAGCTCCATGTCCCTCTGTGAATGTGATGGTATGTGAGAGTGACCTTGGGAGACAGGAGGAAGACCCGCAGCCTAGGCAACAGCCTTCCTCCTGTCTCCCCAGGTCATTCCCACATACCATCACAGGGAAACAGTGTCACGTGATGGGACCCAGGAGGCATCCCTTCTCTGTCATGGCACCTGTCTTATGGAACAACCTCCCCGCTGAGATTCTAAAGACCCCAACCCTGTTGACCTTCCAAAAGGCCTTGAAGATTTGTTTTCTCTCCCAGGCAATTGTGGCCAGGATGTTAGCAGAGCCAGCATATGAGTACCTGTCTTATTCTGCTAGAAAAATGTTTAAGGGGAATTCAACTGTTTTTTTAAATTGGTTTTTGTTTATTGTTTTTATCTTTTTGTTCAACACATTACATTAGTTAATTTATATTAGTTAAGATGGGCAGCCATAAAAATCTGTTTAATAAATAGCATAAATAAATACAGCACCTGTATTTCGGAAGATTTGCAGAGACTTAATTGTTATGCAATTTATTCTCAGAATAATTCCTCTGATCATATGAATCTAATGAAAATTATGCCAACTTATAAAAAATCCTTCTAGTATTATTTATTTATTATTTAAATTTGTATCACCGCCCATCTCCTCCATACCTGGGGACTCTGGGCGGTTCACAAAAATAGGTTAAAAATATAAAATTACAGCAACAATAATTTACATATAAAATCCAAACAAAAAGATGTTAATAATAAGGCGGGTTTCATGGCACCCGCCACTCCCACGAGGAACTATTGGCATTCCCGTCCCAAGCCAGGCGGCAGAATCAGGTCTTCAAGTCTTTCCGGAAGGTCGGGAGCGAAGAAACTCGCCTCAGCTCCAGGGGCAAGATATTCCAAAGGGCGGGTGCTACTGCAGAGAAGGCACGCCTCCTGGATCCCGCTAGATGGAACTCTTTTGCCGATGGGATCCTTAGCATGCCCTCTCTGCATGACCGAGTGGGGCGGGTTGATGTTCCGGGGATGAGACGGTCCCTCAGGTAACCTGGTCCCATGCCATATAGGGCTTGAAAGGTGATAACCAACACCTTGAATTGGACCCGGAAGCAAACTGGTACCCAATGCAGCTTATGCAGCAGAGGTGTTACATGGGCCGATCTTACAGCACCCATAACTGTCCGCGCGGCCGCATTCTGGACCAGCTGAAGCTTCCGGATACTCTTCAAGGGTAGCCCCATGTAGAGTGCACTGCAGTAGTCTATATGGGAGATGACAAGGGCATGAGTGACTGTTCGGAGTCATTATGATTCAACAGAGCTTTGACTTCCAAATTCCAAGTCTATATCAAACTGGACTAAAACCTATTGCTGAATCAAAGTTTGATATGAGTGCACTAAAATACAATTATTCTCTCCAGGAATTCTCCCTCCCTCCCTCAGCTGCTCATTCATCCCATTAATTTAGATGTGCAGGCAAGAAACAGAATCACTTTCTCTCAACTCTATCGTTCTCTCAAATCCAAGCATGTTCTCCCACCCTTAAAAAAAACCCTGTCCTCATTGATTCCTTCTGCATTCATAATGATTTGCTCCATATTCTTTCTTCCAGGAAGAAATTGGAGGGATAGAGAGAATTAGTTTTCTATGGAAGGGATTATTGCTTCCACCATGAAATTCCTCTTGGAACTTAGAGTACTCATTTTCTGCAAAAATGGCAGGTTTTACCCATACAGCACACTGTCATAATCACAGCACTTATTTTCTCCATATGATAAATGCCTAAATTTCACTACTAAAAAGTATGCAACTGGAACACAGCTGTAACATTGGGAACCAACATGGCTGATTATTTAACAATGTTTCAATTAGAACAATATTAAGAATCTTTACACGTTTGGAAAACAAAACTATTTTTCAAAAATTAGTTTAAGGATCTACCACTTCTGCAGTCAGAAACGTTTCTCTCTCTCTCTCTCTTTTTGAGGGCAAGCTTAAATTGATTTCATAACGTTTCCAGTCATACATTCAACATAGAAAAAAATACTTTAGAAAATTAATAAACTTGAAAGGTAGGGCATGTGTTTTATGTATCACTCCGCATGTAATGAAAATTAAAAATAGATACTAAAAACATGGTCTCAAACAGGCACAATGGCAAGAAAAAGAAGAAATCGATGTGATTACACAAAAAGCTTGCAATGATCTGAAAATAAAAGAGATATTTTTTACATATATTAATGGTGGAAAGAGGGACCAGTGACTAAAGATGAAAATGGAGAGATGGCAAATGGAGAGAAGCTCAGAAAGTTGCTAATATAAACAAAATGGACTGATTGAAATATGTTCAAATAAAAGGAAGAGAAAAGGATCAGTATAACAGCTGCTCAGTGAAACTGTAAAATACTCTCAAGTAACAGAGAAAAAGCAGAACTGCTTGGCTTCATCTTCTCCAACAACAGCCCTGTGTTCTGCTAGATAATTGTGAAGAGCAGGTTGAAGGAGTATGATTGCAGCTTGAGGTTGAGCCAGTTTGGTGTAGTCGTTAAGGCTCCAGACTAGAAACCAGGAGACCGTGAATTCTAGTCCCACCTTAGGCATGAAAGCTGGCTGGGTGACCTTGGGCCAGTCTCTCTCTCTCAGCCCTAGGAAGGAGCCAATAGCAAACCAGGAGACTGAGAGTTCTAGTCCCGCCTTAGGCATGAAAGCCGGCTGGGTGACCTTGGGCCAGTCTCTCTCTCTCAGCCCTAGGAAGGAGCCAATAGCAAACCAGGAGACTGAGAGTTCTAGTCCCGCCTTAGGCATGAAAGCCGGCTGGGTGACCTTGGGCCAGTCTCTCTCTCTCTCAGCCCTAAGAAGGAGCCAATAACAAACCAGGAGACTGAGAGTTCTAGTCCTGCCTTAGGCATGAAAGGCGGCTGGGTGACCTTGGGCCAGTCACTCCCTCTCAGCCCAACTCACCTCACAGGGTTGCTGTTGTGGGGAAAATAAGAGGAAGGAGTATAAGGTATGTTCCCCGCCTCATTTGTAAAAATAATAAAGGCAGGATAATAAAAAAAGGCTTTTGCAAAGTGGCACTACTTCATTTCACAGAGTTACCTCAAGCCTAATCATAGAAGCAATTCAATTCAAGGCAGCAAATTGGAAAGCATTCCACTTCAGTGCCACCAATAAAGGCAACAAGACAGGCCACTTTATTTCAACCAGTCATTTTGGTTCATGGAAAACGGCTGAAATACCAGGTGCATGAAGGAGGTCAAAGGGCTCTCTCTATCTTTAATCAAGGGAGAAGAAAGGAGCAGAGAACTACAGTCTAGTACCCAATATCTGGAAAATTCTAGACAAATTTGGAAAATAATTTGGAAACAATGCAGTCATTACTAAAAATCAGCATCGATGGATCAAGAACAAATCTTGATTACCCTTATCTCATTTTTTAAACTGGGTAACTTCCTTAGTGGTCTGTGGAAATGCAGTTTGGTGTAGTGGTTAAGGCTCCAGACTAGAAACCAGGAGACCGTGAGTTCTAGTCCCGCCTTAGGCATGAAAGCCGGCTGGGTGACCTTGGGCCAGTCACTCTCTCTCAGCCCTAGGAAGGAGCCAATAGCAAACCAGGAGACTGAGAGTTCTAGTCCCACCTTAGGCATGAAAGCCAGCTGGGTGACCTTGGGCCAGTCACTCTCTCTCAGCCCAACTCACCTTACAGGGTTGTTGTTGTGGGGAAAATAGAAGGAGGAAGGAGTATTAGGTATGTTCGCTGCCTTGAGTTATTTATAAAAATAATAAAGGCGGGATAGAAAATTAAATAAACAAAATACATGTATTGTGTATTTGCATGTTGCGAAGTACACTATAACCATTAGATTAACAAACTAGTTTAAAAGAGCCCTGCCATTAGATGGATTCAGAACTGGCTTGAAAACCATGTTCCAACAATGCTCATCAATAGTTCTCATCACACTAGAGAATAGTATTGAGTGGACTACCATAGTGTTCAATTCAGGGCCTGAAGACAGAAACATTACTCAAAAAGATTTACAGAAAATTAAGCAAGACTAATGCAAAGTTCTTCACTTAAGAAAAAACAAATTAAATGCATAAGTATAGGATAGAGATACCTAACTTGGCAATAGTACATCTGAAGAGGTTCTGGGATTTTTAGTTGATCAGAAATTAAATATAATACAGCAGCATAAAGTTGCCAGAAAAAAGGTAGCAATAATTTAGGCGATATCAATAGAAGTACAGTTCCCGAGAAAAATAAAAGTTCCATTTTGTTCTAAATTGGTTGTACCCGACTTCAACTGTTTTGCCTAGTTTTTGGCACCATATTTAAGAGTGAACTGGGCATGTTTAGTCTTGAGAGGAGGAGAATGAGTGGGGATATCACAGAACTTTTCAAATTCTTGAATTTCACCAAGAAAGTCAAGACATATCAATCTTCTTCTAGATAGTATTGCTTATAGTCTAAAGCAGAGCTTTCCAAACTTTTCATGTTGGTGACACACTTTTTAGACATGCATCATTTTGCAACACACTCTTACAGCAGGGCACAAGGCAGGCACTAGGACCTGCTTGGAATCACAGCAGGTTTGGAGGCAGCAAGGCACAAGGCAGGCACTAGGACCTGTGTGGATTCCTGGCAGGGCAGGTTTGGAGGCAGCAAGGCACAAGGCAGGCACTAGGACCTGTGTGGATTCCTGGCAGGGCAGGTTTGGAGGCAGCAAGGTACAAGGCAGGCACTAGGACCTGTGTGGATTCCTGGCAGGGCAGGTTTGGAGGCAGCAAGGCACAAGGCAGGCACTAGGACCTGCATGGAAGCCAGGAGGCAGCAGCAGCTGTGACACACCCAGACGCTGCAGCCGACACACTAACGTGTCCCGACACACAGTTTGGAAAGCTCTGGTCTAAAGAACATTGTTCATGTCATATTTAGTTTTTAAAACTAATTCCAATTATGGTTTTCTGCAATAATGATAAATGACAAAACCAGACAAAAAACCACAACTCCAACAAATCAATATGCATTTTAAGTAACTAAATGAGTTGTGAGTTTATTTAAAGGGACCATAAAATCTAAGCCATAACCCTTTGAAAGCAAAAGATAAAGAAAATCACTTACCTTTTCCATAGAAGAACTTCCTGTAGTAATAGGCACCAAGATCAATGTGCTCAATGATATAACGCTTTACTTTCTCTCTGTGAATTGGCTGATTTTCCCTTGGTACTTCTAATACAGAAACACCTGCATTTGTGCAATGTGAACTTAGTGAAGATTCAAAAGAGCAATTATCTCCTGAAGAAAAAGATGCTGAATTTGCTCTAGAGAGTGCAATTCTCCTATCACCTTCCCCACCAGTTTCATTCCTGAAATAAGGACAATTCAGTACCAAATCATTACTCTTCCCATCACCTTCATCGGCATCTAGATTTTCCTTTGAATTTAGGTCCTCTTTACTTCCCAAAGGAGATTCACAGCTCCCAATCTGACTTGCTACCATTGTAGTTTGTGATGCAGCTGATGCCCCAGTGGTTATATTCTTTCTTTTGCCCACATTAATTCTAGTAGCCATTGCTTCATTTATGTTAAACAGAATACTCTGAACATCGTAGTGTGCAAAGCACTTTTGACAATTCCAAGGATGAACATTCTTCTCAAGTCTACTATCCTCTAATTCAGATGTGAATTTTAGTGTTTCGTGTTCACTTTTAGCAGTTCTCAGTTTTTTAAAAAGAGATGTTTCTACTGATTCTGATTTTAATCTCCATTTGAAAGATTTACCCTGATCTCTACCAATAAACAAGGTACTATCCATATAGTCCAGTCCAGAAATTCTGACAAATTCTCCTCTTGAAATCTGGGTTGCAGCATGGAGACTTGGAGAAATTGTGGAGTCACAGTGGAAAAATTCAGGAAGTCCAAACGGGGCATGTATTTTATGCTCAACATTCTCTACTGTATAGCCACGAAGCATTGCAAAAAAGTTCTCTCCACACAAACCTTGCCTGTCAATTGATGAAGTGCTTCCATATTCCCGATGAAGAGCTGCTCCTGTATTTGGGTTCACAGCATTCTGGTCCAGAACATCCTCGGTGTCGATATCGCTGATTGTAACATCACTGTTACTTCTTTGCCTTATAGGATGAAGTCCCCTATGTGGAGAATGGATAAACATGTCCCCTAGTGCGTACTTGGCCTCTGCAAATTCCAAATCAAGCTGTTCTTTTTGCTGCCCTTCATTCTGATCCCCATTCACTAATCCACCACTCTCACCCTGAGGCCTATCTTCCCAGGTAGCGTTGGTTAGTTCCTTGACACACTCTTTCTTGGGCGGCCATTCAGATACTCTGGCTCGGACTCCCATTTTAGGCACAGCAGGAGTACTATTGGCTGAGTTACTATTTTCACTTTTACTGGTTGCATTTAGAGATATGGGCGGACCCATATTACCATTCAAAGCCTTGAATTTTCTGGCAAAGTAATCATCTGATTGCATAATTCTTGCAGATTCCTTGTATTTGAAGGAACCTCTGCTAGGCTTGTGTTTTTCTTCTTGTGAAGATTTCTTATCACTCATATCCAAAGACAAGGGAATGCTAAGTTTTATCTTCAAGACCAGTGATGTTGACGTAACATTTCCATTATAAATAAAATAAGAATATATCTAAAGTTCGATCATGTTGCTTTTTCAGATGATAGTCTAGTGTAATTCATTTATCATTCTTCATAAACTTAGATCAAGAATGAATTTGGAGTTTATTCACATTTACTCCGTGTACCTGTCCATGTTAAAAAAAAGAAAGAAAATAAATTAACATATATTCTGAAAAGAATGTGAAATGTTAACAAAAGCACACAATACAGCACTTTCCCTGTAAAAAACAAGTTTTATCCAAGAGAGATCTATTTACATATATACTAATTAAAATTAAATTAAATTAAATTAAATTAAATTAAATTAAATTAAATTAAATTAAATTAAATTAAATTAAATTAAATTAAATTAAATTAAATTAAATTCAGCCTGTTCTATCATTGTTAGGTGTAAATAGGCAATTTCATAAAACTGGTGAGGCAACTTTGAATATCCACTATTCCAGGATAGAATAGAGTCTCCCCTCCTGTGGTACAGCTTAACCTCCAAGGCAAGGAAGTTGTAAAGTTGTAAAGACATGGCTTTTCTAGAGAGCCTTTGGGGATTGATTCTAGAGCCTTCAATGTCAGATTTAATATTTAATAAATATTAAATGTATATATTTAATATTTAGACTGTTTATTATATTTACACTGTTTATAATACACAACATTATTATTGTTGTACTTTATTATCTTGATTTCAAATTGCCTAGAGTCCATTTGGACTGAGGTGATGTATAAATTCTGTAAATAAATAAATACATAAAGTTAAAACTAGGAAAGTAAAATAATTCTGCCACAGAACACCCTGGGCATGAATGTTGGCAGTCTGTTCCTACCAGTCTTCACTGCAATGTTAAAACATTGGCTAGCATGAGCCTTTCCTAATCACAAGAATGTGAAAACTCCACCTTTTCAAGGTCTGTTACTGAAACTTGAATATAAATTATGGTGCTTACATTTTAAAAAAGATCTTAGATCAGACACTATTGCATTTCAAACTTGAATCAAGTAAAATTATGTATCAAAGAATTATAGCAGATTTATTTACATTTTTTAAGATCTTATGTTACAAAACTTAAGGGGAGATGCTTACAAAGTAGAAATGTGTACACCAGCCAAATCTGACTCTAATATTTAATTCGGATCTGTGATCTGATTCAGTTTGGACATCTGAATTGAATCATCACTTCTGAATCAATTTTGATTAAAATGTTTACTGCACATCTATGGAAACCATATAAAACATTTCAATCAATTCAGAAGAATCTGATTTGAGAATTGGAATAGACTTGCTAATTTTATGCATAAAGTGATTCTATTGATAGATTTGATGAAATTACCATGCAACAGACTGTCAAAACTGAAGCTTCCCCCAGCTTCTTTAAACATGAATGAGGAGCGTGAGACACATGAATTTATTTTGCAGAAATGCAGACCACTTTCAGGACTCATAGCAGTGATTGTAATGCAGCGTCTAGAAATGATAGCACTCCCACGCATACAACCCAAAGTATGGATCCGGTATGTAGACGACACCTTCGTCATAATAAAAAAGGAACAACTGGAAGAAACACATGAAACCACCAACAACATCTTCAATGGAATAAAATTCACAAGGGAAGAAGAAAACAAAAACACACTACCCTTCTTGGACATCCTCATCAGTAGAGGAAATGAGGGCATTCTAGAAACACAAGTCTACCGGAAATCTACCCACACTAACCAAGTGCTCCATTACCAAAACAACAACCCAACCTCCCACAAGAGAAGCTGTGTAAGAACATTATTCAGACAAGCACTAATGCACTGCAGCAACCCAGAACACCAGAAAAAGGAAAGATTATCTACACAGCATCTTCCAGCAAAATGGATACCCACGCAACTTTATCAAAAAGTACCTGACTACCCAACCCACTACAACACAACCAACACAAGCTATGAAAAGGATAACACTGCCATACATCAGAAACATCTCAGAAACTACCAATAGACTGTTACAACCACATGGCATCACCGTACCACATAAACCAACCAAAAACCCTTCAGAACATTGTAAGTAACCCAAAAGACCCAGTAGCCCAAGAAGAAAAAACAGGAGTTATCTACAACATACAGTGTAAGGACTGTAGCAGCCACTATGTAGGACAGACCAGCAGAAGACTAGCAGAATGCATCCACAAACACCAACTAGCAGTCAGAAGACACGATGAAAACTCCTTAATCTCACAACACATGGACAGACTCAACCATATTTTCAACTGGGAAACTGTGAGCATCTTAAACCAAGCCAAATCCAAAAACGCTAGAGAATTCCTGGAAGCTTGGCACTCAGACAAAGGAGCCATCAACAGACACATAGAGGTAAACAACATTGTTGTATTTTTTATTTTGTGATCTGGAAGAATCTGGGTTACAAGCCTGTTTAAAGGGACAAGCTGAGCTAATTTTTTTCCTCTTACCTTTGGTGCCAGAAGGACTCCAAACATTAACATTCCAATTACCATATATGGCTTATCTTTGTGTTTCTTACCATGTGAGGTATGCTTGCTTCAGCTTGGCTGAGCTGAGGCAGTCACATGCTGCTGGGTTGCTATGGTAAATGATTGTTTATGTTGAAGAAGTTAAGTTGTATAAAAAAGTGATCCACTGTTAAGCCTAGAGACTGCTTATCTGTATCTATTCAAATGTAAGTTGTTTTTTTGCCTGCCTGTGCCTCTCTGGAGGTGAAAGAGATTGTAAATATGTCCTTTTATTTTGAATAAATGCAACTATATTTTTTACTGCAAAAGTTTAGTTTATTGATCTCTCTATGCTAGCTTCTAAAACTCTGGACTTAAAAATAAATATTAAACAAACATTTACATACCATTCATACGAGACAATAGAAAAGGCAAAAGACCAGAACATCTCCTTGCCAGCAATCAATACCCAGATATGCAAAGATTAACACCAAGATTAGCACCAGAAGAACAATCAAACAGCACAATAGACCCTAATCAAGGAACTATTAACTCAGTCAATCAACCAAGCAACAAACAACAGCCCAATCAAGGAACTCCTAAGGGGAGAACCAGCACAAGCAGGACAAGCCATGGTATATAAACAGAGAGCAAGTCCCACTCCCTTTTCGCACTGAAGATGTTGCCTAGTCTGGCAATGAAACATCTGCAAGAAAACAACAAGGCTCAGAGAGCACCAAGGACTCCACAGTTCAACCAAGCTACAAATATTCTCTTCGACTGGTAGAAATGACAGAATCCAATGGGTGTTTTGATCTGGTTCAGCCATAAGAGTCTGATAAACCATGATTTAATCAGATCATAAACAAGACAATTGTTTGAACTCTCCCTTCTCCCACAGCACATGCTGCTTTAGTAGCCTATGGCCTCTGAGGAAGTAGATAGGGAGCTGCCCCAGCTGTCCACTGCCACTTGTGGGCTTGATCTATCCCCTTCCCTGCTTCTTAAGGAATCTGATAGGGGGCATGACAGACTGGATCTGGGAGGTGGCAACCATCTTTCTCCAGGAGGTGTAGTGACAGCAGTCTTGAAAGAGACTATGGCGTGCTCCCTCTTCAAAATGCCATCTTGGATCCATCTGTTTTTGTCAGCTATTACCCTGTCTATAGCCTTACCTTCCTGAAGAAATTTATTAAGACTGTGGTCAGTGTACAGCTTCCATATAGAAAGTGGATAAAATGAACTCTTTCAGACTGGATTCAGACCTGGAAATGGGATGCAAATGACTTTGTTCACTCTTGTGGAAGATCTGTGTTGAGACCTGAATATGGATAGGGTACCCATCCTGGTTCTCTTAGACCTCTCAGCAATTTTCAGTACCACTGACCATGATAATCTTCTGGACCATTTAGACGGGAGAATGGGGGCACTGTTCAGCAGGTGGTTCTGCTCCTTTTCCAGTGAGCAATTTCAGTCTGGGGGGAGGAAGATCAGCCAAATAGTTGCTCCCTTGTGGACGGCTCATGGCTTGGACCTTTCTCCCTGCTTTTTAACTTCTACATGAAGCTGTATGGAAAGGTCATCTCTTAGTGTGGCGTATGGCACTATTATTATTATTATTATTATTATTATTTATTTATTTATTTATTTATTTATTTAATTTGTATGACCACCCATCTCCCCCCATGGAGAACTCTGGGCGGTTCACAATAAACAAGTTAAAATAAAATCTAAAATATCTAAAATCACAGTTATACAAAAATACATATTCTAAAATCCAGGTGGTGATGGAATAATTAAAAGAAGGACAATTATAAAATTAGGGGATTAACCACCCCCATGAGGAACTATCCCTTCCTCCTTCCCACGCCAGGCGGCAGAACCAGGTCTTCAGCTCTTTTCTAAAGGTCGGGAGGGAGGAGATCTGTCTTAAGTCTGGGGGCAAGATGTTCCATAGAGTGGGCGCTACATTATACTGATGATACCAAGTGTACATTGTTACCATGAGCTATACTGGAAAAACTGAGAGTCTTGGCCCAGAGGTTGTGAGGGTCTGGATAGGATAAAATAGGCAGAAATTGAATACAAACAAGACAATGTCACTATTTGGTTATTAGGGTTCTCTAGCATCTCCAGTGTTGTCTCTTGATGGGATGGTATTGCCTCTGAGAGACCAGCTCTGTGATTTGTGGGTCATTCTGGAGTCATGGCTAGTCCTAGACAGTGGGAAGACGCTGAGATGCAGCTCTTTTTTATACTTCCCATTAATGTATCTCCTCACAATTCTGTAAATTATATTACTTTTATTTCTTTTCAAGCATCTTCCATATTCTTTTTCTTTAAGTCCATTTCCCAATTATTCTGTTAGAAGAGTAATCTATCCTTTATCATATGGAACTTGTGCCTTCTCACCCTATAGACATCCTAGGTTTTTTTCCATTTCTTTCCATTTCTTCCATGTCCTTTTTCTCCAAAATCCACTCTTGACATTAGTACATAATAGTCTGTCCCAGATTCAAAACATCTCAACACTCTTGTATCCCTCACTAATTTTCTCAATCTTTCATCATAAATCAGTCATGCTTTTAGATTTATATTCAGTCCTTTGCTATACGTACATACGTAATAGACTTATTCAAAACCTATAGAACTTTTTCTAAGCAGATACTAGAACAGTCACAAATTTCATTTCGTCTAGACTTTCCATATGGCCCAGTCATTTCTTCTCTTTCTCATCTCATTCCCACCCATCCATTCATGCCCTTAGCTGAATATTTTTTCCCCTCTTGGACTGTATTTATTCAGAAGGTTCCCAAAACTCATATCTGGTTTTTCCATTCTCATCACTCACTAGAGCATAACATGCAACTATTACTAACTGGCACAGCAATAAAGCTCTCTGGGAATGCAAAAATACTCTCATGAGCTTAATGGCTAAAGAGTCAAGATTCAAGATTTACATACATAGCTTTTATTGCAGATGCAAATATTTCTATTAGAATGAAGATCAGGTACTGCATAATCTATGAATCCAACCATATTTATATGTCAGCTCCACTGTACCTCTTTCCCCTTACCCGACTTTTGCCACCTGTTGCTTAAGTTTGAATGTGGAGAGATATCTGCATAGTATTTTCATAATGCCTTTATCTGGTCTTAGACTCATTACCTGTGATCTTGTCAGCTTCAGCCCAATACTATGGATTCATACTTTAATATATATCTACAATACCCATTAGGCTTCTCCCTGTGAAATATTGGAAGTATAGAATCCTCACAGGTAGTAAACCTGCTTTAATGAAAGAATTAGAAAAGCTGTTAAAGAAGAAATCCAGCATATGCAGAGTATAAGAGACAAGCCATATATACTAGAATCAAGGTTTAAATTCTAAATCTCTTCCTTCTGCCTTATATCTGAAAGCTTCCCACTAATAATACATATCTATGTATTATTACTGCAATGGACCAGTCTGGTTTCAGTATCTCTGTTTCTGGTGTTGCTAGTCTAGCCCTTGCAGCAACCTAGATGAGTCCAATCCATATTTTTAACACAAGTTAACTCTTTCATTCATAAAGAAGCCTATACCTTCACCTCCCTGCATATAAACAACTGTGCTCCACAAGATCAAACCACTTTTATTCAGATATATTACATCCTTTCCTTTTCTCTTAGTTTCACAGACACATACACATGACATATTTTTCTCTTCCATTTCATTTGCTAATTCATACTCTTCTCCTCTTATATTACAAGTTGCAATATTTCATATACAGTAGTTACTACCAGATAAGTCCATAGATATTGACTCAAATCATAATGGACAGTAGAAGTCAGTCACGACTCTCATATAATACTCATATAAGGTAGACCAAATTACCATCATTACTTGTACCTATACCACATGCACAACCAAAGCAACTTTTTTTTCCTTTAGTCATCCTCTACTAAGCTAGATCTACAATCTAGAAACTATCTTGCATTACTTCTGAAGGCTGTTATTCCATCTTTTCAAGGTAGTGATACCTAAAAGGGTATCAGTTTCTGTAAGCATGTATTTCATTCAAGCAATGTTCAACTTTAAACCTTCAGTTTTAAGAATACTTTTCATGCACAGAGATCTCTGGATGCAGCTAGGATATACTGAATTTTGGAAAAGGAAAATAAGAAAGCTGCTGTTACTTTAATCTGAGAACATGTAAGTAATTATTTGGAATTTTGATTACTACATTTTGAAGTGATGTAACACACACTGCTATCTAAAATGGAGCTTCCCTGTAAGAACAATGAGTCTTACTGTACCACTGGTTGCTCAAATTAATATTTAATTAGAAGAGACTGTATTTTTATAGAACAGGGATCGGCTAAGATGACTCCACAAGAACCAAAGTAATTCCTAGCTCTAAGATGTTTATAATTAGAGCTATCAGAACAGGGCTGGTGCCCAATAACATCGCAGCATTGTGTTTCAAAGAAAGCTCAGATGGCCCAAGAAAGCACAAATAAAGTGAAGAGTGAAGAGGGCAATTGAGGACATATCCAGAAGATGCCAAGTTAGATCTAAAAGTAAATCTTTGTGACATTTTTTTAGTGAAGCTAAAAAATAATGGATGCAAGGTCACCCATTATAAAACAGGACACAGTTAGTTGGAAAAAACCAACACCTTGATAAAAAAAAGCAAGTAGAAAGCTTGATTTTGAAAGTTATATTTCTACCAATAAATCCTCAGCCTAGTAGGAAAAAACAAAGGTGAAGTTTGCAGCATGACTCTGTACCATACATGGGGGTTACCAAGTTATACATCAGAAAATGGAAGGAGGAGATACAGAGGAAGAAACCTTTCAGATTAACAGGAACTTTTACCCATCTCCACCAAAATAAATAAAACACTTCAGTCACCATGCTGTGACAAAGTCCCAGCAATACTTTGCTTGCTTTCATCTATATATATTGCAATGAAAGCATTTTTAAAAATAACATCTGAACATTTTCTATTTGTTAGAGAACCACTTGCTAAACATTTGTGGTGGCAGGATTCTAAAATTTACAAGCTGTGACTTCAAACTAATGTAATTGGTTAAGGCATATAGGGACTCAAAATATATATATCTATTTTTCAGCTAATTTCCCTAAACTAGACTAAAATTGATTTAGCCAATAATATATTCAGCACAATGAGATGATCTTTATAAAAGAACCTTTCCCTCCGTTCATACAGCAAGCATCCTGCAAATACAATTTCATGTTCTCTTAACTACTGTATTTTTGTTTCCAGGCTGGAAACTCAGCTGCAGACACTCTGTGTAGCAATGAAAACAGAAAAGTACTTTGTTTCCTATCATGCTGGGAGAGAGGGATGGGGGGGGGAGAGAATGCAAGAAACAGAAGAATGAAACAGGTATTTTCAATATTTGATGTCTTGATTCATAAGAATTCTGCTAATTGACTACAATGCACAGTAAAAAGAAAAATGCTACATGGCAAACAAAAACAGAAAGGCTTATTTAATTCAGCTATTAAACTCTTTATTTTATTTAAAACAGGAACAGATCTGAGTAAAAGTATTGCAATGTTATCAAAAATAAAAATCAGAGGTGAAATGAAATCTGATCCTAAGCAGTGTACAGGAGGAGACAATACCATAGTTAGCAAAGAAAGACCCCGAAACAACAGAAACAGGGGTTTAAATTGAGACTGAGGTTTCAACTTAATTGTTTAACTGAAAGTCTCAGGCCCTTTTCTGAGCAACAAAGAATAGGTGGGCTTTTTTTTCTGTACTGAATAGAACATTTGGAATTTTGAGAACATATTGTTGGATTTCTCAGACAGTGACAACCTTGGTAGATGTGGTCAGCCCCCATCCAGTTTAAATACTCTTCATCATTCTTTTTAGTCCCCTTGGATATTCTCAACCATTCCAGTTTATCCCTTGTCTTGTTTCTGGAAACTTAACACATTTTTAAACAAAACACTGGTTGCAGCAACCCACCTTATTTTACAAGAACACTTAAGAGACCCACCAATATTCTTGGAAATAAATGTGATGCTGGAAAGTCCTAAGGGAGAGGTATGCAGGGAGATGGGTGCTCACAGGCACTGTGTTACTTATTGTAATATACAGAATCATTGAACCTCAGCAACTGACGGTGCCTGAGCTAAACCAGGTCAGGGCTCGCTAGCACCTGGATGATGACTAGTAAGGCTGCGGACTAGACTAGGAAGCTGAAAAACAGCCCAGAAGAAAGCAATGGCTAATCCCTTCTATACCATTGCCAAGTAAACTGTATGGAAGTGCCCATGTATTCACCATACAGGTAGTCCTCGTTTAGTGACCACCATTGGAACTGGCAACTTGGTCATTAAGCAAAGCGGTCGCTAAGTGAAACTGTCTGCGCTTATGATCTTACTTCAGCTTTCCTTTGCTTTACAGACCTGCAAAGGTTGTCGATGTGAGGATTGGTCACAGAGTTACTTTTTCATCACCGTCGTAACTGCAAACGGATGCTAAATGAGGCAGTCGCTAAACAAGGACTACCTGTATATCAAGCTTGACTCATAGCAGACTTTACCTTTTAAGGTAACTGTAACTAAAAGAACTGTTTTTTGAAAAATAATATTTGTTTTGTTGTTATCTTTCTATACTTATTTCCCCTGGCATTTATATTCCCTAGTTATTAGAGATTTTGACCCAGCTCTTTACCATCTTTAAATCTTTCAATCTAAATTTTTAAGGGCATGATGAAAGAGAAAAATCAAGAATTTGCATGGTAAGTGTGTGATAATTTCTGCTTACCTCTTCTTGCCAGAAGGAGCAACTAAACAAATCTGACTGTATATCTGACTGGTTTAGTATTAAACATGAGGATCCTGGCTTGTTTCTCTCTAAAGCAACAACAAACCTAGTTTATGATGCTGGTTGAAGAAACAAGCCAGTGTCCAATATTTGCCCATTATAGTTAACAACACATTTATAGAGCTAACCAGGTTTCCTACTCACAGATCTCATTTTCCACATTTAAAGTGGGATTGGAGAAGCAATATTCATATGAAAGGAGTCAAGCCTAAAGAGAGTATACAGGAAGCAAGACAAGGCAGAATTTTAAGTCTCTTACCTACTCTCCAATTTAGACTTAAAATTCAACTCCCTCATATCAACAGGGGAAAAACTTGAACACATTTGACTTTCCCAATAGAATCTAGTCTTGAAAACAAAAAGTATTACATTTGTACAACCTCTCAAAGCTATTCTCATAAGGAGGAATGAAACAAATGGCTTACTAAGGCCACATTTACACAGCTGCTTTGCCATATGTTTACCTTCCTCTTTTCCAAAAACATCAGCAAGTTCAGAGTACTTTTCTGATAAAACAGGATTGGCCTGTGAAGTATGATGATGGGGAAATTTATTGATTTGTTAAATGTGTTTGTTAAACAAATGTATATGACCGCCCATCAATCAGAAAGAACTCTGGGTGAAGGGAAATGTGGTTTTATTAGCTGCAGTTAGAGATTGTGACAGTTCTTTGATGGAGAAGACAAAAAGTCCAGTGAATGTCAGAAACGTGTATCTGTAACCAATCTATCCCCAAGACAATATGGACATGCAAGGAAGGAGTTAAATACAACTGCAAGGTTCCTAGATGGTAAAAGTGAGGGAAAGCAATGGGATTGGAAAGTAGAGACATGCATTGGATATTCTGTGGCCTGGGTAGACAAGACAAATTGCTACAGAAGATAATCAAAATTAGCCAGTGCTCTGACTCCAATTGTGCTGAAAGATGTATTTCAGCACTCTTTGGAAAGCATTAAATAAAGCGTTGCCTCCTAGTATCTGATATCTGAGGGCTCCTGCTCAAAGGGAGGCTGGTGACATTTCCTAGATTCTCAGGCTTGGAAATGAGATGGACATTTACTAGCAAAGTGACCCTTGATTCCATAGGTGCAGCATTTTAGAGCTGATTCAGGATGACAAAGTTTAAGCAGGGCTGGCAAGTGTGAGGTAACCTAAATTGTCACAAAAAAAGCATAAACAAAGAACACGTCTACATTGTTTCTCTAACTGACAAGGGAGTTCTGACATAAAATTACTTACTAAATTAAATGAACTTTAATTGTTAGTAAGTGGATACAGGAATGCAGTTCTAGAATTGTTCCTTTTCCCATTTATGTACTTATTTACTGAGCCTTATATACTGTTCCAATAAAGAATGGTTGCACTCTTGAGAATTAGTTCTATTCTTAAAGGTGCTATAAGCAAGTTTTAGGCCAAAGCTATAAAAACAATTTACAATTTAAACAAAAAATTATAAAATTCACAAATACAGAAATAAATAAATAAATCTTGCCACATAATAAAACCAATAAATATATCAATCTTGCCATAGAATAAAACCAAGGGAAAACAGTCGCAGTACAAGGTCCTAAAAGACCTTTTGAAACCGAAAGATTTAAAAAGCCTAGGAGAAGTTTTGAAAAAGGCTTTACATGGTAACAAAGAGAACTGACAAATTTATTTTTCCCTGCAGAGGTAATCCAGTAACCAGGTGCTACCATAGAAAGGCTGTTTTGCTAGTAGCTACTTACCTAATCTCAGCAGGGCACCTGGAGATAATACAGATAACGCTGAGGTAAATATGGAGCAGATGCTTAGCCAGATAGCTTGACTCATTTAGCACTTTAAAACTTTTTACCACCACTTTGAATTGAGCTCCAAGACAGAGTAAGGTTGGTAAATCTCCCTGATCTAATATAAAGCACTCGTAGCCACAAAGGTCAAACATGCTCAAGGTCTTTGTGGCTGGACAACTTGGTGAAGGCTGGGAGCAATCCTCAACCTAGAAATGCTTTGGCCAGAGCTAAGGGGGAAGGCCGAGGGAAGCACTGGCCCAAAGTGGTTCAAGGCCAATCTGTTATTTCATTATGGCAAATGGTATGGCCTCTGTGCTTTGGCAAAGCAAATCAAGCCAAGAAGGTATCAGACGTCTTTCAGAGAGAACATATTATAGCCATGCTGGCCCCCAAAGAATTTCTGTAGTCAAAGCAAGATGCTTGTTATTACACACAAATCTGTTGCTGGATTGGGCCCTGCCTACTTGCTTTGCCTAATTGGAGGAACAGCTTCTCCCATATGTAGTAGCCCAGGAGTTGCATTCTTTAGATCAGGGGTGGGGAACCTTTTTTCTGCCGAGGGCCATTTTGATATTTATAATATCATTCGTGGACTGGGGGGCGGGGTTTGTGGGCGGGAGCCAATCGTGCACACTGGGGGCGGGGTTTGCGGGCAGGAGCCAATCAGAAGCACTGGGGCGGGGTTTGTGGGCAGGAGCCAATCGCACGCACTGGGGGCGGGGTTTGCGGGCACCTGCGGTTGCCTTGGCAGGGCCAGACCAAATGATTTCACGGGCCGGACGTTCCCCACCCCTGCTTTAGATAAAGGTCTTCTGCCTATGCTGCTCCAGGAGGCGGCCCATAGGGAATCTATTGGCTGGGGCCTTTTAGAGAAGGCCCTGACAGTTTGGAATCTCCCAGTCAGCAATTCTGCCACTTTTCTGGCAAGCTTATAAAAAGTTTTAAAACACTTATTTATACCTTATCAAACTGGAACAGCCTATATGGGAAAAAGGCAATCTAGGTAATATATTGATCATATATTGTTCTGATTTTCATCTTATTTTTTACTAAGTTATGTCATGCTTTATTGTTTTAGGATATCTTCAATTGTTTTATTACATTTTATTCATTGTGATCAACTGGATATTGTTAACCACCACAAACTGGCTGTGCTGGGAGTCAAGCATTATAAAAAATTGTTTAATAAATCAATGTAATCAGGGCAGCTCCATAGCCCAAATTACATTATCAATCTGAATCTGTGTCACTTTGCATGGCATAACTTCTATATTATAAATAAGCTTTCAACATTTAAAATGTCTTCCTATTCCTTATAGTCCAATAGTTTGTGCTTAAGAAGGTTATCAATGTTTATCAAATATTATCAAAAGTAACTGAACATTTATGATAATATGCAAACAATGTATAGATGCCTTTTCTTTCAGCTCTTACATAGATATGGATTGCAGACAAAAATTTGTACAATGTGCACTTGGAACTGTAAATGAGCTTGATTTTAACAAAGATCAAGCTGCTTTTGTTAGATCCAAAGAGGTAGAATACCGTTCTCCAACTGCTACAGCTTGCGATAAACATATACAATTTGCAGCTGCTCAGCTGTTACCACCTTCATAACAAATCAATGAATGCAAAAAATGCACACACCCAACAGTTAATGTTATTTTTAAAGACAGCTGTAACCACTGGAGAAATCCCATGAACTCCCATAGTACTTATGTTATAGATCTGGAATACATTTAGTATCAGCAGCAATATTTCAAGATTTGTAATATACATTTTCACATTAAACTAACCAAACTTATAGAGACCCCTTACTTTAGTGAATGATTTGCATACTGTACTCTTAGTTTGCTCCTACCTGCTAGTATAACCATAAATAAACCAGGAATAGATGTTCCTTATCATGGCATCTGCAGGGGAGAGTCACAGAGTCCTGCAATGCAAACCTTGCCTGATTTGAATGCACATGGATATGAATGCATGCACAAAAGGGGAAGAAGGTCTTGCATTGTACTCGCCCCCTTGACTTTGTTCCACCCTCCCATGGATGCCACTATTCATCATGCTTTTCAAACCAGTGACCTTGACTCATTATTCTAAATCTAAGACCCATAAATCAAGAAGAAATCCTGGTATGTGATCCTGGAGTGTAAGAGAAGCAAGTTAAATCCCTCAGTTCCATGACGCTCGAGGGATCTATTTTCTCCTTTGCCCCCTCAAAACACAAGACAGACAGAAAAGCCTAGCCCCATCCAGAATTAAAGGCAATTAAAGTCCATTTTACAGAAAGGACATATGTCTGCCACCCACAAAAAGTTTACCTAACCTGCACTAAGCAAATTATTCCTCATTTTGTTTACAATCCAAGAAGCTGCATGTATAAGTACTCCACTAACAAACCAAGATTTAACAGATTCCTGATTTATCATTCTGTACTCAGGGTTTTTTTTTTTAAGTATCTATACAACTAATGTCTATATTGTTTTTATTCTTAATAGAAGTTTAATGCTTAATATCATGTATTACTATAATATACCTAATATATTTTTGCAAAATATACACAAATGGTCCTCATTATTGATGGAGGTTCTGTCCCAGGTAAGAAAATCACAAATAACAAGACTTCGAGTTTATGGGAATTATGGGATTAAGTTCCAGAGCCTATGGTCATCCTTTTCCTCTCACAAGGACTGCTTCTCTCTTCTTCCCATAGAGATTGAATGTGTAATACACCTGCATTAGCTCCTTCCCTTCTTCACTTGGCTACAGCACATTTCACTGGGTCAGCCCAATTATGAAGCTCCATGTAGTGCTGTCACAGCAGCTAGCCTTTATCTTCTTTGGAGCAACTTGATGGGCTGGTCATGGACAGAGTTGCCTTGCTTGTGCTCATGTTGGCTTCTGTGCTCCATGCATTCTTTCAAGATTGTTGATGGAGGAGCCTCTTAACTGCATCATTGGATGCTAGTTCTGCTCCAGACCTCTTAATCCAATTGCCACAAGCTATCTGTGAGCTGCACTAGTGTCTAACAGCACAAATGAGTGACCCCTCCACTGAAAACATGATAGATCTCAAACAGATCCTAATGGGGAAGATGGCAAATGTGGGCCAACCTATGCTACATTAGATGATACAGACTGGTTGACCAATTGTACCCAACAAATGTATGTCATTGGCTCCACATCAAACTGAAAAAGTCAAACGGTATATCACAGGGGTCTGCTTAAGATCCTGTGCTGTTCGACATATTTATAAGTAACTTGGATGAAGAGATAGAAAATATCAGATTCATAGACAATGCAGAGATGGTGGAAGAATGGACAGCAAACACCTTAAAAGACAATTATCAAAATTCAGAAAAATTTTGACAAGCTGGAACAATTTGCAGAAACCAGCAAAATTATTTTTAACAGGAACAAACACAGAGTCTTTCATTTGGGTAAGAAAAATCAAAAGCATGATTTTAGGATGTGAGTCATCATACTGGGCAGGAGCACGTGAGAAAAAAACCTGGGTATCTTGGTGGATCACAAGCTAAATTGGGTATGTTTAGCCTGGAGAAGAAAAGACCGCAGGGAGACATGAGAGTTCTCTACAATGGTCAGAATTCTTCCAGGACAACAAACAGTGAGAAGATTTCAGTTGGATGTCAGCAATGTTCCCTCGAATTTCTGACATGCCATGTGTGGGGGGAAAATGCTTTGTGCCTTTTCCCAAACCAACTACAAATTTGTACACCACAGTATGTGTATACAAGTAAATTGCAAATAGACGCAATAGCAACATGTTAAAGTATAAAAACTAGAAAGTATAACAGAAAGTATAATTGTACACACCTAAAAGTTTTGCCTACTAGTCATTTTAACTCATGGCAATCATCCCCACATTTTTAGAAGTAGTTTGCCATTGCCTTCTTCCTGAGGCTGAGAAAGAATGGCTGGATCAACCCTCACCCCCAGCTGGCTTTATGCATAAATTGGGACTAGAACTCTCACAATCTCCAAGTTTCTAGCCCAGTGCCTTAATCGCTACACCAAACTGGCTCCATACATGCTAACAGATTATAATTTAACTCACTAGTCACTGATGACTGACAATTGCAATCAATATTTTGTAAGCATTTAAAAGTGTTTCTTTTTTTTTCCTTTGGAATTTAATATTTCAATGAAAAAAATTAGAAAAAAATAGGAAAAAAGCATTAAACAAAAAGTATTTAGATAGACCCCTCTTGTTCATTTCCCCCCATTCTTTCCTCCTTCTCTGGATGTATTCTGAACTTATTTAAACTTTAATTATTAATTTAAAACCTGAAGTGTTTATAAAGTTAACAATGATCACGGACCTTTTGCAGCCAGAAACTCAACAGATATTAATTAAACCTTTTTGGGAGGGAGGGAGGGAGGAAATAGACTTCCCGCAGTTGTCATCAAATGATGTGTACCGTAATATCTAGAAAGACAAAGCTAGTGGTAGACATGTTTACTACAACGTACTCTTGAGATGTATTGTAAACAACTATTTAAATTGTTTTCCTCCTTCAATCAAAACACAACACAATTCAAATTATCTATCCCAAATTATCTAGGACAGCAATTTGTAAAACCAAGTATTAACTTACAAACTTTACATAATAAAGCAGCAAGAATAAACATACGCTAATACACTAGCAAATATAGTAAGAAAACCAGATTTATATGTATATGTACTGATTTTTCTTTTGAATAATGCATCTTGCACCATATTGTACATGAGGTTACACTTGAAAAGTGTCCAGAAATTGAAATTGGTACAAAACACATTTAGGACGCTAACCAGTGTAAAGTACAGGGCTCATATGATGTCCATAGCAAAATATCCAAATACAATTTAAGTAGTTGATATTGATCAGAATACATTGCAACTCTAAGGTAAGGACCACCTCTCCTATTATGAACCTGTCCAGCCATTAATCTCTGCAAGAAAGTACCTGTTGAAAATGCTTCCAGTTTAAGAGTTCCAACATCTGAATTTGAACAGAGGGCTTTACCCTGTGCATTCTTTGTTCTGGAATGCACTCCCCAGTAAACTGCATGAGGCCCTATTCTCTGCTGAAATAGCTTACAGCCTGCTATCTGAAGTACTGCCTCTCCCACTATAGCATTTTTTGTAAACTTTTATGTGTGTTTTTTTTGTGTGTGTGTCCCTTCAAGTCAGTTTTTGGCTCCTGGCAACTGCCTGGACTAGACAACTCCCTGCAGTTTTCTTGGCAAGGTTTTTCAGAAGTGGTTTGCCCTTGCTTCCTTCCTAGGGCTGAGAGAGACTGACTGGCCCAAGGTCACGTAGCCACTTTCATGCCTAAGGTGGGACTAGAACTCACAGTCTCCAAGTTTCTAGCCTGATGCCTTAACCACTACACCAAACTGGCTCTCAATTTTAAGTCTCTCTCAGCCCAACTCACCTCACAGGGTTGTTGTGGGGAAAATAGGAGGAGGCAGGAGTATTAGGCATGTTCACCACCTTGAGTTATTTATTAAAATAATAAAGGCAGGATAGAAAATAAATAAATAAAGGGAGAGAGAGATTGAGATAGCTGCTTTGAGTATTTGCCATAGTAGAAAAGTGGCATATATATCAAATAAAAAATATCAGCAGAATTTTCAAGGAAGCGCATTTCTTTCTTTAATGAAAAATGTTAAGCTACCTAACTTAAGCTATCAGTACTAGGGTGATAAAAATAAGGTTCCATGTAAGAAGCTAAAATGAAATATTCAGAGTTTTTATAGCTCTCCAATTTTAATTTCACATATCAACTTCTGAATTCTATAGAAGGAAAGCATTTTCAAAAATTGCCATCTGTATACCACCTCTATCTTTACTCCTGAACTTCCTAATTATGACCACTACTAGTATCTCAGTAAATCCAGTCCGATAAGCTTTACAAGGAATTAACTTTCCTTCCATCTATAAAGCTGTAGAAAGGGGTAGGGATTATTCACACAGTTACATGAAGATCTGCACCACCTCCCCAGGTCCAAAGCTGGGAGGAAAGCCAAGGATTCTTCAGCAGTTGCATGAACAAGACATTTATCTTGTTCATTTATTTTCTGTAAACCGCCCAGAGTCCCCCTAGGTGGAGATGGAGCGGTGATATAAATCGAATTATAAATAAAATAAATAAATAAATTTATACAGCTTTGGCTAGCACTCCAGTGCACAACAGCCATTTTGTTCTTCATCCAGAAAAACAGGCAATGCAATGTGCTGGATGCCAGTCTACCAGGGCTTATGTCACTTTCAAGCAGCCATGTCCTACTGGCACACCCCATGCTCTTGCCTAAAAACAGGAGGTGGAGTAGCTTGACATTTTAGAGTCTGGTGATTATAACATTTTTTCTTAGTCTATTATAAACTAAGGGACACTATTATTGTCCTTAAATCCCATGTTCTTTTCTCTGTGAATTACAATGACAATCCAGTAGTAGTCAATCCAGTTCACTGATGGCTCTTGTGGTGAGGCAATAACTTTGTAGTCAGCCCAGGCAATCCTCTTGAAATAGAAGGCTCTTTCAAGGTTCTATTAACCAGACAGTAAATTGGTACACCATGGTCTGCATTTGCTACAAATACTTGCTGATCAGGGTTGGCAATAGTCAAATTCTGATAACCTTTTGTTGGCTGTTTCTAGATATGAATGTGTATCTCTAGTTTCTGTTTGCTCCCAACTTCATCTTCCAGATTCCTGCTCTACATTACAGTTTCAGCTACCTTTAGGTGGAATAGAATGACCCTGCTGAATAATGATTCATGTGACTTCTACTTCTTAAATTTTGTCTATTTCCTACCATATTTTTGCTATTGCTATATAAATGATTCATAATCTGCAGTTTTCATGTCATAAACTTTATATACCACTGAATGTTAACACCATAAATAATAAGTATCTGGGGATTCTACATTGTTCAGTGCATTCCTGCTACATTTTATTCCCTGTCACAAATGTATCCTTTATTTTTTCATTTTATGTGTGCTTTTCCATGTTGGTATTTAAAGAGCAAAAGAGGAACTGAAATATCAAAGGAATACTAAAGACAATGGTACTATGAAGCAGCTGGTGTCCTAAGTATGCCTGTATCTCCAGAGCAACAATTTGTTTTCAAAACTATCTCTAACTTTGTTGCTATAAGAACTAACTAGGGATTCTTATAAATAACTATATTACAAACAAAAAAACTGCTCCATATTGCTCAAAGTTTATCAATCTGTTAGTTGAATTGTTCAATTAAATTTACCACATTACTAAAACACCACAGACATAATGGAAAGACAAGATTTATTTTTCATTTAATTAAAGAAATAGTGTACTTTGTAAAGTAGTAAAAATCTTAGTCCAAGGGAATTTACTATGTAAAAATTAAAATCAGAGGCCATATTTCGAAGCCTTGAATGCTAGAAATACATCCTGTGAAACTTAAAGTAAACAGCAGGAAACATCTAAATAATATGAATTAAAAGAACACAAGTGATCTATGAATTTGCAACTTTATTGAATTTGCTAATCAGTATGTATGTAACTTATATTTAGACATTTAAGAACAACAGCGCATTAAAAATGTCAGTTATTTTGAACATCTTCTTTCAAAACATCATTAGATTTATAAGCAGTTATCACAAATTCAAATCATTTATTTGAATGTGCATAGGTAGGAACCAAATAACAGCTGTAGTAAATTTCTTCAGTCAGATTTACTTCCAGCAAAGTATGCATAGGACTGCAGCTTCAAGAATGCAAGAATAGTCTAAGAGTATTGTCTGCTCTGTGGATAAACTGCACCATAAATCCACCTTCGAACTAGAGACATATATTACATAACCACCTTTAAAATGGAGAGCAAATAATCATTCAGAGAAAGTAGAGGCCATTAAAATAGTTTCGTTCTGAAATACCAACATTTCTATAACTCAAAGGGGGTAACTGATTAAATATGAGGGGGGGGGGGGTTAAAAAGACCAGTGGCCATTTACAATTGGTACATTTTACCAAGCACATAAATTCTTTCAAACTTTGTTCAACCATGAGAAAGAAGAAAACAAGAAGAGCTTATTTTAGAAGAAATAACATAAGGCACAATCTATGTAAATAAATAAATATTTCCTCAAGTCAGGATGCAGCTCTCTTGTCTTGAAAGACATACAATCCAATCCTGTGCATATTTACTAAAAAATCCTTCTGGGTGGGGGAAAAGAAACCCCTACAATAAATTGGAAAGACTACTGATATCAAGATATTAGAAACAATGGTTAAAAGAAATCTCTCTTGTTAGCTAAAGAACTAGATCATCTTGGCTTATCTCATTCCTACACTTTTCAAAGGTGTATAAATCAAGTACTTAAAGCATTAACACAATCAATTAAAGCTTTGCTGGGAACTTCATTTATATAAATTATAATATAATATTATTTATAATATTATATAAATTATATAATTATATATATATATATATATATATATATTATATAAATTATATAAATTGCATAAATAAATAAATAAATAAATAAATAAATAAATATAAACATTGGCTTATTTTGAAGTTTATCTGAGCTTGTTTTAACACTCTTAATGCCACACAACCAATGATTTCATCACACTGCATAAGCTTTCTACTGGGGAACAACAACTCAGTTCTTCTATGTGCAATAATGATTTAGAAAACATTATAGATGGTACACAAAGTTCTTGCAGCATTGTTGAGATATATTCAGTTTACAAAGCCTATCCAAATCCCAACACAGGACCTCTATATTTTAATCCTATTCATTAAAGTAGAATCTTGGAAGCATTTAGGTTCACAGAGAAATGTTTCTCTTCTTCAGAGCTTAAGCAAAGTAGAAGTACAACCACAAACACGGTACTTCCTGAGCAAGTGTTCATATAAATGGAGGTGCCAGTTTCATACAACTGCTTACCACAATAAGACACAATACCTTCTCCTAACTCTATTTCCCCTCATACCACAAAATCCCTAAAGAGCTGCTCTGTGCACTTTTTTAGTACTAAGGAGCAATCATTTCACCCATCTTAAACAAAAATTCAACAGCTTATAGTAAAGCTAACAAGATTGTTAATTTGTTTGCACTAAGCAAATTATATTATTTGAAAATTGTGAACCAACCTGAATGCAAATGTGGATTTCTCTTCCCAACTATGTGTTTACCACAAAGTTAGAGAAATTTCAAACAAAAGTATAAACATAATAAACATAATGTCTTGACACAAATAATCAAGCAGGGAACAGTTTAAATTTGTTTTAGATCCATTTACCATGAAATGATACCATATTCTAATAGGGGAACATAAGAAATCAGAAGACGGTTCAAGGGTGCTGTACTTTCTAAATGATACAAGAAAGCCATCTAGTGTTAACA
This sequence comes from Charina bottae, assembly GCA_023362775.1. Taxonomy (NCBI): domain Eukaryota; kingdom Metazoa; phylum Chordata; class Lepidosauria; order Squamata; family Charinaidae; genus Charina; species Charina bottae. The sequence continues at coordinate 32,601,316 of JALMGJ010000001.1, forward strand.
TTTAAAATGAAAAGTGGCAAAAGAAAAACTGGATAGAAGTACTTAAAAGAGTCTTGGCCACAACATAAATGTTTCAAGCAATATTTTGGAAACAATTATTCAAACATGTTTTAATAACACAGCACCTTACAAGTTTACTTTATATATTGAACAGGGACTTCTGGTAATGGTCATCTCCAGAGAATGGTCAAAGCAGTGAACTAAATACCCAACAGCAGCGTAAAGCCCTTCAAATGGACATTGAACAAAAATTCATAATTGGGGTAACCTTCTTGCACCACAGAAGGGCACCATCTACTTTAAAGAAATCCAGAAAATTAACAAAAGGAATGTGTGTATGTATGTACGTGTGTGTACACATACATACATAGAAAGTGTGGAGGGGGGAATCCAAGGATTGGCAGCAATAGAAGAAATATTTGTGAATTTTCATACATAAAACATTACAACAACGGAATTTGGGGCAGACAGCTTTTTTTCTAATCTAGGAAGAAGCAAGATTCTATCCACCGTAAGCTATTTCTCCCCATCAAATAGATGCATATCTGAGATACAAGTACTTATATCCACACAGGACATTTATCTTTTAAAAGTTAGGTGGTCCAGCTGGTACCACCGCCATGCTAATGCAAGCAAAATATGGATGAAATAAATAATATACATTTGTGTCTGTATGTGGGTGTGGTGACAGTACAACAGCCATAACACTGCAAGCAAGAGGGGCCAAGACGGTGCTGGCAGGCGGCCAGTTCCTACCCCTTGCATCCCTCTTCTTTTGCTCTTTTTCTACGGGAGGGGCGTGTTTGGATACCCCGCAGGCAGGCGAAACAACAACTCCTCGCGCCCTCACTTATCCCCGCTCCAGAGTCACACCTCCCCTGCGCCTGCCCACCCCGACTCTCGGAGACGCCATCCGAGTGGGGAGAAATTCACGGTCGAGCTTCCGATGCCCAAAAGGGATGGGAAGGTGTCAGGGTCAATCTTGCCAACCTAGTAGAATTGGGTGGATCCCCCAACGTTTAAAAGAAAAGAGGCGCCCTTTCTTTTCTCTCCCAGACCCCCGAACGCTCTCTTTCACACGAGCCCCGCGATGCCTGCGAAACCATTATACCCGCGTCCCCAAACTACAAAAGCCCCAAAGTCTTCTCGCTTCCCCATCACTCCAAAAAGACATCCTCGGCGACAGGGACGGGAAGCTCCGGAGCTGCCTTCGAAGGGAGGCGGGGGTCCGTCCCGGCTCCCCGCTCTCCTTCCAGCCTCCCGGAAAAACAAACGCAGGGCGGGCGGAGACGGCTACCCGGCTCCTTACCTTCCTTTCATAACCCGGTCGCCCAGCCGGTCTGCCTCCCGGGCAGGAGCTCCATTGGCCCTTCGCCCTAGACCTCCGGTCCCTCTAGAGCCACACGCACGTTTGAATGAATGCCGGGCAGCGCGCTCGGGAGGGCGGGGGCCTCTCCCGGAGAGGGAAGGAGGGAGGGCGGGCGGCGGGCGAGCGAGCGGCTACTTCCCCGCCGCGCGCCACCTGACTGCGTTCCCAGCGCAGAGTTACCAGCCAGCCCAGGCGAGCTGCGGCTCCGTCCGCCTCAGCCGCCGGATGGGAGGGGGAGAAAGAACAGGCAGATTCGCTCCTCTTCCCAGCCACGCCTTCCCAGCGCCTCATTGGCTCCCGTCCTCCGAGGTGTCCCCTTGGTGGGCCTCAGGACACGCGATTGGGCCGCGCCTTTCACGGAGGAACGCCCCGTTTCCCGTAGGCAAGGCCCCGCCCCACCTTTCGCCGCTCCTTTTCCTTTTCCTTTTCCTTTTCACAATCGTTTTCCCGGCCGAAGGGAGCTCTGCCGTCTTCTGTTTTTGTCTTTCTTTCCCAGGCGGCCGGGGCGGGGGGCTGGGGGCGGCTCCTGAAAGTTCTGCTTTTGGGGGATGTCCTCCCTGGGGAAACTTCATCTGCGGAAAGCCCTGAATGGAGCAAGCGACCGCGCGGGGTAACTGGTTCATAATGCGCGCGAGACCTCATCGGAATGACTTCTAGTGCGCGGAGTAGTTTTTGCTACGAGCGAGCCTCTAAGAGAGGATTGGCGTTGGCCGGATTCCCAGTTACATAGCAAGCTCTTCGTTCACTTCAGCATGATGGACGATGATGAGGCGCTAGATAAAGAACGAAGGGAGGTTGGAATGTTATGTTCTTCTGAAAAAGGCTGACTCCGGGACTGTGGAGAGGGCTTCGTAGTCCTTCAGCAATAACATCCAAACTTTTTGCAAAGGCTGAGCTTTTCCAAAATGAGCCACTGACCATAACAGCTCAGTTTCAAGACCCTGGACAACTCCACCGTCCGCAATAAGATGCTAGATCAGACTTTGTCGACAGGGCCAGCGTTTCTCAACCTTGACAGCTTGAAGATGTGTGGACTTCAGCTCCCAGAATTCCCCAGCCAGCATGTTACTGAACTACAACTCCCATCCATCCCTCAGCCAACTGACAGCAGTTGAGAATGGTTGAAAATATACTTCAGTACATCTGGAGGCTGTTTGTTGGGATGATTGTAATATGCTATGGTTTAGAGGTCTCTGCTGGAGCAGATGATATCCCACTACTAAAATGAGTGCCAAAGCATAAAAACCAACCGAAAACCATTTAAAGTAACAGAAACGTTTGGGATTACCACTATGAGCAAATAGCAATAGCACTCTCCCACCCATCTGACTTCCTTGTGCACCACGTTTCCCACAAATGTATTATGTTCAGAGCTCTTCACAGCATCAGCATAACTTCAGACCAGATTTTATTCTACAGCCCACATTGCTCCCAAAGAAGAAAATTTACTGTACACATTATATACAAGACAATGTATGCCATGCCTGCTGGTCACTTCAGTTTAAAATATGTTAAAGTCCTTCCCACTGTTCTGTAACCAAACCCACTTCTCTAATGGTTACATTTTTCTAAAGATTTAGGACCTTTCTTATTTGAACCTGTCAACTTGTTTGACCACCGCTCAGAACTGAGGCTGGGATGTAGAAAAATATTAGAAGGAAATGAATGCATTGCATAAATTGACATTATTAAAGCATTTGTTCTTCAGGTGAAGGGAAAGCACCTCCTGTAATAAGGGAAATCTGAACATATTGAATCTGACAATAAAGTGCTGAGAACTAAATTGATCCTAGAGATCAGTGGGATTTACTATGCATTTGTTTGCAGCAAAGCTAGAGTTTCCAAGCCAGAAAGGCAAAGGTGTTCATGCCATAAGAGAGCCAGTTTGGTCTAGTGGTTAAGGTGCTGGGCTAGAAACCAGGAGGCTGTGAGTTCTAGTCCTGCCTTAGGCATGAAAGCCGGCTGGGTGACCTTGGGCCAGTCACTCTCTCTCAGCCCAACTCACCTCACAGGGTTGTTGTTGTGGGGAAAATAGGAGGAGGAAGGAGTATTTGGTATGTTCGCTGCCTTGAGTTATTTACAAAAAATAATAAAGGCGGGATAATGACATTAGTATATTATTGTATTATAGGTAATATATGCTGTTTTAATTGTTGAATTTTAATTACCGATTTTTGTAAACCGCCCAGAGTCCCCCTGTGGGGAGATGGAGCGGTAAATACAAATCGAATTATAAATAAATAAATAAATAAATAAATAAATACATACATACATACATACATAAATACTCAAACAATAAATAAATAAATAAACCTGAGGTGTGAGTGAATCAAAGAATCCATTTCTCTGTCAAGTGTCTTTTAAACTCAGTATCATTCTCTCCCCAAATACTTTCTCACTCTCGTTAAGGACCTGGAATTGCCTATTTATCTAAATACAGGGAAGTTGCACAGATCTTTAGCAGAAAAAAAAAGGACCGTTTCTCTCAAGGCTGTTTTTGTATAGTAAAATACTGTATGTGGAGTCCTTGGTGCTCTCTGAGCCTTGTTGTTTTCTTGCAGAGGTTTCATTGCGAGGCTAGGCAACATCCTCAGTGCGAAAAGGGAGTGGGACTTGCTCTCTGTTTATATACCATGGCTTGTCCTGCTTGTGTTGGTGGAGGTGTTGTTCTCTCCTTAGCAGTTTCTTGATTGGGCTGTTGTTTGCTACTTGGTTGATTGACTGAGTTAATAGTTCCTTGATTAGGGTATATTGTGCTCTTTGATTGTTCCTGTGGTGCTAATCCTGGTGTTAATCTTTGCATATCTGGGTGATGATTGCTGGCAAGGAGGTGTTCTGGTCAGGCAGAGGTTGATGAGGTCCATGATTCTGGGTATTTTGATCTTGGTGTATCTAGTTAGGTCAGGTGTGTTGTGTAGAACTGCTGCCATGGATTCAATTGCTAGTGCTTGGTCTATGGATGTAAAGAGTGCAGTGACATCAAATGACACCATAATTTCATCTTCATCTATTTTTAGGTCTTTGATTTTCTGGAGGCACTGTAGTGGGGAGTTGATAAAGTATTCACTCTCCTCTGTGAGATGCCCAAGTTTTCTTGTCAGTTCTTTTGCTATGTTGTATGTGGGGGTCCCTGGTAATGATACAATTGGCCGGAGTGGTATGTCGGCTTGTGTATTTTGGGGCGTCTGTAGAAGCGTGGGATGATGGGTCTGCTGCTTTTCATCTGCCTCTGTTCTTCTTTTGTGATTTGACCTTTCTTGGTTAAGTCGTTGAGGATTCTTTTAACCTGGTTGTCCAGTTCCTGTATGGGATTGGTGTTTACTGGGGTGTAGGTTTGTCCTCAAGTAAATCTTTGGCTTTTTGTATATATTGCGATCTGTCCATAATGACGGTGGTGCGTCCTTTGTCTGCTGGGAGGATGATGATAGTTTGGTCCCTCTTTAGGTGTTTGAGGGCTGCTCTGTCCTCTGCTTTCAGTAAAATATGTATATATTACATGTTTTTGTACATAATTTCCCCTCACAATTTGAGTTCTATACCAGACTGACATAGGGATTAGTCATTACTGAATGACTTTCACTGTATTTTGAAACAAGTAGTATACTGACATCTACAAGAATCCAACTGTCATGTAAATTTCATTTTTATGACTAAACTTCTTGAAATAGAGCAGACACACACAGTGACACTGACACATATTCAGGGTTGCTTTAAAATATGCAAGCCATCAAGTTTTCATTTTCACCTTGAGCTTTCCCACACAACCTGACTTCTTCCCTGACCTGCTTTCTTAAACCCATGAAATCCCCCCCATGCCTTGCTTTAAATTTTACACAATATTAATCTAACTGTTGGGGTAAATAATCCTAGGAAGGATTATTTAGGATTATTATAATATTAATTATTATTATTAATAATAATAATAATATATTATTATTATAATTATAATATTAATTATAATAATAATTATTTAGGATTATTATAATAGGAATAATCCTATTTCCCTTTCTTTTTAAAGAACAAATGAAAACCATTCTCAATTCAAGTGCTGCCCCATGAGTAGCCAAATTCAGATGAGTATAATCTAAAACGTACACTTCCATGTAAATTCAGAATGCAGTTACGTATTCATCCATGGAAATGTTTCTCTCTGTGTGCAGAGGAGAGATTTTTGCCAAATAGAGAGCCATACATGCATTCTATTAACCCACATAATACTATGGCACATAGTTCCAATGATACGATCAAGCTGGTGTGTCATCAGAAATGATCAATTTACATAGTGTGCTGAGGCATTGCAGGGATCATCCATTATTGTAGTTTGAATAAATATTACCAGCTGAGAAGCTAATAATAATAATAATAATAATAATAACAACAACAACAATAATAATAATAATATCCATTTTGCATGTAGGTGAAAGTCTTTCATGTATATATACATATTGATTTGATTGATTATGGCACCAGCTGAGACCTCAGGGCAGGGGAGGAGGGGTGGCTGTTGTCATCAGGGAATCACTAGTGGCCTTCAGGGCCCCTGCTCCACAAGTGGCCGGATGTGAGAACTTGTTCTTCAAGCTGGGTTCCCTCAAACAGTTGGGGGTGTTGCTACTGTACCAGCCTCCTTGCTGCATAGCAACCTCCCTGCCTGAGCTGCTGGAGGCCATCTCGGGGTTGGCAGTGGAGTTCCCCAGACTGATGGTTCTGGGGGACTTCAACCTGCCCTCCCTGAGGCGGGCCTCGGAGGTGGCTCAGGAGTTCATGGCCACCATGGCGGCCATGGGCCTGTTTCAGATTATTTGGGCCCCAACTCGAGACAATGGCCTCACTCCAGACTTAGTTTTCTTGTTGGAGCAATGGCAATGTGATCTGAGGGGAGAGTTACATCTTTCCCCTTTGTCATGGTCAGATCATGCCCTGGTGACCGTGAGATTCTCTTATGCTGCCCCCCTCCGCAGGGAGGCAGGACCCATTCGACTGGTCCGCCCCCGGCCACTGATGGACCTGACAGGGTTCCAGAGGGAGCTGGGGGTTATACTGCTGCATGGTCCAGTGGAGGCCCTGGCTGTGGCTTGGAATAGGGAGGCGTCTGGGGCCTTGGACAGGATCGCAGCTGTGCGGCCTCTCTCATCCCATTGAACCCGACACTCCCCATGGTTTACAGAGGAGCTAAGGGTTCTGAAGAGGATTAAGAGATGTCTAGAGCATCGCTGGAGGAAGACAAAGACCGAACCCGACTGAACACAAGCTAGAGCTGCGGTTCAGGCCTACCTTGTGGCAGTAAGAGTGGTGAAACGACAGTATTTCTCCACTCTTATTGCATCCGCAGAATGCCATCCGGCAGCCCTGTTCAAGATCACCCGATCCCTTTTGGGGAAAGGGGATCCAGAAATCCATCTACAGGGCTGTGCCGAGGAGTTTTCTGGGCATCTGCAGGATAAAATCGCTCAGATTCGCTCCAAGTTGAACTGCAAGCATGAGACAGGGTCTGGAGAGATGCCTGGGGGATGTACTTACCCAGTTATCTGGGAACAGTTTGACCCTGTTGGACCCGAGAAAGTGGATAGGATCCTCCGGACTGTTAATGCCACCACTTGTTTATTAGATCCATGTCCCTCCTGGCTGGTGAAGGCAGCCCGGGAGGTGACGAGCGGTTGGGTCCAGTCGATGGTAAATACATCCTTGAGAGAGGGGGTGTTTCCAGCTGCCTTTAAGGAGGCACTGGTGTGCCCCTTCCTCAAGAAACCATCGCTGGACCCTACTATACTAGACAATTTTCGCCCAGTCTCCCATCTCCCCTTTTTGGGGAAGGTGGTTGAGAAGGTGGTGGCGTTGCAGCTCCAGAGGATTCTGGATGAAATTGATTATCTAGACCCCCTTCAGTCAGGTTTCAGGCCCAGATATGGGATGGAAACGGCATTGGTCACACTTATGGAAGATCTCTGGTGAGAGCGGGATGGGGGCAGTGCATCCATCCTAGTTCTTCTTGACCTCTCAGCGGCTTCCGATACCATCGACCATGGTATCCTTTTGGGTCAGCTCAGGGAGTTGGGGGTGGGCGGCGTGGTTCTGCACTGGTTCACCTCCTTCCTCAAGGGCCGGTCCCAATCGATGTTGATAGGGAGCGAGAGATCTGGCCCACAGCCCCTCCTTTGTGGGGTGCCGCAGGGCTCAGTACTCTCCCCACTCCTTTTTAACATCTACATGAAACCACTGGGGGAGATCATCCATCACCATGGGATGAGGTATCACCAGTATGCTGATGATACTCAACTGTACATCTCCATCCTGGGTGAAGTAAGTGATGCTGTGACCACCCTCTCTAGGTGCCTGGGGACTGTGGGGGCCTGGATGGGGAACAACAGGCTTCAGCTGAACCCTGGTAAGACGGAGTGGCTGCGGATTAATGGCCCCTTGGTATCCAGGAATTTGTCATCTTTAGTTCTGGATGGGGTTGCACTACCCCAGACATACCCGGTGCGTAACTTGGGGGTCCTCCTGGACTCACAACTCCTGCTCGAAGAGCAGGTGGCAGTTGTGGCCAGGAGGGCCTTTGCTCAACTTCGTGTTGTGCGCCAGTTACGCCCTTTCCTGGACTGAGAGGCCCTTCGAATGGTCACTCATGCCCTAGTCATCTCCCATATAGACTACTGTAATGCGCTCTACATGGGGCTACACTTGAAGAATATCCGGAAGCTACAACTGGTCCAGAATGCAGCCGCGCAGGCAATTTTAGGTGCACCAAGATCAGCACATATAACACCTCTACTCCGCGAGCTGCACTGGGTTCCAGTTTGCTTCCGGGTCCAATTCAAGGTGTTGGTCATCACCTTTAAAGCCCTACATGGCATGGGACCAGGTTACCTGAGGGACCGTCTCATCCCCATCACATCGACCCGTCCCACCCAGTCATGCAGAGAGGGCATGCTACAGACCCCATCCATAAAAGAGTTCCACCTGGTGGGGTCTCGGAAGCGGGCCTTCTCTGCAGTAGCTCCCGCCCTCTGGAACATTCCTCCTCCAGAGGTGAAACAGGCCCCCTCGCTCCTGGACTTTAAAAAAAAATTGAAAACCTGGTTCTGCCATCATGCCTGGAACGGGAGGGGGAATAGTCATTCCTGGGGATGGCTAGCGCCCTAGAATGGACTGAGAATGGCCCTCATGCTCATGATCTGATAGAGAACTCTACCTATCTAGATTTTATTCCATTTTATTCCATGTATATTTGCTGTTATTTGTATTTCTATTTTATATTTATTGTACTTGATATTTATTGGTCTAGTATTTTAACTGTGGTTTTATTGTAAACCGCCCAGAGTTCCCCCTTTGGGGGAAGATGGGCAGTGGTAGAAATTTAATAAATAAATAAAATAATAAATTATGTGCCATCAAGTCATTTTCAACTCCTAGCGACCACATAGATAGATTTTCTCCATGATGATATATATCAATATCTACATTATCTCTCTTTACCCTCTTTTAAAAAATATCCATGTAAAATTAGAACAGCTACTTTTCTTCCTTTGGCTTTGCACTCAGCATCTACTATCCCAGGAAGTGCTAATTAAATATTCTGGCTATGTTTAGAACCATTTTTTCTTTATAACCTGCCACCCTTGTCCCTAGTAATAACCAACAGGAGTATTGTGGCAATAGGCACAAAATGCCACCAGCACCATTCCTAGTCTACATTGCAGTGCAACAAAATCCATTTCATTATCATCATTGGCGATCACTCGTAGCCGAGTAAGATTGTCTTCCAAAGGTAAGATTTTAACGGTGAATCCGTAAGTGGCTATAAAGGCCAATTCTGGATCCGCACAACCTCCCACAATGAGGGCATAGGTTTCCGGGTGGGAGACGGTCATGATGAGAGCTTGCCTGACGTGCCTTCCTTTTAGCTCTTTTCTCCTTTTCGCCCTGTACTCGTGCTTCTTCAAAGTCCATAGCGCCATTAATAAAGGATGACCTCCAATTGAAACGCTCATGAGTTAGGGCTTCCCAGTTCTCAATGCTGATATTACATTTTTTTAAATTAGCTTTGAGAGTATCTTTGAATCTCTTTTGCTGTCCACCAATATTCCGTTTTCCATTCTTAAGTTGGGAGTAAAGTAGCTGCTTTGGAAGACGATGGTCAGGCATTCGAACAACATGACCGGTCCAGCAAAGTTGATGTTGGATGATCATTGTTTCAATGCTGGTGGTTTTTGCTTCTTCTAATACGCTAACATTAGTCCGCCTATCTTCCCAAGTAATTTGCAGAATTTTTCGGAGGCAGCGTTGATGGAATCTTTCAAGAAGTTGGAGGTGGCGTTTGTAGAGGGTCCATGTTTCACAGGCGTACAGAAGGGTTGGTAGTACAATGGCTTTGTAAACAAGCATTTTGGTCTCCCTGCGAATGTCCCGATCCTCAAACACTCTACGCTTCATTCGGGAGAAAGCTACACTCGCAGAGCTCAGGCGATGCTGAATTTCAGCGTCGATGTCGGCTTTTGTAGATAGATGGCTGCCGAGATAAGAAAAGTGATAGACATTTTCTAGTGACACACCTTTAAGCTGGATTGATGGCGCTGCAGAGGGATTGGTTCGAACTTGCTGGTAAAGCACTTTGGTTTTTTTAATGTTAATCGAGAGGCCGAGCTTTTCATATGCTTCTGCAAAGATGTTTAGGATAGTTTGAAGATCTTCCTCGGAGTGTGCACAGACTACGTTATCATCAGCATATTGAAGTTCTATAACAGAAGTTGCAATTACCTTATTTTTTGCTTTCAGCCTACTAAGATTAAAAAGCTTTCCATCTGTTCGATATATAATTTCTACACCAGTAGGAAGTTTCTCTTCAACAAGGTGCATAATCATAGCGATGAAGATAGCGAATAAGGTTGGAGCAATAACACATCCCTGTTTAACGCCGGATTCCACTTTAAATGGATCGCTTTGAGAGCCATTGTTATTCAGGATTGTTGCCATCATGTCGTCATGGAGTAACCGCAAGATGTTCACAAATTTATCAGGGCATCCGATTTTCAGAAGGATGGTCCAGAGAGCAGTACGATTTACAGTATCAAAAGCTTTAGTCAGATCAATAAACGCCATGTACAGAGGGCGGTTTTGCTCCTTGCATTTTTCTTGAAGCTGTCGTGCAGTGAAGATCATATCCACTGTTCCCCTGGAAGGGCGGAAGCCATTTTGCGTTTCAGGGAGGATGTCTTCTGATACAGATAGGAGACGGTTTGCAATGATCTTTGCCAGGATTTTGCCTGCTGTGGCTAGAAGGGAGATGCCTCGATAGTTTCCACAGTCTGTTCTATCACCCTTTTTAAAGTGAGTGATAATTATGGCATCCCTAAAGTCTGCTGGAATCTCCTCCCTCATCCAGATTTTTTCAATGAGCTTATGAAGTTGTTGTGTAAGTTCAGGCCCGCCTTCTTTAAAGACTTCAGCAGGAATCCCATCAGGTCCACTAGCTTTGTTATTTTTCATTTGTTTAGTGGCTTTACTGACTTCCTCCAAACTAGGGGGTACTGCAAGCTCATCTCTTATTTGTTTTTGCGGGATTTGCAAGAAGACTTCATCAGCCACAGTAGAGTGACGATTAAGGAGATTGTAGTAATGCTCTTTCCAGCGCAGTGCAATAGACTCTTTGTCCTTTAGAAGTTTAGCACCATCTACTGAGCGTAAGGGATTTGTACCATGGTTTGTTGGTCCATAGATGGCCTTTATGGCATTAAAAAAGCCCCGTGCATCATGAGCATCTGCAAAATGTTGGGTTTCTTGGGCTTTTTTTATCCACCATATGTTCTTAAGTTCTCTAGTTCTTCTTTGGACTTCTGCCTTTGCACTGGCGTAGATTTTTTTCTTAACGGCACAGTTAATATCTTTTTGCCATATCTGGAAGGCTTTCCTTTTCTTGTCAATAATATGTTCAATCTCACTATCGTTCTCATCAAACCAGTCCTGATGTCTCTTAGTCTGGTATCCGATAGTTTGTTCACAGGCTGAAATAATGGAAGTCTTCAATTTAATCCAGTGTTCCTCAACATTTTCAGGAAGTTCCATAGGCAGATGTTCCTTGAGAGTTGATTGAAAGCAAGCTCGTTTAATAGGATCTTGAAGGGCCAGTGTATTCATTTTACGCCTTGATTTTCTTCCTTGGAGCCTACGATGAGGGACAATCTTTATGGCCATCGTGGATCGAATTAATCGATGGTCTGTCCAGCAGTCATCGGCACTCGTCATGGCTCTGGTGAGAAGTACATCACGGCGATCTCTAGCACGGACAATTACATAATCTAAAAGATGCCAGTGCTTCGACCGTGGGTGCTTCCATGATGTTTTAAATTTATTTTTCTGGCGAAAGATTGTGTTAGTAATGACAAGGTTATGCTCTGCACATTTAGTCAGAAGTAAGATTCCATTCGTGTTGCTGTTGTCAACTCCTTCTTTCCCAATGATCCCTGGCCACAAATCAAAATCACGCCCAACTCTTGCATTGAAATCGCCCAGGAGGATAATTTTATCCTCCTTTGGTATCTCTGATAAGATGGTGTCCAGCTGGGTATAAAATTTTTCCTTGATATCCTCATCTGCATCTAGTGTTGGTGCGTAAGCACTTACTATAGTTGCCTGTTGGTTTTTGGCGAGTTTTATTCGCAGAGTTGAGAGTCGTTCGTTAATCCCAGTGGGAACTTCTGACAAGAGCTTCACAAGGTCGTTTTTGATAGCAAAGCCTACCCCATGTATTCGTCGTTCTTGTTCAGGCAGTCCTTTCCAAAAGAAGGTATAACCTCCTTTTTCTTCCTTCAGCTGTCCTTCTCCTGCTCTTCGAGTTTCTTGAAGTGCTGCTATATCGATATTAAAACGTCTCAGCTCCCTTGCAATAATGGCAGTCCTACGTTCAGGTCGTTCACTATCCATATTGTCTTGCAGTGTTCGTATATTCCATGTTCCAAAATTCATGTGTTTTTTACGACCGCTAGATGGTGACCCCACTGGTCGCGGTAATCCAGTCAGGGAGAAAATGAGGCAGACTATGTTTAGGGCACCTTTTCTAGCCCCCTCCCCATATGGGGTGAGCAGAGTGGATCCTAAATAGGGCTGCTCAGTCGTGGATACAGCTGCCGAACTACTCAACTGCCTCGATCCTTGAGTCAGGGCGACTGAATCCGTATCCACCACCCATGTGCTGGTCCATGACTAGGAGCTTCCGGATTTCACAGTCCTGCCCCCGTTGCCATTCGTCAGTCGCCATGGGACTTTTGGTTGTTTTGGGTTTGGTGTGGTTGGAAGACGCCTGTGCGTGAATTTGTTTTATGTGTGGAGATCGGTGCACAACGATCAGCACACAACCTTCACAGAAAAAGGCTCTAATCCAATGGCATGGATACCATGACGATTGGTGACCTTTTGTCTGCTGCAGCCTTCATCCGCCTTCGCAGCCGTTGTAACAATACACCTTGTTATCTTCCGCCTGTTCTGCCGTTGAGGACTTTCTTGGATCGTTCTTTGTCTGGTTCCTCCCCCTGGACCTTACCGCCATGGGTGACCCTGCCAGGAGTACATGACTCCCGACGGCTTCGCTCACAGGGTTCATTGGGAACACACAAGCCCACTCACCACAACAAGGTGACGATCCAGCGAGTGAGAAAATCCATTTCAATACATTTATGGTAGCAAATTTCCTCTAGAGCAGCAACGCCTAATCTACAAAGAGTTTTGCAAAGTATAATACAGTTTCTTTGCACAATTTACACAATGCACATTGTCTTGAGGAAAAGAATGGTACAGCTCTTTACCACTAGGTGTCCTCTATTAATTTTTGCTGCAGTGTTCTACAAAACTAATTTTGGGCATTAGAAATCAGCAGCCCTTACAAAAATATGAACATCTGCCTATCACATTTCAATTATAACTGAAGTAGTCCATGACAAATCTCGATAAAATAGTTAAGAGCAGAGACATCACACTGACAACAAAGGTCCGCATAGTTAAAGCAATGGTATTCCCCGTAGTAACCTATGGCTGCGAGAGCTGGACCATAAGGAAGGCTGAGCGAAGGAAGATAGATGCTTTTGAACTGTGGTGTTGGAGGAAAATTCTGAGAGTGCCTTGGACTGCAAGAAGATCAAACCAGTCCATACTCCAGGAAATAAAGCCTGACTGCTCACCTGAGGGAATGATATTAAAGGCAAAACTGAAGTACTTTGGCCACATAATGAGAAGACAGGATACCCTGGAGAAGATGCTGATGCTAGGGAAAGTGGAAGGCCAAAGGAAGAGGGGCCAACCAAGGGCAAGATGGATGGATGATATTCTGGAGGTGACAGACTCGACTGTGGGGGAGCTGGGGGTGGTGATGGCCGACAGAAAGCTCTGGCGGCTGGTCCATGAAGTCATGAAGAGTCGGAAGCAACTGAACAAATAAACAACAAAAAAGTCCATGAAATATTAGCTGCTTTTACATGTGAATTCATTTGAATGAGATTGCCTTCACTGAACTGCTAAATGTAATTTTGGTACTTTGTGACTACTACAAGCACTACTTGGCCTCAGACTAACCTGTTCTTTTTCCTATAGTTTTAGGGACTACTTTATGCATGTGCATGATACTTCAGCTACTTTGAGTTGAAAAACTCCTTTGTAAGACTGATGGCAATCTCAGAGAGTTGTATTCATCGATCTCTTTATATAGTTTTTAAATTTCTGCACCCGTTACAGACAGGCTAACATGTAAATCAGTTCAGTGGTCTCTAGAAATCTGATAGAATTTTTGTTGTTGTTCAGTCGTTCAGTCGTGTCCGACTCTTCGTGACCTCATGGACCATAGCACGCCAGGCCTTCCTGTCCTCCACTGTCTCTCGGAGTTTACTCAAATTCATGTTCATTACATTGGTGATGCTATCTAACCATCTCATCCTCTGCCGTCCCCTTCTCCTTTTGCCCTCAGTCTTTCCCAGCATCAGGGTCTTTTCCAGTGAGTCCTCTCTTCTCATTAGGTGGCCAAAGTATTTGAGCTTCAGCTTCAGCATCTGTCCTTCCAATGAGCAGTCAGGGTTGATTTCCTTTAGGATTGACTGGTTTGACCTCCTTGCAGTCCAAGGGACTCTCAAGAGTCTTCTCCAGCACCACAGCTCGAAAGCATCAATTCTTCGGCGCTCAGCCTTCCTTATGGTCCAACTCTCACAGCCATACATTGCTACTGGAAAAACCATAGCTTTAACTATACGGACCTTTGTCGGCAAGGTGATGTCTCTGCTTTTTAATATGCTGTCTAGGTTTGCCATAGCTTTCCTTCCAAGGAGCAAGCGTCTTTTAATTTCATGGCTGCAGTCACCGTCTGTGGTGATCTTGGAGCCCAAGAAAATAAAATCTGTCACTGCTTCCATTTCTTCCCCTTCTATTTGCCAGGAAGTGATGGGACCAGATGCCATGATCTGGGTTTTTTTAATGTTGAGTTTCAAGCCAGCTTTTGCACTCTCCTCTTTCACCCTCATCAAGAGGCTCTTTAGTTCCTCTTCACTTTCTGCCATTAGGGTGGTATCGTCTGCATATCTGAGGTTGTTGATATTTTTCCCGGCAATCTTAACTCCGGCTTGTGATTCATCCAGCCCGGCATTTCTCATGATGTACTCTGCATATAAGTTAAATAAGCAGGGTGATAATATACAGCCTTGTCGTACTCCTTTCCCAATTTTGAACCAGTCGGTTGTTCCATGTCCGGTTCTAACTGTTGCTTCTTGACCCGCATACAGGTTTCTCAGGAGACAGGTAAGGTGGTCTGGTACTCCCATCTCTTTAAGAATTTGCCACAGTTTGTTGTGATCCACACAATCAAAGGCTTTAGCGTAGTCAATGAAGCAGAAGTAGATGTTTTTCTGGAACTCTCTTGCTTTTTCCATGATCCAGCGAATGTTGGCAATCTGATCTCTAGTTCCTCTGCCTCTTCGAAACCCAGCTTGCACTTCTGGTAGTTCTCGGTTCACATGCTGCTGAAGCCTAGCTTGTAGGATTTTGAGCATAACCTTGCTGGCATGTGAAATGAGTGCAATTGTACGGTAGTTTGAACATTCTTTGGAATTGCCTTTCTTTGGAATTGGAACATAAACTGACCTTTTCCAATCCTGTGGCCACTGTTGAGTTTTCCAAATTTGTTGGCATATTGAGTGCAGCACTTTAACAGCATCATCTTTTAGGATTTTAAATAGCTCAGCTGGGATACTGTCTTCTCCGCTAGCTTTGTTGTTAGTAATGCTTCCTAAGGCCCACTTGACTTCACTCTCTAGGATGTCCGGCTCAAGGTCAGTGACCACACCATCGTATTTATCAGGGATATTAAGATCTTTCTTGTATAGTTCTTCTGTGTATTCTTGCCACCTCTTCTTAATCTCTTCTGCTTCTGTTAGGTCCCTGCCTTTTTTGTCCTTTATCATGCCCATCTTTGCACAAAACGTTCCCTTGATATCTCCGATTTTCTTGAAGAGATCTCTAGTCTTCCCCATTCTATTGTTTTCCTCGATTTCTTTGCATTGTTCATTTAAGAAGGCCTTCTTATCTCTCCTTGCTATTCTCTGGAATTCTGCATTCAGTTGTTTATATCTTTCCCTTTCTCCCTTGCCTTTTGCTTCCCTTCTTTCCTCAGCTATTTGTAAAGCCTCATCAGTCAGCCACTTTGCTTTCTTGCATTTCTTTTTCTTTGGGATGGTTTTAGTTGCTGCCTCCTGTACAATGTTACGAACCTCCATCCATAGTTCTTCAGGCACTCTGTCTACCAGATCTAATCCTTTAAATCTATTCCTCACCTCCACTGTATATTCATAAGGGATATGATTTAGGTCATACCTGATTGGTCTAGTGGTTTTCTCTACATTCTTCAATTTAAGCCTAAATTTTGCAATAAGAAGCTCATGATCTGAGCCACAGTCAGCTCCAGGTCTTGTTTTTGCTGATTGTATAGAGCTTCTCCATCTTTGGCTGCAAAGTATATAATCAATCTGATTTCAGTATTGACCATCTGGTGATGTCCATGTGTAGAGTCATCTCTTGTGTTGTTGGAAAAGAGTGTTTGCTATGACCAGCGTGTTCTCTTGACAAAACTCTATTAGCCTTTGCCCTGCTTCATTTTGTACTCCGAGGCCGAACTTGCCTGTTATTCCGGTTATTTTTTGACTTCCTACCTTAGCATTCCAGTCCCCTATGATGAAAAGGACATCTTTTTTTGGTGTTAGTTCTAGAAGGTGTTGTAGGTCTTCATAGAACTGGTCAACTTCAGCTTCTTTGGCATCAGTGGTTGGGGCATAGACTTGGATCACTGTGATGTTGAATGGTTTGCCTTGGATTCGAACTGAAAGCATTCTGTCGTTTTTGAGGTTGTACCCCAGTACTGCCTTTCCTACTCTTTTATTGACTATGAGAGCTACTCCATTTCTTCTAAGGGATTCTTGCCCACAGTAGTATATATAATGGTCTCCTGAATTAAATTCGCCCATTCCTGTCCATTTTAGTTCGCTGATTCCCAATATGTCGATGTTCAATCTTGTCATCTCATGTTTGACCACATCCAGCTTACCTTGATTCATAGTTCTTACATTCCAGGTTCCTATGCAATATTGTTCTTTACAGCATCGGACTTTCCTTCCACTTCCAGACACATCCACAACTGAGCGTCCTTTCGGCTTTGGCCCAGCCGTTTCACACTTTCTGGAGCTACTCGGAATTGCCCTCCGCTCTTCCCCAGTAGCATTTTGGACACCTTCCGACCTGAGGGGCTCATCTTCCGGCGTCATATCTTTTAGCCTTTTGATACTGTCCATGGGTTTTCTTGGCAAGGATACTGGAGTGGTTTGCCATTTCCTCCTCCAGTGGACCACGTTTTGTCAGAACTCTCCATCATGACCTGTTCTTCTTGACCTGACTTCATTGAGTTACGCAAGCCCCTTCGCCACGACAAGGCAGTGATCCATGAAGGGGTCTGATAGAATAGGCACTTATTTTATTGCACAACTCAAAATGAATGTTATAAAGTCAGATAGTTTTCTCTGGTCATATACTGTAATTACTGCAAACTGTCAAGATGCTTTCAGATAAGGCATTCCATTTGATTTTTTTCCATCTTGACTCCATCCCTCCATTTCCTATTTTCTTTATACCTATTTTTTTTCCTTCTGAAACAAGAAACCAGGCTTTGACTTGGATTTTTAACGAATAGTTGATTTTAAACTTGCTTACTTGGGGAAAAAAAAGTTCAGTGGAGGTGATGGAAAAGGTATCCAAGTTTCCAAATGGTCAGAATTAGTGTTGTGACTGTGATGTATTAACTAATCTAATCAAGCATTCTCTGTGCTGGGATAGCATTCACAAGTTGCACATTTGTTATGGTTTGACAAGTTCCAAATACTTGCCATTATCAGGGGAGCAACAACACGCTACAGGAACAAGCTGGATTTTGAAAGGCCTGTGGGCAGTGATCTTTCAATGTCATTCTCCTTGCTTTCTCCACTTGAAAGTAAAGCCTTTCAACTACCAGATCTGTACCTGCTAAATAAAGAAGTCAGTTTTATTGGCAGGGAAGGGTTCAGTTGCAAATGTCATTCTAAAACATATATTGACTCAATCTCAATACCCATCAGTGATGCTTACTTCTGAGAACATCCACTGACCGGTGCCTATTTCAGACTTGCTTCTCCCTTTCCTGCCTTGGGTCCTTTTTTGGTAATGTCTTCACATTTTTATTATTCTTTCTGACATAAAGCAATCAAACAATATTATGCATTATTATTTAGCGTATCTGTTGGGGAGGGTTAAGGATACATTCATACCAATCAAGCAAAAAGAAATGTGCAATAGCAAAACAAAACAGATGTATCTACATGACATGCTTTTCCCAGCATGCATTATGGGTTAAACAAAGTGATATACCAATAAAATGGTGGAATTTCCTACAAACGTTGTACCCCAAAATACCTGACACCATTTTAGCCTGATCTAGCATACTGTATGAAGCCCTTGAGTTCAAATGAGTGTTTATAGGATTGCATTTGCAGCCGTAGGGTATCAATTTAAAGCCTCCTTTTTTAACAAAGGAGTCTACCTCCTAGATAGTTTCGATACAGATGAAGCATGTTGGAGAGATGCCTCGAATTCTCTTGTACTTTGAACAGGATTCGTAATGTATTAATAAGCACTTGGTTGGCTATATTTCAGAGAAGGTGAAAAAATACTTCTAATCCATTGACCACTTTGCTGGAAAGGAAGCTTAAGAAGGCTTAATTTTGTCTTTACATTCTATGGGATATATCTGTGTTACATATATGAACCTGGAGATACTATTTTAAAAAGCAGACTGCTACCAAACAAGCTTGCAAAGAACTTGTAGTATTCCAGGAAGAACTCTAATATTTGTATATAAAATGAGTAACCCACCAACCTTGAATGGTGGTAAAGTAAGGGCTCAGGATGTTTGCTTTTGCTCCCTGCCTGGAAACAGGGGGGGGGGGGGAAGTAGGAGTGGAAAAAAGATGCAAACTTCAAAGGTCATATTGGTGAGCTTTTTTTAAAAAAAAGCTGGTGATCTTCCATCTGTACAAACCTGATACAAACAGCATAGGAGGAATTTCTGAGTGTCGTTTTCTACACTCTGAAACACTACGTGGTAAAACGGTTGCAGAAGTGGAAAAAAAGTCCCATTTATGTGAACAGGGAAAGAACTTCAAAACCTTGTGTGCTTTCTCTTTATGATTGCATGACAACTGAGAAATAAATAGCTGTCAAATAAACCAGATGAGGGGAAGAAAAAGACTCACAAGGTGCTTGGAGAAAGCCCACCACTCACCTGAAATAGGAGAATCAAAGAATCAAAAGTGCTGCGGACTCTTCAAGTCTAGGAAATATATTATTGTATAAAAATAGAGTCATCTTCAGAGAGAGTATGCAAAGCCAATATTTATTCCTTAGTACAGTGCTTTCCAAACTGCCGCCGTTGGCGACACACCGCTTCGCGACACACTAAACTATGTGTTGCGACACACTAAAGTGTTGTGACACACAGTTTGGAAAGCTATGCCTTAGTATGTCCCACCCCCCTGACAACAGGAAGACAGGAGACTGAAGTGATTGTGAAGGCATCTGACCAGGGAAAGCTGAATAAATATCATTTCATTTGGCCAATTCAGCGGGATGCTCTGCTCCAGCACCCCCAGTTGTTGCAGCAGAATTTGACATGAAAATTCAAACAAACACTTAAAATCCAAACAAACCCTTAATTTTGCTCACTGAACACTCAGTAAAATAAACAGTGATATGACAATTCCAACATCCCATACCATACCTTGTTTTCAGCAAATGTCAGAGCTCCTCTCCAGTGCTCTGCTTTTTCTCACATGAAGGGGATCTTTAAAATAGATATATACGCAAGCTATCCAAGAGGAGAAATTGTACCAATCTGTGTTGCTTCCCACATCAAAACACTTGCCTTCAGGTGTAGGTCTGAAAACTCTAGAAAAGAAGTCTATGCTATTCATCTTGGTGTCTCCATCGTGTTGACCAATACAGCTGAAAACTAGCCCTGAATGCAGTACAGAAATAGAATTCATCACACTGGAATCTATTTTAGAAAGCCAGACTCCTGGACTGAACTTACTGCACGGGCCATTCCTCAACAAAATTGCCCCTAGATTCTTGTGCTGAAAATTAATGCTGTAGCTCAACCTTCCCCAACTTGGTGCCCATGAGCTACCTTAGCAGTATAATCTCCACAGTTCCCAGCCAGCATGACCTTTTCCTTTTGCAACTCATCTGGAGATAAAGACCTGACTTCAATAACTCATGCTGGTAATCTCAAGGCTAGACTATTGTAATGAACAATTCATGGAGCAACTCTTGAAGATGGTCCGGAAATTGCAGTTTACTCATAAACATATTTTATTATGATGGTTGTTTTTAATAGTACTCTTGTAACCCTCCCACAACCATTAAGGGAGTGGGTGGCACATACATTAGCTAAAGAAAGAAATCTAGCTGTTGGGAATGTTCTCATTCAGCTTCCTGCACTGACCAGGGTGTTGGACATGATACTCTCAATTGCCTTTTCCAATTTTTGTACTCCAAATGATGACTTTTTCAAGCACTCCCAGAGAATCCTACCACTTACCATTCCTACATTATAAAACATAATATCTTACTGACAAGCAAATAAAAATAAAAATGGTGAAGTGGAGCAAAATCTTCAATTAATTTTCTCCACACAACTCAAATAAGTGAAAACCATTTCACAAAGCTGTGCCAAAACCAACTGTAGATTCTTTTCTGTCTCAAGAGTTTGCTGCTGAAACGTGAGGCCACTTAGATATCTCTACAGCATTTTTTTCTTAAAAACAAAACAAAACCAAAAAAATCCCCAACCTTTTCCTTCTTGTTTTGCTTGCAGGCATAAAGTTATCTTGACTTCCTCCCTCCCCCATCCATCAACTTCCATTTGTGGATATCATTTCATCACCAGCTCATCTTCTGTCCCACTCTCTGTTTTGCCATTTGCACGTCATGCTGACCAAAATCTCCTGACTCATCCATCACATGAGACAACTAACAGGGGAGCAGGCTACAGCTTTTTGTCTTATATTGTTTACCCACTGTTCTAACAAGTACAGTGACACTGATTTTATATAATTTTTCACCTTCCAGGCAAAGAAGTGGTGGTGGGGAGTAAGGTGAATTAGTTCAACACTCAGTTTCAGAAATCAGCAGACCACAAAACACATTGAAAATAGCCTCTGTTTTGTAATACAGCAGAAACACTTTGAACTGATTTCTTAAGTCACAGATCCTGCTTCTTATTTATAGAAGACTCACCCAGCAGCTTTGGGAATGGACGGGCCCACTCATGTATTAGTGTTAATATTCTTTGCCTCGGGCTGAAAAGGGAATGAAACTGAATAGGGTCTTCAGCTCTTTAAAAAGCCAATGTTTTTCTTTTTTGTAGTGACTGGAGTAATTTGCCAGACATTGCTATTCTTTAATTATATCATATCAGTGCCAATTTTTCTCAGAGGCAGATCAGGATCCCTTCTATGCAGTGCCAACTACAGCACTAATTTGTTTAATCATGGCTTTATTCTCATTTTCCTCCCACCTAATTCTGCAGTTTCGGCAACTTATAAAACAGGTATCACACACAAGCTTTCAAGCCAGATCTTGTGGCCTGCAGTCATGACAGAACTAGGGAAGGCAAACACATTAACTGTTCTCTAAAGTGCTCTGGGTGCTGGGGGGAGGGTGTTTCAATAGCATTAAAATGGCAGGCATGAAAAGGGACAGGGCATCTTTGGTCTGGTGATATAATGGTATGTGGGAATGACCTTGGGAGACAGGGGGAAGAGCCACAGCCAGGACAACAGTTGGATAAGCGGCAGCTGAGCCCGCAGAAGGAATGGGGGCATGGAAAACGTCTCAGAAGGGACCTTCCCTAGTTTCTTGGGCTGTAAAGGCGATGGGGGAGAAATGTACTTTCAGACTTTTAAGATTGATGTCAGCCTTGTGAGGTAGTCCAGCCAAGAAGCACACCCAGAAATACTAGCTTTAATTTTATTGTAAGGTTACATTTCACAGAATCTTGCAAGTCTGAAAGTACATTTCTCCCCTGTCACCTTTACAGCCCAAGAAACTAGGGAGGGTCCGTTCTGAGATGTTTGCCATGCCCCCATTCCTTCTGCAGGCTCAGCTGCTGCTTATCCGACTGTTGCCCTGGCTGTGGCTCTTCCTCCTGTCTCCCAAGGTCATTCCCACATACCATTACATCTTACTCCCATCATTTTGAAGCTGTTGACCCCTCTTCTCAAAGGCACATCTGCCCAGGACTGAACTTACCCTGGCACTCTATAGGGTAATTCTTTCTAGTTTGATGAGGAACTGTTGATGAGCAATTTTTTAGTACAAGTTTTGAGGTAGCTGGGTATTCTAGATGAAAATTGGCCCAGGTGGAGGGAGTTCTCTGTATCACTTGTTCCCTGGGTGTCAAAGATTGTTCTTCTGGGTGGCAAGATTGTCAGCAGCAGAGTCACTGCCAAAGGGTGACCAAACAGAATTACCCTTTGGGGTGACTCCTTAGGGTTGCTCACCCTGTTTGTCTGTGGCTTGAATCATGTCAACTGGATTTCTATTTTCTCAGTAGAAACGTTTCACAAACGTTTCTACTGAGAAAATAGAAATCCAGTTGACATGATTCAAGCCACAGACTGTTCCACCTGGATGACTGAGAACCTTCATCGACATATCACCCTGTTTGTCTTCATCTGCAAGTATGGGGGAGAGTTGGGACTGTAATGGTGACAAACTGCTGATCTTAGGAAATTTTAGCTTGCTGTTATGAGGTGAGTCAGGAAGAATGGGGAATGGCCAGTGCTTGGCTACCTTCCTTTCAAGTTGAGGTCTAACCAAGGGAGTCAAGGTGAAAGTGACAACAGCCCTCCAATCTAAAGATCCTTCTTTCTAATTCCAGGTCAGTTGCTGGCAAAATTTCTACTATCCAGAATTTAATCCTGGATGAAAGCACCGACTTGGCATGCATCACAGAGAACTGGTTGAAAGTGAGGGGAGTTGAGGGGCGTAATCTCTCCTAGCTCTGTCCTGAGTTACTCTGCAATGCAACAAGCTAGCATTGGAGGATAGATTCCATCTCACTGACTGGAGGTTCCATTTGACAAACTGCCCTCTTTTTTGCACTGCCCAGAGGCACTTTTACCACAATTGCCAAAACCTATGATAGTTTCTCACCATTTTAAGTCAGGAAGCTCACAAAAACTATGAAACAAACCCTCAAACTCAGTCAGGATGATACCTGGACTATCAAAACAAGACAAAGATGGAAAGACATGCAGCGTTTGACCAAACCTAACAGAATCCAAGTCTGAGCAGAGTAACCTGTGTGAACGTATTCAGTGCATGACTAATGATCAGCTTAATGGAAAAAAAAGTCATACTAGAATGATTTGTAAACATGGTTATTGAAAGAAGTCATGCCAGAGTGACCAAGGAGACATTCTATTCCAGACCAGCATTACTGTATCAAAGCTTGAAGGAAAAGATATTTTCCAGTCATTTGAAGATACTCTCACCTAGAGAGAGTTGTTGATCTTTCTCCAAAACAAGGTGGTAGAAGTCTGCTTTGCCCATGACATGTATCCCAAATCATCTGTGGCACTTGATTCATTGTGCTTCAGAAACCTTGACACAATTAGCAGAGCTAATACAAATCTAGTAACAGAAAAAACCAAACAGCATCGCAGACGGTGACTGCAGCCATGAAATTAAAAGACGCTTGCTCCTTGGGAGGAAAGCTATGGCAAACCTAGACAGCATATTAAAAAGCAGAGACATCACCTTGCCGACAAAGGTCCGTATAGTTAAAGCTATGGTTTTTCCAGTAGCAATGTATGGCTGTGAGAGTTGGACCATAAGGAAGGCTGAGCGCCGAAGAATTGATGCTTTCGAGCTGTGGTGCTGGAGAAGACTCTTGAGAGTCCCTTGGACTGCAAGGAGGTCAAACCAGTCAATCCTAAAGGAAATCAACCCTGACTGCTCATTGGAAGGACAGATGCTGAAGCTGAAGCTCAAATACTTTGGCCACCTAATGAGAAGAGAGGACTCACTGGAAAAGACCCTGATGCTGGGAAAGACTGAGGGCAAAAGGAGAAGGGGACGGCAGAGGATGAGATGGTTAGATAGCATCACCGATGTAATGAACATGAATTTGAGTAAACTCCGAGAGACAGTGGAGGACAGGAAGGCCTGGCGTGCTATGGTCCATGAGGTCACGAAGAGTCGGACACGACTGAACGACTGAACAACAACAACAATGATGATACATTCATTTCTCTTAAAAAAAATGTCTCCAGCCTTATTGATGTCCCAGTTCAGGTCATGCTTTGATCTCCAATCTATTAATCATTGTAGAAGGTCTGTGCAAATCAGTTGAGAAGACACTTTGCTCCCCTCTGGACTTGCTATGAAGCCACCCCAGCCACAAATACTGCTGCTTCAAACCCTTTCCGAGGTCTTCTGGACATGCCCAGAAGACATTTCCACCAGAATTGCTTCGTTGCTTCAAATGTCAGAGCCAAGGGGTGCAATTCACACACCTCATTCCACATTGAGGTTTATTCAAGAAATTATGGTTAAGCGAACTATGGTTTATCAAAATATGTGAATTGAAGCAATGTCTTCCTTTCTGCTACTGAAGCCAAATTAAACTCCAGTACCTGTTTAAAATGAAAGCAATTTTCCATCAACTTCAAAAATAATAGAGAAAAACTTGAAATAAGTGGACAACACTTTTAAAATTGGAATGGCACCCCTACCATTTTTCATTTAGACAGTAATCTCTTTTTACGTTACTGGTTGTGAATTTTGCCTTAGGCCATCACACAAAAGATACTGTAACCAATAGCCTTTACACATGAGCTGCTGAAATATTCTAGAAAGGTTCAAATGAGTTTCCATCAGAATTAATTATGTTTGATAAAACACAGTTCCTTAAAATCAGGGACTACTCAATACACACATATAAGATGAATGTATCCAAACTGCAGAGTCACCAATTTGTTGTCCACTGTAACTACAACATCACTTCTTCACTTCTTGTTGCTTGCAAGATTTGAATAGAGATGAGAAGCACAACCATTTTTTAAAAAAAAAAACCTTTTCTGCCATTAATCAGCTAACATTAGAATATATATTAAAAAAGAAAGTACTGAATAGCAAAGAAAGCTAGCTAAATGCCTCTGCAAAAAAGAAATAGCATATAGTTTGCTTTGTAATAGTATGATTAGCTTATTGCTAAGGATTTAATTTGCAGGTTTACTTTGAATTAACTTTCATTCTACCTTCAATACTATGTAGCCAAATCTTTCACATAAAGGGGGAGCGAAAGGAGGAAGGGAGTCAGCTTGTTAAGATCAAAATAAAAAGAACAACAATTGAATGAAATTTGCATCCCCAAAAACCCAAATTATATTTGTGAGTAATCAGTGTATTAATTCAGGGATTTTTCTATGGGGCTAATCACTATCATTATGCTTCTGAACGCTTCATATTGAAGCAATGACTTTTTTCTTGCTGCGCAGTTATACAAAATAGCAGTGGTTCCTAATTTCATAGATGGGTTTCAGAATGTAATGAGAATAAGGAAATTGTGCAAAGTTGTTAAAAATGTCTGACCCGCTGCTTGAAGGAACAGCTCTTGCATTCTGGCCTAGAGCAGAATGAATATGAATATTCATAAGACGTGAAGCATTTGTTTGTTTGTTTGTTTATTTATTTATTTATTTATCATATTTGTATAGCCTCCCATCTCACAAAGTGACTCTGTGATATGGGTGTGTGTGTGCACATGTTCAATTGTCTGCATTGTTGCTGTTCAGTCATTCAATTGCTTCTGACTATTTATGACCCAATGGGCAGGATTTTAACAGGTCTCTCTGTCAGAAAATTCTAGTTCTTTTAATCTAACCCTTGTATCCTCAGTCTTTCTGTCAGTCTCTTGTTTTGTTACCTTTGATTTTTCCAAGCATAAGGGTCTTCTCCAACATCTCTTATCTTCACATTATATATCGAAGCTATTTAAGCTTTAGTTTCATTATTATGCTTCTAGTGAGCAGTCTGATTTTACTTCATCTAATACTGTAGTGTTCTTCTTGTGGTCCATGTTCAACCATGTTCTGCACCACCACAATTCAAAGGCATTGTGTTTTCTCATTCATTCTTTCTGATGATTCTGCTTTCACGGCCATGTGTCATAACTCAGAAAACCATGGTGTTAGCAATGCAAACCATTGTGTCAGTATGATATCTCTGCACTTTAATATTTTGTCTTTCTCGAATTCTGGAGGAAGAAATGGCAGACTGAAGATGGCGCCACGAAAAGCAGAGCCGACAACCGCGGCAAAGAACAAAGAGCCAGTGAGTAGACTGGTTCTTCAAACCTCTCCAGACAAAGAGAGGACGGGAGATCACCCTCAAGTGCTCCAGACAGTTGCTTCTCCTGAGGAGACTGCAAGACAGCAGTCTCTGGCAAGTTTTAAGCACTGGGAGACAAGGGAATAGTCATCTTGCTCAAACCGCACTCGGCGCCTTTAAAAGGACACTAAGTTCGCATATTTCCCTTTTTAATCGCATTCGGAAATTGCTTATTAACTACTTTTCAGCTATCAGAAACCTGTGGATTGACAAGTCTGAAAACACCGGGTGAGTCTGCCTTCAATCTTTAACAAAAGAAAATTTCAACTACAAGTTTAAGAACTTTAAAAAATTGAAATAAACAGCAAAAACCTAATTAAGACTTTGATTTTAGAAAGTTATAAACAGATTAAGGGTCCAGATAAATTTGAAATAAGAACTGCTACAAAGGAGACACCTTAAACCCAGGGGTGGGGGGGGATCATGAGAAAGAGACTCAGAGTATCCCCACTTTAATTATGCTAAGTCTAAGTTGAGCTGGTAGAATGGTTTCAATAGGCTTTCAACAGAGTCCCCTTTGTGGGGGGAGATGGGCGGTGATAGAAGTTGGAAAAATAAATAAATAAATAAACAAACAAACAAACAAACAAATAAATAAATAAAGGTTTTCCCCTGCACAGTCGTGTCCGACTCTAGGGGGCAGTGCTCATCTCCGCTTCTTAGCCGAAGAGGCAGCGCTGTCCGAAGACGCTTCCGCAGTCATGTGGCCGGCATGACGCACGCGGAACGCTGTTACCATCCCACGGAAGTGGTACCTATTCATCTACTTGCATTTGCATGCTTTCAATACCCAACTAGTAATAAAGATCTTTCCAAAAATCCAAGAGGTTCTTGTTTCCTGAGTTTGCCTGGGCAGCTGTATTGCTGACAGTGCTGTGAACTGAAGCCCACACATCTGGGGAATGCCAAGGTTGAGGAAGTTTGG
Source organism: Charina bottae (assembly GCA_023362775.1). Taxonomy (NCBI): domain Eukaryota; kingdom Metazoa; phylum Chordata; class Lepidosauria; order Squamata; family Charinaidae; genus Charina; species Charina bottae. The sequence goes on from JALMGJ010000001.1 coordinate 32,628,615, forward strand.
CACAGAGTATGTAACACTCATTAGTGAGACTGGACTGTTGAGTGAAGATGTTAATTAGTTTATGATTTTATTCTTTTTTCTGATTATTGTTAGCCAGACACCTGGAAATATTTGTTAGTCAAGACTGGGATGGAATTCTGAAAACCAGTGTAATATAATGTCATGCAATGCCTTCCATGCCAACTAAGGCACTCAAGTTTAGTCCTAAGAAGGGAATGGGGAAGAAAAAATAGGTTAATTTTTCTCATTTCCTGTAAACACCATTTGTGACCTCCAAACAGGGCAGGCTGGAGCCTTGAAGAGGAAACAATCACTGACAATAATTCAGCGGTAATTCCCAGACACTTAACTCAGCATGGCTTGCCTAGGCTCTTAGGTTTGAACTCAGCTGCAGACTCTAAGACACACCACACAGTATATCTAGATAAGAATCTTTACTGCATATTAGGAAGGAGCCACTTAAGATAGTTGAGTGCCCTCTGAAGGTACAGTCCCTTTGTATACTCATTGTAATTTAATTCCAGGGTTTCTTTTCTTCACCCTTCCCACCCTTTAACAGACTTTTTGCTTTGTACTTTTTGGAATTAAAACTGAGCAACTATTGATATTTATTTTATATTATATTTTATTTTTATGGCCACCCATCTCAACAAGTGACTCTGGGCAGTTAACAGAATTTAAAATAAAGTAAAAATAATTACAAACATTACAAACATTAAAATGCATGATTGTTGACATAACTGACATTTTTACCCTGAGAAACTCTGGCTCCAGTTCTCACATCAGCTCCTAATATGGCTGGAGGACACACAGCAATATTTTCTTGTGGATTGCTATCAATTCCTTCTAGTGTTGAATTTGAGTTGTCTTATCTCTATCAGTTAGTAAATTAAATATGGCCATCCATATTTTCATTATACTTGGGGGACTCTCCAGGTATCCAGATTAGGTATATTAAACTTTAGATCAAAAGATTCATTTTTAGAAATTAGTCTATTCTTGATGGAGGACGGTTATAGTGTACTAATAACACCCAAACCTAGTTAGCAGGAAGCAATTTTCCTGTGCATGTGTCAAATGATTACTAAGGTGAACGTTATTGAATCTCTGAAACTGTAGTGAGTTGACCACAACGCTAAAGGATCTTCTTTGAGAAAACAAGAGAGGTCTCTCTCTGGCACGTTTTCTAGTACCGGACAGAGACCTCTCTTGTTTTCTCAAAGAAGATCCTTTAGCATTGTGGTCAACTCACTACAGTTTCAGAGATTCAATAACGTTCACCTTAGTTCACCAGTGTTGGTTCCTAATCTGACAAGATAGACTGAGAACATTATCTGTCTCTGGCACGTTTTCTAGTACCAGAGATAGATAATGTTCTCAGTCCATCATGTCAGATTAGGAACCAACACTGGATTAAAAAACCAGAAGTTAGGGATGCAGAAGTACTCAAGACAAATATGCTTTAGCTCTTGCTAGATGAGAACTCAGGAAGAAATCTTGAAGCTGGGGATAGAAGGTAGTCGTGTCTTCCATGGTTCAATAGGCTGTAGCTTGAATCATGTCAACTGGATTTCTATTTTCTTAATGGAAACGTTTCACTCCTTATCCAAGGGGCTTCTTCAGTCTGAGCAAAGTTGGTAAGGGAATCCTAAATATGTTCCTAGGTAGCTGTGTGACCTTACACCTGGGGCTAGGTCATGGTTATATTGAGATGTAATTTTTAAGTCCTTTTATCATCTAATGGAGGGTCGTTAAAAACACCATGCTGCTGTTGAGCTTCTGAAATGGTCTTAATCATTAATGAAGCTCAACAGCAGCATGGTGTTTTTAACGACCCTCCATTAGATGATAAAAGGACTTAAAAATTACATCTCAATATAACCATGACCTAGCCCCAGGTGTAAGGTCACACAGCTACCTAGGAACATATTTAGGATTCCCTTACCAACTTTGCTCAGACTGAAGAAGCCCCTTGGATAAGGAGTGAAACGTTTCCATTAAGAAAATAGAAATCCAGTTGACATGATTCAAGCTACAGACAATTCCACCTGGATGACTGAGAACCTTCATAGACATGGTTCAATAGGCCACCAGGATTTATCCACCCTTGTGCAGCAGCATTAAGCAAGAGCAGTATCAGGACACAATGAGAGGAAACAAATCACTTCCTTGACTGCAGAATGAGTGGCAGCAGATAATTAGGGTTCACACATAATGCTAAATTATAATGTGGTTTAGTTATTTTTGGCTTAGGTTCACGTGCAAACCCATCCCAGGAAATTGAACTACATTCCCAGTTGTCAGGTTGGCAGGACTTTCACAATGCTACACTTAATTCCTGTTAGGAAAGAGGGTATTGCACAATGTTGTGTGTAGTTCTGGATGCCACATTTGAAAGAAGGATATAATACAATCTTTAGCTTGGAAAAAAGTCAACTGAGGGGGCCATGACTAAAGTATTTAAAATCATTCATGGTATAGACAAAATGGACAGAAAGTAGGGTTTTTACCCTCTCTGAAAGCACTATGACAGATGGAGATTTAGGACAGACAAAAGGAAGTACTTCTTCACGCTGTGTATAATTAACATCTATCTATCTATCTATCTATCTATCTATCTATCTATCTATCTATCTATCAAATTTTGTCACCGCCCATCTCCCCCCTCAAGAGGGACTCTAGACACATGCACAACTCATTACTATAAGATGTGATGATGACCATTAACTTGGATGGCTTTAAAGAGAGATTTTATAAATTCATGGAGGACAGGTCTATCAAGGACTGTTAGTTTTGAGACTTGGTTTGACCTCCAGATTGGGTGCAGCTGCACCATGTCTCCAAACACTAGTTGCAAGGAAACAATGACAGGAGATGACTATGGCTCCATCTCCCGCTTATGAGCACTCCAGGCACATCTGGTTGACCACTGTGAGAAACACATGCTCATCTACAGTGGAATTTGCCTGATCCAGCAGGGCTATTCTTATGCTCTTATTGACTGCCCACAATTCTTATTCATATGGTCACAAGATGCTCACACCTATAGTCAGAGAGGGATCTTGTCCTTATCTGAATATAGACATTAAGTGTTAATACAGAAGTCAATAACTGATACAATAAAATCAATCTAGGACTTGGGCATTGTACAGGTGCTACCTGTCAGGCCCAGCCCAAGAACAACGAAGAGTCAGTGCATTCAAACTCCAGTTCTTTATTTGCTCACACCGTATAGACAGAATCTTGCCAGACTAAAGCTGCTCTACCTAACCTAAGGGGAAATAACCTTGGAGACTCTAGGGCGGGGCTATCCTGAACCTCTTCGTTTTCCCACCATTGCCTCCCAGACTGTGCCTCCGTTTATCTCCTCCACCTCCTTGGAATGTGCTCCCTCCTTCCTGAGGACCAGTGGCACCACCAAAATCCACCACACTAGCATGGCTTCCGGGTGAGGTTCTATGGTGGACTAGATGTCTCTGAAGTAGCAGAGACAGTGCTGGGATAGTGAATGGCAGCCAGCGGTGATTTCTAGCCAGCAAAAGTCTTTCCGGATAAAGGAGAGACCAAGAGATCGAATTACAGAAAATAAAACAAAGAGGAAAATAATACTTTTAAAAGACTTCAAAACAACAGCAAAGAGCTTAACAAGTTTTTGACTAAGAAAGTTATAAACGGATAAAGGGGACTGTAAAAATTTGAAAGATTAATATTTTGGCGAAAGTGCTTTTGGCGTTATTTGGAATTAATTAAACAAACAGACCAGACCTTCCTGGGAGTGTTGATTTTTTGACATCAAAGGGAAAAGATAATTGGTGGAATTTACAAAACAAGGAGGTAAGTGTAACATTGAGATGGACTGTGTCATTAAAACTATGGACAGATTGGACTACAGGTAGTCCTCAACTTACGACGGCAACTGGGACCAGAATTTCCATCACTAAGCTAGTGGTCGTAAAGTGTGACTGGATTGCTTAGCAACAGCAATCCCTGCAGTCCTGGTTGCTGTTGTTAACCGAATCCCATGGTTGTTAGGTGAGATAACTTCCTGCTGGCTTCCCACAACCAAAGTCAGTGGGGAAGCCGGCAGGAAGTTGCAAGTCCCAAGCTGGCAGAAGAAGTTACAAAAAGAATTGAAGAATCTATAGGGCAACTTATGGGAGAAGTTAAACAAATTAATGACAAAGTGGAAATTTTAGAAAGTAAAACAGAAATAATAAACAGAGAGATGGAAAAGGATTCAGACAATCTGACGTTACTGGAATTGAGAGAAAAAGAATTCTGCTTGAGATTTAGAGCAGTTCCAGAGGATCTTGGAGAGGACATCAGAGAGGTTGTTCAAGCTTTACCTAGAATCATGTTTTTGTTCCAAACAATACCTATTTTGACAACCAATGCACCATTTAATCAATGGCAGAAAGATATATCTAGGTTTGTATGGCAAGGGAAAAAGCCAAGGATTAAATATAAAGTCTTCCAAGATGCAAAGGAACTAGGAGGATTGGGATTGCCTGATGTAAAATTGTATTTTGCAGCCTGCTGTTTGGTTTGGATGAAAGAGTGGGTGTTGCTGAGAAATAAAAGAATTTTAGAATTAGAAGAGCATGATCAGATGGCACAGTTTTCTATGGTACAATAAAGTTAAGATTAAGGCAGATTTCAAAAATCATTATATTAGAAGTGCCATATTGAGAATATGGAATAGATGTAAACCCAGACTGTGCCTGAAAATGCCTTTATGGATCTCAGCACAAGAAGCATTTTATAGGAAAGAAACAGCAGGTAAAGAGAAATGGTTAACCTATCAAGAGTTGTTAGAACAAGAGCATGGAAAATATAAGATGAAATTAAGAGAACAACTGGCTGCAGAGGGATTTAGTTTTCAATGGTTTTTGTACACACAGTTCAGAGAAAGATTTAAGGTAGATAACAGGAGATTTGGAATTGAGCAACAGAAGCCAGGATTTGAAATTGAATTAAATACAAATGATGAATATGTAATTGCCAAAATGTACAGTATAAACTCTTGCTGAAATTCGAAATGGAGGATTAACAAGTGAAAGAGTGTATGCTAAAATGGACTAAGAATGTTGGACATAATATATTGTTGGAACAGTGGGAAAACACGTGGTTGAAAGGATTGAAATTCACATTATGGTATAATCTAAAAGAGAATTTTTATAAAATGATGTACCATTGGTATATGACTCCAGAAAAATTATCTAAAATGTATAAAGGTACTTCAAATTTATGTTGGAAATGTGGAGAACATGACGGGTCATTTTATCATGCTTGGTGGACTTGTAAAAAAGCCAGAAATTTTTGGGTTCAGATACATATACTGATACAAAGAATTTTAAAGACTAAGATTCAACTGAAACCAGAACTTTTTTTGTTGGGATTAATGGACAGACAACTAGAAAAAAGCCATGGCAGATTATTTTTATATATGATCACTGCTGTGAGACAACTATATGCACAAAATGGAAAGATTCTGAAATATCCATAAAGGAGGAATGGTTGGTGAAGATGATTGATCTGGCAGAGATAGGAAAATTAACTTGTTTGCTTAGAAAAAGATCAAGTACTAATGAAGATCAAGATACTTGCTTAGAGAAAGATCAAGTACTACATTTATAAGCGACTGAAAATCCCTTATGGACTTTTTGCGGAAAAAGAAAGAAATGAACGGATGATTTATGGATTTGATGGTTAGAATGGGAAGATTATGGAAAGAAGGAAACTTTGATGTAACCTTACAGAGAGGGGGCAAAATATAAATGTACTTATAACTGCTGTTAAGAAGACTGGAAGCCACTTCTTTCTTTTTCCTTCTTTTTTTCTTTCTTTTTCCTCCTTTTCTACTTCTTTTTCTATATTTCTTTTTCACTTTTTGATTACTTTTCTCCATTCCTCTTATATTTAACTCAAAATTTGTATTGTTTTTACTTTGTGGAAAAACTTCATTAATAAAAATTATATATATGAAAGTACAGGTGCTACCACATAAGAGGCCCTGGTCCTTCTTGCCCGTCAGTAGGCACCAGGGGACAAAGTAATTGCAGCAGGGCTTATGGGGAGAATATATGGAGGAAAACAGTCCTTAATGTTTCAAGACTACATCTAAAGCTTCCAAATATAAAATCAATGCTTTGAATTGGGATGAAAACTTAAAAGTACAATAATTTTGAACCCAAGAAAGTTAGGATATTTGGGACTGCTTTTCTGAGGCTAGGATTGAAGAAGGCAGATCACACCTGTATTCTGATCTATGGTGTCCATTTGTCCCTTTCCTTATCTGTTAGAAAAGAAATATTAATTTTCTCATTTTCTCATTTATTTATTTATTGCACTTGAATGCCACATTTTCTAGGCTAAGCAGCCTGAGGTGGTTATCAAAAGTCCATATCAACAACAACAATCAGCAATAAAATATTAAAACAATAGTAATCAGACAACCTAATTATGAAATAACAGATGACAACATTATGAAACCCAGGAGACAAACTACAAAGCACTACAAGTCTATGAGGCTATGGACTAAAAAAAGGTAAAGGTTCCCCCCGCACATTTGTGCAGTCGTGTCCAACTCTAGGGGCCGGTGCTCATCTCCGTTTGTTAGCCAAAGAGCCAGCGTTGTCTGAAGACACTTCCACGGTCATGTGGCCGCATGACGCACGTGGAACGCTGTTACCTACCCACCGAAGTGGTACCTATTAATCTACTTGCATTTGCATGCTTTCGAATTGCTAGGTTGGCTAAAGGCTATGGTAAAAGTAAGTTTTCAAGTTGTTCTTGAAACATGCCGAAGAAGAGGCAGATTGAACTGATATGGAGAGGAAATTCCAAATGGCTGGAGGTGCCACTGAGAACACACTGGCCATGGTAGATTCCAGGCATACCTTCTTCTAGGGTGGTATGTATAAGAGACCCTTGGACAAAGATAATCGTTCCTGGGAAACAGCATGCAGGGGAAGTCATTCCTCTGCATAGGTGGGGCCCAAATTGTTCATGGTTTTATATGTAAGAACAAGTTCCTTGAACTTAACTCATAAATCTACTGGAAGCCAGTACAGCCAAACCAGAACTGGTGTCACATGCTGCCTTCTGGGAACACACAACAGAAGCCTGGCTGCTACATTCTGGACCTGTTGTAATTTTCAGGCTGCCTTCAAAAGCATCCCCTCTGTAGCACAGTACAATAACCTAAATAGGAAGTAACCAGCGCATGGATAATGATGGTCAGGGAATAGTGTAGGGTGCAATAAAGCAGAATCCAGTTTCATGGTTAAAAGGACTTGGAACACAATAAAATAATAGCATATTGTAGCAATTTAAAAACTTGTGCTTTTTCTGGCTCATACAAGCTTTTATGATCAAGTGTCCACTTAATGCATAACGATTCCTTTGGGGGAGAGAGATTGTACTTCTGAAGCATCTAGGAAGTGGTCCTTTCTATTTTTCCAGATACTGTATATGGATAATCTTTCTGCATAATTGGTTTCCATGTTAGAGGAGACATTGTTTAATGTACATTGCTACTGAATGGATATCTCTGTTAGTTCAATTCTTCAGACATGCTGTGGCAATGCAGCCTCTTTTGGAGACGCAACCCCACAAAAACAGGAGAGATTTTCCAGTAACATAGTGAGACTTCATTTGATTTAAGGCTGTCTTTGGGAATTTTTATTTCTGACTCAGCCTCTGGTAATCTTACGCTCTGTGTGTGTGAGATGCATCTCATCTGATGGATGAAATGAGTTGGAATGTCATTTCAGCAGCCCCACTGATTCATCTGGGGAGTAACTGCTGCTCCAGAATTTTACACACTGCCCAGATAATCAAAGGAAGTGGGATAATTCGATTCTGGGGGAAGAAGCTAATATTCTTCTTCTACACTGGGCTTTTCTGGGTAAAAAAATCCATTTTTAGATTATCTATCCCTTTTCAGATTAGCTATCTGTTTCCATTGCAGGGCTGATTTAAAATCAGTTTGGTGGGAATACCACATAATACTCTCTGCAGGAAAAATGTGACAACTTCTCAGCTTGAATGCACAGGAACAGAATAAAGCAGAGAATGTCCACACAAGATACATTTCTAAATATGCTTCTTGGATGAATAATGTGATATATTCTCTCAGCTTTCCAGTGCAGAGAGCATATAAGGACATTTGCTGGTTGCCTTTTTGCACCAAAGAATCACATTAAAAGGTAGACTTGGTAGAGAGGAAACAGGCTCTTTTGAAAAGTTTCTTTTGACTATGTGGGGAGGGGATGCATTTCTGAAGCCATAGCTAAATAGTATGGTTATCTTGGGCTACTAATTGTATTTTTAAAAACATTAAAAACCTGAATCTAATTCACATGCAAAATCCAATGGGGAGAGGATGTGTATATTTAGAATCACGGATGTCTTTCCATTCCCATCCCATAATAGGGAGGCATGGCACTGGCGTAGCACTCAGGTGATACCATTTTCTTTTCCTCCTCTTCTCTCACACATCTGTACTATGTAACTGGGCTCAGGAACTGTGTATTCCTACTACTGACTATTACATATTGACCTGGCTCATACACCATGCTAAACCATAGTTTGTTTCTTTGTTTATGGTTTATTGAATAAATCAAACTTCACAATGCACATTTTGTCATCTTTTTCATCATCACAGTTTGTACTGGATGCCTATATTTATTAATGCTTCTGAACTTCTGAGTATGGCAGGTTAATTAAAAGGAAGTGGAGGGATTGTCATAAACCAAGTCTGTGGATTGCTTCATGGTAGTTCATCCATTTGGGAACAACAGAATCACCAGCTCAGCCATGAACAGAGTGTTGGAGATCCTGGCAAATCCAGCATGCCTCATTAGCATATGGATGGTTGCTCTAGGATGCAAACTCTCCATGCTTCTGAGGAAGCTGTTTGTGTCCACTCCCAATTTCTCTCTCTCCTTCTTTGACCAGGAGCAAAGCACACAGCTGTGTGCTGCTCCATCTTAGGCCATGGATGGGCCTAGGAGATTTCCCCCCCCCACTTTCTACACACATCTCTTGCCAGCAATGAGGGGCAAGAGTTAATTAAGTTTAGGGAAACAAGGAAGAAATGGAACATCATTTATCTACCGAAAATGCTGTACCTGCAATGAATAAACATAAGGACTCTTTTGTACTTACTTTTCATACCTGCCATGTCTAAGCATCTGTTTCTTTATGCTAAGGTGGGCTAAAGGTGTAAGACTAACCTGGATCTCTCTAATATGCTCATGGGCTCTGTTTTTAAACAATATTATTTTTCTGTACACGAGCTTAGCAGCTCTGCTCCATTTCAGTAGTTCTAACAGACTGCTAAATGGGCTTCACAGAGAAAGTCAGAAAATCCCTTTGTTTCATCAGCGATTGACCATTCCAGACTGAATCACCTAAAGGAGCTGCAGAGGTAGTATAAGAAAGGTCATGTCCGGGCATTCCCTTGTTCATAAGCATGCCAGAGTCAATAAGTACTTCAGTCAATGCTGTCTAATGTGGCATGCCCAGATGGTTCCTATTAGGCAGAAAAAGGACTTAGGATCATGAACGGAATTGGGCTATCTGCCAGAATATATATTTTCATTGATTTTTTGTTGTCATATAATATTGCCTTTAACTGTACAATGCAAATTTCTTTACTATAGATTGATATTTCTGGTGGCAGTTAGGTTTATAGTTATTTCTATGCTGAGGGAGGGAGATTTATTTCCATACCAGCACTCCAGATTATTTTAAGTTTTCCAAGGTTTCAGGCTTCTTTTTAAAAAAAAACAAATCAATGAAACGTATAGAACTAAATCATTCAAGTATATACTTTGGATTGCTTCCAACATCACCAAGATGGATTGTAAGCTTAGCATCTTTCCTTGCCAAAAACGGGAGCGAGATAAGCTGCAAACTAAATTGAAAACTCAGTTTAGACAGCTTGAAGGCTCAGGACAAAATGCTTCTGACATTCCCCCACATATGTTGAATTATTCCCAGTTACTCTTTGGCTTTCGAAACTGGCACACAAACAGCCAGAGCTTGTGCTCCATTTGGGCCCCAAAGAAATATTTCGGATAAGTAAACAAAGAGTACCCACTATGAGAGCCTGGGTATTGTCAATTAGGAGGGCTAGTGGGAATATAAAAGTCATTTTGACAATAAATAAGATGCAATGCCAGTGGGAGGCTTTCTGCCTCTTACTAGCTCTTTTGGGATTTATTGATTATGGCAGCAGGCTTGCACGCAGTTTGGCCATTTAAGCCCTATTGACTCGGACAGATTTAAGCACGGTAAATGTGTGTCGGATTGCAGCCAAGCGGGCTGGATGAAACTTTGACCATTCCCGCATAATAGGATGGGTCCTTTACAGGAAACAGCAGAAGCAGACACTTATGTTTGTATTCATATATTTATTATGGAAATGTATTCCCCTACAAGCCAGTATGAGTAACATTTGTTCCCATAAGGAGGTTGTGAGGTTAAGTTTTATTTTTTGTTTTCACAGATGGGAAACTAAAGTGGAGAGAAAATGAATCTCTAGTTTCAACAGACTTACTTAAAAGTAAGTCTTTGGGGGAGATGGTGCGGTGATAGAAATTGAAAAATAAATAAATAAATAAATAAATAAATAAATAAATTCCACTGAAATCAGAGGAATGTGGTTGTAGACAAATGTGTCTTGGGCTGTGGGTCACATGTATCCATGCTCTGCCTAAGAAGTTGTGATATTGCCATACAATCTCTTCATCAAGCACTGTATCTGAGATCACAGATATTCCCTGTCCCCTCAAAATCAAGCTACCCAAAGTGGCTTGAAATTACAGTTTTGGGCTGCAAAAATCCAGACGACTGCTAGGAAGCTGAAACGAGATACAAAACCCTCTCATGCTGCTTGTCTGGATTTTTGCAGGCAAAATCTCCTGCAATATTTCGAAAGGGGCAATTTTCCACAAGTATACAAAATGAGATTGAGCAGAATGTCACACATAGCATTGCAGAAGGGTATTTAAAGAAGTATATATTGTGCCACACATGATGAGAGTTTTCAGAAGATGATTTACTTGGTATTTTGGGAACCATTTCTCTTTCCTTCCCATAGAGCACTCTGTGGAAGACAGGCAGCTATAAAGGTGGTCCAGAAATTAAAACCTTAGGTTAGTTAAGAGCTATTGGTGTGGTAACATAAGATCCACTAATCGTCAGAAAGTTTCTGAGAAAAAAGGCTGCCTTTGCCAGGACCACAGCTACAAAGAGACATAGATGGAAGTACTGAAGTAAAATGGAAGATTTAGCAACACAAGTAGTTTTAGTGCCCCCATTTCTAGTGGGTGAGTCTGTACACAAGAATCCTGAAATAGGTGTTGTGTGAATTGGCTAAACCTGAAGAACCTTTGTTCTGTTGGAGAGATTTAAGCATGTGAATAAAGATCTTGTTCCCATAATTGTTTTATTGTTCAGAAAAGACCAAAGCCTTTTATTTGTCTCCAAGCATAACTTTGCATAGAGTCTAAAGTCATTGGTGTGTTTGTGTGTGTGCGTGTATTTATCAAATATCAGCTAGTGGTGATATAGCACTGCCTTAGTGCTACAGAAGAAGCACTTATATGACTAAATAAAGTGCTTGTTAAAAGCCATTTAAATGTCTGTTTTGTTGGGTGACTGGATAAATGTTACTTGTTCCAGACATTAAAAAAGCACTTCATGATCAATGCTACAGGGACTAATGAAGGAGGGGAAAAGCTATAAAACTCCCTAAGGCATGTCACTGAAACTGGCGGCTCAAAGGAATACACAATACCTATTTACACTACTGCTTGCCACAAAGATCAAAGGAACATTCAAGATACCAAACGGTGCATCTCATTCTGCTGATCTGGGAAATATTGAGCAGTTTTGTGTGCTTTTCACTCGAGAACTACCTTTGCCAGTAGCTAAGCAGAAAGAAAATGCCTGAAGAACTAAGGTTTACTAAGGATTGTTTATATTTATTTATTTATTTTTATTTATTTATCAATCATATTTATATGGCCACCCATCTCACGTAGCGTGAATCTGGGCGGCATACAAACAACCATAAAAAACCATTTTAAAAACATTCAAAAAGTACAAAAAATAGTATTATTATAAAAGGCTAAGAGAGAACATCAGATTATAAACAATGGAGCCACCTAATCAAATTACCGCTCCCTTGTGACCCCCAGCAGCTATATTAAATTAAATCACAGATGTGGGAGGCCTTATTACAGACCAACCTGGCATTTGGTAGCAGCAGCCTCAAGCCAGGGCCTCTGAAGGTCTGCTGACCAGGCATAGGGGTTGAGTTTGGGGAACTAGAACCGGTATGAGACACTGGGCCCACATTCCCCAAGAATGGCCCGCTCCCAGTCTCCCACCATATGTACCCATCATTGAGATGACTACTAGCATGTAATTTGTAATAAGCTGTACACAGGCAGCCAACAAATACATTTCATAAGTTTGCTTAACAGACAAGCATTAACTTTTATTTTCTATCATTTTTGCATGCTAGTACAGAGCTTTCCAAACTTTTCATGTTGGTGATACACTTTTTAGACATGCATCGTTTCGCGACACACTCTTACAGCAGGGCATCATTTCGCAACACATTCTTACAGCAGGGCACAAGGCAGACACTAGGACATGCACGGAATCACAGCAGGTTTGGAGGCAGCAAGGCACAAGGCAGGCACTAGGACCTGCGTGGAATCCTGGCAGGGTCCGGAGGCAGCAGCAGCCTTGACACACCCAGACACTGCAGCCGACACACTAACGTATCCTGACACACAGTTTGGAAAGCTCTGTGCTAGTAGATGGTTTTAGACCGTTAACATTTTGCAATAAGAGTAACTTTTGCAGTCCCTCATGGGGTGGCAGATAATTCTCTGAGGGGGACTTATAATTAATAGGCTACATGGCCATTATTCATTGAAGAAAAGTAGATGTTCATAACTTGTCAGTAAAAATATGTTGCTATGTCCCACCTCCACAGCAACACTTTTGTCCTCCGCAAAGCTACTTCATAGCTTTGGAATCAGATTTCAAAAGGCCCAGAAGTTTGCCGAAGGGAGTAAAACTGATAAATGGAAGAAAATCAAAACCCTCATAGATGAAAATGTTTTCCATTAGGTCAGCTGGAATGCTTGGATGCAAATCAAGGAGTGGGAGCAGAGGTCAGGCCTCCACAAATTCCTTTAGGCTGCCTTGAACTTGCATGAGCAAATGCTATTTCTAACAAACAGATTACTGTCTCAGAGTGTTCTAAACAAAGAAATAGCTGCTTTTGTGCCAATGCTTGCAAGTGTTTATCAACCTGGGGTCTTTCCATACCGCTGAACTGAAGTGTTATCTACCTATCCTAGAATCAGCAGAACACCATCCAGGCAATGAAATTTGCAGTCCCCATCACTGATCCTTATCCCTATCTGGTTTCTTTTACCTCTGTTCACAGTCACTGCCAGTTATCGACCTCCCTCAAAGGTAATGGGTGACAGACCTTAACAGATTTTATGCAGTTTAAGGCTGCCCTTGGATGGTATCAGAATAAGGGAGAAAATACTACTTTAACCTCAGCTAAGGATTAGGTCTCATTAATGGACTAGGGACAAGATCAAAGCAACACCATGAAATTTTCCAGCAAAATCCACGTGGACAGGTATCTGTGTGCAATGGGGAAAGGTACTTGGGGTGACTTCCATGAAAGTAGAACAAACAAGGAAAACACCACAAACGCATCTATAGCTAAAGAAAGGACAACTGTTAAAGAATCAGAATAGAGGCTTTCCAAAAGTTCTCAACAGAATTAAGACAGACTTTCTCATAATTAGTGCACTGATTTTATGAAAATGCACTACTGTAACACATTTTAGGAAATAAATCTGTATCAAGGGTATGTAACCTAACATCCCAGGGCTCTAGTCAGCCCCCCAGAACTTTGACTGTGGCTCCCAGAGCCTCCAAAAAGTTAATGTCAAATAAAAAATGTGAATTTGACAGAAGGGGAAGTAAATCTAGGGGAAGTATTCCCTAGTCACTTACTGAATATGATTCTTCCCATGAAAGAAGTTGCACATTCCTAACAATTAGGCTGAGATGCTGTAAAACTTCAGATTATTCTCTTCTACCTGGAAAGAACAGCATATGAAAGTGTTTTTAACAGTCTAAGGGTTATTAAACTTACCTAGTCTCTATTTCTCCCACTACACTCAATAATTCAGTCATCTGATATTAGCAATATAATCAAATAATAAACACCTCCTGTTCTTTCTCCTCTCTTCCAATAAAAATCCTAATATTTCTTCTCATATTGATTTATACAGATAGCTGAATTACACTGCCCAAAAACAAAAACAAAATTAACAATTACACATATACCGTATTTTCCGGCGTATAAGACGACTTTTTAACCCAGGAAAATCTTCTCAAAAGTCGGGGGTCGTCTTATACGCCGGGTGTCGTCTTATACGCCGGAAAATACGGTACTCACCGTATAAGACCTCTCCTGGCCAAGTGCAGCCGCTCGCCGGAACGCAGCCCCCAGGGAAGAGCAGGAGGACGAGCGCGGGAGAAACGCGGGGAGGGGGGAGCGAGCTCCATTCCCTCGGAGCAGCCACTGCGTTTTGCCCCCTCCCTTCCCAAGGCTGCTCCGAGGGAACGGAGCTCGCTCCCCCCTCCCCGCGTTTCTCCCGCGCTCGTCCTCCTGCTCTTCCCTGGGGGCTGCGTTCCGGCGAGCGGCTGCACTCGGCCAGGAGAGGTCTTATACGGCGAGTACGTATTTTCCGGCGTATATCCCAAACTCTATATTTTAAATGGAAAAGTTGGGGGTCGTCTTATACGCCCAGTCGTCTTATACGCTGGAAAATACGGTACTTGGAACAGGTCATCAGAAGAAATTAATCTTTGGATGAAAATGGCCAGGGCTCATAACAGTCCATGTGCTTGTTTACTGTCAATCCTAACAAGATCTGCAACACCAATGTATCTCTCAATTATTAACTCAATACCCAGACCATACTGACTCTAAATTATCCTTTAGCTGGTCAGAGCAATGTGCTCTCTTATAAAGTTGCCAAGTTTTGTTTAATAGCTAGCAAGATTTGACAGGACCACATTAGGAACAGTTTGACTTGATTAAACTTGCCTCAAATTTAGTAATAACAATAACTGTTAACTTTCCTGTTTATCTGTTTCTAACTATATTTAGGATGAATATCACTGAAGCTTTAGTACTAATAGTTTCAGTGTTCAAAGTGACTTAGCTGAACTAAGAAGGTTTCACCATGTTCAATTTATACTTTTTATTCCATTTTGCTTCATTTATCATCTTATTCCTATGTTTTATATTATTATTATTATTATTATTATTATTATTATTATTATTATTATTTATTAAATGTGTATGCTGCCCGATTCCTAGTCGGTCAATGACAGAAACCAAGTACTGACTGAGCCCATAGGATGGAAAGCTGGAACGTCTCTAACTACCTCCATCAGAATCCCTATGGGCCATCACACCCTTCCTGGTCCGATCTCCTGCTTTGGGTGGCAGTTTGGTAGTTCCTACTGCCATCACCTACCTTCCAGGGGATGCCACACTTGGCATCCTTCCCCTAATCCTGATGTGAGAAAAAGTTAGGATCCTGAAAATGGATAAAATGAATAATTTCTATAATGCAGCCTCCTGGCCATATTCTTCTCTCCTTCCTTCCCTCCCTGGGAGGTAGACCAATCTCAACAGAGATAAACAAAATCAAGCTTTATTTTTAAAATATAAAATCCCTGAAAATTATAAAAGAACATGCAATGTTCCAGGCAGACCATTAGATTATGATGGCTGGCCACAAATGTATGCTTTCCACTTTCAACTGTCAAATTCTGAGGTCGCACCAATGAGAATCAACAATGGCTGGCACTGGAGCAAATAACTGATTTAAGCAGTTTTTCAAAAAGGAAATGGGCCAGACAACATCGCACATACGTAGGGGGCCTGCAACTTCTATAACTGATTATCACACCTCTCCTGACTGGATAGATAGTACCTACTGTATAGTATAAGTAACCAGGGGACAATGTTCCTGTAAAGACTTGACCTGAATATTCCCAAGCCATCCAGTTACCAGGCCCAGGGATCAACCTCACAGCTCTCCAATAGCCCAGAATTAAGAGACCAGGCGGGTTTGGCTTGTCCTGTAATAGCCCCTGGAGCTCCTTTGACCAAAAGTGCCACCACTTTCCTACCACTTTGATAGGCCTACAGCAGGTGTTTTCCAAGACCAACAAAGAAAGCCTTCTAAATTGCCAGCTCCTTCAAGAAAACCATAAAGAAGATCCTGTCTGTACTGTTTTTGAATCATAATTCACCCACTATAGCTCCTGGTCACTCAAAAAGTGTGAAGGCCTCAGCCCTGGGAGCCTGGGAATTGCGCTATAAAGCAGTATATAAGAAATTGTATGAATAAATAAAATTAAAATGATATGCAATGTACTCTTGCTTCCTCCCTCGTGCTTCACGCAAGGTACAATTCCCTTGTTTGTCCTCCAGACAAACAAGGAAATCTGAAGGTTTGGAAACTTTCTGAAATTACTTACTGGAAAAGCAGAAAACAATCTCCCCTTTTTTATTACTGAAGCTTTGCTCATATTTCTCTTCTCTCCCTTGGATTTAGCATTTGCAGGAGCCATCCAAAGTAAAAAATATTACAGGTAGTCCTCGTTTAGCGACCACAATTGGGACCAGCAACTTAGCCGTTAAGCGAAGCAGTGGCTAAGTGAAACTGTGACTGTGCTTACAATCTTACTTCAGCTTTCCTTTGCTTTACAGACTTTGAAGGTCATCAATGCAAGGATTGGTTTTTCATCATTGTCATAACTATGAATGGTCACTGTATGAGGCACTCACTAAAAGAGGACTAATTGTACATGAATTATTGCAGGGCTCCTGGACTAATAAGAGACCATCTGCATAGCTAGTTAAAAAGCATGGCTACAGTGGTTTTGGAAGGAAGGAAAGGGGGAGGGGGAGAGGCAGAGAGAGATTCAGATAGATAGAAATAGTAGCATGGTGCATTCCTTAGAGAGGCCCAACAGAGTCAATAGCCCTTGAATAGCCAGTTTTTTAGCAGCCCTTGATCTTATGCCACTAGTAGTTACTAAGCAGCAGAGAGCAGCAGGGAATAAGGCTTTTCTTTCTGTTATATACATAAAAAATATTTCTGGTTATTTGGCAGCTCTAAGTGCCTTATGGAAATAAGGGAATAATAATAGTAATAATAGCAGTAGTAGGAATAATAATATTAGCAGCTGTTGGTCTTAGATCAGGGTTTTTTTTATTTTTTCTTCATAATTGAGAAAACAATTGGGCACAAAGTTATCAGAGATGCACTGAAAGAGGACCAGCCTGGAATGGCCCCACAAATCAGTCTCCTTTATTCCATATGTGATGCTACTCCTGCTAATAATTTGGCAGCATAGTTCCATTTTCACCAATCTCAGCCCATGAAACTTTGCAATGCTAGAGGGCCAATGAAATGTGGCTATTGGGCCATCATACCTGGAACAAATGAAGTGAGTATATTTTCTTTGATTTGAAACCGTGATTCTTTGTCAGAGCAACTGGACTGGCAATCCTCCACCAGCGTTCAGATGCAATGTACACTGAATTATGTATACAAAAATATTCAAGCTCCTATGTAATGTTTGGGCTCATGCAGGAAGACTGAGGCAGTGACACTCAGCTCAAGGTTAAAGAAGAGCAAAAACTTTACTTGTATCTCAACACAGAAACACACAGATCTCAGTGTCTCAGAAGTTGAAACTATACTTGCTTAGCATATATTAAACAACTTTCAACTCACCTCTACTTTTTGTTAGAGAAATCTTCTGACATCCAGAGTGAAATAATAGTTTCTGCAATTACTGCCTTCATCTCATAACATCACATTAGGCCTACCGAAAAATTTATTGGGGGGAGGGGTTGCTTTTAAATGATAAAGCAATGACTCTAATAGATCTACAGCCCAAGAAATCCACAAAGGTCTTTACAGCACTGTTCATAAGAAATACTGCAGCCCTCAGTTAACAGCTTGTTTGAAAAATATTTCTTATTTAATATAAAGCTCATCACAAACGCTGGTGTTATTTTTGTGACATACCATCTGTGAAAGAGAAGTCTCTTTGAAATGTGATGGAGAAGAGCCACAACAAAGAAGAAACACTTGAAAGGTGGAAAGAGGGGGCAGATTGGAGGGAAGGTGTGAAGGGCCCTTTGACATTGGAATCCAATCTAACTACCTGAGCCAAATCTTTACATTCACTATGAAAATGCAGTGTGTTGCAATGATTGGCTTTCCTAGTCACTTTTGAGTCATGAATGTAAACATTGCCTTACATTAAAAAAAAATTAGAAGCCAGGATGATGTTTTTCCATTGCATAGCTGTTACCTGGAGAGCTGGATGATACAGATGAGGGGAAAAAAACAATCAAGAAAGAAGATTGTTAAGACAAAACAAGATCCAACATTACTTGCACAGCTGGACACATCCAGACATTTTGCTTTCTTTCTTTATTTAAGGTGCTCCATTATCCTTCCTTTTTTTGCTTTACAACTCTTGCTCCTGTAAATTGCTTTGTACTTTTCCCTTCATGGCTTCTCCTCTTAAAACACCTGGATATGTCACCTCACCTCTTTATTCCAGTCGCTCTTCAAAAACCTGTCTTTTCTGTAAAGCATTTGACTCTGTCCCTACATTCTCATACCACACTGTCATTTAGACTCTTATGAAACCTAATGACATGTAAAACAAACACATATCCTGGCCTATTCATGCCTTCACTTCCTTTACCTTAGACAATGACTAGATTCCCAATGCATGTTGTATGAAACCAGCCATCATGTTTTTTCAAACTATGGTTTATTTATTATTAGAATTCTATTCCCCCTTTATTTTGTACAGTACATAATACTCTGCCTCACATTTTCCCCACAACAATAAGTCTTTGAGATGAGTAGGGCTGAGAAACAGTGACTGCCCCAAAGTCACCCAGCTGACTTTCATGCCTAAGGAAGAGCTAGAACTCATGAATTCCTGGTTTCCTGTTCAGCACCTTAACCACTATACCAAACTGGCTCTCTCTTTTGGAACATGTGGTATGAATCCAACCAACTGTAATTCACTAAACTAAGGCTAAGCATGATGGGTGAACACAATGTAAGTGATCTCTTGCACTCTATAATGTACAGTGCACATTGGTGTGCTAGTTACTGAAGGGGAAAAACTAGTGGACAGAAAGCCATGCTTAACCATGGTTTAAGTATGGCTTTCTAAGGATGGGTCTAAGAATGAAATAGGGCAATTCTGGCAAGGAAGCGGCTTTGCAGTCCTTCCCCTTTCAGCCAATCTTCCCCTGCAAATGCCTCCTCTTTCCACAAGCCATCTGCAGTTCTTGAAATACTGTTTAGTTTTGCTTGAAGAAAGCCAAGGAAGAAGAAAAGAAAAACAGCTTCACAAGGATGATGAATATGTGAGGGGTGTATTTCTTGTAGCTTTAATGAGATGAAGGTAAATCAAACAGTCCTTCAGAGAAGAAGTAGCCTGTTTGCATTCCCGTAACTCTTGTTTTTGCTTGTATTTCCCATGCAAATAATTTATCCTCTTGTGTCTAACTCTCTTAGGGACAAGTGTTTATAGTACTTCTTGACTTTATGTTGTTTCAGCAGATGGGAGGAACTATCTTTGTCAGTCCTGCTCATTTATTAAAACAATTCTGTTTTGTTTTCAGTGTCTTGCTGAAACAGTGAAAGGAGATGTCCTTAGTTCACATTTGCATTTCAAACCCTGTTTGTTTTACAGCAAACCTGTTGACAAAAGGGACTCTATCTCCTAATATTCATGCTAGGATACTTCATAGACTGCACTGAGAATTGCCAAAAGAAGAAATAAAATAGCAGCATATCTGACTACCTTTTATTTCATTAACTTTAAAATAGCATTATTTTAACATTTAAGAAATTACATATTTATTTTGAAATGTTTATCTTGCCATAAAAATGGGGAATTGTGCTTGTGAAAAAGATCTTAGAACAGAAGTTAAATGTAAATCAAATGTGGAACTACAATATGATATGGCTGCAAAACACAAATTTTGGCTGTATCGTTTCACCATTACAGGAAATAATTGTTCTGCTTTATTCTTCCCACCTTGAATATTGTGACCAGTTCAGGCCACCATACATTAAGAGAGATTCAAACAAGCTGGAAGAATTTCAGGGAAGAGCAAAGGATGATCAAGGGACTGGAAACAACATTTTAGGAAAAGAGACTGGAGACACTAGGCATGTTTAACAATGAAAAGAGAAGACAAAGAGGGCATATGATAGTGCCCTTCTAATGTCTGAAAGGTCAAGATTTATTTCTGTCATCCCACAATGCAGAACAGTAAAAGGTGGATTTCAGTTACCGAAAGGCAGATTCCAAATGAAAGTTAGAAACAGTAACAGCAGTTGGAGATGGTAGTCTCTCCTTCAGATAATGGGTTCAAGCAGAAGCTACAAAGGACTTCTTGGGGATGCTTTCATTTGTATTCCTGCAGTGAGAAGAAGGCTGGTCCCTATTCAACTCCATGAATCTATAAACTACTAGCCAGCAGTAATAAGAGTTTAATACTTCACCTTGGGACATCGGCATACACATTAGGTAACCATATATTATTATTTACTAGTTATGTATGCTACCATCATAAGGGGCGTGGTGGCTCAGAGGGCAAGATGCAAGACTTGTCGATCGGAAGATTGCAAGTTCGGAGGTTCGAATCGCTAGCCCTGTGTGCGGAGTGAGCTCCCGCACAAGCTCCAGCTCTTGCCAACCTAGCAATTCGAAAGCATGCAAATGCAAGTAGATGAATAGGTACCACTTTGGTGGGTAGGTAACAGCGTTCCATGCGCGTCATGCGGCCACATGACCGTGGAAGCGTCTTCGGACAACGCTGGCTCTTGGGCTAACAAACGGAGATGAGCACCGGCCCCTAGAGTCGGACACAACTGCACAAATGTGCGGGGGGAACCTTTACCTTTTTTTTAATGCTACCATCAATATACATGGGACATTATACACCAATATATGGGGGGAAACCCACCCCTTAAACTATTCTAGTGGTAGTTAGTGAAATGCTCCTCTCAGGAAGAATGAAGTGAGCCATGGTAAACACTGAAGAGCCAATGTCTTAAGCTCAAGAACAGAGTGCCTGCTTTTCACATGAAAGATGCCAAATTCAATACTCAACATCTCCAGGACCTCTGGAAAGCAGCTGTTAGTACAGAATGAACCAATGTTGTGACTTGTTACACGACAGCCTCTGCATTTCTATTTGTGTAGCTGCCAGCGTTGAACTGCTTTACTCATTCTTGTTCATCTGCTGCAAGAGGACAGAAAACCAATTAAACTCTTGCAAATTACCTAGTACGTAGATGATGTAGTTTGCTTCATGGCTGGCTCTAAATCAGGCAGTTTATTTATCTTGTTGACATTTGTCTAGTTTCTTCACCCCAGGGACACTATATTTCACACTGGTGAAATGGCTTACAGGAGCATGAAATACAGTTCTGCACAATTAGACTACTCTGTGCCTCACCTAAAGAGACTTCCCAGCATAGCTGTAAAACTTCAGTGGCACTGCATTCATTAACTATACATGAAATCTAATTCCATTAGTCCAACAGCATTAACGCTGATGGTTGTGGCTGAGGTTAACAGCTTGTGGATGTTACATGTTCTTTGCAGATAGTTTCATAACCTAATAAAGGCAGGAATGAGATCCTGGTTTTGTGCCTTTGTAACTCCAGTTCTATGAGCTTGCAAAACAGAAGCTGCATCCATATTAATTTACCAAAAAAAGACAGGAACACAATGCAGGTGCAGGCAGGCTACCCATAGCAGGATGTATTCAAAAGACTTTGCCACAGAAACATAAACTGCTGAAATGAGTGAAGGCGGCTTCTTGACTTCTACTTTTGTTTCAGGGAATTCACAGAATAGCTGCTAATATTTCTTCCTCTAGTCTGTTTACAGAATCAAATACTTCATTCCCCAAAAGACCTAAAAAAATAGATGGCTGGTAGCCAACAATCCTACTAAAAGTTTGAGTTAAGTTTGTTTTTTTAAACTAGTTACACTAGCAGATCATTGTTAATCTCAGACTGTTTTTATTTTATTTTTTCGAAAGTCCAAACATTCTTTGTGATTACCATATTAAGAACTACAGTACCTCTGTTTAACTAGAAAAGTATCACCCTTACATCGAACCCTTCTCCATTTCAGCCTTCAAAGTTCTCATTTAACTATTTGCTATTATCACCAAAAAACAAACCCCACACAAACAAAAGAAAGGGAGATTCAAGCAAACAACACTTGAACATGAGCAAAAGGTTCTTTTAAAAAGCTACCACGCAAGGGAAGAAGAATCTTGTTCAGTGTGAAGATGTTAGGAACATTGCAGAAGGTGCAGAGAGAGAACAAATGGAGAATTAAAAGGCAATTTAAGACAGAAAATATTATCTTCAGAGCAAATTATTATTTTCAGCACTGGTCACACAGCAGTGCAGAGAGGAGCTTTAGGATAGAAGTGTACAGCTTATGGTCCATAAACTGCTTCTCCCAGCTTGGATGCAAGCCCAGAAGAGCCTCTGAATTTTGAAAAGGACACTGCTGATTTCATTACAACCTCAAACCTTCTTCTGGTGATGTGCCATAAATTAATTCACTCTGCTTTCTTGCTCAGCTGCCCCTCTATTCCAAACACGACTGTGCCACTGCCTGTTTTCTGGCCTGTCCCAAATCATAGCAACCTGCCCTGCTAATTTTTCTGTTCCCTTTGTGATTGCTAGACAGGGAAGGAATTTACTGTATGGAGGTTCTTGAAGTGGAACAATTAAATGTGACATTTCCAGTCTCCCCACTTCTGTTTACCTCTGTTCCTTGTATCGACTTGTATATCTGCAAATGAGTGAACAGACAGGGAGAGCAAACAGCCATTTGCCTGTTGAGTGCACAGAAGGAATGAGGAAGAGACAAGAAAGAAAAGAAGGATGATCAAGAAGCTATACGTTCCAAAGAATTGTGTGGTCAGCTATAAATGGTGAAAAAGTAATTTCTTGAATAGTTGCTGATTGCAAGGGGTATGTTTTGAGAGCTGCTGATTGCCTATTGTGAGTAAATGAATGACTGCTTTCTGCTGAGTAAGCAGAGATTGTGGGAAGAATATAAGGCAGACAAGTTCCAGGGAACAGAGTTATCCACAATGTGTCATGGGGGGCTCGGGCTCGGAGTCCATGGGGGGGTGGGGTTTCGGGCTCAGAGTCAGAGTCAGAGTCAGATGACGAGGACAGGCGGCCAGCCTCTGACATAGAGATGGAGGGCAAGCAGACAGCTCTAGATAAACGGCCGCCTAAGCAGTCATAGGAGGTGGGGCTGGTCAGCGAGCAGCAGGCATAGACGCCGCTGATTAGTGAGGACGAGGACTCAGAGCTGCCGCCCCCTCCCAGTGCTCGAGGAAGGAGAGCGGAAATGAGAGAGGAACAGCGGAGGTCGGCGAGGCTACATGCGAGAAAGTAGCCCCGCCCTCCTAAATAAGCTCCACCCGGGTCTGCCTCTATAAAAAGGGAGCCGCAAGCCCAGACCGTTCATTGGGGACAACCGTCTGCTTACCAGGCTCCATGTGCCTGGACTCCTGATCGGAAAACCTCGTGACCTGACTCTTGACTCTTGGACTCACTTGACTAATCGTGTTTTGAATGTGAAACTCCCTTAAGGCAAGCTCGTGGGACTTTTGGGGCTTGTTTTTGTAGAGTGTGTGCATTTGTGCTCACACTCCCTTGCCGCCTGTTCGTTACCTCACAAGTTTACCTCACAAGTTTCTCAGCAAAGTTTACCTCACAAGTTTACCTCACAAGTTTCTCAGTAAAGTTTTACAACCACCTCCCTGGTGTATTGTGTGTGATTGGGCTGGGACAGGACACAATGAAGTGGGACTTCAGGGGCTAAAATGATGGGTGTAACTGGGGACTGAAGCCCTGACCCTTTGTATTTGTATCTACATCATTTGCATGTACAAAGGTGAGGCTTTGATCCATACTTGCACCCATCATTTTGGCTCCCTCTCCCTGCAATCAATCAATCAATCAATCAATCAATAAACAAATAAATAAATAAATTGTGGGTGGCATTTATTTATTTATTGTGGGTAGCTCTGCTAGGGAGTGAACTCATTAAAAATATAAATAACAGAACAGAACAGTTAGGATTTTGGCAGAGGGGAAGTCTTTAACAATTTTTCCCTAAATCGATATCATGGACTAAACTAATCTGAGAACATGAAAAGAATAAAAGCCTTTTCCTGACAGTACCATAAGAAACAAAAGTGAATGGTCACAGCATATTTGAAAAGGCTCTGACATATATTTGCTATAATCTGGCATGTATACGTTGGCAAAAGTTCTAGAAGAAAAGTCAGGATTGCTGCAAAAAGTAGCCACACTTCAGCTGATGAGAAATGATGATTCATCAACTAAAAGAAAGGAGGTGTTACATCAGGAACTGAGAGAGGAAGCAACTTTCCTCAAGGAATAAAATCAAATAAAAGAGCAAGCCTAGTTGCCAGGAGTAATCGCCAGAAACAAGAGACTTAGAAAATATTCTGAATTGCTGGAATTCACAAGTAACTTTAAGGAACTTCCCATTGCAAAGGAAACAGGTGCTGACAATTTAGAGGAAGAAAAAGAGATATTGCAGAACAGGAGACAAGATGATGGTCCCTGAAAAGCAGAGGGGATGAGTTCTACAGGAAAATGAAGAGTTCTGATAGTTGGTGACTGATTATATGAAGAACAATAGATGTGTACGCCAGCTGAACCCATCAGTTTGTGAAGTGTGCTGTCTGTCAGGAGTAAAGATCAGCAATGTGACAAACAAAACAATTTTTAAAACTCAGCAAGTCTACTCACAACTATCTCTTACTGCAAAGCATTTGAAGACCACTGTCTTTGGCCAAAGCTTGATGATCAGAAAGGCTTTATATTGAATCTGGAAGGGCTTGGAGACAAAATCCTGAAAGACCTCAGATAAAGACTTGTGCCCTATAAAAGGAATAGAATGTTGTTGTAACTAGACCTCTTAACTGGACCTCAATAAAAAATCTGGAAGAACTTTGGCTCATAAAGTTCATGGCCTTTGTGTTCCATACATATATGCTTAGAATATGGAAAATATAAAAAATAAACTTGAAGGCTCACTACAGGAAAGCAAATATAGATACTAGGGATAATGGAGGGTTGCTCAGATGGTTCAGACTAAAGCAATTACAGGATATAATTTATTCAGAAGAAATGAAAGCAAAAAAAAAGAAGAAGAGAAGCATTCTAGATTAAAAGTATACAGAAATCTAAATGAATCAACTTGGCAACATGGTATAGTTATTAAAAAATAAGTGGGGAAATGAATAAAAGCAATATTGCTACTGGTGTCTATCATCTGCCCCTCCAAGGATGGTACTTCCCAAAACAAACTTCAGATGTATCAAGGTGTGAATTAGTAGTGATGGGGGACTTTAGTTACCTCTCTGTTGGAGGGTACTCTGTACTATATGTTGGGAGAGAAACTCTGCCAAGCATGACCTTCCCAAAAAGTCCTGACTTGTCTTGCTGATAACTTTCTCCTTCAGAGGCAGATGGAGCCCAAAGAGAGTCAGCTATTCTTAACTTGATTCTGAACAATAGTGAAGGCTTAGTCAATGAAGAGGAAGCAGCAGAAAAATCACAGGAAAGTGATTGTGGAGTGTTGGAGCTCTTGATTTTAAGAGAAGCTAAAGCAGCGCATAACTGAACAAATATCTTGGACTTCAAGAAAGCTGAAAGGGTTGAAGAACAGTTAGGCCATGGAGTCGTCCGCTGCTCAGCCTGTTGGGCTGAGAGAGGGAGAAAGTGGCCCTCAATGAGGACCCCTATGGCTGATGGCAGACGTGAATTTAGTCTCCCCAGTCCTAAGCTAATACCATAGCCATTACACCACACTTGCTTGGTCAGAACAAAGGGAGGAGGACCCAAGGAACTACAAACCAGTCAGTCTGACATCGATATCTGGGAGGATTTTAGAGGAGATTATAATTACCTGTAAAAACCTTGAGAACAGAGCAGCAACTCTAAGTTAACATGAATTTGTTGTGAACAAGTCCCATTAGATTTAGTTGATCTCATTGTTTAATCCTTCCTTAGCAGATTGAGGAAATAGAGTAGACAGGGTTTATTTATTTATTTGCAGTCCATGACCAATATTAAAAAGACATTGTAAGAACAGATCAGATATAAAACAGCAATACAGTAGACATAATACATCTCAATCTCAGTGAAGCATTGGACAAGGTACCCCCAAGACATTCTGATTAGTAGCTAGTTAAGTGTGGGCTGCATGTTGTGATAATTTAGAGGAAACACGGCTAGCTCAAAAATAATATTCAAAAAATACTCATCCATGGTCACTCACATAGCTGGAGAGCAATATCAAATGAGGTGCCATAAGAGCAGTTTGACAGTGGAACCAATTATCCAGAAAGGTTTTGGGCTCCTTCATACTGAATGTGTTCAGGCTGAAGTTAAATAACTATTTTTTTAGGATATTTTAACTGGGATTCCTGCTCTGAGCAGAAGGCAATACTCCATGGCCTATCTTCCAACCCTTTTATAATATGATATCTGATATGATGTGATATGATGTATGATATGATGTGGAAAACAATTAGCTGACTGTATCTACTGTACTGTATATTCTAAAAGGGAAACCAATTCTGTAAGAGCCTTACTGAACTTCCCACAGCTGTGCATGGGAATCATTGTAAGCCAGGTGTAGGTAACCTGATATTCTCCAGATGTTTCTAGAATTCAGCTCCTATCACCCCAGCTGATGGTAACCTATGCACTGTAGAACATGTAGTCCAAATCATCTGGAGGACACAGCAGATTGTCTATTTCCCTATAGGAAGAACCTGTGCTGAACCTGTGACACATTTGCCGTTCTATTCATAGAGTTAGGAGAAACTCTGAGTGTGCTTCAGGGTAAACAAGAGTGAAGGATGGGGCAATATTATTAGTGACAGTAGCAAATCTCCCACAAGACCACGAATTAGAGCAGGGAACACTACCCTCACTCCAGCTACTTCATAACGATGACTCAAGAGGACTGCATTATCTTTATTTTATGAATGTATAGACCACTTCAGTCAACTGAAGGTATACAACAGCAACAATCAGAGCTAATGCAACAATACATATTATGTATAATATTAATATACTGTGTGTGTGTGTGTGTATGTATGTATGTGTATATATGTGTGTGTGTGTGTGTGTGTGTATATATATATATATATATATATATATATATATATACATACATACACACACACACACACACACACACACACACACACACATACACAATTCAATTCCTGGCACTGAGATTTTCTGTGCTAGCACTGCTGGCTGCCAGCCAACAAGATAGCAAGCTGGATGCCTACAACAGTCCAGAGACAGCTAAACTCAGCCAGAACTTTTAGAAGCAAAGAGTCCTTTTTACCTATAGCTAAAGAGGGCACGATGGCTCAGCAGGTAAGACGCCAGGCTTGTCGATCGGAAGATCGCAAGTTCGGAGGTTCAAATCCCTAGCCCCGTGTGACGGAGTGAGCTCCCGCGCTCGCCCCGGCTCTTGCCAACCTAGCAATTCGAAAGCATGCAAATGCAAGTAGATGAATAGGTACCACTTTGGTGGGTAGGTAACAGCATTCTGCGCGCATCATGCCAGCCACATGACCACGAAAGCGTCTTCGGACAACGCTGGCTCTTTGGCCAACAAACGGAGATGAGCACCGGCTCCTAGAGTCAGACACAACTGTGCAGGGGAAACCTTTACCTTTTTTAAAGAGAGCAACTGTAACATGGTCAAGGTTTGGCATGGGTTGAGACCAGGAATCCAATAAACAAAGGACAAATCCAAGGAGGAATCCAGAGTTCAAAGTACAGCACAACAAGGGAAACATGACAGAGTTGAGGCTTGAAAAGTTATTCTCAGCATTTTCTCTCAGGGAAGTGAAGTCAATAAATAAGCTACACTGAGCCACCACCCAGATGCACAGCTGAGGTACATTACTCATTGGAGTCTACTCTCTTGCCAGCCTGCTTCGTGGCCAATCTATCTGACCTGCGGAGCTCAGCCCTCTGCTGCTGTACCTTTAAAGCACGCATCCGCTTGGGACTGGGTGGGTGAACCTCAGAAACTGAGAGGCTGTCCGTGGGTGCAGGCAGGAAGTCTTGGAGGCTTGCTGGATCTGCCTCAGCCAGAGTGGAGTTATTGGCTTCAACTCTGCTGGAATCACCCCCTCCAGGACTATTATCCCTAGAAACCCTTGGCTCTACTTCTTCCTCATCAGAAGTCAAGTACAGCAGGGCCATAACATGAGAGCTCCACAAATCTCAAGTCTCAAAGGCCTTCTGGGACAGCCATGAAAGAAGGAGCTACTCTCACCTCAGGGGGCAGGCTATTCCATAGGAGGAGAGGCCCCAGAGAGAAAGCCCATTGTTTAGGGCTCTTTTGCTCATAACAGGGGAGACCTTCAGCAGGCATTCTGTGACCTCAGATTGGATGGGCCAATTCTACGTGGAACCATCAATCTTGAGGACACTTAGGCCTGAGCCAAATAGGGCTTTATAGGTGATAAACAACATTGTGAATTACACTCAGAAATAGATAAGTAACAAGTGCAGGTCCCACAGCAACAGTATTGCATGGCAGTATCAAGACTATCCAGTGAATGTGTTGGCTGCTGCACTTTGTACCTAAGAAAGCTTCCAAGTGGTTTTCAAGGGGAACTCCATATAAAGTGAATTACACTACTGTAATTCATGTAGCGAATCAGGGAGATGACCTTGAAGGGAATAGGCAAGAACCATTATATAAGCAAAGAGGGCTGAAACCTTCCTTGTTCTAGGAAACAAGATAGATTTGGAAGAGACTCAGGCAGGCTCCTTCCTGATTCTCTACACTCATAAGGGGGGGGGGGGAGACAAGGGTGTGAATAACTATCTTCAGTATCCCTGATCTAGATAAGCCATAATCAGTATACCAGATGAATCTGGGCAGCAGGAGCTGTGAATCCCAGACGATCCCCATAAGTCCAGGAGGTACAATAGCAGCATCTTGAACCTGTCTCTTAGGTCCAACCTCACAAATATGATCCCACCACCAACCACCTGAGAAACAGCAGCTCTCAAATTGCCAGGTTCTTGCAGTAGACAGTTGCCACTCCACCTTCCCTTCCCTAGGGTTGTGACTGATGCACTATTCAAAACTCAGTAAACGGATCTCAATGAAAGAAACTCCCATCTTGTCTAGACAGGTTTAGGTGATACACTCTAGGTCTGCCCTCAACCTAGCATTCAAAAGCTCAACCTTAGTCCAAGGTGCTCAGCAATACAAATGGCTGGCTTTTGAGGTGAGATTGGGAGGGTCATAAATAGAGATTGGCACCAACTTTCCAATTCCTCTTTCCCCTTTTTCTATCATACTTCCCCCCACCCATCACTACTGTTATCTCCCTTTCATCTCTGTCTCCTTAGGCTCATTTAGCTTCCCTTTTGCAATCATGCAGGCTTGCATTAGACAGCCACATGCTTCAATTTCACTACACCTGGCAGCTACATTCACTGATATAAATACCCCAACACAACCCCATTCTTCCTAGGAACAGGCCAGCCTTTTCCCGTCTACTTTCCTCCATCTTTGTTCACCCCTTCCCTCCATCCAATTCTCCACCTGCTTCTCACCCATTCTGGGGCCTGAGGGCAAGGGCAGGTCCCTCCTTGTTCCCTCACTGCAAGAATGGGGGCCTCCTCCTCAGCTCCCAGAAAAGTTACCAGAACTAGAGTCATACAATGATACCACTGGAAAGAGTCAGGAACTGTGCAGGCATTCAAATTAAAACATATCTGAAGTTGGCTGTCTAGCTTCTGCTTTAACATACCCAGAAAAGGGGAGCCCACTACCGCTAAGGATAATTTCTTCCAATCCCAAACTGCTAAGTCTTACTATTCAACCTAATGGATTTAAAAATGTAATGTCCAATGGTGTCATTGGTGCACTAGGCCAAAAACTTTGCAACTCCTCTCAGATTTGCTCACAACCCCCTAGGGTGTTATGACCCATAGTTGGAGGACCCCTCTGGTAAGCTCATCATTCCCCACACTTTGTATCATATACGAAGACACAGCAACCTTCCTAAGGGCTAAGACAGGATTAGAGTCCATGCTTCCATAGAGTAGCTCTGCTATCAACCTCACCAGGTAGACCAGACCAAGAATCAATTCCACAGGAAAGCTAAGACTACTTTTATTCAGAGTGTCTATAATAACAGCATCATGCAAATCTGATTGTGCTGTTCCTTCTTGTCTTCTTATACCCATGTGAATTAGTAAGGTGTCTGAGCCACTTACACATACTTTCTGCTTGTTTTGAATTTAAGCCATGTTTTTCTCCTCATCCTTTGGTAACAGATCTGGCCTATCAAGTTAATCTTCCTTACTCTTTACATCTGCACAGCCAGTGGCTCAGTCAATTGAATACCTCCCATTCTCTGTACTTAACCTGCTAGGTGCTTCACATCACCCCTCCCTGTCTTTTCAGCCCCAACAAGATATTTATTAAGAAAAACAGATTTGGTTTAGCATGTCGCAAGTGTTACAGATGGCCCTAAATTTTGTGGGGAAAAAAACTTGTTTCAATTACTTGGCCAAGTGCTCAGTGGCTCTATATCTTGCTGGGTTTTATTTCTTGTAAGACAGAGAGAGAGAGAAAAAGCAAGGTGATTCAGTGGATCACCTTCTCCCTTTTTAACAGGAATCAACTGGTACTCAGGAGCTCCAAAATTAAGAAGAGCTATACTGTAATCTCAAAGTATTGAGAAAGAGAAATCTAATACACAGTCTTGCTAACTGTCTGTCTTGCCTTGGAATTTTCCTTTTTCATAAATGCTGACTCGCTTCACAGCAACTCAAGGTTGCGTAGTGCCAACTTTTGCACACAGAGTCCCAGCATCATCCATCCTGTGCTGTGATTTTACAAGTGCTCACAAGGCAATAAGATGTTGGTTTTCCAGCAATCTGCCTCTTCCATTTCAGCACTTTGACTGAAAAACCATCTGCTCCTTTTTCCACTCCAAATAATTGCACAGCTTTGGTTATTTGGTTGAGATAGAACATGTGATTTTCAGGCATCTGCAATGTTGCTGTGAAGAATAATAATCCAATGGCAGACTTTTTGTGAAGTACCAATCGAAGCGAACATTTGTAGCTCAGGGTTGAACTGTGGAGTCCTTGGTGCTCTCTGAGCCTTGTTGTTTTCTTGCAGACGTTTCATTGCCAAGCTAGGCAACATCTTCAGTGCGAAAAGGGAGTGGAACTTGCTCTCTTGTTTATATACCCTGGCTTGTCCTGCCTGTGTTGGTGGGGGTGTTGTACTCTCCTTGGTAGTACCTTGATTGGGTTGTTGTGTGCTGCTTGGTTGATTGACTAAGTTAATAGTTCCTTGATTAGGGTCTATTGTGTTTTTTGATTGCTCCTCTACTGCTAATCTTGCTGTTAATCTTTGCATACCTTGTTGTTGACATGATGAAAACTCCTTAATCTCACAACACATGGACAGACTTAACCATACTTTCAACTGGGAAACTGTGAGCATATTAAACCAAGCCAAATCCAAAAATGCTAGAGAATTCCTGGAAGCTTGGCACTCAGACAAAGCAGCCATCAACAGACACATAGAGGTAACAACATTTACATACCATTCATAAGAGACAACAGAAAAGCCAGAAGACCAGAACACCTCTTGGCCAGCAATCAACAAGGTACTACCAAGGAGAGTACAACACCCCCACCAACACAGGCAGGACAAGCCAGGGTATATAAACAGAGAGCAAGTTCCACTCCCTTTTTGCACTGAAGATGTTGCCTAGCTTGGCAATGAAACGTCTGCAAGAAAACAACAAGGCTCAGAGAGCACCAAGGACTCCACAGTTTTTGTGAAGTTTCATTATTATATCTTGGGTAAAACCTTTGCAATTTGAAACTCGGTCCATATACTGAGTTGGAAAAAGGAGAAATGGAACAAAAGGATTTCTTCCTGGTCAAACTAATAACCAAGTCATGCTACCTTCCCGGCCTGTCCCATGCTTATACCTTACCCCAACTGAGTACGTAGGATAGGAAAAACAGCAAACAGCCTGATTCTGCAGTGGATCTCAAACTGTGGGTCATAATCCCCCCAGGGTCACAAGAAAATTTGATGGGAA
Organism: Charina bottae; assembly: GCA_023362775.1. Classification (NCBI taxonomy): domain Eukaryota; kingdom Metazoa; phylum Chordata; class Lepidosauria; order Squamata; family Charinaidae; genus Charina; species Charina bottae. The sequence continues at coordinate 32,661,019 of JALMGJ010000001.1, forward strand.
TCTCAAAGTATTTGGGGTTTGTGAACCCTGGTCACTTTTCTCCATTTGGGAATTACCATTTATTTATGTGTTTAAAAACGGCCTCAGAGGGCCATAGGAGCAGGTGGTGGCACACCTATGTCACTGGAAGAAGTGAAGCCAAAATATACTTATTCAAAATAATGCCTTACGCATGCTAAAAGCTGAATTTATTTATTTAAAACATTTATACAGCCACCCAACTCAACAAAGGTAACTCTGGGTGGCTTACAAAAATAAAAAGCAACAAAACCTAATGAAAATAATATAAACCACAATACATACACCTACAAACAATAATTAAACAATGAAATAATAACATGGTGATCTAAACAATAATGCCATCATCCAATCAGGGATTCAGCACATCACAACCTAAAGGTTTGGGGGGGGGGGGGGAGCCAGTTCTTGACAGCCTTTCTAGAGGCCAGCAGGGTCAGAGCCAACCATTAATACAGTATGTGTATTTCAAAGCTTCGTTTTGTTTTTAATCGAAGAATTTGCAGTACCATTTTTCCATTAAATTACTGTGTTTGATAATGTCAAAATCGTCCAGTCATCTCCTTGCAAATTTCATGGAATATCTATCTAGTCTGTCTGTCTGTCTGTCTGTCTGTCTGTCTGTCTGTCTGTCTGTCTATCTATCTATCTATCTATCTATCATTAGATCAATTGTCATAGGTTTTTAATACATTTTTAAAAGACTTTAAAAAGTAAATAATTGCAAATTATACAAATATTGCCAGAATTTGCTTTAGTCAATCTTTTTTTTTTTTTTTTTTTTTTAAATGTGTTATTTTGATATAGGAATTAATTTAAACAGCTTATTCTATTACTTGCCCATCACCTGTGACCTTGGTCAGAAACCCCAGCTTAGAAAATAGGTGTAAATGGATATAGAAATAGATTGATTATTTTAAAACAAAGGGAAAAGTCCATGGAAAAAAGTCTAGGTAAGGAATTGTTGTTGTTCAGTCGTTTAGTCTTGTCCAACTCTTCGTGACCTCATGGACCATAGCACGCCAGGCCTTCCTGTCCTCCACTGTCTCCCGGAGTTTACTCAAATTCATGTTCATTACATCGGTGATGCTATCTAACCATCTCATCCTCTGCCATCCCCTTCTCCTTTTGCCTTCAGTCTTTCCCAGCATCAGGGTCTTTTCCAGTGAGTCCTCTCTTCGCATTAGGTGGCCAAAGGATTTGAGCTTCAGCTTCAGTATCTGTCCTTCCAATGAGCAGTCAGGGTTGATTTCCTTTAGGATTGACTGATTTGACCTCCTTGCAGTCCAAGGGACTCTCAAGAGTCTTCTCCAGCACCACAGTTCGAAAGCATCAATTCTTCGGCGCTCAGCCTTCCTTATGGTCCAACTCTCACAGCCATACATTACTACTGGGTAAACCATAGCTTTAATTATACGGACCTTTGTCGGCAAGGTGATGTCTCTGCTTTTTAATATGCTGTCTAGGTTTGCCATAGCTTTCCTCCCAAGGAGCAAGCGTCTTTTAATTTCATGGCTGCAGTCACCGTCTGCGGTGATCTTGGAGCCCAAGAAAATAAAATCTGTCACTGCTTCCATTTCTTCCCCTTCTATCTGGTGCCATCACAGGAAGTGATGGGACCAGATGCCATGATCTGAGTTTTTTTAATGTTGAGTTTCAAGCCAGCTTTTGCACTCTCCTCTTTCACCCTCATCAAGAGGCTCTTTAGTTCCTCTTCACTTTCTGACATTAGGGTGGTATCGTCTACATATCTGAGGTTGTTGATATTTCTCCCGGCAATCTTAACTCCGGCTTGTGATTCATCCAGCCCGGCATTTCTCATGATGTACTCTGCATATAAGTTAAATAAGCAGGGTGATAATATACAGCCTTGTCGTACTCCTTTCCCAATTTTGAACCAGTCGGTTGTTCCATGTCCGGTTCTAACTGTTGCTTCTTGACCCGCATACAGGTTTCTCAGGAGACAGGTAAGGTGGTCTGGTACTCCCATCTCTTTAAGAATTTGCCACAGTTTGTTGTGATCCACACAATCAAAGGCTTTAGCATAGTCAATGAAGCAGAAGTAGATATTTTTCTAGAACTCTCTTGCTTTTTCCATGATCCAGCGAATGTTGGCAATATGATCTCTAGTTCGTAGGATTTTGAGCATAACCTTGCTAGCATGTGAAATGAGCGCAGTTGTACGGTAGTTTGAACATTCTTTGGCATTGCCCTTCTTTGGAATTGGAATGTAAACTGACCTTTTCCAATCCTGTGGCCACTGTTGAGTTTTCCAAATTTGTTGGCATATTGAGTGCAGCACTTTAACAGCATCATCTTTTAGGATTTTAAATAGCTCAGCTGGGATACTGTCTTCTCTGCTAGCTTTGTTGTTAGTAATGCTTCCTAAGGCCCACTTGACTTCACTCTCTAGGATGTCTGGCTCAAGGTCAGTGACCACACCATTGTATTTATCAGAGATATTAAGATCTTTCTTGTATAGTTCTTCTGTGTATTCTTGCCACCTCTTCTTAATCTCTTCTGCTTCTGTTAGGTCCCTGCCTTTTTTGTCCTTTATCATGCCCATCTTTGCACAAAACGTTCCCTTGATATCTCCTATTTTCTTGAAGAGATCTCTAGTCTTCCCCATTCTATTGTTTTCCTCAATTTCTTTGCATTGTTCATTTAAGAAGGCCTTCTTATCTCTCCTTGCTATTCTCTGGAAATCTGCATTCAGTTGGTTATATCTTTCCCTTTCTCCCTTGCCTTTTGCTTTCCTTCTTTCCTCAGCTATTTGTGAAGCCTCATCAGACAGCCACTTTGCTTTCTTGCATTTCTTTTTCTTTGGGATGGTAAGGAATAATAATTATAATAGGTAAGGAATAGGGGCCTCTATCTTCCCAATAGTCTCTGATTTAAAGTTTGGAATCTCCAAGAAGCTGGAAAAATCTGGGAAAGGGAATAGATAACTTGTATAGCCAGGAATTTGTGCTAGGATTTTGATTTCTGTCTGTTAGGCTGAGTGCTTAGTGTTTGTAGAGAATATCCCAGACTTTCCACTCCAGAAACTGTCCCTACTCTTAATTGGATTTGACCATAGTCTGTCTGAGGTCACTGATAGGCATCATGCCATGGCAATATAGCCAGATCGTTTTTCTACAGTCAGTGGGTTCGTTTGATAGGAAGACCAGCATAAAAATAAACAAATACATCTCTAGCCTTGCTAATTCAGGATCCTAAATCATATGAAGACATTTCACAAATAGAAGCCACTTTCTACATTATTGCACATATGGAGGGCAGTGCAAGAAGATGAAGCTACTGCACTTGGCCCCACTTTCTCTAAAGTTGTGCATACCATTGCTGGTTTTCTGAATGCCTGAGGAAGATTTATCAATCAATCAATCATAGCACTGTATTTAATTATTTAGGCAAAACCACCTTCTAAGTGCCATCTGTCCAATGGGACCTGTTCCAGCCCTTTCCTCAAAATGCTAACTACATACCAGAGAGATTCAGAAATAGGATATCTATCTATCTATCTATCTATCTATCTATCTATCTATCTATCTATCTACCTACCTACCTACCTACCTACCTACCTATCTATCTTCTACCTCCTTCCCTCCCTCCTGGTTTTTTTAAAAAATGAACCTGATTAGAGTCAAGTGTCTATTCTTCATTTTAACTTTTATCTTGTATTTCGGCTTAGCCCATTCATTTAAGCTATGTTAAAAACCTCCATATAAAACAACTTTTTTTTCTTAACAAGCAGTGCCAACCTTTTGAGAGCTATACAGAAGTCTTACTGAATTAATTATAAATCTTCACTGGAAGAAAGAAAACGCTTTCTAGGGGACATAGAAAATTTCATTTGTGCTTTCATAGAATTTACTGCTGCAAGATCAGTTTCTATGAAAGATCCAACAACAAAATAACTAGAAATTAGTTGTTATGGAGGCCTTTTTTAAAAAACAACAACAAAGATTACAGATACAGACAATAGAATTATATTAAGCAAATAAGATATGAACTGTGGCCTAGCAATTCATAACAGTCATTAGGTTATGGGCATGTTAAGCAGATAATTATGTAAAACTGGGCACATCAAATCTATTTGCCATATATCTCATCATGCTTAGGAAAAACAATAAACCTTAGAAATGAAATAATTAAAATATACAATAGATGAATTATAAAATGTAAAACACCAGCATAATGATTGCAACAGCCAATCCCACTTAATACTCCAACAACTACGTTTTGAATTCATTGCAAGTTCTGTACTGTCTTCTGAGCCCTCCTCCTCCCAACCAAAAGCATATTATAGAAGCCTAACTTAGGCCCTGACAACAGATAGATATTTGAGGCCAAGCTCTCAAGTTAGCACAAGGTTCTCATGAAGTTAAACCTCAGCTCTCTTCCTTCCTTTGAAAGTAAAGAGATAAACATGATAAATAAACAATACCTTGTGGCCTTTTCTAAACAGTGAAGTTTCATTACTTATGAAAGTACGTGCAGAGTTGCTCAGAAACACATTCCATACAGTATGTGTTACTCCCAGGTCTTGTTTGCTGCTTCAGTCAAGTCATCCAATTATTATGAAGGTAATTCAGCCTTTCCCCGGGGTGGTGACTGTAGATGTGTTGGAACTGCGGCAGACAATTCTGGAATTTGTCATCCTAACACACTGGAGGGCCCCAGGCTAGGGAAGCTGGGGTAAGGTATAAGCATGGGACAGGATTAGGAATTAGAGTGGGAAGACATTTCACTGTGAAAGCTGCACTGGCCCAGGGAGAAGGCATTTGTGTCTTCTGTTAAATGAGAAAGGATAGGCTAGTGAAGATCTCAGTTTAAAGCCTTTTCCTCCCCAAATGCGTAGTAAGGAAACAAGGCTTTTAGGAAAGGAAACAGAATACTAGTACATAAAGTATCTAGCTTGATTAGGATTTCCTCTCTTCTTGAAACAATCTAAAGTTGCAGCAAAGGAAAAAACAGGGAAATAAATGGTTTATTTAGCATTCACAAAGGTGCTGAAACTTTTTCTAGTCCAATCACTGTCAGAGTATTCTTTAAAACTTCCCCCTTTTCTGTGCAAAATTAAAATAAGCAGTTTAAAAGCAAGCTTTGATTAGCATATTGAGGACAGTTTATTATTTATGAGATGGAAATCAGGATCCTGAATGACTGAACTCATTAAAGACTTATTTGGAAGTGTCCTCATTGACTTCCTCATAGCACCCACAGAGCAAATAATTCACACTGTAATTAATGCAGTGTCTTCCCAAACAATAACTGTTTTTGACAGAAATCTTTCCTGCTGCAGCTGAAATGAGAAACTGACAACACTGAATTGAAAAGGATGCATCACTGCAAATGCAAAAAGCATGAGCTAAAGCAATAGCAGCACCTGTATTTCAGTTAACAATCTGAACATATATTGAAATGTAATTTTATCTCCCAGCAGGAATGCTCTTGTTTACACTTTCAGCCAGCTATTCCTTCTAAATAGGGCATTCAGGTCACCTGTTCCTCCCTCCATTGAATTATTTTCTCTCCCACTAAACCAGGATTTCTCAACCAGGGTTCTATGGAACTCTAGGGTTTCACAAGAGGTCATTAGGGATTCCCTGGGAGATCATTAATTATTTTAAAAATTATTTGAAATTCGGGCAACTTCACATTAAAGAGGTAAGTTTCATTCTTTATTTTTAGTTTAAGAACACTATTAATGCATACAGTATATACAGGCCTACTGTCGTGGTTAGGCGAAGAACAACGCTGAGCCCAGAATGAAGCTCTAGATCTTTATTGTTCTACCTTACACAGAATCTTGCCAAACTAAGCTACACTAACCAGTTCTCTGGGGAAAAATCCCAGGTGCTCTAAGGCGGATCCAGCCTGACCTTCTTGGCCAGGCCCCCAAGGTCCTCGACACTGTGAACACACTTCTCTCTCTGGAAGGCGCCCCCTCCTTCCTCACCTGTGATCTCCCTAATATCACCTTCCCCCGCAGAGACACATTCCATCACACCTACACATGAAATGAATATAATAATTTTGTAACTTGTGGCCTATATGAGCCTGAATATGCAGCGGTTCCCCGAGGCCTGAAAAATATTTCAAGGGTTCCTCCAAGGTCAAAAATTTGAGAAAGGCTGCACTAAACATTATGTCACTACTATTCATTGGGTCATTGGAGTTGTGCCCTTCCTTCTTTCTGTAAATGTTGGGGTTCCCTATGAAGATCATTCAGTAGCCTGTTAGAACCAGTGAATGGAGCAGAGCTTAAGGTTGTGTAAACTCGTGGGCAGAAAAAGGAATATTGTTTAAAAACACAACCTGTGAGCATGTTAGAGAGATTCAGGTTCTTATTCTTACACTTTTAGCCCACCCAAGCATAAAGAAACACACACTTAGACATTGTAGGTACAAAAAGTAAGTACAAAAGAGTTCTTACATTTATTTTGTCCAGGTACAGCCATTTCAGTAGAAAATTGGTTTCCGTTCTTCTTTCTGTTTCCTAAACTGCATACCTCTGGCCCTGTTTGCTGCCAGAGGCTGCGTGGAGAAAGGGGGGAAAAGCCCCTAGAGTTGAGGCCTAGCACATGGCCTCTCCATGGAGAGGAGCAGCCACATGCTGCTTCCTCCTTGATGGTGGAAGAATCAGAGAGAGAGAAGAGGAAGTGGGAGGGGCAACAAGCAGCTTCCTCTAGTAGCACAGAGTTTGCCTCCTAGAACAATCACTCATATGCTAATGAGGCATGCTTGATTTGCCGGATTCCAACACCCTAGAGCTGATGTGTCCCTTTTATTTCGCAGATTCCCAGTTTGGATTCAATCCTATTGGCACTCACTACACAACTTAAACAATCTAAAGTGTTGATAAACCTCCTGTCAGAAAATTCTTGTACAGTGAAACAATCAAGTATTTTGGCCTTCTGTGACTCAGCAATAAAGCAAAAAGTGAATATAGAAGGGTCTACAACAAACCCCTAAGCACCATTGTCCTATATTTACTGGATTCATACCATATGTAAACAGTTCTCAGCATCACCCTAAAAGACAAATGTAAAGGATTTGAATTCTAGCTTAGCACTCCATGCAGACAATATGAATTGAAACATTACTGAAGGAGTGGCAAACTCTGAATATTCACTTCAGCTTTGAAGAATGATGGGAATTTCTTATCCTTCCCATACATAGGTATACATGCATTGTTATTCCTCATGCTGAGCAGGTTATAACTTTTCTAAATTTCTTTATGAACCATATCTTTGATCATAGGCAAATACTAAGGGAAACAGAAATCTCTGAGAGTAGCTAAGGCTAAAGAATTTTTTAATGATTTGTTGTTTATTCGTTCAGTCGCTTCCGACTCTTCATGACTTGATGGACCAGCCCACGCCAGAGCTTCCTGTCGGCTGTCACCATCCCCAGCTCCCCCATGGTTGAGTCTGTCACCTCCAGAATATCATCCATCCATCTTGCCGGCCCCTCTTCCTTTTGCCTTCCACTTTCCCTAGCATCAGCTTCTTCTCCAGGGTATCCTGTCTTCTCATTATGTGGCCAAAGTACTTCAGGTTTGCCTTTAATATCATTCCCTCAAGTGAGCAGTCTGGCTTTATTTCCTGGAGTATGGACTGGTTTGATCTTCTTGCAATCCAAGGCATTCTCAGAATTTTCCTCCAACACCACAGTTCAAAAGCATCTATCTTCCTTCGCTCAGCCTTCCTTATGGTCCAGCTCTCGCAGCCATAGGTTACTACGGGGAATACCATTGCTTTAACTATGCGGACCTTTGTTGTCAGTGTGATGTCTCTGCTCTTAACTATTTTATCCAGATTTGCCATTGCTCTCCTCCCAAGAAGTAGACGTCTTCTGATTTCCTGGCTGCAGTCAGCATCTGCAGTAATCTTTGCACCTAGAAATACAAAGTCTGTCACTGCCTCCACTTTTTCTCCCTCTATTTGCCAGTTATCAATCAAGCTAGTTGCCATAATCTTGGTTTTTTTGAGGTTTAACTGCAACCCAGCTTTTGCATTTTCTTCTTTCACCTTCGTCATAAGGCTCCTCAACTCCTCCTCGCTTTCAGCCATCAAAGTGGTATCATCTGCATATCTGAGATTGTTAATGTTTCTTCCAGCGATTTTAACTCCAGCCTTGGATTCCTCAAGCGCAGCACGTCGCATGATGTGTTCTGCGTACAGGTTGAATAGGTAGGGTGAGAGTATACAGCCCTGCCGTACTCCTTTCCCAATCTTAAACCAGTCCGTTGTTCCGTGCTCTGTTCTTACCGTTGCTACTTGGTCGTTATACAGATTCCTCAGGAGGCAGACAAGATGACTTGGTATCCCCATACCACCAAGAACTTGCCACAATTTGTTATGATCCACACAGTCAAAGGCTTTAGAATAGTCAATAAAACAAAAATAGATATGTCTATGAAGGTTCTCAGTCATCCAGGTGGAATTGTCTGTAGCTTGAATCATGTCAACTGGATGTCAGAGGGAGCGCGCGGAGATGGAGCGGCCTGCCTCTCTCCTAGGAACCAGTGATCCATGTACTATGCAGTAAATAGACTCCAAACAGAAGTTATATCAAATATCCTATTTACTTTATATACATACGTATTTACAGATCACTTCCACAAGTAACAAATGATACACCATCAACGATACAGCTTTCACGAGGTAAAATGGGAATAATGGGAAATGAGAATGTTCCTGTATATATAGTGAACCTGACCAATCACATTATAGGTCACTCTCGTTATTCACCACACCCAACCTAACTCTAAGCACCTGTTGAATGAGTCACACATGACACATCATTCCTACAACAATGGCTGCTAATTGGGTGACTGTGCAGAATATTTCACCTTTTACCTAGAAATCAAGCCTCTCTGTATAATTTATATCTAGAAGTAAATTCCTGGGTTTATCAAACCCCAACACTGGATTTCTATTTTCTCAGTAGAAATGTTTCGCTCCTTATCCAAGGAGCTTCTTCAGTCTGAGCAAAGTTGGCAAGGGAATCCTAAATATGTTTCTAGGTAGCTAAAATAGATGTTTTTCTGAAACTCCCTGGCTTTCTCCATTATCCAGCAGATATTGGCAATTTGGTCTCTAGTTCCTCTGCCTTTTCTAAACCCAGCTTGTACATCTGGCAATTCTCGCTCCATGAATTGCTGGGGTCTACCTTGCAAGATCTTGAGCATTACCTTACTGGCATGTGAAATAAGTGCCACTGTTCGATAGTTTGAACATTCTTTAGTGCTTCCCTTTTTTGGTATGGGGATATAAGTTGATTTTTTCCAATCTGATGGCCATTCTTGTGTTTTCCAAATTTGCTGGCATATGGCATGCATCACCTTGACAGCATCATCTTGCAAGATTTTAAACAGTTCAGCTGGGATACCATCGTCTCCTGCTGCCTTGTTATTAGCAATGCTTCTTAAGGCCCATTCAACCTCACTCTTCAGGATGTCTGGCTCTAACTCACTGACCACACCGTCAAAGCTATCTCCAATATTATTATCCTTCCTATACAGATCTTCCGTATATTCTTGCCACCTTTTCTTGATCTCTTCTGCTTCTGTTAGGTCCTTACCATCTTTGTTTTTGATCATACCCATTTTTGCCTGGAATTTACCTCCGCTGTTTCTAATTTTCTGGAAGAGGTCTCTTGTCCTTCCTATTCTATTGTCTTCTTCCACTTCCGCACATTGCTTGTTTAAAAATAATTCCTTATCTCTTCTGGCTAACCTCTGGAATTTTGCATTTAATTGGGCATATCTCCCCCTATCACTGTTGCCTTTTGCTTTCCTTCTTTCTTGGGCTACTTCCAGTGTCTCAGCAGACAGCCATCTTGCCTTCTTGGTTTTCTTTTTCTTTGGGACGTTTTTTGTTGCCGCCTCCTGAACAATGTTGCGAACTTCTGTCCATAGTTCTTCCAGGACCCTATCTACTAAATCTAGTCCCTTAAATCTATTCTTCACCTCCACTGCATATTCCTTAGGAATATTAGTGAGCTCATATCTAACTGATCTGTGGGTCTTCCCTATTCTCTTTAGTCTGATTCTGAATTTTGCAATAGGAAGTTCGTGATCTGAACTACAGTCAGCTCCAGGTCTTGTTTTTACCGACTGTATACATGTCCGCCACCTTTGGCTGCAAAGGATGTAGTCAATCTGATTTCGGTGTCGACCATCTGGTGAAGTCCATGTATAAAGTCGTATTTTAGGTTGTTGGAAGAGAGTGTTTGTTATGCACAGTGAGTTGTCTTGGCAAAATTCTATCAGCCTATGTCCTGCTTCATTTTGTTCTCCCAGACCATGCTTGCCTGTAATTCCAGGTGTCGTCTGACTACCCACCTTAGCATTCCAGTCTCCTGTAATGAAAATAACATCTCTTTTTGGTGTATTATCCACTAGGTGCTGCAGATCCTCATAGAACTGATCTACTTCTGCTTCTTCAGCATCTGTGGTTGGGGCGTATATTTGGATCACTGTGATGTTAAATGGCTTACCCTGAATTCGAATTGAGATCATTCTATCGTTTTTTGGATTGTATCCAAGCACTGCTTTAGCCACTTTATTATTAATTATGAAGGCTACTCCATTTCTTCTGTGGTCCTCTTGTCCACAGTAGTAGATCTGGTGGTCATCTGATGTGAAGTGGCCCATTCCAGTCCATTTCAGTTCACTGACACCTAAAATGTCTATATTTAATCTTGACATCTCACCAATAACTACATCCAATTTGCCCTGGCTCATAGATCTTACATTCCATGTTCCTATGGTGTGTTGATCTTTAGAACATCGGATTCGTCGTTCACCACCAGCACCGTCGGCCGCTAGCCGTCCTTTCGGCTTTGAGCTAGCTGCGTCATCACATCTAGGGCTAGTTGAATGTATCCTCTGTTCCTCCCCAGTAGCATTTTGACCATCTTCCGACCTGGGAGTCCCATCTTCCGATGGTATACCGACATATCTCTGGTTGTACTGATCCATTTAGTTTTCACGGCAAGAATACTGGGGTGGGTTGCCATTACCTTCCCCAGGGATCGTATTTAGTCTGACCTCTCTGCCACGACCTTCCCGTCTTGGGTGTCCCTTCACGGTTTAGCTCATGGTTTCATTGAGGTGCTCAAGCTCCAGCACCACGACAAGGTAACAATCTCCTTTGCTGGAGTTTTTTTAATGATAATTTTTTAATGATAGCACTGGGTAAAATGTAGGCACAAAGACTGAATATCTTTCCTCTAAATTACTAGAATAATGGGCTGCAATGTGTTCTAGCTCCAGAGCCCTAGAAAGAAAGTGCACAGCAAGGAAGATGACCTTGATGGAGATATGCAGGAACATTACCTAGGCAAAGGGGCTAAGGCATTTTTTAAGTCCAGAACAATGAGATAACATTCAGAAGCAACTCAGGCAGATGCCACCGTGCTTCACTGGAGTGTAAGAAAGGGGAAGAGGTACAGCACAATCAGACTTGCAAGATTCTAATTAATATGGCCAGTCTCAATACAAGTAATTTTAGCCTTCGTCTGGACTGATCTACCTAGTGGGGCTGACAGAGAGTTTAAGACAGCAATTGTGAAGAACGAAGATGCCCTAGGGCAGCAGTTCTCAGACATTTTGGCCTCAGGACCCCTTTACATTCTTAAATATGATTGAGGACCCCAAAGAGCTTTGGTTTATGTGGGTTATATCTATTGGTATTTACTGTATTAGAAATTAAAACTGAGAAATTTTAAAATATTTATTTATTTGACTTGGCAGACCCCCTGAAATGGTCTCAAGGACCCCCAGACCACACTTTGAGAACCGCTGCCTAGGGAACTCTCCTAAAATCAAGATGTGTGAAACACTCAAACTCTCAAGACCAAATCCACACAGAGGTCAATGTATTCACCTGCAAGGACCTGAGTTGCACCCAAGTCAGTTGAGAGTAAAAAGCCAGGTGGGAAAGACAGCTTTTCTTGTCAAGGTTGCCTGTTCCCTAGGCTCTGTCCAAGGTCCTGAATGATCTGTTCCCAACCACCTTTTTCTCTATGAATTCTGATCTTGACTAAACCCTTTTTGTTTCCCATCTGTCCATCCTCTGCTCCAAATTAATTATTGGATTTATTCTCTCCAACTTGCTCATGGTTTCTACCTAAATAAAATGGGACATACAGTAGATACAGACAACCCTTCTGTACCTTTCCTGCAACTGCATTTTCTCCCAACTGTACATAACTGGAGTTTCCTGTGAAAATTCAATTTTTAGCATATTCAGCATATTAAAGGAGGAGTGAAATAGCTGAGGCCCTTAATGCACATCTGTCTCCCAAAGCCTCAGGAGAAGCCCAAAGTCCCTGTAAAGATTGCCAGTGAAACGGAGATTATTAAGAATATAAAGAATCAGATTATTAACTGTATTGAATTGAAATTACATTTAATTAATGCCCTCACCCTACATAATCTTAATTCTGATCTGAAGAAATGATTGCACCCCTGCATTAATGGTACAGAATTCTTGGGGATCTTCTTGCATCTCATCAGTCTTGACTTCTGAATTACACTCACTGAACATTCAATGAAAGGCTAATCCACGCTTGCTGGTCCAGTTCTGATCTCTCAGAACTTTAATTTGGGGAAACCAAATTTAAAGATGCAGACTGATTCTCAAGTGTGGCCTTAAACTAGGCAGAAAGGGCCAGGTGATGCCTCAACTCATAGGGGCCTTCAAATCTGAGGTTGTTCATTTTTTAAAATTCTCTTCAGAGCCTTGCTGGATTCCTGACCAAGGAGACACATTAATATTGATCTTCCCCTAGAACAGAGCTTTCCAAACTGTGTGTCGCGACACACCAACACGACAGTCTGGTGTGTCGCCACACAACCAGGAAGCGCTGATCATCATCAGCGCTTCCGGGTTTTCCCGCGCAAAACCCGAAAGCGGCAGCAGCGCTTCCGGGTTTTTGCGCGCTGCCGCAAGGACGGCACTTCCGGGTTTTCCTGCGGCGACACACCAACACCGGTTGGTGTGTCACCGCGGGAAAAACTTTGGAAAGCCCTGCCCTAGAACCTTTTCTTTGAGTGTGACTCAACACAAAAAACCAAAGGAGCATAGCTGAACTTCTACATATTTCTTGAAGTAGAAGTAAAATAACTTCTGGGTTAGAAGCTCAAATAAGTATTTGAATTTGATAAAACGTGGTTTATCTTGGCAAAGTTCCACAAGTTGATGGTCAAACACATAGTAAACACATACTCTTACCCAATTTATGCTATTTTTTGGTTGTTCATTAAAGCTCATCTGTTCCCTTGATTTGCTTTCTGAACCTTTCCAAGGCTGAGAAGGAATTTTCAGTACAGAAATCAATACCTGCTTTTTAACTGCAATTTGCCCCTTTGCGGTTTCCAGCATGACCTATAAAATTTTATTGTAGTGAATTCGGTGGGGGAGGACAAATCCCTTCCCAAGAGGTTGAAATATGGAAGGAATTAAAGGAAAAACTGGACTTGTCCCTCCAAGTAAATTGGTAGGAACAATCAAAGCCAGCAAAAATTAAACTCTGAGAAATCAAAGTGGGCTTTGAAAAAGAGGAGGGGCCTGGCTCCATTTTGCTTTCGCCTTTTGTCATTGTTCCTATCTTTGTCCAGGAGCTCTTCCCCTGGAACTGGTTGAAAGCAAGGTAAGAAAAGAATCCCCGATTTAGGTTGGAGATCAGGGAATTATACAGCAAGCTCTGAACTAGTTAAACCTGGATGCAGATTAGAATGTTTTATATTTAGTTTTTGCTTGCTGTGAATTGAGCTGTGGACCTTTGGTTTGTGTGGGCCTGTGTTGGAGCAGGAACTGAACCCAGTCTCTTGCGAAGTCATTCTTTTTTCTTTTTTTTCTTCCCTTTCTCCTGCTGTGCCTTTTAACTTCCTCCTAGTTCATTAACTTAAATATATATGTATAATGAAAGTTTGAATTCCTTACCACATGAAGCTGGCCACAGTATCTAGTCCTGGATTATATCTTTCATTCGTAAAAATTTCTACAATTATATATTCAGACCAGATGCATATAAGGGATCTGATTATCACATAATAAAACTATAATTCACTAACCTGAACATATAATAATTTGCTGGATTGGATTTTTGCCATTTTTGTGGCAAGAACATAATACAGGTATAGAAACAATGAAGGAAAAACAAGACACTGTCAGTTATCTATAAGGAATTTGTTATATTTGACAAATATTTTTTCACACTGAAGAATTCTTTCCTTAAATAGCCCTGAGATTTATTTAAATCAAAGAATTCTCAGCCATGCTTGAGAAGCTCAATTTCTAGCTACTGCTCTTATGTAGAAGAGGAAACAATGAAAGTTTATAAATGCATAATAGTCCATAAGAGCTGTGAAAGCACTCTTTCCTAAGGCTTTCTGATCAGGACTGAAAAAATCTAGCTATCCAGAATGCTGCCACCTGCTGATTGTCTGGATTTTTGTAGCCTTGATTAGGTTGTGCTATTCTTTTTTTCATGTTCCCAATATTATCACAGGAAGAGCTGAAGTCTTAAAAAACAAAAACAGGACCAGGACTATTCATAAAAAACCTGAAGAAACTACAGGGCAGAAACAAGGACAATAAAATAAAACACATTGTCTATAGATCAGAGAAATCTGGTCAGCAGTTCGAATCCGCGTGGCGGGGTGAGCTCCCGTCACTAGCCCCAGCTTCTGCCCACCCAGCAGACCGAAAGCCATTGGCAAGTAGATGAATGGGGACCACTCACGTGGGCCAATTTGCTGGCGTCCTTTTCGGAGATCGCCCTCGGACCAAGAAGAGCTGGTTCCCGTAGATGGCGATGGAGGACGGCAGAGGACGGTGGATCCCGAAATAACAACTTCCTGGACGTCAGCAGCTGGCTCAGAAGCAAAGGTTCCTGGGACATGTAGTCCAACCTGTGGATGAAGAGCCGGTTCCCTCACCCCCTCCCTAACGCGCGGGTAATATATATGCTGTATAATATAATATGTACGATATGAATGTAAGCCGCCTAGAGCCCTCCACTTAGGGAGGGGATAGGCGGGGTATAAATACAATAATAAATAAATAAAAATAAAATAAAATAAAATAAAATAAAATAAAATAAAATAAAATAAAATAAAATAAAATAAAATAAAATAAAATAAAATAAAATAAAATAATAAAATAAAATAAAATAAAATAAAATAAAATAATAAAATAATAAAATAATAAAATAAAATAAAATAAAATAAAATAAAATAAAATAAAATAAAATAAAATAAAATAAAATAAAATAAAATAAAATAAAATAAAATCTATAGATCTACAGGCCAGAGAAGGCTGCATAAAACAAAACTTGACATTTCAAAGGGACAGCACTTCAACTCAGATTTTTCATTCCAACTTGTCAGTCTGCGAAGCTCGTCTTTTTACTGGCAAAACACTGACTTGGCACTATTGATGAACATGCTCTCGGTAGAACCACATTTAAATTAATATATTTCTCTTCATTTAGTGACTAACAAATGTTCCACAGTTTTGTTCTGATCTCTAGGCTCAATACTCCGTCTTGGAAAAGTGTCTTGGAAAACCTGAGCTATTTTTAAAGTCCTGTTTAGCAATACCTGAAGGAAAATTGGTCAGAAATTGCTCTCAGTTCCCTGTATGTTCATGTTAAATCAAGCCCAGATTCCCAAATACATTCTGTACAGCCACATACAGTAGATCTATGTAAAGATCAAAAAGTGAGGATTGGGGGTTGGGGGGGAGGTAAGAAAAGCTCATAGGAGCTGAATACAATGAGATAAAGAATATAGAGAACAGAGCTGTTTCTGCTATTAGGAAGCGAGATACAGCCCCAAAGCTTGGAAACCTGAGGGACTGTCTTCTGCTGGAGGAAGTTACCTGTCCTGTTTATCAAGCCAGAAGAGGGTGTTCTGGGTTCCCCCTCTGCAAGAGATGAAAGGTGATTGGGCTAGGAAGCGCTGTTTTTATGCAGCTGTGGTGGCTCAGCGGGTAAGATGACAGGCTTGTAGATCGCAAGTTCAGAGGTTCGAATCCCTAGCCCCGTGTGACGGAGTGAGCTCCCGCACTAGCCCCAGCTCTTGCCAACCTAGCAATTCGAAAGCATGCAAATGCAAGTAGATGAATAGGTACCACTTCGGTGGGTAGGTAACAGCGTTCCGCGCGCGTCATGCCGGCCACATGACCGTGGAAGCGTCTTCGGACAATGCTGGCTCTTCGGCTAACAAACGGAGATGAGCACCGGCCCCTAGAGTCAGACACGACTGCACAAATGTGCGGGGGGAACCTTTACCTTTTTACAGTCCCTATAAGAGCTAGTTTGGTGTATTGGTTAAGGCACCAGGCTAGAAATTGGGAGACATTGAGTTCTAGTCCTGCCTTAGGCACAAAGCCATCCTGTTGACCCTGGGCCAGTCACTTTCTCTCAGCCCTAGGAAGAAGGTAATGGCAAATCACTTCCAAAATCTTGCCAAGAAAACTTCAGGGACTTATCTAGTGGCAGCCGTTCCAGGTAAACCAGACAGGAAACGTGACTAGATGAGCCAATTCTACTTTATTGTTAGGCTACATTAACAGAAACTTGCAAGTCTGAAAGTACAAATCTCCTGCCCTCCCTATTTATCACTTGAGTGGCCAGGGCGGGTCTTTCCTAAGTTTCTTCTTTAGATCCTTACCCTCTCATGGACTCCCTTTCCTTTTATCTGATTGTTCCCTAGGCAGCACCTCTTCCCTCTGTTCTCCAAGGTCGCCCTCACATTCCATCACATCCAGGCAGTTGCCAGGAGTCAACACTGACTCCAAGACACACACACACACAAAAGCCCCTGTCCCTATGAAGTAGCTGTCTCAGAAATTATAGAAATTATAGAAACCCCCCTCCACACATTAAAAAAAAAATTGTCTCATTTCAGAAGGTCATGAAGCCCTGGCTCTTTATCTTGTAGAATTGGGGATTGGGTTGAATTATCTTTGAAGGGCTTTTAAGTTGTTATTATTATGTCTTAAAGTTGCTTCATAACTGTGTTTTAATGTTGTTTCATGAGTTATTTTTTATTATTCTTTATATGTAAGTCACCCAGGGTCTTACAAGCCACGCAACTTGCCCTACTTTCCTTTAGCTAACTTGCAGTCTTAAGATGTGGTGAAGAATGCTACCCTATCACCAATGTTGACATAAAATTAAATTGCTAAACCTGCTAGATTCTATATGAAGAATTTTGGATGGAGTTCTTCTGAATGCCATGCACAGCCCTAATTTCATCCTTGGTTTTAGACAGAAAAAGGTCTTGGATTGGTTTTTATACTCAGAAAAATTACTGTATATATCAAGAAGTGGCTGGATTGCTTGAAGAAACTAAGCAACATGGAAGCTTTTCTGTTTTAAGATATTGTGTGCTGGGGAGATGTTTCAGCAGTTTATTTTAGGGAAATGAAAGTGGATGACATTCTTAAACAGGCATTTATCATTTATTATCAGTGATCTTGGAATTGTAGACACTGTTTAAAAAGAAATGCCATGGGTGGAATCTTCCTAAAAACCATGTCTTTACATTCCCCCTCCCCCAAAAAAGCTTGATTGATAACTGGCAAATAGAGGGAGAAAACATGGAGGCAGTGACAGACTTTGTATTTCTAGGCGCAAAGATTACTGCAGATGTTGACTGCAACCAGGAAATCAGAAGACGTTTACTTCTTGGGAGGAGAGCAATGACAAATCTCGATAAAATAGTTAAGAGCAGAGACATCACACTGACAACAAAGGTCCACATAGTTAAAGCAATGGTATCCCCCCCGTACTAACCTTTGGCTGCAAGAGCTGGACCATAAGGAAGGCTGAGCGAAGGAAGATAGATGCTTTTGAACTGTGGTGCTGCAGGAAAATTCTGAAAGTGCATTGGACTGCAAGAAGATCAAACCAGTCCATACTCCAGGAAATAAAGCCAGACTGCTCACTTGAGGGAATGATATTAAAGGCAAAACTGAAGTACTTTGGCCACATAATGAGAAGACAGGATACCCTGGAGAAGACGCTGATGCTAGGGAAAGTGGAAGGCTGACCAAGGGCAAGATGGATGGATGATATTCTGGAGGTGACAGACTCAACTGTGGAGCTGGGGATGAGGATGGCCAACAGGAAGCTCTGGCGTGGGCTGGTCCATGAAGTCACGAAGAGTCGGAAGCATTTGAACGAATAAACAACAACATTCCCCAAGTAATATCTCCCTGAGTGCTATCTTTTAATAGCAAAGGTAATGGGTTTTCCTTTCTTTATAATTGCTTCCCATCAGGAATAGGCAATTTTGTGATGGCTGGGGACCAGTCTTAAATGTATGCGGAAGGCAGGAAGATATTTTCAGAAACTTTCTTACACATGTTAATCCTATCCAAAGGTATGCTTGCTTGCTCGCTCATTCACTTATTCATTCATTCCTGTTTCTTTTGAAAAGTGGTTGGAAATGTGGTGGTTTGTAGCTGAATTTTGACAATGAAATCTCTGGGGTTTGAAAAAAGAGTCTGTATGACATTTGCAAAGTGTGATGCTGCACTTACTCTAGGTGCAAGGATTGCTAGAGAACCAGGATGTGAATTCTGGAAAGCCTTGGCTCCAATTCACCTCTGCCTAGAGGCAGTAATTATATTTTGTTGGTTAAAGGACTGAGTCCAGGAATAAAGCTCATTCCAGAAAGGACTAAATAGCCTGAAGAAACTGGCACCAGCTGGCTTCATTCTAGGGTGGGCCTGATAACCTACAAAGTTTTCTGACATTAACATACTGTTACTGGGGTGAAATGTTTGGCATGATGACCAAAGAGGAATATGCATGCATGCATGCACATTTTATTTAAGACAGGTTAAAAATGGAGTTCATTCAGTGCAAATTATTTCAAAAATTACAGCTTTGCAGATTATGTTATACTGGGTATTACATATTGGTGAACATAGAATTCATTGATTAAAACAGAATTCTAATGTCTATCAGAACCATTAAAGCAGATTCTTACATAACTGATGGGGAAGAATGCTGACTTTTTAAATTGCTTACTATAGCTATGTACTGGAAGGTGGACGAAATACAACATTTTGCATTAAAGTATTATTACAATACTCATAGTTAAAAGAAGGTTTTGCAACATGCCTTCTCAATATGACCTGGCAACTGTCTGCTCCTCTTGATCTTCCCCATAGCAAAAAAAGAAGAAGTAAAAACTTCTATAATCTAGACAGCTATTAAGTTACTTAATCTAATTTACATACCATTCAGATAACTTCAAAGTCATCAGGCAATGCTTTTGAAAGAAATGAAATCTTTTAGATTTGCTGTCTGCAGTACTTTTCCATTTGCAGAATAGGTGCAGCAGATGAGTTTCTTAATTTATTATCTCTATGAAGGTTCTCAGTCATCCAGGTGGAATTGTCTGTAGCTTGAATCATGTCAACTGGATTTCTATTTTCTTAGTGGAAACGTTTCACTCCTTATCCAAGGAGCTTCTTCAGTCTGAGTAAAGTTAGTAAGGGAATCCTTAAATATGTTTCTAGGCTGGCTGTGTGACCTTGCACCTGGGGCTAGGTCATGGTTATTTTTGAGATGTTTGTTTCTAAATCCCTTTATCATCTAAAGGAGGATCGTTAAGATTACCCTGCTGCTGTTGAGCTTGCGAAATGGTCTTAATCTTCCTAGGCACAGAAGACAAAGCAGGAAGGAAGATAGGGGAAAGGTTATGCCTGAGGCCCCCACCTCTATTCAAGGAAGGATTTTCCAAGTTGGCATGAATGGATTCCTTGACCCCTCTCTCAAACCACCTATCTTCTCTGTCTAAAATGTGAACATTAATGTCCTCAAATGAGTGTCCTTTTTCCTTTAGATGAAGATAAACTGCTGACTCTGGTCCTGTGGTGTTACTTCTCCTGTGTTGGGCCATCCTCCTGTACAAAGGTTGTTTGGTTTCTCCAATGTAGAGTTCAGAGCACTCCTCACTGCACTGGATTGCATACACTACATTGCTTTCCTTGTGTTTTGGAGTTTGATCTTTGGGGTGTACAAGCCTCTGTCTCAGTGTGTTGGTGGGTTTGAAATATACAGGTATGTGGTGTTTGCCAAATATCCGTTTTATCTTTTCAGACACGCCAGCCATGTAAGGAATGACCAGGTTCTTCCGTTTACTCTGAGTCTCAGCCCTATCTGTCGCTGTTTTAGGTCTGGTAGAGTTAGATTTAGTGAAGGCCCAATTTGGATATCCACAGGCCTGCAGAGCTGTTCTCAGATGCTGCTTTTCATTCTTTTTGGAATCCATGGAGGTGGGGATGGTTTCTGCTCTGTGTGACAATGTCCTGATGACTCCTAGTTTGTGCTGCAGTGGATGGTGGGAGTCAAACATCAGGTATTGATCTGTGTGTGTGGGTTTCCTGTAGATCCCTATTTCTAGCTTGCCACCGGTCCCAATGAGGACTTCACAGTCTAGGAATGCCAGTCTGTTGTCCTTGGTGTCTTCTCTGGTGAAGCTAATGTTGGCATCTATAGTGTTTATATGGTCCGTGAAGGCCTGTACTTCCTGGGCCTTGATTTTGACCCAGGTGTCATCCACATACCTAAACCAGTGGGTGGGCACCGTTCCCTGGAATGTGTTGACTTCCTAAGATCCACAAGGAAGGAACACCCCTCCGACCCATAGTCAGCAGCATCAATTCGGTAACATACAACATTGCCAAACACCTCTCTACCATACTAGCACCTCTAGTTGGACACTCTGAACACCACATCCATAATTCGGAAGAATTTGTTTCCAAAGCAAAGATCCTGAAACTGGATACAGATGAAACTATGGTCTCCTTTGATGTGTCCTCCCTTTTCACCAGCATCCCCACCACTCATGCTCTATCCGCTGTCAGGAAGAGACTAGAAGAGGACAGCACCCTGGAAAGGAGAAGCCATCTCAACCCAAACCAGATCTGCCATCTTCTGGACCTGTGTCTTAACACCACTTATTTCACATACAGAGGTGACTTTTACAGACAGAAACACGGCTGTGCCATGGGTTCTCCTGTGTCACCCATTGTGGCCAATTTATACATGGAAGAAGTGGAGAAGAAAGCACTCAACACATTCCAGGGAACGGTGCCCACCCACTGGTTTAGGTATGTGGATGACACCTGGGTCAAAATCAAGGCCCAGGAAGTACAGGCCTTCACGGACCATATAAACACTATAGATGCCAACATTAGCTTCACCAGAGAAGACACCAAGGACAACAGACTGGCATTCCTAGACTGTGAAGTCCTCATTGGGACCGGTGGCAAGCTAGAAATAGGGATCTACAGGAAACCCACACACACAGATCAATACCTGATGTTTGACTCCCACCATCCACTGCAGCACAAACTAGGAGTCATCAGGACATTGTCACACAGAGCAGAAACCATCCCCACCTCCATGGATTCCAAAAAGAATGAAAAGCAGCATCTGAGAACAGCTCTGCAGGCCTGTGGATATCCAAATTGGGCCTTCACTAAATCTAACTCTACCAGACCTAAAACAGCGACAGATAGGGCTGAGACTCAGAGTAAACGGAAGAACCTGGTCATTCCTTACATGGCTGGCGTGTCTGAAAAGATAAAACGGATATTTGGCAAACACCACATACCTGTATATTTCAAACCCACCAACACACTGAGACAGAGGCTTGTACACCCCAAAGATCAAACTCCAAAACACAAGGAAAGCAATGTAGTGTATGCAATCCAGTGCAGTGAGGAGTGCTCTGAACTCTACATTGGAGAAACCAAACAACCTTTGTACAGGAGGATGGCCCAACACAGGAGAAGTAACACCACAGGACCAGAGTCAGCAGTTTATCTTCATCTAAAGGAAAAAGGACACTCATTTGAGGACATTAATGTTCACATTTTAGACAGAGAAGATAGGTGGTTTGAGAGAGGGGTCAAGGAATCCATTCATGCCAACTTGGAAAATCCTTCCTTGAATAGAGGTGGGGGCCTCAGGCATAACCTTTCCCCTATCTTCCTTCCTGCTTTGTCTTCTGTGCCTAGGAAGATTAAGACCATTTCGCAAGCTCAACAGCAGCAGGGTAATCTTAACGATCCTCCTTTAGATGATAAAGGGATTTAGAAACAAACATCTCAAAAATAACCATGACCTAGCCCCAGGTGCAAGGTCACACAGCCAGCCTAGAAACATATTTAAGGATTCCCTTACTAACTTTACTCAGACTGAAGAAGCTCCTTGGATAAGGAGTGAAACGTTTCCACTAAGAAAATAGAAATCCAGTTGACATGATTCAAGCTACAGTTAATTTATTATCCTGTCTCATACCATACATAATTAGCTGTTGTTCCCCCCTGCCCCTCCTCAGGACAATTATGAATCTTCTGCTGCACTGGCCTAGTTCAAGATGGGCCTGATTTGTGAACAATCATTTGCATTTTTCTTTTTTCTTTTTAAGGAAGAAAATTGCAATTAGCTACAAGCTATCAACTTCCTAAAATGGAGGGGAGGATCCTGCCAGTCCTGCCATTAGATGGAATGAGTAATGTATTTAAACCAGGAAGGGAGAGTTGAATACATGATGCTATTGTCCCAACACGGGGCCAATTATGGAGGGCAGAATAGGTGGCAGGGAACTTCCCAGGCCAGGGAAACAATAAGGCTGAGCAGAGCTACCTTGAATCCAGTCAACGTGGTAATTCCAAGCTTTTGGTAAGTACCAAACTCTACATCATTTTGCAGAGCATTGAAGCAAGGCAGCCTTTTGAGGCTTTGCACAGTTCAAGGAAACAGTATATACTTACATTTATTTCTATAGAAACAATGACACAAAGAAATGTATTTTTGTTAAGTGGGTGTCAGATCAAGCGAATTTCAAGATTATTTGGACAATTGGTTGATTATGTGCCATCAACTCAGTGTCAACTCTTAATGACTACATAGATTTTCTCCATGACAATCTGTATCTAACCTGGTCTTTCAATCGGGCACTCACCACCACTGTAACTGAGTCTATCCACCTTGCTGCTGGTCATCCTTTTCATGCTAGGTCTTTATTGCCAATGTTCTGTCCTAGAATTTATGAGGTAATAAGTCTCTCTCTAGTCCTTTTTAAAATTCATGTAGGATAAGCATTGTATTTGAGTGAATGGATTACTTCCATGGAAGTAATCTTCTGCCCACATGTATTAGAGTATAAATGTATATTGGAATCATGTGCAAATGTATGTCTAAGCATTCATAACAGTTAAAGCAGAGCTTTCCAAACTGTGGGTCGCGACACGTTAGTGTGTCGGCTGCAGTGTCTGGGTGTGTCACGGCTGCTCCTGCCTCCAAGCCCTGCCAGGATTCCGCGCAGGTCCTAGTGCCTGCCTTCTGCCTTGCTGCCTCCAAACCTGCTGTGATTCCACGCAGGTCCTAGTGCCTGCCTTGTGCCCTGCTGTAAGAGTGTGTTGCGAAATGATGCCCTGCTGAAAGAGTGTGTCGCAAAATGATGCATGTCTAAAAAGTGTGTCACCAACATGAAAAGTTTGGAAAGCTCTGGGTTAAAGCAACAGGCTTTATCATTCAGGTAAGCAGGCCACAACTTCCCATATGTAAGGTAGTAGAAAAGCAGCAGTGCTGCATGAAGATTGTTGTTCTGGACAATGACATGAAATTCTGAGCACAATTTGAAGTCCATCATACTGAACATAATTTGAAGCCCTTAATTATTTCACTTGACACACCTCGCAGAGATTCAGAAACTTCATGCATTTATTTAGCATATGCATTTCCTGTTGACTCTCAAGGCTAGGCTAATTATCTGGCAGTATAACTGGGAACAACCTAATAATACATTGCAGAAAATACAAAGCTGGTACCCTGTTTCAGGTGTCTCTCATTTATTGTGCTAACTAGATAGTTGTAAGAATACACACCACGAAGTAGCTCCTAGTAAAAAACAGTAAGACTGAATTTTGAAGATACACATTTAGAATTAAGATATAAGGTAGTGGTGGGCAACTTTGTTTACACCAAGGATGCACTGGCCTTTGAGTGGCATGCTAGGGATCTTGGGGTGTAATGAGCATGAGTTTGCACATGTACACACACACACACACACACACACACACACACACACACAGATGTGATAGACAGGGCTTCCTGGCATCTATAAGGACTGTCTCTACATCTTTCACCCACAGTCCTCTTACTACACCCTCCCATATTCCTGAGGAGAATTCATTTGGTATGCTGCCACCATCCACTTTATTCCAGAGAACTTCCCTCTCTGCACTAGCTTAATTGCTGAGCAAGTGGCAACTCCTCTGACTTTTTTTCCAGAAGCTTAACCTAATGGGGAACATGCTAAAATTAAAATCCTCTCAGAGAGAATGGGCTGATCCAGTAAAATAAATTTATGTAGATAATAAATTTATATTACTAAATAAATGGGAGCAAAAGACAAAGAGATAAAAGATAATGAAAAGGAGACCCAAACAACTGATTTCAATAGGTTTCTTTCAGCTGGCTGCCCTTCCAGTCACAAATGCATATACAGAATAAGGAGGACATCTGATACAGCATGGGTGTCCAACCTTTTGGCTTCCCTGGGCCACATTGAGTGAAGAGGAATGGTCTTGGGCCACACATAAAATATATAATATAGTTAATGTATACAAGTAATAAAACTTCATTTATTTTTTAATATTTTTTATTATAATTTTTTAAAAAAGAGGGCAACATAAAACTAGTGGGATATTTGACCTTGTTTTTGTGAAACTAATGCATCTATGTCTGGTTCAATGAAAGTGGTTGCAATTCTCAGTGAGTTCTCAAGGTGCTCGTCAGAAATTTTAATTCTAATTTTACTCTTCATATGCTTCATCCTTGAAAATAGTTACTCACAAATGTACGTGTTGCCAAAAAGCGATGTCATGAATAAGGCGTGATTGTGAAGCGAGGGATATTTTTCTCTGGGAAGATAGGTCTTATAAAAGTCCAGTAGAGAGACATGATCAAATTTTTCTTTGAGTTGAATGTCTGATTGCAACTCTATGCATTCCATTTGAAAATTCGGAGGTAATGTAGTTATGTCGACTGAAAATGGAGTTGAAAATATACCAAAATATTGATGATTTTTCCGGAAATCTTGAAACCTGTTCTCAAATTCCTGTATCAAACCGAAAAGCAAGGCTGCATATTTCTTACTGTTCACAGGCCTATGTTTAGCCAACGTATTAAAATGTATAAAATTATTTTCCATAACTTGAGCTTGCCATACTTTAAGTTTCATTTCAAACGCTGTTATGGTTTGAAACATTGCAGTGATAAGTTCGTTTTCACCTTGAAGATGCATGTTTAATTCATTTAAATGAGCGGTCAAAACCACCAAAAATGCTAAATCTGTGTGCCATTTTTCATCTTCAAGTTCTGGCACAAATTTTATTTTTGATTCCATAAACGACTTGGTTTCATTTTGCAAATCATAAAATCTTTTCAGCATTTTACCCCGACTTAGCCACCGTACTTCAGAAAAGTAAATGATGTCCCCATAATCAGCATCCATACTTTTAAGGAACTCCTGGAATTGGCGATGATTCAATCCCTTGGCCCTTATGAAATTCACTGCTGTGATGAGAATTTGCATGACATTATCCATTTTAAAAGCTTTCACGCATATATTTTCTTGATGTAGAATGCAGTGATACTTCATCAAACATGAGTTGCCGGCGGCACTTGCATCATCTTCTATCAATTTTGTAAGTCCCTCACTTTTACCAACCATCACCGGGGTGCCATCAGTAGATATACCAGATATGTTGACAGTGGTTAAAGAAAATCACTTTAATGTCATTTTTACTGCTTCGTACAAATCAAGAGATTCAGTTGTGTCTTTTAATGGCACCAAAGAAGCCATTTCTTCAGTGACATTATATTCGTTATCAATACCTCTAATAAAAATGGCAAGTTGAGCCATATCTGTAGCATCAGTACTTTCATCCATCACCAAAGCATAAAATTTGAAATTAGCAGCTTTACTCTTCAAACCTCTTTCGATAGATTTTCCTATTTCTTCAATTCGCCTGGCTATAGTCTGGTGAGACAAACTGATTTTAGAAAAATCACTTTATTTTTCAGGACAAATTATATCTGCCACGCTTTCCATACATTGCTTAATAAACTCGCCATCAGTAAATGGTTTTGATGTTTTTGTAATCAGATTTGCTACCAAATAACTAGCTTTTATAATAGAGTCCTTTTGAGTTGTGACTTTTTAAAAAAAAAATAGTTGAGACAACAGACTTTTTTTAAGTTCCACTACTTTGTCTTTATGAAAAATTCCTTGATACGCTCCAAATTTGGCAGCATGTTTTTTCCGTATAATGCCTTCTCAAATTGTAATCTTTGAAAACTGACACATTTTCCCTACAAATCAAGCATAGTGCCTGTCCTGTTTGGACTAAGGATTGACACAGGAAGGTGAATAACAATTGCTTTATTAATGAAACCACACAAGAAATCAAAGTCAAGGTTCCAAGGGGCCTTCTTGAGTTGGCACGGTCACTTCTACTTCTGCACCAGCAGAGGCCAGAAAGGAGTCGCCACTGTAGTAGGGGAAGGCGGTTTGCCGATTTAAACCAGCAACAAGACTGACCTTGGGCGCAAGGACCGGCAAGCAATCCTGACAGGACTGAAGTTCCTGCTCCAGCAGAGCAGGCGCAAGGCAAGAGTTTGGTGCGACTCCATGGCACAGCTCATGGATGGTAGGTGGAGGCGCGGCGTAGCTTCTTTCCACTGAGGGTCTTGGCGCAGTGCAGTGTATTCCCGCTGGGAGGCTTGATACAAGGTCGCGGTACGGCACGTCTGCGTGACTGACCATGTCTGCGCAGCGCAGCTCGGTTGCGTGGATCGAGGCGCCAGTGAGGTGGGACCCGATTGCAAGATTCGGCGCGATTGCGGCCAGGAGCTCGGGCATAGTAGCAGGAGACAGCTCCATCACAATATCCGACGCGGTTGGTGGGCAGTTCTCTGGTGCGGAGTCAGACACAACGGACAGGCAAGGCGGCTCCACACGGTCTGAATCGACAGCAGTATCGAAACTGGCTGGAGAGTCCAGCTCCGAAGCAAGGCAAGGCAAGGCATCTGGTGAGAAGTCTTGATTGTCAGAGGTTTTTGAAGCCGATGCAAATGGTTGTCTCTGGAAACCCGTTCCTCTGGCTGTTGCCCTTTTATTCTGTCCACTGCCTGCCATTTTCGAGCAGGGACCAATCGGGCCGCTTTCTCCTGGGCGTGCTTTTCCGCCCTTCGTTCCCTGGCACTGATAGGCGGTGGCAAAACCGTCCCCTGCCCTCCACCAATCAACAGCTCTGCATTTTCCCTCTCACTAATTCCCGCCGGTACAGGCTCCCGGTACAAGTTTCCTGCCCAACTCCTCCTCCTCCGTTTCAGAGTCAGAGTACATTCTGACAGTGCCTTAGTATTTGTCTCGACAAAAAAGTACTCATCTGTCCATTTTTCGTTGAATACTCTTCCTTCATCTACGATTTTTCTTTTTTTATTTTCTTTTTTGGGTTCTGTTTTCTGTTGAAACGACATTGAAGCCATGCTGGAATAAATTTATTTAGGAATAAATATATATTTTTTTTAAGAAATAGCACAACAAGCCCATCGTAAATTGTTAGGCAAATAAACAAAGCAAAGTTTAATAATCAAATAAGAAAACTTACATGTCTACTTAATAATAATAACAATAAATGCCTGTCGTCACAGAACACGTGTAGGTAGGTTGAAATATTATATATAACGCCAAGTCGCCACAAGTTGACATGTGCAGCGGGGGCGTTAGCACTGCAGTGCCCCCTCCCCTACACAGCGTTCCATTGTTTCTATCTACACAGTCCGCACTCGAGCACCACACAATCGAGTCACGAAAAAAATCGCAAAATAATGTTAAAAGTTTACAATTTTTTTGGGCCGCATTACTAACTCTTCAGGGCCAGATGCGGCCCGCGAACCACGGGCTGGACACGCCTGCGATACAGGATAACAGATTGTTCCACAAAATAAATCCAAAATTCTAATCTCATATCTACCTCCACTGTTCATTAGATTGTTCTACTGTATCTTTCCTAATTCTCTAATTCCAGAATCCCTGGGAATTGGGGCTTTGCTTAACTATCTTTGTGCCAGCTAGACAAGAGCTGCTCCATTCCTCTCAGTGAGTGGAGGAACCTGAGTGTCCCTTTCATCTTTTTGAAGTCCACTTTAGAGGGAATTTTCCTTCTGATTGTTTCTTTAAAGTTTGATTTTTTCTGGGTCAATCATCCAGACTGATAGGTTCAGGTTTGATTGACAGATTATTTTATTTATTTATTTATTCAATTTATCCCTGCCCATCTCCCCAAATAGGGGACTCTGGGCGGTTTACAGAATAGCAAAGGTTAAAATCTATACATAAAATTATCCTAAAACAATAAATAGAGAGAATAAATAAAATCCAAAAGATGGTTAAAATCCACTATCGGGATCAAGGCACTATGGGGCCAGCCACCCCCAGAAGGCACTACCACCTCCGTCGTCCCAGGCAAGGCGGCAGAGCCAGGTCTTAAGAGACTTCCGGAAGGTCAGGAGTGAGGGGGCCAGCCCTATTAATGGACTATTTGCAACATGCAGGTGGAGAAAAGCTTACTTGGGGTTTTGAAGATTAAAATATATATAAATTGATATATTAGACAGGACATCTTTTTGTATGTTATATATAGAGCTAGCATGTAAGGTAACTTTTTTTTTAATTACTAAGACCAGAGATAAATCGGAAGTTGACTATTCTATGCTTTATCTTTTTTCTTTTTTTCTTTACTTTTCTATACACTTTTACTTCTTTCTTTGATTTGTATTTCTATTTCTTTTTCATTTTCACCCTTTTAACTATGTATATTTAAAACTTTAATAAAATTTGGGGGGGAAAAAGGAGTGAGGGGGCCAGCCTCACCTCCGGGGGCAAGATGTTCCATAATGTGGGCACTATCGCAGAGAAGGCACGCCTCCTGGACCCCGCTAGATGAAGTTCTCTTGTTGAAGGGGTCCAAAGCATGACCTCTCTGCATGAACGGGTGGGGTGGGTCCCTCAGATACCCTGGCCCCATGCCATGTAGGGCTTTAAAGGTGATAACCAACACCTTGAATTGGACCCGGAAGCAAACTGGTACCCAATGCAGCTCGCGCAGCAGAGGTGTCACATAACTGCCCATGCTGCTGCATTCTGGACCAGCTGAAGCTTCTGGATACTCTTCAAGGGTAGCCCCATGTAGAGCGCATTACAATAATCTATATGGGAGATGACAAGGGCATGAGTGACTGTTTGGAGGGCATCCCGATCAAGGAAAGGGCGTACCTGGCGCACAACTCAAAGCTGTGCAAAGGCCCTCCTGGCCACGACTGCCACCTGCTCTTCGAGCAGGAGTCATGAGTCCAGGAGGACCCCCAGATTCCGCACTGGATCTGAGTGGGGTAGTGCTACCCCATCCAGAACCAAAGATAACTTCCCA
Organism: Charina bottae; assembly: GCA_023362775.1. Taxonomy (NCBI): domain Eukaryota; kingdom Metazoa; phylum Chordata; class Lepidosauria; order Squamata; family Charinaidae; genus Charina; species Charina bottae. The sequence goes on from JALMGJ010000001.1 coordinate 32,690,592, forward strand.
GATACATGGGGGCCATCAATCCACAGCCACTCCGTCTTACCAGGGTTCAGCTGAAGCCTGTTGTTCCCCATCCAGACTCCCACAGCCAGTGTCCTGGTTCAGCCTCTGCCTCAAGGCTCCAGTGAGGAGTCAGAGGAGTCAGAAGACGAGCTGCCCCTGGCAAACCTCCAGGGGACTGAGCCAGGCGAGGCCCCAGACACAGGCACGGCCCCAGACGGAGATCCAGCACTGCAGGAGTTGGCAATACCCGAGGTTACAGGGGAGCAAGCTGGGGATTGTGGTTTGTCCCCACCCTCTGGCCAGCAGCCAATAACTGAGGCTACAGGGGAGCAAGCCGGGGATGGTGGTTTGTCCCCACCCTCTAGCCAGCAGCCAGCTGGAGCCCATCAGCCTCCCAGCTCACCTGAATCTCCCAAAGGGCAGAGGCGGAGGCGTGTGCGTCTCGCCTTAAAGGATAGAAGGAGGAGTGCTCGGCTTGCTGCTAGAGATTTACGCAGAGGTCAGGGAGAGTCTTTGCAGGACCCAGATGACAGCTCCTGAGCTCCTGATAAATTACCAGCAGAGTGATGAGGGAGTTGTGGGAGCAACGTTGCATTTTGGCTTCGTGACCACTCTGGTATCCTGTATTGTTTCCTGCGTTCCTGACCCTGTTTGGACTATCGTTACCCTGACTTCTGGACTCCTTGACACGGCTTTGGATTTATGACTACCCTTGGCTTCACTCTTTGACCATTGGCACACAGATTACTGGTTTGTCTCTCTCTTGGCTATTCTTGCAAAGTGACTCTGGGCTGCATTCCTCACCTCTGGCTGACTGCCAAGACTCTCTGTAACCTGATCCGGAGGCTAGCCAGCACAGCCTCCAGGCACTGAGATAAGGCATATACCGCATCACTTACTTCATCTGGGATGGAGATACATAACTGAGTATCATCAGCATATTGGTGATACCTCATCCCATGGTGACGGATGATCTCGCCCAGCGGCTTCGTGTAGATGTTAAACAGGAGAGGAGAGAGAACCCACCCCTGTGGCACCCCACAAATCAGGGGTCACGGGTTGGCTCTCTCCTCCCCTATCACCACCGACTGAGAACGGCCCCGGAGGAAGGAGGTGAACCAGCGTAAAACCACGCCGCCCATGCCAAATTTATATATAAATTTTCCTTTAACTTTTTTGTGTCTGAACCTCCTAGGATGGGATTTTTCCCTATCCACTGTAGGACAGCATTCCCCAAAAGAAATAAGTTTTAAAAAGTAAATACATTTAATAAGTTTAAAACAATTACTTATTATTTTTAACAATCAAAATTTAAAAGTTAATATTTAATTCATTTGTATTTGCTCAGTGTGTAATAGCCCTGGATATAGTTGGCCAAAGCACTGGTGAACTAGCACTTGACCTGCAGAGTTGTTTGGAGATGTTAGAAGCCTAATCTGCTTCCCCCTCCCCCTTTAGTGTTCAGGAAAAGAAACTAAGAAAGGAACTCAAACAAGGAGTGAGTTAAGGATGTGAAAGGAAAAAAAGCACACACACAAAGCTAATGGCAAAGCTAATGGCAAAGATCTCAGCTGAGAGGGAAGGAAGGAATTGCAGTAGGAAGGGCTGAACAATAAACAGGATTGAATGGGGCAGCGGAAGCAGAGAAGGAGAAGCGGTACAGTGTGGAAGCATAGAACAGAAGGAGTGGTGTAGCAATAACAGAAATCATTAGCACTTAGTATCCCTTCCTGCCAGTGACCAAATCTGGGTGGCATATTGGTACCATTTCAAGAGAAATCCAACTGATACCTTGATTGTTGGCACCCAAATCTCTATGGTGCTGCATATAGCCCATGAATAAAGCAGATTATCTAGACCTTCCTTCTCTATGTGTTCTATCATGGTTTGAAGAAAAGAAAATATGTGAATTAGTGATATTTACTTTTTTTACTAGCAAATGAGTTTTGCACAACTCTGTTTATAGTTCATCATTCAAATGTTGTGGAGAAACAGTTAAGTACATATATGTGTAGAAATAAGCAACTTCAATGCAAATCTGTCTGAATTGAATTCTGGAACAGAGGTATTAACACTGGGGAGAAAAGGTGATCAGATTAAAGTCCAATAGAAGGACACTGATATTTGAAACCATATAATTTTTTTTTGCAAAATAATCCCTTTGAAGTTGTTTTTTTAAATATTGCAGTTTTGGAGGGCCGATACAAAAAAGTTCAATATGAGCTGAGATTGTGCCCCTGTGCACAAGGGGTTATTGAAACTACAGCTCATGTCCTGCTATACTGTACCTTCTATAAGGACTCAAGGGCCCACCTCATAACTCCCGATTTGATAAAATACACAGGAAATTCTGATCCTTTTTATGTACATTTGTTGCTATCTGATCAGTATGATTCAGTTTCTTTGAACGTAGCTAAATTTTGTTATACTCTCTGTAAAATTAGGCAGACTTTGATTGCCCACTGATGATCCCACCATTAATATTATCATGTTTTGTTTTGTTTTATTTTATTTTAATGCATTTTATCCATATTTGTATAAATTTGTATTTTATTTGTAATTCTGGTCTGTAACTGTAATAAAATATTGATTGGTTGATATTGCATTTATGATCAGGCTAAAACAACATACAGCCTGATACTTCATTAGTTCAGATACTTCCATCCTTATTTTCAGTAAAGTATATATACATACAAATATTTTGTTAAAAAGCAAATTTCAAAAATCATCAAATATGTTTGGAGATTAATTTAAGATGGAATGTATCTGCCCCTTACTGGCCTTCCTGAAACCATATACTGAAACCGTATACAATGAGTACATTATAGTTCATATTCTACATGGCAACCAATCTCAGTTTTTCATACTTTACATACAATATCTCATTACTGTGTTGGATTGTAAACATATTCTTACATTTCCCTATATATAAATACAAATATATTTCATATTCATATATTAGAAACATATGCACTTGTATTATGGCTCTGAAACCATTTTGTATTTTCTTGAAGAGTTTTGTTAACTTTCTTACCCTTCCTTTCTAACAGGCCTTGATAGATAGCTGTTCCCATAGAAAGATAAAGTGTACTTTCCAAGGATAGCTTCTCCAGAGGAAAGATATTGTTTGATAACGGTCAAGGGGCCCTCGCAAGGATGGAAGGAAGTTCCTAATATGGAGTGAAGGAAGGAAATTCCTAATATGGAATGAGGGTAAGGTGGAGTATGGGTAACTGAGTAAGGGGTGGTCTTCTAAAGGAGGAGTTGAATGGAATCTATATAATGTGCTGTAGGAAGGGGGTCCTGCGCGGCCGCCCACCTAACAGCTTGCTGTCATTGCTTTTGCTCTTGGGTGAATAAACTCCTAACTTCATGCAATTTGTCAGTTTCTTTACTTCCGGCTCAGGAACGAATCTGGTAAGATAAAATTTACTTCTAACAACTGGCTACAATATTGCATTACTGGAAAACAGACATTTATTTTGAGGGGGGGGGAAATCTGCTTATTTCTATGGGGCAGCTCAATCACCTCTTAAGGCAGGGCTTTCCAAAGTTTTTCCCGCAGCGACACACCAACCAGCGTTGGTGTGTCGCCGCAGGAAAACCCGGAAGTGCGGCAGTGCGCAAAAACCCGGAAGCGCTGCTGCCGCTTTTGGGTTTTGCGTGCTGCAGTTGGTGTGTCGCCGCGGGAAAACCCGGAAGCGCTGATGATGATCAGCGCTTCCGGGTTGTGTGGCGACACACCAGACTGTGTGTGGCGACACACTTTTGTGTCACGACACACAGTTTGGAAAGCTCTGTCTTAAGGAGTGGAGGGACCTCATCTCAGTTGCAGAGCAGATGCTTTGCATTTTTCCAACTAAAGACCTGCTTCAGTGTAACTATTAAGATATGTGAGAGGTGATAACACTCTGTCTCACTGAGACATGGAGGTAATGCAATGTAGTTTGATGAAGATTCATCTAATAGATCTAGTACCTGGCTGGAAGAGTTAGAAGAGGCATCTGTGCATGCATAGCACACGTACAGAATCCTCTTCTGGCTACCAGATCTGCATCACAGCGGACACTGATGCAAAGCAACAAAGCTGCTCTGCTTTGGATGGTGGGGAGGGAGTCACATTCCATAGTGAAGCAGCTACTAAAAGATGCTTCATTCAAATATTAAGCAAAGCATAGTAAAGCACCTCTTTAAAGCGACACAGAGTTCTAAAAACTGTTACTTCTGCTGAGATTCCAGCTAATTGAGATTAGTTCAGTTAATCCCATTAAACAAAAATAATCCAAATCATAACTGGTACAGTGGCTCAAACTGCTGAGAAAAGCTGTATCTCTGTATACTATAAGTGAATTATTCACTCCAAATCATTCTAACCCCAAATGCTTAAAAGTCCTGGATGAAGCCCCAAAGGCAACCAGATTAAGGATAACTCAGTGAGTTTGAAAGAAAAAGTGTTCTGGAATAATGATAATTTCCATTCTTATTATTTAACGCTTGGAACAATTTAATAATGTTTTCCAGCATTTCTCTGCATCAATGATTAATAACTTCACTTTTCATTGTAAAAGCCTATGTTCTCAGAAAACTAGAGTTAATTTAAAAGTAGAAGTGATATAATTTGATAGTACTTCTAGACATTTTTTTTATTTTGCAATTGCCCTACCTCACTGACAGAATTTTATAAGAATCCATACCTTGCCATTTTCTATTTATAACCCTCTTGTATCTTGCCATCATTGACTTTCTGCTTATCAGAAAATAAAAAGTTATGAAAAGAAGGAAACTCTGCAATCATTGGTTTAGTAGTGCTGGAAACTGCATTAATAATAATAATAATAATAATAATAATAATAATAATAATAAACTCGTATGCCGCCAGACTCTCAATGACTCTGGGCGGCTCACAACAATCAACAAAGAAATTACAATGAAATCAATAAAACATAAAAATGTTTGAGAGGACATTTAGGCCATTGAGACCAATCCCCTGCCCAGGGCAGGAATCTAAATTAAAGTATTAGAGATACAATAATGGCTGCCCAGTCTTTGCTTGAAGACAGCCATCAGAGGGCCTATCACCTCTCCCTGTAATTGATTCTACTGTCAGCTGCTCTTACCATTGGGATTTTTTAAACATTTGTAACACTCAATTAGAATGTGTCTTCTTGTAACTTAAATTCTGAAGTAAGAGAACAGTTCTTGATCTTTTATGTGACATCTTTCCAGGTATTTGAAGAGTGCTTCCAGGTATTTGAAGAGAACTTTCTCTGTGACTATAGGAGAGGATATTAGCGTCCCTAAAATATTAAACAATGGACTACCACAAGGCTCGGTTCTTGCACCCCTTCTTTTCAATCTATACATAGCTGACATACCACACACAAAGTCTAGGAAGTTTGGCTATGCGGATGATTGGGCTATAGCCACTCAACATAAATCCTTTGAGACAACTGAAGATGTCCTCACTTCCGATCTAGACATACTGGATAAATATTTTCGTAAGTGGAGGTTACAGCCCAATCCAACTAAGACGGAAGTAACATGCTTCCACCTTTGTAATAGATCAGCACATAGAGAGCTCAACGTTCGATTTAAGGGAAACCGGCTCAGTCACAACATGCATCCCAAATACCTTGGGGTCACACTGGATAGGACACTTTCCTATAAAGAACACCTGATGAAGACTGCTGCCAAACTGAGAAGTAGAAACAACATTCTACACAAACTATGCGGCACTACCTGGGGCTCGACAGCGGATATGCTGAGAATGTCCGCACTCAGCTAGGTTCACTCAGCAGCAGAGTACTGTGCCCCAGTGTGGCTTAATAGTCCGCACACGAGAAAGATCGATAGACAACTGCATGAGTCAATGTGCATCATTAGTGGGACGATACGACCTACTCCCACATACTGGCTGCCTGTTTTGAGCCATATACCACCTCCGGATGCAAGACGAAAGAGCGCCCTTCTTCAAGAATATTGGAAGATTATTGGTAATCCCCAGCTACCAATACTAAATGACGTAGCCTGCTTGGAGCGAAACAGGCTGAGATCGAGACATCCAGCCATTTCTACCGCTAAAGCTCTTCTAGAAGACGATTTCAATATCCACAACACGTGGAAACAACATTGGCTAGGAAATTGCCCTCCACAATGCCGAAGCTTGCCCTGCATCTTGGAAAAACCACCTGGATTTGACCAGCCCCGTGCGATATGGACAACCTTGAACCGAATTCGCACGGGTCATGGTAGATGTGCAGATGCCCTTTATAAATGGGGCAAAACAACATCATTGAACTGTGACTGTGGGGCCAAAAAAAAACTATCCAACATATAGTGGCAGAGTGTCAAAACCAAGCCTGCAATGGAGACTTTGCTGATTTCCTGGCTGTGACAACTGAAGCAAAAAACTATATTTGTAACCTAGACATACGTTTGTAATTTTCCTGTCTACATTTTATACTTTATATTTCATATTTATTATGCTCTATGTTTTTTTATTGTAACACGATGTGAATGTACCATACAATAAATAAATTTAAAGAGTGCCTTTATATACCACTTCAGTGATCTTTTCTCAACGCAAAACATAGCCAGATTCTTTCATCTCTCTTCATAGGACTTAATTACTAGTCCCCAATCATCCACTTTGCCATTCTCTGAATCTGTCCCAATTTCTCTGTAAAAGTGTGGTGTCCAGTATAGGGGAAAAATGTAGCCACTCCTGCACCCTCACCCATTTTCAGCACCTTTTGTGTACATGTGTATAGATATACCAATGTAAAAAATTAAGTATCAACTCTAATGATCATTGATACAAGCAAGCTTGCATAGAAAAAAGCACAAATATTGGGTACAATTAAAGCAAAATTAAATGTTCATTCTATTTATCTTAACCAGATAGCGATGATCACATGTTCAATTTTTAATTCTCCAAATTAAAGTATTTAAATTTGCCTGGATTGCGCACATCATTTAGAAGAGTATTATAATGATTAAGGTGTCATAATGAGTGAGGAAACCCAGCTTCATGAACCCATTAATCAAGTGGGTGACTTTAAGTTAATCACTACCTTGCAACCTAATCTATCTCATAGAGTTGTTGTGAGGATAAAATGAGAAGAGACTTCCATGCATACACACACCTTTAAATTTCCAGGGGAAAAGCAAGAGATATACGTACAAATAAATTCATTTTCAGCTAGATTTCTATTTCTGCCCACTGCGGAGTGTTCTGCACATAGCAGAAAAATAAAATGAGATACACGCATTAAGTTTTAAACAATACAAATGGGAGAAGTACCCTTTTCAGCATACAAATAATTAAAAATAAAATCGAACTTGAACCGTTTGATTCTATTCCGCAGCAAAATTGGGGAGACTCCTTAGTACAACTGAATCCCACTTTCCCACCCGAGAGGACTCGTATGTCTACAGATCCCCAACGCTTCAACATTATAACCCGTGTCTTAAACCGCTCCTTCTTTTTATAGGGCATTTATTTTATTATCTTGCCTGGTTCAGTATTCTTGGACTCTAGAACCTAACAAAAGTCAGCACGGGCAGCTTTCACGAATCGTCAGCGCTCCAGAGACCGTAAACCCGGCAGGGCAGTACAGTATTAGTTGTGGTCAAGGCTATCCTCGGGTCCATGTCTCCTCGGGCAATTGCACCCCAGCCCTTCACCCTGAAGGCAGGTACCACTATTCGGAAGCGCTCTGCGGCAGCCTTTTCCCGCCTGCGGCTCCCGGAGCGCTGGGCTCCGCTCCCGCACAAGGCGCTCGTATTCCCAGACGCCTTTGCGGCCCCTGCGCTCAAGCGCAGCTATGGCAAACTGTCGCTAGACAACGGAGGGCCGCCGCTTCCATAGCGATCATTATAGACGGAGGCTGCGCTCGCGCTACCGCGCGACTCGGCTTCAGTCTCGCGAGAACCAGTGTTCCTGCCCTGAGAGGCCATCGTGGGAGCCCTCCCGCCGGGGTAGCATGGAGGGAGGCGACGGCTGTGGGGAGCATCTGTTCTCGCTGGAGCTGCTGGTGGAGTCGGCGCGCGTGGAGCCGCGGCTACTGCCAACGCCGCTGCCCGCCAGTGGCCCCTTCCGGCCGGCCGTGGCTCTCCGGCTGTTGGACTTCCCGACCCTCCTGGTCCGGGCCCCGCAGGCCTCGCCGGGGCCGGTGGTGCCTTTCGGCCGGGGCAAGTCGTGCCTCTTCCGGCTGCGGCCGGACGCTCTGAAGGGCCTCTTGCGGCGCTCCCCGCTCCATGCGCTGCTGCTGGCGCTGCCGCCCAACCCGGGCCCCGCCCGCCTGCTCGGCTCGTCCAGCGTCTCCCTAGCGGCCGCCGCCGAGGAATTATTGCTAGGCTCCGGGCCGGTGGGTGGAAGGGGCCACTTCCCGCTTCGGGACCTGATGGGAGAACCGGTGGGGGAGCTGGAACTGAGCTATCGCCTCAACAGCCTGGGCTCCTCGGGCCTGGAGCACTTAGAGCCAGGGGCGGTGGCCGACGAAGCCCTCGCTGAAGACCAGCGGACCCAGCAGCTCCCCTGCCCACCGGGCAAAGCGGCGGAGCGGAGGCTCAGTCTGGAGCTCATCTCAGAGGGAGAGGAGGACCAGGACCCTGCCCCGGGTGGTGGCAGCCAGGGGTCCTTAAGCAGCCCAAGTACAGAGCCAGAGCCATTTTCCAGTAGTTCCAGCGGGGAGGAAATCGCTGGAGAGTTGGAGATCGACACCAATGCCTTTTGCCCTCCACCAGTGTATTACAGCCATCAAACTGAAAAATGCTGCCGCAGCCCTAAACCTACTGCAAGAGTGATAATAGTGGCCGCTCAAGATTCACTTCCCAAAGAAGAAACTTCGTTACCTTTGGTTAAGGAGGAGCCTGTAATTAAGGAGGAGCCTGTAATTAAGGAGGAGCCTGAGGAGGCTTTTTTGCCTTCACCCTACAGGGTGGGTAGTTCTGAGCAACTCAGGCAGACACTAAGTCAGCTGCCTCTACTGAATGCTTTGCTGGTGGAACTCTCCTTGCTGAATAGCCAGCCCCTGCCACCAGGACCATCTACTGTGCATCCTCAGTTGGCATGGCTCTACCAAAATACAGAAGAAGGTACAAAAACACCACCCTCTAATGGCAAGAATCTCTGCGCCTGCCGGGACGATAAGAAAAACTCCCCACACCGCAAAGAAAGAGGAAGATCACCTAGTCCTAAATTGAAAAGAAATCGCCCAGATCATTTAAAAGGCATCTGTCCTATCTGTCCTGGCAAAATATTTACAAAACCAGTATACCTTGAAAGACCTCTGAGCCCTGAAAAGATTAATACCAAAGAAAATTCTCCCCCTAGACAGAAGCTTACTTATGGTCTGACAAATACACTAAGGCTTCGTCTTCAGAGATCCAATCCGGGTATGTTGAAAGTTCACGAAAAGAGAGAACATCGTAGAAAAAAACTTGGTGACATATCATTTGAAAAAAAAGGTAAAAGGTCTTTAGCCAAAGAAAAAATATTCCAGGGCTCCTTTGACTGTCATCCAAAGTCTTCTGGGCAATGTGATGAAAAAAGCATCCCTGATCAAAATGCTCAAATTAATGAAAATGTTGAGACTTTAATACAAAGCAGTGCTGTCCGAAATAGCCCTATGGCCACAAAGAAAATAAGCTCTCGTATTCCCAAAAAAGTTGGAGCCAGTGGTGTGAAGAGTAGAGACAATGGAAAAGGGAAGCGCTCATCTGAAATTGTTGATTCTAGTTACAAAGAAAAGAGCTTGGAAGTTCATCTGCCAAGAATCTTTTTACAGGATACTGAAGCCCTTGAAAACCCAATAGACACAAAGATAGAAAAACGCATGCAACATGATGGTTATATTTCATATATATATAAAGATAGGCAAATCAACAACTTTGAAAAGAGTCATGCACGTAAGAATTCAGATAGTGTAGTTGTTAATTCTGAAAATGCAGCCTATTCAGAAGATTTTACCAGTATTGACAGTTGTGGCATAAGCTTGGAAGCTCCAGAGAGCAGCCCTGAACCTTTACCTGTAAACTCAGATCACAGTCAGTCTGGCATTGACTCCAATTCTAATAATTCCAAAAGTCTTCCTGCTAAATGTATTTCACCTCTTCTTCCAATGCCTTCAGCTATATCTCCTGTTCAGACTCTTAAAAAGACATACGATTTAAAATCTAATGAAAAAAAAATAGACATTGGATTGAACAAATTTGATGATTCTCTTGCAAGAACTTTAAGGGACCAACTTACAGTTCATGAAAAGGAAAGGAGGGAAGTTACACAGATTTTTGAGGACAAACAAGAATACTCTGATACAAATTGTAACACTGCAAAAAGCCAGTCACCTGTGGAAAAGAGCCACTCTGTAAGGACATCTCAAGTTAGCTCTTATTTGCCCTCCAGTGTGTCTGACCTTGAACTTAGTGGGCTAGAAGAAAGCAAAGCACCTGACAAAGAAAAGGAGGATGGCTTTGGAATGATGGATATTACAAATCGGTGTAAACATATCAGTGAACTAGTAATAAACAAGCTTCCAGGATACACAATGTAACAATAATAATGGCAGAATCAAAGTGAAAATGTCTTAATTTTTAATAAGAAAACATTTTAAAGTAATTTTGACTTTTTTACAAGTATTGGCTTTGCTTGATAAGTAATGGATGCACAGATATTTTTCAGATTAATGCACAACTCGGACTGTATGCCTAGCTCTGCACAGCTGGTTGTTTTTTTAAGTTTTAGCTCCCTCCCCTAATCCTCCACATTCTGTGATTAGCTGCCTCTGAAATTCAAGTGCAGTTTTCATATGACATAAAGGACTCCTGTTCATATAAAAATCTGTTCTCACTGAGCATAGGACACAATTGACTGTGCCTAACGTAGCTCTCCAATTTGTAGTTTGTATCTTAATTTTTCTTTCAAAACTAAAAATAAGCAAAAAATAATTATTTAAAGGCTACTAAAAACATGTAAACTATAGTTGACTATATACTACTGAAGAGGATAATACTTAAGCCAATTTGTGCTTGCACTCCATTTTAAGAGATTTATAGCTATCAGTGAAGTATGAATTGTGCAATAAAATACATACTTTAAAAACCTAAGGTTTCCACATCAATAAGCAGCAAATTTTCAGAACATGATTTGAAAAATACTATTACTTCAATTGCAATACCCAGTTAGATGTTAATCTTAACAGAGTTCTTTTTCTTATGTTAATTCTAATCTGTGGTCATAACAGATTAATTTTAAATTTTGCCTCATAATTTAAAAAATCCCAACATATTTCTTCCTGCTTTTGTTAGCACTTTGTGTTAATCATTGTGTCTTCAGTTTGCACTACCTTCAGGTAATTCCACCTATTGTTAATTTGCACAATACATAGGGTGGAGGGAGATTGAACCCTATATATGGAATGGTATGTCTGCATATACTCTTTTTAAAAAATGTCTGAACACAGGCATGCATTACCAAAACATATGTTAGTAATATTTAATACTTAGGAAATGTTTTTAAAAGCAGTGAAAAAAGCTCTGTATCATATATATTCAGCAGCTGTAAGGAAAATTGAGTTTCTCATTTTCTTTTTTGATAGGTGTAAAAATGGCATATTACCATTTTTATCTGTTTTATTTTTTTATCTATTAAAATTACACAAATATCAGTGAAAACAATAGTTTGTTGTTCAGTCGTTTAGTCGTGTCCGACTCTTCGTGACCTCATGGACCATAGCACGCCAGGCCTTCCTGTCCTCCACTGTCTCTCGGAGTTTACTCAAATTCATGTTCATTACATCAGTGATGCTATCTAACCATCTCATCCTCTGCCGCCCCCTTCTCCTTTTGCCTTCAGTCTTTCCCAGCATCAGGGTCTTTTCCAGTGAGTCCTCTCTTCGCATTAGGTGGCCAAAGTATTTGAGCTTCAGCTTCAGCATCTGTCCTTCCAATGAGCAGTCAGGGTTGATTTCCTTTAGGATTGACTGGTTTGACCTCCTTGCAGTCCAAGGGACTCTCAAGAGTCTTCTCCAGCACCACAGTTCGAAAGCATCAATTCTTCGGCGCTCAGCCTGCCTTATGGTCCAACTCTCACAGCCATACATTACTACTGGAAAAACCATAGCTTTAACTATACGGACCTTTGTCGGCAAGGTGATGTCTCTGCTTTTTAATATGCTCTCTAGGTTTGCCATAGCTTTCCTCCCAAGGAGCAAGCGTCTTTTAATTTCATGGCTGCAGTCACCGGCTGCGGTGATCTTGGAGCCCAAGAAAATAAAATCTGTCACTGCTTCCATTTCTTCCCCTTCTATTTGCCAGGAAGTGATGGGACCAGATGCCATGATCTGGGTTTTTTTAATGTTGAGTTTCAAGCCAGCTTTTGCACTCTCCTCTTTCACCCTCATCAAGAGGCTCTTTAGTTCCTCTTCACTTTCTGCCATTAGGGTGGTATCATCTGCATACCTGAAGTTGTTGATATTTCTCCCAGCAATCTTAACCCCGGCTTGTGATTCTTCCAGCCCGGCATTTCTCATGATGTACTCTGCATATAAGTTAAATAAGCAGGGTGATAATATACAGCCTTGTCGTACTCCTTTCCCAATTTTGAACCAGTCAGTTGTTCCATGTCCGGTTCTAACTGTTGCTTCTTGACCCGCATACAGGTTTCTCAGGAGACAGGTAAGGTGGTCTGGTACTCCCATCTCTTTAAGAATTTGCCAGTTTGTTGTGATCCACACAATCAAAGGCTTTAGCATAGTCAATGAAGCAGAAGTAGATGTTTTTCTGGAACTCTCTTGCTTTTTCCATGATCCAGCGAATGTTGGCAATCCGATCTCCAGTTCCTCTGCCTCTTCGAAACCCAGCTTGCACTTCTGGTAGTTCTCGGTTCACATACTGCTGAAGCCTAGCTTGTAGGATTTTGAGCATAACCTTGCTAGCATGTGAAATGAGCGCAATTGTACGGTAGTTTGAACATTATTTAGCATTGCCTTTCTTTGGAATTGGAACGTAAACTGACCTTTTCCAATCCTGTGGCCACTGTTGAGTTTTCCAAATTTGTTGGCATATTGAGTGCAGCACTTGAACAGCATCATATTTTAGGATTTTAAATAGCTCAGCTGGGATACTGTCTTCTCCACTAGCTTTGTTGTTAGTAATGCTTCCTAAGGCCCACTTGACTTCACTCTCTAGGATGTCCGGCTCAAGGTCAGTGACCACACCATCGTATTTATCAGGGATATTAAGATCTTTCTTGTATAGTTCTTCTGTGTATTCTTGCCACCTCTTCTTAATCTCTTCTGCTTCTGTTAGGTCCCTGCCTTTTTTGTCCTTTATCATGCCTATCTGCACAAAACGTTCCCTTGATATCTCCAATTTTCTTGAAGAGATCTCTAGTCCCCATTCTATTGTTTTCCTCGATTTCTTTGCATTGTTCATTTAAGAAGGCCTTCTTTTCTCTCCTTGCTATTCTCTGGAAATCTGCATTCAGTTGGTTATATCTTTCCCTTTCTCCCTTGCCTTTTGCTTCCCTTCTTTCCTCAGCTATTTGTAAAGCCTCATCAGTCAGCCACTTTGCTTTCTTGCATTTCTTTTTCTTTGGGATGGTTTTAGTTGCTGCCTCCTGTACAATGTTACGAACCTCCATCCATAGTACCAATAGTAGACATACACATTTGTGTCTGCTAGTGATTAAACATGCAGGTTAAAGTTCCCAATTTAACTGAATCAACTTCCAGAAAAATGGGATAAGTCTTCCCTCTTGATGCATTAACTTATTTTGCCATGCCATGCGTGCAGATAAGTGCATATCCAAGTAAAAAGATAGGTAAGTAAAGGAGATCTCTACTCAATGCCAGTACTGAAAAGAGTGCTGGCGTTCTCATTAAGAGGGTATGTAGACATTGAACATGAACATGAATGAAGACAGACATTGCTAGGCATGTCTGTCAGTTTTGGCTTTTTAGCCAGAAACACTTTGGATACAAAAAAAGAGAACCTTTTAAAATATGTCTTCTCAGGATCTAGATAAAGCAGTTTAGAGAGACTAGCTAGTTCATGGCAAACAGGAGTTAGGTAGTAAGAGGGTGATAATACTAATGTATTGTCTATAATTCATGTAAAATAGTTGTTCCTTTGTTTCTTTTGAAGAGGCAACTAGACATACATTGGTCCTAAAAAAACCCACTATCTGCTAAAAAAAAAGCACTATCCGGACAGTGATTTGATCAAGCCTTTGGTAAGAGCAAGGATTGTAACACCTTGCTATCTCTCACACCTTCCTAATTATTGCTCTGCTTTTGTTTTTTAAAGTGAAAGGCTGAACAATATGAATAACCCTACCCTCTGTACCTAAGCTACTAAGGTGCAACCATCACGTATGGGTGACATTGGAAAAGTTCTTCCTATTTTGATTTCCAACCATTTCATTGTGGAATCTACTGCAGCATGGCAGAATTGGCTTTTGTCCTGCTGTGGTGATTTCTGGTGTGCCAAGAGACAAATTTGTGATTAGATGCATGTAAGAATTCACTTCCACTGAAATAATGAACTAATGCTAGCTATAGCTACCAATTTTCAGACTATGATATAAGTACAGCCACTTCTAGTTTAGCGGCTACCTCGTTCAGCAACCATTTGCAAATACTGTACAACAGTAATTTTTTTAAAAAAACTTTCTGACCAATGTGTGTACTTACAACCAAATTTCATGCTCCTGACAATGCACACCAGAGTGAGAGTCCCGCTGGTGTTGCTGTACGAGAGAACTTTATCTAAGTGAGGCGGCAGCAAACAGTGATCGTTACAGCATCTCTGTCTCTCTCTCAGTCACATGTTCACTTAGCAACCTTTTCGCTTCCGATTTAAGGAACGGATTGCAGTTGCTAAATGAGCAGAGCGTATAGCTCTAGTGCTTTCCTATGCTACTCCACACTCGAGAAACCAGAGGACAGGTAGATGCTTCCCTGTACTAAAATGTTTTTTTGAGATGGTGTTTTCATTTATAATTTAAGATTGTGTACAAACCTGTTTAAGCAAACATAAGGACCTGGGCATCTACACAAAGGTGTCCCTTTTCATTACAGATGGAAGTCAAATTAAACCACCCTATTTGTGTTTGGCCTTTTGTATAAAATCCAGTCATAGAGCAGTTTTAAGAAAGTTTTGCCCTGTGGTGTTACATAATGTGTTCTTACAGTCCAGTTCATTTCCATGAACAATATTTTTTAAGGTTAAGAAATACTTCATATTTCTTGGGGTTTGTAACTAAGGAAAAACTGATATTTGACACATTACTGAATTTGCTTTAATCTATTAAAAAGTTAAAATGACTTCTATCTTGTGTGCTATGAACCAAGTAACATTACTTATTTAAATGTTTTGTTACTGTGTGCTAAAAATCATTGCTAATTGCGCTGCATTTCCATTCTATGAAACCTCACACTAGTATAAAGAATTATGGGAGAGTGTAAAGGATTGTTGGTAAAAAGATTAGGCAGGAAATCCCTCTTTCAAGATCAGAACTCAAGTTAGCATCCAAGATTCCAAATATAAAAGCATTTCAGACTACATTACAACCATGTAAAATAAATACTTCTCATTTCATCAAGTGTTTAGTTATGCCCCTTGGCTATTCTGGCATTCTGCAGAGTTTCTGTAATTCCCAGTTTCTGTGTTGGGGGTGGGGGAGTATAATCTGGAGAAAACTGGTTGAGTGCTTTGATCCCCCAAATACGGCATTTTAAAGACAACATAAACCACAACTGAAGATAGATCCTGCCTCTAGACTGATGTTGCATTTTAAGATGTTGGACTAGGAGTGGATAAAAGTCCACTCTTATGCTGTGAAAGTCCCTGAGTGGTTTTGAATCAATCGCTATTGCTCTGACCAGTCTTATCTCACAAAGCTGTTGTGGTGATGAAGGTAAACTGTTCTGTTATAAAGTATGTGTCCCCTTCTAGATGTTCTGAGGTTTTGCATACAGGAAACCTTTCACTATAGTTCTGAGGTAACCTGAAGCCCTAGAGTTGTATGCAGCCTTTGAACTCTCTTCTATAGCTCCAGAGACACCTCTGAAAATGGGGAGATATTTTTATGGCATAACCAGTTTTTTAAAATGTAGTCTAAACAACAAAGTAGATTTATTTTAAGTTTCAAAACAAAGAAAAAGTGAAACACATCTCCAAAGCCCAAGATGACGCTCCAGCCTTTCAGAAAGGGCAGCATCCATCATTAAGGAACAGTACAGTAATAAATCCAATAAAACCACTTAATAACAAAAGACATTAAAACATAAAACAGATATATAGGCCCAGTGCTGAGCAACCATTCCTCCAATGGGTCCTACTGCTCCCAGACCCAATGCCTGAGTCAAGCACTAAAGAGCCAGTCACGGTGAGAAGATTCCTCTCTCAGGTGAGTTTTTCCAAAGAGGAAGGAGCAGCTCCATTTTGTCTTCAATGGATTGATAAACCTGCTATCTACAAATCTTGATATTTTATCACCATGTTATATGCCTCATTCTATTTTACCTTATTTCACTCCATTTTTTTCCTACCATTTCCTGTACCTTTTTGGTTATTTTTGAACTTGCACTGTTATTGTTATTTGGTGTCAGGCTGTAAATAAAGTTCAATCAACCAGTAAATGTTATCTTCCTTTTGTCTTTATCTCTCATGGGAGGAGCTGAAACATCCCCTCCTGGCCTGGCTCCAAGTCACATCAAGGAAAGAGAGAGGAGGGACTTCCCCACCTCAGAAATAATTTGCCACTAGGTTAGTTTTTAAGAATTAAACACAATTGCTTGTTGAAATCGATTTTCCTATTGCATTCCAAAATGTTGGAACAGCAATTTCTTATAAAAGGGTTTGTGAGCTGTGCATGAACCATGCAGGCCAGATTGAGTCATAAGATTGGAAAGCTCTTCATGGCTACTTGAAATAAATACTTAATTCCTAATTCATTTTGTTACTGTGAAAGTGAAAAAATGAAAGCACAAATGTATTACAATTAAATGAGCCTCACTGATTTTTATATGGCCTAAGCAGAGTTGCATAACAAACTCTTCTTGCTAATGTTCATTTAAAAAATCTACATTTTATTAGTAGAAATGGTATGGTATTCATAATCATGCAGTATTAAAAGCCATTTTGAACATTCTTACAACTCTGTGCCACATCTTTTAAAGAATAATTTCTGGTATATTTCACCACCAATGCAACAGTACAGATTAAAAAACAGTTTACAGTTTGAGTTGCCAAAAGCATGGGTGTTCCTTAAGTGAAGACAGAAATTTTACAGCATTCAGGTTAGGGTATTTTAGAAGACTGTACTTCTAAAAACTAGAGTTCATCTTGTCATTTGTTGGGTTGAACAAGAGCAAGTAAATAAAGTTGATACAATTTTAGAGGAAACACCAAAGTCAAACAACTTTGACTTTGACTTTTAACACCAAACAAGATGATGAGGATGATGAGGATGATGGTGGTGATGGTGATGATTTGTAAAGCGTCTTTATGATGTTGCAAACAGGATACGGTTACCAAGTTACTTTTTTAATTAACAGAGAAGGAGGAAGGAATTTCTGCCATGACTTCATGTTTTTTTCCTTAAATGGTCTTTTTAAAGAATGAATGTAAAATATTTTGGGGGCATGATCACATTGAGTCTTTTGCAATCTGCTAAGAGCCACACCTAAAATGTGGGTGGGACCAGGAAAACGGATGAATAAATTCACACACACACACACTTACACACACATACACACAGACAAAACATTCCACTTTTGTCAGTGGCCAGCTCAGGTTTTCAAGAGATCTGGGGAAAGGCATGAAAGCCTTAGCAGGCAGGACAGCATTCCCCCATTTATCCTTCCTTTTATTACTACTGTCCAATATTTCTGAAGTTTAACTTACTACAAATGTGTATCATGTTGAATGTTTTTCATTTGTTAACTTTTCCTCTTTCATGTTGCTCCAAATGGTTTACCATCAAAATTCAACAGTGTGCTTGCCTCTGAAAGTTGGTGGCAACACACACCACCACATTTCAGTGGAGAATGAAGAGGAGGTACACCAAAACATTATTGGGTTATGGGCCAGAAGTGGACTCCCTTGTGTTTTAAAGTAACCTATAAATAAGGTGGCTTTAAACTTCTGTTTTTAATTGGTGTTATACACCGTTATAGATGTATGTATTTATTAATACAACTTGCTTAGAGCTATTTTTATTCACAAGTAATACTTTACCGTTACATTACATCATTGATTGGCCACAGATTTTTCATTTACATAACCGCAGACTGAACCTTATTGTTACTCAAATAATATTTTGCAAATTGTCATTGTGGTTTGGCCTCATTAGAATTAGCTGCAAAATATCTGTTGTTCTTCAGTTCCTGTAATCGGGTGTCTGAAAGTTCACTCTTGAAATCTTTTCAGTCCATGCTTGGATTTGTAAGAAAAGCAAATTGCCCTTTTTTCTTTAATATATCACATAGCCTGGTGGAAAAAGCTTCTTGCTATCATCTGCAATTATAGTTGCTTTTGGCCACAATTCAGAATAAAAAATGTATTCAATTATAGAAATTGTATTTAAAACTGCACTCAGCTCTAGAAGATACGAGAAGCAAAGAAAAGATTAAAAGAAAATTTTACAAGAAACGAAATATGCAACTATAATAAAGCAAGCCGTAAGCAATGTAGCATAATTATTCTAACTTCCATGTGCTAAAGTAATTTCAGAATATGCTTATTTGTTGTTGAAGGTCATATTATATTTGATTTACAAATTGGCAGCATTATATTGTTTGACATTTATAAAATTGGATTTTTTTCCCCAGAGAAAATGGTAGGTTTTAATAATTATTACAACTTTCTTAAGATTGAAGATTGATACTCTTTATTGTTTATGTGTTTATGTTACTGTCACAAAATATGCTCTTACAGGTAACCAATATTATTTATAATTTTTATAATACCATATAAATCAAGGGTGGCCAACAGCATAATCTGCAGCAGAATATGATGATGCCAAAATGATGACACACGTAGACAACTTCATCACACAAATGCCGCCATGATGTACCTGTGTTCTAAGATCTGATGCAAGTATGTGATGTTGTCATGCACATTTCATCATTTGTGCCCCCCACTTGCCCCTGAGTGAGGCCCATGGTGGCTATCTATGGCCTCACAGTCTTACCTTCAGCCATTTTTAGTACTGTGGGTTGGGTGTTGTTGGGTTTGTTTGTTTTTTGCTGTTTTTAAAAATAAGCACTAAAGTAGGCATGTTAAACATCCAGTAGGTTTAGCATGCTTATGTTACTAAAACAATAACCCCAAAAAATATTATCTCAAAGGTTGAAAATTCTAGTCCTGCCCTTTTGAGTGATGGTTCTGTAGCATCCACAAAATTCCTTTACCCAAGAGACTGGAAAAATAACTCTTTTACAAATAAATTGCACTCTTTGGCTATAAAATATTGTCTGTTGCTGAAGCGTGTGGTGTGTACAGTACATAACATACATAACATACAACCACAAATAATCAACCCTGGCCTAGATATCTTCCTACGTTTCCCTTCATTTAGAATCTAAAGGTTGAGAGAGGGGCTTCTTTCTTTCTTTGCATACAAGTTCTTCTTCCTGAATTTGAAAAGTTGTTGTTGATTCAACCATTTGATGGGGCATCTATGGGTCATACACTGGGCACCAAGACTCACTTGGCTTGCAGATGACAGGAAAATATCAAAATGAGCATTGCTGGGTGATTTTTTAGTTTTTTAAAATGAGTTTTGTCTTTTCTGTATAACAGTTGGAAAATAATTATGGCAAACTTCCACATTTAAGTAACATTATCCATTTTCTTACGTTTGTTTAACAACTTGTTCACTGAAAGAAGGAAAATGCATACAAAATTTAATTCTTCAGTTAAAGAATTCAGTTCTAATGTAGGATGTTATAAATAACAACTACAGCCTGCTTTCTCTCTCTCTCTCTCTCTCATTTATCTATTTATATATCAAATTTATATGACTGCCCGTCTCATGAAAACTGACTCTGGGTGGTGTATAAGTTATACACAGTAAACATGGAAAAAACAGTCATTATTTAAAAATTTAAAAAACAAGGCGTGACAGAGAATAGATGTTAACAGCAATAATGGAACCACCTCAAGATCTCACTGGTCCCCTGGGACCCACCAGCGTGATGACATAGCCAGATCTTGAGGGACTTCTGGAAAATCAGTAGAAATGGAGCTAACCTCACTTCAGAGGGGGAGAATGTTCCGTAAGGCGGGCACCACGACAGAGAAGGTCCACCTCCTGGTACCCGCCAAGTGTAGTTCCCTAACAGACAGGATTTGCAGCATGCCTCTCCTGCCAGATCTGATGAGACAGGCAGATATAATCGTGGAGAAGCCGTCCCTCAGATAACTTGGCCCCAAGCCATGAAGGACTTTAAAGGTCAAAACCAGCACCTTGAATTGGGCCTGGAAGCAGACTGGCAACCAATGCAGCTCGCAGAGCAGAGGTGTGACATGTGCTGTTCTAGAGGCACACATAACTGCCCGCACCACTCCATTCTGCACCAGCTGAAGCTTCCAGATACTCTTCAAGGGCAGCCCCATGTAGAGCGCATTACAGTAGTCCAATCGGGAGGCGGCTAGGGCATGAGTGACTGTGAGCAGAGCCCCCCGATCCAGGAATGGTGCACAACCCGAAGCTGTGCAAAGGCCCTCCTAACCATGACTGCCAGCTGCTCTTCAAGCAGGAGCGGTTGAGTCCAAGAGGACCCCCAAATTGCGCACCGGATCTGTCTGGGGTAGTACAACCCCGTCCAGCATTAAAGATGGCATAGTCCTAGAACTGGTTGGGCCCAAAACCCAAAGCCACTCAGTCTTGCCAGGGTTCAACTGAAGCCTGTTGTTCCCCATCCAGACCCTCACAGCCTCCAGGCACCAGGATAAGATGTTCATGGCATGGCTTAATTCGCCAGGGGCAGAGGTACATAATTGGGTGTCATCAGTGATACTGGATGAGCTCACCCAGCAGCCTCATGTAGATGTTGAACAGGAGCAGAGAGAGCACCGAACCCTGCGGCATCCCACATAGTAGGGGCCGAGGGCTAATTATAATTATTATAACCATATTATAATTATTATAATTATTAATTATATGTACTTGTATATTATGCATATAATTAGTAGAATGCAACATTGTAATAACAGTTAGTGACTAATTTACTCAATCTGTAATGTTGTGATAGAACCTAAGATGCAGATTTCATGGCCACACTAGAGGTCCCACTTTAGCCAAACTTATCAATACAGAACCTGGCTGTTTTATCCAGAACTTCTGTGCAGTATAGGACTAGCACGCTCTCTAGAACAGCCTTTCTCAACTTTTTGGCCCTGGAGGAACCCTTGAAATATTTCTCAGGCCTCGTGGAACCCCTGCCCATTCAGGCTCAAATATAGGCCAGAAGTTACAAAACTATTATATCCGTTTCATGTGTAAAAAGGTAAAGGTTCCCCCTGCACATTTGTGCAGTCGTGTCCAATTCTAGGGGCCGGTGCTCATCTCCGTTTGTTAGCTGAAGAGCCAGCGTTGTCCGAAGACGCTTCCACGGTCATGTGGCCGGCATGACGCACGCGGAACGCTGTTACCTACCCACCGAAGTTGTACCTATTAATCTACTTGCATTTGCATGCTTTCAAATTGCTAGGTTGGCAAGAGCTGGGGCGAGTGCGGGAGCTCACTCCAACACACGGGACTAGGGATTCGAACCTCCGAACTTGCGATCTTTCGATCGACAAGCCTGGCGTCTTACCTGCTGAGTCACCACGCCCCCTTATTTATTTATTATCATGTGTAGGCCTGTATATATGCATTTACAGTGTTCTTAAACTAAAAATAAAAACCGCCCAGAGTCCCCTGGTGGGGGGAGATGGGCGGCGATATAAGTTAGAAATAATAAAAATAAAGAATGAAACGTACCTCTTTAATGTGAAGTTGCCCAAATTTGAAATAATTTTTAAATAAATCGTGATCTCCCAGGGAACCCCTCGTGATCTCTCACGGAACCCTAGGGTTCCAGAGAACCCTGGTTGAGAAACCCTGATTTAATATATAGCCCTGTTTTTAAACATAGTTCTAGCATTATTTCAAAAGAGTGCTACTTCTATGTTTAAAAAACAGACCTAGCACCCTTTCAAAATAATGTTAACCTGTGTATATATAAAGAGCCCACATAATGCTTGATCACCACCTTCCATAGTGTCAGTCAAGCATTAGGTGGACAGATGCCTTTGTGGAAGATAGGTGCCTGGTCTCTCCTGCAATCCAACCCACAATGGCTTTGAAGGGCAGTTCAGAGTGATCAGAGAAGAGGGGTTGTGCCCGCAACTGTCTAAATTTGCCCGTCCCAATTGTGTCATCAGCCACATTGCTGGGAAGTGTCCTAAATTGTGTCCACAGCAAAAATTGTGTTGAAAGGCAAGGGAAAATGCTACTTTAAATCTGGAACTGCTAAATACAACTCTAAGATGACTCCACTGAGATTGAGACTAAGGCAATATCAAAGAACATTGTCCTTTAAAATGTCTAGTGAAGCAACTTCACACCACATTTGGAAAGATGTGAAGATGAGCCCAAAGTATTATGGGGAACTCAAAATGTTCCTTTGCAGCATGGTTGTTAGTCCAAATAATACAACTGGACAATTATGAAGAAATGCCATTTTGTAAGAGTCATGGAGCATCTGCTGTTTATCATATCTTAAAATGCATAGGACTATCCAACATTTTAGAGAAAATCTATCTATGTGACAGCTAGGAGTTGAAAACAACTTGTTAGCACACAATCAATCAATCAATCAATCAATCAATCAATCCAACATTTGGTTTCTTTTGCTCTTCCTCATGAAGCAATCCCACATAATGGATTTGGGTACCTTCCTATTAAGTAACTGATAGATACTGCAAAATTCTAAGTATTACTTTCCATACACTGATTAAATAATCTTTGGAGTTTCATTTTCCTTTCACAATACTGTACTATTAATTTAATTTAACGATCAAGAAGCAAAGATATATCTGGCTCTTCAATTAATTTTGTTGAAAAATCTCAGTGGTTTTTATCATTGATAACACTGGTTTCACCCATTAGGGAGGGACACGATAATTTTCAGGGCACTATCAATCACTGTTGTTGTTCAACATCTGTGTGAATCTCTGGGAGAAATCTTCCAGGATTGGGGTTCAGTGTTATCAAAATGCCAATGACTTCCAATATTTTGTTAACTAAGCATTCATGAACGAATGTCCCAGTTGTAAACCAGCACTTGAAGCCTATTGTTAAGACTGTCAGATTAAATGGAATGAAAGCTGCATACAATAAACAACATGAAGGCACAACGTACATAAGTAAATCAATTGTCATGAAAGGGAGTGGTCTTTTCTTTATTAAATAGAAGGGTCAAGTTATGATAAGCTTATCCCAAATCTTTCCTAGTTAGACAAGTTTCTGATGGAGATTAGAAGCACTTTTTATAAACTATCTGAAAAAAAACGGATACATATAGGAGGTGGAAAGAGGGGCAGGTCACTAACAAATACAGTAAAAGTAGCCCACAACTAAAGAGATAATGTCAGGAAAACTGAAGCTCATAATGAGCTAAGTCTGGTGAAAGGTGCCAAGAACAACAAAGATAGCTTCTTGAGATAAGTTCAGAACAGAAGGAAGAGAAAAAGTATGTACACAAGATGGTCAGTGAATGAATTTAACAATGAAAAGGTTAAACTATATTTTGGCTCAGTCTTCTCTGAGAAGACCATGTGTGTTTCATCAGGCAATTGTGAAGAGAAGGATAAAGGGGCAGGACTGAAGTTTGAGACTTGATAGAAATGTGGGTGAGGGAATACCTGTTTATTTTGAATGGGAATGCTTCTAGGCCCAGAAGAATTGACCCTGAGGTAATGAAGGAATTTGCTGATAGACTGGACATATTTCTGTGAATTATTTTTTAGAAAAATATTTTTGGAGAATGGGGGAATGCCTCATGACTGGAAGAGGGCAAATGTTTTTATCTTTAAAAGGGGGTGAGGGAAATGAGGACCCAAGGAAATACAAACCAACCAGTCTGACATCAATAGCTTGAGAGATTCTAAAACAGAGCTTTCCAAACTGTGTGTCGCAACACAAAAGTGTGTCGCCACACAACCCGGAAGCGCTGATCATCATCAGCGCTTCCGGGTTTTCCCGCGGCGACACACCAACGGCGGTGCGCAAAAAACGAAAGTGGCAGCAGCGCTTCTGGGTTTTTGCGCGCTACCGCAACGGCGGCACTTCTGGGTTTTCCTGCTGCGACACACCAACGGAGGTTGGTGTGTCACCGCGGGAAAACTTTGGAAAGCCCTGTTCTAAAATGTATTACAAAGCATTGTAATTGTAAGCATCTTGAAAATAAGTGATGATTACCAGAAATTATTATCGATTTGTCAAGAACTGGTTTTGCCAGCCTAATCTTATGTCATTTTTTATTGGAAAACTTCCTTAGGAGTTTGTGGGAATGATGTAGACCTAATATACTGGGTGTGCCAAAAGTCAGACTCCATAAGCCAATAGATAGTTTAAAGGAGACCATCACATTACAATTTGTGAACATCAGAGAAAATGTCAGTGTACTTAGGATGGTTCAAAGGTCATGCATCAAATGAATAAGAAAGTAGAAATGAAGAAGAAAATGGCAACTAATTCAATGTAATGTAATTTATATAATAAATTGCCTATGGGGTCTGACTTTTGGCGCACCCTGTATATTGTGATTTCAGTAAAGCATTCAGCAAAGCATTGACCAAGGTATCCCAAGACATTCTGATTAGTAAACAAGTTAAGTATGGGCTGGATGGCGGACAATTATGTGAATCCATTTTTAGCTCAAAAATCACACTCAAAGAGTTTTTATTAATTGTTCCTCATCAACTAGAGAAAAGCATCAAGTGGTGTGCCACAAGGTTGAATCCTAGGCCTTATGGGAATGCTTATCAGATTCCTAATGACACAAAACTATATAGGATATCTAGAAAATAGAAATAGAAGACATCCTAGAAGACAAAGGGAAAATTCAAAAAAGGTCTTGATATAACCTATCAGTGTGCAGAGAATAACAGATTAAATTTAACAGACACGAATGCAAAGTTCTTCAGTTAAGAAATAGAAATGAAATGCATAATTAAAGGAAAAGGATACCTTGCTTGGTAATAGATTATATGAAAAAAAAACTTGGAATAATAATAGATTACACTTACAGTATGAATCAGCATGCAATGTGGTTACAAAAAAGGCAAATGTATTTTTTTGGCTGCTTGAACAGACGTATAGCTTCCAAATCATGGAAAGTCAGTCTTCTCCAGTCCTGGGCATCATACTTTACAAAGTACATACAGAAAAATTGGAATGGGTTCAGCGAAGGGCAACAAGGATAATCGGAGGATGAAATCTTACGAGGAGAATCTGAAGAATGTAATAATGTTAGAATATGTTTGCTAACAGAACAGTTTGACATTTGAACTCCATTGCACAAAATTGGCTTGTTCCAGCTCTATGATAGTTATTTCCCTTTCTGGTGAAAAGATTTCATATTATGTCAACATTCAAGTGTTTGCAGTACTGAGTCTCACTGATCTGCCCTTGAAGACAACTTTGGATTTTCAATCAGAGAAAGATACTTCTGGCCAACTCTTGGCAAAGTTATCAGAGCAGATTCATATTCCCCTGTCCAAAATCAGGGGAGAGCAGTTCCAGTGATAGATATCAATGTTTCCCATACACTCTCATCTGCTGCCTATGCTCCATGGGGCAATCCATCTGCTGTATGGGTCCATGGCACAAGGGGAGAAAAAGTGCTACAAAGATCAAGGTATACAACTTGTGAAATGAACTCTATGGTGAGACTCCTGTTGCTCTGGTTTTATGCTTTTGGGATAATACAGAACCAAGCTTTTATGAAAGGATATGTAGAAGACTCTGAAGCTCCACATTTTAGTAAATGTGGTCATCAGTAATTCTATCTGATTTGATAGAATTTTGATTTTTTGATACCATGGGGCGATATTTCAACAGTGGGTTTTATTAATGCTTTATTACTAGATGTTTAGTATAGGTGGTTATATTGCTTCAGCTGCCCTGGAGGATTTTTGCCTTTAAATGGGTGCAAGAAATATTTTAGATTAAATAATTAGCAGCTTTCTCAAGCTTTGAAGATGATGTTTTGTGAAAAGAAATACATCTTTCTTAGCTGAGAGGTTAAGAGCTGCCTCTCTATGTGTGACTACAATAATTTATGCTGGTCTTCCTCACCTGGTATCCTCCCATGTGCTGAGCTTCCACAACCATCTCCAGTACCCAACAGGAGAAGCTGCATCTATGCTCTCTTTATTGGTAGAAAATCAACAAGCGGGAATAGCCAGGCAAACCTGAATATACTGTCCCTGAATGTTATTAATCAATTGGGAGGTTGGCAAAAGCAATCTTTGTGCTCCCTTGACAAACCAAAGAGATTATTTACACACCAGCTGTATCACTGTAATATGCATTTCACAGTACAACTTTTCCATTTTTCCTGCCATATGGGACTTTCTGAGGAAACAGAAGAACTGTCTAAACTATTTCTTTCTGATAGCATAGAAGGATCACAAAGAAAGAAAGAAAAAGTATCCATAATCAGGGCTTGCAGACAACAAAGTTTCATAAGGGATTCATCATTTGCAGATATGCTAATAAAACTTAATTGAAATTTCATTCCAGTATAAACAACTGCTGGAGTAACAGATGGTTTGTTAACTGTTATGTTCACAAATTGGTTTGAATCCCATACTATAACCACCAACCTGAAGGGGAGGCATGCTTAGCAGATATTTTGAAGAATGGAACTGTAAAGCTTAAATGTTGAAAACAATACTTTAATAACTTAATTAACCTAATAGAGTGACTGGGGAAGGGGGAACTCACAAGGGATTCTCTTAAAGCAGTAAATGTTTATTAATGGTAGCAACATTCTTATGGCTCTATAAAACACCATTTGCTTAGTTGTCTCTCAATTGTATTATCAAAGAGCTTTCTCAGTTCCACAGATTTGTACCAAATCACTGAGTTTTCCAGAACACACAAACAAGTGTGGCTAGGCTCATGCACCATTCTAATCTATAATAATGTGGTTTGTTTGATCTTGATTCAGTGTGGTGCGATTCTAATCACTGTGGTTTGTAAATCATTTTTCATCACTTAGCATCTTATGTGAAGACAGCTAATTACAGCTTATTCAACAAACAAGAGTTTGACATAGGGGTGCAAAATCTTGGGTATGCTTTTCAGCCCATTAACACTCTTTTGGTAGTCATCATAGTACCCCAAGAGTGGGAAGGATCCAACATTTGGGGTGATGTTTTGTATTTTTGGAGGTTGGGAAAGGCTTTAAGGGCCAAAATAAGTGCCTTACGGCTTGCAGATGCTTAAGGCACCCATTTTACCCCTTAAATGTCTGGAAAGTCCTCCCAAAATGGGCCCTGCCCCCATTCAGCATGCCAGGCAACAACTTGATGTGCCTCTCCAGCCCTGTGTGATCTGTGAACCCCGTCCTTATTTTCTCTACATCTGCATCTATCTAATTGCATAGCCCAGAAAAAAATATGCAGCAGTCCTGCACAGTAAGTCAATATTATCATCAGTGAAATGCAATGAGTTAAATTGAAAGAATGATAGGCCTCTAAAACAGGCCTCCTAGTCTGTTGTCAGCCTCTTAGCCATTAGAGGTCACCCAGCCTACTTAACTGTTTGTAGCAAAGTGACCTTTGAAACAAGCTCCTTGTAAGCTGGGTATTTCTCCTAGGAATCTTATATGTACTGTTCCCAGCAGCTTATCTCCTTAAAAAAAAAAAAAACCATTTGTCCTGTGCCCCCATAGGGTCAAATAGAACCCCAGCAGGTTTGACTTTCCTAATTGCCTTTACAAAACATTTTAACACAAGCTGTTAGTCATCTGTTTTCTCTTTAATTTGGCTTTGAGTGGAGCCCAGAGAGCCCTGTTTTTCTAGCAAAGTAAGGCTGTTCCTTGTGAGTTCATGTTGCTTTGGTTTCATAATTTAGTACAAATGGTTAAAATTCCTTGCTGGCAGGTTTAATTTTAATGTATTATCTTCTTGTGCCACATTGTAACTTTTTCTTAACTTACTCAGCTTGAGTCTTCCACTTTACTCCCACACTGGCTTCTCCCAAGGCACATTAATAATGTCCAACTATTTTACTCTTCTCTGCCTTTTTTCAATTGTTTTTGGAGGCATGTGTTCACTCTCTCTCTCTCTCTCTGTGTAGTTACAGATGGAGAAATGTGGAAGTGCTGTTAAAAATGCCTAATGAATGATTGTCTATCCTTCTTTCTTCAGTTGTCTTCCATCCTCCCTAAGTTGATGCACAAATTCTGCTGACTTCTTAAAAGTGATGACTGAGCTGCTTTATTTACTTTGGCAACGCTGAAAACAGTAACTCCTAACAAATATTTTGCCCTTCATGTGTCTTATTACAATGTGGCAGCTGTTATTTCATGCAAGTACCTGCCGTGGGGGAGGCAGGAACTTTAATTAGATTAGAATAAGCTTCAGAAAGGTGTTGGTGCTATAAAAAAAAGAGGAAAAGAAACAAGCATCACCACTACAATGGTAAGGTTCCTGAATAGAATAGAATGCTTCCTGGTGACTCTGAAGAGCAATTATTGGGGGTTGGTTTTGCTTTATCCTCTAGAACAGGGGTGGAGAACCTTTTTTCTGCCAAGGGCCATTTTAATATTTATAACCGGGGGGCGGGGTTTCTGGGATTTCTGTGGACTGGGCGCCAGAGTTTGCAGGCGGGAGCCAATCACAAGCACTGGGGGGCGGGGTTTGCGGGCGGGAGCCAATCGCGTGGAAGGGGCGGGATATGGCCCACAGGCCTGATGTTGCCCACCCCTGCTCTAGAAGGACAATTTGGTTTAAAAGAAAGCAATTTCATTGCTTTCCCACATTTAATAGACTACAGTGGGATTTGTGGGGACCCAGATGAGATTTACAAAGGAAGCAAATGCACAGGATCTAAGACAAACATCAGTGCTCTGCTGCAAGCTTCCCATTCTACTAGCTTTGTTTTAAATGTGTACTGCAATTCTAGGCTTAATTGCTTGAAAGCTAGATCTATTGGGCTTGAGAATAATGAGGTGAAAATCAGCAGTTCCCAGGCTAGAAAGAACTGTTACATAAACATATATCAGATGCTTCTCAGGGCCATTAAGAAATCAGCCATTAACTGAGAAGGGCAAGAGGAAGAAGTTTAATTCTGGAAGGTAGATTGGTAAAGGCTGTGAATCAACTATAGGGTTTAAGGCTTCAGTCTTGTCTGCAGTGAATATGTGTGTTTGTTCATAGCTGAGTTAGCATCTGAAAGTCTTCGGTCAAGTGCTGAATAAGGGATTAAGTGTCTGGAGAGCAGTGATTTATTGCCAAGCTCTTGTGTAAAGTCTGACAAGACCCCTGAACTCAACAGGCCTCTTTTTTTCTTTTTCTTTTTTAATAGGCATGCCGGCTCCAGGAATGGAGTGGAATGAGTAAGCAACCAGGGTGGTTTGCAATAAAACTAATGGAAAACGGTGGAAGGCCTTTCTTTCCACTGAACTCAGACTATGTATGCATATATGTTTGTTGGTGCCTTTGGAATATACCATGCTGTACAAATGTGCGGGGGGAACCTTTACCTTTACTCTAGCCAAAGCTGTACTTAAAGACCACTGGGAAGCCATGAGATGCACAAAAGACTATCTACAGCAGAGCTTTCCAAACTGTGTGTCGCGACACAAAAGTGTGTCACCACACACAGTCTGGTGTGTCGCCACACAACCCGGAAGTGCTGATCATCATCAGCACTTCCGGGTTTTCCCACGGCGACACACCAACTGCGGAGCACAAAAACTCGAAAGCGGCAGCAGCGCTTCCGGGTTTTTGCAAGCTGCTGCAATGGCGGCACTTCCGGGTTTTCCCGCGGCGACACACCAACGGCGGGCGGTTGGTGTGTCGCCACGGGAAAACTTTGGAAAGCCCTGATCTACAACCATGCAAGTAATATACTAGTTGTCAGGTAGCTCTTAAATAATCCCAGGCCATTCATGTTTGAAAGCTAATTCAAAGAATGCTGTGTCTAATGCCTGTTCAAGTTCTCCCTCTACATTTATCAGCTATGACTTCAAATGTTGCAATTACAGGGTATTATAATTTGTTGATCAGGAGGGCAGCTTTTGAGGTTTTGCCTTAGAACTAGTTCCATAAGGGAATTCATCAGCTGAATGGTGAGGGCCACAGCTAAATGAGGATACTCCTATTGCTCTTTAATATTTGAGCAAATTGCATTCAATAATTACTTCAGCCAGACATATGGAAGTTAAGTAACCACTTTACAATCCTTATCTGTTACATTTAATTTAGAACATGTGTTTTTTTATGAGGACAGTTGAGAAAGTCTATCAGTTATCACCATTGTCTCAATGGTGATCTTTTTTTGAAAGGAATGACATTCTCCTCCTTTTAGCTTTGCTTCTACAACCCTGGTTGAGGGAAGGAAAGGAAGTTGGTGGCAGCAAGTAGCAACTGAAACCAGTAACTTCAGCATTGTTCCAGGCTGTCTTGGTTAGTTGGGCAGATCCTTTGGGGAGAGACAAGCCTTAACTTATAGAGATGCCATAAATTCATCCAGCCAGCATCCAAAATGAATTATGAGTAAAAATAATAATATGTAAAATGGCAATTTTTAACAAACGATTAAGTAATCAAATTGTTTTTGACCTGAAGCCATTGTAATGCATGAATTCAAATTAATTGCTTTCAGTAAGGTAATTTAATATGATAATGCCTTTATGATGGCTTTTTAATCTTTATCATTATAAAGAACAAATCTGGAGATATTTAGCCAATCAGCGGTTCCCATTTATTTAATATGTTCTTGTTCCTTTTTTATGGCTGAATAGAAAAGAGATTACTTTAATGAGAAACAATAATTAATTACCCCCATTGTTAAAACAAATGAAGTAATTTTCAATTTCTTAAAAGAGGTAACCTGGTGCATTTCACCTCTTCAAAATTTGGTTATATTCTTTATTTTTCAACCATCCTTTAATAATTTTGATAAATCCAGAATTATTGATTTGGGACTATGGTATTAAAGAAGAAGCATGCACTGTGTTCTGAAAATCTAAAACTATTACACATCCTGCAATGAATCATTTAAAAGACAATCAAAAAGGCCATTCATATTGGCAAAACATAGTTACACACCACAAAGTCTTCATCAGGAGTAAAGCAGAAGTTTTCTCTGTACAGTATAATGATTCTGCCTTTGGCATTACAAATTTTTAAGAAAAGCCTTTCAAATAAGAAGGGCTAGAAAACAGTTGCCCTTCCAAGACAGATTGCACAAGACTAGAAGGTGCAATCTCGTTTGGATTGAAGACGGCCTCAAATATGATTTGGCATGTCAAAGGGTGTGGGACATTGTGAGGGCTGGGAGAAAATGCCTTAAATCTCTATATGGCTTAAGAATTCATTATCACCCCCTCCTCATCCCCCAAAATGCCCCCCAAAGCCAATTGTTTTGCCTCTCTCCATTCTGAGGGGCACAGAGGGATCCTGGTGGTCCACACATGGCAAAAGATCAACGAGACTATATTGTAATTGTACCAGGCCATTGCAATAGGAAGGCCATTGTCTCCTGTAAAGATAGAACTTTATCTGCTTGAGGCATTGTTTATTAAACCATCCCTGATGGTTGATGGCTTCCAGCAAGTCAACATTTCATGTGAAATAATTTAGTAAGAGCTGAAATGTATCTTTTGGCCAATCAAGTTTTATACTGGCTGACAAAATGGGTCTCCAAAGGAACACTCCTGTGAGACAGCAGCAATGTAAGTTCAGAAAATCTGCACTTGTGAGCTGCAATTCAGTCAGCTGTATAGAAAGAAAGAGAAGCTGCCTTTTACAATTCCAAGATGTTTTGTCAAAGATGATCCACTCTGGAAAGAAGGGGAAACCTGAAAAGCAAGAAAGGTGAAGGAAGCAACTCCATTGCTGACTCCCTTATGATTCATTCTGATTCACCTCCCCAACCTGCAGGTAACCTCTGTCAGGGGAGGGGAGAAAGTCCCTCCAAGTGTGTTGCTCCTTGAATGAAACATTTAAACTGCTGCTGCTGCTGCTTTGCATCTGCTTTTTTCAGAAAAGGCAAGCAAATGCTAAGGAATGAAGGATTGGTAGGAGATGGAGGGTGGACAGAGTCATTTACTGAAACAAGCAACCTGTTGCAGACCCCAGAAGCAGGAACAAGGCAATCAAACAAGAAGTGATGCTGAATTAATCAAGGCTTAGCCAATGAAGGAGGAGAGGAGGGAGCCACTGGCCTGTGCATGCAGCAGTGCCAGCCAGCCTGGGAAATGTCAAAGAGCGCTTCACTTTTTCAAAACAAAGGGAAAGGAGTGATGGGAAAAAAGAAGAGAAATTGGAAAGGGTGCTCGCGTTTCCAGCACAGCATACATAAACATGAGACAGGAGTTGCAGAAAGCGTGTTTTCAACTGACAGGAAGAAAAGTGAGATCTCATTTGCACTGCATGCATATTGTCACAGCTATTGCTGGGGATTATTCAAGCAGCCTTCCCCCAAAGGTTTGCTCTCCTGAGACCTGGTAGGCAACCCCATAATTCCCACCACCCCATGACAGACAACAGTTCCATTTGCTTGGAGGTGATAGAAGTTGTAGTATAGCCCATCTGGACCATAGCCAGGTTGTGAAAGCATGATGTCAAATGTTTTGCTTTTGCGTGAAAGACAAAAAAAAAAGGAATAACTGGAATATTTATCACTAATTCACAGCAATTTTGTCAGTGGCTGTTCTGGCACAGTCATAGAATCATAGAGTTGGAAGGGACCTAAGAGGCCCTCAAGTAACCCTTTCACACTGCAGGATTCACCACACCATCCTTGATAGATGACTATCTAGCCCAGAGCTTTCCAAACTGTGTGTCGGGACACGTTAGTGTGTCGACTGCAGTGTCTGCGTGTGTTGCGGCTGCTGCCGCCTCCGAGCCCTGCCAGGATTCCGCACAGGTCCTAGTGCCTGCCTTGTGCCTTGCTGCCTCCAAACCTGCTGTGATTCCGCGCAGGTCCTAGTGCCTGCCTTGTGCCCTGCTGTAAGAGTGTGTTGCGAAATGATGCATGTCTGAAAAGTGTGTCACCAACATGAAAAGTTTGGAAAGCTCTGATCTAGCCTGTTTGAAAACCTCCAGTGAAGGGGAAGAAACCATTCCATGTGGTAACCTGTTCCACTGATTGACAGCTCCTACTGTCAATAAGTTCTTCCTAATGTCATATCTGTATCTACATCCTTGAAGTTTCATTCCATTAGTTGTAGAGCAAGTGAGAATAAGTCCAAACCCTCTACACTGTGAGACAGCCCTTCAGATATTTGAAGGCAGCTATCATGTCCCCTTTCAACCTTCTCTTCTGTAAGCTAAACATACCAAGGTCTTTTAATCGTTCCTTGTAGGACTTGGTTTCCAGTCCATTCACCATCTTGGTAGCCCTTCTCTGGACTTGCTTCAGTTTATCTTTTTTTAAACTGGAGTGTACAGAACTGAACACAATACTCCAAGTGACACCTAACCAAGGAATAGTAGAGCTCACTTCCCACAATCTGGACTCTATGCTCCTCTTTATGCTCTTCAAGATGTCGTTGGCCGCCTTTGCAGCTGCATTGCACTGTTGGGACATGTTGAGCTTGTGATCCACTAGTACATCCCAGTCCTTCTCACATATGCTGCTTTTGAGCCAGATTTTCCCCATCCTGTAATTGATCTTTCATTTTTCTTACCTAAGTGCATGATGTTACATTTCTATCAGATTTCATTCTATTTGTTTCCTCCTACAGTTCTAGCCTAAGTCTTTTTTATCTTTTTCCCTCTCCTCCCAAGAATTAGCCACCCCTCCTAGCTTTGTATTATCTGCAAATTTGGTAAGCATTCCCTCGGCTCCCTCATCCATATCATTTATAAAAACATTGAACAGCAGCTGGCCAAGGACAGAGTCCTGTGGCACTCCACTTAAGATGTCTCTCCAGGTAGTTTTGATGCCATTATAACAATCCTTTGAATACGATCCTTGGGCCAACTCTGGATCCCTGTAACAGTTGAATTGTCAAATCCATATTTGACCATTTTGTTAATAAGGATGCTATGAGAGACTTTGTCAAAAGCCTTGCTGAAGTCAAAATATACTATATCATGGCATTTCCCCAGTCAGCCAGGCTAGTAACTCTGTCATAAAAGGAGATCAAGTTAGTCTGGCATGACTCTTTCAGCGTAAATCTATGTTGGCTCTTGTTCATTAACGAATTCCTATCTAAGTGCTCACAAACATGGTTGATATTCTGCTCACGGATCTTGGCCAGTACTGATGTCAAGCTCACCACCCTGTAGTTCCCAGATCCTGCTTGTTCCCCTTTTTGAAAATAGGAACAATGTTAGCTCTTCTCTAACCTTCTGGGGCCTCGCCTGTTCTCCAGGATTTCTCAAAGATTAGAGAGTGGTTCCACAATTACCGCTGTTAGTTCCTTCAGTACCCTAGGGTGTAATTAATCTGGCCCTGGAGACTTTAACTCATTTAAATTGCCTAGAAATTCCCTCACTTGCTCTTTGCTTAACTTGAACTTCAGTCCACTTCCCCCCCAGTGACACCGTGACTGCCAGTTGAGGGTTCCTTCACCTTCTGAGAGAAAACAGATGCAAAATAGGAGTGGAGAAGTTCTGCCTTCTGATCATCCTCCTCAACCATTTCACCATTCTCTCTCTGTAGAAGACCTATTATCTCCTTGACTTTCTTTTTGCTTCTGACACACCTGAAAAACCCTTTTTTGTTGTTCTTGGCATCCTTTGTTATGCTAACCTTGTGCTGGGCTTTAGCTTTTCTCATGCTAGACCTGCAGTTTTGCAAATTGCTTTGTATCCTTCTGTAAGGCGCTCCTTCTGATCGCTATAATCTCTCTGCGCTGAAGTAACTCCCAGGCACCAGAGTTCTTAGAAGCAGAAGAGTTTATTGTAGAATACAGAAGTTAGCACTAGCATGAATAAAGACTGGAATGCAGGTAACATGAACAACAAGCACATTTAAACCTTTCCCTCCCCCAGTGTCCTTTGCTGCTGACACGTGGGGTCAGTCTGTCCGGTTGTCCAGGCAACGTTCGGCAAGATGTGTATTCCCGATCGTTGGTTGAATGCGAGCCGGTCTATTCCCATTGCTAGACCGGCGATGTCAGTTTCGCGCCACTTCCAGTCTTCTGATGAGCTCTTTGTCTGCTTGCCTTTTTGGCAGAGATCGGGTGATCTCTGACACCTTCTTTGGATATATTCGCCTCTTTCCATTTCTTGTACATTCCCCCTTTTTTTTTAACCAACTTATTAATTTCTGTCTGTATCTAGTTTGGTCTCTTTAGGTGTTTCCCATTCTTCCTTCTTCTGGAATTGTTTGGTTTTGAGCCTCCAATATCTTGTTTTGCAGAAGCCCCTGGCCTGCTTGAACATTTTTCTCTTTTAGGATATCAAGCCATTGGATCATCCCTACTTTCCTTCTGAGTCCATCGAAGTCTGCTCTTCTGAAGTCTAATATTGAAGTCTACCTTCCTGCCCAGGTTTTCATAGTCTTTGCAGATTTCTTCAAGGTCTCTTCTTGCAGTGTCATTAGTCCCCATATATATCATCAGGAATGGGTAATCATCTGTTGGACTGAAGGGTCTTATTAGCCTGTCAATCACATCCTGAATTCGGACACCCAGAAGACAGCACCCCTCACATGACTTGTCAGCTGTACACACAGGTTTTGATTGGGGAATCTTGCTCAGGTATGGGTGCATTGGTTTGTGAGTCAGAGTCTGGTAATGGTTGCTAAGTTCTATGGTCCCCGACTGCCTCCTGATCCTCCTGTCCCTCTTGGTTACATGCTTCCATTGTTCTCCCTCCACTTGCTATGTTTCATTTTTTTCCTAGAGAGCATCCTTTGCTCTTTCTAGGAACTTTTAATCTTCCCCGATGAACTTCAGAGTAGCAACTCTTCCTCAAGACCTTTCACCTTTTCTTCTAGTGGGGACATGCACTTACAGATGTAGTTGGGATGTTCTGAAAAGGAAGCAAACATTCCATATCCCTTGCAGGTCACTGCAAAGGTCGTCTCTGTGTTACTCCCTGTCATGAAACATTCACACAGAACCACCTTTGTTGCCTCTGAGTATTCCTTAGGAAAGTGCAAGCCTGAACTAAACAGCCTTTATGGCCCAGGTAGTGTGGGTCTGACCACTGCCTCCTTTGATGACAGTAACTCACCTACTGCATTCAGTCCCTGCCCAGAATGCAGGCACACAATCAACAAGCCTAACACACAATTTCACAACAACCTTTAAACTCCAGAATAGTTTCTAGCCTGAGGTATTTATGACTTACAATTTTAAATACCCCTCTGAATGTAAGCTGTAGACCTGGGTTAGGCCCCTCCTCCAAATTGGGGCTTCTGACTCCTCCCCCTAGCTTCTAGAAGAGTTGCCCTTCCCTCAGGCAATCAGACCATGTGCTCAGATGGCATTCCCTCACACAATGTTCTACCCATGACAGTTCTCAATCAATGGCTGCTAACCTAAGACTCACCACTATATTACCTTGCCCTCTTCACCTTGCTGCCTCTCATCCCACCTTCATGAACTGGTTGCAGTATAAATGAAGGGACCTTCATTTATACTTTATACTAACTAAAGCCCACTGTGCCTACCAGCTCCATACTCTTCAGTTTTCAT
The DNA here is from genome assembly GCA_023362775.1 of Charina bottae. NCBI lineage: Eukaryota > Metazoa > Chordata > Lepidosauria > Squamata > Charinaidae > Charina > Charina bottae. The sequence continues at coordinate 32,727,488 of JALMGJ010000001.1, forward strand.
CCTTCTGCATGGCTGTAAATAGGGCAAAGTTTTTGTCAGCAGAGCACTTTATGAAGTTCAGAGCCCTGTTTTTCCAGAGCTTGGAAAACTCTGGAATTGGAAATCAGTTTTAATCATCCTCATCCTCATGGCCATTAGTTAAAGTTTTATTACCAATATCATGGAAATTGTGGCTCACTGAGAACCCTCCCCAGAAACAGCTAGAATGGAAGTGTGATGATATTTCCTCACACACTTTTGAATCACATCTCAATGCAAAAGGTGTAATATATCTGCAGATGAGATACAAGATACCTTTTTTTTGCTAATGCTAAGATTACATGCATACGTACTCTGCCTTGAGCTTCTCAATGAAAGGAGGGGTACATATGTATATATATGAACACAATGGATGGTTCTATTTTACTGTGCTCCCATTTTGTGGATCTTCTTTTTTATATATAAGAATTTTATTAAGTTTAAAGCAAAGATAAAAACTACAAAAAAGAAAAAGAAAACTAAAGTGAGAAACACAAGAAAAAGAATTTTAAAAGATTACATAAGAAGTGACTTCTGACTTTCAACAAGAATATACAGCAATTTCCATAATCAATCCCTTTGCTGTTTATTCGTTCAATCACTTCCAACTCTTTGTGACTTCATGGACCAGCCCACACCAGAGCTTCATGTCGGCCGTCGCCACCCCAGCTCCCCCAAGGTCGAGTCCGTTACCTCCAGAATATCATCCATCCATCTTGCCCTTGGTCGGCCCCTCTTCCTTTTGCCTTCCACTTTCCCTAGCATCAGCTTCTTCTCCAGGGTATCCTGTCTTCTCATTATGTGGCCAAAGTACTTCAGTTTTGCCTTTAATATCATTCCCTCAAGTGAGCAGTCTGGCTTTATTTCCTGGAGTATGGACTGGTTTGATCTTCTTGCAGTCCAAGGCACTCTCAGAATTTTCCTCCAACACCACAGTTCAAAAGCATCTATCTTCCTTTGCTCAGCCTTCCTTATGGTCCAGCTCTTGCAGCCATAGGTTACTACGGGGGAATACCATTGCTTGAACTATGCGGACCTTTGTTGTCAGTGTGATGTCTCTGCTCTTAACTATTTTATCAAGATTTGTCATTGCTCTCCTCCCAAGAAGTAGACATCTTCCTGGCTGCAGTTAGCGTCTGCAGTAATCTTTGCGCCTAGAAATACAAAGTCTGTCACTGCCTCCACTTTTTCTCCCTCTATTTGCCAGTTATCAATCAAGCTGGTTGCCATAATCTTGGTTTTTTTGAGGTTTAACTGCAACCCAGCTTTTGCACTTTCTTCTTTCACCTTCGTCATAAGGCTCCTCAACTCCTCCTCGCTTTCAGCCATCAAAGTGGTATAATCTGCGTATCTAAGATTGTTAATGTTTCTTCCAGCGATTTTAACTCCAGCCTTGGATTCCTCAAGCCCAGCACGTTGCATGATGTGTTCTACGTACAGGTTGAATAGGTAGGGTGAGAGTATACAACCCTGCCGTACTCCTTTCCCAATCTTAAACCAGTCCGTTGTTCCGTGCTCTGTTCTTACCGTTGCTACTTGGTCGTTATACAGATTCCTCAGGAGGCAGACAAGATGACTTGGTATCCCTATACCACCAAGAACTTGCCACAATTTGTTATGATCCACACAGTCAAAGGCTTTAGAATAGTCAATAAAACAGAAATAGATGTTTTTCTGAAACTCCCTGGCTTTCTCCATTATCCAGCGGATATTGGCAATTTGGTCTCTAGTTCCTCTGCCTTTTCTAAACCCAGCTTGTACATCTGGCAATTCTTGCTCCATGAAATGCTGGAGTCTACCTTGCAAGATCTTGAGCATTACCTTACTGGCATGTGAAATAAGTGCCACTGTTCAATAGTTTGAACATTCTTTAGTGTTTCCCTTTTTTGGTATGGGGATATAAGTTGATTTTTTCCATAAAAAGATAATTCCTTATCTCTTCTGGCTAACCTCTGGAATTTTGCATTTAATTGGGCATATCTCCCCCTATCCCTTACTTTATATCAAACCAAGATCACATTATTTCTATATATCAATCCATCAGCACACACAAAAATCACTAAATAATTGCTCCTTCCCATTATATTAAAAAATTAAAAAATGTAAATGTCTAAACCAGCTTCCCTCCCCTAAACACAACCTTTATCCAATTATTTCCTTCCTAACACCATTCCACATATTTCTGTCCACTATAACACTATAATAAAAATCAAATCATAAAAATATATAAATTATCTACTTTTATAATTAATAACACTACAACAATCTTAACCCCATTAAACCCAAAACCAAGCAATTATTTTCTTAATTTGTTTTCTTCGTAATTGATAATACTACAACAATCTTAACCTTATTAAATCTAAAACCAAGCAATTATTATTATACCTTATAGATACCTCACAAATCTTAAAAATCAAACAACCTTATAAAGAAACCAGTAAATTTCTTCCCCAATGTCCTGAATATACTGCAGAATAGCTTGATGGCACTCTGAGAGAGTCTCTTTGAAAGTCTGCTTAAGCTCACAACGGAGCTCTGAAAGAATCTCATTGAAGTCATCCATGTTTCAGGCAGTAGATTATGGCCCCCCCTAGATACTTGACTCGCACAGATAGGAATTAATAGGTTAATAGAAAAGATCCGAATGAAATTAGCAAGGGAAAGTGCGCTAACAAGCAGATCCCAAAGAAAGTAAACAGAAAGCTGAAGATTCAAAATGACAAATCCAGCATGTAGGAAAATACTTAATCCTTCAAATTCAGTACAAAATAATGACAGGAAAGCAATTATTCTCAGTCGTCCTTATTCTTTAAATGGGAAAACAAGCCAAAACTTTTTAAAATAATTTAAAACTTTAATCCAGAAATAACGATAAGCACCAAGAGAGTCTGCTTCTTCTTGATGTAGAAAGCCTCTCTTGGGGTACGTAAACTTAAAAAATATATAAACTGGGTGATTTAGAAAGGGGTGGCCTGACCTACTGTCCCTTTAAGGCTGCAAACGCGGCTAGGAAATTATGGCGTCCCCCGCCTCCCGTCGTCCCTTGCCAGATCGTCACGAACACTGCGATTCTCTGGCTGCAAGACGGCGTTTTTTAGAACAGGTGGGGTGATTCCGAGCTTTTTCTTCACACGAAAAAGCTCTGGGCCCCAGGAAAAAGCCTGTCAAGCCCCCCAAAACAGCGTGCGTTGCCAGCCTTGCCTGTGGATCCCACTGACACAGCTGCTCAGTCAGCCATGTTCCCACCAGAAGTCCCATTTTGTGGATCTTCTAAATTAAATAAAATATCCTCTACTTTTAATTTCTATAGATCAGAGAGGAAGGAAGGAAATTAATTAGAAGTCAGATAATGGCCATTAAGTATTTCTCCTCCCTTTTCTTGTCTCCTTTGCAATAAAGTACATCGACTCACAATCCAAATAATGAAAAATTCACTCACAATATACATTTCTTGTCTGCCTCAGCAACAAGGTGTTTGACAGTTTATTTTGAACCCTGTGGTTTAGGCCAGGGGTCGGCAAACCGCGGCTCGCGAGCCACATGCGGCTCTTTGGCCCCTTGAGTGTGGCTCTTCCCCAGGCAGGCGTGGCGGGCGTGGCAGGGGCAGGCGCAGCAGGGGCCGTGGCGGGGGCAGGCCCTAAGTGTGCGCGATTGGCCCCCGCCCGCAAACCCCGCCCCCTTCCACGCGATTGGCCCCCGCCCGCAAACCCCACCCCTTTCCACGCGATTGGCTCCCACCCTCAAACCCCGCCCCCTGGCCCTCAAGTGATATTATAAATTTTATAAATGTCAAAATGGCTCCTGGCATAAAAAAGTTTGCCAACCCCTGGTTTAGGCACATCAAGATTAGGATTAATAACATTTTATACCAGGAGCATAGTTAAGAATGCCACTATAGAGATTTGTTATCCAAAACTTTGTGTTATTTGGTACAAGGTCTCCTCCTGCAGTGATTTCTTATTAGGTTACCCAGGAAACTGCTTTATATGGAAGCAAAGCATTTCTTCATTAGCTCAGTAATGTCTATGCAGACTGGCTGTGGCATTCTAGGGTTTTGGGTAGGACACATAATAGACTTTTGCAATCTTACAAGGAAGAGTTCTAACTTGGAGGCTGAGCACAGGTTCTGCGTGCAGAAAGTCCCAGGAGATCATTCTCAACACAGAATTGAGAAGGATTCCAGTTTGAAACTCTGGAGAGTGTTGTTTCAGTGTAGACTGCACTGAACTAAATGAATCAATAAGTTCATGTGATATAAGGCAGGTTCCTATGAGTTCTGGAGTCTTCTGAACACAAAGGGTGCGTTCTACCATTTAGCTACAGACTGGATGTTGAGGGGTAAAGATCATTCAGTGGCCTGTTAGAACCAGTGAATGGATCAGATCTTAATGTTGTGTAAACTCGTGGGCAGAAAAATAATATTGTTTAAAAACACAGCCAGTGAGCATGTTAGAGAGATTCAGGTTCTTATTCTTACACTTTTAGCCCACCCAAGCATAAACACACGCTTAGACATTGCAGGTAGAAAAAGTAAGTACAAAAGAGTTCTTACATTTATTTTGTCCAGGTACAGCCATTTCAGTAGATAAATGATGTTTCATTTTTTCTTTCTGTTCCCTAAACTGCATACCTCTGGCCCTGTTTGCTGCCAGAGGCTGCGTGGAGAAAGGGGGAAAAGCCTCTTAGGCCCATCCATGTGGCCAAGATGGAGGGAGAGCAGCTTGCATGCTGCTTCTCTGTTGGTGGAAGGATCAGAGAGAGAGAGAAGAGGAAGTGGGAGGGGCAACGAGCAGCTTCCTCTAGAAGCACAGTTTGCCTCCTAGAGCAATCACCCATATGCTAATGAGGCATGCTTGATTTGCTGGATTCCAACAAGGAGAAAGGTTGACAGGAACCTATTACAACAAAGAACAGCAGGCAGCACTTACCACCCTGGTCTTTGTGCTAGTATGCAGAAGGAACAGCAGCAAGAAGCCAATTCCTGATCCTTTTGTTCCCCTCTTCTAGTAACATGAAGCCCTCTCAGTATTTACCTTTGTGCTCTAATGGGATCTATGTGCATACACACAACAGATTTGTTGGCTTGGGCCTCTGCTGGTTCACATGAGGAGCCTCCAAATCTTCCTCCCACAACTCCTGCTGCAGCCACCCAACAACTTCCGGGAACAGCTGATTAGGTATGCTGCCAGCAGCTACTTTACTTCAAGAAATCCCTTCTGTCCCTGATTGGTCAGCTTCCTTCAAGTATCCTGGCTTGGTGGGAAGCCTTTGTGCTAGAGGGCAGCTGTCCTTAGTACCACTGGTTCTTTAATAATTCTAAGTCATCCATCCATCCATCCATCTCAAGAGCAAAGACTTAGAAGAAAGTTGAAAAGAAAATGGAGACAGAATGAACAATTACTTTCTGAAGACATTGATCTCAGTCATTATTAGCTCAGAGACTAGCTGGATGGTTTGATCTGTCATGAATGCATAGACGCACCCACACACCAGAGCATATTCATACAACCCAAATCTCAGTCCATAATATAAAACTGAATCTGTATTACAACTAGCTTGCTGTCCTGCTTTAGACCTGTTGCTGCCAGCTGGGGGGGTGAGGGGAGTCCCAGCCTTGGAGAAGAAAATACAACTGCCAGAAGACAAAGTCAAAATGGAGGCTGCCCCTGCCTCTTATAAAAGCCTAACTGTGGAGGGATTGGCTCCTCAGTCTTTCCTGGGCTTCTGCTGACTGCTCATTATCCGGACTGACAGGTCAGGACAGGTTAATCCTGTCAGAGTCTGGAGTTCATGGAATGGAATTTCCCCACATTCACAACAAATTGGCACAGTAGTAATGGTGGGGGTGGAGTTGTCCCCCATATAATAAGAGTTTTCTGTATGTAGTATCTCTCCACATCTGGGAATCCTGTGATTGTGTAAGTAGTGCTATTTCTGGAGAGAGTTGTTGAAAACAAAAAGTCATCAGGTATTAAAAACTTAAAACTGCAGCCCAGACTTGCAGTCTTATGCAGCTTTCTTTCTATATAGTGAGCATAGCCACCACTGACAATTCAGTTTGACTTTGTATCTTTATATATCACTGTAAGAAAGATTGTATTCCAAAGATTATCATCATCACCAGCTTACCACTATTTTTTTGGGAAGGGGGTGCCTTCTAGTCACTGTTGACTCTTGGTGATTGCCTAGAGTAGTCCCTGCCATTTTCTTGGCAATGTTTTCAGAAGTGGTTTGCCATTGCCGCCTTCTTCCTAGGGCTGAGAGAGTGTCTGACTGGCCCAAGGTCACACAGCTGGTTTTGTGCCTCAGGCGGGACTAGAACTTGCGGTCTCCCAGTTTCCAGCCTGGTGCCTTAACCACTACACCAAACTGGTTCTCATCACGATTTTAAGATATTGAAACTTGAAGCATCTAAGCTCCTGTTTTATTTCCTTTGTCCTTTGGCTATTTAATCTTCCTTCCCCAAAGAAGTCGCTAAGTGATACTGATTCCAGTGTTGTCTCTCTTGCACCTTTTTCAGGCATCCTAGAAGAATTCTGAGGTGTAGTGCTGGAATTCATATGTGGACTGGTAGTCCTAAAGATCTACTTGCGTATTCCACTAGACAAACATACAATCAACAGCAATGTCTGTGTCACAGTTGCATGGGAGGCCTCATTGAGACACCCTGGGAACTCTTGTGGCTTTTTTTCCCACATAGAAAAATATGATAACCAAAAGCACACAAAACATATTATTTCTATTTTGCTGCATGGCTTATATGAAATTTGAGATAATTGGAATTCACATGGAGAGTCTGTAATTGCCATCTGCTGGACCCATGGCTCACTGCAACTACTGAATATTCCTGCCACTTTGCTTGACAAACCCTTCTGCAGCTTGGCCATACACAAATCAAGCTTCTGCATTCTCATAGGGATTTGCTTGTGAGAGGAGAATATGCACATTGGCCTTTAAGAGGCACAGAATCAGTAGTAGGAAGAAATGAGGCTAGTGAGATCATTAATGGCCAGGAGGCATCAGGGCTGGTATACCTACAGTGAGATCACCCTCGCTCTGGAGTATAGCAAACTCCTCAGGGCTTGACCACTATGAAACCAGAGAGTTTAGGAAAGAGGTATACTTAAGAGGAAATGCATTTACTCATTCATCTTTCTTACCTCTCTGTAGACTCTTGTGAAACAGGTACAGCATCTAACACAGAGCTTTCCAAACTCTGTGTCGGGACACGTTAGTGTGTCGGCTGCAGTGTCTGGGTGTGTCGCGGCTGCTGCTGCCTCTGAGCCCTGCCAGGATTCTGTGCAGGTCCTAGTGCCTGCCTTGTGCCTTGCTGCCTCCAAACCTGCTGTGATTCCGTGCAGGTCCTAGTGCCTGCCTTGTGCCCTGCTGTAAGAGTGTGTCACAAAAGGATGCATGTCTAAAAAGTGTGTCACCAACATGAAAAGTTTGGAAAGCTCTGATCTAACAGATCATGTTGGGGAGATGGGCGGTCATATAAATTGAATAAATAAAACATATCTTGAAGAAACAGTGGAATTAAGGTCTGGAGATTCGTGCCTCAAGGACACGTTACCTCATCCCAATCCTCCTTTAAAATCACCATACGCTCTAGGAAAGCAGAGGTCAATGTGTATGGTTTCATGCAAAGTTGTATTATCCCTCCAGATTTGAAGCTAGAATAATTTGGCAGAAAAAGGAAGATTAGAGAAGGCTGCAAAAATCTGGATGACCAGATTTTTAGCCATCTGGCGGTGGTATGGATTTTTGCAGCCCAGCCCTGTGAGCCTTACACTTCAGACTCACCTCTTTTCACTATGAATCTGTGCAGACCTTAAGAACTGCAAGACAGAAGCTTCTGAAGAGGGCCCCACCAGCAGAGGCCATTTCTCAGATATGTGAGAAGGGACACACTGGCCTTCAAAACTCTGATTTGTCCCCAGCCTCTGCTTTTACAAAAAAGGTGAAAACGTACAGTATCTCCTCATGTAAACCTTTTCAATTGTTTCAATGATTATTTTATTGTTGGTTTATGAATTAATTTAATTAAGCTTATAACCATTCTTGAGCTATTGATTTTTATACTTCCTTTTTTTTTCTTTTAGTTGCCTTGATTGACCAATAAATAAATCTACCTTGTTAGCTGGAAAAGAGGACTAGCTCAGAGATATCTAGGCATCAAATTAAATTAAAATAGCCATTGAGCGTGGACTATGAATCTGAATTGCCTTAGAGCCAAAGTAATTTAAAAATGGGTGAATCAGCTACATTTACCACCACTACCACCCCCAGTTCAGAGATCTGAGGCAATTGCAGAACACCGCTAAACAATCAGCTTTTCACTCATCTAGCCCAAATCTACACAATTGTTGTCATTATTCTATATTGCTGAGATTCAGTGTTAGTTGAGCAGAAAGACACTTATCGAAGAGAATATTTGTAGCTCAGGGTTGAACTGTGGAGTCCTTGGTGCTCTCTGAGTCCCACTCCCTTTTCGCACTGAAGATGTTGCCTAGCCTGGCAATGAAACGTCTGCAAGAAAACAACAAGGCTCAGAGAGCACCAAGGACTCCACAGAAAGACACTTGTTTAGCTTCAGACCTGAACAATCTTGCCTACTGCATCATGGGGAGGAATTTTCTAATTGTGTATCCCCCACTCTATGGCTTGTCACAGATCCCTTTCCAATTCATAGCAGCATATTACTCATGCATTTCCCTTGTGCTTTCAGAAAGAAAATGTTATAACAGATGTCAGCTCATTTCTTCTCTTAAATATTTTTTCAGGACATGCATTTTTCCTTACCTGCATAATAAATTATCATGTGATGGCAAATATAACATACATCATAATTTTATGCATTATGGATCATAGCAGATGGCAGAATGACCAGGCAGAAGTCTGAAGAGATCTATGGAAAAAGTATTAGAAAAATAGTAAGCCATATCCATTTTACAAGCAGAAAACATATAAATGCTTCCTATGTATTTTCTTGGCACAGAATTTACCATTCTGCTTTGGCATCATTCTCATATGTTTTCTTTGTGTCTATAAAAATTGTCTGCTGTCCTTAATAGCATCAACAAATTATATTATTTGACAAGATGCTTCAAATAGTCACAAACTAATGATTGTATGGATATCAAATGTTATTGTCTGTATACAGTAGTTTCCATTGAACCCATGGCTTAAAACTTGTGCATTTCTGCTTGGATTTTAACCTCAAACACACTGAAATGTTTTTGCAATATGGAGCACCTTAATTATTGGGTAATTCTGTGGATATTTACTGTAAAAGGAGACGATCAGGAATGGGTCAGAAATTTGCTAGCTATAGTTGTTACATATGTTTTCTCTATTTCTTAGGAGAGGATAACATTAGATGATAGTAGGAAAAGCTTGACTCATCTGCCTTATCCATAGGAATTTTATTGTAAACCACCCAGAGTCACTCCCTGAGTGACTAAATTTGATAAACAAACAAACAAACAGACAACCTATTGTCTGTAGCTTGAATCATGTCAACTGGATTTCTATTGTGGAAACGTTTCGCTCCTTATCCAAGGAGCTTCTTCAGTCTTCAGTCTTCTCCTTGGATAAGGAGCGAAACGTTTCCACTGAGAAAATAGAAATCCAGTTGACATGATTCAAGCTACAGACAATTCCACCTGGATGACTGAGAACCTTCATAGACAGACAACCTATTGCTTAATTCTGACATCTCCCCTGAAATTAAGTTGAACATACAGTTTCCTGCTGATGGATATTTTGTTCAGGATCATTTAGGATAGTTAATGTATCGCTAACTCTAGGTTATTCCTGATTATTAACTTTGTGGGCAGCATCCAATTAAATACCCACATATAGTCAGAAGACATGTTGCATTTACTCTAACATTAGCTTAGTGGAGGAGAAGGGCTTCATTTTTTAGCAAATAATTATTATAGGCATTTATTTATTTGGTCTCTTATGAAACAGATGTTTTAACTATTATATAAGCATTCATTTCACATAAAACATAATAACATAAAAACCCAATATACACTTCTTTTGCAAATTTCTAAGATTCTGTCACACCCCCCCCCCCGAAAAAGCCAATTTTAATAAAGATTTTGTGAGGACTAGATTAGGTGTCAGAAGCAAAGAGACAAGAGAATAACAAGAAGGAGATGTCAAATCTCCTGCACAGGTAGATACTGTATTAGATTTTAACTTTGCTTCTACTGTATACTGTATACGGTTTGCAGCTTAGATTTTTGATTTACTGGATTTCTTCATTAATGGCTTTTCTAGTACCCTCAGAAAAAGTAGTCTATCAAGAACTGCGTCCTTCAATCTCCATCTGCAAGACTTCTCATGACAGAAGCCTGACAGATATACATATCATTGAAAGCAAAAATGAGCAACAAACCACAGAAACTAATACAAGCATCTGCTTTTTATAGCTCAGTACATTCATGGTCTGAATTGTTTTTGTAACAATTAGCAAAAAGGGTATATTTCCTTCATTATCACATTGTCTGAAGATCCTGAAGATCCTGAAGGTTTTCTGGTTCTAAGTATAACATCCAATAATTCATTGCACAGTCCATACATTTAAGATATACAGATATTTCTTCCTCATTTACTGATGCTTGTTTGCCTTTCCCACGAGTTGCAGGAGAAATTGATGTAAAAGAAGAGTGTATTTCTTTGTTGTTGTTGTTGTTCAGTCGTTTAGTCGTGTCCGACTCTTCGTGACCTCATGGACCATAGCACGCCAGGCCTTCCTGTCCTCCACTGTCACTCGGAGTTTACTCAAATACATGTTCATTACATCGGTGCTGCTATCTAACCATCTCATCCTCTGCCGTCCCCTTCTCCTTTTGCCTTCAGTCTTTCCCAGCATCAGGGTCTTTTCCAGTGAGTCCTCTCTTCGCATTAGGTGGCCAAAGTATTTGAGCTTCAGCTTCAGCATCTGTCCTTCCAATGAGCAGTCAGGGTTGATTTCCTTTAGGATTGACTGGTTTGACCTCCTTGCAGTCCAAGGGACTCTCAAGAGTCTTCTCCAGCACCACAGTTCGAAAGCATCAATTCTTCGGCGCTCAGCCTTCCTTATGGTCCAACTCTCACAGCCATACATTACTACTGGGAAAACCATAGCTTTAACTATACGGACCTTTGTCGGCAAGGTGATGTCTCTGCTTTTTAATATGCTCTCTAGGTTTGCCATAGCTTTCCTCCCAAGGAGCAAGTGTCTTTTAATTTCATGGCTGCAGTCACCGGCTGCGGTGATCTTGGAGCCCAAGAAAATAAAATCTGTCACTGCTTCCATTTCTTCCCCTTCTATTTGCCAGGAAGTGATGGGACCAGATGCCATGATCTGAGTTTTTTTAATGTTGAGTTTCAAGCCAGCTTTTGCACTCTCCTCTTTCACCCTCATCAAGAGGCTCTTTAGTTCCTCTTCACTTTCTGCCATTAGGGTGGTATCGTCTGCATATCTGAGGTTGTTGATATTTCTCCCGGCAATCTTAACTCCGGCTTGTGATTCATCCAGCCCTGCATTTCTCATGATGTACTCTGCATATAAGTTAAATAAGCAGGGTGATAATATACAGCCCGGAAGACCCACAACAGCCATAATATACAGCCTTGTCGTACTCCTTTCCCAATTTTGAACCAGTCGGTTGTTCCATGTCCGGTTCTAACTGTTGCTTCTTGACCCGCATACAGGTTTCTCAGGAGACAGGTAAGGTGGTCTGGTACTCCCATCTCTTTAAGAATTTGCCACAGTTTGTTGTGATCCACACAATCAAAGGCTTTAGCATAGTCAATGAAGCAGAAGTAGATGTTTTTCTGGAACTCTCTTGCTTTTTCCATGATCCAGCGAATGTTGGCAATCCGATCTCTAGTTCCTCTGCCTCTTTGAAACCCAGCTTGCACTTCTGGTAGTTCTCAGTTCACATACTGCTGAAGCCTAGCTTGTAGGATTTTGAGCATAACCTTGCTAGCATGTGAAATGAGTGCAATTGTACGGTAGTTTGAACATTCTTTGGCATTGCCCTTCTTTGGAATTGGAACGTAAACTGACCTTTTCCAATCCTGTGGCCACTGTTGAGTTTTCCAAATTTGTTGGCATATTGAGTGCAGCACTTTAACAGCATCATCTTTTAGGATTTTAAATAGCTCAGCTGGGATACTGTCTCCTCCACTAGCTTTGTTGTTAGTAATGCTTCCTAAGGCCCACTTGACTTCACTCTCTAGGATGTCCGGCTCAAGGTCAGTGACCACACCATCGAATTTATCAGGGATATTAAGATCTTTCTTGTATAGTTATTCTGTGTATTCTTGCCACCTCTTCTTAATCTCTTCTGCTTCTGTTAGGTCCCTGCCTTTTTTGTCCTTTATCATGCCCATCTTTGCACAAAACGTTCCCTTGATATCTCCGATTTTTTTGAAGAGATCTCTAGTCTTCCCCATTCTATTGTTTTCCTCGATTTCTTTGCATTGTTCATTTAAGAAGGCCTTCTTATCTCTCCTTGCTATTCTCTGGAAATCTGCATTCAGTTGGTTATATCTTTCCCTTTCTCCCTTGCCTTTTGCTTCCCTTCTTTCCTCAGCTATTTGTAAAGCTTCATCAGTCAGCCACTTTGCTTTCTTGCATTTCTTTTTCTTTGGGATGGTTTTAGTTGCTGCCTCCTGTACAATTTTACGAACCTCCATCCATAGTTCTTCAGGCACTCTGTCTACCAGATCTAATCCTTTAAATCTATTCCTCACCTCCACTGTATATTCATAAGGGATATGATTTAGGTCATACCTGAGTGGTCTAGTGTTTTTCCCTACATTCTTCAATTTAAGCCTAAATTTTGCGATAAGAAGCTCATGATCTGAGCCACAGTCAGCTCCAGGTCTTGTTTTTGCTGATTTTATAGAGCTTCTCCATCTTTGGCTGCAAAGTATATAATCAATCTGATTTCGGTATTGAACATCTGGTGATGTCCATGTGTAGAGTCGTCTCTTGTATTGTTGGAAAAGTGTGTTTGCTATGACCAGCGTGTTCTCTTGAAAAAACTCTATTAGCCTTTGCCCTGCTTCATTTTGTACTCCGAGGCCGAACTTGCCTGTTATTCCGGTTATTTTTTGACTTCCTACTTTAGCATTCCAGTCCCCTATGATGAAAAGGACATCTTTTTTTTGGTGTTAGTTCTAGAAGGTGTTGTAGGTCTTCATAGAACCGGTCAACTTCAGCTTCTTCGGCATCAGTGGTTGGGGTATAGACTTGGATTTCTGTGATGTTGAATGGTTTGCCTTGGATTCGAACTGAAAGCATTCTATCGTTTTTGAGGTTGTACCCCAGTACTGCCTTTCCCACTCTTATTGACTATGAGAGCTACTCCATTTCTTCTAAGGGATTCTTGCCCACAGTAGTGTATATAATGGTCTCCTGAATTAAATTCGCCCATTCCTGTCCATTTTAGTTCGCTGATTCCCAAGATGTCGATGTTCAATCTTGTCATCTCATGTTTGACCACATCCAGCTTACCTCGATTCATTGATCTTACATTCCAGGTTCCTATGCAATATTGTTCTTTACAGCATCGGACTTTCCTTCCACTTCCAGACACATCCACAACTGAGTGTCCTTTCGGCTTTGGCCCAGCCGCTTCACACTTTCTGGAGCTACTTGGAATTGCCCTCCGCTCTTCCCCAGTAGCATATTGGACACCTTCCGACCTGAGGGGCTCATCTTCCGGCGCCTTATCTTTTAGCCTTTTGATACTGTCCATGGGGTTTTCTTGGCAAGGATACTGGAGTGGTTTGCCATTCCCTCCTCCAGTGGACCATGTTTTGTCAGAACTCTCCATCATGACCTGTCCGTCTTTTTTTTTTATTTATTTTTTAATTATTAAAAATAAATTTTATTATATACAATACACAATACAACACACAATACAATACAATACAATACAAAGACGAACAATACATAAAAATATAACATGACATTAATCTAATATCTTAATCTATAACCTTATATATATAGACTTAGCCTAATCTAAACTCATCTAACCAAAAAAAAAACCATTAAATTAATTTGTTTAAAACCCTATCTAACTAGATATTCCAACTTAACCATTTTCCTACTTACTCATTCTTTCTTTCTCTCCTTCCTTCCTCTTCCCTCTTTTCTTCTTTTACTTCCACTTCCTTGCTCTTTCTGTTCTACTTTACTTTACCTTCACACTCCTTCCCCCCAAAAAACTTCAAATAACAAAACAAAAACAAAAAACAAACAAACAAACAAAAGAGACTTCTTACTTTCCGTCTAATTTTCTATTACATATTTATATACGTTTGTTCCTAATAATTACTTTACATATTATATTTTTAATATTAAATTTCTAATTGTATGTTTTGCGTTTTTTGAATATATTTAAAAAAGGGACTCCAAACTATCTTAAATTTATCCATGTTTCTGTCGTTAATTTGATCAGTTAATTTTGCCATTTGCATCAGGTCCATTATTTTTATAGTCCATTCTTCAGTCATGGGTATATATTCTTCTTTCCAATATTTAGCAAAGATGATTCTAGCTGCGGTTATAACGTAGAATAACAGTTTTCCATATTTTTTATGTAATTCTGGTTTTATAAATCCCAATAGATATAAATCAGGTTCTTTGATGATATTTTCTTGTATAATTTCACGAATAATTTTGTGAATTCTGTCCCAATAAATCTTTGTTTTCTGGCATGTCCACCATAAATGAAAAAAGGTACCAGTCTCTTTTTTACATTTCCAACAATGATTTGGTATTGTCGGGTTTGATTTAGACAATATATATGGAGTGAGATACCATCTATACATCATTTTAAAGAAATTTTCTTTCATATTATAATTTAAAGTAAAGTTCAAATCTTTTAACCAAATTTTCTCCCAAATTTCATTTTGAATGTTATGGCCCAAATTTTGTTCCCATTTAATTAAGGGATATTTTTTAGATAACTTAGAAAACTTATTTTGAATTAAAATTTTGTAAATTTTTGCAATTAGATGTTCCTCCTCTCTCCATAATATATTGTCCCAGTTAACATAACAATTTTTAAACTTAAAATTTTTAGAGTCTATTTTGAATTGTGTTTTTATTTGTAAATATGTAAACCAATTGCAGGTGTTACCCTCATTTTCTAGATCTTCCCTAGTTTTAAATTTATAGTTTGAACCTTCAAATATCAAAAGATCTTTATAATTTAGCCATTTATTTCTAGTTGTAATTCCTTGTATTGCAAAAGCTTCATGTGGTGATATCCACAATGGTATATTAGGTATCAATAGTTTTTTATATTTCTCCCAAATTTTTAAGATCGATTTCCTAATTGGATGATGTGTGAAAGCCCGGTTTGCTTTTAATTTGTCGTACCATAGGTATCCATGCCAACCGAATCTGAGATCATACCCCTCTAAATTCAATAATTTTCTGTTATCCAATTTTATCCAATCTCTCATCCAAATCATTGCACTAGCTTCATAATATAATTTTAAATCTGTAGGCCAAATCCTCCATTTTCTTTGATATCTTGTAAATATTTGTATCGCTTACTTATAAAGAACAAAGATACAAATTAAATTCAATAGAAAAAGCGAAGGATTTTCTTAAAAAATTGGATAAGGATAATAACCAGATGAAAAGTGGTAATGGTAAAAAAGAAGGACCAAAAGAAAACTCTAGAATAGAATCTCAAGCCTCGGGCTCTAAAGATTTGAACAACCACTCTAAGAATGTGTAAATTAAAATGTCTAACTTGGAATATCAATGGATTGAATGCTCCAGCAAAAAGAATTTTTTTTTCATATGGTTAATAAACTAAACCTTGATATTATATGTTTACAGGAAACACATATTAGATTAAAAGATGTTAATTTATTGGAAAACAAAAAATTAGGCTTACATTTTACATCTGTAAATGAAGAGGGAAAAAATGGTGTGGTATGTTATATAAAACCTTATTTAAAACCCAAATTACTAATATCAGATACTAAAGGAAGATTCATCGTTATAGAAATTGAGATTCAAAACTTAAAAGTAATTCTAGTTGGAGTTTATGTCCCAAACGATAAACAAAAATCTTTTTTCAAAACGTTATTAAATTCCCTAGCAGATATATCTAATAATAATTGGCTTATGATGGGGATTTATTTATTTATTTATTTATTTATTTATTTATTTATTTATTGGATTTATCACCGCCCAACTCCCCCTAGGGGGACTCTGGGCGGTTTACAACAGATTTAAAATCATTAATATACATTTATAAATAAAATAACATACATAATAAATAATTTAAAATATAATAAATAAGATGGAATCCAAAGGCAGAGTATTCTTGTTTATAAAAAGGGCTCCTCAGAGCAAATCTAAGGTGCTAGCCATCTCCAGGTATCTCCAATCTCCTTCTGACCCCAAGCATATTGACAAAACCAGGTTTTGAGTCTTTTTCGGAAGTCCAGGAGTGAGGGGGACCGTCTGATCTCCGGGGGCAGAATGTTCCAAAGGGCAGGGGCAACAGCAGAGAAAGCATGCTTCTGAGACCCCGTCAGGTGGAACTCCCTAACCGATGGGGTCCGTAGCATGCCCTCTCTGCATGCCCGGGTGGGACGGGATGAAGTGATGGGGATGAGGCTATCCCTTAGGTATCCTGGTCCCATGCCATGTAGGACTTTAAAGGTGATAACCAACACCTTGAATTGGACCCGGAAGCAAACTGGAACCCAGTGCAGCTTGCGCTGTAGCTTCCGGATATTCTTCAAGGGTAGCCCCATGTAGAGCGCATTACAGTAGTCTATGTGAGAGATAACCAGGGCATGAGTGACTGTTCGAAGGGCCTCTTGTTCCAGGAAGGGGCGTAACTGGCGCACAACTCGAAGTTGTGCAAAAGCTCTCCTGGCCACGACTGCCACCTGCTCTTCAAGCAGGAGTCGTGAATCCAGGAGAACTCCCAAGTTACGCACCGGATCTGTCTGGGGTAGTGCAACCCCATCCAGAATTAAAGATGATAATTTCCCAGAAGACAAGGAGCCATTAATCCACAGCCACTCCGTCTTACTAGGGTTCAGCTGAAGCCTGTTTTTCCCCATCCAGGCCCCTACAGCCCCCAGGCACTTGGACAGGACGGTCACTGCATCACTTACTTCACCCGGGATGGAGATATACAACTGGGTATCATCGGCATATTGTTGATACCTCACCCCGTGGTGTCGGATGATCTCTCCCAGCGGTTTCATGTAGATGTTAAAAAGGAGCGGAGAGAGTACCGAGCCCTGTGGGACCCCACAAAGAAGGGCCCAAGGGCTGGATCTCTCGCTCCCAATCAACACCGGCTGGGCCCGGCCTCGGAGGAAGGAGCCGAACCAGCGTAAAACCACGCCGCCCACCCCCAACTCCCTAAGCCATTCCAGAAGGATACCGTGGTCGACGGTATCGAATGCCGCTGAGAGGTCAAGAAGAGCGAGAATGGATGCACTACCTCCATCTCGCTCCCGCCAGAGGTCATCCATAAGCGCGACCAATGCAGTTTCAGTCCCGTAACCCGGCCTGAAACCTGACTGAAAGGGGTCCAGATAATCCGTTTCATCCAGAAACCTCTGGAGCTGCAACGCCGCCACCTTCTCAACCACCTTTCCCAAAAAGGGAAGGTGGGAGACTGGGCGAAAATTATCCAGTATAGTAGGGTCCAGCGATGGCTTCTTGAGAAGGGGGCGAACCAGTGCCTCCTTAAAAGCCGCCGGGAACACCCCCTCTCCCAAGGATGCATTCACCATTGCTTGGACCCAACTACAAGTCCCCTCCCGAGCTGCTTTCACCAGCCAGGAGGGGCATGGATCTAATTGACAGGTGGTGGCATTTACAGTCCTGAGAACTCTGTCCACTTCCTCAGGTCCAACAGGATCAAACTGTTCCCAGATAACAAAGTAAGTACATTCCCTGGGTATCTCTCCAGACTCTGACTCACGCTTGGAATCCAACTTGGAGCGAATCCGAGCGATTTTATCCTGCAGATGCTTCGAAAATTCCTCAGCATGGCCCTGCAGATGGATTTCCGACTCCCCTTTCCCCAAAAGGGATAGGGTAATCTTAAACAGGGCCGTCGGACGGCATTCTGCAGATGCAATAAGAGCGGAGAAATATTGACGTTTCGCCGCTCTTACCGCCACAAGGTAGGCCTTAATAGCGGCTCTAGATTGTGTTTGGTCGGATTCAGTCTTTGTTTTCCTCCAGTGGTGCTCTAGGCGTCTCTTAATCCTCTTCAAAATCCTCAACTCCTCCGTAAACCAGGGGGAGTGTCGGGTTCGACTGGACAAGAGAGGCCGCACAGGCGCGATCCTGTCCAAGGCCCCAGCCGCCTCTCTATTCCAGGCAGCAGCCAGAGCCTCCGCTGGACCGTGCAGCAGATCTTCCGGTATAACCCCCAGCTCCCTCTGGAATCCTAACGGGTCCATCAGTTGCCGGGGGTGGACCAATCGAATAGGTCCAGCCTCCCTGCGGAGGGGGGCAGCATAGGAGAATCTCAAGGTCACCAGGGCGTGATCTGACCATGACAAAGGGGAAAGATGTAGTTCTCCCCTCAGGTCACATTGCCACTGCTCTGACAAGAAAACTAGATCCGGGGTGAGGCCACTGTCTCGAGTTGGGTCCTGGATGATCTGGAACAGGCCCATGGTCGCCATGGTGGTCATGAACTCCCGTGCTGCTTCCAAGGTTCGTCCCAGGGAAGGCAAGTTAAAGTCCCCCAGAACCATAAGCCTCGGGAGCTCAACTGCCAACCCTGAGACGGCCTCTAGCAGCTCAGGCAAGGAGGTTGCTACGCAGCAGGGAGGCTGGTACAGTAGCAATACTCCCAACTGTTCCCGAGAGCCCAACTTAAAGAACAGAGTCTCACACCCAGTCACTTGTGGAGCAGGGCCCCTGACGGCCATTAGAGATTCCCGGATGACAACAGCCACCCCTCCTCCCCTGCTCTGAAGTCTCGGCTGGTGCCAAACCCGAAACCCGACCATTATACACCATTATAATGGTGTAGTATCACCTACAATTGATAGAAAATCTGAGAAACCAATTAAACACAATCAAGGAAAATTACCAGAGGAATTTTTTGATCTTATTAATAATTTAAATTTGGAGGATGCATGGAGATATAAAATGGGGAATGCCAAAGAATATACTTTTTATTCAGAAAGACATAAGTCATTTTCTAGAATCGATATGATCTGGCTTTCCAAAAATCTAACAAATAAAATTAAAGAGATGAAAATACTGACTAAAACCTTCTCAGATCATAACGCTGTTCAATTAGACCTAAAAATTACATCAAAAACATACAGATGGAGACTTAATGAAACCTTATTAAGAAACAAACAACATTTAGAAGATAGTAAGAAAAAACTAAAAGAATTTTTTGAGTTAAATATAAGTGAAGAACTAAACATTAATAATATATGGGATGCAAGTAAAGCTTTTATCAGGGGCCATTTTATTTCTCTTGGCAACCATCTTAGGAAAGTTAAACAATTAAAACTTCAACAAATATGTGAACAAATTAAAACAAAAGAATTGGAACTTCAAAATAACCCCAATGATAAAAATATTAAAAATCAAATAACCATTCTACAAAAACATTTAGATCTTCAAACTACAGATGAAATAGAAAAAAAATTAAGATATGTAAAACAGAGACATTTCCAACATGCTAATAAAGCAGGGAAATGGTTAGCCTTTAAATTAAGAAAAGAGGCAAATAAAAAGATTATAAATAAAATAAATGTAAAAGGAGAAGAAATTACGGATAATCAAGGTATTAGAAAGGCATTTTATGATTTTTATAATAAATTATATCAAAAACAACAAATATCACAAGATAAATGTGAAACATATCTACAAAAAAGTAATATGAAGATGATTTCACAAATGCAAAGAGAGATGTTGAATGAACCAATTACCAATCAGGAAATAATAGAAGCCATAAAAAAACAAAAATTAGGCAAAACACCAGGACCAGATGGCTTTACAGCATCTTATTATAAACATTTTCAAGAATTTCTTATAACCCCATTTAATACTCTTCTAAATTCAATAATGACAGGAAATACAATTCCTGATTCTTGGACACAAGCAAATATTATTCTAATTCCTAAAGAAAATCAAGATATGACTCTTTGTAAAAACTATAGACCGATCTCTCTTCTAAATACAGACTACAAAATATTTACCACCATTCTGGCTAATAGATTAAAAAAAGTCCTACAAGAGATAATAAATTTAGACCAAAGTGGTTTTTTACCAAAAAGATATATAAAAGATAATATAAGATCTATTTTAAACATAATTGAATACGCAAAAAACCATAATGACAAACAAATTACCTTAATATTTTTAGATGCGGAAAAAGCTTTTGATAATTTAAATTGGACATTTTTGATTAAAACACTTGAAAATTTAGATTATGGAAATAAATTTATTAATGCTATCCAAGCTATTTATAAAAATCAGAAAGCTAGAGTGGTGGTAAATAATGAGACAACGCAAAACTGTACTATAGATAAGGGCACCAGACAAGGATGTCCATTATCTCCACTTTTATTTATTATGGTTTTGGAAATCCTGCTAGAAAATATCAGAAAAGATGACCAAATTGAAGGAGTTAAAATAAAACAAGAAAATTATAAGCTGAGGGCATTTGCTGATGATATTGTAATTACTTTACAAAATCCAGATCACTCATTAATTCATTTAATTAAAAAGATACATGAATTTGGAGAACTCGCTGGATTTAAAATAAATAATCAAAAAACAAAAATGTTAAACTTAAACATCTCCGCAAATAACACTCAGCTTATGGAATTGGCCACGGGATTTAAAAATGAAAAAAAAATAAGATATCTTGGAGTTGAAATTACATCAAAAAATTCCGATCTATTTAAAAATAATTATACGAAAATATGGAATGAAATACGACAAGATCTTCATAAATGGACAGAGCTCCAACTATCTCTTTTGGGTAGGATTTCCACAATCAAAATGAACATTTTACCAAGAATTCTCTTTCTATTTCAAACAATACCAATAATAATTACTGAAAAAACATTTCATGATTGGCAAAAAGATCTTGCTAAATTTATATGGCAAGGGAAAAAACCTAGAATTAATATATATATAATGACCTGTCCGTCTTGACCTGACTTCATTGAGTTACGCAAGCCCCTTCACCACGAGAAGGCAGTGATCCATGAAGGGGAGTGTATTTCTAAGGGACAGCAATTTTCCTAGCAAAATGCTTTGGGATAAGAAGTGGAATGGAAGATAGTAGAAGGATGGGAGACCTTTCCAGAACTCAAGTCATTACTATTTCCTTTGTGTGATACAAAAGGGAATTCTTCCTGACTCCCAGATGAATCTAGAGATAGGTTGGCCCCACTTGGCGGACTCCCTCAGTCAGGGAATAGCCTAGAGAAGACCTTTTCTCCCCTGTCACCAACGTACCACAGGCTGGAACGGAGAGATGGACCTCTTCCAAACATCTGAAAATGCCTTAAAATGGGCTCTTTCAGAAGCTGTAAATCAACATTTATCAAGTCTCTCTGAGTTAGAAAAATGGTTTGAGCTGAAGCATTTCCCAGAAAATTCCTTGGTGTGCATGTGAATGAGAAAGGCAGATTTTCAACAATTCTGTGTAATAAATGGCTTGTGCATAAAATAAAGTAACAGCTTGTAAAATCTCTTGAAAGTATTCAAGCACCATTGTAAAATACTGCAATTTACTGAGATGCGTATTTCTCAGACAGAGACATGCTCATGATAAGGAAAAATAGACAGGTCAAAACGTCTGAAATTTGTTCTCAGGATTTGCTTTGAAGAAAAAAGATCTGAGGCTGAATGAAGAGAGGTTGAGAGTCAACATGGTTTATTGTGGATTTTTCTTTTTCCAGACATTTAAATGTACTAACAGGGGATTTTCATATTGTTCTGTGTTATCTGTATTTAGAGTTTTTCTTATTCTAAAAATTGCTCTTACTTCCAGATAACTATCATCATTTGGTCCAATCAAACAAAATGCATTTCTTTATGATATATACTCACAAAGAAATTCCATTGAAATATCTAGTGGCTGTTTGCCTTATATGCTGGAATAACTGTAAGGAAAGGAAGAAAATGTGTTATATTAATTATTTCATATAATTATTAATCCCATTTCAAAATAATCATGCATGAGACAAACTGGATGCATTCAGGTATATGATAGGTACCACATACGGTTCCCAGGAGCTAATTTATTTATTAGATTTTTATTCCAGCTTCAACTCAAGATTGTGTACATACCTAGTACTCCCTCCTTTTTTCCATAACAACCCTATGAGGTAAACTGGGGTAAAAGAAAGTGACTGGCCCAAAGTCACCCAGCCACCTTTCTTGCTCAAAGGAGACCTAGAACTTACAGTCCCCTGGTTTCTTACCCCCAGCATCTTACCCACTATACCAAACTGTCTCTTTGTGATCACAAAGTCATCTCAGCCTGCCACTAGCCCATCTTACCCCTCCCTTTGGGGATTTTCTGAGGTCATGATAAAACAGAGTGTGAAGCAGGAGGCAAAGTTGTTTTCCATGTTGAAGCATGCAAATATCATTGAACTTCATGGTGTAAGTTTGCAAGAGCCCAACCTCTGCCTAGTTATGGAATTTGCCAGGGGAGGACCCCTCAATAGAGCTTTGTCAGGTACTTTCCCCACCACCAGTGGGAGCCACTGGGGCCGTCGCATTCCTCCTCATATATTAGTCAACTGGGCAGTACAAATAGCTCGAGGGATGCTTTACTTACATGAAGAAGCCATAGTGCCCATCCTTCACAGAGACCTCAAGTCAAGCAACAGTAAGTATTTTGAAAAGGTTTTTAAATGTTTCTATAGTGTAATAATGAACAGTACTGTGAAAAATTTTATTTTTAAACTTTGCATTGCAAAAGTGCTCTTTAAGATGCATATTGTTTTAGGCATTAAGAATCTGCTTTTCAGTTATTAAATATGGTACTACAAGTTCATTCCACTAAATTGAATTAAGTTTCTTTTCTTTGGTAACAACAGTAGTTATACTTAACCATTTCAATGCTTAGTTGTATTTGGTTTCTTAGAAAAACTGAACCCTTCTCATGACTCATTTATTTATTTATTTTTTATCCCGCCTTGATTATTTTTATAAATAACTCAAGGTGGCGAACATACGAAATACTCCTTCCTCCTCCTATTTTCCCCACAACAACCCTGTAGGATGAATTGGGCTGAGAGTGACTGGCCCAAGGTCACCCAGCCAGCTTTCATGCCTAAGGCGGGACTAGAACGCTCAGCCTCCTGGTTTGCCATTGGCTCCTTCCTAGGGCTGAGAGAGAGAGACTGGCCCAAGGTCACCCAGCCGGCTTTCATGCCTAAGGCGGGACTAGAACTCAGAGACTCCTGGTTTCTACCCCGTTGCCTTAACCACTAGACCAAACTGGCTCTGTATCATCTACAACAGGAAGGGCCTGGAGAAGTCTCATCTATGAAATCTGTGGCTTTTCATATAAGTTGGCTGCGACCTTAAGGAGCAAATCCCATTGAACTCAAGAGCATGTACTTTTGAGTAGTCATGGATAGAATCAGACTGTAATTCTCTTATGTAGAGCCAGTTTGGTCTAGTGGTTAAGGTGCTGGGCTAGAAACCAGGAGTCTGTGAGTTCTAGTCCCGCCTTAGGCATGAAAGGCGGCTGGGTGACCTTGGGCCAGTCTCTCTCTCTCAGCCCAACTCACCCTACACAGTTGCTGTTGTGGGGAAAAGAGGAGGAGGAGGAAGGAGTATTTGGTATATTTGCCTCCTTGAGTTATTTATAAAAAAAATAAAAGGATAGAAAATAAATAAATAAAATAAAATTCTCAAACCTGGACACTGCCAGTCGCAGAGGCTGGTGGGGAAGTGGGAGAAAGGAATAAATTCTGAACACTGTCCAAGGTCATAAAATTGCAGCTCAGTTATTCACTGAATTCATTATTAAGCAATCCCAAATTTTCAAACTGGCTGTCCTATTGCTGATTGAAGAAATATTGAAGTCAACCTTTTCCAATATTTTTGCAGTGAGCTTTACACACAGAAGCATTCTACAGTGATGTGGCAGAGAAACAATTTGGGTGGCACAAGCATAATTAAAACAGAGTCAGTTTAATTAATTGGTATGCTTGCCAGAAGTTAAATTGTTCAGTGTTGTTCTGTCAAAATGACATGTTAATAAGGACATCCGCTGAGCCGTTGACTACTATTAGGCCCATAGCTTACCACTACATTACACCAGCTGTTAATTTCCAGTTCCACGTTTCCAGAAAATGTGGCTATTGTTTAACCATGTTGTTATGAGAGGCCTTTTGGAGGAAAATGCGACCACTTAAATTACAAATGAGATGTTCTTTTTCCAGGGGAGTTAATTATAATGTCACATTATAGTTGGATGAAGTGATTTACATACAGAAAACATACCTTCATCTGCTCTCATTCTGTTGCTGCTTTGTTGATCTTTATATGCAACTTGAAGTATAGTTTGGAATAACTTAGATTCAGAAATCGTATGAAAATATGTGATGTCCTCTCTCTGCACCTCACCCATCCTCCAGTTAGATGAAATTAAAGAATCTCCTGATCCCTTTTTAAAAATAAAGTTTATCTGGTGGGGGTGAGGGGGAACCCTTACAAATTAAGCATCAATAGATTAGTTGTTGGTGGATGAATGGGTGTCCTTTTGAACAAACTAAACTGTTGAAATGAATCAAATATGTGCAATAAAACGGTAGCATGGGATGTGTATACAAAAAAATGAGATTACGCTAAAGAACTCTTTCCTTAAAGTAAATTGATACAACCTCCTCAAAAGCTCCTCCATGTTTCTTTTATTCACACTTAGCTCCACCAAAAATTGTCCAGTAAAGTTGTCCATGCATTATTTTCTAGTTATATCCATTTCTCTTATTCCATGTGTAATTTAGTTTTAATTTTTTATTGGATTTATATTTTGTCTCTCTGTTTATAAATAACACTTGAGGAAGCTAAAAATAAGAATAAAACTAAAAACTAATTTAAAACATCGGTAAGACCAAATTAAAAAAAACTTGTATTCTGCAATTTTAATAGCAAGCAAAACCTTTATTGGCATTAAAAAGCAGGGAATACAAAACGTTAACAAGTTGTAAGAATATCCAAAAAAAGCCATACTCATTAAGAGATTTGTTTACATTTACATTTAAGTACTTCATCTAAGTATTTGGCAACGATTCTGGTGGTTTCAGATACAGTATCTCTCAATAGATATTGATAAGATGATACAGTATTTACAGCATTTAGCGCAGAGCTTTCCAAACTGTGTGTCGCGACACAAGTGTGTCACCACACACAGCGTGGTGTGTCGCCACACCACCCGGAAACGGCGGCACGCGCGTGCACGGTGGCAGCGGCAGCCGCTGCCGCCGCCACCATACACACACGTGCCGCCGCACGTCCCCCCGCGCCGTTGCACGTCCCCCCGCGCCGCCGACGCACGTGCCGTCGCTCGCGCCGACGCACTCCTTCCCGCGTCGCCGCCACTGTGCCGCCGCCCTGCCGCTGGCGTGTCGTCAGCGGCGGCACTTTGGAAAGCCCTGGTTTAGCGGATATTTACCCTGTAAAGGTTTTATAAGTAATTCGTAAGGAAGAGACTCAAATAAGTGGCAGTCAAAGATTATGTGATGAATTGTATCAAGACTGCCACAGGGACAGAGCCTTTCATAATTGGGGATATGTTTATACCTTCCAAAAAGTACCTCGGAGGGAAAAGAGTTTACTCTAGCCAAGTGGTCGGCAAACCGCGGCTCGCGAGCCACATGCGGCTCTTTGGCCCCTTGAGTGTGGGTCTTCGGGCGTGGCGGGGGCAGGCGCGGAAGCGGACGTGATGGGGCAGGCGCGGCAGCGGGCATGGTGTGCGTGGCAGCGGGCATGGCGGCGGCGGGCACTGCAGTGGGCGTGGCGGGCATGGCGGCAGCAGGCCCTGAGTGTGCATGATTGGCTCCTGCCCGCAAACCCCGCTCCCGCGCTGGATTCCCCACCAGCTTTACTTTGCCTGGACTGGGGGCGTGAGCGGCTCTGGAAGAGAAGCGACTGGAGCAGTCGAGCCTCTCTTTCCCTTCTCCTTCTTCCAAACCTCCCCCGCCCCCTTCCACGCGATTGGCTCCCGCCCGCAAACCCCGCCCCCCTCCACGCGATTGGCTCCCGCCTGCAAACCCCACCCACTTCCGCGCAATTGGCTCCCACCCTCAAACCCCGCCCCCTGGCCCTCGAGTGATATTATAAATGTTATAAATCTCAAAATGGCCCCTGGCATAGAAAAGTTTGCTGACCACTGCTCTAGCCAAAAAGAAGGCCCTTCGCTGAGATGGAACCACAAGTTCATACAGGTAATTCACCATCTTACCCAGATGGTTTTCTATACCTAACATAGCAGGCGAGCAAACATGAGGTTGAGCAGGTCTAAATTTGTGATATTCTAAATCCAAGAATCTCTGTTTAATAGTTCTAAATACATAAGTTTCGTCTGATAGAAATAAGTCATCAATCGCAATTCCAATTTGCCTAAGCTTGGACATAATATGTCGAAAACAGAGGGAAATACATTTAAAGATGTGATAACAAACTTCAAGGAGCAGCTCTAAATAAGATCCTAAGCCAGTATTTGATTGTTATTAACCAAGCTTTAGTTTCTATCAAACTTTGACCAGTTTCTAAGCAAATTATAAAATAGGAAACACAATTGGGAACCCCTAAAAGCTCCCTCAAAAAGGATGCCTGAATACCCTCTACTTCACGGTTAAAAGCTCCCAACCAAATGGAAATACCATATAATGTTTGAGAGAGAGGTTTGGCTTTAAATATTCTAATCGCTGCAGGTACAAATTGATTTCCTCTTGTAAAGTAAAATTGTTTGATCTGAGCGGCCGAACATTTGGCCAAATGAATTATCTTATTGCAATGGGTGACCCAAGAAAGATTATAACTAAATGTAATACCAAGATATTTAAAAGTTTTAACTTGTTCAATTTCTGTATTACCCAAGGACCATTTCTGCAAATGCCATCTATTGCCAAATATTATTACCTTTGATTTGGAGAAGTTGATAATGAGTGAGTTGCGTTGACAGTAACTATAAAAAGCATCCAAATATCTTTGTAAGCCCACTCTCGAATATGAGAAAATTGTGATATCATCAGCATAAAGTAATAATGGAGTGGGAAGACCGCCAAGGTTAGGAGGGTGACGATTGATAGAGCTAAGTGAGTATGCTAGATCATTCAAAAAGAGGTTAAAAGGATGAGGGGCAAGAACGCAACCCTGCTTAATTCCCTTCTGGGTGGATATTCTTTCCGTTAAATGACCCTTAGACGAATATTTTACTCGACAGGAGGTAGCCGTGTGGAGTTTCTTTAATAGAAACAACAGTCTCGGATCAATTCCCTGATTCATCAATTTGGCCCATAATAAATCCTTCGGAATTAGATCAAATGCACTTTTGAGGTCAATAAATACTACAAAGAGCTTCTTCCTTCCTAAATTTAAATATTTTTCTATAAGAAAGTTCAATGTAAGATAATGATCACTAGCAGAATTTCCTTTACAGAAGCCTATCTGTTCAGGACAATTATATCATTTAAATGCATCCAATCTAATAGATGGCGTTCAAGATGTTTAGCATAAAGCTTGCCCAAGATTGATAAGAGACTGATAGGAGGAAAGTTACTAGGCTGACTTTACCATGGTGGTCTATAAGTGTAAACAAAGAAGCCAACGGCTGGGCCGACCGACTAATATGTTTTTTAAATAGCTTGGCTGGAAGCCCATCCAGACCGGGTGATTTTCCCATTTTTAAATCAACGATTAGCTCGGTAATTTCATCTATACTCACTGGAGGCCATAATGGTAAATCTAAAGGAATAGAATTGCTATCCTCCATATGAGAGGCTACTGGGACATTGTACATTGATGAAAAATGTGCCACCCATTGCTGGAGTGAAATATCAAGGTCAACAAAAGGCAGATTACCAATAGAATTACTCGAAATTAATCTCCAAAAATATTTGGTATAGCCCTTTACAACTGGTCCCATTTACCCTGAAAGTATAAGTACTTTTTCTTAGATATAAGATCATGGAAATTTTTCTTATATTTTAAAAATTTATTATATTTGCTAAAATCCCCAGATTGACATAGTTCTTTAAACTTACATCTCAGTCTCTTTTTCCCACTCCTGATCAAACCAAGTAGTAGGATTTAAAACAGCTGCCTCAACAGGTTTAGCTTTTGATCTGCATTTGCTAATTAAAGGTAAAGGTTCCCCCCGCACATTTGTGCAGTCGTGTCCGACTCTAGGGGCCGGTGCTCATCTCCATTTGTTAGACAAAGAGCCAGCGTTGTCCGAAGACGCTTCCGCAGTCATGTGGCCGGCATGACGCACGCGGAACGCTGTTACCTACCCACCGAAGAGGTACCTATTTATCTACTTGCATTTGCATGCTTTCGAATTGCTAGGTGGTTGGCAAGAGCTGGGGCGAGTGCGGGAGCTCACTCTGTCATGCGGGACTAGGGATTTGAACCTCCAAACTTGCGATCTTTTGTGTCATGACACACAGTTTGGAAAGCTCTGATTTAGAATTATAAGATTATACATGATACAAAGATCTAACATCTTACTCCCCGCAATATTAAAAACTGCGTCACTAGATGAACGCGGTAAACACAGAATCAGCAGTAAAAGCTCTTCATCATCAAAGCCAATCGTAAGCCAATCGTGGATGTTATCTGCAATTCTAGCACAATTTTAATAAATAAGGAAATGTAGATAATGTTTGTAGCAAAAGTGAGATTGTAGAAAAGTTTTACATACTGCTGCCTATGTATTGAAATCTGTTACATAATATCACCCCTTTAAATCTAGTAAAAAAGGTTACAGTTCTATATAATGTGACAGATGTAAGAACATATGACTTGAAATATGAAGAATTAGGAAGCATTGAGTTGGCTGGAGCATTTGCTACGCAATGATGCCACACACCCATTCCAGCTTGGCATGCACATCCTAATCCATCTACCCACCTGGTCCACATCACACACACACCACACACATCCCCCAATGTGGTATCGACACTATCCTGCATGGACACTCTACCACAATACTCCTAGCACACTGGGGGTGGTTCCTGCCTCCACTCCTCCTAAGCACAGCAAAGGCACAGTAGAGAGAGCAGCAAGTATGTTACCTCTAGCTTGCTGTATAGAGAGAAAGTATGCTCTGGTGTGGGTACGCATGTTGCTCATTTAAGGCTTCGGTTTTAACACAGGAGCGAATTCTGAGTTCAATAAGGTGATTTTCTCAAGGGAATCCCTTCAGCTTCTGTCCAAATCACTTTGAACAAGCCTGCTGCCAGCGCTTCAGCCAGCAGAGGAGCTCTAAAAAGGGGCAATTTCATCCTTCTTTCCACAAATCCACAAATCCATTAAGAAAAACATGAACCACCAGAGTTATGAATAGACAAAAACAGCTTCACTTTACTGCATGCATTCAGAACCAATAACCATACAGATGGGCAGACAGTATTACACAGGTACAAGAGGAAATGTAAACAACAGAAGGTATGGAACCCATTGGAAATGAATCTCTGCCTTGAGCAGTGTCTTTAAAGGTGCAATACATTTCAAAATCACAGCACATTCTCAAACAATCCAACTCCCATCCACCCACGCATGCCAAAAGGGCAGAATGCTGCTGAACAAGCCTTTTCCTTCTTACTCAGTAGTAGTCTATTGGTCCCTTGCTTTCAAGCTTTGACTCTTACTCCCTTTTCCTTCTCCCTTTTCTAGCTGTTGCCTTTGGCCAGTCTCCCTTCTTTCCCTCTGCCTGTTTGAATCAAGTCTACCTCTACCCCAAATGCCTTGCTCCTACAGCTTTTATATCCATTCGCAAATTCTGAGGTTTGTTTCTGCCCTCTCTATTCTTCTGCACAACCCCCTTCTCACTTCCAGAGCTCAAAATTCTGATTTCTTGGCAGGCTTCATGCCTGCTAAGACCCTTTGAGTTTCCATGATTTACTTACCTGAACATCTGAAGAATCTGTTTCCTCTATTTCAGACTCCTTCCAGTTATAGACTGAACAGCCAGATCCTAAACACTCAAGTTAATGTCCTTGCTTATCACGGCAAATCCTTACCAGTTTGCATCAGATTTATCTGATTCCCAACTCTACTGTAACTTTCTGAGTTATGCATATATTGCTACAGCAAGACGTCTGCCACTTAAGAGCCATACTTCACCCTCCTTTTTTCCCCTCTTTTCAAAGATGCATTGTCCAGCTTAGACCTTTCCAGCTAATATGTTTCCTCCTTTGGTATTTGAGCATGTATGAAGGAAAGAATATACTTATGGAGAAGAATGCTTTAGAAAAGGATAATGTATTGGATGTTAATATTTAATTATACTATTTTTTAAAAATCCCTCACGTTGCTTTTAGAAAATATAAAAAATTCAGATTGCCATCTGGACCTGCTAAAAGCTCCAGGTAGGTCGGAATATAATAAAAATAAATGCTTTGGAAACACTGCTTCTCTTTGCCCTTCAATTCTGAATATCTCTAGGCTGTGAGCTTTGATTTATAATAATTTTTCTTTCAGTGTTAACTACTGAAAGCAATTAAAGGCGGAGGCCACAAAATACTATTGTTTGCCTGCTCTCCTTCCTATCTTAGTATAATACTAGTATATAAAATGACCTCTTTTCTCAGTCACTGATTTGGAAACTGTCCTTTGACTGATTTCTTTTATTTAAACCAGGGGTGGGCAATGTCAGGCCCGCGGGTCGTATAAGGCCCGCGGGGCTCACGCCTGCAAACCCCACCCCTTCCATGTGATTGGCTCCTGCCCGCAAATGGGGGGAGATGGGCGGTGATATAAGTTAGAAATATAAATAAATAAATAAATAAACCCCGCCCCCAGTGCTTGTGATTGGCTCCCGCCCACAAACTCCGGCCCCCGGAAATCCCAGAAACCCCACCCCCCGCCCCCCCAGTCCCAGGTTATAAATATCCAAATGGCCCTTGGCAGAAAAAAGGTTCCCCACCCCTGATTTAAACCAAACATCTAGAAATTCATCCAGAATTTAAAAGACACTTGAGGGATATATAAAATTCCTCTTGCTTGACAATTTGCTAGAATGAGTTAATCAGCTATACCTCAAATTTCAAACAAAACATTAAAATAGTGTCCTCAACTGAAGAAGAAATTATACAAATGCAATTTGAGTGTTAAATATACATCTCTATCAGTAATAGATTGACTATTACTCCCAAAGGACCTTTCAGCACAATTAAAAACTACAAAGAAAACTGCTAGAGAATGCCCTTATTGTGCTGACTTAAGGGGAATCAGTTTCAACTCCCCAGTATTTGTCCACATCTTCCTCCTGTTTTTTGTACTACAAAAGAAATTGCTAAGGAGATAAAAACAAAATAGCTGCATAATACTTTTTGATGAGCAGTATAAAAGAGCCATTCATTTAGAAGCACCCAAGCTCTGGAGCTGAAGTGTTTCTGTAGAGCCGCTTTCATCCTCCTCATCTTTCCAAATTCTTGTGCTCATCAATTTGAGCACTACTGAAATGAGACAAGCTTATGTTATTGGAGAACAATCAAATTCACATTACATGGTAAGTATGGAGCATTTTAGGGGCACGGTGGCTCAGCGATTAAGATGCCAGGCTTGTCAATCAGAAGGTCACAAGTTCGGAGGTTTGAGACCCTAGCCCCGCGTGACAGAGTGAGCTCCTACACTCACCCCAGCTCTTGCCAACCTAGCAATTCGAAAGCATGCAAATGCAAGTAGATAGGTACCACTTCAGTTGGATGGTAACAGCGTTCCACATATGTCATGCCGGCCACATGACCGTGGAAGCGTCTTCAGACAGCACTGGCTCTTCGGCTAACAAACGGAGATGAGCACCAGCCCCTAGAGTTGGACACAACTGTGTGGGGAACCTTTACCTTTATCTTATGGAGCACTTTAATGTCACTCTTCACCCCGCGGTTAATCTGTGAGCTTTCTCATGTAAAGGACCCGTTTATTTTAGAAACACCCAGATCCAAGCCATTCTTGGAAGAAATTAAGGGACTGCCTCCACTTCAACTCCACCCATTTACCTACCCCCCCCCCCCCATCTCTTTCCTTTTGGCTGCCCGCCTATCTGCTGCCTGGCTCTGCCTACCGTTGCACCCGCTGCACCACTACCACCCGGGGCCTTCTTTCACACCACTTTCTTTCACACTAGTGCAACCGGGTCCTTCTTTTGCACCAGCCTTCTTTGGTGCACGGGCCAGGTCCTTCTTTCGCAAAGATGGTAAGAAGATGTAGATGATAGCACCTGGCTGACTTGTCTGGATTTGCAAAGAAAGCACAGCCAGGCCAGGTTTTTATTTGGATGGCAGACTACCAGGGAATGCCAGAGATGTTGGCTACATTGAGAAATGGAAAAAATATACAGGTAGTCCTCGTTTAGCAACTGCTTCATTTAGCGACTGTTCGCAGTTACGATGGTGATAAAAAAACTTTGCGAACAATCCTTGCATTTATGACCTTCGCAGGTCTGTAAAGCAAAGGAAAGCTGAAGTAAGATCATAAGCACAGGCCCGGTTCCACTTAGCAACCACTTTGCTTAACTACCAAGTTGCCAGTCCCAATTGGGGTCGATAAACAAGGACTACCTGTACCCAAAAAGCAGCAGCAACTCATTTCCATATTGTTGCCAGGAAAACTACTTGGATGCATTCATGAAGGAGACTTTACTTGCCTTGCTCTTTTTGAAAATAATTGTTTGGCCCCATTTGACACCATTGCTCTTTTATTTCCAATGCCTAGAACAACCATTCAACTGATTCCCTTTCACATAAAATGCACCCCAGTTGGTAGACAGCATGAATTCCAGGTTTCTGTGTACCATACATTGGAACTTGGTTCACTTAGTCCAATTTCTATGCACATACCACCGTTTATGTTAAATCACAAACATTGCATCCAAAAAAAAAAGGGGGGGGCAAAATAAATGTGATGTTGAAATATTATAACAAGGCTGCCCTATTGCCATTTGAAGCACCCTGGGTAAAACCACTTAAAAGCACCCTACCAAAAGTGACCATCAAAAGTGCTGGACTACAAAATACTTAAGCCGGGTAACCGGATATAGGTGACAATGAGGGAAGTTGCCGATTATCAAAAGAAAGCAGGATGGGGAAAGCATCCAGCTCAACCGGCCACCCAGCTTGGCCGCACTGGGGGAATTTTCCCCAAAAGAGAAACTGGCAGGAGGCTTCACTTCCCGTCGCATCCACACATTGCAATTACTCCATTCGGAGCAGCGACCCCGACTCAAACGGCCTTGCATAGCCCGCACAACTCTGCGCCCCTGCGCTGAAGTCAGTCCCAACAGAATTTACTCCCCGGTGAAGCGCGCAAGGCGCTTCGTCCTTCAGACCTCTGAAAAACTGCTCTCAAGAAGCGGGAAAGGATTGCAAAAAGAGCGAGCAGAGAGGCTGGCAGCAAAAGCCGGATACACCGCGGCTTTTTTCCCCCGCCCCCAAGCGGCTGGAGGAAGAGAAAAAGGCTCGGGGCCGGTGTTTCCCACCCACTTTGTCACGCGGAGGGGGCTGTCTGTGGCTGCCTGGCCAAGATGGCCACGCACGTTTTCCTCACGGGACCCCCAGGTAACCCCTCTCTCCGCCAAACGAGAAGACAGGAGATAGCGGGCAAGCTCACGGCCTCCAGGAGGGAAGAGCGAGTGGGCGGAGCTGGGAGAGAACAAGGCCTTCCCCGGCCGCGAGGAAAGCGGGCTCTGCTTCGGCGCGCGGCCAGTGAGGTTTCGTGCAGGAGCGAGTCGGGCGGACTGGGGAAGAGCCGGCGAGACACGCTTGCAGATCCTATCTCGCTTTTGCAATGCCCTATTTCCGGGAGGGGGGAGAAGGGAGAGAGGTTTTCTTCCGAGTAAACGTGCTTCGGAGGATCAGTTTACATAGTCTCTGCTCCCAAAGCGACTGTGACCCCCGCCAATTCCGAGCTCCTTTTGTAGATAAGGCCGCGGTTTTGTGCCCAGTTTGTGCCCATCGAGAAACACAGTGGAGCTTATTTTTGAGTGAATGTTACGTGGTGGGACCACTGGGCCGGATTAGAACTGCCTCTCTTCAATCCTACTTGCATGGCGATTTGCTATTAGTTATTGCAGGTCAGTTGTTGCTGGAATAGATTCCTGAAAGTTTTAAATTATGAGTTATAGCAGTGTTTCTCAACCTTAGCAACTTTAAGCCCAGCCATGCTCAGACTGAAGAAGCTCCTTGGATAAGGAGCGAAACGTTTCCACTGAGAAAATAGAAATCCAGTTGACATGATTCAAGCTACAGACTGAAGCTCAAATACTTTGGCCACCAAATGCGAAGAGAGGACTCCCTGGAAAAGACCCTGATGCTGGGAAAGACTGAAGGCAAAAGGAGAAGGGGACAGCAGAGGATGAGATGGTTAGGTAGCATCACCGATGTAATGAACATGAATTTGAGTAAACTCCGGGTGACAGTGGAGGACAGGAAGGCCTGGCGTGCTATGGTCCATGAGGTCACGAAGAGTCGAACACGACTAAACGACTGAACAACAACAACAACAAATATATTGAATTTATATCCCTTTGCAATCTCAAAATTCAGGATTTAAAGGGCATTATTCTGAACTGACATTCAGATTCAAGCTACAGACAATTCCACCTGGATGACTGAGAACCTTCATAGACATATGAAGCCATGTTGAAGTCCACAGATCTTAAAGTTGCTAAGGTTGAGAAACACTGACCTATAGAAACAGTCGTTTACATATTGATAGGATTATACAGGATGACAGCAACTTGGTTTGGGGTGGAGATTATATTGATGAGTACAAGCTTTTATTGGGTAGTGTTCCTAGGATGTGGAAATTAAGATGAAATCCCTCATTCATTATCTCTGGAGAAGGTCTTGACACAGACAGCAGCCACAAAATTCTCCAGCAGATGTTCTTATATTTCTGTTGCTGGCCTTCAGAAATTGATACAGGGGAATGCCTTCCCAAAATGGCAGTGGATTTATCTTCAGTATAACTCAGCTCATTGCTTGCAGAGAAGCTCAAATGTGACAATGGGTCTCCAGTTCCCAGTATTAACTATACACCCTCCACTGATGCAAAGAAGAATGCTTCCCCCTCCAGTAATATAGGATCTGCCAACATCTTGTTTATTTGTTCATGTGCAAGTCTGTACTCTTAGTATCTTGTAATCTGAAACAGGTACAATTTGACATAGTAGTTAAGGTGTTGGACCAGGGTTGAAGAGGCCTGTATTCAAATCCATTTTCACTGGAGGAATTTGGGCTAGCCATCCCCCCCCCAGTCTACCTCACAAGGTTGTTGGAGCAATGAAATAGAGAGAGAGACCCTTTATAAACTGCTTTGAGCTCCTGGAAAAAAAGGTAGGATAAAACTCAAAGAGGAAAGGAATAAAGCCAGATACATCTATGAATAAGCAGGGAAAGAATAGGACATAATTACTCCAATTATACATACTTTCTTTTGGCTCCTTTACATTTGGGGTTTGGAATCTCCAAGGCACAGCCCTAATCAGGCCCATTGTACCTGCAAGGCCTCAAATGTGAACTCTGCTCTAACTATCCTGCATATTTTCTCCTTGGGAAAAGCAAGGGGTGAAAGCGGCATTTGTAGGACAACAAACACAACTCTGCTGTCTCCATACAGTTGCAGATGAAAAGTGCTTTTCTCTGAGTTGACAGGTGAGGAGAGATCACTCCCACCCCACAATCCTGCATGGAGAAGTTGCTATCTGGAGCTGGGGTTCTTTGAGGGTTCTTTAAGCCTGCTGCCTGGTATTGTCTGGCACACTGTGGCTGATAAAGAATCAGATCAAGTCTGGTCTTCTGAGTAGAGTCAGGGATTAAGATAAAGGGACTTGAAGGGTCTTATACTTCCTGGAAAAGGTGAGTTTTGAGGAGGGATTTAGAGGGAACAAAGGACTAGGCCCATGGAGATATTCTGAAGAGCAATCAGGCAGTAAGAAATAGGGTTTTCAGATCTGGCCTGCAAGATGGCAGCAAAAAGATACAATATGATGTCTACAAAATGGCAGCAAAAAGATACAGAAACCTCCATTTCTTTGCTGCAATCAACTGGAGTTTTGCGGAACAGGTCTGGTAGCCCTAATTAGAACCAGCCAAAGAAAATTAGTGGAGGCATTCCGGAGAGACTCAGGAGTTGTAGAACATGACAGTATTGCAAGTATTGGGATTTATGTGCAACAGAGAGATAAAGATGGCTTAACCTTTGGAGGCTTTGAGGTAAGAGCAAGATGTTTGTTTAAGATCCAGGAGAGGTTGGGAAGCTAGAGAAGGGAGTGGTAGAATTTCAGAAAAATGAGATACAGAATTTTGAGAGCGAGAGCTAGCTGGATCTTCCTACCCTATGACCGTCTTTGTATGATATAGCTGATCCCTTTCTCTGACCAATTCACTCACCTCTGTGGACTGATAGCACACAAGTTAGGATGGCTGTGTGATGTTGTCTCTTCCCAGTTAGTGGCTTTCGCTTCCTTTCCCAGTTCCCTTTTTTGCCAGAGGGAGAAATTGCCGTGACACCTCCATATGTTTCTGCTGTTTTTCTCTCTCTCTCTCTCTCTCTCTCACACACACACACACACAAACACAGAGTATGCTGGGTGGGGAGGTAAAAACCAAACTAGCTCCAGAGAAGGAATGTCTGTAGAGACCCCATTTTTGCAGTGTCTGTACTTCAAGTGGAGAAAGGATTGATTAACTCCCCCAATAAGCTGTTTGGACAATAGTTCAAGGGCTGTTAAGGACTATGATCAACCCTCTTAGAATTAAGTGGTTGGGTCAGCTGGCCCAGTTTTCCTGTTCAGTTGACATATTGCTCCCAACACAACTGTGTTATGTGACGGGGGCACATATTTCCGGCATGATGGGAGAGCACAAAGATTTACAATATGATGTCTGCATTGTACAAGGGGCGCGATGGCTCAGTGGTTAAGACACCAGGCTTGTCGATCGGAAGGTCGGCGGTTTGAGACCCGAGCGCCGCGTGATGGAGTGAGCTCCCGCACTCGCCCCAGCTCTTGCCAACCTAGCAATTCGAAAGCATGCAAATGCAAGTAGATAAATAGGTACCACTTCGGTGGGAAGGTAACAGCGTTCTGCGCGTGTCATGCCGGCCACATGCAGAAACGTCTTCAGACAGCGCTGGCTCTTCGGCTAAGAAACGGAGATGAGCACTGCCCCCTAGAGTTGGACACAACTGTGCAGGGGAAAACCTTTATCTTTACTATTGTAATAGCCAGGTAGAAACAGGGAATCAAACCCTAAAATAATATTTCCTTTGTTTTATATGATTACTATCGAAAGTGACGCTTAACAAATATTATTTTTGCTGTAGGAATTGGGAAAACAACATTGATACGGAAAGCTGCTGACATTTTAAAATCATCTGGTCTCCCCATTGATGGATTTTACACAGAGGAAGTGCGAGAAGGTGGCCGGAGAATAGGGTTTGATGTGGTCACTCTGAATGGAAGAAGAGGAATTTTGTCTAGAGTTGGGTACTGAAGTTTTAAAATATATTTTCTGGCACTCATTTTAAAAAACCCTCTGGAATGCTTCTTTGAGGCCATTATGCTTTACAAACATGACCATAAATCTATGAAATGGCAAATGAGATTGTAAAGTTGTCATGTGGTGACTATTAGTCTAATGCGTAGGCACGTTGGTCTTAAGTGGTAAGAAAGTAGCCCATAACTGAATAAGCTATTGTGATTTGTGGTAAGTGGGAGGGGCACCTTCCCATAATAACCTGCAGTGTTAATGGCTGAAGATATTAGCAAAATAGTCCCAATTAAAAATTATGCTATATTTCTAGAACATTTGAAAGGACAGTGGCCAGTCTCCCACACTGATCTATCGCCTCAAGGCCAGTATGTCTCTGAATACTATTTGTTCCTTCAAGCTGCATTTTGTGGCTCTGTTTTTATGCTTGTGTGTGCGCATTCATTCATTCTAGCCAAGATTGGGATACTAGCAGCCATCTGGAGCACCTAAGAAAGGTGAGGAAAAATTAGGGGGAGGACGGGCATGGCAAACCAGATTGGAGGCTGTAATGCTATATAATTAAAACCATGCACGTAAACATATCCCACATTATATTACTATATATTATTCCCCTTAAGATCATTACTGTGTGTTGAAACATGAGGCTTTTGGTTTGCTCACAGTTTATTTCTATTTGCTATAATTGATCAGGTAAATATTTGGCTATATATATTTTTTTCATGTAGCTCTGGTCATTCAGCAGCAAGGCATGAATATCGTGTTGGCCAATATGTTGTAGATCTAGCTTCGTTTGAACAGTTGGCTCTTCCTTTGTTGAGAAATGTAAGTTACATAGTAGAACTGTATGCTTTTTGGTGAATAATGTATGAGTTTTCATGAAAATGCATAGGCTGTATTTTATGGGGCTTTAAATCCTCATGTAAAAAGTGGTGGGTCTCTCACAACAGTGTGATCATGCTCATTCTTTAATTAGCATATTGTATCTTGGAAGTTTCCATTTCACACTTTTGTGGATGTTTTTCACTGACAGAAGAATTTTGTGATCATTAATTTAAAGACTTGTAAATGAAAATGTTTATTTCTTCGCATATCTCATGGTAATACAAGAGACATAGCGAAGTAGTCTCATAAGTAAGATATAAAAAAGGAACAAGTACCTGTATGGTCCTTGGCTGGCCCTTAGCAGCTGATGTTTCCAACGTAGGTTTCCAAATGTTGATGCAAATAGTACTTCAATTACATAGTCTATTGTCTTACCATGAATAAATCCTTTACATGTAGCTCAGACTACTTCCAAATTATTTGAACCTCAATTGTGAACATCTCTTGATAATATCTAAGAATTTGAGTCCAGCCAGGTAACAGCACTTCGTTGATTTTGGCTGTTCTTGAAAAGCAAAGCAGGGCTGGATCTGGTTCATATTTGGGTGGGAAACCACCAGAAAATTCTACAGAAGTGGCCTAAACTGAGAAGTTGAAAAAAGTCCCAGAAAGTGGCAGTGACAAGTGTTTCTGTCTTGTTGCAAGAAAACTACAAGGTTGTGTTCATGAGGTCACTGGGATTTTTGCTCAGCATGAAGTAGACTTTGTCTTAGAGTGTCAGCCCTTCAAGGCAGGCTAAGGCAGGAAACAGACACCACAGGAACTACTGGAACTCTACTTTATTGTTGTAGAGCAGTGCTTTCCAAAGTGCCGCCATTGGCGACACACCAACGGCGGCGGCGGGGGCGTGCACGGCGGTGGTGCAGGGGTGTGTGCGGCGGCAGCGTGCATGGCGGCGGCCTCCACTAAAACACAGAAGCGCTGATGGCGCACCGCTGCCATCGTCGCTGCCGCCGCCGCCATACACACTGCCGCTTCCGGGTTGTGTTGCGACACACCAAACTGTGTTGCAACACACTAAAGTGTTGCGACCCACAGTTTGGAAAGCTATGTTGTAGAGTATAATAACAGAATTTTGAAAGCCTGGTAACGTTTCCCTCTGCCCTGTCTTATACCATACAGAATCAAAGCTGGGTTATTTTGAACCTTTTTCTCATGCTTCCTCCTTTTTCAGGACTATGTTGTTGTTTACATTCTCCCTTTCCTTTCCTTTCCTTTCCTTTCCTTTCCTTTCCTTTCCTTTCCTTTCCTTTCCTTTCCTTTCCTTTCCTTTCCTTTCCTTTCCTTTCCTTTCCTTTCCTTTCCTTTAGTTGTGCTAACAGTTCTTGCATTCCTTCATAAACTTTAGCTCTACATATAGAGAGGGAAAACTCATCTGCTGGGGAACAATGCAGCTAGGCATGAAACCAACTGATATTCCATTACTTTTTGCCTAAAATGTCTGTTTTCATGGCTTTTTGTAAAATAGTGGACACTTACATAGATCAGAGTGGGGAAGCTGTGATCCTCCAGATGTTGAAGAACAGCTCCTCCAAAAATGTCCATAGTAAGTAGAGCTGCAGAAGTGTGGTTCAGTAACATACAGAGAGCCACCCATACCCCACCCCAGACACAGAGGCTAGAGTAAATTTTGAATATGCAACTTGGCCATTGTACAGGCCTTTTATTGGGCTGGTGGTCTTTCAAAATATATGACTATAATGTAAAATATTTTTGTAAGAAACAGTTATCTTGAAACTGAATTATTTTTACTCTAAAGGTCAGAGTAGATAACCTGATGTCCTTCACACGTTTTGTCCTGCAGCTCTCACTGACACTTGCTGTTTGCCCTGCTGGCTCTGAGCTGAAGCCCAAAGACCAGGAGAGGGCATCAGACAGTGTATCCCTGGTATAGAACTCTGATTTAAGGCATATAAAAATATTTTGTATTTTGTTGCTAAGTGTTTTTATCCTATATACAGTATATATTTGTCATAGGCTGATTTTGGCAGCAGTGCAATGAAGAAGGTCTGCATAATTGATGAGATTGGTAAAATGGAGCTCTTCAGCCAGACATTTATTCAAGCTGTCGAACAAATACTGAATGGATCAGGAACTGTGATACTTGGAACAATCCCAGTGCCTAAAGGAAAGCCTCTGAGACTTGTGGAAGAGATCAGAAATAGAAAGGAGGTGAAACTCTTCAGTGTAAGTCATTGACAGATCCACTGAGAAAGTTTGATATTTATCGGCATGGGATGGTCTGACATCTTATTTAGCATTTGTTTGGGACAAAGTTGCATTCCCTTTAAAGAAACAGGTGGTCACTGGCCCATCCTTGTACTGGAAACAAAGTTGCATGTCTTTTAACCTTTAAGCTTGGGGTTTCAGCTGCACTTGTCCTCAGATACGAAGTTTAAAGTACATCCCACTCACTTCCCATTTACAAACAACATTTAAAGAAGTCAAAATGTTTGTTTTAAATGGCTGCAAATAGATCCATTCATCCAGCTTATATGCCACTCCATTTCCAAAAACGCCAGGCAGCTTACAGAGAACTTTTCTCTGTGAGATGCTTCTAACGGTGTTACTGTAAGATGTGATTTCAGAAGTTTCCTAGATAAACAGCAGTCATCAAGGGAGTTTCCTAATGTGCATCTTGACAAGCTCAGGAGAGGGAAAACAAGTGCATTATAGAGAATATGGAGGCATTTTAGCAAAAGGAATATTACAACCATTCTATTATAGCTAATACTCTAATAGTAGTGGTGGTAAAACCTAATGCTAATAATGGGTGTCATTCGTCAATATGTCACTGTCTTATACACTTGTTTGCAGTATTAATACTGCTAAAAATGGGAATTCAGTTGCCATGTTAAAACCATATGGTTAGACTTCAAACATCTGGAAAATACAAAACAGAACAATCCCTGACCTCAGTAGCCATTCCAATGGCTTTGACAGAAATCATTTTTCTGAATTGCATCTCAGGTAAAGATAGTGTATTTAATATTTTGTAACATTGCTTAGTCTTGTGTACTTTTAACTATGTTACATAGGTAATGAATTATTTACAAAGCTTGCATATAACTCCATATGTGCCCTGGAGAATCTATCTGCAGCCTGCGCCACTGGAGTGCTGGTTATTGAAAACCTTCCCTATTGGAGAAGATCAAGTGGAATCCTTGGTGCTCTCTGAGCCTTGTTGTTTTCTTGCAGACGTTTCACTCCAGAAGTGGCACTGGAGATGTTGCCTCATCTGGCAATGAAACGTCTGCAAGAAAACAACAAGGCTCAGAGAGCACCAAGCACTCCACAGTTCAACCCTGAGCTACAAATACTCTCTCCGATTAGGCCTGTGTGTGCTTTGAAAATGGTTCCAAGGACATGGCTTGGACTGAACAGGAGGACAGTGCCTCCCTGCTGTTCATTAAAGTAACAACACTTTTTCCCCCAGGCTGAAGTCTTTAGTTGAGAATTTAACTTTACTTTCAGAGTAGTGACACCACTTTTTAGGGTCATGCAGAAGGGTGCTGTGCCCGGAAGGGTGCTGTGCCTGGAAGGGTGCTGTGCCCACGCTTTGCAGTGTCCAAGGCACTTGTTTCAAATCGTTTTTGAAACAGTCCTAGTAAAGAATACATTTCTTTAGCTCTTTTCCCAAGATATAAGTGGAAAATGCTATTTGGAGCCAGCACCAGGCCTCAGCAACTGAAGTTTTTAGGTTTTGATGGCATGTTCATTTTATAACTTTTTGTGGTATTATTTCTTGGCGGTTTTTTGTGTTGCGAGCCATTGTCACTCTTGGTCAACGTCAACTTAAGTCACTCTCATGTTTCTTTGTTTCTAGCACCTAGAACAATATGTCGCATCCTTTTAAATGAAATCTCATCAAACCAGAGGTACCAGACATAAAATCAATGCAGGAAAATGCCCAAAATGTTCTTGATTCATCTAGGTCAAGGGTCGGAAATGGCGGCTCGCGAGCCAGATGCGGCTCTTTGGCCCCTTGAGTGTGGCTCTTCCGCAGCTGAACTCACCCCCGTCCCTTCCACGCAATTGGCCCCTGCCCCCTGGCTCTCGCACTGAGCGAGGCCCGGCGCGGAAGGGAGGCACTGCTGGCCCGGGATGCGGCGCTGTCGGAGGCGGCGCAGGAGCGGCTGCAGGGGCTGCTGCGGCTGGAGATGGTGCTGCTCCCCGGCATCCAAGCGAGGGCCCGGGACGTGAGCGGCAGGGCGGCGCAGGGCGAAAAGCCGCCTGCTCTCCCCTTGGCCGCCTCTGCCACCTGCAGGCTGCCTGCCAGTTTGGGGGGGGCCGTGCACACTCCAAACGGCGCCCCAAAGACGGCTTTGGAGCACTGGGATAAGCTGCCTGCTTTGAGCTGGGCAGGAAACAGTCCCTTAAAGGGATAGCAGTCTTTTACGTTGCCGGCGCTGCTCCCAAACGCT
The DNA here is from genome assembly GCA_023362775.1 of Charina bottae. Lineage (NCBI taxonomy): Eukaryota > Metazoa > Chordata > Lepidosauria > Squamata > Charinaidae > Charina > Charina bottae. Next base: position 32,770,555 of record JALMGJ010000001.1, read on the forward strand.
GGGGCTTCTGTGCTTCGGAGAAGGTGGGGGGGCGAAGAAAGTCACCCCAAAGCGTCCCGGGGCTCCCCCCTTGCCGCCTCTGCCATCTGCAGGCTGCCTGCCTGGTTGGGGGGGGCGTGCACACTCCAAACGGCGCCCCAAAGACGGCTTTGGAGCACTGGGATAAGCTGCCTGCTTTGAGCTGGGCAGGAAACAGTCCCTTAAAGGGATAGCAGTCTTTTACGTTGCCGGCGCTGCTCCCAAACGCTGGGGCTTCTGTGCTTCGGAGAAGGGGGGGGCGAAGAAAGTCACCCCAAAGCATCCCGGGGCTCCCCTCTTGCCGCCTCTGCCACCTGCAGGCTGCCTGCCTGTTTGGGGGGGCCGTGCACACTCCAAACGGCGCCCCAAAGACGGCTTTGGAGCACTGGGATAAGCTGCCTGCAGCGGGCAGTGCTCCAAAGGTCTTTGGGGCGCCGTTTGGAGTGTGCACGGCCCCCCCAACCAGGCAGGCAGCCTGCAGGTGGCAGAGGCGGCAAGGGGGGAGCCCCGGGACGCTTTGGGGTGACTTTCTTTGCCCCCCCTTCTCCGAAGCACAGAAGCCCCGGCGTTTGGGAGCAACGTAAAAGACTGCTATCCCTTTAAGGGACTGTTTCACGCCCAGCTCAAAGCAGGCAGCTTATCCCAGTGCTCCAAAGCCGTCTTTGGGGCGCCGTTTGGAATGTGCATGCCCCCCCAACCAGGCAGGCAGCCTGCAGGTGACAGAGGCGGCAAGGGGGGAGCCCCGGGACGCTTTGGGGTGACTTTCTTCGCCCCCCCACCTTCTCCGAAGCACAAAAGCCCCAGCGTTTGGGAGCAGCGCCGGCAACGTAAAAGACTGCTATCCCTTTAAGGGACTGTTTCATGCCCAGCTCAAAGCAGGCAGCTTATCCCAGGGCTCCAAAGCCGTCTTTGGGGCGCCGTTTGGAGTGTGCACGGCCCCCCCAAACAGGCAGGCAGCCTGCAGGTGGCAGAGGCGGCAAGAGGGGAGCCCCGGGATGCTTTGGGGTGACTTTCTTCGCCCCCCCCTTCTCCGAAGCACAGAAGCCCCAGCGTTTGGGAGCAGCGCCGGCAACGTAAAAGACTGCTATCCCTTTAAGGGACTGTTTCATGCCCAGCTCAAAGCAGGCAGCTTATCCCAGTGCTCCAAAGCCATCTTTGGGGCGCCGTTTGGAGTGTGCACGGCCCCTCCCAAACAGGCAGGCAGCCTGCAGGTGGCAGAGGCGGCAAGAGGGGAGCCCCGGGATGCTTTGGGGTGACTTTCTTCGCCCCCCCACCTTCTCCGAAGCACAGAAGCCCCAGCGTTTGGGAGCAGCGCCGGCAACGTAAAAGACTGCTATCCCTTTAAAGGGATAGCAGTCTTTTACTTTGCCGGCGCTGCTCCCAAACCCCGCTCCCTTCCATGCGATTGGCTCCTGCCCGTAAACCCCGCCCCCTTCCACGTGATTGGCCCCCGCCCGCAAACCCCGCCCCCTGGCTCTCGAGCATTTCAAAATGTGCACGAGCATGCCAAAATGGCTCCCGGCATAAAAAGTTTGCCGACCCCTGATCTAGGTCAATTTATTTTGATACAAGCTTCAGGGACTATAGATCTATAGTCCCGTTCCTTTTTTTTCCACCTCATTCTTTCTGTTTTTCAGGCACCCCACAGACCGATCCTCTGAGTGATTCTGCAAGCTGATTTTTCCCTCCCCCATCATGGTGTTTCCTCCCCCATTTGTCTAATTTAACTCCTAATTTAGCTCCAGCATTCTTGGAATACTGGCAGTTATTCCCTTCAGTGTATCTAAATGTCTTGTCTACAGATTGTTTAGCTGTTTGGGAAGATTTTTTTTTTTGGACAACTCCTTTTCAGGGCCCTGTTTTTATACTAGAAGCACGACATCCAGTGTATAAATCTTGTATTCCACCAACATTTTGGTGATATGCTATCTATACCCCCTGCATCTGTCTGCATATTTTCACATCTGCAGTACTATGTGCAATCTACTTAACCTGCATGTGTAATTTGTGTAATTTGAGGAAAGAAGTCAGAGTCCAAAGGAATGTTCTCTCCTAATATGGAAATAGAGTGAAGGAGTTCCTATATATTATAATTAAAAACAACAACAACAAACTGATAATTTGCCAATTCTTAGTTTTTTGTAGTTCTAAGTAGGGGCATACAAAAAAGTCTCCACAAATGTGTCTACTTTCTAAGCCTTGCATTTTGGCTACATTCATTAAATGAAAACTAATATTAATCCATATTTTTTATGTGTGTTCTATTTTTTTTTTGAAATTCTAGATTACGAAGGAGAATAGAGATGGCATTTTACAAGAAGTTGTGACAACTGTGGAGAATTGCCTAAAATGAGATGTGTGTCTTCGCATCCCATCTCTTCTGCTATTTACAGTTTGATGTTATTTTCATTAATATCTAGAGCTTCTCTTCGATTGGTATCTAGAGCTTAATTGACTTGAATGTGCTGGTGTAGGTGTTCTTGCTTTACATTTGTTGTCTGAGGTTGGTTTCTGTATAAAAGTTAATTAGTTCAGGAAAATACACACACACACACACACACACACACACACACACACGCATTCACCAATATAATTATTAGCTTCATCATGATATTGAGAATCTAGGCTCTGAATTGAATGATACCTCATTTTAATTGATATAAACAATGAAAACCTTTGAACAATAGGCTGTGGATCAGTCTATCACTGATCAGATACTTTTTCATTTATAGCACGGTCTTGTAGAAGGAGGGTCTATGGAATACATACCATTGCACATGGAACATTTTTCAGGAATACCATAAATAAAAAGAGGGCAGACATGGAAAACTAGAAAAGAGAGGGGAAGATATCTCAAGTGCCAGTGAAATTTTCTTTACTTTGCAAAACTCAGCACTTTCAGAAAATTATTTTCAAGAGCATAGCTAAAGCATTTTGATTAGCAGTTACTAGCTTTTACACAATTTAAAAAACACTTTTTACTGGCATTTCCCTCTTTTTCAGGGATATCAGGAATCAAACATTAGATTGGTCAGCTTGACTTGCCTCTGAAAGTAAAAGTAAAAGATGACTAGAAAACTGGAAACAAAAGGCATACATTTTATCTTTATAGTGCTATTTTTGGGCTGTATTTAAAAAAATGATTTTATGATGTTGCTAAAATCAGATTTTCCAAAATCCCTTTAATATTTATTTATTTATTTGTTCATTCGTTCAACTCTTAATTTCTAAACATTTATCAAATATTTTCTATATACATATTTCTATATGGAATGTATTTCCCTTATGAATAATTTTTATTTCTCTAATTCAACTTGACATTTGATGCACCAAGTTAAATTGCTGTGTTCAGTAACACTTAACATTTTCTGTTTCTTTTGCACCGTTTTCAGTTAATAAAGAAGCTATAAATTACTGTGACACAACACACATCCCACAAGACCTCTGAATGGTGTTCAGGCAAAGTGTTTACCATTTAATCAGTTTTGCATATCATGAAAGCTAAATTCCCAGCCAGGTGCACATTATTTTCATACGCTGCAATGTTTTTTTTGGCGCCAACAAAAAAAATGTAAAGATATGCAGCCACTTTTCTTTTGGTATGTGAAATGTAACATATGTTCAATTAAAGCATTCCTTAGCCAAAGGAATGTAGAATCTCACATTGTTTTCAAAGCTATTTATTTAGATAGCAGATGTAGTTCGTCTATGTTAACAAAAATCCATTAGGTGAATTTTTTCTTCCATGAGGCTACAGCTGAGATCCCTAAACCTTTTTGAACTCTGAATATTTGGAAATGTGAGAACTTCTGTTCGCACCACCACAAATGTCTGCTGTGGGGAGCTGCATAGTCACAAAAGGCAAGTAGCTTGCCAAAGAAACTTGTACTATACTAAAGTGTTCATCTATTTTACCCCACCGAGCCCAACCAAATATTCATTTCACTGAAATAAATCTGGAGAAGCTTTCATAAAGATGCATACAGAAATTAAGTCCCCAGACAAAATATATACATGCTACAAACAACATAGAGAATGCCCATGAAAAGGTTGTTCTCTTTCCCAATCTCTCAAGCTTATCAGGCAGGAGCCTCTAAACTGTCCAATAATCTTTAAAAAATGACTCTGGGCCCCATATGGAGAGAAGGAAGAGAGAGAGCCATTGAAGGCTATGGCTTGACTTTCTGGCCAACCAAGCAAAAATAAAAGATTAAATTTCTTGGTGACGGGGGGGGGATGTCTGGCTTTGGTGGTAGCACCAACTTATTGCAGTTATTCTTGAGTTTGCCTGTCAAGAGGACAGGAGTAGAGTTTCTAAGTCCCTATATCTTAGAGGAAGTGTCAGAAAGCTCTTGGTTCGTGAGTCTGTTCTCTCTCATCTCATATAAGAAGGAGAGTGTTCATGCTCATTACAAGTGGCCCAGCTGTCATAAAAATGTCTTGTAGGGCTGTGACTTGGTTCTGTTGAACACCCTTCCTAGCTATTGGCTCAGTAAGCTATTTTCTGCAGTGCAGCTGTTCCGTGTAGCATACGGAGGGCATCTGATGATGATACCATCATCCCAACAAAACATGCCTCTCAAATGTAAGGAATGGAGAAACTAGATTATTAAGATGCCTATACTGTTTTATGGTGAGGTTTAATAAGCAGATTTCTCACTCTGTTATGGTTTGATGGGACTAAATAGCTTATTTGAGAAGGTTCAAAAGCTCCGTTATGCAAGAAACAGCTGTGGAGCAGGTATCTTATACGACTGGTCTCCAACCCCTATGATGTAACTGCAAGGCTCCTAATTAGTTATATTACACCTATCAACTTTAATAGAGTATTTTATATCTGGCTTCCTGTACAACTCGATGCATCATTCAAGATAAGTGTCCAAAAGGTGTCTTTGCTTAGATTGTGTTGGGTCTGGTTTTATATTATTTGAAGAGTGGAGTAAGTGTTTGAAGCGTTTGAATTTCTGAATAGTTAGGCGCTCCATATCTAGATTACAAAAAATCAGCCAGTCATAGGATGGCAACAAATCATTAGGTTTTCTGTATCAGTATCTACTTTCTATAATGCTACTTCCTATTTATATAGTGTATAGGCATGTGGCTAGGGGATTCAGCCCTTCCTTGGGAGATACACCAATCTTACAAGATACAAAGATAAAACATAAAATCCCTCTAAATTTAAACATGCAAACTCAGTGCTGAAGATAAATCACAGAGCTGTCCAATTCATGGTAAAACAGTTGTTTTCAAATGAATTAAAAAGAAAAATTCAAAAGTAAAAGATTAGATCTTGCGCAGACCACAAGATGGCGGTGGTCTGCTACAAATGAATGCTTTCTGTCTTGATCTCAAGACAAGAGGTTTGCCAAGATTCCAATTCATATTAGAAATTATGAGAATAGATTAAGGTCCATATTACATCCTCATGCCTAGCATGAAAAGAGGATAAAGGCTGAATTTACACACAATTTCCTAGATACAATGGACTTAAAACAAGCAGCAGCAGCAACAATAATTATCTTTTGCTATTTCTTTTTTCCTTGTTTCTCTTCATGAAGAATGGAGTGTGTCTTACATTATCTTATTTTATGTTATAATTCCCGGCCATAAATTTATCTCTCCATAGAAGCAGCAGGGTTTCTGAAGCAAAAAGTTCCCCGGTTTCCTTTCTGGATTTTTACCACTTCTCGTAGGTTCCAAACTTTAATTAGAGACCGGGGGGAATAATTGTAGTCCATTTTCCAGCCTCAGTTCACCGTTTCCTCCTGGAGTTTTGTGGAATTTTAAAACAATCAGTTTTTTTGGTATCCAGCAGGAGAGCCTGAGGTAATTTTGGTCTGTATGTGACCCAGGGCATGCCTCTCTCCCTTGCTGGGATGTGTACTGATGGTGTGGCATGAGAAGCCATCCTCCCTTGGGCAAACATGTAAGAGTCAGCCTGTCTGGCAAGCCCTGCTTACATTCCCAACAGGTGGCATTACTTTGAGTACAGGTAGTCCTTGCTTAACAACCACAATTGGGACTGGCAACTCCACTGCTAAGCGATGTGGTCATTAAGCGAGGTATCACGTGGCCGCAAAGGTCTTAACGACCTCACTTCTGCCACAGTCGTTAAGCGAGTCACCCACGGTCATTAAGCGAGATATCACGTGACCATGACTTGCAATTTTACTGCTGTGAAGCACGCAAATGGCGATCATGTGACTGCGGGACGCTGTGACAGTCATAAATACCTACTGGTTGCAAAGTGGCTGAATCTCGATCACGTGACTGCGGGGACACTGCGACAGTCATAAGTGTGAGGACTGGTCATAATTTTTTTCAGTGCCGTTGTAACAGTCATTAAACAGGGCAGTCATTAAAGTGAGGGCTACCTGTAATATGAACTTTTAGCAAGGCCCAAAACATTAGGCAAAAAAACTTGAAACACTATTTCATATACTGAGAAATCAATTGTGTTTTAATATAGTCCCTTTTTCCTTTGTTGCTTCTGTACCACTTGCTTTTGGAACTATGAATTTTTCCATGTCACAGAAATCCTCCACTGCATGTTTTCCAGCATTTTACAACCATCCTCTCCCTTTCACATATGATTTGTAAGTGCACACACTTAAAAAATGATTTGGAAGAATTGCCTTGGGCCTGGCTGGAGCACAAGCACCAGTATTGCTGTACTTTTCAATGATCCCCATCTTTTTTCAGGCTTCCGTATAAAACTGGAACAAAACTGATGGTTGCTCTAAGAGTCACTTTAGCTTTAAGGAGTCAACTTCTCAAAGCAGCCACAACTTTTTTCAGATTGATTGATTATGTGCCCTCAAGTCCTTTTCGACTCCTAGAGACCATCTCCTAGACAGATTTTCTCCATGAACTTTTTCTGACTCAGAAAAAAAAGATGGGTACTGCATTAATGTGGAGCACTTGGAGCAAATAATTTTCAAAGCATGCATAGCCCTAGTGGAGACATCCACATATTTAGCACCAGATAAATACCAAGTAAAGGTATTTAAAGGCATTACAATTCTACTTTCCACTCTTTGGCTAGATATTTTAACAGAACATGTAGCTCTTACCAGTTTCACACAGCTTAAGGCATTCTACAGAATATGGTGGTTCCTTGCATGAAATATACATTGAATTTAATGACAGAGGGGCATAGATTAACAGCACAGCATATCTCTGCATTCAGAGGCTTCAAAGTTTGGTTTCTGGAACCTGAAGTGAAAACCGATCTGTTAGCTAGTGTGACGATCCACTCCTTTGATATTAATTTAGAAACTCTCAGCACAAGCCATGGTAGGATATGAAAAAGTTCTTTTATTAATACAAGTGAATAGAATCGATGCAAAGAGCAGATTGAGCAAAAGCACGCGCAATGACAACTTTAAACATGCCGGTTCCCACTCACTCCTCACCAACCCCTCCCCTACCGGCTCAGTTCCCATAACTCTAAACTGTCAGTCCTTTGATGCTCCCAGCTGAACGGCCTTGGAGTCTGGTTGCTGTCTCACTGCCCCCACATTCCACCGGCCTGCATTCCTTGCCTATCTCTAACGCCCTGCAAGCATGCTAACTAATTAACTGCCCATCTACCTACTAACTACAAACCCCATTTGTTTATTATTTATTTATTATTTAAATTTGTATCACCGCCCATCTCCTCCATACCTGGGGACTCTGGGCGGTTCACAACAATAAGTTAAAAATATAAAATTAGAACAACAATAATTTACATATAAAATCGAAACAGAAGATGTTAATAATAAGACGGGTTTCATGGCACCAGCCACTCCGAAGAGGAACTGTTGGCATTCCCGTCCCAAGCAAGGCGGCAGAACCAGGTCTTCAAGTCTTTCCGGAAGGTCGGGAGCGAAGAAAGTCACCTCAGCTCCAGGGGCAAGATATTCCAAAGGGCGGGTGCTACTTCAGAAAAGGCCCGCCTCCTGGATCCCGCTAGATGGATTTATCCTTGGCAGGATGCTATCCTGACAGCTAGGCTAAAATAGGCTTTTGCAGGTGATCAGATGCATAATGGTCTCAGTGAGTCAAATGTGTTATAAAGTGGCCTTGTCTTACATGACTAAACAAATGGTATAGAAACTCTCTCCCTGATATTGCCTGATTGATTGCATTAGAGTACTATTCCACCACAATCTGGTGACTCTCAGCAGCTCACCTGAAATAAAATATTGAAACATTGTGACTGATTTCTCAAAGTCAAAAAAACAAAACTGCACTAGAGAATAAGATGTGTGCTAGAATTATAAATTACTCCTATAATACAGATGTATAAGGTATATCGCGAATGTCACTGGAACTTGTAGCAGAAACCAATAATATGGAGAAATCATACTTTTGGTACTCATAAATACCAATTGGAATATTTTCCTTTTTTCATTACTGGCTTCTGTTGCATGGGAACAGCACATGTGCTTCCATACAGAGTGAGCAGTTGTTGACCAATTTAGGAACACTTAAATTGTCTGTATAGAGTCATCAGTTAGTTCAATAGTACAAGCATTGTGAAAACATCTTGCACTAGTATAATGGAATGATAATTGATCTGCCCAGCACAAGGAAAATAAGACTAGCAGTGGAATAAGTTTGGCCCTTTAACTTTACGATATCAATGTGTACATCCATAGCTTGGCATCATTAATGGTGGATAGGTATGTCATTCTGGTGCCCAAGACAAAGACAGATACATTGAATGACAAATGTTAAGGTACCTCTTAAAATAATTGCAGTATGTGCTCTTAGCAAAAATACATAATGGAACGGAGGCTGTTCTCTTGTCAATATTTCAAGAGTTGAACACAATATTTGACATGTGAGTTGGTCTATATAAATGCATATCTTTTTAAAAAGGAGTTTTGCAGAAATCCTATATTGTTTTTGTGAGTGTAGAGAGCAGTAGGATCACCAAAGCATCTCAACATTTCAGTTCTTATCCATGAAAACCCAATGTAATGGAATCAGGTTGAATGTGGATATAGGAGGAAAGAGTTGAATCTTGGCTCTTTAGGCTAAGCCTGCTCAATACAAAGGGACTTGAGAAAATATTCGTAAGATGTTGTTTTCCTCATCTGCAAATGGAACAGTGAAGTGCCTTAGATAGTAGTGATTTGCAATGTTATTCAAAAACATTTAATCTCTCTGGAGATTAAGGGATTCCCCTTCCTCACTTCCATGACCAGAGTGTCTTTAATAATTGCTTTTCCAAATGCTGTAGCTATATTTTTAATGGCAACATGTAAGGTTGGTTTTGTGAACAACTTTCAGAGAGACATCCAACTGTGTAGAAGTGCCCTACATCTTGTGACCTGTCATTTTATTCCATTTAGCACTTTGCTTCTTTAAATGCTTTCTCAGACAGCTTGTACCTCAATAAAGAGTTGCAAATGATTCTGTAATTCATCAAAATTGAAGCTAGGCATCCATTCATTAAAGTTCCATTTCATACGCTGATTTCATTTATTTATGTTGTTCCCATGAATTATTTATTTATTATTCATATTTATACCCCGCCTATCCCCTCCCTATCGGAGGAAGCCTCTTACTTCAGATCCCTTTTCAAAATTCCACACACCCTTTTGGGTAAGAGTAAGTACACTCCAGTGTAAAAGCCAAGTCACCTTCAAGTCAAGTTTTGTTCCTAGGGACTACATGGACGTGTCCCTGTTTTCTTGGTGACAATACAGAGTGATTTGCCACTGTAACAGGACAGTGGATGTTTTAATGATTTTTGTATTCCTGTAAAGCTACCAAGAGTCCTGTGGGATTGCAGCAGACTATAAATGTAAAAAATAAATAAGGATTCCTTAAGGGAGCTGCACTTTTTTAAAAAGCTTATTCAGAAGCCAGGAAAAGTTGACTGTTTTAATGAAAGGCAAAGAGGTACTGTTTGCATGATGGTGAAGTACTTCTTCCAAATCATTTTTAAACCATGAACAGCCCTAATAAGTAGTGGCATGAAGGAGTCTATCCATTTCCTCAAGTGACAAGTGATGAAGCTGTCTCAGAGAAGTCTTGTCAGTCTGGACATTAATACCATGTAGATTTCCAAAGGGGCTGCAGCCAATCATGATTATATCAAAATGACATGTGCATCTTGACATCTGATGCAAGTTCTTAAGTTTGTGTCATGATGTTATGATGCACATTTCATTCCTTACCGCTACCCCTTTGAAATCCATGTTCCCAGTTTCAGTAGCTGGAAGAAAGTGCTAACTTGCTGGCTATTGTAAATTGTAGTTAGAGCTGTGAGATGACAAAATCTCTACTGCAGTGCTTTCCAAACTGCCGCCGTTGGTGACGGCCTCGTGTTTTCCGCTAAAACGCGGAAGCGCTGATGGCGCGCCGCTGCCGTCATTGCTGCCGCCGCGGCGCCACCACGCACGTCCACTTCTGGGTTGTGTCACGACACACTAAACTGTGTGTTGTGACACACTAAAGCAGAGCTTTCCAAACTGTGTGTCGGGACACGTCAGTGTGTCGGCTGCAGTGTCTGGGTGTGTCGCGGCTGCTGCTGCCTCCAAACCTGCCCTGCCAGGATTCCACGCAGGTCCTAGTGCCTGCCTTGTGCCTTGCTGCCTCCAAACCTGCAGGTCCTAGCAGGTCCTAGTGCCTGCCTTGCGCCCTAGCAGGTCCTAGTGCCTGCCTTGGACCCTAGCGCAGGTCCTAGTGCCTGCCTTGTGCCCTGCTGTAAGTGTGTGTCGCGAAATCAAGCCCTGCTGTAAGAGAGTGTCGCGAAATGATGCATGTCTAAAAAGTGTGTCACCAACATGAAAAGTTTGGGAAGCTCTGCACTAAAGTGTTGCGACACACAGTTTGGAAAGCTATGCTCTACTGGTTGGTTTGCTGTGAATACAATCAAGGAGGAAACCAATAATTATTTTCCTTCCTGAGTGTTACAGCACTGACTTTAGGGATGACTTTATCATATCCAATAGGATTCATCTGAGACTTGCAGCATTTATGCTCATGCTTCATGAGGGTAGTTGTCTACCCTCATGCTCAACATCCACAATCACTCTGTATGCCCTGGGGCTATGGGTTCTGACATAGGACAAGAGATATCATATCTAGTGCTCAGGTGTTACTTTGCAACTCAACCAGATCACAGCTGGGTAAAGTTTGACAAGATATCCCCAGAGATTCCTAGAATCTTATTGGATCTATTAACCTCCAGGCATAGGCCCATATAATTTGGTCCCCAGTCCTGGAGAGAGGTATTTGCTGCTGCAACAGCCCAGGCTTCACCAGGTGATCCATCCATTGCAATGGATGCACCTGGATCCACCTGCCTTGGAACCGCTATACACTGTCAACCCTCTCTAAGACAAAAAACATATGAGGAGAAGCCCATTTTCATAGGTGAATTCCAAAGCAACCTGGGTACAGCCAATGAAGCCCCTGACATCTTTAGCCAAGACTCTCAGGATAGGTTCAGCATGAATGTTGAACTCTCCCAAGCAAAAAAGCCTTGGGAGTCTGCAGTGCTATGACCATCTGCTCAGTCAGGGATTCCACTAGGCAGTGGAATGGCCAGTCTACCAACCTTCACCCAGTGGCTCAGAACAAAGTACATACAAGAGCAAACAATTAGGCATTCCTGGTCAAATTGTACGTTTCAGCGGATCCCTAAGTGAAATAGAAGCTGACACAACCTCTACACGGGACAAAGGAAAATGGATATTTCTGCAAATCTGAATGCATATTTATACGTGCAGTTGACAGATTCAAATAAGAAAAGATTGAATATGGCAGGTGCAGAAGTTTGAATGCACTTTCAGTCAGCATTCTGCAATACCTCCCTTGGCAGAAATAACAGCTTCCAAATGTTTCATATACCGAGCTCTTTTTGGATTTCCCCCCTTTCTTCCTTACATAATTTTTCGGGCTCAGAAATATTCTTAACTCTCCTTGCATGCATTGCAGGTTTAAGGTCTTCCTACAGGTTTTCAATAATCTTTAAGTGGGGGCTGGGAAGTCCATTCCAAAGCCCTTATTTCCTGTAAGTATTTCATGGTTGATATGGAAGTATGTTTCATATCATTATTTTGCTGAAATATCCAACCTCTTTTCAGCTTTGTTTTCTTCAGTAACTGTGAGACATCAGCTTCTCAGTTACACTGATATTTAGTTGAATCTATTTTTCAGGTTGTGACCAAACTGTTCAATTTTTTCTTTCATTAGTCCATAGCACTTTGTTCCCAAACATCTGAAGCTTCTGAAAGTTTTCGTCTGCTTGCTTTAGATGATGATGGAGAAAAGGTTTTTCTGCAACTCTTCCATGTAGATCATCACTGTGTAAGGAACGCTGCTTGGGAACCTGTGGACAAATGTTCTCCTGTCCACTAAACTTTTCAGCAGGTCATTTGCAGTGATCTGTGGGTTTTGTTTTGCAGATCTCACCAGTTTTCAGGCAGTTCCAGCAGAGACGTTTCTTGATCTTCCAGCTCCTGCCTTGATTGAACATCCCATGTAGTTTCCATTTCTTAACAGTGATTCTCACAGCTGCAATTGCTAGCTGAAACCCACAGATATAGCTTTCTCCTTCTTTGTAAGAGTGAATTATTTTCATTTCAAATATTCTAAGACTTACTTAGAGGAGTACATGGCTGTTGAAAACAGACAGAACAATGTCTACAACCTGAGAAGTTAAAGGTCAGCGCATTTGTTCACCTGGGATTTGTCTTCCCCTGGTTAATTTAGTCAATCACCTTTTGAGGCCTTATTAAGAATTTTATACTAAAGATGACGGAGAACGGGAAAGAGAAAGAAGTTTTGAATTAACTGGAAGAGTGCCCGAAGTTTTGCATCTGCCATAGTCAATGTTTTCCTATTTTGAATCTGTCGACAACTGCACATAAATAGTAAATATGCATGCAGAAAAAGGTCAGGTTGTTTCAGCTTCTGTTCAGATAGGGACTCGTTGAAACATATAATGCAACCAGAGGGGTGCCTACATTTCTTATGCAACTGTATCCTCACTAGTAGGTAAAGCCTTGGAAAAAGGGGGCTAAAAAGTAGATTGAAATCCAAAGGAAAACAGCAGCATCTCTGTCCATCTGCTAGGTATGCACCACTCCTGAATGACATGGAAATGGTCTACAAAAAAGAAAATCCAAGCTTGCAACGATGGGAGTAGAAAGTACCAGGAAAGATAAATATTGGGAGAAATAGAATAAAGCAAGATGGATTCAGAAAAAAAAATTCTGTGCCAGACGCAGCGTTAGCCTAAAACTCCTGCCTAGCATCAATGGAGCCGTGGTGTGCTTTTTGAGCTGTTTGTGACTTTAGTAAACAATGCCCTTAAAATCAACATGGGACAGCTGTGGATTTGTGCATGAAAGACTACTTGAATCCATTCCAGGAAAATTAGAAGCAAACAATGCAAGTTTAAAATCACAGAGAATGTGTGACAGGTGTATCATTTTCCGCTTTGCCTCCAACTATTAGAGAATTGCCTGACATAAGAAAATTATCCCTGCAGCACTGTAAAGCAGTTGTTCATGTGTTGCTGGAATTATCATATGAAAGGCATAAAATGTTTTTTGCCCACAAATCAGCACACATCTCCTAACACAGCTGCCCTGTGATTCATCATGGAACATTTTTTTGCTGAAGTTCTATACTAGCCTGGGCCTCATTTGATCCGGTACCAGATGAGAATTTTTGTCGGGCTGTGCTGCAGTTTGGATTCAAAGGCAGAAAGGTGCTTCAGAATGTGTGTGTTGCAGTGTGTGTGTGTGGGGGGGGGGGGAAGCAGGGGCATGGTATCAGAATGCAGTTGCACCTTTTCCTGGAATTTGCCTGGCTGTTTCCTTTAGCCCCTGAAGAATCCCAGGAAAGGAGAGTTTATGGAGTTGCAGACCTATGTTACATTTGTGCCTGCAAGGACACTGCGTTTTAACCTTGGAATCCAGAGCACCGCACAACCCTTGAATGTCGTCTTGACAATTGCGGATTAAGGCCTAAGATACAGTGCTGTGGCAAGCACATTTCACCACTGAACATTTCCCAACTGGCTATGTTGGATTGTAATTCCCATCATCAGCCAGTACTTGATTAGGGAAGGTTGCAGAAGCGTCCCCAGGATCCAATGCTTTTGTCAAAATATTGCACCATCAGCCATGTCTCTTTCATATGTGCATATGTCACAACACCTGTACAAAAGGAACTTGCATCATAATAGTGCAATATTCATTTTATTATTTGCCCTGCTCCTTGCCCTTCCCTTACAGACACGTCTGAAAGTCTGGACCATATTATACACTGTTTCCTTAACTGCAATAAGCAAAATGGGCTCTTGATAAATAAGACAAAAAGAGAAAAATAATATTCTCAGCATAAGTGCAACAAATAAAGTTATTTTGTAGAGGCAAGTGAGCCTTGGCAGATACCAAGCTCCAGTCAGCCTTATTTAGAAGAATCCTGCAGATCTGAACTAAGGATGTACAGATGTCTTGCAACAGGCATGACATGAATTTCCTCCTTTGATCACAAAAGCACCACCCTTTGAAAGCAAATACCAATACTATTTCTACTACTACTACTACTACTACTACTACTACTGGGTGCAATCCGCATGCGACTCCCTTTGCCCTATACTGAATGCATTACCATAGTTTGGTGGCAAACGGCTAAATAAGGTTGGCATGATTCACTGGTGTTTTTGTTTTGTTTTGCAAAATTAAGAAAAATTAGGGTATGAAAGCTTAAAACAGCTTAACCTTCCCATTGTGATCTTCCTAATTCCTGAGAAAGAGGGACAGCATTCTAGCCTTTCATTCTCCAGACACATCACCACATCAGATGCCAGTTTTAGAATTTTACAAGTAGCACAAGACTGTACTTCTAACTACCAGTTGCGGGGTAGCAACAGTACTAGAGGGTTATTGTTCTTGTCTTCCAAGGGATTGCAAGTGACTAATGAAGGAAACTGGATGCTGAGCTTAGATTGGTTCTGGAGCTGTTACTGCACAAGGGAAAAACCAGCCAGAACCTCCAGGGAGCTCCGTGGGAAGATAGTCTTAGGTTTATTGCCAATGGCCTCCTTCCACACTGCTTACACTAATCTAGGGCAAGAGTAGCTTGTAATTCAATTTGTATCAAAAGTGGGGTGCAGGGAGTTGATTCTATTGAATTTTTTTATTGTAATTGTGCACTTCACTTTGCAACCATGGAGAAATTCGGCGGGGGGGGGGGGAAGACCGGCTTCACCCCAATATCAGAAGCTGCAAAGAGCTGCAGAGTGTCAACATGTCTCTCTGATCCCATTTACATAATGCCAGGCAGGAGAAGATGATAGTAAATACAGGCTCAGTTGTTGTACCTGAGCCAACATACATTCATGGTTGTAATTGGCTTGGGAGATCCAGGTTTAAAGCCCCATCTGACTTGAACCCCACCAGATTATTTGAATCATTTTCAATCCAACCTACCCCACAATTACTGTTGTGAGCAAAAAATGATGCAAGATCTTGGTCAACACCATCTTAAGCTCCTAAGTGACCACAACTACAGTATGTGCAAAATAAGCTATGGCTTAGAAATAAAAGAAGGGAAGAAAAAGAACCAAAGCGGCATGCATCTTCTGTAAATATGTAAGTCTGTAAAATATGCAAATGTTCTGTAAAATATATAAATTCTGTAAAACAGCAAAACCAGACACTGGTACTTGTAAAGTTTTTAATTATAAAAGAATTGACAAGTCTGTTTATGTGAGAGAGCACAATAGCATTTTCAGGTTAAGTTTCTTGGTTGCAGAAAAAGGCATGGACTTCTGTTTTGTGTATGAACAATCCTGCAGAGAAAGCTGTATTTGTTTGCAAATAAGGAGCACTGTTGGCTTTGTGAAGGCTATTCATGCATCGGCTATATTTGGTTCATAGCAGTGTGTTGCCTGGCACTTTTATGGACGATTTCATTATGGCTGCATGCAGTGGACCACCTCCGCAATTAATACGTTGCAGCACAGAATTGTCAGCTGTGTAACACTTCAAACAAAGGCGGCTTTCCTCTGACTTTTAAAAAAAGATTCAGCATACTAATCTCGGACTAGGCAGCTTTCTTTCCTACTTACATATTCATTGCCTCAATTACAAACAATCCTTTTTGATGCATTATGTATAAAAAGCCAATTATTTAGCATGCAATCATCTATTTGGTTATGACAAGAGACAGATGTTGGTGTGCTTTTTCACTGAGTTGCATTCAGATTTTCTTTTGCTTTCAGTTTCACTACCAAACATGTAATCTGCCCCCATTCCTCCCTGCAAACCACCCCATAATACTGTATAGCACTCGTCTGCAGAGAATAGGTGGCAAAATAGAGTTTCTTTCAAATCAAATTTGAATTTCCAGTAACCTGTGGTGTGGACAGCACTAAATATTATTACTAAGATATTATCTTTCTACATTTTTTTTCATGAAAGGCTTTCTTATTGAAGAGTTAAAAAATAAATCCTTTACATTTTTTTGTTTGTTTGTTTCACTTTTTCCTCTGGCAAACTAACCTAATTGTATTTTTTAAATCAGCTTTACATGAGCATCCTCTTTATTGCTCTTCAGAAAGACTGTGCTGGGAAGCAGAGTCTTCTAGTGCCATGTCTTCTTGGCTGGCTCTTCTACATTCCACCAGATGGCTTATCAGAAGAGCGTGAGTAGTTCCTCGGTCCCTTCGGTGTCTGGATTCAGCAGCATCAGTTGCTTCATAACCATCAGACAAGTGCTTTTGAAAAATAGAGACAGTGTCATTAGTGTCCTAATAGCACCCTTTAAAGCAGCGGTCCCCAATCTTTTTGGCACCAGGGACCGGTCGTGGAAGACAATTTTTCCATGGACCGGGTGGGGTGGGGTTTGCAGGCGGGAGCCAATTGTGCGCACCAGGGGGCGGGGTTTGCAGGCGGGAGCCAATCACGCGCACCGGGGGGCAGGGTTTGCAGGTGGGAGCCAATCGTGCGCACCAGGGGGCGGGGTTTGCAGGCAGGAGCCAATCGTGCGCACCAGGGGGCAGGGTTTGCAGGCAGGGGCCCCGCAGCCCACTTCCTAACAGGCCGCGGCCCACTAGTGGGCTGCGGCCCACAGGTTGGGGACCCCTGCTTTAAAGTATTGCCAAACAGGGTCAGAATCTGGAGACCACGTTCAACCTTGTACTAGTCACCAGATGTTTCCACCTTGGTCTCTCATACACCTTGAAAGGTTTCAGAATAATCTGTAACATCTAATACAGTAGAAGGAACTACAATAAAACCAGAAAACCAAAAACATCCCGGGGCCCCTGCAGAAACAGTTCAGGCATTTGTGAAGTATTATTTAGTTCCCAGCCCAGATTTGGAGTCACCAACAGAACTGATTTAATACTTATTGCAACAGAGTGATTTGTGATGTAGCCATAGCTGATACGACTTTTGTGGAGGTAGAGCATGAGAAGTGGCAGTATTGACCATGCTTCCTTAAATAACTTAAACATGAATATAATCAGTGGCTGACTAATCCACTCTTCTCCTTGGACCCCTTCCATATGGAAATCTTTGATAGATTCAGCTGTCTGGCAGGACAGATAAATGATTTGCATCTCATTTCTTCTCCCCCAGCTACTGCTTTCTTCTTCTCCTCCTCCTCCTCCTCCTCCTCCTCCTCCTCCTCCTCCTCCTCCTCCTCCTCATACAATTTATCTCCCATTGAGTACAACAGCTGTCTAAATATTCTCTGAGTTGAGACATGGTGGAGGACCAGGATGGCTTTGGGATCAAAACTCTTTCCCATACCACCTGACCCTTTGAATTTATTGATTCTTCCTCCTTTCCCTCTTCAAAATGTAATCCTCTGATGGTAAGGAGGGCTGGAAGGGAGTGAACAATCCATGTCAAATGGACTGCAGTGGGAGAGGAAGGATACAATAGGCACAAAGAGGGTGAAGCTAGATCATGCAAAGTTGGTAGGAGTTTCCACTGCTTTTCAGGACACTTGACCTATTTTCTTTGCATGTTTAAATTATTAACCCTGTTTAAGGGCTGAAATTAAAAATTTGGGATGTTTATGGTCTAGACCAAGGGTCGGCAAACTTTTTGAGCCGAGAGCCATTTTGGTATGCTCGTGCACATTTTTAAGTGCTCGAGAGCCAGGGGGCGGGGTTTGCGGGCGGGGGCCAATCGCGTGGAAGGGGGCGAGGTTTGCGGGCAGGAGCCAATCGCGTGGAAGGGGGCGGGGTTTGGGGGCGGGATCCAATCGCGTGGAAGGGGCGGGGTTTGGGGGCGGGATCCAATCGCGTGGAAGGGCTGCGCTGCGCTTGGCCGGCCACCCCGGTCCTCGCTCACCTTCCATGGCCGGTCCTCGCGGGCTGCCGGCGACGCTCCCGTCCCCCTGCACCCCAGCTCTCCAAGGCCGGGGCCACCCTCTCTGCCGCTCCCTTCGACGGAGGAGGGACCGGCGTGCCTTGGGAGCTGCTGCTGGCGGCATGTCTGGGCGAGGCGCGCGGGCGAAGCTGCCCGTCTGGCACTTGGGCGCTCCCGAGCCTCTTCCCTTCTCCCTCGCCACGTTCGGGCATTGAGGCCAGGCAAAGCCGGGCGGTCGCGCAGGGGCGAGGCGAGGAGTCCCGCTCCTGCGCCTACCGCCACATCCGTCCGTTCCCGGCCTCTCTCCCCATATCCGGCGGGTGCCCATGCCAGAATCCCCGCGACCCGGAGGCAGCGACTGCTCGGAGGGCCCCAGCGAGAAGAGGCGCGTGATCCCCGGTGGATCCCTTCGAGGGGCCGCGGGGCTTCCCCGCTTTCCTCCCAAGGAGGCCTCGACGGCGCACCCTCCCGCCCCATCAATCCCCCCACCCCGCCGTTGGGCGTCAGAGGCTGAAAGGATGTGGCAGGAACGGCCCTGGAAAGCGGGGCCTGCGGAGCGCCACCTTTGGGGAAGAGGGTCCAGCCGGCGAGCAATGGCGGCACCGGAGTTTTCGCCGGAGCGCTGTCCGTCGGGAGAGAAAAGCAGCCACCGCACAGGCCCGCTTAAAAAACCACCACCCCGAAACCGCTTTCGAGCCGCCTCTCCGGAGGGTCCCTGCGGTCCCGCCGGGTGCACCCCCCCACCCTGCCGTTTGGCGTCCTCTCCCCCCGCTAACCCGAGCCCTGCGGCGGCCGGGGGAAGCCGAGCCAGGCGGGGGTGCAGCGGGCCCAGCAGCGCGCTGAGGGCGAAGAGCCGCCTGCTCTCCCCTTGGCCGCCTCCGGTCGCTACAGTCGCCCCGCCGGAACGGAGCCTGGCCTGGCTCCCCCGGCCACCGCAGGGCTCGGGTTAGCGGGGGGAGAGGACACCGAACGGCGGGGTGGGGGGGGTGCACCCGGCGGGACCGCAGGGACCCTCCGGAGAGGCGGCTCGAAAGCGGTTTCGGGACGGTGGTTTTTTAAGCGGGCCTGTGCGGTGGCTGCTTTTCTCTCCCCACAGACAGCGCGGGCGGGCGGGTCCTCTGGAAGGAGGCCGGCCGGAGTTCTGCTTGCAGCGGACGAGTTGCTGCTGGACCGAGCAGATGCTTTTGAGACCTAACGGCGGGGTTACATCGGGACCGAGTCCGGCCTATCCCCGGTCTGTGTCGCGTTAATGCCGCCCCCTTTCCCACCTGGGAGGCCAGCTTGCAGCGCAAACGGCAGTCGCTTACTGAGCGAGTGCATTTTAAAATCTGTTTAACCACCACCCCCCCGCACTTCTCCCTCTTTGAAAAAGGAAGGCCGGAAAAGCGCAGTTTCAGTCTTAAGCAGATTTTAAAATGCACTCGCTCAGTAAGCGACTGCCGTTTGCGCTGCAAGCTGGCCTCCCAGGTGGGAAAGGGGGCGGCATTAACGCGACACAGACCGGGGATAGGCCGGACTCGGTCCCGATGTAACCCCGCCGTTAGGTCTCAAAAGCATCTGCTCGGCCCAGCAGCAACTCGTCCGCTGCAAGCAGAACTCCGGCCGGCCTCCTTCCAGAGGACCCGCCCGCGCTGTCAGAGGCTGAAAGGATGTGGCAGGAACGGCCCTGGAAAGCGGGGCCTGCGGAGCGCCACCTTTGGGGAGGAGGGTCCAGCCGGCGAGCAATGGCGGCACCGGAGTTTTCGCCGGAGCGCTGTCTGTCGGGAGAGAAAAGCAGCCACCGCACAGGCCCGCTTAAAAAACCACCACCCCGAAACCGCTTTCGAGCCGCCTCTCCGGAGGGTCCCTGCGGTCCCGCCGGGTGCACCCCCCCACCCTGCCGTTCGGCGTCCTCTCCCCCCGCTAACCCGAGCCCTGCGGTGGCCGGGGGAGCCAAGCCAGGCTCCGTTCCGGCGGGGCGATTGTAGCGACTCGGGTTAGCGGGGGGAGAGGACGCCGAAAGCGGTTTCGGGGTGGTTGTTTTTTAAGCGGGCCTGTGCGGTGGCTGCTTTTCTCTCCCGACAGACAGCGTGGGGTTTCCAGCGGAGGAGCACCTGGCAATTAAGCGATAGGGAAGGAGGAACGAAATGGGGCGTGTGGCTTGTGTAGCGATTCCGCCCATCCCGCGAGGTTTCTCCAACTTGAATGGCCTTGTCATTAAGGGCAGCTTCTCCCTTTAACGCAAGACTGAAACTGCGCTTTTCCGGCCTTCCTTTTTCAAAGAGGGAGAAGTGCGGGGGGGGGGGTGGTTAAGCAGATTTTAAAATGCACTCGCTCAGTAAGCGACTGCCGTTTGCGCTGCAAGCTGGCCTCCCAGGTGGGAAAGGGGGCGGCATTAACGCGACACAGACCGGGGATAGGCCGGACTCGGTCCCGATGTAACCCCGCCGTTAGGTCTCAAAAGCATCTGCTCGGTCCAGCAGCAACTCGTCCGCTGCAAGCAGAACTCCGGCCGGCCTCCTTCCAGAGGACCCGCCCGCCCGCGCTGTCTGTGGGGAGAGAAAAGCAGCCACCGCACAGGCCCGCTTAAAAAACCACCGTCCCGAAACCGCTTTCGAGCCGCCTCTCCGGAGGGTCCCTGCGGTCCCGCCGGGTGCACCCCCCCACCCCGCCGTTCGGTGTCCTCTCCCCCCGCTAACCCGAGCCCTGCGGTGGCCGGGGGAGCCAGGCCAGGCTCCGTTCCGGCGGGGCGACTGTAGCGACCGGAGGCGGCCAAGGGGAGAGCAGGCGGCTCTTCGCCCTCAGCGCGCTGCTGGGCCCGCTGCACCCCCGCCTGGCTCGGCTTCCCCCGGCCGCCGCAGGGCTCGGGTTAGCGGGGGGAGAGGACGCCAAACGGCAGGGTGGGGGGGTGCACCCGGCGGGACCGCAGGGACCCTCCGGAGAGGCGGCTCGAAAGCGGTTTCGGGGTGGTGGTTTTTTAAGCGGGCCTGTGCGGTGGCTGCTTTTCTCTCCCGACGGACAGCGCTCCGGCGAAAACTCCGGTGCCGCCATTGCTCGCCGGCTGGACCCTCTTCCCCAAAGGTGGCGCTCCGCAGGCCCCGCTTTCCAGGGCCGTTCCTGCCACATCCTTTCAGCCTCTGACGCCCAACGGCGGGGTGGGGGGATTGATGGGGCGGGAGGGTGCGCCGTCGAGGCCTCCTTGGGAGGAAAGCGGGGAAGCCCCGCGGCCCCTCGAAGGGATCCACCGGGGATCACGGGCCTCTTCTCGCTGGGGCCCTCCGAGCAGTCGCTGCCTCCGGGTCGCGGGGATTCTGGCATGGGCACCCGCCGGATATGGGGAGAGAGGCCGGGAACGGACGGATGTGGCGGTAGGCGCAGGAGCGGGACTCCTCACCTCGCCCCTGCGCGACCGCCCGGCTTTGCCTGGCCTCAACGCCCGAACGTGGCGAGGGAGAAGGGAAGAGGCTCGGGAGCGCCCAAGTGCCAGACGGGCAGCTCCGCCCGCGCGCCTCACCCAGACATGCCGCCAGCAGCAGCTCCCAAGGCACGCCGGTCCCTCCTCCGTTGAAGGGAGCGGCAGAGAGCCCCGCGGGCTGTGCGCGAGGTGTGGGCGGCTGCGGGTGGCCCCGGCCTTGGACAGCGAGAGCGAGCGCGCGTAAGAGCGTAAGAGTTTGGGGGCGGGATCCAATCACGTGGAAGGGGCGGGGTGAGTTCAGCTGCGGAAGAGCCACACTCAAGGGGCCAAAGAGCCGCATGTGGCTCGCGAGCCGCCATTTCCGACCCTTGGTCTAGACATTCTGATTTTAGGCAATCATGCCACTGAAATTCAAGAGCATGGTTGAAAGGCGCTCCAATGGCCATAGAAACCAGCTTTGGTAGTTATACACAGCTCAAGCAGGAGCCATAAATTACCAATCCCTACGACAGAACAAGGCACTAATTGGTCGATTGCCATCCAGTTGGTGTCAGGTCTTAGCAGCCACATAGATAGATTTTCTCCAGGACAGAATAAGGCATACAGTTCATCTTTTTTGTTATATCTTACCCGTATGGTTTCCTGCATATTACGGTTTGCTGCTCTAGCAGATGGCCCAATTGCAATATTGACACTACTGGATGACTGGGTATCTGTTGTGTTTCCTCCTTCAGCCGCAGAGAGCCCGGAAATGACCAGTGCACTTGAAAAACTTCTCTTGCCAAACAAGAGGCTGAGAGTAGAACTAGTGGAAGAGGCCAGACTAGACCTGAGCACAGCCCCAGCTCGTTCCTGCACCGTTAGCTGGCCCAAGATAGGGATAGCAGAGGTCGGGGAGAACACAGAGGCTGCTGAATTGTGGAAGGAGAGCTGGCTGTCAGAAAGCCTTGGGGCAATTTCATGGGCCGAAGTGGATGTCTGGATGAAGGGTGGATGACTCTCTAAGATTGGACCAGAATGACTTGAGTGAGGGGGCCTTTGACTTAAAGCAGCATGTGTCTGAACAGACTGGCTCCTGTATTTTCTCCTGCCTAGGAAGAAAGGAAGAAAGGAAGAGAGAGAGAGAATCATTTCCAGAAACTATATCTCTAATGAAACCCTTCAAAACGTCTTCCCATTATTCAATTAATGCACAGTAGAAAACACAACATACAGTACTTATTAAACTGCTCTCCTTGAAAAATTTGGGATGTTTATGGTCTTGACATTCTGATTTTAGGCAATCAGATATCGTTTCAAGGAGAGCAGTTTAATAAGTATGCTTTACTAGAAAATCTGAAGAGCTTTAAGGATATAGAAGATTATATACTGTTGCTAATTTGGCTAACGTGTAGATGACATCATCTAACCCACAGTACTTAATTTTTTTAGCAGAGGTTGATCAGCAATTATTCCAGAAAGAATTAACTTTCTATGTCCCTGTCCTATTGCAGTAAGCATACAGTGGTTTACACTATCACGAAGTCTAGTGCAGTGGCTGCTTAGATGATGTCTGAGATCTGAATTCCTATTTCTGCTTAATGGTTATTGTGATTGCTTTTAGATGGTGCCCAGGAGAATTGTTTAGTTTTGCGCTCCAGGGATACTCAGTTAGCACCGGGAGACATCAGATGACACCTGACAGAATTGAATCTGCCCATCTGGTCTTGTCATCTAGAGAGGGCTTGCCAAAAGCTCCGTCTCTTTTTAAGGTATACAGGGCATGGGT
This sequence comes from Charina bottae, assembly GCA_023362775.1. Lineage (NCBI taxonomy): Eukaryota > Metazoa > Chordata > Lepidosauria > Squamata > Charinaidae > Charina > Charina bottae. The sequence continues at coordinate 32,794,079 of JALMGJ010000001.1, forward strand.
GAGGCAGCCTCCTTTGTAGAAGCTCCCACCTTGTGGAATACTCTCCACCAGAAGTACATGTAGCCCCAGCCTCTTACTGCAATTCCACAAGCAAGTTAAAGACGTTTATTTCAATGTGTCTTCAGTCCCACCTGACTGATTGCGGCCCCTATTTGGGGTTTTATCTTGGTTCTTGTTTGTTGCTGACTTCTCGTTTCTAAGACTGATTTTGATCTAGTTATTATGTCTTCTGTTTTCTTATATTATATGCAGCCTAGAGTCTTTTGGGATTGGGGAAGGTTTATAAATACTGTAAAATAAATAGATAAATGGGTGATAAATAAATAAGTAATCTGGTGTGTAGCTACTTGGACAAGTCTAACATGCTTCACAGAATTGCTTTATGCTGCCTGCAGTTCCTCGCGATCTCCTCCATTCTCCCTACTCTTCCATTCTGCCCTATCCATAGGCTTTGTATGAAATGCTGTCATGATGTAGCTCTGATCAGCTTGCAGACCAGCTTGAAAGGGTAATGCTTCAACCCAGGTTATGATATAATAATGCAAAGTTACCATTCAGCAACTACATAAACCATTCTACATTACTGAAGGAAACCACTGCGGTAATAGTATAATATATTCTGTCAATCATTCATACTTCTTGATGTGAACCAAGGGCGTTTTGTAAACCCTTATCTCCCTTTGTGGCTCCTGACAGGATTAGTGCCAAAAATTGTGCTATAGTGGAGAATAGGAATTTGCAGTTGGTTACTGTAAGCAGGCACAACTCAGAATCAATAAAACCAGACATGGCTTTTAGACGTTCATGAAAGGCCAAGATTCTCAGCAAGTCCCCACTTAATTGGGGAGCTCCCTAGGTGATTTTGGGCCACTGCCTCTCTTTTAGCTCAAACTATCTCACAGAGATGTTGCTGTGGGAATAAAAATAAAGGGAATTGCAATACAGTATAACTCACTCTCAAGCTGTATGAGTAACAGTGTATAGTTAGTACATACATGTGTACATACTATGATCGCTGTGTGTTTTCAATTAAAATCTACTTGGCTTACTATCTATGTATTCAATACATATGAAATAATAATAATTACTTATATGGGAACTATTTTCTATATTGCAAGTAATGCATAAATATTCTATTTCTTCTGCTTGGAACAATTAAGAGTATACTAATCATTCATTTTTGTAGTTAATCTATGTTGTAGCCCCACTACTTTCTATTTAAAAAGTATAAAATTATTAATCATATGACATTCCTTTGAATATACACCCTTAGATGTCATTGCAGTTTAGAAGTGGAATAGGGAATTTTTGGTTGCAGACTCATAAAACAGTGCATTTTTCAGTTTCTTGAAGTTTATTCTTTGATTATTAGTTTAATGCTAACATTGTTAAATAAAATGTAAAAATATAGCTAGGAAGTACTGTATGATGAGAATCCTGGTATGCTGACATTCAAAGTCAAATGTAATTAAACATCTGTTCTCACTTTAAACAGTTAAGTTGACCACTGTCCAAAAATATCCCATACATGTCTTTAATTCAATGATTAAAATGTTTTATAGTAGACCACCCATATTTCCACATAAATAACTCAATTTCTACAAACACTTGGAAACAAAAGGGTCTTTTATATCCTTTTATAAAGACATTTTGGAAGCTTAAAACCCACCCCTCATGCCTAAAATTACTCAGAGAACTTTGACAGTTAGAACTGTAGATGGAAAGATAAAGCCAAGTAAAATTAATTATGAAATTATTTTATTTATTTATTTAAAAGATTTGTATGGCTGCCCATCTTAGAACACAACTCTGGGCAGCTCACAACAGCAATAAAACCATAAAAATTATGAAGCATTAGGCTCCCTTTGGGTAATCCATGATTGTTATGTTACAGTTAAGCCTGTTTTTCCAATTACCTTTGGACTAGCTTGTAAAAGCAAATAGGCATACAGTACTGTTAAATAATCAGTTTAGCAGCAACATTCATTGTAAGCTTAATATTACTATATATGGGTGGATTTTTTCTAAATACTTTTGTGCATTAATGCTAAGGATAGCACACACACACACACACACCAGCAGGTAACTGCAACATTTATGGCCACAGTTCCAGGAGAGAGTTTTAAACCCATTATTTTCTAAAGAATCTGAGGTGACACCAAGGGCCATTTGAGTGCAAGATTCCTTCATGAATCTGTGTCCCTGGCCATCAAAACATCTCTGCTGCTGGCAAGTGAGGGAGGGGCATAGGCCTCCAGTAGAAGGCATGTTGATGTCCCATAGGTCATGACACCATCACAAACATGACATAAGTGATGCAACTGGCATTATTTGCAAGATGACATCATGATGCACTTGCTGTCATTGCAGATAGGACAAGGGTGTCAGGGGAACGGCTTGATATTGGTTAGGCACTGGAATACCTTTTGGACTAAGCCTGGGGTCTAGTTATCATATTCAATGTTACAGTTTTGTTTTTGCAACACCTTATTTATTTTTTATTTATCAAATTTTGTCACCGCCCATCTCCCTCAAAAGAGGGACTCTGGGCGGTTTAAAATAAAGCTAAAAAGGATTAAAATACATAAAAACAAAATATCTTACATAAAAATATAAATATTAAATATAAAATAACATCCAAGATGGCAATTTTAAAAGTTCTGGTTTAGATTCATTAATACAGGGGAACCACTTTAAGGCACTAGCCACCCCCAGGATTGACTACCCCCCCTTGTGTTTAACTTGCATTGTAAGCCATCTATAAATGTTCATTACTGGACAGCCTATAATACGCTTCTGTCAGGGAATAAATGCAACTGAGGATAAGTACCTGGGAACTGAGCAATCTGAAGGGAAGGGTGCAGTTGGGGTGTGCTGTTCCTTGTATGCTGGGAGCTGCTACTCTGGCTCGAATTATTGGCTGGATTACTGCTGGAAGATCCATTCCTACTGGCTCCTTCCTCACAGCTTCCTCTACTGTGGTTTGGATTACAGTCCTTCCGCATTCTGTTCGAAAAGAAATAGTCAGGAACACCAGAACACAGTGGACCTCTCAGTGCCAGATTCTGGGGAACACGAGTGGGAAGGTATTTTTGCCCTTACTTCCAATGTCTGTGCTTTCCACTGTGGGAACACAGTGCTGGACTAGAGAGGCTGTTCTTTGACAAATACAACATAACGTTTTACTCTAAGGATTGCTTTACATTTCTTTGGCAAATAATGGGAAAGGCAGATGTTCACTGATCTATTTCTGTCAGCTTTCAAATTGGGCTCACACGAAAGAGGTAATATTTTGGTCAGTAATAGCAAATAACCGCCCAGAGTCTACCACGGTAGAGATGGGCGGGGATAAATCCAAATAATAAATAAATAATAAAATTAATAAATAGCTATGCAAGTTGCGTGTTAAATACTCCACTGGATATGACTGAAATATTTTCATATAAAAAACAGTGTTGAAACGCAATGGTGATGGGATTTGCACTTCAGGCATATCTCTTGCCAGTTTCCCCCCCTACATTTTTCTTTGACCCTTTTTCTAAGCAGCTCAGTATTCTCTTCCACATTTTATTTTCAGAGTTATCTTCTGAGGTAGTTTAGATCAAGATATGCAACTGGCTCAAAATCAGCCAATAAACTGCATGGCTGAGTGGAAATTTGAGCCTGACCTTAGCTCAACATTCTAATCTAGGGTGGGGAACCTGCGGACCTCCAGATATTGCTGAATTACAATTCCCAGTAGCTCCAGTCAACATCACCCATGGCAAGTGTTAGGGTTATGATAGTTGTTATTCAGTAATATTTGAAGGATTGCAGGTCTCTAGTCTCAGCTCTAACCACTAAACCATGCTAGAGATCATGCTATGATCTGCATTATTAATATGTGTGATGTAGAAGTCCCATACTTGGACAACCCATTTGTTTTTAAAATGTTATGCAGCCACAGAAAATTCACAGTATAATCAGAGTAGTAGCTCAGGGAACAAAGATGCTTAATGCCTGCAATTTCTTTCCTGAAATGCATCCCTCCTCTCTTCAAAATTGTTACTATCTTCATTGGAAATAGTCTTTAAGATTATAGGAAAAGTTGGGAGGTCCATTTTGGTTCTCAGCTTGTAGAATATGAGTCATTTAGGATCTCTTTTATTTCTATTTCTGAATAGTTGCAAAATGCTTCAACTCATCCAGATAATTCAATTCAGAAAAATCAAATGCTGAAAAAATCTTAAGTGACAAATCTGCCTAGCAATTTCACTTGTCATTATTAACTCCATGACCCAGTTCCATAGTAAATTAGGAAATTCATTTCAAGCAGAATAGATTCTACAAATTCTGCAGTTTAGGTCATTTGGTCAAATGTATTACATTGTTATTTATCAAAGGCAAATTTGGTTCAGCACCAACAGAATGGTGGCAGATTATTCTGCATCATCATTCATGCTCAGTCTATCTAAATTATAAAATACTGCAACATTGCTGGAAGGACTAGAATAGCTGGTATTTGGAAAAAGATGGAGACACCAAGGGTGAAAAAAAATCTGTCTGGAGGTACATACAGTTCTGCAACACACTCCCAGAACTCCCTGGCCAGCATGGTCTGTAGGTGAAGTTCAGACATCTTAAAGTTGCTAAGGCTAAGGAACAGTGGTCTAACCCTTCCAGCTACATAAGAAGAGAAAGGGGAGGCAAATCAGTGCTTTGGCTGCTGATTTAATTTAAGTGGACAGTAACCCTATTTTCGACAACGAAGACAGAAGGCGGCACATATCACTTTATGATCCTCTTAGAGAATCCATCTCGTATTTTGGGAGCCCTAAGATGTCCTTTACATCACACTGACAACAAAGGTCCGCATAGTTAAAGTATTCCCTGTAGTAACCTATGGCTGTGAGAGCTGGACCATAAGGAAGGCTGAGCGAAGGAAGATAGATGCTTTTGAACTGTGGTGTTGGAGGAAAATTCTGAGAGTGCCTTGGACTGCAAGAAGATCAAACCAGTCCATACTCCAGGAAATAAAGCCAGACTGCTCACTTGAGGGAATGATATTAAAGGCAAAACTGAAGTACTTTGGCCACATAATGAGAAGACAGGATACCCTGGAGAAGATGCTGATGCTGGGGAAAGTGGAAGGCGAAAGGAAGAGGGGCCGACCAAGGGCAAGATGGATGGATGGTATTCTGGAGGTGACAGATTCGACCGTAGGGGAGCTGGGGATGGCGACAGCTGACAGGAAGCTCTGGCAGGGGCTGGTCCATGAAGTCAGGAAGAGTCGGAAGCGACTGAACAAATAAACAACAACAAAAGATGTCCTTTAAAACATCAGCTGAGATACAGTGGGAGGTCTCTGGTCACGATGCCCTTGGTGCTTACCTAAGCCACTTGGTTTTGAACCATCTTTTGACGCTGTCGAGACTTATTGGTCCACCCCAAACATTTTTCAGCTGCCTGTGAGTCCCTATATAGGATGTGGTCAAAGGAGAAACATACATGGGGTATCCCAGAGGCTGGTCACATGAGGAGTTAATCAGGTTCCTCAACACCTGTTTATTGTTTTGGATGCTGCCTCGCTCTGGGTTACGATTGCGTAAAAAAATCAGTTCCTGTTGCTGTGCAGCCCAGAGCCCTCTGACACACTCCTTGTTAACCTAAAAGCAAACAAAAGTACAAACCATGTGGAAACATTTTGGAGAGAAAATGGATGGGGGTTGCGATCCTCCTGCTGTTTGCACTGTCGAGTTGCTTACCTCAAGGACACATGGCAATTTGGAAGTGCTGGGCCTGCTGTAATTTCCCCCACCCTTCCTTGGAAAGGTTTTGGGGTGGGGGTTCATTTTCTGTTATGAGAAATGCAGCTATTTACTGTAGATTTATATTAAGCACAGGATATGATTTATGAAGGTACAGACTTTTTCTTTCCATGTTTATAAAAGGACCAATGTAAGTGGGCCAGGCTGGAGCGGGGGAAGCATATATATTTATTTTCTATCCCGCCTTTATTATTTTTATAAATAGCTCAAGGCGGTGAACATACCTAATATTCATTCCTCCTCCTATTTTCCCCACAACAGCAACCCTGTGAGGTGAGTTGGGCTGAGAGAGAGTGACTGGCTCAAGGTCACCCAGCCGGCCTTCATGCCTAAGGCGGGACTAGAACTCACAGCCTCCTGGTTTCTAGCCCGTTGCCTTAACCACTAGACCAAACTGGCTCACATATATTCTTCAGTGGGCAGAAATTTATGGCATGGCAACAACTCAGCTTTATGACAACACTCTAGCTTTCTTGGAAGTACAAGTTTATTTTTTCATCATCACTTGACTCCTGGTCAGTCTTGAAAAAAGAAAGAGGAGCCAAAAGAACCCAGGAACTCCACTGGACCAATACTGTTACCTAGAACTAAGGCTAAGTTGAGCATAGGTTAGCTAGCTGGTAGCCAGTACAACTGTTGTGCATCTGAGAACTGTAGACATTCTAACAAGCCATGTTGAAGCGTGAACCAAACACTGAACATATAAACTGCTGCTTTATATTCATGCATGCATACACACTCCTAGACCATTGTTATATGATTGTCATTATATGAGAAATATATAAATATGAGAACTATAAATCATTGTATGGTTTAGTTACTCTGTGGGATTGATTGGCTTTTTGGAGGTGATGGTGAAAACAAGAGTTCCCCATGTATGTTCTCTTCTGGGCAGTGGTGCCATTAAGTTAGGTTAGAATTTACTGGTCTAAGGGGGGTGGAAGGCTACTGTCAACAGCCATTCAAATTACATTCTTTGAAATAAAAAATAATAAAATCAGCATCTCTAACTATGATCCTGCCCAACTGCCCACCCTCTGATTATAAAATGCTTTTGAAAATTAGAAATCAAAAACAATGAGCAGGGTCAGCTCATGTGGTTCCAACATGCCTGTTAGTCCAAATATTGATTCTGGAGATGGAAACTGCTGTTCCCATCACGTTGCCACCCTGCAGAGTAGTTAAATGCCCTTCAGATCCCAGATCTAACCTTTGCTATACCACTGTGTCAAAAGCCTTATCTAGCTAGAATGGAAACACAATTCTAAATATTGCAATTATGAATGTAAAAAAAAAACAAACAATGAAAATGAGGCAGAGGGGTGGTACCTTGATAACTTTGAAGCTTAAGTAGCTTTTGTGGAGCATAATAACTTTATATTCATCTGTTCCTTCTTCCACCACATGCCGAAAAGTAAGGAGCTCTTCTTTGTTTGAGAGGATGGCATTCCGCCAAGCAGGATCCCCTTCGTGACAAATCACAACTTTCTCTTCAAAAGACTGAATTGCATCATAAAGAATAGCAGGATCTTCATACTCATCTGGACAGGTGAACTGGTCCTGGTATTAAAGGAAAGGCATGGCTATGATCAGAAACTTTTATGAAGAGATGAAAGCTTTTAGGTTTAGAGGCTTCACTGAGACTGCAGGCCACACTGCATTTGTGCAGAGACCACCTAGAGCAAAAAGCCATGATGAAGGCATGTAGCAGTTTTGGCTTGCTGCACCGGAATATCCCACCATTAGCACATCAGTTGGTTTTAATTATTTCTGCTAGCTCCAGCCTGTGCTGGTGATACCAGACATCCCCAAAGAGTAAGATGAGAAACTACAGGATCACTGAATTGTCTGAAATTATCTGGCTTTAAGAACGCACTTTTACTCATTTACTACGCAATGCTGATATGTCTATTCAATGGTTGAATAAATGAGGGTTGAGTTTTTCTGTATGTAAAATGATGAAGTCATTAAAATACATCCAGACCTAAGTTCCTAATAATTAACGGTTTGAGTTTTATACGCGCATTTCTTAGAAGAAATTCACACCAACTCATTTACTTCTTGTACATAATATAACTTTTATTATGCTGACAATGTAGTAGGGATAACAAGGACAACTAGAATTCTTATGATGAAAAATCTTTCATCTGAATTTAACTGGCCAACATGCAAAAGTTCTAGTTGTTCTTGTTATCCCTACTACATTGTCAGCATAATAAAAGTTATATTATGTACAAGAAGTACTTGCTGCAGAAAAGGGGAAAACTCACTTGATGTAGTTTCAACGACATTCTAATTGCAGGAGCAACAACTTGGTGCAAGAGGTCCATATCTGCAAACACCCATTCATCTCTTGATGTAATTCGAAAATCTCCTTTGAACAAGGCATGAAGGCCATGGAGGAAGGAGTCTAAACTGTAAACAATCATATTAATTACTCACAGATTCAATTCCCATTACAGCTGTTGAAAATAAGATCTCTTTCATAGTAGTTGTGTTGGAATTCTCTGAGCCTGAGAAAGAAAATGGGTGTTTCCAAAATATTGCAGAACAAGAACAGATGGACATTTTTGTGGAATCAAATAAGCAATTAGCATCTTACCCATTAAACCAACACTCAGAAAGAGGATCAAAGGCAATAGGGAGGCACTGCTTTAACACACTTGCTGATAAATGAGCGCCAAGTACACATATCCAGTTTCCAAGATTCTGTAACGTAACCTCTTTTTTTTCTTTGCAATCATCCTCCCTACTCAGACTGTGAGAATGTTGTTTTCTTGGTTCTGTTATAAAGGGCTTAATATAGTTGCAACTGAAGACTTAGTGTCTGCATTAGATTGTGAGCTTTTTGAAATATTGTGGATGAAATGGCTACACAAAAGAGTGAAAGAAGCAGCAAAATTTTAAAAAAAGACATTTTCCCCATTTTAAGGGTCTCTTTCTCAAAGGAACATAAATGGCTTTTTGAAATTTTTCACCCAAGATGATTTCTCAGAAATTGGCAAGGAAATAGGAGAAATTCTCCAGCATGTTTCGAAGATGGGACAGTGCTTTAGTGGTAAATGGAAGAACTTCTCTTATGATGTCTTCTCTTGGGATTTACGTAATTAAAGCCTGGGAGTCTGCACATGACTAAAGATAATAGCAAAATAGAAGTCAAATATTCAGACACCTCTGGATCACCTCATAACTAAAAAAGTGAAGAACACCACACTCTATCCATAAGAATTTCTCCAAAATTATCTTCTCCTTTCAAGGAATGTCTCAAGTCTCTTTCATTAAATCAAGAGAATTGGTAGAAAAAATGCAGAATAATTTATTTGCCTGGCACTACAACATCATATTGCTTTTCCATTGGGGAAGGGCAGGTTGTCCTGGTCCAGTCCTTCTGCAGAAATATGTTCTCCTGAGACACACTAAAATAGGTGTCTGCCATCTCTGCCTTCACCCCCAGGATGTTTATGGGGAACTTGGAAAAAAAGTCAGGAGGAAGCAGCTCATCTGCTTGGGATGTGCAAGAGCAGATTTGCCATGATCCTGCCCATAATCATTCAACTGAAGGGTGTTTGTTTCTTTGAACATCCCCAGTCAGATGCTTCTAACCTCCCTGGATAAGTAGGCCTGGCTACAGCTGTCATCTGGGTTTCCAAGTGCAAGTGTTTCTCCAGGAATATACAAAATTATAAACAAGGGTCAGGTTTGTTGCAGTGAATGTAGGAAAGTGAAAACATTCAATTAAATGAAAGTTACTGGCTGTCAGGACCATGAGATATTAGGAACGAACGTCAACACTCTATGCCAGGGCTTTCCAAACTGTGTGTTCCGACACAATACTGTGCGCCTGGGGGCCCCAAGTGTGTTGCATGAGATTCCGGAAGCGCTGATGAAAATGCCCTCGGTTCCGGCAGGGAGGCGAAAATTGTGCGCTCACGCTGCCGGGCCGCTTCCCTGCTGCACAGCTGATCAGCGTGCGGGGGGGGGGGGGCGGGATGGAAATTCTTCACGCCGATCAGCTGTGCGGCGGGAAGCGGCCCAGCAGTGTGTGTGCATGCGGCGAGGCTTTTCACCTCCCTGCCGGAACCGAGGACATTTTCGGGGTCCCCGGAGCCTGCCCTTTCGAAGGGGCAGCGGTGGCGGGGGGCCATCAGCACTTCCGGGTTCATGGATGCTGCTGCTGCCGTGGCGGCAACCCGGAAGCGCTGGTGGTGGCACTTCTGGGTTTTTGCGCACCGGCCGTTGGTGTGTCACCAACGGCAAATGTTTGGAAAGCCCTGCTCTATGCATATCCCTAGAATTAGGAACAAAGAAGGATGTCCTATAACAAGTGAAACATTTGAAAACATCTATCCCAGTATTGTTTGAGTTCATACCTTCTAATAAACTGTATTAAATCTCCCTGGCCAGTGTCACTGTGAGTTGGGTGGCCTTACTAATCGAAGACTGAACGAATAATAACAGATTACTTGGTTGGGGCATATAGAAGGAAGCATAGCTACAAAGATGTTTTCTATAACCAAGCTCTCTTTTGAAGATGTAATGCCACACTCTATGAGTTGCACTGAACAAGTTCAACAGAACTTAATTCAGATGTTCTATTAATTGTTGGACACACTGCATAATTTGAAAGATAATGTTTGCCATCTACTGACATTTACAGTGACAGGTAAATCAAATGTTATTTACATACATTCCATAAGAATATTTGCCAGCATGTCTTGCCTTTAAACTCTTTTCCTAAACTGATTAGACATAATTCATGTGTAAATTAATGCAAATTAGTAGCTCACATATATAATGTAAACTTCACTTCTGATGTAGCATACAGCTTAGTATTCCTCCCTAAACATTCATTTTGCCCTATAATGGTAATGGTTTCCTAATGACTTTGTCAACATTAATATCTTACTTAGTAGAAAATTATGTGTAATGTCAACACTTTGCCCACTTACTCCCCAAATAATGTTAATGAGACTGACGTATGTAACTATGGTTTTCCATTAAAAACCATACATTCTGAACCACTTCCTCTCAAAACAAAGCAAGTGAGTGATGGTCTATGGTGAACAGCCCAACAGGGAAAAGGCAGCAATTTTGCATATATTTAAAAAGGTAAAGGTTCCCCCCGCACATTTGTGCAGTCGTGTCCAACTCTAGGGGCTGGTGCTCGTCTCCGTTTGTTAGCCGAAGAGCCAGCGCTGTCCGAAGACGGTTCCACGGTCATGTGGCCGGCATGATGTGCGTGGAATGCTGTTACCATCACACCGAAGTGGTACCTATTAACCTACTTGCATTTGCATGCTTTTGAATTGCTAGATTGGCAAGAGCTGGGGCTAGTGCGGGAGCTCACTCCGTCACGCGGGGCTAGGGATTCGAACCTCCGAACTTGCAATCTTCCGATCGACAAGCCTGGCGTCTTACCCACTGAGCCACCACGCCCCACGTGCATATCTTTACTAGGCAGTAAGTCTCACTAAACAGAATGAGATATTTTTCAAGTCTTCTAGCATTAGAAGAATAAACAGGTTCTGTACAAAATAATGCTATAATAACTATTTATAAATGGTTATTAGAATACTCTAAAATAGATGTTCAAGAGGACAGGGAAACATGAAATTTGATTGTCTGGTACATTAGCATCACTAAATGGCTACTTCAGCATCTGAGTGGTATATTTGTAATGATTTAAAATTATGATTAATTAAACAAAAAAAATTGTGAACATCTATGCATCGTTTTAGGAAGCAACTGGAGCATCCAGCTAACTGTTAGAGATGTGGTGCTCAAAAAGAGACTGGTTCATATAATGTGGTCATACACTATGGTAGCTCTCATTGGTATTGGTAGCACATATTTTTATATTAGATATAAATGTGGACTATAATCCACACAAGTTATGCACTAATACGATTGTTAGTTGTCACAAGAATCATTTTAGTATCAGAAGAGTTTTGGTTGTATTCACATATTTTCAGTTATATCAATCGACCTAGAGACTTGACTTCCATTCAAAAAGGTTCTTGTATCTACAGTATATTAAATGGTAAGGCTAAATTCAAGAGAATAAGTAGTGTAGCATTCTTTTATGTACCTCTGTGTTACAAATATAGAGTTATTCAGTACTGTACATATTCATCTGAAAAAGTTGCCTAGTTGCTGACTTCAAAATTAATTTTACATTTTCTTCTTGTACTTCTTTCTTTACATAAATCGAAAAACATATCATTTGGATGAATGAACATATTTCTGAGCCACTAGCAAACTATTACTGTCATAAGTATTGTCACACAATAAAAACAAATTACCTGATGGCCATATTGTGTGATGCTGTTCCCAGTGCTCTTCTACCAAGAATGCACAATGCAAAGGAAAGAGTTACTAAAGGAGAATCTTCATCACACTCTACAGGCTGCAAAATATGTAATATTTTTATTTAGTGCTACAATAAAAGCTCACTAATATTGCATCAGTCCATTGCTATACAGTGTTGTCAGCCCTTTGAGGTAGGACAGACCAGGAAACAGTTTCTACAAGTTTGCCTGGAACTCTGCTTTATTGAGATAGGCTGTAGTAACAGAATCCTTAAAGTCTGTCTGTGTTTTCCCTTCCCTCCTTCTTATACCCCAGTAAATGAAGGTGGATCCAGTCTGGGCTGCTTTCTCAAGCTTTCTGTTTCCTGGACTTAAGACACGCTTTTGTTTCTCTGAACCATTTCTACATATTTACTCCAAGGTCCTTGCTGTGGCTCTCTGCTGCTGTAAAACTGCCTAGAAATTGTGCCATTATTTCTGAGAAAAGGATCCTTTGATTCCACAACTTAACATAATGTCTATGAAGGTTCTCAGTCATCCAGGTGGAATTGTCTGTAGCTTGAATCATGTCAACTGGATTTCTATTTTCTCAGTGGAAACCTTTTCACCAGCATCCCCACCACTCATGCTCTACCCGCTGTCAGGAAGAGACTAGAAGAGGACAGCACCCTTGAAAGGAGAAGCCATCTCAACCCAAACCAGATCTGCCATCTTCTGGACCTGTGTCTTAACACCACTTATTTCACATACAGAGGTGACTTTTACAGACAAAAACACGGCTGTGCCATGGGTTCTCCTGTGTCACCCATTGTGGCCAATTTATACATGGAAGAAGTGGAGAAGAAAGCACTCAACACATTCCAGGGAACGGTGCCCACCCACTGGTTTAGGTATGTGGATGACACCTGGGTCAAAATCAAGACCCAGGAAGTACAGGCCTTCACGGACCATATAAACACTATAGATGCCAACATTAGCTTCACCAGAGAAGACACCAAGGACAACAGACTGGCATTCCTAGACTGTGAAGTCCTCATTGGGACCGGTGGCAAGCTAGAAATAGGGATCTACAGGAAACCCACACACACAGATCAATATCTGATGTTTGACTCCCACCATCCACTGCAGCACAAACTAGGAGTCATCAGGACATTGTCACACAGAGCAGAAACCATCCCCACCTCCATGGATTCCAAAAAGAATGAAAATCAGCACCTGAGAACAGCTCTGAAGGCCTGTGGATATCCAAATTGGGCCTTCACCAAATCTAAATCTACCAGACCTAAAACAGCGACAGATAGGGCTGAGACTCAGAGTAAACGAAAGAACCTGGTCATTCCCTACATGGCTGGTGTGTCTGAAAAGATAAAACGGATATTTGGCAAACACCACATACCTGTATATTTCAAACCCACCAACACACTGAGACAGAGGCTTGTACACCCCAAAGATCAAACTCCAAAACACAAGAAAAGCAATGTGGTTTATGCAATCCAGTGCAGTGAGGAGTGCTCTGAACTCTACATTGGAGAAACCAAACAACTTTTGTACAGGAGGATGGCCCAACACAGGAGAAGTAACACCACAGGACCAGAGTCAGCAGTTTATCTTCATTTAAAGGAAAAAGGACACTCATTTGAGGACATTAATGTTCACATTTTAGACAGAGAAGATAGGTGGTTTGAGAGAGGGGTCAAGGAATCCATTTATGCCAACTTGGAAAATCCTTCCTTGAATAGAGGTGGGGGCCTCAGGCACAATCTTTCTCCCGGCTCTGTCTTCTGTGCCTAGGAAGATTAAGACCATTTCACAAGCTCAACAGCAGCATGGTGATCTTAATGATCCTCCTTTAGATAATAAAAGGACTTAAAATAACATCTCAATATAACCATGACCCCAGGTGTAAGGTCACACAGCTACCTAGAAACATATTTAGGATTCCCTTACCAACTTTGCTCAGACTGAAGAAGCTCCTTGGATAAGGAGCGAAACGTTTCCACTGAGAAAATAGAAATCCAGTTGACATGATTCAAGCTACAAACTTAACATAATGTTTAATGATTAGTCAACCCACTTGGCTAAAGCCAAAGTTGGCATATTTTATTAATTCTAAAAATAATTTTTAAAAAAGGCTACACAGATTTGACCACCAGCATCTGGTTAGCTTCTCTTTGTCTAATCCTGTTGTTGGCACATTATTTTCTTTCCTTTGTCGAAATCATTTGGGAGGACAGGGTCAATAACGAACAAATCAAATACGTAACCCCAAGGTGGGCAAGAGGTGTCCTCCAAATGTTGGGAATTCAACACTCATTAGCACTATCAATCACAAGGCACTACTAGGAGTTTAGTTAAAAACATCTGGAGGACGCCACGTTGCCTACTTTGAACACAGTATAATTTGTCCATGCCATGCTTTTTCCTATTTTCCCCAATTTGTTCTCTTTTTCTCCTTAGTTTTCAAGGAGCTTTTAAGAGTCACACTCTTACAGCCTTTTCCAACTTGGAGTTCTCCAGACCTGCAGATTCCGTAACCCTCAGCCAGTCTCTCTTTTGGCTGTGCTGGCTGGGGATTATGGGAAACGTCATCCAATAACATTTTGGAAGCATCAGGTTCGATAAGGCTGGTTGATTTGTTGGGAAATATTTAGCATTAATAGGAAATTTCTGATAGTGATTTGTTACTAAATGTGAAAAACATCCTTTAAAAAAATAAATAAAGGAACACTATTTTGTAAATTGGTTAATAAGAACCACTGAAACTACCCACAAGAGGTTATATAAATTTGATAAATAAATAAATAAATATTCACCTCCACTCTTTTTCCAGCACAGAACTGAATCCAATCTAAGTAAACACTACAGAAACTTGCTCTGGTGATTCCTTGAAGACAGGGGACATAATCATCGTCAATGTTAATGCTGAACATTGCAAGGTCGCGCTCAATATAATGCCATTTGGAGAATGGCTGTAGTGTCTTCTGGAATGATTCGTCTCTTAGCCAGGATAGGATTTTGGGGGAGCTTGCAGTAAAATATATAATGCTCTGTAGATGAAAACAGAAATGTGGTTTGCTTTAGTAACACATTGAACAAGGAGACAGTTAATTATTGCAAACATTCGAGAAATGCCTCTATAGGAGAATAAAGTAAACCCTGTCTCAGATTGTACCACTACTCTATACTTTCTTCCACCTTGTATACTCCTGGGACTTTGCAGGAATACATGCTACGTTTGAAGGGAACAGGATGGATGCCAGTGAGGAGGATGTTTCAGTGGTGCATAATAAATGAAAGGAAACCACAAGACAGACAACATTAAGACATTGGAAAGGATGAATGAAACAAGTGTTATTATACCTGTTTAAGATTTATGAATGTCATCCTTCCAGTTTTATATTGAAATTTGCATTTAAACATGGGGAAAGGGACCTACTCAGTGCAAAAGGCAGACTTCTAATTTTTCAGCTTTAGAAAGTGATGAGCATACTATGCCTTTTACGAAGAGTTATGCTGACACAACAGAATTGGGGGGGGGGGGAACCACCCCTTTTAAAGAAGCAGTCTTTTGTGCTCGCTCTCTCTTGAAAAAGGAATAAACTGACAAGCAAATGGGAAGGCTCTCGGAGTTTAAATAATCTCCAGTAGCCATGCAGTAAATTATTTCAGATATATGCAGAAAGGCTACAGGAACAGACCCACTTTATTAAGAAGAGAGCAAAATTATTTTAAAGTTGATAAACAGGCCCTCACCCAAACCTGGTTGTCAACCAGATGGCAAGTAAAAAAAGAAAAAGAAGAATGTTAAAAAAATGAAGGCTGAGATATCAGCCTGCTGTAAACGTAAATATATGAGCGTTGCATTCTGTTCCTAACACAGAGTGTACGGTATTTTATTTCTTTTATTGTGGATTTGTATTGTCATTTTTTTAAAAAATCCCATTAGCTGCTCAGAGTTGCTTTGCGAGTGGGGGGCCATTCCGCATAAACAAAAAATAAAATAAAATAAAATAAAATAAATAACAGACCTCTTTCTCACAGATGACAGTACCATGTTACCTTGATGTAGTATCTAATGAGTATCCTTCGCAGATCAAACACTTGGAGCATGGTCGCTGCACTGTTGTCAATGATATTATACCCTTCTAGAATGTACTGAGTCCGTGTTATTTCCCAGGTCAGCCATCGGAGATTGAAAGCTGCATTGCATGAAAGCAAGTGAGCAAAGTGGCCTGGCTTACAACAGCA
Source organism: Charina bottae (assembly GCA_023362775.1). Lineage (NCBI taxonomy): Eukaryota > Metazoa > Chordata > Lepidosauria > Squamata > Charinaidae > Charina > Charina bottae. The sequence goes on from JALMGJ010000001.1 coordinate 32,810,442, forward strand.
GCAATTTTCATTATCCTCATCCCCTTCTGTTATAGCCTCCACTTCTCTTTGCTGGCAGTATGTCCCTTGGAAATGAAACACAGGGTAAACACAGTGGCAGTAACTGCAGAGACCAATGCAAATAAGCTCTTCATAGAAAATTGCTGGTCCTTCTTCAAGTAGTTAATAAATAGCAATTAAACCAAAGAAAGGGAGAGTTATGGCAATAAATAAAATGGGTTGATTACTCTGTGCTGAACAGAAACTGCTCAGGAACAGACTGTTTATTTCACCTTACTAAGTAAAGCATGTCAAATTTTACCCTATGGCCCAGAATTGTGTAATAACATCCAAATACTTTGCCTTAAATGTAGAAAGATGGGTATGCAATTCAGAAGTGCATGCCAAGTCTTAGCCTTCTAAATGACTTAGACATAAACTCAGAGTACTTTTTCTGGTTTTATATCCTGGCTATGCCTGTTCGCCAACCAGGCCGTAACAATTTAAGAGAGCTTTGAACAGAAGGTTTTGCAAGTTAGTTCTGATAAAATTCAGTCTTTTCGAACCAACTTGGATCTAAGTGATCTGAGAAAGTGGGTGGATGGGTGAACAATCCTACAACTGAATTTCATAAACCCCAAATCCAAAACAGTTGGTCCTCTGGTATTTCTCCTATGATCCATTTATAAAAGTCCAGGTATTGGCTTGAATAACAAATCTGATTACTAGTGCTCACTAAATTTCAACCTGCTATCTTCAATCCATGCAAACAGCAGGAAACTTTTGTGTAACACAGTTATACTGTACAGTATTCATATAACATTTGAACATCAAAGTTCCTAATAATGAGAAGGAGGCAACATCACTTCATGACTTAAAATAAAAATTATTCTGGTTAATTTATTATTTTTAAAAATCATAATACACACACTGTATATATATATGCTTATAATTTTTATAGTAAGGCATGGAATATGTATAAACAAGACAGACATAGGCAATATAAACCCAATCCGAAAAATATATTGAAAGAAAAAAAATAAAAGTATACATTGTATTTCAATGAATATTACCAAAGAGGGCAAAACGTATTAAATCAACATAGATATATGGATACAGTAGGTTTTACTCTGTACACTGAGGTGATAACATATTTGATGATCACATCAATGCACCCTGCATCCTTTTTTTCTCATTTGTTCTTGTTTATTGATCAATAGTATCACTAGAAGGCTCCTAATTTTTGTATGATAACAAGCATTGGCTAATTGACCCCTTTATATACTTGAAGGCATATTCTTCAGTAGGGTCTCTTCTCCCTGACCACATCCACAAAGATGACTATATCCCATTTCTGAGTGAAAATGGAAATCCAAATATTCATAACTTTCAGCTTTGCAAATGTAAATGTCTACAGTTCAGCTCACACATCACAAAAGGTCAATCAGATATTTTTTTGGTAAGATATTTAATCTTGTGAGTATTTAGATTCTGTTATTTCATAAGTGTGTCATTTTATGTCTCTTGTTACAGAGGTAAGAAAAGTCAAGCTCTAATAACCCTGGAGGTACATTCACATATAACAAATCCAATTTCCCAGATTATCTAGGAGAAAAGAAAAAAGCTAGGTACAATATGTAGAACCAGGAAACAAATAGCTATTAATGATGAAGGCTAAAGCTTTATACACTGTTCCTTGGGAATACAGTAAATACTACTGAGTTTAATAGGACTCACTTCTAAAAAAAATGTAGAAAAGCCAGGAGTGCAAGTTTATTACATATTACATAGTATCTAATGGACCACCAGGTTACCATTATGTTTAACACCAGTGGAATCAGATATCAATCCCTGTTTTGCAATGAACCAGATCTAATATGTGACAAGAAAACTATTTCAGCCCTGGAAAGAATGGCCCCAGCTGTCACTTTCTGGCAGCATTTATCACACGAACTCCTTGTGTCGAAGAATCCGAAATGATTTAGCAACTACCCAAATAGACAATTTCATGCTGATTTTCAGATCCACGAAAGGCATGCAATGAATGAGTTTTCTGCTTTCTTGACCGCTGCTCTTTAAGCTATGGCGAGTGCTTACCTCGAAATTCTAGCCCCCTGAGCTGGAATGTGACAAGGCCATTTCCAATTTCTATCAAGTGAACAAAAGCGTTTAAATAATCGGATGCCAAAATAAAACAGTCCCCGGAACTGTAGTTCCCCCAGCGTCCAAGAATCAAATCTCCACAAAGGGTCTCCTGCAGAGATCTTGTTAGGTGCTCATAAAAGATGGAGTTAAGGTTATCATCGTTCCCTAAAATCAAAGGAACACAAAGAGCGTAAAAGGGATGAAAAACCATCTGGCATGAATCTTTTGAGAAGAATCCTATTTTCGTACTGCTTAACTGCAAGTTTCTTTTTGGAGACTAAGATGGGAATTTCAGGAGCACATACAGTATAATGTCAAAATTTAGTACAGTTTACCTAGTTCACTTTTACCACATGTACCAGGGACGGCTTGTACTGTCCCTGTAAGGTATTTCTTAGATCCTAAAGTAGGCTAGCAGAAGTCTGAAGGCACTGGAACATTTGCTGCAACCAACAGATCTGGCCTTATAAACAGCTCAGATCATCTACCCAGCAGTTTATATACTTTGTTCTGTTTGGAGAAAGAGCTGAAGACAAGTGTCACTAATAAATATTAGGAGTCCTTTTCATGATTTATCTCTGCTTGTTCAATTCCTGAATATTATGATTCCAAGAAACCGAAGGCTTCACTGAATCAAGAAGTGCTGCATTTACAGTGCTGCTGTATGTGCAATAAGGGTTTGAGTACGCAGAGCACTGCCTCACAGGAAAATATACAGGGCAGTCAATCTTGCCTGCAAATGTACTTATTTGTTCCTTCTCCCTTCCACAATGTAAACGAAGTGGCCTATAACAAAATAAATGGATAACACTGGAGTCTTGAATCTTACCTATTAGGCTTCATTACACAATCATAGCTTCCAGATTCTGTCTTTAATTGCCTCATTTAAGCCTGACAGCTAAGAATACTTGACCATGATTTAATTCTGTGAAAAGTTAATAAATATACATAGTACAGCTCATGCAACTACACTGCAGCTTAAGCAACTGGGCAACAAATGCTTCTGTTATGAGACAATGGATTAAGCCTTTTAGTTTCTTTCCTTCCAGATAAGCAGCCAAGGGCATCCCTGCATTACTAAGCTAATTAAAACCTGAGAAAAACCACCGTTCTGGAATTCAGATGGGGATTGTGTAACAGTTTCATTGGGACTGAATGAAAATCACAGAACAATGTGCTATACTTCTGAGTTTCTTACCCTTGAAATTAAAAAGAAAAAAAAAACGAGTGGAAAGGAAAAGGGAAAAGCAGTTAAATGGTAATATAAAATGCAATAATGTAGAGAAAGCTAAGAGCATTTGGTAAAAGTATTTGGTGTTCGTATGATTGCTGGTGAATCTTTATAAAGTTGCTGCTCTCATCTAGAGGTTTGTAATGGGTCAAAAGAAATCATTGGACCTGACAAGCACTTGTTATGTAATGTATTCTAGCCTGCTTTTTGACATGCTTGTTTGCATGCAGTCAAGGCTTGGTTCCTTCAGAATATGCCACTATCCAAACAAATGGAACATGCAAATGGTCAACATGCCATTTGCTTTTATTATTAATTCAGCTGGACAAGAGATTTAGAGCAGAAACATGTTAGAGGTATGTAGGTACCAGGTGCAAAGGGGATGGGTAAAACTGGCTATCAGGTAATTTTATTCTTTAGTATAAATCCTGGGTTACACCATTTTATACAGGTTGTTTCCTGGCTGAATAGAAAGTTTTGAACCCAGATTTCCCTGACCCAAGGCTAGTTCCATCCTATGTCCTTAGAATGATCTGTCCTTTGGGAATCTGAAGTCTAATTTGCAAGCCTCACAAGTGGGCAGTGTCTGCTGCACTCAAATTAAAACAAGAACCTAAATATAATGAATGAAATGAAACCAAATCCTCCCCTGTGCCAAAATGGTGTTCCCCAGTCAGCTGACAGTGCCCATGAGTTCGAATCTTCTTGCCTAATTAACTTGGTCCAGCTTGCATATTGCTTTTAATGTCTCATAGGCATCACTGTTCACCAAAAGAGGCAGTTTAAAACTATCCACAGTCCTTGGGATCTTGGAAATGTAGATATAGAAAAAATGCAGCCCAGCTTTCTTTTTGTCAATTTGGAGAAGAGTCCAAACTGAATCAAAATGTATTAATTATATCAGTATGACTGCCTTTAATCTAGTATCAGTATAGTATATACAGTATATTCAATTGCCAGAGTGCTGTTTCAGCAAAGATGATTGATTGATTGATTGATTGATTGATTGATTGATTTTACTGGGTTTACAGGCCACTCCAATCAGCCAACTCTGAGGGGGGTACAACTTTCCGAATACATAAATTGGGATTCAAAATAAACAAGAAATCAAATTTCAAAAAAAAAACATACATTGTAATCATATATAAAACAATGAAACAATCCAAGCACCTTTCAACAGAAAGCACAAGAAAATACTTTCTACTGTCTTTACAAAAAGGTGAGAGCCAATTCATGGGGAGGAGGGGGAGAAGAAACGGGCATCCATAGGACCTTCACTTTGAAGGAGGGGGAAAGGGAAAAATCCACCACAGATCAGCAGCTCACATCATAGAAAGAGTCACATCTGGGCTGCTTTTCAGTATGTTTTGTTTTGCACTATTTACAAGAGTGTCAAGGAGGTGACGCATGTGTTGAACAAACTTTCCAAAGCTGGTTTCCTCCAGATGTACTGAGATTTTAATTTTCAGGATTCTTAGCCAATTTGTCCAGCCGGAGATGTATTTATCAGGTTTATATCCTGTCTTTCCTCCAGGAGCTCAAAGTAGCTTATATAGCATTTTCTTCTCCTATTTTGCTCCACAACCACAACTCTGTGCAGTAGTTGAGCTGACAGAAAGTGACATGTCCAGCAAGCTTTGACGGCTATGTGTGGACCTGAACCTGAGTTTGTCTGGTCCTGGTCCAGCACCTTAACCACTTCCCCATACTGGCTGTTTCCTAGTCTAGGAGTTATAGTCTTACCACATCTGGAAGACATCAGATTGGGGAAGGCAAATAATGAAAGAAATAGAAGTTTATGGCAAGAGTCATCTTTATGAGATTCTCAGAACTCAACTTCAAATTAAGATAAGAAAACCTGAAGCAAAAAGCAAACAGGATCCTGTATCTCTAATGGTATTCAATAGACTTCTTCATAATTGTTTATTGCATTTTGCCAATAAAAGCTCTTCCTGCATTGTACAAGCATCTTGGGGGGTGCTTTTGTTTAACATTGTCCCTCCCCTTCTTTTCAAAACACAATTGAAATGGGCCTATTCAGTGACAGTTGCTCTGAAGTTATTATACCTCAGATATAGATGAATCTATGATACTGGATATATTCATCCCAAATGTTTGAAATCAGCTGGTCCCCAGCCTTCTCTATATGCAGACCATTATATCATCATGGAAGCCTTTTGAGTGTCAGACATAACCTAAGATTGGGGGAAATATATTGCCTATAGGCCCATATGCTCCCCCCCCCCCAGCACAATGGGGTCTGCAAGATCTCAGTATTAAATAAAATTAATTTTGAAATAGCAGAAAACTTGTGAAATGTGGCAGTTTTCTGAGATTTTGTACCACTGACAGAGTGACAGTGTGGATGCCAAAATAATTTTTTTAAGAAATGGCCAAAATCTCAGAAAACTGCCACATTTCACAAGTTTCTGCTATTTGTAAATTAATTTTATTAATTTCAGGTTATGAATAATGGATTTAGAACATTGTAACTCTTGTATTTATTATTTATTTATTTATCAAATTTCGCCACTGCCCATCTCCCTCAAAGGAGGGACTCTAGGTGGTTTACAACAAAGCTAAAAGATTAAAATACAATAAAAACAAAATATGGTACAAAAATATAAATATAAAATATAAAATGGGATCAAGAAGGCAGATAAAAATTCTAATTCGATTCATACATATATGAGGACTTTTACACATCTTCTAAATCAAAATATTTTTCCCTGCAAAACCACAAATATTTCAACATCTAAAAAAACCTGTTTTCATATGTATGTATGTATGTATGTATGTATGTATGTAACTAATATATTATACAATATATACAAGTGTATATATTCCATTATATTTTATTTATATTCATATTATTTTTATATCACTGTTTCTCTCATGGAGCTACATTTTATTTATGCATCAAACTTTGCCATTTACTTAGTATTTATGATTTATATCTCCCTTTTCCCCTAGGAGCAAAAAGCATGAGTACAACTGTAAATGAGTTGGATTCAACTTCCCTTCCAAAAGCAGAACACAGATGTCTTGTGTGAAAAAAACAGGCACTTCTGTTAGCACAATGTGTGTGCAATCTTCCATGCAAGTCTTTTACAACATCTCCAGAAGCAAGGAAGCACCAGGCCCTCCACCGAGATATGTGCTCAGTTGATATTGTTGGAATCTTTCAGTAGCTCTTCTGCAACAGTTTGCAGAACAGCTTTCCTGGAACATCTTCTGCTGATCTATCTCTGGATCCAACTCAATATGTTCAATATGTTGAATAATCAATCTTCACAAACAGACATTAAAATAAATTCTATTTCATACCTGCATCCTTTTCAATCTGAAGTACCAATCTTGTATTGGAATGGTCCGTTGTTTTTGTGCTGGAAAAAAGATAGATACCTACAGATTATCCCTGCTGATTGACAGGGAAGGTTTCTGTTTCTACTCCGTATAAATTTCAATCTGGCTCCCCCAGAATTTAGCTCTCCTTTCTATAGTTTGAATGTTCCCTCAAGTTGCCTGAGGCCCAGTTTTCTTCAACATGATGCCCTACTGCTGAGGGATTATAGGACTTTAAATTCAGCAGCTCTGGAGGGAACAAAGCTTGGGAAGTGTGTTGGGTGAGGGAATATCTTTCAGCTCTATTCTTTTTCCCTTACTCACTCATTCTTTATCCGTTTACTTATTCATTTTTAAGAAGTCCTTATGTTTTCTCTTAATTGCCCTCACTAGCCCAGATTGGTATTACCATAGATGTAAATCAGGAAGATACAGTAGGACAGTGGAATCATTCAGTTCAGAGCACAATCTGAGTCACTCAGTGGCTTCATTTTATCTGTATGACTAGTCAGAAAAGATCAAGCCACAGAGTTGAAGGAAAGAAAGCCGATGGCTACTGTAGACAGAAAATCTGAACCATTAGGTCTGTGTATTTTTCAGAAAAAGTTCACCTCACTGAAAAAGCTAGCTTCAGTTCAAAAATATTAAGAACGTGTAGAACATTAACATGGTTGAGCATTTAGGGACTCACAGAGATGAAATTTTGGAAGAGGACTCAACCGTGTCTGTTTTTACTTAAAATTTTATTCTGAACCCTATGTTTTCAAATTTAGGTCCAATCTGTAAACAGTAGGAAACTGTTCAAATTTGGTCCACTAGAGAATCGGTGGGGATGTTTTCTCTAGATCTAGAGTCTTGCAGACTTTCCTAAGAAGCTGGGGAAATGTGAGCTTTTGGAAAAACCTGGAGATCAGCTGTTGGCCTTTTTCCTCATCCAGGGAAAGTTCCCTGTCTTCCCTATCAGACTGGTCTTTGGAGTTATGTACCAAAAAGGTATAAGGACTGAGGATTCCCCATTTCCTTGGTTGCCTGGCTCTCCCCCCAACCCCAATTGTGCCTGGGCCTCAATCTTTGCAGTGAGGGGCAAGAGAGAGGACTCTTGAGGAGAAGAAAGAGAGAAAGGGGATGGGGAACAGTCCCCTTCCCCCTCGTTTGGCCCCTGCAGTTCAATCCAGTTGGGGAGCTCCAAAATGGTGTCTATTGATCTTTCTACCCTCCCATGGGGTAGGTAGTCATTCATGTAGGCCTGTTGCAACAGCCTGTGGCCTGGCTCACAATACCATGGCCTTCCCTGGAGGTCTCTGAGGACCACAAGACAGAGGGCAGGGAATTATCTAGTGGAGCCAGTTGAGATTGGAGACTGCTGCTTTCTCAATGGAGGTTATGGAGGAATCGGATGCCTGGTGCTGCCAGCAACATCCCCTCAGCCCTTGAGCCATCCAGCTCCCTGAGGAGGGGTGAAGGGCCTCCAAGTGGTTGTGAGGCTCACACAGCTTTGCACCAGCAATTCAGCAGCCACAGCATTGTCTAGCAACTCCTAGGAAGAGTGCATTGGGGAGACAAGAGGGAACATTGGTGTGCCACTAGAGGCCACGCTCACTCCCTCCCCCCCCCCGGCTTGGCCCCAGCTGTTGGAGAGGTCATCCAACATATCCACAGATAATGAACTTGCTGATGGTGGTGGAAGATCTGATGAACTTGCAAGAGATCAAGTACAAAGAAAAGGAAGTGAAAAGGAAAAATGAACAGAGGAAAGGAAAGATTGAATGAGTCTGTGGTGGGATGCATATGCTATTTGGAGGAAGGCAGGGCCAGAAATGGGAAAGGAGATGTCTCCTCCCATTGGAAGCAATGTCAGCACCTTTTCCAGGTCTCTCTACAGAGCATGGGGAACATCATCCACCCAGAGATTAGATTGGCCCTGACCCTGCTGGCCTTTCAAAAGACCCTGAAAATGGTTTTGCCCACAGGCATGGGGAGCAGGGAATGCGGCAAAGCTGCCACAGGGGTTGTTTTCAGTGTTAGGTGTGATTACGTCGGCTATGAATTTTTATTATGGTTTTTATATGCTTTTGTATTGTTATTTTAATTGTTGTATTGTCTGTTTTATCTGTCTGTAAGCTGCAGAGGCATATATATGAGATGGGCAGCTATATAAATTGGAATAATAAACAAACAAACAAACAAATGTATGATAAGAATAGAATTTGGAATGTCTTGGTTCCACGGCGGGTGTGTGTGTGTGACTTTATCTCCCAACAAGTATTATCCTTGCTACCTCCAGTCCAAATCAGTTTAATGAAAATATTAAGAGACTGGAGAGCAGGAGTTTTGTAATAAACTAGGTCACTCCCACTTTCTTGTGAAGAAGTTAAACCCAAAATAAAGTCATAGGATGGTAGCAGAATGTAGAGTTACCATATCTGAATTGTCAACATCTAGATGTCCACTAGATGGTAACAAAATGTTAAGAATCTAAGAGAATATTTGTAGATAAGAGTTGAACTGTGGCGTCCTTGGTGCTCTCTGAGCCTTGTTGTTTTCTTGCAGACGTTTCATTGCCAGACTAGGCAACATCTTCAGTGTGAGCAAGTCCCACTCCCTTTTCGCACTGAAGATGTTGCCTAGTCTGGCAATGAAATGTCTGCAAGAAAACAACAAGGCTCAGAGAACACCAAGGACTCCACAAAATGTTAAGAGTTTTTTGTAGCTCTTTGCTGCCATCTAGTGGTTTAGAGTTTTGCAGCCTAGATATGGTAGCTCTAGTCTAGCACCTCACTGCCCTAATTGATATTAATGTTTTATCACTTGTTTGTCTCTCCGCATCTGAAGAAAATGTTAGTATCACCATTTCAAAAAGTAGACTTATTAAAGATAAGAAAAACATTAACTTATACAGGGAAGGAAGTTGAACTGAATGTTGGTTTAGCCAAACAAGTAGTTTTTACTTAAGATTTTGGAATTCATACATACTGTATATTTTTTTCAACAGATCAGTTGAAATCTTCATATATAGGATATAAAGGATAAGTTGCATTTATATGTGGCAAAACATTGCAAGAACATTTTAAAAAGAGATATATCAGGAAGAATATTATGTAACGTAGACTAAGAGTGTGTGTGTGTGTGGGGGGGGGGGGGGAAACACGCCCAGTAGAGTTTTACAGAAACAGGAGCAATTACTCAAAATCTGCATTTATTTTTATCCTTCTAACTATGAGCTTTGTGACTCCTCCCTTCTCTGGTTATTTAAAATGACAATGGCTATTCTAAAATATAAATAGCAGTGTTTACTAACCTAAAAAGTTGTGAACATTTTGGAGTCATTTGTCTACGGGTCACATCTATTTCGCACTTTAAAATCTCTACACAATTATGGCAGCTGGATCTCTGCAACATGTTAAATGCTAGGAGGATCTGTCCAACTTTAAATTCTAATACTCAGCATTCCAAAGTGAGCTGCATATTCACCCATGGGCTTTCGGCTGTCAGGTATGATCTCTTTTAAAAATTAACTCCTGGGACGACTGAGCAATGTAGGCTTTTCTCCAGTGGCTTCTTACTTTGAATTTTGTTCATACTGCTCAGTCAGGGTGATAATTAGCTTGGTAATTGAATTTCTTCATGAGTGGAGTTATTCTACACAAACTGAGTGCAGGTCCTCTAGAGCTCGCTCAGAGGAGTCCATGGAAATGCTTAGCATCTTCTGCGGGGAACCAACGCATTCTGAAAGAGTCCACTAGAATATTTTTTTTAAAAAAACAAACACACCACCACACTTCTCTTTAAAATGGTTAGAAAAACAAATGGAAAAGGCTCTACTTGCATGCAGTATTATTTTATGATACACCTGCATTCTTATGGTGATCAGAGATATCCTGTATAACATCATTAACCTGAATAACATCCTAGTTTCCCAGCATGCTTTTATGACATCTTGTTTAAAAGTCAGAAACAAGCAGATAAAAGGGACAGATCATACACTCAATATTTTTGTGGTGTCCAGTTGTGGTTACGAACGAAGGGAAATTCAGTCTCCTCAAGCTCAAAGTTACTTCATTGCTTATTAAGACTATCAGATTTGGGCTGTACTAATTCAGATGACCACTAGCTGGCAACAAAATGATCTAGAACAGCAGTCCCCAACCTTTTTGGCACCAGGGACTGGTCATGGAAGAAAATTTTTCCACGGACCGGGGTGGGTGGGTTTTGCAGGCGGGAGCCAATCACGTGCACTGGGGGTGGGATAATCATGTGTACCGGGGGCGGGGTTTGCAGGTGGGAGCCAATCACACGCACCGGGGGCAAGGTAATCGTGTGCACCGGGGGGCGGGGTTTGCAGGCGGGAGCCCCGCGGCCCACTAGTGGCCTACGGTGATCTAGAACAGTGTTTCTCAACCTTGGCAACTTTAAGATGTGCGGACTTCAACTCCCAGAATTCCCCAGCCAGCCATGCTAGATGACTCGAACTCTAGTGTGGCTATCTAGTGGTCATCCAGATTATGTGATATTAAGATCTGGCAACCCTAATGCTTACTATTTCGTCACATATTCAAGTCTTCCTTTGTAAAAATTAAAGTTTAATAATATATGGAGTTCTTTATTCCCTTTTCCTGTAATTTTATTTCTAAATTAGAAGCATTCTTTTATTTTCTAAAACCCTGTCTCTTAAACTTCTGTTTAAGTTTTGTAACTTAAATTTGTCCTGTTGTTTTACTTGAACAGATAATCTTCTTCTGGTTCTCCCTCTTCTCTGACTTTGCTATCTTTGACCCTTGCAATTCATTGAAATTGTACATGTCTTTGACAGGGATCAATTGAAAAATGGATTTTGGATCTGCTCCCGATTACTATTCATAATCGTGGCTCTTGCCAATTAGACTTATATGCAAAACATGCTAATGCAGGCAAAATTTGAAAAGAAGAAATATGGCATTAGCTAAAGGAAAATGGTATGAATTTTAATGGTTACTTAAATTACTATATTTCTATTTCTGCAAGTTCGGCAGTTCGAGACCCGAGCGCCACGTGATGGAGTGAGCTCCTGCACTCACCCCAGCTCTTGCCAACCTAACAATTCGAAAGCATGCAAATGCGAGTAGATAAATAGGTACCGCTTTGGCGGGAAGGTAACAGCGTTCCATGACTGTCATACTGGCCACATGACCACGGAAATGTCTTCAGACAACGCTGTCTCTTCGGCCATGAAACAGAGATGAGCACCGCCCCCTAGTGTCAGACACGACTAAACGGGAACCTTTAACCTTTTTTTAAATTACTATATTTCTATTTCTGTGATTCTTAGTATTCTTTTAAAGCTCACAAAACTTCCATTTATTTACTTTTGCCAATTATAGGCACTAATTCAAAACTAATACTCACCCTGCTTTCCATTGTACATTGTGTTTTTCTGTCCCATATTGCACACCAGGTCTGTCTGGGGCAGAGCCACCCCATCCAGAACTAAACATAGTAAGTTCCCAGCTTACCACTCAGTCTTGCCAGGGTTGAGCTGAAGCCTGTTGTACCCCATCCAAACCCCCACAGCCTCCAGGTACCAAGACAGGACATAAACAGCACTGCTTACTTCACCAGGGGCAGAGATATACAGCTGGGTATCATCAGTATACTGATACCTTACCCAACAGTTTCATGTAGATGTTAAACAGGAGCAGAGAAAATACCAAACCCTGTGGAGTCCCACAATGTAGAGGTCAAGGTTGGGTCCTCTCACTCCTGATCAACACCAACTGGAACCAGCCAGGAAGGAAGGAGAACCAGCACAATACAATGCCGCCCACCCCCAGTCCTCACAGCCGGTCCAGAAGGATACCATGGTCTATAGTATCAAAGGCAACCATGAGGTCAAGTAGAGCAAGGATGGATGCACTACTTCCATCCCGCTCCCACCAGAGGTCATCTAAAAGTGTGACCAATGCTGTTTCAGTCCCATATCCAGCTTGAAACCTGAGTGAAAGGGGTCCAAGGTTATTTATTTATTTATTTATTTATCAAATTTTGTCACCGCCCATCTCCCCCCTCAAGAGGGACTCTGGGCGGATAATAATAATATGTTTCATTCAAATTCCTCTGAAGATGCTGCATGACAACCTTCTCAACAACCTTCCCTAAAAAGGGAAGATAATCTAAAAAGGGAAGGTTGGACACTGGATGAAAATTGTCCAGTACAATTGGGTCTAGCAATGAATTCTTGAGGAGAGAGCAGACCAAAGCCTCTTTAAGGGGCGAAGGAACCATACCCTCTCTCAAAGAAGAATTTACCACCGCCAAAACCCAAACACATGTTGCCTCCCTTGAAGCCTTCGCCAGCCAGGAGAGGCATGGGTCTAATAAGAAGGTAGACAGGCTCACAGTCATGAGGACCCTGTCCACTTCCTCAGGTCCAAACTCCTCCCAGATAACAAGGCTGGACTGCACCCCAGGCACCTCCACAGGACCTGTAACAAGACCGGTGTCTAACTGGGAACAAATCTGAGCAATATTGATGATTCCTCACCCCAAACAAATGGATGATCTCATCCAGCAGCTTTATTTAGATGTTAAACAAGATAGGAGAAAGGGCTGGACCCTTGGGCACCCATCTCTACCATCAAATCAAATTCTGTCTATTCCTGACCTTTGTCTCACTATCCTCTCTTTCACTGTATTTTTAAATGCCATCCTCCTTCCGTTCAGGTCTGAAGAACAAGCTGCATTGATAATGCATTGTCTATAAATGTGTGATTTTCCAGCTGTCTCATGAAGCTTATGTAACGGGCGGCATACAAGTTTAGATGATGATGATGATGATGATGATGAAGAAGAAGAAGAAGAAGAAGAAGAAGAAGAAGAAGAAGAAGAAGAAGAAGAAGAAGAAGAAGAAGAAGAAGAAGAAGAAATGTGTTCTCTACCTCTGGAGAAGAGGTCCTTTTTGAGACAAAGTTGATGTAGCTCTTCCTTGGCTAGATACAGATCTGTAAATCCATATATAATCTATTTTCTATTGGTACATTTTAACTAGCTTCCTGGTGATATGCAGCATCAGGGCAGTGCCGCTTTTATCATTTGCTCAACTGCATGACCACTCCTAAAGATACCTCTGCACATAGCAGTCTAGAAATAGCCATATATTGTTTGAAAAATGGGGGTAAATAAATCAGGAAGTGATTAAGTAACAAAGAACAATTTCATTAATAATTTAAGAAGCCTGCCATCAAAACAGTTGCAAAATAGATTTAGTACCAATATGAGAATAAAAATAAACTCACGAAAAAAAATGCCAGATGAAAATAGAAGCTGAAAATACACTGAGAAAAAACAATGCCTGAGAAGGAAGAAAGCAAGACTCCAGTTATATTATCAATAGACTGTCCTAATGACAAATACATAGCAGAAATAGCCATTTGGCTATTTGAAGGACAGCCTGTGATACTGTTATTATTTTATATTTTTGGTCTTTGACTGTAGATCAGTAAAATATATTGATATAAATATAGAGCCCTATAACATTTAGAAAACATGTAATTTTAAAGATGCAGGGGAAAACAAATCAGTGCAATAATTTACCAGGAAGTCTAGCAAGTTCAGTGACAATTCTGGATACTTGGATCCAAATGACTGTCAGCCCTATAAGGTAGACCAGACTAAGAAACCAATTTCATAGAGGCCAGGACTACTTTTATTATAACAACTACAGTAATAGAATCTTGAATGTCTGAATGTGCTTCCCCTCCCTCATTTTATCTTCATGTGAACTAGAGAGGGGCCTGTCTGAGACATTTTCTCAAGTTACTTTCTTGGCCTGGACTGAAGCCCCTCTTATCTGACCATTGCCTTGGTAGTGGTTCCACCTCCTGTCATTCAAGGCCATTCTCTATGTTCACTTGTGAATCTACTATTCAAAAACTGCCTTTGCCTGCAAAGTCTGACTTAGTTTGCCTTCTAAAACATTGGTGCCCATAGATAGCTTTTGATTCTGAGATAAATAGTCTTAGAGTGGGGAGTTCTTTAATGGTACTGTGCAAGATTTCATTTACTTGTGATAAATAAGCTCTTCCTGATTATTCTGATTGGGACCCAGGATTTCTACCCATCAAAGCACCACGGTTCTGCATTCACATTCTGCTTGCTATATGTTTTATCTAGAAAATGTGATCTGAAAATAGCATTCCCCAGGAGGGAAGATTGGGAGAAGATCCTAGGGTGTAGTAGCCAATGATGGGAGTCCTCTAGGTTTTGTCTTGGAATGTCCTTGCTCAAGGAAATGATCAAGGATAATGGGAATCCACAAGCAGGGAGTAAGGTATAAAATAGTCTTGGAGTGGGTCTTCCTTGCTTTTTGATATAAAAACTATACTGTATGATATAGTGTAATGATACTGTAATGGTATGTGGGAATGACCTTGGGGGACAGGAGGAAGAGCCGCACAGAAGCAGAAGGGGTGTGGGAAGCATCTCAGAAGGGACCCTCCCTAGTCTTCTGGAAAGTAAAAGTAAAGGAGGGGAGAAATGCTTTCAGACTTGCAAGATTCTGTTACTGTAACCTTACAATAAAGGTAGTGTTAGTATTCATGGTTTGTACTTCTTGTCTGGACTGCCTCAAAGGGCTGACGTATAGACATATACTATCTAGATAACACGACTAATCGACAAGTCTGAAATGCTCAAACAGCTTCTGTCTCAGCAAGCATCTTCACTGCACTGATGCCCAGATATGCTTCATACAGAGACCAGATATCTAAACAGCAATAATTCAACGCTCTACCATCCTGATTTATGAAAAAGTTTTAAAACATTGCCAAACATCTACAGCATGATACACTGAAAACTCAGGGTTCTTTTTTTTCAGAGCCAAATATTCTGTGATCTGGGAGATCCATATCAGGTCTACCTTTTAGGGCAGAGTGGACAACCAATGGACCTCATGGAACACCACAGCACCCATTTGGGACTTCCATCTTTTGTTCTGCTGTGGGGTTAAGGCTAAAATTGGTCTTTTAAGCCTTGCAGAAAGCCCATTGCACCTTTCTAAAATCCTCTTAAGATTGGGCCAATTTTTCTCATTTGGGGAGTATATAAGGGGCAAAATGAAACACATTTTGTTCCTAGCCCCTCCGCAAACAAAAAAAGGGTCTTACGTTTTTAATCTTGCTCACACTGGTGATGTCATAATTTCACCAGTCATGCCCTTGTGACAATCCCTTCAAAGCAGGACAGGAGGAAATAGAGTCCCCGGGCTGAAAAAGATTGCCCACCTCTCTTTAACAACAAACATGGCAGCCTTAAAAAAAAGTTGTGATGCAAGCCCTTTTTCTCCTGTGCTGTTCTCCCCATTGACCACCTCCCCAAAAGTGGCTAGAAGCATGCAGCAGAGTTACGGTTCCAGGTTGGAAAAACTAATTAGGTGAAGAAAAATGATACCAGACAAAAAAGGTTAAACCTGCCTAATGAACCCAAGACTAATTACACCCCAACTCCTTATCTGCTTAAGATAAAAAAAAATTGTCAAAATGGAGGTAATGTACAGATCTCCTGTGTCACAAATTGTTGGGTTCTTACAGTCCTGATGTATATCATTAATGTACACATCCAATGCAAGGAAGCAGTCGTTTTCATGCATGCTTTATGTTGGAAAAACATAATTTGTTGGTTCAGATTTAAAAACAAGTCTCATTAAAGAAAGTAAAAAGAGCCAAGCTAGATAGTCTAGATAGATAGATAGATAGATAGATAGATAGATAGATAGATAGATAGATAGATAGATAGATGGATAGAGAGAGAGAGAGAGAGAGAGAGAGAGAGAGAGAGAGAGAGAGAGAGAGAGAGAGAGAGAGAGAATCAGATTGCCAACTTTCGCTGGATCATGGAAAAAGCAGGAGAGTTCCAGAAAAACATCTACTTCTGCTTCATTGACTACGCTAAAGCCTTTGATTGTGTGGATCACAACAAACTGTGGCAAAGTCTTAAAGAGATGGGAGTACCAGACCACCTTACCTGTCTCCTGAGAAACCTGTATGCGGGTCAAGAAGCAACAGTTAGAACCGGACATGGAACAACCGATTGGTTCAAAATTGGGAAAGGAGTATGACAAGGCTGTATATTGTCACCCTGCTTATTTAACTTATATGCAGAGTACATCATGAGAAATGCCGGGCTGGATGAATCACAAGCTGGAGTTAAGATTGCCAGGAGAAATATCAACAACCTCAGATATGCAGACGATACCACCCTAATGTCAGAAAGTGAAGAGGAACTAAAGAGCCTCTTGATGAGGGTGAAAGAGGAGAGTGCAAAAGCTGGCTTGAAACTCAACATTAAAAAAACTCAGATCATGGCATCTGGTCCCATAACTTCCTGGCAAATAGAAGGGGAAGAAATGGAAGCAATGACAGATTTTATTTTCTTGGGCTCCAAGATCACCGCAGACGGTGACTGCAGCCATGAAATTAAAAGACGCTTGCTCCTTGGGAGGAAAGCTATGGCAAACCTAGACAGCATATTAAAAAGCAGAGACATCACCTTGCCGACAAAGGTCCGTATAATTAAAGCTATGGTTTTCCCAGTAGTAATGTATGGCTGTGAGAGTTGGACCATAAGGAAGGCTGAGCGCCGAAGAATTGATGCTTTCAAACTGTGGTGCTGGAGAAGACTCTTAAGAGTCCCTTGGACTGCAAGGAGGTCAAATCAGTCAATCCTAAAGGAAATCAACCCTGACTGCTCATTGGAAGGACAGATACTGAAGCTGAAGCTCAAATCCTTTGGCCACCTAATGCGAAGAGAGGACTCACTGGAAAAGACCCTGATGCTGGGAAAGACTGAAGGCGAAAGGAGAAGGGGACGGCAGAGGATGAGATGGTTAGATAGCATCACCGATGTAATGAACATGAATTTGAGTAAACTCCGGGAGACAGTGGAGGACAGGAAGGCCTGGCGTGCTATGTTCCATGGGGTCATGAAGAGTCGGACATGACTTAACAACTGGACAACAACAATAAGATAGTCTAGCTTAGTGCAAGGCTACTTAAGATAGTTCCAGTGGTGTTTGGTTTTGCACATCATCTCTGGTATTTAGATTGATATTCCTTCTCAAAAAGTTAAATGAGTCCGCCCAGAGTCCCCCTTGGGGGAGTTGGGCGGTGATAAATCCAATAAATAAAATAAATAAATAAATAAATGAGGTATTCAGTAAATATGCAAAATTACCATTATCTTAGAGCAGGGCTTTCCAAAGTGCCGCCGCTAGCGACACACCAGCGGCGGCGGGGGCGGCAGCGCAGCGGCGGCGCGTGCGCGCACGGCGGCAGTGCGGGGGTGTGTGCAGCGGCGCGAGCACAGCGGCAGCACGGGGGGGCGTGCGGCGGCGCGGGGGGCGTGCGGCGGCGCGCACGCACACAGTGGCAGCGCGGGGGGTGTGCGGCGGCGTGCGCGTGCACAGCGGCGGCGGTAGCGGCGGCAGCCTCCGCTAAAATGCGGAAGCACTGATCCCGCGCCACTGCCGCCGTGCACGCGCGTGCCGCCGCTTCCAGGTGGTGTGGCGACACACCACGCTGTGTGTGGCGACACACTTTTGTGTCGCGACACACAGTTTGGAAAGCTCTGTCTTAGAGAGATTGCCTAAATGCTTTCTTTCACTATTTAATCTATGCTACCCTAAACGGATGCAGATATTTTGGGCCTACAACTCAAGAATTTCCTGTCACCATTATTGGGAAACCAGGGAATTATCACTCCACCAAAACTGGTGGGCACCAGGCTAGGGATTTAGACTTCACAGATAATACTTATCATGTAATGTTGAGAGTTCACACATGATTTAGAGTTTACAGATAAAGTTGCAATGTGTAATACTCAGATCAGGGCTCCAGACCTGCTCATTGTGGAGAACTCCAGCCAGCCATGCCCCCTTTCAATAAACTGCATCCTACTTCCCTTTAATCTTACATTTTTTGCACTCCCTCCACAGCCTATCATCATTCCAAAGCCAATGAGCAGCCTTTTCTATATCAATGGTGGTTCCCTCAAACTTGCTTTTCATTTTCTCTCATGCGTGAACTGAGTTGTTTTAGTTACAGCAAGATCAGCACCTGAGGAATGAGTTCCCCATTCAGAATTTGAAAGTTGCTTCTGGGAATGCAAAGTAAGTCACATTTAAAACCAGATCATGAAACTCTTTTCTGTCCTATCTAAATATGCAAGTTCTTTCTTTAAAGTTCCTTTGATATTCACACACATACTGTAAAGTTAAATCCATTCCCTAAAACCACATAAGCCAAACTTTTGTTATTGTTCATATTAAATTACTCTTCAGGGACAAACACTGGAGAAAAATAGATCCTGTTGGTATTTCTGTTTTCAGTATTTGGGGAAATCAAAGTGCCTGCAGCTCCTTAGGATTAAAGAAGATACAGAGAGAGAAGGCTCTGGAGATTAGATATATCATAGTTCCATAACTGATTTGATTCTTTCCTTCCTTTCTCAGGTTGGTCAGGATCAACAACACATGGGTGATTTTTTAAATTGGAGCAGACAGCAATTCAAAATGAGTAAATTATGCTCATAAACTATGATTAACAGTGTGACTACATGTGCATATGCGCCATTGAAATCATTACAGGAAAGAAATGTACTCCACCAGGAATGTCTTTTGAACAAATCCTTTGAAATGAAGGCTGTCAGCCAATTAAAGAAATCTAAATTAATTGTAGAGTTTGGATTGATTAATCCCATCTGCATACAGAAAACATTCTCTCTGGCTTTAGAGGATGTAAGAATCTGTCAGTGTGAGACAGGAGAATGTCTCTTCTAAAATGGCACTTTGCCACAGTGGATTTTGCATAAATACTTGTTTTGGTTTTTTTTACAAAAAATCTTATGTTTGTTTAATGGAACCAAAATATGTTATGAATTTATATACTAAATTATTGAAATAAACATTGTAGCCAGTTAAAAATTAGTAATATGTGTGCAAAACCACAAACTGGTGTTTCGAAGGGCCCTTCAGGCCTGGCTTTTTGCCCAGGCCTTCGGCAAAGGGGGATTGAAGCCCCCTTTCCTTTCCTTTTTCTTTGTTCCCATCTGGGATTGTTACCGCTGCCACCTTTGTTTCTTTTTTGTTTTATGTTGTTTTCTTGCTTTAAATGTTTTTAACGATTTGTAAACCGCCCAGAGTCGCTGGGAGTTGGGCAGCATATAAATTTAATAAATTATTATTATTAACATGCTTTTGCACAATTCAGGTATTTCATTACACCTTGCACAAGAGATTATTCAACAATTTTATATATTGATAGCTATTTTTTTATCATCTCATGAATTATAAATGAGAAACCTAATAAAACAAAAAATTAAAGTTCATTTGTCATTATTATTTTGATCACATTGCTGATATCACTGAAGGTACACTGTGGCTTCTGACAGTAGACATGACAAGGAATGTTTGGCAAATAGAACATATCTTTGTGGTTATGCATTCTAGCTATACTACATTAGAAAGGCTACTGAAACATTTAGATACATAGGATTTGAATTATGAATGTTGTTGCATATGAAATGTACTTAAAATGAATGTGAGCTTCTCAAACTATGCTCCTAGGACATCTTCTTAGTCTTCTTCCAAATGCAGTGTTTTGCAACCCTGAAACTTTGTTGTAGTTGAAGATGTAGAAGGTTATGAAATTCTGACATTGAGAATGGATGAGGGCAAAAAGCTTTAACCCATACAGGATGGTAACACTATCAGTAAGGAAGGAATACGGATAATACATCTGGTTGAAGAACAAAACATACAGCACGGGAGTGCTTTTGGAGTTGAGGCTAATTGGAAAAGCTGATGTGGTGGTAGCCAGAAATACTATTTTACCAACTGTGACCCTATTCCGAGAGAGCTAGTCTTTCCTCTGCTACTCATGATCTAGAGATATTCAGGCTAGACTACCGTAATGTATTCTTCATATGGCTGCTTCTAAAGATGGTTTGGAATCCTCATTCTGTTCTCAGTTCAGCTGCCTGAATTTTGATGGGGCTCTCAACTCATATGGCATCAATACTGAGCCAGTTATTAGTTCAAAGACTTTCTTCATCCATACCAGCTTATTGCACTTATCAACAGGGAAACCTCTTCCTTGTCCACCATCAAGACCATCTTGGTTGGTGGGTACCCTACTTTTCACCGGAGACTCTGTACTACTAGAGTGAGCATCCACTGAGGACTGGCCGGCCTCCTGTGCAGGCTTTAAGAATGACCTAATTTCATCATTAATAAGTAACATTCCAGAAGTTGGTGAAGATTTTCTTTTTCAGGACTTCAGTGGTATCATTCTTCCTTGCCATTTTTATCACATTTCAGTTATTTAATTTTAAATATTTTTATGGATGCTATTGTGCTTTTCTGATGCTGTTTTGTATTTCTGTATTATTAGAGTATTTTTAATAGCTGTTATGAGAATAGGCAAACTATAAGTATTTAGAAAAATAAATTTAAAGACCCATTTCTTCTCTTTTTCATTTTCTCAAACTGCATTTTGGGACTGCTGATCTTACAACTTTTTATTTATTTGCATTGTTTTAGTAATTTCTAATTATTATATATGTGAACTGTGCCAAGGCACCAATTTTAAAGTGGGTGAAAAGAAAGGAATGGGCTGAAATTTACTGTAGTCTAAATTGAATTGAAATAAAGGAAGTGATAAACAAGAAGTATGAAACAAAGTTCCAAATCTCTTGTTTGCTCCATAAATGTATTTTGGGAATGGATAATCGGGAGTTGAGAAGTTGAGGAAGAATGGTGAGGTGTCATGGAGACCGCAGGCAAGGAAGGAGGGGGCACCTTCCAGGGGGAAAAGCGCGTTCTCAGTGTGGAGGACCTTGGGCGCCCAGCCAAGAGGGTCAGGCCGGAACCGCCTTAGAAGTTTCAGGAGCTTTTCCCTCAGAGCCTGTGGGCTTAGCTCAGATTGGCAAGATTTTCTGTATGCGTTAGAAACAATAAAGAACTAGAGCTTCATCTCGAGCTCAGTGTGGTTTCTTCACCTAAACCCTGACATGAGGCTTAATCCTTCTATACCTGTTGATTTTCCAACAGAGCTTCCTTCAATCATAATGAGTTGGAAGGTATATATACAACTAGCTATTGGAAACCACATGGGCAAGAAACTAGCTTGGGGGATGATACACAGGAAAAAAAAACAGCAGATGAGAAAAGGATGAAACACCCCCATTTTCCCAAAGCAGCACAGTAAATTGAATTTGCCTGTTACTACTTTTCACCAAAGAAGTCAATTGTTGAGACTTTCTTACAGTGAGTGTGTAGAATGCATAATATGTCTCTTACAGGTTCAATCTTTAAGTGGGAGCTCCCCTACTGGTGCAGCACCACTGTGGCATATGGGTTTTAGTGGCATGGCATGGCATAGCTGCTGTTCGGCTGGCATGAGCCAGCCACTTAAGTGAGTAAAATGGGGAAAGCAGTTCAATTTTGGCCTTGAAGGGCAGCTGTGCTGTCACAAGGCCTGATGAGGTGACCTGGTTGCTAGCCTGGGCTTTTGTGGTGAGATTTTGGAGATAGCAGTCCCATTGGTCCAGCCTGGTATATAGGTTTTGGGGACACCCCTCTCTTCAGTTGCTGGGGGATATGCTGCCAGTCTGACCTAAAAATTAGAGACAGAGAGAGAGGAGAGGAGAGAGAAAGTCTGTACAGAACAGAGTGGCTGAAGAGAAAAGTTGGAGAGAGAAATTAAGTGTGCGGAGCAGTTGTCGGTTCCTGGTCGGGAAGTGTAATGGTATGTGGGAATGACCTTGGGAGACAGGAGGAAGAGCTGCAGCCTAGACAATGATCTGATAAACGAGGAAGGGAGGGATACTTTCAGACTTGCAGGATACTGTTAATGTAACCTTACAATAAAGATAGAGCTAGTACTTCTGGTTGTGCTTCTTGTCTGGACTACCTCGCTAGGCTAACATCAATCTTGCAAGTCTGAAAGTATCCCTCCCTTCCTTCACTTTTACTCTCCCAAAAACTAGGGAAGGTCCCTTCAAGACGTTTTTGCCACCCTTTCCTTCTGATTCAAATTTTGTTTATCAGACCATTGTCTAGGCTGCGGCTCTTCCTCCTGTCTCCCAAGGTCATTCCCACATACCATTACAGGAAGGGAGAAGAAAGGTCCAGGGTGGCTTCCCTGGAAGAAGGGAAGTGAAAACCCAGAGGGATGAGAGCTCCACCCCAGGCCCAAGAATGAGAAGGGAGGACCCAGATGGCTGTAGGCAGCGGCTCACCCAACACCTCAGAGGGGAAGAAAGGGATCAGCTGTCAGTGGAGAAGCCCTGGTCTCTGGGGATGGACTGGGCAGAAGTTCATCCCCCAACGGAGAAGCAGTAGGTGTTTGGCTGAGCGGTTCCAGGAGGAGGTCAAGCCAAACTGAGCAAACTACAGTAAATTCCAGCCCATTCCTTTCTTTTCACCCACTCTCTCTTGTCAAACCCAGAAACAGGGGAGGGGGACAGAAAGGGGGAGGAATCAGGATAGTATCTTGGAGGGAGACTTAGGAGGAAACCTGACACCAAGTGAACACCAGTATTGTATACCTGTTGTAAATACCTGCTGTAAACAACGTCACTGTATATAGTACAAAGCATAAAAGCCTCCACTGTCTTGTTTTTCTGTGTCAATTGCCAGCCTTGCAAAACAATAAACCTTCAGTTCAAAAAAGAACTCCATCACACTGTGACAACCACATCTGGTGAAACATTAACTGGTATGATAATCCCTACAGATTTCAAATGCCCCAAGGCCAGAATGATTTCATTTCTACCTGTAGCTGTTGAATCAATAACTGTTGGCATGCAGGATAGTCATAATTCTCAAACTGCTCCCTCCCCATAGAGTTTCGCTGCCTTTTGCAATACATAGATGTGAAATGACAACTCTATTCTGATTGCTTAAATACACAACTTTTCAAAAAATGGCTAACACTCCATCAATAGCCATTAGTGAAATGTACCATGAACAGTCACAAAATGGGTAAAGTAGTCCTCAAAGTCTACAGAAAGCTGTAGGATATTGTGAATTAAGTTCCATTTAAACGCCACATTTTGAATAAAAAAGAGAATACATTTACAATACTTTTGTCTTACTTGTAATTTCTTTCCCAGAACTTGACTGGTCTGGCATATGATGTGAGAAAAATGACACTCCCTAGAAATGGACTCAGGGGAGTAGAAAAGATTGCAGTGGCCAGAGTTTGACAGAAAAGCATCGCAGAGTCTGAAGACTTCAAGTTAAGGTAGCATAAATAGATTTCACTGTATTTTACATTGTCCTTTAGGTGCCTTATGATTGACTTATTTCCCTCCCCAAAAGACAGATGCAGTGAAGTAATGTGTAAGAGCTAAAGAACCAAGAAGGATTGTGATTATTTACAATTCCATGTAACGAACATACTGAAGCTATAAAAAATGAACTCACAATTCATGCTAATTTAGGACAGAAAGTCATAGCCAAGTGCAATAGGGAAAAAAAGGTACAGGAAACAAATGCAGAATATTAGTGGAAGGCAACAAAACTCCATGGGAAGTCCATGTCAAATAGTGGAATGGGCAACTAATAGTGTGAACACTACAGGTTCCTGTGCAATTACAGTTGGCCTATGGATTGGACCTCTCTACCTCTAGTAAGCTGAATATCTCCCCTTGAAGTTAATTACTACTGTCTTATCCCAAGCTTCTCTGATGGATTGAGCAGGCCTATTGAGCAGGTGAGAGATACAGTACTCTTAAAATTATGGGTTTTTTAGTGAAAATATCTATAAAGATTCAGCCCATATAAATGCTCCCCTGAAATGAATAGAAAAAGGCTTGCAAATTATTGATAAAGACAAAATAAATACAATCTAAACTGCCAGAGTACTATAAGTGACAAACTTTAAATCTAAACACTTTAAGGTTCTCCACCCTGTCATCTGGGAAGTATTTCATCTAGTATGTAAATATGGGAAAGGGGCGTGGTGGCTCAGCGGGTAAGATGCCAGGCTTCTCGATCGGAAGATCGCAAGTTCGGAGGTTTGAGACCCTAGCCCCGCGTGACGGAGTGAGCTCCCGCACTAGCCCCAGCTCTTGCCAACCTAGCAATTCGAAAGCATGCAAATGCATGTAGATGAATAGGTACCACTTCGGTGGGTAGGTAACAGCGTTCCGCACGCGTCATGCCGGCTACATGACCGCGGAAGCGTCTTCGGACAACACTGACTCTTCGGTTAACAAACGGAGATGAGCACCGGCCCCTAGAGTAGGACACGACTGCACAATTGTGCAGGGGGAACCTTTACCTTTACCTATGTAAATATGGAACCTCAGAAAAAAAAAGATTTTCCTCAGCTTGGCTGAAATTGTTTATACAATTTGTGAAAGTATCGGGGACATGCTGCCTTTTTTTTTTTAATTACATACACAACTGCACAAAAAATAATGAAACATATTTCTCATTTCCTATCTTACTTTACTTTTATCTGTTTACTAATGTAAATTTCATTCTCCCAAGTATTGTACATAGCTAATTTTCTTGGAATGATGTACTTAAATAAGCAAACAAAACAAAACAATGGTGGTCTATATAAATTACTCACAGACCTCAGGCTGAATACAGAACAAAACAGCAAACAGCTTTCTTAAAAGGATATGAGGTATTGCAAAGAGCTGAGCAAACACGTGGAAAGATGAGCCCCAGGCAATTTGCCAAGGAGCAATATAAGTCATTATGAACTGTAATTTCTGTAGTAGATCCCACAGCTGAAAACGAAAGAGAAAAAAATGATAGCATGCATACATACATACATACATACATACATTAAAAAAAACACCAACCACTTGAGTTTCTCTGTTTACGACAAGCACACAAAGATTCTTCCTACACAATTATATTTGTCTTAGATATTAAGATTCAACTCAATCAGTGAAATGGAATTATTTTTATAATCTGAGGACAGGAGCCAGAATAATCTCATGGAACATGTCTGTTACGAAAAGTCAGATAGAATCCTTTACATTATCTCATTTAGAAAACAGGATCTTCTCTTTTAAAAATTATCTTTTGTAACCCATACAATCCAAAACTGGGTGGGATGGGAGCATAAACCATTGATAAACTTTGAAAAAAAAATGGATAAGGATGTTCAACTCCATTTTACTTAGTACATTCCATGTCTCGTTGACCTAAAATGATTTATTTATTTATCGTATGGCACATTCATATCGCGTTACAATAAAAAACATAGAGCATAATAAATATGAAATATAAAATATAGACAGGAAAATTACAAACGTAGTTCTAGGTTAAAAATATAGTTTTTTGCTTCAGGTGTCACAGCCAGGAAATCAGCGACTGTTCGCGTCCGTGACATTCCTTAAGTCACACGTGTCCCCTGGGTGGTGCTAAAGAACAGTCACTTCAAAGCAAACACCTGAAGCTTCGAAGTTGCGGTAGCCAGTCAATCCTAGTGATCTTCTGGCTATATCACCTAAAATGAAATTCATTGTTAGGAGAAGAAATAAGGCCAAGTTGAAAAGAATCTGCATCCCTGCCACTTTATAATAGACTTTTCCTAGGATCTGATATTGACTGAAGCAGCATAAAAGCACCTGTAACACATACATACATGAATACATGCACACAGAGAGAATTACGATAGAATTACGATAGGAGGAGTGGATGTGAAAGTAAGGCCATATCTCTATTAACCAAGACAAAAGCACCAAGTGCTGAAAAGTATTTCTACAAATGGGAAATAGCATATATTCTCTTGCCTTTCCCATAAATCAAACTTCTTTTCACAAACCCTTTTCACCAAAGGCAGGAGGAGAAAGGGAATTATAATTTTAACCAGGCCTTTTCAGCAAAATCTGCAACTAGACAAATTATGTGAATCATGAATATTAGTAAACATTATATGAATCTGCTCAATTTGCAGAACACCTATCTGCACAACATTTCTATGTCATCACAACACTTTGGGGTTATTTTTAATGCAGAATTCATTACTCCAAGATTGACAGATCTGGTAACTACATAATTATCATGCATCATACTGATTCCACTACTGAAACAGAGTCATTAAAAAAAAGCATAGCCAAGTACAGAAAATATTTGTCAATTTGTAGTACAGTATAATTTAACATTATCTCCCTAATGTGCGTCACTCCTGAACACTTTCAATGATCTTTCTGCATCTTTAGAGAAAATTGGCAGAGCTGGGGGATTAGCAAATAGCTGACAGTGAAGATTCCTTCTTGCATTTCAGTTTGTTTTTATAACTCTAACTCATAAACATCCCAAGTCGTTACGGATGTTCCTTGGTCTTTTGTTACTTCTTTATTTATTCTTGAATAGTAGAAGTGGATAGCCTTTGCCCACAGGAGGCAAGTGGACACACCAGCACTTTTTTGGGGATCTCCAGAGAACCTCTGGGGAGGGCTTTTTCTGGCTATTTTTGCATTTTTAAGCATGCAAATGCAAGTAGATGAATAGGTACCACTTTGGTGGGTAGGTAACAGCGTTCCGCGCGTGCGGCCACATGACCGCGGAAGCGTCTTCGGACAACGCTGGCTCTTCGGCTAACAAACGGAGATGAGCACCGGCCCCTAGAGTCGGACACGACTGCACAAATGTGCGGGGGGAGCCTTTACCTTTACCTAAGCATTTGATATTTTTTAAAAGGGATGGGATGGATGCTTTGAAATTAAATTCTAAAGAATTTGGCCTATTTTTACTCTCTGTGGGGGGTGGAGGTCAGTGCTTAAAGCCTGCTAAACCTGTTCACAGTCACTCATGTCTTTTTTACCTCCCAATTGGACCACTGCAATGCACTCTACGTGGGGTGACCCCTGAAGAGCATTCAGAAGCTGCAACTGGTCCAAAATGCAGCAGTGCGTGCAGTTTGGGGTGCATTACTCTACATCCATGTAACACTACTGCTTTGCAAGCTGCACTGGCTCCCAAAAGATTTCTGTGTGCAATTCAAGATGCTGTTTATTACCTATAAAGCCTTACATGGCACAGGGCCAGGTTATTTTCAGGACTGCCTTTCTCTATTTCTGCTCATTCCCCCAACTCTGGCAGGGTAGACATGCTCCAGGTTCCTTTTATGAAGCAATGACATCCAGCAAGGCCTAGGAGACAGGCCTTCTCTCCTGTCTGGCTGGGGAATTCTGGGAGTTGAAGTCCACACATCTTAAAGTTGCTGAGGTTGAGAAACTCTGATTTGGATGCTGCCAATTCTGTTAGTTTTGAATACCTGGATTTTCCCTCAAGCATTGGGCAGGATGTTGAGTCTGTTGTGTACAGTTTAAGACTGTTGTTGTTTTCAGATGGGCCATTAGGAGATTGCGTTGCGTTGCGTTGCGTTGCATTGCACTGTATTGTTTATGTGAGTTTATTTATTTTTGGTTATAGACATTTAAGCTAATATTTTTATGTTTGTGTTAGGTTGTTGGCATGGGTTTTTATCTATTGTTAAAATAGTGTCCCAGAGTCACTATGAGATGGGCAGCCATATAAATTATTTAAGTAAATTAACTAACCAAAACAAAAAAGGCTAAAAATCTGGCCTTGTCCAGTCCAGAAATGTCACCAGCAAGTCCCCCTGAAGTCCCATGAAAATTAAAAACATGCACCCTTGCAGATAAGAAATTTTGCCTTGTTCTATAGGAAAGAAAATATACATTTTTCCTTAAAAATAAAGCATTAAGAGATCTGGGCCATATGTACTATTTATACAGATATCATTTATATGAGTATTTAAATTGATATACTTAATACTTGATTTCCAAGTGCATATTCTGGTTTGATACTGTCCTGTGTCATAGAGTTTTAACATACTTATGGCTTTAAATATACATTATACAATTTTATTGTATATATATTTTTAACTGTAATTTTAAACTGTAACTCATAGTAAATCAAGGTTTGTTTTCTTTTCTCAATGAATTGTATTCTCAGTGCAGGATTATTTTAAGTACAAAACTACAGGATATATTTTTTTAAAACACAAATCTCAGTAAAACATCTACCTTGTTATCAGCCATTTAGTATGATGCACACTTAAGTTCATAAAAGCAAAACTTATCACAAAATTTGGACCTTTACATGATAATTTAAGGTTCAACTTCCAGACTAAAAATGAAGAATAAAAGTGGTTTACTAGCCACACATACATTATAAAATCTTAATGGGAATTTTCCCCAAATATATTTAGTACTCAGATGTTTTTATTTACAGTCACTCTTAATCTTGCAAAGGTCCTATGAATGACAAAGATATGAAAATCAATTGTTATCCATCAAATAGTTACACATTTGTACCATACTGCTTGAATGTGGTATTGAGTTTTTGTATTGATTACTGCTTGTTATTGGATTAAGATGGAGAATTTGGAACAAAGATGGAAGATTTAAACATTGGTTCAGGGTTTGATAAATGCATAACAGCATACAGGCCTTGGTTATATAAACTTCAAGGTGAGGTAAGATGCTGAAAACTGTTTATCAAGAAACCTTAGCAGAAGAGTCATGCTATGCATAACACCAATAGAGATATTTTAGAAAGTCTTAACAGTAATACCAAGCCTGAGTTCTGAGAAACTCAGAGGGATCAACTAATCGCTAGCCAGGGTCAATATGATAGGCAACATACTTTCGGTCTATAACCAATCAGAAAAGGAAGACATCCTGAAGACCAACCAATTGGGAATGGAAGGCAGAGAACCAAAACCAGAAAAAGCAGCAAGAAGTCTTTGGAAGAATCCACTTGTTAAACCTACATTCTGTTCCTCTCATTGTGCTTCTTTGTCTTTGCAATCTTTCATTCTCCAGTTGGAGAGACCATCTAACTAGAGAATCAACCCTAACTAGGGTAAAGATCTAATATTTAATTTTGAACATGTCTTTGAAATGATGTCAGTTTTGTCTCAAACTGGGTATGCTATGCCTTGCTTCTCTTTGGATGCATTAAATGAGTATCTTAAGTGTTTTATCTTTGAAAAAGGGTTGTGGTTTTCTCTTCTTGTAGATCAGAATTTATGCATTGAGAATCGCAAAACTCTCTTAGAAATAAATTTGCAGCTGTTGATATACAAAAACAGTCAATGACAATGCTTGGCCCTGTGAAGGACTCATTAGACCAGGGCTTTCCAAAGTTTTTCCCGCAGCGACACACCAACCGCCGTTGGTGTGTCGCCGCGGGAAAACCTGGAAGCGCTGATGATGATCAGCGCTTCCGGGTTGTGTGGCGACACACCAGACTGTGTGTGGTGACACACTTTTGTGTCGCGACACACAGTTTGGAAAGCTCTGGATTAGACCATATCTTTGTGAGCCAATTTTGGGAGTTAAACATCTAGCTTCCCTTCCAGTGTATTAAATGAATGCACTCTACACTGGTTAGGACATGCCTGACCTTCTGGGGAAAAATGTAATTCTCAGAGGTTCCTTCACAACTTTGAATATAATTCATTTTTGACCACAAAAAAAGACCTGACTGCTCTGGTCTGGGAGATGAAAAATATTTAAAGCTGGCGGAATCAACGCATAACCATAGAAGTTTGGGCCATAAGATTGTGATCCTCACAAAAAAGCTGTGAATCAACATGAAAACTTTACCGGAGGGTACAAAGCAAATTGGGAGCAACCCACACACGGCAACCTCACCAAGGAGTGACGCGAGTGACCCGGAAAGCCCAGCAATGAACACACTAAGAGGGCAAGAGACGCCAGACTGCGCACCTGACACCATTTTTCCAAGACAGACCCTGAGAGAACAGGGGGAGCAGCGAGGAGCCTTGGCATCCCCGCTGATGGCAACCCGATCCCACAGGGGGCATAGCGCACAAGCCACGTGGACCCCGCCGAGTGAACCGTGGATGCAGGATGGCTGGAAGACCCCCGGGACCCCCCAGCACCCAGGCGCAAGCGGAGAGATGGCAGCCAACCCCGACTGCATCGCACAGCACTCACCAGCCAGATCGCACAACCACATGGCAAGGCTGGAGCAGGATGTGTTCGCCCTGCGAGAAGCAATGGAGGGCCTGATCCGGACATTAAGCCATGGAGCCCAGGGCCAGGCGAATGGAGCAGCTGCACCAGCAACTGCAGGAACGGAGGTGAGAAGGCCCAACCCCTGGGGAGAAGCTACTACGGAGGGAACTTGGGCCCAGGCGGCAGTGAGCGGAACAGCGGGGCCAGTGACAGCAGGAACCAAGGTGAGGGGACCCACAGCTTGGGGGGAGGTCACCCCAAACCCCTGGAATGCAAGGGCCCCGAACCCAAGCCTAGCGAATGGCCCTTGGAGGGAGGAAGACTCACCTGAGAGCAGGAGATCCAGAGACCAGGCCGAGGCAGCAGTGGGCGGAGCAAGCACAAACCCCAGGCCGACGCACGGAGCGTGGGGGGGGGGAGGAACCACCCGGGAGCGGCAAATTCAAAACCTGGGCTGGAGCAACATGGAGCAGCACGACACCAATAGGAAGGGGGGCGCGCTGCAAACAAGAGAGAGCCCCAGCAGCACCCAGGCCGAGAGGGCCCACTGTCTGGGGAAGGGCCATGCCAGGGTCCTGGACTCTGGAGAGCCCAGTCTCAGCAGAAGAGAGCCCTGGACAGGCAGATGGAGCAGGGGGAAGGGAGCAGTCATGTGAGGCCTGGAGGCCTGAAACCAAGGCTGGGGCAGCAGCAAGCAGCACAGCAATGACAGGGAGGCGAGCGCCCCCTGCAGGCAAAACCACAACGGCCCTGGCTGAGGCAAGTACACCTACTACCTGGGGGGGAGCCACCCCACACCCCTGGGACACAAGAACCCTACCCTACACCCAGGCTCAGACGGCAGCAGGCGGAAGAGCAACAATAGAGAGGCAGGCAGCCCCTGCAGACACTAATACCTGGGGGAGAGCCGCACCACACCCCTGGGAGGCAAGAACCCTACCCTACACCCAAGCTGGGATGGCAGCAGGCGGCACAACAACAATAGAGAGACGGCTGGCCCCGGCAGATGGGTATCCAACAGCCCCGGTTGAGGCAAGTGACCCCACCACCTGGGAGAGGACCACACCCCACCCCTGGGAAACGAGATCCACAACAGCCCCAAGACCAAGTGGCCTGCAGAGAGGAGCAGAATCCTTCGGGGACAGGGGCCTGAGCATCAAATTCCATGGAGACCCCATGGTCACAGCTAGCGTGTTTTCTAACACACGTTAGGGGGATCATGGAGGAATTTGAGGGGTCCTTCAGCTCGGAGGATGCCAAAGTAAGATACGTATCAGGGCGCTTCAGGGCAGAGGCCATGCAGTGGCTACAGCAGCTACACCAGACGGCAGCCCCAGAACTACACAATTTCCAAAACTTCATGCAAGCACTGAAGGAAAGATTTGAGGACCTGGTGGAGATGATGAGAGCAAGAACAAGGTTACAGAACATCCGACAAGGGGGCAGGTCAGCGTCAAACTACACCATGGACTTTAAAACACTGACAGGGAGGCTAACTGACTGGCCAGAATCCCTAAAGATAGAATACTTCAAGGGAGGCCTGCGCCCTGAAATCTTGGAATGGTCCCTAGCCCGAGGAAGCCCTAATACGCTGAGGGACTGGATATGCCTAGCAGGTGAAGTAGAGGAAGTGCGAGCCCAAGTGCGGCATCAGCAAAGGGTGTATGCTACAGAGAAGCGCCCACCACCCTCAAAGAAACCCCTTGAGTGGAAGACAACAAACCGACCATGGGACGAAGAGAAAGAACGGAGGGCAAAGAGAGGCCTATGCTTCAAGTGCGGGAAAGAAGGCCACCGAGCAGCTAACTGTGCACCCCCACCCAACAAGTGAAAACCAAAGCCGGCGACGGCAACACAAAAGCCCCACCCCGCAGAGCCAAGGGAATGGCAGCAGCAGCAGCCGAAAAGAGACGCCAAGTAACCTTCAGCAGCCCAGATGACTCGACTGAGGAAGACTCCCCGATGTCAGGAAACAAAGAGAGCCTGCCCTGAACGGCGCCGATGGGCAGGCTTGGGAGAACGGGCGCGAGGACACCATGGTGAGTGGGGAATGCCCTGTCTTGGGGATGAGCGCATGGCTAATGCCACTGAGGGGCGGGGAGCACACAAAGCTAACAGGACTAATAGACTCTGGGATTGGCCTTTATAGCCACTTACGGATCCACCGTTAAAACTTTACCTTTGGAAGACAATCTTACTCGGCTACGAGTGATCACCAATGAATGAATGAATGAAGTACACGCAACCTGCTACACCCCACAATAGTAGGCAGACTAAAATTAAGGGTGGAGAAACTACAAGAACCCATAGTATTCACCCAACTAGACGGGGCCGACATGCAAGGGGGCCCTGTAGAATATTACACTGAACTTGTAACCATGCGGGTGGGGACACACAAGGAGGTCTTGAGGTTCCTGGTAGCCCCAATCGCCAGCCACCCCATGATCCTAGGACTAGCATGGCTCCGGGACAGGAACTCGAGGGTGGACTGGAGGTCAGGATCGATAGCCTTCCCAGATGGGAGCCACAACAGACTACACCAAACGAAGAAGACCACGAACACCAAACTAACAGGGTCCCTAGAGGAGGTGAAGAAGGGGCTGACATCAAACATAGAACCACACATACCCAGACAATATAGACACTTAAAAGTGGTGTTTGGGGAAGCAGAATCTGACCGACTCCCACCCCACCGGAAATCAGACTGTGCCATAGACCTGATCCCGGGGGCAGAACTACCCAAGACAAAGTTGTACCCCATGACTACTAAGGAACTCGAGGCACTACGCAAATTTATAGATAAGAACTTACAACGGGGCTTTATTCGCCCCGCCACATCATCCATGGCTGCACCCGTCCTATTCAGGACGAATAAAGATGGCTCACTACGACTATGCACAGACTACAGGGGCTTAAACGCAGTCTGTACTGCAAACAAATACCCCCTTCCCTTGATCAGCGACATGCTCACCCACCTCTCGAAAGGGAAAATCTTCACAAAACTGGACCTAAGGGAAGCGTACTTTAGAGTACGAATTTGGGAAGGGGATGAGTGGAAGATCGCCTTCAACTGCCAGCTGGGGTCGTTTGAGTACCTGGTGATGCCATTTGGCCTCAAAGGGGCACCAGGAGTCTTCATGCACCTCATAAACGAAATCCTTCACGACTTCCTCTACCGTGGAGTGTTAGTGTACCTAGACGACATACTAATCTACTCCGAGACAATGGAAGAACACGTGACACTCATAAAGGAGGTACTAAAAAGGCTACTGGACAACCAATTGTACGCAAAACTATCAAAATGCGAATTTCACAAAAAACAATTAGACTACCTAGGGTACAGAGTGTCTGGCAAAAGAGTGGAAATGGACCCAGCAAAAGTAAAAGACGTACTAGCCTGGGAACCACCCCGAACCAGGAAGCAGCTACAAAGCTTCCTGGGATTTGCAAGCTTTTACCGACAGTTCATTCCCCAATTTGCGCAAGTAGCTCTACCCATCACGGACTTACTAAAAACAAAAGGAAAAGGAAACCCCAAGACAGCGAGGAGACCAGGAACCATGCTCAAATGGACAGCAGAATGCCAACAGGCATTCAACCGCCTAAAAGAACTATTCACATCAGAACCGGTGCTCAGGCACCCCGACCCAACACGCCCCCTGATAATCCAAGCGGACGCATCGGACGTGGCCATAGGGGCCATTCTGCTGCAGAAGGATAAGGAAGGAGAACTCCGACCATGTGCCTACCTATCACGCATATTCTCTGACACAGAGAGGTGTTGGCATGTCTGGGAAAAAGAAGCCTTCACAGTGCGGTGGGCACTCATCACCTGGCGACATTTACTCGAGGGGGCCTCCCACCCATTTGAAGTCTGGACAGACCACAAGAATCTAGAGGCTCTCAAATCCCCAAGAAAACTGAACCCCAAACACATTAGATGGGCGCAGTTCTTCAGAAGGTTTGACTTTACACTAAAGTACCTACCAGGGGGAAGAAACTTCCTAGCTGATGCGCTCTCTCGGCTACCCCAACATAACAGCCAGAGAGAGGAGGTGGTAGACTCAATCATCTCACCCACCCAATTCAGGATGGCTGCAACCACACGAAGTCAGCCACCAAAACAGCTAAAGTAGACAAGAACTTACAAACTGAGTTGCTAATGGCCCTACAACAGGACAAATGGCTACAGGACAACAAAACCTTCCTAGTAGAAAGACAGGAACTATGGTGGAAGGGTGAGAAAATATATATACCTGAACCTCTGAGAAAGACAATCCTACAGAGATGCCATGACGCCAAGGTCGCAGGGCACTTCGGGTTCGTAAAGTCCTTACACTTAGCAAGAAGGCAGTTCTGGTGGCCAGCCCTACGTAAGGATGTGGAGGAGTACGTAGCAAGCTGCCCCACTTGCGCCACATCAAAACGCGCTGGTGGCAAACCCAGAGGGCTATTACAGAACGTGGCAAGTCCATCATGTCCATGGAAACAGATCACCATGGATTTCATAGTAGAGCTACCGGAGAGCAAAAAGAAAACAGTCATATGGGTCGTCACAGACCTATTCTCAAAACAGACCCATTTCATATCATGCGCTAGACTACCCATGGCCAACCAACTAGCCCAGATGTTCATACATCACGTATACCACCTCCACGGTGTCCCTGAATGAATTATCAGTGACCGTGGACCCCAATTCACCTCCAAATTCTGGAAACAATTCCTAAAATTAATCGGAGTGGAACAAGGCCTAAGCTCCGCCTACCACCCGGAGACAGACGGGGCAAGTGAACGGCGGAACCAAATCATAGAGCAATACTTGAGGTGCTACATCAACTACCAACAGGACGATTGGACAGACTTACTCCCATATGCGGAAGTTGCACACAACAACGCGGTACACGCAAGTACGGGGTTCACACCATTCCAAGTAGCGAATGGCCAGGACTTTGTGGCCATACTCTAACTACCAACAGAACAGACGAAATTACTCTCCCTAGATGACTGGATCAAACAAATGACAACCAATTGGCCAATAATCGAAAAGGCACTAGAAGATGCCAAAGCGGACTATAAGAAATATGCAGATCGTAAAAGAGCCCCAGAATGGCCCATGAAGGTGGGAGAAAAGGTCTACCTATCCACAAAGTACTTGTGCCCAACCCTCTAAAAAACTAAGCCCAAAGTACATAGGCCCATTCCCGATTACAAGAATCATCAATGATGTAACAGTACAACTCCAATTACCAAAGAATTTGAACAGAATCCACCCAGTCTTTCACTGCAGCCTACTCAAACCAGTTCAGACCTCCAAACGCTGGCACCCCGAACCCCCTCCACCCACCCCCACACTAATCGAGGGAGAGCAACACTTCAAGGTCCAAGCTATATTAGACTCCAGGATACGACAAAGGGGGCTGCAGTACCTAGTCCAATGGAAACACCTCCCGAGAGCAGAAAACGAGTGGGTGGAGAGCCAACACGTCCATGCACCCAAACTAGTAACTGCCTTCCACAAAAAATACCCAGAAAAGCCGAAACCAAAAGACAAAACATAGACCACCACATCCTTGCACTAACTATCCCTGTTTGCCTTTCAGGTACATCCTCGCCAGGAACAAACGGGGGGAGGTTGATTTTCCAGAGGGAGGCGGCATGTAAGGATGGAGAATCCAGAAGCAATAGACTGGATACTCCACCCTTACACAGGATAGAATAAGGGAGAACGGGGAGGGGAAAGAAGACGATGGGAAGCTGGGGAGAACAGACAGCCATCACCACATCCGGTCCAGAGGACACGAGAGCACCAGCGCACGCAGGCACAGAGACCGGAAGAGAACAGAGGGTGTGAAAAAGAAATTGAATAACAAAAGAAGAAGGCTGGGAGAATGGGCGGAACGAGAAGGGAGCCAAGGGCGTAAAGAAAGATCGGGAGGGGGGAAGGGACCCCATTCACAGCTTTAACGTGGCATGATGCTGGTCCAATAAAGAATTTCACATATCCCATGTGGCTTGTGTTGGTAATTACTGAGTTTGGGCCATAAGATCGTGATCTTCACAACAGGGGACAAAATTCTCCTCAGCACATAGCATAATTTTATAGATTTCCCCTTTGTACCTCCCCAAAACTACTCCAGGGCACTTAAGAAACCCCCCAGAACAGTCTGAAAGGCAGTGTAAAAGACAAGAGAAACTTCCACTGAATCAAAGACTCTTCTTGAGATACTTCATGACAACCAATTGTCATGTCTGAAAAAGTCCCAGCAGGTGGCTTGTGCTGCTGAGCAGATTATGTTGGCAGGTTCATTTTGAAACATTTTTTTCATAAAATATTCTGACAGTCTTTTGCCTGACAACCAGAACCAAGCACTCACTTGCCAAAACACAAGGACTAAACCAAGCATGTCTTGCATTTCAGAATAAGGTAGGGAATATGTGTTCAACAAAGATGTTGAAGTCAAAAATAATATTTTATCTGATTACTGACAAAACAAAAAGCAGCATCTTTCTGCAAAGAGGAGCATTGCCTTGCTATATGGTACGATAAGCCTTGAAGACCTGAACCACTGAATTCTCTGTTTTTAAAAAAGGATATATTACCTTCTCCTGCATCTCCTAGATAACCAAAACCATATGAAACAGGTACATAATATAGCCTTTGGAATGGTACGTTAGAAAGCCACATAAATAGGAAACCAGATTGTTGAGAAAATAACCTATATTCAGATTTTTGAAATGCAAGTATAATAAATCTACAGTCATACTACCTAGGCAAACTGAAAGGGTTTATAAAAGAGAGGTTGTGGTCTACATTATGTTGTACAATACTTTTGAACGATTTGGTCTCTTTTATCTTGAAAAGTCCATACATACTGAGGGGAAAAATGGCTTTCAGAATCCATTGAGTGGGTTTGCAAGGGAAAATAAATATCAGCAATTAGTAACAGAGCAGGTCACAGAGAGAAAAAGGTGGTGTAGGCAATAAAGACCCCAAGCAATTATATTGATTCACATTCTTTGAGCTCCCTGGATTCCATTAATTAAAGGCAAAAGGAGCCAACTGGATTTCTGATTAGCTAGCATGAGGCTGTTACTTTGGGCAACTGATTTTCAGTGACATGAAACAGCAACAAATTGTTGGCTGAATAACTGATGATTGTAATTTTATATTGGGGATAAGAGGCACTTGTGGGATTTTCTACGTCTGGTATCATAAAAGCTTGACTGGCCTTCTGATCTATGTAGTTTTGTGTCCGTATGTTTGTGTATGATTAGCTGCTTTGTCATCTCAGCCTGCAACTCCACATAGGCTTCATCCAATATGCATATCCCAGATGCCTGAAGAAATAGGTAGGGAAGCTCATAGTGACAGCAAAATCCAAGCCTCAAATGTGGGGACAGGAAAGGAAAAAACTTGCCCTGGACTTGCCTAATAGTTCTCCTCAGCCCCACCATGACCGGCAAAAAAAAAAAAAAAAAAAAAAAAACTTGTCTTGAGACAAAGAAAAAAAGAGCTGGCAGTTATGAAAGGAAGCATATCACTGGGAAGGAACCAAGGAGAAAGAACACCTGGACAAGAAAGGTTGTTGAAAGATATAAGCAAGATGGAGATTGGAAACAGCCACAGAAGTTTGGTAAGCTAGTTTCTAGGACAGAGCTTTCCAAACTGTGTGTCGGGACACGTTAGTGTGTCGGCTGCAGTGTCTGGGTGTGTCGCGGCTGCTGCTGCCTCCGAGCCCTGCCAGGATTCCGCACAGGTCCTAGTGCCTGCCTTGTGCCTTGCTGCCTCCAAACCTGCCCTGCCAGGATTCCACGCAGGTCCTAGTGCCTGCCTTGTGCCTTGCTGCCTCCAAACCTGCTGTGATTCTGCGCAGGTCCTAGTGCCTGCCTTGTGCCCTGCTGTAAGAGTGTGTCGCGAAATGATGCCCTGCTGTAAGAGTGTGCCGCGAAATGATGCCCTGCTGTAAGAGTGTGTCGCAAAATGATGCATGTCTAAAAAGTGTGTCACCGACATGAAAAGTTTGGAAAGCTCTGTTCTAGGATAAGCAGATAGGTAAGCATTGTCCAAGTGGGAGGAAGCCTTAGTACGAGTGAAGCTATTTTTTTCTGGCACTAGAGATGAGGAAGCGTGCTGAATTGAGCCAAGAAAATGTTCAGGGACCTATTATAAATGAATGAAAATCAGGAAGAAAATTGACTCATAAAGTCAATGGCTTTCTGTCTGTATACTAATACTCAGTGAATGGGAATTAAATAAGTTTGAATTCTATTGCAAGGCAAAGGTAAATGTGATTAGATATAATCGGTATTGATGAGATGGTTGTCATGATTGGAACATAAACATTGAAGGATACAACTTGTTCAGAAGATACAGGGAAAACAGAGAGGGAGTTGGAGTATGTTAAACATATCCATATTTGCTTAAAATTCCAAGCAAACTAACTTGGTGACACTGTTGAGGACACCTAGGTCAAAGTAAGTGGAAAAAAGAATGCTCTCACCATTGAGAGCTTCAAAGTTGGATCTTTACTCTTTAAGTTTTTTTTTTAATGACTTGGATTAAGAGGTGGACAAATGCTTATCAAAATTGCAGTTGACACAGAACAAGGTGAGGTAGCTAATACTCTAGCAAAGAAAAACAAAATTTGAGATGAACTTAATAGATTAGAGAAAGTTAATATTGACAAATGCAAAGTTCTTCACTTAGGTAGAAGAAATCACATGCAGAGTTATATGGTGGCAGATGGGTTGGTAATGCCATGTGTAAAAAGAATCTGGATCACTCAACATGGCTGCCAAAAAGGCAATTTTAGACTGCATCATAAGAAGTATACATTTCAAATCACAGGTCAGACTCTACCTTGAATATTGTGTTCAATGCTGGGCACCATATTTTAAGAAAGATTCAGAGAAACTCAGACAAGTTCGAATAGGATTAGAGGATGGCAAACCAAGTCTTATGAGAAGAGACTTAAGGGAACTGGATATGCTTAGCGTTTTAAAGCAAGAAAGTAGAGCTGTGCAGTGACTCAATTCTGAAGCATTGCTTCATAACACATGGGAGAAGACCAAATGCAGCATCTGACTATGATTCATTAAAGCAGCAGCTGCATGGTCCGCTGCTTTAATGACTTGGAGACAGGGGCTGAATTAAGGTTCCAGCACATTTCAAACCGCTTCTTCCAAATTGAATTTAAAGCATTTATCCTATATTATTTCTTCTATCAATATAGTTTATCCAATAGCGCTTCCTTCTCTATGCTTGCCACTCAGGGTCCATTATCTGTGTACGCACACGCACTTAATTGTTGTCTTCACATGCGTGTGCAAGGAGGGACAACTGAGGAATGCCTCTGAAGTAACTGCACAAAGCCATCTGGAGGACAGAGATACATGAATGCTGTGGGGAGGGTGCTTCACTCACACCACTGCTCCACAAAGTGCCCCCTTGTAATGTGTATAACAAATCATAATGAGCTGAAAACCAAGGCAGTAAAGGTGAAGCCAGGCACAAGGAATGAAAAATTAATAATTTATATTAAAGCTGATTATATAATTGAATAATTTCCCAGAGGAGCGTTTTGAATCAAAAAGTAGAAGTATCCCAAAGTTAAATAAATATTCAAGCAGGCAGTCCCTTCATGTGTGACGCAGCAAGCCAGGTTCCAATTTATTAATAATTCTCCTTCTCAAAGCTGCTCTACTGTTGTTGAGTTTTGACAGCATTGTGTCAACACAGAAGTCAACATGACATTTCAAAGATGCTTTACTTTAAAATCATTTCTTGCTTAGGTTCTGGTAGGATACAGCAATATTTCTGCTCGATCTTTATCAGCAGGGTTTAGTCTTGTTTATTTTTCATTTAAACATAAATATGAGATCAAAACTTAGATAACACTACCATTAACAACACTGCAACATTCTGTTCTGTTTTTTGTTTGCTTTGAAAGAAAAAGATTAACTCAGCCCAGAAAACATTTACACTTGAAAGGACAATGATGTTTTGAAAATCATCACTTGCCTTATTAAATACGATTGACATCATGAAGAAATTGAACAAGAAGTTGTCGGAGAAACCTTTGTAGTCAAACTTGAAGAAGATGACGGTGAAACTTAATGTAACAAACTGGTGAATGGGGTTGCAAAATGAGGACCGCAGTAGCTTCATTCCCGCAATTGTAATTAGAAAGATATCACAGCTGCAAACAAAATGGAAAGAAAATTCAAGTAAATTAAAATAGATGCATTATATACATTAGGCCTGCTTCCGTTTGTATTTATCTGTTAAAAATGTGTTTACTGATCCCAATCACTAAAACATGACTTATGAAAGCTTTTATAGTAGAGAAAATGACTTGAATACAGTCTTGATTTAGGGAGTTTGTGATATTGCACTTAACTATAGTACAGGTTGTCCTCGTTTAGCAACCACAATTGGGACTGGCAACTTGGTTGTTAAACAAAGCAGTTGATAAGTGAAACCACAACTGTTCTTATGATCTTACTTCAGCTTTCCTTTGCTTTACAGACTTGTGAAGGTCGTAAATGCAAGGATTGGTTACAAAGTTACTTTTTCATCACTGTCATAACTGCAAACGGTTACTAAACGAGGCAGTCGCTAAACAAGGGCTACCTGTAAATCTGGCATTAGCATACTGTTAGTATTAGAATATTAGAATATCGAGAAAGAAAATTTATGTTCCTCCCAGAATGCTTATTTCTGTCTCTTAGTATAAAATGCCCTTTGTTTTATGCACATAATCTTGTTTTAAATCAGTGAAGACAAGCTTTAATTGTTTATTTTAAACTTTGTAACAACTTTCTAATGTTAATGCATAACAAAAATATTAGAAGTAGGACTTAGGCTTATATTACTTTTTTGTAATAAAATGATAGCAGAACATGATGGGTATGCTGAACTCTAAAGACAACCATGTGATATCAAGGTGTAAAGAAGTAAAATCTAAAAAGGAGGGGAAAAGCTTAAAGATGAAAGGATGGCATTTATCTTTATTCACAAGAACACATGGAGATTCCTCTTGCTGAATTCATAGCTGACATAAGTATACTACTTCAGAGAAAAAAATAATGTGATTCCTGCTCACACAACTTGATAAGGACTATGTCAGTATTTCCCAGTTAAATTAAAATAACCCACAAAACTATAAAACAAGAGAATATACTATTTTGCATTTTGACACATCCATGCTCTTACAAGATTTTGATCCTAATTGTGTTCTTATCACGAGCAGATATGAATTCAGCTTCCGGTGTGAGTCACTGCTGACTGAATATGTCTCCACGAATGAGTGGAGATGACGACTGCTGTGAAGAATGAAAGACCAGTGAGTAGACCGGCCCTTTGAATCTCTCTGGAGTTGAGAATGGGAGATTGCCCACAAGTGCTCCAAACGGCAGCTCCTCACAAGGAGACCATAAAACAGCAGTCTCCCACAGGTTTAAGTGCCAGGAGCCAAGGGAGACAACATCTTTGCTCTCAGCAGTGACAGAGCCTTTAATAATGACACTAAGCCAGTTGAACTCACTTTCTAATTACATTCAGAAATGTTCAATTTAACCACTTTATGGACATTAGAGACCTTCAAAACAGTGAGCTTAATTTGACACCTGGTGAGTTTTACCTTCTTCTTTGGATTTAAGAAATTTTAAACAGAACTTAAGAATTTAAAATAATATACAATTGGCAAAAAGCAAAAAAGGATTTTGATTTAAATTTTAAATCGATTGGGAGACCAGAGAGATTTGGAATATTGGTTATTTTTGCTGCAAGATTTGAAAAACAAATATATAACTAAATAATATACTCGTGGAAAACAACTGAAATGGAACTAAACCCATATTAGGAACTGAGGCTTGATGAAGGCTGCAAATGGCACTAGAGGGAACTAAGGGACCAGGCAAAAAAAGAGTTAAAATGGCTAAGCCGGCTATAACTTTTTTTTGTCTTAAAGAGTCCTTTGAAAAATGGATATTCATAACTAATATCTCAGAAAGGATACAGATTTCAATGGATAAACTTTTAGATGATGATGAAAGAAAAATTTAAAAACTTTTACATGACATAGGCATTATAGAGTTTGAGGGCATGGAAGACAACAAAATTGAGATTACCAAAACAGGAATTCAAAAGATGAATCAAGAAAAGGATCTGGGCGTGGAACAGCTGCGACAAGAAATCCTGGACAATGTCTTATTATGGGATTTACAAAGTAGGCTGGTAAAAGCTTTAAAGACTCCTTTTAAATGCCAAAGAGTGATGAAAGATCAAATCCTGCAATGCCATAGGAATGATTTAAGGTCAGGATTCTGCAGAGCAAAAAGAAGGAATATAAAGTTGGACTATTTGACCAGGGATAAACTATTTGTTTGATATTTCTGGTAACTCCTAATGGACTTTTTGCTGAACCAGGACTGAAAAGATTATGATTTCTGGACTGCATGTAGATCAAAGTTAGGCTACGGGGGAAAGAGTTTTCTTTTTAATTTGTAACTTTAAAAGAGGGTGAAAAGTTACTATATTAGCTTATACTCAGTGTGATGAAGGTTGGAAGCCACTTCTTTATTATTGTGCTTGTTGCTTTTCTTTTCTTTTCTTTCTCTTCTACCTTTTCCTTTTTTCTTTTTTTTCTGCACCTTCTGAATTTTTTCTTTTTTCTTCTAGTTTAGTTTGTATTAGCTTTCATCATGTTTATTAAAAACTTCAATAAAATTATTTTTAAAAAGAGCAGATATGAATTCAAGTGTCGTTTGTTCTTGTTCTTTGCTCTCTATAGCATCATGCAGGTCTTTAGGTTTCACCAGAGAATGAGGTTACTCTAAGCAGTCAGCTAAATGCTGCTGTGCGAATGAACTGTCTGAATTCTTTTGGGCTCTTGGAGTCCCTTCTCTCACACATATTTTAATTTTGGATGGCAACATCAATATGACTTTGCTGCAAGGCACACATCAATATAAAGAGCATACTTATTGGACATGGCTTAACTGAAGTGAAATGAAGTCTGTGGGAGAAGGGAAAGGAGTAAAGATTGCAAGGAAAGAGAAAGAGTTAAA
Source organism: Charina bottae (assembly GCA_023362775.1). Classification (NCBI taxonomy): domain Eukaryota; kingdom Metazoa; phylum Chordata; class Lepidosauria; order Squamata; family Charinaidae; genus Charina; species Charina bottae. The sequence continues at coordinate 32,854,225 of JALMGJ010000001.1, forward strand.
GCTGTTACAACAAACTTGCACAACTTGTAAATTTCCAAGTCTATTGTAGTCAAACAGCCCCATATGGTAATCCTTAGGTTCCTCTTTCACAGTTTTTCTACCTAAGTGGGATTGCAAAGAATTAGATAAGCAACTCTGAGGTCACAATTTCTAGATCTTACATAGTATCTAAGCCAGTGCTTTCCAAACTGCCGCTGTTGGCAACACACCAACGGCGGCAGCAGTGGCGGTGCGGGGGGGCGCATGGCGGTGCAGGGGGGGTGCGCGGGGGTGGCGGTGTGCACGGCGGCGGCCTCCGCTAAAACGCAGAAGCGCTGGTGCGCCACTGCCATACACACCACCGCCACGCACGTCCCCGCTTCCGGGTTGTGTTGCGACACACCAAACTGTGTTGCAACACACTAAAGGGTTGCGACACAGAGTTTGGAAAGCTATGATCTAAGCGCTACATCTAATGCATCTAAGCATGTCTGCAACTTCTCTCTGGTGAATCATTGAACTTCCAAAGTAAGTCCACTCATTTAGGCTGGATTGTAAAGGTAGGAAAATCTTTGCGAGAGGGGATGGTCTGCCCCTTCCTCAAGAAACCACTGCTGGACCCAACCATATTGGAGACCTTCCATCCTGCCTTCAACCTTCCCTAAAAAGGTTGAAAGTTGGTTGCACTGCAACTCCAGAGGAAGCAGATTATCTGGACCCTTTCAGTTAGATTACAGGCCTGGGATGGGACAGAGACAACATTGATCTCATTTGTGGATGACTTCTGGCAGGAGCAGGACAGAAGTGGTTTGTCCATCCTTGCTCTTGAACTCTCGATGGCTTTTGATACCATTGATCATCATATCCTTCTGGACCAACTCAGGGGGTTAGGAGTGAGGCACTGTGTTACAGTGGTTCTCCTCCTTCTTCCAGGACCGGTTCCAGTCAATGTTGAAGGGATATGGGGAGAGTTTTAATTCTATAAATAATGCATCTTGAAATATAATAAGCAACTTACTGTGAGGTTATCTTCTTGTTTTTGCTGATTAAAAAAGCATCATTGGTGAGGGAGTTCAGTATTATTGCAGGATACAAGATGTATTTTTCAAAACACTGAAGCCACACATACAGTCTCTCAAACCACATTAAATGAGCAGCAGCTGAATTAAAAAAAACCTTTATGAAATCATGTGTAATACAAATAACAAATAGTGTCTAAGTTTAATATATGCCATTAAGAGATAATGTGTTTTATACAGGTTATTCATTCTTTTAAAATAATATTACTACTTTAATATATTCCTATGATGAGGATGTTGTTCTTCCTTAAAAATATGAAACATGCACTAAAATCCCCCTAAAATATTTCAGATTGGTTCTGATCATCTGAATAATTAGGTGTCCATTAAAGACTGCCCAGGAATGCAAGCAACCATGAATAAATAAACAGGATACCAGTAAAGTGAGAGCTTAAACGGCTGAACAGTGCACCATAAAAAAAATGTGGTGGATTTCGGCAGTGCCGCTGGTTCTCAGGAAGGAGGGAGCACGTTCCAAGAAAGGGAAAGAGATAAGAGGAAACATAGTCCAGGGGGCAGTTGTGGGAAAACTAAGAGGTTCAGAATAGCCCCACCCTAGAGCTTTCCCAGGTTATCTCTCCTTAGGTTGAGTTTATTTATTTATTTATTTATTTATAATTCGACTTGTATTTACCGCTCCATCTTCCCGCAAGGGAACTCTGGGCGGTTTACAAAAAAATTGACAGTTAAAGTTCAACAATTAAAACAGCATATATAAATACTCTCCAATACAATAAAATTTAAATAAAAAATCCAAGATTTGATGGGTCGATGTTTAAAAGGGCTCTATGGCACCAGCCATTCCCAAGAGGAACTGTTCCCTCCCCGCCTCCCACGCAAGGCGGCAGAACCAGGTCTTTAAGTTCTTTCTGAAGGCCGGGAGCGATGGGGCCTGCCTCACCTCTGGGGGCAGCATATTCCAAAGGGTGGGCGCAACTATCGAGAAGGCCCGCTTTCTAGACCCCGTCAGGTGAAACTCCCTTACTGACGGGATCCGCAGCATGCCCTCTCTAAATGACCGAGTGGGACGGTTCGACGTTATGGGGATGAGACGGTCCCTCAGGTAACCTGGTCCCATGCCATGTAGGGCTTTAAAGGTGATAACCAACACCTTGAATTGGACCCGGAAGCACACAGGTACCCAGTGCAGCCGTCGCAGCAGGGTTGTCACATGTGATCTTGGCGCACCAATAACTGTGCGAGCAGCCGCATTTTGGACCAGTTGAAGCTTCCGGATACTCTTCAAGGGTAGCCCCATGTAGAGCGCATTGCAATAGTCTATATGGGAGATGACCAGGGCATGAGTGACTGTACGGAGGGCATCCTGATCCAGGAAAGGGCGTAACTGGCGCACAACCGAGTTGCTTTAGTCTGGCAAGATTCTGTCTACACGGTGTTAGCAAATAAAGAACTGAAGTTTGGCTGGACTGATTCTTTGTCATTCTTGGGCTGGGCCTGACAAAAAGTGAGGCATTGCTGTTGGGAGGCACAAACTGCTGTAGACTTAACATAGCCTTGTAAGTGGGTAGCATTCAAATAATGAAATCAGATAGTTGCATCACGGAATTTGCAAGCACAAAGAAAACCCAATATTTTAAGAGCTATGGTTTACTGAGCTGAAGATGATCAGTTCAGAAATAACTTTTGTTCAGAATTGTGATATATGAATGTCCTTTGTCTCTTGTTTTTATTTCTGACTATGGCTTACATTTGGAATGAGTTCCTTGCCCTATCTTGAAATGTTCAGCTGGGCTGCAGTACTCAGCTGACTTTGGGTACTCAGAAAATTAAGCAGGGCTGAACCGCTTCAGGAACTGGACTGGAGACAATAAGGGAATCCTAAACTGTAGTCTAGACTGGGAAGTGGGAAAAACACTCCAGAAGGTGGCTATGGCAAATCACTTCTGTATTGTTGCCTTAAAAAAAAACAAAACCACACCAATATGTTCATGAAGTCAAAAGGAATGGAGATTGACTTGAAGGAGACATTTGTTTTTAAGTTGAAATACATTTAATCTTGTAATACATTAAGAATGGAACATTTGATGTACTGTATCCATTACAGTACGAGATGAGAGGGCTACCTCACATCTTAAATGTATGTAATGTTATCGAGTCATGACACATTAAGAACTTATTGTTAAATTTAATTTTATGTGGATAATATTTTCTTAACTCTCCTGTTGTCATTCTGCAAGAAAAACTGTGCTGTAATCATTATGTGAATTTCCTGGGTATGCCCTCTATCCATTATATTGTTTGGATGTTAATTTCTGCTCTCTTATAATGCATTCTCATTAGGATGTTGTGTTCTTTCCCCCTATACAAAATCAGTTGTCAGCTTGATTTTGAGAGGAGACTGAGATAACCGAAACATCCTGTTTTCTGATGTCCTTATCACCTAACGTGTCAAAAACATACATAGAGAGCCATTAAAATGCCATCAAAACTTGTCAGGAAGTTTCTAAACTGAAGTGAGTTTAGGGTCCCTGAAGACAGCCAGTTAATGAAAAGACAGGGTTGCTCCTAGCTAAGAGATTTACAGAAGAACTAAAACTACAGCTGTATTATTCATGCTCATTATTTGGGAATAATAATAAATTAAATTAAATTAATTAAATTATTAATAAATAAAGAGTGCTATTTGCTTTTAAGTGTTACCTGGTGAGCAAAAAATACAATCTTATTACAAAGCTTAAACTTGCATTTTGCTAAAGCACAAACATAGGGCTTGCTAAAATTGTGTTTATCCTATCTGGTTACAGTTTCATAAAATTATATCAATCCATAATGTTATCCAAGGGGTTATTCACACAATGATCATGCACTTGAGGATTATTAGAATTGTTGCCTATTTTGACTTCCAGTTGATTACAAAGTTGTTTTCTCCAAATAATATTGGAGAGTGTTGGCATACAACCACAAATATCCTTAACCCACCTCACCTCCTACTGAAATTCAAGTTTCCTCCACCTGGTACCTTCCAAGTGTGTTGGATCTCAACTCCATAGTTTCCCCAGTCAGCATGATCTTTGCTGGCTCAAAATTGCCAGGGAACTGAAATCCAACATATCTGGAAAACACCAACTTAAGGAAGGCTAATTGATGAGCTTTATTGGATAGACTAAAAGCCTATCAATATCGTATTCATCCTGAAGACTAAGCTACAAATGATGAAAGAAAATAATGAAAGAAAATAGCTTAAAGAACAACTGTTCAAACCACCTGTAAATTTAGCAAACAGCTTCCATATATAGCAGTCTGTAAAATACAAACACGAAGAGTATGATGATTCTTGCAATATTTGACCACTATGTTCTTAATATATTTAAGAGTGACAAACATTACCACTAAATATAGCTAGCGTGTTTGATCAGCAAAAATCCAAGCGGACTAGAGAGCATGAGAATGGCAAGAAAGGGTTAGTTTTCTCCATTTCTTTGCTACAATCTCACGGTTCCCTGGATTTTTGCTGTCCAGATATGGTAGCCCTAATCTATGCCAATTTCTTTTCCTGGTGTCTCTCTTGCAGGCTTCAATACCCAGGTGCCCTCCAAATGGGTTGGGACTTCAATTTCTCGAATTCCTAGTCAGCTGGGCTGAAAATACTAAGATCTGCAGCCCCAGGTTTAGATGAAAAGGAAATCAGGTTGGGGAAAACTGCTCTATAGCAGATACTGAGAAAGCTCACTTCAATAAATTTTGCTCTATTGTTATCCTTGCAACCATTCATTTACTTTAACATAGTGATTTCTGTTTCTATCTAATTATAATTTCCTCTTTGCTTCATGATTCGCAATAATGTACAAAAATATCACATTAACTTGATGTAAAAAAAGTAAAATGTAAAGCATAATAAACAGTGTCATTTAAAACATTTTGTGTTGGGGGGACCCAAATGTTACATACCTCTCACTTCTCTCTGCCGATATTCCTTATTTTTAAGGATAGGATGGGATATCCACATCCATGGATGATGCTTGCGAAGCTGAGGAAGTATGTAGTGTGTTATGAATCCCACAGTCCATGCAAAAATGAAAAGCACCAGGCTGAGAAATTGCTGAATTAAAAGGAAAAGGAAACAGAAGGAGACTGAATCTCATGTTATGTACTTAAACCATTTTTAATTTAAAACCTTATTTTGATGAAACTTTTTTTCAGTTAGAATTGCATTTTTTCCAAAAGTACATTATTGAAAAGGTAACTGAGAAATGAAAGAAAAAGCTTTATTTTCTTTTAATAAATTGTTTTATTGTACAAAATTTTCTAATGCTGTAGCTGAAGGAAAAAAGAACACAAGAAAGAAATGTTCTAGTTTTGCAAGGCATTTGTTTGTTCACAGCCAAAAGGGATAAAATGCAGGAAATGTCTCATGTGGAATGCTAGTGGAATGCAAGATGAGGAGCCCAAATTGTGCAAAATACAAAGATGGAACAAAAAGATATCCTTCAATTTACTAAATATTGATAAATTGTAATAAAAGTTGGAAAGTAGGGCAAATATATATTGGTGAACACACCAGAGTTATTTGAAATCATGAATTAACTAGTCGGTGCTGTTCCATATCTTGTAAGTAATAGGTGGAACTGCTTCCCATGCTGATTATCCTCTCCTTGTGGAGACATCCATGTTGCCACTACGTATCTCTGGCTTTAGCTGTTAGTGCACATAAATGCTCCACAAAATCGTCTTGCTTGGACATAAAGTTAACCCAGCCTTCCTTGGCTTGGTTCCTTCTAAAAGTGCTGGACCACAATTTTTTTGGGTCCATAATAGATGCAGGAATAATCCTAATGTAGAATATATGGAGGGAATCAGATTGGGGAAGGCTAGGCTAATCTTTTTTTTAAATTAAAATATCTTTATTTTTTGTAACAAAACAATCTTTAATCTTAAACAAAGAAATTTAATAGTAAGATGGAGTGGCTGTGGACTGATGGCTCCTCTGGATCCAGGAAGTTAACATCTCTAGTTCTGGATGGGGTTGCACTACCCCACTCAGACCCAGTGTGGAATCTGGGGGTCCTTTTGGACTCACGGCTCCTGCTCAAAGAGCAGGTGGCAGCCATGGCCAGAAGGGCCTTTGCACAACTTCGTGTTGTTTGCCACATCCTTTCCTGGATCAGGATGCCCTCCATACAGTCACTCATGCTCTGGTCATCTCCCACATAGACTATTGAAATGCGCTCTACATGGGGCTACCCTTGAAGAGTATCTGGATGCTCCAGCTGGTCCAGAACGCAGCTGCGCACACAGTTATTGGCGCCCCAAGATCGGCGCATGTGACACCTCTGCTGCGCCAGCTGCACTGGGTGCCAGTATGCTTCCGGGTTCAATTCAAGGTGTTGGTTATCACCTTTAAAGCCCTACATGGCATGGGACCAGGTTACCTGAGGGACTGTCCCCATAACATCGAATCGTCCCACTCGGTCATGCAGAGAGGGCATGCTGCGGACCCCGTCGGTAAGGGAGTTTCACTTGGCAGGGTCCAGAAGGCGGGCCTTCTCTGTGGCGGCGCCCGCCCTTTGGAACATTCTACCCCTGGAGGTGAGGCAGGCCCCATCGCTCCCGGCCTTCTGGAAGAACTTAAAGACCTGGTTCTGCCGCCTCGCCTGGGATGGGAAGGGTAACAGCTCCTCCTAGGGATGGCTGGTCCCATAGAGCCCTTTTAAAAACAATTTTGTGCCACTTGGATTTTATCTTTAATTTATTTGTATTTATATATATATATGTATAGGGATTATATTTTTATCCATTTTAATTATTGACTTTGTATAGTGAGGAGGAATGAAATGGGAAGAGTGAGGTGGCAGATAGTGGGTGGCATCAAGGGGGTAACGAGAAGGAAAAGAAGACAGAAAATGAATGGCAGTGAAGGAAAGATGTAGATGACTGGTGGTATACAAAACATTTTAAATTCAAACAACAGCAGATTCAAAGCTTCCTACTTGAAACAGACTCAAATCCCAAAATAAGCTATTTTAGACCATTCAAGATGTTTTTTGAGCTCAAAATAGCTTTGTTTGGAGTCTGACATGTTCCATTTTGAGCTTGAAATGCTTCCAATATGAATGAAATAGCTCGTGATGCACATTAAACAAATGTTTCAAACTTGAAACCAGGCATTTGGAATTCAAAATGTTTCAAATTCGAAATGTTTTGCAGACCCCTAGAGGCGACCTACTTTCCTTTTCTTGGACCCTCCTTCATTCAGCTGCATGTCTCTACTATTAGCAATCTTTTTTTTCCTGCCAAGCTGACTTTCCATTTCAATTCAGGAAAGTAGGACAGCCTTGAATGTCTCATAGTTGACCATTTTCCTCACCATTCAGAATGTTCATACATATTCCCAAACATAACGTTACCTCAGCCATGTGGTGCCAAAGGATTTGTTTCTGCTGCCACAAAATCTCTTAGTGCCATTATGCTATAATTGCTCTATATTTGTAACTAGACTCTTAATGTGTGAAACAATATGAAACACCCATTACCTCTCACAAGCAAATATTTCTTCCCCTCCTCTGACTTTTAAAGCAGTCTGATACAGTATCTAATTGCTTTGAATAACAGATATAGTATCTTAAAAAAATAACAATGCAGAAGGAAAGAAATGGTAATACTAACCCCTAATGACAAGAAAACGGTACTGGCACTGACTGCAAATGTTAGCACAGCAGCTGCAGAGCACACAATGAAATCTGATCTCAAGGTTTCCCTCTGTGAATATAATTTTTAAAATATAAAAATACAAGTAAAGACTCATTTGACTTACAAAATCAAACTCCTTCCTCCTCTGCAGTTAAGAGTTGCATAATAATTACAGGAGTCATGGCTTTAAGGAATCTTCTCCCCTTGCACTTGTTCAGTGTTTAGGCCAATGTGTTGGCAAAACTTCTTGAACCCAGGTACATGGTTTATCTAGCACCCCCCCAAGGACAATTTAAATGAATGAGGTTATACAGGAACAACCCTTAATGCACTCAGGGATGTCAGACTGGGAAGAATTTATTTCAGTTTCAGACACAACCAACATGTTCACAATGGCTGAATAATTTCTCAGTTAAAGGTATGACTGAGGATTGTTGTAAGGAAATAAATGGAGGAGGGGCAGGATAGACTTTCTTCAATTCCTTGCAGGCAGGAGCTAGCTAATGGGGTGCTGATACCAATAGGGGCTGTTCATAATTTCTTACATTCTGAAATTTTTACATAAGCACGGTGAATAACACTAGAACAATAGCAATGTGATTATGAATTTGGCCCACTGATTCTATACTTTCTACATAGAAAATGTCTCAAAAACTACTTTCCTGACTGGGAGGGGAGTGAAACTGAGTTTTTGTCCCTCTTCAATGCAGAGAAACCTACTGTATGTGTCTTACATATATTTCCTAAATTCCCTAATGAGTCACTAAAATCTCTGGAAGAACAACTCAATGCAAGCAATGTAGAGGGGAAGGGTTGATTTATCGTTGCTTATGGCTGTAGAGCACTTGAGATTCAAAGGCAAAAAGCTGCAGGCCAAGAAGCATAGTACTAATCAGCAATTCCTAGAACAAAAAATGTGCTTTCGAGGAATCACAGAGTTGTGGAGGGCAGCTTCACTATCCCAGGATAGGGTCCAGCTGCCTTAAGGAGTCTCAGACAGTTTCTAGGTGCATGCCCCGTGCACCCGAAGTACCCTTTTGCCTTTGAATCCAGCCAAGCAATCGCCCTACTCTCTGCTCAGTGGTGTGTCGATAAAGGTGTAACCACCAGCTCTGCTGGCTCCATTGTTACGGCTGCACTACACCATTAGCTGCCAAACAGCTGATGGATGTGCCAGGCGTCACAGCTCAGCTCTGCACCAAATCCCCCCAAATATAACAATCGACTCTGGCGAGCCGGTACAAGCCAGCTCCAGCCCACCACTTTCTCTGCTAGTGCTGCCATGCTGATGAAGATCAAAGGCCTGCCATGACTGCTTTGAATTTTAAAGGTATTAAATCTAACCGTACATCTCTTGTAGCTTTTCAGTTTAAACTGTCCATATTTCCTAGAGAATGGTTACTAATGTTCACATGGAAAAGGTAGGGTATATCTCTAATACTGTATATACTACTACTACCTCCACTCCCACAGTAAGCTCAAAGATCTGCTCCAATAGGAAATAAGAGAGGCTGTAGTGGCAACCTGCGGAAGACCTTTGTATCTCGAGGAGTTAGGTGGCATGCTTTGATTTTCCTTCCCCACACCTAGGAGATTAGAGTTTATTTTGAGTTATACTGATGTTTAATTGGCTTGTTTTTATTTCTGCTTGGCATGGGAGGGGGAGAAGAAGAAGAATATACCCACTCCTCCAACAGCCCTCCAGAACATATCTTTGTGGGAAGTGGGGGGAGAGAAACCCCCCAGCTTGTTAAGTTTAAGCATAAGTTCACTCCTCCAGCCGCCCCTCTAGTGGCTTGGAGTGGGGGGGGATGATAAGAAATTGTTTATGTTTAGGCACTGGCTTATCTGATAGCTTCCCAGGCTCTGGGAATGATGTCATGGACAGGTGCCAGGACCTAGGAGGAATCCCAGTCAAGGTCAGTCTGGGCTTGGTCACGGGGTTTGGAAGCCAGGCTTTGATAAAAGCCTTAGTATTGTCTTTGGAGTTCTGGGAGTCCACACAGGCCTGAGTGCTGGGTGCTGTGAAAATTGCCACCTTGGGGTATCTCCACTGTCTTTATTAGGGGGCTCTTGGCAGCCTATAGGAGATTAGGTATTACCTTGTTTGGTATGTATGTATTTCTTTCTGTATGCTATGCTTGTTATGCTTTGTGTAATCTGTTTAAATTTGTTTGACTTTGTTTGCTTGAGTTTATAATAAAGCTTTAAGTTTCTTTATCCACTGGCGTGCTATTATCTCTGGATCTAAAAGAACCAATTGCCCTAGCCCCTGATCAAGGCGTGGACACTTGGCAACACAGAGGCATGGATGAGAAAGCAGGGGTTCTCTCTAGTAGCTCTCACATGATACAACATTCTGTCCCCAGAGAATCAGAAGGAGTCTGGTAGCACCTTTCCCAACTAATAAATGTTCTTAAAAGAAATAAACTTTCCTGGGACAACGTAGAACTACAGATCACACCAAATTCCAGATGAATAAAAAACTCTGCATGGATGTCCCCAGATAGATGCAACGTTGAACTGGATTTCTGCGTTAAATGCTTTCACCAACCAGCTCCAAGAATCTGTTCCCAGGGGTGTGCCTGGTCCCTTCTCTTCCAACATTCAGGTAAATGTTGAAAACTTTTCCTTTTAAACAAATTTTGGATGCTTAAGCTACACTGGGGTGCCATCATGGGTTGTTCTTGTATTGCAGTTGGTTTTACTAATTGAGGCTATTGAATAGTATGAGAGCCAGTTTGGTTGAGTGATTAAGATGCTGGACTCAGAGCAGCAAAACCTGAATTCTATGTAGCTTGAATCATGTCAACTGGATTTCTATTTTCTCAGTGGAAACGTTTCGCTCCTTATCCAAGGAGCTTCTTCAGTCTGAGCAAAGTCCTTCCTTGAATAGAGGTGGGGGCCTCAGGCACAATCTTTCTCCCATCTTTCTCCCCGCATTGTCTTCTGTGCCCAGGAAGATTAAGACCATTTCACAAGCTCAACAGCAGCATGGTGATCTTAACGATCCTCCTTTAGATAATAAAAGGACTTAAAATACATCTCAATATAACCGTGACCCCAGGTGTAAGGTCACACAGCTACCTAGAAACATATTTAGGATTCCCTTACCAACTTTGCTCAGACTGAAGAAGCTCCTTGGATAAGGAGCGAAATGTTTCCACTGAGAAAATAGAAATCCAGTTGACATGATTCAAGCTACAGACAATTCCACCTGGATGACTGAGAACCTTCATAGACATAAACCTGAATTCTAGTCCTGCCTTGGGCATGAAAGTCATCTGGGTGATCTTGAGCCAGTCATTCCTCCTCAGGCCAAGGGAGAAGGCAATGGCAAACCACTTCTGAAAATGCTGCCTAGAAAATTACATGGACTTATTCATGTAGTTGCCAGAAGTCAACTCTGACTCAAAGGCAAAAAAAAAAAAGAGTGGTATAGAATTTTTGGTAATAAAAAAGTAAATAGGTTGCTTTGAAGCATCTCAAAACAGTAAAGAATCCCAATTACTTTTTTATATAAGTTGGAGTGGGGGAAAATCTGAGAGTAAGGAAGAAGTGCAACAGCATGTCCCTGAAACTGTTCTTCTTCTGTCATTCGACAAAGAATCCATCTGGACCAGTTTACAGCTCTACCCAGAGATTTAAGCATTTTAATACAACTTCATACAATGGCTATGGCATTTCAGATGATACCTTCACAAAGGCCTCAATAAAACTCCCCCCCCCCAAAAAAAATGAAGCCTACCACTGATTCTCTCATCTTCTCAGGAAGTGGATCAACTCGTGGCTCTTCAAAATGTTGCTTTACACGGTGTGGAAAATATTTACAGTGAATAAGAGACCTAATTTACAAAACAAATGACAATCAATTAGGACATTAATTTCCTGCAAAGGAAACAATCCTAGGCAGTAGGCATAGTGATTTTTTTTCTCCTAGCTTATTTAAGTAACAATCTACCAGCTCAGGAGATGGCTACCACCCACTCAATAGATCTCTTGTTTTATATTTTTAATAAGACTAGCATTATGTACAAGAAATAAATATAATTGTCACAAATTCAAATAATAAAAACCAGGTTAGAGCTCAGAGATGTGTTTTGCTCAAGATGGGAGGTCCGTTGAAAACCATTCCCCCCACAGCAGTCCCTTCGCCGTGCCTCGAAAATGAGAACAGCAAAATCCTGCCCTCACTCAAAGACAGGAGCAGAGGAAGGAAATCCCCCCAGCATGGACTCTTCACTGCCTTTCACGGTGGCAATCCCCAACCTTACATCAGCACTTGCTGGAGAGCACTGCCACCACCCCAGGACACTTAGGAGAGGAAGCCATGCTCTCCAGCAAGCCCAGAGGTAAAGACAGGGGTCACTATGGTGGGACCTGGCAGTGGTAACCAGGAGGAGCATTCTGCTTGGGGAACACCTTCCACAAAGTCATTACTCTAAAATAAATGAAATAGAATAAAATATGGGCTGCTGGTTGAGTGATTTTCCACCAGACAAAGGAAAAATGGCATAGAGACACAAAGCTCCATGATCAGATTGGAGGGAATGGCCCTGCGGCAGGCAACTGGACCCCAGCAGATCGCAGACCTCCCTCGAGTTTCTCATCCATGCAACGAAGAATGTTTGCATAGGGGGAGGACTTATTCCATTTCCAGCTGGAAAGCACGAGTTTCCTGTCAGGTCTCTTTGATTTGGCTACAGCCTGCTTAAGGGCAGGCTTGCTTCAAGATGGATGTTCTGCTGTAAAGACATGACCTCAATGACTGGTAAGCTGGCCATCTCAGAGCCAGGGCAAGGCGGCTATGTGGATGTCGCTTTAAAAATCTAAACCACCTCTGCACTCCTCTAAAACACAAATGAAGAAAAATAAAAATAAAAAATGCAATCCTAGATGAAATGACAGAAAACCAATCACAAACTTAACATTTTGTGTAGAAAAAAACCTTGCAGTCCTTCTGGACTGCAGACACATTACTGTCTCAGAGACAGACTTCCCACGCTGTTCTGTAAAATCTGACCCATGCATTTTTCTCCACCCTCTTTTGAGGGTATTATATAAATAAAATAGTGTTTTGTATTGTTTTGGTTTTTTGTGAGGGCGATATCTACACCTTTACCAGACTGTGGGTTGAGGGGTCACCACCCCTATATCTGGAAAGCTTCCATCATTAATTCTGGATGGGGTACTTTTCTTCCAGACCTACCTGGCACACAATCTGGGGATCTTCCTGGGTTCATGGCTCCAACTCGAGGGGCAGGTGGTCGCCATAGCCAGGAGGGCCTTTGCACAAATCCATTTTGTGTACCACGTGTACCTCTTTCTGAATTGGGAGGCTCTGTTCATGGCCACTCATGCCTAACCTTCCTGGTTGCAGTGCACTCTATATGGGGCTGCCCATGAAGAGCATTCGAAAACTGCAGCTGATCCAGAATGTGATGGCATGAGCAGTTTTGGGTGCACAATGGTACACGCATATAACACCACTGCTATGTAAGTTGCAATGGCTTCCAGTAGGTTTCCGGCTGCAATTCAAGCTGCTGGTTATCACCGATAAAGCTCTATGTGGCATGGAGCCTGGATACTTGAGAGACCACCTGTCTCTAGTAGCTTCTGCCCATCCCATCAGATCCAGCAGGGTGAGCATGCTCCAGGTTCCTTTTGTGAAACAGTGTCATCTTGTGAGACCTCGAAGGCAGGCTTTTTCTGTCGCATTTTTGCCCCACAGAACAGCTTTTCCCCTGAGGTTCAAGGTGGCCCTGACCCCTTTTGGAAGGCCTTAAAAACCTGGCACTTCCCTTGGGCTTTAGGGCCAGCATGTTCGTGGAGACCGTTTTGTCTTTCTGTGCTAATTGAGGAGTTATTTTTTTACCTGGTGTCTGTTATTTTGTTTTCTGTTCCTTTTATATGTATGTTCTCTTTTTATGCTTGTTAGCTGCCCTGAGTTATTTGATTAAGATGGGCAACCATGTACATTTGTATAATAAATAAAACTACCTTACTACATAGCTCTATAGCCTAAGCCAGGGGTGGGGAACCTTTTTTCTGCCAAGGGCCATTTGGATATTTATAACCGGGGACCGGGGTGGGTGGGGGCGGGGTTTCTGGGATTTCTGCGGACCAGGGGCCGGAGTTTGCGGGCGGGAGCCAATCACAAGCACTGGGGGGCGGGGTTTGCGGGCGGGAGCCAATCGCACGGAAGGGGCGGGGTTTGCGGGCGGGAGCACCATGGGCCTATGGCCCGTGGGCCTGACGTTGCCCACCCCTGGCCTAAGCCATAGTAACAGAGATGAAAAAACACTGGTGATGACTTACACTAGAACAGATGGATCACTGCTCTGCCTGCTCAGATGATAAGAAAGTGCAACTAAAAGTCCACAAAAGGCAGAGAACAGTGCTGGAATGTGTTGAGCATCCCATGGTTCCTATAGGTAAAGAGGAGACAGAGATGAAAGGAATATGGATGTCTTTATGTTGTACATTTAAAGTTACTACAGAAGTAAGCTAAATATTGTTAACATGCTGGAATTTACAATAATCAAACTGTTATTTTACATATTAAATGAACTATATTACATTTCATCAGTGAATGAAGTTGTGATATTTCAGACACGGTATCTAATTATGCAAACCACAATACCTTTAAAATTGGCAATTAAGTAAAAGAAACAAGGAAAATCGTAAAAGGCTATTTTCTTCCTCCTTACATAAAATTTTAAATTACATAAATTTCAAATACATTTAAATAAATAAATAAATTTAAATTACACAAGTTTTTAAATTACATAAATCTAATTTAAAATGAAAAGAGCACATTTCCTTGTTCTGCAAAGACATGTAGTAGTTCTGAATATATTTGGAAGTGCAAAATGAAAGTCAGTAGGTTGAATCTAGTGCAGAACTTGCTAGGAAGATCTAGAACAGAATGATAGGGCTGCTGTATGGAAAGTAGTGGGAAAAATAGCAAAAAACCTCTCCTTCTTTCAGCAGTTTATACCCACTATCTAGGAAAGCTGAGCATCAACGAATATCTCATTACTCATCAACTAATGAGCAATATAAAAGTAAGCTCTCTCCAAACTTCCTATCTCTGATTTTAAAAAAAAACAACATATTCCCAGGCAGCATTTCATATTGAACAGTTTTATCAATTTACAGCTTGGTTTTAAAACACTTTCATATATTTTGAATTATTTTTATATGTTGATAGTAGTTTTGTTGTGTATATCTATGAAAGTTACTTAATGAATTATGATATTATTTGAAATATATACCTGAAAATAACAACTCTTAGTTCTTGTGTTAAAAACCCTAAAAAATAAGTGATCTGATATGACAGAGTAGTAGTAGTCAAAGACTACCAGCTTCCACACTAGAAGAATATGTGGAAGTTGTCCCTGCCACTTCCTGAGCTAATTATGGGAATGGGGAAATCTGAGACAGCTCATCAAGAAACTTGTTGGGCAGGAAGTCCTCATATTTCCTGACTAATCCTGATCCGCCTCAGGATTCAGGGGAAAGGCAATTTTGAACCCCCATATCACCACTAACTATTTCACAGAAGAATTAATCTCACAGTCATGTTATAAATAACCATATTATGAAGCTGATTAGTTTCCAAGAAAATTAAACTCAGAGAAAGGGCCACAGCTCAGTGCATGCCGAAGAACCAAACATTGCAAAACATGCATCAGAAAAGATTACCATTTATTTTTAAGAAGGCAGAATAAAAATCAATAACTGATGAAAAAAGTGCTGGAGCTGATTAATTTAATGAAGCATTCTATCCCACTCTTTCCTCAGAAAGTCTCCTGATCCCAGAATTATTTAGAAATCAATAAGGTCCCTGTCTTGGGCTTACAACATGAAAATGATACAAAATGGAACCAGAATGGAAAAGGAAAAGAAGAAAACCCCAATCGCAATTCATAATGCAAGTGCAGAAAACGCCATGTGGTATGCTCCAGATGTTTTGACTATCTCCATCAATCTTAGCTACCATGGCCAATGGCAAAGAATTGTGGAAATTGCAGTCCATAAAATCTAGAGTATCAAATTTCCTGCCCCATGTTACTGACTTAACTAACTAGTAAAACATATATTCATTATTACAAGATGATTATTCAAAAGCTCAAGATAATAATAAAATAGTCATAAATTGTCAGACATATTTTTCTAGCCCTTTTATCTGAACCATCTATTTATTATCCTAATTGTGACTAAGTCTGGATGGCAAGATGCCAACTACAGAAATGGGAACTTCACCTGTATAAGGGTGTTACTATGATGGCTTGAGACACAACAGTCAAGAAGGCTATTATTAAAACTAAGAATGACAACTTGAATACCTGATGCTGGAAAAGCATCTCTGCATCAATAGATTCTGCTTTGTGGCACTGACCCTGAACTTTCCATCTATATCTCTATCTGGGATTTCTATTTGTGCTGGAAAGGTGTTTGTTATCGGGGATGGCAATAGTCCTAAGGAGAAAGAGAAGTGCTAAATAAGCCCATTGGTCTTTCTCTGTTGAATGCAGGGCTCTGCATATGCTATGACATTGCAGGATTGCATAAAGTCTGAATAATGCCGTAGCCATCACAGAACTAAGAATCCACTTTCATTTTTGGAAAAAGGAAAAAAAAATCACCATAATGGTTGGCCAAGATATATTTGGAGCATGAGAACAATTTGTAGTAACATATCAGAACCTGGATATATTACTGAATAAATGTCCAAGTGGTAAAGACCCTTTAGCAGAGGGCACTATGAACAGACAATGTACTGCCCCAGGATGTCATCATCTTCCAAAAACCATTTTTATTTTGAAACACTCTAACTATATAACAAAATTCAATAGTCTAATTGTTAAAATCTAGCAGAATAATTTCATGCCATTCCAAAGGAGAAAATACACAGAACTGTGGTATAAGTGCTACAAGTAGGATTGTTATGGTTGAAGGAAAAGGAAAGTTCCACAGCCCTCCCCAAAAACCCAAGAAAACCTTGGAAAATGTTAGCTTTTCTGTTTTGTAGAAGGTGACCATGTCTCTCAGGCATTCTTCTCCCTGCCCCTTATAAAGAATACCAAATCATTGACACCCTCCGTATGTACAGTATTAGACTCCATATGTATTGGATTGGAATTCCCAGCCAGTGAAGATCATAGAGACTAAACTGCTAGTTTGAAGAGTATGGGCCATATATCCATATCACAATGTTAATAGCTGGGTTCATCCGTTGCTCAAAGCCATGATTTGCTTTATCTTCATTTATTGAAGAACCTATAGTAGTCGAGTTTACTCATCACATTAATTCATAAACTATGGTTTACAAACCACAAGGGTTGAGTTCATACATCATACTAACCCAATATGTATGTCTAGATTATAAATATGTCTCTGGAAAGAAAACACATTTGTGTTGTTTCTTGTGTCTGGAAGGAATACAGGCAGCTTAGCATATGCATTATGAATGTATTAATCATTGTCTGAACTGGTAGGAGGCAACAGTTTATGGCAAGTAAGTCCTGAATTGCAATCTACCTACCCATTCAACATTTAAGGTCATGCTTAAACAAATCAGGTAGAAGTCTTTTATAAAGAGGTATGCAAATGCCAACACTAGAGTACACTGGGGTCAGGACATGAAATACACAGTATCATTTTGGAACAAATATTCTGCTTACAAATATCTTCAAAAATTCAAATTTTATGTAATTTTCCTGTGTAAATGGAAGGTGTACAGTTAATGTATATAATTTGCAGCAAATATCTTGTAAATCTTTTACAGCATTCAGGGTAGCTGCATTATAAGCACATTTCAAAGCTCTAGGAAGGCCAGCCTGTGGGCAAGATTGCTTATCTACAAAACCACCTGCCTGCTGTAATTTAGCTTATTAGACTCTGGCAAGATGTGCAAATAACAGGTCATGTTTAAAAGGATTGTCCTTAATACTGTTTACCAAAGAGACTTTGAAAGTTCAGTTAACCCACAGAGAACACAAACTATATAAATGGGTTTCCATTACATTCCTATTCCGCCATCCGTAATCTCATTAAAAAATTCCCAGCTCCTCCCTATTTTCCTTTTCCTTATCTTAACAAGCAACCAAGGACAGCTGCTCAAAAAAATAAAGGGAACACTGAAATAAGACATCCTAGATCTGAATGAATGAAATATTCGTATTAATTACTTTGTTCATTACATAGTTGAATGTGCTGACAACAAAATCACACAAAAAGCAATGGAAATCAAATGTAAGCAACCCCTGGAGGTCTGGATGTGGAGTTACACTCAAAAATTAAAGTGGAAAAGAACACTACAGGCTGATCCAATGTTGATGTAATGTCCTTAAAACAAGTCAAAATGAGGCTCAGTAGTGTGTGTGGCCTCCACGTGCCTGTATGACCTCCCTACAACGCCTGGGCATGCTCCTGATGAGGTGGCGGATGGTCTCCTGAGGGATCTCCTCCCACACCTGGACTAAAGCATCCCCCAACTCCTGGACAGTCTGTGGTGCAACATGGCGTTGGTGGATGGAGCGAGACATGATGTCCCAGATGTGCTCAATTGGATTCAGGTCTGGGGAACGGGCGAGCCAGTCCATAGCATCAATGCCTTCATCTTGCAGGAACTGCTGGCACACTCCAGCCACATGAGGTCTAGCATTGTCTTGCATTAGGAGGAACCCAGGGCCAACCGCACCAGCATATGGTCTCACAAGGGGTCTGAGGATCTCATCTCGGTACCTAATGGCAGTCAGGCTACCTCTGGCGAGCACATGGAGGGCTGTGCGGCCCCCTAAAGAAATGCCACCCCACACCATTACTGACCCACTGCCAAACCGGTCATGCTGGAGGATGTTGCAGGCAGCAGAACGTTCTCCACGGCGTCTCCAGACCCTGTCACGTCTGTCACATGTGCTCAGTGGGAATCTGCTTTCATCTGTGAAGAGCACAGGGCGCCAGTGGCAAAGTTGCCAATCTTGTGTTCTCTGGCAAATGCCAAACGTCCTGCACGGTGTTGGGCTGTAAGCACAACCCCCACCTGTGGACGTCGGGCCCTCATACCACCCTCATGGAGTCTGTTTCTGACCGTTTGAGCAGCCACACGCACATTTGTGGCCCACTGGAGGTCATTTTGCAGGGCTCTGGCAGTGCTCCTCCTGTCCCTCCTTGCACAAAGGCGGAGGTAGCGGTCCTGCTGCTGGGTTGTTGCCCTCCTACAGCCTCCTCCTCGTCTCCTGATGTACTGACCTGTCTCCTGGTAGCGCCTCCATGCTCTGGACACTACGCTGACAGACACAGCAAACCTTCTTGCCACAGCTCGCATTGATGTGCCATCCTGGATGAGCTGCACTACCTGAGCCACTTGTGTGGGTTGTAGACTCCGTCTCATGCTACCACTAAAGTGGAAGCACCGCCAGCATTCAAAAGTGACCAAACCATCAGCCAGAAAGCATAGGAACTGAGAAGTGGTCTGTGGTCACCACCTGCAGATCCACTCCTTTATTGGAGATGTCTTGCTAACTGCCTATGCTTTCCGCCTATTGTCTATTCCATGTGCACAACAGCATGTGAAATTGATTGTCAATCAGTGTTGCTACCTAAGTGGACAGTTTGATTTCACAGAAGTGTGATTGACTTGGACTTACATTGTGTTGTTTCAGTGTTCCCTTTATTTTTTTGAGCAGTGTATATAAATGGGTTTCCATTACATTCCTATTCCGCCATCCGTAATCTCATTAAAAAATTCCCAGCTCCTCCCTATTTTCCTTTTCCTTATCTTAACAAGCAACCAAGGACTAGCTTGTACACAGCAAAAGGGGCAATCTGTATGGCTCCCACCCTGATGATGTTTAAAAGTCTTTGAAAACTTGGGTTTTCCCCCAGGCCTTGGGTTTCCATGGGTGCCGAGCCTCTTATAAGATTTTATCAGTTTGAAGAATTGCTTTATCTCGTTTACATAGTTCTTTTCTTGTATTTACCATTTTTAATATGTACCCCACCTAGAGTCTAAGGAAGTTGGGTGACCATCCATCCATCCATCCATCCATCCATCCATTTTTGTATGGTGGGTAACAAGAATATATTTCTCCCTCACAGCTAAAGTTGTAAGACATGATGTTGACAACAAATCCTGCTACCCACTTCCTCCAGACCCTCCAGCACAGACCCTCCCTTATGAGGATGGAAAAATCCTCGTGTGGGGTAAGGGACCCTTATTTAAACCCAGTATTTCCGGGGGTTTGGGAGTGGAGGCTACCAGACTAGGAAAATCTGGGGGCTGTGGGGCGGGCTATCCAATCGAGGTGGTGACAGGTCGGGGATGTTATAACGGAAACTGGAGGGCAGGCCATCTTCGGGGAAGACGCCCCCGGTGTCTGCTACCGGTGGCGTGTTCCGGCCCTCCAAGTTCAAACCCAGGCCCTGGACAGCAGATCCTCGAGAGCCCTGGCCTCCGGCTGCTGCTGTTTAATGCCAGGTCAGTGAACAAGGCCCCCCTCATATGTGACTTGCTCACAGAGGAGGGGGCAGCCCTGGCGTGTATCACCGAGACCTGGCTGGGCCCAAAACGGGGGGTGGCCCTTTCAGAAATGTGCCTGGCTGGGTTTCACGTGTGGCACCAACCGAGACACTGGGGCAGGGGAGGAGGGGTGGCAGTTGTCATCCAATAATCTATAGTGGCCTTCAGGGGTGCTGCTGCGCAAGTGGCCAGTTGTGAGAGCCTGTTTTTCAAGTTGGGTGTCTGAGAACAGTTGGGAGTGTTGCTACTGTACCAGCCTCCCTGCTGCGTAGCAACCTCCCTGCCTGAGCTGCTGGAGGCCATCTCAGGGTTGGCGGTGGAGTTCCCCAGACTTATGGTTTTGGGGGACTTCAACTTACTGTCCCTAGGATGTGCCTCGGAAGCAGCTTGGGAGTTCATGGCTACCATGGCAGCCATGGGCCTGTCCCAGATAATTCGGAACCCAACTCAACACAGTGGTCTCACCCCGGACTTGATTTTCTTGTCTGAGCAGTGGCAACGTGATCTGAGGGAAGAGTTAGACCTATCCCCGTTGTCATGGTCAGACCACGCCCTGGTGGCCGAGATTCTCCTGTGCTGCCCCACTCCACAGGGAGGCAGGACCCATTTGATTGGTCCACCCCCAGTGACTTATGGATGAGGTTTCAGAGGGAGCTGGGGGTTATACCTGAGGACCTGCTGCATAGTCCAGCAGAGGTCCTGGCCACAGCCTGGAATAGGGAGGCAGCCGGGGCCTTGGACAAGATTGCGCCTGTGCGACCTCTCTTGCCACTTTCAACCCATCACTCCCCGTGGTTTACAGAGGAGTTGAGGGGTTTGAAGAGGGTTAAGAGACGTCTGGAGCGCCGCTGGAGGAAGACGAAGACTGAATCTGACCGAACACAAGCTAGAGACGCTATTAAGGCCTACCTTGTGGCGGTAAGAGCGGCGAAACGTAAATATTTCTCCGCTCTTATTGCATCCACAGAATGCCACCCAATGGCCCTGTTCAAGATTACTAAATCCCTTTTGGGTCAAGTACAATCAGTGACCCATTTACACGGCTGTTCGGAAGTTTTCAGAGCATCTGCAGGATAAAATAGCTCAGATCCATTCTAATTTGGACTCTAAGCGTGAAGCACAGTCTGGGGAGATGCCGGGGGAACGTACTTACCCTGTTACCTGGGAATGGTTTGATCCTTTTGGGCCTGAGGAAGTGGACAGGATCCTCTGGATTGTAAATGCCACCACATGCCATCTAGACCCGTGCCCTTCCTGGCTAGTAAAATCGGCCGAGGAGGTGACTTGTGGCTGAGTCCAGGCGATGGTTAATACATGCTTGGGGGAGGGGGTGTTCCCGGTGGCCTTTAAGGAGGCGCTGGTGCTCCCCCTCTTCAAAAAACCATCCCTGGACCCTACTATTCTGGACAATTTTCATCCTGTCTCCCACCTTCCCTTTTTGGGAAAGGTGGTTGAGGAAGTGGTGGCATTAAAACTCCAGAGGATTCTGGAGGAAATGGATTATCTAGACCCCTTTCAGTCAGGTTTCAGGCCGGGATACGGGATGGAGACTGCATTGGTCGCACTTATGGATGATCTCTGGGGGGAGCGGGATGGAGGGAGTGCATGCATCCTGGCTCTCCTGGACCTCTCAGTGGCTTTCGATACCATCGACCATGGTATCCTTTTGGGGCGGCTCAGGGAGTTGGGGGCTGGTGGCGTAGTTTTGCGCTGGTTCACCTCCTTCCTCCAGGGCTGCTCCCAATCGGTGGTGATAGGAGAGGAGAGATCTGACCCACGACCCCTCCTGTGTGGGGTGCCGCAGGGTTTGGTTCTCTCTCTTCTCCTATTTAACATCTACATGAAACCACTGGGTGAAATCATTCGCCACCACGGGATGAGGTATCATCAATATGCTGATGATACTCAATTGTATATCGCCATCCCAGGTGAAGTAAGTGATGCTGTCGCCGCCCTGTCTCAGTGCCTGGGGGCTGTGGGGGTCTGGATGGGGAACAACAGGCTTCAACTGAACCCTGGTAAGACGGAGTGGCTATGGATTGATGGCCTCTCAGGATCCAGGAAGTTGTCATCTTTGGTCCTGGATGGGGTGGCACTGCCCCATTCAGAGCCAGTGCGGAACTGGGGGTCCTCCTGGACTCATGACTCTTGCTCGAAGAGCAGGTGGCAGGTGTGGCCAGGAGGGCCTTTGCGCAACTTTGGGTTGTGCGCCAGTTACGCCCATTCCTGGACCGAGATGCCCTCCGAACAGTCACTCATGCCCTTCTCATCTCCCATATAGACTATTGCAATGCGCTCTACATGGGGCTGCCCTTGAAGAGTATCCGGAAGCTTCAGCTGGTCCAGAACGCAGCTTCGCACAGTTATTGGCGCCCCAAGATCGGCGCATGTGACACCTCTGCTGCGTGAGCTGCATTGGGTACCAGTTTGCTTCCGGGTCCAATTCAAGGTGTTGGTTATCACCTTTAAAGCCCTACATGGCATGGGACCAGGTTACCTGAGGGACCGTCTCATCCCCAGAACATCGACCTGCCCCACCAGCTCATGCAGAGAGGGCATGCTACAGACCCCATCAGCAAAAGAATTCCATCTAGCGGGGTCCAGGAGGTGGGCCTTCTCTGCAGTGGCGCCCACCCTTTGGAACATCTTGCCCCCGGAGCTGAGGCAGGTTTCCTCGCTCCCGACCTTCTGGAAAAATTTGAAGACCTGGTTCTGCCGCCTTGCTTGGGATGGGAACGCCAACAGTTCCTCCTGGGGGTGGCTGGTGCCATAACGCCCTCCCTATTATTAAGATCTATTGCCTTTGGATTTTATATTTATTCTATTATATTGATATTGTAAATTTATATTTATATTTTTAACTTTGCTTTTATTGTAAACCGCCCAGAGTCCCCTTGTGGGGGGAGATGGGCGGTGATATAAATTGAAAAATAAATAAATAAATAAATAAAAATTTAAATAATAAATAAATAATAAAAATCATGCAAATCAGGATTATATTCATACAGGTGTCTAGACATAGAAAAATAGAGAAACCAATGCCATAGTCACTAGCAATCCTAACCTATTTTGCTGTCAGAATCACTTCTCCTTACCTTAACTGCATTGAAGCAGAATGTGTACAGGACAATTACAGCTATAAAGCTTCGAAAAATACTGTACAGTGAAGATAACATTCCAGCAGCAGCTGAAATACAGAAATCAACATTTACTTTTTTCCATCTGGATATAATCAAA
This sequence comes from Charina bottae, assembly GCA_023362775.1. Lineage (NCBI taxonomy): Eukaryota > Metazoa > Chordata > Lepidosauria > Squamata > Charinaidae > Charina > Charina bottae. The sequence goes on from JALMGJ010000001.1 coordinate 32,877,697, forward strand.
GTGGTAAAAGCCCCTGCCTATAATTACAAAGGCTGTTTTGCCTGGATGTGTTAAATTAAATTAAGTCATTCAATCAGATGAATTACTGGACCCCGAGAGACAAGAACACCAGCCTCAAAACACAAGTTAAACAAAACCACAAACGCTACATTTGCTATGAGACCCAGTAAAATGCCCAGTGCCAGAGGAACTGGTTAACTTCAAGGCACTCCAGCATGACAGCTGCCATGTGCTACAGAAAAATCGGCAAGCACTAAGTGTATCTACCTAGTCAATGTAACTGAATGCCAAATGCAAGAATCCTGGGAAAATAAAGTATCATACCAAAACAGAACTTTTTATTCTACACATTAGTGGCCTAAATTGCAGTTCCTGGTTTGAACTACATTTTAAACTTGCCTCATGTTATTTTGGGAGGTTCCAATTCCCACCAAATGCCATGAAACCTCAATTTCTTGGAAAGACCTCTTACTATTCATGTGGTGATCATCACAATATATGCAGTTACTATAAGCCATTGCAGTGACCACAAACTAAGAGTGAAAAAAAATGCAGTTTCCTTTTCTGCATTGATATAATGTGTAGGAAAAGATAGTAACCAACAGCATCATCAGAGGCATTTGCAGGAGACTGAAAGAGATGGGATGATGAAACATGCATCACAATGTAAGCTCCATCTTTTACATACATGCGTGTTACATTGCAAAGCAAATACAAAAGGGTGGTGTTTGCAGGGTGATATCATCATGCATGTTTTGCCATTTGGGGCTTGAGTGCAGGGGTGTGCCACTGGAAGTTAGCCCCCATACCTAGACTCCCCAATTGCTGCATTTCTTTATGCTCCAAGGAGCTTAAGGCCACCAGTGACCACCACCCATCTTATGTTTTCCATCATTAGAAAACAGTCAAGCTTCCAGCTCCAATGTTGCTGGGCAATGAAGTTATCCTTATTTTAAATTCTAATTCTGTGTACATACGTGTTTTGAAAAGTCAGTCTATGTTTGGCATGCAAAACACCCACACAGAACAATAATAGGACTGGTCTAATGGCACAATCATCTTAAGCGGTTTGTTCCAGCAGTAGCATTTTTGGAAGAACGATGGAGCCTCATGCATTCTGAGATACGCTGCAATGTCAGTGAGGCTGCCAAGGTACAACTCTTAGGTATGCAACTTCCTGAAAGTGAAAAAGGTCCTGGGATGAGCCAGTAATCATCATGGTCCAAAATTCAGTGGTGCTGGAATAAAATAGGGATTTACTCTATGCAGTTAACAGAGATGAACCACTGGTGAGACATTGCATGTGATCAATTTCTAAGAGAGGCATAGATCCAGTTGCACTGCTACAGGACTGTTTACTGTAGTCCAGATCATTTCTCTTGAGCAGCAGCCTGTCACCTAAGGTGAGCAAATGCAAAAGATAAGGCCACTGTCATACCTGGGAGAGGTATGAGGACAAGAGAATTGTGGCAGAGGCAGATTACCAGTCTGAAGTAAAAAAAATCACAACTACAAAAATTCTCACCTAAATTTGACCAGTTCTGGATATTATATATAACAATATACAGTACTTACCAGAACCACCAAATACCAGTATATCTATCTGTTCAAGGAGATATATACAGAATGTGTTGATTTGTGGGAAAAGACCAAGAAGAGAAATCACAGGAAAGCAATATAAAAATCCTGAAATTAAACATGGTGGAAGGAGGGACAGAGACAGGGGGGGAGAGAAAGGGAGGAGAAAATGAGATTTGGTTGGATCCAAATAACTCATACAAGAATGCTTTATACATTTATATAATTGGGATCTCTTCTATTACGCAAACAGTTCTATATTAATGCATATATAATTAATATATATTAATAACTGCTTAATATACTAAAAGATGCAACTTGTAGTGGTAACCAATGCTACTAAGGGATGATCTGGTGGAGCAAAGGCTGGTCCACTAATTCTGGTTTTGCTACATTTTCCTTCTAAAACACTCACAGCGATTTTAAATGTGTATCCTAAGCTTATAAACTAAAATTGCATGACCTATAAGGAAGATGTGTGGAGGAAGTGAAGGAAGTGAAGGAAAAAGAGAAATTTTCCAATGGCAAGTCCAAGATGACGAAGGAAGAAGCTGACAGCTAATGTCACTTCCTGGACTAGCTGAGCCTAAGAAGACAGTGTCTTGTTCATCCCAACAGACCAGCATCAATGGTAAGTTGATGAACAAAATCAGCTTATTAACTTAACAAAATCAACTTATTAACTCACATTCCTTTTCAACCCTGGAGGCAATATTAATCCTTCACCCATATATAATCCATTCTAGGAAAAGATTGGGAATTAGTATTTCCAATCTGTATCAGTTTTGCCTATAGTTTTAATTAGTGATTCCATTTTGACTTACTTCTCCATTATATGTGTGCATGTGTGTGAGTAGTTTTGTATATATTTGCATATATGTGTGTATATACTGCCCCAAGGTCACCCAGCCGGCTTTCATGCCTAAGGCGGGACTAGAACTCTCTGTCTCCTGGTTTGCTATTGGCTCCTTCCTAGGGCTGAGAGAGAGAGACTGGCCCAAGGTCACCCAGCCGGCTTTCATGCCTAAGGCGGGACTAGAACTCTCAGTCTCCTGGTTTGCTATTGGCTCCTTCCTAGGGCTGAGAGAGAGAGACTGGCCCAAGGTCACCCAGCCGGCTTTCATGCCTAAGGCGGGACTAGAACTCTCAGTCTCCTGGTTTGCTATTGGCTCCTTCCTAGGGCTGAGAGAGAGAGACTGGCCCAAGGTCACCCAGCCGGCTTTCATGCCTAAGGCGGGACTAGAACTCTCAGTCTCCTGGTTTGCTATTGGCTCCTTCCTAGGGCTGAGAGAGAGACTGGCCCATGGTCACCCAGCCAGGTTTCATCCCTAAGGCGGGACTAGAACTCTCAATCTCCTGGTTTCTAGCCCAGTACCTTAACCACTAGACCAAACTGGCTCTAATACTGCAGTGTCTCTAACCCTGAGAAAGTCCCTTTTTTCACAGTGAAGTTGTAAGGCCTTATGGTGGTCTGCAGCACAACATAGCCAAGGGTACACCTTTCAGCTTCCTCCTGCCAGAATGCCAGCAAATATGGCTGAAAGGGATTTTAAAAATGAGTTGGTGTAAGGAGGTTCATGAGGAACTGTCTAGCAGAGTGTTTCTCAACCTTGGCAACTTTAAGACGTGTGGACTTCAACTCCCAGAATTCCCCAGTCAGCATGGGAGGCTGGGGAATTCTGGGAGTTGAAGTCCACACATCTTAAAGTTGCCAAGGTTGAGAAACACTGGTCTAGCAAATATGCTGGCTTATTTAAGAGCCAAACCAGCATGTGGCAGCAAAGGGAAAGTCACTCATCTGTATTGTTATATTAAACCTAAGGTATCGTGGAAGAACAGCCTAGCAATGACTACAAAATCTATGAAACTGAGAGTAGATCATGAAATATCTAGCAACCCCCCCAAAAAAAAAAAAAAAAAAAAACCCGTGTCTGAAAACCATTGGAGAAAGACGGGAGGTGCCTCCCAGGCTCCTTCTTCTAAAAGAAAAAGCAATCGGACAGCTATGTTAACAGGGCCATTGGGAATCTGTAGAAAATTGTGTCTCGCAGCACTCCCAGATTGTTCCATTTCTTGGGCAAAAACATAGTTCTGTTTCTGATCATTTTTCCTACAAACAAACCATATGTTACAGACTGGAATGGTGTCATTTTTATTCCAATCTGCTGTACTATACATTAAAAAGCACCATCCAGCTTGTGACTAGTATTTTTTCAAAATAATTAGTATGTGTATTTTGGTGCTTTACTATACATGGACCACCCAGCACCAATGATGATATACTGTACATGGACCACCCAGCACACAGTTACAGCACTACACCTGCTCCTTATATGTTGAAGTATGGCTTAGGGCAGCGCAAGTAATTTTGGAAAAAAAAGTCACCTAAGCTATTTTATTCTTGGAGAAATTCAACACTCATAAAATAATATAGTACATACAGTGGGGCAAAAAAGTATTTAGTCAGCCACCAATTGTGCAAGTTCTCCCACTTAAAAAGATGAGAGAGGCCTGTAATTGACATCATAGGTAGACCTCAACTATGAGAGACAAAATGAGAAAACAAATCCAGACAATCACATTGTCTGATTCGGAAAGAATTTATTTGCAAATTATGGTGGAAAATAAGTATTTGGTCAATATCAAAAGTTCATCTCAATACTTTGTTATATATCCTTTGTTGGCAATGACAGAGGTCAAACGTTTTCTGTAAGTCTTCACAAGGTTGGCACACACTGTTGCTGGTATGTTGGCCCATTCCTCCATGCAGATCTCCTCTAGAGCAGTGATGTTTTGGGGCTGTCGCTGGGCAACACGGACTTTCAACTCCCTCCAAAGGTTTTCTATGGGGTTGAGATCTGGAGACTGGCTAGGCCACTCCAGGACCTTGAAATGCTTCTTACGAAGCCACTCCTTCGTTGCCCGGGCGGTGTGTTTGGGATCATTGTCATGCTGAAAGACCCAGCCACATTTCATCTTCAATGCCCTTGCTGATGGAAGGAGGTTTGCACTCAAAATCTCACGATACATGGCCCCATTCATTCTTTCCTGTACACGGAACAGTCGTCCTGGTCCCTTTGCAGAGAAACAGCCTCAAAGCATGATGTTGCCACCCCCATGCTTCACAGTAGGTATGGTGTTCTTTGGATGCAACTCAGCATTCTCTCTCCTCCAAACACGACGAGTTGTGTTTCTACCAAACAGTTCTACTTTGGTTTCATCTGACCATATGACATTCTCCCAATCCTCTCCTGGATCATCCAAATGCTCTCTAGCAAACTTCAGACGGGCCCGGACATGTACTGGCTTAAGCAGGGGGACACGTCTGGCACTGCAGGATCTGAGTCCCTGGCGGCGTAGTGTGTTACTGATGGTAGCCTTTGTTACGTTGGTCCCAGCTGTCTGCAGGTCATTCACTAGGTCCCCCCGTGTGGTTCTGGGATTTTTGCTCACCGTTCTTGTGATCATTTTGACCCCACGGGGTGAGATCTTGCGTGGAGCCCCAGATCGAGGGAGATTATCAGTGGTCTTGTATGTCTTCCATTTTCTAATTATTGCTCCCACAGTTGATTTCTTCACACCAAGCTGCTTGCCTATTGCAGATTCAGTCTTCCCAGCCTGGTGCAGGTCTACAATTTTGTTTCTGGTGTCCTTCGACAGCTCTTTGGTCTTCACCATAGTGGAATTTGGAGTGTGACTGTTTGAGGTTGTGGACAGGTGTCTTTTATACTGATAACAAGTTCAAACAGGTGCCATTACTACAGGTAATGAGTGGAGGACAGAGGAGCCTCTTAAAGAAGAAGTTACAGGTCTGTGAGAGCCAGAAATCTTGCTTGTTTGTAGGTGACCAAATACTTATTTTCCACCATAATTTGCAAATAAATTCTTTCCAAATCAGACAATGTGATTGTCTGGATTTGTTTTCTCATTTTGTCTCTCATAGTTGAGGTCTACCTATGATGCCAATTACAGGCCTCTCTCATCTTTTTAAGTGGGAGAACTTGCACAATTGGTGGCTGACTAAATACTTTTTTGCCCCACTGTATATTTCAAAGGAAAACAGTGGAAGCTATTAAGTGTCTCACAAAAGAAGAATAAAGATGTTTTGGTGTGAAAATCAGCTTGAGTGACAATTCATGTCTAGATGCTAGCATTCAATTCTACATCTTTCCTTCACAAACACCATTTATGATTAAGTATTCGTCTATAGCAAAAATCAGTCTGTTTATGTAATGGGGGAAGAGATGTCCCATTATGCAGACTGCCTGTTAAATCTGAATCAGCTTCTCCACATGCATAAAACGGGTGTGGGATTTCCCACATGCATACTCTGCATATTTTACAGTCACATACAACAGTGAATGGGATTTTATTCCTACATAAAATGGCAAACAGGATTTTTTGCATGCAGAGAAGCAAACCGTATATGGACACGTTTTGCCTGCTGCAGCCTAAGTCTACTAAATCGCTGTTAAATTGAGATTTTGCTTGTTGTTCCAAATGGCAATATGAGAAGACTTTGACTAAGTCTGGTAGCTTCAAGAATCTTTAAGAACAGGCAAAACTACCACATAAACTTTGTGCCAGTGGTGGTTATTGCACTTCTCTCCTGTCCTTCCCACTGATCTTTTCCCCAGGACGTATTTAGGGAGAAAAACTAAAATAAATGATACCCTTTCTGCTTCATTTTACAGTGGTGATATCAACACATTCCACTCGGGGATCACCCAGAATCCTCTTAGAATGATGTTCTGAAGGGAAAGGACAGGGAGAGATGGGGCTCAGATAAAAGGAAAATTACCTCAACATTGGACAGAAATTCATGCTATTGACCCAAGATCCTATGAAATTTTTTTCCTCAGGGGAATGCCCATCTGCCCTAGTTTAGTTTGGAAACAGCATAAGGCTGTAAGATTGGATCCAGAGTTAAATGAACTTGGATGCCATCAAAGTCATGGAGACGAGTTAGTCTTGCCTTAAAGGTAAAGGTAAAGGTTCCCCCCGCACATTTGTGCAGTCGTGTCCGACTCTAGGGGCCGGTGCTCATTTCCGTTTGTTAGCCGAAGAGCCAGCGTTGTCCGAAGACGCTTCCATGGTCATGTGGCCAGCATGACATAAGCAGAACACTGTTACCTACCTACCGAACTGGTACCTATTAATCTACTTGCATTTGCATGTTTTCGAATTGCTAGGTTGGCAAGAGCTGGGGCTAGTGTGGGAGCTCACTCCGTCACGCGGGGCTAGGGATTCGAACCTCCGAACTTGCGATCTTCCTATCGACAAGCCTGGCGTCTTACCCACTGAGCCCCCACGCCCCCACCATGCCCCTACCACGTAAGTCTTGCCTTACATCTTGTTAATTTCAGAAGGAACAAAGTTCCACTAGTGTACTGTAGGTCCACCCCACTGTTTTGTGGAATTAAATTCATGTGAAGAATAACTTCTCAAAACAATAACCAAGGAATGACATGCAGGCTAAATCAGCACGTTACCAGGCAACCATAGGAAATAACTCAAACACATCTGCTAGTGTCAAGGGCTCATTCCTCAGCAATAATGGAGCCATTTGCCCAATTATGCAATCATTAGAATGGGAAATTAAATTGACTTAACAAAAAAAAGGAAAAAAGTGGATTATGCCCTGAAAATAAAGAGTTGATCGTTAACAAGCAAGAGACTAAATAACAAACTAAATCAATGAATGCTTGTTTGACAGAATTCCACTTCATTGTGAGAGGCTAGGGCCAGCCTTCTCAATTTGGCACCCACCCAAAATTTTGGGACTCCATACAGGAAACAAATTCTAGGAGTTACAGCCCTAGCATACCAGGAGAGTGCCAGAATGATAAAGGCCAATAAGGCCCCTTTTCCAAAAGATATAAAACTCCATAAATTGAGAATTAATTTCATTATAAGTACTATGTATTATCCCTAAATAATCTCTTATTGTAAGAACTAAATTACTTTATAACAGTTGTTTTAAACAAGACAATACTTGAACAGGTTTTCTCCATTTTCCAATACATTTCCTTGATACACTTTATTTATTTATTTTTATCCCACCTTTATTATTTTTATGAATAACTCAAGGCGGTGAACATACCAAATACTCCTTCCTCCTCCTATTTTCCCCACAACAACAACCCCGTGAGGTGAGTTGGGCCAAGAGAGAGTGACTGTCCCAAGGTCACCCAGCTGGCTTTCATGACTAAGGCGGGACTAGAACTCACAGTCTCCTGGTTTCTAGCCGGTTGCCTTAACCACTAGACCAAACTGGCTTTCTTTAATATTCACAATTTACTTTACACTTCACACTTCATACTTTAATGTTCACAATTCAAAATATATATCAAATGTCAATTTAACAAATCTAAATGCATGATACACTTCCAAAGTGTGATGTCTAGCATATATATTCCACACTACTTTTACCTCCTTCTCTTTTTACACTGTGAGTCTCATTTTTTACACTACATGCATTCTAAACATGTTTTACAGCAGGGGTCCCCAACCTTTTTGGCGCCAGGGACCGGTTTCAAAAGACAATTTTTCCGTGGACCAGGGGGGCGGGTTTTGCGGGCAGGAGCCAATCGTGCAGAAGGGGGTGGGGTTTGTGGGTGGGAGCCCCGCGGACCAGTTCCACAGGTTGGAGACCCCTGTTTTACAGTACATGCATTCTAAACAATCCTCACATTAGTCAATCTTCTATTTCTTTGAAAAAAAGAATCTACATTTTGTTGTGGTGGTGGTGGTGGTTTTATAAACTGAAGGTTTAACAAAGATGTTTTAAAATACATTCTTCCTCTAAATCAGAGGTGGGGAACCTTTTTTCTGCCAAGGGCCATTTGGATATTTATAACCAGGGACCGGGGGGGCGGGGGGCGGGGTTTCTGGGATTTCAGCAGACCGGGGGCCGGAGTTTGCAGGCGGGAGCCAATCACAAGCACTGGGGGGCGGGGTTTGTGGGTAGGAGCCAATCGCGTGGAAGGGGCAGGGTTTGTGGGCAGGAGCCCCGCAGGCATTAGGCGGGAGCCCCACGGGCCTTATACGGCCCGCGGGCCTGACGTTGCCCACCCCTGCTCTAAATGGAGGTGTTTTTTCCCTCTAAAACCAATTTTACAAATGGTTCAGAAATTGCGACTGAACCAATATAACATTTCTAATCTAAATTAAACATCAAAATATTAAAAGTAGTCTAAACGTGAATATGTATATATCCAGTTATTTGAATTTAACTGTCTCCACATATTTACCAAATTAAACTCCCAGATTTTATGTGAAGAACATTCCAACTCTGGGGACCATTTTTTTTATCCCTTAAAATCTTATTCGAATCCAATATTGGATCCAAAATTAAATTAAAATCCCCAGATGTAAACCAAAAATATTTACAAAACAGATATATAGACTAACAAGTTTAACTTCCGTTAGATCATAAATTTCCCAAATTATTGGACAATCCCAGCTATTAACTGCTAAAATTATACCCATTAGTGTCCAAATTTCTTATGAGGATTTCTTCATTAAAATCATTAGCTTGCTGGCTGTTTTTGAATTTTCAGTTACGTATATCTCATAGGTCTGCCTTCTGGCCAAAAGATGTTAATCACAAAGGGAATGTGAGGGTCCCCCCCCCCAAAATAACACTTCTGGTGTCAACAACTTTAATTTATGAAAAATCTTCCTCCTCTTAGTTTTACCTCCCAACCCTTTAACATTCTATGAAATGAATGTCATCATATAAGAAAAACAACAAAGATATTAAACATATTAAAACATCCAGGGTGGAGATCAGACTGGACTACAAATCTTGGTTAAAGAACAAATATTCAGAAGTTTAAAACAAATCTAATACTTCTTAATAAATCCAGTAATCATTTTTTAAAAAAAAAAGATGAAAGAAAGACAGACAGACTCTGGCAACAATTTATAGCCATAAATTCAAAAATAGGTACATGCATTAATACAAAATGTTAAGAGGAAAAAAGAAAGGAAAATGATAGGGATAGGGATTCCTGGCAGGGACATGCCAAGGTTGCAGACATTTCACCTTCCCTCCTAAGCTGTGCACATGAGGGAAGAAAGAAAAAACAAGGGAGAGGAGGCAAAACCCTCCCCATAAACTTCAGGGATTAAATGTGTGGTAAGATAGAGATGTGTAAAGATGCAGTTTATTTCTCTCCTCCCTGATAGTTGCAAAAACAAACATTATGGAATGTGTTTGAAGACAGCTGGTACATAGAAAATTTAATCATACTGTTCCTTGCTGCTTCTTGCATTTCTGAAAAATAACAATGCCTCACAATGCAGGGAACGGCCTCCTTTTCTTCCCCCTTCTCTACAATGCAGGCTTCCCTGGACAGCTCTTTCTTCCCACAACTCAGCCTCAAATGAAAAGGGATCCTCCATCCCTCCGCTCCAGGTGGGAACTCTGGCTGAAATTCCAATTCAGATGGCAGATACACCAAGCACTATTCTTACCCCAGAAATTCCGTCTGATGTTACCATTTGAGATGTTAGTTATTTTGAGATCCTTGTCATGCTACAAGCAATAAACCATCATCTTTCAGAATAAGCTGATTCAGTTGATAAAATGGAGAAGAGATTAAGAAGTTAAAAGAACAGGAATCTAACCTTGAAGTAAAAAATTAATTCCACCTTTAATTGCTTGAGACATAGCAACAAATAAAGAATTGGTGACTCGCCAAAAAACCATAAATCGTATCCAAGGTCAGGCAAGCTGCAAAAAATTCTGCTTGAACTCATTTATCTAAAGCAAAAAGAAGCTTTAATAGCAGCTATTACAAAATGCTTTAGTTTCAAATAACTTAATGGACTGTGGCAGCTTATTGTGTAGCTTCCAGACAGAGATCCTCACAATCTCTTAATTTTGTTGCTCTTGAATATATTCAGATATCTGATTGAGATAAAATATTACAAGCAGCTAGAATTGCAACAAACTTGGTATATGAGGTAAAGAATTAGGGCTGTGTTCAGATCTACCTTCCAAAGTGGCACAGAAACATAAAAAGTTTTGCTAAGCATACCTCATAGCCAGGAAATAAAGGTTATTTTCTTTTTATATCCTGTAATTTTTGGTCAATCTTGGATACTGGTGTAAGGAAATTTTGTGATCCAGAAATGACTATTACCTTTAATTACAGATAGCTACTCCAGAAGCAGTAGCTTCAGTAGCTGCTTACTCAGACAGCTACCCCAGAAGCATCATAATCTACTAAGAAATCATTAATTTGGAAGGCTGGAAAGCCTATCATTACACCATTTCTTCCCTATATTCCTTTCTCCCCTCTTCTCTATTTGCAGGTTGAGAGAGGGAAGAGTGAGTACTAGCAAAATAAGAATATTTGGCAGCCTATTCGTATTTTTGCACAAGTAACTCACCTATTACATGGTCCCTGATTACCTGAAATGATTCAGGTGAGATCTTCAAGTCATAAACAGTGTAAATGGAAGAGCCTCTGGTTTTAGATCCTGCATCTAGCAATAAAATAAGGCCACATAATATGCAAAAATATATAGGCCGGCTGTATATTATCATCTGGTTGTGGCCCTAGAAAAGCAGATAACAGAATAATTAGTACTGACATAAAATTCTTTCAAATGCATAACTGTGCACAAAACCAAGAAGCTTCAGTCCCCACACACATCTCAAATACCACAAAATAGCAGTGTGTTAAAAACGTCCTTCATTTTAAAATCCAAATAAGCCCCTGCATCAAGATTTCTATAACCATCTATACAATACAGATTACAATAAAACACTGAAGTCACCCTCTGATCACAGTTCAATGTTAAGTTTTAATCTTGTTTATTTATTTATTGGATTTGTAAGGTTGTTTATGGGGCGTGGTGGCTCAGCGGGTAAGACGCCAGGCTTGTTGATCAGAAGGTCGCAAGTTCGGAGGTTCGAATCCCTAGCCCTGCGTGCAGAGTGAGCTCCTGCACTAGCTCCAGCTCTTGCCAACCTAGCAATTCAAAAGCATGCAAATGCAAGTAGATTAATAGGTACCACTTTGGTGGGATAGTAACAGCGTTCCACGCGTGTCATGCGGCCACATGACCGTGGAAGCATCTTCGGACAACGCTGGCTCTTCGGCTAACAAACGGAGATGAGCACCGGCTCCTAGAGTCGGACACGACTGCACAAATGTGCGGGGGGAACCTTTACCTTTACCTTAAGGTTGTTTAATCATCAAGTGACTCAAGGCAGTATACAGGAGTAGGAGAACCACCAAATAGCAAGCAGCCATCCAGGAAATACAAAAATTAAAAGAGTCATAATTTATTAGTAGGTTCACAAAACCCATGGCCCAACTTCTGCTAGATAAGCCAGATCTTAACTGCTAAGAGTCACAAATGTAGTGACCAAAAGATCATCTCACTGCCATCCACACTTCCCGAAACTCTGAAGAATCTTATAACATTATCTTTAGCAGTTCTTCTTAAATAGCCCAGCAATGTCAGAAACTGTTGGCTGCTTGTGGGGAGTGGTGGGAATGACCTAATTGCTGGAAAGGTCAAAAGGCCAACAAGGGAAAATACTATGGTGTGAATTCTCTCCCTGGAGCCTCTGACATTTGACACTATGAAATAGCTGCACAATAACTCTCAGTTTCCAACACTCAAGAGATCTGCCTGTATTTAAAATTGTATGGCTCTCACATTAAAAAAAATAACCAAAACAAACATGACTAACTATAGTTCCTCCATCATCTGAAAGCCTTCCTAATTAGGCTTTAATGCTTAAGGCCATAAAGGTGAAGAAAATTAGACTTCTAACCATGCTTTCCTTTCCTTGCAATTGTGTTTTCTTGCATTAGCATCAGGTTGCCCTTGTCAAAATCCCCTGACCAGGATTCAGCTGTGAATCATAGGTCTGTTAACTCTGCATAGCTTAGTCAGTTCCTCAGCTCAGCTCAACAGAAGACTCACAAATATGTTTTGGCTAGATTAGAGTTTTTTTACTGTTGACAAGAATGAAATCATACACAACAGTTGATTGCTTGCCGCCAGTGAGAAGATTTAAATACCTTTTATACCCCACCAGGGGTTTAAAATTTAGACTTCTTTCTCCTTCCAATGTAATAGATTTTTGGCATGATGCTCAGCAGCTGTGAACCTCAGAGGATGTTTGATGTTTACATAACAGCCTCAACCCTCACACTGATCATTCTAATGCAATTCTGTGAAATATGGAGTTCAGTAAAACACCTGTCATGCCTACTTTAATAAAAATGTAGAATAAAACAGAATACATACATACATACATACAAGTTGACCTACTACTGCCCCATTCTGATGCTTTTAGCTTTATTACATGTGCCTTTTCCCACAAATCCAGGGCAAGACTGATGTTAACTATCTACAGAGTATTAATTACCTTGGCCAAACAGACTTCAGAGTAGAAATGAAGGGAGAAAAAGTAGTGTGACATACAAATTAAATTTTAGAGTCTCTTTTCAAATGGGGCATGATAGATCCAGTCCATTCAGATTTCAAGAGGCTATTTTCCTTTATAAGGTGTTTGGGGAAGACTGATCTGGGTAACAGAAAGTGTCAGACTCCCTCCTTAGCTGGTTCAAACTTGGCTGAATTTTGGCATGGCATGGCTGGCAGGAGATCTTCATTGTAGCCCAGGACAGGAATTATTTTAAACCATATATTGCCTTCTGACAATTAAGACCACTGTACTGCCCATATACTAAACCCTTTGGGGCTGAAACCCAGTGTGTTTTCCCTGTCTTTTCCACAGTTCAACAGAAATCCTGCTTTATACTTCTCATGCTCTGTGTGCTAGGTGGTAATTGGTTATTGACATTTTCAGTATTCCTGCCCTGGGAAATTCTAGTTCCCAATGTATCTTCAATTGAAATCTACTTCTGTTTTTAGGCTGCCACTGTTCATTATGGAACTGATCCCGTTTTAGAAGTATGGTGCTTTTGTTGAAGCAAACTAGCCTAAGAACAAAATGTGGGCTGAAGTTAGGCTGACCATACGTCCCGTTTTGAACGGGACAGTCCTGTTATTTAAGCATTTTTCAACCGTCCCGTCATTTTGATCAAAATCTCAATTTTGTCCCTTTTTTAAACCCGGCAGGAAGGAGGACAGGAAGACAGGAAGGAGGACTGGAGCCGGACTTGCCATTGGAGGCAGCTCAGAAGAGGCCCTATCAGCGCAGCAACTGGAAGCCCGGTTGCCACGTGCGAGCCCAGCAGCAGACACAGCACCACAGTCCACCCGGTTCCTGCCTCCTTACCTGATCCTACTGGTGCTGCTTGCTCTGAAGCTGAGATTGTCCGCCCAGCAGTGGTGAGGCCAGGGAAAGCAGGCACGGGAAGGTTGTGGAAAGAGGGTGCGGGGTGCGTGTGTGTGTGTGCGATTACTCTGAGCAAGTAATTGCACACACACACATGCACCCCACACCCTCTTTCCCCAGCCTCCATGTGACCAAATACACCCGCACCTGTTTTCCCTGTGCGGGTGCATTTGGTCGCAGGGAGGCTGGGGAAAGAGGGTGTGGGGTGCGCGTGTGTGTGTATGTGCGATTACTTGCTCAGAGTAATTGTCCGTGCACACACACACACACACACGCACCCTGCACCCTCTTTTCTCCAGCCTCCCTGCGACCAAATGGACCCGCACCTGTTTTCCCTGTGCGGGTGAATTTGGTCGCAGGGAGGCTGGGGAAAGAGGGTGTGGGGTGCGTGTGTGTGTGTATGTGCGATTACTTGCTCAGAGTAATTGCACACACACACACACGCACCCCAAACCCTTTTTTCCTTGTGCATGTGCATTTGGTTGCAGGGAGGCTGGGGAAAGAGGGTGCGGGGTGCGTGTGTGTGTGTGTGTGTGTGTGTGTGTGAAAGGCTGGGGAAAGAGGGTGAGGAAAGTGATTTAGGGTTAAGGAATGAGGGTTACACCAAGCTCCCAAGGAAGGGCATCACCTGCCACAGTGACAAAGGGAGGATCTGTGCCCATGCAGCCAACAGGTGCCCTGCTGAGCATGGGCACCTCCTTAAGAGGGCTTCCTGGCAGGTCTTAATGGTCAGAGGGGTTCATATCCCAATGAGGCTAAGATGTTTAGGGTTACAGTAACTTGTGTGGTGGTCAGTGAGTAAATGAATTAGAATAAACCAGCTGCACAAACCCTCCCTCCCTCCCTCTGTTCTTGCTCCCAGGCAATCTCCAAGCCAGAGATGGCCAAATCTGAAAGCTGTAAAATGAGTTGTGCTGAGCTTTGCAAGACATTTTTCCCTGGAAAAATTGCCAACAGATTAACCCACATTTTGACATTTGTCTTCCATTGTGAACTGGGGGAGGAGGCCTGTTTTATGACAAGTCTATGGGTGATGATTACCTAATAATGAATCAGATAATTAAAGATGTAGGGTGATATATGATTTCACAGCACTTATAATTGCTTAATCTTAATCTTATTATGATTTTATTTACAAAATATAATATTTATACACTGGTTATTGAACTCCCACAAAGAATTTTTAAATACTTAATAGATGTCATTGTTATTCCTTTCCCCCCCAATAATTTTAGAAAGGCAATTTGTTATTGGAATAATGAAATGTAGAGTGCTTAATCCTTCAGCAAGGCATTTTAATTGTTTTAATTGATTCCATTTACTAGAGGGAAGAAAATATATACAACTTGTCATACTTACTTGGCTGCAGTGTTTTGACCACTTTCTAAAATTCAGTTTCATTTGGGACAGAGGGAGCTTGCCACTAACTAAATAGAAAATTGAGTTGCACCCCCTGTATTAATTTCCAGGTGGGTCACCATGTGCATGATCAGGCTTGTGTATCATTACAATCAAGTGTCAGTTGAAAGCTTGGGCGCCTGGGAGGCACACAGAAGTAAGCCTGTTTCCTGCGTAGTCTATAAGTGAGCTTCTAGCTGTAGGAACATCTTTGGAAAGGGTCTCCCTTGCTGATCTAAGTAACCAAACCAGTTCATATTGGAAGAGGCTCCCGCCAGCAAACCCCGCCCCCAGTCCACCCAATTGGCTCCCGCCTGCAAAACCCACCCCCAGTCCATGTGATTGGCTCCCGCCTGCAATCCCCGCCCCCAGTCCACGTGATTGGCTCCCACCTGCAAACCCCGCCCCCTTCCCCAGCCTTTCCCACACATACACAGACACACGCACCCCACACCTTCTTGACTCAGATAGTCAAGCCCTAAACCATTTAGGCCTGTCCTTCTGCCCCAGCTCGCTGCCTCCTTCAGCCTTCAATAAGGTACTATGGGAAGTTCCTTGCCACGCCCCCTATCGTTGCCAAGAAGTTCTTGCCTTGCCTCGTCTTGCTGCTGTCAAGCCAAATCCAGACCCTTGCTAATCTGCCTTCCTGCAGACCTGTCTAGTCCAGTCCAAACTCCAGTGTGCCTTAGTTAGACCTTGTCCTATATTTCTAGTCTTGCCATATTGTCAAACAATATGGCAAGACTAGAAAACAATATTGTCAAACATATTGTCCGTGCCAATTGCACGGACAGGGGGCGGGGTTTGCAGGCGGGAGCCAATCACGTGGACTGGGGGGCGGGGTTTGCAGGCGGGAGCCAATCACGTGGACCGGGGGCGGGGTTTGCAGGCGGGAGCCAATCACGTGGACCGGGGGGCGGGGTTTGCAGGCGGGAGCCAATCACGTGGACCGGGGGGTGGGGTTTGCAGGCGGGAGCCAATCACGTGGACCGGGGGCGGGGTTTGCAGGCGGGAGCCAATTGGGTGGACCGGGGCGGGGTTTGCTGGCGGGAGCCAATCGCACGGATGGGGTTCGGGGTTTGCAGACAGGAGCCAATCGCATGGACAGGGGGCGGGGTTTGCAGGTGAGAGCCAATCACGTGGACTGGGGGCGGGGTTTGCTGGCGGGAGCCAATCACGTGGACCGGGGGCGGGGTTTGCTGGCGGGAGCCAATCGCACGGACGGGGGCGGGGTTTGCAGGCAGGAGCTAATCGCACGGACAGGGGGCGGGGTTTGCAGGCAGGAGCCAATCACGTGGACTGGGGGCGGGGTTTGCAGGTGGGAGCCAATCACGTGGACCGGGGGGCAGAGTTTGCAGGCGAGAGCCAATCACGCGGATCGGGGGTGGGTTTGCAGGCAGGAGCCAATTACGTGGACCTGGGGGGCAGGGACCCGTCCCGTTTTTTCCATCCCAATGTCCCGTTTTTGTCTCAAGGAAATATGGTCAGCCTAGCTGAAGTGCAAGATAGAAATAATAAATTATAGTGAAATATAAGATAATCAGAAGCAGAAGAACAATCCACATATTTTTGCATCAAAAATAAAAACAGCAAAATTCATACCATGGCATAAATTATATAAACGTAAGTATCAAAATGAATCATGAATATTGGGACTATGCAGCCTCACTAGGATTGAGGCCTAAACTTGTGTTTTACTGTGGATTCAAATTTTGCAGTATTGCTGATTGACGCAGAGTGGGATTATGTTTTAGGAAAAAGATGGGAAGAGACATAATTTAGCAGACAGCCATATGCAGATTATGTCCTCCAGCACTCTGCAGTCTGATTCAATATAAAATAGATTCATACTTTAATAATCACAAAATGTTATTATATATATCACCCTGAGAATTCCAAGATATGTATTCCAGTATCTCTGTATTTTGGAAGACGTGAGATTGTGGTACATGATCACTACCAGAGGCCTGACCAATTAAAAGATCATTACATCATTAATATCTAAAAGATGAGGTAGGGAGAAAATCACTAAAATGCAGATAAGATTCAAAGCTACAGTCTTCCAACCATTTCTGTATTAGGTGTAAAATGGATTAGGATGGGATAATTCTTTCAAGATTACATACATAATATTATACATACATTGGTACACATTGCATTTTATTTTATATATAAGATATATAATTTTATAATTCATATAATGTATAAATTAGACAAACCAACTGATAATCTACAGAATAAATATTTAAATTAAAAGGCCACACACATCACAACAATTATTTTTCACTACAGTACATTAACAGTGCAACAATTGCCATTTAGATTTGTAGAAACCTGTATAATGGGCAGCAAAAGAGGTTGCACACATGCATGCATGTGCTGATGACCTGGGAAAGTAATTGAAGCCACCATGCCAAGGACCCGGCTGCCTCATTGTTTCACTCATGCCAGCAGGCTGTGCAAAGAAAGCTCTCCTTAAATGCTTTGCACAGCTCTGCTGTTTACTTTATGGCAACAATGTGTTAGAGCAGATTAATTTTTAATGACAAAGTGTTAGGTTCTTACATGGAAAAATGAAATTACCGCCTGGAAAGATAGATTTATTTCAACTTTCAAAAATTCACCACACCATCTGACTAAGAAGGAGCACAAACAATAAAAGCATATATCTGGTGACTGAAACTTACATGTATAGGTGAGGCAGGATCAGGCTGAACACTCTGAAGACAAAACAAGATTCATCATGTTAGCTATAGGATTTATTACAGAATCCAAAATAGAAATAGTTTTGTGCTGGATTTCTCACCTATCTATCTGTCTGACTTACTTTCTATCTATGTACAGCTTCCTGTGCCAACACATCTCAAAGTAGTTTACAGTAAAAGCAGAAATAAAATACATAATAAAACATTATCTTTAGACAATATAAAACACATATATAAAACAATGCATTACCTTTAGAAGAGAGTATTGACAGCTTGCCATGATAAGACAGAACAGGAGCACCCAAATGTCTTTACAAAAACCTTGGTTCATAATTAGAAAGCCAAGAAAAGAAACAAGGATTACTAGAAGAACTGCCAAAACATTCTCCTTGACATCTTCTGTCCTGTAAAAATAACACACCAATATATTTTCAAAAGCAGAAATGTAATCATAAGTATATCATTTTTATATAGGCTTGTAAATTGAAGCCAGATCAGTGTATCATAAATATACTTAACTTTCTCAGGAGGCCCACATGAAGGCCTCACGTGTGCTCTGATGAATATGCAAAGGTCAACTTTACCTGGTCTCTCTGTGCATGGCATTCCCTGTACAACCTTACAGGTGAGAAAAATATCTGCATACTTACATCTTTACCCAAGCAAAAGGTTGCCAAACCAAAGCAACCAGCAGAAGTTAGTTAGCTTAATTACTTTTCTCTGCAGAGATCAGAAACTGTCTGAAAACAGCTACTTAATAAATGCGCTTATTGAAAATCTTTCTATTACAAAACCAGTAAGTAAATCTAAACATTTAAAAAGTGCAATTTTGCAAAAACTATACAAAGCAATACAAAAGTGATAGGGTCAACAGTTAAAACCAACATTCATTCATTCATTCATTCATTCATTCATTCATTCATTCATTCATTCTATCTATCTATCTATCTATCTATCTATCTATCCACACATCCCAGTGTCTTGAGACTTGAAAATCAGTGGCATACAAATGGTTGTAAATCAACTCAATAAATAAATGAAACTTGGAACTCTAGCAATCAGCAAAGTGTGAATGGGGTTTGTTGGTAACTGCTCTTCAGGGGTTAAGAGCCATAATTTAGATGCAACCATTGAAAATACCCCCATTCTCGTCTCTCTCCTAATGTTAGAGAACAAACAGGAATTAGTTTCTAAGGTTACAGACAGACTGCAAATACATGCATGAGTGGGCCACTAAAATTCATAATCTAATATCCAACTTGCAATTTAGAAGATCCTCCCTTCTATTTCCATTGTGCAGAAAGTATAGAAATCCATGGACAATGATTGTTTAAGATTCACAAATCCTAATCCTGCCACTTTATATCAGTGTGAATTCTTTCAGCAAGAGGAATCTTTAAAGGTCAGATTTTAGATCACATACGTAAAGCATAACTAGAGCTCTGACTAGGTCAAGGTTTCAACAATATAAGATAGAAGCAGATATTTTTGTTTAAACCAGATCTGCCCCCATCACATGTAAAATAGGGATGTGGTCCAAACCAAAAGGAAAAGCAAATCCTTTCCTTGACTACAAATCAGTCTAATCAGTTCCTTGTAGCTTCTTTCCTTAGACCAGGCCTTTCCAAAGTGCCGCCACTGGCGACACGCCAGCGGCAGCGGTGGCGATGGCACGGGGGGGCGTGCGGTGGCGTGCGTGCACGGTGGCGGCGCAGGGGGGCGTGTGGCGGCGCACGCTCACGGTGGCGGTGCGGGGGGGCGTGCGGAAGCACGCGCGCACGGTGGCGGTGCGTGGAGGCGTGTGGCGGCACAGGGGGGCATGCGGCGGCGCGCGCGCACAGTGGCAGCGCGGGGGGGCGTGTGGCGGTGCGGGGGGCGTGCAGTGGCGTGGGGGGCGTGCGGCGGCGCGCACGTGCATGGCAGCTGCCGTGCACGCGCGTGCCGCCGCTTCCGGGTGGTGTGGCGACACACTTTTGTGTCGCCACACACAGTTTGGAAAGCTCTGCCTTAGACATTTTCTTCTCCCTTCCTGTTTTTGGAGCTTGATTGAAGAAAAAAGCACTTATTGGAGGAGACTACAAGGAGGTATATTGTCAAGATTGCTGGTGTTTAGGACCCCCATTTAGGTCCTCCATTTGCCTTAAAATTCGAATCCATCCTTGGCTTTAACTATAAGTAGGGCAGGTCCAAATGTAAGCAAATGTTGTTGTCACCATTCACATCTCATTTGAAGCAGGTCTCATTCATGTCTATTGGTTTCCACTTTGGTATTAGGCATCCGTATCAAACATACAAATTAAAGTAAAGGTAAAGGTTCCCCCTGAACATTTGTGCAGTCGTGTCCGACTCTAGGGGCCGGTGCTCATCTCCGTTTGTTAGCCGAAGAGCCAGCGTTGTCCGAAGACGCTTCTATGGTCATGTGGCCGGCATGACAAGTACGGAACGCTGTTACCTTCCCACCGAAGTGGTACCTATTTATCTACTTGCATTTGCATGCTTTCGAATTGCTAGGTTGGCAAGAGCTGGGGCGAGTGCGGGAGCTCACTCCGTCACATGGGGCTAGGGATTTGAACCTCCGAACTTGCGATCTTCTGATCGACAAGCCTGGCATCTTACCCGCTGAGCCACCACGCCCCCTGTACACATAAATTACAAACCTGAAATGACTACTGATTAATGTCCATTAAGAGAAGATATTTAAAAATAAAATAACACAAGAAACATGCTAACATTTTATGAATTAATATTACAAGTAGATGTTCAACTTTTCAGTGAATGTCATGTATCAGAGTGAAACTTACCTGTCCAGCAATGCCAGCAAGGTAAGTCGATCGTACCAGATTTTTATCCATTTGCCAGGAAATACAATAAATTTGTAAAACTGTCTATTAATTTTTCTTTGAGCTGATGAACATGAAGAATCCTCAAGGTCTTCACTAAAATGCTTCCAACATGAAATAAACAATAATAGAATTGTATATCATTTTCATAGCACTGCTTTGTATAAAAAGAAGGTTTTGGTACAATTCTATCGGTGTTTCTTTTTCAGTAGATATATATGGCCAGTTAAAGAATGGCCATAGTCAATATTTTCTTACAGGTTAACTTTTTTTTGGTAAACTTGATTACATTCAGCCTTACCTAATTTCTTGCACATGGCACAAACTAGGATATTTTCACTGCACTTGTAAGATTATCACTTGGACCACTTGAAATACACCAGAACAAAACAACCTAAGTCACTCAAGATTGCTCTTTGTGTGACATTTAGGTGTTGCTTATAATTTGAACATAAATGGCATTAGATCTGAAAATACTGGAAAAAGTATTATTATTATTTTATTTAGAGCCAGTTTGGTGTAGTGGTTAAGGCATCAGGCTAGAAACCGGGAGACTGTAAGTTTTAGTCCTGCCTTAGGCACAAATCCATCTGGGTGACCTTGGGCCAGTCACTCTCTCTCAGCCCTAGGAAGCAGGCAATGGCAAACCACTTCCCAAAAACCTTGCCAAGAAAACTGCAGGGACTTGCCAGGCAGTCGCCAGGAATCAACACTGACTTGAAGGAGAGAGACAGAGACAGAGACAGAGACAGAGACAGAGACAGAGACAGAGACAGAGACAGAGACAGAGACAGAGAGAGAGAGAGAGATTTCCTCTGAACAAAAATGTTTTCTAACTCTTTTGCTCCTTTTAAAAAACCCATCAAATCAAATTTAAAAACCCATACTATCAGCATAAAATTTGGTATGTTAGCCGATGCTTAGTGGAAAATTACCTCTTCTTCCATTTGTCTGCTATAACAAGCTTGTATCAGCTACTATTGAAAGACGCATGTTTCTATGGCTAGACGGGGGGCTATTTACACATTTTTTAAAATTATTGAAATAATTATTCAATATTATTAATAATTTGAATAATAATTTGAATAAAATATTATTGAATAATTATTGGTATTGAAATGTTACATGGTACCCGTTGGTTTTCCGAAAGAGTTCCCCGTGCCACCATCAGTAAGAACCGCTGTTGCCGTGCTCTTCGCCCATGATCCCCAGAAGATTCTTCTTGGATCTCTGAGGAGCTGTAATGGATTTCACTGTGCACAAGAGATAAAAAGAGTAGAATTAATTACACAATTATTTGGGGTGTCTGCAGGGGTGGGGCGATAAAAAAAGCCAATATGGCAGGAGGCAACCATGAGATCAAAGCTGCCATCTTGACTTTTGACACCGATAGACGGATATCCCCCGACTCTATTGAAAAGATGAGGGGCTTCAGAGATTGACTATACTAGCTGGAGGATCCCACAGATTCAAGGAAAACCTGATTCCAATTTCAGTAACCAGTCACTTACAAGTATGCTTCAGGGCTTCTTAGTTCAAGTTCCAATCAGCCTCCAGAGCCTGAAGGGCAGTAGGAGCAAGCTGAAATTCCTTCTACAAATGGGCCAACATCTGACTGAAGAAATTGGAATAATACAAATAGCTCTCGTGTTCCTACCGGGTCACTGCTCCTGATGCCTGTGCCACTTAATAACAGCCTAAAGGATAATTCCGTAGTTTGATCAATACTTGGAAGGTGCATTTGGAAAGAACACCAGACGCCTAACCAGGCAATTAAGAAGAGCAGAGAGAGAGCGTTTTGTTGAAGAAGGGCATATTTTTTAACTACTTCTGTCTTATACCTTTGGGATTAATGGGAGGCTTCGAGAGAAAGTAGAAACAATCCATAAAGCAATCAGGCCTTTGGGTTCAGGCCCAACACACCAGACCACCATAAAATTAGAATAGGCTGGCAAAATGTCACCATGGTTTGTTGGTTGCCGTAGGTTCAACCATTTAAAGAAATTATAATTAAACCAGACAAGTCCTGCCTTAGTGTTACATGAATGAAACATAAAACCTGATTTATAGTGAGCTTCTGTACATAGCCTAATTGGCTACAAGAATATAGAAATAATGTAAAATAATTGTATACAATTATTAATGCAATGACCCTCTCTGGCATAGTAAATGTGCAGAGCGGAGTGCAACAAGGTTGCATTCTTGCCCCCACTCTTTTTAATCTCTATATTAATTCATTCGTGGACCTCTTACATAATATGGATATTCATGCACCCAACTTAGCACAGCACAAAATCCCAATTCTCCTATATGCTGATGATGCTGCCTTAATTTCGCAAACCAACACTGGACTGAAAAGAGCAATTGCAGCAACACTAAGATACTGTAGACAAAACCACTTGGTTCTCAACTTTGATAAATCAAAAATTTTAGGTTTTGCTAAGAGAGCTAGGCAGCACTCCTGGATAGTAGAAGGGCATAAATTAGAACAGGTAAATGTATTTAAATACCTTGGGGTGGTATTCCACTCAAAAGGTATTTGGAATGTACACCAGAACTACGTAGCCCAATCAGCCCTCAGGTCAATGAACGCCATTAAACGTTTTTTTTATACCGGCGGAGGACAATTAGTGCCCACGGCTTTAAAACTTTTTGAGGCCAAAACATTGGCCCAAATTCTCTATGGGGCACAGATAGGAATTTATATGAAGAAGGTGCCGCAGGAAACAGTCCAAACAAAATTCCTGCGATTAATTTTGGCCGCACCCAACGATACAGCAAACGCCCAGTTAAGGCTCGAGACAGGGATGCCATCAATTCAAGTGAAGGCCTAGAAGCTGATGATAAATTATTGGCTAAAAATCCAATTTTTCCCCAGTTGGTTTAACTCCTTTAATCCTAGTAGATAATTTCTCTTCACCCTGGAAGCAAGCGGTAGAACACAAGCTGGCTTCGTATGGACTCTCTCCTCTTTTCTTAATTTCATTAGGCTATGATCAAGCCAAACAAATAGTCATCCAAAGAATAAAGGACATGGAGTTCCAGAATGAACTTAGCAGGCTCCCACAACATAATAGAATTTGGATAAACAGGGGCGTATGGGAAAGCAAGGTATCTCTTAAATCTAACGTTCCCTATGTTGAGAATCGCATTTTTTGAAGCCAGATTCAATATTCTCCCATCTGCACTACTCCAAGGCAGATACAACAAAGTCCCCATAACTGAGCGCATCTGCCCATGCGGTGAAATGGAAGTAGAAACTATTTTACATGTACTGCTACACTGTAAATTTTATAGGGATATCAGGTCAATTTACATTGCGCCCCTAATAGAAAAACTCCCTGGGTATCCAGATAATTTTTACGTGAATTATCTACTTCAGGATTTAAAACCTTATATTACGTGTACAGTTGCCAAATTTTGTGTTGCTGCAATGAAAATAAGACACATCCAGACAAAAAAATAATTCCCTATTTTAAATGTCTATTTTAAATTTGAAATATTTTAATTGATAATTTGTCAGGAGGTATACATTTTTACTTTTATGTTATAATTTCTTATTGTATAATTTCTAAAGTTCTAGGCCATAGCTTTCCAAACGGTGTGTCGCAACACTTTAGTGTGTCGCAACACAACCCGGAAGTGGACATGCACGGCGGCGGCACGGGGGTGCGCATGGCGGTGGCAGCAATGGCAGCGGCGTGCCATCAGCGCTTCAGCGTTTTAGCGGAAAACACAAGGCCGCCGCCGCTGTGCACACCATCGCCCCCGCACACCCCCACGCCGCCGCTGTGCACGCCCCTGCCACCGTGCACACCCCCGCGCCGCCGGCCGCTGCCACCGTTGGTGTGTCACCAACAACGGCAGTTTGGAAAGCACTGTTCTAAGCTTACCCCATAATGGTAACAAATGTATTAACACAGTAATAGCAGAGTGAATGCTGTATTATTATGTGATATATTTTGTTAGTTTGTAGTTTATTATCGTATCTTTTGATTGTACTTTGTCTCTTTTTCTTTTTTCTTTTAAATTTTGCTGGTCATTGACCGAAATGAAATAAATCTAATCCTATTATTAATGCAATCAATGCAATAAAATTAATACAATTAAAAAATCATTGGGAGTTCCTAATCAACATACAGAATTATTGTTGATTCATGAGTGCTCTTCAAATGTTTATTTGAAAATCAGGATATCTGACATCTTAGAATTCAACTCAAATTCTCCTCTGGTACAATTATGTGAATTGTCAGCTTAGCTAATATATTGGACTCAAATAGTGGAAGAAAGAGCACAGTTCCATTAACACCAAAAGTGAAGTTTTAATTATGGCAATTTTAAAGAAACGTTTTAAAGACTAAAGCACCTTTGAAAAGAATGGGATTTGTGAGTAAGCGTACATACAATTGTATTCTACGACATCCCATTTAGATTGTACAGTATATGAAATTAAAAATCATGGCATTTTGTGAATGTAATTAAAAGAGATTGTCTGGCTAATTAGTCAGTTAAAACAGCTGTATCTTACATAACTGTTGCAATTTTCAGAATAGATTAAGAACCCAAATCAAATGAAATCTTTAGCTTACAACTATACCTCAAACACAACATTTAATATCATTTAATCTTCTCCCTAAGCTCCTTGAAATCTGGTGTCTAAGATGAAAAAGAAATGAATAAGACAGAAGCTAGGAAGATGAGATAAATACTTTCTACTTTTTCTTCTTGTTCTGCAGAAGATTCTTTTTTTCTTACGACCTTCTAAATGATACATCTGCCTAGAGTTAACTGTCCTGTTAAAGATATTGGCTGCCACCATGTGGCGATGTTTTTTGCATTTACTTTCCTTTTTATTTGACTTACATGGCATGATCAGAACTTGTGCAATCCTCTCCAACCAGATGGGACTGCAATTCCCAGAATCCTCAAACAAAGGTCACCTTGGCCAGTAATTCTGGGAGTTGCAGTCCCAACCATACCTGAAAGGTACCAGGTAGGGGAAGACTGATCTAGAATATTAACTGAGGGCCAGTGTGGTGTAGTGGTTAAGATGTTCAACTGGCACTGTGGAGATTCAGGTTCAAGTCTACTCTTAACTTACTGGAGACTTTGGGCTAGTTGTTCTCTCAGTCCAACCTACCACGCAGGGACATTGTTGTAAGGGAAAATGGGAAGAGGGAGCCAATGTATGCCACTTTGAAGGAAACATAAGATATAAATCCAATAAATGAATTCTGCTTTCTTTGGCTACCCCACAACTGACTTATAGTAAAATGTAAAGATCTTGAATCTGAAGCATCTTGACATGATGATAAGAGTAACTATGGGGGGAAAATGTTTGTTCCTAAACAACCCTTTTTAAGTATGCTGACTGAAACTCTTTTATATGACCAATGCTTTTCTTGGGTTTTCATTTGGATGCCTGTTTATTTACCTGTCTTTTAAAGGGCAACTGCTGATCATAAGGAAATGGTTTGTTTTAAGAACCTCTTAACTGCGAAGGGATGCTTTGACAATGTTCATCAGCAGTGGATGTGAATTCTGAAATTCAGTGATTTTGAATATAATTGTCGAAAGAGTGAGAAAGGCAGACTGCTTATCTGCCTGTTTGTCTAATCTCAAGACATTGGCCAAAATTAATGCTTATCTACCTCCCAAAGAAGAGCTTTGTCTAATCAT
Source organism: Charina bottae (assembly GCA_023362775.1). Lineage (NCBI taxonomy): Eukaryota > Metazoa > Chordata > Lepidosauria > Squamata > Charinaidae > Charina > Charina bottae. Next base: position 32,904,234 of record JALMGJ010000001.1, read on the forward strand.
TTCTACTGTTAAAAGTACAGGAGAAGGCTAGGTTGTTGTTTTTTTCCTGGTCAGTTGGCAACTTCATTTCCAGCTGGCATCCAGGGACTATTATAGTTATAATGAGGCATTTGTTGTTTATTCGTTCAGTCGCTTCCGACTCTTCGTGACTTAACGGACCAGCACACGCCAGAGCTTCCTGTCGGCCGTCACCATCCCCACCTCCCCCATGGTCGAGTCTGTCACCTCCAGAATATCATCCATCCATCTTGCCCTTGGTCGGCCCCTCTTCCTTTGGCCTTCCACTTTCCCTAGCATCAGCTTCTTCTCCAGGGTATCCTGTCTTCTCATGATGTGGCCAAAGTACTTCAGTTTTGCCTTTAATATCATTCCCTCAAGTGAGCAGTCTGGCTTTATTTCCTGGAGTATGGACTGGTTTGATCTTCTTGCAGTCCAAGGCACTCTCAGAATTTTCCTCCAACACCACAGTTCAAAAGCATCTATCTTCCTTCGCTCAGCCTTCCTTATGGTCCAGCTCTCACAGCCATAGGTTACTACAGGAAATACCATTGCTTTAACTATGCGGACCTTTGTTGTCAGTGTGATGTCTCTGCTCTTAACTATTTTATCAAGATTTACCATTGCTCTCCTCCCAAGAAGTAGACGTCTTCTGATTTCCTGGCTGCAGTCAGCATCTGCAGTAATCTTTGCGCCTAGAAATACAAAGTCTGTCACTGCCTCCACTTTTTCTCCCTCTATTTGCCAGTTATCAATCAAGCTGGTTGCCATAATCTTGGTTTTTTTGAGGTTTAACTGCAACCCAGCTTTTGCACTTTCTTCTTTCACCTTTGTGAAAGAAGAAAACTCCTCAACTCCTCCTCGCTTTCAGCCATCAAAGTGGTATCATCTGCATATCTGAGATTGTTAATGTTTCTTCCAGCGATTTTAACTCCAGCCTTGGATTCCTCAAGCCCAGCATGTCGCATGATGTGTTCTGCATACAGGTTGAATAGGTAGGGTGAGAGTATACAGCCCTGCCGTACTCCTTTCCCAATCTTAAACCAGTCTGTTGTTCCGTGCTCTGTTCTTACCGTTGCTACTTGGTCGTTATACAGATTCCTCAGGAGGCAGACAAGATGACTTGGTATCCCCATACCACCAAGAATTCTATTCTTCACCTCCACTGCATATTCCTCAGGAATATTAGTGAGCTCATATCTAACTGATCTGTGGGTCTTCTCTATTCTCTTTAGTCTGATTCTAAATTTTGCAATAAGAAGTTCGTGATCTGAACTACAGTCAGCTCCAGGTCTTGTTTTTACCGACTGTATAGATGTCCGCCACCTTTGGCTGCAAAGGATGTAGTCAATCTGATTTCGGTGTCGACCATCTGGTGAAGTCCATGTATAAAGTCGTCTTTTAGATTGTTGGAAGAGAGTGTTTGTTATGCACAGTGAGTTGTCTTGGCAAAATTCTATCAGCCTATGTCCTGCTTCATTTTGTTTTCCCAGACCATGCTTGCCTGTAATTCCAGGTGTCGTCTGACTACCCACCTTAGCATTCCAGTCTTCTGTAATGAAAATAACATCTCTTTTTGGTGTATTATCCACTAGGTGCTGCAGATCCTCATAGAACTGATCTACTTCTGCTTCTTCAGCATCTGTGGTTGGGGCGTATATTTGGATCACTGTGATGTTAAATGGCTTACCCTGAATTCGAATTGAGATCATTCTATCGTTTTTTGGATTGTATCCAAGCACTGCTTTAGCCACTTTATTATTAATTATGAAGGCTACTCCATTTCTTCTGTAGTCCTCTTGTCCACAGTAGTAGATCTGGTGGTCATCTGATGTGAAGTGGCCCATTCCAGTCCATTTCAGTTCACTGACACCTAAAATGTCTATATTTAATCTTGACATCTCACCAATAACCACATCCAATTTGCCCTAGCTCATAGATCTTACATTCCAGGTTCCTATGGTGTGTTGATCTTTAGAACATCGGATTCGTCGTTCACCACCAGCACCGTCGGCCGCTAGCCGTCCTTTCGGCTTTGAGCTAGCTGCATCATCACATCTGGGGCTAGTTGAACGTATCCTCTGTTCCTCCCCAGTAGCATTTTGACCATCTTCCGACCTGGGAGTCTCATCTTCCGATGGTATACCGACATATCTCTGGTTGTACTGATCCATTTAGTTTTCACGGGAAGAATACTGGGGTGGGTTGCCATTACCGTCCCCAGGGATCGTATTTAGTCTGACCTCTCTGCCACGACCTTCCCGTCTTGGGTGTCCCTTCATGGTTTAGCTCATGGTTTCATTGAGGTGCTCAAGCTCCAGCACCACGACAAGGTAACGATCTCCTTTGCTGGAGATAATGAGGCATAGACAGCATATTTTATAAATAATGATATTCTCTGATCACTTGAAAGTTCAGAGGAGAAATGTATCTTCTCTATATGCATGGTAGATTTCCCAGAATCAGAAAGAAAAAATTAGTCTCTATTCGCCCAGAGCTGTATGTTTACATCATCACCCACCTACTTCTCAACTTTGTATGATACACTCATAATAGTAAAACAAATTGAAAACAGTGGCAGAGACAGCACAGCTATTTTATTTATTTATTTATTTATTTATTTATTTATTTATCCCGCCTTTATTATTTTTATAAATAACTCAAGGTGGCAAACATACCTAATACTCCTTCCTCCTCCTATTTTCCCCACAACAGCAACCCTGTGAGGTGAGTTGGGCTGAGAGAGAGAGACTGGCCCAAGGTCACCCAGCCGGCTTTCATGCCTAAGGCGGGACTAGAACTCTGTCTCCTGGTTTGCTATTGGCTCCTTCCTAGGGCTGAGAGAGAATGACTGGCCCAAGGTCACCCAGCCGGCTTTCATGCTACACCTTCTTGGGAATACTTCTGGTGCAACCAGAGAAACTTACTTCTAAACAATGATGTGTAGGAGTTATTTTAAAAATTCTATACCAACAGGAAGCAGAGATACAGCAGTCCTTATATCCCAATTCTCATAAATCCTCAAGGAGGCAGGGATTTTTCCTTGTATACTGTTCAAAATGTGCCCAGCATAATAACTGCAGAAACTTGTCAAATAGCAGCACCTCTCTGCACCAATAATTAGGACCATCAGCTTGCTGTTACTGTTGAAGAATGTCCTTGTCAGTTAAAATCACCTTGGTAGGCAAACCAAAAGGCTACTTGCTTTTAAAAAAATGTTATTCAGTGCTCAAGTAGTGAAAAAGGACATCAGCTCCTGTTTCAGCACAAAAAAAAAAAAAAAAAAAAACTGGAGAGCTGGGTACATTTGTAAAGAGCTTGGAAAATATTATGATGTTGAAAACTGTCAGATATAAATGCAATTGCCTAGGAGATCTCTGTTACTGTTCTGGGATGCTTTGGACAGTACAAAACATTCTGTGGCCCCTTGTAATTTATGGGAAATAATCAGAATCAATTACAAGGATTTCCTAGACTAAATGTTTTTCTGCAAGGCCAATGCCAGACATAGAGCTTGCACTGCCAGGGAGTTTTAAAATTAACCTTCCCCCTCATCACCAGAAGAGAATTCCTCTATTCTCAACAACTAATTCAGTGTAACATGTAAGTTCATATGCCTACTGAAAATATGAATATGTCCAAAACAGAAAACAGGTCAAATTAATCATGAGCTTTTCAGCAGCATCCTCTCTCAGAGAGAATGTGTTTTAAATTATTAAAGTGACACAATTCAAAGTCAGTCAGTACCACGCCCTTTTATTTTTGTACTTTTTACTGCAGAAAAGGGAGAGAGAGAGAGAGAGAGAGAGAGGGAATGAGAACTGTGTGGAAAAGAAACCAAGTGTCCAGTTATCACAATTCTTAGCATTACATATTCTAAATGAACATCTCAGAATGACTATCTCCATCAGGATCAGCTTATGAGCTGTTAGATGTTGTTGAATTTGACTATTTGACACATTCTGGCTAAAACTGATGGCAGCTGGAATACAAGAGTGCCTGGTGATCCACAGGCTCTCTTGATTTTTCTGGCAGGTTACTATGGGACTAAGAGACAGAATGCCTGACTAGCTGGATTCTTAGTCTGATACATGGTATTAATATTTACAAAGGTATTCCATTATTTCTCTCTGCTATACTACCTTTCCTTGGCCTTTGTATGTCTATTCTTCTATAGGCAACTCTCCAAAAAAAAGGTTTAATTTCCCTCCTCCCGCCAAAAAAACATTTAATTTCCTTCCTCCCTCCAAAAAAAGGTTTAATTTCTTTCCTCCCTCCCAAAAAGCTTTAATTTCCCTCCTCCTACCAAAAAAGTTTTAATTTCCCTCTTCCCACCCAAAAAAAGGTTTAATTTTCACCCCCTTCAGAAAAGGTTTAATTTCCCTCCTCCCCTCAAAAAAGATTTGATATTTGTTGAGTATTGGGCCATGCAAGGTCCATGATTATTGTTAACTTTATAAAAGTTTCAATTTTGAAATTAATAATAAAGTTTAAGTAAGTTCAGAATACATCCAGAAAATAAGGGGAAAAATGGGGAAAAAATGAAAAGAGGGGATTATCTAAATGCTCTTTGTATGTTTTTCTTTTTTCTTTTTAAGTTTTTTCTTTCATCACAATCTCAAATTTCCCCCTCAAAAGAAATAATTTTAAATGCTTACACAATATTGATTGCAATTATTAGTTGGAGCACAATGGGAAGGAATTGTGTTGCTTCATGTATGGGTGACATGATTTTTTTTTATTGTTTTTGTTATGAGCCGCCTGGGATTATTGTATTTAAGATAGGTGGCCATATACTGTTAAGTTTAATAAATAAATAATTTTTAAAAATAAAATTGGATTTTTACCAAATAGACAAATAAAAGATAATATAAGAAATGTGATTGATTTAATTGAATATGCAAATGTACATAATGAAAAGCCAATAATGCTTTTATTTTTGGATGCAGAAAAAGCCTTTGATAACGTCAACTGGGAATTTATGTATAAAGTATTGGAATATAGAAATTTTGGTGAAAAATTTATAAATGCAATAAAAGCAATATATAAAATTCAAAAAGCAAGAATAATAGTAAATGACGAAGAAACCCAGGAATGCAAAATAACAAAAGGCACTAGACAAGGATGTCCTATTTCCCCTCTATTTTCATTTTGGTCCTAGAAGTATTACTAGAAGAAATTAGAAAAGATCAAAATTTGGAAGGGATTAAGATAAAACAGGAAAATTACAAATTAAAGGCTTTCGCAGATGATCTGATAATAACCATACAAAATCCAAGAAATACAATAGAAAAATTAATTTCTAAATTACAAGAATATGGTGATCTATCAGGGTTCAAAATCAATAAACAAAAAACTAAAATGATTAATTTAAATATGACAAAAGAAGAGAAAAGTAATTTAGAACAAATAACAGGATTTCAAAATGTTAAAAAATTAAAATATCTACGAATACAATTAACAGCTAATAATTTAGATTTATATAAAAATAATTATGATAGTCTGTGGAAGGAAATTAAAAAAGATCTCGAAAAATGGGTAAACTTACAATTATCACTATTGGGGAGGATAGCCACAATAAAAATGAATGTATTACCAAGACTCTTATATTTGTTTCAAACAATTCCAATTATGATTAAAGACCAAAAGTTTGTGAATTGGCAAAAGGAAATAACAAAATTTATATGGCAAAAGAAAAAACCTAGAATTAAGCTAAAATACTTACAAGATAGAGGGGGACTAGCAATGCCAGATTTCAAATTTTATTATGAAACATGTGGATTAATATGGATCAAAGACTGGATAAAATTAGAAAATGGAAAAATATTAAATTTGGAAGGGCATGATAATAGATACGGATAGCATGGATACATGTGGTACAACAAAAGCAAAATAAACAAGGCATTTAATAACCACATAATAAGGAAATCATTGTTGAAAATTTGGAACAAATATAAAAAAAACTCTTTCACCTAATCTTCCGTTATGGGTATCAACTCAGGAGGCATGTGCCAGAATAGGCAATCAAAATAAAAATATATATATAAGATATAAAAATCTATTAAAATTTGATGGAATTAATCACAATCTTAAAACAAGAGACGAACTAGAAAATGAAAATATAGTATGTCATTGGTTTACATATTTTCAATTGAAAGAGCAATATAAAATAGATAAAAAATTATCAATTTACAAAAATGGAAAATAATTGGGATAATATATTAGAGAAAGAGGAAGACCACTTAATTTCAAAAATATACAAGATATTATTAGAAATAAAAACCAAAGACATAAAAATTAAAAACTATATGAGAAAATGGGAAGAAAATCTAGGAATTGAAATCACATATGAATGGCAAGAAATTTGGACAAAAAATATAAAATTTACTTTAAGTAATAATCTAAGAGAAAATTTGTACAAAATGATTTTTAGATGGTACATGTCTCCTGAGGTATTATTTAATCAAAAATTAGTAATACTAATTTATGTTGGAATGTGGGTCCTTTTACCATGTATGGTGGTCATGTGCAAAAGCAAAAAAATATTGGTGTAAAATACATAAATATATATCCATAATACTAGACAAAGAAATAAGGATGAAACCAGAATCTTATTTGCTAGGCAAAATGGACGATAATATAAATAAAAAACAAAAGATTCTATTTCTGTATTTAAGTACAGCAGCAAGAATAAAATATGCTCAATACTGGAAACAAGAAAATATACCAACAAAAGAAGAATGGATCATAAAAACAATGGAATTAATGCAAACAGATAAATTGACAAATTTAATAAAAGGAAAAGAAATAGAGAAGTACAAGGAAATATGGGACCCCTTTACAAAATATATTCAAAAAGAATATGATATTAAGTAGAGACCAATAAATTATATAAACAAAATTACAAATATAGGGGGGGTGAGGAAAAAAATGATATAAGAAGAAAGAGGAAAAATGTAAATCAAATATTTACACATATTCTTTGTTAAGAAAACCGGAGGTATTTTAATGAATTGTATGTATGTATTGTATGGTAAAGATGTATAAATTTAAAACTGAATTTGAAAAAAATAGTTAATAAAATAGTAATATAACATGAGAGAAGAAAAAGAAAATAGTGATAGGGTTAGAAATAGAGGTATGTAAATAAGAAAGGAAAGAGGGAAAGATGTAGAAGACCCCATTAAAGGGGAAAAGGGAAGGGTGGATATTGGGAGGGAAGAGGAGAGGAGGATGAGGGAGAAAAGATATGGGAGAGAATATGAGAATGTTAGATAGGAAGGAAAGAAGGAGAAGGGAAAGGAAAGGAAGAAGAAAGTAGTTGAAAAGGGATAGAGGAAGAAGAAAGGAGGATGGAAATAGAGGGAAAATAATTGGACAAAAGAAATGTTATATTAAGTATGTTACAAAATGAGTACTATAATGAAACGCAAATATGTATATACAAATGTAGTTATTGTTATGTGTTATGTGTATTGTTTATGTTGAATGTAAATAAAATTTATGTTTATAAATAATAATAATAATAATAATAATAATAATAATTAAGTAAATAAGTAAATAAATTTGAGTGGACATTTTTTTCCACACAGGGAATGTCAAAAATTATTTTATTTATTTATTTTCTATCCTGCCTTTATTATTTTTATAAATAACTCAAGGTGGCAAACATACCTAATACTCCTTCCTCCTCCTATTTTCCCCACAACAACAACCCTGTGAGGTGAGTTGGGCTGAGAGAGAGTGACTGGCCCAAGGTCACCCAGCCGGCTTTCATGCCTAAGGCGGGACTAGAACTCTCTGTCTCCTGGTTTGCTACTGGCTCCTTCCTAGGGCTGAGAGAGAGTGACTGGCCCAAGGTCACCCAGCCGGATTTCATGCCTAAGGCGGGACTAGAACTCTCAGTCTCCTGGTTTCTAGCCCGTTGCCTTAACCACTAGACCAAACTGGCTCTTATAGAGTGAATTAGAGTGAACATTGATGCAGGGGAGATCAAGGGATCATTTTAATCTCCTGTTTTGAGAGAGAAGTATTTTAGGTCAGCCCTATGACTACATAGTGAGACTGCTCACAGGAGAGAAAGAAGCAGGTTCCCAGTTTATAGGTCTACAAATCCTGCAACTGGGCCTGAACATTATTATTTTCATTGATATCTTCAGTTATCAACTGCAGCTGAAAACACCACAAATTAGGAGTTCCATAATTATTCATGGAACTGCAGATGAAGAGTGGCTGAATCCACATGACATGTTTTTATCATTTCCAATAACTGTGCTAGTTAAGCATCAGAATGAAAGGTGACAGAAAGTCTTCCTATATAGTTTCTAGCATTTTCCAAGATGCTTATCAGGGACAAGACAGGGGAAGGATAACAGGCCCAGCTTTCCTCCCTCAGTCAACATGAACTGGAAAACAATGTTGACACATGTTTAATACACCATGGCTGTATTATAGCAAGATGTTGATGATATACTACACTAATATTTTAAGATAACAATATTTGATTCATGAACACAAAAGCAACCCTAATTTCCATTCCATGAAGGGAAGAAAGCTCACATTCATGGAGTGGCCCTTTCCTGCCTTCTCCTGCAACCCCTTCCACTTCTGAATTTGGGGACCAAGTTTTCAATTTGGCCCAGATCATGCCTCCTGGTTGGTAAAGGTCTCCAAATAGGTGATGGTGGGCTGAGTTAAGGCCATGGTAAATGCATCCTTGAATGAGGAGGTGCTGTCATTCTCCCTGAAGAAGGTAGTGGTGCACTTCCTCCTCAAGAAGCCATCACTCAACGTTGATATTCACAACCAGGTCACAAGGACAATAACCCTCTTCCACAACTGTACCCTACCAGGTGGGATAATACTTATGGTAGGCTGCCTCTATTGCAACAGTAGCTTACATCACAGGAAAAAATTGCAACTGCAGTCCTAATATTTTACTGGCACAAAATTAACATCTTTGTTAAATCATTTACTGTCAGAACTCTATCTGAGTCCTGTCATCATGATAGACATCTATGTGGATTGCAGAGGGAAAGAAACCGACGCGCAAGAGACAACCAGCCCGGGGAGCAGAACCATTAACATCAATCCATGAAAGGGAAATACACATCCACCGCGATGCCTGTCTGAGCACCCAGACACCTGACTGCAACATGAAACGGGGAATACGAACCTCGGGGAGGGGACAAGACTCTGGGGGGAAATGCTTAAAACTGCTAACCCTTAGTATAGGAACTCATTCAAGTCTTTCTTTCGTGCTAACCTTCATGTACCGTAATAAACCTTTTACTTCTTAGCAACCTCGTGTCCGTGGGTTTGCTTAAGAGAACTGGTTATTAGGACATCGGAGTGGAGCACCTCACATTTACAGGATATAATATAAAACTTACTCCTTTACTCTTGTCCTACAAATTCAACAGTTGCATTTCATAATGGAGTAGATGAGTGGTAGGTAACATGTTTTGCAAATAAGAAGTCCTAGGTTCAAATACTGGCAGCTATAGTTAGGAGTTGGAGAAATACTATGAATGTCAGGATGCCATCCTGCCATTCTGCTTTAGATAGATGGGATTTGTAGTAACTAGTTAGTGCGAAGCCTGTAGTACATAGCTTTCCAAACTGTGTGTCGGGACACGTTAGTGTGTCGCCTGCAGTGTCTGGGTGTGTCGCGGCTGCTGCTGCCTCCGAGCCCTGCCAGGATTCTGCGCAGGTCCTAGTGCCTGCCTTGTGCCTTGCTGCCTCCAAACCTGCTGTGATTCCACGCAGGTCCTAGTGCCTGCCTTGTGCCTTGCTGCCTCCAAACCTGCTGTGATTCCACGCAGGTCCTAGTGCCTGCCTTGTGCCTTGCTGCCTCCAAACCTGCTGTGATTCCGCGCAGGTCCTAGTGCCTGCCTTGTGCCTTGCTGCCTCCAAACCTGCTGTGATTCCGCGCAGGTCCTAGTGCCTGCCTTGTGCCTTGCTGCCTCCAAACCTGCTGTGATTCCGCGCAGGTCCTAGTGCCTGCCTTGTGCCTTGCTGCCTCCAAACCTGCTGTGATTCCACGCAGGTCCTAGTGCCTGCCTTGTGCCTTGCTGCCTCCAAACCTGCTGTGATTCCACGCAGGTCCTAGTGCCTGCCTTGTGCCTTGCTGCCTCCAAACCTGCTGTGATTCCGTGCAGGTCCTAGTGCCTGCCTTGTGCCTTGCTGCCTCCAAACCTGCTGTGATTCCGCGCAGGTCCTAGTGCCTGCTTTCTGCCCTGCTTTAAGAGTGTGTCGCAAAATGATGCCTTGCTGTAAGAGTGTGTCGCAAAATGATGCATGTCTAAAAAGTGTGTCACCAACATGAAAAGTTTGGAAAGCTCTGCTGTAGTAATTAGCTAGAGTGCTCGCCAGACAGTAGAGCAACCATTAGAGATAGGAATGGCATGCAGGCGTTAAGGGGGGGAAGAGAGGAACCAGGCTCCAAGGCCATCCATCTGGAAACATCAAAGGCTGGCAGTGTAAAGTTATGGAAGTGAGTCAGGAGGGGAGGGGTGCTTGAGAATCTCGCAGGTTTTAAAATATGTTTGCATGGGAAAATTCTTAGTTTGCTCTTTGCATCAATTCTATTCACTTGTATTAATAAAAGAACTTTTTCATATCCTATCATGGCTTGTGCTAAAAGTTTCTAAATTAATATCAAAGGAGTGAATTACTGCAGAAAATACAGATCTTGAAGCAGAAATTATTTAATTATTATACAACAGAATCTATGTTTGTTCACGCATGGACATTTCATGAAAATTATGTTCCCAAAATTTAATTTTGGAAAACTAAATAACCGCTCCAGCAATGAAGCATCACCGTGAAATGGAGTCATCCCATAATCCAAATATACATGTTTAAAGCACATGAGGAGTTTACTTACTGAGCATTGGAGATGCAATCATAGATGGGTGAATTTTCAATATTTCCTTCTTTTTGACTCCTTAAGTAACAGGACCTAATTTCGCCTTCAAATAAAAGAAGACATAATCAGTTCAGCAATGATCTGTCAAGCACTCAGTTTTATAACTAAGAAATTATTGAATTAGAAGCTCTCCAGAAATAGAAATCTTAAGATATCTGTCGTGTGTAGGTGTAGAAATAACACGCCGAGGCAAGGAATCTAGTCTCTAGTGTTTATTGGTCCCTACATACAGAATCCTGCTAAACTGAGGGTGCTCGAAGAGTTCCAGGGATATGAGTCCAACCTAGGGCGGAGCTTTCCTGAGGCGTTTGGGAAAGAAGGCCAGGCTTTCCGAGCTACGTGCTCGCTTCCCTGTAAAGGGCAAGCCCCCCCCCCCCGCTCTCCTGTGTCTCCCTGACAATATCCTTGTCAATTCTCTTAGCTCTATCTCAGAAGGTGGATTTCAGCACCATTACAGCTGCTGCAACACAATCATTTTAAAATGCTCCTTGCCACAGCCAGCCTTAGCAACAGTCCTCCTGCAATTTTGCACCTGCCATCTTCCCACTTCAGGTACAGATATCTACACCTATATATTGCATATCTTTGGAAAGCCTCCGCAGATAAATCAGAACAATGGCATCTGAGAGGCTGGGTGTGTTAGCAGGTCTGTTCCAACTTGGATGTTAAAATTTAGTTCCAGAGCTCAACTCTGGAAGAAAGAGGAGGAAAGGTAGAAGGAGAGAAGTATGTAGACTGAGCTGGAACTGGTAAAAAAGTTAAAGGGAAGAGAGTGGAGAAAATGGAGAAAGTTAAGGCCTTACACAGCAAGGCCATAGTCAGTTCCATGTTTCATCAAGAGAGTATGGACTGGCGCTGCGGCCAGGCTTGAAGACTGGAATCTGGATGGTCTTGGGTACTGCTGGCACTGGCATTCAGCCCAAAGGAGAGTGCAGAAGCCTCAGAAGCTGTTGCCCACAGCACACTCAAATGCTATATAGGAGAGTTTGCGGAAGAGAAGCAGAGATGGTGGCAGAAAAAGAGGGTGGCTGTTGCATCATCTGGAACCCAAAGTGCAAAGAGAGGAAGGAGAGAAGAGAAAAGAAAAAGAAAGCTTGGAAGGAGTTTAAAACAGAGGAGAGGAGAGGACAAAGTAGTGGACAGTGCGGAGCAAGACAGGGTGGAAGAGCCAGGAATTGTATCAGGAGGCTGTGTAAATGTGATTGGAGGAGGAATACTGGCTTAGCCCTGTGTTGTCTGAAGTGAAGTATATGGAATGCGGGTCTAACTGTGAGGATAGTGGGTAGACAACCAGAGAAAGAGAATAAGAGAAGTGAATCATCTTGCTCCCTGCATGAGAGAGAGGGAGCAGGGCAGAAGGGTATCCTCAGAGTGAGAGAACAAGAGGGGAACCATGCCCTTGACCCGAAGCTCCAGATTGGGGAGGAAGGTGGTTCCATCACGGTTCTATCTGGTATTCATAAGTATCAGATAGAACCGTGTACTGCTTATTGGGCACATTTGAACTGTTGATGTTAACCTTCAAAGCCTTAAATGCATAGGGTCTAACTATCTGAAGGATCCCCTCTTCCATTAAAAACCTATCACAAAGACCCAACAGCCGTGTCTCCCATGGCAGGGGTCCCCAACCTTTTTGGCGCCAGGGACCAGTTTCAAAAGACGATTTTTCTGTGGACCGGGGGGTGGGGTTTGTGGGCAGGAGCCAATTGCACGCACCGGGGGGCAGGGTTTGCGGGCGGGAGCCAATCACAAGCACCAGGGGGCGGGGTTTGCGGGGGAATCCCCGCAGCCCAGTTCCTAACAGGCCGTGGCCCACTAGTGGGCCGCGGCCCACAGGTTAGGGACCCTTGTCCCATGGAATCCTGGAATCCATTCAGATACATGAGCCTGAGCAGTTAATCCACATGCACATAGAAACCTCAATAAGCTATCCAAAAGGTAAAGCGACTACCCCTCCCAACTCCTCCATATGAGGTTACCATTTCCATCTATGAAGACATGCATTGCATCCACAGACACCTCTTCTTGCACCGATGCTTCAGGCCCACTTATGACTTGCAAGACGGAACTATCTGGCTGTGAAGTTACCCGATAAATGATCTGTCGTTGTCTGGTGCTCTGGTAACTTGTCAAAACATCAATAAGAAGAAAAAAGAAAGTTTCAATAGCAATGCATGAAAGGCTTCTCTGCCCCCGCCAACCCATTTCTCAAGAAATCAAGAAAGTAGATCAAATGAAAGTTTACATGAGCTCTTTTGTAATGTAAGTGACCAACATGTATTACTGCAAACTTGAAAAATAAGAACATAGTTCTTACTGGGCGGTGAACTTCATTGATTCTGGGACCACTGGATTAACATTATTAGAATCTTGAGTTTCCATCTCGGTTCTATCCTGTTTAGAAGAACCATGGTTTTCTTTTTCTGCACAATTTTTTCCTGTTGCCAATGCACCCTCTTTTTTCTCTCTTAAAAAGCCATCTGAAAGACACAGGGAAGAGAAAGCTTTCCATACACAACCTAGGAATTATTTTGCTTTTGTTTTCTGGATAAAAAGGTTTTTTAATTAGAAGACCCCGCACACAGAAAATATCAGGCCTTTGAAAATCAATTTATGATCACATTAATTCATACCTCCACTCCTGAGAATCTAAGTTATTACACTTATTGAGCTGTATGTATGCTGAATGATGCACACTGGTGAGGCTGAAAAGTAGCAATAATATAAGTATTAAATGAATCTGCTGTCTTTTCCTTTGTGCTTGCATGGATTGATGGAAAAGTGACTCATAACCTGAGTCTGTAGGAAATGCGATACTAAATCTTTCCTTTTCCTCCTCTTCTGTCTCCTTGATTTCACTGTCAGCTCAACTACAAATAGTTTGCACAATGCTGAGTTTGCTTCTCCTTCTCCTTCCTCTTCCATTTTGCTCTTTGGTCCTCATCTTTAAATTCTATAGTGTCTGTTTTCCTCAGACATCCCATGTTCCTTTTATGCTGCCTTCTCCTACCTCTGAGATAACTGACTTCTCTTTTTTTAAAAAAACTCCTATTCATTTATTAGCTGTTCCTCAGTTTAATCTAGCCTCTTTAACCTCTAGCATTGATTCTCTTAATGCTAATGCAATAAGTCAACTATTCCGTTGCTTGCTTCCAGCATCTAGATCTTTAAGATTCTTATCCACTTAGATATTGGTGAAAATTACTTTTCCCAGAGGTTGATAGAACCTCATATGTAGAGCCCTGCTGCACTGAGCCAAGGGCCCAGATAGTCCAGCTTGTTATGTCACACAGCAGCCAATCAGATGTATCTAGGAAATTCAGAAGCACAAACAAGAGGATGGTAGCTCTCCTCCCATTTGTTCCCCAGCATCTGATATGAAAGAGACATGCTGTATTTAAGGAGATACTGTATTATACAGCCACCAAAACTAATAGATCCTGAAAGTCAGATCATTCATAAATTTATTTAACAATCCTTTAAAATCACCTAAATTGGTAGCCATCACCACATTCAACAGCTTAAAGGAAGGATCTTCAACTTATTCATTTTTATAGATTATCCTAAATTCTAATATTGTAAAAGAGAGAGCCAGCTTATTTAGAAAGTAGCTGAATTTTTTTTACAATCTATAGCTTATTTTACAATCTATGACCAACAAGTCATTCTGTTCAAAGCTGATGGGCCATATCCCCTCCCTGCATTAGGTACATTAGGGTCTGAAAATATAAATATTATGACATATTATTGGAAAATCTGATTTGCTGCGGATTTTGGTATGGAAGAGAAGTTCTATAAAAGATACATATATTTATTATCTATACATGCATACACACTTCTAAATAATGGAATTAACTGCATATAACTGTAAGAAGGGCTCCATCTGCTCTTCTGCACAGCAAACTCTGAATATAATGAAGAGTAAGAACAGCAAAGGACAACTGATATCCACTACGCAAAGAATCCATTGGAGTGGGGCAGCTATAACAAATTTGAATGAATGAATGAATGAATGAACAAGATTCTTAATGCTTGAGTGAAGAAATTTACAGCTTTTTCCTAACCCAACAAAGCACAGAGAATAAGAACAACAAGGAGACAATGTGTTTTCTTAAAAACTAATCAAATATGGTACCCAATATACATCTACTGCAGCCAAAAAAAACCTATCCATCTTAAATCAACTAAGGATTTATTGATAAGGTATTTATTTATGCACATGTCTTTCATGTTTATTGTTTATAGAGCATATATATTTATTAGTGGCCATTCCTTGTTTTTTTAGCATGAGTGGAAACTGCTTTTAATGCACATAAATTTCCCACATTTCCTTGTGTGCACTGGAAACTAATAATTTGAATTATGCAGTGTACCTCCAACTAGCCCTTTATCTTTTGCAGGCTCTGCTTTCAAATCTGATGCTGTTGGCTTTGAAGTATTGATGGATTCCAGCAGTGAAACAAATTCTAAGAAATTTGATTCATTTGGTATCTGTCCTTCTTTAGCTTCCAGATCAGATTTTGAGGTTGGCAAAAGTTTTTCTTTTCCACTAACAGTCTCTGAGGAATTCTTACTTAAAAACACATCTGTCCCACTATCCACACTGAGAACACGAGCATGTCTCTTTTCATGAGTTGATTTATACAAGGGGACCTCCAAATTCCACTGGCCTTCCTCTGGGTCTTCTAGAGTTCCAGAAGCATTTTCAGGACAAATAATTACTCCTTCATGATTATTTACTGGATTGTCACTGTATTCCTTTCCAATATTGTCTTGTTCACCAGATTCATAGCCAGAACATTGATTAGATGATGCATCTACATTTAAATTGTCTGGGGTTCTTAAACTTTCACTTACTTCTTGAAAAGCATGGCCTCCACTGTCCTCAGATAGTTCAAAAGTAATGACAGGGATTATCATCTGATTGTTGCTTTGTTTATTGTCTTGAACTGTTGTAGCAACCCCAGATTCTGGATCCGAACCAGATTTCTCAGCACCCAACAGTTTCATATGATGCAAGCCTTCTAAATCAGTAGCTGAGTTCTGGGCACTACTCATAGTGATAACTATTTTAATGGGTTCATGTAAGGTGAATGGATCCCCAGAATGAGAATTGTCCACCAAAGCAACAGATATCTCACTTTCTGATTCATCAAACTGTACTTTTGGGTCATCCACATAAGAACAACTTTCTGCAAGTCCCTTAGTTATCACAGTATTGCACTGAGGGAAACTGGTTGCAGTGGTGTCTTGAGCTGACATATCCAGTAATTTCTCTTTCCCAAAACACTTGGGATTGTTTAAATGCTCTGAAAAGATGACAGAATTGTCAGTACTCCAAGGCTCAAAAGATATGCCTGTTTTTAAAACATCACACTGGGACAAGGAAAGATTTGGCAATTTGTTGACAATCACATCTTTATCAAGAGGAGCATCCTCTTCTCCACTATGGCTAGAAGACTGTGCCTTCTCTTCTTTTTCACTTGTTTCACTATTGATAATAGTCTCCATAGTATTCGGCTTGGCCACTATTGTTGGTGTGGTGGAACTTGACATACGTGTCACAGAAGCAGACAGAATATCTGCTTTAATGCAGGGTGAGGTCAACAATCCTGGTGGGACAGGCTGTTCTTCTGAAACCAATATTCCTAGTAAAAAGGGACACAGAGATATAGCATGTCAGAGATATATGAAGCTTTCCCAGAAAGGGCATTCTAGAAAATTCATGAAAATTAGCAGTCAATGTACAGTTAAATCCCATTGCTCTGAATGGAATGTGCCTAAATTTACTTTGACAGCACCTATTATTTTCTTGAGAGTTAGACCACTCAGGTATGACCTAAATCATATCCCTTATGAATATACAGTGGAGGTGAGGAATAGATTTAAAGGATTAGATCTGGTAGACAGAGTGCCTGAAGAACTATGGATGGAGGTTCGTAACATTGTACAGGAGGCAGCAACTAAAACCATCCCAAAGAAAAAGAAATGCAAGAAAGCAAAGTGGCTGACTGATGAGGCTTTACAAATAGCTGAGGAAAGAAGGGAAGCAAAAGGCAAGGGAGAAAGGGAAAGATATAAACAACTGAATGCAGAATTCCAGAGAATAGCAAGGAGAGATAAGAAGGCCTTCTTAAATGAACAATGCAAAGAAATCGAGGAAAACAATAGAATGGGGAAGACTAGAGATCTCTTCAAGAAAATCGGAGATATCAAGGGAACATTTTGTGCAAAGATGGGCATGATAAAGGACAAAAAAGGCAGGGACCTAACAGAAGCAGAAGAGATTAAGAAGAGGTGGCAAGAATACACAGAAGAACTATACAAGAAAGATCTTAATGTCCCTGATAAATACGATGGTGTGGTCACTGACCTTGAGCCGGACATCCTAGAGAGTGAAGTCAAGTGGGCCTTAGGAAGCATTACTAACAACAAAGCTAGCGGAGAAGACAGTATCCCAGCTGAGCTATTTAAAATCCTAAAAGATGATGCTGTTAAAGTGCTGCACTCAATATGCCAACAAATTTGGAAAACTCAACAATGGCCACAGGATTGGAAAAGGTCAGTTTACGTTCCAATTCCAAAGAAAGGCAATGCCAAAGAATGTTCAAACTACCGTACAATTGCACTCATTTCACATGCTAGCAAGGTTATGCTCAAAATCCTACAAGCTAGGCTTCAGCAGTATGTGAACCGAGAAATACCAGAAGTGCAAGCTGGGTTTCGAAGAGGCAGAGGAACTAGAGATCAGATTGCCAACATTCGCTGGATCATGGAAAAAGCAAGAGAGTTCCAGAAAAACATCTACTTCTGCTTCATTGACTACGCTAAAGCCTTTGATTATGTGGATCACAACAAACTGTGGCAAAGTCTTAAAGAGATGGGAGTACCAGACCACCTTACCTGTCTCCTGAGAAACCTGTATGCGGGTCAAGAAGCAACAGTTAGAACCGGACATGGAACAACCGATTGGTTCAAAATTGGGAAAGGAGTACGACAAGGCTGTATATTATCACCCTGCTTATTTAACTTATATGCAGAGTACATCATGAGAAATGCCAGGCTGGATGAATCACAAGCCGGAGTTAAGATTGCCGGGAGAAATATCAACAACCTCAGATATGCAGACGATACCACCCTAATGGCAGAAAGTGAAGAGGAACTAAAGAGCCTCTTGATGAGGGTGAAAGAGGAGAGTGCAAAAGATGGCTTGAAACTCAACATTAAAAAAACCCAGATCATGGCATCTGGTCCCATCACTTCCTGGCAAATAGAAGGGGAAGAAATGGAAGCAGTGACAGATTTTATTTTCTTGGGCTCCAAGATCACCGCAGACGGTGACTGCAACCATGGAATTAAAAGACGCTTGCTCCTTGGGAGGAAAGCTATGGCAAACCTAGAGAGCATATTAAAAAGCAGAGACATCACCTTGCCGACAAAGGTCTGTATAGTTAAAGCTATGGTTTTTCCAGTAGTAATGTATGGCTGTGAGAGTTGGACCATAAGGAAGGCTGAGAGCCGAAGAATTGATGCTTTCGAACTGTGGTGCTGGAGAAGACTCTTGAGAGTCCCTTGGACTGCAAGGAGGTCAAACCAGTCAATCCTAAAGGAAATCAACCCTGACTGCTCATTGGAAGGACAGATGCTGAAGCTGAAGCTCAAATTCTTTGGCCACCTAATGCGAAGAGAGGACTCACTGGAAAAGACCCTGATGCTGGGAAAGACTGAAGGCAAAAGGAGAAGGGGACGGCAGAGGATGAGATGGTTAGATAGCGTCACCGATGTAATGAACATGAATTTGAGTAAACTCCGGGTGACAGTGGAGGACAGGAAGGCCTGGCGTGTTATGGTCCATGAGGTCACGAAGAGTCGGACACAAGTAAACGACTGAACAACAACAACAACAAAAAGAAAACCATGAAAACACGCATGTATCATTATATTTTTTTTAAAAGGTAAAAACATTTTGTGAAGCAGATATTCAAACATACAAATTATTTCAGATACTAAGGACACTAATTCAGATGCAGTAAAAACAACAAAATAAGCACAGAGTTCATTTCTTCCATATGAGATTTATTCTGTAATCCTTAATAATTGTGTAGGTTTGTGCTGTAAACTCCATGAAATTCAGTAGAACTAGATAACTTGGCAGCTCTGTACAACTCCAAAAGACAAAGCCTGGGAGGAAAGGAGATATTAAAAAAAAAAACAACCCTAAAGATTCATGAAGAGACAGGGTTGTTGTGGGGAAAATAGGAAGAGGAAGGAGTATTAGGTATGTTCGCCGCCTTGAGTTATTTATAAAAATAATGAAGGCGGGATAAAAAAATAAAATAAAATAAAATAAAATAATAAATAAAATAATAAAATAAATAAAATAAAAATAAAAATAAAAATAAAAATAAAAATAAAAATAAATAAAAATAATAAAAATAAAAATAAAATATAAAATAAAATAAAATAATAAAATAAAATAAAATAAAATAAAATAAAATAAAATAAAATAAAATAAATAAAATAAAATAAAATAAAATAAAATAAAATAAAATAAAATAAAATAAAATAAAATAAAATAATAAAATAAAATAAAACTGAAGATTCCCTCAAGTTGAGGAACATTCCTGATGATTAGATGGGTAGGAGATATAAAGAAATATAATTCAGATTCTTTAAGGTGGGCTGGTTCATAGAGGGACAGTGATGTTTTAAATGAGCCAAGAAATATAAATCTATTTGGCTTAAAATGTGACTCTTCATTAAAAAGATAGCTTTCAAGCAAATAAATAGTATGAATAAACTATAACCAGGCCTGAGAAGTGGCCTTTTCTTTAAATTAGTTTAACAAGTGTTTCTGCTGCACTTCAGCTCTTTTGGACTAAAGTTCCTATTTACCACCACTGAGCACGGTCACTATAGAATGTTGTTTGTAACGCACCTTTCAGATCTTCAATGGTTTCTTGAGCGGGCAGGTTCTGAAATGAAACGTATCAATTAAAATGATGCGAACTGTAAATATAACATTACATGCGTTTCAAAGCAACAAATAATGTAATTATGTTTCATGTTCCATTACAACAATGGCCCCAAAGTTAATGAATAAAATCATTGTGTTTGAATATACAGCATCTTTTAGCTTCCTTTCCAAGTTGCCAGACAACCGTGCATACAAGAATGCATGAGGTATAGGCGGTAGGCTATCTGTTTTGTTCAGACTGTATTTCACAATTAAAAAAAGTTAAATAACTCTGACTAAGTACTAGTAAATTATAAGGTGGAGAAGCATATTATTCCTGCTCACTGATATAGAGGTTCTACTATGATGGAGAGCTAATGTAGTGTAATAGCTAAAGTATTAAATGTGGACCAAGATGTTCCCAGGTTGAAATTTCCATTGAACCATGGAGTTCACTGGCTGACCTTGGGCTAATCATTCTTTGTCAGACCAGCCTCCATCACAGAAGTACCCTTCCCTGTATTCAACTGAAAAACATATTTGAAGATGTCTTTAACACTCAGTTGGGGCATGGTGGCTCAGCGGGTAAGACACCAGGCTTGTAGATCGCAAGTTCGGAGATTCGAAACCCTAGCCCCGCATGACGGAGTTCCCGCACTCGCCCCAGCTCTTGCCAACCTAGCAATTCGAAAGCATGCAAATGCAAGTAGATAAATAGGTACCACTTTGGTGGGTAGGTAACAGAGTTCCGCATGCATCATGCCGGCCACATGACCGTGAAAGCATCTTCGGACAACGCTGGCTCTTCGGCTAACAAACTGAGATGAGCACCGGCCCCTAGAGTCGGACATGACTGCACAAATGTGGGGGGGGGGGGAACTTTACCTTTACCTTTAACACTCAGTTACTAGGGACACTCTTGTATATGCAGGCCCTCCATGTACTGTATGTCCTCCATAGCTCCTGAATACAAATAAAGCTTTTGGATTTGTTTTGTCACAGGACAGTACCTTTGCGACTAAGCATAGAGACTTATTAGACCAGGTACCAGATTCACTTTAAGTGTCCCCTGCATTCTTCCACTCACTGAATACTCAGTTCTCAGTGCTGATGGCATTTTTCAACAAGGGCCAGATCCAAGAAGAAAATATTTTAGTGTTCAATTTCTCTAGCTGTTATTTTCCATAATCATTTAGAATTTGAGGCCATCATATTTTCAAGTGTACTTCTAGAATGATGGCCAAAATGAAAAGTTTTTGGAGTTTCATGAATGTCATGAGAAGAGAATTCCACCTTCTCCTCCCCTCTTAGTGGAGTGAAGCAAAATGTGTCATACCAACTTCCTGCTCCTGCTTCACTCCACTGGCAACAGTTTTCCAACATGGTGAACCTTGGAGCGCAAGGTGTATATTGTTTTATTAAGAAAAAAGAAATGGGGGGGGGGGCTGCTCTGTTTTAAAATAAAACCCATATTGCATCTGTTGTTGTAAGAGACACCAATGGCATATATAGAGTGAAAAGTACAGGACTATTATTACAGACAAAAATTTACCAACCAGGCCTCCTGAAGGGTGACGAGAGAGGATAGCCGGCATTTTGATGCTACTGTGGATGGTGGGTGTTGAACCATTGTGTTTGGTCTCTTCGGCTGCACCACTGTCCCCTATGTTATTGCTGTCCAAAATAATGAAGAGGCAAGAAAGTTAGTGATCACTATTAGGTAAGGAATAACTCATTCTCAAAGGTGCTGAGTTTACTACGAGCTGATTCAGAAAACCTTCTTCAGGGGCAATCTGAAAAAGCTGCCCACTTGGCTCCAGGTAACTATAGAGTAATCTAGGAAGAGCCATAATGGAGTGGAGAACACAAGCTTTGCATAGAGAAGGTTCACTTCCCAGCATCTCTTTCCCCAAATCCTGGAAAGGCTGCTACTATTGCAGACAACACTGACCTAGATGTACCAGTTGTTTGATTCATGTAAGGCAGCTTCCTATGGACCTTTTAGCTTTAAAAAAATTTCCGTGCTTCTTGTTATTGGATATGAGTCCTGATGCAAATAGGGGTGTGCATAGTACTATTGAGAATATGGCAGTTATATTGATCAATTGTTCTTCAGGGAATAATTTAATTCCTTTCCTAAATAGCTGTTTGTTATGATCAATTATCTTATGATTGGATAAATCTCCAGCATCCATTGGATCCCATGATTTTGGAATAAGCGATCCATCTGCAGAGTCTTCTCACATGCATGATGTGCTTGCTTTCATATACACATTCTTCATAATTGGTTCAGATAATACCAAATAGACTTGCATAAGGAAATAAACTTACCTGAGATTTTTATGCTGAATTGCATTATCTCTTTTATATTCTTTATTTTGTTTATCCTCCTTACAAGGGAGTTTTTGTTGAATTATCTCTCCTTTGTCAAACATCAGGTGCAGGCGATAAGTGACCACCTTTATTATCATGAAAAATAATGTCACAGAACCACAGTAGATGAAAGCTGTGATGGTAGTGGGAGGACATGCCTAGACAAAAGAATAAGGCAGAGTCAAGCTAATTCATCATCAAGAATGATCTGACTATTTAAATAATAAGATTGATCATTATGATTAATACTGTTGTATTTTCCTAATAGTAAAATAAATAACAATTATACTGCTGATAGTGGTTAAGGTGCTGGGCTAGAAACCAGGAATCTGTGAGTTCTAGTCCCGCCTTAGGCATGAAAGCCGGCTGGGTGACCTTGGGCCAGTCCCTGTCTCTCAGCCCTAGGAAGGAGCCAATAGCAAACCAGGAGACTGAGAGTTCTAGTCCCGCCTTAGGCATGAAAGCCGGCTGGGTGACCTTGGGCCAGTCACTCTCTCTCAGCCCAACTCACCTCACAGGGTTGTTGTTGTAGGGAAAATAGGAGGAGGAGGAAGGAGTATTAGGTATATTTGCCACCTTGAGTTATTTATAAAAATAATAAAGGCGGGATAGAAAATAAAGAAATAAACAAGTGCTTGAAAAGTGTCATCTGTAGAAGCTTGTAAGATACAGTAGTAGTATTCCTTTTCAGATTATAGAGGAGAGAGCTGAGGCTGAAATATAGTCACTTGCTAATGGGATTCATGGCTCCTGAGTGGTCCAGGAATGGGCGCAACTGATGCACAACCCAAAGTTGTGCAAAATCCTCCCCCTTACACCTTTCCTCAGATCTCAGAAATCTGCCACATCCTGCTCTTCAAAGACCCTTTCCTCTACCTACATCCTGGTAGGTAGGAAGGCGACATGTGCCTCTTCCCCAGATCAGAGGCCTACCAGAGGACCCCTTACAGAGGCCTCTTCTTCCCTGTGTGCCCAGATCTCCTGGCTGGCCGGCCAGACTCACCAAGTGCAGCGCCATGGGCAGCAGCAGCAAGAAAAGCCAGAGGTAGAGATGGCAGCTGTTGGTGAATTTGCTTTGCTCCGGGTCGTGGTACCAGCCTCCGGTCAGCGCTGCCCACACTCCGTGCCGGAGCAGCTGCACTGCCTGGGACACCATCGCCAACCCCCGCACGCAAAAGGCCGCCGGCTCAATCTCTTTGCCGTTGCTTGGGGCGGCGGGGGCGGCGGCGGCGGCTCCTCCTGCGAAGGTGCTGCTTGGCGCCGGGCACCCGAACCTCCATGCCGGATGCTAGAAGGATTTTCCCATCATGCTGCGGGGAGCCCAATCCACCAACCGTGTCTCCTGCCACCAAAGGATGCAAAGCAAAGGCGGTGCCCTCCTCGACTCCACCCCCGCTTCTAAAGACAGATTGTACTACGTCGCTGCGGAGGAACAACACGTCAGGGGAGCAGTCGCTGTGTTTGGAACGTATTCCGCGCACTCTGGCTCCTTGATTTCCCCTTCTGTGTCTGTGCCCCGTTTCCCTGTTAATACTTTACAGCCCTTTACCCGATGGTTCACGTGTGTGCTGAGCTGCAAGTCCCACCATTCGCAGACACAGGGTTACTGGAGGGCGCCGGCTTGGAGAACACCGCTGCCCTAGTCCTTTCTTCCTCCCGTTTCTTTTCAGCTAGTGTCCGTAGTAGCATCTCTCCGGGGTCAGTTCAGCTCAAGTCTTCTCCCCGGAGATAGCACCTCTCCCTCTCCCTGCCTCATATCTTGAGAAAATTATCAATAGCTCGAAAGCAAGCCTGCCTCTACCTCAGTAGGGGCAGCACCCGGCTAACTTTCTGTGGACTACTAGGAAACTCAACTAGGATCAGACCGCAGGGGAGACTGCCAGGGCATTCCAGAACCCGAGGCTCGACTGCGAAGTCTTGAAGCATCCCAGAAGGCGGCGGCGGCGGCGGCAAACCACCTCCGTATACTGTTGCTAAATTACAAGGAAGGTGCCGCTTAATTGCCAGGACTCCAGCTCGCCCGGAAGGCTGTCTCTGAATGAAGAGCGAGGATGACTGCACTACTCGGTGAGAAAAAATAAAAATTAAAAAATAAAAGCTTGGTTGTTACTAAAGTTGTGCAATAGCGTCATCGCAACTAGCCGAAATACCCCGAGATGTCGAGTTTTCCCGAAATCTTCGGGTATATGATAAGGGGGGGGGGGGACACAGCACTCCCACAAATTAATCCCTAAATTATAAGATACTGCACATATCTTATTTGATTGCAAATTATATTCTGTAGAAAGGACTGTCCACTTAGATTTATATTTAAAAAATAAAAAATACTGGAGCAGCCAGCAGAAACTTTCTTATTTTTTACAGGGTAAGAACCAGCTCATTACTAGCAAGACTGCACTCTTCGTATCAAAGGCAATCCTAAAGAGGACAGATTACATAGACCAGATTGGAGTTGACTGTAGGGGAGATGGTTTGATATGAATCTGTATTATAGTTTTATTTGTATTTACTCATATTCACTTGTATGTTTAAAATGGCTTTTTATTTTAACTTTTTTTTTTTTTACTTGATATGGTCAAAAGACTAAATCAATAAAGTATCTAAAAAAAAAAAAATTATAACGACGGAGTTGCGCACTGACTGAGTCAGCGCTAGGTGCTGCAGGCGTCGAATTGCAACTCACGCCCCGGAACAAAACAATAACTCTTCTCCCGTTTCTGAAAACGCAGGGGTCCGTTTTAATCGCTTTTGCGTTGGGGGAAACATGCAGGCTCCTGGCTGGATAACATAATTAAAAAAACAAACAAGCGAAGTCAGCTTAAGTCTTCTATTGCGATACCTATATTAACTATCTAAAGACTGCACAATTATGAATCGCGGATGCAATGCAAAGTAAACACCTGAACATTCCCATTTGTATGGGAAAGGTTATATCAGGATTTCTCAGTCTTGGCAACTTTAAGATGTGTGGACTTCATGCTGGCTGGGGAATTCTGGGAGTTGAAGTCCACACATCTTAAAAGTTGCCAAGGTTGAGAAACACTGGGTTATATAGATTTAATCGCAAAGAACTACAAAGTCAAGACGTGCTTGACTTGTATCCTTTATAACACATCCACTAGGAGGAGCAATTGAAAAACTTTTCAGTCAGTTTTACAGCAAGGAGAAATGCTCGTTTATATTTCAACAGACAGCTTTTGTTTCCAGTGCTTTAATGTGTAGTCTTTTCCTTCCTGCTGTGTTTAATATTTGAAAACAGTGTGTTATAGTTTTATCACTGTGATATCTTGTCCCTCCTTGGCGGCTTTGGAATTAAGAACTTAACTTGAATTATATTACCATTCTTGTATATGCTATTGCATATATACTTTTAATTGTATTTCTCTCATGGCTCCTTTAAGTTTCCTATTAAACACCTACAGCATTATGCCTAAAATAAAGGCAATAGATTCAAAGATGTATATTGCTCTGCTTCCTTCTCTCTCCCTTCTTCCCTAACAAATGCAAGGTCAGCTTGTTGGAAATAACAGTTGAACACCTCTCATAGACCAAAGCTGCTACTGTATGTTGCATTCCAAAGAACTTGCTCATCACTGAATGATCCACTATGAATAATACCCATGCCTCCTTTAGAGTGATCTTATTTCTTTATTGATTATAGAGCAATTCTCTCTATTGGGGTCTCCTTTGGGTGTATACATATGCTCACATTTTCTTTGATCTACATTCTATGAAAGGCTTATGTAACCTTGGGGGTCCTGATTTGGCTCAACTGGGTGCAAGAGACCGGTGATTCTCATAACTTGCTAGCTTTGGAAATAGCATGATTGTTTGGATCCTCTCCAGTTGTTGGTCTTTCTTTAGGTGAGCTTTCCACTACATGGTTCATCTCTTCAAAATCCTAGCCCTACTGCATTTTATTTATTTATTTATTTTTCCAACTTATATCACCGCCCATCTCCCCCCACAAAGGGGACTCTGGGCGGTTATTTTCCTGGAAAAAGAGCACATTTCCTACTTACCTGGGAATAAGTGCCTTCCCAATGAACTCAATGGGACTTCTGAATAGCCATCTATTGTGCTGTTGCAGAACTGACCCCAGTAGGTCTCACATCTGAGATTGCAATATCACACTGGACTGGTAGCAGAATCTTACTTTAGACCAGCAATGGTATAACATTTTAGGTGCAGAAGGTTAACTTAAGAGCTGCAGAGTCAGCTGTGCATTGTCCAAGTATCTGTTCTCTAGTACCCAACATAAATAATCTAAAATAGCCACTCTACTTAACAATTATTGTTAGGGGTATTGTTACTATAAACTGTACATTTACTTGATTGCTATCCTGTGCACATTTTAAGCCCCCATTGAACCCAGAAGGAAGAAAACTGAAATGTTCATGATTGCAGAACATAAACATTTCTTGTTTGTTTGTGCGATAGTGATAGTGCAAAGGAGATAAAAGTTCTCATTATAGTTTACAATATGCCCTGATTATTTAGTTCAAAGGTACAAATGCATTGTGAAAGTACAAGATATTTTTCCGTATTAGGACCAGTCAGTTCTACTTCAAGTAGGAGTGGGGAACCATTGGCATTTAAAAAGGTTGTTAACATACAACTTCAAGAAGTTCCAGCCAGCATGGTCAGTGGTGAAAATGCTGGGTATCGCAGTTCATCAACATCTGGAGCAGGGGACTCCCACCTTTGAGATCTGGTGGGCACATGTGGAAAACTGAAGACAGGTTGGCCAGGAATATATTCAAAATGCAGAAGGTTAAGGAGCGCGGCAAGTGCAATGGGCAAAATGGTGCCTGTAAGCACCATACTGGGTACTCCAGATGTGGACCTTAACACTTTCCCATTTGATGCAACTTTTTTCAGATATTTTGGGAGAGAGAAGTGAGCACTTGCAAGTGCAACTAGAAGTACAGAATTAACAATCACCGTTCAAGAGTTCCTAGTGGCTGATGACATAAAAAACCTGGCATTGGGTCAAGGCTTAACACAAGCCAATCTTAGAATATTATCCTTGACAAGCAAGGCCCCGCCGTACCATTCATTGCAACCTGGCCTTCCCCGTTCCATTTGATAAGAGCGCGCGTGGCTAAGAGCGCGCAACAAGTTGTAACAACGTTGCCACCGCCCCTTCCGCCTTGCTGCGTCTCTGCTTCTGCCGACGACTCTTCCTTTCCCGAGGGCGCCCGGGCGCTTGGTGCTTGGCACTGGCGCCGTCCGTGACAGCGCAACCCCCACGACCACAGCCAGACACGCACCTGCACGACTTCACTCTTTGACCCGCACCCAGAGCCTGGCCTCGACGTCACGTGCTCTCGCCCGTCCAATCCGGGGCAACCAGGAGTTGTTCGGGAGCTGCTCTCGGCGGCAGAAGAGTTTGCCGAGAAGACCTGGGAGAAGCGCTCTGTCGGCCGTGGCGGCGGCGGCGGCGGCGGCGGCGGCGGCATTGCCTTTAGCCGCTGAGGCCGCCTCGGATCGCCCCGCGGTCTCCGTTTCCCCACCCTGTCGGTGGGACCGCGAGCGCTTTACCTGTTGCTGCTGCCATCACCCGTCTGCTCTTCGCGATCCCTGCTGGCGCCCCTTTCCTCACCTGAGCCCCTGCCCTCCTCGGACTGCGCCCCTTTCCAATCGCAACTTCTCTGTGATTTCACCCTGCTGTCTCCCCCCCCCCCCACCGCTTCCCCCTTTCATTTTCCCATTCTACCTCCTCGTTAATTTTGCTTGCTTGTTTCTTGCTCTCTCGGGCCGTGTGGCCCCTGGATTTTTTGGCTGCTTTTCTCCTGTTTTTGTAAACCACTCGTTGTTCTGGCAGAACTTTCTTTGGCTTGACCCCATTGATCCCGAACACTTTCTACTTCCTGCTTTGCCATCGTTCCTTTCCCTGAACTCCTATCAGCTCTTCTATCCCTCCGGCTTACGCTTTCTTTGAGTCCCCAAGTCTGACTCCTTCTTTCTTTCCCTCATTGTCAGCTTACTTATCCTTGCTCTCTCTCATCACTTTCATAACTCAGTTTCTTGCCTTTAACCCTGCACTCCAAATGTCTGGTCCACATGCTGTTATTTCTGCTCCTCACTCATCCACAATCTCCAGTCCCCCATCCTTGTCCAACCAGTGTCTCTTTCCTTTTTGCTTTGTTTCACTCCTTTCCTACCACTTTTGTGTCAGCTTAAAATAGGGAAAAGTTGGCTTCAGGAGCAACTTCATTAGTTCTCAATGCTGAGGCAGAAGCTGATGTGGTTAGTGCCCATATCTTGACCATGGCTTTGCTGAGCTCCGAGGGAGCAGCTGAAAGATGCTTGGGGACCAGTAGCAATGCTTGCCCACTGTGGACTGTGTTGTATGACTATGAAGCCACTGGAGAAGATGAGCTGAGTTTGCGTCGAGGGGAAATGGTTGAAGTTCTCTCTAAAGATGCAGCTGTGTCTGGAGATGATGGCTGGTGGGCAGGTAAAATCCATCATCGTCTTGGCATCTTCCCAGCCAACTATGTAACTTACCAGCCAGGGCATCAAGCCCAAAGCCTAGTCATGGGTGATGGGCACCCTGTGGATAATGAAGAGCATATGGGTTCTCTAACAGAGATTGACTTTCAACATCTGGAACTGCAAGAGATTATTGGAGTTGGAGGCTTTGGTAAAGTTTACAGAGCTGTATGGAAAGGCCAAGAAGTTGCAGTGAAAGCAGCCCGGCAGGATCCAGATGAGGACATCATGGCCACGGCACAGAATGTGAAGCAGGAGGCAAAGTTGTTTTCCATGTTGAAGCATCCAAATATCATTGAACTTCATGGTGTAAGTTTGCAAGAGCCCAACCTCTGCCTAGTTATGGAATTTGCCAGGGGAGGACCCCTCAATAGAGCTTTGTCAGGTACTTTCCCCACCACCAGTGGGAGCCACTGGGGCCGTCGCATTCCTCCTCATATATTAGTCAACTGGGCAGTACAAATAGCTCGAGGGATGCTTTACTTACATGAAGAAGCCATAGTGCCCATCCTTCACAGAGACCTCAAGTCAAGCAACAGTAAGTATTTTGAAAAGGTTTTTAAATGTTTCTATAGTGTAATAATGAACAGTACTGTGAAAATTTTTATTTTTAAACTTTGCATTGCAAAAGTGCTCTTTAAGATGCATATTGTTTTAGGCATTAAGAATCTGCTTTTCAGTTATTAAATATGGTACTACAAGTTCATTCCACTAAATTGAATTAAGTTTCTTTTCTTTGGTAACAACAGTAGTTATACTTAACCATTTCAATGCTTAGTTGTATTTGGTTTCTTAGAAAAACTGAACCCTTCTCATGACTCATTTATTTATTTATTTTTTATCCCGCCTTGATTATTTTTATAAATAACTCAAGGTGGCGAACATACGAAATACTCCTTCCTCCTCCTATTTTCCCCACAACAACCCTGTAGGATGAATTGGGCTGAGAGTGACTGGCCCAAGGTCACCCAGCCGGCTTTCATGCCTAAGGCGGGACTAGAACTCAGAGACTCCTGGTTTCTACCCCGTTGCCTTAACCACTAGACCAAACTGGCTCTGTATCATCTACAACAGGAAGGGCCTGGAGAAGTCTCATCTATGAAATCTGTGGCTTTTCATATAAGTTGGCTGCGACCTTAAGGAGTAAGTCCCATTGAACTCAAGAGCATGTACTTTTGAGTAGTCATGGATAGAATCAGACTGTAATTCTCTTATGTAGAGCCAGTTTGGTCTAGTTGATAAGGTGCTGGGCTAGAAACCAGGAGTCTGTGAGTTCTAGTCCCGCCTTAGGCATGAAAGGCGGCTGGGTGACCTTGGGACAGTCACTCTCTCTCAGCCCAACTCACCTCACAGGGTGGTTGTTGTGGGGAAAATAGGAGGAGGAGAAAGAAGTATTAGGTATGTTCGCTACCTTGCGTTATTTATAAAAATAATAAAGTCGGGATAAAAAAATTAAATAAAAATAAAATGTAATTTTTAATGTGCTGCTTGAATTGTAAATATTAGCTAGATGAAATAGTAATGCTATTTAACTCAGTGTACAGATATTTTCATTCCATCTTCTTAGGAGAAAGCAATGATTCCCCCTTGGGGGAGTTGGGCGGTGATAAATCCAATAAATAAATAAATAAATAAATGATAGTTTACTATATTAGTCTATTCATTATTTTCACCAGTATTAGCTTGAGACATTTAACCCCATTTTTTAAGCATATAAAATTTAAAACAAAATTGATGGGGTGATAAGAATTAGAATTATTGATTTGATGCACTATGTTAGCAACACCTTGGATGTTCTTTATGAAGAAGATCCCATTTGTTGACATCAAAAAATAATTTATAAATGGAAACGTATTTTAGTATATTCCCCAATATATTTTGTTGGGATTAATTCTTGTTTTAGTGATGAAACAGTTTGAAAGTCTACCTCCAAGGCAATGAAGAAGACTTGCCTAGAGGCCTAGGAATACAGTAGTTAGTGATGCTATAGAACAGAGCTTTCCAAACTGTGTGTCGCGACACAAAAGTGTGTTGCCACACAACCCGGAAGCGCTGATCATCATCAGCGCTTCCGGGTTTTCCCACGGCAACACACCAACGGCGGCGCGCAAAAACCCAAAAGTGGCAGCAGTGCTTCCGGGTTTTTGCGCGCTGCCGCAATGGCGGCACTTCCAGGTTTTCCCGCGGCGACACACCAACAGCGGTTGGTGTGTCGCCGCGGGAAAACTTTGGAAAGCCCTGCTATAGAAAGTAAGTTTTTTTAAAAAATCTTACTGATACGTTGATAGTTCCTAAGTTTCTGTAATGGCACTCCTTGAACTTTAGATGATGTATTTTCATTTTAAAGCCACCCACTTGTCCAACACAAAATTTCTTTAGCAGATATAATAACCATAACGTTTATATCCATGGTCACAAAATATCCGTGAAATTATATACTGCCATTTTATGTTTACATGTTATATACATGTCTGGCCTCATGTTTTAATAAAAGTTGCTGTATGGTTCCATAAGTTCCATAAGTGAAGTTCAGCCCTCAGATCTTATGCATTAGATTTGACTCATGAGGTTCTTTTTTCACAAGTGGCAGAGGAAACATTTGTGATGGGAAGTGTGTTGTTCTAGAAGCTAGCTGCACAGCTGGTTTCCTACATGGATGAATGCAAGGTGCAAAAATGAAGAAAGTAATAGGATAAAGGTAAGAAGCAAAACAAATGTGTACCTCCCCCACAATAAGTAATTGAAACTGTGCTATCTCTGCTGTTTTATTCGTAGTCTGTAATTTGGATTAAAGACAAAGATGCCCTTTAATCAAGCTTGATTTCTCGTGAAGGCATTCTTGTAGTTATTCTTGCTGGCATGTTGGAAGTCATGTACCATGGCCGCCTTTGGGAATGTTTTTCCAGCTACTCTCCCTAGCCAGGAGCCATGGAATTCCTGGCTGACTGCAAGGATAAGCCTGTTTAGTTTCCATCATCAGCCAAGGTCAGCCAGGTTTTTTTACCTGCCCAGGCATAAATTGGACTAGGAGTTTGGAACTGTCAGCATTAAAATAGTCATAACTAAGTGTGGATGGCACAGCCTTGATCCAGTTTTTTTTAAGTTTTATTTATTTGTCACATTTCTTTACCGCCCCAACTTGTACTATGATGACTCTGGGCAGTTCATTAGTTCATCTGATGCCTACTAAATCTTCTCTTGAAGGGACAGATTCTGACAGATATGAAGCAGTGAGAAATGCAGAAATTATTTATTAACAAAATTTCTATATTGCCAATCAGCAACTTACTGGAAGCAAATGTGAAAAATTAGAATTTTCTACTTATACTGTACTGAGTTGAACTAAAATTTAGATTCAGTCTTGTATAAACCATAGTGGGTTGGACTTATACAACATACTAAATCAAAATCAAACAAACTACATTTTATCTTAGAGAAGACCACTGGATCCAATTCATAGCAACCAACGCAGAAATTTCTTGTAACCATTATTAGATGTATAGTCCCAATTTTAGAAAAGAAGGAAGACATGGTAACCTGGTCCTATATAAACCATAAAGCAGTTAAAGTCTACATTGTAGGGCATTCATTGATTAAAGAATTGGTGTTTAGCCCTGTGTGCATACTTACATAGACTTGCATTATGGTTCATATGTCATTTGTTCATACACATTTGGAATATGCAGCTATTTAGAACCAAAGTGGCAAATGTGCTTTAGAAGGGATGTGAATGCACTCAAGGCACCTTTTGGCACCACCTTAAAGAAGCTGCACCTTTTCTAGGTTCACAGAGTAGCTGCACAATTCCAGGAAAAGACACATTTGCGTTAGAGATGCTGCAATAGGGTGGCATCCTTAACTCCCTAACATGTATTTTCCTGAGAATGCACAGCTACTGTGTGAGCTCAGGAAAAGCCACAGCTTTTTAAATAAGACATCAGCAGGTGCACCAAGCCCACCCACATCTACTCCAAAGCACCTTTTCCTTCAGAACCAAATAGCTGCATGTAACCAATTTTTATACTATGGCCAAATTTCTTTTTTTTTAATTTAAATGCATCAATTGCAAAATAGAAAATCATCCCAGAAATGGGAAATTGGGAAATGCCTTTAAAGTAGGCTTTAGAAGAGAATCAGTGTGGGGTAGTGGTTAAGGCAGAGCTTTCCAAACTTTTCATGTTGGTGACACACTTTTTAGACATGCATCATTTCGCGACACACCCTTACAGCAGGGCACAAGGCAGGCACTAGGACCTGCGCGGAATCCTGGCAGGGCAGGTTTGGAGGCAGCCAGGCACAAGGCAGGCACTAGGACCTGCGCAGAATCACAGCAGGTTACGAGGCAGCAAAGCACAAGGCAGGCACTAGGACCTGCGCGGAATCCTGGCAGGGCAGGTTTGGAGGGAACAGGGCACAAGGCAGGCACTAGGACCTGCGCAGAATCACAGCAGGTTAGGAGGCAGCAAAGCACAAGGCAGGCACTAAGACCTGCGTGGAATCACAGCAGGTTTGGAGGCAGCAAGGTACAAGGCAGGCACTAGGACCTGCGTGGAATCCTGGCAGGGCTCAGAGGCAGCAACATCCGCGACACACCCAGACACTGCAGCCGACACACTAACGTGTCCCGACACATAGTCCCAGTTTCAAGTCACCCTCAGCAGTGGAAGCTCACTTGATGACTTTGGGTCTCTCCCGTTCTCTCTCAGCCAAACCTACCCCATGGTTTGTTGGAGAAAAAATAGGAACATGGGAGGCGTGGTAAATGACAAAGCATGTTCAACAATGTCATAATGCGTATGCCATGACTTATATACTTCTGTTTGACATCTGAATGCGACTTGAAACCTGGCATCTGACACAAGTATGTAAGTTTCAGCATTTGCATGATGATGTCACCATGCACTTGTCATTTGGGCATCATTGTGGTTTTCAGAGGATATTGCTGAATAGGAGGAAATAGAGCAGGGCTTTCCAAACTGTGTGTCGCGACACAATACTGTGTCGCCTGGGGGCCCCAAGTGTGTCATGTGACAATCCGGAAGCGCTGATGAAAATGCCCTCGGTTCCGGCAGGGAGGCGAAAATGGTGCACGCACGCTGCAGTCGTGTCCGACTCTAGGGGCTGATGCTCATCTCCGTTTGTTAGCCGAAGAGCCAGCGTTGTCCGAAGACGCTTCCACAGTCATGTGGCCGGCAAGACGCACGCGTAACGCTGTTACCTACCCACTGAAGTGGTACCTATTCATCTACTTACATTTGCATGCTTTCGAATTGCTAGGTTGGCAAGAGCTGGGGCTAGTGCGGGAGCTCAATCCGTCACACAGGGCTAGGGATTCGAACCTCCGAACTTGCGATCTTCCGATCGACAAGCCTGGCGTCTTACCCGCTGAGCCACCACGCCCCCTTGAATAGAGTGTACACCACCTTAAACTCTTGGAGAAAAGGCAGGATATAAATCTAACAAATACATATGTATCTTTAACGTGCCTACTCCCCTGCCATAGCCCATGAGTGGAATACTGTATGTCTAAATGGAATGGGAAACTTACAAAAGGCCATCAGGAGAGATGGAGGAATTTGGTTCTTTCAATAAAACATTCTACAGCCCTTAGGATCTGCTAAAAATTTCATCAAAACCTAATCACTTGTCAGTTCAACCAAGCTGAATGCTGCATTGTCCCTGGCTCTGAAACTTCACTTTGAAAAGCTTTATAATGAAATAAGTCCTGGAGCCTCAGTGGTGGGACTTAATTTCTGGAAAAGCATTTTAAGAGTTGGTCTGTGGAGTAATGCAGATGATTGTCCATTGAACTCTTCTCCAATGCCAGGTGGTTGTCAGTGCTTCGAGGTTGTCCAGATCAGGAAACTGACTCTATGAGAAGACTAGAACTAAGTTTTATTGATTTAGGCTATATTAACAGAATCTTGCAAGTTTGATTGTGTTTTTCCTCCCCTCCCTCTTCTTACACCCCCCCCCCCCAGTCAGGGAAGAGCCAGCCTGAATCTCTTCCTAATACTGTCTCCTTTCCCAGGGCTGAAGGAAAGCCTCTTCCCTTTTTGTTTTTGTAAAGGCTTCCCTCAAGGCCATCTCCATGGCTCTCTACAGTTGTTCACAAGCTATATGTATTAGCCTTCAGTGTTGAAGCAGCCTTGTGTTAAAAAAAATTGTTTCAGTGGAACTCTTCCAAATAAGTCTCTATAATTTACCTCTGGGCTTTTTACAGGATATTAACGTATGCTTATGCCCCATCCCCCTACTTCTATTCTACTACAACAACTTTTCTCGTTTTTTTCAATAGTGTTAAATATGACTACCTATTAACTCACTGAGTGATACACTAGGGCAGCTTGCCTGGTCTTTTAATACATATAGATACAAATATTGATGTAAGCAAAATGTGTTAGTTCCCCTTAAGTAGAAGATAAAACCTCAAAGGATAAAAATTATGTTAAACAAAAGTGGTAGGACATCATTTTGCAGGAAGTTATTGCTGCAGTCTGAGTACAAGGTTGATTTTATTTTTGGATGTTAATTGCAAAAATAATACGAAGTATCTATGAAATTGTGCAACCTCAGTCATGACAGCAATGGATGCATTGTTTTAGGAAGGAAGATACTTTCTCTGGGAGAGGAGACAGCAATATAAGAAAGAGGAAAATATGAACCTTCCACAACAGTTTTGATGTAACAGGTAAAAAAGAACTACAAGTTTAGTTATGTTCACAGAAATACGTTATGCAACCATACACTAACGTATTTTTTACCTTGGCCAATCAGTAGCTGAAATATCAGTCTAATTAATTTTTGCTTGATACTGAATAGAGTGTAATTTTGGGCCTTTTTATTCTGGTGTTGGATGGTGATATATAAGCACCCAAGATTTCCAATATATACTTGGGATAGAAGATAAACAAATCCAAGACTTATATCCTATTTTATAGTGCATTAAAAGCAGCAAATTGGAAAGCATTGAAAGTGGATTCTGTACTTTTTCAAAACCCTATTCTAACTAGTATTTATTTAGTTTAGTATATCTGCAGCCCTCTCCCCTTTTGACATTTCAAATATTCACAATAAAGTTGAGCCTTCAAGACCCCTCAAGTTTAGTTCTGCGAGTTCCTTGTGGTCTCCCATCTAAATACTAAACAGGTCTAGTCCTGCTTAGCTTCCTCATGAGCCAAGGTCAGCTAGGTGCTGCCACTGCTGTATATTTACGATATATCCTAAACTGAGCAGTAATAAAAATATGGTTATAGCACACATTAAAAACAATTAGAAGTACAAACCAGCTAAAAACATAGGAAAGGAAGATACTGAAAATCAGCTGTCTGGAAGGAATGACATGGCATTCTTCGGTCACAGACCTTTTGATAGAAGTCCTTGTTCTTCCTGTTCCCTTACATGCAGCAGTCCAACAAACAGATGTTGCCACCAAGTATGGCTGACTTTGGAAAGAGAAAGAGAAAGGGAGTGAGCTAGGAAGATACTGACTGAGCAGTAGACATCTCTTCATTAGAAGAAAGTTATGGTGACTATGTAAATTGTTGGAGAGAAGGATTGAGGGCTGTATCCTCAGTTGCTCATAAAAAAAAGGTAAAGGTTCCCCCTGCACATTTGTGCAGTCGTGTCCGACTCTAGGGGCCGGTGCTCATCTCTGTTTCTTAGCCGAAGAGCCAGCGTTGTCTGAAGATGCTTCCGCGGTCATGTGGCCAGCATGACGCACGCGGAACGCTGTTACCTACCCACCGAAGTGGTACCTATTCATCTACTTGCATTTGCATGCTTTCGAATTGCTAGGTTGGCAAGAGCTGGGGCGAGTGTGGGAGCTCACTCCGTCAGGCAGGGCTAGGGTCTCGAACCTCTGAACTTGCGACCTTCCGATCAACAAGCCTGGTGTCTTAACCCGAGCCACCGCGCCCCCGATGGCTCCCTGTTACTCTAACCTACAACAATTCAGTGAATTCCTGGAATCCCTGCCATACCTATCTCTTACCCTTGCCTACCACAAAGGGCTGATAGGTGTGGAACACATTCCTCATGCCCACAATTTTGTTGGCTGGGGAATTCTGGGAGTTGAAGTCCACGCATCTTAAAGTTGCCAAGGTTGACAAATACTGATGTAGACCATCTTCAGCTCCTGAAGAAAAGGTGGGATATAAATCGAATAAATAAATAAATAAATAAATGCTGCTTTAATAATTAGCTTTTGTTTTTTATTCATCTTTTCAAAGGAAGCACGTGACTATGTGTTTCTATTAAGATTAGATGTTGCTTACTGTATATCTGTTGAGTCATGAGGTTTTTACAGGAGATTGTCCTGCTTATAGTCATAAATTACACTGTTCTATTAGTTGATAGGAACGAAGTGTTTCAATTTAAGGACCTACGTGCATGAAATCCTTGTAATCAGCAAAAGTCTGTAACAGTATTTTGTTTTTCTTTTCAAATCAAATTGCTATGCTGAGACTTGATGACCTTTTATATGCTGGGTTCATTAGAAATTATGACACAAATATAACATTTTTTCTACTCTGTGCACAAAAATTGACAGGTTCCTGGAACACCATATTGTTCTTGTTTTTGTTCTGCATAAGGATATTTATTGGTAAAAGAGAGAAGATATGTGACAAAGGATCCCTTGGGAATTGTATTACTAACAGAGGTTAGCCAGATTCCTTTTGCCTAGTACTGACAGAGATTTTAATATATTAATAGCAGGAAAAACTTTTTTGTGGGAGGGAGTTGAAATAATTCTAATGAATTACCAGAGAGACAAAGCAAAGAGTGTTGTGATGGAAGACTTTTGTTCCTCTTAGTATTTTTTATACTGGTTTCCTATCTTCCAGGGTTTTTTTTAAAATACAGTATATGATTATTTTTTCTTTCTCTGCTTTGCAGAATATTCAGTCCATAGCTCTTTTAGACTCTCTAAGATCTGTCAGATTAAGGGGGAAAGATTTATGCAATTAAAGAGAGATCAGAGTATGCAAGAACCATGCTCAAAATTCACAGAATATAAATAGGCAACAATAGTGAGGCTAGTCTTTTGTCTTGTGCATCCCTGTTTCTCAGTTTGGGTTTTCTGAATTTTCTGTTGAATGCCAACATATACAAGAGTTTTTTGTTGGCAAAGTTTAACACAATTTTTTCTATGGTACTGCTGGAAGGATGTTTTAATGCTATCCAGTTAGCACAAACACTATCCATATAAGAGCTGAATCTATAATGTATATACCATTCTACTGCAGTTTTTATAAAGAAGAAAGATTATTTCAGTCTTTGCTAGAATCAGGTAAAGATTGTTGCAATGATCATCTGCTTATTATCTTCATTCCCCCCCCCCCCGTTCAATCGTGTCCAATTCTCGGAGACTGCCTGGCAAGTCCCTGCAGTCTTCTTGGCAAGGTTTTTCAGAAGTGGGTTGCCATTGCCTCCTTCCCAGAGCTGAGAGAAAGGGACTGGCCCAAGGTCATTCAGCTGGCTTTGTGCCTAAGGCGAGACTAGAACTCACGGTCTCCTGGTTTCTAGCCTGATGCCTTAACCACTACACCAACTGGCTCTCATTATCTTCATACTGTAGCTGGCTCTAAACATTAGGGAGAAAGCTGCCAAATTCTTAAATGTTGTTATCAGTGCTAGGCCATTGTTGGTAATTCTGAATTTACTTATAACTGTATTTGTATATTTTGTATAGTTGGTTGACTAAGAGTTAATGCTGATTTGGTCAGAATAAAGCATTCTTCTCAGTCGGATGCCATAATGCTTCAGAGGGCACCAGGTAGGGAAAAGCTTGATAAAAGATTTCTAGTTCAGTTTTATGTTCTCAATTTCACGTGAACTGAGATACCTTTAAAAAAAATGAGCTATATTGATATTTTGCTAATTTATTGGCCTTTGGGCAGGGCAGATTTGATTTAACTCAAATCATGTTTTAAATCACTGTCAGGAAGTCTCAAATTTAACAATTTAAATTAATGTCAGGAAGATTCTTTTCAATTATTCTTTTCATAAAAAGAACACACATTTTTGTTTTCTATATAATCTTATTACATATTCATCACTTCTCAGAGATATAGGTTTCATTTTTAGAAAATACATGCAGACATAATTCTAATTTCTTTTTTCATTAAAATATTGTATGGCAAGTCATTTTATTTAGTAACAAAACAAATATGTAGTTGTGACACCACCGTTGGTATGTCGCCACAGGAAAAGTTTGGAAAGCTCTGCCTTAGGTGGATACTCCCGTCTAAAAGAAGGCAGTACATTTTACTGTCTTTGTGTACCTCATTGTCACTTGCACTGATACAAGTGAAATTGTAAAGCTCTATCTACTTGCTTTATTTTAACTGTATTAAAATGAAGATTCACAGTAAGGCAACAACCATACTTTTATTCAAAAGGTTAAGAGAAGCCCATCCAAAAGTTAAGCACAAGGGAAAGTGTGTATTTCTTTAAAATAGCATGACTATAATATTTAGTAATCTGAAGATGCTGCAAGTGCAGGCACGCCATCTTCAGTATCTTCAAAGAAGGAGCAATTTTCATGATGCTGCTTTATTCAGGCAACCAGGCTTTGTATTTCTTTAGTGCCCTGTTTGCATTTTATGCATAGGCTTGTCATACTCACAGTAACAGGAACTTCATTAAAATATTCTTGGGTGAGATCTCTTTTACAACCTGCAGCAAGGATAGGTTTTTTCTTCTACAACTCATAGAGGACACCCCAAATACATTTCCTCAGAACTGTATGAATATATTCTGCTCACTTTTAATTTCCCTTTCTGCGCCTAACCCTCTCCTCACCCTCACACATCATGCAGAAGTCCAAAATTTCTGTTCTTTGTCTTTGCATTTTTAAGGATAAGCATTAGGGGCCGCGTAAGTAAAACTTAGACTGTTTTGCGTATTTGAGTTTTTACTGGCATTTTGCTTATTTGAGTTTTTACTGAATTTAAGATACAAAAAAGTAAAAGGAAAGAAGATATACAAATAAATAAACTGAAACAAATACAAAACATTGAAAAGGAAAGGAAAGAAAAAAAGACAAAATATATTATCAGACATACAGAAAACAACTCTGTTTTTAAACACAACATTAAGCATTGACCACATGGAGTAATAAGAGAGCCACTTTGGTGTAGTGGTTAAGGCACCAGGCTGGAAACCGTGAGACTATGAGTTCTAGTCCTGCCTTAGGCACAAAGCCAGCTGGGTGACCTTGGGCCGGTCACACACACACAGCCCTAGGAAGGAGGCAAGGGCAAACCACTTCCCAAAAAAAAATGTTGCCAAGAAAACTGCAGGGACTAGTCCAGGCAATCACCAGGAGTCAACATTGACTCAAAGGCACAACCCCCCCACCAAAACATTGAGTAATATTGATTACTTTTTCTATTACATGTTCATAAGCGGTGACTTCAGTCCAAGACCGTAAGTCTGAGATGGTACTGTCTTTGCATAATAATAAGTTATTTTTATTTTTCTATACCCCTTGCTTGATAAATCAAAGTTTTTCATATATTGGTAAATTCCCAATTCCTGGTATATAATTCAACATCATGCTGATATCTTTAAATCCCATTCCCCCCCCCCCCAAACAATATTAACAGACTCATGGACATTAAACTAAAATAGGTCAGTGGTGAGACAAGCCCATATTATATGTATAAGTGTCCCCTCCATCATTTTAAACTTACTGAATAAAATAAAAGGATTTACGGTACCTTCCATTTTCAAACTGGTATTATCCAAGAGTATGAAATTATCATGAGAAGGATCAAATTTACAATTTCATCCCAATAGCTTCTAAATACTACTGCATTTTAACTAAAAAAGGGATCAAGCCCATAGCAAGATATCAGAGTGTTCATTTAATACTTTTCTAATTGTGCCCACGATGGTGTTTGAATTTGATCACTTGAATTCCTCAAAGATGTAGAAGTCAAAATATATGACCAGTGATAATGCTGACAATCAGGAAAGTTAACATCTCTGTCATCATTATACGAAAACCATTGTTTAAATTAAAAAAATATTTATTTATTTAT
This sequence comes from Charina bottae, assembly GCA_023362775.1. Lineage (NCBI taxonomy): Eukaryota > Metazoa > Chordata > Lepidosauria > Squamata > Charinaidae > Charina > Charina bottae. The sequence continues at coordinate 32,945,038 of JALMGJ010000001.1, forward strand.
TTATTTATTTATCATATTTATATCCCACCCACCTCCCCCACAAGGAAGGACCCTGGGCGGTTAAAATCTAAGGGTTTGTCCTTTCCATGAAAACACTCTTAATAGTTTATCAATATGCTTAAAATATATTGAATGAATTAATCTAGGTATCCTTTTAAGTACATAAATAAATCTTAAAGTAATATTCATTCATTTTTACAACATTTATCTTTTCCCATTAATTCATTGGCATTTTTAACTATCTGTTTAAATGAACATCATGCTGAGATTAGTAATCTTGTTAGAAGGAAATCTTACCAAGGTTCGTCCCAAGCCGGGAATGAATAGACGCAGGCAGTTGCTGGAACAGAGGTTTGCTGGTTTATTCCCAAGAGCATATACAGAGTACAAAGTACAGGGTATGCTGGTTGGAAGGTGGCCACACCTGTATTTCCCCCACAGGCCATTTATATAGGAGAGCTTGGTCGTTGCTATGCAAAGGTGTTCCCGCCCCTTAGGAACTTGAGAGAAGTGTAATTTGCCGGATTTCAGAGAGGAGGCGCTCTGTGGTTGGGCCCCCTGCTGTCTGTGTTCCCTGCAGGCTTTGGCTTTGTCTACTACTTGGAATGTGCACCTTGGAAGGAAACTTGTTATTCAATTATGGAGATCTGTTTGGCTGGGGAAGAAGGTCTATCTGAATGGGCTGGCTAAGTTCTGTGAATGAGCTGACCTTTTGTGTTCCAAGGTTTCAGACTGAATCAGAAGGGAATCCTTTGTCTAATCAGTTGGGCTTCCTTTTACATCTTAATCTCTGGCATTATCAAACTCATTCTATTTTGTAACCTTTTAACAATTGGGCTTCCTTTACCTGTTCTGGGGGAAGACAACATGGAGGGCAGAGAGAGATCTTAATTTATCCCAACAATCTGAAATATTTACATTTGCAAATCATTCAGTTCTTCTTGGAACCATTAGGTCAAGACATTTAAAAGAATTCCAGGACTAATTACAGCCCATTGAAAAAAAATCATAAACGCTTTAGAGTGGTATGAAATTGTCTCCAAAAGAACTTACAGGTTTGAGCTAGGATAATTTTTACACAATTCCTTAAGAAATGTCAAAATCCAGTTTAAATTTTAAAAATCCAATCCTGTAATTGTTTTTATCCATTTATTTTTATCCTCCATGCTGCTGGTCAGTGAGAAAACATGTATTGAAATGCTTTCATTTAGACATCATTTATGAACCACTAATAGAATGTTCCATTATGTCAACTATTTTAATCTAGTTTAGCCAATGACTTCTTTGTTAGCCAACTGTTAGTTTAGGTCTTCAAAAAAAAATTGTGTTGCTAGCTTGAAGGTAAATGGCCTTGTAAAGTAACAAAGTATAACTGAAGTACCAACCGGCTTCTCCTGTTTATATCTCATTTTGAGAGTAAAGGCAAACAAACGTATATTTGGAATTGCATTTAAAAGGTGAAAGATTAATATGATCTGAAGAGAAACCATACTGCATTATAATGTTGATTTTACAAAGTAAAGCTTATGGGAAATTAAACTCAATGTTTTCCCTGATCATTTCAGAACCAAAATTCAGCTTTAAAATTACCTGTAATCCTTTTTATTACTATTTGATGAGTAGAATTTCCCTCTGGGAATCTGTTCTTCAATACTAAAATGTTTTATAAGAATAAAGAAATAATATTTGAATGCCAGTTTGCACCATGATTCAGATTTTCACTGAGGATGCCGGTGCTGGAAGTTGGCCAAGGGGCAGGTGAGGGGAGCTATAGAGACCTATGGCAGTCAAGAGAAACTGGACAAAAAAGACTTGGAGATTGAGGAGTAGGCAACAGTCTTAAAAGGCAGGCTAATAGGTATTTGTGTCAGGGTGAAAAATTTCATCACATTTTTTTCTCCAATAGGGTTTTCACAAGGACACAGCTTTGCTGGTCTTTGAAAATAAAATTCCAAACATAAACACCTTCCAAAATAAATTTAATATAAATAATGCATCTACTGAAAAGCTGAACACCCTTTTTAGAATATAAGCAACTCAGAGTTCACTGGGAAATCAAACACATACTGTATTCTGATACAGAGCTCCAAAGTTTATTGGTAAGGGGCTCTTTCCTTAGCTAATTTGGGAGCTTCTATTCAGTCAGTGGCAGACGTGCCAATATTGGCAGAACAGCTCTGCTTTGTTCTTTTCACTGCTAATGAAATGTTTGCTTTTGCAGGTGTGCTTTTAACTCAAGCCTGATAAGCCAGCCTTCTCTTTGCTTCCTCCAAAACATTGCAGCAGGGATGGCTTGTGTTCTGTAACTTGTTACTCAGGAAATGAAACAACTTTGAAACGTTCTGTATAAGGCTATTGTTAATAACTTTTCAGTGAGGCAACTTGTAACACTGTCATCAAGCCTTACTTTTATCAAAGGCACAGAATATGGGTGCCACCCTTAGAGCGCAATAGTTGATCTTGACCAGTGGGACTTGAGTTAGTTGTAACTCATGCTTTACTAACAAAGTATGACTAATTCACTAATTATGGATGCTTTTTCTGTAAAGTCTAAACCAACATTTCTCAACTTCATGCAACTTTAAGATGTGTGGACTTCAACTCCCAGAATTCCCCATCCAGGATGCTGGCTGGGGGGATTCTGGGAATTGAAGTCCACACACCTTAAAGTTGTTGAGGTTGAGAAACACTGGTCTAAATTGCAAAAGTGGGTAGCTCATGTACCACCTATTCTAAGCAAGGGACTTCTTAAAATGACAGACACGTATAGATGCCAAGAAGAGTAGCCCAAGAAGAAAAAACAGGAGTTATCTACAACATACAGTGTAAGGACTGTAACAGCCACTATGTAGGACAGACTGGCAGAAGACTACCAGAATGCATCCACGAACACCAACTAGCAGCCAGAAGACACGATAAAAACTCCTTAATCTCACAACACATGGACAGACTTAACCATACTTTCAACTGGGAAACTGTGAGCATCTTAAACCAAGCCAAATCCAAAAATGCTACAGAATTCCTGGAAGCTTGGCACTCAGACAAAGCAGCCATCAACAGACACATAGAGGTAAACAACATTTACATACCATTCATAAGAGACAATAGAAAAGCCAGAAGACCAGAACACCTCCTTGCCAGCAATCAACAACCAGACAAACAGATAGGCAAAGATTAACACCAAGGTTAGCACCAGAGGAGCAATCGAACAACACAATAGACCCTAATCAAGGAACTATTAACTCAGTCAATCAACCAAGCAGCAAACAACAACCCAATCAAGGTACTACCAAGGAGAGTACAACACCCCCACCAACACAGGCAGGACAAGCCAGGGTATATAAACAGAGAGCAAGTCCCACTCCCTTTTTGCACTGAAGATGTTGCCTAGCCTGGCAATGAAACATCTGCAAGAAAAAAACAAGGCTCAGGGAGCACCAAGGACTCCACGTATTGATGCTTTTGTTTCTATGGCTGTTTTTTTAAAAAAAAAGCTTTCCTCCCACTTTGAACAGCTTCACTCAAAGTTGTAATTAGGAAAGACTTTGATTTACCACAATCTATTGCTGAAGCTCAAATACTTTGGCCACCTAATGCGAAGAGAGGACTCACTGGAAAAGACCCTGATGCTGGGAAAGGCTGAAGGCAAAAGGAGAAGGGGACGGCAGAGGATGAGACGGTTAGATAGCATCACCGATGTAATGAACATGAATTTGAGTAAACTCTGGGTGACAGTGGAGGACAGGAAGGCCTGGCATGCTATGGTTGGTCCATGAGGTCACGAAGAGTCGGACACGACTAAACGACTGAACAAACAACAAAAAATTGTTTTATGTCATGAATCCAACCAAATGAGGGTGCTTTTGAATTTTAAAAACTTGTTTTGAGTATTTCTAAATCACACCTACTTGAAGTTCCATAATAAACCTTACTAAAGATTAGGTAGATTTCTAAAAATATGACTAGGCATGCTCTGGAAGACTCATTAGACTGTGATTTGAGAGGTGGTTGGACACACCCTGTCTTTAATTTGCACGTGCTTTTAAAATGGGATTAGCTTCTTTTGACAGTTGTAGATTTTAAATGATGGTAAACATAGCTTCAGTGGGAATAGCCTTGAGTGTAAGCTATAGCTAGAGTAAATATTCAGATAGGAATTACTGGCAATTTTTGTTAACTTTAGATGTGAAGCTTATCATGAACAAAATAGAGATTTGAAGGAAGGACAATAAAACCAGCCATGTTTTCTACATTGTCCCTTCTGAAGATTTACATTGAATCATGTACTGAATCATGAATCATGTGTTAGTTTTATGTATTGAAACTGGTAGATTTTTAAATGTAATTTATGTTGTATTTGGTAGTTTGAAAGAGATAAATAGTATTATGTAATGCAAACAGTGTGATTCTTTGTCACACACTTTGGTATTTGTGCAGAGTATAGTAATAAACATCTAGTTGCAGTAAAACAGCTGAGATTAACATTTTGGCTCTTTTTGATAATGAACAGTGATCTTAAAGCTATTCCATTGTTGCCAGTAATCTTCCAAGTCCAATTCAGAGTGCTGTTCATTATCTTAATATCCTTTACAGCAATGGGATATGTCAGAAATGAATCTGCCCAGTCAGTCCTGTCATCTAGGGAGGGCTTGTTGGGGCCCCACCCCCCAAGAGATACATGGATTTTGATGGATTGATTGATGGTGCCAATCATATCTACTTATCTGAGGTTTGAATTTTATTGATTGTATAGCTTTGTTTTTGTTTATATACACCACCCAAAATCCATTGGAATTGGGACAGGTTATAAGTATGGTTAATAAATAAAATAAGTGTGAGACAAAGCTCGAAGAAAGTTCTGCTAGATGAAGGCATATCTTGGTTTTCTGGTTTTGTGGGTGTGTATGTGTACAGTGGGGAAGAACAGAAATTTCTGCACTTATCAATTGATAAGGAGCAGAATTAGCAGTTCTCTGACTAATAAAAGGTTGTAGGCCAATGAGAGCCAGTATGGTATAGTGATTATGAATTGGATTGGCACTGGGGAGACCTGGATTCTAGCCCTCAGCCACAGAAGCTCACTGGGTGACTTTGAGCCAGTCACTCTCGCAGCCCAACCTACATCACAAGATTGTTGTGAGGTAAATAGTAGAAGGGAGTGCTCTGTGTGCCAGCTGGCACACATGAAGGAAAGGTGGGAGATAACTATAAATGAATACATTTATAAATGAATAAATGGAATAGGCCAAGTGATCTACTGAATTGAAATACAGAAGCTTCCTGGATTCTGACAGCCAAAATATTCCTTAATTGTTTATGGGAAGGGTTGACGTTTTGGTTAATTTAGCTTTCAAATCATTTATTTTGCTTGGCAATGCCCATATGAAAGTATCACATTTTAAAGTTGTAATGGTGTGATAATTTACTATCAGTAATATGCAACCAAAAGTTTTATTTTTTGACAGGTGTGCATACCTATCATGCTATTACCTTGCAACGTTATGCAAAATGTAGGGGAAAAAGTAAGGAAGTAGAAGCAAAAGTAGATGAAAGCAAGAGATGGGGGGGGGGGGAGGAAAAGAAAGCTTATATTTATTTTCACCAATTGGGCCCATAAATATTGATTTCTGTTTTCCTTTATGACTTTGATCAAGGCTACAAAACTTTATTGTAAGATGGGGAAAAAGTAGATTAGGTTATCAGATTTACCCATGTCACATGCAGCATTCCCTGATAGCAATAATGATGCGATACTGGTGACTTTTGCCACATTTTGGCCAGTATGCCAGAAGCACAACAAAAACTCAGTTTTAACCCAAGCATGCTTATGCTATTGTATGCAAGCTGGGATACCTAAACCAGAGACTATCTTGCAAGCCAACATACAGTTTGCCCCATCCCACCACCTAGGAAGTACATGCACCTGCATTAAATAAATAAATACTCTTTTTTAAGTAGTTAAAATTTCACTGTCCCCAAATTACTTGGACCAAATTATTTGGTTCCTGTTAGAAATTTGCTCACAGAATCATCTCTTTAAAGGAAAGTGTAATGCAACCTTCCTGAACTTTGTGCTTCTGACTTTGAAAGACAGAATTTATTTATTTTATTTGTCGAATTTATCACCGCCCATCTCTACAAAGTAGACTCTGGGCGGTTTACAATAAAATATTAAAACTAAAACGCTATAAATCTTAAAATACAATCCAATAATAAATAGTAAAAATCCAAATGATGGTAAGATCTTAAAAGGAGGACACCACTAAGCCAACCACCCCCAGGAGGAACTATTACTTCCTTTGTCCCAAGCAAGGCGACAGAACCAGGTCTTTAAAGACCTAGGAGTCTGGCATGAGACAATTTTTATAGATGACTTTCTTCTATACTGAACATTGTTCAGAACCAGATCCAAATCTTATTAGTATACTTAGAAAAAAATCAGCTTAAACGAAATCACGAAAGATATGATTTTCACTTGAGTTCACCTTTTATCTTATCAAGTCAGATTTTCATCCAATAACATTTGTCATCAGGTGGAAATCAAACATGGTTATTTGGGTCACTAGGAGATGAAGTCTACATTAAATCTGGTAGAAAGTCAAAGGAAAAGCAAGTCAAGTCAGTAAAATGAAAATCCTTCTAATGACTCAAGACTGTAATGAAGTGTCTTCTAATTTGAAGCAGCAGTGATCTGCAGAACCCTCATAACCCAATATAGTGATAGTAGTGTAAAGCTATCTTGCTTTATAGGGATGAACTACTGATGGGAAGCAGGAATCATGGTGATAAGTTTTAAGACCAAAATAAGGGGAGGTCCAGATATCCCACTATCTCTGGACTGCTCCATGGCTGTCAATGACCATAGTCTCAATAACCTTTACCCTGAAAAGGAAATTTAGAGACAGGATTATAGTTATTAAGGACTGCTGGGTCCAGGTAGGGCCTCTGAAGGTGGAGATATACCACAGTCTCTTTCAAGGTTGCTGGCAACACCTCTTCCTGAAGCAAGGCATTGATAACTTCCTGGAGCCACCCCATCATGCCCCCTTTCGTACCCCAAAGGAGACAGGAAGGGCCTGAGCCCAAGCTCTAGGTGTCCAGGGCCTATCCTCTTTCTTAGAGGCCAAATTGAATCCCATCTTATTAATATTTAGAAGGAACAATTATTCTTGTAGTACCTAGAGATTTTTAGAGTTGTTGTAGAGCTATAACTGTCCTGTCCCAGCCCAATCACACACAATACACCAGGGAGGCAGTTGTTAAACTTTGTTGAGAAACTTGTGAGGTAAACTTGTGAGGTAAACTTTGCTGAGAAACTTGTGAGGTAAACTTGTGAGGTAACAAACAGGCAGCAAGGGAGTGTGAGCGCAAACGCACACACTCTACAAAAACAAGCGCCAAAAGTCCCACGAGCTTGCCTTAAGGGAGTTTCACGTTCAAAACACGATTAGTCAAGTGAGTCCAAGAGTCAAGAGTCAGGTCACGAGGTTTTCCGATCAGGAGTCCAGGCACATGGAGTCCGGTAAGCAGACGGTTGTCCCCAACGAACGGTCTGGGCTTGCGGCTCCCTTTTTATAGAGGCAGACCCGGGTGGAGCTTATTTAGGAGGGCGGGGCTACTTTCTCGTGTGTAGCCTCGCTGACCTCTACTGTTCCTCTCTCCTTTCTGCTCTCCTTTGTCGAGCACTGGGAGGGGGCGGCAGCCCTGAGTCCTCGTCCTCACTAATCAGCGGCGCCTGTGCCTGCTGCTCACTGACCAGCCCCGCCTCCTCTGACTGCTCAGGCGGCCATTTGTCTAAAGCTGTCTGCTTGCCCTCCATCTCTATGTCAGAGGCTGGCCGCCTGTCCTCGTCGTCTGACTCTGACTCTGAGCCTGAACCCCCCATGGACTCCGAGCCCCCCATGACAATAACAGGGTTGGGTGGCCTATAACTAAATAATTAAGTACATGGAACCATAATCCAAAACCACAGTAAATGTGGTGATTCCTTAAGTGCCAGAGGACATACTGTTAGTTTTGATGTAATAGATTAACATGTCTACTCTTTGTGCCAAGAGCAGTCGAATTTAGTTGGCTTCATGATTCTGAATGGACAAAGTGGCGGGGCTACCCAATAAAGGGAAAACTGGAAGGTAAATATCTTGAGAATTGAGAAGGGAGCATTCTAACCTTGTCAGTGATACAGTATTATCTTGTGTCCTCCTTTTCCTCCTGATACATTGCCTCCCCAAGGCCAGTTTAAATGTAGATAATCAAGTTAAAGATATCTACTTCCATAGTGAGCATATCAACTTGTATTTTGTACTTTGCATGCTGCATTTTTATTACTGGGGGTGGTGATTAGCAGCCACTGTATTATTGGATAATAATTGATCTGCCTGAAATGACTCTCTAGTAGTAATATCCACTATCGGTCATCTGTAGTCTAGTCTCCCCACAAACCAATTATTATGGCAAGATTTTAAAATGGCAAGATTTAAAAAGGTGCAGTATCAGGTGTTAAACTCATTGAGTTCAATAGAGCTTGCACAGGTACAGCCTAAATATACTTTTTAACACTGATTTTACCAATTTAAATATCTAAAAGGTTAATAAGTGAGCTTGATATAAGGTTGAATTATGATAAAGCAAAATCCTGCACTTTTTGAGGAGATGTCTTCCTCCTCCTTGCATCCTGCTAAGTTAAATCTGCTCCACGTTTTGGGAGACACCTTAGAACAGATGTTAAGATGCCTGAGGACTGCAGAAGAAATGGGAACTTGCTTTTCTCTTGATACCATCCCCGGAATTGACCCATTGAATTGATCCCTAATATTAGTTCTGAAAAAGACCTTTTATGTCTTCAAATCAAAAGAAATATTTTGCAGACAAATTGGGTTCATTCAGTCATCCTAAATGTACATGCATGGTGTCAGTAACTTGTGGAATTGGTGGTCAAGTTGTTGTTTTTAATTGAGTGTTTTATGGGTAAAGTAACTTTCAAATTCTGTGTATGTTTGTGTGTGTATATATATATATACTGAATTTCAGCTATGTATGGCTGAGTGCACAGAATAAGTCCAAGGTTGTAAAGGTCACTTGTTTTGATATGAAGCTAATGAGAAGCAAATATCTGTAGAAGTGCAAGAGGGATGGCCTCATACAGGTTGCTAAGCAACAGACCACAAGAATTTGTTCAATCACAAGGCCATGTCGCCTGTTCAGTTTGTTTATGTCAAGCGCTCCGCCACCCAGTATGACAAACGAAGGTGGGTGGGTGAAACATAGCATGTCTGTAGCAGTAGTAATTCTCCTTTCTGCTTGTGGTAAATGGCCCTGCACCTCTGCTTTTTTTGTCCTCTCCTCTCTTAGTTAAAAAAATAATAATAGAAGGCTGGCTGGCTGCCAATTATCACCTTTCCAAATCAGATTGTATTTGGTTTCGGTTAGACTGACTGACTGATACGGAATTTGTGGAATTCCACTTTGCATCTGCGGAATTTAGAACAAAACGCCTTTCATTAGAGTACAAAGGCCATCATGTTCAAATCATTACCTTTAGGACATTCTCTTGGGACTAATTATTCCATCTTGGGCACTGAGTTCCAATAAACTTTCTTTGGTATTTTGGTTGTGCTTCAAAATAGGTTGATAATATGCATAACTTTTTTTTTATAAATAGTAAAATATTAAACGTGCCACGGTTAGAAAGATGAGAGGGCATTAGCCTTTTGCTTGAATCCATTCCACGGCCATAGCTAGTTTAACTAGTTACTGGTTAATAGTGTGTTGCAGTATAGATGACCCAGAACAAAACCCCTTAATCTCAGTTTACTATCTCTAAACCAGACTTTGACCTGTGTCTATCTCAAGTGTTCTTGAACACAGTTGCTGCTCTTAGCAAAGAGAGTATAAACTAAATGTAAGAGATGTGGCAAGTCAAGTGTATGAATTAGCTAGGAATAAAGTACCAGCTTGTGACCTGTGGTTCCGTTTGCATGTAGAGTCCCTCATTCTATAAACCTGGTTTCCCATGTTTTGTGAATAAGTTCTGGTGGTTTGCATCTGGAATCACCAGAGAAATAAGCCAAGAACAATATAAGGCAAAAACCATATGTTCTCATATGACAAAGCAGCCATCAACAGACACATAGAGGTAAACAACATTTACATACCATTCATAGAGACAATAGAAAAGCCAGAAGACCAGAACACCTCCTGGCCAGCAATCATCACCCAGATAGGCAAAGATTAACACCAAGATTAGCACCAGAGGAACAATCAAACAGCACAATATACCCTAATCAAGGAACTATTAACTCAGTCAATCAACCAAGTAGCAAACAACAGCCCAATCAAGGAACTACTAAGGAGAGAACAACACCTCCACCAACACAAGCAGGACAAGCCATGGTATATAAACAGAGAACAAGTCCCACTCCCTTTTCGCACTGAAGATGTTGCCTAGCCTGGCAATGAAACGTCTGCAAGAAAACAACAAGGCTCAGAGAGCACCAAGGACTCCACATATGTTCTTTCTCTAACTTCTGTCTGAAAGATGCTACTGTGCTTACATGGCGCTATAACTCAGGCTTACAGCAGGAGAGATAGCACAGTAGCTGAAGGAAGAATCTGCAGATATAAGACAGTGTAGTCCCAGCTAAAACATAACCTGGATTGCTGTGACAGAAAAACACGGCCCTAGTTTTCCCTGCTCTCTGAACGTGCAAGGAATTTTCTTGTTATTAAGAAGCATTCTAATTTGCTATTTTCTCCAACCGCACGACACAGTGATCCATGAATACGAACGTGAGTAGAAGAGTTTACAGAACTGGAAATTGCATCTACTCTGAGTTGAAGCCATTCCAGAGAAACAGCAGTTGTATTTCTGGAGGTTTACTATCACTCCAACATCTGATGGTCTATAGCAGTGTTTTTCAATCTTGGTAACTTTCAGATGTGTGGACTCCAACTCCCAGAATTCCCCAGCCAGCACAGCTGGCTGGGGAATTCTGGGAGTTGGAGTCCACACATCTGAATGTTACCAAGGTTGAGAAACACCGGTCTTGTAAGAACTCCTCACTGAAATTTGACAGCTTAGCTGACTTAGTTTTCTTACACTAGCTACTTTTTTTTTTTAAAAAAATAAGGATTATTACCAGGATGTGGGGCAGCTTGAACCTAAGTGAGACCAATGGAGGCCATATATTGATACAGGCAAAAAACCTTGGTATCTTCAACAGAAACATGAGGCTAAAACTGAGAAGGAAGAGCTGAAACCAAGAGTGCTACATTGAAGAGGGAAAATACATTTAACTATGAGTTCAAGAGGACACGAGAGGCACTCCATTGTTGCCAAACCCTGACCTTGACAGTGAAATAATTGATGGAGTTGAATAAACTCACAACAAGCACCTTCTTGTTCTGTATTTTATTAATGCCCCTGGAGAAAGGGAACAATATTGATGCTCCTCTGCCAGGGAATGTAGTTAAAAATAAACATGGTTTGTTGGCTCAGAAGACATGACAAGCTAAGGTTAATGAAAACCAGAAAGAAAAGCTTCCAGACTCCTACGCACATCTGCAACAGAGGGGGAGAAATCAGGAGAGCGCATGCGAGATTTGATCTGATACCAAAATCTCTCAGTTACATGTGCTGCTTTTTTGGGTATTATACAGCTCAGACAAAAAGACCAACAATTTGTGTGGTAACCATATTGATCCCATTGGGGGGGAAAAAGGCATTGCCGCAGTAATTAGCAAATTGCACCTTGAGAATCTTTTGTGTTATTTTATTTAACAAAAAAAAATCAGTGAAAAAATATAAATACATTTTAAATCAAAATTATATGTTTGGTTTTAGCCACAAAATTATATGCTTACATGGTCATTGTTAATACTACCGACAATGAAAATATTTTTGTCTTTTGCAGTACTGTTGCTTGAGAAGATAGAAAATGATGATATCCACAACAAAACTCTGAAGATTACAGATTTTGGCTTGGCAAGAGAGTGGCACAGGACAACTAAAATGAGTACCGCAGGAACCTATGCATGGATGGCTCCTGAGGTTATTAAATCATCCATGTTTTCTAAAGGAAGTGATCTTTGGAGGTAAAGTGTATTTAAATGACTTCTATATAAATAATTGAAATTTGAGTCAACCTTAGGTTCAGTGATTTTTCTCCTAGTATGCATGCAAAATGATCTTAATAGGTTTTATTTTTTATTGACAGGGATTTTTTTTTAATACGAGATGCTTAATTTTTACACATGGACAGTATTTTTATACTGCTTTTAAGCCATAAAGATTTCAAAGCAGTTCACAATAATAAACAGGCTCTGAAACTCATTGAAGCCTATACAATTCTAGATATAGAATTTTAGGCATTACTATGAGGATTGTGTGGTAACAAAAGGGGATTTGGTGGGAACAGTGATTTGCAAAACTCTCTCATCTGTCTAGTAACAGTTTCTGCTGCTTCGGGAGAGTAGTAGAAATGGTTCTTAGTCATAGGATTGTTGGAGACAGTAGTGAGTTTGTACATCACACTAAGCCTTAATGTGGTTTGATTCGCTGTTTGTTACACAAACCCAACATGCTTAAATAAACCATAGCTTAGCATAGGGTGCAAAGCCCCCCTCCAGTCTGCTTCCTGGAAGATGAGAAGGCACGTCTGGGAAGGCAGATCTTGTTCAGAGAGTTTTCAGTCAGGCCAACAAGTGTTCCTAAGACCTAATGTGCTGTTTAATTAAAGGGATGTATGCTGTAATAAATCTGATGTTCATGTATTAATAACTTTAAGAATAGCTTTAAGAAACTTAGGAATTATTGACAAGACTGTATGAATTCTGTGATAAAAGAAGATTAACATTTTATACCAAGAGGCAATCCTACCAAAATTAATTGTGGAGGGTAAGCCATTTTGTTCAGTTCTCTTGTTTGAGCAGTTGTTCTGCATTGGCTTCCTAGTTTGGATACATTACTCCATCTTTCCATCTCTCTCCATCATTTTTTAAGCTGGTTCAGAGGCAGTGCTAAACTGAAGTTTAAAAAAGTTTAAAAAAAGCAAAAGAAACTTAGGGCTTGTACATTTTTCTAGTCCAATTGCAAGAGGCATTCCAAGGCTTCATCTTCTACTGTATATTATTATGCTTGCCATGTTATCCAAACCAAGTGTTTAGTGGAAATAAGCTAATGTAAAAAAAGGTTACACTGTTGTTTGTTTAATTGTGGTTTGTTAAACATGCTGGCTTATTTGGCCAATTCCTAGTTCATTGTTACATCTACTGTTGTCTTGCAGCTATGTGAATTGGTCAGAAGTATGGGTAGAGCACAAAAATCAGCAAGAAGTCAGCCAGGAATGCACAACCCCCATGGTTCCAAATTGTGATTTACTGCAGTAAAATGAGCAATAGTTTCCTCACTGACTCCTATTTGCTCATCCAGCTAATCCAAAACCAAGCAAATCATATTCCATGGCAGTGCAATGTATGCATTCCACTTTATGAAACTGAATTTGTTCCCACTAACATTTGAAGCTTTTAAAATTCATTACACTCTGCCTAATCTGAAATGAAAGCAAAACCTTCTGATCTCCTCTCAGCTATGCCAACAGGCCAGTGGGGAGAGAAAGCACATAAGCCAAAGGTTTGCATGTACACTCTTGTAATTCTAAGCCATGGTTTAGTACAACATCTAAAAGCAGCCATGAGAGACATCAGGTCTACCCAGAACACCAAGATTACTTTGTAGACGGAGTCTATACAGCTTCAAGCACATCTACAAAGCCACATGGGCCAGTTTTTCTTTCCTTAAAACAGAAGAAAGTGAAAGCTGATAATTAAACATCTGGATTCCCTTTGTGCTTCTTTGCTCTTCTGACTTCTGATATACAGCCTCCATTATTACTTTCCCTGTAGCAAGAAAATGCAGGAGGTTCTTTTGTTATTTTATCTCCAGCATTCTTTGATTTTTAAAAGGAGAAAAAATATATTGAATATATATGTTTATTCTTAACTTATTGCTTACTTTTTTTTAATCCATTCAATCGTGTTCAATTCTGAGAGACTGCCTGGACAAGTCCCTGTAGTCTTCTTGGCAAGATTTTTCAGAAGTGGGATGCCCTCGCCTCCTTCCCAGGGCTGAGAGAAAGTGGCTGACCCAAGATCACCCAGCTGGCTTTGTGCCTAAGGCGGGACTAGAAATCATGGTCTCCTAGTTTCTAGCCTGGTGCCTTAACCACTACACCAAAGTGGCTCTCTTATTGCTTACTATACTTATACTTATATGCATTCCACCATAGGAAATTCCTTAAAGTTTTTATGCATCCATTTGCTTAGGAACAATTTAATTTAATTCTACTTGAAGGTAAATCAAAATGTTCTTAGCACTGTAGCCTGAGTTGCATATGACAAGGAGTGGTTGCCATTGGCTCAGTTTCAGTATAGTTACAGTGCAAGAGGATAATCTGTCATTTTTCCTAAACAATTTAATTGCAGGTCCCAGTTACCTTCTGTTATAGTCATGCCATTTGAGAGTGAAGTTCTTTTGAAGCTTTGCTAACACCTTGACATTACTTTTGATTCTTGAATATTTGCCTTTCCTGCTTTTTTCATCTTGCATTTTCTTAAGTAGTTATACAAAGTAAATATACAAAGGAGAACTTGATTTCTGTTTTGTAAGGTCTGTACAGGAGAATCTGGCTGTGCTGTTCTGATCTTTCTGATATGCCCCTCCTCCCACAATGAATTGATAATATATGGGCACTTAAATGGAGATGAAGCCTGTGTACATCTCCCACAATCCCTGAACCTTTTGGCTAAGTCAACAAAGGAAATACTAAGGCTGATTTCTTGTTTAATGAAGGGGAGTAATGGCTACATGGAGATATGATGAGGCCTCCCATTTCCTGTGATACCTGGGTGTATCTTTACATGTGCAGGTAAAGGAAGGTAGAATGGGTGCCATTTGCTATATGTTACACTCACTGCTTGCCTTTCCATATAATGCTTAAAATCACTCCTAATACTAATGATACAGGTCATTTGTCCTTTACCTTAGGCTTTGTCATCTCAACCATGAAGACATTTTATTTTCCATCCTTAAGGCTTGATCAGCTCAGATACAATATTGTGAGGAAAATTAACCAACTTCCTGTAAGCTTAAGAGCATTTTGGAGAATGGCTTTACAAAATGCCCCATATCACACAATCACATCATCAAGCATGATGTAAAAGAATTGATAGATTGTTCCTTCTGCAGCTGAATAATAACTTACAATAAATTTCAGACAGTCAACTTCAAATAAAGTTTTACATACAACAGTGAATTATAATGTTGGTGTATATTATTCTGGCTGAAAAACTTGGGGGAGGAATCATTTAGTTTCCCTTTGCCTGCCTACATAATAAAACTTTATGGATTCAAATATACTGGAGGTATAATGTCTTTCATTTTGCTGCAAGTGTGTATAGCATCAAATCTACTTTTAGAAGGATGTAGAACATTGCAATGGCATTGTTGTAGTGCATCCTTCCTTAGCCTGGTGCCTCTAAGACAGCCTTTCTCAACCTTTTGATCCTGGAGGAACCTTTTAAATATTTTTCAGGCCTCGGGGAACCCCTGCACATTCAGGCTCAAATATAGGCAGAAGTTACAAAATTATTATATTTATTTCATGTGTAGGCCTGTATATATGCATTAACAGTGTTCTTAAACTAAAAATAAAGAATGAAACTTACCTCTTTAATGTGAAGTTGCCCAAATTTGAAATAATTTTTTAAATAAATTGTGATCTCCCAGGGAACCCCTAGTGACCTCTCACGGAACCCTGGGTGAGAAACCCTGATTTAAGATATATTGGAATTTAACTTCCTTAAACAGCAGCATGCAAGTTGGGGATTATGGGAAGTCCAACATATTCCAAGGGCCCCAGATGGGGGAAAGCAGATGACCTCTTTCTGGATGTTTTCCTCTCTTTTTCCCTACTAGAATACTTTCTGGGCAGACTGCTGTCCTTCCCTACCTTAAGAAAATCGTGTGTTAGCATTAAACACAATTAACTGTTTGAAAATTTATTTATAGTTATGGCGTATTGCTGTGGGAACTGCTTACAGGAGAGGTTCCTTACCGTGGCATTGATGGTCTTGCTGTGGCTTACGGCGTTGCTGTCAATAAGCTTACTTTGCCCATTCCAACCACCTGTCCTGAACCATTTGCTAAACTAATGAAAGGTACTTGTGCTGCTTATTAAAACAGCTGATGTAAGATTGCTTGCATGTTCTCTATAATATATGTGAGTTTTAACGTCAGTGTTTCATTTGGTATTAGGCTAACTTCTATTCAGAGGTAGGAAACATTTTCCATTCCACTGAAGTCCTGTACTAAATATACTTTAACATACTTGGCACTGGAATGTGCAGCTCATTTTTTTTGAAAGTTGCATTCATCTTTGGAAGTACTAGCTTGCTTATTGATTCAATCAATTATATTCTACCCTTCTTCTCAAAGACGCTCAGGATGGCACGGAAGCCTCACAGCAACCTGAGATGTAGCTTCAGTTGAGAGACTGTGATCTATCTAAAATGACTTGGTGTTCCAGGTCTGCATGAGGATTTGAATGGGGTTCCCAGGACAATAGCCAGTGCATTATATTTGGTCTTATAGGAAATGACAAGGCCTTATAATTGTAGTAATAAAACTAGATAGTACATTAACCACACCCTTTATCAGAATGTCACAATCCTGACATCCCGGGCTGACTCCTTTCATCATTCCAAAATTTAAAAATAACTAAAAAGTAGCATTAAAAGCATTCCTTAGTTGATAGCAATACAACTGCTTCCTTCACTGAAGAAGTCATGTGAGGGAAAGATGGAATTTTTGTTTTTTAAAAGCGGGAGTTTTGGCAGGACACGGGTACATGGGCTCAGGAGCTCACATAATTCTTGTTGCACACATCACATGAGCTAATACTAACTATTACTAATTTACTTTATATCCTGCCTTTCAGCTCAGAGGCATGTGTTGGATGTACCTGTGATCTGTTTGCCTTTCTACTATCCCTTTTTGAAAGTGAAAGGATCACAGGCATTTTGTACATTGTGCATACAATACTCCATGCATACATCCAAGCCATAGGCTTCAGGTGTAATACCCCACTCCTAGGTTTATGCATTACTACTTCTTGGAAACTGTTTCTTCACTGCGATTTGTATTAGACCCCATCAAGAAAGTTCTCTGGTGATTTTTATCAAGTGTTCTTAGGATTGAACCTGCATGAGAGAAAAAAAGTACCTGATATGTAAACATAAATATTAAGTAGTGAAGCGTTTCTGGAAGGTGGGCTTAGAGTGAATAAGTCGTCTTATTCTTCTGACAAATGTAATTGGTGAATTTCAGAGTGCTGGGCACAGGATCCACATATCCGGCCATCATTTACTATGATCCTTGAGCAGCTGACTGCCATCGAGGGGGCTGTGCAGACTGAGATGCCTCAAGAATCTTTCCATTCTATGCAAAATGACTGGAAACTGGAAATCCAGCAGATATTTGATGAACTGAGAACCAAGGAAAAAGTGAGTGGATTTTAAAGAACATTGAGATTGTGGGACTATATATGTTTAAATAATGTTGGGATAACCATTGGAGCTCTTTAGCCAATCATTCGTTTTCACTTCTCATTTATCATTATGACATTTAGTTCATAAGACTGGTTGCCATTTTTGTTGTTGTTACCATTTTTAAAAAGTTCTTCAGAACAAATAGTTTGAGTAGTTCTTTGAATGTTGGGGTTCCAATTTGTTTTGCTATATTAATATTTGGGTTATTTTTAACTCTGAGCATCTTACTAAAAGTTATTCTAAAAGTTATTTATTTCACTTTTTTCTCTTTGGGACTCGATTGAGGTAAGCAATCTTTGGAGCTAGTGGACATACTTGAAATGTTGTGGGTGCTCTCCCAGCATAGCTCCCATAAAACTTTCATATTCATAAAATGTCTGCCAGAGTCTCGGTAACCAGTTGGAAAGCACCTCTTTTTCAGAAGACAGGTTGATGAGTTGGCTCTCAAGAATCCCCTCAAGCCTCCTAGGATGCTTCCTACCTCCCTGCTTACATTTGTCCTTTCTCTGAGTAAATATGTTCAGCTCATTCCCAAACAATGAATTGAGAATTCTTAGAATTCTGAGAATTAAATATTGGTCTGTGGGGCAGATGAGGGGCCCAAAGCCATTGTTATAATTGACACATTGCTGGAGCTTGGTGCTTACAGCTTGCATGGTTTTGTAGTTTGCCAGCTCCAGGGAAACAACCATAGTTATCCTTAGGAAAAGCAGTTACAACAGGAAGGATGAAGCCTATATAAAGGGAAGATTAATAGTCTAGAAATTGGCTTTGTATATCATGAAAAATAAAAATATCTTGCTTGTCATCCCTCTTATTTTATAACATATACTGAATATATAATGCACCAGGTTACATATTCTTCATTTACATGTCTTAATGGAAAACTCTCCATGCTTATCAGTTTAGCTGAATCTTGTTATTTACATTTAAGTTTTACACGCTGCAGAAGTAGTACCCTTTGGGAATTGCGGTGTCTGTTACATTTTAATTAACTGGTATCTTACTGAAAATTGTTATTTCCTTCCTCTCTCCTCCAAGAGCAGAATTATGCTAAAATAATATACAGACTTTGGAATCTCTTATAGAAGTTATCAAGAAAACCAAGTGATGGGGAAATAATAATAATGATAACAATAACAATAATAATAATGATGCTGCTGCAATGGAATAAAGAAAAAGACTACTGTACTAAAACAATAAAAACAAAAAGTAAAAACAACAGAAGAATAAAAAGAAAAATAATAAAAACACATTTTAAAACAAATCTGTAATAGCAATTCAGTTTTTAAATAACATATTAAATCTTGCCCGCATGGCACAATATTGCTCAGTATTTCATTACATCAGAAAAGAGTCATTGGAAAGGGAGAGAGTGATTACATGTCTTCAGTCCAGGATTTTACCAGTATCTTTCCATCCAAGTAAAACATTTTTTTAGGTATCTTCCATACCAGTGTGCTTAAGTGAATAAGGTATTGCCCTAAAACTAGGGGGACCAAGTTTAAGTCTACTCTCAGCCATGGAAATTCAGTGAATGACTTTGACCAGTCTCCCTCTGTCTCAGCCCAGGATAACCATGTGAAAAAATTAGGATGGAATGCCATGGATGCTGGCTTGAGCTCCTAAGAGAAAGGCAGGATATAAATATAATAAATAAATAAATGCTCAATAAATCCAAAGTCCTTCATGCTATATTAATAGATTCTTTCAACATATAATTCAATATCACATTAACTTCTTTCTTGATTTTCCAAGATCACATTAACAATATTGTAAATATTGACTATCAGATGAATATTAAACTAAAATGAGACAACCATAGAACAAGCTCAAATATCAAAGATTCCTCTAATAAATTACATTCCCAGCATTAAAAAGTTGAAATCCAACCTTTCCTAATCTTCCACTGAAAAGAATCTTAATAATGTCTATAACAATAAATTGTAGGCTAAGAGTTTCCAAAAAAAATTTAAATAGTACAAGTAGTTTAAAACTTTCAGTTGTTGCTAATGTAGCAAGTCTAAACTCTGAATTTAAAAGATGTTTAAATTGAATATGCTGCCATTCAGCTGTTTTGGGCAATCCAAGTTCTTAATGTAATATATCAAATGTTTTCAAAGACTAATTAACAATAATTCTTTCTTCTCAGGTTATCCAAAACGGGTGTGGGGGGGGGGAAATTTCCTTGCAATTTTCAAATTAGGATTAACTCGGGATATCAACTCTTTTATGAAAAGAGATCAAATTTAATCCTCTATCACAGAATATAGCAAATATGTCTTGCAGCTTTTAATGTTGGAAAAACAATTGAATTTTAGGAGGTAAAAACCCCAAGAGACAGAATGAGAGATGATAAAGGTTTTTATGCCACTTCAATCATTTTTACTTTAATCATATCAATGGGGTTAAATAATAACTTTCTAATTTTGTCTACAATAGTTTTGGAAAAAAAGGCATTTGAATTATACAAGGAAGTAGAAGTCAAAATATCAGCCCAATGATAAAGCTCAAAATCAGGAAAATTGAATCCCACATTTTGATAATGAAAATCACAATTTAGATGTTGAAAAAATCTTGGGATTTTCTCCATTCCATAAAAACCATATATTAGTCTTGAAATAGTATTTATTTTAACATCTTGTAATCTTCCCCATAAACTCACAGGGATTTAAACCATCTGTTTATGTTAATATTAATATTAATCTCATATAAACAAATTGAAATATTTACTTCTCCAAACAAGAAATATTTCTAGGCATTATTGTTCCAAGATATCTAAAATAACTTAAACAAGAAAACAAATCTCTTGCTTTTTTACAAGTCTTCATAGATAACTTTGATCCAATTGGAATTATATTGCACTTACACCAATTACTTGAATACAGTAACTAGTAACAAATCAAACTAATAGATAATGTTCAGGAATTTTGGTAGAGAACATTGGTAATTATCTAATTTTTTAATTAAAGACCTACAATGTCATCTGCCTAAAGTAACAATTTGGGTTCACTCCAGTCTTCTTTATGTCTAAAATGTCTCCCAACTGTCTGATAAGAGACACCAAGGATTCCAAACCCAAATTAAACCTAAGAGGGGATAAGGGACATCCTTGACGGATGGGTGCCACAAACATCTTAAAGGTAAAGGTTCCCCCCACACATTTGTGCAGTCGTATCCGACTCTAGGGGCCGGTGCTCATCTCCATTTGTTAGCCGAAGAGCCAGCGCTGTCTGAAGACACTTCCGCAGTCATGTGGCCGCATGACACGCGCAGAATGCTGTTACCTACCCACCGAAGTGGTACCTATTCATCTACTTGCATTTGCATGCTTTCGAATTGCTAGGTTGGCAAGAGCTGGAGCTAGTGCGGGAGCTCACTCCGTCACGTGGGGCTAGGGATTCGAACCTCCAAACTTGAGATCTTCTGATCGACAAGCCTGGCGTCTTACCTGCTGAGCCACCACACCCTAACAAAACAAACATCTTACTAGGTGAAAAAATAATTCCACTTGTATTAACTCTAGATGATGGATTAATATACCACATTTTAATCAAATTGATACAACAGAAGGTAATCTGTTTTTGACCAGAACATGCTACAAAAATATAAACTGTTTCGGATCAAAACCTTTCTCCAAATCCAGTGAAGCCATACCTGCAAAACTGAGCTTCTCAGTTTATATTTCTAAAATGTTAATTAACAGCCTGAGATTATATGAAGCTTGTTGCTCTTTTATAAAACCAGATTGTGCTGGGTGAATTGTCAAAAGTAATAGAGTTTGTAATCAATGTGCCAAAATTACTGTTAGAATTTTAGCATCCATATTTAACAGAGAAACCAGGCAGTAGCCTTTACATCTTGCCAAGTCTTTATCCATCCATATGGGTCTTATACCCCTCTATGGGAATTCCAGCAGGCTTTCCTTGTTTTCATAGATTTATAAGCATCAATTATTTTCTGTAGTGATAATGGCACAGCCAAATATACAGTTTGTTCTTGCAAACTCTTCAGAAGATTTATTTTATTCAAAAAATCAGACAAAGAAGCTTCCCTCCAATCTTCAATTCAACAAAGCTTAGCCTGATTCTTTAAAAATAGAAAATTGTCTGCCTCCAATTAGCCAGGTTTTGAACATGTTATACCGTAGGGGTTCTCCTGTTTAGAGAATTGCCAGATAACGTCCATATGGATGTAGGTATTTATTTAATAAATTTATATGGCCGCCCATCTCATATACATGACTCTGGGTGGCTAGCAAGTAAAACAAAATAAAAACAGAATAAAAACACAATCAACGATTAATAACATAAATAACACAACACAACATAAAATAGCAGCCAAGAATAATTTAACACCTCACAGTCAGTATAACCCAAAGTCGGGCTCACCCACCTTATCAGGACCCCAGGCTTGATGGCAAAGCCAAGTTTTTAATGCCTTGTGAAAGGCCAGCAGGGTCAGGGCAAGTCTGATTTTAGGGGGGATGATGTTCCAAAGGGTGGGCACCACAGCGAAAAAGGCCCTCCTCCTGGGTCTCGCTAGATGGCGCACTCTCAGAGACGGGACCCGGAGCATGCCTCTCCTGCCAGGTCCAGTGGGACAGGGAGACACCACTGGTGAGAGATGGTCCTATTTGTTCCTCACAAGGCAGAAGATAATGTCCTAACCAGTATTTCCATTACAATTGTTAGGAGTTGAGGTCACGGGAAGAAGAATTAACAAGAGCTGCTCTTCATCAGAAATCTCAAGAAGAGTTGCTGAAACGGCGAGAGCAGCAGCTAGCAGAACGGGAGATTGACGTATTGGAACGTGAATTACATATATTGATATTCCAGTTAAATCAAGAGAAGCCCAATGTTAAGAAGAGAAAAGGGAAATTTAAAAAAAGTCGATTAAAACTTAAAGACGGGAACAGAATTAGTCTGCCTTCAGGTTTGTTTCTTTTTCCTGCTCCTATCTTGAGCAGCTTTATTTAAGACAAATAGTGCATTTCCAGTGTTGAATTCTGTTGCTGACCATTTCAGGAATTACCGTATTAAAGCCAGTAGCATCATCTCAGGCTGTGTAGATGTTCAAAGAGGGGCTTTCTTTGACAAAGATTCAAGTGAAGCACTGCCTCAGAGGTGCTTCATCAAGCAGTGTGGGCCATTCAGTTCTAGAAACAAAACACATTGACGGTAATGTTTTGCTCTGCTTTGCTCTGCTTTGCAGTTCCTTTTCAGCACAGCTTTTCTGAAGGCACTTGTCAGTTTCTGCTGGAGGACACAATGTTCATCTTCCCTTGGCACCACTCACCAAAAGCATTGGTGAGTGGTGGCAGAAGACTCACCATTCACCTGTTTCAGTATACTACTCTCACCTATGCAGAAACCATGGATTTGGCAAATGACATGTGACTCTTCTGGCTTTGGCAAATGACAGGAAAGGCAGGAAGAAGCTTCAATGCTAGGTGAAGTGCCTTGTTGAAGCAATTCATGTTGCATCTTTGCTTAGACCAAGAGAGTCACATCACTTCCATGGCATAATGTCAAAACGAATCTAAGTTGCCTTGTATAAGCCTAGGGTCATAATCTAAAATGCCCAAACAAGGGACACTATTAGCTATGTGCAAGAAATTAGTAAATTCCTACAGGGATTAATTTAGAATTATTTGTTCCATGTAGAGTTCTGATCTACCTTCTAGTTATTCAAACTGCATGAGGACAGAAAGCCTGTATGTCACTATATTGAGGATAATTGAAGTAGGGCCCCATAAGATGTATTTCAACACTTCTGACCTCTTTGAGATCTCTGAATGGCAGCAAATATGATTGACAATTCTATTAGTTGGCTAAGTTATTTCCAAGTCTTTTGTCTCTTTCTTGCACTTAATTGCAATTTATAAGACAAACATGAAACTACACAAACACCTCAAATTTCAGTTTGGCTGTGATGAAATTAGCTTCATCTTCCAAATTAGCTTCATCTTCCAAATATTACTTATTTAGAATACTTTATAGCAACAAGAGGCTCTTATATTATATTTTTAATTAGGGAAAGGAAAGAGATGGATTAAATTACTTCCTGCTTTATACCTATGGTGCTTTATATTGTGTAAGGTATCCAATTAGGAAAAGGAAAGTTTTAATTACTTTCTCCTTTACCCATGTGGCGTTTCTGTTCACACTTCTGTGTCCTTAGTCCTTCTGTTGGCACCATCATTTCAGTAACTTGTGCTATTTATCTATTATAGCACATCTTTCTCAGAATTGCTGCTATTGCATTAATTATCTATTACTTGCCTTTTGTACGCACTGCTTTTTCATAACTGATAGACTGGTTTGAGAGCAGCTGCTGCTATGAGCTGTTTCTGAGTGCCGTTCCTATTAGATGTTTGCTCTTCTGCTTATAAAGTTTCCATTCTGTTTCCATTCCACTAATGCAGTTAATATTCACTCTCTCATGTGCCTTTAGTTTTATATATTTTCATAATGATTGTTTTTATATTTTTAATAATGACTGTTTTTTATACAGTTATTGTTTTACTTCATTGTTGTACACCCCCCCCAGTCACTTTTTCGTGAGATGGGTGGCTATATAAATTTGATAAATAAATTCAGATCCTAAATTCTTCTATGGCACAGCAGATAGAAAGAAAGTCAATTCAGCATGATATATATTTGGAAAACCAAGTTCCAATCTCCAGTCAAATAGGAAATTTCCTGGATAATTAATCTGCCTCTTAAGGTAGTTATGCAGAAACACTGCAATCCTAAACCAGGTTGTTGTTGGGGTTTTTTTTTTTTTTTTTTGGTGCCTTTGAGTCAGTCTTGACCCTGAATTTTTCTTGGCAAGATCTCAGAAGTGGTTTGCCCTTGTCTCCTTCCCAAGGCTGAGAGAGTGGCTGGCCCAGAATCACCCAACTGACTTCGTGCCTAAGGTGGGACTAGAACTAATGGTCTCCCAGTTTCTAGTCTGGTGCCTTAACCACTGCACCAAACTAGCTCTCATTACAGGTAGTCCTCGACTTACGACCACAATTGGGACTGGAATTTCTGTCGCTAAGCGATGCAGTCGTAGCTGTGTTCGAGCTGTTAGAAAAAGAAGGATAGGTAGCAGAATGGCATGGCCAAGGGATTAAGGCACGTGCAAAGGGCTTCTTGGTGTGCCATGGAAGCCCCGTCTGGCCCAGCAGTGCTGTGCAAAGGGCTTCTTGACATGCCGCAGAAGCCCAGCCCCTGCCTGGCCCAGCAGTGTGGCGCAAAGGGGCTTCTCGGGCGCTGCGGCTTGCTGGGGCTTCCCACGTGCTGCGGCTTGGCACCGCACTGCTAGGGTGGGCTAGGGCAGCAGCTGAGGCTTCTGGGGCAGCTGCGGCTTCGTGTTGCGCTACGGCTCGGGCTTCTTGCAGCCCCAGACCCACGGCATGCCAGGAAGCCCCTTGCTGCCACGGGTGGGGAGAGTTGAAGCGCCCCTGCAGTCATAACTGTGGGCGGGCTGCCAAGCACCCAAATTTTGATCATGTGACCGTGGGGGCACTGCAATGGCTGTACCTTCGAGTACTGGTCGTAAGTCCCTTCGTTCAGCACCGCCGTAACTTCGAGCAGTCACTGAACGAATGGTCATAAGTTGAGGACTACCTGTAAAGTGGTTTATAGGTTAATACATCTTTTGAACCCTTTAGGACCTATTAGTGAAGGGTTTTTCGTAGGATTGTGCTAAATTTCAACATTGTATGTGCATCTTTATTTAATATAATGCAGCCAGATAGTCTGTTATTGAAATTTTCTTTTGAAACATTTCGACTTAACATGTCTTTTTATTTATAACAGATTTTCAACATAAAATCACAGTGCAGGCTTCCCCAAATATAGATAAGCGGAGAAGTTTAAACAGTAATAGCTCTAGTCCACCAAGTAGTCCTCCAATAATTCCTCGTCTTCGAGCTATACAATGTAAGTCTAAAAAATGAGTACTTTTATCCTGTTGATCTTGATACATTTTAGAACATTTTTTCATCATGCTGAAAAATATTTCATATTGTTATGTGTAATCTTAAACTTGCTTGACTAGGAGAAAATTGTATTGACCACAGTGTGACATATTTCTACAAAAAATTGCATTGGATTGTACCACAGAACGATAAAAAAGAAAAATAGTGATTATTAGAGTTAATTTCAGTAATTGTAATTGTACAAATGTGCAGTAATATGGTTAATGCTGATGCTGATATAACCATTAATTGTGATCTGAAGCTCAGTTAAACCATCACAGTAATCGCTGAATTCCAAACTATGGTTTGAGCTTTCAGCTCAGACTAATTTAGTTCTCTTTTTCTTCTTTCATTTTCCATTTAATCTTCACTCCTGTCCCGAAATATGGTACCCCCCAAGGCACAGCAATTGAACTGAATTAAACTGGTTGTTTAATCTGGATATCATACCAGACTGTAGCTCCTTAGATAAATTGGGGAAAGAGTGTATACTTGGCCTTGCTTCCTTAATCATTCCTAAGGATTACTTTTGCATAAGTCTTATAGGGTCAGTTCATGTAAATCCTTTTACCTTGTGGGTAGAAAATATATTGTCAGGGTCTCTGATTAACATAAGAGGTTGGATGGTTATGTGTACATTGTAACTCATCTCAGGAAGACAAGGAAAATGTGGAGTCCTTGGTGCTCTCTGAGCCTTGTTGTTTTCTTGCAGACGTTTCATTGCCAGGCTAGGCAACATCTTCAGTGCAAAAAGGGAGTGGGACTTGCTCTCTGTTTATATACCCTGGCTTGTCCTACCTGTGTTGGTGGGGGGTGTTGTACTCTCCTTGGTAAATAATAGCAACATACAAGAAGACTGAGTAACATGACAAGCTAGCAACAGGGAGAATGAGGAAAAGTTAGAATTCAGTTCTTTTTTTAAAAAAATAGGGCCTTTCCCCATTGCTGCATTAAAGTATTTCCACTTGAGTTGGCACAAAACTATTCCGGCAGTAATTTTGCTACTCTCAATGCCAGTCCCTGTCCTGACTCTGCTGCCTCTGTTTTGACTGTCTGCCAAATAGTGCTGCCTTGATTTTGTGTGTTCAACGCTGGATAGGCAAAGTGATTAGGTAATTCCTGTGTCCTCCTGTTTCTGCATGCCAGAAGCAGGTGCAAAAAACATCCATTAAATATAGCATGACCTGACCTGTCATCCCTAGGTTTGTTTGTTTGTTTGTTTAATTTTTATCCCACCTTTATTATTTTTATAAATAACTCAAGGCAGCGAACATACCTAATACTCATTCCTCCTCCTATTTTCCTCACCACAACCACCCTGTGAGGTGAGTTGGGCTGAGAGTGACTGTCCCAAGGTCACCCAGCCGGCTTCCATGCCTAAGGCGGGACTAGAACTCACAGATTCCTGGTTTCTAGCCCAGCACCTTAACCACTAGACCAAACTGGCTCTCTGGTTCCTTCCTAAACCCATTCTTCTACACTTCATTTTGTTGTAACCCAAGTGGAATAAAGTGTTTAAAAATGGGGGTTGTGAAAGAAGGTGAATAAAAACACTTTTACTTGGGATTTCTTTCCTCTTTCCTTCCTGCCCTTTCTTTATATAGGGAATTGATGCTGACCTCCAGCTTCCTCTACATTATGTTCAGGAGGCAATAGGAAAGAGGATTCATTGACCATTCTGCTGCTTCGTTAATACATTATTGCTCTAAACCAGTAAAAACTGTATGGTTAAACCACTTATATTACTGCCAACTGAGCATTACTGGGTCAGGCTCTTTAGGGAATCAATGGAGAATGACAACAGATATGGTGTAACCAGGGAGGGAAAGGGTAGTGGCTGCATCAACCTGAAATGTTCAACAAATGCCTCTCTGATCCCTACCAGTACTGATCACCTGATAGTATTGGCAAGGCACAATAGATTTTGCACACTTCACAACTGTTGTTGGATGCTGTCATCTTAAGGGGGGAAACACTACTTTAAAACCAGTACAGCTAAGGATGACTTAAGTCTTACTCACAAGCTGGGCATTAGAAAAAGACAGTGCTGTAGGGACAAGGCAGAAAAAGGATCTTGCCAGGTCATGTTTTTGCTGGAGTTAGATGCAAATGGGGAAAGGACTGAAAATACAAATATATCTTTGTATGGGTGAGGTTGTGGATGTATATATAATTTCATCCTTCAACAGAGACTTTGGACACAAACAGAAATGAGGTTCCAGGAAAGAATTTATGAATCTAACACAAGACTCTTCAGCTGAGAGGAGATTGTCAAAGACAAGCACTGCTACAGTTACTCACTTCGTCTTCCAGCTCTGCTGATACCAGTATATTTGCACATTTGTAACTGGGCACAAATCCGCACTCGCCCCAGCTCTTGCCAACCTAGCAATTCGAAAGCATGCAAATGCAAGTAGATTAATAGGTACCACTTCGGTGGGTAGGTAACAGCATGTGGAGTGAGCTCCCACACTCGCCCCAGCTCTTGCCAACCTAGCAATTCGAAAGCATGCAAATGCAAGTAGATTAATAGGTACCACTTCGGTGGGTAGGTAACAGTGTTCCGCGCGCGTCATGCCAGCCACATGACCACGGAAGCGTCTTCGGACAATGCTGGGTCTTCGGCTAACAAACAGAGATGAGCGGCCCCTAGAGTCGGACACGACTGCACAACTGTGCGGGGGGAACCTTTACCTTTAACTGGGCACACAGTTATAGCTGTTAACTGTTGAGGTGGAAAATTTAAAATTGCTTACTTACACAGTTTTGTACTTTGCATTTCTGTACTATAAACAAGTGTCTTGTTGGATCAAGACATGGTCCATCAGTCAAGCATTCTGTTTCCAAAATTGGCAAGCCAGAAGTTTCCTCAACTTCAGAGTCAGGGGTGAATAAAGTCATGTGTTTCCCTCAGTAGAACTGATTTCTGCTGATAGAATTGGAGAGAATAATGGCTGTTCCCCTACAGCCCTTCACATTTTTCCAAAATCTCCTCCAGAAGGTTCCTCAACCCCCTAGAACTGATATTGAGGCAGAGCAGGGACAAAGAGGGCAAGAGGAGGAAGAAATATTGTTGTGTGAATAGATTTCTGCTCATGTAACATTCATCCCTTCCAAAAGATACAGAGTTGATGAAAGTCTTCTCTGTTGATCATTCTTAGCACCTTGAACTTTGAACTGTATTGATTCCGAATACATAATTTCTGTGTTCTTTTAATTACTAATAATTAATTGACTGGATCTGACACTTCACAAAGGAGAAATACACAATTTCCAGTTTCCACAAGTAATAGGATACCGGCTTTGTACTGCCAAAGTGACACCATTATGCATAAGGATAATTGAATTGCCTCTGGAGAATTTGAAATGCTACTTTCGTGTTTATTTTTAATTTTTAAAAAATCCTAAATTTGGCTTTAGAAGGGCTGAAAAAGAATGTGTGAACAGTGTGTGCTGGCATGGAACTTGTTATTTCCAGCTGAGGAAAAGAAGGGAGTGTTACATTCAGCTTAAATCTCAGTGTTTTCCCATTGCATTCAGTCCCTAATGCTGGTTAATTATTCAATGTGTTCTGTTTGAGGATAATAAATTATCACTCCTGTTTCCCAGCACTGAAAGAGGGTATTGTCTGTCAGTTTTTCAACCTGGATGTCTTGCAAACAAAAGATTATTTTCTTCTCTTTGAACACCATTTTCTTAATCCTTTGTTCCCATTATCTTCTATTCCTTCAGAGTTAATAGATAAAGTTGAAGGAGAGCTCTTCCAGACATTAAAACCTGTGTACTTATTTGGGTAAAGCTGAAGCCATTTTCTTACTCATGCAGCATATTTTCTCCCCTGATTTGGGCTGTACTGCAATCGCACAATTTAAATAGTTGATATACAACTACAGGTTTAGATACAGGTATCTTTTTTATCTTTACCAAGACTCTTTTTGTGCAGATGGAATTTCCAAGACTGGTCACATCCACTTTTAACAAAATAATTTAAAATGTGCTTTATTAATTTATTTATTTATCTTCGATAATAGTCATTATCAGTCTGAAGCTCTAACAAATAGAACTCAGTTTACTAAGATTAAATTAAATATTCATTTATTGAAAACTAGATTGGGTTCTCAGTTTCTTTCTTTCAGAGATCATGAAGTGGGCAAAATGAATTACTGAGTTTATAATTCTTTCGCTGAGCAAATAAGAGTGCAAATTTTACCCTCATCCCAGCCAGATTCAATTCAGAAGATAAACTACTTATCAGAATTTCTTGAAAGTCTCAGAAATGCACATGCCCTTGGGTAAATTGCAGGCATAGGAAGCCATCTTATACATATAGGTTGTTCCCTGGACTCTTAGAATCTGCAAATTGAAAAAGATCTTAGGATATCATATGATTTTCCCCTTCTTCATTTGCCTCCTGTGGAAGGCATCTTTGTATCTCAGTCACTGGAACCCAACATTGGTAATATGAGATGAATAGCAAGTACTATTAGATGCTCCTGGGCAATAATGGTTGCAATTTTTCTAGAAGTATTACACTTGTTGAAAAGCCACGCCCAACAATTATGGAACCACCAGACCCAGGGGGCATGAGTTACAAAGGTTTCTTAGAGAAGGGGGAATAGTATCTTCATAAAGTACTTCTATTCATTTTTTGGCAATTTCCCCACTTACCATAGTCCATCCCATTCCAGAGTGTCCTGAAAACTTTACTGTTTTCAGGAGTGTGAGGGAAGCAAAAGTTCACTTTTGCAAGTTCTCCATAATTATAGATATTAGGGTATAATCCAAAATATTTAGAAAAATGCAGTAAAATATAAATGTGTCATCCTCACAATCACATATGGGCAGTCAGTGCTATCTTCTCACTATCTTCATAACTGTTTCCATTTTTATGCAGTATAATAGGAGTTGTGTAGCACTGCTGAATTCAATATAGTCATCTTTTTATATAGATTGTTAAACTGCTCAAATCAAATAAATACCTAGGGCATGCTGCCCAGACTGGATGAGTGCTACAAAATAATCAGTGGAGATTTCACACTATTAAATAGCAATTAAACTGTTGACGGGAGTATTATAAATCATAGGATTGGGTTATTTAAAGATGGTTCACCAAGCGCTTATATACTTATTTATTTGTTCTAGCTATATCTGGCCTTTCCTCTAGGAGCTCAAGGCAGCATACATTGTATTCCATCTTTCACTTTTCTCGCAACAGCCCTGTGAAACAGGGTAGGCTAAGATGGGGTGACTGGCCATAAGCACCCAGTGAGTTTCCAGGGCTGAGGAAGGACTTGAACCTAGATCTCCTCAGTCCTAGTCCACCATGACAATACTGCATAATTGTTCATATGCTGTTCTCTGCCAGACTTTGTTGAGCCATTCCTAGCATGCATTCATTGGGCTCTGAGACTGCTATTTAAGAATAATTTTTGAAACTGGTGTTGATTTACTATCAAGCCAAATTACCACCAGGTAGTTTCATATATATTCTCTTAATTGTTTCTTCAGTGATTTCCAAAACTGACTCAAATACAACTAACGGGCAAAGAAACAGTATATATGTGTACCAGCAAGATGTAGATATCACAAGTGAATATGAACTTCCCTGTGGGGTTAAGACAAAAGGCAAGCCAATATTCACTAATACAAGGTGTTGGTTGTATTAATTTCTTAGCTAAATTTGAATAAAGTGATAACCTGAATACTTACTTGGATACCCATTACAGAGATTTCAGATTAATGCATATTAAGTCTTGACTTTCTCATAAAAGACATTATTTTAGTTATATCTAATGAAAGTATTCAGAAACTATAGCTTATCTGAATTTATCTAAAAATAAATAAACATTAAATGCATGAAAAATCAGTATCTTCCTGTTGATTGACTTTCTTTTCTTACCCTCCTACCTTGGTAGATTAATTTTTTGCCTGCTTAATTTGATTATCTTCTTATCTGTTCTTTGGAGGGGAAAATTTCCTCTTTCAAAGAGTCCACAACTGTCTCTTTGGTGGTACTCTAATGCAAATCTTAGGGTAGGTGCTGAATTCTTGTTGAGACCTTTTATGTTTTTTCCAGTAACCTCAGATGAGAGCAACCGAACATGGGGAAGAAGCACAGCTTATCACCAGGAAGAATTTGAAGATGTGAAAAAAAGCTTTAAAAAGAAAGGTTGTACTTGGGGACCAAACTCAATTCAAACAAAAGAGCGTGCAGATTGCAAAGAGAGGTATGGTTGATGGGCAACCTGGGAATGATGATACAGCGTATCTATGATAAATTCCTAGATATTGTGGTTCTTAGTAAGTTTAAGGGTATGTAGATTGGGTAGGAGACAAAAGATAATTGGACAACTGTGAAGATGCTCAAATAAATAGAGCTCCATGAATTGACAAGTCAAAAGTACAATTATACATGCTGGACTGAATATTCATGAGTTCTTTGTGTCGAAATATGCAGATTTAATAAGGGAAAGTGTTTAGTTGAAAATCAAAGCACTGAGACTTAAACCTAATCTCTTTCTCTGCTTTGTATCTCTGTCCCAAACATTTAAGAACATCCCGTATAAAATTGAGCAAAATAGATGTGACAGGGAGAGAGTTCTAGGGAGAGAGTATGTAGTTCAATAGGTAGAGGATCTTGTCTGGAGAATGTATGGCAACTTAGGTCTCAAAGTTCAGAGTCTTTTGTGAGCTTGCACAGGCCTCTGCTTGTTCACAGACTATGCAGTTCCTATTGCCCAGGGAATCTGTCTGTACATGCAGTTCCAGGGCATGGGCAACAGAAGTTGAAATGTTGGCAGGGGAGGGGAATGTGTAAAGTTCCTCATTCATAGAAGTGTTGTTCTGGGAGCATGCTATTTTGCACACCATATTCAGTAATGAAGCCAGCTGGGGGGCAGCATTTAGGGAGTACATCAGATCTTCCTGTGCCATAAGAAGTCCCTAAATCTCTTAGAACAGATTGGAGCTTACATGATGCCAGTAATTAATTCTGTAGAAAAATGAGATAGAGATCAACTGAATAGGGTTGGGAGGGATGGGATAAAAATGCTTTCTTTCTGCATGGGTTTACTACCTTTATAAATTGTCCA
Source organism: Charina bottae (assembly GCA_023362775.1). Taxonomy (NCBI): domain Eukaryota; kingdom Metazoa; phylum Chordata; class Lepidosauria; order Squamata; family Charinaidae; genus Charina; species Charina bottae. The sequence goes on from JALMGJ010000001.1 coordinate 32,977,705, forward strand.
AAGCTCTGTGCTTCCTTCCATGGCAGTAATAAATATAATAAACTATGATAGTGTTGAATGTATTGTCGAAGGCTGATAGTGTTATTACAATATATTTGGGTAAATTGGAGGTGGGGAATAGAGACCAGTTTTTGCCTAAAACACTCTTACTTCTTGCTAAATGCAAACATGAATTACTAACACAAAATTACAGGATGAGGAGTTAATTATCTAAAGCTGTCCCAGGTTTTTTCTGGATAAAGTTGCTGTTAGAAGAAGCTGAGAACTATCAATTACATTAAAGACCTGCAGCTTAGCTATTAACTATGAATCTGAAAAAGAAATAAGCTTATCATTATATTTTTTGATACAAGTAGGAAAAAATGTTCAAGCTCCAGTTAATATTTGTATCAGTGATTTGAGTTTCTAAATAAACTTTGAATTGGAAAAATTTAACTTTTCCTAAACTGACACATATTGAAAAAGTCATGTTAATATCTGTGAAAAAAATCCCCACAGCCTAAAAACATTTAAAATAAATTCAATAAATTGCACTAAATGTGATTTGTTATATTCAAACATAATCAAACTTTATTTGGAAATGTATTTTTACTGGAATATTTATAACTATATTTTAAAAATAACAGCCAAGTGGCATGTCCTTTCCTTTACATTGCATTAATGAAGGCACTAAAATAGTTAAAGTGTGTTTTCTTTTGTGAATAAAATATCTCTCAATGGAAAAAAAATCCCTCCAATCCAGAAGAAACTTCCTCTGAAGAAAGAGAGGGGAGAAGTGTTTGTACCACTCTCATTGGTGTCTCCAAAAATCCCTCAGTCCTTTAGAGCAGTTTTTTCCAATCTGGTGCTCCTTCAGATATGGTGGACTTAGTCAGACTATAGTTTATTTGTAGCTCATGGTTGAACTGTGGAGTCCTTGGTGCTCTCTGAGCCTTGTTGTTTTCTTGCAGACGTTTCATTGCCAGGCTAGGCAACGTCTTCAGTGCAAAAAAGGAGTGGGATTTGCTCTCTGTTTATATACCATGGCTTGTCCTGCCTGTGTTGGTGGGGGTGTTGTACTCTCCTTGGTAGTACCTTGATTGGGTTGTTGTTTGCTGCTTGCTTGACTGAACGCAGGCAGGACAAGCCTGGGTATATAAACAGAGAGCAAGTCCCACTCCCTTTTCGCACTGAAGATGTTGCCTAGCCTGGCAATGAAACGTCTGCAAGAAAACAACAAGGCTCAGAGAGCACCAAGGACTCCACAGACTATAGTTTACATAATTAAGCCAATATTGTAGCATAGGCTAAAATATGTTCTACTGTGCAGGAAAAAACACAGTTGCATTCTTCATTTTCTTTATTATTTCTGTAGAACCATATCTATATAAAAAGAATAATGCTCTTTATAGTTAAGGATTTCTCTGATTCCAGAATAAGACCTCTGTCAGATGGTGGTAGTCCATGGTCAACACTTCTGATGAAGAATCATAAAGGTGTCCCATTAGCTTCTTTGTTCATGGACCAAGGTAAGTCTTGACATACAGTATTTATTTTTCAAGACCTAGAAGAGAGGAGCATTCAAACACTCAGGGGGCCATAAGCCATAAATCATAACTTCTAAATAGTATGGGCATGATTTTTTAGTGCAGCCACCAAAATCCATGTCCTCATTTACTACTGAAATTTGGCAGCATACCATTCGCAAATGGTTTTGTTTAAATATTTTGTTTGTTATTTATATGTACATTTAACGTATTAAACATGTATATCCTGCATTTTAAAATCTGGTCCTACTCACTTTTCCGTTTGACCCTGCCTACTTTTTTTATGAACTTGTGTCTTTTTGAGAACAGAGTTCACTGTGGTACATAAGACTGAAATACAGTTTTCAGTCCAGAGAAGCCCACCCATATGTTAGACCTGACTCTCTTGAGACTGGACATCAAGATTTCATATATACTGAAAGTGTTTAGCAGGGCAGGGAATGTATGTGCTTGAATTCCACAGTACAAATTGCATTGCTATCCTGACCAATTCCATATTGGCAATGAAATCTAAGGTCCTCTTGAGCTGATGCATGAGGACTATATTCAGTGGTATCCTTCTGTCAGTGGAACTGACACAGTGGTGGATCAAATTTTCTCCCACTTCCATGGTCATGCCCCAGATCTGTGCTGGAGGATTGGAGGTTACTTTAGAGCAGATTTGGAAGGCATCAAAGGGAACATTGGGAAGTTCTTGTTCTACAGTATGATGAGAATTCTAACTCAATGTAGAATGTAGCTATATTCCAGAAGAATAGAAATATATTTCAGATTTATTAAATATGCCTTCTCTTCTCCAAAATATATTTGGTGTTTATAAGAATGACTGTGATTGCAGGCAACACCTCATGTCATCATGTGCTCTCAGCAGTAAATTCAGAACCAGGTAGTCATGTCCTGAAACTGAGGTCCTTTTTATTTATTTATTTATTTTATTTATGTTTCAATTTATATACCGCTCCATCTCCCCGCAAGGGAACTCTGGGCGGTTTACAATACACAAAAATTAAAATCCGACAATTAAAACAACCCAATAAAACACTCTAATATATTAAAATTAAGTATAAAAATCCAAGATGCGGTGGTATGATGTTTGGATGTTTAAAAGGGCCCTATGGCACCAGCCATCCCCAAGAGGAACTGTTCCCCCCCTCCCCCCACGCAAGGCGGCAGAACCAGGTCTTTAAGTTCTTTCTGAAGGCCGGGAGCGATGAGGCCTGCCTCACCTCCGGGGGTAGCATATTCCAAAGGGTGGGCGCCGTTACCGAGAAGGCACGCCTCCTAGACCCCGTCAGGTGACATTCCTTTACGGACGGGATCCGTAGCATGCCCTCTCTGAATGACCGAGTGGGACGGTTCGACGTTATGGGGATGAGACGGTCCCTCAGGTAACCTGGCCCCATGCCATGTAGGGCTTTAAAGGTGATAACCAACACCTTGAATTGGACCCGGAAGCACACAGGCACCCAGTGCAGCTGTCGCAACAGAGGTATCACATGCGCTGATCTAGGCGCACCAATAACTGCACGAGCAGCCGCATTCTGGACCAATTGAAGCTTCCGGATACTCCTCAAGGGTAGCCCCATGTAGAGCGCATTGCAATAGTCTATATGGGAGATGACCAGGGCATGAGTGACTGTACGGAGGGCTTCCCGATCCAGGAAAGGGCGTAACTGACGCACAACACGAAGTTGTGCAAAAGCCCTCCTGGCCACGGCTACCACCTGCTCTTCGAGCAGGAGCCGTGAGTCCAGAAGAACCCCCAAATTACGCACTTGGTCTGAATGGGGTAGTGCAACCCCATCCAGAACTAGAGATGACAACTTCCTGGATCCACGGGAGCCATCAATCCACAGCCACTCCGTCTTACCAGGGTTCAGTCGAAGCTTGTTGTTCCCCATCCAGACCCCCACAGCCTCCAGGCACTGAGAAAGGGTAGCCACTGCATCACTTATCTCACCAGGGATGGAAATATATAATTGAGTATCGTCTGCATATTGATGGTATCTCATCCCATGGTGACGGATGATCTCACCCAGCGGTTTCATGTAGATGTTAAATAGGAGAGGGGAAAGAACCGAACCCTGCGGTACCCTACAGACGAGGGGGCGAGGGTCAGATCTTTCCTCTCCTATTACCACCGATTGGGAACGGCCCTGGAGGAAGGAGGTGAACCAGCGCAGAACTACGCCTCCCACCCCCAACTCCCTGAGCCGTCCCAAAAGGATACCATGGTCGATGGTATCGAATGCCGCTGAGAGGTCAAGAAGAGCTAGGATGGATGCACTCCCTCCATCCCGCTCCCGCCAGAGATCATCTGTAAGCGCGACCAATGCAGTTTCCACCCCATATCCCGGCCTGAAACCTGACTGGAAGGGGTCCAGATAATCCGTATCATCCAGGATCCTCTGGAGTTGCAATGCCACCGCTTTCTCAACCACCTTCCCTAAAAAGGGGAGGTGGGAGACAGGACGAAAATTGTCCAATATAGTAGGGTCCAGTGATGGTTTCTTGAGGAGGGGGTGCACCAAAGCCCCTTTAAAAGCCGCTGGGAACACCCCCTCCCCCAGAGATGCATTAACCATCACCTGGACCCAACCACATGTCACCTCCCGGGCTGCCTGTACCAGCCAGGAAGGGCATGGGTCCAGATGACATGTGGTGGCCCTTACAACCCGAAGGATCCTGTCCACTTCCTTAGGTCCAACAGGATCGAACTGTTCCCAGATAACCGGGCAAAGACGTTCCCTCGGCATCTCCCCAGACTGTGCTACACGCTTAGAGTCCAACTTAGACCGAATCTGAGCGACTTTATCCTGCAGATGCTCAGAAAATTCTTCCGCACGGCCCTGTAGGTGGGTCACAGACTCCACCTTACCCAGCAGAGATCTTGTTATCTTAAACAGGGTCGTCGGGCGGCATTCTGCGGATGCAATAAGAGCGGAGAAATATTGACGTTTCGCCGCTCTTACCGCCACAAGGTAGGTCTTAACAGCGACTCTAGCTTGTGTTCGGTCAGATTCAGACTTTGTCTTTCTCCAGCGGCGCTCTAGGCGTCTCTTAACCCTCTTCAAGACCCTCAACTCCTCTGTATACCAAGGGGAGTATCGGGTCAAGTGTGGCAAGAGAGGCCGCATAGGCGCGATCCTGTCCAAGGCCCCGGCCGCCTCCCTATTCCAGGCTGCGGCCACGACCTCCGCTGGAGCGTGCAGTAGATCCTGAGGTACAGCCCCCAGCTCCCTCTGAAACCCTATTGGGTCCATTAGTCGCCGGGGGCGGACCAATCGATTGGGTCCTGCCTCCCTGCGGAGTGGGGCGGCATAAGAGAATCTCAAGGTCACCAGGGCATGATCTGACCATGACAAAGGGGAAAGATGTAACTCTCCCCTCAGAGCATACTGCCACTGCTCCGACAAGAAAACTAAGTCCGGGGTGAGTCCACTGTCTCGAGTTGGGTCTCGAATAATCTGGAACAGGCCCATGGCTGCCATGGTAGTCATGAACTCCCGAGCTGCCTCCGAGGCACGTCCCAGGGACGGCAGATTGAAATCCCCCAGAACCATAAGCCTAGGGAATTCCACCGCCAGCCCCGAGACGGCCTCCAGCAGCTCAGGCAGGGATGTCGCTACGCAGCAGGGAGGCTGGTACAGCAGCAACACTCCCAACTGTTCTCGAGAACCCAACTTGAAAAACAGGGTCTCACAACCGGCCACTTGCGGAGCAGTGCCCCCGAAGGCCACTAGAGACTCTCGAATTACAACTGCCACCCCTCCTCCCCTGCCCCTGAGTCTCGGCTGGTGCCACACTTGAAACCCGGCTGGGCATATTTCAGAGAGGGCTACCCCCCCCTCCGAGCTCAGCCAGGTCTCGGTGATACATGCCAGGTCTGCCCCCTCTTCCGTGATCAAATCACATATGAGGGGGCCCTTGTTGTTAACAGACCTGGCATTAAGCAGCAGCAGCCGGAAACCGGGGCCCTGAAGGATCTGCTGACCAGGACCTGGGTATGAACGTGGAGGGCCGGAACACGCCACCGGTAATAAACACCGGGGGCGTCTTCCCCAACGATGGCCCGCCCTCCAGTTCCCGTCATAACATCCCCGGCCCGTCACCACTTCGATAGGGCAGCCCACTCCATAACCCCCAGAGCTTCCAGGTCCAGATGCCTCCACTCCCAGACCTTCAAAGACCCTAGGTTGAAACACGGGTCCCCTCCCACACGCACACATCTCTCAAACTCAGTCAACTTCTAGTGATGGTAGGCCCCCCCCCAGCGCACCAGCCTAAGCTCTCGGCACTGAAAGGGCCTAACCACCACAACCACACCTACAATGTCCCCCCACAACCACTCTCACTGGTCGCAGAGAGATATCATCCACTCCTGCCCACCACCTGTCTCTCACTCAGGTGTGGGCACTCATACATACTATCACACAATCTTGGACTCCCCCCTGACTCTCTCACATCCAGGGGGGGCCACATTCACACTACAGGGACCCTAAAAAGTCTCTGCCGCCTATAAATAAATGTGGGTGCAGATGGGGGCTTCCTCTTAGTTGTTAAACTAAAGTTAAAAGTCCAATAAAAACCTTCCACCGTTGTTGATTTCCGGGGGATATTATGGCTGGTCCCCCATTCCTGAACCCGTCGTCCCCCCTTAGACCCCCGCCCCCACAGTTAAAGACCACCAGGCCCACCAAAAGATCGTCCAAGTCGGCGTGCCTTAAGACCTAGCACGCTCCGCTGCTCTGCTCTCCCGTCTTGTTGTAGTGCCAAGGTCTCGCAAGCCCCCAGTGTATATTAGATCTCTGGGGCTCGCCAGGTCCATTAATAGTTGCGGGGGTTCGTCAAAGTCCGTTTTGGCCCCAAGTTCCCAAAAATATAGTGGAGTACTTGTCCGCAAGGCCCACAGGCTTCTGATTATACTCTGCCACTCCGTTTCCTCCACTACACCAGAGGGCCGCCAAGGGGCCGCGCGTCTTCGACCGAATAGTAAGGATAGTAAGGAGTCACCAGGGATCACTGGGAGTCCGCCCAGTCCGCAATGGGCTCGCCCGAGCCCCCAAAGCCCGCAGGGAAAAGCACCGCGTTTCGCCGTTTTCTCCTCCTCCAAACGGCCATCGCGTTTTGCTGCCCCGCTTCGCCGCCTCGTCGCCTGCTGTTCCACCCAGGGGGGTCCAGCCATCTCCCCACCTCGGTCTAGAAATGAAAGCCGAGGGAACCTCACAAAATCCCCTACCCACACCTCCAGGTAACAAAAAGGCAGGGTAGGGTGGGATTCAGGAGACCAGGAACCTCTCTCCCGGAGCAGCGCTCAGCGGCAGCCACTCCCGATCACCATCTTGGTTATTGCTTTTAATGGAACAGTTGAGATTAAATCCATACACACCATGAATTCTTTTGGAGATTAGAAATTAAGCGATATAGTTTGGTTAAATGTTTTATTCAATTGACATTCATAAAAATGGAGGGAGATTGGATATAGGAGACACAATGTTGCTTTACAGCAGGGAAAAACATTCTTAAAAACATGGAATCTAAATAAATCTACCAGTAACCTTTGAAGTTATTATCTTGCTTGCTTTTCACTAGTCAGGACTTTTGTTCCCCAAAAGTCTGTGTGATACAATAAACTCTTCTTTCTTTGTATTTAAGAAGTACATTCTGATTGTACCATTACTATGCTATCTATAATTTCATATTGGTCATTTTAAAATACTTTTACCTTTGAATATAATATAATATAAACTCATCAATAAATTTTACGTCTGTACAGAACAGAGACTTTCCCCTGAAGGCCTTGATCCTAGACGACCAAAGCAGTTAAAATTGCCAAATCAGGCTTATATTGATCTACCTCTCTGGAAGGATGACCAAGGACTACATTCTGCAGAACAGGAGAGCTTTGAAGAAGGAGATTCTGCAAGTTCTGCAAATAGCACTCCACAAATGACTCCAACAAACAGTATCTGTAGAACATTACAGAAAAAGAAAACTGACACTGTGCTGTATGGCTGTGCTGTCCTTCTAGCCTCTATAGCTCTAGGCTTAGATATTAGGGAGCCAAACAGATTGCAAAGTGCGGATGAAATGTTGCCTAAGGAGGAAAAGAAGAAACGTGATGGCCTGTTTCAGCGAGCATCTAAGTTTCGCAGAAGTGCAAGCCCTGCAAGACTGCAGCCTAAGAGAGAGGAGGCATGTGTCCCTTCTGCAGGTCCGTGTGCAAGTACTGTGAACCTTCTGTCCATATCTTCCGTTTCTACTAAATGCCTCCTTCAGTCTGACAGTGAGGACGCAACTGTGAGCACAGTGCCTGGTAATGGAGATGTTTCCATTGAACAGTTTTTGCCTGTAAGTCATACATGCAAACAAGAACAAATAGCCAAAGTTGATCGTACTACCGATTCTGATTTGCCACCTCCTAGTCTTCCTTTGAAGCAAGAACCTCAATGTGCAGCCAGTGCCATTTCTTCGAAAGTCAAAGTTTGGGGTCATAGACGGACCCTGTCAGATGGAAATGCATGTCATTCCATAAGTAAGTAAAACGGCATTTGTGGGGGGGGGGTTGGTGGGAGGGAGGGTGAATAACTCAAACAGTAATGTACTTCATCAGCATCAGGCAGAAAAGAAACAGTGGAAGTTCCTGGGACTGAAAAATGGCTGTCCCAGAAAGTATATTCAGGAAAGGGTTGTAGACAAATAGCAGAATGCCTGTGCTACATGGCAGTAGTCCCCGTGTTCAGGCTCCAATATTTCAAGGCAGGAGCTTAATGTAGCAGGTGATGAGAAAGACCTGTATCTCTGAACTTCAAGAGCTGCTGTCTCTTGGAGAAGACAAGCTAGGAGAAATAGCACAGTGTGATGCAGAGAGATGCTGAAGGAAATAAGTTGTCCTAAGATCACCCTGGGCTCTTAGAATCATCCAGTATCGTGCTATTTGTGGTTGTACAGTTAAACATTACTGCTGGCTAATGTATATGCTATTTTTCTACTATAGCAGCACTATAGGTTTGCTTTATATTTCTCTTCAATGTCTTTCTCTTCCACTCAGCTAATGGAATTGCTAATGGAACTCTTGAGGATCTGCATGTACCCGCTATCCAGCGGACAAACTTTCACAATGACCTTTCACCAGGGAAGCAAGAAACTGTCAATATTATACCAAGACCTCGACCTTCTTCTTTAAGAGGCAGATTGGATCCCTGGCTGGCTATTTCTCAAAGTATAAAGCCAAACCCTTTTGAGATGGTTAATTTGGAGGCTGATGGAGATTCAAAGGCTAAGTCACTGACTGATACCAAGGAGAGAACTAAGTCCCACATGCCCTCTTTATTGGATATGGATGTAGAAGGTCAAAATAGTGACTGTACAGTACCTTTGTGTAGGATGAAGAGTAAAGCAGGTCAGCCATCAATATATGAACTGGAGAGAGAATTCTTGTCTTAAGTGCCTTGGCATTTTTAGCCTGTTTTAAAAACAAAACTTTGTGCATATGGTAACATTATGCTGCTCTTTTCTAAATTTTGTGATCAGTAGAGTTTGGTACTATATCAGATAGATGAAATATTAAATACAGAAAAAATATTGCAGGCAGTGGTCACTCTGTAAGCCCATGTGTAGTTTTATTGATTACCATCAATATCATGAATGAACATGCACATGTGGATGTCAATAAAGTTTTTCACAATTTTGGTTTTTCATTCTCTTTTGCAAAATGTCCAGTTGCTTTATTCCTGCCTAGCTTTTGCCTTTAATTGTTTTTCCCCACTAACCATATGAACTGCAGTACATTAAAAAAACCCTTGCATTGAAAAGATGTTTGCCTACAGAGAGAACTCAGTTCTGAACTGTGGTTTTCTTGAGACATAGTTGTAGAATTGTATTATCTTTCTTTTAATACTACAGTGGTTGCTAATGTCCATTGGAAACAGCACAGTTCAATTTTAGGATGCTTTGTTACAATCTGTCGGGGCGAGCAGATGGAGCGGCCTGCTTCTCTCCTAGGCACCAGCGATCCAAGTACTATGCAGTAAATAGACTCCAAACAGAAGTTATATCAAATATCCTATTTACTTATATACATACGTATTTACAGATCACTTCCACAGGTAACAAATGATAAACCAACGATACAGCATACAGAGGTAGAATGAGAATAAATGAGAAGAACGAATACAGGACTTCTCTGTATTTATATATAAACTGACCAATCACCTTATAGGTCACTCTCATTATCCACCACACCCAACTTAACTCTTAGCACCTGTTGTATGAGTCACACACTGACACATCATCCCTACAACAATGGCTGCTAATTGGGTGACTCTGCAGAATATTTCCCCTCTCACCTAAATATCAAGCCTCTCAATATAATTTATATCTAGCTGTGAATTCCTGGGTATATCAAACCCCAACACAATCAAAATGAATGTTATGTTAATTTTGACAAAGCAGTATTGTATAAAAGCATTAATTGAAGTATATTTTGACTAGGCAATCTTCCAAGACAGTAGTTTGATTAAAAAAAAAAATTTTTTTAATCATGTAAATTCCCATTATCTATGGGTGAAGAATGCTTCAGTTTGCTTGTGTCCATTGGTCTGGTTTACATTTTTTTTTTAAGTGAAGGGCATTTAAACTGAAACATAGGCTATGAAGTACTTCTGAGAGAGGTCATGGGGAAAATGGAAAAGGTGTGTGTGTGGGGGGAAGAGTTTATGTCAGTTTCCCCAAACTAAGTTCTCCAGACATGTCCAACTTCAACTCTCACAATTCCCAAGCAGTGTGGCTAAACTTGGTGCCCTGCAATTTGGGAAGGCTGATTTAGTATAACAAAAGGCTGTCAAGAGGACTTAAGTTATTGAAAAGGCTACTAAGGGAAGTGTCTTTACTATAGTGTGTCTATTGATTTGTTTTAGCCTATAGGCTTTAAAAAGTCTTATAAATCTGGCTTTTTGTACAGTATCAAAAATAGAACTATTCATTTTTAGTATAGCTATTATCTATTGACAGAGTTGCATGTGGAAATGATTACATGGGCATTTTGATTAAAACTTTAGTTTGATCAATTACAACACTACAGTATGCATTTTAGATGAATTCTGGAAAGCATTTTAAGATAGGAAGGCATTATTAAAATGTAAAATTTTTGAATTACACATTGCTCTTCTATGCCATTCTGGTGGATTTGCATATGTTGCAGAAATTATTTAACATGATATCTTTTATGTCTAGCATAAAAGTGGGTGTCCAACATAGAATAAAACTCAGTAAAAACAACCAGTAACAATAATAATATATACACATATGGGGCAGCTCTGAACCACAACAGTCACAAATAACATCCTGTGTAGTAGGCATCGATCTCTTTCTTCCTGTCTCAGGCTTTTTCTCCTCTGGAGAGTCCTCTGATTTTCAGAAGCATCTGAGGGATGCAGAAGGAGGAGAGAGAAGATCAGGGAGATGAGATGGAGATGGAGATGGAGATGAAGCAGCTGCCTCAGGTGCCAGATTGGGGAGAAGGGCCCCAGAGTTTAGAAAGTAGGTCGTCCCCAGCTTAAGAATGAGTATGCTGGAACATATGTATTCTTTGCTCTAGAGGCACAGAGCTGGTGGAGTGCTTTGCTGGAGGAAAGGCACAAGAGGCATAACGGGGACAAGAGAGGAGGTACAAGGGAATAAGAGAAAGCAGGAGGAGTTGCAGTAAGTGAGAGGAGAGGCTGTATTCCACCTTCCGTTTCCTGATGCTTCTGCGAACCCATCTGAAGACAACGGGCAGTCAACTGCCCAGAGACAGCAGAGAGATGCTAGTCAGAACCAGTTAAAGTCTTTAGACACTGGTATCTTCCCTTATGAGAACCAGTTTGGTGTAGTGGTGAAGGCATCAGGCTAGAAACTGGGAGACCAGGAGTTCTATTCTTGCCTTAGGCACAAAGCCAGCTGGGTGACCTTGGGCCAGTCACTTTCTCTTAGCCCTAGGAAGGAGGCAATGGCAAACTGCTTCTGAAAAACCTTGCCAAGAAAACTGCAGGGACATGATGGAATGGATTAAAAAAAAAATTCCCTTACACAGACCATTTTACCACTCTACTTATTTGTCCTTTTCAGCTAAGTATTGCAAACAAGGACCACAATTCCTGGCACAGAGCAGCAGTCAAGAATGAAATAAAATGTATTCAGAAAGAGACAGCAGGGAGGACCTCTCTTGGGGTATATAAACACTGTCTTTTACAGTGAGCCTTTCAGGTGCAGTGAGGCTGTGAAGTGATGTCTGATTTTCCAGTTGGTCAGAGTGACCAAGTACTGTAGCTATTGCAGCATCCATAATGGATACAACCATGAACATTCCTGAAGAAAGTATATTAGAGAAAAGTGTGGTAGAGGAGCAAGAAACAGGTGTTGTTGAGTTTAGTTCCTTAAGCCTAGATGATCCCGAATTGTGGAGCTACTTGAGCAATAGTTTGAGGGACTTCCTTATACTAGAGCCATAGCAAATAAAAAACGTCATGTTCCCCAAATACAACGAAAGTAGCAATTTCTTTCAATCTGTTACTGGCATAAGCTTCCCAATAGTGATAAAGTGGAGAGGCCATGGCCTATGGCCTATATACTCAAAAACCCAGAATGCATACTGATTTTGTTGCAAACTCTTCTGGTTTCATGTTCCAGCCACATTGGATTGTGTAGGAACAAATTATTAGAAAAATCTGACCATAAATTGGGCACGACACAAACAAATCAGCAAAGCACCAGAGCACATTCCATCAGAGAAAAGAGTGTGAGATGAGAATACTGTTAAAGGTCACCACAGATGATCATTATCAAGAGAAGATTGCATCAGAGTCTGTTTACTGGTAAAATGTTCTGAAAAGGCTCATTGCCATTGTGAGAACGTTTGCTTCCCAAAAGTTAGCACTGCATGGAATTTCAGATCAGCTGTGTGTGCTGCACAATGGAAACTTCCTTAAAATTGTGGACTGATGGCTGAATTTAATGCTGTATTCCAGGAACATCTAACAAGGGTCAACAGCCCAAAAATCTACAGACACCACTACCTTGGAAACACAGTTCAAAATGAAATCATATTGTTACTGGCAACAAAAGTCAAACAAGATCTGAAGTCAGCAAGATGTTGCTGTTTACTCTGGACTGCACGTCTTACATCAACCATAAGGAGCAAATGGCTTTAATGGTGCATTTTGTTACAATGGAACCTAGTGAAAAAGTCTTTGCAATGGGGATTGTCAGAGCATTTTCTAGAATTGATTGATACTGATGATACTACAGGAATTGGTATGACAAATGTGATTCTTAAAAGCTGGATGATACTGGAATTGTAAAAACTGACATGAGAGGCCAGGATTACAATAATAATGGACTTCCAGTGAGCACCATGGCGAGCTGATGTCCTGCCGGCAGCGGGACAGCATTTACAAGGAAAATCATGGCCGGATGCTGGATCCGGACCTGCAAAATCTCTCCGGAGAAAGGAGAGAACATTGAGATAACCCACATGCACTCTCCAGGCAGCTGCTTCTCATGAGTAGACTGCAGGAACTGTGGTTTTGCAGTTGGCTTACGAGTTGAATGGCTGGGAGTTGAGGGATATTATCTAAGCTCATACTCGTAATGCAGCCTTTTTAGGACATAAAGCTCGACTGAGCCTCATCTCTTAATCACTTTTTGGATTATCTTTTTATTGCTTTGGAAATATTAAGACCTTTTGGGTCAGCAATTTTCTACTATATTCACTGGGTGAGACTTCCCCTTCCCCTTAGTGAAAGAAGTTTTAAATACAATTTTAAGGATTGGAAAAATATTATTGTTTGGATTACGGCAAAAGGGTGTAAAGAGTATTGATTTTGGAAAGTTAAAAATGGGCTAAGGGTCCAGAGGGATTTGGAATAAAAGTTGGAAATTAATTATAAAATCCTTATAATACTGGGAAACTGGATGTTTACATTCTTTAGAATAAAAAGAAGGTGATAAGTTGTTTTGAAGGTTGGACACTAGAGGGCACCAGAACCAAATAAAATAATGGGTGCATCAAGAGATATGTGAGAGAAAATGATTCAGAAGATTCTTTTAAAGATTCCTGCTATTATTGAAAGACTAGATGATGCTGTGGAAGAAAAACGAGCTCCATTGGACAAGAATGAAATTGACTTAAATGTGGACTTAGAAATGATAGACTATAGGAAGGATATGGAACAAGATGAACTGAACCTACAAACAAAGCCGGTTCATGTTTTAATAATCAAAAAGGACTTGTGAATAATAGACCAGAAGAGTGGCTTGTACATACTGGATTTACAAAAGGGAATTGTTAGGGGGTATTATATGAAGGGGCTTGAGATCAAGATTTTTGGGAATAAGGAGAAAGAATATAAAGTGGGTTTATTTGATCAAGGTTAGAATAGAAAGGTGCTTGTCATTTTTGGCAATTTTTAATGCAATTTTTAAAATTAGGACTGGAAGATGATGTTTTAAGCTTTTGCTTTTATGGATGAGAGTTCTATTTCTGGCAACTTTTAATCTTTTTTCTAACTGGAAGATTATGTTTTTAGGTTTTGTTTTAAAGATAAAGAGCTCTATGGGATTATTTCTTATATTTTAAATTTATCTCATTAAGTTTATAATAATTATGTTACTATTTCTGGTACCTTTACTGGGTTTTTTATTGATTCTATTTGATTGATGAGGTTTGGGGGATTTGTTTAAGAAAAGAAAAGGAGATATAAATGTAAAGGAAGGAAATTGTGTGGGTTTAGTAGATTAAGATTTAAGTAGATAATTGTTTGGGTTTAGTAGATTAAGTTTAATAGAGATGTGGTTATTTCTGGTAACCCTTAATGGAATTTTGCTGATTAGGATGGAAGATGAGGATCTATAGATATGTCTATAGAGAATGAGGTGAAATATGGGGTGAAGAGATTGTTTTTTGTATTTTAAGGCAGGGGTCCCCAACGTGTGGTCCCCAATGTGTGGCCTGTTAGGAAGTGGGCCGCAGGGCTCCCTCCTGCAAACCCCGCCCCCCGGTGTGCGTGATTACTCCGCCCCCAGTGCGCGCGATTGGCTCCCGCCTGCAAACCCCGCCCCCCGGTGCACGTGATTGGCTCCCACCTGCAAACCCACCCACCCGTCCGTGGGAAAATTTTCTTCCACGACTGGTCCCTGGTGCCAGAAAGGTTGGGGACCGCTGTTTTAAGGGATGGTGACAAGTTGTTAAAGTTGTATATACTTGCTGGGAAGAAGGGGAAAGTTGTGTCTTCTTTTTCTTTTTCTTCTCTTTCTTTTTTTCTTCTCTTTTTTCTTTTTTCTTTTTTCACTTTTTCTTTTTTCTTTTTTCTTTTTTCACTTTTTCTTTTTTTATCTTTTTTTTATCTTTTTTACTTTGTATTAGTTTTACCTGTATAATGTAATTTTTAATAAAAATTATTATTAAAAAAGGATTACCATAATAATACCAGCATAAAAGAAAGGAGTGCAGCAGACATGAATCTAAGTCTTAAACCCTCAAGCCTTTTGTTGTCTTGCGTCTCATTCATTGAACTTGGTGGTCAGAATGCTGCATCAGCTTCTAGTGAGGTTGATAAATTTTTAATGTAATTCAAAGTGTCTGTGTGTTTGCACTGACTTATTGAAGGCAAAGTTTGAAGCAACATCTGAAAACATCTTCTCTCTGAAACCACTGAGTGTCACTTGATGGGGAAATCCAGTGGAGGCAATACTTCCTCTCAAACACCAAATTGGGAAGATAGATGGTGCCACCGTTGTCATTATGGAGGATAATACTTTGAGAGGGGAAGATTTTCTGTGGGAGAACAGTGGCAGAGGGTAATGGAATCACCAGAAACATACATTGCATCAAACTTCTGTATATAGCTTGGTGTAGCATGACATACTGTTCAAACTAAATGTTGTAAGCAAGGCAGTCCAGAGTGCTGATCTCAATATATGTGGAGCAATGGAACAACTGGACAAAGCAAAATCTTACTGACAATCTCACTGGTCAGATGAGGGAGCTGAAAATATTCTTAAGAATGCAGAGAAGTTGGAAGAGGAATTTCACACTGAAACTGTTTCCCCACCCATTCAAGAACACACTGACCAAGACTTTTGGATTAGGAAGCATGGGATAATCCCATAAGAGATCCCAAACAACAATTCAAAGTTGAATTCTTTAACTAGGTGCTAGATTGTGCAATATAGTCAGTTGAAGAACATTTCATGCAGTTCAAGGAACATGGGAGTATATACGGGATGTTGTAAGATATTCCAGAACTCCTTGCTATATCTAGAGACATCAACAATGCAGGGCACTAGAGACAGTGTTGACACATGATGACATGGTGAAATATTGGTGTGAGTGAATTGGGTGGTGACTGAAAGCTCTTTCTAGATACATTTCAGTAGGACCAGTCTCAAAGGCTGTTCTGAAATATGTGTTCACAAATAAGATCACTTTCCTTCCAAATGCTTTTGTGGTTCTCTACACATACTTCTAGCATTTCCTATAACTAGTGCTGGTGGACAATGCATACTTCTAGCTGAAATGACTAAAAATGCATCTAAACTCCATAATGACCCAGCAGAGGTGGGGTAGCCTTTCAATCAACTTAATGGAGCATGAGCTGACTCAAACTGCAGAACTTCAGGAAGCAGTTCAAACCTTTGCAGCTACGAAGGCATGGAAAGTAGCATTGTGATTAGATGAAAAACTTGGAATCTGCTATGTAGATGAAGAAAGTTACACATTTGCCATTCAGGCATTTCAAAGCACTTAAAGTTAGTTCTCCTAGGTCGGTAGCGCGGAGCAGAACCATTAGAGGTCAAAACAGAAGTCAGAATTGATACCATTCAAAGTTTTGGGACATGGGGTGTCTTTTTGCTTCCTGCTTCAGGTGCCAAAATGTTGTGAGTTGACTCAGTGAAAGACCTTTCACAGCCCTTTGAATCGGACCCATTTTTGTGGTACTCCTTAAATGTCAGAAGTTTGATTTTGTGCTTTAAAATGAAGATCTTGAGCTTTTATGCAGCAATGAGAACTAGTGAAATTACACTGTCCTACTCCAAAGCTGTGGATTGCATTTTATATTTAGTTAAAATTCATGGCAAAAGCTTTATTCTCACAGAATTATAATATTGCATTTGTTTTCTGAGGGAGGCGTATAACAATAATCCTGTTTTTAAAAATGTGTGTACAGTGGGGAATAGTTTGGTACAGTCTCCTTGGAAAAAAACAGAGAAGAGGAAATTGCAAACTTTTTTTTTTAACATAAAGTACCACATTGGTTCAAATTTTAAGGCACTTTGTAGCTGTTTTTCTGTTTTCTTTTCTGTTAGATTTTTTTTTAAATAACAGGTTATGATTTTATTTCTGTGACCCTTTAGGAATTTGTATTGCTTTATCATTTCCTGCTAAGCATTAACTTTGAAAACTTCACATGTCGAGCAGTTCTTTCAAACATCGCCCTTTTAAATGGTACAATTTTATTCTAAAAATCAGGTTGTTTCATAAGATACAAGTGTTTCAAAAAGTCTGGATAAGTCTTGCAGGCAGTTGGTCAGTTGCTTCTTAAAATGATCATAGAGTTCTGGAGAATGATGCATGTGGTTGTTTTTCTTGGGGAAAACATTGCTTTCAATTCTCCATAAACAGATTATCTGTTTCTTTTTCCTGTGGATCTCCCCTTGGATTCAGGGGGTTGGATTCAGACTCTGTTCACTTGTAGAAGGGGCATCAGCTTTTCTGATCTTCTTTCTTGTGTCTTCAACCCACCGGAACTGGCACTCAGAACAGGGGTGGGCAACCCCAGTGTCCCATTTGTACCTTCCTGACCATGCCACTGTCCCGTTCTCACTTCTGTTCTGAAATTCCCCGTCCCCACCCCAAATGGCTGAAAAAATCCCAGTCTCTCTCCTGCTGTTAACATCATGCATAGCCATTCAGCTGGTCAGGGAAGAGAATTGCAGTCCATGATGCTGGAAAAAATTGCCCAGCCTTGCTTTAGAGCAGCCTTTCTCAACTTTTTGGCCCTGGAGGATGCCTTGAAATATTGTTCAGGCCTCGGGGAACCCCTGCACATTCAGGCTCAAATATAGGCCACAAGTTACAAAATTACTGTATTCGTTTCATGGGTAGGCCTGTATATACGCATTAACAGTGTTCTTAACCTAAAAATAAAGAATGAAACTTACCTCTTTAATGTGAAGTTGCCTGAATTTGAAATATATTTTTAAATAAATCGTGATCTCCCAGGGAACCCCTAGTGACCTCTTGCGGAACCCCAGGGCTCCACGGAACCCTGGTTGAGAAACCCTGCTTTAGAGGATACAAGGAGCTCAGTTGGAGTGGGGGGTGGGGGGTGGGGAGAATTCTGCAAAAGTTGTTGCCTCCTGATCCAGCGTCCATTTGCTGGATAAATTACCATCCCTGCATAGAAGATGTGTCTTTCTGCTTTTAGAAAGTGAAGTCTGGATCTAAGTCCATTGCTTACATCTGTTTCAAATTTCAGGTTCAGAATTAACATTGAAATGAAGCATATTCAAAAACCACTAGGATGGACTTGTGCATATCTTTAACGCATTTCAATTCAGGATGATTTGTGGGCTGGGTTATGCTCCGATTCTTTGATCGAACAGTACTACCAACAAAGCGTGTCAGTATCTGATCAAATTCTCAGAGCAAAATTCTCCATCTGTCCAGGTACAGTATGCTAATAATCAGGAATGATAAAATGTAGGTCATTTAGCTCAAACAAAAGAATAGAAAGAATCTGGAATACAGAAGAAACATAATAATAATAATAATAATAATAATAATAATAATATTCCTTTTATTTGATTTTTTAAAAAAATCTAGTTCACTTGCTTCACGCATGTGTTATCATTTGACTGTGTATTCCTTTTGATCCGTACATTTGAATTACAGGTAGGTCTTTGTTAATTTTACTTACATGCTTAATTGACCAATATTTGCATCATTGACTCAGTGTCAATCCATAGGCAGTTTTATTACAATGCAAATTGTGTCTGGGTTGATTCTTCTCCACTTCTTAGTGACGTTCAAGAATATCGACCACATTTTTCTTCAGAGCCACCAGCCAGAGAAGGGCTTGGACAGCAGATCTTAGATGATGATGCTGGGACAATGTGGCTGTTCTTTTGGCTTGTGGGGTTCTGACTGGTTCCTACTTTTCTCGTATCTATAAGAAACTGGTGGGTGATGCCTTTTAGAAATCTGATCCAAGGCGTTATCAGTATGATGATACAGTCAGATGTTCCTTATATCAGATTTTAGAAAGCTGATGAGAGAGAATTACTGGTTATAATTCATTAGATGGAAGAGCATAAATGGAAGCTTAATTCAAATGAAATAAAATTATGATTCATGGATAGATGTCCTGATCTGAAGCCTATTTGAATAGAGAATCTCTTGAGTAGAATTCAATTCCTGTTAACTTCATAAATATGTTAATATAATTTTATTTGCAACAGTAAGAAAGTGGTTTGCCATTGCCTTCTGATGAGACCCGTTTTTCTGTTTTACATCTTAGTCTAATCTGCAACCCTAGGATTTCCTGATAATCTCCCATCCAAGTACTAACCAGTTCCAGCCTCACCTAGCTCTTCAAGATTAGCCAAGGTTTTTTAGGTGCTGCCACCTAACTGGGATTATTCTGGATGGGGTAGAGTTTTCCCTAAAATTGAGGATACTTCTTGATCTACTAGAGACTCAGGTGGCTAGGTGCATTTTCCCCCACTTCAGTTCATATGGCAGTTGCTGAATGAGGTCTGCTCTGGCAAGACTGTTGATACAAACATAAGTTGGATGGAATCAGCTGATTGGCTGGCTTCGTTCAAAGCCAGAGACTGTGTCTTGTTGCTCTCACCCAAAGAAATCCAACACATACGCTCTGGGACAGGAGTGGGCAATCTTTTTGTGGCCAAGAGCTACCCTTAACATTTCTGTGACGTTGAGGGTCATGAATGTGTTTCTTTTAACTGTAATATATGCCTATTGTATAGTTTACCCTGCAGTTTTCATCCATTTCTCACTTTGAAATAACAAAATTGTACCCTTGGTTTTCAGCAATTCTGGCCAAAGGGGCTCTAAGGGGAACAAAAAAGGATCAAGGGATGATGAGATCCTTGGGCTACATATTACCCAAGGCCAGTAATGGAAACAATCCT
Source organism: Charina bottae (assembly GCA_023362775.1). Taxonomy (NCBI): domain Eukaryota; kingdom Metazoa; phylum Chordata; class Lepidosauria; order Squamata; family Charinaidae; genus Charina; species Charina bottae. Next base: position 32,997,426 of record JALMGJ010000001.1, read on the forward strand.
ATGGATGTTTAGAGTCTGGCAAACATCAGTCCTACACAATTTTTTAGCTTAGGGTAAAACCTGAATCTTTATTTGATTTGGCCTCTTTCCTGCTGATTGTAGACTTCATTATGATTTTTTTAATTGTGGACTTTATTATGATTTTGAATTATTAATTGCTTAAGAGGTTTTTATTGTTGGCTGTGTCTTTTGTTGAATTATACTACCTGATGTTTGCATGTTCTCTCCATGTATTACATCAAACTATGGTCCTCTAAATATGTTGAGACCATAACTCCCAGCGTTTCCAGGTTGGGGATGTGGCATTATATTTTGAGAACCAGGTATCCACACAGCAATCTTCTTTAATAGTTGGAAGAAAAGTAAACAAAACAAAAAAAGGTCAAGATATAGGCATTATTTCAGTCTCAGGTTTGTTGCTATACATCTGAGAAGTCAAAACTCTTATCAAACAAAATATTCTTTGTCTGGTAGGTAACATAATACCAACAATTATACTCTTCCCTCCCATGGTAAACCTGCCCAATAATAGTGCGATATTAAATTTTCCATGTATGATGGGGGGGGGGGCGGTAAATGTCCATTGCCTATTTTGCATATGTCTAGTCATTTCTTGGTAGGAAAGCTGGAATTATGCATTGCCAGAAGGAAAAGCACACCAGGAAACAGAAAAACTGGTCAAGCCAGTTTAAAATTGAGTAGTTGGCAGTCAAGCAGAGAGAGCCAGCTTGCCTGAGGAACAGATAGCTTTGGCAGAAATCCATCTCAATTTAGAGACTTGCAGCTAGAAACTCAGCTGTCATACTGTAAGATTCACCAGCAGTCAGGGACTATGTTCAGCTAGACTGACAGGTCAGCCGATAAACATGCTCTCCTTCTGAGAGGGGCGCCTCCATTTTGATTCTCTTAATAGAAACATTAATTGCCCAGCACACATTTTCAATATGCAAAAGGCTTACAAAGAATACTCCAGCATTACCTTGTAAATTTTTGCTATGCTTTTGAAAATGCCCTAAGCTGTGTTAAATGATACTCTCTTGATTTCCCGAGTAGAACAGCACAAAGGAGGAGTACAAGTGCTCCCAGTGATAATTAAACCCTGAGTTTCCTTCCTAGATGATATTTGTTGCAGTGATTTGTAAAATATTTTCAGTGCTGAAGGAATGTGAGTGAATCTCAAAACTAAAGGAGCAACATCCCTTTTTGTTTTTAGAAATGTCCCCGATCGGCTCAGTGGATCAAAAGAGCACCCAAGTGATGTAATCAAGAACGAAGCAGGAACATCATCTATGAGGAAAACAACATGTGATCTTATATGTTATACTGCCCTTCAGTACTGAGTGTCTTTGTAATATACTTTGTAATGAAAACTGCAAACCTGGAGGACCCAACCCAGATCAGGATCACAGTGAGGGAGCAAAAAAAAAAATTCTCCCATCTCCTTTGCTGAAGGTCATGTGTGATTAAGACCTAGGATGTGTATTATGGTCAAGTGTAGGAAGGGTGTCCTACTTTATTTTCCCAGTTTGAGCCTATTAAAGGCTGACTTTTTGCTCCCCAGCAGACAGATAAGAAGAGACAGCTGCCAGTATGGCAATGGGTGGTTGCAAGCATGCTTGTCCTATCAAGAAACATTAAGAGGCAGGGGAGCAGAAGAGCAAATGTGTTCCAGAGTAACTACTATAGTTCAGCTCAGAACTGAAAGTTTCGTAATCGGGTTGTGCAAAGCGCAAGGGAGAGCTCAATCTGAAAAGGTTTCAGTGGAATCAAAGCAATTGAATCAAAGCAAATTTGTGAAACAAAGTGGGGATCCACTTAAAAACAGTAAGAGGAGAAAAACACAATTTGCTTCCAGCCTTTATCAGTTTGTAGGTGTGATCATGCTACACAATGAAACACGCCCTCTTTTTTACGCCTGATGTCTCCAATCTGATACCTTCCAGATGTGCTGGGATTGCACCTCTCAGAATTCCCAGCCAATCACAGATTGGGAATTCTGGAAGATACAATCACAACGCATTTCAAGAGTACCAATTTGGGGGAAGTCATTCAACCTTGTTCTAGCCCTGTGCAGCTGTCTCTGTTTTACTCCATTTGTGAAAAAATAAAATGGTTTGCAGAATTTTGGATTCTCAGGGTAGACCTAAACTTTGAGAATGAGTAATACAACTATGACTGTGGGTTTTTATATTAATGTTAAAATCATAATGTTTAAGATAAAAGAGTGGATGAGAGGCTTTCCTAGTTGCTCTTTTTCCTGGTCATTAGTCTCCAAGTAAAGATTAGTTTCTTGCCTTTTCCCCCCTCTAAGCATTCTAGTATTTGGCAAATTTACAAACTGTGACAAGTGCAGTGACTGGGAAGGAAGTTTTGATGCTTTGGGGACAATTGACTCCAACGTCCATCCAGCATTTTCACTAGGTGGCGGAGTAGCTTTGTCCGTTCAGGACAACTCAGCCTTAGCATTTTTTGAAGAACGTCAGCACGCCTGGCTGTTCTGGAGTTGTTCTCCTTCAAGCTGCATTTCATTATTTCTTTATTCCATTTACATTATAGATCTAAGCTGGTCGGTGATTCTGAAGCTGGTTGCTGAAGTGTTCAATGAGATGTTATATGCAAGTCTTCAGTTGCTTAGTTGTTCAGTGGCTTCTGACTCTGTGACGCAATATACATAATTTTGCCTGAATTTTCCATCAGTAATTGCTTCTTTGAGTTCTTGTAAACTCTTTCTTCCCATCAATGATAGTATCTAGCCAACTTGTCTTTTGTCAGCTTCTTTTTCAATTGCTTTCCATTTTTTCAAGCATTAGGATCTTCTCCAACAACTGTTGCCTTTGCTTTTTGAATCCAAAATATTTAAGTTTTAGCTTTTAAGTTTCATTATTAGTACTTCCATTGAGCAGTCTGGTTTTAATTTATTTATTACTGAATTCTGTTCGTCCAATTTCCTCCAGCACGGGCACCATATCTGCCTATTGGAGAATTTATATGATGGCCAGGAAGCAATGCTTGGAATAGAATATGGAGCTACTAAGTAGTTGTAGAATATGGAGATACTAAGTAGTTGTAGAATATGGAGATACTAAATGGTTCAAAATCGGGAAAGATGCTCACCAAAATTTGTACACTGTCACCTTATTTAATTAACTTACATGCAGATTATATCATTGGAAATACTAGACTAAAAGAAGTATTAATTGGAATTAAAATTGCTGGAAGAAACATTGACCGCTGACAGCAAGGAGAAGTTAAGAAATATCTTGTTGAAGATGAAAGACGTGAGTGCAAATGGCAATCTACTGCTCAGTAGTTGGTTAAGTATGATGTATAAATGCAGAGTAGCCATCATTTCTAGATAGCGCTAGCCTGAAATTGAAACCTACCAACAATAATGCTTTAAGCTCTGGTTTGCATAATAATATTTTCATGTCACTCTTACCCAGAGAAGGTAAAAAGGTAAAGGTTCCCCCCGCACATTTGTGCAGTCGTGTCCGACTCTAGGGGCTGGTGCTCATCTCCGTTTGTTAGCCGAAGAGCCAGCATTGTCCGAAGATGCTTCCGCGGTCATGTGGCCAACATGACGCGCGCGGAACGCTGTTACCTACCCACCGAAGTGGTACCTATTCATCTACTTGCATTTTCATGCTTTCAAATTGCTAGGTTGGCAAGAGCTGGGGCGAGTGCGGGAGCTCACTCCGTCACACGGGGCTAGGGATTCAAACCTCCGAACTTGTGATCTTCTGATCGACAAGCCTGGCGTCTTACCTACTGAGCCACCACGCCCCTACTATCTAGAGAAGAGCCACTGACAATTAAGGTACCTGCACTAGAAGGGAATCAGGAGGGAGCGTCAGAATAGTTTAATGTGTCATGCAAACTATCTCACAAAGTATCACTTTGGGATTTCAATCATTCCATATTGTAAACCTCCTTCAGTTTGTTTGATGGGAGAAGTGGAAATTAACCTACTAATTTTGGTAAAAGTAAGGATGTCCTTCAGTCAAGCGTGACCTGTGGTAGAGCTTGACTTGTGGATGTATTCATGTTGTTTTCTTAGCAACAGTTTGGAAGTGGTTTGCCACTGCATTCTCCTTCCCAGTCCAGCCTACAGTCCTGGCATTTCCTGTGTTCTTCCAACCAAGTACCAACCAAGCCTTCCCTTGCTTAGTTGCCAAGAATGGACTACGTTGTCCAGATGCTGCCATCTGTAGCCTGGATCAAATTCAGACTTCTAGGGGCAACATCTGGCTTTCAGTTCCTTATGGCAGCCACCCCCCAAATCAGCGTGCCTTCCCAATACATGGATTGCAAATCCCAGAATTCCAGAACAAGAACAGATCCGAACTAGTGTTGAGTGAAGCCAGTAACAGTGGCTGGTGAATTTCATTGGGCCTTGGGGTGGATCTAAAGGTGAACTCTAGCTGCTGTCATGTTGTTTAATGTGGCCTTTCCTAACCTAGTCTGCCTGCCTGCCTGCTTCCCTTCCCCCTCCAAAACTGGCATGAAAAGAAAACAAACAAGGAAACAAAATTCAGATCTGCTATGAAAAGCTTCAAAAAGCAGGATGAACGTTCACTTTATAAAATCTCCAAAGCAATTACAATATTGTATTTAATAAGTATTAAACTCACTGATTCCCACATGCACCAGAATGCATAACAAAGTAAATGGTGATATTTGGCTCAAGAAGCCCCATGTCCCCCTTTTATATTCCTAAAAATGTGGAGGTGGGTAAGTGTGTGTGTGTGTGTGTGTGTGTGTGAGAGAGAGAGAGAGAGAGAGAGAGAGAGACAGAGAGACAGAGAGAGAGAGCCAACACACAGGCATGATTTACATCTGCAAAGCAGCTACTGCAGAGCCTTCTAGATACAGCCTATGAATTTAGCACATTCCAGGCCAGTTGAGAGGTGATATGGCTGTGGACTGAGTGAAGTAATAATTAATAGGCCTTTGTGCCACTGGAGCCTAGCAGGGTGCCTGGTGGAGGCGAAGAGGCCAAGTGCTTGGCCTCAAGGAGATTCCTTGCTCTGCAGCCTTGACTGGCACTCACAAGTGCTGGCAGAGGCAGGCAGAGCAGGTAAAGCCAAACAGTCCAGTGGCTTAGCTCTGAGAAGCAAGGGCTGCCTTCAAGGAGGTACTTCATTCAAGCCTCGGAGCTTTCATGGAAGTGAAATATTTCCTCTAAGATCTGCACATTCCTAATCTTTAACCTTATGGTCACGAGTCTTGGTTTATAACTGCAGTCTGTAGGAGGCCTAACACATCTTAAATTTTATAACTCCAAATGTTCATCTCTTAATATGTGTGATGCATAACAGCCTAATATACCTACCTATGCAGGGGCATGAGTAGCCTCTTGCATATCGTATGTAATTTATGAGTATAGGCATTAGGGTTTGAAAGTAACTTGTAAGAGTTTTTACAGAAATGCCAAAGGCCGAGGAAGGAAGTTGCTTGCTCAGCTATTAAGGTCTAAATCCATGCACATTCTTTTGCTGAGTTCAAAGATGCGAGAGAATAGAAGACGAGGACATGAGTACACCAAAATGCAGAGCAGAATTAGACAACGCTCAAGAGACCAATTACAGAGAACTCTTACTGGACATTACTGGATTTGAGGATATTAACAACTGCCCAGGCTCAGTAGAATTTGATAGTACCATGTTGCCATGAATAATGACATGGGGAGGCCACGAATTACAGGATCAATGATAACCTGGCATGGTATAAAATAGAGTGTGTGTGTGTGTACATACATACATACATACATACATACATACATACATACATACATACATACATAAAAGTAAAGGTAAAGGTTTCTCCTGCACAGTCGTGTCCGACTATAGGGGGCAGTGCTCATCTCCGTTTCTTAGCTGAAGAGCCAGCGTTGTCCGAAGATGCTTCCGCGGTCATGTGGTCAGCATGACAAGCACAGAATGCTGTTACCATCCCACTGAAGTGGTACCTATTAATCTACTTGCATTTGCATGCTTTCGAATTGCTAGGTTGGCAAGAGCTAGGGCGAGTGCAGGAGCTTACTCCGTCACGTGGGGCTAGGGTCTCGAACCTTCCAATTGTCAAGCCTGGCGTCTTAACCGCTGAGCCATCGCGCCCCACATACATACATACATACATACATACATACATACATACATACATACATACATACTGTATATATCCTACAGTAAAAGGGTCTTTGTTTTTGCAGGGAATGTTGATAGTTTGGGGAAATTCTTTCTTTGAAGAAAGGTATTTTCTTTTGGAAATAAACTACCAGGAAAAGGGTTTTGATTGTTAAAGTTCTGAGGCTCCAAACTGTGTATTAGATTACCCAAGAACGTCTCTTGAGGTACAGCTGTAAACATCAATAATACATTTGGTAATCTGTAAAATTCTACATATTTTAACATGTGGGTGGTGTGGTAAGCTACCCCAAACAGGTGAAATTAGCTTTTTATTTCCCTAAATTTATCTTCTATGACTTGGAACTTTCTAAATGATATTAGACACATGCCATCAACATTTCTGAGGGAAAAGGGAATTAAAAGTCCCTTTTCTAATGGTAGATATTTGAATAATTTCCTCCCTGCAACTATTTCCAGTTGAGGGGGGGGTGAAAGCTAGGAAGATCTGACCAGGAACCTGCTACCACTGCATCTTGCTTGGCCTCTAGGAGCATTTATTCATTTATTTGTTTAATTTCAGACACATCACTAATGTGGTTATTTCAATTTACTATAACCTGCACTGTGCTGCATAGTGCTGGGAATTAGTTGTGATTTTGTAACCCATCGCTTTTTTATTTACAAAATATAGTACCCTGGGAAAAGTTGAAAAACCGTTTTTGAGTAATCAACCATATTTTCCAAGGCCCATAAAAATCAGAGCATATGTAAATAATCTCTTTTGGCCACCAGAGGGCAGTGCTGGACTGTCTTAATTTTCATTGTGTTTCTTTCTGATTGGAGAAATGATTACAGGTTATGAATCTAAATTTTAGCTATCCCACTTGAACAAGTGTCTCAATCTGAAAATTACTCTGGACGTTAGGAGGTAAATTTCACTGGTTGCATCACTGGATATTTGGATTTAGACCTTGCCTCCCTTTTACAGCTTCCCATGCTGTGGTCATACCTGATAACCCTATTTGGTTGCATGACACTGGCCTCATCTCATCCCCAACTCTCAAGTGAAACAACCTTAGTTAGTTGTCATCAAGTCAGGTTTTATTCCTGGTTCCTGTATGATCAAATGCTCTCCTTTCAATTTTACCTCAGCAACAGTTCACAGACTTGCAGGGACACTGAATGATACCCCTGATTCCACCCATCCACCCTACATGTTGTCTTTCCCTCCACCTTGACAAACATAGTTATTTTTTCCAACCCATCATTCACTTACATTAAAGGTAAAGGTAAAGGTACCCCCCGCACATTTGTGCAGTCGTGTCCGACTCTAGGGGCCGGTGCTCATCTCCGTTTGTTAGCCGAAGAGCCAGCGTTGTCTGAAGACGCTTCCACGGTCATGTGGCCGCATGACACACGCAGAACGCTGTTACCATCCCACCGAAGTGGTACCTATTAATCTACTTGCATTTGCATGCTTTCGAATTGCTAGGTTGGCAAGAGCTGGAGCTAGTGCGGGAGCTCACTCTGCACGTAGGGCTAGGGATTCGAACCTCCGAACTTGCAATCTTCTGATCAACAAGCCTGGTGTCTTACCCGCTGAGCCACCACGCCTCTTTCACTTACTTTACTTCACATTACTTGTAATGTGTCACTTACATTACATGCCCCCAAATAGAAGCTGCTGCTTACTAATCATCACCTGAAGGGAACAACCAATCTTTATTTCTTCCAGGTCTGATTGATCGGTTGGTCTTGCAGTCTGTGATCCTCTCAGTTACCAGATCCATTATTTGAAGGCATCCATCTACTTTCTCTCACTTCTTATCAGTGTCTAGCTTTCACAGCAATACATTACCACAGGAAAAAACCCCCACTGCTTTAACTATTTTGATCTTTGTTGCTATAGAAATATCCTTATCCTTCAGAATCTTATCTAAGTTGGGCATTGCATTCATCATTCCTTGCATTAATCTCTTTACTTCTCCAGAACACTGTCTATCTTTATTCTTTGATCCCCAAACCAACACTATCTACCATCTTCACTTGTCACAGTCAATGTGAATTCACAAAGCATCCTGGCTGACATAATATTTGTCTTCTTAATATTTCATATTAACCATTTTTTTTACTTTCCTAATGAGGTCCTCTAAGCCTTCTTCACTTTTAGCTAATAAAATAATGTTGCTGGCATATCTTAAGTTTCTAGTGTTTCAACCTCCAATTTTGATTCCAGTTATCATTTCTTCCAGTTCTGCCATTCTTATATTTGCTCTGTAAGTTCAACAGATATAGAGGCAATATATATTCCTGTCACATTTCCTTCCCTATTCTGTTTCCAGTTTTTTATAGTAGCACATTGTTCATTGTAAAGTTTCCTCAAAAGAAAAATCAGTTATTCTGGCATATCCTTTAGCCTAGATGTTTTCTAAACACTGGCATGATCTATACAATCAAAGCCTTCCTGTAGATGATAAAGCAAAGGTAGATTCCTTCTTAAATTCTCTAGTTCTCTTCACTCTCTGTTACATTAACTATCTCATCTCATGTCCCTCTGGCTTTTCTGATATTAGCCTGTCCATTTGGCATTTGTCAGATCTTGGCTTGGACAAGGAATTAATGCAATGGTTTGGTAATTCAGCGAGCAACTAAGTTTCACAGAAGTGCAAGCCCTGCAAGATTGCAGCCTAAGAGAGAGGAGGCATGTGTCCCTTCTGCAGGTCCGTGTGCAAGTACTGTGAACCTTCTGTCCATATCTTCCGTTTCTACTAAATGCCTCCTTCAGTCTGACAGTGAGGACGCAACTGTGAGCACAGTGTCTGGTAATGGAGATGTTTCCATTGAACAGTTTTTGCCTGTAAGTCATACATGCAAACAAGAACAAATAGCCAAAGTTGATCGTACTACCGATTCTGATTTGCCACCTCCTAGTCTTCCTTTGAAGCAAGAACCTCAATGTGCAGCCAGTGCCATTTCTTCGAAAGTCAAAGTTTGGGGTCATAGACGGACCCTGTCAGATGGAAATGCATGTCATTCCATAAGTAAGTAAAACGGCATTTGTGGGGGGGGGGGTTGGTGGGAGGGAGGGTGAATAACTCAAACAGTAATGTACTTCATCAGCATCAGGCAGAAAAGAAACAGTGGAAGTTCCTGGGACTGAAAAATGGCTGTCCCAGAAAGTATATTCAGGAAAGGGTTGTAGACGAATAGCAGAATGCCTGTGCTACATGGCAGTAGTCCCCGTGTTCAGGCTCCAATATTTCAAGGCAGGAGCTTAATGTAGCAGGTGATGAGAAAGACCTGTATCTCTGAACTTCAAGAGCTGCTGTCTCTTGGAGAAGACAAGCTAGGAGAAATAGCACAGTGTGATGCAGAGAGATGCTGAAGGGAATAAGTTGTCCTAAGATCACTCTGGGCTCTTAGAATCATCCAGTATCACGCTATTTGTGGTTGTACAGTTAAACATTACTGCTGGCTAATGTATATGCTATTTTTCTGCTACAGCAGCACTATAGGTTTGCTTTATATTTCTCTTCAATGTCTTTCTCTTCCACTCAGCTAATGGAATTGCTAATGGAACTCTTGAGGATCTGCATGTACCCGCTATCCAGCGGACAAACTTTCACAATGACCTTTCACCAGGGAAGCAAGAAACTGTCAATATTATACCAAGACCTCGACCTTCTTCTTTAAGAGGCAGATTGGATCCCTGGCTGGCTATTTCTCAAAGTATAAAGCCAAACCCTTTTGAGATGGGTAATTTGGAGGCTGATGGAGATTCTCATCTCATGTCCCTCTGGCTTTTCTGATATTAGCCTCTCCATTTGGCATTTGTCAGATCTTGGCTTGGACAAGGAATGAATGCAATGGTTTGGTAATTTGCCTATTTTCTTTTTTTTTTTTTGTAATAAATTTTATTAAATTTAAAGAAGAAAAATAAAAACTACAAAAAACAAAAAACTACGAAGAAGAGGAAAAAAACTAAAAAAGTGCAAAAACACAAAAGATAATTTTTTTCAATTTTACAAAAAGATGTGACTTCCGACTTTAAACAGCAAGGATATACAAAAATTTCAACTATCAGTCTCTTACTCTATATTAAACTCAAAACACCACATTATTTCTATAAATTATTCCACTTTAACACTTAATAAAAAGAAAAAAAGAAAATTTCATATAAACCTTAACCCTCTTTCTCCCCTCCAAAAAATAAAACATATTTAATTAATCCATTCCTACCACTATTCTATACATTTCTGTCTACTATAATAAGAATCCAATTAAAAAGCTTAAGTTATCTACTATTATACTTAATACTACAGCAATTTTAATAATAATGACCAGATAAACATGCTTTCCCCTTCATGGATCACTGCCTTGTCGTGGCAAAGGGGCTTGCGTAACTCAATGAAGTCAGGTCAAGAAGAACAGGTCATGATGGAGAGTTCTGACAAAACGTGGTCCACTGGAGGAGGGAATGGCAAACCACTCCAGTATTCTTGCCAAGAAAACCCATGGACAGTATCAAAAGGCTAAAAGATATGACGCCGGAAGATGAGCCCCTCAGGTCGGAAGGTGTCCAAAATGCTACTGGGGAAGAGCGGAGGGCAATTCCAAGTAGCTCCAGAAAGAGTGAAGCGGCTGGGCCAAAGCCGAAAGGACGCTCAGCTGTGGATGTGTCTGGAAATGGAAGGAAAGTCTGATGCTGTAAAGAACAATATTGCATAGGAACCTGGAATGTAAGATCTATGAATCAAGGTAAGCTGGATGTGGTCAAACATGAGATGACAAGATTGAACATCGACATCTTGGGAATCAGCGAACTAAAATGGACAGGAATGGGCGAATTTAATTCAGGAGACCATTATATATACTACTGTGGGCAAGAATCCCTTAGAAGAAATGGAGTAGCTCTCATAGTCAATAAAAGAGTGGGAAAGGCAGTACTGGGGTACAACCTCAAAAACGACAGAATGCTTTCAGTTCGAATCCAAGGCAAACCATTCAACATCACAGTGATCCAAGTCTATGCCCCAACCACTGATGCCGAAGAAGCTGAAGTTGACCGGTTCTATGAAGACCTACAACACCTTCTAGAACTAACACCAAAAAAAAGATGTCCTTTTCATCATAGGGGACTGGAATGCTAAAGTAGGAAGTCAAAAAATAACCGGACTAACAGGCAAGTTCGGCCTTGGAGTACAAAATGAAGCAGGACAAAGGCTAATAGAGTTTTGTCAAGAGAACACGCTGGTCATAGCAAACACTCTTTTCCAACAACACAAGAGACGACTCTACACATGGACATCACCAGATGGTCAATACCGAAATCAGATAGATTATATACTTTGCAGGCAAAGATGGAGAAGCTCTATACAATCAGCAAAAACAAGACCTGGAGCTGACTGTGGCTCAGATCATGAGCTTCTTATCGCAAAATTAGGCTTAAATTGAAGAACGTAGGGAAAACCACTAGACCACTCAGGTATGACCTAAATCATATCCCTTATGAATATGTAAAATTGTACAGGAGGCAGCAACTAAAACCATCCCAAAGAAAAAGAAATGCAAGAAAGCAAAGTGGCTGACTGATGAGGCTTTACAAATAGCTGAGGAAGAAGGGAAGCAAAAGGCAAGGGAGAAAGGGAAAGATATAACCAACTGAATGCAGATTTCCATAGAATAGCAAGGAGAGATAAGGCGGCCTTCTTAAATGAACAGTGCAAAGAAATCGAGGAAAACAATAGAATGGGGAAGACTAGAGATCTCTTCAAGAAAATCGGAGATATCAAGGGAACGTTTTGTGCAAAGATGGGCATGATAAAGGACAAAAAAGGCAGGGACCTAACAGAAGCAGAAGAGATTAAGAAGAGGTGGCAAGAATACACAGAAGAACTATACAAGAAAGATCTTAATATCCCTGATAAATACGATGGTGTGGTCACTGACCTTGAGCCGGACATCCTAGAGAGTGAAGTCAAGTGGGCCTTAGGAAGCATTACTAACAACAAAGCTAGCGGAGAAGACAGTATCCCAGCTGAGCTATTTCAAATCCTAAAAGATGATGCTGTTAAAGTGCTGCACTCAATATGCCAACAAATTTGGAAAACTCAACAGTGGCCACAGGATTGGAAAAGGTCAGTTTACGTTCCAATTCCAAAGAAAGGCAATGCCAAAGAATGTTCAAACTACCGTACAATTGCGCTCATTTCACATGCTAGCAAGGTTATGCTCAAAATCCTACAAGCTAGGCTTCAGCAGTATGTGAACCGAGAACTACCAGAAGTGCAAGCTGGGTTTCGAAGAGGCAGAGGAACTAGAGATCAGATTGCCAACATTCGCTGGATCATGGAAAAAGCAAGAGAGTTCCAGAAAAACATCTACTTCTGCTAAAGCCTTTGATTATGTGGATCACAACAAACTGGCAAAGTCTTAAAGAGATGGGAGTACCAGACCACCTTACCTGTCTCCTGAGAAACCTGTATGTGGGTCAAGAAGCAACAGTTAGAACCGGACATGGAACAACTGACTGGTTCAAAATTGGGAAAGGAGTACGACAAGGCTGTATATTATCACCCTGCTTATTTAACTTATATGCAGAGTACATCATGAGAAATGCCGGGCTGGATGAATCACAAGCCGGAGTTAAGATTGCCGGGAGAAATATCAACAACCTCAGATATGCAGACGATACCACCCTAATGGCAGAAAGTGAAGAGGAACTAAAGAGCCTCTTGATGAGGGTGAAAGAGGAGAGTGCAAAAGCTGGCTTAAAACTCAACATTAAAAAAACCCAGATCATGGCATCTGGTCCCATCTCTTCCTGGCAAATAGAAGGGGAAGAAATGGAAGCAGTGACAGATTTTATTTTCTTGGGCCCCAAGATCACCGCAGACGGTGACTGCAGCCATGAAATTAAAAGACGCTTGCTCCTTGGGAGGAAAGCTATGGCAAACCTAGACAGCATATTAAAAAGCAGAGACATTACCTTGCCGACAAAGGTCCGTATAGTTAAAGCTATGGTTTTCCCAGTAGTAATGTATGGCTGTGAGAGTTGGACCATAAGGAAGGCTGAGCGCCGAAGAATTGATGCTTTCGAACTGTGGTGCTGGAGAAGACTCTTAAGAGTCCCTTGGACTGCAAGGAGGTCGAACCAGTCAATCCTAAAGGAAATCAACCCTGACTGCTCATTGGAAGGACAGATACTGAAGCTGAAGCTCAAATACTTTGGCCACCTAATGCGAAGAGAGGACTCACTGGAAAAGACCCTGATGCTGGGAAAGACTGAAGGCAAAAGGAGAAGGGGACGGCAGAGGATGAGATGGTTAGATAGCATCACCGATGTAATGAACATGAATTTGAGTAAACTCCGGGTGACAGTGGAGGACAGGAAGGCCTGGCGTGCTATTTGCACAAAACGTTCCCTTGATATCTCCGATTTTCTTGAAGAAATCTCTAGTCTTCCCCATTCTATTGTTTTCCTCCATTTCTTTGCATTGTTCATTTAAGAAGGCCTTCTTATCTCTCCTTGCTATTCTCTGGAAATCTGCATTCAGTTGGTTATATCTTTCCCTTTCTCCCTTGCCTTTTGCTTCCCTTCTTTCCTCAGCTATTTGTAAAGCCTCATCAGTCAGCCACTTTGCTTTCTTGCATTTCTTTTTCTCTGGGATGGTTTTAGTTGCTGCCTCCTGTACAATGTTACGAACCTCCATCCATAGTTCTTCAGGCACTCTGTCTACCAGATCTAATCCTTTAAATTTATTCCTCACCTCCACTGTATATTCATAAGGGATATAATTTAGGTCATACCTGAGTGGTCTAGTGGTTTTCTCTACGTTCTTCAATTTAAGCCTAAATTTTGCGATAAGAAGCTCATGATCTGAGCCACAGTCAGCTCCAGGTCTTGTTTTTGCTGATTGTATAGAGCTTCTCCATCTTTGGCTGCAAAGTATATAATCTATCTGATTTCGGTATTGACCATCTGGTGATGTCCATGTGTAGAGTCGTCTCTTGTGTTGTTGGAAAAGAGTGTTTTCTATGACCAGCATGTTCTCTTGACAAAACTCTATTAGCCTTTGCCCTGCTTCATTTTGTACTCCGAGGCCGAACTTGCCTGTTATTCCGGTTATTTTTTGACTTCCTACTTTAGCATTCCAGTCCCCTATGATGTAAAGGACATCTTTTTTTGGTGTTAGTTCTAGAAGGTGTTGTAGGTCTTCATAGAACCGGTCAACTTCAGCTTCTTCGGCATCAGTGGTTGGGGCATAGACTTGGATCACTGTGATGTTGAATGGTTTGCCTTGGATTCGAACTGAAAGCATTCTGTCGTTTTTGAGGTTGTACCCCAGTACTGCCTTTCCCACTCTTTTATTGACTATGAGAGCTACTCCATTTCTTCTAAGGGATTCTTGCCCACAGTAGTATATATAATGGTCTCCTGAATTAAATTCGCCCATTCCTGTCCATTTTAGTTCGCTGATTCCCAAGATGTCGATGTTCAATCTTGTCATCTCATGTTTGACCACATCCAGCTTACCTTGATTCATAGATCTTACATTCCAGGTTCCTATGCAATATTGTTCTTTACAGCATCGGACTTTCCTTCCACTTCCAGACACATCCACAACTGAGCGTCCTTTCGGCTTTGGCCCAGCCGTTTCACACTTTCTGGAGCTACTCGGAATTGCCCTCCGCTCTTCCCCAGTAGCATTTTGGACACCTTCCGACCTGAGGGGCTCATCTTCCGGCGTCATATCTTTTAGCCTTTTGATACTGTCCATGGGTTTTCTTGGCAAGGATACTGGAGTGGTTTGCCATTCCCTCCTCCAGTGGACCACGTTTTGTAATAACTCTCCATCATGACCTGTTCTTCTTGACCTGACTTCATTGAGTTACGCAAGCCCCTTCGCCACGACAAGGCAGTGATCCATGAAGGTGCCTGAATATAATAAGGGCATCTAAATTTGCTTTTGTTGCTTTGTTGCCAGTTTCCCAGTATTATTCAGTTTCAGTCACTTTTCCTGATAAAATAAGGGATCCTGCTGCCCAGCAGCTCTTCAGTTTAAGGTGTCCAGCTCCATAGGATCTAGCTAGCTGTACAAACTGGGTGGGGTCTGCCTCCCGCTCTCGAAAGCCTGGTGTCTTCCTATATGCTTTTAGTTCACATTACTTTAATTTGGGAGGTGGGTTAGTGGGGAGGATAGGGTAGGGTAGGGTAGGGTAGGAGTGGCAGACTAACCAGCCTTGAAAAGACAGGCAGAGGCCTGAGGTCAGACCCACCCCAATCATGTTCCCCACTAGCAGTCGATGTGCCAAGGGAGAATGGCACAAAGGCAGGAACCCCCTCCCCTCCCTCCAGTCACCTTGTCTATAACAAGTAGCACACTCAGAAATCCAGCAATGACTGTGAACCGATGCAAAACAGTCAGGCTAGAGATTGGCAAGGACAGCCAATTTTGTGTAATAACTCAAGGATGGCTGGGTAGAACTTTAACTCAATACTGGAGAAATGTCATTAGGGGAAAAAAATTCCCCATTTCCCTTACTTTGTGAAATTTACTAAGCTTATTGAATGTTCTGAATACATTGCAAACAAAGCCACCTTGAATTCAATAGGGACATTCTTCCAGGTAAGGTTTTCGCTTTATTCACTTGCTATGAGCACTGAGTCCGAGAGTCAAACAGCTCTTTTTCCAGATCTATCCGACCAAAATGCACTTAATATACATTGCCCTTTTGTCTAATCTATGAAGAACCAAGAAGCATTAAAGAAGAACATCTGGTTCCAGTTTCTGAGGCTGAGATAATCCTTCTGAACTCCATCTCCTGTAGTATTTTTCTCACCTTTTCAAGAAGTACCCTTTGCATGATGATAAATGAGCATACGCTGTTAACTTATCTATATGTGTGAGAGAGTTTCATGGGTTTATTTTTCTCTCTCAGAGCATTGGTTACCAGTGCTAAAAGCACTACGAGGCTGTGAAGGAATAATGACGTTTTTTTAAAGCTTATGGACCCTGACATAGGAAGTGTGAACACAACCCCAGCTGCTTGATGACAAGAGGGCTCAGAGATATCGTGGCTAGAAACCCATATGCCCTCAGGCACCTTTCTTGCTGCCTACCATACTTTCTGGCCCAAGTGACTTTTTTAAAAAATATTACTTTCATTAAAAAAAGAAAGAGCTGGCATGCTGCCAAGAAAAGCACCTGATTTAGTGTCGTGTTACAGGAACGTCTTAGGGCCCCTCAGAGATCACATAGGGATGGTGGAAAGCATTCTGGGGGACTGGTTCCCCTCCTGGTAAAGGGTGTTTTCAGAGTGAACATGCCCACCAAGGTAGCCATTTCATGAATGGGAAGTCTCTCTTGGCAGCTATTTTGTGAATGGGTCTACCCGATACTTCCAAATTCAAAGTGTGCCCCAGGGCCCAAATGGTTGCCTATTCCTCATATAAGCAAGCCATTTTCTACAGAGAAAGTGCTGTATCCAAAACAGGACTTGTGTATGAAAGGGTACAATTTATCCTATAAAGCAATATTTTGTCTAGAAAAATAGAATTGTCAAAAGCTATTGAATGTTTTTGCAACTCAAAGATTTCTCTAAAATGTACAGGAGGAAAGTACAACAACTGTTTGCCAGAAATAAATTAATCTTTGCTACTTGATCTCCCCTTCTATTTAATGCTAATAAAAAAACCTAGAATCACATACTCGATAGGGAACATACAGGTAGTTCTTGTTAGAGATATCGGGTTTCAACCAAGCATGTCACACACAAGCTTGAAGGAGGGGGTAGCTCTGCTGCAACCTAATATTACTGCTTTGTGTGGGAGGGGCTTGAATCCCGGTTTCCTGTTCCTCTCCTTCCTTTCCTTCCTCCCCTTTTCTGTTTGAATCTCAACCAGGAAGGATGGTCATCCATGACTGTCCTCGTGGCTCATACTTCCATTCAGCAAGGCCACATTGAGAAGACTGTGGGTTTGGTATAGGCTGACCATATTTCCTTCAGACAAAAACGGGACATTTGGGATGGCAAAACGGGACAGGGTCTTATGCCACCATGCCGGCCTCCAAACCCCGCCCCCCAGTCCACGCAATTGGCTCCCACCTGCAAACCCCGCCCCCACCCCACACTATTGGCTCCCGCCTACAAACCCCGCCCCCATCAGTGTGATTGGCTCGGATTTTAATTTTTCTTTATTTTTAAAGGGTTTTTTTTTCTTCTAGCAGTAAATGGTGCGTCAGAGCTGGTGTGTTTGGGGGAGGCCGGAGTACACACACTGTGCACACAGCACCGTCATCGGCCGGGGAACAAGGGGCAGGGATGGAGGGGATGGAGGCCCACCACTGCCCCATCCCCCTTGGGCTTGGCCGAAGGAGGGAGGAGAGTCAGTGCTGCTGCCACCGCCGCAGAGCAGGAGAAGCAGGAGGAGCCGGCTGCGCTCGGCTGCTTCAACCACACCACTCTGCCCCTTGCTGCCCGCTGAAGCTCCCCAGGGCGGCAGGCTCCTGCTTCTCCTGCTCGGCGGCCCGACAACTCTCCTCCCTCGGCCAAGCCTGATCAGATGCACATACACACATTTTTCTTCTTATATCTCTTTTTTCCCCCGCCCCCCCTATGTTTGTATTTTTATTTTTATAGTTTATTAATCTCTACTTAATATTATATTCTTTTTGAATATATATAGAAGAAAGAAGAAAAATGTAAATCAAGTATTTACACAATTTTTTGTTAAGAAAACTGGAGGTATTTTAATGAAATGTACGTAAGTATTGTATGGTAAAGATAAGTCAAAAATTGAATTTGAAATAAATACTTAATAAATCAGTAATATAACATAAGAGAAGAAAAAGAAAATAGTGATAAGGTTAGAAATAGATATATATAAATAAAGTAGTTAGAAAGGGTTAGAGGAAGAAGAAGGGAAGATCGCCCCTCGCCACCCGCTGAAGCCCCCCAGCATGGTCAGCTCCTGCCAGGGCAGTCTGTCCTGTGAGTGTGTGTGTGTGTGTGTATGTGAGAAGCAGGAGCGGCCACCCTGGGGAGCTTCAGCGGGCAGCAAGGGGCGTAGTGGTGTGGCTGAAGCCCCTCAGCACGGCTGGCTCCTGCCGAGGGCAGTCTGTTCTGTGAGTGTGTGTGTGTGTATGTGAGAAGCAGGAGCGGCCACCCTGGGGAGCTTCAGCGGGCAGCAAGGGGCGGAGTGGTATGGCTGAAGCCCCTCAGCGCGGCTGGCTCCTGCCGAGGGCAGTCTGTCCTGTGAGTGTGTGAGTGTGTGTATGTGAGAAGCAGGAGCGGCCACCCTGGGGAGCTTCAGCGGGCAGCAAGGGGCGGAGTGGTGTGGCTGAAGCAGCCGAGCGCAGCCGGATTCTCCTGCTCAGCGGCCCGCCAACTCTCCTCCCTCGGCCAAGCTCGATCAGATGCGCACACATACACACAAACCACCCCATACGCTCTTTCTCCAGCCTCCCCATGACCAAATGCACCCGGACCTGTTGCAGGGAGGCTGGAGAAAGAGGGTGTGGGGTGCGTGTGTGTGCGCGCGCGATTACGCTGAGCAAGTAATCTGCGCACGCACGCACACACACACACACAAATGCACCCTCTTTCCACAACCTTCCCCTGGCCTCACCACTGCTGGGCAGACAATCTCAGGATCAGGTAAGGAGGCAGGAACCTGGACTGTGGTGCTGCTTCTGCTGCTGGTATCGCATGTGGCAACTGGGCTTCCAGTTGCCGCGCTGATAGGGCCTCTTCTGGGCTGCCTCCAATGGCAAGTCCGGCTCCAGTCCTCCTTCCTGTCTTCCTGTCCTCCTTCCCGCCGGGTTTAAAAAAGGGACAAAATTGAGATTTTGATCAAAACGACGGGATGGTGGAAAAATGCTAAAATAACGGGACTGTCCCATTCAAAACGGGACATATGGTCACCCTAGTTTGGTAAGA
The DNA here is from genome assembly GCA_023362775.1 of Charina bottae. NCBI lineage: Eukaryota > Metazoa > Chordata > Lepidosauria > Squamata > Charinaidae > Charina > Charina bottae. The sequence goes on from JALMGJ010000001.1 coordinate 33,016,496, forward strand.
ACCTATTGATCGCATGCATGGACCGTTTCTACCATGAAACTGTAACAAGATCTTCAATGAAACTGATATGTATCCAGAACTACAATAAACTGTAAGCTTTTTTTTATGTTACTTTACATTAACATGTGAAGTCTGTTTATTCTGTGTTTTTGAACTGATTAAGCCTTGTGCAAGTTACTGCCATGCTTCTGCTCTGCTATAAACTAATTAAAAGCTGTGTGGATTTCTGTTATTAGCATTTCAGAATTCCTACAGTTCTTGCTTAGCTACCACAATTGGGACTGGCAACTCCATCGCTAAGCAACATGGTTGCTAAGCAAAACATCACATGACCGTGATGGACTTACGTCACTTCCCCTTTGGTCATTAAGCGAGTCACTATGGGTCATTAAGTGAGACATCATGTGACCTCGACTTGCGATTTTACTGCCAGCTTCTCCATTGACTGTGCTTGTCAGAAGCTGGCCGTGAAGCTCGCAAATGGCGATCATGTGACCATGGGACGCGGCAATGGTCATAAACACCTGATTGTGAAGTGCCTGAATGTTGATCACGTGACCGTGGGGATTCTGTGATGGTCATAAATACAAAGACTGGTCATAAAGTTACTTTTTCATCACCCTCGTAACTTCAAATGGTCACTAAAAAGGGCAGTCATTAAGTGAGGACTACCTAAACAGAAAAGGGAAGCAGTATGGCCATTTCTTTTCATAAAGTAGTTTAGAAATACAGTTGAATTAGGGTTTTTATGTCTATTTCCAATTTATATTTTAGTTTTCCATGTTAAAATTTTGCAAGATGGTTTTCTGTACAAGGCTACCTGACATACCTTGAACATTGTAGTTGTTCCTCATTAAAAGGTAAAGGTTTCCTTTGCACAGTCATGCCCGACTCTAGGGGCCTTGCATTTTCATGCTTTCAAATTGCTAGGTTGGCAAGAGCTGGGGCGAGTGCGGGAGCTCACTCCGTCACGCGGGGCTAGGGATTCGAACCTCCGAACTTGCGATCTTCCTATCGACAAGCCTGGCGTCTTACCCGCTGAGCCATCGCGCCCCTAATTGTTCCTCATTAGTTACTTTTAATGCCGGTCAATTTTTTCAGTACTGAGTTGCAATATCCCTTGTTCTGACAAAAGGGAAGCAAACAGCACATTTCTATATTAGAAAATTGCTTTCTGTGAACAACCTAATGGGGCCATTAAATGGTAATTTTGATAAAGGAAAACAAGAGCACCTGATTCTTTCGGAGCTTTTTCATTTGATTAAATTTGTGTTTTAAACTGCTTTTGTAAAAATCTTGACAAGGACCTAGATTATAGGAAAGATCACCAAAATAATTGTTTCAGGAAGCGTGATGTTATGAGAACCAAAAAGTATAGAAACGTGACCAGCAGAAAAGGTTTGAGAGGAAAATGCCTTAAATTCAGGAACAGCCAAAATTATCTACGGGATGGACAGATTTGTCCTGGGAATGGAGAGGAGAGGGTGGCCTATCCGATCTCAGCAATTTCCTTCTCCTCCTTCTGATCCAAGTTAGTCCTGCAATTTTAGGCATCCTCCGATTTCTTTTTTTCTTTACAGAAACAAACAAAACAAAAGAGATGGAACATGCCAAGTAGGTATTTTGCTTGAGAAATGAAGGTTTGGATATACAATTTAGATTACAATGAGCCAAAGGGGTGATGAGGGGCAGAACATCCATCTAAACACGGTACAGCCATCGCGCAGGCCCCCCATGGGACGCCCAAAGTTGCTGGAAGAACCACGTTTCCAGGGCCTTCTGAAAGGCTAACAGGGATGGGGCCAACCTCAGGGGGAATGATGTTCCGGAAGGTGGGAGCCAGAGCAGAAAAGGGATGTCGTCTGGGTCCCGTCAGATGGAGTTCTTTAGCAGACGGGACCTGCAACATACCTCTCCTGCTGGACCTGATGGGTAGATGTGATTGGGGAGAGGCAGTCCCTCAGACCGCCCAGAGTCCCCTATTCGGGGAGATGGGCGGGGATAAATTAAATAAATAAATAAATAAATAGATAGATAGCCTGGTCCCATGTCATGTAGGGCTTTAGAGGTCAAAATCAGCACCATGAATTGCACCCGGAAGCAGAACGGCAGCCAATGTAGCTCACGGAACAGAAGTGTGACATGTGCCATCCAAGGGGAACACATAACTGTCAGCGCAGTCACACTCTGCACCAGTTAAAGCTTCCAGATATTCTTCAAGGGCAGGCCCATGTAGAGCACACAACAGTGATCCACTCTGGAGGTGACCAGGGCATGAGTGACGGAGTAGAGCCTCGTGGTCCAGGAAAGGGCGCAACTGCTGCACAACACAGAGCTGTGCAAAGGCCCTCCTAGCCACAACTGCCACCTGCTCCTTGAGCAGGAGTTGTGAGTCTAAAAGGACTCCCAGATTGCACACTGGGTCTGTATGGGGTAGTGCCACTCCATCCAATACTAAAGATGGTAAAGCCCCAGATCCAGAAGGCCCCAAAATCCAGAGCCACTCCATCTTGCCAGGGTTCAGTTGAAGCCTATTGTTCCCCATCCAGACTCCCACAGCCTCCAGAACTGGGACAAGACATCAACAGGATTGCTCAGCTCGCCAGGGATGGAGATGCCTCAACAGGTAGCAGCAACTATCTAGCCCTGATTAGTACTTTGATCGGAAACCACCTGAGACTAGGCAATAAAAAGGCCAGAAAAAGGCAATGGAAAATCACTTCAACAATGAAACCAAGCCATGGACATTTATTTATTAGCTAGATTTATATCATTTTAATCTAGGAGCTTAAGTTATATCACTCCGTGACTGCTGTGGCTGAAGGGGAACTAGAACCTGGGTCTCCTCAGTGTCAGTCCATCACCTACATCACTAAACTACACTGAATCATTCACTGAAGGGTATCTTTCTCTTTTTAAGAATTTGAAACTCTTCCAGGTCTTCTCCCAAAAGGGAAGAAAGTCTTCTTCTTGGCGATCACTCGTAGCCGAGTAAGATTGTCTTCCAGGGGTAAAATTTTAACAGTGGATCCGTAAGTGGCTGTAAAGGCCAATTCCGGATCCGATCAACCTCCCACAATGAGGGTATAGGTTTCCAGGTGGAAGATGGTCATGATGAGGGTTTGCTTGACGTGCCTTCCTCTTAGCTCGTTTCTCCCTTTCGCCCTGTACTCGTGCTTCTTCAAAGTCCGTAGTGCCTTTAATAAAGGCTGACCTCCAATTGAAACACTCATGAGTTAGGGCTTCCCAGTTCTCAAAGATGATATTAAATTTTTTAAAATTAGCTTTGAGAACATCTTTGAATCTCTTTTGCTGTCCACCAATATTCCATTTTCCATTCTTAAGTTGGGAGTAAAGTAGCTGCTTTGGGAGACGATGGTCAGGCATTCGAACAACATGGCCGGTCCAGCGAAGTTGATGTTGGATGATCATTGTTTCAACGCTGGTGATCTTCGCTTCTTCCAATACGCTAACATTAGTCCACCTATCTTCCCAAGTAATTTGCAGAATTTTTCGAAGGCAGCATTGATGCAATATTTCAAGAAGTTGGAGGTGGCGTTTGTAGAGGGTCCATGTTTCACAGGCGTACAATAGGGTCAGTAGTACAATGGCTTTGTAAACAAGCATTTTGGTCTCCCTGTGAATATCCCGATCCTCAAACATTCTACGCTTCATTTGGGAGAAAGCTACACTCGCAGAGCTCAGGCAATGCTGAATTTCAGCGTCGATGTCGGCTTTTGTAGAGAGATGGCTGCCAAGGTAAGAAAAGTGGTCAACATTTTCCAGTAACACACCTTTAAGCTGGATTGATGGTGCTGCAGAGGGATAGGTTCAAACTTGCTGGTAAAGGACTTTGGTTTTTTTTAATGTTAAGCGAGAGGCCGAGCTTTTCATATGCTTCTGCAAAAATGTTTAGGATAGTTTGAAGATCTTCCTCTGAGTGTGCACAGACTATGTTTTCATCAGCGTATTGAAGTTATATAACAGAAGTTGTAATTACCTTATTTTTTGCTTTCAGCCTACTAAGATTAAAAAGCTTTCCATCTGTTTGATATATAATTTCTACACCAGTAGGAAGTTTCCCTTCAACAAGGTGTAGGATCATAGCGATGAAGATAGCGAATAGGGTTGGAGCAATAACACATCCCTGTTTAATGCCAGATCCCACTTTAAATGGATCGCATTTGTTGCCATCATGTCGTCATGGAGTAGCCGCAAGATGTTCACAAATTTATCAGGATATCTGATTTTCAGAAGGATGGTCCAGAGAGCAGTGCGATTTACATTATCAAAGCCTTAGTCAGATCAATAAACATCATGTACAGAGGGCAGTTTTGCTCCTTGCATTTTTCTTGGAGCGGTCGTGCAGTGATGATCATATCCACTGTTCCCCTGGAAGGGCGGAAGCCATTTTGGGTTTCAGGGAGGATGTCTTCTGATATACGTAGATAGGAGACGGTTTGCAAGGATCCTTGTGAGGATTTTGCCTGCCGTAGCTAGAAGGGAGATGCCTCGATAGTTTCCACAGTCTGTTCTATCACCCTTTTAAAAGAGAGTGATAATTATGGCATCCCTAAAATCTGCTGGAATCTCCTCCCTCATCCAGTTTTTTTTGATGAGCTTGTGAAGTTGTTGTGTAAGTTCAGGCCTGCCTTCTTTAAAAACTTCAGCAAGAATCCCATCAGGTCCACTAGCTTTGTTATTTTTCATTTGATTAGTGGCTTTACTGACTTCCTCCAAACTAGGGGGTACTGCAAGCTTGTCTCTTATTTGTTTTTGCGGGATTTGCAAGAGGACTTCATCAGCCACAGTAGAATGATGATTAAGGAGATTGTAGTAATGTTCTTTCCAGTGCAGTGCAATAGACTCTTTGTCCTTTAGAAGTTTGACACCATCTATTGAGCGTAAGGGATTTGTACCATAGTTTGTTGGTCCATAGATGGCCTTTATGGCATTAAAAAAGTCCCATGCATCATGAGCATCTGCAAAATGTTGGATTTCTTGGGCTTTTTTATCCACCATGTGTTCTTAAGTTCTCTAGTTCTTCTTTGGACTTCTGCCTTTGCACTGGCGTATATTTTTTTCTTAATGACACAGTTAATATCTTTTTGCCATATCTGGAAGGCTTTCCTTTTCTTGTCAATAATATGTTCAATCTCACTATCGTTCTCGTCAAACCAGTCCTGATGTCTCTTAGTTTGGTATCCGATAGTTTGTTCACAGGCTGAGATAATAGAAGTCTTCAATTTAATCCAGTGTTCCTCAACATTTTCAGGAAGTTCCATAGGCAGATGTTCCTTGAGAGTTGATTGAAAGCAAGCTTGTTTTAGTAGAATCTTGAAGGGCCAGTGTATTCATTTTATGCCTTGGTTTTCTTCCTTGGAGCCTACAATGAGGGACAATCTTTATGGCCATCATGGATCGAATTAATCTATGGTCTGTCCAGCAGTCATCAGCGCTCGTCATGGCTCTGGTGAGAAGTACATCACAGCAATCTCTAGCATGGACAATTACATAATCTAAAAGATGCCAGTGCTTCGATCGTGGGTGCTTCCATGATGTTTTAAATTTATTTTTTTGGCGAAAAAGTGTGTTAGTAATGACAAGGTTATGCTCTGCACATTTAGTCAGAAGTAAGATTCCATTCATGTTGCTATTATCAACTCCTTCTTTCCCAATGATCCCTGGCCACAAATCAAAATCACGCCCAACTCTTGCATTGAAATCGCCCAGGAGGATAATTTTATCCTCCTTTGGTATCTCTGATAAGATGGTGTCCAGCTGGGTATAAAATTTTTCCTTGATATCCTCATCTGCATCTAGTGTTGGTGCATAAGCACTTAGAATAGTTGCCTGTTGGTTTTTGGCGAGTTTTATTCAGAGAATTGAGAGTCGTTCGTTAATGCCAGTGGGTACTTCTGACAAGAGCTTCACAAGGTTGTTTTTAATAGCAAAGCCTACCCCATGTACAGTATTTGTCATTCTTGTTCAGGCAGTACTTTCCAAAAGAAGGTATAACCTTTTTTTTTCTTCCTTCCTTGTCCCTCTCCTGCTCTTCGAGTTTCTTGGAGTGCTGCTATATCAATATTAAAAGGTCTCAGCTACCTTGCGATAATGGCAGTCCTATGTTCAGGGTGTTCACTATCCATATTGTCCTGCAGTGTCCGTATATTCCACATTCCGAAATTCATATGTCTTTTACAACCGCTATATGGTGACCCCACTGGACACGGTAATCCAGTCAGGGAGAGAATGAAGCAGACTATGTTTAGAGGACCTTTTCTAGCCCCCTCCCCATATGGGGTGTGCAGAGTGGATCCTAAATACGGCTGCTCAGTCGTGGATACAGCTGACAAACTACTCAACTGCCTCGGACCTTGAGTCAGGACGACTGAATCGGTATCCACCGCCCATGTGCTGGTCCATGACTAGGGGCTTCCGGATTTCACAGTCCTGCCCCCGTTGCCATTCGCCAATCACCATGGGACTTTTAGTTGGTTTGGGTTTGGTGTAGTTTGGAAGATGCCTGTCTGTGTGTTTGTTTTGTGTGTGGTTAGAAGATACCTGTGCGTGAATTTGCTTTATGTGTGGAGATCGGTGCACAATGATCAGCACACAATCTTCACAGAAAAAGGCTCTAATCCAATGGCATGGATACCATGACGATTGGTGATCTTTTATCTGCTGCAGCTTTCATCCGCCTTCGCAGCCGTTGTAACAATACACCTTGTTATCTTCCACCTGTTCTGCCATTGAGGACTTTCTTGGATCGTTCTTTGTCTGGTTCCTCACCCTGGACCTTACCGCCATGGGTGACCCTACCAGGAGTACATGACTCCCAAAGGCTTCACTCACAGGGTTCATTGGGAACACACAAGCCCACTCACCACAACAAGGTGACGATCCAGTGAGTGGGAAAAAGGAAGAAAGTAATGTTCTAGTGTTCACACACACACGTACACATTGTAGTTGCATACATCTGTGTGGTGATTTGCAAAATGTTTCTTCCAATAGACTACTAAGGGAAGACTGCCTTTATATATTCATGTGGGAAAATTTATGTGTGTGTCAGAGAAAGAGCAAAAGAAAGATTAACATCAGGATTGTTAACTCTTGAAGTTCAGGAGTCTGCTGAAAAATTGGGCAGTCACAGTGACTGACAGTTTATTACTATCTTCTTGAGAGCTATGCAATTTTCCCATTTTAGAAAAGGGAGCGAAATTACAGAAGCAGAACTAATCTAGATGTAAACAACTAAATCTGCTTTGAGTTCCCTTGTTAGGAAGGTTCTTCATCTCTCAGCCTGCATCTCAGTATTATTCCTGCTGACAGCAGATTCCTCATTAAAATGCATTTGAATTTCAAAAATGGCAAAAACCTGTTATCCACACCTGGTTTTCAAGAGTTTTCTCTTCCCTGAGAAAAAGTTAAAAGGCCTCTCAAAAGTTAATTAAGATTGCAAGCTTTAATTGGTAAAATGAAATTCTAGATGTCTTAGTTGATTAACCAGTGAATTTATTAATATGCAGGCTGCTTTAATTGTGAGGCCTTTTGACAAGCTATTTGGGGGAAGGAGGTAAGCTATCTTGAGTCAAGAGGCAACTACAATAGGGGCTGAAATAATTGACAGAATCTCAGTAACGATTCTTCAAATTAAAAACTGCTCCAGAACTGTATAAACACTTAAGCCAAATGCATTGGCATGCTTACAAAAATAAATAAATTACACACAATTACGGGTCGTCCTCGGTTAACAACTCGTTCAGCAACCATTCGAAGTTATGATGGCGCTGAACCAGTGGTACTTACAACTGGTCCTTGAAGTTCCAGCCATCCCAGCACCCCTGCGGTCACGTGATAGCGATCTGGGCGCTTGGCAACCAGCTTGCACTTATGATGGTTGCAGCATTCCATGGTCCCGTGATCGCCATTTGTGACCTTCCCTGCCAGCTTCCCACAAGCTAAGTCAATGGGGAAGCCGGCAGGGAAGGTCTGAAGTCACTCAGGTAAGTATTCTGTGCCCGGCAGTAGCCACCCCAAGCCTCGTGGCGCTTGCCCCACACCACCCCAGACTCTCACACCCCTCCCCTGTCCCACTGCAGCCACCCCTAGCCTCGCTGCACTCACTAAGTAGAGGTTATGTTCTAGTTACCATTCAGCTGTAAATAGAATTTGTGAAATTATTTTAAAAGGCTGAACATGTTATCGGTCACAAGCATTTTTTCTAGGAAACTAGAAAGCTTCAAAATACATTTGACTGTGCTTAACTATTGACTCAACTGGCTGTGAATTCTGGAGCAGGGAGAATACAATCTTGTTTGGTTAAATTCGTTTTTCATTTGCTCCAGAACTTCCCTCCAGCACGAGCAATGCATCCATGGCCATAACCAATCCCTTTGCTCTGCAGTTTTATTGTCAGTATGAAGATCTGTAGCATGTTTTGGGGGGTTTCAAATGCTGTTGGAGGCCAGGTAGTTGGCTTCTGCTGCTTACTTTTCCACATCAGTGTCTAGCAAATTGCCCTATTTTTAGGTATTCTTATGATCAAAGCAGAGCCATTTTGTGTATATATGCTCTATTTTGGGAGTGCTTCCCACGTGATGCACAGCAGGATCTCTCCACGGGGCCCTGGAATGCAAGACAAGAAGCATCTAAGTTAGAAGGAAAAGTAAACAACTTGCCAATTATGCAGGAGGAACTTGCCAATAATGGAAGGGCTTGCTGGGTAACATCCTCTGACTGATTAGTAAATAATGGCTGCAGAGGAAAATATGGTGTCCAATTCCCCGTCGCTTTCCTAATTGATAGTACAATTTATCTTTACAAGTCATGTTTATGGTTTTAAGGACTTTAAGGAAGCTATTTCTACCATGTTCCTATTACTTTTAAATGCAATTCCCCTGGTTTCCAGAGTTTCTTCTAGCCATTTCTAGAAGTAATCTGAAATTTGTAGGGGTTCTGAAATGCTAGTAACAGAAAATCCCATGCAGCGTATTATTTAGTTTAGCAGAGTAGAAAGCGTCCAGCAATAAACTTGCACAGAAAGACTTATTTTTATAGTTCAGAGAAATAAAGACTCTTCACACATTTAGTCAGTGTAAAAAAGAAATAAAGATTGCTTACATTTTTATTTGAAGATATTGTTACAAGCAGTTTCATTGTTGAAACGGTCCCATGTGTGCAAGTGAGTTGTTCTGACCAAACCCACTTTTGGCGGATTTGCTAGGTGCAAGTATGAGCCATGAGGAGGGAGAAGGACTCCCCTTCATGCCTTGTGCCAGTCCATGGAGAGAAGAGGAAACAGGAAACAGGAAACAGGAAACAGGAAACTGGGATTCAAGCCCCTCCCACACAAAGCAGCAAAGCTAGGTTGCAGCAGAGCCACCCCTCCCTTGTGTTCGTGTGAGACAGGCTTGGTTGAAACCCCATATTTCCAACAAAATTAAGCAGTACTGTTAGTTGCTCCAGGTTCAGAATGTATTTATATGATTATTTCCAGTTGGTTTGAATTGTTGTTCCACCTCTAAATAAGAAAGGAGGAAAGAGGCAAAGGAAGCTATTAAGTGATATCCAAAAGGAGACCTTTTGATTGGGAATGCATCGAGAAGATGCAAACATGGAAAAGTACATGGGAGGGAACTTACTTTTTGATTTCCAGCTCCCATGACTTCATGATGGCTGGGATATGAAAACATTTTATTATTTTATTTTATATTTTATTATTTTATTTTATTTTATTATTTATTTTATTTTATTTTATTTTATTTTAATTTTAATTTATTTTATATTTTATATTTTATTATTTTATTTTATTTTATTATTTTATTTTATTTTATTTTATTTTATTTTATTATATTATTTAATTATTTTTGTCAGAGTGCGCACCGTGGGGCGGCCTGCTCCTTTTTCCAAGACACCAGTGATCCACGTTCTATGCAGTAAATAGACACTAAAGCAGAGATTAGATAAAATAGCCTATTTACTTTATATACATACGTAGTCCAAATACATCCAACAGCAGTAACAAATGATACAGCAATACAGCGATGAGAAGTTTCAATCAGCAACGAGAAGAAAGAACACCAGACTCCTCTGCTTATATACATAAACTGACCAATCACATTATAGGTCACTCTCATCATCTGCCACACCCAACTAAACTATTAGCACCTGTAGTATGAGTCATACACTGCCACATCATCCCTACAACAATGGCTGCTAATTGGGTGACTTGCAGAATAATTCCCCTCTCACCTAGATATCAAGCCTCTCCAGTATAATTTATCTAACTGTAAATTCCTGGGTATATACAAACCCCAACACCCCTCCAATTTACAATAGATATTACATTTCACTTATACAGAATAGAAGACATACACATATTGGATACACACATCCTATGTCTCTCTATACTTAGAGGCTTTGTCATCACATCTGCTACATTACTTTCAGATGGACAATATTGCAAATTAATCAGAGATTCTTTTACAGCATTCCTAACATTTTGATACTTGATATCAACATGTTTGCTCCTCCCTCTGATCCTATCACTCTTTTCAATCTGTATACACGCTTCACTGTCGTCATATACACATATAGGTCCATAAATTGTTACATTAACATCCCTTAACAATTGCCTATACCAAGGGTCGGAAATGGCGGCTTGCGAGCCAAATGCGGCTCTTTGGCCCCTTGAGTGTGGCTCTTCCGCAGGCAGGCGTGGCGGGCGTGGCAGCGAGTGTGGCGGGGCAGGCGCGGCAGCGGGCATGGTGTGCGTTGCTGTGGGCATACCCCTGGCAACCTGGCAGCCGTCTCCGGCAGCCATCTTGACGACGGGCAGGGCTTTCCAAACTGTGTGTCGCGTGACAAGCCGGAAGCGCTGAAGGGAGTGGAAATTCTCCGCGCCAATCAGCTGTGCGTCGGGAAGCCCGGCAGCCTGCCCGCGCAATTTTTGCCTCCCTGCCGGAACGGAGGGCATTTTCGGGGTCCCCGGAGCCTGCCCTTTCGAAGGGGCACTGCTGCCCGAGCTGCAGTGCTGCCCCTTCGAAAGGGCAGGCTCCGGGGACCCCGAAAATGCCCTCAGTTTAGGCAGGGAGGCTGCGCGCAAGCTGCCTCAGCTGTTCTGCGGGGAGAATTGCCACCCCAGGGCAGCGTGTGCATGTGGAGAGGGGAGGTTTCTGCCTCCCTGCCGGAACCAAGGGCATTTTCGGGGTCCCCGGAGCCTGCCCTTTCAAAGGGGCACTGCTGCCCGAGCTGCAGTGCTGCCCCATCGAAAGGGCAGGCTCCGGGGACCCCGAAAATGCCCTCAGTTTAGGCAGGGAGGCAGAAACCTCCCCTCTCCACATGCACACGCTGCCCTGGGGTGGCAATTCTCCCCGCAGAACAGCTGAGGCAGCTTGCGCGCAGCCTCCCTGCCTAAACTGAGGGCATTTTCGGGGTCCCCGGAGCCTGCCCTTTTGAAGGGGCAGCACTGCAGCTCGGGCAGCAGTGCCCCTTCGAAAGGGCAGGCTCCGGGGACCCCGAAAATGCCCTCGGTTCCGGCAGGGAGGCAGAAACCTCCCCTCTCCACATGCACACGCTGCCCTGGGGTGGAAATTCTCCCCGCAGAACAGCTGAGGTAGCTTGGCGCAGCCTCCCTGCCTAAACTGAGGGCATTTTCGGGGTCCCCGGAGCCTGCCCTTTCGAAGGGGCAGCCGTTGCCGCCGCAGCGACAACCTGGAAGCGCCGCCGCCGAAGCAGTCGAGCCTCTCTTTCCCTTCTTCTTCCAAACCTCCCCCGCCCCCTTCCACGCGATTGGCTCCCACCCGCAAAACCCGCCCCCTTCCACGCGATTGGCTCCCGCCCGCAAACCCCGCCCCCTTCCACGCGATTGGCCCGCGCCTGCAAACCCCGCCCCCTGGCTCTCGAGCACTTCAAAATGTGCACGAGCATGTCAAAATGGCTCCCGGCAAAAAAAGTTTGCCGACCCCTGGCCTATACCATATTAACTCTGAACATAGGTCAGATAGTGCAGCGTACTCTGCCTCTGCAGTAGATATGGCAACAGAACTCTGTTTCCGAGACCTCCACCCCACCAAGGTGTCACCAAACATAATTATCAATCTTGACATTGATTTCCTATCATGTACATCATTACCCAAATCACTATCTACATAGCATTTCAATTCCAATGGTTTACAAGATTTTATTAATAAACATTTATTAATAGTCTCTTTAAGATATCTAAATACATGTTTAATACCTTTCCAATGCCTCTGGGTAGGTTGCACAACATACCTACTCAGTACATTCACCGCATTCCCAATATCGGGATGCGACCATTGTGCTAAATACAATAAACTTCCAATTATTGATTGATAGTGTTCGTGATTACATGATGTTTGGTCATCGTCTCCAGCCTCTGTCTTAACAAAATCAGTTGTCATCGGGGTAGGAACCTCCTTGCAATGTTCCATATCGTTTTCTCTTAGCAGCTGTTCAATTTTCTTCTGCTGCTCTAGAACGTAACCCCCATCAACCTTCTGAATACCTACACCTAGGTAATTTCTAATCTCTCCCAGATCTTTAACATCAAATTGTTGCTTCAGTTTTTCAGTAAATTCAATTACCCTCCTTTGATCTTTAGCTATAAAACACAAATCGTCTACAAATATCAAAAGCAACACCTGTTCATCATTATCACATTGCTTTATGTACAGACATGGGTCAGCCTTGCTACACTTAAACCCCATTCTTTGCAATGCCTCATCTAATCGCAGATTCCAGCAACGTGCCGATTGCCTGAGTCCATACAACGCTTTCTGCAACTTGTACACTCTACGTGCATCATTAGATTCATATCCTGGAGCTTCAGTCATATAGATTTCTTCCCTCAAATCATCATGCAGATATGCTGTGGTGATATCATAATGGTTCACTACACAATTCCCAGCTGCTGCCATTGCTAAGGCAAACCTGAATGTCTCCCCTCTTAGCGTTGGCGCAAAAACCTCGTCATAAGTCTGATTCTTAACCTGGGAAAACCCTTGTGCTACAAGCCTAGCTTTATACTGAATATCACCATTGACTAAGGTCTTCTTCTTATAAACCCACCTACAACCTACTGCCCTATGCCCCTCAGGCAGCCTGGTAGATTTAAACACCTTATGAGAATTAATGGCATTCATTTCCACATCCATAGCAGCTTTCCACTTTTTCTGCTCTTGTGGTGGCAACTCCAATACCTCTTTATAACTACGAGGTTCATAATTAATAAAACACACTTTAACATCACCTGGTTTGTAACGTTGAGGTGGTATGCCCTTGTTAACTCTTTCAGATCTGCGCAATACAGTAGCATCCTGCTTTATTGGCACACTAGGAGTTAATTCCTCTTCATCCTTAATCACATCTCTGGACTCTCGCCGCTCTGATAGCTCGAATTGTCCCTGACTAGGAAGAAAAACCTGACTCCCTCCGTGTAACTTCTGCCAATTGCTATGCTCGCTGAAACTTGCTGATCTAGAAATAACAAGTCTTCTGCCATCAGTGAACCTATATCCCTTGGTTTCTGGCTCATACCCCACAAAAATCATTTTCTGTGCTTTTGCCTGACCCTTCCTACGTACTTCCTTATGCACGTGAACATAGGCTGTGCACCCAAACACCTTCAAATGAGCTAATGATGGCCTCTTGCCATACAAAATATAATATGATGTTTGATTTACAGACACACTCCACAACCTGTTAATTAAATAATTAGCAGTCAGTATAGCCTCTCCCCAGTATCCTCTAGATAACCCTGAGTCAGCTAACAGTGAATCCTTTACTGTCTGTAATGCTGAGTATCTTTGTTCTGCCACTCCAGGCCCTGAATTGGTTCTCCTGTGCGCAATGCCCCTCCTACTGAGCCATTGCTGAAAACTGCCACTCATAAACTCAGTTCCCCGGTCAGTCTGTAAACTACACACCTTTGTGCTATATTTACGTTCCACAAACTGCACCCAATTCCTGAACTTATCAAATGTTTGGCTTTTAGCTTTCAATAGGTAACAGAACCCGAATCTGGTGAAATCGTCCACAATTACTAAGACATATTTAGCACCACCTAATGTGGCTGGTAATGGGCCAATTAGGTCAGCGTGAACCAATTCAAAACATTTATGTGACTTTCTATCACTAAATTTGCTTACAAGATACACCTTTGACTTTGCAACCTTACATGCCGTGCAATCCAGATAAGCTTGGCACGGTTTCAAATCCATTCCAGAACTTGCTTCAGACATCTTTTCAACCACTTTGAAACTTGGATGCCCCAACTGTCTATGCCACAAATGTTCACATGAATCATGGTTTGGTTTGTTGATCATAGCTACATCATGGGGTACTTCTGTCTTGGGTTTCATCATTACATACAAACTGTCCTGTAATACACCCTCACCACAGACATGATTGTTATTCATAACAATGCATTTACCCTTACCAAACTTTACATCATATCCCTGTTTATCTAACTGAGAAACACTTATGATGTTATACTCTAAGTCTGGTACACATAGCATAGATAATTCAATATTTAAACTAGGTACAAACACAAACCCTCTGCCAGTAACAGATGCAAAACTTCCATTTGCCAGGCTAACATGATCCCGTTCAGCCTGCATAAACCTTTTAAACATCTGCCTATCATTGGCGATATTTTCGCTTGCTCCGCTGTCAAGGAGCCACGTCTCCTTTAAATTCCTTCCTGTAGAATTAATCACCGACAGCTGGACAGCACTTCGTTGCTTGGAAATCCTCGGCTTGACTTTTGTTTTCCTTCTAGCAACATCACAGTCTTTTTGCAAAAGCTTATCAGACCGACAACGAAAACAGCTTTTCACAGATAATACGTTATCAGTGTTAGAATAACATTCCTTAACAAACGTACTGCTCTGTTTTGGCTTAATTATGTTATCTTTCCTCCTTTGTTCCTCCTCCAGAAGTCGCCCAGTCACATAATTTACGGTCAAATCTCTCTCAGATAAAGACCCGAAACTGGTAGCTAAATTATCCCATGTTTCATTAAGAGAACTGAGAATTACATAGACTTTATGCGCTTCTGAGAACTGCATATCTCTCTGTGTTAATTCAAGGAACAAACCAGTCATATAATGCAAATGTTCAAGAATACTCCCACTGTCATGTAATTTAGCATGATAAAGTTTCCTTGTCAACATAACCTTGCATAACGGTGTGCTTCTAAGATAAACATTTCTTAAAGCTTCCCAACACCCACTGGCTGACTGAAAATTTCTAACATAACATAATTGGCTGTCCTCCAAACATAAAATTATGCTTGCCAATGCTTTCTCATTCTGCAAAATAACTTCCTCATCGTCCAACTCGTCTGGTGGCTCATAGACGACTTTCCAAATAACTTCCCGGCGAAGAAACATTTCCATCTTGTATGCCCACGACAGATAATTGGAGCCATTCAGCCTTTCCTGAGGGAAACCACCTCCAACCGTAGGCTGCATTTTCACTGTGCTCATCCTCCTCAGCCCCTCCTGGGCAGACACTGATGAATAAATAGCACAGACTTTATCAGAACATCCTTCAGCTGCAAACAGGCCTAGGAAAAATACACGGCCAGGCACGGAACCTGCAAAAGCTCCAAATCGCCCCAGATATCCAAACGACTCCTGGATAGGCTTCCAAAGTCCTCACAGCCATGCCAGCATGCCAGCTGCACACGTTCCACTGCTGGGCCCATAACCTGTCAGAGTGCGCACTGTGGGGCGGCCTGCTCCTTTTTCCAAGACACCAGTGATCCACATTCTATGCAGTAAATAGACACTCAAGCAGAGATTAGATAAAATAGCCTATTTACTTTATATACATACATAGTCCAAATACATCCAACAGCAGTAACAAATGATACAGTAATACAGTGATGAGAAGTTTCAATCAGCAACGAGAAGAAAGAACACCAGACTCCTCTGCTTATATACATAAACTGACCAATCACATTATAGGTCACTCTCATCATCTGCCACACCCAACTAAACTATTAGCACCTGTAGTATGAGTCATACACTGCCACAACATCCCTACAACAATGGCTGCTAATTGGGTGACTTGCAGAATAATTCCCCTCTCACCTAGATATCAAGCCTCTCCAGTATAATTTATCTAACTGTAAATTCCTGGGTATATACAAACCCCAACAATTTTATTTTATTTTATTTTATTACCTTCAAAATTGCAGACAAGTCCATGCAGTTTTCTAGGCAGTATTTTCAGAAGGGGTTTGCTGTCGCCTTCTTCTGAATGTTAGCAGGAGTGACCCAGTTGGTTTTCATGCCTAAGGCAAGAGGAGAACTCAGGTTTCCCTGCTCCTAGTCCAGCAACTTAGCCACTAGACCAAACTGGCTCTCTCAAGGCTTAATATAGTGGATTAGATCAATGAAAACTATTGTTCATTCTAAATGCATTCTAAATTCATTCCTAGGAGTTAGTAGGTTCTGCATATTCTGGTTTTTTAGATGCTAGAAGAAGGCAGTTAAGCTCAGACTAGTGAGTATTACTAAGTTTACAAATCAGTTTTCCACCTACTTCCTTTTCTTAGCAGAGCAGAGGCAAAAGGTATCTATGTCCCACCAACAATATTATATTTTAAAAATGTTATTTGTGTTGTACAACATTATTTCGAAATGATTTTTTATACGTACATTTCAATTTATTTTACAAAATGTTTGAATGTATCCCTAGAAGATACAAGTTGACCAACCAATGAAACTTTTATTGTAATTTTTAAAAAATCTTGTGACAAAGGTATCAATATTTTTACACAAGTGACTTGTACTCAGCTAGGAGACATCTATAAATGTTAATACTCCCCTTATCCTGCCTGACTATGCTTTTAAAAAAATTTAAATGAAAAGTTGCACACTGCCAAACAGTACCTGCTACTAGCACCAGCTTTATTTCGAAAACCATCTTTGGATACTGCAACGACTCCTCAGGCATTCTTAGAAAGTATAGGGTACATATAGCCCAGGGCATTGTTTAGAAGAGTGCCCACATGCCCTCCTCAAAAGACCTTTGTTTAGCCAATAGGTAGGCTAATCCAAGAGGCAGCTGGATGCATTAGCAAAGGACTGGAAGGAAATGACAGGGATGGCAACCTAACCTATTAGCCTTCTGGTAAGTTGGTGTTTTGTGAGAACCCACAATTTGCTTTCCAAATTCCAGAGATCTTCATTGCCCTCAGGTCATTACATTATCCTATTGATACTGTGCACAAGCATACTCATTTTTTTGTTCCTTAAGATTCTCAGCCTATTTTCAGATAACCTACTGAGAATTTCAGGTCCATCATTTGGAATCTCAGTTTGACTCCAGAAAATCCTCAGTTTTTTCCCCCCCCAGTAAACATTTTATAGGAACACTTATTTCAGCTACCCTCTGTTGTTTCTTCCTCTAGATCCTGCCTGCTCTAGCAACTTGTATGGAACAAAAGGAAATGTTGTTGCAATCACACTGCAGCTTCAGAATGTTATTAGTGTCTCTGTGAATTAGGCTGACCATACGTCCCGTTTTGAACGGGACAGTCCCATTTTTTTAGCATTTTTCAACTGTCCCGTCATTTTAATAAAAATCTCAATTTTGTCCCATTTTTTAAACCTGGCGGGAATGGCATGGAAGGAGGATCCGAGCCAGAGCTGCCAATTGGAGGCAGCCTGGAAGAGGAAGCCCTCCCACCTATCAGTGCGGCAAAGGAGGGCAGGGTTTGCAGGCGGGAGCCAATCGCGTGGACCGGGGAGCAGGGTTTGCAGGTGGGAGCCAATTGTGCAGACCAGGGGGCAGGGTTTGCAGGTAGAAGCCAATCGCGTGGACCGGGGGGCGGGGACCCGTCTTTTTCATGAATACGGAATATTACATAAGACCTCATCTCGTTTTGCCATCCCAATGTCTCGTTTTTGTCTCAAGGAAATATGGTCAGCCTACTGTGAATATATTCAGAGTCATTTCAATGCCTATGAGCCTCTATTGGCATCCTGGTGACTTCGTTTAGTAACATTAATGGAATATAAATGTCATAAAAGTCAAATAAAACCTTAATCTGAATATAGTTCTGATTTTTTTCAAATGTTCTCCAGCTTAATGGACTAAAGTTTATTTCTTGCTCTTGCTTCGGCTGCAAGTTAAGTGTTGAAATAGGCCCAGTTCCCCAAGCACACGGCTCTCAATTTGGAATGTAGCCAGTACTACATCATTAAATATGCCTTATTTTCATGGACTGTAAAGCTTTCATCTCAAAAAATCAGCACTACATTACAGCAGCAAGAAATTCTGTGTTGTAGTGATTTACGTAAATTGTAATTACATCTTAGAATTCCTTATGTTGAACGGTAATTCTTGCACTTCCCTGGCTGCAGAACACATGGGAGCCCTGAACTCCTGGCTGCACACAAGGGCACCGTGAATTTACAATGGCCAAATGACACCTCTGATTCTATCACCCTGACACATGAGTCCCGGAAGTTGTGGCTTGCTAACACTGTTGCCTAGGTAGAAGCGGAGATAGCATTTCGGCATCTAGATTTGCGGCATGGATGATCCGATCGCATTTGCTAAACAAAGGTTGATTAAAAGGAACTGCATATTCATGGAGCAATTCCGGGAATGGCAGTCCCAGCAAAAGACTATCTCTTAAAACTAGCAGATCAGTCCTACAAATGAGAGCCTATGCCATGGGAACTAGAATGAAATGAAATCTCCTTCCTGTGGAAGTTGACAAAAAGAAATATAATACTCATCAAACACTTGTTAGGTTATCAGAGTTGTTGTTCCTGTGGATAATGGATACCTAATACATACCTAATACTCCTTCCTCCTCCTATTTGTAGGAATTCTGGGATGGTAGTACCAGAACTCCACGCAGCTTCTTATTAGTATATAGCAGAGTAGAAGCATTCCCATAAACTTGCACAAGGCTTAATCAGTTCAAAACACAAAATAAACATACTTCACACCAGGGGTCCCCAACCTGTGGGCCATGGCCCAGTAGTTAGGAACTGGGCCGTGGGGCTCCTGCCCACAAACCCCACCCTTCCGTGTGATTGGCCCCCGCCCACAAACCCTCCCCCCCCAGTCCACGGAAATCCCGGAAACCCTGCCCCCCCCCCGGTCTGCAGAAAAATCGTCTTTTGAAATCGGTCCCTGGCGCCAAAAAGGTTGGGGACCCCTGCTTCACACGATAATGTAAAGTTACATTATCACCAGTTCTAATTATCAAATCCCAAAATTAAAGTTTCATTTCTTTTAGTTTCAAGCAAAAAGTCCAAAAGAGGTTTCCAAGTAGAAACATAGCTAGACGAAGTCTTTTCTTTAATCAAAGTAGTCAGTTTCGCCATCTCAGCCAATTCCATTAACTTCACCATCCATTCTTCCATTGTAGGTATTTGTAAGTCCTTCCACCTCTGTGAATATAAAAGTCTTGCTGCTTGCTGTTGTTATCATATATAAAAACAAAGTCCCATGTTTTATTTCAATCTGTTTATCCATCAAACCTAAAAGGAAAACCTCTGGTTTCAATTGTATATTTATTTTGAGAATTCTCTGAATTAAAGTACATATCTGATCCCAATATTTCTTAGTTTTCTTGCATATCCACCAAAGATGATAAAAAGTGCCTTCACATTGATTGCATTTCCAACATGTATTTGACACTCCCTTATACGTCTCTGACAATTAATCAGGTGTTAAATACCAACGAAACATCATCTTATAAAAATTATCTTTCAAATTATAATTCAATGTAAATTTCAATCCTTTACTCCACATATTCTCCCATTGATCAAGCATTATATTGTATCCATATTGTTTTGCCCATTTAATCATACAGTCTTTAACATATTCATCTTCCATATTCATTTTCAATAAAAGTTTATACATCTTAGCAATAACATGCTCGTCATTAGTACACAAATCCACTTCAAAATCAGTTTTCTCATTTATAAAATCATAATTCTTCTTGTCCAATTTAAATCTTAGTTTCCTTCCACAGATCTCAACCAAAACCAATCGGGTCTTTTTTCAGTTAGAGAAAGACTGCCTAAACCAGGAAGATCTCAAAACCATGTTGCTAGCTTCTGGGTGCTAGCTGATAAAGTTCATGACTATTTGGTTGCTATTTGCTTAGCATGTGACACAGAACAGATTTGGATACGTTTTTAAACAACCCAGGCCAGGTCTAGCCAGTTATTTCTTACATGCCTTTAGGAAAACAACATTCTACCTACGTAACTGGTTTCAGTAGCTTTCATGCTGCATCAGCTCAAAGATGGAGCAGATGGTGCAGGGAAGATCCGTCCCTCACCACTCCCTTTGCTAAGTGTGTGTTTTAAAGGCTGGCATTCAAAATAATGCAGTCTTGGATATCTTAAACTATTGCAACAGCTGGAAGAGGAGCACTTCCAAGAGAAATTGCACTATGCATTTTTATGTGTTGGCAAATGACTTTACTCTTGGTTAATTGTTGGGAAGGAAAAATGATTCTTAAATTGAGAGGAAATTGCATTTTGTGCAATCAAAGAAAGAGGATCAACATGGACATTTTCTGCATGCCAATACTCCTTTCCCCCAAGGTCATCTATCCCAGAGTCACAACAACCAGAATCTCCAGAACTATCTGGAGGTCACCAGCTTGAAGGAAGCTAAATGAGCAGTGAGGCAAAGGGCAATGCATCCAAAAGAAGGTGAAGCTACTAATAATCCATTGGAGTAAGCCGTGGTTTGTTTTAACTGTGGTTTGTTGAATTAGCCACAATTGGCTGGATTTATTTATTTATTTGTTTGTTTATTTATTTATTAGATTTATATTGTGCCTACATACTATACATAGCCTCCTCCTTATTTTTTCCCACCACAAAAGTCCTATGAGATAGGGCTGAGAGAGAGTGACTGAGCTACCATCATCCAGAAGCTTTGGCAGCTGAAGGCAGACTAGAATCTGGGCCTTCCCAGTGCCAATCCAACACCATCCTCACATGACGCCAAGCCAAAGCCAAATAGTTTGCCGGATGATTTAGCATATAGTATGAAACTTTAGCTCAACTATGGCCCCAAAAGAAAATAGAGTGTCTTTTCCACAATAGAATACCAGAAATGATATCATTTTTTACCTTTTTGAGTAGCCATCACATCCAGAATTGTTATAATTTGCCCTGTGGCAGAATCAGCAATTTATGTTAACTGAGATGCCATGCCAACTTCCTTGGTTTAGGCCAGTACTCTTGAACCTACTCTGCACATTCAGTGTATATGACATTGGGCAAACTGTATAGACATATGCCAATACAATCTTTTTCAGTGAAATAGGATTAATGCAATCTGGGTGTAACTAGGTAAGCCAAGAGGTATGTAATATAAATGTCCTCTTTGTGTTTTTCTTTTTAAATGTTAATATGTATAATGGAGAGCAATGGAATGGCAATGGGATAAGAATGGTCCACAAGGGAAAGAAGGTGGATTCTTTTTCAATGATGCTGTTTTCCTATTATAACATGATCCCAGTTGTATTTGTCTCATGGGAGAAGAGTATTTCCAAGGACAGGCAGCCTTCTCATCTTACAGAAGGTTGTCTGTAGCTTGAATCATGTCAACTGGATTTCTATTTTCTCAGTGGAAACGTTTCGCTCCTTATCCAAGGAGCTTCTTCAGTCTGAGCAAAGTTGGTATTCCTTACCAACTTTGCTCAGACTGAAGAAGCTCCTTGGATAAGGAGCGAAACGTTTCCACTGAGAAAATAGAAATCCAGTTGACATGATTCAAGCTACAGACAATTCCACCTGGATGACTGAGAACCTTCATAGACTTACAGAAGGTTGTTACAACTCCTCACTTTAGAGATGGGTTGTTGGCCAAGACTGCACACTGCATGCCATGTCTACCAGGGGTTACAAACACCCTACTCTACTGACTAACATTACATTGTGAATTGTGATTTCAGAATACCAATATCCATTGAATACAGTGTCTCTTATTTTAATTCTAATGAATGTGACAATAATGTAAACCAGTATTCTGTTTTGAGAATTCTTTAATTTTAAAAGTGTTGCAAGAGCAGTGCTGGAATTTTACACAGGGCTATCGTGAAGGATGTTACTTGGACTAAAGACCAGCACAGGGCTACCCTAACTATCCTGAAAACATCTAGGCCAGTGCTTTCCAAAGTCCCACTGTTGGCGACACACCAATGGTGGCGGCGGCGGCAGCCTCGTGTTTCGTGCTAAAACCTGGAAGCGCTGATGGTGCACCGCTGCCGTCACTGCCGCACGTGCCACCGCTATCGCCGCATGCGCTGCCGCAGGGGCGGCGGCAACGCGCCATCAGCACTTCTGGGTTTTGTCGCATCACACTAATGTGTCGCGACACACAGTTTGGAAAGCTATGATCTAGGCAAACCATGAGATGGCAGCAAAGTTAGACAGAACATTCTAATTCTTTGCTGCCATCTAGTGGTCATTTCTATTGTTGCAGCTCCAACAGTGTATCTGTATCTTGGGGTGGGGAACCTTTTTTCTGCCAAGGGCCATTTGGATATTTATAACATCATTCGCGGACCGGGGGGTGGGGTTTGCAGGCAGGAGCCAATCGCGTGGAAGGGGGTAGGGTTTGTGGGCAGGAGCCAATCGCATGGAAGGGGGCAGGGTTTGCAGGCGGGAGCTCCTAGAGTTCTTGAATTTCAAGTCCCACCTGCGGTTGCCTTGGCAGGGCCAGACTAAATGACGTTCCCCACCCCTGCTCTATCTCAATGTAACTTTGCATCCTTTTTATTAAAAAGAACTGCTAAACAGAGATATTTTTACATGGAGAGAAAATGAATGAGTTGTCCTACTTTGTGAGGCACACTCTTAGGATAGCATTAAATAATCCACTCACAGTGTAGCAGAACAAGGTCAACCTTTACAGAGCAAGATGGACACACACTGTTCATCAGTGGCTGATGAACCCCAGAACTGTCTTTGGGTGAACCTAACTGCAGAACGCTACTCATTCCTATACAGCACCAGCAGCCTGACCATCCTTCAAGGTGTTGTGCAACAAAGCCCTTTCAGTTCAATGCCACTGGATTTGGGGAGGAATGTAAGTATCTTCCCAATGGCAGCCTTGTATTTTTCCTAGGTGGTGATGAGGGATATCACAGCTGCTGCTGGACACAAATTTAGTACTTGAACTAAGGACAATATAGTTTTTTTTAAAGAATAACCATTACCATAATTTTAAAGAAGTGGTTGATCTTTAAAACAATAGCAGTTTCAGGAGCTTTCAATCCTTTCTTCTACAGCGATTTTTCCACTCAAAATCCTATACACAATTAATTGGTTTTCCACCTTGAGGGTAAAATACATGAGAATAGTAACTAACTACCATGCAACTGTAAAATCCTACCATGACATTTCTTAATCGGTCTACAAGCCATCTCTGAAGGCCGATATTCTGTAAATATATAACCTTTTTTTAAACACATGCTATGAAAGCCATATTAAACACTTTCAGCCCATTTGAATGCCAAGCCTCTTATTTGTTCTTCTTGTTACACTGATTAACTGGAAATTTACAACTTGTCACAAATAATTCTGCATAGTCCCCTCAGCAGGAGATTTTATGGGTTTGTACATAGAGCGTTAGGGCTGAATATAAATGAAATGGAATGTAAGGTTTGTTACTGGTGAACGAATCCCCATGGGGATTGAATAACTCAACTGATGTCTATGGGCCATGTTATTGGAATCGTATCTAAAATAAAGAGGGGAATTGAAAGCAGTATGATCTGTTTGTTTTACAGTTTTGTATCTTGACCCAATTTACGGACACTGGTTTCCAAACTTTTCCAGGCCGCAGAATCTGTTAGCTTTTTAAAAAAAATTCTCAGAACGTCTGATCAAGAGGCAAAGCTCTAGAGCAGGGCTTTCCAAAGTTTTCCCGCGGCGACACACCAACCGCTGTTGGTGTGTCGCCGCGGGAAAACCTGGAAGTGCCGCCGTTGCGGCAGCACGCAAAAACCCGGAAGTGCCGCTGTTGCGGCAGCGCGCAAAAACCCGGAAGTGCTGCTGCCGCTTTTGGGTTTTTGCGCGCCGCCGTTGGTGTGTCGCCGCGGGAAAACCCGGAAGCGCTGATGAGGATCAGTGCTTCCGGGTTGTGTGGCGACACACCAGACTGTGTGTGGCGACACACTTTTGTGTCACGACACACAGTTTGGAAAGCTCTGCTCTAGAGATAGAACATTGGCTGCATTCAAGTGAACTTTTTCCCCCTTTGCCCTCACGTTCTCACAGAACTCCAAGGTTCTGTAGAACACAGTTTGAAGTAACCTGCCACAGAGTAAAGAAACAGAGGATAATACCCTCCCCTCTCCCAAAGGCCACTCTAAATATGTGAACTAGGGAGGGTCCTGTCCGAAACATTTACTCAAAGTGGTTTCTTGGACCTGGGCTCAAGCCCTTCTTATCTGACTGTTGCCTTGGGAGCGGCTCTTCCTTCTGTCCTTCAAGGCCATTTCTTATTCCAGAGCTTTCCAAACTGTGTGTCGTGACACAAAAGTGTGTCGCCACACCACCCGGAAGCGGCGGCACGCGCGTGCACGGCGACAGCAGCAGCGGCGCGGGATCAGTGGTTCCACGTTTTAGCAGAGGCTGCCGCCGCCGCCATGCACGCGCGCACCGCCGCATGCCCCCCCGCGCCGCCACCGTGCATGCGCGCACCGCACGCCCCCCCGTGCCACCGCCGTGCACGCATGCGCTGCCGCCGCACTGCCACCACCGCTGGTGTGTCGCCAGTGGCGGCACTTTGGAAAGCTCTGTCTTATTCCCTCTACAAGTACAGAGATGGCATTGGTTGTGCTTGTTGATGACCTGTGGTGGAGCTGGGATGGGGGTGGTACATCCATCCTCATGCTCCTTGATCTCTCAATGGCTTTCAATACCGTCAATCATGGTATCCTTTTGGACCAGCTTTGGAAGTTGGGGGCAGGAAGCACTGTTTTATGGTGGTTCTCCTCCATTCTCTGTGGCTGGTTTTGATTGGTATTGAAAGGTGGGGAGTGATCTCACTCATGGTCCCTCATGTGTGAAGTGTTGCTGGGCTCAACGCTCTCTCCCCTTTGTTTATCACCTACATGAAACCAATTTGATAAACAAACAAACAAACAAACCTTATACACATGTACATAAGAGTAAGTTTTAGTGAACCCAATAGGGCATAGTTCTGAATAAACCTTTGCTGACTTGCAATTCTACCCTTTGTTGGTTTATTTGTAAGCATTCCTATACTGCCCAGCTTCCAATACACCAGGCAGTTGACAAGCTCAAAATAATTGATGCCAAACTTCTCCGGTATAATTGTAAACATGGACTCTGGATTTAAGGCGTGTAACTGCAATTCACTTTCTTTTCAAAGCTTGACTGACATTGTGGATACATCCAGGGGAAATATGGAGAAATTTAAAAAAGAGAGCTATTGCATCGAATAATTATCTTGTCAGACTTTACTACACATTTTTCCCATATCAACCTTTTACCCTGTGTTTTAGCCATTAATTGTAGAGGCACCATCTGTCCAAGTTAACACATTAGCATTTTTAGAGAGAACATCAAATTAACACTTCCTTTATGTTAGCATTTTAATTGACAGGAGCAGACAGAAAGAGTTCACATTGATGACCTCATTCTGATGGCTTCATCTTTCCAAATTGTTTCTAAAAAGAAGCCCAGCTTAATTTTCTATGTAATTTCTAATTCAAGCCTATTGGGATGGTACAGAAAACACAAATATTCACCACCACCCTTCAATTTTCCCAATTATAATATTAGCAACCCCCCCCCCAACTTCTGTTATTTACCAGAGGTAACTGAAGAATGAAAAGTATTTTAATGAATTCAGGGAAAGGAGAAGTCACTGCTTTAGGGGAAAAGGTTGATTTTTCAATTACATATGCAGTATAATTAAAAGTCATTCCAAAACAACCTTTCTGAGTGGTCTTTGCAAACCACATTTCCCCATGTGTATTTTAAATAATTAGGAAGGCTTCCTTTTGGTTAGAGAGCAACAAAAATGAGCACACTGTTTACAGATGAAATACTACATCTTCCTCATTCAATGAAATGATACAATTTATATTTTTATTAGAATAGCTTGGGCCAGTCACTCTCTCTCAGCCCAACTCACCTCACAGGGTTGTTGTTGTGGGGAAAATAGGAGGAGGAAGGAGTATTTGGTATGTTTGCTGCCTTGAGTTATTTATAAAAATAATTAAGGTGGGATATAAAATAAATATAATAATAATAATAATAACAACAACAACAACAACAACAATAAAAGATCAGAGGCCCTGCTTAATTTCAGGGCCAGTAATTTAAGTATATGCCTCAGTTCTAACATTAAAGAAACAAAAATCTAATCAACAAATCCCAGAGGGGAAACATCCAAATAGGAATATAGTGAAAGGAGACAGGCTATTTTCCATTTGGAAAATTTATGTAGATAAGTAAGAGTGCCTCTAAATCCCCAGATACTGAAGTTTTTCTCACTGAAGATGTTGCCTAGTCTGGCAATGAAACGTCTGCAAGAAAACAACAAGGCTCAGAGAGCACCAAGGACTCCACAGTTCAACCCTGAGCCACAAATATTCTCTTTGATTGATACTAAAGTTCATCTGAAAAAAAAGCTTTTGGACTTTTAGTTCAGTTTAGATGCTGTAGGGTTTAGCTATTGCTCTAGGACTGTCTTAGTACTCATGGGTCATCCAGTATTTAAACCTATCAGGTCAGGAAGTATTTTCACAAAGGGCCCTTCTAAACAGATGTCTGTATCACTCCAGAATTGGTTTTAATGTACACCCATATGGTCCCAGGCCACCATCCCTTTTGGGCAAGAGAGCCAAATAATTTTTGGCTCAGCCACCAAGAGGAGAAACTCCTGCAGTTGAAGTGCAGCAGCTTAAAGACAGGCAGGTTGCCCTTTGTAGGGACGGTGGTCTCATTCCACTTCTCAGCCTCCCTACCTGCTCGTTGTAGTTTAACCACTGCAGGACCAGAACTTTCTTTCACTGGCTTTCTGAAAGTGAGGACAAATTTAGGACAAATACAAGGGGTTGGGTGGAGTGTTCTCTAATAAGGCAGGCTGGCTAGTTCACAAGCAGTACACAGACTTGCAAGAACTGCAGTAAGGAAAAATGCAGGGTCCCACAAATCATTTAGGAAAGGTTGGTGAGGATGAAATGTTGGTGAGGATGTGTACATGAAAGTGCCCATACTTTCATCCTAGGTTCTGCACCACGGAGTCCATGAACTGGGGCTATAGTGTGCCAAATGCAGATTATGGTGCCAACAAAACAGGATTGCTTTGACAACCTCTTAAATGAGTAGAAAGTAAAAAGCATTGAATTTGACATACAGGGCAAGATCAATACATGTTAGATGGTACTTGCAAAATCAATAGATGTTAGGTGGAATTGTTTGGAGCAATATAAATAGCATATGTTGATCTAGTCTTCTCTCTCACACACTTATTTCAGAATCAGTCTAGATATATGAGCTCCTTTTCTAGGAGCTCTGTTGCAGAAGATTAATTTACCAAATTTCTTGCCCTGGTTATGTCATTGCCAGTCATTTTTTCATGGACTAGTCGTTTCTTGTTTCTCAGAGCTTGTAAGAAACGGAGCTTTTGAAGTGGATCCGTACCATTCCTGCTGTCTGATTTTCTTAGATGCTCTGATTCCTAGTAAAATGGAAGCTATAGTCTTAAACCCAGCAAACTCCACCAAAGATTAGAGTGATAATCGGCTGAATATTCCCCTGATATTATATAGTTAAGTCACAATCTTTAACCAAAACAAAATTGTTATTTTCAATCCATTTTAAACATTTGCATAGAATATGGCCTTTCGTAAGGCCTTGAAGACCTGGTTATGTGCCTAGGCCTCAGGCCCCAAGTGTGTTAAGGGTCCCGTTTCCTGGTTATACTGACATTATAGTTATAATTTTTTTGGGCTGCTATATATATTTCTTTTTGTATTGTATTTGTACTTGGTTTTAATGGATTTTATGATTGTTCACCGTCCAGAGTCACTTGTCTGAGATGGGCGGCCATAGAAATCGAATAAATAAATAAATAAATAAATAAATAAATAAATAAATAATGTATTTTCTATTAATTAGATAATACACACACAGATCAATACCTGATGTTTGACTCCCACCATCCACTGCAGCACAAACTAGGAGTCATCAGGACATTGTCACACAGAGCAGAAACCATCCCCACCTCCATGGATTCCAAAAAGAATGAAAAGCAGCATCTGAGAACAGCTCTGCAGGCCTGTGGATATCCAAATTGGGCCTTCACCAAATCTAAGTCTACCAGACCTAAAACAGCGACAGATAGGGCTGAGACTCAGAGTAAACGGAAGAACCTGGTCATTCCTTACATGGCTGGCGTGTCTGAAAAGATCAAACGGATATTTGGCAAACACCACATACCTGTATATTTCAAACCCACCAACACACTGAGACAGAGGCTTGTACACCCCAAAGATCAAACTCCAAAACACAAGGAAAGCAATGTAGTGTATGCAATCCAGTGCAGTGAGGAGTGCTCTGAACTCTACATTGGAGAAACCAAACAACCTTTGTACAGGAGGATGGCCCAACACAGGAGAAGTAACACCACAGGACCAGAGTCAGCAGTTTATCTTCATCTAAAGGAAAAAGGACACTCATTTGAGGACATTAATGTTCACATTTTAGACAGAGAAGATAGGTGGTTTGAGAGAGGGGTCAAGGAATCCATTCATGCCAACTTGGAAAATCCTTCCTTGAATAGAGGTGGGGGCCTCAGGCATAACCTTTCCCCTATCTTCCTTCCTGCTTTGTCTTCTGTGCCTAGGAAGATTAAGACCATTTCACAAGCTCAACAGCAGCAGGGTAATCTTAACGATCCTCCTTTAGATGATAAAGGGACTTAGAAACAAACATCTCAAAAATAACCATGACCTAGCCCCAGGTGCAAGGTCACACAGCCAGCCTAGAAACATATTTAAGGATTCCCTTACTAACTTTACTCAGACTGAAGAAGCTCCTTGGATAAGGAGTGAAACGTTTCCACTAAGAAAATAGAAATCCAGTTGACATGATTCAAGCCACAGACTGTTCCACCTGGATGACTGAGAACCTTCATAGACATATTGCCATACATTTTGGGGATGAAACCCTGAAGTTGGTAAGGAAATTCGAGAAGACAGCAAGAAAGGTGGCAGACTATAGAAACCACCTACGTTTTAACCTCAGATGCAGACAACAGAGACTCATCCCGACAAGCCTACGCCTGCAATCTACAGTTAAGGGTCACAGAGCAGAGCAGATCCTGCAGCAGGCACAAAGACATCTTCTAAATGAAAGAATAAGGCAAGTCCACTTCACCATTGATGCCCTGCAATACAATTTTGAAAACCTTCACCAGGAACTCACAGCCACCCTTCCTGACCCAATCCTGGATAGAGTTATTCAGCTTGGCAATAAAGTACAGCTGGCCCAGCATCACAAGACAAAGGAGAGGCAAACTAAGAAATTTGACATTCTTCTTTCTCGCAGCAAGCAGAAACAAGGAACTGGAGAAACCGCTGGGAGGAACAACAACAACAGGACCACAGAGGACAAAAAGAACATGTGGGTGAAAAATCTCTCAGACAGAGAACTTACCCAACCAGAGAGAGATGTCCTAGCCAAAGGTCTTAATTTTGCCATCACTCCCAAGCAAGTTCCGGTTGTGGAGCTCATTACAGCCACAGAATCTGCCATCCACAACAACCACCTACCTTTTGAAGAAGCAGAACAACTCCGGCTTAAAATATCTGCAGCTCTGTCCAGTGCTCAACCTCCTCCCCCCAACCTTACCGTCCAAGAGAGGAGAGCCCTGACAGCCCTCAGCAAAGATGAAACCATCACCATTTTACCTGCTGACAAAGGAAGATGTACAGTGGTTCTAAACACTGCAGACTACCACAATAAAATTACCTCACTTTTGGAGGATCAGCATACATATGAAAAACTGAAAAGAGACCCCACCAACAATTACAAGAAAAAGGCAATAGACAGTTTGAAACAATTGGAACATGATGGCTCCATCGATAGGATTACCTACCACCGTCTGTATCCTGGAGAAGCCATCCCCTGCATCTACGGACTTCCTAAGATCCACAAGGAAGGAACACCCCTCCGACCCATAGTCAGCAGCATCAATTCGGTAACATACAACATTGCCAAACACCTCTCTACCATACTAGCACCTCTAGTTGGACACTCTGAACACCACATCCATAATTCGGAAGAATTTGTTTCCAAAGCAAAGATCCTGAAACTGGATACAGATGAAACTATGGTCTCCTTCGATGTGTCCTCCCTTTTCACCAGCATCCCCACCACTCATGCTCTATCCGCTGTCAGGAAGAGACTAGAAGAGGACAGCACCCTGGAAAGGAGAAGCCATCTCAACCCAAACCAGGTCTGCCATCTTCTGGACCTGTGTCTTAACACCACTTATTTCACATACAGAGGTGACTTTTACAGACAAAAACACGGCTGTGCCATGGGTTCTCCTGTGTCACCCATTGTGGCCAATTTATACATGGAAGAAGTGGAGAAGAAAGCACTCAACACATTCCAGGGAACGGTGCCCACCCACTGGTTTAGGTATGTGGATGACACCTGGGTCAAAATCAAGGCCCAGGAAGTACAGGCCTTCACGGACCATATAAACACTATAGATGCCAACATTAGCTTCACCAGAGAAGACACCAAGGACAACAGACTGGCATTCCTAGACTGTGAAGTCCTCATTGGGACGGGTGGCAAGCTAGAAATAGGGATCTACAGGAAACCCACACACACAGATCAATACCTGATGTTTGACTCCCACCATCCACTGCAGCACAAACTAGGAGTCATCAGGACATTGTCACACAGAGCAGAAACCATCCCCACCTCCATGGATTCCAAAAAGAATGAAAAGCAGCATCTGAGAACAGCTCTGCAGGCCTGTGGATATCCAAATTGGGCCTTCACCAAATCTAAGTCTACCAGACCTAAAACAGCGACAGATAGGGCTGAGACTCAGAGTAAACGGAAGAACCTGGTCATTCCTTACATGGCTGGCGTGTCTGAAAAGATCAAACGGATATTTGGCAAACACCACATACCTGTATATTTCAAACCCACCAACACACTGAGACAGAGGCTTGTACACCCCAAAGATCAAACTCCAAAACACAAGGAAAGCAATGTAGTGTATGCAATCCAGTGCAGTGAGGAGTGCTCTGAACTCTACATTGGAGAAACCAAACAACCTTTGTACAGGAGGATGGCCCAACACAGGAGAAGTAACACCACAGGACCAGAGTCAGCAGTTTATCTTCATCTAAAGGAAAAAGGACACTCATTTGAGGACATTAATGTTCACATTTTAGACAGAGAAGATAGGTGGTTTGAGAGAGGGGTCAAGGAATCCATTCATGCCAACTTGGAAAATCCTTCCTTGAATAGAGGTGGGGGCCTCAGGCATAACCTTTCCCCTATCTTCCTTCCTGCTTTGTCTTCTGTGCCTAGGAAGATTAAGACCATTTCACAAGCTCAACAGCAGCAGGGTAATCTTAACGATCCTCCTTTAGATGATAAAGGGACTTAGAAACAAACATCTCAAAAATAACCATGACCTAGCCCCAGGTGCAAGGTCACACAGCCAGCCTAGAAACATATTTAAGGATTCCCTTACTAACTTTACTCAGACTGAAGAAGCTCCTTGGATAAGGAGTGAAACGTTTCCACTAAGAAAATAGAAATCCAGTTGACATGATTCAAGCCACAGACTGTTCCACCTGGATGACTGAGAACCTTCATAGACATATTGCCATACATTTTGGGGATGAAACCCTGAAGTTGGTAAGGAAATTCGAGAAGACAGCAAGAAAGGTGGCAGACTATAGAAACCACCTACGTTTTAACCTCAGATGCAGACAACAGAGACTCATCCCGACAAGCCTACGCCTGCAATCTACAGTTAAGGGTCACAGAGCAGAGCAGATCCTGCAGCAGGCACAAAGACATCTTCTAAATGAAAGAATAAGGCAAGTCCACTTCACCATTGATGCCCTGCAATACAATTTTGAAAACCTTCACCAGGAACTCACAGCCACCCTTCCTGACCCAATCCTGGATAGAGTTATTCAGCTTGGCAATAAAGTACAGCTGGCCCAGCATCACAAGACAAAGGAGAGGCAAACTAAGAAATTTGACATTCTTCTTTCTCGCAGCAAGCAGAAACAAGGAACTGGAGAAACCGCTGGGAGGAACAACAACAACAGGACCACAGAGGACAAAAAGAACATGTGGGTGAAAAATCTCTCAGACAGAGAACTTACCCAACCAGAGAGAGATGTCCTAGCCAAAGGTCTTAATTTTGCCATCACTCCCAAGCAAGTTCCGGTTGTGGAGCTCATTACAGCCACAGAATCTGCCATCCACAACAACCACCTACCTTTTGAAGAAGCAGAACAACTCCGGCTTAAAATATCTGCAGCTCTGTCCAGTGCTCAACCTCCTCCCCCCAACCTTACCGTCCAAGAGAGGAGAGCCCTGACAGCCCTCAGCAAAGATGAAACCATCACCATTTTACCTGCTGACAAAGGAAGATGTACAGTGGTTCTAAACACTGCAGACTACCACAATAAAATTACCTCACTTTTGGAGGATCAGCATACATATGAAAAACTGAAAAGAGACCCCACCAACAATTACAAGAAAAAGGCAATAGACAGTTTGAAACAATTGGAACATGATGGCTCCATCGATAGGATTACCTACCACCGTCTGTATCCTGGAGAAGCCATCCCCTGCATCTACGGACTTCCTAAGATCCACAAGGAAGGAACACCCCTCCGACCCATAGTCAGCAGCATCAATTCGGTAACATACAACATTGCCAAACACCTCTCTACCATACTAGCACCTCTAGTTGGACACTCTGAACACCACATCCATAATTCGGAAGAATTTGTTTCCAAAGCAAAGATCCTGAAACTGGATACAGATGAAACTATGGTCTCCTTCGATGTGTCCTCCCTTTTCACCAGCATCCCCACCACTCATGCTCTATCCGCTGTCAGGAAGAGACTAGAAGAGGACAGCACCCTGGAAAGGAGAAGCCATCTCAACCCAAACCAGGTCTGCCATCTTCTGGACCTGTGTCTTAACACCACTTATTTCACATACAGAGGTGACTTTTACAGACAAAAACACGGCTGTGCCATGGGTTCTCCTGTGTCACCCATTGTGGCCAATTTATACATGGAAGAAGTGGAGAAGAAAGCACTCAACACATTCCAGGGAACGGTGCCCACCCACTGGTTTAGGTATGTGGATGACACCTGGGTCAAAATCAAGGCCCAGGAAGTACAGGCCTTCACGGACCATATAAACACTATAGATGCCAACATTAGCTTCACCAGAGAAGACACCAAGGACAACAGACTGGCATTCCTAGACTGTGAAGTCCTCATTGGGACAGGTGGCAAGCTAGAAATAGGGATCTACAGGAAACCCACACACACAGATCAATACCTGATGTTTGACTCCCACCATCCACTGCAGCACAAACTAGGAGTCATCAGGACATTGTCACACAGAGCAGAAACCATCCCCACCTCCATGGATTCCAAAAAGAATGAAAAGCAGCATCTGAGAACAGCTCTGCAGGCCTGTGGATATCCAAATTGGGCCTTCACCAAATCTAAGTCTACCAGACCTAAAACAGCGACAGATAGGGCTGAGACTCAGAGTAAACGGAAGAACCTGGTCATTCCTTACATGGCTGGCGTGTCTGAAAAGATCAAACGGATATTTGGCAAACACCACATACCTGTATATTTCAAACCCACCAACACACTGAGACAGAGGCTTGTACACCCCAAAGATCAAACTCCAAAACACAAGGAAAGCAATGTAGTGTATGCAATCCAGTGCAGTGAGGAGTGCTCTGAACTCTACATTGGAGAAACCAAACAACCTTTGTACAGGAGGATGGCCCAACACAGGAGAAGTAACACCACAGGACCAGAGTCAGCAGTTTATCTTCATCTAAAGGAAAAAGGACACTCATTTGAGGACATTAATGTTCACATTTTAGACAGAGAAGATAGGTGGTTTGAGAGAGGGGTCAAGGAATCCATTCATGCCAACTTGGAAAATCCTTCCTTGAATAGAGGTGGGGGCCTCAGGCATAACCTTTCCCCTATCTTCCTTCCTGCTTTGTCTTCTGTGCCTAGGAAGATTAAGACCATTTCACAAGCTCAACAGCAGCAGGGTAATCTTAACGATCCTCCTTTAGATGATAAAGGGACTTAGAAACAAACATCTCAAAAATAACCATGACCTAGCCCCAGGTGCAAGGTCACACAGCCAGCCTAGAAACATATTTAAGGATTCCCTTACTAACTTTACTCAGACTGAAGAAGCTCCTTGGATAAGGAGTGAAACGTTTCCACTAAGAAAATAGAAATCCAGTTGACATGATTCAAGCCACAGACTGTTCCACCTGGATGACTGAGAACCTTCATAGACATATTAATTAGATAAGAATTTAATTTCCTTTCAACAGGAATCATTATATTTTTAAAAAGCTGGCAGATGGTCTTCATGTTAATCTATAATGAATATCTTCCAATATAAATACATTTTAGACTGAATTTACAGCAGTATGTACTTGCACCATTTAAAATCAAACCAAACATTATTTTGCTTCAGAAGTATTGCTTTGCCACATCCATATTACCTAATAGGACAAGTAGCATTTTTTTAAAGGGGAAAGATGATTTTTTAAAAATTCCCTATCTGATTGCTACAGTCCCAATTAAGAATCAGATTAATCACAAGTGCTCTTGCAAAGATTGACTGTGGAATTTTTCACCAATCACCATAAAAACAACTTGCTTGATTACAGACATCAGTAGGATGTTTGTAAATCTTAGAAAAGGCTCCAGGACTCATATTTTTAACTTGGTCTGTTGAACTATTTAAGTAATGATTTTGTGATTTGGGTATTTTTAAATTATTGTTTAATTGTCTAGTATTTATTCCATTGTTCATCATCCTAAACATTATACTCAGATGGAAAGAATAATATTCATCTAATTCAAACAGTAGGGGCATGGTGGCTCAGCGGGTAAGACGCCAGGCTTGTCGATCGGAAGATCGCAAGTTCGGAGGTTCAAATCCCTAGCCCTGCGTGACGGAATGAGCTCCTGCCCTAGCCCCAGCTCTTGCCAACCTAGCAATTCAAAAGCATGCAAATGCAAGTAGATGAATAGGTACCACTTCGGTGGGTAGGTAACAGCGTTCCGCGTGCGTCATGCGGCCACATGACCGTGGAAGCGTCTTCGGACAACGCTAAGAAACAGAGATGAGCACCGCCCCCTAGAGTCGGATACGACTGCACAAATGTGCGGGGGGAACCTTTACCTTTAATTCAAACAGTAAATAAAATAAAACATGCACTTGAGATCTACTTTGTTACCTAAAGAGGTTCCTGTTTTTTGGGTCGGATTAATAGTTGCCTTTGTGAGTTGCTTGGTTTAATTCTACACCAAGAGAGTCACAATTCAAGAAAAGTTTGGGGTGAGAATGGTGGTGTATTTTTGCTGGGAAACTGTGTAATAATTGTGGGCTTTGATGACCTTAAATAAGACATTTTTCCTGTAATGCGCTCTACGTGGGGCCGCCCTTAAAGAGCATTCAGAAGCTGCAGGTGGTCCACAATGCAATGGTGGTGGTTGGCGTCTCTCACTATGCCCAAAATGTGGGAATGGAATTAGATACTAGGAGAGGATATATTATTTAGTTATTATCCTTCCTTCCTCACGTGAGTGAGATTAGCAGAGTACCATCCTTAGCAGCATAAACTTAAGACAAGGTTGGTTTAACCTTCTAGAAAACAATAATCCAGGATGCTTTGAAGCAAACTGGATTTTCCTGGTATTACCCCTTTTATCCCTCTTAAAATAACAATCACACAGTTTTGTGAAGAAATAAAAGTAATGTTTACTCACATAATCTAGGTCTCAAAACAGCAGTTGCAGTAGTAAAGTCAAGGCAGGTTTAAAGTACTAACTAAGTTACTAAAATAGAAGATCTAAGCTTAAAAATGGTGTCTGAGCTGCAGAGCTCAGCCACACACGTGCTTTCAGGTCGGATGCATGGTGAAGAAGGAGGAAGTGATCTCACAGAGTTCTCTCTCTAGGAAATTACTCAGAAAACCTCCGTGAGCCTCCGCCCCCTTTCATGTGCCTATCTAGCAAAACATGAATTGTTGGTTTGACTGCAATAATATCCTACACAAAAAACACTGTGGCTTCTCGAGCTGCACTGGCTCCCAGTAGGCTTCCAGGTGTGACTGGTGCTGGTTGTTACCTATAATGCCCTGCATGGCATAGGGCCAGGTTACATGCAGGACCATCTGTCTCCCATTGTTTCTGCTCATCCCCCAAGGTCTACCAGAGGGCATACTCTATTAATGGTCTCCTCTATTAAAAGATTTCATCTTGTTGGACACAGGAATCATGTCTTCTCTATGGCAGCGCCTGCCTTGCGGAACAGCATCCCCCTGGAGATCTGGATGGTTCTGACCCTGTTAGCCTTTCATAAGGCTCTGAAGATTCGGCTAGGGGAGCTCTGCTGTTGATGTAGTTTTATGATTGGGAAGTATGATTTGTCTTGGGCACCATGGGCTACTGTTTGTAACTGCTGTTTTTTAATCTCTGTATGTCAACCAGAATCACTGCTTGAGATGGATGGCCATATAAAGTATTTAAATAAAAAATACATAAATAAAATTCCATCCACTCCCCAGAAGAAAAAACATATGTATTTGTTTTGGCTTATGGAAACTTGGAATGAAAAGGGAAGGTGAGTGTCATGTCAATTTTCTGCCTATTATTAGTGTTGGATAGTAGCACTTACTGTATCAAACATCCAATGTCTATTTCCTGTTGAATTCAAAGGTTATGCTTAGAACTTCCTGTTGAATTCAATGTTTTTTCCAAAAATGCTCAAAGTTATTGATCCAATATTGGACAACTGATCAACTGTATCTGGACAGCACAACACCTAATGTAGTAGGTGATGATAACTAAAGTAATTAACTAAACCAGGCCTGAACTACTTGTGTGACTTTCCAGCACCAAAGCTGAACTGGGAATCCATATAATTCCTAGTTTTGCTTCCAGCTTCCAGAAATGAAATGTTTGTCTAATGCTCGTCTAGAGATTTCTATAGATCTATTCCTATAGAGGCAACAGCTATAAAAACAGGCAAATGTTAGTGACTTGGCAGGGAGTTTATCAGCTACCTTCTAGTCCCACTGTGTTCTTTCACATATCAACTATCCCTACTGAAGGAACTATTGACCAGTAATAATGAAAAGCATGATTTCCTTTGAGCAGCAACAGCATTCAGCAGTATTGGTGAAGGGAGAGGTAATTGAAAGTTGCAAATGTCAGGTATGGTTTAAAAATACTGTATCTGAGTTTCTGCATTTAAAAAAAAAAGAGTCCTCCTGGATCGGATCAAAAGTCTATTTATTTAAAAATGGCCAGTATTACCTTTTGCCAGAACTTTCAAAGTGATTTGCAAAAAATAGCATGCAGCAGGATCTGCATTTAAAAGCCTGGGGGCATGGGCATCGGCAGGGTCTTGCTGTTTTTGTCAAAATGATGGGAGCCTTTTGTGTTGTTGTGCCATTGCACTGCAGCTCCATACGTCCTGCCCCTTTTGAATAGGCATGTGACATCACAATGCACCTGCAAAAGGAGTGTGGGGTTTGCTTGGTCATGGCATAATGCTGCTTGAGTCATTCTGTTCCTGCCTGACCCCTGCTGCCAGGAGGGCTTAAGAAGGCTTTTCCTAGCAAAGAAAAGACAAAATCATTTGCACAAGGCACCCCTTTTGAAAGCGTGATTTCCAGGGTGGGGGAGGGCATGGCCACCTACCACTCACCTACTTCCGTGCGTGAGCAGATTGGTGCCATATTGACTTTTCAGCACCAGGAAAAGATATTTTTATTCTCCAGGACTTTTAAAAATGTATGAATTAATATTTTAAATTTTTCCTTGCTGTTTTCTCTCTTTTAATAGTTTACTTAATTGTTGATTATATACACTTCTACATATATACACTTCTACAAGTTTAAACTATATCAAAAGCTTTTTGTGCATCCAACAAAGCTAATATCCGTGATGGACCAGTGAGAGAAGCTGAAGGGGCGTGTAATGAGTGTGGAGTGAGTGATAGGGGGTGGTCAGGTTCTACTAGCGCCGAAAGCATATGCTGGTACGCTGGTGACCCTACTGCCCCCTGAGGTTGACTGTGTTAGGAAGATGTGTGCACGGGAGAGGGGCCCCTTGTTTCAATCTAGGGTCTTCGGAGGTCCGGTGGTGGAGGCAGCTGGGCCTCGGAACTCTAGGGGCTCTGGGGCGGATTGTCCTATTGAAGTGGTGACGGGTCGGGGATGTTATGGCGGGAACCTGAGGGCAGGCCATCGTTGGGGAAGATGCCCCCGGTGTTTATTACCGGTGGTGTGTTCCGGCCCTCTGGGTTCAAACCTAGGCCCTGGTCAGCGGATCCTCGAGTACCCTGACCTCCGGCTGTTGATGCTTAATGCTAGGTCGGTTAATAACAAGGGCCCCCTCATATGTGATTTGATCGCGGAGGAGGGGGCCGACCTGGCATGTATTACCGAGACCTGGCTGGGCCCTGGAGGAGGGGTTGCCCTCTCGGAGATCTGCCCGGCCGGGTTTCAGGTATGGCACCAGCCGAGACATCGGGGTAGGGGAGGCGGGGTGGCAGTTATCATTCGAGAGTCTATAGTGGCCTTCAGGGGCACGGCTCCACAGGTGGCCGGATGTGAGACGCTGTTTTTCAAGTTGGGTTCCCGAGAGCAGTTGGGAGTGTTGCTGCTGTACCAGCCTCCCTGCTGCGTAGCAACCTCCCTGCCCGAGCTGCTGGAGGCTGTTTCGGGGTTGGCGGTGGAATTCCCCAGACTTATGGTTCTGGGGGATTTCAATCTGCCGTCCCTGGGACGTGCCTCGGAGGCGGCTCGGGAGTTCATGGCTACCATGGCAGCCATGGGCCTGGTCCAGATTATTCGGGACCCGACTCGAGACAGTGGCCTCACTCCGGACTTGGTTTTCCTGTCGGAGCAATGGCAAGATGATCTGGGGGGAGAGCTGCATCTTTCCCCGCTGTCATGGTCAGATCATGCCCTGGTGACCCTGAGATTCTCATATGCTGCCCCACTCCGCAGGGAGGCTGGACCCATTCGTTTGGTCCGCCCCCGGCAACTAATGGACCCGATAGGGTTTCAGAGGGAGCTGGGGGTTATATCCGAGGATCTAATGCACGGTCCAGCGGAGGCCCTGGCCGCAGTCTGGAATAAGAGGACGGCCGGGGCCTTGGACAGGATCGCGCCTAGGCGACCTCTCTTGTCCCATCCGACCCGATATTCCCCGTGGTATACGGAGGGATTGAGGGTACTGAAGAGGGTCAAGAGACGCCTAGAGCGCCGCTGGAGAAAGACAAAGACCGAATCAGACCGAACACAAGCTAGAGCCGCAGTTAAAGCCTACCTTGTGGCGGTAAGAGCGGCGAAACGTCAATATTTCTCCGCTCTTATTGCGTCCGCAGAATGCCGCCCGACGGCCCTGTTTAGGATTACTCGATCTCTCCTAGGTAAGGTGGGCCCAGTGACCCACCTGCAGGGCCGTGCGGAGGAATTTGCAGAGCATCTGATGGATAAAATCGCTCGGATTCGTTCTAAGTTAGACTCCAAGCGTGACACATGGTCTGGGGAGATGCCGAGGGAGCGTCTGTGCCCGGTTATCTGGGAACAGTTTGATCCTGTTGGACCTGAGGAAGTGGACAGGATCCTCCGGACTGTAAGGGCCACTACTTGTCATCTTGACCCATGCCCCTCCTGGCTGGTGAAAGCAGCCAGTGAGGTGACATGTGGCTGGGTCCATGCAATGGTTCTTGCATCCTTGGGAGAGGGAGTGTTTCCGGCGGCCTTCAAGGAGGCGCTGGTGCACCCCCTCCTCAAGAAGCCATCGCTGGACCCTACAGTGTTGGATAATTTTCGTCCTGTCTCCCATCTCCCCTTTTTGGGGAAGGTGGTTGAGAAAGTGGTGGCATTACAGCTCCAGAGGATTCTGGATGATACGGATTATCTAGACCCCTTTCAGTCAGGATTCAGACCGGGATATGGGGTAGAAACTGCATTGGTCGCACTTACTGATGATCTCTGGCGGGCACGGGATGGCGGCAGTGCATCCATCCTAGCCCTTCTTGACCTCTCAGCGGCTTTCGATACCATCGACCATGGTATCCTTTTGGGACGGCTTAGGGGGTTGGGGATTGGTGGCGTGGTTTTACGCTGGTTCAACTCCTTCCTCCAGGGCCGATCCCAATCGGTGGTTATAGGAGATGAGAGGTCCGACCCTCGGCCCCTACTTTGTGGGGTGCCACAGGGTTCGGTTCTCTCCCCTCTCCTATTTAATATCTACATGAAACCGCTGGGTGAGATCATCCACCAACACGGGATGAGGTATCATCAATATGCTGATGATACTCAATTATATATCTCCATCCCGGGTGAGTTAAGTGATGCAGTGGCTGCCCTTTCTCAGTGTCTGAAGGCTGTGGGGGCCTGGATGGGGAACAACAGGCTTCAGCTGAACCCTGGTAAGACGGAGTGGCTGTGGATTGATGGTGCCTCGAGATCCAGGGAGTTGTCATCTTTAGATCTGGACGGGGTGGCACTACCCCGTTCAGACAAAGTGCGGAACCTGGGTGTCCTTCTGGACTCACGACTCCTGCTTGAAGAGCAGGTGGCAGCCGTGGCCAGAAGGGCATTTGTACAACTTCGAGTTGTGCGCCAGCTACGCCCTTTCCTGGATCGGGAGGCCCTCCGTACAGTCACTCATGCCCTGGTCACCTCCCACATAGACTATTGCAATGCGCTCTACATGGGGCTACCCTTGAAGAGTATCCGGAAGCTTCAACTGGTCCAGAATGCGGCTGCGCGTGCAGTTATGGGTGCCCCAAGGTCGGCACATGTGACACCTCTGCTGCGCGAGCTGCATTGGTTACCGGTTTGCTTCCGGGTCCAATTCAAGGTATTGGTTGTCACCTTTAAAGCCCTACATGGCATGGGACAAGGTTACCTAAAGGACCGCCTCATCCCCAGAACATCGACCCGTTCCACCCGGCTATGCAGAGAGGGCTTACTTCGGACCCCGTCTATAAGAGAATTCCATCTGACGGGGTCCAGGAGGCGGGCTTTTTCAGCAGTGGCACCCGCCCTCTGGAATATTCTGCCCCTGGAGGTGAGGCTAGCCCCCACACTTATGACCTTCCGGAAACAACTGAAGACCTGGCTCTGCCACCTCGCTTGGGATGGGGGGAGTAATAGCTCCTCTTGGGGTTGGCTTGCTCCATAGGGTTCTTTAAAGCCTAACATCAGAGCCTCTTGGATTTTATATATTAATTATATTATGTATTCTATTTTATAAATTTTTATATGTTTTAATTGCTGGCTTGGTGTAAACCGCCCAGAGTCCCCTCCGGAATGGGGGGAGATGGGCGGTGATATAAGTTAGAAATATAAATAAATAAATATAAATATATAAATGGGACACGGTAGCTCAGCAGGTTAAACTGCTGAGCTGTAGGCTGCAGATCAGAAGGTCTGCAGTTCGAACCCCGTGCAATGAGGTGAGCTCTCATTGCTAGTCCCAGCTCCTGTCAACCCAACAGTTCGAAAGCTTAGCAAGTAGATAA
This sequence comes from Charina bottae, assembly GCA_023362775.1. Lineage (NCBI taxonomy): Eukaryota > Metazoa > Chordata > Lepidosauria > Squamata > Charinaidae > Charina > Charina bottae. The sequence continues at coordinate 33,058,396 of JALMGJ010000001.1, forward strand.
ATGGGTACCACCTTAAGTGGGCTAATTTGCTGGCGTCCTGTCGGGAAGTCGGCACCACCGGAGGAAAGGATTGGAGGAGGATCAAATGGCGGCGGTGACGACGGACCCGGATGCAACAGCTACAGGACGTCAGCAGCCGGCTCAAGGCATCCTGGGAATTGTAGTCCAGAGCCTGGAAGAGTCGGTTCCCTTACCCCCTCCCCTCATGCGCGGTGTAAATGGTGATTTGTGAATCTGTATAATTAATGTATATATATGCTTGTAAGCCGCCTAGAGTCCTCCATTAGGGAGGGGATAGGTGGGGTATAAATACCACAATAAATAAAATAAATAAATAAATAAATAAAATAATATCACTGATTTATGTTTGTCAGCATACAAGATTATTATATAAACCAAAGGTCTAACATTATCCAAACCTTGATTCCCTTCATAAAACCAGATTATGCAGGATAAATTCCTGCAGGTAATACCCACTGTAAACTCATCACCAGTGTAGCTATTAGAGTCTTAGCATCAACATGTAACAGAGAAATCAGATAATAGCTTGTACAGTAGGTAAGGTCAACAGCGTCCAAAATTAAGTGATATAAACTTCATAGAATGAAGCTAGCAGATATTTATTTTTATAACATGTCTGAAATAATTCCTAAAATATAGAAGCTAAATTCTCTTTAATTTTTTGTACCATTCTATTGTTATTTCATCAGGCCCAGAGATCTGGCCAGATTTCATCATATCAGTATATCATAAATTTCCTGTAGATTTTGAGGTGCTGCTAAATCTTCTGACTGCACATCTGAGATTTCTGGAAGATATATTATTTTTGAGTGGCATCTGTCTGCTCACTAGCTACATCAGCAGGTGTAGAATATAATATTTATAAAGTTAAAAACCCTGAGAATTGATTTCCGTGTAATCACCATAATTTTTCCCTCAGTATCCTTTACCAAAAGTATTAATTTACTTTGTTGTACATGTTTCAAATGAGAAGCCAGTAATTTCCCAGTTTTCCCTCTTTTAATAAGTATTTATCTAATCAAACCTAATAGATTCCCATCTGTTTGACCTCCTCACTTTCATGGACTCTGTGGCTGCACTGCCTGCAGAGGTTCAACTAGCTGAATTACTCCCATAATTGTGCTTGTATAGTAAAGAAATGCTGGACCTGTTGTTTTTGTGCAGCTGCCATTAAAGGCACAGGGAACTTAATTTCACACATGTGAGCTACTAGAGCAGAGCTTTCCAAACTGTGTGTCGCGACACAAAAGTGTGTCGCCACACACAGTCTGGTGTGTCGCCACACAACCCGGAAGCGCTGATCATCATCAGCGCTTCCGGGTTTTCCCGCGGCGACACACCAATGCTGGTTGGTGTGTCGCCGCGGGAAAAACTTTGGAAAGCCCTGTACTAGAATGTCTTCCTGGTGTAGTAAATTAATCCCAATGACAGCCAAACCTGAAACAAGAAAAAAAGGAGACACTTCTGAATACAGTATTACTCTCTGCTAAACTTTTATATCCTCCACCTCTGAAAGATTCCCTTCAAAATGTCTCCAGGACTTCCAGAAACATGAAGAAATTACCAGTGAGTGAGTGGGGGGGTGCTTTCTAATCAACCCTAATTTTGAATTGAACCTTGAACCTGCAGCAACTGCTAAGACTCTTTTAGTGACGGAGCTACATGCTCCCAATAACTACTTCCAATAGAGAAAATGCCCACAGCCTTCTAGTCTAGCTGAAACTTCCAAATAGTTTTCAGTGGAAGTCACACAGTGGTAATCCATAGATGACACTAAGAAAGTCTCCCCAAGTTGATGGGTTGGGCCTGGAGTTCCTAGAACTCCCTGCTGCTAGCACGCCCAAAGAAAGCTGACTGGGAATTCTGGAAAGACTAGTTTCTAGAGGGCCTCTCCTTACTGAGCACAGAATCTGGCTGCCAGAGAACTTGGAGTGCTGGCTGTGGCACATGGAACTGCCCATCGTGTGAGAATGGGCTTTGAAGAGACCATGTGAATGCCTGGAAGAAAGAAGCTGGAGAGAGAGCCACAAATGAGGGAAACCAAACTGGTTTCCATGAACAGAAAATAAAGAATTGGGGTTTTTTCACCTACAGAAGATAAAAAATGCATGACTATAAAAGGTAGCTTTGTAATTACTTCATGCAAACCAGAAACAAACATCTGGTAAGCAATTATGCTAAAAAGAGAGGGAAGTACCTCACTGAATATATAAACAAAACAAAAAAAAAGAAAAAAGAAAACAAATCAGATTATATATATCAGATTTGTTTGCTTTTTTATTTGTTTGTTTTCTCTAGAACACCGTATCTGCATTTTATTTCGATTCAGTAAGCATAATTTACTGCTGACCTTGAGAAAAGTGCTGTTGTTACAAAAATATCTTTTTCCCTTTTCCTTACTTCCCTTGTTATAAAAGGCAATCACTTTCTATCTCTCCAATCTTTAACAGTGGCAGTCACAGAGAACTTCATATAGAAGGATAATGACTTTTCACAACCAGAATACATCAGTATGCATCTGTTGAGCCATTGCAAAAGGCACCCCAGATGTAAATATGAAGACCACACTTGGCTCAAGTTGATGTCAATATTATTTACATCCTTAATTACTTGCTGAGGAGCATAAAATGGAATAGATAAAAAGGAATTATATCTGGAAAAACATTCTGAGACCTGTACTTTTGAGGTGTGTTTGTTGTTGTTGTTGTTCAGTCATTTAGTTGTGTCTGCTACTAATTCTTATGAGACCAGATTTAAGCATGGCTAAAAGCAGAAATCAGAATAAAGGGGTGGGGGGAAAGATTCTGTCCAATTCCATATTGTCCTGATTGATTGATTGATTATGTCCCATATAGTCAGTGTTGACTCTTAGCAACCATATTTTCTCCAGGAAGTACTGTCCTATGCTTCCAAAAATATTGTTCTGGAGATTTGGGTGAATCTGTTCAACTTGAGGAGTGGGGGCGAATAGTGCTGGAGCTGCAAGAAACCTATGGATTTTGTTCCATATGTTAGTATGTATAACGAAATCAGATAAAAATGAGATAGAACAGCAACTTTAATTTACTGAGCCTGAATTCTAAGATTTTGATATATTACAGTATATATCCAGTGGACATGATAAAAAATTGAGGAGCTCAGAAAACAAGAATGATGAAAGAGCAAGTTACCTTTCACCTCTTAAGTTACATTCTTGAGTACTGACTTGCATTTCCTGTATTACATATTTCATCTTCACATGAAAATCAGATAATGACAACCAAATGAACGTATCAGCAAACAGCCTTTTTTCTGCTTGTTCTACATTTGCACAGAGCATGTTGTTTAGGAAACTGTATCCTGAGCTATAATCCAGAAACACAATGGCAGTGGTGCTACATAGAAGAAAAACACTTTTAACCAGACTTTTCTAAAAATCTTCCTTTATTTGGAGAGCATCTATACCTCCTCAGCTTAAAGTTTTACAGCCATTTGGACTTCCGCTCCTACAATGTCCAAACATTGTGGCCTTCAGCCAGGAAAATTATGGAAGTCCAGTCCTTTTGCTGGGCATTATATTGGGAAAAATTGCTATTAGTAGTAACAGTGCAGCTGATCCATTGATTGGTTGATTATGTGACATCAAGTCGCTTTTGACTCCTAGTTAGGTTGGAAACTGGGGCTAACATCGAAGTTCCCCAAATAACCACCCAAGGAATACAGTAGCAGGTGACAGAGCAGCAGGAAAGTTCAAGGGTGCTGAACTCTGACACTATGCACTACCAACTAAGAAATATAATGCATGTTTATCTTATCTATTGGAAAGGAACTTGGGCCCACAATCACAGGAGCTAGACAATGGAGACATTGGTTCCATTACTATAACCATATTGTATCCCTGCAAATCTATATTTAGAATTTCAAATGTTGTACATTTGAAGACTTTTGGAAATGATGCATATATAGAAATAGAAAGAAAGGAATTTACTTAATAACACAAATGGATGAATTATTGTCTCCACAGGCTGATCTTACGCTGGCAACATATCGTGCTAGCTGTAGAACCAATCAGAAATCCTTTAATTTCAGTCTTTTACTATGGACAAAATCAAGCTGGCCAATTCATATCCTAACATCTAATATATTGTATGGGAAATTTGCTAGAAATTTATATTATAACGTTCAGTATTTGTAGCCATATTTTCTTTACTTAAAATCAACATTAAGAAAAACAGGAATGCAAAATAGCCATTTATTTTTATAAACTCAGGGTTGCAATGCTTTCCAATGTGAGGCCATGGAGATGGAAGGGAGTAAGCTGTGGAACCCACTCCTGTTAGTTTTTCACAAGGCACTGAAGACTGGCTGTTCCCCCAGGCATTTGGGTCTGGGGGCAGATGAGCTCTGTATGGAGAGTGGGGTAAAAAGTTTATCCTCGGGTGCCAGAGGGCTACGTTTGGTGGGTTTGTCTGTTTTAATCTTGTAAGCTGCCCAGAGTCACTTTTGTGAGATGGGAGGAAATATAAATCATGTAAGTAGATACATAAGCTGTAAAAAGTAATCAGAAGACTGCAGGATGCCTAGAGAAGTCCCATTTTTAGGGGGCCATTCTAGGAGGATGTCTCTGTTCTAAAAGCTGGACTAGAGAGTTAACCCTGTATTAACCACTGGACTTCAGTTTAGATGAAACTGCTACTGGGAGGAGCTAATTTAGCCCAATTCTGTTGACTAAGTTTAACTGTTCACATGAGATATGAACCCTTCTTGACCCAGTTAACTGTGCTGAAGAAATAGAGCTAATTAGTAAAGAAATAGCCTTCCCATAAGTAGAAATGCTCCAAGGGCACTTTTGATGGTCTGCAGTTAAGCCTTGGGCATTGCTCTGAAAGGATTGATTGATTGATTGATTGAACAAATTTTGTTTTCACCTTCCAACCTTTACTTGGTCAACATACATAATGATTAATATTCTTTTGAACTTCATGTGCTCTGACTTCCTGTTGAGTTTAATTTGGAATTTAAATCTTACTCTTGGAATGAGGCTCAACATTAACATCTTGCTAGCCTTCCTCTTCTGTTGTGCTATTATTATTATTATTATTATTATTATTATTATTATTATTATTATTTATATCACCGCCCATCTCCCCCAGAAGGGGGACTCTGGGCGGTTTACAATAAAATCAATAATTTAAAACCATAGAAAGATAAAATTACAACCAGCAAACACTATAAATAGAAATAAATAAGTATAAAATCCAATGACGGTGAGGTCTTATTCAGTTGGGAGGGCTTTAGTTGTTTGTGCAGCTAGCTTGCACTGAGATTAGATGTAATTCTTCCTGGAACAGGACAACAACCATCTACAAGCTCAATAATACCAGATTCTTCCAATTGTACTGGTTCTTTCAATAGTTTTGATGTGGAAGGGAATACGCCTATGCAATTTTAATAGATATATGTAAATATTAATGGTATATTGATGTTGTTTTAACTGTTGGTTGGAAGCCTCCCAGGGTCCGATATAAGATGGGCAACTATATAAATGTTTTAAATAAACCAACAAGCAAGCAAGCAAGCCTAACAGTGTCATGCCTATTTGCTCCTTTTAGCTCTCAAATTCCTTGAAGCTTTTCTTCGTGAGTTTGGAGCTTTGAGTCAAATCTATCAAGAGCTGCCTTCAGGTTCACTTTGATCAGTCCTAACACACTAGGTGTCTTATAATGAAGTAATATGTCAGTGCAACCTAGCAATTCGAAAGCATGCAAATGCAAGTAGATGAATAGGTACCACTTCGGCGGGTAGGCAACAGCGTTCCGCGCATGTCATGCAGCCACATGACCGTGGAAGCGTCTTCGGACAACACTGGCTCTTCGGCTAACAAACGGAGATGAGCACCGGCCCCTAGACTCGGACACAACTGCACAAATGTGCGGGGGGAACCTTTACCTTTACCTATTTCAGTGCAAGCAGCCACTGCATTCACTGGCTTGAAAGAGAAATATGCCCTTGCAGACAAGCTGTGCTTGGAACATGTCACTCACAGGTACTGATGCCATAGCGCCATAGGCACAGAAATTCATTGTAGTGTTTAGAAGGGAACAATCATTGGCACATTGAATCTGAGTCATTCTATTTATAGGTGCATTAGGATCAATTAAAATTGGGCTCTATTGTCTTTTCATGAAAGTGGTATTGTATCAGACCATTTCTGTTTGGAAACATTTATTTGCATGGAACCTGTTATACAAATATATGCATTGGAGGGTTAAAGTGAAGAATGTTTGTATCTCTTTGATGTTTGGCATGAATATTTGGTGTAAACTGAGGCCACTTGCACATGTCAGTAATTACTTTTCCCATGTGGCTTCAGCCCAGATTATTTGCAGGACCATCTATGCCCATACAGGCCGCTCCACATTCTTAGATCTTCACTGATGCACCTTTAGCTGATCCCACCATGATTATGGGGACTAGATTTAGTAACAACGTGCTGAGTAGCTGAGACTGATCCCCTTCTTGTTACAGTTTAGAAAGCTTTTTTCCCCACCCAATACTTTTTCAGGTTTTCAGGGCGAGAGTTTTAGCATTATAGCTTGCCAACATTTAAGTAAGGATCCATTGGAATCCTCAAAATTTGCTTCTGGATTTTGGCTGAAGAACAACTTTATTATTTGTGATCTTAACTTAATAAAATAATTTAAATTATCTAATATTAACTATAACATGTTAATACATTTTACTTATTTATCTATATATTTTATACCCTGGGAAAGATGCTGATGCTAGGGAAAGTGGAAGGCAAAAGGAAGAGGGGCTGACTAAGGGCAAGATGGATGGATGATATTCTGGAGGTGATGGACTCGACCGTGGGGGAGCTGGGGATGGCGACGGCCGACAGGAAGCTCTGGCGTGGGCTGGTCCATGAAGTCACAAAGAGTCAGAAGCGACTGAACGAATAAACAACAAAAATCTATATATTTTGCATTTATAACTGTGACCTACTTTTCTGGTCACAGCATTTATTTAGGCCTCTCTGATATTCATGTACAGAGAAGCAAAGGAAGATAGGGAGCATACAGCATGAAGAAATGGTCAAAAATGTACACTGAAGGTTTTTGTACACCTCTTCATGCAGATCTGTGTTTATGTCTACTATAAAGTTGCTACTGTGCTTGGCAGTGACCAAGAGATGGGTCTGTGATCATACAAAATCATACATCTTTTATCTTCTTTTATCTTCCTCTATTTTTTTCTATTTTTTTCTATTTTTATAATGGTTTTTTATGACTTTTTATTTGTAAGCCACCCAGAGTCACTTTTATAGTGAGATGGGCAGTGTATAAATTTAATAAATAAATAAAATACACATACCTATGGGCACCGCACTGGGGATCCTAGGCTTCCATGATCCTTCCAACTCATGGAGGACCATAGCAAAAAAGGAGGTACAGTAGATCTAAGTTGCTCATCTCTGTTCTCCTCTCCTCGTGTGCTGAATAAGCCAAACTATAATGCCTGAATAGGCTACAGTACTAAGCATTCCTCATATATATACTTCATGGCTGGATTTGCTTACGTTTAAACTATATATAATCTAAGGAATGAATGGAATTTAATTCTTATATGAAGGAATTAACACTTATGAAAATAAGTGAAATGTTTTCTACCTAGTTTATATCCATTGTGTTTCTAATTATGATATAATTTTTTGCAAATGTTTTGTTTTAAAATGTTAATGAAATGGAATCCTTCCTTTGAAATTGTTTTTAACAATTAAAGTTTAAATAATTATATATTATTTCATTATATTGTAATGAAATAATAATTGTATTTTCATACCTGCATGTAAAAACACAGTAATAAGTAAATGTAAAATGTAACCAATAGATGTGGTTATCTAGATTCAGGCTTCATATCCATCTATATGGACAAGAATTATTATGAATAAAACTATTAATGTAATTTAAGTTTATTCTACACTTACACCCAGAAGAGCCCATATTAATTTATAAGAAGACAGATCAAACAATCTTTCAATTCTAGATTAAAAAATAAATAAAAATCTACCATAGAACACCTATTTATAAAAATAATAAAGGCGGGATAGAAATTAAATAAATAAATAAATAATGTATAAATTTTCTAATATATGTTTTGGCCTAATGATATAACCATTGTGACAAAAAGTTCAAGCTCTTGATTTCCTTTTTATGAACTACCATCTTGTTTTGGTCAGAAAAGAAAATGTTGGATTCAGGAATTTTGACCAACTTTGCAGTTTCTCAATCACAAGAAAAAAGTAAGAAAACCACTTGGAACTAGAGTTAATGCCTGTTGCAAAAAATAAAAGGGTAATATTTTTGCATGACATTTTGCTAACACAGTCAGTTGAATTACGAAACATTCAGCTGAACTGAGTCACATCTGAGACATGGTTTTATATCTTCCAGTGATGCCTGTACTTAATCCTGACAGCCTTAAATTTCAGTTCAGTTACTTTCAATCTTTTTGATATTATGTAACTCCTGCAGTTTGGTGACCTATATTGCTCTGATCAACATTAATTTCTCACTAATGGTACTTAGTAAATGCTCCCAACGTTGAAAATATGGTGGGTCTTTTGTTAACATTTATTAGAGCCGGCCTTCATCACAATTTTTCCATGCTGAAATGTATTTACTCTTCTGAGTATATTTTATGTTCTTTCACTACATGCTGTTGATGAAGTATAAAGGGTTATTAGTTTTTTAGAAATAAAAAATGAAAGGGCTTCTGGGGGAGGTATGGTGAACTGAAGATGGCTCTGCAAAAGCGGAGCCGACTACCGCGGCAAAGACCAAGGAACCGGTGAGTAGACCGGTCCCTTGGAACCTCTCCGGATAAGGAGAGGATGGGAGATTGCCCACATGTGCTCTGGACAGCTGTTCCTCACAAGGAGACTGCAGAACAATGGTTTTCTGCAGGTCTGAGCACCAGGAGATGACAGGATCTGCCATCTTGCTTCCAACCACAGCGGAGACTTTTAAAGGACACTAAGTTCGCAAACCTCACTTTCTAATCACTTTCAGAAATTGCCTACTAACTATTCTAAAGCTATTAGAGACCTTTGGAACGACAGGTTTGAGAAATCTTCATCAGGTGAATTTATCTTCAACTCTGAACAAAAGAAAAATTAATTACAAGCTTAAGAACTTAAATAATTTGAAATAAACAGCAAAAAGCTAAATAGGTTTTTGATCTAAGAAAGTTATAAACTTATTAAGGGTCCAGGTAAATTTGGAATACTGACTTTTACTGTAAGATTTTGGAATTAACTAAAAAAATAAACAACTTCTTGTGGGAAACAGACTTATTTTGGTTATCTTGGCAATTGCAAGTCATAACAAAAGATAAGTGATGATTTTAGAAACTGGACACTAGAGACAACTAAAGATTTTAAGCAGAAGAAAAAAATACAAGCCTGATGTCAATTCATACTGGGACTTACAGAATGATACAAAACATTATAACATCAGAAATATTAAAGGAAATCTCTGAAGAACAGAGCCAGAAGTTAGTAACTGCAATATCAACACTGTCAGTAATGGTGTCCGCTTCTATGGATAGACTATGTTTAAAATATATTAATGAAGGAATGACAGATGTGGAACAAATTTTATTATAAGATAGAGAAAGTACAGAATGTGGAACTACCAATGACAGGTCAAGAGAATGATTTGGAAAAGGACACTTTACTGGATATCCAAAAAAAAAAAAAAAACTGGCTGAAATTTTTAAAATTCAAAGGGAAATACAAAAGATAAACCAAAAGAATGACCTGGAAAATGTTTTCTTATTGGATCTACAAAAGAGGCTTGCAAAAGCCTTGAAAAAATCTGTGTGATAGAATAAAGAAGAATTGAAAAGAAATCAAATCTTATGACAATATTTAGTTGAATTAAAGATTCAGACTGTTAGAAGTAAAAGGGAGGAATATAAATTGGCTTATTTGATCAAGGTTAAAATAAGATATGTTTTGCAATGTTCTGGAAACCCTTTATGGACTTTTTGCTGACACCAGGATTGAAAAGTTGTTGTTTTATGGATTTGCTTATAGATAACGGATGGGATCTGGGATGAAGAGATATTTGTTTAACCTTATAGGGGGTGAAGACTTATTAAATTTATTTATACTTGTTGTGATGAAGGTTGGAAGTCACTCCTTTATATATTTCTTTTCTTTTTCTTTATTATATTGTTTCTTTTCTTTTTCTTCTTTCTTTTTCTTTTTTCCTGCACTTTTTACTCTTTCTTTCCATTCTCTTCTCTTTCTCTAAGTTTAGTTTATTAGTTTTACTATTATAATTAAATTTCTTAATAAAATTATTTTTAAAAAATTAAAGCTTGAAGGCTGAGATGAGCCATAGATATTCTTGACATAGTTCTCTCGTTTGTACTGTATAACTAGAAAGGCCCTGAAAACTAGATATACAGACAAAAGAAAGTACAACTAGATTGAAGAGACAGAGTAGTGTAATAATTGGAACCAGTGGTGTCCATGTCAAGATGATAGACAGAGTGTCATAATGCAAGCCTTTAGAGTCATGTACTTACATCGAGAAACTCTGTCCACCATCTTGCTGATTTTGACCCCCTTGGGATGCCATTAGTTGGAATGGTAAAAATCACAATGTTCATTGGATTACCTTGACTTATACTAACCTACTTTACAAGGCATTTGAAAGAATGGAGTGGGGGTTGAAGGAAGGAAGGAAAAGTTGAATAAAGTATAAAAATAACCGTTTATTTCTGAAACTCAGTTCTGCTTTATTTATGCTTCATTAAAAGTATGTCTTTCCTTCTGTCATGGATTGCACGGCAGTTTATGCAAGGTTCATTCCATTCAACAGAGGAATACATTATAGATTTTTGGTTATAAAGCCTTATGTTTATCAATTTAAAACTTTCTGCCACAATAAATGTCTTACACCTGGATCCAGAATTAACCATATGCAGAGTAAATCAACTGAAATATTGAGCCTTCAAGGAGTCATGCTTAACTTTCTTGGAGGTTTCAGAACTGAAATGCAATCTCAATAATTTAGGGAGATCTCTAAGGTATTCACTGGTTTTTCTACCACCACCAAACCATTTCCTAATTTAGAAATTCTTTTATTTTTCTTCTTTATTTCTCTATATATGTCAGGTAACTTGACTTGGCAGAAGATGGGGAAGGTATAGAACTTGTTAATTTATTTGCAGTATTTTCTTAGGTCTCCCAGGAAGATGACTCCTGGTAACTTACATTGGACACAACATTTATAGGTGTAATGGGCATTAGGAATAACCTTGAGGAACAGGAGGAAGATCTGCAACCAAGACAATGGTCAGATAAAAGAAAGTTGAGTCCAGGGCAGAAATGTAATTTGAGTAAGTGTCTCAGACATGACCCTCCCTAGTTCTCATGAAGATAAAGGGAGGGAGGGGAGAAGCACATTCAGATTTGCAAGATTCTGTTACTGTCACCTTATAATAAAGTAGTATTAGCATTCCTAACTATGGTGTCCTATCCTGGTCTACCTTGAAGGGCTGACAATAGGCTGGTAATCTTTGCTTTCCCTGGCAATAAAGAGCTATATATTCCTATGCCTGTCACTCAGACAGTTGGAGGATTTCCTTGGATAGGACTCCAAACTTGTTCTTCTATACTTCCCAAATCTCTTTCTCTTCAGCTCCCCTCCCTCTGGAATTTAAACTGGAAGGTGGTGCCTTACGTTACCATTTTTTGAATGACAGTTCTAAGAGCCAGTCATCATCACAAGAGGATTTCCTATGCAGTCATTTGAGAATCACTGTTCATAATACAGGAAACAAAATCCCTCCCCTCTCAGTTCCAGATGAAAAACAACTTCTTTCTCCGTACCTTTAGTAAAATGTGTGCTGTTGTGACTTTTTGTTCATGTTGCCTTGGTCTTATGATACTCTGATTTTATTATTTTGATCCAATTTTTCACTCCCACACTAATGTTATTGTGTTTACAATGCAAAGCCTATACATGAATAGGGAAGGGCATGCTTTGAAAATTATTTGGAAAAAGTGCCTCAGATCTTGCATACACATGAGCATAGCACTTCTTTGTTATTCATTAAAGTAGCCCATCTTTTTTCAGGCTCCTGTGGAGGCTTTTATATGTGCATTGAGGCACTGCACACACATAAACACAGGATGGAGCTTGCATCGCAATGCCATTTTGATGAAACCATCAGATTCAGTGGATGCCTCTGGATGCAGTTGCATTAAAGAGCCAGTTTGGTCTAGTGGTTAAGGCAATGGGCTGGAAACCAGGAGACTGAGAGTTCTAGTCCCACCTGAGGCATGAAAGCCAGCTGGGTGACCTTGGGCCAGTCTCTCTCTCTCAGCCCAACTCACCTCACAGGGTGGTGGTTGTGGGGAAAATAGGAGGCGGAAGGAGTAATAGGTATGTTCGCCGCCTTGAGTTATTTATAAAAATAATAAAGGCGGGATAAAAGTAAAAATAAAATAAAATAAAATAAATAAAATAAAATAAAATAAAATAAAATAAAATAAAATAAATAAAATAAAATAAAATAAATAAAATAAAATAAAATAAAATAAAATAAAATAAAATAAAATAAAATAATAAAATAATAAAATAAAATAATAATAAAATTTATTTATTTATTTTTATTTATTTGTCTTATTTATACCCCGCCTATCCCCTCCCTACTGGAGGACTCTAGGCGGCTTACAATGTTATATCAAATCCAATTATACAGTTATACATCATCAGTTATTACATTTTACAATTTGTTACCGCGCGACAAGGAGAGAGGAAGGGAACCGGCTCTTCTGCTGCAGGCATTGGACTGCAAGTCCCAGAATGCCTCGCTCCGCGCCGGCTGCTGACGTCCAGGAGCTGGTATTTCCGGATCCGTCGTCCTCCGTCGTCATCATCGCTCCTCCAGGTCTTTCTTGGATTGAGGACGACCCTCCGCTGGACGCCCGCAAATTGTCCCAGGTGAGTGGTACCCATTTATCTACTTGCTATATTAGCTTTCGAATCGCTGGGTTGGCAGAGAGCTAGGGCTAGTGACGAGAGCTCACCTCGTCCCGCGGTTTCGAACTGCCAACCTTATGGTCGGCAGTCTAACGGCTCAGCGGTTTAACCCGCTGAGCCACCGCGCCCCAATCTGAGCCACCGCGCCCCAATAATAAAATAAAGAGTCATCTTGAGTAAACTCCTTATGACACGGTTGGGGATTTGAATTCAGCTTGAGACCTTGTGAACATAAGCAGAGCACTTGAAAATACTGAGTAAATAATGTTCTTAATATAGTTGTCTTGGATGCAGAATATGGGTTTGACTACTGAACGCTAGCAGATGTTTGTGGTATTTGAAGAAAAAGCTAAATTCATTTAAAAATACATGAGTACAGAAAGAAAAACCTCATTTCTATCCAAACTACATTTTGAAATGAGAGAGAGGGAGGGAGGGAGGGAGGGAGGGAGGACCCTTTGCATCTTAAACACAAAGAAACTCATTTAACAAGCAACAGGCCAGGTAAGAAGTAGATGCAAAGACTCCATTTGCCCTAGCAGTCAAAAAGTCTCATAGGTACAAAGAAATGTTGCACAATGGCACCTCTTTCTGGCTCATGCAGAAGGCTAGAAAATGGCAGCTGCTTTAAGCAAGAGAACAGAGGTGCTGAACTTGTGCTTGATTGAGACCTGAGACACTTCTTTTGAATAATTTGCAAAGGTTGCTGAAACCTAACAATAAATATGATAAATCTTTGAAATCTGCAATATTTCAGATTGTGGAGTCCTTGGTGCTCTCTGAGCCTTGTTGTTTTCTTGCAGATGTTTCATTGACAGACTAGGCAACATCTTCAGTGCGAAAAGGGAATGGGACTTGCTCTCTGTTTATATACCCTGGCTTGTCCCACCTGTGTTGGTGGGGGTGTTGTACTCTCCTTGGTAGTTCCTTGGTTGGGCTGTTGTTTGCTGCTTGGTTGATTGACTGAGTTAATAGTTCCTTGATTAGGGTCTATTGTGTAGTTTGATTGCTCCTCTGGTGCTAATCTTGGTGTTAATCTTTGCCTATCTAGGTGATGATTGCTGGCAAGGAGGTGTTCTGGTCTTCTGGCTTTTCTATTGTCTCTTATGAATGGTATGTAAATGTTGTTTACCTCTATGTGTCTGTTGATGGCTGCTTTGTCTGAGTGCCAAGCTTCCAGGAATTCTCTAGCATTTTTGGATTTGGCTTGGTTTAAGATGCTCACAGTTTCCCAGTTGAAAGTATGGTTAAGTCTGTCCATGTGTTGTGAGATTAAGGAGTTTTCATTGTGTCTTCTGACTGCTAGTTGGTGTTCGTGGATGCATTCTGCTAGTCTTCTGCTGGTCTGTCCTACATAGTGGCTGCTACAGTCCTTACACTGTATGTTATAGATAACTCCTGTTTTTTCTTCTTGGGCTACTGGGTCTTTTGGGTTACTTACGATGTTCTGAAGGGTTTTGGTTGGTTTCTGTGCTATGGTGATGCCATGTGGTTGTAACAGTCTATTAGTAGTTTCTGAGATGTTTCTGATGTATGGCAGTGTAATCCTTTTCATAGCTTCTGTTAGTTTTGCTGTGGTGGGTTGAGTGGTCAGGCACTTTTTGATAAACTTGCGTGGGTATCCATTTTGCTGGAAGATGCTATATAAGTGGTCTGTTTCCTTTTTCTGGTGTTCTGGGTTGCTGCAGTGCGTTTGTGCTCGTCTGCATAGTGTTCTTACACAGCTCCTCTTGTGGGAGGTTGGGTTATTGCTTTGGTAGTGGAGCACTTGGTTAGTGTGGGTAGATTTCCGGTAGACTTGTGTTTCTAGAATGCCATCATTTCCTTTACTGATGAGGATGTCCGAGAAGGGTAGTGTGTTGTTGTTTTAATGTATTGTCGAAGGCTTTCACGGCCGGAGTTCGATGGCTGTTGTGGGTCTTCCGGGCTGTGTGGCTGTGTTCTGGAAGTTGTGGTTCCTAACGTTTCGCCAGCATCTGTGGCCGGCATCTTCAGAGGGCAGGAGCACAGACAGAAGCAATCTCTCTGTGCCCAGGTAGAGTGGCAATGTTTGTTTTCTATTTATAGAGCTAAATTATAGGAGATTAGGTGGTTTTTTTTGTTGTGTTGAAATGTTAACGAGTGGCTGCTGAGCGTGATTAGCATGTTCATTGTGAGAAGTATTCCCATGTCCTGGTGGTTGAGCTGAGTTCGTTGACCTTTTGCAGGCTGTGTTTTTTAGGACTGGTAGCCAGGTTTTGCTAATTTTTAGACTTTCTTCTTTTTTATTGTAACTGTGCTGGTGTTTGTGAATTTCAATGGCTTCCCTGTATAATCTGGTGTAGTGGCTTTTGGTGTTGTCCAGTATTTCTGTGTTTTCAAATAGGATTTTGTGTCCTGTTTGCTTGAGAGCATGTTCAGCTACTGAAGATTTTTCTGGTTGCTGTAGTCTGCAGTGTCTTTCGTGTTCTTTTATCCTGGTGTGAATGCTTCATTTTGTGGTTCTAATGTATACTTGTCCGCAGCTGCATGGTATACGGTATACTCCTGCAGCGGTGCGGGGGTCCCTTTTGTATTTTGCTGATTTTAGCATTTGTTGTATTTTTCTGGTGTGTCTGAAGACTGTTTGAAAGTTGTGTTTTTCCATCAGTTTTCCCATGCGGTCAGTGACTCCTTTGATGTAGGGCAGGAATACTTTGTTTGTGGGGGGCTGTTTTTCTTCAGTTGGATGTTGTTTCCTTGATTTGGATGGCTCTTTTTATTTCATTCTTGGAATAGCCATTCGCCTATAGGACCCAATTCAGATGGTTAAGTTCATTGTTGAGAAATTGGGTTTCACAGTTTCGATTAGCATGATCCACCAAGGTTTTGATCATGCCTCTCTTTTGTCATGGGTGGTGATTGGAATTTTTGTGCAGATACTGGTCTGTATGGGTGGGTTTTCTGTATACTTTGTGTCCTAGTTTGAAGTCTGGTTTGCGTATGACCAGCGTATCTAAAAATGGAAGTTTTCCGTCAGTTTCTTTTTCCATGGTGAATTGTATATTGGGGTGGATGCCGTTTAGGTGGTCCAGAAATTTCTCGTGTTCTTCTTCAGTATGACTCCAAATTGCGAAGGTGTCATCCACGAAACAGAACCAGACTGTTGGTGTAATGGGTGCCAATTCCAAAGCCTGTTTTTCAAAATGTTCCATGTAAAAGTTTGCTATGACTGGGCTCAGGGGGCTTCCCATGGCAATGCCATCCATCTGTTCATAGAACTCATTCTCCCATTGAAAGTAACTAGTTGTTAGGCAGTGCTGAAATAAAGCTGTAATGTCTTCTGGGAAGATTTGCTTGATGAGTGCCAGGGTGTCCCTTACTGGCAACTTGGTAAACAGGGAGACCACGTCAAAGCTGACCAGTTTGTCTGTGTGGTTGAGTTTTAGGGTGCTGATTTTGTTGATGAAGTGTCCTGAGTCTTTGATGTGGGATGGAGTCTGTCCGATGTGGGTCTGAAAAAGGGTTGCCAAATGTTTGGATAATTCATATGTCGGGGAGCCAATGGCACTTACAATGGGTCTGAGTGGGATCGAGCCTTTGTGGATTTTGGGGAGTCCGTATAGTCTTGGTGAGAGAGTTTCTGTCTTGCAGATACGTTGTAGTACATTGGGATGCAGGGAGAAGCTCTTTATCAGTGTGTTGGTTTGCTTCATGATTTTGCTGGTCGGATCCCGTCTTATTGTTCTGTATATGGTGGGGTCTAGTAGTTCTCTGATTTTGTCTTTGTATTCATCTATGTTCATAATTACCGTGGCGTTGCCTTTGTCCGCTGGAAGGATGATGATGTCTGGGTCTGAATTGAGGGTCTCTATGGCGTTTCTCTCCTTCTTAGTAATGTTGCTGGTGGGGGGCTTTGCTTTCCTTAGGATTCTTGCCACTTCACCCCTTATTTCTTCTGCTTCTTCCTCCGGCCGTTGGTGAATGGCTGATTCCACATTGGCAATGATATCTTCCACCAGAATTCTGGTGGGTGTAATTGCAAAGTTTCCTCCTTTGCTTAGGATGGAGGTTTCTTCAGGAGAGAGTAGGCGTTCTGTCAAATTGATGAGAATGCGTGAAGTATCCAGTGCCGGTTTTGGTTGACTGTTTTGGCATTTGTTGAATATTTGCTTTTGTCTTTTTCTGTAGTCAATGATGTCCTTTTCCATTTTTCTGTAGGATATGGTATCAATCTTGTCCCAATCCTGGCTTCTCATTTTGTGACTGAGGCTCATATGTGTGGCGAATAGATCTTTTTCTGTGATGGCAAGATTTCTGCAGGTTGTGTGAATTCTCTCGCGCAGGAGGGCTTGTTCAAGACGGTCATAAATGCGGCTGGCTTGTGATGATTTGAAGGTCCTTTTTGTTCTGTTTTGTTGTTGTTTTCTTCTTCCCTTGTGAATTTTATTCCTTTGAAGATGTTGTTGATGGTTTCATGTGTTTCCTCTAGTTGTTCCTTTTTTATTATGACGAAGGTGTCATCTACATACCGGATCCATACTTTGGGTTGAATGTGTGGGAGTGCTATCCTTTCTAGACGTTGCATTACAATCTCTGCTATGAATCCTGAGAGTGGTGATCCCATAGGTATTCCTTTAATTTGTTGGTATATTTGTCCATCAAACTGAAAGTAGGTGGTGAGGCAGAGGTTGATGAGGTCCATGATTCTGGGTATTTTGATCTTGGTGTATCTAGTTAGGTCAGGTGTGTTGCGTAGAACTGCTGCCATGGATTCAATCGCTAGTGCTTGGTCTATGGATCTAAAGAGTGCAGTGACATCAAATTATACCATAATTTCATCTTCATCTATTTTAGGTCTTTGATTTTCTCGAGGCACTGTAGTGGGGAGTTGATAGAGTATTCACTCTCCTCTGTGAGATGCCCAAGTTTTCTTGTAAGTTCTTTAGCTATGCTGTATGTGGGGGTCCCTTGTAATGATACAATTGGACGGAGCAGTATGTCGGGCTTGTGTATTTTAGGGTGTCTGTAGAAGCGTGGGATGATGGGTCTGCTGCTTTTCATCTGCCTCTGTTCTTCTTTTGTGATTTGACCTTTCTTGGTTCAGTCGTTGAGGATTCTTTTGACCTGGTTGTCCAGTTTCTGTATGGGATTGGTGTTTACTAGGGTGTAGGTTTCTTTGTCCTCAAGTAAATCTTTGGCTTTTTGTATATATTGCGATCTGTCCATAATGACGGTGGTACGGCCTTTGTCTGCTGGGAGGATGATGATAGTTTGGTCCATCTTTAGATTTTTGAGGGCTGCTCTGTCCTCTGCTTTCAGTTGATTCTGTTTCCATGTCCTTCTGGTTTGTGGTATGATTATCTGTCTTACGTTCTCTTGGGTTTCTGTGGTAAGTCCTGTAGTTTTCAATGCTGCTTCTAAAGCTGCAAAGAATTCTAATTTATTTGCATCCTCTGTATTGTAATTGAGGCCTCTCTGCAGGATACTGTGTTCTGTAGTGGATAATGGACGGCTGGACATGTTGACCACCCATTCCGGTTCTGGTACTTCTTTGTTTCTGGGGTTTAATTTAAGTAGTTTAGTTTGGAGTTTAGCTTTCCTTTTTTTCTGCTTGTCTCAGTGATGTGGTCTTGATGGTAGTAGTCAGCATGTTGATATGTTCAGGAGTCATAGTCTGTCCTAGTTGTTCCTTGAGGCTGTCTATTGTGTGTTGATATTTGTTTAATCTGAGGTGGGTGTCCATGATCATTAGCTGTATCATTTTGCGCCCACTTTGTTGCACTATCTTCCATCCAGCTGTGCAGTTGATTGGAGGTTTGTATCTGACACTGGCGGGCAGGGCATGCTGTCATAGGCATTCATGCAGAAAGAACAGCTGTTCTTTGGTGGAGGTTTGCCTACCTGCAATATTTCAGATTGTATTGTTTGCTTGCTGCTATTACAGATGAATAGGATGAACCCTCTTAAATATATAGAAGCAGAGAGATAGAAGTTGTATCCTCAATACTCTTGGCCCAATTACAGTTCATTGTACAGGAGCTGTACAAGTCAATCTTCAATCATTTTCAACTCATTAGGTAAGAAATTGAGGATGAGGGAAATCTATCCCTCTGGTTTCTATTGTGAAATCATGAATGTGCTCAGAGAAAACTGTTACTTCAACATACCTTAAAGCTTTTTGAGTTTCTTCTGCACCCTCCACATATTAAAAACCCCATACCGTATAAGGGGAAAACTAGCTCATTTAAAACTCCAAGGCCCATCTGGGGACCCAGCACAGAAAGACAGACGGTGACTGCAGCCATGAAATTAAAAGACACTTGCTCCTTGGGAGGAAAGCTATGGCAAACCTAGACAGCATATTAAAAAGCAGAGACACCACCTTGCCGACAAAGGTCCGTATAGTTAAAGCTATGGTTTTTCCAGTAGTAATATATGGCTGTGAGAGTTAGACCATAAGGAAGGCTGAGCGCTGAAGAATTGATGCTTTTGAACTGTGGTGCTGGAGAAGACTCTTGAGAGTCCCTTGGACTGCAAGGAGGTCAAACCAGTCAATCCTAAAGGAAATCAACTTTGACGGCTCATTGGAAGGACAGATGCTGAAGCTGAAGCTCAAATACTTTGGCCACCTAATGCGAAGAGAGGACTCACTGGAAAAGACCCTGATGCTGGGAAAGACCGAAGGCAAAAGGAGAAGGGGATGGCAGAGGATGAGATGGTTAGATAGCATCACCGATGTAATGAACATGAATTTGAGTAAACTCCGAGAGACAGTGGAGGACAGGAAGGCCTGGCGTGCTATGGTCCATGAGGTCACGAAGAGTCGGATATGACTAAACGACTGAAGAACAACAAATGCCCATTCCTGGCCCAGGGAAAGGATTCCCTCAGATCAGTTTCCCTTCTCTATTGCTACCTGTCCTGGAAGTTCCTACTATATTTTACTACCAAAGAAATGTACTGTTTTGCTCTTATTTCATGCTATAATTGGTTCTGGTATTTTTTTCATCAGTCTATTGTAAAATGCCTTGTAAACTGGACTATGCAAGTGCATTTTAGTCAGGAATCTGGAGAGCCTTTTATTATTTCAACAACTAGCCCTAGCAATCTTACCTTTTTAGTTGTTTTCACAGTGGTAGATTCACAGTAGATTGCTTTTTCCTCTTCTCCAAGGCCAAAAGAAAGAGATGGGGAGACTGAAATAGAAAACAATTGCTTTCATTATTGAGCTTGGCAATGTAAGTGCTGCTGAATTGTAATCTCTGGCTAGGATTTTTTTTTAGTGATAAAAGCATCTATTTTAAAATAATCTTTAACCATAGCTTTATTTCTGCTTTTGCTTACTGTACTTCTATTTTTAGAGTATAGAATGCCAATAATTATATAGCTTAAGCTTCTGCTCCCATCAATATTTAATTGGCTCTTTCTGTATGAAGTTTCTATCAACTGTATATCGAATCAGATTTTCCCGAATGTAATGCATGTCTTCTTGAGATTGTATGCATTACTAATTGAGGGCATACATTCATATTTAAAAAGCTGCATCCTGCTATTCCAGGAGAGATTATAAATATCCAAGTATTCGGGAGGAAGCATAATCCTATGGTAGAACTCAAAGGTGTAACCTGGTTATCTAAACTATCTAAACCAGTGTTTCTCAACTTTGGCAACTTTAAGATGTGTGGACTTCAACTCCAGAATTCCCTAGCCATCCTTAAAGTTGCCAAGTCTGAGAAACATTGGGCTAGACCAAGTGTTAGGTAGCACATTGGAAACTTTCTTATTGGTTGCATTCTACAGGGCTGCCATTTTGCTAAATTTGCAATTATAAAATGAATGCATGTTCTTTTAGTGTGTGTTTGGCCTGCAAAGGACTGGATGCCAGAATAATCTGAAACATATTCTGGACAAAATGAAGCTGCTAATGATTCTGAGGACTGTACAGGGGTGTCCACAGGGTATGATCTTAAAAGTCACCATAGAAGAAGACACTTGGCAGGGAAGTCAATTGCATTGCAAGTAGAACCTGCAATGGAAAAATAAGAACCACCGCAGCACTATGGCTCCCACTCCTAGTCCCATAGCCATTCCAGAAGATACCATGATCAATGGTATTGAAAGCAGCTGAGAGACCAAGGAAAACCAGGATATCCATACTATCCCCATCCTGGCTCCACCACAGGTCATTAACAAGTGCAACCAATGCCATCTCCATACTATCTCCTGATCTGAAACCTGACTGAAAAGGGTCCTCAATCCTCTGAAAAGTTCAAGGAATCCATTTTGTGTTTTAGTTTCTTCCAATCCTCCAAAAATGGAAAAGAAAATAGGCCAGACATTATAGCTCTGCTTCCTCTAGGGGTGTTCTGAGGGCCATTAAAGGATGCTGTGAAGTTCATATGTAGTCCATAGACTGCCATTCCTGCTGGAGAATATAAACAAAAGAAACGATGATGTGGTGAGCAGTGTCAGTCTCAATCATATTATTTGCCCAGATACCGATAACAGACTTGTGAGCTGAAGCCCAGCTCACCCTTTCATGTGTTCTATTTGGAGATCTATCCCTAATTTGCAGGCTTTGATAGATTTGGAGATCTATCCCTAATTTGCAGATCTATCCCTAATTTGGACTTTTGCCCTGGGATCTAGCATACCAGCTGACCAACATCTTGGTCTATCCTTGAAGCTGAGAATTAGGTGACTATGATTACTGCAGTCACTCGGTTTTTTAATGGACACTTCTCAGAACATATCTGAGGACCTGTAGTGAATTTGTTCCACAACTCATATCTGAAAGCTGTATGCCAGAAGAATATGAATATGTAATTCAGTGTTTTTCCTGATTAAACAAGAATAATGCAAAAGGTATTTTATTAACTATTCAAGGAAGTGTGAGGAATAAGTCATTCTTTGGTTGCCACAGCAACACTTTTTGAAAGTTTGACTCATATGGTTACATCATGGTTACCTGCTAGAAAAGAAAAATCATGAAGCAGGAGGTGATACAGCATACATTTCACACTTACTAGTGAATGTTTTGTATGAAAACCATGATTAGGCCCACTGTCTGCACTCCTGATCTTCACATATTCAGTGAGTGAACAGAAGCATGTACAGTCAGAAGCATAGGATATTCTTCATCTAATCAGCAATCTGTATTGAAATGAATAACAAAAGATGGGAAAGATGGATTGAAGATTTTTCTTCAAAGATGCAGAAGTGCTAAGCACCTGGCAACCCCAGTGATAGAATTCAGGGCTTAGAATTCTCTGTCAATTAGATCTGAATGTTTCTGAAGTATTCCTTGGTTTTGGTGAGAATTAAATCTTCTCTTTATGGGTGAATTCATACCTAAAATCCTAAGCTGTGGTTTGTTTCAATTATCATTTGTTGAATGGGCAAAACTGGTCTGGTTTACATATAACACTAAATCATGAAACATGATTTACAAACCAGAATAGCTGGGTTCACATTACATGCTAAGCTAAACCAACAAATCAGTCTGTCTCTGCTGCTGGCCCACATCCCTTTGTTTTTAATATATTTCTGGTTGTTCTTTCCAGCTCAAATTTAAAGAAAGCTTTACTTTCACATCTTCTTCCCGATAACTAATTGACAGCGAACAGCCTCCTACCATGCCACACAAAGAAATGTTAAATGTGTGAGAGAAATATTAAACAGCCTACAGCTGTATTAAAAATAGAAGAGGATAATCACAACAAATAGTTTCTAATTCCAGTCAATATCTGTACAGTATCATCATGCTGGACTTCTTACAATTTGTTCACTTTATATGTAATGTTCCGACTTCTGCTCCAGGTCACTACATTTCTTCTTTTATAGATTCTGTTTTCTAATTTTAAACTCCTAACTCTTCCTTGCCATGAGTCAGTCCATGCAGTCTATTTCTCCCGTGTGATTGACACCTAACGCTCAGTGCAAGCTCAAGCATTTATGGCACCCCCAGCCCACAATGACTGATGGCGACACCTCTGGATAATGCAAAGATTGGCATTTTTAGAGTGTTTCAGAGGAAGGGGTGGCATTGGAGCCCTCAAGCTTTGGTGCCCTAGGCTAGTGCCTACTCAGCCTTTGCCTAAAGCCAACCCTGCTTACCCTGATAGAGGATAATACCTCTTTCCCTTTGTATTAATAATGTTTCCATTCTGCACCCAGACTATAAAAGGAGTTTGGCAGGGAAAAGGGGATTTCTCACCCTCTCCTGTTGTTTTCAGGCAATGTTGATAAAACTGCGGGCAATAACTATGCCCAAATTCAAGAAAAGAGATATACGTGCTTTGGAATGAGACTCCTTTAAATTTCTTTTTTTTAAAAAAAGCATCAGTAACTTTAAAATTACAATAAAATTACCTCACTTTTGGAGGATCACCATACATATGAAAAACTGAAAAGAGACCCCACCAACAATTACAAGAAAAAGGTAATAGACAGTTTGAAACAATTGGAACATGATGGCTCCATCGATAGGATTACCTACCACCGTCTGTATCCTGGAGAAGCCATCCCCTGCATCTACGGACTTCCTAAGATCCACAAGGAAGGAACACCCCTCCGACCCATAGTCAGCAGCATCAATTCGGTAACATACAACATTGCCAAACACCTCTCTACCATACTAGCACCTCTAGTTGGACACTCTGAACACCACATCCATAATTCGGAAGAATTTGTTTCCAAAGCAAAGATCCTGAAACTGGATACAGATGAAACTATGGTCTCCTTTGATGTGTCCTCCCTTTTCACCAGCATCCCCACCACTCATGCTCTATCCGCTGTCAGGAAGAGACTAGAAGAGGACAGCACCCTGGAAAGGAGAAGCCATCTCAACCCAAACCAGATCTGCCATCTTCTGGACCAGTGTCTTAACACCACTTATTTCACATACAGAGGTGACTTTTACAGACAAAAACACGGCTGTGCCATGGGTTCTCCTGTGTCACCCATTGTGGCCAATTTATACATGGAAGAAGTGGAGAAGAAAGCACTCAACACATTCCAGGGAACGCTGCCCACCCACTGGTTTAGGTATGTGGATGACACCTGGGTCAAAATCAAGGCCCAGGAAGTACAGGCCTTCACGGACCATATAAACACTATAGATGCCAACATTAGCTTCACCAGAGAAGACACCAAGGACAACAGACTGGCATTCCTAGACTGTGAAGTCCTCATTGGGACCGGTGGCAAGCTAGAAATAGGGATCTACAGGAAACCCACACACACAGATCAATATCTGATGTTTGACTCCCACCATCCACTGCAGCACAAACTAGGAGTCATCAGGACATTGTCACACAGAGCAGAAACCATCCCCACCGCCATGGATTCCAAAAAGAATGAAAATCAGCACCTGAGAACAGCTCTGAAGTCCTGTGGATATCCAAATTGGGCCTTCACCAAATCTAAATCTACCAGACCTAAAACAGCGACAGATAGGGCTGAGACTCAGAGTAAACGAAAGAACCTGGTCATTCCCTACATGGCTGGTGTGTCTGAAAAGATAAAATGGATATTTGGCAAACACCACATACCTGTATATTTCAAACCCACCAACACACTGAGACAGAGGCTTGTATACCCCAAAGATCAAACTCCAAAACACAAGAAAAGCAATGTAGTGTATGCAATCCAGTGCAGTGAGGAGTGCTCTGAACTCTACATTGGAGAAACCAAACAACTTTTGTACAGGAGGATGGCCCAACACAGGAGAAGTAACACCACAGGACCAGAGTCAGCAGTTTATCTTCATTTAAAAGAAAAAGGACACTCATTTGAGGACATTAATGTTCACATTTTAGACAGAGAAGATAGGTGGTTTGAGAGAGGGGTCAAGGAATCCATTTATGCCAACTTGGAAAATCCTTCCTTGAATAGAGGTGGGGGCCTCAGGCACAATCTTTCTCCCATCTTTCTCCCGGCTCTGTCTTCTGTGCCTAGGAAGATTAAGACCATTTCACAAGCTCAACAGCAACATGGTGATCTTAACGATCCTCCTTTAGATAATAAAAGGACTTAAATAACATCTCAATATAACCATGACCCCAGGTGTAAGGTCACACAGCTACCTAGAAACATATTTAGGATTCCCTTACCAACTTTGCTCAGACTGAAGAAGCTCCTTGGATAAGGAGCGAAACGTTTCCACTGAGAAAATAGAAATCCAGTTGACATGATTCAAGCTACAGACAATTCCACCTGGATGACTGAGAACCTTCATAGACAACAGTCCTTAAGCTTTCCAAAATTATATGTCTGACTAGCCTTTCACAGGTAAGAGGAAAATTTGCCATAAAGCCTATAATAAATATTTATTATTGATACAGTTAAGGTAATTTTACAGATTTAAAAAAAACATATTGGTTAATAATTCTAAATATTTATTCCAGTGCAAATGCTTTCTGAACAATTTTATTGTTCTCTTTTGGAAATAATTTTATTAATCCCCTATCACACATCCAAGGGGCGTGGTGGCTCAGTGGGTAAGACGCCAGGCTTGTCGATCTTCCGATCGCAAGTTCGGAGGTTCGAATCCCTAGCCCCGCGTGACGGAGTGAGCTCCCGCGCTAGCTCCAGCTCTTGCCAACCTAGCAATTCGAAAGCATGCAAATGCAAGTAGATGAATAGGTACCACTTCGGTGGGTAGGTAACAGCGTTCTGCGTGCGTCATGTGGCCACATGACTGTGGAAGCGTCTTCGGACAACGCTGGCTCTTCGGCTAACAAACGGAGATGAGCACCGGCCCCTAGAGTCGGACACGACTGCACAACTGTGCGGGGGGAACCTTTACCTTTACTATCACACATCCAGTACAGAATATATTAACTTGAATTCTATAACAGGCATACACATTTCACGAACATAGATTTTTCTTGTATTGAACTGACACAGAAGCATTTATAATGCAATTCTATTTTTCCCTAAAACACAAGAGATGCCTTCTGAGGCATAATGTATTATCCACAGCAGCATATTCAGCAGAGCTGGGGATACACATGGTACTGTTATATCGTAATACATATTAACCAGTACTTTTATTCTTTCCAACCCACCAGAATGTTGGAAAGAAATTATGTAAAGGGGCTTGGGACTCTGTCTGTCTCTCTGTTTGCAGGATAACTCCTAAAAACTGAACAGAACAGAACAGATGTTGTTCCTCCAGTATATCCAGAGTCCTCCAGTGCATCCAATTCTTCCAGAATGATGCTGACTGCTCCATTCTAAGCCCCCCTCTCTACTTCCTTCTGGTCATGTGATCCAGAGCAAAGCGCATGCAGCCCACACTGTGCTTCCCAGGGCACACATGCATGTAATCATGAAGGGACACCAGAAACAGACACATACACAAAGGCAGCACATATGCACCCAACCTGATTAAGCCAATCCAAGCATAACAACGCATGGCAGATCCTCCCACTTTATGTTCTAGAGTGAAAGGGGAACTGAGGAAAGAGGGATTTGGGAGGTGTGCTGTGGGTAGGACAAGTCCGAGGGAAGTTCAGAGTCCTAGACCAAGGAAAGCCTCCATCTGTCAAGAGTGGCATGTTTATTTAGTACCAGGGAAGGCAAGGATTAACAGCCTGTAGATATGCTGTAATATTAACTCAACCTTTTTATAACCAATTTAAATAATTTAACAAAAGTTAATTTGATTCCTTGTTTAAACATTAACAAAGTGGCTAGGCTGTTCTACATCTTTCCCACATTCTGCCTAGTTATAGTGCATCTGGTGGTGGTAGCAAAACTAATAGATCCTTTAGAGATATTCCTGGATTATGCTTTAATTTTGAAGAACAAAAGTATAATTAGAAAATGACATCAACAACAGGGAGAGTACATAACAATCAATCCTTAAATAAAGGTGAGGTCTCTTTTGAGTTGAATCTCAGCAATATATATGGATATGTCCATTCAATTTTCTAAGGAACAATAATAAAGTAGTTTGCTATTGCCTGCTGGGATCGTTTATCTAGCCCAGAACTTTGGTCTGGTGGTCTGTCATCCAAATTCTAACAATATAAGACCTTGATTAGCTTTTCTGAGGTTAATCAAGGTCAGTTATGAGGTGCGGCCACCTAGCTAGGTATGATCAGTCCTTGGCAGCCCTTAGTGCATCCTTTGAATTATTATCTTTGTTTTTCTTATATAAATCTAGTCTACCGAACTGGTATAAAATGCAGAGCTAGAAGATTTAAAGGTCCGTTTTGGAGGTAAAAGAACTGTTTTTGGGTATGGAAGATAAAGAGGTCAAGGAGTTTCCAATCTGAGTTGACTTTCAGCTTCACCATCTTTCTTTGGCATTTGAAAATAAGATGAATGAGGTGTAACATAGAACAAGAAATGAAATAATAAATCCAGTTGAATAGTTTTGATAGAAAATGAAAAACTGGGGTTGCAAAGGATGTCCAACCCAGTTTAGAAGCTCAACCCAGAGTTGTAATAATTGGTCAGATCCAAGTCACTCTGCAGCTAAGCTGATCTGATTTGATACTTCAGAAAATACTTCCAGAAGTTGCTGAACTTTAAAAAATAGCAAGAACACAATGAGTCGATGAAGGTTCTCAGTCATCCAGGTGGAACAGTCTGTAGCTTGAATCATGTCAACTGGATTTCTGTTTTCTCAGTGGAAACGTTTCGCTCCTTATCCAAGAAGCTTCTTCAGTCTGAGCAAAGTTAGTAAGGGAATCCTTAAATATGTTCCTAAGGTGGCTGTGTGACCTTGCACCTGGGGTTAGGTCATGGTTATTTGAGATGTTTATTTCTAAGTCCCTTTATCATCTAAAGGAGGATTGTTAAGATTACCATGCTGCTGTTGAGCTTGCAATACTTAATACTTAGCTGTGTAGCCATACTGGCTTGTTCTGAATTCTTCCTTTTTTCTGCATTGGACTGGTTTGTCACTGTGCTGTTAGTATTTTCTTTTTTAGGAATTCCCACTGCTCTTGAATTCCTTTTCCCATTAGCTTGGAAAGCTTGTTTCTCATTGCCCTAAGTTTGTTTATTTTTATTTATTTATTTATTTATTTATTTATTTATTTATTTTCTATCCCACCTTTATTATTTTTATAAATAACTCAAGGTGGGGAACATACCTATTACTCCTTCCTCCTCCTATTTTCCCCACAACCACCACCCTGTGAGATGAGTTGGGCTGAGAGAGTGACAGCCCGGTAGGGCTGCAACTGGGGGGGAGGGTGCAGGGACGCGACTAGGCTGCCGTGCTGGGGGGCTGGGAGTGCAGGGACCACGAAGCGTGGCGGCTGGAGACATAGCTTTAAGTGCCAGCGGCCTGGCAGCCAAGAAAGGGACGGGGAGGCGGCTCCGCTGCCCACCTCGCACGGCCCCTGCACCGTCTGCGTCTCCGGCTCCCCCTTCCCCTTGGCGGCGGCCCCAGCCAAGCAGAGGCAGGACTGGGCGAGCGGACAGGCGGCCTTCTCCGCCTCCGTGGCCTGGCCTGGCTCGCCACTTCCTTCCGTCGCCTACGAGCAGAAGATGGCGGCGGTCTGATGCGTGGCCCGCGACCCACGAGAGCTAAGCTGGGGCCGAGGGAGCCTGCTGGCGGCTCCGGCCCGACAAGAGGGCTCCCGGTGCTCCGGGGAGACCCAGCACGGGCGGCAGGGACAGGGCAGAAGGAGAGGAGCCGCCGACGGGAGCGCGGCACGAGGAGTGCCTCGCCGGCGCCTGCCCGGCTTCCACCGCGCTTCGTCGGAGAAGGTAAGATGCTGCGCCGGCGGGCGGGCGGGCAGCTGAGAGGCAGGGGGTCGCCTGCAGCGGGCTCATCTGACCATCCTTCCCGGAGCTGCTTGGGCCGGATGGAGCGGTGGGGGACTCGGCATTGCTCCTTCCAGCGGGCGCTCCAAGCCCAGCTGTTCGGCCATTGATCAAGGATCAATCAGGCCCGGGGGCAGGGCTGGCCGAGGGGCTCAGGGGGGAAGAGGGAAGACGGGTCCCTGTTGCCTGAGAAATCCTCACGCATCCTCCCCACCTCCCCCCCACAATATGGCAGCAATAACAGGCAGGGCCCAAAAGAGAAGGAAAGCCCCAAGAAAGAGCAGGGATCCTGCACTTTCCACTCTCCAGAAGAGCGTCCCGCACTTGGATCCATTTCTGCCAGAGCCTTCGCGGCAGGTGGTGGTCGCTGTGGTTCTTATTGCTCCATTATTGCGGGGGGGGGGGGGGAGGATGCATGAGGGATGGGCGGGGCTCCACGTGGTGCATGGCCTCCTCTTCCGGGTTCCCCTGCGACACACCTGGGCCCTTGCCGCGACACAGAAATGTGTCGGGACACACAGTTTGGAAAGCTCTGATCTACAATTACATACAATACAATACATGCAATACAAGACTGGGGGGCCGGGGGGCGGGATTTGGAGCCGGCAGCCAATCACGTGGGGTGGGGTTTGGAGCCGGGAGCCAATCACATGGGCTGGGGGCAGGGTTTGGAGCTGGCAGCCAATCACATGGGCCGGGGGCGGGGTTTGGAGCCAGCAGCCAATCACGCTGGCCGGGGGGCGGGGACTCCTCATTAGTGTGTCACGAAATTATGCATGGCTAAAAGGCGTGTCACCAACATGAAAAGTTTGGAAAGCCCTGTTTTAATCATTCCTTTTAGCCAAAAATGTGGACTAGAAAACCAACTCTTTTAAGCCTCTTCCCAAGAGGAGAGATCTCTCAACTCCAGACCTGCTTCAACAAATTGCTCATCATGCCAGACTACTTCATCATTTGGACTTGTGCTTCTAGTGCAACCTGGCCTTGCACCAACGTAAAGGGGGGGCACTTGTTTTGCTTTCCTTTCTCTCTTCCCTACACAGGTACTTCCAACAACTGTGGAGACAGAACACCCTGACCCAGACTTTGAACCACGTGAAGCCTCCAGTGGTGGACCACAGTGCCAAATTGCTGTGCCTCTGACTACCACAAATTGAGCCAGTGAAGGATCAAGAGGCTGACCAGTGGAGCTTGAAAAGGCTTTCCAGGAGTCTGAACTAACTGGCACTTTGAAATCAACAAATTGGACTTTCTAATTTCGCCAGGAAGTTTTCAACACCACAGATGTCTGCCTGGGAGAGGGGAAGGGACCTGTCTGTCTGCTGCCTTGTCCTATGATTAGAATTGCCCTTACTTAGAATGTTCTAGGAATTCTCATCACACACAATAAGCAAGAATCCTGAGCTGATACCTGGAATAATTTGTGGTTATGGTTGCCTGATGTTACTGTATGTTGTACTAGGAATAAGCTATGATTTTGTTAAGTTTTGGTTGCTGTTGCCAATGTCTTGCTACGTTTTCAACTTTTTCTATGTTTTGTGAATCTCCATTACTACAAGCCAACCTGACAGGACTGAAATGTATCACAAGCTTGTTGTCAAATATGGTTAAGTATGCTTTAAAATTTTAGCATAATTTTAATGCACAAACGGGGGATTGTTGGGATAAATTAAGATCACTGCCTGCCTCCATGTTGTCTTCCCCAGAACACTGTCTGCTTCCATGTTCTCTCCCCCCCCTCCCCAGAACAGGTAAAAGGAAGCCCAATTGTTAAAAGGTTACAAAATAGCATAAGAGTTTGATATTGCCAGAGATTAAGATGGAAAAGGAAGCCCAACTACTCAGACAAAGGGTTCCCTTCCAATTCAATTGGAAAGCTTGACACACAAAAGGTCAGCTCATTCACAGAACTTAGCCAGCCATTCAGGTAGATCTTCTTCCCCAGCCAAACAGATCTCCATAATCAAATAACAATAGATTCCTTCCAAGGTGCACATTCCAAGTAAGCCACAGCCCACAGGGAACACAGACAGGAAACACAAACAGCAGAGGGCCCAACCACAGAGCACCTCCTCTCTGAAATCTGGCAAATTACACTTGTCTCAAGTTCCTAGGGGGCGGGAACACCTTTGCATAGCAATGGCCAAGCTTTCCTATATAAATGGCCTGTGGGGGAAATACAGGTGTGGCCACCTTCCAGCCAGCATACTCTGTACTTTGTACTCTGCATATGCTCTTGGGAATAAACCTGCAAACCTCTGTTCCAGCAACTGCCTGTGTGTCTATGTTAGAGTTAATCTATGCAGAATTCAAATGGATTTCTCCACTGTGATATTCTAGCTTGTAAAGACAGTAATTTTCCATACGCCTCTACGAATGTTCTCAAAACATTCCACCGATAAACACCAGGTGTGGCCTTGGTCATAGCCAAAACATTGTATTATGTGAGGTAGTGATATCAGTCCAAAATACCTTATCTCATGGGAACGGTTTCCCGGAGGGGAGACAATGTGCAACACTGCCATCTCATGGCGATTTATAGTAAGTACAACTCTTAATGCATTGTTAGTTTGAAATGTCCTGACCCACATATAGCCAATCAGAATGCTGAAACAAGTGTATATCTCAGCTATGAACTATGGGTCTATGCTTCTTGACTTCTTGACTTTCTGTCTGTCATGTTGCCATGTACTCTGTTCCTGAACTGTAACTATGCATGGCCTTTTGTACCTGGCCATGGTTTTCTTCACATCTGCTGATGTGAAGAAAGCTCATGCTTTGTTGTTTTTCCTTTTTGCAATAATGTAACTCATATCCATTATTGCCTTATGCTACAATAAAATATTGTTAGCCCTACACGCTGCACTCTGTTTGGCTTACTCTGCGCCTGGACACCATAAGCCAGCAATATCCCACAGTGTCAGGTCTCTGGCAGGCACACAGAGCCCTGCCCTTAAGAGGCCATTGGCTTAATCAAAGACCACAGAAAGAACAATCAAATCACACCTCCCAGAGGGTACTCCAGGTCACCAGCAGCGGACCAGAGGGAAGCCTTCAGCAGGGAGGGGTCGGGCGCTCTGACGGGAGGGGGCGGGCGCTCTGGCAAGAGGGTATATAAAGCCGAGACAACACCTCAAGAACCATCCGTGCCTTTAACGAAGTCACCCATGTAAACCAATAAACCGTTTACTTATCCATGTTAAGAGCTGAAGTCGTTCTTGGGAAGAAACGCGTGCGGCTTGCATGAGCAGACCCTCACAGAAAGGCACGGATCAACTAGTCGATTTTCCCGGGAACGAACCTGAGACCCGTCAGGACAACCCCGGTTGAGATCGGCTCCAGCCCACAGTGGCAAACGATCCAGCTAAGATTCCAGGGCGGAGAATTAGCTTGCAGTAGGAATTGCGGAGGAAAAAAAAAATTTTTTTACCTCAGGCAGAAGTAGCAGCCTCAAGGCGGGAAAGGTAAAAGGCGGGAAGCGGCGGCGCGGCAGCAGAGATCGAAGCGATCGGCGCTCCCCAGCAGCTGAGAGGCGGCGGCGGCGCGGCAGCAGAGACCGGCCCCAACAGCTGAGAGGCGGCGGCAGCGCGGCAGCAGAGACCGGCCCCAACAGCTGAGAGGCGGCGGCGGCGCGGCAGCAGAGACCGGCCCCAACAGCTGAGAGGCGGCGGCGGCGCGGCAGCAGAGACCGGCCCCAACAGCTGAGAGGCGGCGGCGGCACGGCAGCAGAGAGACCGAGCGGTGATCCCCTGCGGCGGGGAGGCAGAGGCAGCGTGGCAACAGCGACCAACACTCCCCAGCAGCTCGCGGCGGCGGCGGACTTCGGCGACTTCCGGCAGCAGCAGGCGCCCGGCGACGAAGCGGCGGAGAC
The DNA here is from genome assembly GCA_023362775.1 of Charina bottae. Lineage (NCBI taxonomy): Eukaryota > Metazoa > Chordata > Lepidosauria > Squamata > Charinaidae > Charina > Charina bottae. The sequence continues at coordinate 33,091,078 of JALMGJ010000001.1, forward strand.
CGGCTAGACCGGCACCCCCTCAGCAAAGCACAGTGAGAAAAGACATGGGCCCGCAATTGACAGAACTAGTGGCTAAGACCCGAACATCTACTTCCCAAAGGACTACTGCATTGGAAATGAGACTGGACAGCATGAACCTAAAACTGACTGCGATTCAAATGGCATTAGAGAAATTACTGCAGCGGCCACAGACTCATGAACGGTACGCCGAGGTCGCTAGAGAAAACATCTCACCTACGGTAGTATCGGAACACGGCAGTCCAAAGGAAAGTGACGGGGAGGAGGAGCTGTCAAAGCACAGAAGAGAAGAGGCTTTGACAGCAAAGTTGCCAAGAAACAGAATGGAACAAGGCGAAGAACCCCGTGAGGAGAACGCACCAGGTACGTCTCTCACTGTAGAAGCGAAAGATGCCTATATAAGCACGGGAGTGCAGAGAGTGATAAAACACAAAGAGTGGGAACAGAACCAGTCATACCACACCCCCACCACACAAGCGCAAACGCACAAGGCAGATTGGTCGCTGGGAGTGGGAGAAGGCATGGACCCGCAACGGAAGAAACTAGTCAGCCGCCTGCCAAACTGGCCCGAGTCCTTCGAGGTGGAATACTTTCAGATGGGACTACGGCCAGGACTATTGGACATGGCAGCGGGAAGAGGGGACCCAGAGACCCTCGGTGAATGGATTCGACTGGCAGGCACCGTAGAGAGCACAAAACTGCGAAGCCGCTCCTACCGCCAAATGCAATATGCAGAAAGAAGTAAGTACGCAAGCCCATACAACAACAAAAGAGACTATGTTGAGAAACCATGGGCTGAAGAGAGAGACCGACGAATAAGGCACAAACTGTGCTTCCAGTGTGGACGAGAGGGCCACAGAATACAGGATTGTAAACAGCCTCCGGAAAAGAACAAGGCAAGTGAAAAGCAGAATAAAACTCCACCCTACCGGCATGCAACGGCAAAAGTAGCAACAGAACGGCGTGCATACATACGACCAGAGTCAACTGCGGACAATTCAACAGACGAAGAATTCATACCGGCGGGAGATGACAATGGCCTGGCCTGAAGTGCGTCGCAGGACAGGCCTTCAACAGGGGGCACAACGACACCTTGACCACCAACGAATGCCCCACAATACGAGTCAAGAGGTCGTGATGAACCCAAACTGACGCAACCATACAGAAGAGAGGGGGGGAGGACTATTTTGGGCCGGAGGCATGTCAGGTCTCTGGCAGGCACACAGAGCCCTGCCATTAAGAGGCCATTGGCTTAATCAAAGACCACAGAAAGAACAATCAAATCACACCTCCCAGAGGGTACTCCAGGTCACCAGCAGCGGACCAGAGGGAAGCCTTCAGCAGGGAGGGGGCGGGCGCTCTGACGGGAGGGGGCGGGCGCTCTGGCAAGAGGGTATATAAAGCCGAGACAACACCTCAAGAACCATCCGTGCCTTTAACGAAGTCACCCATGTAAACCAATAAACCGTTTACTTATCCATGTTAAGAGCTGAAGTCGTTCTTGGGAAGAAACGTGTGCGGCTTGCATGAGCGGACCCTCACACACAGTCTATTCATTCCTGGCTTGGGACGAACCTTGGTAAGATTACCTTCTAACACTGTGACTTCTACTCCCTCATCTATTGGATAGTTTTAGCTTAAAGATGGCTGGTTGCTTTGGATCTTTTTTCCACCTTTGAAAGGGAAAATTGGCAACAAGACAAATCAGGAAATTCCTGTCATGACCATGCTTGGCAGATTTTGATTCCTACTAGATGTTGTTAAAATTTTAATCCAGGCAATTAGTTGCCGGATGAGGAGGTGAACTAAATCGGGAAAGTGGGGAGACCCAGCTCCTAGTCTACCCTCAGCCATGAAAGCTCACCCTCATTCATGCTCTCTCAGCCCAATTTCTCCACAGGGTTGTTATTGCAGAGAAAAAAATATGGGGAAGGAGCACAATGTACATTGCCTTGAGCTCCTAGAGAGTCAGGATATAAATCTAACCAAAACATTAATGCATTTTGAAATGATATATTAATGTTTGTTTATTTTTTGGTGCCTTTGAGTCAATTTTTGACTCCTGGTGAGGTTTTGACTTTTGACTTTCTTGGCAAGGTTTTTCAGATGTGGTTTACTATTGCCTCCTTCCTAGGGCTGAGAGAGACTAACTGGCCCAAGTTCATCAGGTTGGCTTCGTGCCTAAGGCAGGACTAGAACTCACGGCCTCCCGGTTTCTAGCCTGATGTTAGACCACTACACCAAACTGGCTCTCTATATTAAAAATACACTACCGTTAATATTTCATTTTGTTTCATTTTCCATTTATTCAATATACGAACTCATGGGAATTCTCTGTGACGTCTGTATCCCACTGAATCTTTCCATTCCATCATTTTCAAATGCTGTGTCTGTAAATCTTTTTGTAATGCCAATCTATCTCAGATTACTCTTGCAGAAAGGATCCTATAAGAAAGATCTTATGCTCTTAAGAACATTCAGACAGGATGATAGGGTGCATTCAAGGGCTATGCAGAGCAAATAGCCAAATGTGGAACTATTACTAATAATAGTAATGTCTTTCTGCAACAAATTTGGAAATTAAGGATGAAATGTTTAGGTATAGTTGTATGTTTCTAAAATATCTTCATTTCTCTCACATATTTTAACCATTATTCATGATTGACATGCACTATGAAAATGAAGACAAGTTTTGGTCAGAGATTTTTTTAATGTGAATTATTTGATTTCTTACTTGCCCATTTTTCTGCAATATACACAGTTATACATCTAGATAACTTTACAGCATGGCTATAATGATCATAGTGAGAAGACAGCATTTTAGACAGTCATATTTATTATCTCAGTTGTAAAGCACAAAATGAACATTTCTCTTCTTTCCATTCCATTTGTGTGTTAAAGAGCAAACAAATAAACAGAACCCTGTGGTTCAACCAGGATTTAAAAAATGCACTCTCAGAATGATATTGCTGGGATGGCCGCAAAGCCAGAGGAGAAAAACAGTCACATTGCCTATAACAAGTGGCACGCTCCCCAATCAGCTCAGAATAGTCGCAACAGGGACTAAAGCTTAGGGATTAGTACGGAGTACAGCAAATGTCATGCCAGCCATGTTTTTTGTTGACTTAAGAATGGAGGATGGGAAAGGCCCCGCTCTGTGCAACAGGACAGAACACGGTTAATGACTGGCCTTTCCCCCAGCATTTTGCTTCCTAAAGGTCACCTGGCAGTGCAGAAGGGCAGGCCCACACCTTTTTCCTCTTTCCTCTCTTCCATTTAATATGTTTTTCTACAATTGGAGCAGGCAGCCTTTTAATGGCTGGGTAGCATGCTTTTTCTTTTCTTAGTTTTTGAGAGCTGCAGTACCTGGTGGTGACACAGTGATACTTCTGGAGAGGGAGGGACCAATTTTCTTTGTATTTTGGAAGTGGTTAAGGCAAAATAGAGACATTTATCAGAGTGAAAACTAAGCACACTTACTTTAACATTTATTGCTTAAAAAGATGGAAAAGTAAAAAAGGTAAAGGTACCCCCCGCACATTTGTGCAGTCGTGTCCGACTCTAGGGGCCGGTGCTCATCTCCGTTTGTTAGCCAAAGAGCCAGCGTTGTCCGAAGACGCTTCCACGGTCATGGGGCCGGCATTATGCACGCGGAACGCTGTTACCTACCCACCGAAGTGGTACCTATTCATCTACTTGCATTTGCATGCTTTCGAATTGCTAGGTTGGCAAGATCTGGGGCGAGTGCGGGAGCTCACTCCGCACGCAGGGCTAGGGATTCGAACCTCCGAACTTGCGATCTTCCGATCGACAAGCCTGGCGTCTTACCCGCTGAGCCACCACGCCCCGATGGAAAAGTAAAGCTGCCCAAAATCAATCATTTACTTATCTGTGACTAGATTTCAGCTAGTGGTGGGCTCTGGAAGCGACCAAATAGAGGGCTTGTGAGTTGTTAAATGTCAGATTGCAGAACTGGGAAAGGGGATGGCTTTGCCTCTGATGTTACTGGTGGACGTAATGACTCTTCAGTGCTGAACTGAATAGTGCACAGTACAGAAGAATCCTGAGCAGTACATTATGGCACTGTATCAAGGTTCTCCCATCCATTCACACTGACAGTGCGACTGCAAATAAAGGTAGCGTGAAAGGAGGCGGCACAGAACTTAGTCATGTCAGAACCATTCTAACCTACTCGGCCAGAGGCAGCTAACTACACAAATGGAACACAACCGTTGCAATACATTGTTCAGGCAGCATAGCCAGATTCCCCCCCTTTCCTTGTGCATGTTTCCACAGCAGCTAACCATGTACGTCACTGCTGCTCTCCTCTCTGGGTAAAAAGATAGCTCCCATTTTTGGTGTGCAATTCTGCTAAATAAAAACCACTTCTTGGAGTTTCTAATTTATGGAAGCAGGTGTGCAGTTTTCATTCATTCAAAACATTCTGCAGGAGTCCCCACTCCACTCCTTTCTGTTTTCTATGTTTGCCGTGAGACAATATGGGCTGCTGATACCCATATAGGTTGGCTCTTGGCCATTAAGGCTCAGATGCCCCCAACCTCCTGCCTCCAGGCTGGGGGAGCAGGAACGGTTACTGCCAGCAACGGAATCTGAAACTGATATAGCCATGTGGCTGTATCAGGGCGAAACGCAAGATTCCGAATTTAAAAGCGACGGAATAATCCAAGAGGCAGGTAAATGAATGGGAGAAGCTCTCCTATTTTGCCCGAACGGGTCATTCCAGAATATACGGGATTATTTTGTGTGCGCGCGTTTCCTTTTCGTTTTGTTAGCAAGCTCCCCGCTGGAACCAGTTCAGCAGCTTCTGGTGACGCGCGACCCATTGCCGGTTACCTGAGCTGGCCACGTGAGCGCCACATCATCGGGGCTTTTGATACTGAAAGTCACCGAAAGAAGGAAACAGGAAAAGAGCGAGGCAAAGCCCCGTCCGAGGCGACGGAGAGAGGCACCTTTGCATTTGGGGCGGGGGCGCACCGAGGCTGAGGGCGCGTGGCCCAGCAGCAGCGAGAGCCTCCGGAGCCACCCTCCCCGGCCTTCCGTCGTCCTGCTTCAGCGCTCTTCGAGGCCCCGGTTCCCGCGCTGAGCGGCCCGGGTCACTCAGGGACACGAGTCTTCCGCGAGCTCAGGGCACGGCGGCAGCGGTGGCGGGCTGGCGCTCGGAAGGACTGCGCGGCGCTGGCGGGGGAAGATGCTGCCGTCGCTAGCGGGCAGCTCGTGCGTGCGGCTCGTGGAAAGGCATCGCTCCGCCTGGTGCTTCGGCTTGCTGGTGCTGGGCTACCTGCTGTACCTGGTCTTCGGCGCCGTGGTCTTCTCGTCGGTCGAGCTGCCCTACGAAGACCTGCTGCGCCAGGAGCTGCGCAAACTGAAGCGGCGCTTCGTGGAGGAGCACCAGTGCCTCTCGGAGCAGCAGCTCGAGAGCTTCTTGGCGCGCGTCCTGCAGGCCAGCAACTACGGCGTCTCTGTGCTGAGCAACGCTTCGGGCAGCTGGAACTGGGACTTCACCTCGGCGCTTTTCTTCGCCAGCACGGTGCTCTCTACCACAGGTAAGCAGGCGGCGGCGGCGGCGGCGGCGGCGCGGGCCCTAGCCTGGGCCTGGCCTTTGCTTCGGGAGCCTGCTTCTCCCTTCCTAGGCAGGCCGGGGCCTGCCAAGCCGCGCGGAAGGGTTGAGTCCGGAACGGTGGGAGAAAGTGGCGGCAGCTGCGGAGGGGGCTTCCCTCCTCCCAACGGAGAAAGCGGCCGCCCCGCTGGGAAAAGAAGAAGGCTGAGACCGAGGAGGGTTTCTTCTAGATTGCACCCTGGCTGCTTGCTTTACAAAGGAAGTGGCTGCGTTCACACAACACACTTAACACGGTTACTGAAATAATACATGTCTGGATTCGTTCAACACATTGAACCATCAAATGGCTAAATAGGCTGTGTTAACACGATGCGCCACAAAAAACCCATAACCAAGGTTAATGCTTAGCCACCCAAGCTTTGCAGGTGGGGGGCACAAATGCAGCCACTAAATCTTTACTTGACCTGGTTGATCGAGCTCTGTGGGCACAGCCAGTGTCTTTCCCTCTCCTCCCTTTATCCCCTTCAGGCAATCCCACTTTTGCCCCCAGTCCTCTGCTTCCTCTTGGTCTGCATGAAGGACTCCAGTAGCACTTCCATAACAGAGAGGACTCAGTTTTCAGTACCTGGGAGGCAAGTACTCATATCTATTGTGAAGTGGTAATACAACTGCAAAGTTTCCTTTCTTTTTCCCATCATCCCGTCATCTTGAGCTCCCATCTCTTTCTCCAAGTTAATAGGTCCAGTTCTTCTTCCTTTAGTAATAAACGCGGGGACAGGTTCCTGCTTGCAATATAAGTAAGAAGCAATATGTCTATGAAGGTTCTCAGTCATCCAGGTGGAATTGTCTGTAGCTTGAATCATGTCAACTGGATTTCTATTTTCTCAGTGGAAACGTTTCGCTCCTTATCCAAGGAGCTTCTTCAGTCTGAGCAAAGTTAGTAAGGGAATCCTTAAATATGTTTCTAGGTGGCTGTGTGACCTTGCACCTGGGGCTAGGTCATGGTTATTTTGAGATGTTATTGCTAAGTCCCTTTATCATCTAAAGGAGGATCGTTAAGATCACCATGTTGCTGTTGAGCTTGCGAAATGGTCTTAATCTTCCTAGGCACAGAAGACAAAGCAGGGATGAAAATAGGGGAAAGATTGTGCCTGAGGCCCCCACCTCTATTCAAGGAAGGATTTTCCAAGTTGGCATAAATGGATTCCTTGACCCCTCTCTCAAACCACCTATCTTCTCTGTCTAAAATGTGAACATTAATGTCCTCAAATGAGTGTCCTTTTTCCTTTAAATGAAGATAAACTGCTGACTCTGGTCCTGTGGTGTTACTTCTCCTGTGTTGGGCCATCCTCCTGTACAAAGGTTGTTTGGTTTCTCCAATGTAGAGTTCAGGGCACTCCTCACTGCACTGGATTGCATACACAAGGAAAGCAATCTAGTGTATGCAATCCAGTGCAGTGAGGAGTGCTCTGAACTCTACATTGGAGAAACCAAACAACCTTTGTACAGGAGGATGGCCCAACACAGGAGAAGTAACACCACAGGACCAGAGTCAGCAGTTTATCTTCATTTAAAGGAAAAAGGACACTCATTTGAGGACATTAATGTTCACATTTTAGACAGAGAAGATAGGTGGTTTGAGAGAGGGGTCTCAATGTACCTATTTATCTACTTGCATTTGCATGCTTTCGAATTGCTAGGTTGGCAAGAGCTGGGGCGAGTGCGAGAGCTCACTCCGTCATGCGGCGCTCGGGTCTCGAACCGCCGACCTTTTGATCGACATGCCTGGTGTCTTAACCACAGAGTCTTAAATATTCTTAGCGAGAATCTGTTTCTAAATGAATATGCTTTCACTTTTAGACTGAAGTCACATGTGCTAAATCAGTATGTGAGCTGCTTAGCTTTGGCTAGTTTGTTGTTTGAATCAAAATCTATCTATCTATCTATCTATCTATCTATCTATCTATCTATCTATCTATCTATCACATTTCTTCACCGCCCATCTTGGCAAGTGACTCAAATACTTACATATTTATTATTAGGTTTATATTTATGTATTTATTAGATTTATATCCCACTTTTCATACAGGAGTTCAAGCTGGCATACATAGCCTTCCTCCAATGTTTCCCCTCATCAACATTCTTGTAAAGTAGGTTAGGCTAAGAGAAAGTGATTGGCTCAAAGTCACTCAGTGAACTTCTGTGGCTGATGGGGGACAAGGACCTGGGTATCTCTGCTCCTGCTGATAAGTGTATTATGGGTCAACCAAGTTGATGACTTTTGGCCATAATAGTTTTTATCAAACCAGGCCACTCTGGCTTGTTTAACAGTCTGAGCTTAAAACAAGCCATAGCTTAATGTGTGATATGTCTATGAAGGTTCTCAGTCATCCAGGTGGAATTGTCTGTAGCTTGAATCATGTCAACTGGATTTCTATTTTCTCTGTGGAAACGTTTCGCTCCTTATCCAAGGAGCTTCTTCAGTCTGAGCAAAGTTGGTAAGGGAATCCTAAATATGTTTCTAGGTAGCTGTGTGACCTTACACCTGGGGGCATGGTTATATTGAGATGTTATTTTAAGTCCTTTTATTATCTAAAGGAGGATCGTTAAGATCACCATGCTGCTGTTGAGCTTGTGAAATGGTCTTAATCTTCCTAGGCACAGAAGACAGAGCCGGGAGAAAGATTGAAAGGGCCTCAGGCACAATCTTTCTCCCATCTTTCTCCCGGCTCTGTCTTCTGTGCCTAGGAAGATTAAGACCATTTCACAAGCTCAACAGCAGCATGGTGATCTTAACGATCCTCCTTTAGATAATAAAAGGACTTAAAATAACATCTCAATATAACCATGCCCCCAGGTGTAAGGTCACACAGCTACCTAGAAACATATTTAGGATTCCCTTACCAACTTTGCTCAGACTGAAGAAGCTCCTTGGATAAGGAGCGAAACGTTTCCACAGAGAAAATAGAAATCCAGTTGACATGATTCAAGCTACAGACTTAATGTGTGATGTTTTTGTTGCATTCATGAAAATCCTCTTGTACTATCAGCATTGTAAATGATTAATACAAAGATTTCCTGCAATAGTTATTTTTAAAAAATGAAACCCAGATTAGTGAGAATGTTATTTTGTTGTTGTTTTGATAATGAATCATGTCTGCTTTTTGACTAACCCTAATAGCATGTCTGGTGAACATGACCTTATGGAATGCAGCCGTCCATCATCATCATCATCATCAACAACAACATCATTGACCAGTTCAGCAGCCATCAAATTTGTCATTCATAATGGTTTGCCTAGAGAAATGTGACAAAACATTACATGTAACAACAGAGAAACTGCTGGGGTATCTTTAGTTAAAATGCCTTTTTAACCAGTAAACCTTGAAAATTAAGAAGTTTTTCAAGTCTTCTCAAATGCAGGAAGCACATCCCACTGCTAAAGAGAAGGTCAAGAAGATGCAAGTTTGTTATTGTGTTTTTTTTCGAATAAGGTAACCTGGTGAGGACAAGACAGTATTATATTTCCTGATATAATGGAAAAAACGATTGCTCATCATGTATGACTGAGGAGGGGAAAGCACACCCATAACTAATTCATTATTTAGCTTGTGTCTCTGCAGCTGATTTATTGTGTACACAAATATGTGTCATCCTAAACCATCCAGTTAAGTTTGAATCCTTCAATGCTTCATCTACATTTTTTCCTTAGTTCTAAATAAAGATCCTTTTATGGATAGGATACATTGCCCTTAAATTGTTTAGAGGTCTTGCTGATTCAGCAGTTACAACTGCATAAAGGTGGTGTGAGATACTGTCGTCATGATACTCAGTATCATGTCCCATATTCTGATCAGTTTGGATGATAGTGAAAAATTTGTATTAATTATTGTATATAAAGCCCAAATTGTTTTCAGAGCTAATGTTTGATTCTGAGAATTGCTATGGTATTATGTGTCCTTTTGGAAGGTGATATTTTTGATGGACAGATTTTATGTTTTTATTAGGATTGTGTGTGCTCCAAAAAAGATATAGAATTCAGAAGTCTTTCAGAGTTTGCATAAACAGCTACAACTGTTAAAGCAGCCACATCTTTTTTTTCAAGCTTGAAAATAGATAAGCTACTTTAATGCATAGCAGAGAGACCCTATGCCAGAGCTTTCCAAACTTTTCATGTTGGTGACACACTTTTTAGACATGCATCATTTCGCGACACACTCTTACAGCAGGGCACAAGGCAGGCACTAGGACATGCACGGAATCACAGCAGGTTTGGAGGCAGCAAGGCACAAGGCAGGCACTAGGACCTGCGTGGAAGCCAGGAGTCAGCAGCAGCCGCGACACACCCAGACACTGCAGCCGACACACTAACGTGTCCCGACACACAGTTTGGAAAGCTCTGCCCTATGCTCATGAAAGATCCAAAGTGCTTTTTTGAAGCATGCACAATCTTGGTTTAGGCCTGCTATATTTGGTTGCAAAAATCCAGATGACCACAAAATGGCAGGAAAGAATTAAGATTGTCTGCCTACTAGAGATTGCCCAGAATTTTTCCATCCTGCATATATTAGGCCTACTATTTAAAGCTTATCACTTTCAGTTTTAGTCATTTCTTTCCAAATGAATACCCCATTGTAATTTAAGATATCCCAGGATAAGTTAGTTTGTTGCAGTGTTTTTTTAATCAGTACAGGTAGTCCTCGCTTAGGGATGGTAATTGGGACCAGGAATGCCCATTGGTATGTGAGGCAGTTGTAAAGCATGATGTCATGTAACCGCGCTGATTTAAGACAGCAGTTCTGGCGGTCCCAGCTGCTGTCGTTAGGTAATCCCATGCAGTCGCAGCGTCCCACAGTCACGTGATCACCATTTGCGACCTCCTGCTGGCTTCCCCATTGACTTTGCTTGTCGGAAGCCGGCAGTGAAGGTTGCAAATGGCGATCACGTGGCCACAGGATGCTGAGACGTCATAATTGTGAACTGGTTGCCAAGCGCCTGAATCACGATTGCGGGGATGCTGTGATGGCCACAACTACGAGGACTGGTCATAAGTCCCTCTCGTTCAGCGCTGTTGGAACTTCAGACAGTTGCTGAATGAGTGGTCATTACATGAGGACTGCCTGTATAACTTTTTAAATGTGGGAATGCTACTAAGGGAGAAAATGTTCTCAGTTTTACTAATAGAGTTCACATTGCTTTTGTTCTTAATTATCAGGTAGAAGTGGGACTTAGAATAAAATATTGCAGTGTTCTTCCTTTCCCAGAGAGGAGTTGCTCCTGCTCAGGTTTCCAACTAACATAGGACAAAAGTCTGGTAGGTCTGTTCTAGTCTCAAAGGGTTTCAAGAAGAAGGAGGAGGAGGAGGAGGAGCCATGTAATGAATGAAAACACCCAGCCAACCTTGTTTGATCTCCAAATGCTAAGCAGGGTTGGACTGGTTAGTATTTGCATAGGAAATGACTAGGAGATTCCAGAGTTGTAGGCTAGTCTGGGAAGTTGAAAAAATACCTTGTAAGAAAACAGTGGCAAAATACTTAACATATTGTTGCCAAGAAAAGTACAGGGACATACTATTAAAGTCACCAGGAATCAAATTTGACTGGAGGGAGACTTTACCTTTTAAGGGCAACCATATCTCTGTATTGTGCCAGGAAATAAATTCATTTCTCCAACACTAATCCCAATAGATTTAGTATAAATTGCTAATTTGTAGCAGATCATTTCCTTCTTCCCCTTTCCTCACTATTCCCTCAACAGACACCTTTGGTAATTTCTGGAAGTTCACATATTATCCTTCCCAGACTATTTTGGTTTTTTAGAAGTATTTTCTTTTAACTTATAACTCTGCCTCTGTCTCTCATCACACCTAAGATATCATCTTAGGGCAACCATAATTCAATCTTAGAAGGCTAAATTTTTCCAAGAAATTTGAATTTTTATTTCAGGTTAATAGGCATTGGTGCAATGGCTAAGGCACCAGGCTAGAAACCGGGGGACCATGAGTCCTAGTCCTGCCTTGGGCACAAAGCCAGCTGGGTGACCTTTGACCAGTCCCCCTCAGCCCAGGAAGCAGGCAGTGGCAAACCACTTCTGAAATCTTGCCAAGAAAACTGCAGGGACATGTCCAGGCAGTCACCAGGAGTCAACACTAACTTGAAGACACCAAAAAAAAAAAAGCATTGAACCACATGGATTTGCCATTACTATAAATGATAATGACAATGTTAATGACAGAATAATTTGAACTCAAAACACTGTTCAATAAACTCAAAATTGTGAACCAAGAACATAGACTTCTTGGTAGTCCAAATGATTTAAGCGAATCATAGAATGTTTCCACACCAGTATTTGATAGTTTCACATCTTTGTGATGATATAAAGTCCATCAGCATCAGAGATTTATGACTGGATAAAACTATAAATTATTTGTGTAGAAAGCCTCTGGGTCTTCTGTGATGTGAGTGAACTTTTCTCATGCAAGAGAAGCTTCCCTTCCCATGCAGACCCAGCCTCCACATCTGCCCTTCAGGGTCCCTCAACGTTCAGGAGCAGACTTGGGAGACATATCACAGGGAATTCCGCAGGGAATTTTAGTGGGTAGTGGTACCCTTTTGATGGAAGAATCCTGATCAATAAAGCCCTGTCCTTTGCCATTGGCAAGACAACCCTTGTGCCATGGCAACAGCCCTCTGCTGAAGCAGCTTTTCAGTAGGGTTTTTTGTGGCAGGGCATTTTAATGCCCATTAAAAGAGGGGCATGGAGCAGAATGGATTTCAGCTTTAAGGGCAAGAAACACCTAGCTATGATGATTTCCAGGTGGGATTAACATATGTAATGTATACAACAGAGTTATATTCTAGCAAACTCGGAAAAAAGGAATTCAAGGGTTTTCTTGAAGCAAACAAGGGAAGGATGGTAGTTTTCTTCCATTTTGCCTACGTAAGATGCTGTTTTACACATAGTTTTCTGACTATCATTGATTGGTAGTTTCACAGCTTTATGTTCTTTTAAAAAATAATTTTAGGTTGTCTATTTAATATAAATTGCCAAAGTTTAAATAGTAAAAGAAAAGATTGAATTTACAATATATGGAACAACTTCATCCGATTTTTCAAAAGAGAAATGTCCTTTAATTAAATGTTAAGCAGAAAGGGAGTAATTGAAACATTTTAACAAGATTTATTTTCATGAACACACAGAGATGCTTTAAAAAACCGATATAAAAATACCTCAATTGAGAATAATTGACTTTCAAATTGCACTTAGCAAGCCTTTTGATGTTCTAAAAGTGACAATCTTCTTAAAAAGAAATTCACATTCTCCATTGCATTCCTACTGATAATAAGAATTATATTTTATAAATGTGGGAATTCAAATTTCTTAGAAACAATTCTTCAAATCCTTTTATTAGAATATGATGAATAACATTACTTGTTTTTTTTAATGCAGTGACTTGGATAGTTGTGCTGACCATAGTTATAAGTAAGCTCTAAAAGCAACATTTTGCTTGACAGCTCTTTTTAGTTTAAAATAATGAACGTTTAGTAATGGGCTAGATCAGGGGTGGGGAACCTTTTTTCTGCCAAGGGCCATTTGGATATTTATAACCGGGAGGGCGGGGGCGGGGTTTCTGGGATTTCTGCGGACCAGGGGCCGGAGTTTGGGGGCGGGAGCCAATCACAAGCACTGGGGGGCGGGGTTTGCGGGCAGGAGCCAATCGCGTGGAAGGGGCGGGGGAGACTAAATTAGCTGAAGTAAAGGAGATGCTATAGATGGGTAACTCCCAAGGAAGTTTCCTTGATGATCTTGAGAATCCATTACCAGCTCTGGATGACTTGCTAACTGTGACCTTTCCTGTACAAGAAAAGCTGAGCTATGAGGATTTCCAGGTGGGATTAGCATATATACTATGGCATATTACAGTATGTCCATAAAGGTGGTCCAAAAGTATCACATAGTGCTGAATTCCACAGCTGGACTTCTGGCTGGCATTCTGCATCAAACTACATTACATCACTTTCTGAAATTGGTAATCCTTCAGGTGGTGAAGGTGACACAGTCTATTTCACAAGGCATTGAGGCAGAGACATTTCTCTTTGATCATTAGCCTCACTTTGAAGAAAGTGGATTCCACATGATAGAGAAGCCACTTCTGACCAAACAATAATAACTAGTCCATTCTGCTGCTTACAAGGGGGAGGGAAGGCTTTGTATCCCAGTTTTGTTTCAAGGGGGTGCTTTGCTCAAAGCTTCATCAACATAAAGAGCCTATTCAAAGCTGTGTACATCTCTGTTCTCTCAGCCCGATTCAGGGAGCTGGTGTTGAGTTTATATCACTTAGCAGTTTGAGAGTCAAATATAAGAAGGAGCACCTCTTCTCATGCTAGTATAGCCATGAATTAGATTAAATGTCAGAGGACAATTGATAAGAGGCATAAAGGAGGGAGCCTTTTCAGCTCCAGAGTGCTTGAGAACTTTGACCAACTTTGCATTTTTTTATTACCAGATTAAAGCATTTTATGCCCAGTTATTTTACATTGTTTACAGCTGAATATTGTTTCTATGGATTTTAGCTAGTTGGTTTGTTTTAATTTACTCACTTCATGGGCTGATATTCTGTAATATCCAAATGTACTTTGGAAATGTGGTTTCATTATTTATTTATTACACTTATATCCCTCTACTATCAAACAACTCTTGGCAATTACTCCTAAATAATATAAGCAGTTTAGAAACATTTAAAGTAAAGACATACCCAGGATATATTTTCACTGTAGTTGATGAAATTAACTGAATCTTCTTTTGTTTGTTTGCATGAGCATTTTACAACTTCATGAAATATTCAGTGCAAATATGTTCAGAAAGGCTATTCATATAACAGAGACACAGTTAATTATTTCACAAGCAGGCAACTTACATTCATTTCTGAAAGAGGCTAATTGTAGTTACTGTTGTATTTAAGGTTTCATTTGAAATGAAAAGATAACTTGACTGACTTAGTGCTTTAGCATATGGACTTCATAGAACTCCAAAATTGGAGAGGGCCTTTGAGATGATTGAGTCCAACCTCCTGTTCAGTTCAGGAGTCCCTGGACATGGCTACCTAGCCTCTACTCGAATGTTTCCACTGAAGGAAACACATCACCGCTCTTGGTAATTCCTTCTATTGTCAAATAGATCTGTTCATTAGAAAATGTTTCCTAATGTTCTACAAGAATTCACCTTCCTGTAATTGAAATCCCTTATTCGGTGTCTGGTGCTCTAGAATTATAGAGTATAGGCTTTAACTTCTGTGTGATGTTGTTTCAGGTATTTGAATAATGCTATCATAACCCCCATCAATATTTTTTTCTCAATGTACAGTCGAAGGCTTTCACGGCAGGAATCCGATGGTTGTTGTGGGTTTTCCGGGGTGTGTGGCCGTGTTCTGGCAGTTTTGGTTCCTAACGTTTCGCCAGTCGCTGTGGCTGGCATCTTCAGAGGACAGGAGCACAGCTAGAAGATTCTCTCTGTGCCCAAGTGGAGGGTGTGTGTTCCTGCTGGTGTTTATAGCTGCTGAGAGGGTGTGTGTCTTCTGTGGGTCATTTGCAAGTTTTTTTCTCAACACTGAACATTTTCAGTTCCTCCAGTCTCTTTTCATCGGACTTAGCTTGTAGTCCCCTGATTATCCTCACTGCCCTTTTCTGAAATTGTTCCAGTTTGTCTCCAGGTGGTGTGGTGCCCAGATTTTATATCTTCTTGTGAAATGTAATGGCAGTGTGAGACAAACATCACAGAAATGCAGTTGTTGCGAACCCCAATCTAAGCACTTACTTAACTCTGTTAACTTGTAGTACATTTTAAAGTTTGGGCATCTTTAGTTGAGGAGACATGTAAGCCAAGCTGATAAAGATCTTCTGAAACAATACAACATATCTATGTTACTGCAATTTCCTGGTGGCCTCTCATGAAAATACTAACTAGGTCTGAGCCTAATCTTTTTTGAGACTGGCCATTGTTGCTAGTGCTGCCATCTGTTGTAGGATCAAGTCAAATATGCAAACTTTGATTCAGGTTTACAATACCATGTGTGAAGAATACATGTCAGTTAACTGCCTCCTGCTGGTTTAAGTCAGTAGCTTGGAAAGTCCTAGCAGTAGAAAACATAGATGAACTTAAAGCACCATTTTTCATGTTGTGATATATAAGGAAGCTCCACAAATTTAGTAATTAAGCTTACTGAGTTTTTTCTTCCACTTGCATTCAATTTCTCACTGTATGATAGTTACACACCTGTGGTCTACCTCAAGTTTTTTATATGACAGGTAGTTCAAAGAGTATCTTTCCTGTTTGTATTACCTCTGTCAGGAGTTCTGAGTCATATGAATTCCTAAATATGACTATAATATTTCTTGCTGTATAAAAATGTTACCCAGCTTATTACTCAGCGATATAACTTGAGGCATAAGACATGCTGTTTTCTCAAACTCTTCATGGTAAGGGATAAAAAGGTAAAGGTTCCCCCCGCACATTTGTGCAGTCATGTCCAACTCTAGGGGCCGGTGCTCATCTCCGTTTGTTAGCCGAAGAGCCAGCGTTGTCTGAAGATGCTTCCGCAGTCATGTGGCCGGCATGACGCACGCGGAACGCTGTTACCATCCCACCGAAGTGGTACCTATTCATCTACTTGCATTTGCATGCTTTCGAATTGCTAGGTTGGCAAGAGCTGGGGCTAGTGCGGGAGCTCACTCCGTCACGGGGGACAAAGGATTCGAACCTCCGAACTTGCGATCTTCCGATCGACAAGCCTGGCGTCTTACCCGCTGAGCCACCACACCCCTTTCTGGTAAGGGATACATAAGGTGAAAATAACATGATGATGACATTGTCTTGGAACTCATGCAGCACAACCCTGTGAATGTTCCCTCAGAAGTAAGTCAGTGGCCTGACTCCCAACTAAGAGTATTGCAGCCTTAATACACCTAGCCAGAGTCTCAGAAGTTAAAGAGGCTATTGTTGCAGGAGAATTAGCCAGATTCAAGTAAATGTTCCTCTGTAAAAAAAAATGAAATTCAGAAGAAGACCTGAATCCAAACATTGTGGATAAGAGTTGTTGACTATTAATCAATAAGAAAGCCATTTAAAAATCCTTATTTATTCTTTAGGCATAGTCTTAAAGTTGAAAGGCAATATTGTAATACAGCATATGCTAATATTGTAATATGTTAAAAATGCAGAATGAGAGATTCCTAACTGATAACATCACTGCATCACTGCCAACAAGAAAATTATGTTGACTGTTGGCTGTGTTCAGGAAACTATGCTATTAGCCTCTTAATAACACAAGTAGTCTACCTAACAGGGACTATATTTAAAATTCAAAGAGTGAAGGATCAGTAATGTCAATTTCAAGCACTGATTCATTCACAAACATACTGGTCAGAGGGCAAAAATTGAGTGTTCTGTAATAATTGTAAACCGCCCAGAGTCATCATGTACGAGTTGGGAGGTCGAGAAGTTTAATAAAATAAAATAAATAAATAACGATGACTGTGCAATGCTTTGGATTTGAAGGGAAAAAAATACTTTGGTTCATGCACAAGCATACACATAGCATCTATCTGCTACTTCTTCAATCAGTTACATATTTTCCCAGAATCGCACTGCAGCTGCAGAGGACAGCCACATGATCCTGGGAAAAGATGTGTTTGATTTAAGGAGTTACAAATAGGTGCTATGTGAGCAACCTTTTGTTGTATAGGAGTGGGGGTGGGGTGTTATTGTTTACTTTTGTTGTATACTGCCCAGAGCCACATTGTTTGAGTTGGGCAGCCTTATAAATAAATAAGAAGATGGATTGATCTTGTGGACTGCATTAATATTATTGTTAATATTAGTTATATAAAGTTATTACCAGATACCTTTAGTGTGAAAATGTAAAAACCAAGCATACATTTGGGGAAAAATTGTACAACATGAATATGAATTCATGAATACAATCCAGGGGAAAAATATTCTTTTAGGTGACATGGATGGATGGATAGGAATGAGAAGAAAAAGTACAGAAAAAGTGATTGGGCCATTTGGAGACACAAGTATGAATGAGAATGGTGTTTGTTTGGTGAGAGAGAGAGAGAGAGAGAGAGAGTGTGTGTGTGTGTGTGTATTTCATATATATATACTGTATGTATGTATGTATATTGAATTAATGGTTTAAGCATAAGACTGTTAATAGAAGCAATGGCAAAATATTGACTATAAATAAAAACATGATTGATTTGATTGTTTATAACAAATGAGATATCAAAATAAGAGTCCTGTATGAAAGTATATTAGAAGATTAAGATCCCATAAGAATGAGTAGAAAGTGGACATAAAGAGAACATGGAAGCTGCTTGGAATAGAGTGAAGAGAATTATGATGTAAAGTGTGGGGAATGGGAAGTGAGAAAAATAATGCTTAGTTGTATGATGAAATGGAAGAGGCTGTAGATGAGGAACATGCATTTAACAGAATAATTGCTACAGAAAAATGACGAAGGGAAACATTATATAACATATAGAAACAAAAGAAATAGTTGCAAAGAATGTGGTAGTCAAATAAATCAAGGAACAAAATATTAAAAGAGGCAGAAGAAATGTAGAGCAATTTTGATGGAATTAAAAAAGTTGAGTGGATGACTAGGGCTAAACAAATTAATTAAATGGAATTAAAATACACATGTTGAAATTATTTTGGATGAAACTTGAAAAGGGAATATTTTAAATGAATATGAAAATGGTAGTAATGTGCTGAAGAATGGATTTGAAATGAATACTATAAATGTTAGTGTCTATGAAAACACTGATGAGAAGGAAGTTATGCATGCTGTGAACATGATGAAAAATTGTAAGGTTGCAGGTGTAGATTTTTGATATATTCAGAAATATCAAAGTAGTTTGTTTATAGAATGACTGTGGCACTCTTTTAACATAGGTGAAGAATGCATCTGTGCCTGACAATTGAAAGAATGTGATTATTGTTCCCTTAGACCACAGCTTTCCAAACTATGTGTCGCGACACTTTAGTGCACAGCTTTCCAAACTGTGTTGCAACACTTTAGTGTGTCGCAACATACAGTTTGGTGTGTCACCACACAACCCGGAAGCGGCGGCGGGGGCATGCACGGCGGGGGCGGCAGCGGCGCGCCATCAGCGCTTCTGTGTTTTAGTGGAGGCCGCCGCCACAGCCACCGCCTTCGCGCCGCTGCCGTGCACACCCCCGCGCCGCTGCCGCTGTTGGTGTGTCGCCAACGGTGGCAGATTGGAAAGCTCTGCCTTAGACAAAGGAAGGTTAGTAAAAATGAATGCAAAACTACTGGGATATGTTTTATTAAGTATACCTGGGGAGAGGTTTGCCAAAATTCTGAATAAAAAGGTACAAGAGGTTGTAACAATAACATTTTGGGAAGTACAGTGTGGCTTTATGCTGGGCAGAGATTTCAGCAAGTCATGGAGAAATGTATGAACCTAAGAAAATTTAACCTGTATTTAGAGAAAGCACTTGATAAAATGAGTAGGCTTAAACTGTTTCTTCACAAATGTTGAAGATTGGTTGCTGAATGTGATAAATGTGGTATATGATGGAAGTAAAGCATATGTGAAAATAAATGGAATGCTTAGCAAAATAGTTCAACATTAAAAAAAAGAATAAAGCAAGGATGTGTAATGTTTCTTTGATTATTTAATGCATTTATAATTGTGTAAGAAATGCTTATGGTGACATTAGGTGATGCTTGGGATGTGAATGCACATGCACTTTTGTATGCAAAAGATGCTGTCTTGCTGGCTGAGAAACAGTGATTTGCAGTAAGTTTTATATAGATAGTATGATATTTATTTATTTATTATTTAAATTTATATGACCGCCCATCTCCCCCAACGGGGGACTCTGATGGAGTTGTGTGGATCTAAAATTAATGTATCAAAGACCAAGGTAGCTATGTTTGATAGGAAAACAGAATGAACAATTCTAAGTTATACATAAATAGCAAAAAAAATGGCAATGAGCTGAATTTGTATACTGTGATAGAATGTTTACTAAAGATGGGGAAAAGATGTAGAAGTCTAACAATATGCTGCAAAAGGTGACAGAAACAGAGTAGTATTTTCTTTGTTGTGAGGAATGAATGTTTGTTGAAAGAAGGCAAAATGGATGTAAGAGCATTGTTCTGCCCATTTTGTTACATAGAAGTGAGAGCATGGTATCTACAGGAGGGGGGCAAGAAGTGAAAAAAGTGTGTCCTGATATGGCAGTATAAAGTCTATCTTTTATGTACTTACAAAGTTTGTATCAAGTTTTTGTAATGCACATTTGATGATCTCAGCCGTTGTGGATGGCAATGAGTGTGAGTTGGGTATACTAGGAGAAACATAGAGATTATTTGAATTCATTGGGAACTGTGTGTGGTAAAACAGGAAGAGAGAGAATTAAGAATGAATGGCTGCCAAATGAATGTGGGTTCAATGCAAATGTGAGTGACCAGTACAAAATAAGTACATTGAGGTGGTTTCGTCATGTAGACAGAACGAATTGAGGATCATGTTGCAAAAGAAATATATGAAGGAAGAATGAATGAGTTGAGAAGAAGGGAAAGACTGAAAAAATTGTAGTTGGATGGAGCTGGTGAGATCCTCAAAAAGAGAGAGAGGCGTGAATGTTAAAGAATAAAATATAATATGTGAAACAAGAATAGTTCGCAAGTTTAGAAAAGCATGGAGAAGTGTCATGTTGGTATAAACTAGTTCTAGATATGTTTACTTTCTTTATCTCACATCTTTATTTTGGCTTACTATTTCTAATTCACCTCCTGCACTTTGCAATTTGTTTTTATCGTGTGTCTGTGTGTGTGTGTGTGTGTGTGTGTAAATAGGTGTAAATCTGTTGGGTTTAATATATATACATTGGCTTTTAAAACAAAACAAAACCCAATGAAACAATTCAGTGTGGGCTGAAAATGTTGGCCTTTCCTCTCCAATGATTTCAGCATAACAGCACCATATCCCCAGAGGTTAAAAACCATTTTTAAAACTGCCAGCCACAAAAAAAGTGCCTGGGTCTTCCATGTTCTACAGTTTACAGAACACAATGAGTGGGTTCTTTGAAGAGAGATTAAAAGGGGAAACTGGACAAGGACGATGGACAAAAAAATACATTGAGATAAAAACAAATGTCCATTTACCAAGGCCCCCTTTATCTATCAATATTGCTGAAATGATCAAATATCTGTATGTTGAAATACATTGGAAAAGTTAAAAAATTAAATGGGGTGTATTTACTTTTTCACATGACTGTACTTCTGGCCTTCACTCCTGCCTGTTAGACATAGTGTGATTTATACATCACGCCAAGCCCTCCTATGGCTAAATACAAAGGTTCTGAGTCCATAAGTTGCAGCTCCAGGGGGTTGGTGAGCAAGTTTGAGGGGGTTCACACTCTCTCCCACGCGGCCTGGATGCATGTGCCCTTCGCTAAGCTGCTGGTGCTGGACCAGACTCTGCTCAGAAGAACCGAGGCACCAACACTATCCTTTGGCAGCCTCTGCATTCACAGCAGTGGCTCCTGCAAGAGTCCCCACCGATTCCTGAGCAAATTGAGGCCCTCTTGTCTAGTCTCAGCTTCCCTCTCTTTTGTGTTAAGGCGCTGCAGCTTATTTCTTTTCCATGACAATAAATCAAAGCACTCCTGGTTAGAGGAGAAAATATGTAACCCATTTTTCTGTTTTATTCCCCTCTTATTCTTCTACACATTTGATTCACTTTATTTCCCTCAGGATTTCTGCTGCTCATTTTACAGGAAGAAATAACTTTCCCAGGCTACAGAACATTTTCCTGACTTGTTAGATAGTTGATTTATTAAATATATCCATAGATGCCAATGTATTACTGTCAAGCTGTAGCCCAAATCCTACTACTCATTTGCTGCTGACAAATACCATATACCACTGTTAGACGCCTGGGCTGAATTAATTGCTCCTGACGTTTGTTCCTCCTAGGCTGAGTCACAGTTCTGCACAGGTGCATCAGGTAGCAGGCATTTCTTGTGCCGGTACTGCTGGCTGCTAGCCAACCAGAGAGCAAGCTGGATGCCTGCCACCATCCAGTGACACGCAAACTCAGGCAGAACTTTTAGAAGAAAATGTCCTTTTTACCAGTATCTGAAGGTGGCCGCTGTGAATGTAGTCACAGGCTTGGGCCAGGGATCCCATAAACAAGCAACAAATCCAAGAGAAAAGACAAGGAACACAGTGAGGTGGAATCCAGAATTCCAGAGATAACGCAACATAGCAAGGTAAGTGCAACAGAGCTGAGGTCTGAAAAATTGTTCTCCGCTTTGTCTCCCGCAGAGGGAAGCCACTAAGTAAGCCAAGCCGGGCCTCTACCCAAATGTCCAGCTGAAGCACTGTTAGAGTCTCCTCTCCTGCTGACCTGCTTTTTGGCCAGGCTGGCCGACCTGCAGAGCTCGGACTTCTGTTGTTGGATCTTTAAAGCAGGCCTCTGCTTAGGAGTGGAAGGCTGACGTTCAGAGCCTGAGAGGCGGTCAGAGGTGCGGGCAGGGGATGCTAGATTTGCCTCAGCCAGTCATTGGTTTCACCCCCTCCAGGACTATTATCCCTAGATGTCCCTGGCTCTACTTCCCCCTCGTCAGAAGACAGGTCAAGCAGGGCCATAAAAAGGCACTGGTTCCACAGCTGGCAATTGCCACGGTGTTTTAGGAATAAACCATGTATTTCAAGAGCTTGGATTAATGAGGGTGACCATTAAAAATGGATGCACATTTGTAAATGCCACAGCTGAAGATGAAAAAGCATAGCATTAAACTGATTTTCTTGCTTCAAAGAAACCCTTGAACTATCCTGTTCCTGAATATTCTATACTTGGCAAAGTAAATACTGCTATTTAATAGCTTCCTGTTAACACAGCCATGCCAAGTTTTATAGCCCGTTAGAAGCATAACTAGAATTGGGGCCTAATGCAGTTGATCGAGATCCAACAGCATTTTCAAGAACCATCTACAGGCTTTAAAAATAAACTCACGATATAGCAAGCAACTACTGGAAAGAATTACTCAACACTTTTAATTGATGGAAAGTTCTATACATCCAGCCCAAGCTGGAGCATTTTATCCTTCATATACAGTAAATGTGTTTGCTAACTGTTTTTTTATTGATCTGGCTGTTGTGCGGGGAGGGAGCTCTAACTTGTAAATGGTTGCCTCACCCTGATGGCATTTATTGATAGTTCATTGCATGGCAGCTTAAACAAATGACCTGTGAGTTTTCTACCAAGAGGTCTTAAAGTAGCCTTCAAGCCTGACCACTTTTTCGTGGTCAGAAAAAGTGTTGGTTATTAGTTTTTGTTGGACAGAAACCTTTGGGTTGTTTCTTTTCCAGTCGGTCTGTAATGTTAGAAAATCAGCTTGACTTTGCAAGGAACTTGCAAGGAACTTACATCAGTTTTCAGTTTGTTATTCAGCATTTGGATGCCCAGAAACAAAGTACGTAATGCATTGTGGTTGGAGTGCATATTTGCATATTTGTTACTTAGGCCCCCACGTTGCATTCATAGTTCTATAATTCATTCTGAGTTGTTTTTATTTAAAAAGTTTTATTTGAAAGATTTATATGGTCACCCAACTCAGAAATTTATATTGCGTGGTTGCTTATATACTATATATTGTAAGCTGAACCAGAAATGTAAGTCCGGAACTGCACTTTTTAAAGGAGTGGGCTAATATTCCTCTACCCTAATTTGTGATTTCTAATTTGAATAAAAGAGACTATTAATTTCTCTCTGGTACATTAGCATGTCAGAAGCATGTTAAGTTGTCTGTCTGTCTATCATCTATCTATCTAACTGCCCAGAGTCCCCTATTAACCGCCCAGAGTCCCCTATTCGGGGAGATGGGCGGGGATAGAATGAATGAATGAATGAATGAATGAAGAAATAAATAAAATCTATCATCTCTCTCTCTCTCTCTCTCTCTCTCTCTCTCTCTCTCTCTCTCTAATAGATAACTGAATATGGAACACCTTTTCTGAATTGTCTAATATCACAGCACTACAAAGCAATGCAAAACACCTTTAGACACTTTGTTCTGCCAATTTTTGGTGTAAAAAAGCAAAAATAAAATAGCCATGTAAGTTTTTCACAAGGCCTAAACGACCTTTTAAAAACCCCAGACACTTTCAAAACCTTCCTGTCCATTTGTGTGACATCTTAACCATATTGCCTCCCCCCCGTAGCCCTAAGTATCCCCCATTTTGGAAAAAGAATTGTATAATCTTCATGTTGGTGTTGTGTAGTTCTTGAGCATGTGCAGAGTTTAGAAGCGATTTAGGCCAGTGATGTTGCCAGGCATTTAGGAAAGTTCAAAGTTGTTGCTTTTATTCAAAA
Organism: Charina bottae; assembly: GCA_023362775.1. Classification (NCBI taxonomy): domain Eukaryota; kingdom Metazoa; phylum Chordata; class Lepidosauria; order Squamata; family Charinaidae; genus Charina; species Charina bottae. The sequence goes on from JALMGJ010000001.1 coordinate 33,115,087, forward strand.
CAGAGAATATAAACAGCTTTCCTCTTCCAGAGCCCTGGAAGAGGTCGTTCTCATAGATTTACAAAATAGCATGCACACACACAGTGCTAACCAGACAGCTAAACACAAGCAGGTCTGAGAGAAGGCTAGAGAATGCTAGCAATAGAGTTGAGCTTACAGAGGCTGGCTGGCTTGGAAGGCTGACCAAGGCAGGCTAAATAATGCTGAAAAAAGCAGTACCAAATTGGAACACTGGAAAAAACTGGAAAACCTAGCTTGGAGAGAAAAAAACTCCTTTTTATATTCTTTCTATCTGGATCACCTGATTCTCAGACCCAAAAACCGTTGGAGCCTGAACATTTTTTATACCTTGCAGGGCCTCTGCCATGTGACTTTACCCTTTCAAATAATATATTTCAACACCTCAGACACTGAAAGGTTGTTTACCTCCAAGATGTGCAAAGAGATTTTGGTTTTGGATGTATAGTAAACCAGAGAGGAAGAGGGGGGAAAAACAGTTGATTGCAATCACTTCAACGATACTATCAAGTATAGGAAAGGATTATTTTGGGGAGAAACAGGGTTTGCTCCCTGTTTATATGCAGTAGCTTGCCCTGCCAGTGCTGGTGGGGGTGTGGTTTTCTCCTGGGTAGTTCCTTGCTTAGGGTATTGTTTTCTGCTTGATTGTTTGTCTGGTGTTAATCCCTGCTTATCTGGGTGTAGGCTGCTGGAGAGGATGTGTTCTGGTCTTTTTGTTTCCTCCTTAGCTTTTTTTATTGTCTCCTTTGAATGGTGTGTAAACATGATTTATCTCTATGTGTCTGTTGATAGCTGATTTGTCTGAATGCCAAGCTTCCATGAATTCCCTAGCGGTTTTGGATTTAGCTTGGTCTGGGATGTTCACAGTTTCCCAGTTGAAAGTATGGTTGAGTCTGTCCATGTGTTGTGAGATTAAGGAGTTTTCATCATGTCTTCTGACTGCTTAAAGGCAAAACTGAAGTACTTTGGCCACATCATGAGAAGACAGGATACCCTGGAGAAGAAGCTGATGCTAGGGAAAGTGGAAGGCAAAAGGAAGAGGGGCCGACCAAGGGCAAGATGGATGGATGATATTCTGGAGGTGACAGACTCAACCATTGGGGAGCTGGGGATGGTGACGGCTGACAGAAAGCTCTGGCGTGGACTGGTCCATGAAGTCACGAAGAGTCGGAAACGACTGAACGAATAAACAACAAACTTCTGACTGCTAGTTGGTGTTCATGGATGTGCTCTTCTAGGCTTCTGCCTGTCTTACATAGTGGCTGTTACAGTCCTTACACTGTATGCTGTAGATGAGTCCTGTTTTTTTTTCCTGGGCTACTGGGTCTTTTGGTTTACTTGGAGGGCTTTAGTTGGTTTGTGTGCTACGGTGATGCCACGTGGTTGTAATAGTCTGTTGGTTGTTTCTGAGATGATTCTGATGTATGATAGTGTTACCCTTTTCATAGCTTCTGTTGGTTGTGCTGTAGTGGGTTGGGTAGGTTACATGGGTAACCATTTTGTTGGAAGATGTTGTATAGGCAGTCTGTTTCCTGATCTTAGCTCTCACTTTCCTCACACAGAAATACTGTAGATAAGAGTTGAATGAACAATTACAAGATGGCTTTCCAAATTTCAAAATGCAGCTTTTCTTTCTCTTTGCTTTTTGTTCTGTGGTATACATGAATGATCTTACAGACAGTGATATAAAATGTTGTAAATCTACTCTGCGCTTCAACCGCAAGTTGAGGTAGCCCATTCTACCAATTTAACTCCGCTCCCTGACAGTTCATTCAAACTTAGCAGCTCTCCCCCACATGTAAATCTCCAAGTCTCACTCCTATCCCTGTGCTTTTGTTACAGGTTATGGTCACACGGTGCCTTTGTCAGATGGAGGAAAGGCCTTCTGCATCATCTATTCGGTCATCGGGATCCCCTTCACTCTGCTTTTCCTGACAGCAGTGGTCCAGCGCATCACAGTCTATGTCACCAGGCGGCCTGTGCTGTATTTCCACATCCACTGGGGCTTTTCAAAGCAAATTGTGGCCATCATCCATGCAGTGACTTTGGGCTTTGTGACCGTCTCATGCTTTTTCTTTATCCCAGCAATAATATTTTCTGTCCTGGAAGATGATTGGAACTTCCTGGAATCTTTTTATTTTTGCTTCATTTCTCTGAGCACCATTGGCCTTGGCGACTACGTTCCAGGAGAAGGTTATAACCAAAAATTCAGAGAGCTGTATAAAATAGGAATTACATGTGAGTAGCAAACATGCTAACGAGAAAGAGGCATATTTTTCCTTAATGACCCTTTATACTCTGTAACTGCAGATACAGAAAAAAAGTCAATGGGGTTTTTGAAACTCTCATCAATTTTTTGCTTTTTGTTTAATGTGTAATTTACATTTTATAACTGGTTCCTACAGAAGGTGTACATTCTCATTCCGACAAGGAAAGTTCACCAGTCAGATGTTACTAAATGCAAACAAGCTCTTATAAATGATTCATAGAATAGCTGTAAATTGGCTCTTTATAGGAACCAAAAATTAACAAATAAGTGGAGCCACCATATTCAAGAAAGTATGTCTATCAGATCCTTATTTTCTAGGGCAGAAGGGCACAAGTTGTAACCACCTCAAAGTTAGATGTACCATCACAGTTCCTCCAAACATTTCTGTCAAATTCTAATTCTTAATATGACAAAAAGGAACTGGATATTCAAGTCTTTGGTTTTTATTCCTTCTCTTAAAGCAATTTTTCTTATATGTGCTTATATTCTTAGTATTTACAAGGTCAATAGGGTCTGGCAGGGGGCCGGGTAAATCACTCCAAACACTCCTGATTTCCTACCACTCTTTTTAATGCAATCTTCCCAACACAATTTTAAATATTTTATTACACGTGTTTGTGTTTATATGTAGCTTACAGTATATCTCTTAGTTTTCAGCATGTGTTATATACATAGGATTGTGGGGAATTTATATCAAAAGTGTGTAGACAATATGACAGTGAAGCCCAGGCTTTTGTCAATTGCAAGGGTAGTGCAATGATTAGAGTGAAATTTTCAAGCATAGATAAATTCAGCTCCAAATTTCTGTTTAATTAGCAAGAATATTATTGTTGACTCTGGTTGTATTACTAATAGTCTAGAACTCCATTTTGATCTACTTGCAGAAAGGACAGGATGCAAATATAAATATAGGTAGTCCTTATTTAGCAACTGCCTCATTAAGCAACCGTTCACAAATACAACGGTAATAAACAGTAGTAAATGGTAGTAAAAAATCATTTTCCAACCAATGTGTGCACTTATGCCCAAATTTTTGCACCTGACAACAATGCATGCCAGAGAGTAACGCTGGTGTCGCTTCATGATAGAACTTTATCTAAATGAGGTGGCAGAAACCAGTGACTACCTGTACATTGCAAATAATTATATATCGTCATGCTGAATCCTTATGACACCTCCAATGCTGCTTCTTTTTATCACTACTAAGGACACATAGAAACAAAAAACAAATATAGTTTAAGAAATGTTATTCTTCACTTTGTGAACTAAAAACTATACCCATGCATATCACCTCAACTCAAAGTCTAGCTGGTTACGTTTGAGAGCCATAAGAAATGGATATCCACCATGTGAAGTATCTCATTGTGTGATGGCTCCAAAGTACTACAGTGTCTCATGCAGTGTTCTAATCTCCAACAAGGCTTGACCAGTCCATCAAGGCTTAGCCAATCTCATCTTGGCATTTTTTGCACATTTCCTGGTACTTTTACCATTGTTTCAGGATCCATCTTTTTTTTTTAGAAAATCATACCTTGTTGTGCCTTTCTTCTTCATAAGTATCATTCTTTATTTACTGCATAATCTGAAATCTTCCAGAACAAATCATCTTGCTTCTGTGGCTTTGAGTGGGCCTTGTGTACTCCATCCTTCAGACAGGTCCACTTACACCTTCACACAAATACATGGCATAAGGCTACACATTATCAGCAAACCATGGCACTGGTAACGTATGCTACAGACAATATACTGTCATCAATATGGTTATATATGGTTAAAATATTCTGTTGCCCATATTAATACTTTTATATATAGTGGTTTCACCTCATACATTAATAAAAGTACATTGTCATTATATACCATCCCATAAAGTATAAACTCTTGCTTTACTCTAATATAGTTATAACTCCAGTACATAATTATAAAACAGGATGTTTTACAATATTTAGAACTAAGTGACAGAGGTAAACCAATTATATACAGTATATGCAAAAGGTGTCTGCCTGGCATGGGCACTAAGAGCTGCTGGTTCAAAGCAACTAGTCCTTTCCACTTTGGAGATTTGCAGTACTTCAGAATGGTATGACATACGTTCAGTCAACTCATATTTCATGTACTGTGATAATTCTTTTCTAGGTTACCTGTTGTTGGGCCTGATTGCAATGCTGGTGGTTCTTGAGACTTTCTGTGAACTTCATGAACTCAAAAAATTTAGAAAAATATTCTACGTGAAGAAAAACAAGGAAGAAGACCAAGTACACATTACAGAACATGACCAACTGTCCTTCTCTTCAATTTCAGACCAGGCAGCGTCCATGAAGGAAGACCAGAAAGTAGATGAGCCTTTTGTGACTCCTCAACCTGCAGTTAACTGTGATGGCTTTGTAAACAATTAACCAAGGGCTTCCATTCCAGTATCAACAACAGTGCACTTAACATTCTTGCAGTTAGAACTAGTATTATTAATGAAACTATAGAGGCAGGAATGCTATGCTATACTATTCATATATTCATAATGCTTTGGGGTCTTTTACAATTTATGGGCCAATTGGTGGTTTTTTTTTTTGTCACTGGCTCTACATACTGGGAATGTTGGCTGAAACCTAGTGTGCAGTTGAGAACCTCAGGATTCATGATGTATTCACGGTATATAAGATAAGGCTACCCTGTTCAGTCTCTTCTCCTCTTCCACTCCAGTGCACTCCAGTGCAATATAAACAAAATACTTTTTAACAAAGATGAGACTTTCTAATGCCAACTGTATGCATGACAAGAAATCTTTGGAAAGCACTGAGTTAGTAAATCTTCATGCTTTCCAAGTAGTGCTGAACTGTAAGGGAATATTGTAGCCACAGCATCACCTGGAAAATAGGAATACTCTTCCAGATGTCAGTCACTGAGGTATGAGGCAGTGCACATGGCTGTCCCTTTGCATTTATCCCTACAGGGCCTAAAAGTGAGAACCAAGTTTATTGTATCTGTTATGGGGGGTCTCAATCACCCTAATTTTGTGTTCAGCTGTGCACACGTTTAGTTTGTCTTAGTATGAATAAGGCAGACAGGCAGCCATTTTGAAACATCTATCCCCAGTCTAACGTCCTACTGTGACTGATCACCTCTACCCTGTGCAGCCTGGAGAGGGGAGTTTGGAGAAAGGTGTTTTATATGTGACAGAGAGTCGTTTGGAGTTATATTTGCTACACGCTAAGCCTCCTTCAAGTAATTTCACCCTTAAATGTATTCTAGACTGAAGACTTCACTAAGCACGAATGTGATCTTTGGGTGCTTTCCTTCTGGCCTTAAATATAACAAAAGGGTGTTAAGCGACTGATTTAAGTGGGTGTAGGATCAGGGACCTGTGAACACCAGCATATACAGAATTGAAGGCATAAGGCGGGGGAAAGCCATCTTCCTTAGCATTTTCACCCTCATGTTTGGCTCCAATCTTACCTGATAGGCTGTGATTCTCAAACCATTCATAGCCACGCAATTCTAGAGCTATGATCTTATTTATTCAGTGGAAGAGTAATCAAGCTGAATATTGAAGTAATGATGAGAAGAGAAAAATACTTGAAAGCTCTTATCACCTAAAAGCACTGTACATGAATTTAGTGTTTATTAATAGATTTTTATACCTTTACTAGGGAATTTGACTTTCTTGATAAATCTGCTTCACAATCTACGTGTACTGAAATTTATTTTTAAGAGACCACAACTCAGCGATGCTTCTTAAATTTGATTTGAGCTTAGTGTATTTGCATGCTCATCAAAGTTGCTATTTTTGTACCACCTGTGTTAGTTTTGATTGTAAAGTTTGACTTTTATTTATGTACATAAATATATTTATATGTTGTGCATATCATGTAGATTGCCAGAAATGAAGTGTCATATTTGAAATTTTAAAGGTTCTTTTCCCTACAGATTTCTTTTTATGAAGAAGAAATCATTCAATCTATGGCACTGAAAATAATGACTTAAATTCTGACCAAATGAATGTGGAAGGATAAGTCATTATGCCTGCAATGTTAACATTCCTGGGGTTTTTTTTAATATGCTTAGACTATTCATCTTAATGACAGTATTTCCAAGTAGCTTGAGTGCTGCTGCATCCTTCATAACGTACTGTACTACAGAATTCAGAGTTTATTGACAGTTGTTGCCTGGAAACAGGTGAAGTTGCATAATTGCAGACTTGTTTTCTTTTCTTTTCTTTTCTTTTCTTTTGTTGTTTTATTTTAGTAAGGGAAGATAATAAAGCTTAGTTAGAATAAGGGTAGACACTACAAAAAAACTGTAGAGATAAACAGAATTATTATGCTAACAATTAGTATTTCAGACTTTTAAAATAAATCATGTGTGGTTCCAATTCTCTCTCCCTTTTTTTTTTGGCATCCTAATATTTAACTCTGTGTTGGTGAATTTACTTGTCATATGTCGATGAAGGTTCTCAGTCATCCAGGTGGAACAGTCTGTGGCTTGAATCATGTCAACTGGATTTCTATTTTCTCAGTAGAAACGTTTCACTTCGTATCCAAAGAGCTTCTTCAGTGAAACAGGAAATTCTTCATGAAACAGGAAATTTATGTTACCATTACACTAGCCATGCTGCTAGCTTCTTCAGGGAGGATGTGAAAGTGAACTTGGTCACAGATGTTCAATTGCCTATGTTCAATAGAGTGGAATGCAAAACTCTGCATCATCATCATCATCATCATCTCCACTTTAGAGAACAAACAGTAGTTAACAATAACATTTAAGCTGAAGTACATGACTGTTTATCACCCATCAGTTAAAACTGACTTCAGGAAAAACTTTCATTAAACATCAGAAGCCTGTCTGATTAGAAAGGCATTGCCTTCCAACAAAAGGGTAAGTTCCAGGGGCTCAGAAAAGTACCTCTGATATTCTTACTAAAAAGTACTTCTGATTATGGTGAGGTAGAAAAAAGGATGTTTTTTAAGGATCTTAAAACCCAGACAGGTTCATATATGTGAATGCAGTACTTTACATAACATTTTACAGGACACAAGAACTTTGATTTGTGCCTCAAAATGACCTGATACTCAGTAAAGCTGTACCCGCTCCCATAACTGGTCCTAGTCAATAGTTTGGCTGCATCATTCTTGACCAGTTGAAGTTTCCAACACTTTTCATAGGCAGCCCCACATAAACAGCATTAAGATAATCCAAACAGGAATTTCATCATATGGAACTCTGATCAGATCTGACATGGGAACAGTTAACACGCTAGCCTGAGCTGTGCAAATGCACTACTGTCTACAGGTAGTCCTCGGTTAACAAAGGTAATTGGGACTGTAATTTGTCGCTAAGCAATGCGGTCATAAAGTGAGATGTCACATGGCCGCATCGCTTAGTGACGGCAATCTGCAGTCCATCATTAAGCAAGGTTTGCAGGTCATTAAGCGAGGACCTTGCAACTTCCTGCCAGCTTCCAACAAGCAAAGTCAGTGGGGAAGCTGGTAGTAAGTTGCAAGTCCCAGGTGACTTGCGAGGAGGCCACCAGGCAGGTAAGTGGCTGCTGCCTGGTGAGGAAGGGAGTGCGAGGTGGTATGGGTGGCCGGGAAGGTGCGGTGTGAGTGCAGCGAGGCTCGGAGGGTGAGCAAGTGGCTTGGGGAGGGTGCGGGGAGGGTGTATGAGAGTGCACGAGTGGCCAGGGAGGCACGGTGTGAGCACAGCAAGGTTTGGGTTGGCTGCTGCCAGGCACAAGGATGCACGAGGGTCCAGTGCGGCGCAAGCGCAGCAAGGCTTAGGGTGGCTGCTGCCAGGCAGGGAAGGGCGTGCAAGGGTGTGGCATGGCGCGAGTGCAGTGAGGCTTGGGGTGGCTTTGACCTTCCCATCCGGCTTCCCCATTGATTTTGCTCGTGGGAAGCTGGCAGGGAAGGTCACAAATGTTGATCATGTGACTGTGGGACGCTAAGTGCGAGCCAATTGCCAAGCACCCAAATCACGGTCCCGTGACCGCAGGGTGCTGGGACAGCCAGAACTTTGAGGACTGGTTGTAAATACTACTTGTTCGGCACTGTTGTAACTTTGAACGGTCGCTGAACGAGTGGTCATTAACTGAGGACTACTTATACTACTGATTCCTGGGTATCGGATTGAAGACATCATTCTGGAAGGTATGCCAACTATGAATCTGATTCTTCAAGGAGAGGGTGGACCTAATTTGCTTTTCTCACACAAATAATAATTTGTATTGTCTGGATTTATTTACAACCAATATCAAACACTTATTTAGAAACTGATCTTTTCCTTAGATTTAAATGGAGAAGTTAAATTACAGTTTATCGGCCTACAGGTGACATTTGTCCCAAATTTGGTGGTTAACCACTCCCACTAGTTTTATATGTATTAGGGATATGTGAGGCAATGGTGATGTATTTGCTTTATCAAAAGCAGTTCATATCGCACCTTATGGGTGTTTCCAGTAGCTGACTAGAAGACACTTCTGTACAGCTACTGGAACTGTTAAAAAGGCTTGGAACTACATAAAGTAAAACAATATTGTTTCTTCACTTTTAGAAGTGTGGGGTGTTGCTTTGTATGCACCTTTGAAGCTTTGCACAGCGTGTGTGTGTGTGTGTGTGTGTGTGTGTGTGTGTGTGTACAGTGTATAATATATACTGTATATTACATATATATTAAATAAGATGGCGGCATTGAATAGAGACCCTCTCTCCAGCATTACCTTCTGAAATCATTCTTCAAAAAGAATTGGAGTCAGCCATGAACAGGCCACATTCCAGCTCCTGAAAAACCAGTCTGTTCATAATAATTCAGAGGTACCTGATGGAAGCAAATATTGTATATTCACACTGAGTTCAAGGAGCCTTCACTTTCCCCCTGCCAAATAGAACAACAGAACAGTTTTTTATTAATTATCCTATTCATTTCTTTTAATGAAATATCCACATCAGATTACAGAAAAAAGAAGAAAAAGTAATTTAAAACATCTGGGAGGTGTGCAGAGAGCATAATTCAAAGCAAAATTAATTATGCTTAGACAATTGACTTAGTGTGCTTCAGGCTAGTAATATATTTTTGTCAGAAAAGCTAAACCTACAGAAAACATTCACGTTTTTCAAAGGGTATTTCTGTAGCTCCTGCCAATCTGGAAAAATACATTTAATTTCATTCACTTTTAAAAAACTATCTCATGGTTCCACTACTCAGCAGATTATTAATGTTTGCCTTCTGGTGGCCAGCTGGATGGTGCTGATGTGCTCTAGCTGCAGTTAGATATAGGGGAACCCCCTGAGTTAATTCTGGTGGGATTTCTTCCATCCCAGGAATGTTTTGAGGTCTCCATGTATCTGCCAGCTTCCAGGCCATCTTGACTGCTCTATGCTCTCTGGTCCCTTTAGGAAGATTATTGTAAAGCTGGTCAGTTCAAATCCATTATTTCTTTGATCATATTGGCTCTCATGTATTTGGGCCAAATAGTATATGCCCTTTTCACTTTGTGGGTGAAGAAATCATCTGCCTTCCACAATAAAGTCCTGAAGTTCCTTTTGGCACTTTTTTATGACAGTTCTGAGTGCCAGTTTGGTGTAGTGGTTAAGACATCAGGCTAGAAACTGGGAGACCGAGAGTTCTAGTCCCACCTTAGGCATGGAAGCCGGCTGGGTGACCTTGGGCCAGTCACTTTCTCTCAGCCCTAGGAAGCAGGCAATGGCAAACCACTTCTGAAAAACCTTGCCAAGAAAACTGCAGGGACTTGTCCAGGCAGTCGCTAGGAGTCAACACTGACGCGAAGGCACACATGCACACATGCTGTCAGGAATTCAATGTGAATCCTGCCATTAACTTTCAGAGATACGCGTCAGCCTGGCACAGAGAGACCCAAGAAAGGAGGGGGACTGCATTCCATGAGCCGGGCCAGACAGCAGACGCCTGTTTTGCACTTCGCCAAGGTCGTCCACCTGCATGGATGTGGAGGGGGCTCCAACGGAGTGGGAAAGAGATGGACATTGACATCATTGGGTGCAAGGGGCTGGCACAAGGGGGGGGGGAAGTAAAATTCAATCTTTTGGCGGGAAACGTCATTCAGGTCTTTGAGAATGCTTTGATTTACATGTAACCTAAATAAAGCTTATTCTGCAATTCCAGTGAACTGCACAGAGAAGCGTTTATTGGGGCATTGAAGTCCGGGTCATCACACACGCACACAGTGACAATTCTAGGCCTTCACCATGGTCTTAAATAGTTGACCGTATTTATTTATTTAATCAAATTTATTATGGATGCCCACTCCAGAAGACTCTGAGTGGCTTACAATATCAAATAAGCAATTAAAAACCGTTTAGAAACACATGAAAGGGAACGTGGCAGGCAGCACTAAAAACAACCATACCAATAAAAACATGATACAAAATCTGACAGGAACTTCACAGACACACTACCCCCAGGTCTGGGAAGAGAGTGACTGTAGCCGCAGGACACTTTGTAGGCCATTGACAATAGGAAAGTTGCATGTACTGTTCCCCATCCCTGCCCCCACCTGCCAGTTGTAGACATAGGGAGTCCTTTCAAAATTGGCCAATAACTGATCAGAATCTTCACCCTCCCTGTATTCTGGAAAATTGTACTTTTACACTGCTGGGAGTGTTGGACTGGGTGCAGAAGAAGGCATTCTGCTGTTCAACCTCTCCATTACTTATTGATTAGTCTACTCCTCCCTCCCCCCAACCTCAATTGTTTTCCTCGTTTCCTCCTCCTAGAGTTGCAGCTCCATTAAAATATACATACATACATACATACATACATACATACATACATACATACAAACAAACAAACAACGTATTGGCTTGGAATTCCAATTTCATGATGAGCTCAAGTGGATTGGTTAATCCCATCAGGGTGACTGGGCTGCTGTCCCAGTGCCCAAATGTACAAAACATGAATCAGAAGCTGTGGGAAGATGGTCAACCTCACTCTTTTCTAGCCTTGGTCCAGCTACTTCTTCAGCATTCATTCTTCCCTTAGTTTTAAAAGGACCAATCTTTTCCCATCTCCAGCAGAGGGAGGATGGGGTCATCTGACTGTGCATATACATGACATCTCACCCTCATGGCATTGTATATTCTCTGTCTGTCCATCAGCCTACAGCAGGGCTTTTCAAAGTTTTCCCGCGGCGACACATCAACTGCCGTTGGTGTGTCGCTGCGGGAAAACCCGGAAGTGCCGCCGTTGCGGCAGCGCGCAAAAACCCGGAAGCGCTGCTGCCGCTTTTGGGTTTTTGCGCGCCGCCGTTGGTGTGTCGCCGCGGGAAAACCTGGAAGCGCTGATGATGATCAGCGCTTCCGGGTTGTGTGGCGACACACCAGACTGTGTGTGGCGACACACCTTTGTGTCACGACACACAGTTTGGAAAGCTCTGCCCTACAGGATTGCAGATGTCTGGCAAGCACAATACCCTCTTTGTCAGGAAAAGCTAAATGCACAAAAAACATACAAGTATTTCAACAATTACTTCTGTAGTGCTCTTCAGCCTAGAAAAAATATTTTTAATTCTATTTGTTTTTTAAAATATGTGATGTGGTCCCACTATTATTCAGCAAATTAACAATGCTTGTGTGAGATTCACTACAGACTGCTAGCAGTATCTGAATTTATTCTTTAGTTTCTTCATACTGTAATGTAAGAGATCTTTATTTTTCTCCTCAAAAAGAAATTATTTCTACCTTATAGCAAAGGTGCACTGATGATTGTAGGAGCCCTCTGGCTCAGTTATATACTCTAGGCAGTTAATTAGTGAGATCTTATGATGAAGGTCCAAGACATTTTGCCAATTTGTGCTGGAACCATCAGCAAAAAAATGTCGGAATTGTGCCCAGAAATTGCTGTAGAAAAGGTAGACAATAACATTTAAGACCGGCATAACGGTTCCCTTTTTATCAATAGACTTTTCTTGTGTAGCTTCACCCATTGATTTTCTATGCTAATTTGTTTTCAGAAAACGACATGTTCACCATTTGTTCATTGTTTTAAGCAATGAACACATCTTTTGCACAATGCTCATACAATTGCTGCAACTCTTAATGGATTCCTGTGTAATGTAATATGAAATAACTTTCTTCATACTTAATAGGAGGAAAGATATTTATGAAGGAAATTCATGAATGGCCACACTGACTTTTTTTTTTGCACCAAAAGTACACACGTACATAGTGATTGGATTTTGTGGGTAGTAAATGTATGACTTGAAAATCATAAAGCATACAGTGGTGAACATTTGTTATGACAGAAATTCAGAGTGGACTACTCATCTAAATTAGATAAGGATTGCTCAGTCCAATCCTTTATTAATTTATTGATCTTGCTAACATGCTAAAAGTGGTCTAACAAAAATAAATGAGATTCTCGTAATAAAAGCAGACAGGCAATTAAATAATATTTTGTATATTTCTTCAAAGCAGAGCTAAAATTTTTAATTTTCATTTTCACTATTAACTTATGTTAATAAACTCCAAGTCCTGACATTTTAAAATGCTCCTTTGAAGTCAGAGGTGCAATAATGCATGGCATCAACAAATTGATGTTAGTCTCAAGATTATAGGAAAAAGGAGAGATTACTCTGCAGAAAATTGGCCTGTCTAAATGGGAATGGTATCATGTGTTGCTGAAACTAATCAGAAGTTAAGGTGACAGCTGTAAATTGAAATGGTGGCCAAAGGCATCAGAACCAAGGGGGGGGGGAGTTTGGGGAAACTGAGCTCTTTCATTCAGGCCTTTTGCAGAAAACTCTTAAGTGATAGCTTTACATAACATTATGTTCCATCCCTGCCATATTTTTTCCTCCTCATGCAGTTGGAAGGGGACTCAATGGATTATCTAGTTCTTCTAATATCTGCCTCATCTATCCAGTGAGTATTTCAAGAAAAGACTAAGTCCCAATAACCCTTAACAAATCATTACATGGCCAATGTGTTCTAATACGATAGGCATTTTATCTTGATCATTAATCCCAACTATTATAGACAGTAGTGGTTGCTTAAAGAAAAAAAATGCTATATACAGTACCTTACTAAAAATAGGCAACACATTGTTGAAATCACAAAACATGTTCTGTTCGTACCCAATCAGTACCAGTCATAAACAGGTAGTATTTCTGAAAAAAACATACCAGTGAGTTTAAATACATTAAATCCTTCATAGATTTTGGCTGCAGTATTGTTTTTTTTTTATACCTCCATCTGCACATGAAAATTTCTTAGAACATTTTTAGAAAAATTCCATCGGGGTGCTGCAAATGTGAGCATTTGAACAGTTTGAGGAAGATCAATTTTTTGATAGCTAAAAGCCATAGTTAACTGAAGGAGAAAAGATCAAGGATGAGTGGGATAATGATAAATAAATAATAATATAAATAATAAATAATAAATGGAGGCAATGAGAAATTCAATTTTTCTAGTTTTTTCAATGGGATTGGGATTGTCCTTATTTTATAAACTATGATAAACATTTTTTAGAGTTTAACATACCCTTGTTTGCCTCAAAATCTTTTGGTTTCTTTTGTACTATAATTACAATGAATACCAGTACTACAAATACAGTGAATAATAAAACAGTCATTGCTATATTCATATTTACACATGTATCACTTATTCTTAAAAGAATGAAACATTATTTCATTGAATGATTAATTGATTACATTTTAAATATTATAAACAGTAGAACGATCATTTAATCAAAAGTTCCCAGTCATAGAAAAGAGCCTTTAATTCATTATTGTGTTTGATGCTTGCAGAACAAATAATCTCCCCAAATGTATTGGGTTACCAATTTACTTAAAAAGAATGCTATTTTTTAAAAAAAGACTGAGCAATTCCAGACAAAACCATGAGTTCTTAAATTGCTTTTAAATTTAAAATTTTAACCTTTAACCTTGGGGAGGGAGCGCAAGGGTGTGGCGCGGGGTGCACGAATGGCCAGCGTGGCACGAGCGCAGAGGGGCTGGGGGAGGGTGTGCGGGTGGGGGAGACTTACCCAGCGACTTGCAACCTTCCCTGCTGGCTTCCCCACTGACTCTCTGGGGAAGCTGGCAGGGAAGGTTGCAAATGGCAATCACGTGATCATGGGGCACTGCAACCAGACATAGGTGCGATCCGGTTGCCAAGCGCCCAGATCATGATCACGTGATCACGAAGGTGCTGGGACGGCCAGAGCTCCGAGGACCGGTCGTAACCACCATTTGTTCAGTGCTGTCATACCTTTGAGTGGTTGCCAACCGAATGGTCATAGGTCGAGGACTATCTGTACACTAGAGCAGTATTCCCCAACCTGACTCCATTCAGATACTGTATATTGTATTAGACTGCAGTTCCCATGGTGCCCAAACAGCATGAATAATGGCTGAGAATTACAAAGCTGAAAGCTGACACATCTGGAAGTACCTGATTGACAAAAGATTGCACTAGAACCATTGCTCTAATGACAGGATGAAACTACCTTGACTGCTGTGAATGTTGGGAAGGTGAAAAGATCTGATAATGAAGAGGCAAATATGGATGAAAAACGGTGAGATGTTGACAGTCCATTTGGCCATGTGACATTGTGTAAAGGCTCCCTGTGAAGAGGTTGTAAGTTGGGTTAATAATGAATGCATGTGTCTCTGGGAAGCCTCGCTGACATTTTAAATGCTGCAGAGATATGAGGGATGTCTCTAAAGCTTTTCTGTGAAAGGAGAAAGTAAAATAAGTTCATGAAGGAAGAAGTTCTTCAGGTGACAGTTCTGCATAGCAATAGGATATAATATTACTATATATAGTAATATTCTATAAGGGTTAGAAATCCTTGGAGATCATCCAGTCCAATCCCTTGTCCAGAGTATCCCCAACAGAAAGTGATCTGGCCTCAACAGATGACCATAAGTGAAGGAGATTCTACTACTTCCTGAGGCATTTGTTCTGTTGTTGAATAGGTCTTACCATTAGAAATTTTTTCCTGATATCCAACCTAAATTTATTTCCTTGTAATTTTAGCCCATTAATTCTTGTCCTGTTCTTTGAAACAATTCTGCTCATTTTCTACAAGACAGCCCTTCAGATATTTGATGACCATGATCATGTTTCCCCACTGCCTTCTCTTCTTTAGGTAAATCATACCCAATGCCTCCAACTGTTCCTCATAAGTGTTTCCCTCCAGGCTTCTTCCCAGGGTCTCTTCTAGACCCATTTTTGAAATGCTGTGCCCAGAATTTGGTGCAATATTCTAGGTGTAGTCTGAGTAATGCAGAACAGAGGGGAACAATGACTCTTGAACTTGACATTATATTTTTGTTCATGCAGCCTACAATTTTTTTTGCAGCTGCCTCATGCTGTTGGCTCATGCTGAGCTTGTGATCCACCAAGACACCCAGATCTATTTTGCGTATACTGCCGAGTATACTTAAGCTTTTATCTATTGGTAACAAATGTTTGCATTTGTTCCTATTCAAATTTATCTTGATGGTTTTTGTTCAGTGTTCCAGCTTGTCAAGATTGTCCAGAATTTTGATAATGTCCCCTAAACTGTTTGCTATTCTCCCTAGCTTGTGTTATTTGTATATTTGATAATTACATTTTCTAAATTTTGGTCCAAGTCATTTATAAATATGTTAAACAGCATAGGGCCTACTTCAGATTGACTCGGAGCCATTGACAATTGTTGGGTAACAGTTGTTCAACCAACTCTGCATCAATCTAATGGTAGCATAGTCCAGCTCACATTGTCTCATTTTCTCTAGTAGACTCTCATGGGAGTCTTTGTCAAATGGTTTACAAAGTTGAGTATTCTGTGACCATCATGCTCCCATGGTCACCTAAATTGGTCACTCTATCAAAAAGGAAAGAAAGAAAAAGAAAGAAAGAAAGAAAGAAAGAAAGAAAGAAAGAAAGAAAGAAGGAAAGAGGGAGGGAGGGAGGGAGGGAGGGAGGAAGGAAGGAAGGAAGATCAGGTTGTGGAGTCCTTGGTGCTCTCTGAGCCTTGTTGTTTTCTTGCAGACGTTGATCAGGTTGGTTTGGCATGATTTATTTTTCATAAACTTATGCTGCCTCTTGCCGGGCAATACATTCTTTGTTAACTGCTCACAAACTGACTGCCTAATAATTTCTTCTAGAATTTTACCCAGTATTAGTATCAATGGGAATGAAAATGGGAAACCCAGAACATCTCATTAGCCTCATATGAAACCTATGTGCAAGACAGAACATGGCAAAAAAGAATGGCTCCAGGTTGACAAAGGGGTGAGACATGGCTGCATACTCTCCCCTTGTTTAGTCAACCTATATATTGAGGGAAGCTGGAGGAAGATGAGTGTTTTTTTTTTAATTTAGAGGAAGAAACATCAATAACCTGCACTGTGCTGATGAAAATACTCTGATAGATGAAAATGCAAAGCTCTTGGAATTAAAGTCAAGGAGCACAGTGAAAAATGGATCTAAGATTAAATATAAAGAAGACCAAACTCATGACAGGTACACCAACCAGCTTTAGAATTGACAATGAAGATACAGTACTGAAGTGGTGGATAGCTTCTGCCTTTTAGGATCAACTATCAACCGTAAAGGAAGCAACAGTCAAGAAATACACCATACACTAGCACTTGGTAGAGTAGTAGTAAAGAAGCGTGGAAAAGATATAGCTTGGAAAAGATATTCAGATGCCATGAGGTGTCTATACTTACAAAGATCAGAATGGTGACACTCTATGGAAGTAAAAGCTAGACTTTGAAGAAGCGGGATAGATTTTGAACTTTGATGTTAGGGGCACCATTTTACAGTGGTTCTGCTCCTACCTAAGTGGATAGGTCCAGTTGGAGATGGTGTGGGGTGGGGAGAGAAGTCAGGCCCTCAGATGCTCCCATTTATGGTGCCTCAGGGCTCACTTCTCTTTTCTATTCTGTTCAATATCTACATGAAGCCACTGGGAGATGTTATCCATTATTTTGGGGTAAGGTATCAATATGCTATCCCTAGCCCTGCGTGACGAAGTGAGCTCCCGCACTAGCTCCAGCTCTTGCCAACCTAGCAATTCGAAAGCATGCAAATGCAAGTAGATGAATAGGTACCAGTTCAGTAGGTAGGTAACAGCGTTCCGCGCATGTCATGCGGCCACATGACCGCGGAAGCGTCTTCGGACAACGCTGGCTCTTCGGCTAACAAACGGAGATGAGCACCGGCCCCTAGAGTCGGACACGACTGCACAAATGTGCGGGGGGAACCTTTACCTTTACTTATTATCAATATGCTAGTTATAAAACTCTGCTCCAGTACAAATGGGAGCACTACTGTTTCCAATGCTATACCTTCTCTGACTCTCAATGGGGTTGTGCTCCCTCAGAGAGAGGAGGCTTGCAATTTGGAGGTCTTTCTGCTTAGAGGAGCAAGTGGTGGCTATGGCTAGGAAGACTTTTGCTCAGCTTCCCCTAGTGCAGGGGTCGGCAAACTTTTTTATGCCAGGAGCCATTTTGACATGCTCGAGGACATTTTGACATGCTCGAGAGCCGGGGGCGGGGTTTGCGGGCGGGGGCCAATCACGTGGAAGGGGGCGGGGTTTGCGGATCTAGTCCAGGAGAACAAATAAGAGAGGAATGGATGAAGCGTCCCTCAATGTGCTGTCCATTGTTATATCAGTGATTAAGCCCAAGTGTCTGACCTTTGGTCAGGAGTATAACTTGGTATTCAACATCCTGGAGAGGGTTAGGGTTATTTTTCCTTTCTATGCTTTTTTTTAAACCTACGTACCTCAATTTCTTTTTCTTTTTGCATCCCCTTATTATAACCTTAATTTTTTGTGCTCCTTTTTATTCTACTCATTTGAACAAGAAAGGCTTTCTTAACTTTTGCAGTTGCCTGGACAGAAAGCCATGCTGGCCCCTTCCTGGGTTTGGGTGACCCTTTCTGACATTGTGAAATACATTCTAGGTGAGCATCAGTGGTGATTTCAAATAACCCGAAGTGGTTTGACCATCTTGATTCTTCCTTTCAATTTCCTTTTTCTCTCATTTTTAACGATTTCCCCCTTTTGTAGTCAAATGTGACTACGTTGCATCATGCTGGCAGTTTCCTATTTGCGTGTATGCTAAATGGTCACTGTCTCCTACAACAGTTACTAGTTCATGTTCACTGGGTTGGCTCCTCTTAGGTTGGTTCCAAGACCAACGGTTCTAAGGCACAATGATTTGGTGTATCAAGAAATCTGGCTTCTTTGTCATGGCCTGAGCATGACTGTACACAGAGGGAAAGTGAAGTCCCACATGATTACAAGAACTTCTCCTTTTCAGGCCTTCTTTTTAACATCTTACTGTCTCTCTGTTGTGTCTACCTATCTATCTACATAGGTAGACAGTGTTATATACCATCTACTACCTAGGACTCAAGGTGGTTTACAATAACTGTGACAGGAACTACTACACACAATGAATCCTTCACTTGAAAAATTGTACTTTCCAACAACCTATCTTCACTGTACAGCTCAGTAGAGTAGATGCCATTGTTTAAGAAGGGAAAGAATCAAGCAAAGAGAAGGTAGGTTGCATCCCAAAGGCGCCTTAATCCTCTTCTTCAGCAACTGAAGAACTGAAGAACTTCTGCAGCAACTGAAAGTCATTCAATAAATCAGGGAATTGTCCTTCCCTCATTTCCAGAGCATTCCAGGTCTCATATTTCCTAAAATGAACTTCTTGTCATGTGTTAATTTACTGTAATCTTCTGAGCCTTCTTGTGTGAGGTGCCCCTCGTGCAGTGTGCACTGTTTCTCTTAAAAGAAAAACTTCAGCTCTCTTATTAAGTAGTAAACAATTTATTCTATACACTAAGGTAAGCACAAGTTAAAGGCAAGAATGGCGGCCAGAGTCCTGGGTTGGCTTTTTATACTCTCCCGCCTGAGCACCCAAACCCCTCCCCATTGCAGGCTTCACTCCGGTCAGCCGGTCTGGTGTCGTTGTTCTCGAACGTTGACGCGTTCGTCGGCAGAGGGGCGTGACGGGTGTTTGCCGCGCTCGAAAATGGCGGGACCCTGGGGCCATGCCAGGGTTCTGACATCTTGCCATTTTTGCCTGCAAAATTCTATTCCCCTTCTGCAAATGGAATGGTTCCTTCATTTCAAGAAAAGGACACAGGGGGGATCGCTTCCAGGTGCTGAAGATGTTAGTGCGCTGAACCAAGCTCTCCTGTCTCGGCTCCGTGGTTTGCCTGCCTGCAGCGGTTTTTAAAGAGTTAAAACCGCTGAAATTTCCCCTTTGAAGAAAAGGGGATCAGAAGATAGACCACAAGGGTCGCTGGAATCGCCGCTCTTTCCCAATCCCCGTTTTTCCACCACGGGGAAAAGGAAATTGAAGTGGCGAAAGCGACTGGAGGAATCATCGCTATTGCTCTGCAGGAAACCGCAAATTCTTTACAGATAAGTAGCACCTAAATTCAGCACTTTTAGTCACTGATTTATATTTGTGTTTATTTTAATTTTACTTATTATCTGCTAAGATCCTTCTATGGACATGATTGATACTGCTGGTGCTTGTATAACTTCCTTGCTAAGAAGACTTGAGAAAATGGTGGGAGTTTAAAGAATAATGACTTTACTTGGAGCTAAGTGATACTGAGTGACATTGACTATTGACGAATGGCTTATCTACCTATGTGGGATTAATTTGTTTTCCTCTCTGGACTTTGAATTTAAATGGATTAATGGTCTGCCTTTTATTTTATTTTTTATTTTTTTCATCTTGAGATGGCACTTTTTCCTTTTTTCCCCCTGTAATGTGTTTGAATATTATTTGGATTATAAAGGGCATTTTTGGAGTTCCTTTGCTTTGAACAGTTTCTGGAATTTCCTTACTATATGGGATTTTAATAGACCTCTTTATTACATTTCATCTTGGAGAATAAAGACATTTAGAGCTGAAGCTCTCTCTCTTCCCCCCCCCTTTTTTTTTTCCCTCTCCTTTTTGGGATCTGTGAATATAAGCTTGCCTGAGAACTGGATTGTTATTTTATTTCCAAAGATATTTTGACTACAGTTAAAGGAAATACCCGTTGTACTCTTATCTTCTATTTTCAGTATGTTAGAACTGTTGACTTTACCAAAGTACATTCTGCCTTCTTTTTATGCAACAACTATTAAGAAAAGGCAGTATTATTTTTACTTTTTTAATTTTTATTGTATATTAATTTTTTTTCTCTCATCCACCTTTTGCTTTTGAATTTTTGAATAATTTTTATTCTCCCTTTCCTTTCCCCTTTCCCTTTCCCCCCCTTTTTTTGCTGTTTGTTGTTGTTTCCTTTTGTCTCCCGTTATTTTTATTTTTCTCTTTACAGGAATACTACACACAGCATGGCTACTGTGGCTGCAAGAGTGAAGAGGGATAGAGATAAGGAAAAGGAGAAAGAAACTGGGAGAATGTCTACTGACTCCATTGCATCATCTTCAGAAGTACCAACATCAGACATGAAAAAAATACTGGATGCGATTACAGCACTGAACAAAAAAATTGATGACTCAACTGCTACCTTGGAGAAAAAGATGGATGACTCAATTGCTACATTGGAGAAAAAGATGGATGACTCAATTGCCTCCTTAGATATAAAAATGGATAAAAAAATTAACAATCTAGGTCAACAAGTAGAAAAAAACATGGAGTCAATGAAAGAAGATTTAAAAGAAGAATTTAGAAAAGAAATACAAAATGTCAAAGAGGTAGTAAATACCTTATCAGGGGAATCTAAAGAGACACAAGAACAGGTTAAGAAATTAGAGATTAAATCAGAATCTATTACTAAAGATATGGAATACAACTTAGATGCTATTGCTCTAGTAGAAATGAGAGAAAAAGAATTCATTTTGAGATTGAGAGGAGTTCCAGAAAAATCAGATGAGAATACAAGAGAATATATAATTGGTGCTTTAGCCCAATACTTACAGATAGAAGAAGAAGATCTGGATTCTGAAATAGATAAAATCTTTAGAGTTAATTCACGCTATGCTAGAGAGAAGAAAGTGCCAAGAGATATATTGATATATTTTGTGAGGAAAGTTACAAAAGAGCAAATTCAGAAGAAACACTATAGTGACAGATTAAATATAGCAGGGAAAGATATAATTGTCTTAAAAGAAGTCCCATTAAGAATATTAAGAAAAATAAAAGAATACTCTTTCTTTACAGATAAATTAAAGCAAAATAACATACCATTTAGATGGGAAAGAATAGAAGGAGTATCTTTTACTTTTAAAGAGCAAAGATTTAAAATAAATTCCATCTTGAAAGCAAAGGCCTTCATAGAGAAATATATGACAGATATGAGTGATGTATCTAAAGTTCCGGAAGAGATGAAAGAGACATTCAAAGATAAGGAAAAGAGTGAGGACTTATCGGAGATGGGAGCTACCGGAGTGGATTTAAAAAAGAACTTTTAAATACCCAAATACCATGGACTTTAAATATCTAACATGGAATATCAATGGGGCGAATTCCCCCCAAAAGAGAATGAAAATTTTTCATTTTTTGAAAAAAATGAAACTGGATGTAATTTGCTTACAAGAGACTCATATTTGTAAAAAAGACATTAAGTATTTGATTCAAAAACAACTAGGAGAAGAATTTATTTCAGCTGGATTAAAAAAAACTAAGGGGGTTGTCTTGTATATGCAACAAAAACTTAATCTAAAATTAATATTGACTGATGATGAAGGAAGATATATTGCAGTGGAAGTAAATATACAAGGGACTAAAACATTGATAGTTGGGATTTATGCTCCAAATTTTGATAAAGGACTATTTTATAAGAACTTAATGGACAAACTTTTGGACTTATCATATGAGAATTGGTGTTTTATGGGGGATTGGAATGGGGTGATTTTCCCAATGGAAGATAGACATTCGCAAAAAAATGTGAAACCTACACAGGGAAAACTACCCCAAACTTTTTTTTGATTTAAAAGATATGTTGGACTTACAAGATATTTGGAGACTTATGAATGGAAACTCTAAAAAATATACATACTATTCAGAGAGATACAAATCATTTTCCAGAATAGATATGTTCTTGATCTCTAAAACCTTAATGATGGATGTAAATAAGGTTGAAATACTACCTAAAATTTTATCAGATCATAACCCTGTCTTACTAACTATTAAAGGAAAAAGGAATGTATTTCGATGGAGGCTAAATGAGTCAATTTTCCGGAAAGAAGACGTTGTTGACACATGTAAGAAAAGACTAAGAGAATACTTTCTACTAAATTCAAATAAGGACACTAGTACACAAGTAGTTTGGGATGCAAGTAAAACGTACATGAGGGGTTACTTCATTCAATATAGTGCTCAAATGAGGAAAAAGAAGCAAGAAAAAATTCAATTGATCTTGGATGAAATTAAAAATAAAGAGAAATGTCTGAGGGATAAACCGATGGATAATACATTGATAACTCAAATTAAATTTCTACAAAAACAAATATTGATGATTTTGGTACAGGAAATAGAAATTCAAATGAAATTTACAAAACAGAAATATTTTGAATTTGCAAATAAACCAGGAATATGGTTAGCTTATAAGTTAAGAAAACAAAGACAAAAAAATATAATTTCTAATATTCAACATAAAGGGAAAATTTTAGTGAACAATGTGGAGATACAAGAAGCATTTCATTCTTATTATACAGCATTGTATAAAAAACAGGATGTTCAAATAGCTGAAATTGATGAATATATGAGTAAGCAAAGATTAACTGTTTTAAATGATGAACAAAGAACATTACTTAATAATCCTATAACAATAGAAGAAATGACAATGGCTTTTAAGAAAATTAAAAGTGGAAAAGCACCAGGACCGGATGGACTATCGGCAGCCTACTACAAATATTTTGAAGATGAATTGAGTATTCCTCTCCAAAAAACTATAAATTCAATTTTGGAAACAGGAATTATGCCAGAAACATGGAAAGAGGCTCATATTACTTTGATTCCGAAAGAACAACTAAATTTGAATTCAACAAAGAATTATAGACCAATATCATTATTGAATAATGATTACAAGATATTTACGACAGTTTTAGCAGAAAGATTGAAAAATACTCTTGGAAATTTTATTCATCAAGATCAAGCAGGTTTTTTACCCAAAAGACAAATTAGAGATAATATTAGAAATGTTTTGGATGTATTAGAGTATTTAGAACAACATAATGAAAAACAAGCCGCCTTGATATTTATAGATGCCAAAAAAGCATTTGATAATTTAAATTGGTCCTTTATGTTTAAAGTATTGGAGATTATGAATTTTGGCGGGAATTTTATTAAGTGGATTAAATCAATTTATACACCTCAATTTGCAAAAATAATTGTTAATGGAAATTTTAGTAAACCTTGTGAAATACAAAAAGGTACAAGACAAGGCTGTCCTTTATCTCCACTTTTGTTTATATTGGTTTTAGAAGTTCTACTTAGAGATATTAGACAGGATGATGGTATTCATGGTATTAGAGTTAAAAAGGAAGTTTACAAATTAAGAGCCTTTACAGACGACCTAGTCATTACATTAGAGAATCCACTGGATGGAATTGAATTACTGATGCAGAAATTGAAGGACTTTGGGTCGTTAGCAGGGTTCAAAGTTAATTTACAGAAAACAAAAGTTTTGACTAAGAACATGAATTATCATCAACAAGAGAAACAGAGAGAAATTACAGGATATTCCTTGGAGAAAAAAGTAAAATATTTGGGAGTTTATTTAACATCGAAAAATGTTAAATTATTTCAAAATAATTACACCCCACTTTGGATCTAAAAAAGATTTAGATCGTTGGGGAAAACTACAATTATCATTATTGGGGAGAATATCAGCGATCAAAATGAATATATTACCAAGAATTTTATATCTCTTTCAAACAATACCTATATTGACATCAGAGGAACCATTTAAACAGTGGCAGAAAGACATTTCTAAGTTCATTTGGCAAGGGAAAAAACCAAGAATAAAATATAAAGTCTTGCAAGATTCAAAAGAAAGAGGTGGTTTAGGACTCCCGAATTTGAAATTATACCATGCAGCTTGTGGTTTGGTATGGCTTAAGGAATGGATTGTTCTGAGAAATGAAAAATTATTAAATTTGGAAGGACATGAATTGAGATTCGGATGGCATGGATATCTGTGGTATGATAAGGCTAAAATTAATGTGGACTTTAAAAATCACTATATTAGAAGATCTTTGTTGAGAATTTGGAATAAATATAAACCAATTCTATGTTATAAGAGACCTTTATGGATTTCCACGCAAGAAGCTTTCTATAGAACAGAAGCAAGAAATAAAGATAAGTGGTTGACATATAAGGACTTTTTTAAAAAAAGAACAAGGACACTATGTGATAAAATCAAAAGAAGAACTTGCTCAAGAAGGATATACTTTTCAATGGCTCTCCTATATGCAACTTATAGAGAAATTTAAATTAGACAAAAAAAAATTGGAATTTGAACAAACTAAATCAGAATTTGAAATACAACTATGTGAAAATGACGAACACTTAATTGCTAAAATGTATAAATTATTGTTAAAAGGAGAAATGGTAGAGGAACAAGTTAAAGACTGTATGATTCAATGGGAGAAAAATATTGGTTACAATATACAAGTTCAACAATGGGAAGATATGTGGATTAAAGGATTAAAATTTACCTTATGTTACAACCTAAAAGAAAACTTTTATAAGATGATGTATCGATGGTATATGACCCCACAAAACTCTCAAAAATGTACGGGAACATCTCCAACTTATGTTGGGAATGTACAAAACAAGAAGTGTCTTTTTACCATATGTGGTGGACTTGTAACATTGCAAAAGAATTTTGGACTGAGATATATTCATTGATGCAAAATATACTACAGATACGAATACCATTTAAACCAGAATTTTTTTTACTTGGAATTTGGGATGTACAAATAGAAAAACATTTTTTTAGAATAATACAATATATGATTACAGCAGCAAGACTTTTATATGCACAAAATTGGAAAAACCAAAGTGTACCAACAATACAGGAATGGATGTTGAAATTATTAGAGATGGCAGAAAACGATAAACTTACTTGCTTATTAAAAGGCAATTCAAATTATTACTTTCTTAAAGAGTGGAAACCCTTGATGGACTATTTGCAAAAAGCAGGAGGAGTAAAGCTAGTGTGGGGTTTTGATGATTAGATTATATATAAATAGTATATAATAGACAAGAAAAATATATGAATGTTATATGAATAGCCAGCATGTAAGAACAAACTATTTATTTTATTCTTATGACCATAGATGGATTAAAGGTAAAAAGGTAAAGGTACCCCCCGCACATTTGTGCAGTCGTGTCCGACTCTAGGGGCCGGTGCTCATCTCCGTTTGTTAGCCAAAGAGCCAGCGTTGTCCGAAGACGCTTCCACGGTCATGTGGCCGCATGACACGCGCGGAACGCTGTTACCTACCCACCGAAGTGGTACCTATTAATCTACTTGCATTTGCATGCTTTCGAATTGCTAGGTTGGCAAGAGCTGGAGCTAGTGCAGGAGCTCACTCTGCACGCAGGGCTAGGGATTCGAACCTCCGAACTTGCAATCTTCCGATCAACAAGCCTGGCGTCTTACCCGCTGAGCCACCACGCCCCCCAATAGATGGATTGGAGGTTATCTAATTTCTATGTTTGTCTTTTTCTTTCTTTTTTTCTTTACTGCACTTTTCTTTTCTTTCCTTTCCTTTTTAATTTGTATTTCTATTTCTGTTTCTCTTTTAACTTTTAACTTTGTATATTTAAAATCTAATAAAACTTTAAAAAAAAAAAAGAAAAGAAAAGAAAAGAAAAGGACACAGGGGGTGGAAGCTCCCACTGCAGGGAAAGGATTCTTGAGACCTCAGTTCCAACGCATCTCTGAAGCTTCCAGAACTTTTCAAGATGCTACAGGAAGGAAAAATCTTCCTCCTCCATTGGGAAGTCTCTTAAATGGAGTTTGACTTAAGAGAATTTTGGAGCCAAGTTACTGCAGACAATGGAAAAAGAACAGTTCTGATTTACCTATAACAAGTGTGCCAGTTTTATATACCCACAGGAAACAACAAAAACTGGAGGGGAGGGGATCTCTCTACAACCTAACCTAATATCTGGGCTATTGAATTTGCTTCTGGTTTGATTGGGAATGGTAAACCCTCCTCCTATATCTGGCTCCTATCTGCAAATTGTTTCTAACTGTGTTTGGCTATAGAACATTCAGTCTATGTCTGCAAGTGTTTGGTTATAGGAATTGCCTGCTGTAATCCTAAATATTTAATCATGCGAGAGCTCTACCTGACAATATATTTAGCCATAACATGTGGAAGTGATCGTGAACTGGGTAGTGATGTTAAAATTGTATATTCATTATCATTTGGGACCTGTGTAGGAGCATCATTGATATATAAAGTCATGATTGGTAGGATCCAGAGAAAGGGCCATCATTGGCACTTCTTAAAAATAGGTATTCTGCTGACCGTGGCTAGACTTATTGGTGTTGAAGCTCAGCACATCTAGAATGATGTACTGAGTATAAGATTGCTGCCTGAATATTTTAATAGCCTTTTTGAGCAAAAAGAAAGGGAGGAAAGATGGATTTGGTCAGATAAGAAGCAGCTTAATTCTTTGCAGCCTCCAAAGGAATTAAGGAACTTTGAGGGACAAATTACATAAAGTGCAACAAATGAGAAGTGTATTTTGAAACAAGCTCATTAATTTAAATTCCTTTCATCCTTGCTTAGATCTGATTAGTATTACAGGCTACACGTACATGAGCCAAGTTTTCCAGCCCCATGTGTATTCAGTGTAAACATAAACTTGGCTTAATTGATACTCATTCCTTAATGCACAATACATGGACCTATAAAACCTATACCAAGGGGACTACATGGAAGTCTTTGGGAGGAGTTGTAACCCTGGAACAAGCCAGAATAAAAACAACAAATAATAGGCTTGGGTATTTAAGCAAGTATTTAAGAGAAGAGTTTTTTAATATCACTTTTGAAGTTCTGAGTGTTTAAAATAGGTTGCAATTTTATACGAATATTGGGCTCTAGAGATAGCTGGTTGACAAATTAGAGACATTTTACAGTAGCAAACTATAATCACAGACTTTTAATTGCTGTACTGTAATAGCAGATAGAATGCTAAAGTAGGAAGTCAAGAAATAACTGGAATAACAGGCAAGTTCGGCCTTGGAGTACAAAATGAAGCAGGGCAAAGGCTAATAGAGTTTTGTCAAGAGAACACGCTGGTCATAGCAAACACTCTTTTCCAACAACACAAGAGATGACTCTACACATGGACATCACCAGATGGTCAATACCGAAATCAGATTGATTATATACTTTGCAGCCAAAGATGGAGAAGCTCTATACAATCAGCAAAAACAAGACCTGGAGCTGACTGTGGCTCAGATCATGAGCTTCTTATTGCAAAATTTAGGCTTAAATTGAAGAATGTAGGGAAAACCACTAGACCACTCAGGTATGACCTAAATCATATCCCTTATGAATATACAGTGGAGGTGAGGAATAGATTTAAATGATTAGATCTGGTAGACAGAGTGCCTGAAGAACTATGGATGGAGGTTCGTAACATTGTACAGGAGGCAGCAACTAAAACCATCCCAAAGAAAAAGAAATGCAAGAAAGCAAAGTGGCTGTCTGATGAGGCTTTACAAATAGCTGAGGAAAGAAGGGAAGCAAAAGGCAAGGGAGAAAGGGAAAGATATAACCAACTGAATGCAGATTTCCAGAGAATAGCAAGGAGAGATAAGAAGGCCTTCTTAAATGAACAATGCAAAGAAATCGAGGAAAACAATAGAATGGGGAAGACTAGAGATCTCTTCAAGAAAATCGGAGATATCAAGGGAACGTTTTGTGCAAAGATGGGCATGATAAAGGACAAAAAAGGCAGGGACCTAACAGAAGCAGAAGAGATTAAGAAGAGGTGGCAAGAATACACAGAAGAACTATACAAGAAAGATCTTAATATCCCTGATAAATACGATGGTGTGGTCACTGACCTTGAGCTGGACATCCTAGAGAGTGAAGTTAAGTGGGCCTTAGGAAGCATTACTAACAACAAAGCTAGCGGAGAAGACAGTATCCCAGCTGAGCTATTTAAAATCCTAAAAGATGATGCTGTTAAAGTGCTGCACTCAATATGCCAACAAATTTGGAAAACTCAACAGTGGCCACAGGATTGGAAAAGGTCAGTTTAAGTTCCAATTCCAAAGAAGGGCAATGCCAAAGAATGTTCAAACTATCGTACAATTGCGCTCATTTCACATGCTAGCAAGGTTATGCTCAAAATCCTACAAGCTAGGCTTCAGCAGTATGTGAACCGAGAACTACTAGAAGTGCACGCTGGGTTTCGAAGAGGCAGAGGAACTAGAGATCAGATTGCCAACATTTGCTGGATCATGGAAAAAGCAAGAGAGTACCAGAAAAACATCTACTTCTGCTTCATTGACTACGCTAAAGCCTTTGATTGTGTGGATCACAACAAACTGTGGCAAATTCTTAAAGAGATGGGAGTACCAGACCACCTTACCTGTCTCCTGAGAAACCTGTATGCAGGTCAAGAAGCAACAGTTAGAACCGGACATGGAACAACCGATTGGTTCAAAATTGGGAAAGGAGTACGACAAGGATGTATATTATCACCCTGCTTATTTAACTTATATGCAGAGTACATCATGAGAAAGGCTGGGCTCGATGAATCACAAGCCGGAATTAAGATTGCCGGGAGAAATATCAACAACCTCAGATATGCAGACAATACCACCCTAATGGCAGAAAGTGAAAAGGAGCTAAAGAGCCTCTTGATAAGGGTGAAAGAGGAGAGTGCAAAAGATGGCTTGAAACTCAACATTAAAAAAACTCAGATCATGGCATCTGATCCCATCACCTCCTGGCAAATAGAAGGGGAAGAAATGGAAGCAGTGACAGATTTTATTTTCTTGGGCTCCAAGATCACCACAGACGGTGACTGCAGCCATGAAATTAAAAGACACTTGCTCCTTGGGAGGAAAGCTATGGCAAACCTAGACAGCATATTAAAAAGCAGAGACATCACCTTGCCGACAAAGGTCCATATAGTTAATGCTATGGTTTTTCCAGTAGTAATGTATGGCTGTGAGAGTTGGACCATAAGGAAGGCTGAGCGCCGAAGAATTGGTGCTTTCGAGCTGTGGTGCTGGAGAAGACTCTTGACAGTCCCTTGGACTGCAAGGAGGTCAAATCAGTCAATCCTAAAGGAAATCAACCCTGACTGCTCATTGGAAGGACAGATACTGAAGCTGAAGCTCAAATACTTTAGCCACCTAAAGGCAAAAGGAGAAGGGGACAGCAGAGGATGAGATGGTTAGATAGCATCACCGATGTAATGAACGTGAACTTGAGCAAACTCCGGGAGACAGTGGAGGACAGGAAGGCCTGGTGTGCTATGGTCCATGAGGTCACGAAGAGTCGGACACGACTAAACGACTGAACAACAACAATAGCAGATAGAAAAAATTCTATGGAGTAAATGCCCTCGCTAAAGATTCTGATGACAAATGTGTGAAAGAAAAATAGCTTTGCCTGTGAACAATATATTTAGACATAAAGCTGCATTTTATATACCATGCAGCGATTATGCTTTTGCTATTCCCCTCTTATCAGTGCATAGTGGACTGATAACCACTCAGAGTCGCTTGCGAGATGGGCGGTACAGAACTGTGAGAAATAAATAAAATAAATAAACACTGTAGACATCATTCTAACAGACTGATGTGTTCCAGCTGCCACTGGGACAAAATGACAGGATTATTTGCCAAATAGACTGAATGATAGGACTTTCAAGGACCACCCTTCTTTCTACTAAATTCTCACAAAATATATGTTTTGATCTTTCACATGTTACCCTCTCTTCCAGTCCCTCATGCAACTATTTTACCTTGTTTCGCAGAAAAGTGGTGCTAAAACCAAGAACAGAGATCCTACCCGCCCACAGGTGTGGGGATGGGATCTGTGTAGAACAGCACTTAGATCAGGGTTCTATCATTCAACTTTCCTTTGAAAATCTAACTAGCCCTATGGTTTCACGAATCCCACTTATTTGCAAGCACTCTCTTTTCTCTCTCCTCTTCTAGCACATGCTCAAACCCACTGGTTTTATCAACTGTTCACAAGTGGCAGTGACCATGTTGGAGGAGTAATCTTGTGTAAGTAAAGTAAAGAAGATGGGAATTTATGAAGGGATAACATTCACACAATGTTCAGTAGGACTCTTTCCCCTATTTTCCTTTTGGTGCTAGTTAAAAGAGCAGCTAGAATCTTTTAGCACTTTATGAGCAGCAGAGTTCCATAGATTACAAAAGGAAATAGAATGTTGTTCTCACTTCCATTCACACACTCTTTCCTCCAACCACTCACCTGACTAATTGCAACTAGGGGTTGGCCAAACATCTAGCCCAAGAGCATGTGCAAAGAGACCTAAAAAGCCCACTTTTTGCTCATGGGTTTCCAGTATTTCATAGCTAACAGTTCAACAACAAATGTTTTGGAATCTGTAAACAAAAAGAATGCATTCCCCCCAAAATGATAAAAACACAAGAACAATAATAGACAACACAACACTACACATAACACCACAATGTCATCAACAGACAATACCTTACAGTAACATCAACAACATATACATCTTAATATAATTGCAGCTTCAAAGAAACTTATCTAATTGTTCTCTTTAATTTAGATTCAAGCCAATTGCAATAAAATTATTGGGGAAAAAAGTTTTGCTTTGAGTCTTCCTCCAATGGTGCTCCAGGCATCTCTTCTAGCACTTCACCTCCTGAAGCTGCTTGGTAAACCAAGGTGCACCCTGAGATTAGTGCATAGGGAAAAGCTGCGTAGGAGCAATACAACCCAAAGCCTCAGCACCCGCCCATTCCAGGGCCTCAGCCAAACCACCCACCAGATCCTTAGGGAAAACCCCAAGCTCTCTCTGGAACCCAACTGGGTCCATCAATTGCCTGGGGCGGGGAGGGGTGATACCAGTGAGGTGAAAGGCAATCAGGGAGTGATCTGTCCATGGCAATGGATTGATGTTAATGCCCTCCAGTGCCAGATCACATCTCAACTGCTTGAGACAAGAACCAGATCTAGCGTGTGACCTCCCATATGTGTTGGGCCATCGATGTCTTGGGACAGATCCATGGTGGCCATGGCTCCTGAGCTGCCCCGGACTCAACATCACTGGGTGGCAGATTGAAATCCCCAAAGGGCCAACAGCCCTGGGGACTCTCTCGCCAACCCAGCAACAGAATCCAGCAATTCAGGCAGGGAAGCTGTTTGGGCGGTACCCCAGTAGCAATCCCAACTGTTCCCTTCAGCACAACTTTAGCCAGAGCCCCTCACATCCGATTATTTGCAGAGTGGAGCCCCTGAAAGCCTGTAATGATTCATGGATGATGCCATCTCCTTGTCCTCCCCTCCCCTCCCCTGAGCTCTTCCCGGTACAGAACCTGAAACTCAGGTGGGCACATTTCCAAGAGGGGGAACCCCCCCCCTCACAAATCTGTCAAATAGTTGACACTATTTATATCTTTCTGGATGAAGGTAATTCTTGGGTGGAGTTTTCCAACCTGAGAATAAGCATACTTTGCAGCTTCAATTTCCCTGTGTATTGACTTCACCTGAGGCAAAAATGAATTTGCCCCAGCATTGCCAAGTTGTAAGCCAGCTGGAGTTGGGCAGCCAATAAATTTAAATAAATAAATAAATGAAAAGCCAGTTCTTGGCTGAGATCTGTTACTGTTTTTCTTTTTTTGATCCACCATAAAAGGATGCCGTTTTCCTTTGATCAAGGGTCATGCTTTGTTTTAGAATGTCCTGCAGGGACTGCCCTTTACATTCATTTAAATATAACTAAATGCAGTTAGCCTGATAATACCGTCTCCCCTCTATCAAATTAAAACAACTCAACGTTAACTTTTGAAGAGGCTTTGGAGGCAACATCTAAGATTTGGGGAGGTGGATTGTGGAGTCTTGGGACGTTAGATTATGCACCCCAGTGTACAGGAAGAAGCAGGAACTGTTTGTTTGCAGGGTATGAAAAGCTGTCGAATTAAATGAAGAGATCAGGCTGTTGCTGTTTGTCTTGCCAGCTGGCAACTCGAGAGAGCAAAAACAGCTGTACACTTTGAGTAATTTCTTATTGAGAAGAAATATTGACACTGATACTATGTCCAATTTAAATGGATTCACCTTTTTTTTGTTGTTTATTCGTTCAGTCGCTTCCGACTCTAAGGTGACTTAGACTTAGAAGTCTAAGGACTTCTAAGGTGGTCCCTATCAACTCATTCCAAGTGTGGTCACATCATAGATAGTTATAACAATATTGAGCCATTTTATCTTTGTTTATTTTTTATTTTTTATAAGCCATCAGTTTCTTTTTTCTTTTTTGTTTATAAGCCATCTCCAATTGTTTCTGCCTATCTGGTCTGATCAAGCAGGGGTGTGTGCTCCTGTTTCTGTCAATCAATTAAACAATGTCATCATATGAGACCCAGGAAGTGTGACTGCCCTCTGGAACAATATCCCCCCAGAGATTCATGCAGCTGTCACCCTTATGTTCTTTAGGACATCACTAAAGATCTGGTTGTTCTCCCAGGCCTTGGGATAGGGTGATTGTGGAGCCTTCTTTAGTAATATTTGGTTTGTGATTGGGTGTATTGTTCTCCTTGATCTTTGTAAATAGACACATCATGGCATCTGAATATCTTTTCCAAGGTTTCATTGCTACCTACCAACTGTAGTTTGCAGCATATTTATTTATTTATTTATTTATTTATTTATTTATTATTTCAATTTATTCCCCGCCCATCTCCCTTGCAAGGGACTCTGGGCGGGTTACAACAATTGAAAGTTAAAAACTATAAAAATATCATCTAAAATACAATAATAATAAAATAATAATATACAATAATAAATTATCTAAATCCAAGATGGATTGGAGACCATGGTGTAGATCGTATTCCTACGGGGCCAGCCAACCCCAGGAGGCACTGCCACCTCTGTCATCCCAGGCTCGATGGCAGAGCCAGGTCTTGAGGGCCTTCCGGAAGGCCAGGAGCGAGGGGGCGAGTCTCACCTCCGGGGGCAAGATGTTCCATAAGGCGGGCGCTATCGCAGAGAAGGCACGTCTCCTGGACCCCGCCAGATGGAATTCTCTTGTTGAGGGGGTCCGAAGCATGCCCTCCCTGCATGCACGGGTGGGGCGGGCCGACGTTATCGGGACGAGACGGTCCCTCAGGTACCCTGGCCCTATGCCATATAGGGCTTTAAAGGTAATCACCAACACCTTGAATTGGACCCGGAAGCAAACTGGTAGCCAATGCAGCTCGCGTAGCAGAGGTGTTACATGTGCCGATCTCATGGCACCCATAACTGCTCGCGCCGCAGCATTCTGAACCAGCTGAAGCTTCCGGATACTCTTCAGGGGTAGCCCCATGTAGAGCGCATTACAGTAATCTATACGGGAGATGACAAGGGCGTGAGTGACTGTTCGGAGGGCCTATTTCTTGACTACTGGTTCCTTTACTGTTGATACTGGATCCTAAAAGGCAGAAGCTGTCCACCACATCAGTATCTTCACTGTCAATTCTAAGGCTGATTGTTGTACCAGTTGTCATGAGTTAGGTCTTCTTTCTATTTAATTTTAGTCCCATTTTTTCACTATACTCCTTGACTTTTATTACTAGGGCTTGCAGATCATTGGGTATCAGAGTAGTGTCATCAGCACACATTATGATGTTTCTTCCTCCAATTTTATAACTTTAAAAGGTAAAGGTTTTCCCCTGCACAGTCGTGTCCGACTCTAGGGGGCAGTTCTCATCTCTGTTTCTTAGCCGAAGAGCCAGCACTGTCTGAAGACGCTTCCGCGGTCATGTGGCTGGCATGACGCGCACACATCTTCTTTTAATCCAGCTTCATTCAATATATATTTAGAATACAGGAGGAATAAATAAGGGATGAATATACAGCCTTGTCCCACTACTTTGCTGCACTGCAGCCAGTCTGTTTCACCATGTTCCATCTGGACTGTGGCTTCCTGATCAGTGTGTAGGTTTCTCATGAGGACAATGAAATGTTTGAGGATTCCCATTTTCCTAAGAACATTTTACAACTTGATATGGTCAACACAATCAAATGTCTTTCTATAATCAATGAAGCATATACTGACTTCTTTTGGTTATTCTTTGTTGTTCTCAATTATCTAGCATGCATCAGCACTAATGTCTCTTGGTTTTTGGTCTTTCCATGTAGGACTCTAATATGCATTGGATGATCCTGAGCATTATTTTGCTAGTATGTGAAATTAGGGATAATGTATGATAGTTTGCATACTCTGTTAAGTCTCCTTTCTTCAGAATTGGTATGTAGTTCGACCTCTTCCAATCTGTTGACCACTGTGTCATTCTCCATATTTGCTGACATAGCTTGGTTGGGAAATTCTGGGAGTTGAAGTCCAAGCATCTTAAAGTTTCCAAGGTTGAGAAACACTGCTCTATGACAATGAGGCAACACAGCAGGACTTGGGGTCTCCCTCTTTGTAGACATATGCAAAATAGAGTATATATGTGATTATAAATTAGAGTATATATATGTTGTTTATTCGTTCAGTCGCTTCCGACTCTTTGTGACTTCATGGATCAGCCCACGCCAGAGCTTCCTGTCGGCCGTCACCATCCCCAGCTCCCCCATGGTTGAGTCCGTCACCTCCAGAATATCATCCATCCATCTTGCCCTTGGTCGGCCCCTCTTCCTTTGGCCTTCCACTTTCCCTAGCATCAGCTCCTTCTCCAGGGTATCCTGTCTTCTCATTATGTGGCCAAAGTACTTTAGTTTTGCCTTTAATATCGTTCCCTCAAGTGAGCAGTCTGGCTTTATTTCCTGGAGGATGGACTGGTTTGATCTTCTTGCAGTCCAAGGCACTCTCAGAATTTTCCTCCAACACCACAGTTCAAAAGCATCTATCTTCCTTTGCTCAGCCTTCCTTATGGTCCAGCTCTCACAGCCATAGGTTACTACAGGGAATACCATTGCTTTGACTATGCGGACCTTTGTTGTCAGTGTGATGTCTCTGCTCTTAACTATTTTATCAAGATTTGCCATTGCTCTCCTCCCAAGAAGTAGACGTCTTCTGATTTCCTGGCTGCAGTCAGCATCTGCAGTAATCTTTGCACCTAGAAATACAAAGTCTGTCACTGCCTCCACTTTTTCTCCCTCTATTTGCCAGTTATCAATCAAGCTGGTTGCCATAATCTTGGTTTTTTTGAGGTTTAACTGCAACCCAGCTTTTGCACTTTCTTCTTTCACCTTCATCATAAGGCTCCTCAACTACTCCTCGCTTTCAGCCATCAAAGTGGTATCATCTGCATATCTGAGATTGTTAATGTTTCTTCCAGCGATTTTAACTCCAGCCTTGGATTCCTCAAGCCCAGCACGTCGCATGATGTGTTCTGCGTACAGGTTGAATAGGTAGGGTGAGAGTATACAACCCTGCCGTACTCCTTTCCCAATCTTAAACCAGTCCGTTGTTCTGTGCTCTGTTCTTACCGTTGCTACTTGGTCGTTATACAGATTCCTCAGGAGGCAGACAAGATGACTTGGTATCCCCATACCACCAAGAACTTGCCACAATTTGTTATGATCCACACAGTCAAAGGCTTTAGAATAGTCAATAAAACAGAAATAGATGTTTTTCTGAAACTCCCTGGCTTTCTCCATTATCCAGTGGATATTGGCAATTTGGTCTCTAGTTCCTCTGCCTTTTCTAAACCCAGCTTGTACATCTGGCAAATCTCGTTCCATGAATTGCTGGAGTCTACCTTGCAAGATCTTGAGCATTACCTTACTGGCATGTGAAATAAGTGCCACTGTTCGATAGTTTGAACATTCTTTAGTGCTTCCCTTTTTTGGTATGGGGATATAAGTTGATTTTTTCCAATCTGATGGCCATTCTTGTGTTTTCCAAATTTGCTGGCATATGGCATGCATCACCTTGACAGCATCATCTTGCAAGATTTTAAACAGTTCAGCTGGGATACCGTCGTCTCCTGCTGCCTTGTTATTAGCAATGCTTCTTAAGGCCCATTCAACCTCACTCTTCAGGATGTCTGGCTCTAACTCACTGACCACACCGTCAAAGCTATCTCCAATATTTTTATCCTTCCTATACAGATCTTCCGTATATTCTTGCCACCTTTTCTTGATCTCTTCTGCTTCTGTTAGGTCCTTGCCATCTTTGTTTTTGATCATACCCATTTTTGCCTGGAATTTACCTCTGATGTTTCTAATTTTCTGGAAGAGGTCTCTTGTCCTTCCTATTCTATTGTCTTCTTCCACTTCCGCACATTGCTTGTTTAAAAATAATTCCTTATCTCTTCTGGCTAACCTCTGGAATTTTGCATTTAATTCGGCATTAATAAATAATGCACTAATAAAAGGTGTAACAATGAGGTAGTGAAGCAGGACTACAAACACAGTGGGAGCTTTGAACATTACATATCAGCTGGTAATACTGTAAAACCAAATATCACTCTTCTGATTAATGAAAAATGCTGCCAGCTGAGTGGCCAAAATGAAATGGCAGTTTTAGGAGGAGCTCTGTTTCATAGTAAAGGGGTTTATTTACCATTTATTTAATAAATGGATGTTTAATGGTACAGCATGATCCCTTCATTTTCTTCATTTTAAACTCTGTACAGACTTTTGTATGTATGTATGAAAAGGCTTCAGTGTTGCAACCCTCGGGCTGAGAAACTAGTCCTCGTGTGGCACTCATGACAATTTGAGTTTGAGACACCTGGCTTGGATATTAAGGGGATTGTTTGCTATTTCAAAAGGTTTTTCTCCAATGTAGTGTAACATCACTGCAATTTTATAGTCCTTTGACTCTTTCTTG
This sequence comes from Charina bottae, assembly GCA_023362775.1. Classification (NCBI taxonomy): domain Eukaryota; kingdom Metazoa; phylum Chordata; class Lepidosauria; order Squamata; family Charinaidae; genus Charina; species Charina bottae. The sequence continues at coordinate 33,152,340 of JALMGJ010000001.1, forward strand.
GCTTTGTAATGCGTAGATATAATCGAAGTCTTTGTTCTATTTTCTCCTAAGTTTCTTGTAAAATTTAACATAGAGGGATACCACTTAATAATAAATTTTAATTAAATTTAAAATGCTGCTCAATCTGTTCTTACTAGAAGAGACTTGTGCTGTAGGAAACCCTTTTCCGGGTGGCCTTAAGAAAACCAGGCCCCTTACTTCTGACACCGTGCAGTGTCGCTTTGTCCTGATCAATGCAGGGAATAGCTTACCCCCACTTTGCTCGTGGTCTGCTCCTAGGCATATGCAGCATTCCCTGCTAACAATAAAAACTGACTTGGCACATTTTTGCAAGTGTGCTGCAACCGCAACCAAAGCATCCTTTTACCCCAGGAAGGCTTTTGATACACTAGGATCTAGGAGGCTCCCTTGCCAGCTACCACACTGCTAGTATCCTACTGATAAGGAGGTTTGTGCAGGGAACTGACACACCCAGGAGAAAAGCATCCAGTTTTCACAACAGAAGAATGTAATCAATGAAGTCCTCTGAGGATCTGAATAGGGACCAGTGCTGTTTAACTTGTTCATGAATCATTTGGAAATAGGGGGTAAGCAGTGAGGACAGGCTAGTTTACATTGCTACATTATTTAGAGTGAACAACAAAAAGGAATTGCAAAGGGCTCCAGAAAGAGGTCTCTAAAACTAATTAAACAGAAAATAGAAAATTAGGAAAACAGGCAGAGCACGGCTTCTGGAATTCTTTCTAATCCTTTTACCATCAGAAGTCACAGGAGACATCTGTTTTTTCTTTTTCTAAAGAACATGCTGACCCCCCCCCCCCCCCAAGTCCTGCTATGCTGCCTCATCAGGGGAGGAATTCCTGGAAGGGATGAGCAAAGAAAACTAGAAGTCTATGCCAAGAGAATATAATGCCAGCAGGGTTACCCAAGGCATGAAGGTCATCCCAGCTGGCCAGCTGAAGCAAGCAGGCACCTACTGTATATTGGGCAGCGGGCTGTGACCACGCTCCCTTCATGCATACTCCTCGCCTCCCCAGCACTAACTCTCCAACCGAACCCTCTCTCGGTGCATGCTTGGCTCCTCAGCAAGCCCTGTGCACATACAGGCACTGCACCTGCACCCTGCCTGTCTGGTGCTCTGGTGTTTGTCCTCACTGCTGAAGACATGACATGAACACTTGCTTCAATCCCATGCCTTCACATAAATGCCAGGCAGCATGGTTGACAAATGGAGTTGCTGCACCAGGAGAACCAGGTACTCCATGACCAACTAGTGCAGGATAAAGGATATGTGAGAAAAACATGGTTCAACTGTAGCGGGAAGATATGTCGATGAAGGTTCTCAGTCATCCAGGTGGAACAGTCTGTAGCTTGAATCATGTCAACTGGATTTCTATTTCTAGTTTCTAAGGAGCGAAACGTTTCCACTGAGAAAATAGAAATCCAGTTGACATGATTCAAGCTACAGACTGTAGCGGGAAGAGCAATTCGCTCTGCCAGTGTCATCCATTCCATTCCATTGGTGGAAAGATACTCTGGATCCAACCTGAATTATCCATTATATCTGATACGGAAGAAACAGCATTTGTTGAGGCACCCAACATTCACCCATTTTTAGTTATGGGGCAAAACTAGAATTGGTGGAGATTAAATGTTGTGCAATCCAAGACCCTTACTGTTTACCCCGAACGGAGCCTGCTGCTTGTGATTAGTTTGCTGCTTTGGTGCCATTTCTTTTTGGCTAGGGCTCTTTCCTCTTTCTTAGAATGAAGCCAACCAGCCAATCTCTCATCATAAATCAGTGTGATATTATGACACTGTGCAGCCAATCGGATTTGTAATCATGTGTCAGGAGGGAAAAGAAAGCCAATTTGAGAGCGAGAGCAATGCTCCTTCAATCAGCCACATGGATAATTCCAGCTGGTCAGATCTCCAACTGCTCTCACTCCGCATGAGTAATTCTGTTCATCTCCCAAATCTAATCTTTCCCTAAAAATCACTATCAGGGGATGCTTTGGTACTGCTGAAAATGTTGAAATAATTAGCTTCACTCCTTTCAACTCAGTCCTATTTTATGATGGGGATAGCATGTAACAAGGAGGAGAAAACAACTAAATGAAGCAAGATTGAATTCCAAGTGAAGAGAAAGAGAATAAAAACATGAACTGGTAACAGCAGAATGAAATGTAAACTGACAGTGGAGCCAAGGCCAGTCAGCAAATCACTGACTAATTATGTAACATTTAACATAAGTTTTGATGCTAAGCTAAACAACAGGCTGGCAACCCAGAAGGAGCAAGCAGAAGGCTTTGGGAAGAGCCTACTACAAAGAAAGAAGAGAAAAACAATTGCAAGTCAGGAGAAATGAATGTGGAAATCAGACCAGAAAATGTAGAACACATTTCAAGTATATGGTAGTGTCAAAATGGAAGGAATTCCTGAAGATTTCTCCATTAACCAGCATCTAGTTGACCTTTCAATGAGAAACAGCAGAGAATTTCATTCATATATTTAAAGTCATTGGGACTGAGCAGAGAATATTAGTTTTCTTGAGTATCTGTTGAGTGACAATCAGATAACAACACCACTAGCTTCTATATTAGGTTCAATAGACATAATGCCCAGGGCTATGTTCTTTCACATTTCAGAAAACAAGGTGGAAAAAAACCCCACATAATTCTTCAGTAAAATACCATGAAGAGCTAGAAAATCTATTGCAGAAATGTTGCAAATCTCCTATGATTCTCTTGGTGTAAAGGTAAAGGTTTTCCCCTGCACAGTCATGTCCGACTCTAGGGGGCGGTGCTCATCTCCATTTCTTAGCCGAAGAGCCCCCCTAAAGACACTTCCATGGTCATGTGGCTGGCATGACGTGCACAGAACGCTGTTACCATCCCACCGAAGTGGTACCTTTTTATCTACTTGCATTTGCATGCTTTCGAATTACTAGGTTGGCAAGAGCTGGGGGGAGTGCGGGAGCTCACTCCGTCACGCGGCACTCGGGTCTCGAACCACCGACCTTCCGATCGACAAGCCTGGCGTCTTAAGCACTGAGTCATTGCGCCCCCTTCTCTTGGTGTAGGTGAGATTAAAAAAATATTTGGGCACAATTTTACCTACCTAGAACACATTTGCTAGCCAACGTTAGAGCACATGTGCTTCATTTGGAGATATGCTTCAGATACAGTTATTACTCAGGCTGCCTCAATCACAGTTGCAACTCTAAGCAGCTTACAGAGTATAGATAATTAAAATTAAAGCAACAACACAAGAAAACCAGATCAAACAAATAATAATAATAATATCACTGAGATCCATATTATAACCAATTACACACCACATAAAAGATAGGTCTTTCCTGGGGCCTGCTGAAAAAGCCAGGTTTTCATGCCTTTTTGAAAACAGAACAGGGTTGAGGCCGTGTAGACTTCAGAGGGAATGCTATTTCATCTCTAATTAGACAGCTAAATCTAAGTTAGCTAGAGAATTGGGAGAGTTGTATTACCCAGCCCAAATGTTCTTTAGGTTCTATAAACAGGCAACACTAGTTGCTGCAAACAATATGTTCCTTTTGCAGGTAAGAACCTCAAAGTTCTTTCTTATAGTGCTGCATAATACAAAAATGCAAAGCCTTAGTCCAATAAAGACTAAGAACAACTGCAAAATCTACATTAAGTCACATTGATGCTTTGTAGTGTGGTGGTGGGCAAATGGACCATTCAAACAATGAAAGGCTGAATGAAATATAATTATCCTCCTCCCACTCCTCCTCCTCTTCCATTAACATAACTTTTCTCCAAGGAGCTTAGGACAATGTAGGTAAAATTAATGGAGAGATAAAAATAGTGGTGATGGTTTCATACTGGCAAGGTGAGGACAACCTCTGTTTAAAAAAACTGTAATACATTCATGTGAACATATGTCTATGAAGGTTCTCAGTCATCCAGGTGGAATTGTCTGTAGCTTGAATCATGTCAACTGGATTTCTATTTTCTCAGTGGAAACGTTTCGCTCCTTACCCAAGGAGCTTCTTCAGTCTGAGCAAAGTTAGTAAGGGAATCCTTAAATATGTTCCTAGGGTGGCTGTGTGACCTTGCACCTGGGGCTAGGTCATGGTTATATTGAGATGTTATTTTTAAGTCCTTTTATCATCTAAAGGAGGATCGTTAAGATCACCATGCTGCTGTTGAGCTTGTGAAATGGTCTTAATCTTCCTAGGCACAGAAGACAAAGCGGGGAGGAAGATGGGGGAGAGATTGTGCCTGAGGCCCCCACCTCTATTCAAGGAAGGATTTTCCAAGTTGGCATAAATGGATTCCTTGACCCCTCTCTCAAACCACCTATCTTCTCTGTCTAAAATGTGAACATTAATGTCCTCAAATGAGTGTCCTTTTTCCTTTAGATGAAGGTAAACTGCTGACTCTGGTCCTGTGGTGTTACTTCTCCTGTGTTGGGCCATCCTCCTGTACAAAAGTTGTTTGGTTTCTCCAATTCATGTGAACATGACAGAAAAGGGAAGATCCTTGTTTCCAAATCGTTAATCTAAGATGCCAGGTGGGATACTTTCCACATTAGAAAGACTGAATGGCATTGGATAGCAACTTATGAGTAGTGTGGTAACTGCCCATCAAGAGTTAGTTGCCCTATTGTCTTTTCCACTTGATTTCATGCAAAGCAGCAGTAGTGATTATATAAGATTTACAGAGTTATTTATTCAAATACTATGCTGATCAGACCACATCTGGAATACTGTATCCAGTTCTGGTTTCTACAATACAAGGACGACTCTGGGGAACTAGAAAGAGTTCATAGGAGACAACAAAGATGGTGGGGAGCTTGAAGACTAAATCCTATGGAGAACACTTAAAGGAATTGGGTATATTTAGCCTAAATAAGAGAAGCAGTCTTCAAATATGATAGCAGTCTTCAAATACCTGAAGGACTATCACTGTTAAGTGGGTGTGGATTTATTCACCATGTTTCCTGAGCATAGGACAAAAACCAATTAACTAGAAGCTTTACAGAGGAGGATCCAAACTCAAAAAGATAAGGAATTTCCTGACATGACAGTCATGTCCTGGAGACATGTGGGCTCTGTCACTGGGGGCTTTCAAGCCAAGATTGGACAGCCTCTTTTGACTGGGATGATATGAGGGCTCCTGCTCTGGGCAGGGGTTGTACTAAAAGAACTCCACTAGCAATCATCCATTGCTATGATTCTGTGAAATATTTATATATTATGAGGTTGAGACAGAAGGAATTACTTTGAAGCAGCATTAGTACTTCACCATTATTTTCCTCTGGAAAATAATAATAGCAGGTCCCATCATCTATCCAACTTCCGAAGCTTTATCAATCTGTTTTTGCTGTTATGCATGGCAACAAAGGCCTGGCGTGCTATGGTCCATGAGGTCACGAAGAGTCGGACACGACTAAACGACTGAACAACAACAACAAAATGGCAACAAAATGAATCTTCATGAAGTAGCAGCAAAGGCTTTTGGTGCATATTCCCCCCCCCCCCCAGGACAAGGAAGACTGTTTGTTGCTGACTGGTGACAAATTAAAAGAGGCTGCTGCCACTGGAGGCCTCCTTTTAGCAATCTGTCTTTTAGCAATCAGTTTCCCTGGAAGTGAAAGTTTGCTGTTGCAAAAGGACAGTTCTCTCTCTTAAACCCCAAGGAGTTACTACATCTTGTTTCACTCTAATGTTTACGTGCATTAGACACCTTCGTGTGTACAGCCTGGGTCAGCCATGTTTGCTTGAGCTGAGAGGCTCCCATGAGACAGGTAACAAGGGAAGGGAAGGGGAGGGAAGGGGAAAAATGGAGCCTGGTCTGTTTCTGGTTTGCTTGATTAAGGAGTTTTTTTACAGTGGGGTTTTACTGTTTTTATTGTTTTCCTATTGTCTTTATGTATGATTTTATGTTTGCCACCCAGAGTTGATTGCAAGATGGATGGCCATCTGTAATTACATAATAAAATAAATGAATAAATAAGCCCCTATAATCTAATAGCAGAGTGGGATTTTGGAGGTGGTGGGATCACCAGGAGGTGGCATAGGCTGAACGCTTAATTTTGATGCTCCTCAGCCCCTGCCAAGACTGCCATTTATATGTTTTAATGTGCACATTCATTGCATTCAACCGGTGCAAGCTACAGAGATAATTCCTGTACTGAAACATCTGCAGTGGTGATCAATTGCTTAATGGGGACATTACAGCTTTAAACTGTGGATGCTCCGTGAAAAATGCTGCCAATATCAGAATTTCTGCTATCTGGCATGGGGGGGGGGGGGCTTTCTGCTATGAGGCTCTCATGGCTCCCTCAACGTGGCTCTTGCTCTCTTGGCCCTTTGGGGGTTTGTAGAGATGCACTTCTTTCACCAGACTTTTAAGTGTATATTAATGTTAATATATGTTTTTAATCTTTTGGATTCTGTTTGGTGAATTTGGTTGGCTCCCTTGAATACTCACTTATGCACAGAGGCATCATTGAATGAATCAGTAACTAAAATTGATTCACATCTAAATCGTTTTCTTTTTATCCCTCCTGCTGGTAGAAATCTCTGTTAGGTGAAAAATCTTCCAGCGGTTTCATATCTTATGCAGAAGTGAAAGGGGTAAGGAATGAAGCTGGCAAGGCAGGAACAAGACCATCCCAGGCTAAAGAGGACCATTATATCAGCATGGATTAGGTACCTTCCAAGCTTCTCAAGAGAACCATCAAGTATCTGTTGTCTTAATAAGGCAGCAGGCAAAAGCTTAAACCCTGGAACATAGGCCTATATAAAAGCTTTGATTCTGAGTATTGCAGTGGGCCAGTTGGGTTTTAGCAAACTGAAAATATAGAATTGTGTGAATCTATCAATCTCCTTAGTAGTGTTTGATTAGGAGCAGATGTTCCACATAACTCCTGCCTGTAGTTTGGTGTGGCTCTTCCACCCAACTCAGAGGAAGGTATAGTGGGTGGGGGTGTCTCTCAATTAATGGAGGATAAGACTGTCAGTCGCTACTAACTACGATGGCTGTATGTTACTTCAAAGATCAGAAGGATCATATTTCTTAATATCAATTGCTGAGGAACAGCAGCAGGAAAGAGCTACTATTGTCCTGTGGGATGGTCACTTTCACATCACTGACAAAGAAGAAGTTCATCAACAGAAAAAAAAGACAAGTGAAGACAGAGATTTGCATATGGTAAATCATATGTACAGGTGCAAATCTAGAAAATACTGCTATTACTTGGAATTTTATTTTATTTATTTATCAAATTTTGCCACTGCCCATCTCCCCCTGAAAGAGGGACTCTGGGCGGTTTACAATAAATGTAATACCAATTTTCCCTATTACAACATCTGTAATAGGGAAAATTGGAATAAGGTAACCTGTGTACATGCTCTTCAGTCAGCTGCTGACCAAATCCAAGCCAGAGGGGTTCCCAGAGGTCAGGATGGTAGTTGAATGATTGAAGCTCCACTTCTTTTGCATGTATGTTGGCATCACAAGCATATACAAAGGAGTGGGACTTTGATGACATTGTTGTGGCCACCATCTTGACCTTTTTACACACACGCACAGACACACCCAAAGCCCCTGATCCTAACCGTTGGTGGGCAGTTGCAAGCTTCTTGTTTTCCAATCTTATGGCTCTTGACTGCCCTCTGTAAAGGATGCTACATGGTTGCCTGACCTCTTGTTTTGTTTGTGGGCTGCCCCTAGGAATAAAACTGGCCATTGTGAAATAGTATGCTGGATTAGATAAGCCATTGTTAAATCCCACAACTACCTTTTGTCTTCATCAGATAGATTTAAGGCTAGGCAAGTTTTTACAGCAAAAAGATTTGTGTTCCTAGCATGCAGGCCTACTCCATAAAGCCCTTTAACTGTTTTATAGCAATAGCTGTTTAGTGTGCAGAACGATGAATTGGTCAGAAATCTATGTTACCCTAAGGATTAATCTCATGTCATCTGTTTTCCCAAGATGGTACTTCTATCTGTAAAATTCTGTGCATGCACATGGTATCCATTATAATAACTGCAACTTGAATCTGTTTCATGCTCATTGTTATCTACACCTTTTTAAAAAAAACTATTAATTGTCTGGGATTTTTTAACTATTATTTAAATAGCATCAGGTTAGTTTTTCATTTGCTTGGCAAATCATGACAATCAGAAAAGTTTGATACAAATATTTTATATCTTCCTTACTGAAGAGAAAATACATTTATTTTCAATATGACCTCTGTAATGGTTTTATGATCACCTAAACACATGACCCAGTGCAAAAGTCACTGTTGTTTAGTGTCTATTCCATTTTCTCTTCAGATAATGACCTTATTTGATAAAAGAGCAACCTGTGCTGGCACATCCACAATAACAATTGCATAGAAATCAGACCTGCAAATGTTGCAGTGTGAAATACCTTTGGTCTGCATTCTAGCCAAATACATCTTGTCCATACAAGAAAATGGATGATGGAATCTGCTGTTCTAGACTTAGGGACTCAGTGTGTTGGACAAGCTTGCACTTCCTCTGAACTGCATCACATTCATAGCTTGATTTCATACTATCTGTGGAAACAGCAACCAGGAGCAGGGATGGAACTAGGGTCTGTGTCACTGTGTCACCTGGGGCAAACATGGATTCTGCGCCCCCCCCCCATGGGTTATTTTGTCATTTTGGTGCCCCCCTAGTGCGGCGCCTGGGGCACATGCCCCGCTTGCCCCCCCACCCCCCCAGTTGTGGCCCTGACTAGGAGTGCTTTTTTTCTAATATCAATTGGAAATTTAGTTATAACCCTGTCTGGAGAAAGCAGCATTGGGGGCACTAAAGGCATTACCAAACATAGCTTCAAATCTGCTCAGGAACAAACTGAGCCCCCTGCCGATCAATCAACAGCACCATTGGGTGTTTTCCATCAAGAATAGTCCATTCCTTAGTTATATTTTATCAGTCATTAATTCACTACTTACACCTTATCTAGACTACTGAATTGAGATCTATGTAGGCTTGACCTAGAAATAACAGTCCTTGCCTAGGCTACATAGTCAGGTCATATTACCTCAGTTCTGTCCAACTGAAAAGCCTGTTTTTTTATTTTTATGTATTAGGCTGTTTGGATATGAGGTGTGTGAAGAACTACCCTCACCATTATGATCCAGCCTATGTGTTAAAATACACCTGAGGCCCTGGCTGATAACACATAAACTTTACAGCACCCAATTCTTATTTGTGGTAAGCCATCCCACTTTTGCCTCAGGCCAATTTTATATCTGCTTAGGAGCATGGTACATATGACACCATCAAGTGGATGGAACTAGTTTTGCATGCTCTTGCAGGCCATTCATGTTCTCATAAACCAGTGCTTTCCAAATTCCTGCCGTTGGCGACACACCAACAGTGGCGGGGGCGCGGGCGGCAGCACGGGGCGCACGCGGTGCCATGTGCGTCATCGGCAGCAGCCTCATGTTTTGCGGTAAAACCCAGAAGCGCTGATGGCGCGCCGCCGCTGCCATGCACGCTGCCACCACGCGTGCCGCCGCAGGGGCAACAGCGACGCGCCATCGCCACTTCTGGGTTGTGTTGCGACACACTAAAATGTCGCGACACACAGTTTGGAAAGCACTGTCATAAACAAATGTCTGAAGAAAGTTTCTGATAAGGGATGATCTAATTCATAAAGTTCAGGATGCATACAAGTCTTCACAAGGTAGCTTAGAAACCAACAATTTTTCATTATACACAAAAACAATCTGATTGAGCTAAATTCTGAAACATGGAAGTAGTTTAAAGATGAGTGCTGTAGCTACTGGGAAGCAGGACCCAATAGTGGAAAAAGTTCTCTGTGTGGGCAAGTTGCACGTTTGATATTGGAACCCCATCCGTTCTTGTTGTATTGGCTGATTGTGTCCACGTTAGTACTACAAGAGCTAACTATGCATCTATTCTTGGTTTCATGCCACTTCATACGCTCATTTTTGTTTCTGATTAATCTTCCTGTCTTATCAATGTTCATTCATGAATTCTCTGTGATCTTGCCATAGTGATGATCAGTGCAGAGTTGCCTGAACAATGGCATTTCTCACTCAGCTTATCCCATGATAAAACTCACATGATATGTTACTACTCTAACACAGCTTTTACAAATGCAGTCTCTATTCTTGGAATCTCCTGGAGGTGACTTTACTTCAGAGCTTGCAGTAGACCAATTCATGGTTAACAATTACATCACGACACAAGAATAAATAATAATATACAGCTTGTGTTTTGCGACACAAAAAAAATACAACACTAGTCCAAAAATGTGTGATCGGTTTTGAGGAGTTATGACCATGCTGGTTTTCAGGTACATAGTAGGACATCACACTGGAGATCTCAGTTACAGACATGAGGATGGCAGCACATAACTGAGACTTGCTCAAAACACAGTTATTCTGAATATAATTAGAGTTCCAATTACGTCAGTTGACAGGGTTGGAAGGGCCATTTGGGCTACAGAATCCAACCTCTTGCTCAGTGAAAGAATCTAAATGAAAGCATCCAAGATAGATGCCTGTCTAGCTCCCACTTGAACATATATAGGGAATGACAGACCCTCATTTTTCTGGGTAATTGGTTCCATGTCAAACTGCTCTTACTGTTAGGAAGGGTTTTGTTATAACATGCCCTCAGAATCTGCTTGTCAGGATGTCAGGATGCATTTGTGGGTGACAGCAGAACAGCTGGGAAATGATACGGGTAATGGGGAGGGGGGTAGTATATGTAGGCTCCATAGTTGTATTGGGCAGGTCACTCTGATAATTAGAATGCTGGATGTGACAGGCCTTTAGACTGACTGGAGATTTTTATTTTTTTTATATAATCCACACAAACACATTTTCATTTTCAGTATTGTACTGATGGCTCTGTTCTCCTTCATAGACTGCTTTTCTGGTCTCAGCTCCGCCAATGGCAATATATTGCATTCATTTTTTAAAGCAGAAACACTCCATCTAGTGTGTATTTATCACTTCTGTTTCTCATAATTTTTGTCAAGTATTTTTCCCTCAAGTAATCAAAGGACATGAGGCTTATTGTCCAATATATGGATATGGTAAATGTTTGGATCTATTTGGACAATTGCAAATTCATCTCAAGGCAGATGTGTATGATTGGTAGGCTCATGGGAATCCTATATTTAATCCAAAAGAATTCATTTTCCTTGCTTCTTCTAGAGTCGGTTAGCCTGTTTGGGTTGTGACAAAAAAACTCTATGGTAATCAGTTGGAGAAAATAGTCATGGATTAAATTTGCTTTCTATGAAAGTTTCAGATTCAGTGATATAGTCCATATTTATCTTCCTTCTTTCCTTTCTTCCTGGCAAGAAAAGGACATTGGGTTGCTCTCATCAGTCTTTTCCATACACCCATCAAAGTAAAATTTGATTATGTTCCAGCTAACACTGACATATGATAACAGCACAATGTCATGACGACATATGGAATAGGTGCTATGTAGTCTGGAATAGCTAGTATTTTTATTATTTACAGTATTTCATTTAGGATTGGATAATAATATTGTTCTAAATTATAAAACAGAGTCTTGTGGCTCCTTAAATCCCTCAATACATGCTAGGCTTTAAGAGGGAATGGGAGAATGGGAAGGGAAAAGGGGGTGAGTGGGAATAGTGAGGCTCTGCTTTAGGAGCAGGGAGATTCAGAAGCAAAACTGCTTGGAGAGTTGTCATGAAGAAAGAAGTGGCGTGTGTCTTTATCAATGCTATGCCGCAAAATCAGCAAGGCATCTTCGTGGTCAGACCAGCAGTTCCTTTATCACGTTAGATTTGTAGTCCTAACAAGGTTTATATACTGTTTGTGACAACGTTACAGTGTGGAGGATGGGAAAATAGGAGAGAGAAATCGTAAAAGGAGAGAGGAAATATAGGATTGCTTTGGAACTAACCAAATGTGAAACAGCCATAACATTTGACATGGATATTTTAGCACTGAATGACTGGCTAACAAATAATGTACTAAAACGTATGTTCAAAGCATTTGAAAAAGGAGATTTTATGAAGCTTGTTGTGTGAGCAAAGACTCCCTTCTTGGAGCATTAAAATAGCTGTCTTCTCCAGAAGGCTCAGCATGGTTGGTTTGAAAGCTTTCCCTGACTGTCTGCAAATATGTCACAGTCAACACTTTGGCTGGATTTGCCCACAATGCAAAGCAGTTCTTCCTGCACATATAAGCAAGAGGAAGCCTTTGAATTTGCTGCACTATACCTTTTCCTACCCGCATGCTTCCTCCGAGTGCTCACGCAATGCACCTCTTTCAATGTATTTAAATACCTTATGTCACTTTAAAACTACAGATCATTATTAAAATCAACTTAATGTACGAGTATCAATCTGGAGCATGCCAACTCTGCCCAATTGTATAGAGACCATTAGATAACAAGGCTCTATGCCATGAAGAGCTTGATAGGTGATAATTAATACCTTGCATTGCACCCAGAAGCCTACTGGCAACTACTGGTGTCACATGGGCATGACAAAGCATGCCCATTATTGCCCATGCCACTGCATTCTGGACTAGCTGCAGCTTCCGAGTAGTTTTCAAGGGTATTTGCATATAGAGCACGTGGCAGTAGTCAATAAGCAAGGTAACCAGAGCATGAGTGACTATCTGAAAAACCTCCTCACAACCCCTTTGCCACGCCTGTGTTATGTCAGGCTCTTTGGCAGCTGCCTCAAACGAAAAGCGATTCTTTTCCTAGCACAATCCTAACAGAGTCTTTTTAGCAAGATTCATGGAGGTGAAAGACATGGGGTTACAAGCATTCTAGCAACAGAACTGTTTTCAGTTTAGTACCAGCATATCTCCACATACATTAAGCCAGAGGCTTTCTGACTTTCTTCCTAATTGCTTTCCTATGATCTGGTGAGGAGGCAGGTCTCTTCACTGACAACAGGAAAGCTTGCAGCTGACTGACTTACATACCAGCCTCCTGAACCTTTAGCTGCCTGGGAATAATCTGTAACAGGCTATTTTTGAATGCATGTCTAGCGCCCTTTGGAAGCAGGACTGAACCTGTATAAAAATTAACCCAGGGAACAGGTTTCAGGGATAGAGCAGGGGTGTGGGATGAAGAGGGAGCTCTTCTGATGCACCAGAAAGACCTCGGTGCCCATGTCCTGTCAGTCAGGAAACTTGACAAGTGGCTAAACCTGCTATTCAAAGCAACTGCCGATACCTGGCCAGCCCCATCCCATCACTTATTAAGAAGAGCAATTGATGGTTGTTTCTCCTGCAGGCGGGTGATGGTCAGTGGGAGGAGAAATGAAGCCAGGAGAATCCACCAGTCACTTGCCTTAAGTGTCCTGCACTAAAACTCTTAAGGGGTGTGTCACTTACCTGCCTCATTACAAAATAGGGCTGGGCTGTGGGGCAGCACATTTCAAGCCAGCATACTTTTCTGCCACTCAAAGACTGGTGCAGTAGACTTGAATACAACAATCTAGATGTGCCCTAGATGGCAGCAAAGTCATCCAGATTTTCACAACCCAGATTTGCTTGCTCTAATAATTGCTTGGTCCTACTTACAAAGCAATCCTATGTATGCACATTCAAAGGTAAGTCACCAATTAAGTAATGAGATTGACTCCCCGGTGCATACGCCTGCAGTGTTAGTGAGGTTGCAGATGATGGGTGAAATACTGGGGAGTTCCTTCTTCACACTCATTATCACTATGCCAGCTTTGCTCCAGATAAGAAGAGTGACAGTTCTAAAAAGTAACTGTGATATTAGCCTATTATCATATTCCTCAGTCTGTGCTATCCAGATTTATCTGAACTACAACTCTTAGAATTCTCTGACCAGCAAAGCCAAAATGAGTTGCTGTCTCCAATGCATCTGGAAGTCATCAGATTAGGGAAGGCTTTCTGCCTGTGGCTCCCTTGACATAAGAAAACACAGGGAATGCCAAGCCATTTAGGCTGGGGTGGACAACCAAATGCTTGTTGGCCATATAGCTGCAGAACTGCAAACACCAGGACACACTGTAGCCAAAAAGGAAGAGGAAGGACTTAGGAGAGGTGTAGGAGAGAGAGTGTCAGGGTTCTAGTGAGAATCCTGCCATTTGTCTCTGTATAATTAGACTGTGTTGTGTGGGGAGGGGGAAGACGTGCCAGGAGCTGTGTCTAACACCAGAGACTGTGGAATGCATCGTCAAGGTCGTCCACCTGCAGGAGTCTGGAGGGGGCGAGCGCGGAGTGAGAAAGTAACAGACATTGACATCATCGGCACGAAGAAACTGGCGCAAAGGGGGAGAGCTAAGTTTGAGTGTTTGGCGGGAAACCGTCATTCGGACCTTTGGGAGTGCTTTGATTTACATGTATCCTTAATAAAGTTTATTCTGCATTTCAATGAATTGCATGGAGAAGCGTTTATTGGGACATTGAAGTCAGGGTCATTACAGAGAGACAAATTGAAGAACATGTTAAAACTGTTATGTTATAATGGGTTTTAAGTTATGATTTCCTCTGGAATCTGCATTAAGAATCCTCTAAAAAAGAACACAAAAACTGGCAACAAAGGTGGGATCTTAGAACATCAGTTCATTCTGGTCTTGCTACTCTTCAAACTCTGAATGTAAATGCAGATGACCCATCCACAAGTACAAACTGGTTAAGTTTGGATATAGAAAAGAGGCACCTAATGAATCTATAGATGCCCACGTTAAGGCACTGGGCTAAATCATACAAGTATGGAGGCTTAGAAGCAGATATGATTTGCGATGAAGTCGTGGAAAAATGCATTTACAAAACATTGCAGGATAAATAACTACAGCAGGAAGAGCTGACATTGGATGAAGCAACTGCCACAGCCAGATTATATAAAAGTGCTCAATTTTAAAAATTGCCAAATGGCATCAATGAGCAATAGCTCTATAGATATCTGAGATGTATACCTTATGCCATGGGAGAACCATGAATTCTGAATTAGACAAAATGCTGAAGAATGGAAATATAGAAATACAGATAGGAATGAACTGGGTAACCATCGTATTGAGTGTACCAAAGAAAGATCTTAATGAAATCCATCTTTGTGTGATCTGAGAGTGGTAAACAATGTGGGAACACCATCCTGTATCAACAATAGACAATATTTTCCATGTCTTACAAGACACATGCATTATTGCTGAATCAGATGTCACTAAAGGTTTTTAGCAAGAAGATTTGGCACCAATATTTCACAATTTGACAACCTCTATTATGCACTGTGTTGCTAGAGGTTCTGTAAAATTGTATTTAGACTGTTGAGCGTGCCTGAGGCTTATCAAAATGCAATGGCTTTTTTCCTGCAGGGGCTTCCTGGTGTTGTCTGATATATGGATATTGTTGTTCACTATGCAGCAGCTGTGGAATAGCTCTGTGACACGCTGATGGCAATTTTTCAGAGACTCCGTGTATAGGACAGATACGAAACAAAAACAAATGTTACTTTGGTTTTGAAGATATTGTTATATTAGGACACACCTCAACGGAAGGAATTAAACCTGATCCGAAGAAGGTAGAAGCTATTCTGCAAGCCTTAATTGCTGAGAAATTGGATTTGTCATGTTCTTTACTAGCTACTTATTGTATCTCATGAACTCTATTTCTAATTATGCAGATAATTCACAACTCCTGAACCTGCTGACTAGAGAAAGGGTCACCTGGCACTGATCTGCAGTCACTCACCCTGCATTTCTGCAACCAAGAACTGCATAATCAAGGACTCCTGTCTGGCTTATTATAAGGACATAAATGCTGGGGGACTAGGTGCTCCCAACTCAGGAAGATGGATCAAAGAAGCATCTTCCACTATTTGATTTAGGATCAAGCTCATTGCTGGAACAGTATGTTCATTGGGTTGTTGATTTATATACAGTGGATTTTGAGGCATTATCATTAAAAATCTCTGGCTTGCTTCTTAGAAAGATGGTTTGCTTTCAATATATTGTTCAGTCTAAAAAAATTGGCCACAAGGAATCCCTGCTCCACTGCAATCATTTAAGTATGTTGCTGCTACAGTATCTGTACACCATGGTCTCTTGTTGCAGAGTGAATTGATTGTTCTATCTGAATCTGAAGTGTGCAGATGATTAAAGTCAGCTCATAAGATGCACCAAGGCATGGTGTATACCAAACAGGTTCTGTGTACTATGGAGTCCATGGTGCTCTCTGAGCCTTGTTGTTTTCTTGCAGACGTACTATAGTACTCTGTGTACTATTTTTTACTAGTCAAATCTGGACTCAGATGAGAAATATTTGATCACTTAGTGAAAACAAACACCCATTCCCATTAAATGGGGGAGAAACTGAACAGGGGGACACTAATTCACACATCATTGAAACGAAGCTGGGATGTAATTTGTATACTGGAGTTTAGAGTCCTGCTTTGTGAAAGGTGCATCCGGACAGGTTCAATCTTTCTTGAAATACAACAAAACTAAACAAAGGTGAATGGTGAATGACAGAACTTTACTAGATATTCAATAGGCAAGGAATAAGACATTGGTTCCTATAAAATTATATAGCCCCTGATAAATAGCACCCTTCATTTTTTGATAATTGAATGCTAAAGCTATAGATATTCTTTTAACTTAACCATCTGGCCAACTACACATGGCCAAACCGATTTTGTACAGTGGCTGCCTCTATGCATAATGTTTGGCTTTCCCAGCAACAGAAAAAGAATATGCCTGAACGTTAATGTGCTGAAACGTTAATATTACACATGGCGGTTGGTGTGCACAATCAGTCTGCCAGCAGTTATGAGGCTGGCCATGTGTGGGCTTTTCCTCTAGTCGCTCTGTGCACAACAGTGGATGAGCAGAACCTCCATCTCAGTATATCTCCCCTGGACTCCCCTGTGCAATCTAAATATTTTATTTCAAGTAATTGTCAAATGTTCAATATTTTATTATCAAAACTCTGCTTTAAAGGATCAGGGCTGAACGGCACTGCATTTCCACAAACTGTAAAAGTGCCGTTCAGAGTCAGCATTTCTTAATTCTAAGCTGATTCTGCCTAAACTTCCTTTCTTCCTTTTTAGCAGAAGTAGAGTTGGGAAGGGCGCTGCCACTCAACAAGCCCTCTATTCCATCTCAGTTATATCCCCTGCTGCTCCTTCCTCCATGCACTGTACTAACCTTCCTTATTGTCCTTAGGGGGCCTGCTAGGAAGTAGTAAGTCCATAAAGGATTGCTTATTGCAGTGCTTTCCAAACTGCCGCCGTTGGCAACACACGGTGCGGGGGTGCGCGTGGGGGCGTGCATGGCGGCGGCGCGGAGGTGCACGTGGCAGTGGTGTGCATGGCGGCAGCAACGGCGGCAGCCTCCGCTAAAACGCGGAAGCGCTGATGGCGCGCCGCCGCCGCCACCGTGCACACCACTGCCACGTGCGCCCCCGCCGCCGCCTCCGGGTTGTGTTACGACACACCAAACTGTGTGTTGCGACACACTAAAGTGTTGCGACACACAGTTTGGAAAGCTATGGCTTATTGCAAAAAACTGTGGAGATCCTGGATATAACCCAGGCTGGGCACAGTCAACCAATCAGAGAGCAAGCTGCTTTGGAGAAAGATAGTTGATACCAAAGTTGCACCACTGCTAGCTAGCAGAGTAAATGGTCTCCTCAGCCAGAGGGTGAGAACCTTGCTTACATGCAACAGTGGGCAGCCTCAGATGAGGAAACCCATCCTCCTGTATGGTCAGAAATAGGATGAGAAAGGCTTACAAGATCAGTCTAGAACATTTAACTGCCATGATTGAAATGATGCCTCCCTTCCCTCCTACATTCAAACCAGACTGGTTTTTTTTCTTTTTTCTTTTTTTAATCACTAACGATGGTATAATATTCCCTACTGCGCTGAGGGACACCATCTTACTTAGGTGCATAGGCAGACATGAGGCATGACAGGCAGTTGTCTCATATGGCTATCATTTCTAAAAATCTGCCACCTGAATGACTTGTTTAATTTATCTAATGATTGAGGCAGGCACTCTGCTCTTAAGTTGCAGTATGGAATCAACGGTGCTATTGTGGCTACATTTAAGAAATTAAGCATTTTTTAAATTGAAAGCATTATTAGATTCAGCAGAAGTCAAACACTCTGCTCTATTCATTCATAACTCCAACATAACTGCCCAGGAATCTGCCCATTGATCTTGATATGAACCTGTCCAGACATTAAGGATGACACAGAGCCACATGAAGGTGGCTCTGCTTTTAGAGGTCTGTTTGTCAGGCATGCTCTTTCTCTCGTGGAATGCACCACCTTGGAGTTGTGTTTAGCCTACGTTCTCTCCATTTTCAGGGAAAAAGTAAAGATGTTTCTGTTCAATCCTGTTGCATTACTAATCAGTGATCATCTTAGCTATCTTTGTCGGGCTTTGACCATGTATATTTTATCTTACGAGTGATGGGGTGAAAGCTCTATTAAAGGTTTTTGCTATACTGTACTCCAGGGCACCCCTATGGCTGAGAGGCTGATGGGATTGGAAAGGTGGCAAGATAAGAAGCCTGTTGCACTGGAGGGCAAGGCTCCATTTGGAGGGCTCCAGCAGCCAAGGAATCAGGGCATTGTAATTCCCAGTTTCCAGTGTCTGGTCCACTCACAGTGAAAGCACACTCCAGAATTCTGGGGCCAGTGTTTTCTGCCCTGGTTCATATTCCATTCCTCTGACATAGGTTGGTGTTGGTTGCTTCATTGGTTTTCCAATCTGGCTGTCAGAATTTTAGTCTCTTTCTTACAGTCCTTTTGACTCCCCAAGTTACCTGCCTGATATAACTGCATGAAATGGTCAACTGCTATTAATAACACCTTCGTTTCTTTCTGTTCCCACCCTACTACAGACATATTTGGGGTTTTCTTGACTTCTGGCAGCAAACCATCTACAAAAGTGCTGGTCAGTGCCATGGGTATACTGGCTTCTGGAGTGTCACTCCCTGAATATTTGATAAAAGTCTGTATTCATCTTTCATAGTCACCTCCTGGGTGCTCATTGCTTCTCTGGCAGCAAGCAGAGATCTTGTACCAGTCTTTTATCAGGTACAAAGTTTTTACTGCCATTAGCAATTTGCCTTAGCCTGGGTAAGCTCAGCCTCCATAAGCCTACAGGGGTCTGTAGGGGACCAAGGAACATGCATGTGCATAGTCTCTCCTGCAACTCCAGAGTTGGAAACTTGTCTCATAGGTTTAAATTGTAATCTAGAGCAGGGGTCCCCAACCTTCTTGGCACCAGGGACCGGTTCCATGGAAGACAATTTTTCCACGGACCGGGGAGTGGGGTTTGCAGGTGGGAGCCAATCGCATGGAACGGGGGGCGGGGTTTGCAGGTGGGAGCCAATCATGCAGACCGGGGGTGAGGTTTGCAGGCAGGAGCCAATCTCACAGACCGGGGGCAGGGTTTGCAGGCGGGAGCCAATCTTGCGGACGGGGGCGGGGTTTGCAGGCGGGAGTCAATCTCGTGGACAGGGGATGGGGTTTGCGAGCAGGGGCCAATCGGGCCTTGTGCTCCTCGGCCCGCCTCTCCACTCTTCTTTGCCGTGCGCTGATAGGTGGAGGTGTTTCCCCTTCTGGGTCCCCACCAATCAGCTGCTCTGGCTCTGGCTCTGTCTTTGTGCCTTCCCAGCTTCTTCCTGCTACCAGCTTCTCACTGGCTGCTCTTCCTCTGACTCATGGCGGCAGGGACAGGCTTGTTCCTGACACCACCGCTCACTTCCTGCTGTGCGGCCCACTTCCTAACAGGCTGTGGCCCACAGGTTGGGGACCCCTGATCTAGAGGGTCTAGGGAGGTCCTCTGTGTCTGGGGAATAATGCTTTGGAGGGGACTCCCTTCATTTTCCTTTGGGAGCACTGTGCCCCATCCTCCTCTTTCAGCTTTTCACCCTCCTCCTCCCCATCCTCCAAGTCAATTTCTGCCGACACTTTCCATCCCTCGTCCATTGACACTGGTGGGGGAAGAGGTGGAAATGAGGCTATGGCAGACAAGTCCCCTCTTTCCTGAGGACTTCTTTCACTGGTGGAGTTGATGGCTTAGGCAAAGTGAGATACTTTATATGGGAGGAGATTTTCTGAGGAAATAAACAAATTTACTCTCTAAGTACTTCTCCTCCTCCTTGTTTATAAGATGCTTTTCTTTATCCAAACGACTATGGAGACCACTAATTTGGGACTCCTGTTTCTTTATAATCGCAGTACAGGCAGTATAAATAAATAAATATATAAATAAACAAACTACCACAATTTTGGTTGCTAAGCAAACCAGTCATTAATTGAATCTGACCCGATTTTAAGACCTTTTTTGTGGCAGTCGTTAAGCGAATCATCACAGGTGTTAAGCAAACCACTTGGTCATTAAGTGAATCACGCAGTTCCCCATCGATTTTGCTTGCCAGAAACCAGCCAGGAAGGTCGAAAATGGTGATCATGTGACCATGGGACACTGAGATGGTCATAAATGTGAACCGGTTGCCATGCACCCAAATCATGATCACGTGACTGCGGGGATGCTGCAACAGTTGTAAGTGTGAGGACCGGTCATAAGTCTGTTTTTCCAGCACCGTTGTAAGTCCAAACCATCACTACATGAATGGTTGTTAAGCAAGGACTACATGTATATTCCCACTTCTCAAAGGTGGTCATCATTTTCCTCCCCGCATTCTGAGCCATCACCTTCTCCTTTAGGTGTTCTTAATCTTCTAAATTGAAGGGGTGTAAACCTCAGCAAAGTGAAGGATCCTCAGTCCACTTGCCAGTACAGTTTTCCTATGAAGCATTCGCATTTCATGCACTGGGCAACCCTTCAAACACAGTTCCTCTGTTCTTTTGGAGCCTGCCTGTCCCATTTTCCTATCTGCCTTCTCCTTTCAACACTAACCCTTACGATGCATCCCCCGTGTTAGTCACTATGCTCTACCACACACCTGAACACTCATAAGCTCACTCAACAACAGACGCAGCCCACTGGAGCGCACACAGTCACCAATCCCTGTTGCTTTCTAAATGGAGAGGTTGTCACAAAATAATGCCTCACCCCTTGCCAGGTGCGGCTGGGAAGTCTTACCGGCAGCTCTGGTCAGCAGTGGGAAGTTTGTATAGGGAGAAACATGTAAGTGGAAAAGGCTTCTCTCTTACGCCCACTCACACAAGTTCTCCAGCCCTGTAGGGACCCAGGAACCAGCTATTCTTCCCCCTTGCTTTTCTCGGTGCAGAGGTCATGGCAGTATCTCTCCTCGCAATGCAAGTGAGGGTGGCTGAGAGGAAGAGACACCCAATCCTGGTATACAGGCAGGAATTTATCAAGAGACAGAAACACCCCATTCAGTGAGAAACAGGTGAAAACAAACAACAGACAGCAATTATCACCCCAACCTCCCCTTTCTTAAGTAGCTTAAGTTCACTGTCCATTATTTGCTCCTGCAGACTCAGATGGCAGGAACTAGCAACTTGCTGTTTTATTATAGTAAATTTTATTAAGTTTCAAGAGAAGAATAAAAACTACAGAAAAAAAGCTACAAAGAAAGGGAAAAAAACTAAAAAGGTGTGGAAACACATGAGAATTTTTTTTTTAAATTTACAAAAAGATGTGGCTTCCGACTTTTAACAGCAAAGATATACAAAAATTTCCATAATCAATCTCTTACTCTATATTAAACGAAAACACCACATTATTTCTATAAGTCATTCCACTTTAACACATAATAAAAATCACTAAGTACAGTTACTCCTCCCCCTTATATTAAAATAAAGGGGGGAAAAGTTCATATAAACCTCCTAAACATCTTTCTCCCCTCCAAAAGATAACACCTATTTAATTATTCCCTTCCTACCACTATTCTATACATTTCTGTCTACTATAATAAGAATCAAATTAAAAAGCACATAAATTTTCTGCTATTATACTTAATAATACAACAATTTTAATAATCCCAATCTTAATAAACCCAAAAAACAAAGACAATTCAAAACAGTAATTCCATATCTTTAAAGGTGAATAACATCAATCAAATCCTTAAAGCAAACCAGATAAACATTCTTTAACCCTAATACAACAGTTTTAATAATTTTAATCTTAATAAACCCCAAAAACAAAGACAATTCAAAACAGTCAATCCAAATATTTAAAAGCAAACAGCATCAATCAAATCCTTAAAGCATTCTTCAATCCTTTGTTGTTGTTGTTCAGTCATTTAGTAGTGTCCGACTCTTCGTGACCTCATGGACCATAGCACGCCAGGCCTTCCTGTCCTCCACTGTCTCCCGGAGTTTACTTAAATTCATGTTTGTTACATCGGTTCATCAAATTCATGTTCGTTACATCGGTGATGCTATCTAACCATTAGGGGCACGGTAGCTCAGTGGGTTAAACCACTGATGCTGTAGGACTGCTGATCAGTAGATTGGCAGTTCGAATCTCCGCGTGGCGAGGTGGGCTCTCACCACTTGCCCCAGCTCCTGTCAACCCAACAGTTCGAAAGCTAATGCAAGTAGATACATGGGTACCACCTTACGTGGGAAAAATGTGCTGACGTCCTGTCGGGAATCGTTCCACCGGAGGAAAAAGAGCGGAGGAAGATTGAATCATGCCGGTGAGGACAGACCCGGATGTGACATCAACAGGACGTCAGCAGCCGGCTCAAGGCATCCTGGGAATTGTAGTCCAGAGCCTTAGAAGAGCTGGTTTCCTTACCCCCTCTCCTGGTGCGTGGGTAAATTACACTTGGTGATATTGTATAATGTATAATGTATAATGATAAAATGTATATATAGATATGTATGTAAGCCGCCTAGAGTCCTCCGTTAGGGAGGGGATAGGCGGGGTATAAATAACACTATAAAATAAAGTAAATAAATCTCAATCCTTATTATTATTATTATTATTATTATTATTATTATTATTATTATTAAAACCATCATCTTCAATCCTTATCCCACTTCAAAATAAACCAAAGCAGTTACATATCCCTACAATGTGCACAGAGCTTTTTTCTTGAAAGAATCAAACAGCCCAACTGCCCCCCTCAAAGATTCCAGGTTCTTTTCATGGCATTCCACCAGGAGATCAATTTTACTTATGGCTTGCAGATCACTCTCTCCCTTAGATTTCTCCAACTCCACTATCCAATCTTCATCCAGCATCTTGATAAAAATCCCAATCTCACTCTTAAAAAAGACCTTTCTATCACTCCTAAATTCCTCAATTTCATCCACCATATCCCCAACCTGATGGCACATTTTAGATCTCATATTTTCCACAATGTCCTGGATATCTTGCATAAAAGCTTGATAGAAGTCAGAAGAAATCTGTTTAAAATCTTGGTGGAAATCAGAAAGAATCTGTTTGAAATCCTCCATGTCTCACGCAATAGATTATGGCACCCCCTAGGAGCTTAACCAGGAAATGTCAAAGATATGGAAGAGTTCCGAAGTGTGTTTACATAAAGTGAGATTGAGATAGCAAACAGTTCAAAAGGGAAAGTGAAAACAGAAAGCAGAAGGTTCAGATCAGCCAATTCAATATGTAGGAAAATGTTAATATCTTCAAATTTAATTCAAAAATAATAACAGGAAGACAATTGTCTACTCTCAATCCTCCTTTATATTTGGAAGGAAAACGAAATCCAAAACTTAAAAAAAAATTTTTTTAAAGTAATCCCATGTCAATGAAGGTTCTCAGTCATCCAGGTGGAATTGTCTGTAGCTTGAATCATGTCAACTGGATTTCTATTTTCTCAGTGGAAACGTTTCGCTCCTTATCCAAGAAGCTTCTTCAGTCTGAGCAAAGTTTGTAAGGGAATCCTTAAATATGTTCCTAGGGTGGCTGTGTGACCTTGCACCTGGGGCTAGGTCATGGTTATTTGAGATGTTTATTTCTAAGTCCCTTTATCATCCAAAGGAGGATCGTTAAGATTACCTTGCTGTTGTTGAGATTGTGAAATGGTCTTAATCTTCCTAGGCACAGAAGACAAAGCAGGAAGGAAAATAGGGGAAAGATTGTGCCTGAGGCCCCCACCTCTATTCAAAGAAGGATTTTCCAAGTTGGCATAAATGGATTCCTTGACCCCTCTTTCAAACCACTTATCTTCCCTGTCTAAAATGTGAACATTAATGTCCTCAAATGAGTGTCCTTTTTCCTTTAGATGAAGGTAAACTGCTGACTCTGATCCTGTGGTGTTGCTCCTCCTGTGTTGGGCTATCCTCCTGTACAAAAGTTGTTTGGTTTCTCCAATGTAGAGCTCAGAGCACTCCTCACTGCACTGGATTGCATAAACTACATTGCTTTTCTTGTGTTTTGGAGTTTGATCTTTGGGGTGTACAAGCCTCTGTCTCAGTGTGTTGGTGGGTTTGAAATATACAGGTATGTGGTATTTGCCAAATATCCGTTTTATCTTTTCAGACACGCCAGCCATGTAAGGAATGACCAGGTTCTTCCATTTACTCTGAGTCTCAGCCCTGTCTGTCGTTGTTTTAGGTCTGGTAGACTTAGATTTGGTGAAGGCCCAATTTGGATATCCACAGGCCTTCAGAGCTGTTCTCAGGTGCTGATTTTCATTCTTTTTGGAATCCATGGAGGTGGGGATGGTTTCTGCTCTGTGTGACAATGTCCTGATGACTCCTAGTTTGTGCTGTAGTGGATGGTGGGAGTCAAACATCAGATATTGATCTGTGTGTGTGGGTTTCCTGTAGATCCCTAATTCTAGCTTGCCACCGGTCCCAATGAGGACTTCACAGTCTAGGAATGCCAGTCTGTTGTCCTTGGTGTCTTCTCTGGTGAACCTAATGTTGGCATCTATGGTGTTTATATGGTCCGTGAAGGCCTGTACTTCCTGGGCCTTGATTTTAACCCAGGTGTCATCCACATACCTGAACCAGTGGGTGGGCGCCGTTCCCTGGAATGTGTTGAGTGCTTTCTTCTCCACTTCTTCCATGTATAAATTGGCCACAATGGGTGACACAGGAGAACCCATGGCGCAGCCGTGTTTTTGTCTGTAAAAGTCACCTCTTTATGAGAAATAAGTGGTGTTGATTTAAGACATTTTAGACAGGGAAGATAAGTGGTTTGAAAGAGGGGTCAAGGAATCCATTTATGCCAACTTGGAAAATCCTTCTTTGAATAGAGGTGGGGGCCTCAGGCACAATCTTTCCCCTATTTTCCTTCCTGCTTTGTCTTCTGTGCCTAGGAAGATTAAGACCATTTCGCAATCTCAACAACAGCAAGGTAATCTTAACGATCCTCCTTTGGATGATAAAGGGACTTAGAAATAAACATCTCAAATAACCATGACCTAGCCCCAGGTGCAAGGTCACACAGCCACCCTAGGAACATATTTAAGGATTCCCTTACAAACTTTGCTCAGACTGAAGAAGCTTCTTGGATAAGGAGCGAAACGTTTCCACTGAGAAAATAGAAATCCAGTTGACATGATTCAAGCTACAGATTAAGTAATCCCAAAAATAACATTAAGCACCAAGAGAACCAGCTTCTCCTTCCTGTAGAAAGCCTCTCTTGGGGTACATATACTTAAAAAAAATACAAATGGGTGATTTAGAAATGGGGTGGCTGGTCTTAGTGTCCCTTTAAGGCTACAGTGTGGCTTGGAAAATGATGACATCCCCGCCTCCCAGCTGGCTCTTACCAGTCGAACGCAAATACTGTTTGCTATCTTCTGGCTGCAAGCAGCCGTCTGGAGGAGAGGACAGATGGGATGATTCCAGGTATTCTCCTTTATCTGGAGAATGTTTCTGGGCTTCAGGAAAACCTGCCTGAGCCCGAAAAAGTTACTGCGTTGTCAGCTCTGCCCACTGAACCCGCGGGCACAGCCGTTCAGTCCGCCATTCCCACTGGAAGCCCACTAGCAATTCACTGTTCAGAGTCACAACTCACCTGAACTTGCACCTGCAGAGTCCCAGACTCACTCCTGCTGAGTCCCCTAGAAGCTTCCCCACTACCTAATTCCCAACCAGATATCCCCAAACAGGTTCAAGACTCGACAAAAAAGGGGCAAAGGCAAGGACTGCAAACCCACCAAAATGGCAGGGGCGCACCCAACACAGTAAATTATTCTGACTCTTGACTTTCTGATCCTGCCAACTATACCAGGCTGTAGTAGGAAAAATGGTCACTTAAATAAGGAACTAAAGGGTATGGGGATAGATGCAACAGGGTATCTTTTATTGGCATGCACAACTACAGTGATCACTGGGCTCCTGGCCAAAGGAATGCAGAAGAGCCCTGTAGCCCACAAGGTTACAGGTTATATACCTTCCAAAATGATACATAGGAATTACAAAAAGCAAGTGGAAATGATAACATTACCTTTACAGCCAGTATGTAGAATCAGATAAGAATATGGGGTGATCTTACTATGGGCTGACCCAGTGCTTCTAAGTCCTACTTTTTTAAGTTGGCTCCAAGCCCACTGCCCTTTTTACTGATACTAGCACCTTCTAAGTCGATGAAGGTTCTCAGTCATCCAGGTGGAACAGTCTGTGGCTTGAATCATGTCAACTGGATTTCTATTTTTTCAGTAGAAACGTTTCACTCCTTATCCAAGGAGCTTCTTCAGTCTGAGTAAAGTTAGTAAGGGAATCCTTAAATATGTTTCTAGGGTGGCTGTGTGACCTTGCACCTGGGGCTAGGTCATGGTTATTTTGAGATGTTTATTTCTAAGTCCCTTTATCATCTAAAGGAGGATCGTTAAGATTTATTTTTATTATTTTTTATTTTTTATTATTTCAATTTATTCCCCGCCCATCTCCCTTGCAAGGGACTCTGGGCGGGTTACAACAATTGAAGTTTAAAAAATACAAAAACAATATCTAAAATACATCTAATAATAAATTACATAAAATCCAAGATGGGGGGACCGTAGGATGGATTATATTACTACGGGGCCAGCCAACCCCAGGAGGCACTGCCGCCTCTGTCGTCCCAGGCCCTGCGGCAGAGCCAGGTCTTAAGGGCCTTCTGAAAGGCCAGGAGTGAAGGGGCCAGTCTCACCTCCGGGGGCAAGATATTCCATAAGGCGGGCGCTATCGCAGAGAAGGCGCAGAGAAGATTACCCTGCTGCTGTTGACCATAAGACCATTTCGCAAGCTCAACAGCAGCAGGGTAATCTTAACGATCCTCCTTTAGATGATAAAGGGACTTAGAAATAAACATCTCAAAATAACCATGACCTAGCCCCAGGTGCAAGGTCACACAGCCACCCTAGAAACATATTTAAGGATTCCCTTACTAACTTTACTCAGACTGAAGAAGCTCCTTGGATAAGGAGTGAAACGTTTCTACTGAAAAAATAGAAATCCAGTTGACATGATTCAAGCCACAGATAGCACCTTCTAACTTAAACAGTATCCTTTATTGTACTCATATATTGACTCCCTTCACACCAAGGAAAAGATGACCACCTGTTGTTGTTGTTGTTGTTATCGGTCTCTTTCCCCTCCAGGATCATCAGGCAGTTTCAGTTCACCTGCTCCTTTTGCCATGTAACTCAAAATCCCTCACAACAGTCACGTTCATAAGGATCAAGACATTATTTGTCCCACACAAGGGTTGGCTCTCTTGACTGTCCTATGGATATAAAGAGTGTGTGTACAGGTGTGTGCACATCTGTGTATCCCTCTCTCCCCAGAATAATCCAGGGTTTTCACAGGAAGGGGGTCCCAAATGTCAAGATGCAATTGAAGCCATGCCATTTTTACATGTATCATGACACATGTAAAGGGGGTGGGTGGGGCTTCAATCACATGATTGTGACTGCCACCTGGGCTCTTTTGACACACACATCCCTTGGATCAGCCAATTCAATGTGTAGAAAACTGGCTTACTTGATGATGATGATGATGATAGGAGCATACACTACAATTCCTGAAGGCAAAACGTAAGACAGATGCCAAATTAACAGAAGATTACAATGAACTAATTGCACTTCACACATTCAGATTTGTTTGGCACCTGCAGGTTGCTTCTGCTCACAGATGTCTCTCACAAGATTGAGACAAATATACTATGCAAGAAATGTCTAAGCCTTGATACCAAATCTTCTATTGCTGCCTTTCAATAAAAGGATAATCTGCCAAGATAAAATTTTCCTTCTTTATTTTTGCTTTTTAGAACCTTTCATTGCCCATTGAAGCAATTAAATCCTTTAATGGCAAATATATCCTTTATCACAGAGTATTGATCGCCCCACATCACTGCCAGATGATATTGTTAAATCCCACTTTCTGGATAAAGCTAGCCCAATTAGCTGTCAATGGCATCAAAAGCGGCTAATATCAGATGAGTATATGATTAAATATACTGCAACTCATCTGTTGTATATTCATAGCTCTTTACCTTCTATTACACACCTGTTATTTCTCTTCTGCATCCTGAGTATATGTCACTCCACTGCCTATAGTGTTTAGCAGGTGGGATGTGGTTAACACTGTGTCGTCTTGCAAGAGATCCTATCTTGTATAGAATAGCCTGAGCATGCTTGGGCTAAGCTGGGCTGTAGTTGTGCATGGCATACCAAATACACCAGAACTAATTCGGACACGACTAAACGACTGAACAACAACAACAACAACAACAACAATTGGTACTATCTTTCCTTTTAGCAAAGAATACTTCATGTGGCAGAGGTCTGGCTGGTGAACTAGATAACATCTTCTCTACTTTACTAAAAAGAGTCCTGTCAAAGCTTTCGTGGGCCAAAGCCATGATAAGTCGCTGAGATCAATATCTATGAGTCCATCTGGAGCTGATTTATGTTTTTCTTATCTCTTTAACTGACTTATTACTGTTTCTTATTCCTTATCTGCACTTTGCATAACACTGATTACCCAAAATGGGAAAAGCATGATGGGTATGTAAGAATGAATATATGTATATATGTTGTTTCTCTTCTAAGCACATACATTTCTGTAAAAAACGGTGCCTAGTAGAATGTGTGTAAACATTTTGCACAAGTCAAAATCCATGCATGGATTTTGCATGGATGTTTAAAGCATAAACAATACTGGCTGCCATTAGGTGGTTCTCCAGATTTTTGTACTGCACAGGAGACCTTATGAAAATTCCTTGAATGCCACAAAAGAAAGGTAAGTTATAAATGTAACAATCCACTTCACAATCAGCTCCCATTTGGAAATATTTTAAGCTATAAATCTGAACATATGTGGGTGTTCTGAACACCAGCTTGAAAGAGTTTGTGTAGAACGCTTTTCTCCTCACTCTTCAATAGATCTAATTAATTTTTAATAGGAAGAATTGTTTGTAGTATGCAGGTAAACAATGAATTCATTATAAACGTCTCCCATACCAGTCTTTTTCAGAATACCTTAGGGAAGCAAGATTAGAAGACCTGGGTTCTAAATTATTCCAAGTAAAACATGGTACCATGCACCCTGAAATATATATTATTTGTTATGTGGATAAATGTTCTTGTTGACTAGAATTAAACTGGACTCTCATTAATAAGTTTTTAAGCAATGCTGTTTAATGAATAAAAATCCTAAGGAGAACTGAAATATTAGATATAAAGTTGTATCTTAATAAAATCCAAAAGTTGGTTAACTGGCTGGGGTTTTGTATCTATAATATTGTCTGAAATCAACCTAGATTTCAGCTTGGTAGAGATACTAATATATGTTTAGCATATAGCTCTTAGGAATGAACTCATTCTTTGCCTTTTAAATGTCCAGAAGCAACATGGGAAAATTTAAATGTTGATCTTCTCACTCCAACGTTTACAATCTTGGTATTGTCATGGCCCCAGACTCAGACTCTGACTCTGAAGGAGCTGCTCCAGCTGAACCTGTGGAGTGTCAGCCTCAGGAGACACCAAGCCAGGAATCACCTGAGGCTGCTCAAACACAGGCACCATCAGATGATGGTGCACAGCAGTCAGATGATGAGGCACAGCCCCCAAGCTCTTGGACTTGGTGAGTAGAGCGGAGAGCAGAACAAAGATGCTCAGTGAGGCTCCTTGCCAAGCAAGGGAGAAACTATCTTAATTGAACACACCTGGCTGCAGCCTGATTTAAGAGGCAGCCCTGACCCATGTTTCTCCATTGGAAACAACTGTCTGATTTCCTGCTCTGGTGGGTCATTCCTGTGAATCCTGTTTGTGAAACTCTGACCTTGGACTGGCTGACAAACCTGACTTGGCTGTTTGAACTTTGGACGGGATGTTGACTACTCTTCTGCATGCTCCTGTTGAAAGTGAATCCACCCAGACAAGCTTTCTTTCCAAGATACTTTGTTGATTTACATTCCTTCCCTTGTCTGCTGTTATCAGCTCAGCCTTGAGTAAATTGCTGTTCTCACCTTGTGTGTGTGTGTGTGTGTGTGTGTGTGTGTGTGTGAGTTTGAAGTCTGAAACAGGACAGGTATCTGCTGTCCTACTTACACTGTAAATCAAGACCCTAATGGATCAGACATCAAACAGAGTATGCTGGAGCAATTTCTAGCACTTTCTTCAGGGACTGATTTTTTTCAAAGCCCACTTAGTACCATAAAGCAGTTCCTTCAAGATGACAATATATGTAATGATATGTGGGAAAGACCTTGGGAGACGGGGCAAAGAGATGCTGATTAGGGAACAGTAAGGTAAGAGACAGCATAGCCCACAGCTGGATAGTGGGTGGGGCAAGAGGCTCAGAAGGGACCCTCCCTAGTTTCTTGATCTGTAAAGGAGGTGGCGGGAGAATCGTACTTTCAGACTTGCAAGATTCTGTTAATGTAGCTTTACAATAAAGTAGAATTAGCTCATCTGGTTGTGTCTCCTGTCTGGTCTACCTGGTAAGGCTGACAGTATGGGAGAGGAAGGCCTTTATTTATTTATTTATTTATTTATTTATTTATTTATTAAATTTATATTACTGCCCATCTCCCCCAAACCAGGGGACTCTGGGCGGTTCACAATAAAACAAATTAAAAACATAAATATAAAATTAGAACATCCATAAAAATAAATATAAAATCCAAGTGGACTATATGTTAATAATAGGGCGGGCTTCATGGCACCAACCACCCCCAGGAGGAACTAGTAGCATTCCCATCCCATGCAAGGTGGTAGAACCAGCTCTTCAAGTCTTTCCGCAAGGTCGGGAGCGAGGAAACCCACCTCAGCTCTGGGGGCAAGATATTCCAAAGGGCGGGCGCTACTGTAGGGAAGGCCCACCTCCTGGACCCCACTAGATGGAATTCTTTTGTCGATGGGGTCCGTAGCATGCCCTCTCTGCCTGATCAGGTGGGGCAGGTCGATATTCTGGGGGTGAGACGGTCCCTCAGGTAACCTGGTCCCATGCCATATAGGGCTTTAAAGGTAATAACCAACACCTTGAATTGGACCCAGAAGCAAACTGGAACCCAATGCAGCTCGCGCAGCCGATTTTACTGCACCAATAACTGCCCGCGCAGCCGCATTCTGGACCAGCTGAAGCTTCCAGATACTCTTCGGGGGTAGCCCCATGTAGACCGCATTGCAGTAATCTATATGGGAGATGATCCTACCACCGTGGCTTCAGCTGGCACTAGCTGGACAATTAAGGATTCAATCCTAGGCTGGAACTAATTTTCCATCTCTGGACATGAGTGATTTGAAATTGCTTTACTGCTAGATCTGGGCAAATGTAGAAGGCAGCTTGAAGTTTATCTGCTCTCCATCTTAGCCAAACTGATCCTATGGCTTAAGGATTAAAACATTAAAACTTACTTCCCCTCCTCCCCCACAAAAAGTCACCCTCATCACTATAAAATTCTTGCTTTTCAAAATTAATATCTAAATTTGTTATTAGACTAACTATGTTCTTGTCAGGGCGAGCGGATGGAGCGGCCTGCTTTTCTCCTATGCGCCAGCGATCCAAGTACTATGCAGTAAATAGACTCCAAACAGAAGTTATATCAAATATCCTATTTACTTATATACATACGTATTTACAGATCACTTCCACAGGTAACAAATGATACACCAACGATACAGCTTTCACGAGGTAAAAATGGGAATAATGGGAAATGAGAATGTCTCTGCATATATAGTGAACCTGACCAATCACATTATAGGTCACTCTCGTTATTCACCACACCCTGATGGGATATACGCTGGCTTAAAGGGGAAAAACCGAGGCTTGAGAATAAACAGACAAGAATGCAGCTTGTTAGGGCTAACAGTGTTTACTGGTAGCATAAGGCAATAATGCAGATACAGTACATTATTGCAAAAATGAAAAAGATGAATATACAAGATACATCATTGTAAAAGGAAAAACAAAACAAACTTATAAGCAGAGTTCCGTGTATTGATCCCAGGGCCAGAGTTCCTGCCATGGCCTATACCCAAAGCCAGGCATAGCTCACTCTGCCCAGTCCACAGGAAGTGAACACGTGAAGAACTACATGGCTAAAAAACACTAGAAATCAAGAAGCATAGAACACCATTTTGCATGGTTGTATATTCAGTTCTTCTAGCTTTCTGATTGGCTGGATGTTAGCTGTGACACACACTAGGCCCAAAGCATTAGGCCTAAAGCACATAGCATGACCTGCTGCATCTAAGCACTGAGTTCCCCCCCTCCTTGCTCAGGGGGCCTGGGCAAGGCTTCCCACAGAAGGAAATCAGGAGGATTTGTTCCCATGGGAGGATCCATTGCTAGCCATAACATGGTACCTTCTCGCTCCCTATCTCATGAGGATGTAAACAAAGCCAAGGCTTCTCTGTTATCCAGCCACCTGGCATTCACGTCATCATGAGAACGCTGTGCTTTGTACAGGAATAATTCGCCAAGTCAACACAAGAACTCTAACACACCCAACCTAACTCTAAGCACCTGTTGTATGAGTCACACACTGACACATCATTCCTACAACAATGGCTGCTAATTGGGTGACTGTGCAGAATATTTCCCCTTTGACCTAAATATCAAGCCTCTCTGTATAATTTATATCTAGCAGTAAATTCCTGGGTTTATCAAACCCCAACACCCCTTCAATTTACAATAGATATTACATTCAATTTTACAGAATAGAAGACATACATATTTGAGATATACACATCCTATGTCTCTCTAAGCTTAGAGGCTTTGTCATCACATCTGCTACATTACATTCAGATGGACAATATTGCAAATCTATCAGAGACTCTTTAACAGCATTCCTTACATTATGATACTTGATATCAACATGCTTGCTTCTTGCTCTAACCTTATCACACTTTGCAATCTGTATACATGCCTCACTATCATCGTATACACATATAGGACCCTCAATTGTTATATTTACATCCATTAACAATTGCCTATACCAAATTAATTCTGAACATAAATCAGATAATGCTGCATACTCCGCCTCTGCAGTTGACACAGCAACTAAACTTTGTTTACGAGACCTCCACCCAACTAAGGTGTTACCAAACATTATTATCAATCCTGTCATTGATTTTCTATCATGTACATCATTACCCCAATCACTATCTACATAGCATTTCAATTTCAATGGCTTACATGGTTTTATCAATAAACATTTATCAATACTCCCCTTCAGATACCTAAACACACGTTTGATACCTTGCCAATGCCTCTGAGTAGGTTTGGTTACATATCTACTCAGAACATTTACTGCGTTCCCGATATCAGGACGCGACCATTGTGCTATATACAATAAACTTCCAATTATTGAATGATAGTGTTCTTGATCACATGAAGTTTGTTCATCGTCTCCAGTCTCTATCATGACAAAATCTGTTGTCATCGGGGTTGAAACTTCTTTACACTGTTCCATATTGTTCTCTCTTAGCAGTGCTTCAATTTTCTTCCGCTGCTCTAGAACATAACCCCCATCAACCTTCTGAATACCCACGCCTAGGTAATTCTTAATTTCTCCCAGATCTTTGACATCAAAATGTTGTTTCAGATTTTCAGTAAATTCAATTACCCTGCTTTGATCTTTCGCTATAAAACACAAATCGTCTACAAAAATCAAAATCAAAATCTGTTCATCATTTTCACATTGCTTTACATACAGACATGGGTCAGCTATACTACACTTGAATCCCATTCTTTGTAATTCCTTATCTAAAGTTAGATTCCAGCAACGTGCCAACTGCTTGAGTCCATACAATGCTTTCTGCAACTTGTATACTCTCCCTGCAATCTTTGATTCATACCCTGGGGCTTCGACCATATAGATCTCTTCATTCAAATCAGCATGCAAATATGCTGTTGTGATATCATAATGCTGTACTACACAATTCCCAGATGCTGCCATTGCTAAGGCAAACCTAAATGTCTCCCCTCTTAGCGTTGGTGCAAAAACTTCATCATAAGTCTGATTCTTTATCTGGGAAAATCCTTGTGCTACCAACCTAGCCTTATACTGAATATCACCATTCACTAAGGTTTTCTTCTTATACACCCATCTACAGCCTACTGCTCTATGCCCCTCAGGCAGCCTAGTAGATTTGAAAACCTTATGAGAATTAATGGCTTTCATTTCCACATCCATAGCAGCTTTCCATCTACTCTGCTCGTGTTGTGGCAACTTCAATACGTCCCTGTAACTACGAGGTTCATAATCAATAAAACACACTTTTACATCACCTGGTGAATAACGTTGAGGTGGTATGCCCTTGTTAACTCTCTCAGATCTGCGCAATACTGTAGCCTCCTGCATCACTGGCACACTAGGAGTTAATTCCTCTTCCTTCTTAATCACATCAGTGGCCTCTCTACGCTCTGAAAACTCAAAATGTCCCTGACTAGGAAGATAAACCTGACTGCTCCCGTGTAATCTCTGCCAATTGCTGTGCTCACAAAAACTTGCTGATCTAGAAATAACAACTTTCCTGCCATCAGTGAACCTATATCCCTTGGTCCCTGGCTCATACCCTACAAACGTCATCTTCTGTGCTTTTGCCTGTCCCTTCCTGCATACTTCCTTATGCACGTGAACATAGGCAGTGCACCCAAACACCTTCAAATGAGCTAATGGTGGCTTCTTGCCATATAACATATAATATGGAGTTTGATTTACAGACACACTCCATAACCTGTTAATTAAATAATTAGCAGTTAATATTGCCTCTCCCCAGTATCCTCTTGATAACCCTGAGTCAGCAATGAGTGAATCCTTCACTGTCTGCAATGCCAAATTCCTATGTTCAGCCACGCCATTCTCAGCTGAACTATGCGGGTTAGTTCTCCTATGCACAATGCCCCTTCTACAGAGCCATTGCTGAAAACTCCCACTAAGAAACTCTGTACCCCGGTCAGTTTGTAAACTACACACCTTTGTGCTATATCTACGTTCCACAAACTGCACCCTGTTTCTAAACTTTTCAAATATTTGACTTTTAGCTTTCAATAGGTAACAGAACCCAAATCTGGTGTAATCATCTACAATGACTAAAACATATTTAGCACCCCCTATTGTAGCTGGTAATGGACCAATTAAGTCAGTGTGAACTAATTCAAAACATTTATGTGACTTCCTATCACTGAATTTGCTCACAGGAAATACTTTCGATTTTGCAACCTTACAAGCTGTACAATCCAAATACACTTGGCACTTTTTCAATTCCATTCCAGAACTTGCTTCTGACATCTTTTCAATCACTTTGAAACTCGGATGCCCAGGCCTTCTATGCCATAAGTGCTCACATGAATCATGTGTTGGCTTATTAAGTGTAGCTACATGATGGTTTCTGCTTGTCCTGGTTTGAACTATTTCATAAAGACCGTTCTGTAAAATACCTTTACCAGAAACATTATTATCCTTCATGACAATACATTCATTATTTCCAAACTGTACAGTATAACCCTGTTTATCCAATTGTGACACACTAATTATATTGTACTCCAGTTCAGGTACACACAACATTGATAATTCAATATTTAACCCTGGTACATATACAAATCCCTTACCAGTCACAGATGCAATGCTTCCATTAGCTAGAGTAACATGATCTCTATCAGCCTGCCTAAAATTCTTAAACATCTGTCTGTTATTTCCTAAATGCTGACAAGCCCTGCTGTCAAGTAAAAATGGTCCCTTTAAATCTTGAACACTTGAACTAATTAAAGACAGCTGTGCAGCGTCTCCTGGCTTGGAATTCCCCGGCTTGGCTTTAGGCTTCTGTTTCTTATCACAATGTTTCCACAAATGCCTTTGCGACCCACAGTTAAAACATTTTCGCTTTGCAAATAAGATATTGTCAGAGTTATCAGAACATTCCTTAACAGAAACACTGTTTTGCTTAGACCTAATTACATTAGAACACTGTTTTCTTCTTTGCTGTTCTTCCAAGAGCCTGCCAGATAAGTAGTTTATGGTCAAATCTCCCTCAGATAACACCCTGAAGCTCGTTGCCAAAGTATCCCACGTTTCATTTAGAGAACTGAGAATTATATACACTTTATTAGCTTCTGTAAATGGCATATCTCTCTGAGCCAGCTCCTGAAACAACCGTCATATAATGCAGGTGATCCCTAATATTATCAGATACACCTAATCTGGCGTGATAAAGTTACCTTGTTAGCAAAACCTTACATAACGGCGAGCTTCTTAGATAAACATTCTTTAAAGCTTCCCAACACTTATTGGCTAACTGACAGTCTCTAACATAACATAATTGGCTATCTTCCAGACATAAAATTATGCTTGCCAATGCTCTATCGTCCTTTAGGGCAACTTCTTCATCGTCCAGGTCTGGGTCAGGGCAAAGTACACTTCTCCAAAGCCCTTCACGTCGAAGATACATTTCCATTTTATATGCCCATGACGAATAATTATTGTCATTCAGTCTTTCCAGAGGAAAACCTCCCCAGACTGCCGGCAACATCTTCACTGTGATCATCTGTCTTCAGCCCCTTCTGGGCAGACACCGATGATTAAAGACACAGACCTTATCAGAATGTCCTCCAGCTGCAAAACAAGCGTAGGAGAGAGAAAAAACACACACGCAGGCACGGAACCTGTTAAAGCTCCAAATCACTCCAAATAGCCACACGACTTCTTGATAGGCTTCCAAAGCTTCCAGCTCACAGACTGCACACGATCCACCGACCCACAGCCAGTGCAAAGCCTTCCGTCGTCTATGGCTTCTCTGCCGCCTCTGGGCCCGTAACCTGTCAGGGCGAGCGGATGGAGCGGCCTGCTTTTCTCCTATGCGCCAGCGATCCAAGTACTATGCAGTAAATAGACTCCAAACAGAAGTTATATCAAATATCCTATTTACTTATATACATACGTATTTACAGATCACTTCCACAGGTAACAAATGATACACCAACGATGCAGCATTCACGAGGTAAAAATGGGAATAATGGGAAATGAGAATGTCTCTGCATATATAGTGAACCTGACCAATCACATTATAGGTCACTCTCGTTATTCACCACACCCAACCTAACTCTAAGCACCTGTTGTATGAGTCACACACTGACACATCATTCCTACAACAATGGCTGCTAATTGGGTGACTGTGCAGAATATTTCCCCTTTAACCTAAATATCAAGCCTCTCTGTATAATTTATATCTAGCAGTAAATTCCTGGGTTTATCAAACCCCAACAGTTCTGCAGCCCTTATTTTTATCCAACCCCTAATGGCCTTACTAGGCTTTTAGGGCATTACAGGTAGTCCTCAGTTAACGCCACTCATTCAGCGACTGTTCGAAGTTATGATGGCACTGAATGAGGAGACTTATGACTGGTCCTCAAAGTTGTGGCTGTTGAAGTGTCCCCACGGTCATGTGATTGCCATTTGGGCACTTGGCAACTGGCTCACAATTACAACAGTCACAGCAATCTGTAGTCACATGATCGCCATTTGCGCCCTTCACTGCCAGCTTCTGACAAGCAAAGTCAAATGGGGAAGCCATCAGGAGGTCACAAATGGCAATCATGTGATGTCACACTTAACAACTGCATGGGATTCACTTAACAATTACAGCTGGAATTGCTGTCGTAAGTTGGTGCGGTCACGTAATGTCGCACTTTATGACAGGGTCACTTAGCAATGGAGTGGCCAATCCCCATTATCGTCATTAAATTACAGGTAGTCCTCAATTTACAACCACAATTAAGACTGGAATTTCCATTGCTAAGCAATGTGGTTGTAAAGCAAAACATCATGTGACCACGTTGTGAGATAATGCTGGCTTATAGGGTTAAGGCGCAGAGTAAACAGACAGAGTGCAGCTTTTATGGCTAAAATGTTTACTTGTAATAAAAGCAATAAATGTATATACAGTTACATTATTGCAAAAAGGAAAAACAAACTTACAAGCAGAGTATCGTGTATTGTTTCCATTGACAGACATGAAGAGGCCCATGCCATAGCCTGCATACATAGCCATGCATAGCTCCGCACTTCCCAGTCCTCAAAAGTAGAACACACACACGAACATGGCTAAAAGACCGGGCAGAAGTCAAGAAGCATAGACCCATAGTTCACAGCTGAGATATACACTTGTTCCAGCTTTCTGATTGGAGGAACCTTAGGGTCAGGGGGTCACAAAGCCTTTTCAGATTCAGGAAGCCTAAAGTGTTAAGCATTGCACATAGTATAAACTGCCATGAGGTGGCAGTGTTGCATCTAAGCAAGCATACTGTCTCCCCCCGAGAAATTGTTAGGGCACTTGTTCCCATGAGAGAGTTTTTGGACTTAGACATAACATCACGTGATGGCAGCTGCACCTGTTTATCAGTGAATTTGTTTTGGGAAACGCTACAGAAAGTAGAAAAAACTATTTGCAATTCGCAAGGAAACTCTGACACATGTTGCTTAGTGACCGCATTCCCGGCACTCCTCATTGCCATCATTAAGTGAATTCCACCAGTCGTTAGCTGATCTGAACATCCCAATTCAAGCCATTTCGGGCTTGGTCCCTTCAAGCCCCTAGCCTCAGTACAGTAAGGCAGGGGTCCCCAACCTCAGATAGGTCTGCCACCCAAATCTCAATTCATGTCCTTCAAGTTGCAGTAATTTCCTGTTCTTCAAAGTTATCCATTCCTTCATCCAAAGCAAACAACAGGCATCAAAATACAATTTTAAATCAGGTAAACCCAGACCTCCTCGTTCTTTGGCATCCTGTAACAATTTATATTTAATTCTTGGTTTCTTGCCTTGCTAAATGAACTTAGAGATATCCTTCTGCCATTATTTAAATGGTAGATCTGTCGACAAAATTGGTATAGTCTGGAAAAGAAGCAACATCCTAGGCAAAACATTCATCTTAATCACAGATATTCTCCCCATAAGAGACAATTGTAATTTCCCCCATCTTAACAGACCTTTTTTCACATCATTCCAAATTTTAACATAATTATTCTGAAACAACATACTATTCTTGGTTGATAAAATCACCCCCAAATATCTAACCCTTTTTTCAATCTTAAAACCAGTCTTACCCATCAACAAATCTTGATTGGACGAGGTCATATTTTTGGTCAGCATCTTTGATTTTTGTTTATTTACTTTAAGTCCTGCCAATGACCCAAATTCTCTCAATTTCTTCATCAGATGTTCCACAGTATCCAAAGGGTCTTGTAGTATCAAAACTAAATCATCAGCAAAAGCCCTCAGTTTAAAGACCTCTTTTTAAATCTTTAATCCCTTTATTTGTTCGTCTCTTCTAATATCTCTATTAAAAACTTCCAACATCAAAATAAAGAGCAAAGGTGACAAACGACATCCTTGTCTTGTTCCTTTTTGTATATGACATGGATCAGTTAACTCAGAGCTTTCCAAACTGTGTGTGTCCGCTGCAGTGTCTGGGTATGTCCCGGCTGCTGCTGCCTCTGAGCCCTGCTAGGATTCCATGCAGGTCCTAGTGCCCGCCTTGTGCCTTGCTGCCTCCAAACCTGCTGTGATTCCACGCAGGTCCTGGTGCCTGCCTTGTGCCCTGCTGTAAGAGTGTGCCACGAAATGATGCATGTCTAAAAAGTGTGTCACCAACATGAAAAGTTTGGAAAGCTCTGAGTTAACTCATCGTTCACAATGATGCTTGCCTTTTGAGGTGTATAGATTGACTTAATTCCTTGAATAAAATACTCTCCAAAGTCCATATTTTCCAAGACATTAAACATAAAACTCCAGTTCAAAATGTTGAAAGGTTTCTCTGCGTCTAGGAAAATAAGAACCACTTGACATTCATTATGATATTGTAAGTATTCTATAATGTCCAAAACAATTATTACATTATCTTTTAGCTGTCTTTTGGGCAAGAACCCACATTGATCGTGGTGAATAAATTCCTGCAGAATTTTCTTCATTCTTTCAGCCAGAATTGAGGCAAATATTTTATAATAATTGTTCAGCAATGAAATTGGTCTGTAATTCTTAATTAAAGAAGGGTCTTGTCCTTCCTTTGGTAAAAGTGCAATGTTAGCTTCTTTCCATGAATCTGGCATTGCGGAACCTAACAAAACAGAGTTCATCAGTCTTTTAAAAGGTTGAAGAATCTGATCTTCAAAACATCTATAATATAATGCAGATAAACCATCGGGACCTGGTGCTTTTCCCAATTTAGTTCTTTTTATGGCTTCGACTGTTTCAGAGAGGAGAGGCTGATTTGTGACAGAATGAATTCATTGGTCTTTAAGACAGCATAAGACCTTTTCTGACATCTCATTTTCTAGTTGAAGATTGCTTTGATGGCTGAAAGAGTATTATTCATAATACAGATTCCCCCCCCCACTGAAATAGTATAGCCCAGTAACAATTTTACAACCTCATCTGCTCTTTCTGTGAGTTAGCCTCAGAAACCACATGCAATATTTTATGAAACTGTGGAATATATATTCGAAAATCAATGTGCTTCCCCCACCACCACCAATCTGACCCTTTTTCAGAATCCATTGAATTTTTTTTACAAAACATTAAAACAGTGAAATCTCTTTTGTTCCTTATCTGCATATAATAACTGTAACATTCATTTTTAGTTTGTACTTACCTGATTCAAATGGTAATTAAAGCTCTGCTGGCAAGTCTCATCTACAGAGCTTCCAGCTGCTTATTGCTCTCATTCATTTGCACATGTATGTGATAGACTAGAACTGGGCTTTCTCTTTATTCTACCATGTCTTTTGTATTCTTAACTTGCACAGTTATTATCTGTGAAAGCTAACATTACCTCAGTAAAAATTGCTCCTAATGTTGGGAAGGCTACAATTGCTAAAACGATGCATATTCATATTTTTGTTATCTTCAATCATTATTAATTAGAAAATGGAATGCATATGTTGGCATGGAACAGAAACGGGACCGTCTTGTCGTTCTTGGTAGACCTTGTATTTCATACTAGGTGAAATTGTCCATCAGATTTGAAAGTTAGATGTATCTCTAGAGAATTTCTGTCCCATATCCATAATAGAACAGGAATCATAAAAATCCCAGGAGACAGGGTAGAGAGAGGAGAAGAATTACAAGCATGACAGAATGGTGGGGTAAGATTACTAAATCTGTTTCACCTGCACTTGGATGTAACCATGCATTTGTAATTACAAGCTATGAAACTAAGAAAATTCTTGGCTATTTGGAGGGGTTCCATTCTAACCTATGACAATACCTAGTTGATATTGGCTGGGATAGCAAGCTAAAGAGAGTTTGTATTCGGATGTGTAGTATCTGTTCTAATCAGTTTAAACAGATAATTTCTTATCTCTGAAGAGTCTCAACTACAGCTTGGAAGTCAGCCAATACAAATGAAAGTAAAGAAGCCAACTACTGTAATTATTTTGGTCTCATTCACAGTATAATACTCTAATCAATATATTCCTGATTGTTGATTCCAAAACCGAGAAATCTTTACAATAAATAAGAAGGTGCTGTAAGAATTGAATTAGGGGAAACAGAGCAATTAGAAGAATAGGGAATGGAGTGAGACAAGGATATGTGTTTTCTCCATATCTGTCTACACTAATGTATACAACAAATGTATTTTCAGAGTGGCAAGATTGGCTGAGAATGGCAGTTAGAATCCAAAATAGAAGTTGAAACGTTAACATTTGAAGATATGAAGATGACCTTGTTAGCCAAAATAAAGAAAACGTAGAAGAACTTATTATAAAAGTAAAAATGAGAAATGAGAAATCGAGCTGTATGTTAAATGTTAAGGTCCAATGTCAAATTAATAATGTAAAAGAATGTTGTCATGGGAATGTAGGTACTCTCAGAAATGTAAAAATAAACAAAGACTGAAATGAAGCAATCCAAAAATTTTGACAATATAATGAAGCAGCAAAGATAATAAATTCAGATGTAGCATTCATTTTGTGACAACTTGTTGATATCCAATTATATGTAGCATCACAATAATGAGGCCTCAGTAATAAGATAATATTGTTGGCCTTGTTCAGAATAAATTCGCCCTCAGGCAGAACCCACTTATACAGGCTTTCTCATTCTCTACATACATACAACACACCAATGGTCATATTGGAACTGCCATGCATGCTGTATAAGGACCACTGGGTTGGCCAATGGCCTAAGAATTCAAAGATACAAATCTGCTTAAAACTTTGGCTTCTTTCATTTGCACAAGTTGCTCAATGACTTGGTAGCCTGGTTGGATGATTGTACTGGGATTCTTAAATTAGGGCTCTCACATATAGCCTGCAAAACCCACTGGACCACTCCATTGCTTCAAAGAATCTCCTTGCTACCATGTAGTGGTGACCTGGAGTTTTGGAGCCACTTTTGGAGACCCTTCACAAACCATTTATTTGAATAAAATTTGGAACCATGGTGTTTTCCTTAAGAGTTGTGCACATGAGAAGATGCAAAGATCCTTGTTTATATTAAAACCAGCTTAATGGTTTGTTTTGATGGAAATAATGTTGCTATGGTTTAACTCAGAGCTTTCCAAACTTTTCATGTTGGTGACACACTTTTTAGACATGCATCATTTTGCGACACACTCTTACAGCAGGGCATCATTTCGCGACACACTCTTACAGCAGGGCACAAGGCAGGCACTAGGACCTGCGCGGAATCCTGGCAGAGCTCGGAGGCAGCCGTGACACACCCAGACACTGCAGCCGACACACTAACGTGTCCCAACACACAGTTTGGAAAGCTCTGGTTTAACTAATGGTAAGAGATTATATTTGTAAATTTATCTATATCTGTATTGGAGAAAGTCGGAAGTCACTTTCTGTTCCTGCTTTCTGTCTATTTGCACTTTTATAGTTTTTTTTCTTTTTTCTTTAGTTCTATTTTCTAGCTTTTCTATATTTTCTAGTTTGTATTTTAGCTAAACAAACCATTAAGCTGGTTTTAATATAAACAAGGATCTTTGCATCTTCTCATGTGCACAACTCTTAAGGAAAACACCATGGTTCCAAATTTTATTCAAATAAATGGTTTGTGAAGGGTCTCCAAAAGTGGCTCCAAAACTCCAGGTCACCACTACATGGTAGCAAGGAGATTCTTTGAAGCAATGGAGTGGTCCAGTGGGTTTTGCAGGCTATATGTGAGAGCCCTAATTCAGCAAAGGAGATCGTTACCTTGTCGTGGTGCTGGAGCTTGAGCACCTCAATGAAACCATGAGCTAAACCGTGAAGGGACACCCAAGACGGGAAGGTCGTGGCAGAGAGGTCAGACTAAATACGATCCCTGGGGAAGGTAATGGCAACCCACCCCAGTATTCTTGCCATGAAAACTAAATGGATCAGTACAACCAAAGATATGTCGGTATACCATCGGAAGATGGGACTCCCAGGTCGGAAGATGGTCAAAATGCTACTGGGGAGGAACAGAGGATACGTTCAACTAGCCCCAGATGTGATGACGCAGCTACCTCAAAGCC
This sequence comes from Charina bottae, assembly GCA_023362775.1. Taxonomy (NCBI): domain Eukaryota; kingdom Metazoa; phylum Chordata; class Lepidosauria; order Squamata; family Charinaidae; genus Charina; species Charina bottae. The sequence goes on from JALMGJ010000001.1 coordinate 33,196,171, forward strand.
GAAAGGACGGCTAGCGGCCGACGGTGCTGGTGGTGAACGACGAATCCGATGTTCTAAAGATCAACACACAATAGGAACCTGGAATGTAAGATCTATGAGCCAGGGCAAATTGGATGTGGTTATTGGTGAGATGTCAAGATTAAATATAGACATTTTAGGTGTCAGTGAACTGAAATGGACTGGGATGGGCCACTTCACATCAGATGACCACCAGATCTACTACTGTGGACAAGAGGACCACAGAAGAAATGGAGTAGCCTTCATAATTAATAATAAAGTGGCTAAAGCAGTGCTTGGATACAATCCAAAAAACGATAGAATGATCTCAATTCGAATTCAGGGTAAGCCATTTAACATCACAGTGATCCAAATATACGCCCCAACCACAGATGCTGAAGAAGCAGAAGTAGATCAGTTCTATGAGGATCTGCAGCACCTACTAGATAATACACCAAAAAGAGATGTTATTTTGTATTGTCGAAGGCTTTCACGGCCGGAGTTCGATGGCTGTTGTGGGTCTTCCGGGCTGTGTGGCCGTGTTCTGGAAGTTGTGGTTCCTAACGTTTCGCCAGCATCTGTGGCCAGCATCTTCAGAGGGCAGGAGCCCTCTGAAGATGCTGGCCACAGATGCTGGCGAAACGTTAGGAACCACAACTTCCAGAACACGGCCACACAGCCCGGAAGACCCACAACAGCCATAGATGTTATTTTCATTACAGGAGACTGGAATGCTAAGGTGGGTAGTCAGACGACACCTGGAATTACAGGCAAGCATGGTCTGGGAGAACAAAATGAAGCAGGACATAGGCTGATAGAATTTTGCCAAGACAACTCACTGTGCATAACAAACACTCTCTTCCAACAACCTAAAAGACGACTTTATACATGGACTTCACCAGATGGTCGACACCGAAATCAGATTGACTACATCCTTTGCAGCCAAAGGTGGCGGACATCTATACAGTCGGTAAAAACAAGACCTGGAGCTGACTGTAGTTCAGATCACGAACTTCTTATTGCACAATTTAGAATCAGACTAAAGAGAATAGGGAAGACCCACAGATCAGTTAGATATGAGCTCACTAATATTCCTAAGGAATATGCAGTGGAGGTGAAGAATAGATTTAAGGGACTAGATTTAGTAGATAGGGTCCCGGAAGAACTATGGACAGAAGTTCGCAACATTGTTCAGGAGGCGGCAACAAAAAACGTCCCAAAGAAAAAGAAAACCAAGAAGGCAAGATGGCTGTCTGCTGAAACACTGGAAGTAGCCCAAGAAAGAAGGAAAGCAAAAGGCAACAGTGATAGGGGGAGATATGCCCAATTAAATGCAAGATTCCAGAGGTTAGCCAGAAGAGATAAGGAATTATTTTTAAACAAGCAATGTGCGGAAGTGGAAGAAGACAATAGAATAGGAAGGACAAGAGACCTCTTCCAGAAAATTAGAAACATCGGAGGTAAATTCCAGGCAAAAATGGGTATGATCAAAAACAAAGATGGTAAGGACCTAACAGAAGCAGAAGAGATCAAGAAAAGGTGGCAAGAATATACGGAAGATCTGTATAGAAAGGATAATAATATTGGAGATAGCTTTGACGGTGTGGTCAGTGAGTTAGAGCCAGACATCCTGAAGAGTGAGGTTGAATGGGCCTTAAGAAGCATTGCTAATAACAAGGCAGCAGGAGACGACGGTATCCCAGCTGAACTGTTTAAAATCTTGCAAGATGATGCTGTCAAGGTGATGCATGCCATATGCCAGCAAATTTGGAAAACACAAGAATGGCCATCAGATTGGAAAAAATCAACTTATATCCCCATACCAAAAAAGGGAAGCACTAAAGAATGTTCAAATTATCGAACAGTGGCACTTATTTCACATGCCAGTAAGGTAATGCTCAAGATCTTGCAAGGTAGACTCCAGCAATTCATGGAGCGAGAATTGCCAGATGTACAAGCTGGGTTTAGAAAAGGCAGAGGAACTAGAGACCAAATTGCCAATATCCGCTGGATAATGGAGAAAGCCAGGGAATTTCAGAAAAATATCTATTTCTGTTTTATTGACTATTCTAAAGCCTTTGACTGTGTGGATCATAACAAATTGTGGCAAGTTCTTGGTGGTATGGGGATACCAAGTCATCTTGTCTGCCTCCTGAGGAATCTGTATAACGACCAAGTAGCAACGGTAAGAACAGAGCACCGAACAACGGACTGGTTTAAAATTGGGAAAGGAGTACGGCAGGGTTGTATACTGTCACCCTACCTATTCAACCTGTACGCAGAACACATCATGCGACATGCTGGGCTTGAGGAATCCAAGGCTGGAGTTAAAATCGCTGGAAGAAACATTAACAATCTCAGATATGCAGATGATACCACTTTGATGGCTGAAAGCGAGGAGGAGTTGAGGAGCCTTATGACGAAGGTGAAAGAAGAAAGTGCAAAAGCTGGGTTGCAGCTAAACCTCAAAAAAACCAAGATTATGGCAACGAGCTTGATTGATGACTGGCAAATAGAGGGAGAAAAAGTGGAGGCAGTGACAGACTTTGTATTTCTAGGCGCAAAGATTACTGCAGACGCTGACTGCAGCCAGGAAATCAGAAGATGTCTACTTCTTGGGAGGAGAGCAATGGCAAATCTCGATAAAATAGTTAAGAGCAGAGACATCACACTGACAACAAAGGTCCGCATAGTTAAAGCAATGGTATTCCCTGTAGTAACCTATGGCTGCGAGAGCTGGACCATAAGGAAGGCTGAGCGAAGGAAGATAGATGCTTTTGAACTGTGGTGTTGGAGGAAAATTCTGAGAGTGCCTTGGACTTGGAAGATCAAACCAGTCCATACTCCAGGAAATCAAGCCAGACTGCTCACTTGAGGGAATGATATTAAAGGCAAAACTGAAGTACTTTGGCCACATCATGAGAAGACAGGATACCCTGGAGAAGAAGCTGATGCTAGGGAAAGTGGAAGGCAAAAGGAAGAGGGGCCGACCAAGGGCAAGATGGATGGATGATATTCTGGAGGTGACGGACTCAACCATTGGGGAGCTGGGGATGGTGACGGCCGACAGAAAGCTCTGGCGTGGACTGGTCCATGAAGTCACGAAGAGTCGGAAACGACTGAACGAATAAACAACAACAACAATTTTAGCTATACTTTGAAAACTAATAAAGTTCTTATAAAAAAAACCCAGCTTTTCCTTTTACATCCAAATGTTTCTGGCATAATAATGATGAAAAAACAAAATAAACCAGGTTCACATCCTGGCTTTCGTTTCTGCTTTGTGAGAAAATTTAAATCCGAGTTCCCTAGTTCAGGCATAAAAAGGAACTCTGGCTTAATATAAGAAAGGATCTTCATGCTGAAGCTATAGCAGTGAAGCAGGTAAAAGAAGGCTGGAAGAGAGATTTGGCTACAGGGATCCAACTAGACCCACAAATAGATTCCATACCATTCTGACATTTGGTAGAGATATAAAGGTTCTCTATATTCTGGAGGAAATGATTGGCTTTCTGTGTTTTATTCCTTGGCTCTCATCGTACAGGCAATGGATCATCTGGAGCCTTCTGCCTTATTTCCCTGAGTGAAAGCTATTTCTTTCAGGAGGAAGAGGTTCTTTATTTAATAAAGACCCTTTTTTAAGGTAGATGTTAACAGCTGCTCCTGCCATGGACTGAAAAGGCTGCTGGGTGTTTTTTTTTAAAAAAAAAAAACTTCCTTTCGGCTGTTTTTGGCTTCCACATGTCGTTATATTAAAATAATTTTCTTGACAATATTTGCTATGAAGTAAGGCTGAACAGGAGTAAAGAGTGAAAAAGGTGCCAGAGATTGGTGACTGCAGTTTAACCACAGATGCGCCTTTCTGGAAGCAATGCATATTTCTATGGCCTGAGATACATTTAGCCCCCTTGAGAACGATTTGGTGGAAAAGCAGGATACAGTTGAACTAATAAATACTAATAAATGTATCTCAGGCCATAGAAAGTATACCAATAAAGTGCAATCAGTAAAATAGAACAAAGGAGCAATAAAATGTAATAAGTCATAAAACAACAAAGGACAAATAATAAAATAGTTAAAAACAATAACAAAGCAGCTTATGGGCCAAAGGCTTGACTTTTTACTTGATGGTAAAAGGAGAAGCCACAACAATTTGTTTGTTTAACAAATTTATATAGCCACCGATCTACCAATGGAAAGTTCCTCCCAAATGTTCTTCCTAAACTAGCGTTTTTTACTATGGCAGAAGGAGAAACCGGTTCTACCCAGAGAATAATCACAGTAGCGTATTAACTTAATTGCAAATTACATGCCCTGTGAACCATTCCATTTCTCTTCTGCCCACTTCTTTGCCCTAACTTCATCTCCTCTTTGCAGTATGATCTGCCAAAACACCGATCTAAGCCCGAGTGCTCTGCTAAGCCCCAAACAATTGCATACCCCCACTACATTGAGATGATGCAAGAGTCTATTCACACTTACACTATTACTGTTAGTGATTAAGAAAGTGGGCGGCCAAAAGGGAAACCTAGGTTCATATCCATCTGCAGCTATGGAAGCTCACCGGGTGACTTTGGACCAGCCATTCTTCCTCTGCCACTTTACCTCACAGGATTGTTATGGGGGGAAATGGAAGAAAAGAGCTCTGTGTAGGCATCCTCGAGTTCCTGAAGTAAAAGTTGGGATATATAACCAACCAATAGATACATAAATACTGTACATCCACTGAACAATTTAGTGCACAAGGCTCTAGTTCAGGGCTTTCCAAAGTTTTTCCTTTTTTTTTTTGATGATGATGATCAGCGCTTCTGGGTTGTGTGGCGACACACCAGACTGTGTGTGGCTACAAACTTTTGTGTCGCCACACACAGTTTGGAAAGCTCTGCTCTAGTTCATACAGCTGGCTAGATGACATCATTGTTTCCTTGCTGGGATTATTCAGGTATGCAGAGTGAATGCCCCACTTTTTACAAGGACTTGACCTTGTTTCCTTTTCCTGGATTTCCCATTATTCCACCTGCATGCTGCCATGATGAATCAGCTGTTCAAGCTAGACCAATGTAGGCAAGTTGTCACATACAGCAGCTCCAGAGCCGATTAGACAGCTCACCAGCATTCGGAGTTTTGTTTGCTTGTTTCTTTCCTCCAGATTTCTTGTTTATCAGATTGTAACAAACTTAAATTAATTTCATGAGTTGCATACACTTCATAAATTGGCTCAGGCACACTCACAGAAATATGCATTCCCATTAAGTTCAATTTCATGACTTGTACATTCAAAAATGATATCTATGCTAAGAAAAATACTTAATCCCCAAGTTTGAAATTCTAAAAAATTAAGAAATATGGAGTCTTTATTCCTAAGTATTGTAGCAATTTGTTCAATCAGAGCTTTGCCATGTCTGTGTTAGTATATTTGTTTGCATCCATAGTTTTTAACAAAAATCCATATGAAATTACAACAATCCATATCAGCTCAATTCAACTCCCCTACAGTTAGCAGTGCTTTCTGTCAACATCTGCATTTGTATCTTCCTTGCAGCCACTGCAAACAAAGCAACTTGTTTTGTTCCATGTTCGTCTACGCTGGTCAGCAGGAAATAGGTTTTTTTGTCTTCCATGCGGGACTGATTCAGTTGGGTTAACAAAGGTATAATAAACCTAGCTCTGGATTCCTGATATTATTTGCAATGTAATAAATAATGAGTCAAAGCTTCTACCTGCGAATTATTATTATATACAACAATGTGAAATCACAGCTGCCAGTACTACTACTACTACTACTACTATTATTATTATTATTATTATTATTATTATTATTATTTTATTATAGCCTCCCATCCCCATAAACTCTGGGCAGCTTACAAATACAAAACAATAAGAACAGTTAAAATATTATCACAAATGCATAAACAGTGTGTAATTATCACAAATGTATAAATAGTGTAATTGGTCATCCTTATACCTTCCATCCAAATAGACTGCTGACATTGTCTGAAAGTGAAGTTCTATGAAAGCTTGTCTCAAGGGGGTGGGATGTGAGACATTATAAATAAGATGATATTCCTTTTTCATCCTTAAGAGATCGGTACCATTTACTAACTAAAGCTTGTGTACAAGCTCTTTATCTTGTCTAAAATCTTTAAAAAATAAGTAGTCCCTTAATAGTGTATGGTAATTCATATCATTTATCACTTCCTGATCTAGTAAAAATTGTGAGAATAGTTTTAAACATATAAATTGATGGAAGGCCCACTTTTAATCTCAACATCGCTGCGTGTGTACATGGGGGTAAAGCTAGAACTGATCTCATGAATTTGTTCTGGACCACCTCTAATTCCTCTAGTTTACTTGAACCCCAAATTGGGGCCCCATATGTCAACTGTGAGATAGTTTTCCCCTGGAAGATCTTGAGATCAGGCTGTACTAACCGACCTCCTTTTGAGTAAGAAAAGGAGCAATAGCTGTGGTTGATCTCATAGCTGTTGTCCTTGCTGTGCTTTATGTGTTTTCCATGATAGTGTTTCCATAAAAGGGATGCCAAAATACTTGAATGACCTCACTTGTTCTATCTCCTTACCATACAGGGTCCATCTATGTCTCTTCAGCCTTTTGACAAAAACTACTAGCTCGGTTTTAGAGTAATTTATTTGCAGGTATTCTTTCCCAGAATAAGTGCCAAATTCCACCAAGAGTCTTCAGGTTCCAATTACTGTTGTCAATGTAAGTACCATATCATCAGAGCAATACAGAGACTTTTCTATTTCCAATTGATGGAGCATAAAAGGAAGAATTATTAAGCTCTTCTACAATGTTGTTCGTATAAAAGTTGAAGAGGAAAGGAGCCAGTATGCAACCCTGGTGGACACCTTTCACCATTTTAATCTGCTTTGTTAGGGTGCTGCTCTGATTTATCCGTATTTGCATGTGAGTGACTTTGTATAATTTATATTGTAAGGCCCCTGGCTTACACTGTTTTACCCAAGTTCCTGATGTTGCCAAAAGAGAGACTTGAGTTGAGGCTTGGAGATTAAAATAACAGCATTTATTTTGGCCAAGACAAAGCTGGGTAGGATTTCTACAGACATCATGGCAGTGAATGTCTGCGAAGAAACCCCCCCCACACACACACACACATCACAAGTTTGGTGCTTATGTAGGGTTTCCCAGGTTTAATAAGAAAGCATTGTGAACCCTCTCCTAGTAAGGGCAAGGTTCCTGAATCTGCATTGCTAGCACTAAGCATCCTAGAGACCTCCAGGGGCAGTCTGCATGTCTCCTAGCATGGTAAACAAGCCTTGCCATGCGTTATCTAAACCTAGTCCCCTTTCACCTAATTTCTAACAGCAAGCAGTTTCCAAAAGCAGAATAGCCTTGGTTAAGCTAAGCTAACCCTTACAATATATTAGGTAAAGTAATCTTCTATCTATATCAGTGTCTAAAAACTTCTCCCATAATCCTCCTCTATTATATTAAAGGCAGATGATAAATCTATGAATGCTGCATACAGGAATTTTGAGGGACCATTCATTGATTGTGGATCAGATGTTGTAAAGTAAAACACTGGTCTATAATGCTATGTCCCTTTCTAAAGCCTGTCTGTTCTTCTGTTATTATCTGCCTAGTCTCTGCCCAATTGTTCAATCTATTTAAAAGATACTATGTATATAACTTACACTGTATGTCAATCAGTCTTATGGCAAAAGTTAGCAGGGTTTGTGGAATCACCTTTTTTAAATATTAGGATCACTACATTATTTTTCCAATGTACAGGGATTCGCCCAGTGGCATTAATATAAGTAATCAGGAAGGCAAGCATAGGGGCCCACCAATCAGAAAATGCCTTAAAAATTTCTGGTGGTAACATGTCCTCTTCTGGGGCTTTGCCAGCTGTCTGTTGTGAGATTATTCTTTTAATTTCAGCATCAGTTACCAGGGGTCATTTTAGTGATGTTTTTAATATATCCATACCCATTAACTGTTGGTTTGATATTCTAATATCCTCAAATTTGTTTTTGAAAAAAGTTTTCTGGGATTCAGGTGAAATCTGTGCTTCAATTATTACTTCTATTTCTCTTTGGCCTTGGGAAACTAATTCCTAGAAATTTGTATCATTATTTTGTAAGTATGTCATTCTTAATTCCTCCCATTGGCTTTTATAATACTCTTGTTTCCTCCTCCTTATCAATGCTTGATACTTCTGGCATTTCTCCTTCACCATCTCTACCCTATCAGATGATTTATCCTTCTTAATTTGTCTGACTAATCTAGTCAGTTCCTTTCTTTCACATCTACATTTGTGGTTAAACCACAAGACTCTAATTGCAGTCCTTTTTCCTTGACATGGTTTACACACAGGGGTTGAAGATTGCTGACCACTTCCTTGCATATGGTGTTTGCATTTTCCAGATTTTGAATAAGCATGACCATCTGCCTGTCAATGTTATGGGGGGGGGGGGCTTCCTTTTCTTTCCTTTTTACCTTTCAGCTCACAGGCCTCCTGGCTGGACGCCTCCCCCCTTGTCCTTTCCTTTGCTGGCCCACGCAATTAACTAAAAGGAACACTGCCCTTTTAAAATTAACTAACCAGGATCCACACCTCAGCAACAGCTGTGGTAAAAGGAACCCTGGAATAGTTTTATACAGGTTCTCTAATTAGCTTCATGAGAACCCTTTCCTAAAGGGCAGACTAATCCCAATTTAGGGCACCAACCCAAATGTTACTAGTTTGGGCACCAACCCCTACTGTTCTTAGCTTGGGCACCCACCCAACAGCCTCTACTTGGGCACCAACCCAGATGTTCCTAGGTGTTCCTAGTTTGGGCACCAACCCAAAGGACAAACTTCACTGCCACCACCCTATCACTATAGTCCCACAGCCCTAGGGAAAGCTGGGGGGCTCTGGGCCAAACCTCAAGACTTCCAAGGATAACTTCTCCCTTCAAGCCCCAAAACCTTGGGAATTTAACCATCTACAATCTCCTGGTAGTAACAAGCCAAGTGGCTAGGCAGGCTGGGTAGAATCCAATTTCCATATGCATTTGACCACAACACCAGCATGTAAGATATATATTTTTATTAAATAAATATGATTAAGACTTACACACTAAGGCAGGATTCTTTTAAAACATAGTATGCAAGATAACAGTTAAAATAATAAAACTATCTCCCTAAATGTATTGTCGAAGGCTTTCATGGCCAGAGTTCAATGGCTGTTGTGGGTCTTCCGGGCTGTGTGGCCGTGTTCTGGAAGTTGTGGTTCCTAACGTTTCGCCAGCATCTGTGGCCAGCATCTTCAGAGGAAGAAGCAGAATAAATAAGGGGTGAAGTGGCAAGAATCCTAAGGAAAGCAAAGCCCCCCACCAGCAACATTACTAAGAAGGAGAGAAACGCCATAGAGACCCTCAATTCGGACCCAGACATCATCATCCTTCCAGCGGACAAAGGCAATGCCACGGTAATTATGAACATAGATGAATACAAAGACAAAATCAGAGAATTACTAGACCCCACCACATACAGAACAATAAGACGGGATCCGACCAGCAAAATCATGAAGCAAACCAACACACTGATAAAGAGCTCCTCCCTGCATCCCAACGTACTACAACGTGTATTGTCGAAGGCTTTCACGGCCGGAGTTCAATGGCTGTTGTGGGTCTTCCGGGCTGTGTGGCCGTGTTCTGGAAGTTGTGGTTCCTAACGTTTCGCCAGCATCTGTGGCCAGCATCTTCAGAGGGCAGGAGCACAGATAGAAGCAAAATCTCTGTGCCCAGGTAGAGTGGCAATGTTCTATTTATAGAGCTAAATTATAGGAGATTAGGTGGGTTTTTTTGTTGTGTTGAAATGTTAACGAGTGGCTGATGAGCGTGATTAGCATGATTTTGCTTCTATCTGTGCTCCTGCCCTCTGAAGATGCTGGCCACAGATGCTGGCGAAACGTTAGGAACCACAACTTCCAGAACACGGCCACACAGCCCGGAAGACCCACAACAGCCATTGTACTACAACGTATTTGCAAGACAGAAGCTCTCTCACCTAGACTATACGGACTCCCCAAAATCCACAAAGACTCGATCCCACTCAGACCCATTGTAAGTGCCATTGGCTCCCCGACATATGAATTATCCAAACATTTGGCAACCCTTTTACAGACCCACATCGGACAGATTCCATCCCACATCAAAGACTCAGGACACTTCATCAACAAAATCAGCACCCTAAAACTCAACCACACGGACAAACTGGTCAGCTTTGACGTGGTCTCCCTGTTTACCAAGGTGCCAGTAAGGGACACCCTGGCACTCATCAAGCAAATCTTCCCAGAAGACATTACAGCTTTATTTCAACACTGCCTAACAACTAGTTACTTTCAATGGGAGAATGAGTTCTACGAACAGATGGATGGCGTTGCCATGGGAAGCCCCCTGAGCCCAGTCATAGCAAACTTTTACATGGAACACTTTGAAAAACAGGCTTTGGAATCGGCACCCATTACACCAACAGTCTGGTTCCGGTTCGTGGATGACACCTTCGCAATTTGGAGTCATACTGAAGAAGAACTGGAGAAATTTCTGGACCACCTAAACGGCATCCACCCCAATATACAATTCACTATGGAAAAAGAAACTGATGGCAAACTTCCATTTTTAGATACGCTGGTCATACGCAATCCGGACCTCAAACTAGGACACAAAGTATACAGAAAACCCACCCATACGGACCGATATCTACACAAAAATTCCAATCACCACCCACGACAAAAGAGAGGCATGATCAAAACCTTGGTGGATCGTGCTAATCGAAACTGTGAAACCCAATTTCTCAACAATGAACTTAACCATCTGAATTGGGTCCTACAGGCAAATGGCTATTCCAAGAATGAAATAAAAAGAGCCATCAAACCAAGAAAACAACATCCAACTGAAGAAAAACAGCCCCCCACAAACAAAGTATTCCTGCCCTACATCAAAGGAGTCACTGACCGCATGGGAAAACTGATGGAAAAACACAACTTTCAAACAGTCTTCAGACACACCAGAAAAATACAACAAATGCTAAAATCAGCAAAAGACAAAAGGGACCCCCGCACCGCTGCAGGAGTATACCGCATACCATGCAGCTGTGGACAAGTATACATCAGAACCACAAAACGAAGCATTCACACCAGGATAAAAGAACATGAAAGACACTGCAGACTACAGCAACCGGAAAAATCTTCAGTAGCTGAACATGCTCTCAAGCAAACGGGACACAAAATCCTATTTGAAAACACAGAAATACTGGACAACACCAAAAGCCACTACACCAGATTATACAGAGAAGCCATTGAAATTCACAAACACCAGCACAGTTACAATAAAAAAGAAGAAAGTTTAAAAATTAGCAAAACCTGGCTACCAGTCCTGAAAAACACAGCCTGCAAAAGGTCAACGAACTCAGTCCAACTACCAGGACATGGGAATACTTCTCACAATGAACATGCTAATCACGCTCATCAGCCACTCGTTAACATTTCAACACAACAAAAAAACCCACCTAATCTCCTATAATTTAGCTCTATAAATAGAACATTGCCACTCTACCTGGGCACAGAGATTTTGCTTCTATCTGTGCTCCTGCCCTCTGAAGATGCTGGCCACAGATGCTGGCGAAACGTTAGGAACCACAACTTCCAGAACACGGCCACACAGCCCGGAAGACCCACAACAGCCACTATCTCCCTAAAACTTACTGTAGTTCCTTAATCCTTTTAAATCTGGATACGCTGTTGTTTATCCATTATCCCAGGCATAGTGAGATAAAATTGCATTTTAGGCAGGTTGCTGGAGGATACTAACCCTTTTGATGATAACAAAGGTATTCTGTTGCTGCTGAGGACCTTTTGGAGAAAATCTCACTTCTTTCTTGCTCTATCCTTTCCTTATTTTTATTAGGCAACTTCCCAGTCAGAAGCTCGGACCATCGAGGCTTCTATGGCGTTGCCTAACAAGCTACCCAAATTCCCCCTCCCAACTGAAATTGCAGCTGCAAGGGGTTATTAGGATGTCCTTACTGGCCTGGATCCAACAATTCAAAGGGGAAGCTGGCCAAACTCACTCCTCTGAAGTAAAGGACCCCACATTCAGCATTTGTTCTTCGGGCTAATTTCTAATAACCACCTAGCTTGCTGCCTGAATTTCTAAACGACTCAAAATAGGGTCTGGCACAAGCTTTTGTTCTTCACACTGCGTAGCACTGTCAAACTATATAGCACTGATCTTACAGTGTCAGGCAAGGGGGATGTCCACTTTAATCATTTCTGATTTGTCCTAGTGCCTTCTGTATAGTGACTCTCTTGTGCTACATTATTTCCTAATTTGCACAGCAAGTCTAAGTCAAGTGGTCAGTGATCACTCTCTGGTCAATCTATAATGTCAAAACACTGTGCTACCAGAATCAATGAGGGGGATATAAATATATTATCAACAACAGTTTCCCCTCTGTGGCTGACTGATGTATAAGAACCTCCAGATTGATCCCTTTGTGATCTATGTAAATTGACCATTCATAATTTGTACATTGAATAGAGTAATTCTAGTCTGTACTTATCTTGAACTGAATCTTATTGTGTGACGTGTGACCTAGAGGGAAAATGGCCTCCATTTCAAAAAAGACTTTATCCTTTAAGTTCAATAAGCATTAAAATCCCTACAAATAATTAAATCTACACTTGGGGAATGATATAACATATGAGCTAATGCCTGTTCCAGGTTATCCCAATTTACCTGTTGTCTGGGTAGCATATAGATATTAACACCTACAGTACCAACATTCTCCCTTTAGATGTCAGCCTCAATATTTGAATTTCATCAGTATCACAGCTTCCAAGTTTAATTTCTCCTACCCTCATGTCAAGATGTACTGCAATTAAATTCATTAAGCCTCCTTTGGCACACCATCTTTTGAACCTTTTTGGCCCATTTATAGAAACACATATCACCAGGTAATGCAGTCATATTCTTTCCCATCAACTTCGTCAGGTCATGAATTGTAAAAAAGAAAAAAAAGTAATCTTTACGGAATTTCCATGGTTTATGTATGAGCAGCTGCTGGAGTGACAATTTGTAATCATTAGGGATATACAGGAAATTACTATACCACCTATTCATATGGTGTAGGATTTTAAATTAGCTTCTGTAGCAGCTAAAATTGCTAACACGATAAGCTTCAAAACTTCAGTGTTCTCAGTTGGCCCCAAAAGGTTAGGAATCCCTGCTGGGCAATATGACTGTGGTGCAACCACCTCATGGCATTTGCAGCCATTTCTTAACACCAAGTTGGCAATCACTGAAATCCTTGCTGGAGCAACTCATGTGGTGCTGTTGCTTCAATTTCTGAAATGTCAGGGTGACATGTAAAACCCATTCAAGTATAATAGCATTTCAAACAAACCCCTTTTCCAGCACTAGTTAATGTTTAGTATTTTTAAAACAAGGCCTAATATTTTCAATAACTATAAACATATTTCACAGCAATCCTGACATTTTGAGATTTAATTTAGATGGCTCTAATAAAATATAGATTCCATTAAAAATACTGATAACTGTCAGTGGTTAAAGATGATGGAATAAAATGTTTTTAGGCCAAAAATTCTGTGGTGCCAGATACAAAGATTGTGACAGCTAAGAAAATTATTTTTAGCCCTCATGCAATATAGACAGCTGGCCATAATATATGTGTGTGTGTGTGTTATTTTCAACCTTAAGTTTAGATATATTTGAAAAATTGTGTGATTTCAATCTATGGAAGATTCTTCATATTCCAAGTTAAACCTGGGGCCACTGACATTCTGATTTGCATCTTCTCCCAAAATTACAGTTCTGAGGTTTCAAGGAAACATGCCATGATGGTAAAAGCAGTCTCAGTTTTTAGTTAACTTTGTCCCCCACTTTAGCTGGTAATAACAACACAAACAATTGTGCAGACTAATGAATCATGATGGAAATGTGTGAGCAGAAGTACTCCAGACACACAGGAGCCACAAATAGGAAAACAAAAGTTTTGTATGAGAAATATCATGTTGGAGCCATGGACTCAAGTAACACTGCAATTCTGTAGTCCATTGGCAGAAAAATCAGGAGTTCTCCCCCTCCTTCTTATAAAAATGGAAATGGAGCAATAAAAATGGAAATTGCTCCATTTCTATGAGTCTATATGCCTTTGTTCCACAGCTTGTGTAAACAGAACATTTGTGGGGTCATTTGGCTCACATGTCCCTAGCACTGGTTCAAGCTGAGACCAGCATGTGTCTCACAGGCAGATTCCTTCAAGTCTCTAATCAAAACTTTCCTTTGTCTACAACTGTAATTGTCTCACAAATCAAATTTAACAAACATTCCTGTTTTCTCTAGCATTATTAAATTTTAGACACTGTTGCATTTCTTAGGCAGACTATTCAGCCATCACAGTCTACCCACAAAAGCTAATGCATATTGGTAAAACACAGGGGGGGGTTGTACAGTCATTCTATAGTACTATAGAATGGACATTTTATAATAAATATCTCCTACTATAAAAGGTAGAAAATACCGACTTGAGCTTCCCAGATGGGACAACCCATAAGGAGGGCAAGGAGGAGGATGGGGGAAGTGGTGAAATTCTCCATCTCTGCTCTACTTCTCAGAGGCTTCTTCTCCAGAATCAAAGGAGAAGGACCAGACTTCCATTGCAGGGGATAGGGCCTTGCCACTAAGTGAGGGAGGAACAACCAGCCCCCCACCACCACCATATTGCATACAACTTAGGCATCTCCCTTCATAAGTAGTCAAATGAGGAGGAAGAACTGTCCCTGGATGAGGATGAAGAGCAGCAGCTAGTTCCTAAATACACCAGGCTTTTTTCAGAAAGAACAATTTTCATGTGTGGTCAGGGCAGCAGGACACCAAGCTATTCCACCCATTTCATTCATCCCTAATTCACCCACAGCAGACCCTTGGACCACAAGGGTCACAGAATGCTAAGAGGACATAGACTCCAGAGCAAATCACAGCTGTCTTAATCACCAGCAAAAAGGGGGAGGCAAACAATGATTTGTTCTCAACTTGTTGATCTCAACTCTGTTGAAATTTGTTCTCAATTTGTTGATCTCAACTCTGTGGGCTATCAATAGACCCATATAACATCAGACACAAGGGTTCCATTGGGGTTATTTATTTATTTGGCCAATTTCTAAGGTTGTCCATTTGGTAGCAACTCTAGGCAGCTTACAAGGGGTTAAAATCAGTGAAAGCCTAATAATAATAATAATAATAATAATAATAATAATAATAATAATAATAAAAATTCTGAGCTGGAAATCAGATCCACTACACCTTCCTGGTGATTAGTGGGGTCACATGCCATCCTAGCCCAAAGACTGTGGGAAGAGCTTGGTCTTAGGTGCCTTTCTAAAAGCCAGTACAGTCGGCAGTAAAAACTGGGAGGGGGGAGGTTTCTATTCCAAAGGACAGGCACAGCAACAGAGAAGACAGCCCTCCTGGGTCCCAATAGATGACATTGTATAATTGTTGGGACCCAAAGCATGCCAACCCTCTCTGATATTATAGGATGAGCAGAAACAATAGAATACCCAGGCCCCATGCCATGAAGAGCTTTATAGATTATGACCAACACTTTGAACCGCACTCAGAAGCCCACTAGTAACCAATGCAGCTTGTGAAGTACTGTAGCTGTGATACATGGAAGTACTAGGCTGACCATACGTCCTGTTTTGAACGAGACAGTCCCGTTTTTTAAGCATTTTTCAACCGTCCCGTCGTTTTCATAAAAACCTCAATTTTGTCCTGTTTTTCAAACCCGGTGGGAATGGCGTGGAAGGAGGAACGCAGACCAGGGGGCAGGGTTTGCAGGTGGGAGCCAATTGTGCGGACCGGGGGCGGGGTTTGCAGGTGAGAGCCAATCGTGCAGACCGGGGGTGGGGTTTGCAGGCAGGAGCCAATCGCGCAGACCGGGGGGGGGGGCGGGGACCCCTGTCTTTTTCATGAATACGGAATATTACATAAGACCCCATCCCGTTTTGCCATCCTGAAATATGGTCAGCCTAGGAAGTACTGAAGTGTGCCCATAAATACTCACACTATTGCAGTTTGGACCAGTGGTAGTTTCCAGATGATCTTCAAGGGCAGCCTCATGTAAAATATATTGCAACAATCCAACTGGTAGGTAACTAAGGTGTGAGTGACCATGAGGGTTACACTATATTTTATCTGTTCTTCAAAATTACTTTGCCTTATCTCCCAGACCACACAATATTCCATATTCTTCATCATTATGCCCAAGAAGAACAAGGAATGGCATGACATCTAGACCTGAACTGCCACTTCATGATGAGATCCATCATAAAGGATCTCCATAAAAAGATGCCCTGACTTTCTTTGACATACAGGAGGACCACCTACACATCCCGATCTAGCCGTCACACAGGAAGTTCCTGAAGTTAGAATACTAGAATACACACTATCAATCACTCCATCTGCCTTGCTGACTCCCCCAAAAATTCACAAACAGTAATTACTGTTGTAGCTCATCTCCATTCCCAAGGAATACATACTGTACATATACCTTCCTAACTGGGGTTCTTAACCCACAAAAAGAAGGGCATCCTTCAACCAGCATAGGCACAATTCTAGAAACAGAAAGAAGGCTCTGCCTGCCAAAGGAGAGAAAGGACACCACCCAGTAGCTAGTTGTATCCATTCTTTGGACCAACCATTTGGATCTCATGACTATCTCCAGTGTCCAGGTGATGATTACCTGTGCAGATTCAGTATCATGGGTGAGATTCCTAGCCTAAGAGGTACAAAATAAACCTGCCTCTGAGTTGTGGCCCAGTCCACTAGATGACAATTATCTCTCTCTGTATCTGTTATGGAGCTGGGAGCTGAGAGCGCATTCCAGGCCGATAAGAGGTCACACAGCTTGGAGAGCGTGGGGGGGGGGGCGAGGAAAAGGAGCAGGCTGGCACCGCCCTAAATTCCCAAGGGTATTTTCCCCCTTAGTTCAGTAAAGGAACCTTTAGTCTAGCAAGATTCTGTATGAGGTAGAAACAGTAAAGAAGTGGTGTTGAATTTCGGCTCAGCGTTGTTTCTTCGCCCAATTTCCCTGACAGTATCCTCTTTTATTAAACACTGCAAATTTATACCTTAGTCATATCATCTTTTGTCAGGAGGGTATAGAGAAAATATTTCTAGAAAGAACTAGGAGCATAAGATTCCACCCTTAAGGGGCAACTCTGCCATGCCTCAGTATATATTCTTCTATAAGAAAATAAGATATTGGATGCACATAAAGTGTTTTTTCTACAGCAGAGACAGGACATCTAGCTCATCCATATAGTAACCAAAAAGTGAGGAAAGCCATATTGGGCTCTATCAAAATCTGCAGCAACTAACACATCCCTCACTTATCTCTCTTTTACTTCTTACTGTCTTATGTTCTACCTTCTTTGCGCTCTCTTTCTGGTTTGTCATTCCAAAATTGGGGAAAGGGCTATTGCCTCTCAGAAGAAGCAGAGTCGAAACAATTGTAAGCCCTGTTTCCAAAGCAAGAGGGAGGGAGATACCTACTGTAGGATGCCTTGCCTCTGCCTAGAAAACGGATCTTGGTAAGGCTGGTATACCAAACAACGGCTGCAAGAGAACAACTTTAGCCCTCCCCACTCTCTTCAGCCTTTCAGTGAATGCCTGCTACAGTTAAAAAGGAAAGATGCCCAGACTCCAACCATTTCCCAGCTGCAAATTCCCCACCCAGTTCTCTGTGAGACAGAAGGACTGCATATCTCTTCCTGGGATTACCCCAAGTAGTAAAATGCTAAGAGAAATCTAATTCCCACAGGAAAAGGGCATGTACTAGAAATGCCCCCAGGATGGCTTGAGAGCTAATGCTCAGTCTAAGAACTAATTTTATGTTGCCTAATCGAGAAACTAAATGATGCAGCATAAATCCTGCACATTGCCTAGAGCTAGCAGCAGAGTATTTCATGGCCCTCTCTTGCACCAATTGCATTTTTTTAGTTGATCCTGAGATGTCCTCAGGCTGCCAGATGGTTTTGATTGCTCTAGTAAAATCAGATGTTCTTTTCTTTTCTCCAGAGGTGCTAAGTGTTTCATGAGGGTAGGATTCAAAACATTCTAGTTGCATTTACACACATTATGTTAAGCCTGGATTTTAAAGCATGGTTTGTTGAATAAGACATAATAGTGCAGCTTGCAGATAAAGCCAAGTTATAAGTATGGGCCTAAATGTCATGTTGTGGGGCGTGGTGGCTCAGCGGGTAAGACGCCAGGCTTGTTGATCGGAAGATTGCAAGTTCGGAGGTTCGAATCCCTAGCCCTGCGTGCAGGTGAGCTCCTGCACTAGCTCCAGCTCTTGCCAACCTAGCAATTCGAAAGCATGCAAATGCAAGTAGATTAATAGGTACCACTTCGGTGGGTAGGTAACAGCATTCCACGCGTGTCATGCGGCCACATGACCATGGAAGTGTCTTCGGACAACGCTGGCTCTTTGGCTAACAAACGGAGATGAGCACCGGCCCCTAGAGTCGGACACGACTGCACAAATGTGCGGGGGGTACCTTTACCTTTAAATGTCATGTTAAGCCAAAAAAACAAGCAAATAACATTATGGCTCAGCAAGGTGTGCAAGCACATTCTAAGGCAGCCTTCCCTAATTTAGTCATGCTCCAGATGTGTGAATGTTGAGTCCAGGAGTTCTGTATAATATGGCTATTGCTGAGAATTCTTGAAGACTACACAGCTGAAAGGAATGTGCATTGGGGAAGGCTGGTCTAAGACTACAATCTTACATCTACTTTTCTGGAATAAGCCCCATTGAACATGATGGCTCTTACTTCTGAAAAGACAGTCATAAGATTGTGCTTTAAATACACAAGAATAGTTAATCGTACTGTGTTTTATGAGGTACTTGGTAATACAGATTCTCAGAAAACACCTTTGCTGTTCAATGTAAGACCAACAAACATCTTTACTGGCCTGTTCTGTCAGATCATAGAAGATGGATGAAATAGTATTTTAACACAATTGAAGGAGTTTGGTTGGCTATTTGTGACAGGATTGAAAGAGTACAATGGGTCCTTCCTCCCTCTCCCTCAGCCAAAGTTTGCAAAATATCCCAAAAGAAATGTCGGTCCTGGAAAAGGCTGTTCGCTGAAAGATGCTCAGCCACCTAGGAGGGCAAAACCTGACATGTATTACTTTAGTTCTAGAACAGGAGAATTTGCAGACAGGAATGTTTCCCGCTTCTGATTCACTGTTACAGTTTCATTCTTTTGACCATCATCAAAGCAGCCTGCAAAAGCTCAGAGCAGTCCTCTGTGTCTGCTGAAAATTTCCCAGCATTGGGGAAAAGATGCATTTAAATTGAATATCTTAATTTTCTGTAAAATGATCTTTAGTAAGTTTGCATAACTATTATACAACTATTTTCTCAGAGAAGCTAAAGAATATCAAATAAATTCTTGTAATTCCCTCAAAGCTTTGCTAGCCTATTGGGGCACAGGGGCTGTAGTGCTGGGTTTCAAATTATTATTTCTATCTATAAAAGTCAATGTGCAAATTATCTTTCAGCCAAATGTACGTTCCTAAAGCTGGTGAGGCTACTGCTCTAATCTTTGGGGGCAAACCATCAGATCCAACTGATTTTTAAAAACTGATTTGTTAAAAACTTTTTTTTTTTTTTAAAGGAAAAGTTTATAAGTTAACTTGTAACATTTCAATGAGTTTCCTACTGTTATCACAGTTTACTTTTTAGAATGGAATTGCTACCTTTCATCCATTCACTGCTTGCAGGTAACCCAGAAAGTGTGGTTGGCAACCCATTATATTTTAGTGTTTTGGGTTTTTTTCTGCCAAAAATTATTTTTAAGATTTATAAGGTCACCAGACTCAAACAGTGTGACTCTGCAGCATTCAGCATAAACACAAAACAAATTAAAAAGAAGAAAGAAAACAAAGAAAACCATATGGCATGGGACCAGGCTACCTGAGGGACCATCTCATCCCCATAACATCGAACCGTCCCACTCAGTCATGCAGAGAGGGCATGCTGCGGACCCCGTCGGTAACGGAATTTCACCTGGCAGGGTCTAGAAGGCGGGCCTTCTCTGCGGTGGTGCCCGCCCTTTGGAACATGCTACCCCCGGAGGTGAGACAGGCCCCATCGCTCCCGGCCTTCAGAAAGAACTTAAAGACCTGGTTCTGCCGCCTTGCTTGGGATGGGGGTGGGAACAGTTCCTCCTGGGGATGGCTGGTGCCATAGAGCCCTTTTAAACACAAGTTCGTCACCTCTTGGATTTTATATTTATTCTAATTATGATTGTATTACATGTTATTTTAATTGTTTGATTTTTTTGTAAACCGCCCAGAGTCCCCCTTGGGGGAGATGGAGCGGTGATATAAATCGAATTATAAATAAATAAATAAATAAAAATATAACAGTAAACAGACAATGTATAAATATAAAACGTAAAATGGCGACCAAGTGCACATAAAACAACCACAGGGGGACTCCCATTGGCCCCTAATGTCTGGGGGAAGAGCCAGGTATTAATGACTTTTCTAAAGGTGAGCAGAGTTGGGGCCTGTCATATACTGTATCAGGGGGAGATCATTCCAGAGAACAGGGGCACCCACCAAAAAGGCATGCTTCCTAGGTCCCACAAGAGGACATGATTTAAAATAAGGAACCTGGAGCCTTCCCTGTGGGAGCATGTGGGGTGGGCAGAAGTTCTTGGGAGAAGGCGGTCCCTCATGTAACCCAGTCCTATGCCCATCTTGCCTTTGCCCTGATTTTTGCAGCCCAGATCTGATAGCCATAAATATATTTATATAGAGAGCCAGTTTGGTAAAGGCATCAGGCTAGAAACCAGGAGACTGAGAGTTCTAGTCCCACCTTAGGCATAAAAGCCGGCTGGGTAACTTTGGGCCAGTCACTCTCTCTCAGCCCAACTCACCTCACAGGGTTGTTGTGAGGAAAATAGGAGGAGGGAGGAGTATTAGGTATGTTGCCACCTTGAGTTATTTATAAAAATAATAAAGGCGGAATAAAAAAATCTAAAATAAACAAATAAACAAATATTTATTTATTTGCAAACACATATTTAAAGCTGCCTATTCATACTACTCTAGGCAGCTTTTTGTTGTTGTTCAGTCGTTTAGTCGTGTCCGACTCTTCGTGACCCCATGGACCATAGCACGCCAGGCCTTCCTGTCCTCCACTGTCTCCCGGAGTTTACTCAGATTCATGTTCATTACATGGGTGATGCTATCTAACCATCTCATCGTCTGCCGTCCCCTTCTCCTTTTGCCTTCAGTCATTCCCAGCATCAGGGTCTTTTCCAGTGAGTCATCTCTTCGCATTAGGTGGCCAAAGGATTTGAGCTTCAGCTTCAGTATCTGTCCTTCCAATGAGCAGTCAGGGTTGATTTCCTTTAGGATTGACTGATTTGACCTCCTTGCAGTCCAAGGGACTCTCAAGAGTCTTCTCCAGCACCACAGCTCGAAAGCATCAATTCTTCGGCGCTCAGCCTTCCTTATGGTCCAACTCTCACAGCCATACATTACTACTGGGAAAACCATAGCTTTAACTATACGGACCTTTGTCGGCAAGGTGATGTCTCTATTTTTTAATATGCTGCCTAGGTTTGCCATAGCTTTCCTCCCAAGGAGCAAGCGTCTTTTAATTTCATGGCTGCAGTCACCGTCTGCGGTGATCTTGGAGCCCAAGAAAATAAAATCTGGCACTGCTTCCATTTCTTCCCCTTCTATTTGCCAGGAAGTGATGAGACCAGATGCCATGATCTGAGTTTTTTTAATGTTGAGTTTCAAGCCATCTTTTGCACTCTCCTCTTTCACCCTCATCAAGAGGCTCTTTAGTTCCTCTTCACTTTCTGCCATTAGGGTGGTATCGTCTGCATATCTGAGGTTGTTGATATTTCTCCCAGCAATCTTAACTCCGGCTTGTGATTCATCCAGCCCGGCATTTCTCATGATGTACTCTGCATATAAGTTAAATAAGCAGGGTGATAATATACATCCTTGTCGTACTCCTTTCCCAATTTTGAACCAATCGGTTGTTCCATGTCCGGTTCTAACTGTTGCTTCTTGACCCGCATACAGGTTTCTCAGGAGACAGGTAAGGTGGTCTTGTACTCCCATCTCTTTAAGAATTTGCCACAGTTTGTTGTGATCCACACAATCAAAGGCTTTAGCATAGTCAATGAAGCAGAAGTAGATGTTTTTCTGAAACTCTCTTGCTTTTTCCACGATCCAGCGAATGTTGGCAATCTGATCTCTAATTCCTCTGCCTCTTCGAAACCCAGCTTGCACTTCTGGTAGTTCTCGGTTCACATACTGCTGAAGCCTAGCTTGTAGGATTTTGAGCATAACCTTGCTAGCATGTGAAATGAGCGCAGTTGTACGATAGTTTGAACATTATTTGGCATTGCCCTTCTTTGGAATTGGAACGTAAACTGACCTTTTCCAATCCTGTGGCCACTGTTGAGTTTTCCAAATTTGTTGGCATATTGAGTGCAGCACTTTAACAGCATCATCTTTTAGGATTTTAAATAGCTCAGCTGGGATACTGTCTTCTCCGCTAGCTTTGTTGTTTGTAATGCTTCCTAAGGCCCACTTGACTTCACTCTCTAGGATGTCCAGCTCAAGGTCAGTGACCACACCATCGTATTTATCAGGGATATTAAGATCTTTCTTGTATAGTTGTTCTGTGTATTCTTGCCACCTCTTCTTAATCTCTTTTGCTTCTGTTAGGTCCCTGCCTTTTTTGTCCTTTATCATGCCCATCTTTGCACAAAACATTCCCTTGATATCTCCGATTTTCTTGAAGAGATCTCTAGTCTTCCCCATTCTATTGTTTTCCTCGATTTCTTTGCATTGTTCATTTAAGAAGGCCTTCTTATCTCTCCTTGCTATTCTCTGGAAATCTGCATTCAGTTGGTTATATCTTTCCCTTTCTCCCTTGACTTTTGCTTTTCTTCTTTCCTCAGCTATTTGTAAAGCCTCATCAGACAGCCACTTTGCTTTCTTGCATTTCTTTTTCTTTGGGATGGTTTTGTTGCTGCCTCCTGTACAGTGTTACGAACCTCCATCCATAGTTCTTCAGGCACTCTGTCTACCAGATCTAATCCTTTAAATCTATTCCTCACTTCCACTGTATATTCATAAGGGATATGATTTAGGTCATACCTGAGTGGTCTAGTGGTTTTCCCTACGTTCTTCAATTTAAGCCTAAATTTTGCGATAAGAAGCTCATGATCTGAGCCACAGTCAGCTCCAGGTTTTGTTTTTGCTGATTGTATAGAGCTTCTCCATCTTTGGCTGCAAAGTATATAATCTATCTGATTTCGGTATTGACCATCTGGTGATGTCCATATGTAGAGTCGTCTCTTGTGTTGTTGGAAAAGAGTGTTTGCTATGACCAGCGTGTTCTCTTGACAAAACTCTATTAGCCTTTGCCCTGCTTCATTTTGTACTCCAAGGCCGAACTTGCCTGTTATTCTGGTTATTTCTTGACTTCCTACTTTAGCATTCCAGTCCCCTATGATGAAAAGGACATCTTTTTTTGTGTGTTAGTTCTAGAAGGTGTTGTAGGTCTTCATAGAACTGGTCGACTTCAGCTTCTTCAGCATCAGTGGTTGGGGCATAGACTTGGATTACTGTGATGTTGAATGGTTTGCCTTGGATTCGAACTGTGATCATTTTGTCATTTTTGAGGTTGTACCCCAGTACTGCCTTTCCCACTCTTTTATTGACCATAAGGGCTACTCCATTTCTTCTAAGGGATTCTTGCCCACAGTAGTATATATAATGGTCACCTGAATTAAATTCGCCCATTCCTGTCCATTTTAGTTCGCTGATTCCCAAGATGTCGATGTTCAATCTTGTCATCTCATGTTTGACCACATCCAGCTTAACTTGATTCATAGATCTTACATTCCAGGTTCCTATGCAATATTGTTCTTTACAGCATCGGACTTTCCTTCCACTTCCAGACACATCCACAACTGAGCGTCCTTTTGGGTTTGGCCCAGCCGCTTCAATCTTTCTGGAGCTACTTGGAATTGCCCTCCGCTGTTCCCCAGTAGCATATTGGACACCTTCCGACCTGAGGGGCTCATCTTCCGGTGTCATATCTTTTAGCCTTTTGACACTGTCCATGGGTTTTCTTGGCAAGGATACTGGAGTGGGTTGCCATTTCCTCCTCCAGCTAGGCAGCTTACAATGTATAAAACTAAAAAAACTTCCATAAAATTGCAATCAAACAATTCACAATAAATAGAGCTATTAAGTACCATTTATAGAAACCAGCTCTAGAACTGCTTTAAAGGGAAAATATTAATTAATGACATTAATAAAATTAATGAGAGGAAATAAATAATAAAAGCCCCCAAACAGAAAACTAAGTCTGATTTATCCTGAGACAGCTGGTAAGTATCTGATCATGATGGATGGAAAACAATTCTGAACAGAGACAACAAAGAGGAAACTTCTAATTAATATTGCAGAGAACATTTTCTAAACAGGGCTTCTGAATAAACATTATAGTAGGAGCTTATTGTATCCACACTGATAGGCACTGTTTATCATATAGGTAATGCTATCTTAGCTTCTGTGTGGCAAACCACTGTTTTACAGCACTATCCAATGCTGTCCATATCTGCTTGGAAATAAACCTCATTGTTCTCAGTGATGTTAATTCCCTAGTAAAGGTATTTATGATTCCTGACTTCATTCGGCTTCCAGCTAATTGCAAAAACAAATACTTTACCTATGCTAAAGTCTCCCAGTGTATAAACAAACTGTGAGGAAGCAAACTCAATTAAATTAGTATTTTGCAAATTAACTTGTTCTTTGATAAAGGGGAGAATTTAATAACTCATTTGAGTGCAGGGATGGGGAAGGGGGTTGAGAGAAGAGTGTGCATGCAAGGTTTATATAAGCAGGGGAAATCAAGCTGGGTACTTTTGTTTTACCTTTTACAGGGATCATGAAATTGTCTAGAAATTGACCAGAAGCATGAAGAGTGAGTTTGCTGGTAGAACCGCCTGTGAAATCTGTTCGAGGCTTCAGGTTTAGGCAGGGCGAAGCAAGATGAGAGTCCTTGCTAATGGGAAAATGGTCCATCATTGATCCCTGAGGAGCTTCAGCAGCACAAAACTTTTGTGATTTGAATTGCATTGTAGGGGAGCGAGAAGAAAATCAGACAGCTGCTCAAGTTATGAGATCCCAGCAGTGACACAAATGTTACATGTGGAAAGTGATATGAAATGTATCATTGCATTCTCTATATCTCCAGCAAAGGAGATCGTTACCTTGTCGTGGTGCTGGAGCTTGAGCACCTCAATGAAACCATGAGCTAAACCGTGAAGGGACACCCAAGACGGGAAGGTCGTGGCAGAGAGGTCAGACTAAATACGATCCCTGGGGAAGGTAATGGCAACCCACCCCAGTATTCTTGCCATGAAAACTAAATGGATCAGTACAACCAAAGATATGTCGGTATACCATCGGAAGATGGGACTCCCAGGTCGGAAGATGGTCAAAATGCTACTGGGGAGGAACAGAGGATACGTTCAACTAGCCCCAGATGTGATGACGCAGCTAGCTCAAAGCCGAAAGGATGGCTAGCGGCCGACGGTGCTGATGGTGAACGACGAATCCGATGTTTTAAAGATCAACACACCATAGGAACCTGGAAAGTAAGATCTATGAGCCAGGGCAAATTGGATGTGGTTATTGGTGAGATGTCAAGATTAAATATAGACATTTTAGGTGTCAGTGAACTGAAATGGACTGGGATGGGCCACTTCACATCAGATGACCACCAGATCTACTACTGTGGACAAGAGGACCACAGAAGAAATGGAGTAGCCTTCATAATTAATAATAAAGTGGCTAAAGCAGTGCTTGGATACAATCCAAAAAACGATAGAATGATCTCAATTCGAATTCAGGGTAAGCCATTTAACATCACAGTGATCCAAATATACGCCCCAACCACAGATGCTGAAGAAGCAGAAGTAGATCAGTTCTATGAGGATCTGCAGCACCTACTGGATAATACACCAAAAAGAGATGTTATTTTCATTACAGGAGACTGGAATGCTAAGGTGGGTAGTCAGACGACACCTGGAATTACAGGCAAGCATGGTCTGGGAGAACAAAATGAAGCAGGACATAGGCTGATAGAATTTTGCCAAGACAACTCACTGTGCATAACAAACACTCTCTTCCAACAACGTAAAAGAAGACTTTATACATGGACTTCACCAGATGGTCGACACCGAAATCAGATTCACTACATCCTTTGCAGCCAAAGGTGGCGGACATCTATACAGTCGGTAAAAACAAGACCTGGAGCTGACTGTAGTTCAGATCACGAACTTCTTATTGAAAAATTTAGAATCAGACTAAAGAGAATAGGGAAGACCCACAGATCAGTTAGATATGAGCTCACTAATATTCCTAAGGAATATGCAGTGGAGGTGAAGAATAGATTTAAGGGACTAGATTTAGTAGATAGGGTCCCGGAAGGACTATGGACAGAAGTTCGCAACATTGTTCAGGAGGCGGCAACAAAAAACGTCCCAAAGAAAAAGAAAACCAAGAAGGCAAGATGGCTGTCTGCTGAAACACTGGAAGTAGCCCAAGAAAGAAGGAAAGCAAAAGGCAACAGTGATAGGGGGAGATATGCCCAATTAAATGCAAAATTCCAGAGGTTAGCCAGAAGAGATAAGGAATTATTTTTAAACAAGCAATGTGCGGAAGTGGAAGAAGACAATAGAATAGGAAGGACAAGAGACCTCTTCCAGAAAATTAGAAACATCGGAGGTAAATTCCAGGCAAAAATGGGTATGATCAAAAACAAAGATGGTAAGGACCTAACAGAAGCAGAAGAGATCAAGAAAAGGTGGCAAGAATATACGGAAGATCTGTATAGGAAGGATAATAATATTGGAGATAGCTTTGACGGTGTGGTCAGTGAGTTAGAGCCAGACATCCTGAAGAGTGAGGTTGGATGGGCCTTAAGAAGCATTGCTAATAACAAGGCAGCAGGAGACGATGGTATCCCAGCTGAACTGTTTAAAATCTTGCAAGATGATGCTGTCAAGGTGATGCATGCCATATGCCAGCAAATTTGGAAAACACAAGAATGGCCATCAGATTGGAAAAAATCAACTTATATCCCCATACCAAAAAAGGGAAGCACTAAAGAATGTTCAAACTATCGAACAGTGGCACTTATTTCACATGCCAGTAAGGTAATGCTCAAGATCTTGCAAGGTAGACTCCAGCAATTCATGGAGCGAGAATTGCCAGATGTACAAGCTGGGTTTAGAAAAGGCAGAGGAACTAGAGACCAAATTGCCAATATCCGCTGGATAATGGAGAAAGCCAGGGAATTTCAGAAAAACATCTATTTCTGTTTTATTGACTATTCTAAAGCCTTTGACTGTGTGGATCATAACAAATTGTGGCAAGTTCTTGGTGGTATGGGGATACCAAGTCATCTTGTCTGCCTCCTGAGGAATCTGTATAACGACCAAGTAGCAACGGTAAGAACAGAGCACGGAACAACGGACTGGTTTAAGATTGGGAAAGGAGTACAGCAGGGTTGTATACTCTCACCCTACCTATTCAACCTGTACGCAGAACACATCATGCGACATGCTGGGCTTGAGGAATCCAAGGCTGGAGTTAAAATCACTGGAAGAAACATTAACAATCTCAGATATGCAGATGATACCACTTTGATGGCTGAAAGCGAGGAGGAGTTGAGGAGCCTTATGACGAAGGTGAAATTAGAAAGTGCAAAAGCTGGGTTGCAGTTAAACCTCAAAAAAACCGAGATTATGGCAACGAGCTTGATTGATGACTGGCAAATAGAGGGAGAAAAAGTGGAGGCAGTGACAGACTTTGTATTTCTAGGCGCAAAGATTACTGCAGACGCTGACTGCAGCCAGGAAATCAGAAGACGTCTACTTCTTGGGAGGAGAGCAATGACAAATCTTGATAAAATAGTTAAGAGCAGAGACATCACACTGAGAACAAAGGTCCGCATAGTTAAAGCAATGGTATTCCCTGTAGTAACCTATGGCTGCGAGAGCTGGACCATAAGGAAGGCTGAGCGAAGGAAGATAGATGCTTTTGAACTGTGGTGTTGGAGGAAAATTCTGAGAGTGCCTTGGACTGCAAGAAGATCAAACCAGTCCATACTCCAGGAAATCAAGCCAGACTGCTCACTTGAGGGAATGATATTAAAGGCAAAACTGAAGTACTTTGGCCACATAATGAGAAGACAGGATACCCTGGAGAAGAAGCTGATGCTAGGGAAAGTGGAAGGCAAGAGGAAGAGGGGCTGACCAAGGGCAAGATGGATGGATGGTATTCTGGAGGTGACGGACTCAACCATTGGGGAGCTGGGGATGGTGACGGCCGACAGAGGGCTCTGGCGTGGACTGGTCCATGAAGTCACGAAGAGTCGGAAACGACTGAACGAATAAACAACAAAATTCTCTATATGGTATCATATT
Organism: Charina bottae; assembly: GCA_023362775.1. Taxonomy (NCBI): domain Eukaryota; kingdom Metazoa; phylum Chordata; class Lepidosauria; order Squamata; family Charinaidae; genus Charina; species Charina bottae. The sequence goes on from JALMGJ010000001.1 coordinate 33,224,777, forward strand.
CTTTAAGAAGGGGAAGAAATGGAAGCAGTGACAGATTTTATTTTCTTGGGCTCCAAGATCACCGCAGACGGTGACTGCAGCCATGAAATTAAAAGACGCTTGCTCCTTGGGAGGAAAGCTATGGCAAACCTAGACAGCATATTAAAAAGCAGAGACATCACCTTGCCGACAAAGGTCCGTATAGTTAAAGCTATGGTTTTTCCAGTAGTAATGTATGGCTGTGAGAGTTGGACCATAAGGAAGGCTGAGCGCCGAAGAATTGATGCTTTTGAACTGTGATGCTGGAGAAGACTCTTAAGAGTCCCTTGGACTGCAAGGAGGTCAAATCAGTCAATCCTAAAGGAAATCAACCCTGACTGCTCATTGGAAGGACAGATACTGAAGCTGAAGCTCAAATCCTTTGGCCACCTAATGCGAAAAGAGGACTCACTGGAAAAGACCCTGATGCTGGGAAAGACTGAAGGCAAAAGGAGAAGGGGACGGCAGAGGATGAGATGGTTAGATAGCATCACCGATGTAATGAACATGAATCTGAGTAAACTCCGGGAGACAGTGGAGGACAGAAAGGCCTGGTGTGCTATGGTCCATGGGGTCACTAAGAGTCGGACACAACGACTGAACAACAACAACAAAATCTATCTATCTATCTATCTATCTATCTATCTGTCTGTATTCTGTATTCTGTATTCTGTATTCTGTATTCTGTATTCTGTATTCTGTATTCTGTATTCTGTATTCTGTATTCTGTATTCTGTATTCTGTATTCTGTATTCTGTATTCTGTATTCTGTATTCTGTATTCTGTATTCTGTATTCTGTATTCTATTCTCGGTATCCCATTGCATTCTTTCTGGATGCTACTATGCTCTATTTGTATCCTTCTATTAGTAGCTGATCAGAAAAGTGAAGCAAAGGGAAGAAAGTGAAGAAAACAGACTAAACCATCAACTGGCACCTTTTAGAGCTGATATGTCAGAGCACGCAACGCTGGGGCGGCCAGTGCTTCTCCAAGACATCAGAGGTATACGTTCTATGCAGTAAATAGACACTCAAGCAGAGATTAGATAAAATAGTCTATTTACTCTATATACATACGCAGTCCAAAATACAATCCAGTAACGTCCAACACAGATACAGATGAGATGAAGTAACGAGAAGAGAGTGAACACTAAAGCTTCACTACTTTTATACAGATATTAACCAATCACGTTATAGGTCAAACAAATTATCTGCCACACCCAGCTAAACTATAGCACCTGTAATATGAGTCACATCATACCTTCTACAATGGCTGCTAATTGGATGACTTGCAGAAAATATCAACTCTCACCTATATACCTCTAGCCTCTCCTGTATAATTAATCTACTTGTAAATTCTGGGTATTTTATAAACCCCAACATGATAAATGGAATCAAATTAAAGGAACGTTTGTCTATCAGGACTGCATGGCCGGTGCTAATGTAAACAGATCTGTACTAATGTAAACAAGCAGACTATAGTAGCTTAACAATAAGATAGTATGTGATGACTTTAGAGAAACTAAGTACATATTTGAAATAAATATTTCTTAATTTATATTTGAAGAGCCAGTTTGGTCTAGTGGTTACGGCATCAGGCTAAAAACTGGGAGACCGTGAGTTCTAGTCCCGCCTTAGGCACAAAGCCAGCTGGGTGACTCTGGGCCAGTCACTCTCTCTCAGCCCTAGAAACGAGGCAATGGCAAACCACTTCTGAAAAACCTTGCCAAGAAAACTGCAGGGACTTGTCCAGGCAGCCTCTGAGAATCGGACACAATTGAATGGATTAAAAAAAATTGTGTTTAGATTGATGGATGCTTAATTCCCTAATTAACAAAGATTGCTTTAACTGGGTAACAGCCTCATTTAAAAGACATGGGTGCTTTCCTTGGAAATCCTTGGGATTTCAGGAGTCTGGCATTTATGGACATAGAACCTACAGATTGAACAAATAATCAAACAGTTTTAAACATTTTTTCCTAACTCAATGCCCCCTGTATGGCTTGGACATCCTCCTATAATCCCAAGCCAATTGGCGCTAATTAGTTTTCCTCTAATTAAATGCAAAAAAGGAGCTTCAAAGGAGTTCATCAGCCCTTTCCATCTGCTCCAGTCCTGATAATTATGTCTGTTCTTACATACAGTGTCTATTATTTGCATGTTAAAAATGTGTATATTAAATACAATGCTTCATTTAATGGCATGCCAAGTTTGACCTTCAACTGACCTCATAAATTTGTTGTGAGCCATAAGCTGTGAGAGACTGATGTGCCCACCTAGTGAGCTTCACCAGTGAGCAGAGATCTGAGTTTGTCTTTCCAAATTTTTATATTAAACAGCAAGCAGATGTACTGCATGAACATTTTTTTTAGTTTTAAATGGCATAAAGTATGAAGGGCAGATGCCTATTTTTATTACATAAGATCAAATGGCAGAATTGTCCATGGGTTCCGGGAACATTTTATAGAGTTATGTTCCTAGCATTCTTTCAGGCATGTGTATTGTAAAGGAAGCAAATACAGTCGTCTGGTAAAACAGGGATAGGCTTTGTACCTTCTCTGATAAAAAGATAGCATTGGACTGTAGACCCAGCTGTGTTTACAGATCACCAAAAGAATCAGAGAAGATATTCTTATTCTAGCCATAGACTGTTCTTCCATTATTGCCTGCTGGATCCAGGCCCTTCTTCAACTTTTCCTACATCATTTAAGAATTCAGCGTTAATAGTAGGGAAAGTCTGGGCACCAGTTATGTATGATTTATTATGAGAGCAACGGTGACGGAAGGCTTCAATCAAAATATTCAACTACAGAAATTATCAAGAGGCTCAGCTACAGAAACTCCTTTTTAGCTTCTACAGAATTGCTGAAATTAGAATATGGTGTATCTGTCAAAGAGAATGGTGTATCTTTAAAAAAATACTGCATCATGCATTACGCATTATATAAACCTTCATAATTTTTAGTATAAATCTAGGACATTTTCAGACTGGTGTTTTGTATCATTTTGAGATCAACACTGGTCCCAATTGTTCTTACAACACCACCTAAATTGGGCCATTAAGTTGATTTATTTCTGATCACATTCTGGGATATTGGAAACTGCAGAAACTCACTTTTCCTTTGAATCCTGATGTATCCAGCTTTTATCAGGAAGGTTCTGCTCATTTACCGAGGCTTTGTGAAAAAAATATTTTCCCATTGGAAGGAATTCTTGCCCTGCCTCCCAGAAAATTGTTGAGTTCACATCAGCCATTGCAAAGGAGCCTCAACCATGCTTCTCTCCCATCCCCATAGAGCAGAGCTTTCCAAACTGTGTGTTGGGACACGTTAGTGTGTCGGCTGCAGTGTCTGGGTGTGTCGTGGCTGCTGCTGCCTCCGAACCCTGCCAGGATTCTGCGCAGGTCCTAGTGCCTGCCTTGTGCCTTGCTGCCTCCAAACCTGCTGTGATTCCACACAGGTCCTAGTGCCTGCCCTGTGCCCTGCTGTAAGAGTGTGTCACGAAATGATGCATGTCTAAAAAGTGTGTCACCAACATGAAAAGTTTGGAAAGCTCTGCCATAGAGACTCAGCAACTTGTGCCTACAAACAAAAAGGAAATACAAGAAAATGCCATGGCACCAATCCCCTGTCCTCCACTTTATTTATTTATTTAGTTAGTTCATTTTTATCCCACCTTTATTATTTTTTTAAAAAATAACTCAAGGCGGTGAACATACCTAATACTCCTTCCTCCTCCTCTTTTCCCCACAATAACAACCCTGTGAGGTGAGTTGGGCTGAGAGAGAGTGACTGGCCCAAGGTCACCCAGCCAGCTTTCATGCCTCAGGTGGGACTAGATCTCACAGTCTCCTGGTTTCTAGCCCAGAACCTTAACCACTAGACCAAACTGGCTCTTTACAAACTTTATCTGGTGTAGGAACATACTGCCATGGTTCCAAGTGACACAAATGCTAGGATCTTGGAATGTAACAAAGGACTTATAAATTTTGTATGGAGGAGGGGTAACTAAAGTTTCATTACTCAGGGGCTCAGAGACTGGGGGTGCTCAGCTGTCAGCCAGCACCGATAGAGTATCGAATCGAATTATCCATTCAGTCGTATCTGACCCTTGGCGATTCCATAAGCCAGCTCTCTCCATGATTTCCAATCTCGTACAGCTTCTTTCAGTTGCTTTAAATTTTGGGCTGTGTCTGCTTTGATTACATCCAACCAGCACGTTTTTGGCGTCCTTGTCGTCTTTTGCCACTGACTGTTCCAAGCATAACGTCTTTCTCCAACAATGTTGATCTCATGACATGACCAAAGTAACTAAGTCTAAGTTTTGTTATTTTTCCTTCTAGCAACATGCCTGGTTTTATGTGCTTCAACACTTATTTGTTATCTTTGCAGTCCAAGGGATTCGCAAGAGCCTCCTCTAACATCATAGTTCAAAAGAATCAATTTTCCTTCTATCCAACTTTTTCATCGTCAAACTTTCACAGCCATAAGTAGTTATGGGGAACACAATAGTGCGGACTAGTCTACACTTAGTCATCAAGCTGACATCCTTGCTTTTCCAAATTTGATTCATACTCATCATTGATGTACGACCCAGCATAATTCGGCATTTAATTTCTTGGCTACATTCGCCATTTTGATTGACCACTGATCCTAAAAAGGTGAATTCTTCCATGCATTCCACCTCATCACCATCAATTACTATTTTGATGTTTCCATTCTTTGCAGTTATCACGAGTTTTGTCTTTTTGATATTCAGAAAGAGGCCAAACTTCTTGCTTTCTTCTTTGAGTCTAATGATTAGGTGCTTTAGGTCTTCCTGGGTTTCTGAGACGAGGGTTGGATCAAGATTAAGAGATGGAATGACTAGTGTTGTGGAAATGCTCCGAGAGGCCCAGAAGTAGAAGAGATGCTACAGCTGGGTTCATAAACTGCATTGAGGCATACTGTGATTTATCTGGTTGTGGCTTAGAGTGCCGTGTGAACCCAACCATTGTGATTTATAAAATGTGGTTTATTATGTGAACTCAGCCCATGATTATATTTTTGAACAAATCATGACTTGGTACAATGTGCAAGCCTGATCTCTGTAATATTTTCTTATTATTGAGAAAGGAGAATGACTGGAATATGTCTGGAAGAAATTACATCCAAATGAGGAATACTTAAAAGAAAAGTCTGATTACTCACTAGTATAAAGCATGACAGCAGGATGCTCCAATTATGACTGCATAATTGCAGCATCAAGGCTTAATGTGCATGTGTGAATGACAACACAGGTGGGGTTTTTTTTTTCCAACAGGCACAATGTTTGTCACTCAAGCCAATCAGCATATTTGTGTGCATGTAATCAAACCTTAATTCCTTCCACTACTCTACCAGCCTTCTTCAACCTAATGCCCTTCAGATGTTTTAATTAGAGCTCCTATCATCCCTTACAACATCATCACTGCTCTGCAGCTGATGGAATCAGTAAGCCAACCTTTCCCCAGGGCAGCACAATAGGGAAGGCTATGTCACATTGATTCTGAGAGTCACCATAGTTTTTTAAAAAGTAAGGTCAGACAAGGGAAACCAAACTGACAGTTGTTGCTTCCAGTTGCCCATCTTTTAACAACTGCATCAAGATTATCACTATATCACATATTACTTTCTGTATATCATGCATTTAGCAGGAAGTGGCTGTATAATGCATTATAAAGGATGAAATCCAATGACAAGCTTCTGTCAGCAGAAGAGGGGTGACAGAACAAGATTGGTGGGGGGGAGTGATGATTCTCGTCTTCCAGAAGTTTTCTCTGCACCTTCAAAACCCATTGGAGCAGATTCTGAGGATGACAAGTGGCTGCAGGTATAGAGAGAAAGTTCTGTTATGCAAGAAAAAGGCTATTGGCCCAGACTCCACCCATAATATCTGATTCTTAACCAAATTCAGTCCTATGAAAATATTTCTAAATGACTATGTGTTAAGTTGACATTGCCAGCTTTAAGATATCAAGTGGGGTGTCAATATTCCTTGAGGTCTCTCCAGGAGGAAATATCTTCCACTCATATCAGCACCACACACAGAAAATCATCCTAACTTTCATTTTTATATTATTTAATAGAGCAATTAGTATTAGCATACACAGGTTGCAACTTTAAGATGGTTTTAATGAACATCAGATGTATTGCTAAGCATGAGAGGATTACTGTGCTTTTCTTTAATTTGTAGTTTGATTTTAATGGGCTAAAAATGCAACAAAATGTAAATGCTCCAAGTAGTAATCAAAATTATAAACCGTTCTGATTTTGTTCTGCCTGTTCAACATCATCAGAATACATAAGAGGAAAATACTACAGGATAATTTAGAATTAAAGTCCACTCAGAAGGTCATCTGCTCCTGATTTGACCTTTAAAAATGTGTCTTGAAGCATTCTGCATTTGCATAGCCCATGCTGTTGCCAATCCAGCTCAGTGCCAAGCATGTTAATGAACCATTTTGGCACTTTTAATTCATTTGTCAGACAAGTAGTAATTTTTATGAGAATGTTTAATCAAGGAAACAGTATACCAAAATTACCAGAAGAAAAAAAATGCTGCAAATACTGGTTTCACAGTGGATTGATATCCACCGGGAAAGAGGGCTGCTCCCCTGTTTATAGTTTGGGCTTATGCATGTCAACTCAAAATGATGTCTTTGGTTTCTAAATGATGGTGCACTAAGATGCAGTCTTACATATGTATTTGGGCTATTTTTAGAAGGCTTGTGACAACTTGGAGGCTCAGATACTGAAGATATGCTAATGTTTTTATTTATTTGCTTATTTATTTATTACATTTATAGTCCACCTATCCTCCAAAAGCAAAACACAGTGTACATATTATTTCCCACCTCTGTTTTCATGACAAGCCTGTGGGAAAATGTTAGGTTAAAAATGAGGAGTAGATACTCTGACCCATCACAACTATGCTATAATTCTTGATTACATTCATTCCTTTTTGGATCATCAATCATCAGACAATGGTAAGCACACAATAGAATTATAAATTATTTCTACGACTTCATTTATTGGCTACAAACACTGAAAGGCAGCAGGAGGCTAGTTTTTTCACAATGGCGAGAAAATATCTGGCTATTTAGACTCACATTGTGGAAGCTACAAAGTTTTTTTTTTAGTGAAATATAGGAATCTCAGAATTATGATTAATTTAAGCATAATTGATCCTCTTTGTATGTTCCCCCCAGTGGGTATCCACGGTGATATAATAAGTGTACAACATTTTCTGAGGTACCTACAGTATAGTTAAATGTGCTATCTTCTTCTCTGACAAAGGGAGTTTGCAATTTTAACAGCTTTATGAAACATAGAAAAGTTCTCATTTCTCCTTGACATAAAGTGAGCTTTGTCAAACAGAATGGTGGTAAAAGTAGAGTGGCCACCACAATAAATAGGTAGATTAAGCTGTTCTGGAGGTACACTTGCCTCTATCTATCTATCTATCTATCTATCTATCTATCTATCTATCTATCTATCTATCTATCATCTATCTATCTATCATCTATCTATCTATCTATCTATCTATCTATCTATCTATCTATCTATCTATCATCTCTCTCTCTCTCATCTATCTATCATCTATCTATCTATCTATCTATCTATCTATCTATCTATCTATCTATCTATCTATCTATCAGCTATCTATCATCTATCATCTATCTATCATCTCTCTCTCTCATCTATCTATCTATCTATCTATCTATCTATCTATCTATCTATCTATCTATCATCTCTCTCATCTATCTATCTATCTATCTATCTATCTATCTATCTATCTATCATCTATCTATCTATCATCTCTCTCATCTATCTATCTATCTATCTATCTATCTATCTATCTATCTATCTATCTATCTTTATTCAGAAATCATTAATATATTTCAGATACATGATCCAACACAATCTTCTTTTAAAAATCAGTTCACTCTCCACTTTCTACTAGCAGAGAATAGAGGAATTGGAGTCTGTATTCTGAATACACAATATTAGCAAGTAGTAGCAAGTAGTGTATTCTTCATACTAAAAAAAAAATCATAGTGGACAATCTTTCAGTGGCTAGTGCCTCCCTTAAAAGTAGTAAGTAAAAGCTTATTCAGTGGTTTTTCTCCCCTCCCCCCTACAGAAAAATAGCCATACATTGGACCTTGTCTCTTAGCTGTGTTTGTAGTGGAATACACAAGGATTTGGTGGACTCAGAAAGCTTGGCAGGTGATGGGTTGCTCATATCAAGCAATCAAGTTTATGGAGTTCTGGGAAATTTAGCCAGTTCTAGGTTCCTACTGAACCTAGAAGTCAATACACATATATGTTTAATCTCCTACAATTACTTTATTGCTGCTCTTCCTTTAGAAATGGTTTAAATGTGTTTTTAGGAGTCCTTTGCAGCCCAGTACCTCCGATTGTGAAGATATTAAGGTTAAGGATTCCAAAAGGAAGTATTTGTCATTTTGCTCCATCAGGGATGGGCAACCTGAGACCCCCAGAGCTTCATGTGGTCCTTTAACCCTTTTTCTTTCTTTGTTTTGTACCACCTCTGAACATAACTGAGGAAAACTGGTGATATTGTTTCCCAGCCATTTGAAACAGGAAACACACACCTCTAGCATGAATTCCAAAATAAGCTTAATAGAACAAGAACAAAACCCAAAGTAATCCTTTCAGATATTCAGGGGGGGAAACCAGATAATTCTGGTTCTGCCACATTGTGACATGGTCTCTAAACCACATGGCTTCATCTCTCTGCCCACTGCAATCCTTGCTCTCCCAGAAAATATGACATGCAATCTTTGGTCACTAAAAACTTCCCAATTTCTCTACTAAGCCAAGCAGAGGAACCTGGAGTAGCCGTTACACAGCCTGGAACTGAATCTACAAAGGAGGCACAGAGATTTGATCTGTCTTCTGCAGGAGAACCTATAACGCTATGGGTTCCAGAAATCGGTGGGGAACTGTTCTTCCAACTCTAAGAGTCTAAGAATTCAGAATCAGCTTTGGACTTGTTCATTCTTATGATGTCAGTTGTTTTCTGTATTAATTTATTCATGGTTTAACTGTGGTGTATTTGAAAACACAACAAAGCAGGCCTTCTTACTTGAATTTTGCAGAGCTAGTGAGGGGCCTATTCTTGCCTCAGGGAGCTTTTCTGCTGTTTTCTCTTCCCCCACCTTTCAGAAGTTCAGCTGCCATAGTGTTGTTCTTAGCCTTTTAAGGATGGTAGAAATAAAGATGACCACAGGTTAGCTACAAACTTCTTGTGAAGGGTTGGTGAGCAGAAAGAGCAGCAATGTAGAAATGCCTTCTATCTGCATTTATTTATCTGAATATTTTAATCCACTTTTCAACTCAAATATGCATACATACCCCATGAAAAAATATATCAGTGGCATTATCTTAACAGCAGGGGGAATAATAGAGCAAACTAAATTCCGTACCACAGAATAGTAAACATAGTAAACAGTCTGCTCAGAAGGAGAAGCTTTTCCAAACAAAGCAAAGCTCTAACAACTACAAGTAGTCCTCGCTTAATGACCACAATTGGGACTGTAATTTTGGTTGCTAAGCGAAGTGGTCATTAAGTGAATCTGACCCAATTTTACGACCTTTTTTGTGGCAGCCATTAAGTGAATCACTGTGGGTGTTAAGCGAACCACATGGTCGTTAAGCAAATCACATGGTTCCCCATTGATTTTGCTTGCCAGAAGCTGGCTGGGAAGATCAAAAATGGTGATAAATGCGAACCGGTTGCCAAGTGCCCAAATCGTGATCACATGACCACGGGGATGCTGCAATGTTCGTAAGTGTGAGGACCAGTTGCAAGTCGTTTTTTTCAGCACCATCGTAAGTCTGAACCGTCACTAAACAAATGGTCACTAAGTGAGGACTACCTGTAGTGAACTTTAAATAGTAATGTCGTTCATAAGGGTTTGGGTAGCAACAGGCAATAAGATATAGGTTGAGGTTTCAGATGATGTGAGAAACCTCTGCTTGGGACTTAGAGAGCCATTGCCGGTCACAGTAGACAGTTCTAGGCTAGATGAATAGTCTAACCCAGTGTTTCTCAACCTCAGCAACTTTAAGATGTGTGGACTTCAGCTCCCATACTGGCTGGGGAATTCTGGGAGTTGAAGTCCACACATCTTAAAGTTGCTGTGGTTGAGAAACACTGGTCTAACCCAATTTGAGGCAGATTTCCCATGGTCCATTGGACTTTAAAAAATGGTTATAGAACATAGAAATCTCTGAGATCCTCATCAGACATAAAAACGTGACTAAATAAAAGGTAATGTTTACTTCACTAAGGTTAATTCGCTCCCAATAACCCATCAAAGAAATAATGGGGAAAAATAGTGATGAATAGCAACGTCACTTTTTCAGGTGTTTTAGGAATACCCTTCTTCTGATGCAAATTTCTCTGACCTGGAACCCTCTTGATTTGTGGAACTACAGCTTCCAACAATACTCAAGTAGTAGGGCTCCAGGCTGAAGAGGACTATTTTAAAGGTTCATAAATATTCAAGTTCTACATTTGAGATCTTCAGGAATTTATTTCCACCTTACTCCAATCAGCTGAAAATGTGTACTCTATAGTTGAAGATGGGGGGGGGGGCTAAGGAGGAGCTTATTGAATAGGGCTGGAGAAGAGAAAAGTACAGAAGAGTAAATCAATATTGCCCACGTGCTAGAATAGTCTTCCCCATTCTAATCCTGCGTTGGATTTCAAGTCTCATAAGCCTCATCATTCATCATGATGGATGGAGCTGATGGGAGTTGATGTCTAACAAATCTGGAGGGCACAGGCTAGAGAAGAGGTACGTGAGGATGAGCGGAGTTTCTTCTAATAAATGATTGAGAAGGTCTATGTATTGTGGCTGCTTGTTTTCCTTCCTTCTTAATGTTTGAAAATCATAATTTTAAACGATATCCAAGGGCAGTTAAATTATAAACTACTAGCATATTCTGTGTGATTGGCCTTATGCTCTCAAATATTATGAGTTGGGTTGACACAAAAAATATTGTTGCCAGTAAATACATTGGTAATTCATTACATTTATTGCTTTAAAACCACTGTCCATGAAATTAGCACTTCGACTGATACTTCTTTCTGAATATCGTTGGATTAAAATAATGGTGAAAATAGTAGATAGGTAATTTAGACCTTGAAAATAAGTTGTTTGCCCAGAAAGCCTTAAACTGGAAAAGGAAAGCGAGCTAAACAGAGGGGATTATGCTATTTTCTCACAGAAGAAGAGGTTTTTGCTAGTTTCACTCATACTCTTTCCCACTCAGAGGAAAGACAAGGTGCAGGTGAAACAGAGGGACTACAGCAAGAGGCGGGTCTCATTCTGAAGCCCTGCAGGCCAGATGAGTCAGCCTGGTGGGCTGGTCTGGATCTGTAGGTTAGAGATTCCCCACCCCTACCTGGAACCATGCATCAGAGCTGTTAGAGCAGCTGGGAGTTACAGCCCTTTTCTCATTCATTCATTTGTATTTCTACTGTACTGTGAGTCAGGCTCTTTAGCTTGCCCTTGCTATAAAACAATAAGCTGATTTATTGGAACGGTAAAGACTTAAGCTTAAAGATTGGAATGGTATGACTTAAGCTGCCCGTGGAATGAGATTTGAAGAGAGGAGGAGGTAATGTATTCATCTCAAGGGAACAATTCAGGATCCATCGTTCTAACTTTAATTTCACACCGCAGGCAGTTTGGCCCTGAGATATGATACATGTAGGAATCTTGTCTCACCTTTTCCGATAGCCCAGCATCGGGGTTAGGGCTGGATGGATTCTGACCCTTAATTGATAAAATTAAAGAAACAAAGGAGTTTTATTCATGGGATGTCTGAGTGTGAATAAATGCAACTTAATAAAATCTCAAATTAAGGAGGTATACGTGCTCTTGTTTTATAAACGGTATATTATATAAGAAAAAGAACACGAAAAGGCATGTTCTTTTTCTGGGGCCTTTAATAATCTTTAAGTCCTCATTTAATGCTGCCTTTGTCATCACCACAATGCTGTCATTTATTCTGGCATCCCAAGCTCTCTGAAGCTCAGGACCGCGTCCATCCAGAGGCCTCTGCTTCAGAGCTGAAAGAGAACTGCAGAAGGTGCTGTACTTAATGCATAGCTGGTTATCAGAGAGAGAGAGAGCGCGCAATGACACTTTAGGGTCATTCTCACTTTTAAGATGTCCTTCCATGAATAGCATCTCGATATGTTGTTATATGGACTTTATTGCCTCAACCAGGGTTTCTGTCTTTCTGCTTTTATTGATCCTCAAGCAGCAAGGGATGTAAATCACCACACAGGACCCCGGAGACTACATGGTTCTATGCAAGCAGAATGCATATGAGAGACTAGCCATGTAAAAATGATGGTGGTTGGATTACCTTGGCTCCTCCTTTGCAGAGGAGCTGCTTTATTTGCATTGTTTTCAAGTGAAACCCTAAAATGCTTATAAGTAGGAGTGCAGCAACTGTCTGCCATATAGGCATATGCTAGTCAGGGATCCTCCCTACAGAGCAGCAAATGGATTTTCTTTCAGACGACATGTAAAATGTTCTTCTGCAGACAGGATGTATGGACAGGGCCCCCAAGGGTTCAGGACAGCCACGTTGGGTTTTCTTGGATTTATCTTGAGCGCGCAAAAATAAGCTATAATAAACATACATTTGACTTTTCAAATGCATCAAATGCATCATCATCACCATTAAATAGAGCGCAGACTCTCTTGGGGTGTTCTCCTGTCCAGGTCCCACTGAAATGAGGAAGACCTGAAAGAGAGAACTGTCCCGGGCACTTCATCTTGCCAGCTTGCGTGGCATAAATTCTAGAAAGGTTATGCCCTATGGGCCAGACCTGTCTGTCTCAGATACAACGTGCTGCCCTTATGGCACATCTACAATTGCCACCTTGCCTTTGGCTTGGGTCAGCTGCCTCTGGCTTTGCCTCCATCGCGTGTCGGGTAATAGTATCAGAATCAGAAACAGAAAGATCCCAAGGTCAGAAAAAGGAACTTTCAGCTTCCATTTGGATTTTCACAAAAGGAAGCAGTTCTGGGCTGCTCCATTGCCTTTGTGCCTTCATCGCGAAGACCCGAACCTGGGGCTTTCCGTCTTGCAAAGCAGGTGGGCTTTGGGTTGCAAAGCCTCTCAGTGGATGGTTTTGGAGAGGACTGGACTGCAGTGGAGGGAAAGAAGTGGTGAGCTCAGTCGTGGTTGTGGACAGAGCCAGGATATCCTTTTTTTTCCGGTGGTGGTGGTTTTCGCTGAGTTTTTCTTTTCTTTACTCTTTCAAAATCAGCGTGGAGCGTATCTTAACCTTACACCTAAATCGGGAGACAGCTGTAATACAACGGTGCAGTTAGACGGCGCTCTAGGCGATGCAAGAAAGGGGTTAGAGACTGCAAGATGGCCCCTGTGCTCCACGCTGCCCATTCCTGCGCCAAACCTTGCGGTCCTTTTCGCGGCGAGGATAACTGATCGGTCGAGTGGCCAGGAATACAGTACAGTAGTTCACATCATTATTATCTCCACCAGCCAGCCGGGCAAGTTTTTGCTGCCTCGGACAACTACGGCCAGGGAGACTTCTGGAAATCAGTAAATAATAAATTATTTTGTACTTCGGGGGAAAAAAAGAAGACCCGCGATCAAACCCGTTCATGAGTTTCATGAACGCTTCCGTCCAAGGCGCTCTTTTGCCTTCTTTTCTCAGCCTTTCTGCACAAACCGTTCCCGGGCTCCCCCTATCGGCCGCCGCACCCACTTCACGAGGAGGAGGAAGGCGGAGGAGGGGAAAAGCGGGCTCCCCCTACGGGGAGAGAGAAAAACGGCCGAGCGCAAGAGCGGGCGGACGAGCGAGTGTAGTTGCCTGCGAGGAGGTCGACGGGCGTTTTCCTCCACCTTCGCTTCGTTCCTCTGCGCGCAGCAGCAGCAGCAGCTTAAACGGCAGCAGCGGCAACAGCAGGTTGCAGCCAGGCACCAACGCCTCGCCTCGCCCGCGCGGTGCACCGGGAGACCCCCGCGTGGAGGCAGCAGTCTCCGGCCGCTGTGCCCTTCTTTTCCGGCCGGCCGCTTGCAACTCTGTGCCGCCGCCGTGGCCAGCACAAGCCCGCCTGGCGACGTCCCTCTTCCCGGTCACTTCACGCCGCGCCTCCCTCGCAGCTTTTCTTTCTCCGTCCGTGTCGAGTCGGCCAGCCCGGGTCGGCTGCCCCTCCCGAGAAGTCTGGGAGCTCCCACTCCCCCGCTGCTCTTCCCCATGGGGATCCGCGAGTTTCCCAGCGGCACGGCGAGGGGCAAGAGCATGGCGATGTGAGTGCCGGCGGCGGCGGAAAGCGGGGTGGGGGGGCGGCGGCGCGGGAGGTCCCTGCTCCGCTTCGAGCGCTCACCTCCCTTCTCCGCTGCCTCCGCGAGGGAGCCGCGGCAGGGTCGGGGTGCCGACCTCCCGCTGCAGCCCTGCCAAAGCGCGAGGCGGGCCGGTGGGAGCAAAGTTGCTCTTCTTCTCCCGGTCCTCCCTTTCTGGGTACCAGGAACGAGGAGGAGGAGGGGATGGTTTTGGCGGGGAAGGCTGGCAAGTTCGCCTGGAGCTTTCCCGGTTAGCGCGGCAGGAGGGGAGGTGGAGCGCGCCCAGCTCGCCCTTTCTCTCCCGCGCCGCGTCGCGGGATGCGCTGAGGTATCCCGGAGCTGTTCTGGCGGACTCGTCAAAGGTGGCGCCGATGAAGGGCGTGTGTGTCCGGGAGGGACGGTCGGGTGTGTTAAAACCTCTACTGAGACAGGAGGGTCGGACTACAGCTTCTGGGCGCGATGGGTGTTGTTGTGCAGCACGCCGGCAGGGCACCTGATGGGAAAAGCTGTGCTAAGAGGGCGTCCTTTGGAGTGTCAAATGCCTTCCACAGTTACCTCAGTCCAGCTGCCTATTTTTGGTGGATCCTTGCTTCCCCCCCCTTTTTTTTTACATTATTAATACTTTGTGGAGGTGGACGTTCCTGAGAAGGCTTGGCTTGATTCCCTCCCTGTCCCCTTCGGCTGTTCCCCTCCCTTTCTTCAACCCGCTGCTCCTTCCTTTCTAGTGGCATGAGGAGATCGCCTGATGTCAGCCCCAGGAGGCTGTCAGACATCAGCCCCCAACTCCGGCAGCTCAAATATCTTGTGGTGGACGAGGCGATCAAAGAGGACTTGAAATGGAGGTCGGTGGAAGACCTCACCAGCGCTTCCATAGGACTCACGTCCATCGAGGAAAGGATTCTGCGGATTACGGGTTATTATGGCTATCAGCCTTGGGCTACCAGCTACAAAAGTAAGTGCCTTGTTTCTCTCTCTTTCACAGCAGCATCCGCCATTCACCTCCGCCTCTCTCTTCAACTTTCTGTCAGCTCTTTCCAAGCCGGCTGGCAGGTGGAGAGAAGGGCTTAAGTTGGTAGTTGGAATTAACCCTGTGAATCCTCGCCTAGGCCGTAACAATGGCATTTTGCTCCTTGGGCTGATTTCCTGCTCATCTTTTCCTCACCCTTCTGATTCCTGTGTGTGTCCCATACTTTTGTATGCAAGTTTCCATCCAGTGAGCTGATGGGAAAAACCTTCTCCTCTTTCAATGGGCGTGCACCATTGTGGGAGTATTATGAGTACAAATTTAGGCCAAGACATGGTCGGCTGAACTTTCTGATGGTTAAGGAAATATTATGAATATTATATGTAAAATATAATTCAGATTGAAGGAAAGATTTCAGGTTAAGTTCAAGCTGGGCTCAAATAAGAATTTTGCAAAAGGTCACTATGGTATAAAGTCATTTAAAACAGGGGGGGGAGGGAGGGAGAGTTGTTCCATGAAATGGTGACTGAAGTTTGCATTGTTAATTCAAGGAACTGATATTTGATGATAATTCAAGGAAAATGTTTACAGCTGGATGATTTAATGAATTGCTTTCCTGATGCAGCACATGTTGTATTAATGTACAGAAAGTGTGCCTTTATATTAATTATGTTAATTTGAGACTAATATACAGCTTTTGTCTGTTTTAGTACCCAAACTGAAATGAAATAATTGGATTTTTAAAATGTATTGTGAATTCAAGTTAGTTAAGCACAAATTTGTGAGAATGAATTAAATACCATATCTTAAATATAATATTATACTTTTATTTTGCTTCACATTCCCAAAGTTTGACAGAAACATTTCTCTGTTATCACAGAGTGCTGATGTTACATGTAGTGTGTGTGTGTATACTCTAGCATACATACTCTGAATGCATCTTTTCAGTTTTGAGACTTGTCCATGGAAGATATCCAAATCCAAGTTTTTGGTTTTGTGCCTCTGCATTACAGATGGTATACAACGTCAACTATACTGTTAATCCTGATTGCCCATGTTTTTGGTTTCATTTCCCCACATATTGGTTCAGGAGATGCCAGGTCCACAGGAGACTGGTCTGCCTGTTTTGCATCCCATAATTGCCCATCTTGTTTATGCAGTGTCCCATTCTGTCAAATGAAGAAATATTCATTTTGAGGGTTTTATTCAATTTAAATATATGAAATATTCAGATCTATAGAAAATGACCTGTGGATTACAAGAAGTTTGCATTATAATATCTACATTGGTTGAGATTAACTAAAATCTTTGCTATTATGAATACCTTGTGGACACTGAGCTCTATGTTCCTATCCAAATCCAACAGCAGACGTTCTCTCCTAAACAAGGATCTGACAGGTGTAATAGGCTGCAAGAGGAGTGCAAGATACAAATTATGACTGTTGGGATTGTTAGAGGAATGCCCACTAGTAATCTATCAGACCTGCATCTTAGAGATTCTCTTGAGCTTTGGCAGAGCTTAGATTATTGGAATGTATTCCTGATTATTGTGGTCAACTACTACATTGGAAGAAACAGCTATTATATCATTTTCTAAAGCAAAGAGAGAAACAATTGTCCATGCTTTTCTAACATTGATTATCCCCTGTACTGTGTTCTGTGTAAAGGTGCTGAACACTAGTGCAGACAGGTAGCTGCCCCAATATTGTCTGTTGTGGGACAATGAAAACATAAATCTTGTGTAATCCAATGATAGATAGATAGATAGATAGATAGATAGATAGATAGATAGATAGAGTATACACATACATACATACATGCATACATATGTTCCACAGTTTGGGCATAGGTGAGCCCAGGGTGGAGGCTGAAAGAAGCAGAGTAGGCAGGTGGTCAGAGTGGAATGCCAAATCAGGAATTTCTGTATCCCGAAAAGCACAGATCAGAGAGTAGGAAAAGGGAAAAAGAGACCCTTCAGGACCTTGGACAAGTCCCAGGGGAAACACCATTCCGACAATGGCTAGCTGCTGACTAAATTCTTCCTCAGTTTGACTGTCCTGCTAGATTCTCCTTGGCTGGACCATGGCTGTCTTTCTCCATTGCTTCATGCCAGATATACACTGGCATGTATGGTAGTGCATAGAAGGCCTTCAGCAGCAAGGATGCAGGTTCTTTGGTGGAGTTCAGCTTAGTGGTTTTAGGTCTGTGGCTGTTAATGCTTCCTGGTCACTAAACTCAGCTTCCTCAAATAACCACTTCTTGTTCTTTTGTCTGTTTCTCTTTTTTGAATTAATCACTGCTAGTTTCGTAAATAGTAACTATTGCAACTGCATGGGCTGATCTTATGTTTCAGGTTGAAATAATCCCACTTTGGGAATGTTTTAATAATTAAAAATAGGAGAAATAAATAAATACTGAAAGGTGCCATTGGTAACATCAACTGTATTCCTAGCCTATATAGAATATAACTATATATTCTATATAACTATATTCTATATAGGCTAAGTCCAGAATAAGCCTGTTAGTTCAGTGAAACTTTGGAAGAGGCTGAGTGTAGGGACCACATATTATTTCTGTTTACGTATTTCTGCACAAAGCTCAACCTTCTTAGAACATAGAAATCTGTCTAGAAGGCCTTTGTGCTTTGAGAAAGCACTGAAAAACTTTTCTTTCCAAGAAATATTAAATAATGTTATAATCATGATCATATATTTCCTCCCCCTAAATATTCAGGTTTTATTTTATATTATGTGTCTCAAGATTTGTATACTATGTGCTATCCATTTTTTTAAGGAAAAGAAACAAAATAAACATTCCTAACAAGTAAAACTGTATTTATATAGTAAGGAAAGTTTATTTTTGTAACCACAGGTCATAACATAAGAATGCAATAAAATAGAATAAAATAGAATAACAATAAAATAATAAAATAGTGAAATTATAAAATAAAGTAATAAAAGAAACATTTGATATAAGAAGGTTACAACAAAATAAACCCAAAGCTACAACTAAGAACTTAAGTATTTCTTCATCTGTATTTATATTTTAAAGGTCTATTTTCTATTGTCAAAAATATCCAGAAATCCAAGGAGTATTCTCAAAATAATAGGATAGATATTCATGGCTACATTAAGTGGTAATTATTTTATTCATAAAATATGAATCTGTAAATTCCTGGATTTTGATGATGAGATCATATTGTGTCATCAGTATATTTATATTTATATTTATTTATTATTTATTTATTATTAAATTTCTATGACCGCCCATCTCCCTCTCAAAAAAAATTGAAAACCTGGCTCTGTAATCTCGCCTGGGGCAAGAGGGAAAGAGGTCAGGCTTGGGGATGGCTGATCGCTTAGAGCCACCCCAAATATTTTAAATAGTCTTCAGCAGCACTGCAAACCATCTACCTCTTGGTTTTAATTTAAATTATATTTATTATATTTAGTATATTGCATTTTATCGTGTTTTTATTGTATTGTACTATTGTTATAGCTGTGAACCGCCCAGAGTCCCTCCTTGAGAGGGAGATGGGCGGTCATAGAAATTTAATAATAAATAAAAATAAATAAATCAGTATATAATTCCTTATATGCTAAAATAAATTTCTATCCATATGGGCCCAATAACATTCTTATTATAAAATTTCCTGGAGTATCCATCTTAGAGTGAGGATGTATCTTTATGATTGTTCATTAATAATTTTTTGGATAATTGTGTTCTCTCTGTTATATGATAGGGAAGCATTTTATAATACAAAAGAGATGTTGAGTGCATGCTGAGCAGATTTTTAGAATTATTCATAAAGCATCTGCAGTTCATTAGAAATGTTACTGAAAGACCCTAGAGAGAATATACTTTTTTGGTAATGTGTTGGCACTTTTTGCTTTGTTAACAAAAATAACTAGATTGCTGCATACATCTGTAGTAATTACTATCTTGCATGCTTTGTTCTTTCAACTTTAAAATGAGTGGTACCTTGTATTATGAATAGTCCTGTTACCCCCATTGAGATAAATATTTTAATTGACATTTCTGCTAGATTGGTCATTATGGGAAGGGCAGCTTCAGAAGCAGAGTGTTAATGTGTTGTTCTGACATATTGACTAATAGTCCTATTGACTTCATGTTGAGCAACTGTGGCTGGTCGTGATGTAATAAGAAAGGTCATGTCAGTGGCACGTTTACAGCATGATTCCAGATTGTCAGTGTGTTTAATTTGGCTTTGAAAACGAAGGTAACCAAAGCTTAATTGCAATGGGAACTTTTCACAACAATTATTTTTCAGATTTCTTAGATTTGTGGGATTTAAGGAAGAGTTGTATTAAAATTCAGTGTTTTATAAAGAGCGAATCATAACATTGAGATACAGTACATCATACATAACTGATAATTAATTTATCATGTTTCATTTTGTTTTTACTGCAGTGATGTTTGGTAAAATTCATTTATTTAGACTATTTATTTTTTGCATTTTTATACTGGGCAACCCCAAGACAACTCCCTAAGCATTAACATACATTATCAAAACAACATAAAACCAGAGTAAATCAGAGTAAAATACAAAAATGTGAAATTAGGCAAAGACCATTCAGAAAAGGAAAGAAAGAAAATAATATTGATTATCATCTGGGTGGAATCAGAACATCAGAATCCACTTTATCAGTGAAGCATTTCATTTAGTACAAAAAAGAGAAAAATACGAAAAACAATAGTGGCGGCTGATATTGTGAAATTGCTTTGCTTGCGACCTCTTGCTGCTGAGCACAGTATTAACTGTAGATTAGGACTATATAAATACACTGTGTTCTGGTGCGATTTTTTTAAACACTTACTTAAGCCTTAATGAAAATAAGAAATACTGAAAGTAGAGCCATTTTGATTCAGAATAGAAGACCTATCAAGTCTACCATTCTGTCTCCATAGTGACCAAGTAGATCACTACAAGTAGGACATGAGAATTAAATTTTTGATTTGACAACATATGAGTTTTCTTTATATAGGGGTAAGCCATCCGCCTCCAGCATTGGTCAGACTTTGGCAGAGTTTTAAAATATACTGTATATTATCAACCAAACAGAGTATAGCTCTTAAAATGATGCTTTCAGAATAAAGCTCTCCGAATTACCAATTTATTAAAAGATGTATGGAAATTCAATAAAGCATATCATTCAACATGTTAGGGACTTTTTACTAGGAAGTAGAACTTGTCAGTAAAATGTATTATTAATGGATAGGCAATTTCAAAAATAAAGTTTGCACATACTTTTTTCAGCAAGGTTTCCCAACTTAGTGTAAGTCCTAATAAAAATATTGCTTTTTGAATTTATATTTATATTCCATAACTGTCTTCCATCACTTTCCTACCAGTTATTATATCTACATTTCTAGTACTAATTTGCATATTTGCAGAACACTAATTTGGTAAATTGTCCAAGAAGTAAATCTGAAAATGTGAAACACTGTGTAATATGGCTGCACATCGATACCTGGCATGCAGCTACACTTATTTATGGAAATACTTTTACAATATTTATTGTATTATAGAGTATACTGTTATACTCAGATCAACAATTCTGAAGCATTTTGTACTATAATTAAATTTGGGGTTGTGCGGGAAGGAAGCAAACAACCTGGGAAGCAAACAGCTTTTCCATCTGCCACCTGTTGGAAGGTAGCCTGTAGGCAGCTGCTCCTCATCTATCTGGGAATGTGATTGTTGCAGGTTATGCAGAAATTCAAAAGCAGCTTAATTGACACTGAGGACATCTTAGATAGCAGGGAACTGTGCTAGTATATATGGAAATTGAGTCTTAAGTGTGTTTTCTTGGAAAGGGTCAAAAAGGTATTTCTGAACTGTAGTTACAGTGCAGTGCTGAAGCTTACTGTACAGGTAAATAAATATTTAGGGTGAAGTATAATTCTAGTTCATGCAATTTATGGCAGAAATTATAGTTTAAATAAAATAAAGGTGCAGAATCTGGGGAATGTATCAAATGAGTTTAGAGAATAGAACATGGAAATAGCTTTGGATTACTTGCTCCTCCTCCTCTTTCTTCAAGCTTGTAAATGTTGGCTATACAGTGGTTGTTTTTAGATCTAGCTTTATATATTTACAGAATATGGCATTGCAAAGTGATGCACAGTCATTAGAATGGACTTTGAATGTACTGGTGTTTTCTTATGGTGAAAAAAGCAGCTTCCCAGTTAAAAGAGAATGTGTGAAATCCATGAATAATAAATTTGTTAAATTCATAAAATTGTAATTTGTCACAGACATTACCTAGTCTGTCAGCAGAGAAGCTGTGCTCACATCCAATTAATTTTTTAAAACTAGGAATTGCAGCAATAGTAGCAACAACAATAACACCAACATTCAGTTTCACTAACAAATCACCTGAATGATTCATTTTGTCACTTTGGTTTCCTTTCAATCAAGATACCAGCTTGATATAATAATGTATTTTTGATCTTTTTCTATACTGTACATTTGTTCTTAATCCCACCATTGTATTTCATTATAGTTATTGGGCTATACAAAGAGCAGACCATATCATGGAAAGAGAAAAAGAAATGAAAAGAAGAAATAGAAATGAACAAGGATATGGAAGCTTTGTTGTAATGACACAAAGATGTAGAAGGACATTACAATAATTTTTGCTCAGGCATAGTAATCCAATGATTCCTTTATCCCCATGGCTCATACCATTCATACTATATATTTTCCATATCCTTGTGCTACTTTTTCAAATTTCCCTTGAGGCTGAATTCAATAGCTTTTTTTTTTTTTTTTTTTTTTAAACCCAGTTTATCTATTTCCTATGTCAGTGAGGGTATTATAGGGAAAAGTGTCAAATGCTGGTTCAGTGGGATGTGTATTATTTACTGTCTTCTAGAGGAGATAGTAGCTGTGCTATTCCTACCACTACATTTCATTCTTAGCTTCAAATGGTATATACTGTATATTTTTCTTTTTCCTCTCATTTGCTAAAATAATCCCAGGTTGAGGAAAATGAAAAGGGATTTGGATCAAAGTACTTCTTTTGGGGTCCTTTAAAAACCTCTTTAAAAAAAAGGTAAAAGTTTCCCCTGCAGTCGTGTCCGACTCTAGGGGCCGGTGCTCATCTCCGTTTGTTAGCCGAAGAGCCAGGGTTGTCCGAAGACACTTCCATGGTCATGTGGCCAACATGACGCATGCGGAATGCTGTTACCTACCCACAGAAGTGGTACCTATTAATCTACTTGCATTTGCATGCTTTCAAATTGCTAGCTTGGCAAGAGCTGGGGCAAGTGCGGGAGCTCACTCCGTCACATGGGGCTAGGGATTCGAACCTCCGAACTTGTGATCTTCCGATCGACAAGCCTGGCGTCTTACCCGCTGAGGCATTGCACCCCCTTCTAAATCATTTTTTCTCTGCTCTACTGAAATTTCTTATCAGCTCACTCAGTTAGTTGGTTCAGTGAAGAATGTTGTGTTATATTAATGATAGGAAACATGTTACAATTATTCATTAAAACATATGTATACTATTTTCCTCCAAATGCAAAGCACATTACAGTACACTTTAGAAAAAGTATTAAAAGTTGTGATAGGCTGCTTTAATGATTTTGTTTAACTGCTCAGAGGTTTCTAACATATGTGGGCTTGGGAAATTCTTTTAATTATCAATAATATTATTGCAGAACAATAGAAGTCTAATGGCCTATGTGAGGTCTCATAATGTTTGAGGAAACAATCTGGGTCTTGGAAATGGACTGAATTGACAGGAGATTGGAATGGACCTGGAATAATTACAGTTGTAGAGATTGATCCTCTCGTGATTTACTGAAATTCCTGCAGTTATCCATGGTTAAATTAAAGTCACTTTTTATGTTGTACAGTATAACGTATACAATATGCACTTTTAGATATTTTTTTAAAATTTCTTCATTATAATGAGCCACAAAAGCATTTGTTTTTAAAATGTCTACAGAAAAACAAATGTCACCACATCTCTGCATGTAACACTTGAGTTTACTATAATTGTCAGAGTACACAGCGCTGGGGCTGCCAATGTTCCTTCTAGACCTCAGAGCAATACGTTTTATTGAGTAAGCAGACACTCACAAGAGATTAGATAAAATAATCTATTTACTCTATATACATACGTAGTACAATACAGTCCAATAATGTCCAACACAGATACAGATGAGAATATAGTAACGAGGAGAAGTGAACACCAGAACTTCTCTACTTTTATACAAATATCAACCAATCACGTTATAGGTCAAACAAATTATCTGCCACACCCAGCTTAAACTATATCAGCTGCAGTATGTGTCACCACTTACTTCAACAATGGCTGCTAATTGAACGACTTGCAGAAAATATTACCTTTAACCTATTTACCTCTCCTGTCTAATTAATCTATCTGTAAATTCTGGGTATTTATCAAACCCCAACAATAATTCACACTTGAATTTTTTTACTATTAAGCTCCTTTAATAGAAGGCTTAGTTCTTCACTTAACCCCTTTCTTTACATTTTTCAAAATATAAAATATGTAGAGAAAAAGCTGTAATTATTTTGGGATGAGCCATAGTCCTGCAGTGCTAGCTGTAGGACAGAGAGCCAAATGAGAGGTTTGCAATTTTCTGTTGCAAGATTTGAGATAAGCCTCATTGAACTAATTGGGATTTACTTCAAAATAGACATGCATCAGATTGAACTTTTAAGGTCAAGGAATATAATGTTAACACTCTGTACATTCATTAAGCAACAGGACTAGAAGTATAATTAGAGGGAGGGAGGTGGCTGCCTCAAGCATCAGATTTTGGTTGTTATGAAAAATCAAGCTGTTTGGTATTTAATGCATTACTTTATTATGTATTATTAATACTAGGAGGCTAAGTTGTGGAAAGATGATTATGACTTTTTTTGTGGGGGGCTTATATTCAAAAGCTCATGGAGAATATGTGGTCACTAAGAGTTGACAGTGACTTGATGGCACATCATCAATCAATCAATATATTTAAAAGCAAAATGTCTGTCTTTAGTTAATGTACATGTTGGGGGGAAGGCAGCAAAACTTGTGGCAGCCAATAATTTGTGATGAAAGTGAAGGCAATGATATTAGAGTTCAATAATTCTTATTGTTATTCATTCAGTTAATATTCATGACTTCTGCTAAAAATAAAAAATAACAAGTGAACAGGAGACCTAACTTTACTTCCAGCAAGCTCCCATTTTAAATTCTTACAGTTTTTATATTAACATCAGTTTAATAAAGAGCTAGGAGCAGAACATACTGGATTAAAGCAATCCATTTTAGGACACAACCAAATTTTCCCCTCCCCCATTTTTTCCATTTAAGTCATTTAGTTGGACAAAAAAACAACAGTGAGCATTTTGGCAAAAGGGCTGAGAAAGCAAAACATGGGATAAATATATTTTCATTCCTGGTGCTTTTGTTATGAGCTGAAGGGTGGCGGCTGTCATGTTTATATCCCAGGAATCCCACAAAGAACAATACTGTCAGTGAGCAGGCCTTGTCACTATGCAAAGGATGTGATGATTTGGGATCAGTGCCACCCTTGTGTGACCCCACAGTGTGATGAGATTTCCAGCCATCTTGGAAAGCCAAGCTGATTTATTCTACAATAAATCTATGCCAGATGAAATGTTGGTCAGTGCTATTTCCCATTAAAGGAACTTCAGTCCTTCCACAGCACTACCTGTTGGCTAGTGTTTTAGTACTGTCTCTGCTTATGGTCCAGCTTGTCTGTATGGCTCTTGGCCAGAGCTTTCCAAACTGTGTGTCGTGACACAAAAGTGTGTCACCACACACAGTCTGGTGTGTTGCCACACAACCCGGAAGCGCTGATCATTATCAGCGCTTCCGGGTTTTCCCGTGGCAAAACACCAACGGCGGTTGGTGTGTCGCCGCGGGAAAACTTTGGAAAGCCCTGCTCTAGGCACTGGCATGGTATGGAGCAGTGTTTTTCAAACTTGAGAACTTTAAGATGTATGGACTTCAACTCCCAGAATTCCCTAGCCACACGTCTTAAAGTTGCCAAGTTTGAAAAACACTGGTATAGAGCTTTCTCAGTGATGGCACCCCAATCATATAATTCTATTCAAGATGTAGGCAAACATTAAAATATATCTGTTCATCTGGGTACCTGTGAGATAATATGTTGTGTGAAGTAATATGTTGTCCTTGAACTAAAATGTTTCTTAAATTACTATTTGTTGTCATTGTATTTACAGATCTATATGTGTGTGGGGGTGGCGGTGTTTTCGTTTTAGATTTTATTGAATGTTTCAATTACTGTACAGTGATGTTGTACTTTCATGATTTTGTGCACTTTCTGGTTCTTTTAAGTGGAAGGATTTCACATAAATAAATAATAAACCTTGATACTATTGTGCTATTAGAACATTTTTTATTCAGCTGCACCCAAGAGAAAATAGTATTGAATAAATTAAGGTTCATCAAAATTAGCATCTATATCATAGAGCAAGTCTAGTTATATCTTCTGTCAGTAACATTCACTGAATCCTTGCTAATTCTATCCTAAATATCTTTGAAATACTGTAGATTTTATTGGAATAGATTGGCATTTCGTATGTGAAATAATCTATAACTTTTAATGAATGTGCAAAGAAAGATTTATTTTATCTTGCCACATTTCTACATAGCCTTAAGAGAATGAACAGTATCTTCTGCAAAAACAAAGATAAATATTCCTAAAAAGATTTGCTACAGTGGCACTATCTTCATTACATCAATAAAAGAGAAGGGATTTAAAATTTTATGTATCAGGGCATAGCAAGGAAGCAAGCTCTATATACAGATACATACTGTAGTGGAAAGCATTTATAAAAATACATCTACTAATACTAAGAGCTGAGACCTCTATTAAAGTTGATTGATTTGTGTGTTGAAAGTGGGAATCTGTCTTCAGTGATCAAATAATGAATTATTTTTATTGTATTTAGTATATATTAAATAGAGGAAGCAAATTATATTTAGCTGCAGAAAATATTCCTGCATACAATGAAAGATGCTTTTGAGGAAGCCTGCATAGAACTGTGCTGTTAATAAATAAATTAGTAAAAGCATTGAATATCAAGTAAGTTCATGCCAGTCAGTGAAAAAGCCATATGTGTCTGCTGGGAAATAACCAGGTAAAATTGCAAAGCATGGAGATGATGGAGGTGGTTAATGAGGAAGACATGATGTGTGGTTAAATACAAAAAGGAACAAAGATGTGATAGGGAGGGTGGAAGACTTTGTGTACAAGTCTTTTGTCCCTCCTGTAAAATGTAAAGTGCTGCATAGATCCTGAAAGAATTCAATTGGGATGAGTTAATGCTGTGTTAGGTCCTGATCTTAATCTCAGCATTCAGTCAGAATTGGCACTGAGGAATTAGAGAAGCAAATAAGATAATGACTTGGGCTACAACAGTATTCATTTTATGTTGGTGGTATAAGATGTGTTGCAGCTGTAGATCTTCACATGGATCTGCTTGAGATCTTTCTAAGCATTTCAGAGCTGGGAAACAAGGGAAGATTTGCATCATAGCACCCTAAAATAATGTAATACAGGACTAGTATTATTCAGCATTGTATTAGGAATGCTGCAGCTACTTCCATTCTGCAGTGGTCATAAATATCAGGCCAAGAGCTTTTGGTTCAGGTTTCCTAATCACCAACTTTAATAAGATCAATTGTTATTCTGCAATTTCAAATTAAAATCCTCCATTTATCCAGGAAGTTTAGGAGCAAGTGTAATTGTGGTTGAGTTCAAGATGAAATAACAAAGAGCAGCAATGGGTAGGATATTTTTGCAGGATGAATATTTGTGTCAGTTAAATTAAAAACACACACACACCATACATATTAGGTGCAATTTTTATTCATTAAGATTGAAAATTAAGATTTAAATTAAAAAGAGATAATGATATGTGAATTATCATTGATTAATCATAAGCTCCCATTGACTGTGGTAAAACTTAAAGCATATTTGAGTCTTGGAATTATATATCACAGAGATAAAGTACTAGGTTTATTTATAATACATCACTGCTTTCCTTATCACATATTTGTGTATTAATACAGGGCCATGACTGATGGCAGGTCAGCTGATAATTATGACTTTGCTTTAGGCATGATAGGGAGATGGGCGGGATATAAATATGATATATAAATAAATAAATAAATGATAAGAGTTTAGTGCTTCTTTCAAAAATGGATTCCATACCATATCCTTTGATTTTCTGGAGTTCTGTACTGTTTTTGTTTATTTATAATCTTTTTGGTTCTTCAAAGAAGCATAGGGATTAACCCATTTCATTCTCATATGATGTGCCAATGAGAAAGATTAGGCTAATCTTGTTATCTAAAATCACCCAATCACCTTCATGTTTGGGAGCTTTAGATTCAATTTTTCAGGCCCCAGTCGGATTACTAGTTGTACCATGTCGAAGTGACAACAATAATACATTTATTATTATTATTATTTATTTAATTTATATAACCGCCCATCTCCCCCAACGGGGAACTCTGGGCGGTTTACCATAAAATAGTTAAAATAGAATATAAAATATAAACATCAGTTATACAATATATGTAAAATAATAAATAATTATAAATCCAGATGGATGAAAGAATTACTAAAGAAGGACATTATAAGATTAAGGAATTAGCCACCCCCATGAGGAACTATCTTTTCCTCCTTCCCATGCCAGGCGGCAGAACCAGGTCTTCAGTTCTTTCCTAAAGGTCGGGAGGGAGGAGATCTGTCTCAACTCTGGGGGCAAGATGTTCCACAGTGTGGGTGCCATCACAGAGAAGGCCCGTCTCCTAGACCCCATCAGATGACACTCTTTAATTGATGGGGTTCATAGCAGGCCCTCTCTGAATGACCGGGTGGGGCGGGACGATAAAATGGGGATAAGACGGTCCCTCAGGTATTCTGGCCCCATGCCATGTAGGGCTTTAAAGGTGATAACCAACACCTTGAATTGTACCCGGAAGCAAACCGGCACCCAATGCAGCTCGCGGAGCAAAGGTGTTATATGTGCAGATCTTGGCGCACCCAAAATTGCTCGTGCGGCCGCATTCTGCACCAGCTGAAGCTTCCAGATAGTCTTCAAGGGTAGCCCCATGTAGAGCGCATTGCAATAATCTACATGGGAGATGACGAGAGCATGAGTGACTGTTCAGAGGGCGTCGCGATCCAGGAATGGGCGTAACTGGCGCACCAACCGAAGTTGTGCAAAAGCCCTCCTAGCCACGACTGCCACCTGCTCTTTGAGCAGGAGTCGTGAGTCTAAAAGGACCCCCAAGTTCCGCACCAGTTCCGAATGGGGCAGTGCTACCCCATCGAGAACCAAATATGATAATTTCCCAGAAGACGCTAAGCCATCAATCCACAGCCACTCGGTCTTGCTAGGGTTCAATTGAAGCCTGTTGTTCCCCATCCAGGCCCTCGCAGCCCCCAGGCACTGGGACAGGGTGGTCACTGCATCACTTACTTCACCAGGGATGGAGATGTACAGTTGAGTATCATCCGCATACTGATGATACCTCATCCCATGGTGTCGGGTGACCTCACCCAGCGGTTTCATGTAGATGTTAAATAGGAGAGGAGAGAGAACTGAACCCTGCGGCACCCCACACAAGAGGGGCCGAGGGTCAGATCTCTCCTCTCCTATTACCACCGACTGGGAGCAGCGTCGGAGGAAGGAGGTGAACCAGCGTAAAACTACGCCGCCCACCCCCAACTCCCTAAGCCGCCCCAAAAGGATACCATGGTCGATGGTATCGAAAGCCGCTGAGAGATCCAAGAGAGCAAGGATGGATGCACTACCTCCATCCTGCTCCCGCCAGAGATCATCCGTAAGCGCGACCAATGCAGTCTCCGTCCCACATCCTGGCCTGAAACCTGACTGGAAAGGGTCTAGATAATCCGCTTCATCCAGGGTCCTTTGAAGTTGTAACGCCACCACTTTCTCAACCACTTTCTCAATTTACCCTGCTGCTGCCAAATTTTATCTTCGCAAATGAGTATATTATATGAGCATTATGCTAGGCAGAGGGTATATTCACTGGATTTGATGGCAAACCTCTTATTATTACATCTCTCTATCTAGGCTCTACCCCAAATCCTCTAATCCATTATTTTGATGAAATCCACTGTTGGTGGTGAAATAGGCACCTGAAATAGAAAATTGGAATTCAAGTGGCTTTTGCAGCTTAGAATGCCATCCTCAGTCTTGCAAAACCCAACTGCAAGAGTCATGGTCAAGTAGACAACAGTTTGTTATAGTGGTCAGCTGCCTCTTATAGTGGTGAAGGAGTTCATTATATACTCTGGTTAATGGCTTTTTTTCTGTAGTAGTGCAGGACAGAGTAATATAGCTACATAGAGTCCATTTGCTGGTACCAGGATAAGTAATTGGCCATCAAATAGGACTATTTACAACAGAAGCAAAACACAGCCAGCAACTGGAAAGGCAGGTTCTACAGTACACTATGAAAAGCCACACTATCTGGCTTTTCAGATGCCACCATGTCATAAAGAGAAACAGTATTGAGGTATGAGAAATGCAGCCTTGAGGCATTTTGGTACAGCCCATGTTTATATATAGAAAGAGAATTGCAGAAAGAGAACACAGAGGGAGAAACATACAGCATTACTAAACATGGCTTCAAATCCTCTCAAAAAGTACCAGGGAACAATTTTAATCCTACCAGGTCCTGGCTTCCCTCTGCAATGATAAGCTTTTGTTTGGGGTAATATTTTGGTAGCTTTCCCCCAGAGTCTTCCATGTGCAGAAGGTGGAATGAGGCAACAAGGTTTGCAATGAGAAAGGAGAGAAGAAATAGCAGCAGCCACTACCAGGCCTTGTTGGATGTGGAACTCTAGAAAGCTGCATGGAGCCCCCGGATAGCGGAGGCTGTACCTCCCTGGGCATCACGTGTCTTTATGTCGTCTTCCGTCTCAGGGAGGTTCTATTCAGGAAATATAAGACACTTCAAAGATAATTATTTAAGGGGAAAGCCTCATCTCCCTTTGGTTAAAGATAATAATATTAGGATTATATATAGGACATTTATGTTGATAGGATACAGTTTATGATGATAGGTCTTTTTGTTTTCCTTCTCTGCACAGTTGTTAATACATTGCAAATTAAGGATCTCAGTGCAATTCACTTTTATGAGTTTTAGTAGCTAAATAACAGTCAGAGTAAAGGGCAAAATTCACATAGTCAGGTCCCTCTGGAAAAGCACTTGCAGCCCAGACAAAAGCTGAGTTCACACATAATAGCAAGGCAGAATTATACAACCTTGGATTGTTTAGCAAGCAGTGGTCATCCATTTAACATATAATGATGCTGTTTATTCATTCAGTCACTTCCAACTCTTCGTGACTTCATGGACCAGCCCACGCCAGAGCTTCCTGTCGGCCGTTGCCATCCCCAGCTCCCCCACAGTCGAGTCCGTCACCTCCATATAATTAACATATAATACCAGCCATAATTTTTTTAATGTTATTCTGACTTAACATTCAGTGTGAACCAAGCATTCTACTTAAATATGGCAGATGGAAATAAATTTCCTATCTTTCTGTCCCATTACAAATGTTCAATGCTAAATTCCCCTTCCTAAGTCTTAACTTAATGCCATCCATGTAATGGACCTCCAGATATGCAATTCACGGGGGAATTTTGGGCCAGTCACTATTCCTCAGCCCAACTTACCCCACAGGGTTGTTGTGGGGAAAATTAGAGCAAGCAATACAGTATTAAGTATGCTCCAGGAAATAAAGCCAGACTGCTCACTTGAGGGAATGATATTAAAGGCAAAACTGAAGTACTTTGGCCACATAATGAGAAGACAGGATACCCTGGAGAAGAAGCTGATGCTAGGGAAAGTGGAAGGCCAAAGGAAGAGGGGCCGACCAAGGGCAAGATGGATGGGTGATATTCTGGAGGTGACAGACTCAACCATGGGGGAGCTGGGGATGGTGATGGCCGACAGGAAGCTCTGGCGTGGGCTGGTCCATGAAGTCACGAAGAGTCAGAAGCGACTGATCGAATAAACAACAACAACCTTGAGCTTTCTTTAAGGAAATGTGGGATATAATTCTAACAAATACATTCAAATAAATAATGTTTTAATCTCTACAATTGAGATCTGTTGTATGGTCAAGGAAATAGGGGCTGCATTATATTATTGTGATTTTTATGTAGCATGCCTTCTACCATTACTTACTACCTGATCCAAGTGAAGATTGAAGAGCCAGTTATGGTATACGAGTTAAGGTGAACTCCATCCTCAGCTATGGAAACTCACTGGATGATATTGAGCCCATTTCTCTCTTTCAGCCCAACCTACCATGTTGGGGGATGGGGGACGGGGAAGGAGAGCGATAAAATTACTAGATGAAGTAATAGATGTGCCACTCTGAGCTCATTGAAGTAAGATAGAATATAATTAAAAATAAATTAATTTGCCCCACTTGAACTCAGTATATTCAAGGCAACGATTGAAGAATTCTTTTAACACATAAATACACTCAATAATGCATGGTTAATAGGAAAAATAAAATAAAATTCTTGATAGCCCAGTCATGGATTATTCACATTACTTATGGCTTGGTCCCATACTGATAGAGCAGTTTTTCTTTTCTCAAAGAGAATTGTGACCTTTGTTGAAGGACTGACTGATTTCTTGTTCCATTGTAATTGCTACTTTTTTTCAAGATGGGAAAAAAATCCAGTAATTGTGCACTGCATTCACTTTCTACATGGTACATTAAGTTTTGTTTCCCCATCTAGTTGCTTTAAATTTGCCTTTTTCACATGATAGCAGTGAAGAATTAAATTTAACATGCAGCTGTAGTGAAATACATATGGCTTCCATTTTTGTGGAAAAATAAAAAAAAACAAAGTAAGAGATGCAAGGAAAAAGCGTATTCATGTCTATCTCCTCCTCCTCCTCCTCCTCCTCCTCCTCCTCCTCCTCCTCCGATCCTGAGAAGAAGACTCGGTTTTGTGCCCATATTCTGCATTCAGTATGTCCAGGTTCAATCCATGGAATATTCCACTGGATCAACTAGCAAATATGACAGAGATTTCTGCCTAAAGCTTAGACAACTGCTAAAAGTCAGAGTGAGTACCATTGATCTAAAGGTATAGAGGAAACCTCCCAATCTGATGCCCTCCAAATGTCTTCCACTTACACTTACACTCCCCTGGCCATGGCTGCCACCTACTCTTCAGCAGGAGCTGTGAGTCAAAGAGGACCCCCAAATTGTGCACCAGATCTGTACGGAGGAGTGTTACCCTGCCCAGAGTCAGATATATTAACTTTCCTGACCCTGGGGGGCCAAAAACCCGCAACCACTCTGTCTTGCTAGGGTTGAATTGCAGCTGGTTTCTCTCCATCCAGGCCCTTACAGCCTCCAGGCACTGAGCCAGCACCTGAATAGCATCACCTACCTGGCAGGGAGTAGAGATGTATAATTGTGTATCATCAGCATACTGATGATACCGAACCCCATGCCAGTGGACGACCTCTCCCAGCGGCTTCATATACTGTAGATGTTAAGTAGGAGGGGAGAGGGACTTGAGCCCTGAGGCACCCCACATAATAGGGGCCTAGAGCTGGACCGCTTCTCCCCCACCAGCACTGACTGGTACCAGCCACAGAGAAAGGAGGAGAACCACTGCAAAACAGTGTCCCCCACTCCCAATCCCCAGAGCCAGTCCAGCAACATATCATGCTCAATGGTATCAAAAACCACCGAGAGACCCAGAAGGGCCAGGATGGACACACCACCCCCATCCCGAGCCCTCCAAAGGTCATCCACAAGTGCGACGAATGCTGTCTTGGTACTATAGCCCAGCCTGAATCCTGATTGAAAAGGGTCCAGATAATCCACTTCATCCAAGGCCCTCTGTAGCTGGGAGCTAAAAAGGGAAGGTTGGAGACTGGACAGAGGTTATCCAAAATGGTTGATGAAAGTTTGAAGCCAACAGTACTTTGAGAAATATGTTGAAGTTTCCCATCCTGGCAGTCTGTCAGGTCCAGCATCCTGTTTCCCACACTGATCACTGAGATCATTCTGGGACATCTACATGCAGGGTACAATGGCAATAGACCTCCTCTGTTGCTTGTTCCCCAGAAGTAGTATTCTGTTTGTCAACCCAAAAGTTCCATTTAGCTAGCATGGCTGAAAAATATTGATAGACTTATTCTTTCTTCTAACCTTGTTAGTCATCTAAGGCCTAGTGCAGATGCTTAGTTCGCTGAGTGATTATGTTTTCTACCATAGATCTTCTTGATCTGTACCGAAGAAAGTACCATGAGCCATGAGTATTTTTTTTTCTGCCATAAATTCTGCAGGTTTTATACAAAGTGGCTTCTCAGTATTAGTAATCAGTGACAGATAAGGGAGAGATAGTCCTCTTAATTACAGTCTTTGTAACAAAAATTGTTTGTGGGGAGCAACTTGTTCTCTTTGCTTTTCCTTCATGTTTCTCATATTTTAAATTTAATATTTCTATTCTGAGCATTCTTGGTGTTGATTATGCATTTTAACAGATTTGGTATTTGCTATCTTAGAGGTATTTTTAATCACGTAACTTTTATTGTGTTTGAGGAAGTTATCTTTCACAAGAAATATCTGCAGTTAGCTTTGCATGTAAAGGGGGATTGTTTATATATATAGTGGTAACATTTATATGCCTGCGACTCATATTTTGTGGCCATAGGTAGTTTACTCAAACTAAAATTCAGTTAACAATTAAACATCATTTAAAAATCAGTACTAGAAAATTTTATACAGAACATGCAGTCTTGGATAGACTTGGAATCCTGAGAAGTGTTATGGGTGCTCATTTCTGTTTCTAATGTTATGGGAGGATCAATGTTTATTTCTCGCTTCCTTCACTATGCTGTTTGTGCTAGGTGCCTTCTAGGTTGCATGACGCAACCCATGCTGTTCAGGAGGTTCCTCTGAAACTCTGAAAGAATCTGCAAGAAAAACAAGCATAAGGGAAGAATTCCTAAGGAGTGATGTTAAATTTATTGAATTCAAAATATAATAATTTAGCACTTTAGATTCAAAGGCAAAAAGATACTCTGGATTTTGAGGTTATATATGCAGCTCCTTAAACCAAATGTGTTTCTTCCTGGGATTGCACTGCAGCTGAAGAAGACAGAAACATGAATCCAGAAGATGCTGATTCTCTAAGGCAGAGCTTTCCAAACTTTTCATGTTGGTGACACACTTTTTAGACATGCATCATTTTGCGACACACTCTTACAGCAGGGCATCATTTTGCGACACACTCTTACAGCAGGGCACAAGGCAGGCACTAGGACCTGCGCGGAATCACAGCAGGTTTGGAGGCAGCCAGGCACAAGGCAGGCACTAGGACCTGCACGGAATCCTGGCAGGGCTCAGAGGCAGCAAGGCACAAGGCAGGCACTAGGACCTGCATGGAATCACAGCAGGATTGGAGGCAGCAAGGCACAAGGCAGGCACTAGGACCTGTGCAGAATCCTGGCAGGGCAGGTTCGGAGGCAGCAAGGCACAAGGCAGGCACTAGGACCTGTGCAGAATCACAGCAGGATTGGAGGCAGCAAGGCACAAGGCAGGCACTAGGACCTGTGCAGAATCACAGCAGGTTTGGAGGCAGCAAGGCACAAGGCAGGCACTAGGACCTGTGCAGAATCACAGCAGGATTGGAGGCAGCAAGGCACAAAGCAGGCACTAGGACCTGTGCAGAATCACAGCAGGATTGGAGGCAGCAAGGCACAAGGCAGGCACTAAGACCTGCGCGGAATCACAGCAGGATTGGAGGCAGCAAGGCACAAGGCAGGCACTAGGACCTGTGCAGAATCACAGCAGGATTGGAGGCAGCAAGGCACAAGGCAGGCACTAGGACCTGTGCAGAATCACAGCAGGTTTGGAGGCAGCAAGGCACAAGGCAGGCACTAAGACCTGCGTGGAATCACAGCAGGATTGGAGGCAGCAAGGCACAAGGCAGGCACTAGGACCTGCACGGAATCCTGGCAGGGCAGGTTTGCAGGCAGCAAGGCACAAGGCAGGCACTAGGACCTGCGCAGAATCCTGGTAGGGCTCAGAGGCAGCGACACACCCAGACACTGCAGCCAACACACTAACATCTTGCGACACAGTTTGGAAAGCTGTGCTCTAAGGCATTACAAACAGCACGTGCTCCCAAGCATCTTTGTGCCTTCAATTCTGAAAAACTTTACAGCCTAATAATTTATTATAGCTAAAAAAAAGTATGTGAATGGAGATTTAGTTGAATTTCTGCTGATCAGTTTTATGCCATCGCTAGGCACCTACTATTACA
The DNA here is from genome assembly GCA_023362775.1 of Charina bottae. NCBI lineage: Eukaryota > Metazoa > Chordata > Lepidosauria > Squamata > Charinaidae > Charina > Charina bottae. Next base: position 33,260,528 of record JALMGJ010000001.1, read on the forward strand.
TTTTGTCATGTCTCCTTCTCTTAGCCCCACACAGTAGTCCAGACAAGAAGCACAACCAGGAGTACTAGCTCTATCTTTATTGTAAGGTTATATTAACAGAATCTTGCAAGACTGAAAGTATTTTTCCCCTCCTTTCCTTTTACTCTCCAGAAAACTAGGGAGGGTCCCTTCTGAAGCACTTCTCATGCCCTCCCTCCTTCTGTGGGTTGAGACATATTTTACATGCCAGTTGTCCAGCCTGTGGCTCTATCTCCTGTCTCCCAAGGTCATTCCCACATCCTATTACATCTTCTTGGTGCAGTCACAAGGTTTATTGCAAATGGAAAACTTCCATTTTTAGGCAATGAGTTTGTTTCAGAAGCCACAGCGTAGTGCCAGGTTACATTGCATAGGGCAGCCTTGGCAATTATTGAAGGGGATGCCAGCCTTTCCATACCTTCTAGGTCCTGGCATCTCAGTTTGGTAGCAGGAAGTCAAGACTGGGTAAAGGGTCCACTATAAAGAGAATAGAATGTTTGACTGCTTACACACACACACTCACACACACCCCAATTATTTTTCACAGAAAGGGAAGGGATCAGTGTTTGGGCACAATAAGGAGGGGACAAGAGCAAGCTCTGATTGGCTTGCATTGGTGACTTCTGGTATTACCATATAAACATTTGAACATTACCTCTGCTTTCAGACAAACAACATTTCCTCTCTCCATCCCCCCTCCTTTCCCAAACTCAGTACCTTCCAGATGCATGGATTTCAATTTCCAGAATTCCCCAGCAAGCATGGCGATTGCTGAGAATTCTGGAAATTGAAGCCCACGTGTCTGGAGGGTATCTATTTTGGAGAAGGCTGTGTTGGTATACAACAGTCCAGCACATCTGGTGGACAACAGCTTGGTGAAAATTTCTTTGGTGTTTTTAGATGGTTACCATTTTTAATATCTGACCATTTCCACCTTCAATAATTTCCATGCTGTGGGATCATTTCTCTACAGTATCATATATTGCTAAGAATAAAGCGAGCTTGCACTCATATCCTGGTTCCTTCCACAAAACACTCTTAGCAGTGAATGCTCTTGTACTCACCTGCTAGGCTTCCATTAGTAAATGCCACTAATGAGTCATCTGTATCTCAGCCAAGTATAACATGACATACAAGTGCAGGACTCTGACTGCCCAGGAAGAAAACAGACAACAGAGCTATAGTTTGCTTTTAGTTTGTTAAAGCTTTTGTTCATTAGTTTAATTAAGGGAGGTAAATTCAGAATCCCATGGTTGCACATCTTGCAAAGTTCAGTTAGCCAAGCTATAGATGGATTGCTAACTACACCCATTTCCAGGCACATCCAGTGGATTGTAAGAAATCTCAGGGCTGACTCTGGGTCTGGGAAAGAAATGGGAGTATCTCAAAATATAATTAATAATGAACAGATGGATATTTCAGGGCCAGTCCTATCATGAAAAAGGATAGTTTAGCCCTTTGGTCTTGCATTTTGGGAAAAAGAGGTTCAAATGGCTTTCAGAGTCCCCACATTAATGAATTCATTAAAAACTGAGTGATAGAATTTGGGCTTATCCAGTTTCCAAGATTGATTTGTTGGTCAACTTGTATGCCACCTCAATCACAGAATGACTCTAGGCTGCAAGCCGACAAGGCTTGACAGCTGGGACCTGGAGTGGTCAACTCTTCCAGATCTTATTCCAGTTTCTGTATCAGGGCTTTCCAAAGTTTTTCCCGCGGCGACACACCAACCACCATTGGTGTGTCGCCGCAGGAAAACCCGGAAGTGCCGCCGTTGCGGCAGCGCGCAAAAACCCGGAAGCGCTGCTGCCACTTTCAGTTTTTGCACGCCGCTGTTGGTGTGTCGCCGCGGGAAAACCCGGAAGTGCTGATGATGATCAGTGCTTCCGGGTTGTGTGGCGACACACCAGACTGTGTGTGGCGACACACTTTTGTGTCGCCACACACAGTTTGGAAAGCTCTGTTCTGTATACCAACCTCTTACCTTCTTAACAATAAACCTAAGAATGAGACCCACCTTGACTTTTTCTTTCTTGGTTGTATTCTGCTCTTAGGGTCTTGACAGGACGCATATGGATACATTAATGTCTAAGCCAGCCCTATGGCTTGATGCAACATGCAAATAGGTTCTATCAGAATTTACTGAATACTTTTTATGGAATGATACATTCTAAACCTGATGTTCATATTGCCTATTATTGAACAATTGTGAAAACTTTTAAGTAATTAAGGAGTACTTGTGTTTACCTTGAATACAAATTTAATATAGTCTTAATATAGTTTCATTTGTCTTAATGGTCTCTAGCAGGTATTTTAAATATAGTATTATTGTACACACTGCTATTATAAAAACGAATTATATAATGCATTCACCAACAGTTGAAGGAGTTAATATATTCAAAGCAAATCCAATTTTCATTAAGGTTTTGGAAAGATATTCCACAAGATGTTATTTTTTTGTTGGTCATGCTTAGACTCTCAAAAAAAGTTTGGTGTGGTTAAGTCTTATTGAAATCAACAGAGGTTGAGCACATGCTAGTCAGAAGTGCATGAGAAGCGTAAACTTAAACGGGGCAGTTTTGACGTTATAAGTAGTACAGATTCTCACACATCTTCATACACTGCAATAAGCCATAATATGGTTTATTTGGTTTTGGCTTAGTTTGTTATGTAAATCCAGCTATTATGGTTTGTCAAACATGGGGAATGACTTTGCATGAACTCAGCAAGTTGTATTTTATTGAATAAACAGTAGTTAGGCAAACCATGATTTAGGACACTATGATTCTAGCCAAATTCTTCATCTTTGTTTGAACTCAGAAATACATAGTTATCAGCAAAGTCAATTTTTTTACTTTAAATCCTTTCTAAAGTTTTAAACCAAGTAAACCCAAATTAATTTACCCCGAGTAAAAATACAGAATTTAAAGTTATATTAATCATAAATCAAAGCAAAAAAATGATTGGCTTATTAATCTTCTAAAAGCCAGGTTAAATAGTATAATGTTACAGCACTAGAGAAAAAGCTGTTCTAGATTTCATATTGGGGATTTAAAACAGAATTCTAAATTTGTAAAGCAACTACTGAAAATGTTTCTTTGAGGATCCTTGAACAATATACAGCTAGTAGGCTTCTTATCATACAGTATGTTAACTAAGTAATCATTGTAAGTCTGTGTCCCACTGAACTAACTTAGCTTATGGCCACTATCAGTAATTTCCACTGTCTTCCACCTCTCCATTTACCATTTCATTCCTGTACTCCCAGGAATAGCTGTATGTATACATAATACTCCTCTCATAGAACTATATTCCATGCATCTGATTTGTCTTTAAGGTGCCAAAACATTACATTGTTTTTCCAGCAAAGAAGTAAATATATTATTTTCTCAGTGGAGGGACTCCCTGCCATGCCTCCTGCCTCCCAGGTTTCAAATGGCTTAACTTGGGGAAAAAAGTCATAGAATGTAGCTCTACCAGCATGAACCTCTGACTAGTTTTATTGCTATGAATAATAGGCCCCTCCCCACAATGCTGATCTGGCACCATAGAGAGAAGAAGGCTTTTCAGTCTTCTCAGTGTATTTGCTAATAAAGTCAAAGGGACAAAAGGGACAAAAATGTTCACATTGCAAATGTTCTAAATGTCTTGAACTTTCCAAACACAAAGGAGCACTTCCTTGAGCTACATCATTGCTACATCATTGGTTCATATCTTGATCCAGAGACCAAACACATCAGCACATACTTTTATGTTTTCTTTTTCAGCAGTCATTCTCTCCATCACAATATGCTTTCTTGCTTAAAAAGCAGACTGATATCTGTACAGAGGACTGCTATCTGGAATACAGCAGTCTTTATTGTATGCTGAATGTAAGTGCACATAGAGGGTTTGCTATAACTAGGGCTGTACAAAACTTTGAAGGCTGCTTCAGGAAGCAATATACCTCTTCCCCTTTAAGAATGAACAGAAGCAACTCTGTTGCCTGGATATGCTCTGCATATGTAGCCACTCTTTTCCTCAAATTCTCCAGCAACACTTGCCAAAAATATTTGGCACTTATGCAGAAAAAATGGTGGTCAGGAGACAGAGGTCATGCCCCCTGCTTCATTGAAGCAAATCACCTTGCCTCAAAGAAAATCACATAGACTCCGCATTGTGAAGCTTTTCAAGGTGAATTGAAGTCACCTTGCACAAGCCTAACTGTAACACAGATATAATGAAAGACTGTAACATCTGACACTGCTGACTTTGTTTATTTGCTTGAATTATATTAGGAAAATATTTTCTTGCATTTTTTAAGTTATGTATCAAGAAATGTGACTACTATAAACAACTGGTAAGAAGAACATGAAAAAGGGGGGTGTTTCACAAATTACTGATATTGTATAAGGAGTTGGGATAGTAGACTATACTGAACTAGGAACTGGTTATATTTTCCTAATATGCCCTCCTAGTGCAGAAGTATTAGGATTAAATTAACTTCAATTCTAGAGCAAGAAGGGAGAAATAAAAGAGAAAGCTTGAAGAGTGTAGGCAGAATGAGTAATGCTCAAAGATGGAATGGAATTGCAACTCTATTGATGTTTTGAAGCTAGGGATGTCTTGGTAATACTGTACTGAAAGAGCACTGCCTGCAGTGGGAACTGTACTGCAAAAAGATAGAAACAAATAATGCTTATGTGTAGAACCTCAGTTCTTTATATTTTTTTGTAGCAATGTACTCTGTCAATGCTTTCTTCTGGAAAGCAATGATAGTCATGCCATCACAACAGTTCTTTAGAATAAGGCTTTGAAAAAGCTGTGTCTTTTATTACTTGGAAGAAAATGAGTGTGGTTTTAAAATTGGAGGAAGAAAAATCAATACCCTAGGACAAGGGTCAGAAATGGCGGCTCGCGGGCCAGATGCGGCTCTTTGGCCCCTTGAGTGTGGCTCTTCCGCAGCTGAACTCACCCCCGCCCCTTCCACGTGATTGGCCCCCGCCCGCAAACCCCGCCCCCTGGCTCTCGCACTGAGCGAGGCCCGGCGCGGCAGGGAGGCGCTGCTGGCGGGGTGGGGGGATTGATGGGGTGGGAGGGTGCACCCGGAGGGCCTCCCGCGGCCACTTCTCCAAGGCGGGTTGCAGAGCGCACGCTACGCCCACGGGAACGCCTGGTCCCTCTGCTCCCTCCAGCTCCGCCACCAGCCCCAGCAGTGCCGCCCGCCCCATCCTGCCGCCCGGCAAACCTCCGCCGTCCCCCCGCTGCCACCGCCCCGGCCAGGCCCCCTGCGCAGCCCTACCGCTCGCGTCCCGGCCCGCGCCCTCGCCCAGCACCTGGATGCCGCGGAGCAGCACCATCTCCAGCCGCAGCAGCCCCTGCAGCCGCTCCTGCGCCGCCTCCAACAGCACCGCGTCCCGGGCCAGCAGCGCCTCCCTGCCGTGGCTTATTGGGGCGGGTGGGAGGGCGCGGGGGAGCCGCAAAGGCGCCGAGGGGGGCGGGCCGGGCGCCCGCCCGCCTCCCTCCGCGAGGCCCCCCGTTGCCTTCCTGGGATCCGGGCGCGCTGGAGAGGTCCGCGGGGCAGCGTCGGGGCTTTCTCGCCCTCTCGAGGCTCGGCTGCTGCTCGGCTGGGGTGCAGCGGGACGGGAGCTCCGCCCACACGCCTTTCCTGGCCGGTCCTCATGGGCCGATCGCGTGGAAGGCGCGCGGGCGGAGCTGCCTGTCTGGCACTCGGGCAGTCCGGTAGCGCGGCCCCGCCGCCGCCCTTTCTCTCCGGCTTGGATCCCGGGAAGGCAGCGGGGGGCCTCACGGAGGGAGGCAAGCAGGCAGGTAAGCGGGTGGGTGGGGCGGGCCGGCCTCGTTTCCCGCCCCCCATCATTTTCTTGGCTCGACGCGGGCGGGCGGAAGCGGCCGAGGGGGGCGGTCCCAGCGGCTTGCCTCTCTCCGCGAGGCCCCCGATCCGGCTTGGATGCCCAAGCGCGCGCCCAACCGGGCCAAGGCGCAGGAGGGTTCGCTCAGTTGGAAAGCAAGCGCTGGGTGCGCAGGGATTCCCAGGGCAACCGAGCCGGAGGGTTTCTGGGGAATTGCGCCCTTGCGCACGCGGAGCAGAGAGGGAGAGAGAGTGTAGCGCACGGGGTGGGATTTACAAGGAGGCTAAAGTAGATCCAACTCCCCCACCCCCCAACTGGCACCTGCCTGTTTGCTTCGTGGGGTTCCATGCAGCTTGCTCCCGAATAAACGCTTTGGGGGATGCAGCCCAGGGGTGCCGTCCGTCCGCCCTCAAGCCGTGCCTCCTGCGGGTTGCCTTCTCTTCCCCTTCCCCCGGATCGTTGCCAAATGATCAAAAACCCAGTAGCACAAAACGCTGGAAACTAATGTTTGGTGGGCGAAAAAGAAGCCTTTTTGAATTATCCCCGGCATGAAGTTGGGGCAGAAAAGGTAAAAAGAGAAGCGGGGGGGGGGGCGGCGGAGGAAGAAAGGACGGAGAAGGGCTTAAGGGGCAGACTCGGCCGGGAATGAAGCGATTCATAAAAGGGCGATTTTACTGAATTAGTAGCAATAGAGCTGCTTGACTTTTCTGGGCCAAAACAGCTCTTGAGAGAACCTCTGGGTGGAGAAAAAGATAAAATTGATAAGTTTTCTCGTTCTTTCTCTCTTGGAGCCCGGTTGGAGGCTAAAACTCACAAAGCCATTTTCTCCAATACATTGCAGTTGAAATCAGCAGGACTAATCCGGAGACGGGTGGGGCAGCCTTTCCGTCGGTACCTCCTTCCGTACGACGCCTCTTTCTCGCCTTTATTTTTTTGTTCCGCCACACTCTCTCTTAGCTGAAGGTCTTGATTGCCTAATTTGCTTTATTTTGTTTTAAGATTTAAACCGCATCAAACGGCCCAGGGATCTGTGGCGAAGAGCGGCCGTGGGGGGGGGGGAACGAGGCGGGCGGATCTGATCTCCCTGGACCCCGGGCAGCTGGGCCGGGTGGACGCCGTCTCCCTGCAGCTGGTACCTGCTCAGGCAGGTACCAGCCTCTCTGCACGCTCCTTCCGCTACTGCTGCTGCAGGGAGATGGCGTCCACCCGGCCCAGCTGCCCGGGGTCCAGGGAGATCAGCTCCGGCGGGATCTGTGGCGAAGAGCGGCCGTGGGGGGGGGGGGAACGAGGCGGGCGGATCTGATCTCCCTGGACCCCGGGCAGCTGGGCCAGGTGGACGCCGTCTCCCTGCAGCAGCAGCAGCGGAAGGAGCGTGCAGAGAGGCTGGTACCTGCCCAAGCAGGAAAGAGCCAGTTTCGGCAAAGCAATCCTAATCGGAGGAGTAAAGCTGGAAGAAACTCGCTACGTGGGCTCCTTGTCTGAAGCTCCAGCCGGACATTCCATCCCGGGGAGAAAGCAAGCTGGACTCGCCCACTCTCCCGGAAACAACGCCTGAGCCAGCGAACTCGGTTTGCGCCGCTCCTTCTAGAAAGAGTAGAGAAAGAGCGACTTCTCCCTCGCTTGCGCGCTTGCTTGCTCCCCCTGCCCCCACGCACGTGCGCACGCCTTCGCCCACCGTAGGGGGCATAGCCGCCACCTCAGGCCGCGCCAGTCTCGAGGGGGGCGGGGAAATACGCCAAACGGTGGAGGGAAAGTCCTATGCCTTTCCCTCTGCCTGTCTCCTTCGAAGCAAGCAAGTTCGCTGGCTCAGGCGTTGTTTCCGGGAGAGTGGGCGAGTCCAGCTTGCTTTCTCCCCGGGATGGAATGTCCGGCTGGAGCTTCAGACAAGGAGCCCACGTAGCGAGTTTCTTCCAGCTTTACTCCTCCGATTAGGATTGCTTTGCCGAAACTGGCTCTTTCCTGCTTGGGCAGGTACCAGCCTCTCTGCACGCTCCTTCCGCTGCTGCTGCTGCAGGGAGACGGCGTCCACCTGGCCCAGCTGCCCGGGGTCCAGGGAGATCAGATCCACCCGCCTCGTTCCCCCCCCCACGGCCGCTCTTCGCCACAGATCCCGCCGGATCTGATCTCCCTGGACCCCGGGCAGCTGGGCCAGGTGGACGCCGTCTCCCTGCAGCAGCAGGGATCTGTGGCGAAGAGCGGCCGTGGGGGGGGGGAACGAGGCGGGCGGATCTGATCTCCCTGGACCCCGGGCAGCTGGGCCAGGTGGACGCCGTCTCCCTGCAGCAGCAGCAGCGGAAGGAGCGTGCAGAGAGGCTGGTACCTGCCCGAGCAGGTGGGCGCCGGTGGCGCTCCGCTGGCCACTCTGGGAGGGCGGGGTGGGGCGAGACGCAGCTCTGCCGGGCTCCGGGCGTGCGGGCGCTGAGTCCCTGCCCCCCTCCCCCCAGCGGGGGCTGAAGGGCCGGGACTCGGCGGGCGGGGCGGCTGAAGCGGAGGAGGAAGGTGGCAGCAGCGGGTGAGTCTCCTGGCGCTCCCCGTTCCTCCCCTGCCCTGGGCGCCCATGCGCGCCTCAAGGTGGCGTGGAAAGAACTCCGCAGACCCGGGGATTTCCCCCTCCCGACTGAGAATCCTCCTCGCCCCCCCCCCCCCACACCACCAGGGCCTCGCCTTCCAAGGATCGGAAGCCCCGCAGCCCACAGATCGGCGCTGGATCACTTCCGGAAATAGCGGGGGGAGAAGGCCGGCCGCCTTCTGCAGGCAAGGAGGGAGGGGCGGGAAGCCGGTGGGGGGGGAAACTGCTACATGGGCCCTCCCACGCGCCCCAATAAGCCACGTGATTGGCTCCCGCCCGCAAACCCCCGCCCCCTTCCACGTGATTGGCCCCCGCCCGCAAACCCCCGCCCCCTTCCACGTGATTGGCCCCCGCCCGCAAACCCTGCCCCCTTCCACGTGATTGGCCCCGCCCGCAAACCCCGCCCCCTTCCACACGATTGGCTCCCGCCCGCAAACCCCGCCCCCTGGCTCTCGAGCATTTCAAAATGTGCACGAGCATGTCAAAATGGCTCCCAGCATAAAAAGTTTGCCGAACCCTGCCCTAGGATATGCTGATAATACACCTCTGATAGCTGAAAATGCAAATGATATGTAAGATCTCATAATGAAGGTCAAGGAGCACAGTGAAAAAAATGGGACCATGATTAAACATAAAGAAGATCAAAGTAGTGACAACAGGTACATCAATCACCCATCAAATTGACAAGTAGACACTGAAATGGTGGGTAGCTTCTGCCTTTTTGGGTTGACTATCATCATAAAGAAATATGTCATAGGCTAGAACCCGGTACAGTAGCAATGAAAGCCTTGGAAAAGATATTCAGATGCCATGATGTGCCTATACAAAGATCAGAATTGTGGAGACAAGGGTTTTCCCTGTAACACTCTATGGAAGCAAAAGTTGGATTTTGAAGAAGCAAGATAGAAAGAGTATTGATGCTTTTGAACTTTAGCGTTAGAGAAGACTCTTGAGACTACCGTGGACAGTGACAACAACTTGATGGCACATAATCAGTCAGTCAATCCATCAATCCTTTCGTTTATTCTTTCCTTAGCCTTGTTTGCTATAATTAAACTCATTGTAGGTTTATTAAGAACTATTTATTTCTGTATCTTTTGGGAGGTCAGTATGATAAAAGTTTAAAAATCATGTAAGAGTTATTCAAACAAACAAACCCATGCTGGATCTACTCTTGGGAATATACTCTTAGGTTTGTTTTGTTTTGAAAGCACACATTCCAACTGCAATTTTAGTATTTAATTTTAAAATTCAAACAATCAAACAGAAAAAAATGCCCTAATCAGGGAACTACCAAGGAGAAAACCACACCCCCACCAACACTGGCAGGGCAAGCTACTGTATATAAACAGGGAGCAAACCCCACACTCACCCACATTGATGATATTACCTAGTTGGGTAATGAAATGTCTGCAAGCAAACAACCAAGCTCAGAGTATATGCCCCCCCCTTGTAGTTTGTAGTTTTAGCATTTAGCATGTGTAGTTTCTATCCTTGTAGTTTTGTAGGTTTAGCATTTGTAATAAACGTAATAAACACCTTTAGCGTTTGTAATAAACTTCCCCTTTTGTAAACATAGTTCCTAGCATGCCATGGTAATCAGTTTGTAAACTCATTTCACTCTAACATAAGATAGATAGCCTGTTTGTTTAGAGCAGGGCTTTCCAAAGTTTTTCCCGCTGCGACACACCAACCGGCGTTGGTGTGTCACCACGGGAAAACCCGGAAGTGCGGCAGCACACAAAAACCCGGAAGCGCTGCTGCGCTTTCGGGTTTTGCGTGCTGCAGTTGGTGTGTCACCGCGGGAAAACCCAGAAGCGCTGATGATGATCTGCGCTTCCGGGTTGTGTGGCGACACACCAGACTGTGTGTGGTGACACACTTTTGTGTCGCGACACACAGTTTGGAAAGCTCTGGTTTAGAGAAAAGAAGCCTCATTAGAAAGAGCTACATTGTAAGAGAGAGATAAGAGTGAAGGAATGTGTGAATGTTTTCTTTTGAAATGTAAGGTGATAATGAAGGCAGACCCAGGGAACATGGCATAGCCCCAGGGTCACTAAAGAAAGGATAGCAAAAGGGATTGGGAGGATCATCGAAGAGTGATTCATTTTGTTGCTGCTTTATGTTACTGTCTTATCAAAGAATTGCCAATTGTTTTCTTTTCGTACCTACATCTGGAAATGCCTGGAAAAGGAAGTGATAATAAAATCCAAAGCAATTGCCTGTAAATTATATGATTGGACACTATGCAACTGACATGTAAACCTTTTTATCTTTGATCTATAGCCTATATAATGCTTTGTTAAACCCCCATAAGGTTGTTGGTCTACCTCTGCTTAGCCCAGGTTGCGTTGTTGTTGTTGTTGTTGTTGTTGTTGTTGTTGTTGAGTCGTTTAGTCGTGTCCGACTCTTCGTGACCTCATGGACCATAGCACGCCAGGCCTTCCTGTCCTCCACTGTCTCCTGGAGTTTGCTCAAATTCATGTTCATTACATCGGTGATGCTATCTAACCATCTCATCCTCTGCCGTCCCCTTCTCCTTTTGCCTTCAGTCTTTCCCAGCATCAGGGTCTTTTCCAGGGAGTCCTCTCTTCGCATTAGGTGGCCAAAGTATTTGAGCTTCAGCTTCAGTATCTGTCCTTCCAATGAGCAGTCAGGGTTGATTTCCTTTAGGATTGAGCAAGCGTCTTTTAATTTCATGGCTGCAGTCACCGTCTGCGGTGATCTTGGAGCCCAAGAAAATAAAATCTGTCACTGCTTCCATTTCTTCCCCTTCTATTTGCCAGGAAGTGATGGGACCAGATGCCATGATCTGGGTTTTTTTAATGTTGAGTTTCAAGCCATCTTTTGCACTCTCCTCTTTCACCCTCATCAAGAGGCTCTTTAGTTCCTCTTCACTTTCTGCCATTAGGGTGGTATCGTCTGCATATCTGAGGTTGTTGATATTTCTCCCAGCAATCTTAACTCCGGCTTGTGATTCATCCAGCCCGGCATTTCTCATGATGTACTCTGCATATAAGTTAAATAAGCAGGGTGATAATATAGAGCCTTGTCGTACTCCTTTCCCAATTTTGAACCAATCGGTTGTTCCATGTCCGGTTCTTTCTTGTATAGTTCTTCTGTGTATTCTTGCCACCTCTTCTTAATCTCTTCTGCTTCTGTTAGGTCCCTGCCTTTTTTGTCCTTTATCATGCCCATATTTGCACAAAACGTCCATGGGTTTTCTTGGCAAGGATACTGGAGTGGTTTGCCATTCCCTCCTCCAGTGGACCACGTTTTGTCAGAACTCTCTGTCATGACCTGTCCGTCTTGACCTGACTTCATTGAGTTACGCAAGCCCCTTCGCCACGACGTATGGGGAGGTAACCCACCCAGCTCCTTGCTTGGCCAAATAAAAAGCTGTTTTATTCCTTTGAAACCTCCGTCTGAGTCTCTGTTTGGTAGTTTGGGATCTCAGATTCTACAAGAATCCAGGGGTTGGCCATACAAGAGAACACCAAGGACTCCACAGTTCAACCCTGAGCTACATATATTCTCTTCTATTGGAACTAAAAGTAGAAAATGGAATTTAAAAACTTCTTGCTACAAATAATAAATAGTAATAAAATAATAATAAAATTAGTGTAGTTTTTAATGATGAAAATGAGAAGAAACAGCTCGGTTACATACTTAGGGTTATATTTGGATGTGCTTACAAATCCAAGAATTTGGAAACCATGTACTGGGCTTATATACATCCATTAACTGCAGCTTCAAGTGAAGGAACGAATCATTTGAGGAGTTAAACTTTTACCAAAGAAAGTGAACTATTTATTATTTTAATTGATGTTTATTTGACAGATTACTGATACTTTTGTATCTTCAAATCTGTTTTAATCTACAAGCCTTTAGGATTGCAACAATTTAAAATTTAGCTAAACAAATATTCCAGTTCAATACTGCAATACAGCTTCTTATTTCTAAGGTATATAGTGCTACTTTTACTGCTCATATTTGGAATTGCATTCCATTTACTATCAAGTAGATTTATAACCATGCTAATCTTTTTATATGCAAATATATATGGTCTAAGCCTTTTACAGTATATCTTTTTTTCTTCCACTTTGAAAGCATTTCACTTCCTTCAAAGCATTCTACTTTCTTCTCATTTTAGACACTGATTTTATATATTCAAATTGATGCAGGAAACACTGCTGTTAAATTCCAAATCCCTTTGCATGGATTCTTTGATCTGTCAAAATCAGACGTCCTATATTTTTTACCCAACTATGGATCTTGGATATTTTTCTCATGGACCATATCATTATTTTTGTTTTGTTTTTTCTGGTGTTAATATTATACATTTAGATTTCTGGTGTTGATTTCATGCACTTATGATCGTATTTGAAAAATTAGTTCTGTGCATAAAGATGTTTAGAAATCTATTGCATTCAAACTTTATAAATTTGGCTGCTAGAAGTAATATTTCTTGTAGAAAACAATGTGTGGAGCTTTCTCCAGAAGGAAGAGTAACCTATGTATCCTTGAATGGGGGAAAAATAGTTATCTATAAGGCACTTCAGAATCTTGGGTGAAACCTATTTTAGAAATGAATTGTTAGGATATCTCAGTTTATATTCAGGATTACTCAGAATAGATTATTGTATTTTTGCCTAGCTCAGAGCAGGTTATAACTCTTTAATCAAAGTCAATGTGTTTTGAATCCTTGTGTCTTCACTGCCCATCTCTTTGGAAAACATGGCAACCTTCCATAGACTGAATGAAATTAAAATCTCAACTTGTATGTACTTAGGTTAAAAGTTAGGAGGTAAGTCGAGTACAGCAGTTCCTGATGGACTGATAATCTTTGTATCACACAGAGCTGGTAGACTCATAACAATAAAACGGGGGGGAGGAGGAGGAGGAGGAAAAACAGTGGCAAAATATTCCATATTGTTGCCAAGAAAACTTCATGAAATCACCAAGAGTGAAAATAGACTTTACCTCTAAAATAAGATTATACATTCTGTGTTTTTTTACTGACTTCTTTTGGGATGCTAGCTGTTCAGCCTTCCACTGATGCCTTTTTGCCATATTTTTCCTTTCTCTCCTTTGCATTAAAAGGAAAGTAATGGCTGTTGTTTGCCACTGAAAAGATATCTTGATACTCTTGCCTTCTTATTGAACTGAAATAAGAACGTGTAGATACAAAATACAAGAATTATTTGTCTGTTCATATTGCTTTTCCAGAGGCAAAGCAATTTTTATTTATTTATTTATTATTTGGATTTATCCCTGCCCATCTCTACCATGGTAGACTCTAAATAATAGAATCACAGAACTGTAGAATCAGAAGGTACCACCAGGAACTTCTAGTCCAATCCTTTGTATTGTGCGGGGAAACCACTTACAACATTTTTAAGAGGTGGCTATCCAGGCTCTTCTTAAAAACTTCCAGAGACAGAGAACCTACAGTCTTCATTGGTATTTTACTCTCGTACAGATTTTACAAGAACTCTTCTTTAAATCTAAATAGTTACTTCTGCCCCTTCATGGATCACTGCCTTGTCGTGGCGAAGGGGCTTGCGTAACTCAATGAAGTCAGGTCAAGAAGAACAGGTCATGACGGAGAGTTCTGACAAAACGTGGTCCAAAACTGGAGGAGGGAATGGTAAACCACTCCAGTATCCTTGCCAAGAAAACCCATGGACAGTATCATAAGGCTAAAATATATGACGCCGGAAGATGAGCCCCTCAGGTCGGAAGGTGTCCAAAATGCTACTGGGGAAGAGCGGAGGGCAATTCCGAGTAGCTCCAGAAAGAGTGAAGCGGCTGGGCCAAAGCCGAAAGGACGCTCAGTTGTGGATGTGTCTGGAAGTGGAAGGAAAGTCCGATGCTGTAAAGAACAATATTGCATAGGAACTGGAATGTAAGATCTATGAATCAAGGTAAGCTGGATGTGGTCAAACATGAGATGACAAGATTGAACATCGACATCTTGGGAATCAGCGAACTAAAATGGACAGGAATGGGCGAATTTAATTCAGGAGACCATTATATATACTACTGTGGGCAAGAATCCCTTAGAAGAAATGGAGTAGCTCTCATAGTCAATAAAAGAGTGGGAAAGGCAGTACTGGGGTACAACCTCAAAAACGACAGAATGCTTTCAGTTCGACTCCAAGGCAAACCATTCAACATCACAATGATCCAAGTCTATGCCCCAACCACTGATGCCGAAGAAGCTGAAGTTGACCGGTTCTATGAAGACCTACAACACCTTCTAGAACTAACACCAAAAAAAGATGTCATTTTCATCATAGGGGACTGGAATGCTAAAGTAGGAAGTCAAAAAATAACCGGAATAACAGGCAAGTTCGGCCTCGGAGTACAAAATGAAGCAGGGCAAAGGCTAATAGAGTTTTGTCAAGAGAACACGCTGGTCATAGCAAACACTCTTTTCCAACAACACAAGAGACGACTCTACACATGGACATCACCAGATGGTCAATACCGAAATCAGATTGATTATATACTTTGCAGCCAAAGATGGAGAAGCTCTATACAATCAGCAAAAACAAGACCTGGAGGTGACTGTGGCTCAGATCATGAGCTTCTTATCGCAAAATTTAGGCTTAAATTGAAGAACGTAGACAAAACCACTAGACCAATCAGGTATGACCAAAATCATATCCCTTATGAATATACAGTGGAGGTGAGGAATAGATTTAAAGGATTAGATCTGGTAGACAGAGTACCTGAAGAACTATGGATGGAGGTTCGTAACATTGTACAGGAGGCAGCAACTAAAACCATCCCAAAGAAAAAGAAATGCAAGAAAGCAAAGTGGCTGACTGATGAGGCTTTACAAATAGCTGAGGAAAGAAGGGAAGCAAAAGGCAAGGGAGAAAGGGAAAGATATAAATAACTGAATGCAGAATTCCAGAGAATAGCAAGGAGAGATAAGAAGGCCTTCTTAAATGAACAATGCAAAGAAATCGAGGAAAACAATAGAATGGGGAAGACTAGAGATCTCTTCAAGAAAATCGGAGATATCAAGGGAACGTTTTGTGCAAAGATGGGCATGATAAAGGACAAAAAAGGCAGGGACCTAACAGAAGCAGAAGAGATTAAGAAGAGGTGGCAAGAATACACAGAAGAACTATACAAGAAAGATCTTAATATCCCTGATAAATACGATGGTGTGGTCACTGACCTTGAGCCGGACATCCTAGAGAGTGAAGTCAAGTGGGCCTTAGGAAGCATTACTAACAACAAAGCTAGCGCAGAAGACAGTATCCCAGCTGAGCTATTTAAAATCCTAAAAGATGATGCTGTTAAAGTGCTGCACTCAATATGCCAACAAATTTGGAAAACTCAACAGTGGCCACAGGATTGGAAAAGGTCAGTTTACGTTCCAATTCCAAAGAAAGGCAATGCCAAAGAATGTTCAAACTACCGTACAATTGCGCTCATTTCACATGCTAGCAAGGTTATGCTCAAAATCCTACAAGCTAGGCTTCAGCAGTATGTGAACCGAGAACTACCAGAAGTGCAAGCTGGGTTTCGAAGAGGCAGAGGAACTAGAGATCAGATTGCCAACATTCGCTGGATCATGGAAAAAGCAAGAGAGTACCAGAAAAACATCTACTTCTGCTTCATTGACTACGCTAAAGCCTTTGATTGTGTGGATCACAACAAACTGTGGCAAAGTCTTAAAGAGATGGGAGTACCAGACCACCTTACCTGTCTCCTGAGAAACCTGTATGCGGGTCAAGAAGCAACAGTTAGAACCAGTCATGGAACAACCGACTGGTTCAAAATTGGGAAAGGAGTACGACAAGGTTGTATATTATCACCCTGCTTATTTAACTTATATGCAGAGTACATCATGAGAAATGCCAGGCTGGATGAATCACAAGCCGGAGTTAAGATTGCTGGGAGAAATATCAACAACCTCAGATATGCAGACGATACCACCCTAATGGCAGAAAGTGAAGAGGAACTAAAGAGCCTCTTGATGAGGGTGAAAGAGGAGAGTGCAAAAGATGGCTTGAAACTCAACATTAAAAAAACCCAGATCATGGCATCTGGTCCCATCACTTCCTGGCAAATAGAAGGGGAAGAAATGGAAGCAGTGACAGATTTTATTTTCTTGGGCTCCAAGATCACCATAGACGGTGACTGCAGCCATGAAATTAAAAGACGCTTGCTCCTTGGGAGGAAAGCTATGGTAAACCTAGACAGCATATTAAAAAGCAGAGACATCACCTTGCCGACAAAGGTCCGTATAGTTAAAGCTATGGTTTTTCCACTAGTAATGTATGGCTGTGAGAGTTGGACCATAAGGAAGGCTGAGCGCCGAAGAATTGATGCTTTCGAACTGTGGTGCTGGAGAAGACTCTTGAGAGTCCCTTGGACTGCAAGGAGGTCAAATCAGTCAATCCTAAAGGAAATCAACCCTGACTGCTCATTGGAAGGACAGATGCTGAAGCTGAAGCTCAAATACTTTGGCCACCTAATGCGAAGAGAGGACTCACTGGAAAAGACCCTGATGCTGGGAAAGACTGAAGGCAAAAGGAGAAGGGGACGGCAGAGGATGAGATGGTTAGATAGCATCACTGATGTAATGAACATGAATTTGAGTAAACTCCGGGAGACAGTGGAGGACAGGAAGGCCTGGCGTGCTATGGTCCATGAGGTCACGAAGAGTCGGACACGACTCAACGACTGAACAACAACAAGTTACTTCTGGTCCTAATGTCTGTGACAGTGAAAAATTACTCCTGAAAACCTTCCTTATTATCACATCCTTTTGTGTACCTGGGCAAGAATATCATATTTCCTCTCAATTTATAAATATGATTTCATTTGTAAGACGTAGGTACCATTGATACTAAATCTTTAGAAGTTTTACTGGAGATATTAGCTTGGTATTCTACCTTTCCTCATGGAAGTTGGGAGGATTTTAATGTATTAAATTTCCCTGGATGAGGGTTTCTACTATTATTTTATAAGTAAATCAAAGTATCAGTGAATACACTTTCTGAAATGTATTAATTCTGCTTATTTCAGGCATGGACAATTAATCTAATAAATTGTTCTATCCATGTATCAGTATTTCTATAAAGCTGAATGTTTGTAATGAATTCATTGTCTACTGTGATTTATTATTTGTGAAAATGGAAAAGGATCACATTCGTTTTTTGAAAATAATCTCCCAAGGGAGTCTTTATGGCCCCATTGAAGTCTGGCACAAACTGCAGTAATGTGCAAATGGTGTGTGCCATGATGTCAAATCTCAGCTTTTCATACTTGTATCACAACATCACACACAAGTGCAGTGTTGCAATGCACTTTTTGCCATCTCCCTTCCCCCCATGGATGACTGTGTGGTCCATTCCAAATTGTTAGCTCTTTGGTTTATAAGCCAACCCCACATGTACTATTTTTATTTTTATTTATTTACAGTTCGACTTTTATCACCACACCATCTCCCCCAAAGGGGACTCTACTATGCTTCATCCTCATGCTATTTTGTTACTTCTTCACCCACTGCAACAAGCTGAAAAGCCTTCAATTAACTATTTTCAGTTATGATTGAACTGGGAAATTATAGATATCAAATTTGGAATAAGCCAGAATCTTAAAGCACACTTTAAAGTTGATTTAAGATCCTGGCTTTTTCAGAATCTAGTACAGTATGCAGTGTTTCCCAATTCAGAGGTAACAGGAAACTATAAATAAATAACTTTATTGTGGTCATTAACCAGCATAAACAGGAAACTATGGTTAATCACTTATGGAAATATCTGTGGTGGCCTATAAAAAGAGGAGTGAATTATTGCATGCATAGGCACAAAGCTCATTCACATCTCAGCATATTAAGCCAAGATCTGATTAACCAAACAGAGCTGGTTTAGCTGTTATGTCACCAGCAATGTTTTCAGTCTAACACTCCTTTCAACAATTCAGTAACTGTAGTCAAATAACTTTATTATTATTTATTAATAATAAAGTTATTTATTATTAATATGCAGAAAGGATAAATAAAATTATTTATTATTTAAATTTCTATCACCGCTCATCTCCCCCAACTTAATGTTTAATTATACCAAACTCAGGAAAAATGCATATGAATATACACCTTCAACATGTTGATGATTGGAATGACTCCAACTGAATTATTTTCTACATTTCAAAGTCCTATAGTTGCTTGGCAACTACAGTGGAAAATGTAAACTTCATTCTGTTTTTTTATCTAAAGCACAAAATGATTGTTCATTGTGTCAGTCGTGTTTCAAATGCTCTTTCATCCAAATTTATTTCCTTTACAGTCTCTTGATGCACACATTTATTCATTGACAACCCCCCAAGCCCAGAACACATTAGGTTAGGATGATAATTCATGTTTCCCTAAGTACTTTTAGCAGAGGTATCACAAAATGGATCATACTGGTATAGCGATACCTGAGTTAGCAGATGATTCCCCTCTGTTTTGATAAGTTACTATTGAAGTTTCAATCCCTCATTCCCCACAACTTTTATATAAAGTCACCAACATACCTAAATTGTGTCACTGTTTTTTTTAAAAAAAGTTTCAATTAAGCTTGACTTCTGATGACTTCCTGGACATATTCATGCATTTTTCTTGGCAACAATATGGAAGTAGTTTGGCATTCTTCCAGGATGTTTTTTCCAACTTCCCATTCTATTTTACAGCCTTGATATTCCCTAGAGATGAATTCTATCCAACTCTGCTTAGCTTCCAAGTCCAGACAAGATCAGATAGGGGCTGCCATCTGCTGAGACTTGTGCCACTATAGAGGTCCAAATTGTAGGAATTCTGAAATGCTAATAACAGAAATCCATGCAGCTTGCAATTAGTTTATAGCAGAGTAGAAGCATGCCAGTAACTTGCACAAGGCTTAATCAGTTTACAAACATGAAAAAAACACACTTCACACATTAATGTAAAGTAACAAAAAAAAATAGCTTACAGTTTATTGTAGATCACAGTTTCATGGTGAAAACGGTCCATGCGTGCGAGCAATAGGTTCTGACCAAACCCATAGTCGTCTTAATGTGGCCTTGCTGAATGCAGGTATGAGCCACGAGGACAGCCATGGCTGCCCATCCTCCCCGGTGGAGATTCAAACAAAAAAAGGGAAGGAAACGAAGGAGAGGAACAGGAAATTAGGATTCAAGCCCCTCCCACACAAAGCAGGAAGATTAGGTTGCAGCAGAGCTGCCCCTCCTTCAAGCTTGTGTGAGACGTGCTTGGTTGAAACCCAATATCTCTAACACAAATGCACTTAGGATATCACATAAATGGGCTGTTCTGTTCCCATTCTTCTTTCATATCACCTGTTCTCTCAATTCTTGGAAGAATCTCAAGCAGTACAACAATGACACTACTACCAAATGTGTTACTTCTTACCTTAGCATAGCCATTATACAATTCCATCAACCATTCCAATACTATATAATGTACAGAAATAATAAAGGCAGGATAGTAAATAAATAAATAAAACAAATTTTATTTATTTATTTGTTTGTTTATTTATTTCATTTTATAATGTTAGGCTGCTGCAACAATTCATAGAATTTGGACCATCCCCCTTTCTTTACCAACATCATCCTTTCTGAATAATTTTAGAAACCTCAAGCATACATACAGTGGGGCAAAAAAGTATTTAGTCAGCCACCAATTGTGCAAGTTCTCCCACTTAAAAAGATGAGAGAGGCCTGTAATTGACATCATAGGTAGACCTCAACTATGAGAGACAAAATGAGAAAACAAATCCAGACAATCACATTGTCTGATTCGGAAAGAATTTATTTGCAAATTATGGTGGAAAATAAGTATTTGGTCAATATCAAAAGTTCATCTCAATACTTTGTTATATATCCTTTGTTGGCAATGACAGAGGTCAAACGTTTTCTGTAAGTCTTCACAAGGTTGGCACACACTGTTGCTGGTATGTTGGCCCATTCCTCCATGCAGATCTCCTCTAGAGCAGTGATGTTTTGGGGCTGTCGCTGGGCAACACGGACTTTCAACTCCCTCCAAAGGTTTTCTATGGGGTTGAGATCTGGAGACTGGCTAGGCCACTCCAGGACCGTGAAATGCTTCTTACGAAGCCACTCCTTCGTTGCCCGGGCGGTGTGTTTGGGATCATTGTCATGCTGAAAGACCCAGCCAAGTTTCATCTTCAATGCCCTTGCTGATGGAAGGAGGTTTGCACTCAAAATCTCACGATACATGGCCCCATTCATTCTTTCCTGTACACGGAACAGTCGTCCTGGTCCCTTTGCAGAGAAACAGCCCCAAAGCATGATGTTGCCACCCCCATGCTTCACAGTAGGTATGGTGTTCTTTGGATGCAACTCAGCATTCTCTCTCCTCCAAACACGACGAGTTGTGTTTCTACCAAACAGTTCTACTTTGGTTTCATCTGACCATATGACATTCTCCCAATCCTCTTCTGGATCATCCAAATGCTCTCTAGCAAACTTCAGACGGGCCCGGACATGTACTGGCTTAAGCAGGGGGACACGTCTGGCACTGCAGGATCTGAGTCCCTGGCGGCGTAGTGTGTTACTGATGGTAGCCTTTGTTACGTTGGTCCCAGCTGTCTGCAGGTCATTCACTAGGTCCCCCCGTGTGGTTCTGGGATTTTTGCTCACCATTCTTGAGATCATTTTGACCCCACGGGGTGAGATCTTGCGTGGAGCCCCAGATCGAGGGAGATTATCAGTGGTCTTGTATGTCTTCCATTTTCTAATTATTGCTCCCACAGTTGATTTCTTCACACCAAGCTGCTTGCCTATTGCAGATTCAGTCTTCCCAGCCTGGTGCAGGTCTACAATTTTGTTTCTGGTGTCCTTCGACAGCTCTTTGGTCTTCACCATAGTGGAGTTTGGAGTGTGACTGTTTGAGGTTGTGGACAGGTGTCTTTTATACTGATAACAAGTTCAAACAGGTGCCATTCATACAGGTAATGAGTGGAGGACAGAGGAGCCTCTTAAAGAAGAAGTTACAGGTCTGTGAGAGCCAGAAATCTTGCTTGTTTGTAGGTGACCAAATACTTATTTTCCACCATAATTTGCAAATAAATTCTTTCCAAATCAGACAATGTGATTGTCTGGATTTGTTTTCTCATTTTGTCTCTCATAGTTGAGGTCTACCTATGATGTCAATTACAGGCCTCTCTCATCTTTTTAAGTGGGAGAACTTGCACAATTGGTGGCTGACTAAATACTTTTTTGCCCCACTGTATCTCCTTGTATGCATCTTTCCTCTAAGCTAAACAGCTTCATTGTTGCAGCCTTTCTGCATATTGAAGGTGGGGTTATCTTGGTTGCCCTTGGTTTTTGCACCTCTCCAACTCCACAGTATCCCTCTTGAAAAGTGGCAATCAGAGCTGCACACAGTATTGTAGATGTGGCCACATCATAAATTTGTATAGAGGAATTACAGTATCGTATGGCTTATTGTGCATTCCATTTCTAATGACAACCAGAATGGAATTTGTCTTCTTTACAACCACTGCACACAGATAAAAGATCTAGATAAATCATGTAGAATTCCTTTTAATTTGGGATAAGATAAATGTGATTGACATAACTAAGCTCCAAGATTGATTTCTATTTAAATGAATTTGCAGGATATTGAATAAATTTGTTTAGCAAGGATATCCTGCAAGAACTTCATTGTGTTAATTACAGTTATCTGTTGAAGAAGGGACAGTTACTTTTCCACACTTTCATGTTTATCATTAGGCATTTTTTCTAGATTTGGTCACTGGCTGGAATAAAAAACTTCAGAATTCAGTTTTTCTTTGGGCTAAGCTTGAGAATTACTATCTGACTACACTGGAATTCTAGCTAGTATTGGGAAACCTGTTTGTGTGGTTTCAATACCTGCATTTAGTGCTGCAGGAACTATGGAAAACATTGAGTTGCAGATGTAATTTTGAAGTCATTTATCCAGAAAAAGCCTATGGGATAATCACCAATTTAGCAGCTAAATTAGGTCTGGGTTTTTTTTTCATAACTGGGCTTCTAGCAATATTATTTACTTTGGATCAGTCTCTGAGGAAGCCATTTTTAAAACATCAGCAGAATTTTTTAAAATGAGTTTAATTTACTTCTTAGCAGTATTTTCAACTTAAGCATTTTTCTTTGGTTGAACCACAGTATTTAGAGGTTTCAGAGGAATTATCTATGCCCTCTAAGCCAGTAACCCTTCTTTATAGACAGTTGAAGGAATTTGATGAAATTGAAATTGGTGATTTGTGTGACCTTTGGAATAATGGGGTAGAATGTCGTGACCTGGTAAACAAATAGAGGGTGGCTTTAAACAACGTGAAATTAATTTTCTATTATCTTATAGTAAGGTTATACAACAAAAACAATTGTTTTGTGTATATTGGATACCTCCCAGAATATTCAGTAAGGGTTTATTACAATCACCCTGTTGTTGGAGAAGTATCTCAAGAGTTGGAATATTAAACCATATGGTTGGATCTTATCCTATTACAATTGTGTTTAAGACTAATAGAACTCTGAATCAATTGCTGTACATTAAAGAAGCATATATTCTTCTTGGCTTTATCCCCAGTTTTTAGAATCATGAACATATCAAAAATTATCTTGAAGACATTATGGACAAGTCCATGTAGTTCCTTGGCTGCAATAGGAAAGCAATTTGCCATTGCCGCCTTCTAGGGTTTTTCTTTACTTCCCAGCCAACAGATGTGGCTCTGGAATTACTGCCTTTTAGACAGAGAGCTGGAGTAAGGAATTTATTTCCATCAAACTGACCCTATTTTATATGTGACCCTAGTGTGGGAAGAGTGATAGAAATGGACTTTGGTTTAAAAATATTAACTAAACCACATTATTTATTTCATGTCATATTATTTACATATTTCATCTAAAAAATAGGGGTTTTAATATAATTATCTTATGAATGTATTCAATGCTATACTGCAATAAAATCAACGTTAGATTAAATGCAAATTTGTTTTGCAAAATAATAGCATTGATCACATTGTTATAATAGGCAATCAATGTGTTCAGCATTCTGATTCAAAAGCTGAAATATTGTGCCTAAAATGGCAATACTACAAATACAGAAGGAATTAAATCAGATTTAACAATTGGCAGAAAATGCAGCAAATTGCTTTTAGAGATTTTATATTAAAAAGGCAAATAAAGGTTTATAGGAGGGATTTAGGCTTTATGCTTTTAGGGAAGAACAAGTCAAAGCAGCAAACAGCAACCATTTGTAGCTTTTAATTCCTTTACAGAATGATTTTTGTAATCTCTGAATTTTAGCTGCAATTTAAATCTAATCCCTGAGCTTCTGAAGGCCTTTGAGGATTTATCAGCATTTATTTAAAACATCTCTATGTTATTCTTGTGCTAGAAGTGGCTCACAACGATTCATACACAGCATATTCTTGGAAGGTGTATGAATTCCTTGAGCTCAAATTCATCATGCGAATTCTTTGACCGAGTCAGACTGGTAGACTCCCTGCATTGTAACGTTTAGTTCTTCCTGTTTGTTCCCCATATTTGTAGAGATGCTGGAATCCTTGAGTCATGTAATTTGAGCTACTCCTTCCTGCAGTTACATTATCATTATCTCTACATCCTGCATCCTGCTCCCAATCCCAGTTCCAGCCCGTGGCACTGCACTACTTTCTGGTCTGCCTTCGCCCTTCTCCGCTGGATTCAGTTCAGACCCCTCTGGATCAGATTAGCAAGATGGCTTCCAAGAGCCCTTCGTCTTGGAAATGTGCCCCATTTTCAAAAACCCCAAACCATGGGCATAACCAGTATTCACCTTCTCTTTTGTGGGGTCACGTGTGTCAAAAGGAAGGAGTGACGAAAATACAACATGTGCCCCAAGCTATTTCACTCTCGTGTCTAGCTCTGTTACTTGTTTCCACATGAATCAGTAGAAAGGGGCATTTATCAGTGGGCTTAAAGAGTCTTGGGAGTCTGTCCTTCATATCTCAGATGGGTACCTCAGAGACTTCTGGTGGGGACATGGCGGACTGAACAGCTGTGCCCGTGGGCTTAGTGGGCAGAACTGACAACGCGGCATTTTTTTCAGGCTCAGGCAGGTTTTTCCTGAAGCCCAGAAGTGTTTTTCCGGGAAAGGAAAACACTTGGGATCACCCCATTTGTCCTCCGGATAGCAGCTTACAGCCAGAAGATTGCAAAAGGAGTTCACGCTTGACTGGTAAGAGTAGCTGGGAGGCTGGGACGTCACCATTTTCCAAGCCGTGCTGTAGCCTTAAAGGGACATTAAGACCGGCCACCCCATTTCTAAATCACCCAATTTATGTGTATGTGTATGTGTATGTGTATGTGTATGTGTATGTGTATGTGTATGTGTATGTGTATGTGTATGTGTATGTATCCTAAGAAAGGCTTTCTACAGCAAGGAGAAGCAGTTCTCTTGGTGCTTATCGTTATTTTTGGGATTAATTTTTTTAAAAAAAATACTTTTAAAGTTTTGGCTTGTTATCATCTAAATATTAAGAAGGATTGAGAGTAAATAATTGTCTCCCTGTTACTATTTTTGTACTAAATTTGAAGATATTACCATGTTCCTGCATGTTGAATCAGCTGTTTTGAACTTTCAGTTTTCTGCTTCTACTTTCCCTGGGGAACTCTCTGCTTATCACTTTCACTTGTATAAACATACTCTAACTCCTTCATATCGTCGTGGTTAAGCTCCTAGGGGGCGCCATAATCTACTGTTTGAGGCATGGAGGATCTATATACACATACATACATACATAAATACATACACATACACACACACACACACTATATATATACCTATATATATTTTTAATAAAATTAATAATAATATAATAATATAATATAATATAATAATATAATATAATATAATATAATATAATATAATATAATATAATATAATATAATATAATATAATATAATAAATATATATTAAAGGTAAAGGTAAAGGTAAAGATTTCCCCTGCAGAGTCATGTCCGACTCTAGGGGCTGGTGTTCATCTCCGTTTCTTAGCTGAAGAGCCAGCGCTGTCCGAAGACGCTTCCGCAGTCACATGGCCGGCATGACACACGTGGAACGCTGTTACCATCCCACCGAAGTGGTACCTATTTATCTACTTGCATTTGCATGCTTTCGAATTGCTAGGTTGGCAAGAGCTGGGGCGAGTGCAGGAGCTCACTCCATCACACGGTGCTCGGGTCTCGAACTGCCGACCTTCCGATCGACAAGCCTGGCGTCTTAACCACTGAGCCATCACACCCCTCTGTCTGTCTGTCTGTCTGTCTGTCTGTCTGTCTGTCTGTCTGTCTGTCTGTCTGTCTGTCTGCCTTTTTTCTCTTTTAATATAAGGGGATGGAGCAACTGTATTTAGTGATCTTTATAATGTGCCAATGGAATGATTTATAGAAATAATGTCATTTTGGTTTAATATAGAATAAGGGATTGATTATGGAAAATTGTATATCCTTACTGTTAAAGTCAGAAATCACCTCTTTTTGTAACTCTAAAAAAAATTTTTCTCTTGTGTTTTCACACTTTTTTAGTTTTTTCTTTTTTTCTCTTTGTAGTTTTTTGTTTTTCTGTAGCTTTTATCCTTATTTGAAACTTAATAAAATTCTTATTAAAAAAAAAGATGGGTACCTCAGAAAGATAGCATACCTCACTCGACAGAACATCTGAATGACAGTATGTCTATGAAGGTTCTCAGTCATCCAGGTGGAATTGTCTGTAGCTTGAATCATGTCAACTGGATTTCTATTTTCTTAGTGGAAACGTTTCGCTCCTTATCCAAGGAGCTTCTTCAGTCTGAGCAAAGTTGGTAAGGGAATCCTAAATATGTTCCTAGGTAGCTGTGTGTTACCTAGGAACATATTTAGGATTCCCTTACCAACTTTGCTCAGACTGAAGAAGCTCCTTGGATAAGGAGCGAAACGTTTCCACTAAGAAAATAGAAATCCAGTTGACATGATTCAAGCTACAGATCTGAATGACAGATTGTTGCTTTTAGTAAAGAATCTTTGATTACCACTACAAGTCACTTCATTCTCTTCTGGGCAGAGGAATGAATCCTTCCCTTTGCAGAACCTACAGAGTCATCTTTTCAGTCCCTATATATACAATATATTCAGTACACAAACAAAATTAAATATTTCATTTAATCTATACCTTCATAACCAATTCATAACTACAAATAAGATAATAAGATTACATTCTAATAATATGATAATATTTAGCCAACTCACATCCAGTTAATTAATATAATAATATGGCGTAATAAGACAAATTTAGAACACTAACAAAACTATGCAATAAAAGCAAGAGTATAGTAGTGAGGGTCTTTGTGAGCATTAAACCCTAAGAGATTGTGATTCCTATTTTCCTATTCCTATTTTATCCTATGCAGCGCAATGTTTTTCAGTTTGTTTCTGCCTGCGGGTCAAAACGCTAGTTGTTACCTTTTAGATTCCTAAATCACTTGGGTTGGTGGTATCAAAGGACCTAATCTCTCATAGGAATCTAACCTCATTAGGAAGTTGGTTGCATTACGTTTGAACTGGGGTAGAAGGACGGGAGGCGGAAGAAAGTTTTATTTCTGTGCTTAGGGCATACAATTCCCTGCCTCCCCTACTCAGACCTCTTTCCCTTTCTGCCGCTCGGTTAAGACATTTTTATTTGGGTTTTAATTCAACCTTGACTTGTATGTTTCTTACTTGCTGTTTTTATTATTTGGCTCTCGATGGATTAGTTTTTACTACCATCATTATAACAATAGAATAAAAGAGTGCAAAATAAATCTATACAATCCCTGCTGTTCCCAGACGTTTTGAACATGCCCCAGTTTATCAGTATTATTTCCATGTGTGAAGAAACCTGTAGAAATTATTCCAGCAATGACAATTAGAGTGAAATAATCAATTTATTTATTGAGCATCATGTCTTTTAATGAGCCCCAAATGGGGCTTGCCTTCTTTTGAAGTAAGAAACTAGGCAATTTAAAGTTAATAGAAACTTAGCAGTCCCATGTTACTTGAATATTTCCTTTTCAAGTTTTTCTTGGTAAAGTTCAGCAGAGCATTGCTTACAAGCTGCTGCCTGTGAATCTTTTCTGCCTTTTGATTTCCTTGGTATTCTGGATTTACTCCAGAACATCAGCTATTCTTCCTCATCTTTTTGAAACTGCATCTTCAACTATATCCCTTCCTTGATTCATTAAATAATGCACACCTCCCCTCAGTTCAGGGTCTGCTTGTTGATGGCTTTGTTTGATTTTACTTTTTTTCAGATACAGCATTAACTTTGAATATAGACAGCATTTTCTTTATTTGTCATCTTGCTTTGCTAACTTGGCTTTCATATTTTGACTTTAAGATTAATACCCTCAGTGAAAAGATCCTTCTCCTTTGTACTGTATTGAACCTGGTTGGAAGAATAGATAATCCTTGCCACTACATCTTTTGTCATATTTTTTAAAAACATTTTCAAAAAAAGTGAAATAAATACTTTACTTCCACAACATCATTAATCTGTACACTGCATGTACCTCCTTGTTGTTGGGATGCAGGCCGTGACGTGCAAGATAATCTTTAGATTATAGATCTTGGCTTTGGGGAGTAATATAAGTGTGCTTGGTGTACAACTAAGCTTTGGTTGCACTTGAGGCGTACTGGTCAAAATGTGCCAAAGGTGTCCAGTATTATCCTTATCTCTAGCATGGAATGCTGCATGTAACATGGCTACACTAAGATAGGTAACCTAGTCTACACCTTCTCTGCCTTACTTAAAAGTGTTATGTGAAAGCCTTGATTGAACAAAGCCATGGTTGTTGATCAATATCTGTGAGCCCATCTGGTGATTACTGTGGTATATGGGAGACTGCAACTTGAAATATAGGAAGAGTAAAATGGTAAAAGATATGAATTAACATATGAAATTAAAGGGGAAAAATGGGTACGTTGTTTGTCTGTGAAACTAAAAGAAAAAGGAAGGATGTGATAGATTCGAATGAGGATGGCCTGATCTTGTGGAGTGGAGTTGATGAATTCATGCAGGAAAGTATAGGTGAAGATTTAATTATGTAGGAAAGGATTAAACTGTATGTCAGAAAAGATTAATGTCATCAAGTTTCTGTGTGTGTACTGTATAAAAGTAGGAATTCATAGGCTGTTTATAAGTGACTCCAGTGAATGATAATGAAAGAATCAGGGATGAACCCTGAAAAAAAATTAGACAACATCTTGATGAATGTGATTGGGGGAAAAGTTATTCTGTTAGATCATAGCTTTCCAAAGTGTGTGTCGCGACACACTACTGTGTCGCCTGCAGTGTCCTGGTGTGTCGCGTGCAAACCTGGAAGCGCTGTGGCGGCGGCACTGATTGTTGGGGGTGCCACTTCTTCTGGTTCCCCCCATCAGCGCTTCCGGGTTTGTGCACGACACACCAGGACACCGCAGGCGGCGCTGCCGCCATTGGTGTGTGTCACCAACATGAAAAGTTTAGAAAGCTCTGTGTTAGATAATAGGACAGAATGAGATAGGATAGCTTAGAAAAAATGATTGGGCCATTCAGAGATTCAAAAAAGAATGAGAATCAGTGACTGCTTTTAAAAATCTCTGCTTCAAATATGATTTTTTAAGGTATAAATCAATTCAGGCTCAGACCTAACAAAGGAAGTAATCTAAAAGCATGAATGATCGGATTGTATATGATGCATTGAGAACGTTAGTGAAGTGGACCTTAGGAAAGAGGATGTGGAAAAGATGCTTGAAACAGAGTGAAAAGAATGATATTAATCTCACAGAAGTATGTGGAGTATCCTAATGGGAAGATGCATGGTCAAATTATAAAGCTGTGGAAGAGAAAAAGTAATTACTGTACTGCAATAAAGGAGGACAAGAGATGGATATTGCATAATTGTCAGCCCCACTAGGTAGAGCAGTCCAGGAAATCAACTCTACAGAAGGCTAAAACTACTTTTATTGAAATAGGCTGTCATAACAGAATCTTGCACATCTGATTGTGCTGTAATTCCTCCCCCTTTTTATATTCTAGTAAATCAGGGAGGCATCTGCCTGAACTGCTTCCAAATGTTACTTTCTTTCTCTGGACTTAAAAAAATGTTTCATTCCCTTTTGTCTAGGTAATGGTTTTTTCATATTTCTGTCAAGGTCATCTTCCTTACTCTCTACAATAATGTTTATAGAAAGAAATAGGTAGTTGCAAAGAATGTAGTCATGGAGAACAAGGAATGGTGAAGATTAAAAGAGGTAATAAAAATGCAGAATGATTTTGATGGAAATGAAAATTTGTTTTGTAAGTAACTGAAAAAACTTTAAAAAGGAGCCTCCAGAAGGGAAATAGAATCAAGAATAACAGTGATTGAATTACTTAGAATTAAAACTAAAGTGAGAAGATGCTAAGAGTATTTTAGAGATTTGTATGAAAATGATAGTGACATGCTGAAGAGTGGAATTCAAATAAATGCTATAAAAGTTCCTCTCCAAGAAAAAATAATAATGCAAAGTCATAAATTCTGTGAAAATTCTGAAAAATCGTAAGGCTGCAGGTGTAGATGGTGTTAAAATATAGATATGGTTTACATGTGGAGTGGTTTGTTTAGGTTTGCTGTAAAGGTTGCATCAGTGCCTGTCGATTGAAAAATGTCCTTATTATTTCCTTCTACAAAGGGAAAGGTCACAAGAGTAAATGCAAATTAATGTCAGCCCTTCAAGGTTGATCAGACTAGGAAACCAAAATCATGCAGGCCAATATTACTTTTATTAGAAAGATATAGTAACAGCATCTTGCAAGTCTGAATGCGGTTCCCCTCTCCCTCCCTTTACCTTCATGAGAACTAGGGAGGGTCTTGTCTGAGACATTTTCTTAGGTCACAGTTCTGCCCTGGCTCAGGTTTCTTTTATCTGACCGTTGTCTTGATAGTGGCTCTTCCTTCTGTCCCTTAAGGCCATTCCCTTGTTCCACTACAATTAGTTTATGTCTAAGAATTAGTTTATGTCTGAGAAGGCATTTGACAGGATTCTGATTTAAAGTGTGGGGTTTAGACGTTTGAATTTTATTCTCAGATAGCACAGCAAAGAAAACAAATCGATCCTTTCTGTCTTAATATATATTATTTATTATTAAAAATAATATATTTATTATATATTATTAATTATAGTATATTCACCCATGTAACACAAGTAACAAGCAAGAAATGAATAGTGCTTTCTGAAGCTGCAACTAACCACAGTTGACCCTGAGGCAAGTAGAGAATGTAATGTATGAGACTAAATCTGCCAAGCGAGGGGAAGTGTGAAGCAGGGCCACCTTGTCACAATAAATGGAATGTTCAGTCAGAAACAAACAGAATGCCCAGTTTCCCTGCTATGTGGGGCAGAATAGGGTGCATGTTGGTTAAAAATATGACTAACCATGCATTTTTGAAAGCAGAAGATACTTCTGTTTTGTTTTGTTTTGTTTGTTGGCTGAGAACCAGAATGATTTGTAGTGAATCTTAGATTTTATGATGCAATGAGGAATATGCAGTTGAAAATAAATGTATTGAATATCTTAGTAGTTATATCTGACAGGGGAAATGGAGTGAAAGATTGCAAATTGTATGTAATTGGCAGAAAATTGGAACAAAAAAATGAATTAGTGTGCCATACTAAACTGGGCAGAGAAGTTCCAAAATGTACAGATATGAATGGAAAGGTAATAAGTAGAATGTGGGTTATTTCAAGGAGTAAATTATTATTTACTCATTTTATTCATTATATTTTAAATTATTACTTATTATGTATATTATTTTATTTATAAATGTATATTAATGATTTTAATTCTGTTGTAAACCGCCCAGAGTCCCCCTTGGGGGAGTTGGGCGGTGATAAATCCAATGAATGAATGAATGAATGAATGAATGAATGAATGAATGAATGAATGAATGTTTTCCAAAAGCAACTAAAATGGGTATACCTAACAGCATGCTCTACTTCATTATACAAAGGTGAGAACTGGATATGTCAGAAAAACATGAACGTTGAATGCAGTGAGAATGGGGTAAAGAGGCATATGTGGTAAAACAAGAAGATGTAGAATCAAGAATGAATGACTGGTGGATGAATATGGACAATATACCAAAGTGGAAATGACCCTTTTGGCCATGTAGAGAGAATGAAGTTTGAAGTGCAAAACAAATTGGAAGGGAGGGAGGGACAGAAAACGTTGTGGGCCTGACAGAATTGGTGATATTCTCAAAAAAAGACTAGTGAAAAATTTAAAGAACAAAATGCATTGTATTAACCAGTGCATGGACACTGTAGAAGCAAGGATGATTTACAAGAATAGTAAAGTATGGGGAGGTATAGTGAATGGTATTCTAAATTAGATTTAGTTATATTTACATTCCCTTTATCTTTTGTCCCTAGGTTCCTTTCCTTACTACATCATATTCTTTTTCTGCGCTTTGCATAACATTGCTTGCCCTGAAAGGCAATATGGGTAAATATGTGGTGTATGAATTCATGGAAATACTTTTAAGGCAGTGTTACACATGACTACCATCCTAATGATTTGTTGTTTATTCGTTCAGTCGTTTCCGACTCTTCGTGACTTCATGGACCAGTCCACGCCAGAGCCCTCTGTCGGCCGTCACCATCCCCAGCTCCCCAATGGTTGAGTCCGTCACCTCCAGAATACCATCCATCCATCTTGCCCCTGGTCGGCCCCTCTTCCTTTTGCCTTCCACTTTCCCCAGCATCAGCTTCTTCTCCAGGGTATCCTGTCTTCTCATTATGTGGCCAAAGTACTTCAGTTTTGCCTTTAATATCATTCCCTCAAGTGAGCAGTCTGGCTTTATTTCCTGGAGTATGGACTGGTTTGATCTTCTTGCAGTCCAAGGCACTCTCAGAATTTTCCTCCAACACCACAGTTCAAAAGCATCTATCTTCCTTCGCTCAGCCTTCCTTATGGTCCAGCTCTCGCAGCCATAGGTTACTACAGGGAATACCATTGCTTTAACTATGCGGACCTTTGTTGTCAGTGTGATGTCTCTGCTCTTAACTATTTTATCAAGATTTGCCATTGCTCTCCTCCCAAGAAGTAGACGTCTTCTGATTTCCTGGCTGCAGTCAGCGTCTGCAGTAATCTTTGCGCCTAGAAATACAAAGTCTGTCACTGCCTCCACTTTTTCTCCCTCTATTTGCCAGGCATCAATCAAGCTCGTTGCCATAATCTTGGTTTTTTTGAGGTTTAACTGCAACCCAGGTTTTGCACTTTCTTCTTTCACCTTCCTCATAAGGCTCCTCAACTCCTCCTCGCTTTCAGCCATCAAAGTGGTATCATCTGCATATCTGAGATTGTTAATGTTTCTTCCAGCGATTTTAACTCCAGCCTTGGATTCCTCAAGCCCAGCATGTCGCATGATGTGTTCTGTGTACAGGTTGAATAGGTAGGGTGAGAGTATACAACCCTGCCGTACTCCTTTCCCAATCTTAAACCAGTCCGTTGTTCCGTGCTCTGTTCTTACCGTTGCTACTTGGTCGTTATACAGATTCCTCAGGAGGCAGACAAGATGACTTGGTATCCCCATACCACCAAGAACTTGCCACAATTTGTTATGATCCACACAATCAAAGGCTTTAGAATAGTCAATAAAACAGAAATAGATGTTTTTCTGAAATTCCCTGGCTTTCTCCATTATCCAGCGGATATTGGCAATTTGGTCTCTAGTTCCTCTGCCTTTTCTAAACCCAGCTTGTACATCTGGCAATTCTCGCTCCATGAATTGCTGGAGTCTACCCTGCAAGATCTTGAGCATTACCTTACTGGCATGTGAAATAAGTGCCACTGTTCGATAGTTTGAACATTCTTTAGTGCTTCCCTTTTTTGGTATGGGGATATAAGTTGATTTTTTCCAATCTGATGGCCATTCTTGTGTTTTCCAAATTTGCTGGCATATGGCATGCATCACCTTGACAGCATCATCTTGCAAGATTTTAAACAGTTCAGCTGGGATACCATCGTCTCCTGCTGCCTTGTTATTAGCAATGCTTCTTAAGGCCCATTCAACCTCACTCTTCAGGATGTCTGGCTCTAACTCACTGACCACACCATCAAAGCTATCTCCAATATTATTATCCTTCCTATACAGATCTTCCGTATATTCTTGCCACCTTTTCTTGATCTCTTCTGCTTCTGTTAGGTCCTTACCATCTTTGTTTTTGATCATACCCATTTTTGCCTGGAATTTACCTCCGATGTTTCTAATTTTCTGGAAGAGGTCTCTTGTCCTTCCTATTCTATTGTCTTCTTCCACTTCCGCACATTGCTTGTTTAAAAATAATTCCTTATCTCTTCTGGCTAACCTCTGGAATTTTGCATTTAATTGGGCATATCTCCCCCTATCACTGTTGCCTTTTGCTTTCCTTCTTTCTTGGGCTACTTCCAGTGTTTCAGCAGACAGCCATCTTGCCTTCTTGGTTTTCTTTTTCTTTGGGACGTTTTTTGTTGCCGCCTCCTGAACAATGTTGCGAACCTCTGTCCATAGTTCTTCTGGGACCCTATCTACTAAATCTAGTCCCTTAAATCTATTCTTCACCTCCACTGCATATTCCTTAGGAATATTAGTGAGCTCATATCTAACTGATCTGTGGGTCTTCCCTATTCTCTTTAGTCTGATTCTAAATTTTGCAATAAGAAGTTCGTGATCTGAACTACAGTCAGCTCCAGGTCTTGTTTTTACCGACTGTATAGATGTCCGCCACCTTTGGCTGCAAAGGATGTAGTCAATCTGATTTCGGTGTCGACCATCTGGTGAAGTCCATGTATAAAGTCGTCTTTTAGGTTGTTGGAAGAGAGTGTTTGTTATGCACAGTGAGTTGTTCTCCAAGACCATGCTTGCCTGTAATTCCAGGTGTCGTCTGACTACCCACCTTAGCATTCCAGTCTCCTGTAATGAAAATAACATCTCTTTTTGGTGTATTATCCAGTAGGTGCTGCAGATCCTCATAGAACTGATCTACTTCTGCTTCTTCAGCATCTGTGGTTGGGGCATATATTTGGATCACTGTGATGTTAAATGGCTTACCCTGAATTCGAATTGAGATCATTCTATCGTTTTTTGGATTGTATCCAAGCACTGCTTTAGCCACTTTATTATTAATTATGAAGGCTACTCCATTTCTTCTGTGGTCCTCTTGTCCACAGTAGTAGATCTGGTGGTCATCTGATGTGAAGTGGCCCATCCCAGTCCATTTCAGTTCACTGACACCTAAAATGTCTATATTTAATCTTGACATCTCACCAATAACCACATCCAATTTGCCCTGGCTCATAGATCTTACATTCCAGGTTCCTATGGTGTGTTGATCTTTAGAACATTGGATTCGTCGTTCACCACCAGCACCGTCGGCCGCTAGCCGTCCTTTCGGCTTTGAGCTAGCTGCGTCATCACATCTGGGGCTAGTTGAACGTATCCTCTGTTCCTCCCCAGTAGCATTTTGACCATCTTCCGACCTGGGAGTCCCATCTTCCGATGGTATACCGACATATCTTTGGTTGTACTGATCCATTTAGTTTTCATGGCAAGAATACTGGGGTGGGTTGCCATTACCTTCCCCAGGGATCGTATTTAGTCTGACCTCTCTGCCACGACCTTCCCGTCTTGGGTGTCCCTTCACGGTTTAGCTCATGGTTTCATTGAGGTGCTCAAACTCCAGCACCACGACAAGGTAACGATCTCCTTTGCTGGAGAATCTCCTTTGCTGGTATCCTAATGATACCTGGCTGTAATTTCAGCCCTACATTAGGCAGAGTTAAATTGTCACTTCAGGTGACAGATGTTGGGCAGTGTGGAGAAATACCAGCAGCCCCTAATTGATCCTTTCATTAGAGGACAGAACTCTGTCTTCTAGACAATCTGTGCTGCATCCCCTAAGTTAGCTAACTGCTCCCAAAAGAGCTGGAGGAAGCTGTCCCATCACCAGTGTTGAAATACGGTATAATTGCCCATCTGGTTGGTTTCTGTACATGTAATAGGGAGTACCACAGTGGTGAAATTTCTCTGGTACACAGAGTCATTGTGCTAGCATCTTAAGGCACATACAGTATAGCAACCAGGGACCCTTGAACATTGAACCAAACTTACGAAATGCTGTTTGACTTGCTTCACTTGTCTAGTCTGGTTAGTGAAAGTGAGAGAGAGAGAAACAAGATGATGTTCTACCATATTGTCCACCATAAAATATATTCTTGCTGTTCAAGAAATAAAAGCTCTTCCACTTAATCTCTTAAATCTCTTGGGAAATCTAGAAAAACCAAGTAACAGTAATAATTAGAAATGGAGAAGCAGACCTTAGTAACAAATTCTCCCTTACAAATTTGGGGTCCGAGCAGTCAGTTTAATTATAACTAATACCCCAAATCTGTATTTCTTTTTTAAATAAAGAAATGTTTATTTAATGTTATTTAAATGTTGATTTAAAATGTTTAAATTCTAAAAGAATGATTTAATTTTATATACCACAGAGTAAGCATTTCCTATTATGTACCATAACCCAGTCTGGGATTGTATCTCAGAATAATTTAGAGATGCAGTTAGTTATCATATCAACAAGTTGCATCCTTTTGCTCCCTTCTGCATTGACTGAAAAAGTATATCTTAAATCTGCCTATTAACAACCCACACCAAGCTGCCAGTCACAGCACGTTTGGTTGAAACTCATGTTTTGCTATTGATGACTGAAAGCTGGGCTGCAGCCTGCTTTAAACAATGCTCCCCACTGCTGCTGTTATTGATGACCTCATCTACTTGAGAACAGGTAAAGGCCTCCACTTAGTAAAACTCATCTTATCATGGAGCTGTCCTCATGATTCACCAGCTGCTGACAGAAAGAAATGGGAATATATATCCATCATGCCAATAACAAAAAGGGAAGTACAACTTCATCAGTTCTGGAGCTTAGAAACCTATGAATTGCCCCCAAAGCCATGAAGAAGGATATTCTGTCAATCAGCCTTCTGCACCACATATCATCCAGATAAAATCACAAATAACATCCAGGGTTTCCAGGAAGTTAAAAGTTGTGTGGTTTTGGTCTAGGAATCCTAAGAACTGTAGCCAACAAGTTAGGAAGTGTTGTAAATACAGTGCCAGAAACAAAGTTAGGCATCTAGTCGATGAGTGTTGCTATATTTAGCAATATTGTAAACAGCATTGTTGTTGTTGTTCAGTCATTTAGTCGTGTCCGACTCTTCATACCTCCCATGAAAAGAAGGAAATCTCAAATAGCAGAGAAGCACTGTTGTAGAAACATGAAGGTGGAAGGGAACTTAGAGATCATCTAGTACGACCCATGCTCAGCCAGGATCCTCTGACAGATGTGGCCATTTAGTATCTCATTCTTGGCTAATATCGTCTGTAAAGGGTAAAGGTAAAGGTTTTCCCCTGCACAGTTGTGTCCGACTCTAGGGGGCAGTGCTCATCTCCGTTTCTTAGCCGAAGAGCCAGCGCTGTCCGAAGACGCTTCCGCGGTCATATGGCCAGCATGACGTGCGTGGAACGCTGTTAACTACCCACCGAAGTGGTACCTATTCATCTACTTGCATTTGCATGCTTTCAAATTGCTAGGTTGGCAAGAGCTGGGGCGAGTGCGGGAGCTCACTCCGTCACACGGCGCTCGGGTCTCAAACTGCCAACCTTCTGATCAACAAGACTGGCATCTTAACCACTGAGCCATTGTGCCCCTAATATCGTCTATATTGCCTAATATCATCTGTAGCAAAGGAGAATTCACCATGTCATGTGGCAACCTGTTCCGCTGGCTGACAGCTCATACATCAGGAAGTTCCTCCTGAGTCTAGCCTTTTTTTGAGGATCGGAATGACATTTGTTCTCCTCCAGTCTTCTGGGACCTCATCAGTCTTCAAGGAGTTCTAAGAGGTTACTGACAGTGCTTCTGCAATCACCACCCCTCATTCTTTTAATACCTTTGGATATAATCCATCTGACCCTGGAGAGCTGAAATCACTTAAATTATGTAAGTTCTCTTTTACTTCCTCCTTTCCAATCTGAATCTGCAGTTCCCTCCTTCCCCCAGTGGCATAACGGTGATCAGCTAGGGCTGTGTAGGACAGACACAAAATAAGAATTAAGAAGTTCTGCCTTCTCACCATCACCCATTACTGCTTCACCATTTTCTCCTTACAATGAGCTCTCTTTGGTTTTCTTTTAATTTCTAGCATACCTCCAAAGAACTTTTTGTTATTTTTGGTATCTCTCACAAACCTCAGATCATTCTTACGGAGTTCCTACAGTTTCTAGAAACCATCTTATATTCTTATTCGATTATGTTCCCTTCCTTCTATTTCCTATACATTTCAATTGTCTCTTCAGTATTTTGCATGTTCTCCTGTTGTTCCTTCTTGTGGGGATTGCTTGGAACAGTTGCTCAGTCAATATCTCATTTTGTAGAATTTTCCATCCTTTCTGGACACTTTTTCCCTTCAGGATTTCAGGCCATTGGAACTGACCTGTCTTCCCTTGGGATTGATCAAAATCCACTTATCTGAAGTCTGGTATACAGGTCCCTCTCTTCTCGTTTCTTCTTCCTCTAGATATCAGAAATTGAAGAATAACATGATCAGTTTCCTCCAGGATATCAATCATTTTTACTCCTTCAACCAATTCTTCCCTGTTGGTGAGGATTAGGTCCAGGATAGCAATCCCCTTGTTCTTTCTTCCCCCTTCTGACAAATGAAATCATCAGTGGGAAAAGACATGAATTTATTGGATCTCTAACTCTTGGAGAAGTTAGTTTCCCAACAGATTCAGCATAGTTGAAATCTTTTATTTATTTATTTTATTTTTCAACTTCTATCACCGCACCATCTCCCCCAAAGGGGACTCTGGGCGGTTTACAAATACAACAATTAAAACTTATAAATATAACTAAATATTTTATCAGTATTGCATGCCTCTTTCAAGCTGGCCATTGGAAGACTAATCATCTGATGCACAAAGATCTCATCTGTATCTTCTGCCTTCCCACGTGGTCTTTAATAAACTCTCATGATGTTTCTTTTGTTTCTTTCTCCTTTTATTCTTACCCAGATACATTTAGCAGGTTTTCCACGCTCTGATTCCTGAATTGCTGTGGAAGTGTATGTGTGTATATGTGTGTACTGTATGTATGTACAGTGTGTGTGTGTTGTGTGTATGTGTGTGTATCATAGTTGTTTTCCTGAATTTAGGAGCTCTGATTCTTGCTGTTTATTTCCTATATTTTGTGACTGGTGTAGCAGTATCTAAGGTTTTGAATACCACCTACTGGAATCTCTGTTGTTTTGTGTTGTGAAATTCTGAGTCCCCAACCTGGCCGCCTGCTTCACCCTTTGTGTCCTGCTTTCTTGGCCCCAGTTTTTGACTGCATTTTTTTTTATTGAATTTTATTAAGTTTTACAATACATAATAAAGGTTAGAATAGAAAAAAGAAATAGAAGCAGAAATACAAAATAAGAAAAAGATAAAGAAAAAGTGAAGTCAAGAAATAATAAGCAAAGAAAATATAGAAAATAGATGTCCTCCAATCTATCTTTGAACTTAAAGTACAATAATTGATTTTAAATGTTAGTCCTTCATACAGTATACAGGAATTTTTCTTTGTCATATGTCTTTTGATTTCTTTAATCCAATCTTCTAATCTTCATATAGGTTTCACCTTTCTTACTGTCTCCCAATAATCCATCTTTGGCTTCCACTCCTTGAAGTAGTAGTTAAATGTTGAATGTTCATTACTACATATTTATATCTTCAATAAAGTCCAATTAGTATAACAAATAAAAGCCTTATTTACTTCTAATAAACTACAATATATTCTATTCATATTATGACTCATAACCTAACATATTATGTAACTTAATACATAATTTAGCAATTCTTATAATGTTCATACATATATGTTTCTATAATTTAATTCTTATATATATATATATATATATATATATATATCCATAAAAAAGGAATTCTTATATCTCAATTATCCATCTATAATTTCCATTCCTTGTAGTAGTGTCCATTTAAACTAAATGCATAATCTATCATATCACTTAACCTAATACCTAATATATCAATTCTTATAATATTCATACAATACATATTGATATATATCATCCTGTAGTAACCATCATTCTAATTCCATCTCATCTCATCATATCATTATCTTCTCATAAATATATCTCTAAGGAAAACAATATTCTATAATATCAACTTATATTTGTATTTAGCGTCTTACATTTAGAATATCACTTTTTATATATCCATACAATTTCTCATAACAATTCAAGTCCATATTTTCATTAGCCTTTATATCCATACAGTTTCTCATATCTTCTGTTTAGGTTATACCAAAATCACAATACACTATGGCAAATTCGCAATATACAGCCTGCTCTTTTCTATATCTCATATAGAATATCAGAGCAACCTTCTCTCCCTTTCCACGTATTTCACAACATCCATCCAACTGTACACCCATATTTTCACTCTGTCTCCACTGCCACAACATATCTATACCAAGATTATA
Organism: Charina bottae; assembly: GCA_023362775.1. NCBI lineage: Eukaryota > Metazoa > Chordata > Lepidosauria > Squamata > Charinaidae > Charina > Charina bottae. The sequence goes on from JALMGJ010000001.1 coordinate 33,300,584, forward strand.
GTGTATAGCCTTCAGAATGTTCTTCTGAACTAATATACTCAAAATTCCCTCCTTCTGTTTCTCCTGCACTTCAAAAGCATTTTTCTTTTGTGTTTCCGTTTCCGTTCTCTGCTCTTTCTCTCTGTTTTGCAGAGTTACGAACAGCAATTCCAACGATCTTTGAATATTTGAAAGAGCCTCAGTAATCTCTCTTCTGAACTCCTGAGGTACTAATTGGAAAGCCATTTTTCCTGTGTCCTTCAAATTAAAATAACAACCCTTCTAGTCAAAACAATAGTCATGTAATCTATCCATGGAATACTACCAGCAGGATCTATTAAGCAAAAGGTTGTTTTTCTTTTTTTTTTAAAGTTAAAAGAAAAAAGAGAGTTCCAATAATCCAAAATACAGGAGAGAATAATATTTTAAACAGTTTATAGAAGGAGAAATAAAAAATATATTCCAAGTGAAACAGAATCCAACCAGGGAGAATGTAGAAAAAGAAGAAAAGAAAAAAACATGTTACCCTGTGTTTTTATTCTTCAAACTACGAGCTTTCGTTCTTCAAGCTGCAAGCTGCTTAATCCAAACAAAGAGTTTCTCAAAAAATGAATAGTCATTTAGTTTATCAAGCGAAGAATTACAAACAGAGTCTCTTAAATCCCTCTAATACAAAAGAAAAGTAAAAAAAAAATGCAGACGTTTCATTATGTTGCAAATATAGAGTCCATCAAGCTTCCACCAGAATCAGTCAAAACAAAGAAAGCACAAAACCAGCCAACATTTTAAAACAAAGTCCAAAAAATAGATCTTAGATATCAAAAAAGTTTCTAATCTAAAAAAAATAATTTCCTAAAGTGATCTAAAAGCGGCTGTACGCTCTTGTGTCTCTTCAAAGAGACTTGTTTTCCCTGCGAGAGCAAGATATCTTCTCGGCCATTTCCCTTGCACTTACCTTGTTTTCTCCGTGGTGGAAACTACAGAGAAAAAACAAGGGTAGGCAATTCCAATGGCCCCCCGAGTAATCTTCTGGTCTCCCCTTCTTCAGGGGAAAAAAACTTCAGTGGTCCACAACTTCTGCAATCCACTGCAAGCAAGGAAAATTCAGCCAGTTCCCAGCACTCTGAGAAATTCGACTGGTCGAGCTGGCAGCCAAGCCTGGAGTCCAGTTTTTGACTGCATTTTAGACTTTTTCCACCATCCCCTTTTATTCTAGTTTAATGCTCTCCTGTTGAGATGGGTGAGGTGTTTCCCAGGTTTGTAAGAAGCATCACCACTGACACTGAGATAGCATCCCATCACTTTCTAGGAGTCCTTCATAAAGGTATTGTAGACCATTCTCATAGAATTCAAACCATTCTCCATTATACTATTTGTGTAGCCAGTTGTTGAGTTTCAGGATCCTGTTTTCTGTTCTTGTATCATGATCTTCAGCTGGAAGAATTGATTTAAAAAACTATCTGTGCTCCCAGTTCCTTCAGCTTCCTGCCCAAGGCTTTTGATCTCCAGAGTTCCTTTAAAGGTCTCTCCTAACCATGTCATTCATCCCCACATGGATAAGAGGAAAGAATAATTGTTGGTGGGTTTGAACAGGCTTGGAGGCAACACACCTTCTGCAACATTATATCAGGTCTGCATAGAGCTTCCTCAGTTCTCCTTATCAAGGAATCACCCACCACCATAACACATGTCTTCTTTTTTGGAGTGTCTCTTGAATTTCTTCAATTAATGGGAGCCCAAATGTCTTTTACAAGGTGGCATGGTTTACTCAGGTGGCTGTCAGTTGTCCTCTAGAGGGACAGCCTGGTACCAGTTCTAGAATTCCATGGAATCAGTGCTTCCTGATTCTCTTTGTTTCTTTGAGTCACTTTCTTACACATGTTTGCCTCTGCCAATGGGACTTCCCCCCCCCCCCCAGTTCTTTAGTGTTCAGTTCTCTGTTCCTCCTGGAGAGCTTCAGCTATCCACTCCAAGAACCTCTCACCTTATCTGATGCATAATTCTCTCTTCAAGTCCCTTCACTTTCTTCTACAATATATACTTGTAGCAAGGGTACTTAGGTCCTCTTCAGACAAGAAGACAAACATTGCACACACTTTGAAAGTGATGATGATGCTGTCCATGTTGCTTGGAGCTTTTACTGTCCTAGCCAAGCTGCTATGCCAGAGCTTTCCAAACTTTTCATGTTGGCGACACACTCTTACAGCAGGGCATCATTTCGCGACACACTCTTACAGCAGGGCATCATTTCGCGACACACTCTTACAGCAGGGCACAAGGCAGGCACTAGGACCTGCGTGGAATCACAGCTGGTTTGGAGGCAGCCAGGCACAAGTCAGGCACTAGGACCTGCGCAGAATCACAGCAGGTTTGGAGGCAGCAAGGCACAAGGCAGGCACTAGGACCTGCGCAGAATCCTGGCAGGGCAGGTTTGGAGGCAGCTAGGCACAAGGCAGGCACTAGGACCTGGGTGGAAGCCAGGAGGCAGCAGCAGCTGCGACACACCCAGACACTGCAGCTGACACACTAACGTGTCCGACACACAGTTTGGAAAGCTCTGTGCTATGCAAATCTTTTCTGTTTGCTTGGTCTGATCAGGAGTTCCCAGAGGCTGCCTCTGTGTGAGGCCTAGCCTCAATTAAAAGAAAAAAACAGAAAAGAAGAAGAAAACAGTGCCTCCTCCTTGACCTCCCATGCTGAACTCTGTTGCTATAGTATTCCCTTATGTACTATTGAACAAGAACATACCCTGTAGCTGTGCTTTCCTGGGATTTACTTCTGCATGGACATATATAGGATTGTACTGAAAGACAGCATGCAGACTGAGTGCATGCATAGCTACCTGAGAGTAAGCACCATTAGACATAGTGGAGGTTTACATATGAGTTAATTGCACAGGATCAGAATAAAGATTGTCCCTCAGAAGGATTTTTTTTCACTTTTGAAATTACCATATGTGGATCCAGAGAAATGACCTTGGAGTCCAGAATTATTGGAGATCCTTGGTGACACTGTGAATATGTAAGATAGATGTTGGGCTTGCTGTAATTTCCATAGAGGCTGAATGCAAGCTATATCTTTTTTCAAAATAAAGAGAGGAAATTTGTATTATTGTTCTCTGCCTCATCCCTGGTAAACAGATTTAGCAGGGTTTTGTTGTACTTCAAAGGGTTGTCTACCCAAACATGACAATGAAGGGAAAAGAAATTAGCATACACCTCATTCAATTATGTCTTTGATACATCAACTCCATTAAACTGTTTTCTCTCTCTAGTCTAAAAAGTGATTTGTGTTTTTATTGATTTGCCAGCAAGCTGGAAGGGAAACAGTTCAGTGAGCCATTTACCAAACTATTTTGCTATGCCTGATAAAGGATGACATGTAAGAATATGGATCTCATCTGAAAAGCAGATAGCATTGCAAAAATAGTTTAATATCTATCCAACTTATATAAATTTATATAAATGTAAATAAATAAATAAACAAACAAACATACAAACTTCCTCTCTTATGGTGAAGCTAGTATCCTAGTTTAGGGAATCTTCAACTGAAGGCCCTAAGGTGAAATTTGCCTCCTAAATATTACTAATCTATTTCCTGCTGCCTGTTCAGAGGCAAAAATATAAAGGCTATGATATTGTGATAGAGAAATCTCTTTTTGATTTGGAGACCTGGCTATTCATGAATGTCAACAAATGATGCTGAGATTTCTATCACAGCAAGCAGGTAAGCTATTTGTGTATATATATATACCCATTAATTGATTAAAATTGGTATTTTTATTGATAACTATTATTTCTGCCTACTTCAAAACATTGTTTTCTCTTTAGGTGGTCCCAAATTCCAGACCTTATTTTGAAAGAATATTAAAGCAATTCTAAAAGTGCTTCTTGGAAAAGGAAAGCTTTTCCTGTGTCCGAGTAGAGAGAAGATTCAGAAATCACCAGTCCTGGGGAACAGCTGTTCATCTGGTATCATGGGGGGCTTGGGCTCAGAGTCCATGGGGGGTTCAGGCCCGGAGTCAGAGCCAGACGAGGACGGGCAGCCAGCCTCTGACGTAGAGATGGAGGGCGAGCAGACAGCTTTAGACAAATGGCCGCCTGAGCAGTCAGAGGAGGCGGGGCTGGTCAGCGAGCAGCAGGCACAGGCGCCGCTGATTAGTGAGGACGAAGACTCAGAGCTGCTGTCCCCTCCCAGTGCTCGAGGAAGGAGAGCGGAAATGAGAGAGGAACAGCGGAGGTCAGCAAGGCTATGAGCGAGAAAGCAGCCCCGCCCTCCTAAATAAGCTCCACCCAGGTCTGCCTCTATAAAAAAGGAGCCGCAAGCCCAGACTGTTCATTGGGGATAACTGTCTGCTTACTGGACTCCATGTGCCTGGACTCCTGATCGGAAAACCTCGTGACCTGACTCTTGACTCTTGGACTCACTTGACTAATCGTGTTTTGAACGTGAAACTCCCTTAAGGCAAGCTCGTGGGACTTTTGGGGCTTGTTTTTGTAGAGTGTGTGCATTTGCGCTCACACTCCCTTGCCGCCTGTTCGTTACCTCATAAGTTTCTCAGCAAAGTTTACCTCACAGGTTTACCTCACAAGTTTCTCAGTAAAGTTTTACAACTGCCTCCCTGGTGTATTGTTTGTGATTGGGCTGGGACAGGCCATCAGGATTCTAAATCAAATGGTAAATTCTAGCTGAGTAGCTAACTTTGAGGTCTGGCATCTTATGTCAGCATTAGTGTCCTTTTCCTCTGCTGCTCTGGAGGGAAAAGTCCAAAATCTTGACTCTAAAACAGGGCTTTCCAAACTTTTGCTGTTGGCGACACACCAACGTCCGGCCCACAAAAACCCGGAAGCGCCGCGGCCAGTGCGCCGCAAAAACCGGAAGTGCCGGCGGCGGTGCTTCCGGGTTGCCGCGGCGGCGGCAGCGGCTGCCCCTTCGAAAGGGCAGGCTCCGGGAACCCCGAAAATGCCCTTGGTTCCGGCAGGGAGGCGAAAAGCCTCGTGCGCACGTTGCCGAGCTTTCTGCCGCTCAGCTGATGCACGGGGAGAATTTCCACCCCGGCCCCCATCAGCTGTGCCGGAAATCCCGGCAGTGTGCGCGCATGCGCGCGGCGAGGCTTTTCGCCTCCCTGCTGGAACTGAGGGCATTTCAGGGTCTCCGGAGCCTGCCCTTTCGAAGGGGCAGTGCCGCTGCTGCCGCGCGGCAACCCGGAAGCATCGCCACCAGCGCTTCCGGATTGTCACGCGACACACTTGGGGCCCCCAGGTGACACAGTATTGTGTCGTGACACACAGTTTGGAAAGCCCTGCTCTAAAAACTACTCTCATCCACCCAAGAGACTGCCATAAATACTTCCACATACTGTATTTCTAAAATATATTCTGTTGATGTTAACTACTGGGAATTAGTGTTGATTATGGTGCTATACAAAATAGATTGGCATTATTTACCCTAGCACAAGTGTGAAACACTGAACACTGACCATCTTTAATTGGCAGAAATACCGAATGTCATCTTCTTCCTGCTCCCACCAGGAAGGCAACCTCTGTCCGCCTTTCCTTGCAATGTGTCTAAAGCAGAGCTTTCCAAACTGTGTGTCGGGACACGTTAGTGTGTCGGCTGCAGTGTCTGGGTGTGTCGCGGCTGCTGCTGCCTCCTGGCTTCCATGCAGGTCCCAGAGCCTGCCTTGTGCCTTGCTGCCTCAAAACCTGCCCTGCCAGGATTCCGTGCAGGTCCTAGTGCCTGCCTTGTGCCTGGCTGCCTCCAAACCTGCTGTGATTCTGTGCAGGTCCTAGTGCCTGCTTTGTGCCCTGCTGTAAGAGTGTGTCGCAAAATGATGCCCTGCTGTAAGGGTGTGTCGCGAAATGATGCATGTCTAAAAACTGTGTCACCAACATGAAAAGTTTGGAAAGCTCTGGTCTAAAGCAATGTTTTCTGACTTGCATCAGCACAAGTAGTGCTGTCTGGTTTGCCTGTTGCCTTTCAAGTCATCATAAGCAAACATTTTCTCTCCAACTGTGGAGTGGAATGTGTGCTGTGATGGGAATGCCCCATCTCCTCCAATCCCTGATCCTTGGCCCTTTTCCTTTTTTTCACACAAGTAAAAAACCTGATTGTTGGTTTCTTCTATTTTAATACATTGGCAAAACAGTAAAATGGTGGATCACCTTTTTACAAGTTCACAGATGAGATGTCAGAGCTCTGCCTCTTTCTCCTCCCCAGCCAAAGGAGGAAGAATGGGAGAAAGGTGGTGTTTTCTTTTCTTGTACCAGACCGTCAAGGGATGCACCAGACACAAAGGTGTCAAGTACAGGAGGAGTCAACGGAGGGGAGCTCATACAAAATTTCTATCAATGGAAACCACATGTCCTCAAATACCTGCCCACAAAAGGAAAACAGTTGCTTGTTGCTTTCCTGGCACAAGGAGGAGCAGTAAAAAAAAGCAAGGGGAACCACCAGTCAGTGTGGTGAAAGCATCAGGTCATCTCCATGGCAAATGTGGAGGAAAGTAATGAAATGTGGGGATGGATTTAGGGTTAGGCCAGCTTCATTTCCAGTTGGTTTATGCAGCGAAATCAAGCAGCTTCAGGCTACATGCAGAATAGCTTTTAGTACAAGGCACTTTGTATCATTTTATGACTATTTGGTCTATATTTGGTTATAGATCTCTTTGTTACTATTATCTTTCTTTTTCAAATGGATGGCTTTTTGGCTTTGTTTTTGGCTGCAAACTGATCAGTGGTATGCTAATAAACATATTAGTGCTGGCTCCGCTGGCTCCATTGCCACAACCATCCTGTGAACTGCCAAACAGCTGATCGGTGTACTAGGAATCATGGCTCAGCTCTGTTCTCAACCGACTTGCAAAATTCCTTAATATTTAACAATTGGCTCTTGTGAGCCAGCATGAGCCGGCTCCAGCACACCACTGAAGCTGATACAGCTTGGAATGTTAAAAATAGCCCAAATGTCTTACAACTGAGCTGAGTAATATTACTGATCCTCTTTCAACAGGAGAAAGGCACAGATCTACACTTGACACCTATGTACTCACTCCCAAGTGATTCATAAATTGGAGTAGAAATCATCCAGAGAAATGGTGGTAAACCCCAAAGAAAGTTATTGTCAGGAAACATAATGTTGTGTATACTCTGCCCAGGCAAAATGGCATAATGTTGTGTATACTCTACCCAGGTTTCCTGTGGTCATGCCAACATTGCATTTTGTGAAATGATAGTTGAATCCTGGCTCACCATCATCCAATGCATCTTCTGGGGAAAGTATTTATTGAACAGTACACAGAGGAGTCCAAATATTTTAAGGAAGTTTAAATATTCTATATAGAGAAAAGTACACACATAAATTCTACGTATATATTAATAAAAAGTTGTTTCTCTCTGCAGCTAAAATGGTCCCATCAATGCACAAGAGAGAGGTATCAGGAGGTATAGGGAAAGAGGGTTTACAGAAGTACAAAAATAAATCTTTAGAGGAAAATATCCTAAAATACTTCAAAAGCCCATTGGGGGCAGAGCATGTCCAGTGGGCATGCCAATGAACATTTCAAGTTAAAATAGTGGAGTAAACATTTGGAGTAAAAATGGTGAAATAGAATAGACCGTCCTAGGCATGATTGGGTGGCTGTGCCTTGAAGAGGAGGAATTCAGCACAAAAAACGTTATTGCAGGACTCATTTGCAGTAATACAAGTGTAGGCCTTTTTCATCATGCCTAAACTGAGGTACTATATATCATCAAAAATATTGTAGATTTTATTTAATAATTTCTCACTAAGGAGAACAGAGGTGATTTCACTCATTTCATTCAGCAACATGTGGCATTTATCTAATATGAAACTGGCAGTGGAAACAGATGGCTTAACTGTGTAATGTATTTGCCTTGGGAATCCTTCTGGACAGAATTAAGGATTTTAGGGAAGTAATTAAGAAAACCAACAAACAACAAAATCTGTGTAGATGGTTAAGGAGGGTAATTTTCAACAGAATTTGAAATATATAAATGCTATGGATTGATTGATTGATTGATTGATTGATTGATAGATTATGTGCCATCAAGTCATTTTCGACTCCTAGCAACCACATAGATAGATTTTCTCCATGATCTATCCATGTGGGTTTCTTGGTAAAAATACAGGTGTGGTTTACCATTGCCTTCTCTCCTGCAGTCTGAATTGATGCCTTTGGCATTGTCACTGAAGTGATCATCTGCCTCTGGCATCTTCCTATATTGCTGCTGCCCAATATAGGTGCCTGTTTGCTTTAGCTGGGCAGCTGGGATGACCTTCATGCCTTGGGTGACACCGATTGGAATATATGCTCTTGGCATACACTCCCAGCATTCTTTGCTCATCCCTCCCAGGAATCCCCCCACCCCCACCATGATGAGGCAGCACAGCAGGACTTGAGGGGGGGAATGCTACTATTACTGGCTATTTAAAATAGACATTAGCATGTCTATTTAAAGACATGCTAATACTACACCTGCCTCAAAGTAGTTTGGGTTATATTTCATGCAATATAAACATATTTAAAATACTATTACCAAAAAAACCTGATAAAATATATAAGGATAGTTTTAATAAGATAGAAAGGTTTAGGTCCATAGCAGAGAGTGAATGGAACTACAGCATAAAAAGATTGCTTATAACTCTCCTTGCATGTGAAACTGATCATAGCTAGTGGCGGAATTCAACTTTGCATGTGCTGGCCGTCTGTACCCACAAACCTCTTGGCCACTACTGCCATAAATGTCAAAAAGGAGTCTGCCCTTTTGTCTCCTTTCCTTGCCTAAAAGTCTTAGTTTGCATGGTATACTCAGGCCTGCCTGCCTGCCTTCCTAGGTTATTAAACATCCATTTTATGTTACAAAAACTAAATGGAAGATGATAGACTACTGCTTCATAGGTTAGTTAATGTGTGCATGATTACTAGTACATTTACAGTACATTCTGAAAAGGATTATCTAGACCCCTTTCAGTCAGGTGTCAGACAGGGATATGGGACTGAGACGGCATTGATCGCGCTCTTGGATGACCTCTGGCGGGAGCGGGATGGGGCCAGAGCAACCATCCTTGCTCTTCTTGACCTCTTGGCGGCCTTCAATACCATCGATCATGGTATCCTTCTGGACTGGCTTCGGGAGTTGGGGGTGGGCGGCACTGTGCTGCGCTGGTTCTCCTCCTTCCTCCGGGGTTGGTTCCAGTCAGTGTTGGTAGGAGGGAAGAGGTCCAGTCCACGGCCCCTACTGTGTGGGGTGCCACAGGGCTCAGTTCTCTCGCCCCTCTTATTTAACATCTACATGAGGCAGCTGGGTGAGGTGATCCGACGGTTTGGGGTGAACCCAGCTTTATATCTCCTCCCCGGGCTGTCGGGGTGATGCTGTGGATGTCCTGTCTCAGTGCCTGGAGGCTGTAGGGGCCTGTATGGGGTGCAATGGGCTCCGGCTCAACCCAAACAAGACTGAGAGGCGTTGGGTGTTTGGGCCTCCTGATACCAAGGTTTTTCCATCTTTGGTCCTGGATGGGGTGACAGTGCGCAATTTGGGGGCCCTCTTGGACTCACGGCTCCTGCTGGAAGAGCAGGTGGCAGCCGTGGCTAAGAGGGCCTTTGCACCTTCGGGTTGTGCACCAGTTGCGCCTATTCCTGGACCGGGAGGCACTACTTACTGTCACTCATTCCCTCATGACCTCCCGTTTGGACTATTGCAACGCGCTCTACATGGGGCTGCCCTTGAAGAGCATTCGGAAGCTTCAGTTGGTACAGAATGCAGCTGCCCGGGTTGTAGTGTCAGCTACTTGGCACATGTGACACCACTGCTTCGGGAGCAGCATTGGTTGCCGGTGTGTTTCCAGGTGCAATTCAAGGTGCTGGTTGTCACCTTTAAAGCCTTTCATGGCTTGGGACCAGGTTACCTTAGGGACCGTCTTTTTCCAGTTGTTTCTACCTGTCCAATCCAGTCCAGCAGGATGGGCATGCTCCAGGTCCCGTCAGCCAAGGAATATCAGCTGGCGGGGACCAGGAGACGTGCCTTTTCTGCTGTGGTGCCTGCCCTCTGGAACATCCTTCCTCCTGAGATTAGGATGGCCCCAACCCTTTTGGCTTTTCGGAAGGCCTTGAAGGCTTTCGGAAGGCTTTGTGCCCGAGCCTGGGGCCCTGAGTGTGTGAAGGGCCCCATTTCATGGTTGTGCTAACACCAATGGCTTTTAAGATCTCTCGGCTGTATTTATATTTATATTTATATTTAATTTTTTGGTACTGTTTTTATTGTTGATTGTTTTTATTACTGTTAGCCGCCCAGAGTCACTGGTTTGAGATGGGCGGCTATATAAATTGAATAAATAAATAAATAAACTTTCTACACTCCAATTTTTTTAAAAAAACTATTTTATATATTTTATTATCTAACCTTAAATCAGTATGTATGTATGTATGTATGTATGTATGTATGTATGTATGTATGTATGTATGTATTTATTTATTTATTTATTTATTTATTATTTATTTATTTATTTATTTATTTATTATTTATTTATTTATTTATTTAAATTTGTATTACCACCCATCTCCCCCAAACCGGGGGATATGTATACCTGATGTACATTTATTCAAGCTAATGTCAGTTTTCTCTAGTGGCTGAAATATTGATGCAATCCCCTTAGAAACTACACTGGGTTTTAAGATGACCAGAAACAATTCATAAATAATTCTGCATTCTCTGTGTACTTTATCCTAGATAAATTTTGAATATGTGATGCCTTACAGAAAGTTAGACTACTCTTTTGTCCAAAATAATACTAGTTATTCCAATGATTAATTCTTTGGCAGATAACCTTTTTTTTTTTCACCCATTGTGCAAGATTCTGCATAAAAAACATGTGCTCTGCCACTTACTTCTAACAGGCAAAAGCATGGTACATTTTCCCCTAAACAAACAAATAACCAAACCTCCATGTGTACCATGAGTTTAACTACATACAATGTACAACTACTACAATGCCTATCCTAAAATAACTTAGTTTATTATTTCAGTTGTAATTAATAGAATTTGACAATTTTCATACTGTATTTGATAAGTATAATGAATGTATTTGATAATGGAAGAAGGCGTAGCTAGGTTGCCTTGGTTTTACATGGGGGAATTAACTTTTTAGAATGATTATGCAGGGTTAGAGTGTGCAGGATAGGTTTATTTATTTATTTTATTTATTTAATTTATATAACCGCCCATCTCCCCCAACGGGGAACTCTGGGCGGTTTACAATAAATAAATGGGAGTATAGGCATTGGGAATTGAGTGGAATGTGTTTTAGAAGAAAGGAAGATTAAGGGGGAGTTGGATGTTATTAAGTGGGGAAAGATTGGCTCATGGGGAGTGAGAAATTAAGAGAGGTCAGCAGGAAAGAGGAAGACATAACTGATTAGACCAGGGCTGGAGTGTGACGTGGTGCCAAGTCATTCTTGGACAGCAGTGCAGGCAGCAAAGAGGGAATAGAGGTAGAAACAGAATTTCCCTCTGGAGTGGTTGCTGTTAGCCTGGGGCGCCTACTGTGAATTAGGTGGCCATGAGAAAGGCAGCAGCGGTGGGCTGGCTAGGAAAGTGGAGCCCATATTGTGGATAGTGGCCTATTGGAAACTGGGGGGAGAGGTGAAAATAGGGCAAAGACTGAAGAGTGGGTGACATGGGCAGCATGGGTCTGAGGCCAGAGCAGTGAGAGGCCGGCAACTGGGAACTGCTCTGGTGGAGGTTCCTGGTGGTTAAGCCAGCAGCCATATCTGAAGACCAGAAATGGAGGGCTGTACTGGCCAGCCTGGGAATTGATTTTGAAGGATGGACTTGGATTGGGATACGGACTTTGAGATCATGCTCCCTGGGTGAGAGGCAGGAAAGGAGCCCCACACAGAGAGAACAGAGAGGGACGAGACTCTGGCCTGTTTAGGCGCTAGGATAGAGGTGCATGGGGAGCCTTTGGGAGCTCTGTGGAAGTTTGTTGGTAGAGGGTTTTTGTATGGAGAAGCTTTAAGGCAAGTGCAGTCAAATGTGATTGAGTGCTTCGGCGGCCAGTGATGACAGCAGAGTATGTGGTTGAGTTCAGTGGCTAGCAGAAGTGCCCTACATGTCGTGGCTAGAATTGATAGGATGAGAAGGTGACAGGTGCTGAATAGTATGCCACAGTGGGGGAAGCAATGGTGCTGGGGGTTAAAATGAGACAATGACGGGTAGAGAAAGATGTGGGAAGAAGAGGGACCTGTACATTGGTATAGGTCCCTCTACTCCTGGTCTCTTCTAATCCAGTTGCTCCACTGCTGAGCTCAGGTGGCTGAATTGTTGGATGCCTTAGTTTCAGGCTATTGCTGGTAGATGCCAGGACTGTATGTAATAAGTCTGCATCCATCCAAGATCTAGTGTTGGATGAACTTTGTGTACATTACTGAGACCTGGTTGAGCAGCAATGGACATGTAGTCCTATCTGAGATCTGCCCTCACAGGTTTCAGATCCTTCAGCAGCCACAGTGCAAAAGAATATTCCAGGGTGGAATGATACTTGCAAGAACCTGTATCAAGAATTTCTAAAAAATGGAGACCATGAAATCGCAGATGACTTGTTATATAGCCTCGATACACCACGGCGAGAGAAATGGATGGAGACTGTTGAATCGCTCAATTTTAAAATGTCTAGTAGAGAAGCATGGTCATTGCTACAGAAATTAGGGGGAAGCAAGAAGAAAATAAATGATAAGACACACATCTCAGCCAATAAGATCACGGCACATATATTGTCTACATCTAGAGCTACAAGGGACAAAGTCCATACAAGACAAATTAGACAAAAACGTAGTGCTCTCAAAACTATCTGTCCTGAACAATCTGAATGTTCATGCCCTTTTTTCCCTTTGAAATTACAAACGCACTCAAGGACACAAAAGCTGGCAAGGCACCTGGACATGATGATATACATCCTGAATTCCTCCTGCACTGTGGAAAATACGCAAAAAGATGGTTGGCAGAATTCTTTTCAGATGTTATGGAAACAGGTATAATACCACACAAGATGAAGCAAGCAAAAATCATCACAATACTCAAACCAGTAAAAACAAATGACCAACCAAAGAACTACTGACCAATTGCACTGCTAAGCACTGTCTATAACAGAGCTTTCCAAACTGTGTGTCGGGATACGTTAGTGTGCCGGCTGCAGTGTCTGGGTGTGTTGTGGCTGCTGCTGCCTCCAAACCTGCCCTGCCAGGATTCCATGCAGGTCCTAGTGCCTGCCTTGTGCCCTGCTGTAAGAGTGTGTCGTGAAATGATGCATGTCTAAAAACTGTGTCACCAACATGAAAAGTTTGGAAAGCTCTGGTCTATAAGCTTCTCGAAAGGCTTCTGCATAATAGAATCAGCCAGAAGATGTTAGAGATATCGGATTTCAACCAAGCATATCTCACACAATCTTGAAGGAGGAGGCAGCCTGTGCTGTAACTTAATCTTACTTGCTTTGTGTGGGAGGGGCTGAATCCCAATTTCCTGTTTCCTGTTCCCTTCTCTTTCCCCTCTTTCTGCTCGAATTTCCTACCAAGGAGGATGGGCCAGCTATGGCTCCCACATCGCTCATACTTCCATCCAGGTGGGCCACATTAGAGAAGCATGTGGGACACGTCAGAACCAATTGCTCGCACGCATGGACCGTTTCTACTAAGGAACTGTGAGTTACAATAAAATTGTAAACTCTTTTTTATGTAACTTTACATTAACGTGTGAAGTGTATTTAATTTTGTGTTTTGAACTGATTAAGCCTTGTGCAAGTTTATGGGAACGCTTCTACTCTGCTACATACTAATAAGAAGCTGCATGGAGTTCTGGTACTACCATCCCAGAATTCCTACAGAAGATACTCCAGATAATTCCAGTGGAACAAGCTGGATTTCGCCCTGCACGAAGCTGTGCTGACCAAGTGCTTTCACTAACAACCTACATAGAAGCAGGATATCAGGCGAAGCAAAAAACATCAGTTGCCTTCATAGATTTAAGTGCAGCATATGATACAGTGTGGAGACATGGACTACTTTATAAATTAATACAAGTAACTCCATGCCAAAAAACTACCCGACTTATTGATAATATGCTTGCTGGAAGAACTTTCTCTGTGACTATAGGAGAGGATATTAGCATCCCTAAAATATTAAACAACGGACTACCACAAGGCTTGGTTCTTGTATCCCTTCTTTTCAATCTATACATAGCTGACATACCACACACAAAGTCTAAGAAGTTTGGCTACGCAGATGATTGGGCTATAGCCACTCAACATAAATCCTTTGAGACAACTGAAGATGTCCTCACTTCCGATCTAGACATACTGGATAAATATTTTCATAAGTGGAGGTTACAGCCCAATCCAACTAAGATAGATGTAACATGCTTCCACCTTTGTAATAGATCAGCATGTAGAGAGCTCAATGTTCGATTTAAGGGAAACCAGCTCAATCACAACATGCATCCCAAATATCTTGGGGTCACACTGGATAGGACACTTTCCTATAAAGAACACCTGATGAAGACTGCTGCCAAACTGAGAAGTAGAAACAAAATTCTACACAAACTATGCGGCACTACCTGGGGCTCGACAGCGGATATGCTGAGAATGTCCGCACTCAGCTAGGTTCACTCAGCAGCAGAGTACTGTGCCCCAGTGTGGCTTAATAGTCCGCACACGAGAAAGATCGATAGACAACTGCATGAGTCAATGTGCATCATTAGTGGGACGATACGACCTACTCCCACATACTGGCTGCCTGTTTTGAGCCATATACCACCTCCGGATGCAAGACGAAAGAGCGCCCTTCTTCAAGAATATTGGAAGATTATTGGTAATCCCCAGCTACCAATACTAAATGACGTAGCCTGCTTGGAGTGAAACAGGCTGAGATCGAGACATCTAGCCATTTCTACCGCTAAAGCTCTTCTAGAAGACGATTTCAATATCCACAACACGTGGAAACAACATTGGCTAGGAAATTGCCCTCCACAATGCCGAAGCTTGCCCTGCATCTTGGAAAAACCACCTGGATTTGACCAGCCCCGTGCGATATGGACAACTTTGAACCGAATTCGCACGGGTCATGGTAGATGTGCAGATGCCCTTTATAAATGGGGCAAAACAACATCATTGAATTGTGATTGTGGGGCCGAAAAACAAACTATCCAACATATAGTGTATTGTTTTTATATTTTTTGTTATTGTATTTATATTTTTACTGTATTTTTATTGTATTTTAATGGTGTTACTGTGGCTTTGAACCGCCCAGAGTCCCTCCTTGAGGGGGAGATGGGCGGTCATAGAAATTTTATAAATAATAATAATAATAATAATAGTGACAGAGTGTCAAAACCGAGCCTACAATGGAGACTTTGCTGATTTCCTGGCTGTGACAACTGAAGCAAAAAACTATATTTGTAACCTAGACATACGTTTGTAATTTTCCTGTCTATATTTCATATTTCATATTTCATATTTATTATGCTCTATGTTTTTTATTGTAACGCGATGTGAATGTGCCATACGATAAATAAATAGTGCAAAAGAAGAAGGGTTTGCTGTGTCTATTCACGAGACCTTAGTAGTGATCAATAGCAGTGCCCTGGGAATGCCTGTGCATGAAACTGGGCTGTGGGGACAGGTTTGGGCTGATGTTGGCATACTGGCTGCTCTGCTGCCTGACAGCAGTTCTCCTTAAATCCTTGGACTTCATCTCTGGGCTGATCTTGGGAGTCCCCAAGGCTTTTGGTTAAGAGGTGTTCAGATTCTGTGCCTTGAAGGAGGAATGCAGGCTGGCTTAATGGCCTCCATGAGGATTATTGCTCAGTCCCAACTCACAAAGGTGGACATAAGTTGGATCCAATTTTTATTTCAGGGCAAATGAGATGTCAGCATTCTCCATATTCAGATCACATCTCTTCTTCGCTGTGGTTACATCACTTTGTGGTCAGGTTGTGCGTCATGGACTTCTGCAAGGGTGATAGGCCCATTCAGATGGTCTACCCAAGCACCTGGGGGATGCTGATGGTTTTCAGAGGCACTTGGGAAATTTCCTGAAGATTTGGTGGGCAGTTCCATCTCATGCCTGGTCAGTCTCTGGTATAAGGCGACAATTAGAGCCCTAGATGAGATTCCCAGTCACTGAACCCGTGGCTCCCTGGTTTACAGAGGAGCATGAGAATGGAAATACATGAAAGGATGCCTAAAGCAATCATAGTGCAAGACTGAAAGTGAATACAGTTGAATACAGGAATGTGCCCAGGTTCAGGCCTACATAGTGGCAACAAGAGCCACAAAGCATGTGTACTTCACTGTTATTGTGTCTGCAGATTCCTGCCCAGCAACCCTGTTCAGGGTTCTCCAGATTCTTCTGAGGAGTGAAAGGAGGGCCAACATGCTTGCAAGGCACTTGTGGCTTTCTCTGTGAGTATGGTTGCCTATATTTGCTTTGGTCTAGGGGGCGCAATGGCTCAGCGGGTAAGATGCCAGGCTTGTCGATCGGAAGATCGCAAGTTCAGAGGTTCGAATCCCTAGCCCTGCGTGACGGAGTGAGCTCCCGCACTCGCCCCAGCTCTTGCCAACCTAGCAATTCGAAAGCATGCAAATGCAAGTAGATTAATAGGTACCACTTTGGTGGGTAGGTAACAGCGTTCCGCGTGCATAATGCCGGCCACATGACCGTGGAAGCGTCTTCGGACAATGCTGGCTCTTCAGCTAACAAACGGAGATGAGCACCGGCCCCTAGAGTTGGACACGACTGCACAAATGTGCGGGGGGAACCTTTACCTTTTTAGATGTCAATTGGGCAGAATCAGGTCAGGTGAAAGGAGCTGATATCTTGTAACATTGCCTAAGATTCTTCTAACTTTATAGAAGAGGTGGGTAGGCTGCTCTGTAATATGAAGGTTCAGAAGGTTGGGGGGGGGGTACAGCTGGATTCATTAGATGCTTAATGTGCCAATGCATTTCTGATGAAGGGTGATGTTTTCCCTCCTTTGAAAGAGGTGGTAGTGTGTCTTCTCTTGAAGAGGCCATCTCAAAATCCAGATGTTATTGGACAATCTGCCCAATTCCCAACCTTTCCTTTCTGAGCAAGTTTGCTGAGAAGATAATGAGGGATCAGCTTCAGAGGATTCTAGAAGAGATGGGTTATCTATATGCCTACCAGCCTAAATTCGGGCCTGAACATAGAATGGAAATAGTCCACCTTCCTTAGCTTCCATGATCAGCCAAAGTCAGTTAGATGCTGCCACCTGCTGAGGTGTTTCTTATACAGAGCAAGTAACAGCTGGTGGAAAAGGCTATTAAGTGGGAAAGCAATAATTAAGAAAAAGTTGGATAAAGAACAGTATTCCATTTTTTAACTTAACAGAAAATTATAGAATGAATGAAATTCTGTATTCCTTTTTTTAATCCTTTCCTGGATGATTAGCTGTGTTGGACATTAATATCGCACTAGGCTATGAAAAGACAGTGTAGTGTATAGCAGGCTGCTGTTTTCTATGACATACTTCTACTTCTGCAGTATGTGTGCCAACATTTGAATGCTCTTTTCAATAGGCTATGGCAAGGCTGCAATTTATAAATCTGAAAAGAATTTTTAAAGATTTTGTCATTCCTATTCCTCATCAGAAATTTACTGAAGCTTTAACTAGTGCTTTGGATTATATTCCTTGAGTGGTTGCTGTGCAGATTTCACAGAGTATTTTCTTATAGTCTTTGCACACAATTTATAAATTATAAGCCATTAGGAAAAGATTGAACTGAATATCAAGATATGAAGGCTGGATCCAGTGAGGCAGAAATTATTATTTCATCTGACAGTTTACAGTGATAAAAACATAAAACAATACAGATGAAATAAAGGTAAAGGTTCCCCCCACACATTTGTGCAGTCGTGTCCGATTCTAGGGGCCGGTGCTCATCTCCATTTGTTAGCCGAAGAGCCAGCGCTGTCCGAAGACGCTTCCATGGTCATGTGGCTGGCATGACGCACGCGGAATGCTGTTACCTACCCACCGAAGTTGTACCTATTTATCTACTTGCATTTGCATGCTTTCAAATTGCTAGGTTGGCAAGAGCTGGGGCGAGTGCGGGAGCGCACTCCGTCACATGGGGCTAGGGATTCGAACCTCCGAACTTGCAATCTTCCGATCAACAAGCCTGGCGTCTTACCCACTGAGCCACCACGCCCCTGCAGATGAAATAAATACATATAAAAATCAAATCAATATCTACATTATTACAATCATCAGACAGTGCCAGTCAATATAGTATAACCTCAGCCTTCAAGGACCTTTGGCATAACTCTATCTTGACTGCCTTCTGAATTAGAGTCAAGGAGCTGCTGATCTGATCTCAGGGGTAAGGCTGTTCCATACAGTGTCTCCCTCTTTATCCCCATTGCTTTCAGTTCTTATGGAAGGAGCAGAGGAAAGTAATTTTGTGCACAAACATGAACCTCAGGTTGATCTGAGAGGGCAGTGGGTCAGACTATACATTATTTTTATGTTGGAGTTAGATACTACTACATAAAAAATACTTGGAAGTATTGATAATCCTTGTTCAGGTCCTAGTACCTACAAAATAACTTCAAAAACCATTCATGCAGTTAACAATTGTGTAAATGAATGACATTGGCTCTTAGGGTTCACATACCTTTAACAGTGCTGGAAGGCAAATAAGAGGAACACTAAAGTTAAGAGAAAGACTGACAGGATTGGGGTCATCATAGGCTATTTCACAGGGAAGGAATCATAACAGAGAAGGCACATCTCCTGTTATCTGCAGAGTAGTGCTTCTGAAAGCCACAAGAGTTTCCCAGATGACTATAGACGTCAGCCTTACAAAGTAGACAAGATCAGCAAACTGACTCCAAGGGAAGACTAGAACTATACTTTATTGAAATAGACTATAGTAGCAGAATCTTGCAAGTTTGATTGTGTTTCTCCTCCCCTCCCTCTTCTACCCCCCTGAGTCAGGGAGGAGCCAGCCCAGGTCTCTTACTGTCTCCTTTCCCAGGGCTGAAGGAATGCTTCTGCCTAATGGCTTCTGAATATTTCCCTCAAGGCCATCTCCATGGCTCTCTACAATTGCCACTCCACAATCCCAGCCCTAGGGTTGTGGCTGATGCCACACCTAAAACTTAAAAATGTGGGCACATTTCCAAGAGGGTAGACCACCCCCTCCTCCCCCTGCCCTCATCCAGATATCACTAATACACACCAGGTCAGCCTTCTTCTCCATTATTAGGTCCTGGGTGAGAGAGGCCTTATTACAGGCCCACCTGGCATTCAATAGCAAGAGTTGGAAACCAAGGCCACTGAGGGTCCAATGAATGGGCATTGGAGCACAGCTTGGGGGTGGAGTGCAGAATTGGTGTGAAGCACAAAGTCTGCCTTCCCCAAGAGCAGCTTGCCCCCTGCCTCCCATCATATCTCTCTCTGCCCATCACTACCATGATGTTATTGCCTGCAACTTCCCCCAGGTACACCAACGTTCCCAGGCCCTGCCCTCTCCCCAGGTCAGAGGGCCCATCTAACATGGGATGGGCCTGAGGAGAGGGATTTTTTTCCCTTAGTCAGTATAGTACAGTGGAAAGGGCCCTACTCCTCTTGAGCAGGGGTTCCAGGATTATTTTTCTTAATTAACAGGTTCTGCACCTGAAAAGGCTTAAAAACACCTGATCTAACATAGTGATGACAAAATCAACTCAGCTAGCTAGCTAATTTGATTTGCCAGATTACTTCTGCTCAGCACTCAGCACTCTTTGGTCCCAGACTGTCAGCTTAAACCCCAACCCACTCAGCACCCTCAAAACCACCCTTACACATATACCGTGCCACACCACACTGCAGGTTCATGCCCGCTGTCATTAGGGCAGCCAGAGGCACAAGAAACTGAGGCAAACCAGAGACCACCACTGCCCTTCCCTCCTCTTCTCACCTGGAAGGGGAGCAGGACCCAGTCCCTCACACCGTCTGCTGACATCCACTCTGCTGCTCAAAAGTCTGCTCCTCTTCTCATCCAAATCTTGGGATATTATATGTAGGTGAAAAGAGTACAGAGACATGCTGGCATTAGATGGAAGACATGGCATGCTCTCCTTTCCCTCTGAGTCCAGACACCACATGCAGAAGACAAGATGGCTTGACAAGCCTTGCAGCAGCCATAGGACTCAAGCTAAAGCTCCAGCATACCCACTGACTGGCCCCATCCTGCTCCCACAGCTACTCCCCACTGTCACCCAGGTGCCTGTACCCTCCAGAACACTTAGGTCAAACATCCCTGGATCGCCATCATCATAACCTCTCAGTTGGGAGATCAGTCTCCACCAGGCATGCTACAATGGCCACTCGGTTGGGAATCACTGCTGCTCTGTTGCCACCACCCCACTGATTGATCTTCAACAGCTGATTGGCTGTGCTTACAGCCCAACATCAAACTGATTGGCAGCACTGTCACTGCCCCACCACTAGCTCTCCAAATTCAACTGCACAGTCCTGTCCAGCTCTCAATCTGTTGCAGGCTACCAAGTCAGGTGGAGGACACCTTGGAGCTCTGCCTGCTGCTGTCTTCCGCAGCCATTGCGAACCCATCCAGCACCAGCTCACAGCTCAGGGGGTAGCTGAAGACCCTCCAGGCCCTCCTCAACTCCTCATAATATACCCACATCATCTCCAACTTACTTCACCAGCAAACACCTATGGCCCATCACTAGCATTCATCCAGGAAAACACTGCACTGTAAATTAATCATTCTTTTTTTTTTTACTATATCAGTTTGCTTAATGGAACTTGGTCATGCCGCTGACTGCTCAGATTTAATTTTCAATAATTTATTATAAACAAAATATGTAGATATTTAAGGCATGATATAGTAAATCTGTGTACAATAAAAAACAAACTTCCCTTTGTCTCAGTGAAAGGGACAGGTTTGTTTATTTATTTATTTATGCTTTCAGAGTGTCTACATTACTAGAAAGAAAATGAAACTGCTCATAGGAGTATTTTTATTAGTAATATGTAAATTCTAAATATTAGTAGTATTTGTATTCTAAAATAGTCCCCTTTTCTTGTTGTTTCCATTTTAGGTTTCTTTGAGGAAAAAAAAAAAGGATGTTCCAGAATTTTATACAAACAGATGATTTGCTTTTCCCCAGTTCCAAAATCAAGTTTTGATTATTTTACTGAACAGAAGCTTTCGGCATCAGTAGTCTGCTGAATAATAGTTCAGTAACACTGTGATGTTTTTATCTATAACTTCCTTCTATAATTCTTGAACTGTGAATTAGGAAATCTTTTACCCAACTCTCTGCTCCCCCACATGGTACTTATTTAGATGTCTTTAGACAAATGACTATTCCTCGTGTATTTGTACTATAGAGAAAATAATTAGCATTCCTATTTTGCGAAGTTAGAATAGTTCTTACAACCCGTGTTTTAGGTCCTGAGAAAAAATAATGTCTAAATATTATTAGTTTACGGTTACTGTTTTTCCTAGGGTAGGCTCCTTAAACCTACAAATATTTGGTGTGATTGTTAGGCCAAGAGGAAGAGCATATTTGCAAATTCAGACCTCTCTCCAAATAATGCTAATGTCCAAAATATTTTTTGAAAAATACCTAGTTTCTGTTCTTAGACAATAAGGGAGAAAAACAATAGAGATAATTGTTATCATTGTATGTGTGGTTTAATGAACATTTATAGCCTGTAAATATTGGACTGGCAATTGAACAAAGAAAATTTCAAGATATCCTACCCTATCCTCACTTCATTACTGAGGTTGCCTGCTCAGGTGGATGGGGTTGTACTGCCTCTGAAGGAATAAGTGTATAGAATGGGATCTGTCTCAAATCTATCTTTATCAGTGGAGGCACAAGTAGCCTCAACTGCTAAAGAGTCCCCTTTTTCCCCCAGGATGAAAAAGGAGAGTGATAGCCTGGCCATATCAGTTTCAGTGCACTTATTTGGAGCTACTAAGATTGCCCCAAAGCTGTAATTCATGCAGTATGTTACAATTAGACTGTTAAAAAGGACAACTTACCGGGAACTTATTAAACCTGTCCTGAAAAACTTCATTGCCTGACAGTATGCTGCCAAGCAATATTTAAGATGCTTATATTGACATAAAAAGTCCTACAGTATATGACTTAGGATCTGGCTACCTAAGTGTTCAGTTTCTGTTATGCCCTGCCCAGGAGCATAGGATGTAGCAATGGCCTCTTGACACAGAGAGAAGACCTTCTCTGCACAGATGCTGTAACTGCAGAATTCCTTGCCTGTTTATGAGCTTTGGGCATGTATTTGTTTATCAAGGTTTTGGGTTCATTCTGTTTTGCTGTACCTTTTGTTACTGTTTCAGATACCTTGCAACACGTTGTGATTGTCAGCTGGTCTGTGTGTGCATAATTGATTTAGTGTTGCTCAATCGGTTATGAATGTCGTCTTGAGATACTACTTGGGAGAGAGTGTTGTATCTCCCCATCTAATTTGACAATAAAGATATTGAAGTGGTGGATAGTGTCTGATTTTTAGGTTTGACTATCAACAGTAAAGGAACCAGCAGTCAACAAAAAAAAAATGCCACAGACTAGAACTTGGTAGGATAGCAATGAAGGTCTTAGAAAAAAATATTCAGATGCCATGGTATGTCTATACCTACAAAGATCAGGAATGTGCAGGCAATAGTTTTCTCTGTGATACTCTATGGAAGCAAAAATTGGACTTTGAAGAAACAGGATAGAAAGAACATTGACATTTTTGAACTTTGGTCCTGGAGAAGACTTCCGAGAACACTATGGATAGCCAATAAAACAAATATATCATAGAACAAATCAACCCAGGCACAAATGACCAAGCTCAAATTATCATATTTTGGACACATTATGTGAAGACTTAGCTCTTTTGAGGAGTCTATAATGTTGTGAAAAGTGGAAGGAAAAATAAATAAATCACAACAATGCTTGAACAGTTGTTCAAGCTTCAAAAAGCCAAATCACACCAAGCAGCATGGTGAAGTAAAAAGTTATCAAGATATTTAGCCATAATGCAGATCATCCATTATTCTTCTGGAGTTAACAGGAGATGATTACTGATTGATTAACTGAATCATCCCCAAAGAAAAGCTCATTACCCACAGTCCAAACCCGCAACACCAATGGGTCTCCTCAGTGTATTCCTTCATTTACAAAAAAAAAAAAAAAGTGGGGGGGCTGAGTTGTAGAAGAGTATTTCCTGTGCTATTCTGAAAGATTCATTCATTATTTCAGTAGACCTATGCAGGAGAACTTCCTACACAATCATGATGATCTTTTCTATCTAACAGCTTTCTTACAAAAATGTATATCTGGATAGTCAAAGTACAGGTAGTCCTCGCTTAACAGCCACAACTGGGACTGGAATTTCAGTTTGCTAAGCGAAGCGTTCATTAAGTGCATCTGACCCGATTTTATGACCATTTTTGTGGCAGTCAAGAGAATCACCATGGTCATTAAGCGAACCATGTGGTCATTAAGCGAACCATGCGGTTCCCCATTGATTTTGCTTGCCAGAAGCCGGCCAGGAAAGTAAAAAATGGCAATCGTGTGACTGCTGGGATGCTGCGACGGTCGTTAAGTGTGAAGACAGGTTGCAAGTTCTTTTTTCAACACTGTCATAAGTCCGAACCATCACTAACAAATGGTTGTTAAGTGAGGACTACCTGTAAATAAAATGATGGGAAAACATGGCAAGGAATTGCCTGAATTTGCTTCTGAGGCATCAAAGTTTATTTTATGCCATTATATAAAATAATACATTAGTGTTTATTTGTATCATTTTGAGCCATTGAGTCCACAACATGGAAAGTAATGTAGATTTCAGAAATTCTTTTGCCTCCCCACCAACCCTCCAATTAGGCATATTTAATTTGAATAGAATTCATCATGTCCACTGGACAAAAGATACTGAGGCCATAAGAACAGAAGGGTTCTTTTTCATTATTTGTTCTAGGCCAATTTAATTCAGCATTCTATGTTATACATTGGCAATAGGATGAATTTGGGAAGCCCATGAGCCTGGACTGGAGGCAATAGCTTTTTTTCACTGATGCTTGCCAGTAACTAGCATTTATGACATGCTGTCCTGATTCAAAAGGTAATAAACTATCTCTGATATTAGTAGTCATTAAGAATCTGCTCCTCCATGAAACTATTTAGCCCCCTTTAAAAACATCCAAATTAGCTGCTACAATATTGACCCAACTGCTAGTATGAATTCCACAATTTACCTATGTGCTGTGAGAAAAAGTATTTCCTTCTTTTGATCCTGAATCTCCCTGCATTTAGTTTAAATGAAAGAGCTTGAATTCTAACACTATGAGACAGGAACAATACTTCTCTCTATTCACATTATATCCAACTAATTTTCCTATTCTTCAGGTTTAAGAAATGATTACAAAATAGTTGAATACCATTCCAAAATTTCTGCCTGATTAATAATTTTCACTAATATGAAACAGTGAAACAGTATAGAGAACTAGTTTATAAAATGAGAATCAAACTTGTAAATTTAATATGCTTTCTGTGTGAGTGCCTTCAAGTCGATGTTGACTCCTGGTGACTGCCTGGACAAGCTTCTGCATTTTTCTTGGCAAGATTTCGGAAGTGGCTTGCCACTGCCTGCTTCTTAGGGCTGAGAGAGAGAGTGACTGTTCCAAGATCACCCAGCTGGCTTTGTGCCTGAGGCAGAACTTGAACTCACAGTCTCCCAGTTTCTAGCCTGGTACCTTGACCACTACACCAAACTATCTCTCTCTAATGTGCTTTCTAGCCAATGATAAATGATAAACCTGTTGCTGAACATGTTTCTGAGTACTGTCAACGGAGTTGGTAAACATTTTTGATGTGTCAAGGATTATTACCATCTTCATCCATTGGGTTTCAGAGCAGACAGTAACGACTGCATCGTGAGATATTAAATTCTGCGTTATACTAATAAGTTCATTAGTATAAGGCAGAATTCAATATTTCACGCTGCAGTAGTTAATTAAACTCTCTCCTGGCACTGGCTTACAATGCCTATTCTGGCTGGTAGAAGCTCTGTAAAGTCCTGGATAGAGACTTCATTCAGCCCAGCTTCATGAGATTGTTTTAACTGTAAACACATGACACTTAACTTAAACCTCTAACTATGTAACTGAGCCCTTTCTTCTAAGCTAGTGCCTCTCCATATCCTATGTCACTCCTTTATATTTCCCTTCCTATTTATCAAAATTAGCATTTCCCTGATTACAGGGATGGACAATCTTTGGGTGGTTAAGACTGACATTTCTAGGAGAATTGAGATCCACACAATGGGTAGATCAATCAAGGGCAGAGCTTGGGGGTGGGGGTGGGGATTAGGGGCTTTTGTTTTTCACTGTGATGTGCCTATTTTAGGGCTTACACTATAGTTTGCACATGTTTTCCACTTCAAAATGGCAGGAAACAGAGCCTTAGTTTTCAACTGTCCTTACCAGAGGGCGTTCCAATTACTATATAAATGGGACTTGGAGTGAGTGCAAGACTGCAGTGGCACAATGAGACATATTGAAACAAAGAATGTAAGTGATGCCTGCCAGTTCTTCTGTCTCAGAATCTCCTTATAATTTTGTGAACCATCAATCTATCAATTCTTTCCAACTTATTTCAAACAGTTGGCAAAGGCTGTTTCAGAAGGGGGGGGAATGGCGTCTGCCTGCCTGCCTGCCTGCCTGCCTGCCTGCCTGCCTGCCTGCCTGCCTGCCTGCCTGCCTGCCTACCTACCTACCTACCTACCTACCTACCTATCTATCTATCTATCTATCTATCATCTATCATCTATCTATATCTATCTATCTATCTATCTATCTATCTATCTATCTATCATCTACCTACCTACCTACCTACCTACCTACTCTGGGCGGCTATTATTGTTAACAAGGTAGGGAAAACATGCAGAACCAGGCATCTGTATTTTTTCCTTTGTAACAAAGTAACATGTTGCACCTCTGTGTGTGTACGTGTGTGTATGCATGCGTGTGCACGTAGAGTGTGATATGGGTGATGTGAGTGGAAATGAGGAAGAAGAGAACTTAGAATGGAGAGTAGACAGTATTTTGAGACATTGCCCAGCTGCATCTCCCAAAGGGCTGTCTGGGAGAAATCTTTTTTGGAATGCTTTTCTCCACAGGTACAAACTGGATCTGACCATGTTCAAACACAATCTTTTTTTAGCCAGTGTCTCCCCTCACACCAAATTATGTCCCTTTGCAATCTGTCTTTAGACAGGTACTTTGCTGATAGATGAAGTCCCAAGCCCCCTACCCAATTTCTGTCCAATGTTCTATAGGGCAGAATAAGAATAAGAACTGGTGGTAAAATACAGCAGTTTTCCTGAGAGTGTGTTCCACATTTCATATGACAATAACAACAATGAGTGTGAAAGACAATTCACTATATTTTAGAGCAGTGCTTTCCAAACTGCCGCCGTTGGCGACACACCAACGGCGGCAGCGGCGGTGGAGCGCGCGGCGGCAGGGGCGTGCACGGCGGCGGCGTGGGGGGGGCGCGCGACAGCCTCGCTAAAACGTGGAAGCGCTGATGGCGCGCTGCTGCCGTCATCGCTGCCGCCGCCGTGCACACCCCCACCGCTGCTTCGCGACACACTAAACTATGTGTTGCGACACACTAAAGTGTTGCAACACACAGTTTGGAAAGCTATGTTTTAGAGATTAAATGAGGTCACATCTGTGGTTTCCTCAGTAACTGCCTTAACCTCAGTGAAACCAGCCCTGAAGGGTTTTTACAAGCCTCTTGCATTTGTGATATTATTGTACTGGGGGTTTTACTCTGAAGCAAGTTGTCCATGTTTTAAAGGGCCTGCTCTTCCTTTAATTTATGCTGACACCTTATATTACATAAGAAGCTCCTGAGAGTAATCAGAGTTTCCTGAATGAGACCTATTTTTGTGTCAGGCTTTTTCTGTAGCTGTAGCATAGCTTCTTTCCCTCCATCTTCATTTGAATAAGTAGAAAAGTAAATTAAATGTACAAAAATGAGGGAGTAATAGATGGGAAGCTCAGTGTGAAATGTACAAAAAATGTGTTGTTAAAGAAGTTTCCTTTTATATGAATGATTCAAGGATATGTCAGCTGAAATGAAAAGGGCCCTCCCTTCCTCCCTCCCTCCCTCCCTCCCATTTAACTGTTTTGCTTTCTAGTACAACTTGATAACAACTTGATCAGGTACACAAATTCTTTGCTATGAAAGCAGTAACACGTCAAAAATATTGGTGGACTAGGGTAAATTTCATCATATTTCTAAGTATTGTCCTCAGCTGACACACACACAGATGTACAGATAAAAAAGGTATACAGTGGAATGACAGCAGCAGCAGCAACAAGCTATTTCTCCCGGTTTCTTGCCTGGTACTTTATCCACTACACCAAACTGGGTCTCTTGGCAGATTTACCAACTGCCCAAATGTGTTCGTCTTTTGCACAAGCATGGAGTGTATTCAAAGATTGGGCTTCTTTTTGATAAAGGGTTACCACTAATCTGAAACAGTGCTATTCCAAAATACTGCCATTCTAGAACAGTTTTAAACCCTATTTTTTTTTTAAAAAAAGAGGGACTTCCACCCACATAAGTAAATATAGAGTGGGAAGAGGGGAATGAATGATATTTACTTCCAAGCAGCAGAAAAGAGCTCAGTAAAGAAATTCTCCCAAAGCAGGAACAAAAAATATGGCAAGGGGAAGGGGGAGAGTAGCGTTCCAGAAGGCTGCTGAGCAGATATTTTGATATAATAAAAATCTGAGTGTCTGGGGTCTGCTGGGTGGTTCTTTCCTGGTGCTTGTCGGAAGTTTTGAGAAATACTAACTCCCCGCCCCCCACCCCCCCAGCACATATTGAGAATATGAGGTACACACTGTGCTCTGGATGTGCTTAAATTTCCAGCTGTATGACTCATGCTTTTTAATCTCTGTATCTACATTACTGTGAGTGAAATGGGGAAGAGAAGGGAAAAGATTATTTTTGGGGGAAGGAAGACAGCAGCAATTGGTGGAATTGCTTGCAGAAAGCCAGTGCTGTCTCTCGTGGTTGATTTCAAGCTATTTACTACAACTCCCTCTCCCCATGTTTGTCACACATAAAATGATATGTACACCCACTAGACATGAGCAAAACGTATGTGCACCATCCACTAGACACAAGTAACAAGACAGTGGCAGGCAAACAACCCAGTCTTAACACTTCCTTCTATCTTGCACACCCAGGGCCGCAACTGGGGGGGGCAAGTGGGGCATGTGCCCTGGGCGCCGCGCTGAGGGGTGTGCCAAAATGATGCCCGGGGGGGCGCCACAATGACAAAATAACCCATGGGGGGCGCGGAATCCATGTTTGCCCCGGGTGACACAGACCCTAGTTCCATCCCTGTGCACACCCACCAACCCACTTTTCCTCCTCTTTCCTCTTACACCGTTCCTATCTGCAGCTCAGAAAGTGCAAAGCAGTGGGGAGAAGAAATTGGGAGTTGGTCATTAATTTCCCAGCAAAAAGTATATACACCCCCACTAGATTCAAACAATGGGTATGGCAGCAGGCAAGTGATGCAGTGATTCAGGCATGAATGTGACTTTTCAGGAGTGAAGTACACTTTTCCTGGAAATAAGTCTTCCCCTGTTTCCTTGATCATGAGCAAGCATGCATAGAAGTGAGTTTTGGATACACCTCTCCTATACTTAGCTCTCCTATATTTGGGAAACAAAGGAAACAAAATCCTGGCTTGCAGTTTCTCATTTATTCCTACCTGCATTCCCACCCAATGCATATAGTGACACAAACGTCTGAAAACACAAATTACTTTGCATCCATTGTAAATATTGCACACTATAATTTCCTTTTTATTATTTAAGGGAAACTTTCCTTAGTAAACTGTATTTAAGTGACCGATCTCTGTATTCTGACAAGAAAAAAACTTTTAAATGCATATTTATCATTTAATACTGTATATGCATAAGGCCATACTTTTTGTATCTAGGCATCTTTCAACAGGTAAAAAGAAGTACCAAGAGAAGCAGGACCTGGATGCCTTGTCAATTTATCTGGCACTAATTTATTGCATCTATATTCTAAATAATGATGGTCAAGACAAACTAATCAATTCTTTACCAAGAGGTCCCTCATTAATATGATGTACATCTGTGTCTTTCAGTTTGAAAAGCTGGGTAGCATTGCTATTACATTATTTTTTGAACACAAGATGGCACCACAAGAATATTCTTTCTAAACACTTTTTCCCAGCTATACTTCTTTCTGTAGGCACAATATTTTTGTTTTATTTTAATTTTGTCTTTTCCAAATCTTTTCTAAGTTATGTAAAGTGGTATCTGTAAATGGTAGTATATACACATCAAGATCTGTAGTAAAAAGGTAAAGGATCCCCCCGCACATTTGTGCAGTCGTGTCCGACTCTAGGGGGCGGTGCTCATCTCCGTTTGTTAGCCGAAGAGCCAGCGTTGTCCGAAGACGCTTCCACAGTCATGTGGCCGCATGACACGCGCGGAACGCTGTTACCTACCCACCAAAGTGGTACCTATTAATCTACTTGCATTTGCATGCTTTCGAATTGCTAGGTTGGCAAGAGCTGGAGCTAGTGCGGGAGCTCACTCCACACTCAGGGCTAGGGATTCGAACTTCCAAACTTGCAATCTTCCGATCGACAAGCCTGGCGTCTTACCCACTGAGCCACCACGCCCCCAAGATCTGTAGTACCTTTATATTATTGCTTCTACTTTTCCTGATGGTCTATAATTATAACTAATCATCAAAACCTTATGTCACTATTTGATTATGTTCAGTTTCCTGCAAAAAGTCAATGAATGGCTTCCAGTCTTTCATTAATTTTATCAATGTTTTTTCTTTTATAATAGCCATCAATTTCGCCATTCCTGCTAATTCCGAGAGCTTAACTAACCACTCCTCAACTGTGGGTAATGCCTGGTCTTTCCAATGTTGGGCCAAAAGCAGTCTCGCAGCCGTTGTCATATAAAGAAGTAAAGTACCATGGGCTTTTTCTAGGCGTATGTCCATCATCCCCAATAAGAAAATTTCTGGTCTCAATTGAATGTCCATTTTCAAATTCTTTCAAGTAGTTGTGTATATGTTCATCCAATATTCTTTTTTACAATTTAAAAAAAAAAATTAAAACTTTTTTACAAGACCACCAAAGGTGGTAAAAGGTTCCTTCATGTCTTTTACATTTCCAGCAGATGTTTGATACTCCTATATACATTTTAGAAAGTTTATCTGGTGTCAAATACCATCTATAAATCATCTTATAGAAATTTTCTCTAAGGTTATAACATACTGTAAATTTGAGACCCTTTAACCACGTATTTTCCCATTGTTCAAGTTAGATGTTATATTGAAAATTTTTCACCCGTTTTACCATACAATCTTTTACTAGTTCCTCTTCTGTTTCCAATGTTAACAATAATTTGTACATTTTAGGTATAAGGTGATCATCGTTTGAACATAATTCTGTTTCAAATATAGTTTTATCTCTTTCAAATTCATATAGTTTCTTATCACTTTTAAATCTTTCTGTTATTGCATATATAGAAACCAATGGTACTTGGAACCTTGTGCGGTCAAATCTTTTCTAGTTTTCAAGTTAATGTCCCCTTGATGATATTCCAACAAATCCTTATATCTTATCCAATTATAATTATCTCTTTTCTGTGAAAGGCTTCTTGTGGAGATACTCACAGAGGTAGCTTAGGACATATTCTAGGTTTATATTTATTCCAAATTCTTAGAATGGCACACCGAATATAGTGATTTCTAAAGTCTTCACCTTATTATAACACAAATAGGCATGCCACCCAAATTTCAAGTCATGACCTTCTAAATTTAATAATCTTATATCCCTTAGTGTTAGCCATTCTTTTGCCCAAACTAAACAAGATGCTGCAAAATATAATTTTAAGTTTGGTAGGGCTAAACCTCCCCTCTCTTTTGCATCACACAACATTTTATTCTTCACTCTAGCTTTTTTTTCCTTGCCAAATAAATTTTGATATCACCTGCTGCCATTGTTTAAATGGTAAGTTGGTAGTTAGTACCAGTATTGTTTGGGGAAAAAAAACATTCTTGGTAAGATATTCATTTTTACCACAGCAATTCTCCCCAATAGAGATAAATGTAATTTTTCCCATCAAACAAAATCTTTTTTCACTTCGTTCCATATTTTTACATAATTATTTTGATGCAACATACAATTCGTATTTGTTAAGGTAATACCTAAATATTTCACTTTTTTATCTATCTTAAATCCGATTTTCTTCGTCAGTTCTGTTTGGTCCTGCAACCCCATATTTTTTTGTTAGCATTTTTGTTTTATGTTTATTAATTCTGAAACCCGCCAATAAACCAAATTCCTTTAATTTATTCATTAATATCTCCACCCCTTTCAATGGTTCTTGTATTGTCAATACCACATCATCGGCAAACGCTCGTAATTTTTATGTCTCACTTTTTATCTTAATCCCTTTTATCCCATCCTCTTTTCTTACATCCCTATTCAAAACTTCCAAAACAAAGAGGATAGCTGTGCAGGTGTGGGAGAAGGCACAGCTTTAAAGATGTTTGCAGAGTCAGCTTCCAGTCGAAACTCAATGTATTTGTTGCAGCTGTAAATCCTTAACTGAAGTAACCCAAAGCCCAATGCAAACTCAGAGTTTTCTGCATAGTGAACATATAAGACCTTACTTTTGCAAAAGAGCCCAGAGACTTGAAGATCCAAGAATACACTAGTCAGGTTCCAGGTAATGCTATAACAGCATGCATACATACAGGCAAAGTCGCAGATAGGGAATTAGAATGTTAGATAGGGAATTAGAAGACAACACCAACAGCCACTATGTTAGACTATACAGAGAAGCCATTGAAATACATAAACACCAACACAGTTTCAATAAAAAAGAAGAAAGCCTAAAGATCAGCAAAACCTAGCTGCCAGTCCTGAAAAACACAGGTTGCAAAAGGTCAACGAACTCTACTCAACCACAGAAATATACAAACAACTCACACAATAGATATGCTAATCCCACACACGACAGCACCACACCCCCTAATCACCACAAAAAACCCTCTCCCAATCTCTTGTAAATGACCTCTCAGCAGCTATAAACACCAGCAGGAACACACACCCTCCACTTGGGCACAGAGAGAATCTTCTAGCTGTGTTCCTGTCCTCTAAAGATGCCAGCCACAGCTACTGGCAAAATGTTAGGAACAAAAAACTGCCAGAACACGGCCACACAGCCCAGAAAACCCACAACAACCATCAATTAGAATGTTGTGTGCCACAATGCTGTTGTTTATTTTATATAGCCCTGACTACCAGTTTGACTAATTTGTTGAGCCATGCTTCTTTCTTTCAAATAGAGGGCTTGGCTTCCTTTGCTCTTCTGAATTTGCAACATGTGGCTGGGCTCAGGACCTTGGCTAGCTCAGCTGACTCAGCCTGTGTCTGGGTTTCCTCAGGTGCATTGACTTCATTTAATTTCTGTGAAGACTCAGACTGATCCCTAAGAAAGGAATTGTGAACAGGGGCTTCATGAGCTTCCCCTTATACTCCAAAGGAGTTTCATTTTGCTTTTGAATACAAACTGCTGCACAGCCCTAACAACCATTTGCCTGGAATCGATTTTTTCCTAACCATGAAGGTCTACCAAGGATATAAAGACAAAATAGCTGCAAAATGTCGTTCAAGTGGTAACACTTGGAGCACTGTTTATGGGCCAGTTCAGATTTGTGGAACCGTAATTAATTACATTGCATTGTTATTTCCCATTCACAGATGCTTCCTTTCCTCATTTTTCCTAATACAGTGGGTCAGAGGGGGTTATTTTGTGATGAGTTGGTGAAACTCCTGGGTAAAGAAATCACCATTAAAAATTTACCACCAATATCAGGGTTCCCCAAAGTGGTCAATATCGACCCCCAAGGGTCAATGGAACTATCCAAGGGGTTGATGATATTATTATTATTATTATTATTATTATTATTATTCATAATACTATTAGTTAAAGTACTATTTATTAAATTATTTTCATATAATAAGTGTTTGGGGGTCAATGAACAATCTGAAACTTCATGAACGGGTCAGTGAGCTGAGGTGTTTGGGGACTCCTGCCCTATATGGTAGGTAAGTGTACTGTTGCAACATCAGCAAAGAAGAATTAGAGCCAGTTTGGTCTAGTGCAAGGGTCGGAAATGGCGGCTCGCGAGCCACATGCGGCTCTTTGGCCCCTTGAGTGTGGCTCTTCCGCAGCTGAACTCACCCCCGCCCCTTCCACGCAATTGGATCCCGCCCCCAAACTCTTACGCTCTTACGCGCTCTCACTCTCCAAGGCCGGGGCCACCCGCAGCCGCCCACACCTCGCGCACAGCCCGCGGGGCTCTCTGCCGCTCCCTTCGACGGAGGAGGGACCGGCGTGCCTTGGGAGCTGCTGCTGGTGGCATGTCTGGGCGAGGCGCGCGGGCGGAGCTGCCCGTCTGGCACTTGGGCGCTCCCGAGCCTCTTCCCTTCTCCCTCGCCACGTTCGGGCGTTGAGGCCAGGCAAAGCCGGGCGGTCGCGCAGGGGCAAGGCGAGGAGTCCCGCTCCTGCGCCTACCGCCACATCCGTCTGTTCCCGGCCTCTCTCCCCATGTCCGGCGGGTGCCCATGCCAGAATCCCCACGACCCGGAGGCAGCGACTGCTCGGAGGGCCCCAGCGAGAAGAGGCGCGTGATCCCCGGTGGATCCCTTCGAGGGGCTGCGGGGCTTCCCCGCTTTCCTCCCAAGGAGGCCTCGACGGCGCACCCTCCCGCCCCATCAATCCCCCCACCCCGCCGTTGGGCGTCAGAGGCTGAAAGGATGTGGCAGGAATGGCCCTGGAAAGCGGGGCCTGCGGAGCGCCACCTTTGGGGAGGAGGGTCCAGCCGGCGAGCAATGGCGGCGCCGGAGTTTTTGCCGGAGCGGCTGGCGCGCTGGCTGGCCGAGGCATCCAGGCGCTGGGTAAGGGCGTGGACCCGGGACGCGAGCAACCCGCCTTGGCGCTCGTGGAGAAGCGGCCGCGGGAGGCCCGCCGGGTGCACCCTCCCGCCCCATCAATCCCCCCACCCCGCCGTTCGGCGCCCTCTCCCCCCGCTAACCTGAGCCCTGCGGCGGCCGGGGAAAGCTGAGCCAGGCGGGGGTGCAGCGGGGCCCAGCGGCGCGCTGAGGGCGAAGAGCCGCCTGCTCTCCCCTTGGCCGCCTCCGGTTGCTACAGTCGCCCCGCCGGAACGGAGCCTGGCTTGGCTCCCCCGGCCACCGCAGGGCTCGGGTTAGCGGGGGGAGAGGACGCCGAACGGCGGGGTGGGGGGGTGCACCCGGCGGGACCGCAGGGACCCTCCGGAGAGGCGGCTCGAAAGCGGTTTCGGGGTGGTTGTTTTTTAAGCGGGCCTGTGCGGTGGCTGCTTTTCTCTCCCCACAGACAGCGCGGGGTTTCCAGGGGAGGAGCGTCTGGCAATTAAGCGATAGGGAAGGAGGAACAAAATGGGGTGTGTGGCTTGTGTGTAGTGATTCCGCCCATCCTGCGAGGTTTCTCCAACTTGAATGGCCTTCTGTCATTAAGGGCAGCTTCTCCCTTTAATGCAAGACTGAAACTGCGCTTTTCCGGCCTTCCTTTTTCAAAGAGGGAGAAGTGCGGGGGGGGGGAGGGGGGTTAAGCAGATTTTAAAATGCACTCGCTCAGTAAGCGACTGCCGTTTGCGCTGCAAGCTGGCCTCCCAGGTGGGAAAGGGGGCGGCATTAACGCGACACACACTGGGGATAGGCCGAACTCGGTCCCGATGTAACCCCGCCGTTAGGTCTCAAAAGCATCTGCTCGGCCCAGCAGCAACTCGTCCGCTGCAAGCAGAACTCCGGCCGGCTGCCTTCCAGAGGACCCGCCCGCCCACGCTGTCTGTGGGGAGAGAAAAGCAGCCACCGCACAGGCCCGCTTAAAAAACAACCACCCCGAAACCGCTTTCGAGCCGCCTCTCCAGAGGGTCCCTGCGGTCCCGCCGGGTGCACCCCCCCACCCCGCTGTTCGGCGTCCTCTCCCCCCGCTAACCCGAGCCCTGCGGTGGCCGGGGGAGCCAAGCCAGGCTCCATTCTGGCGGGGCGACTGTAGCGACCGGAGGCAGCCAAGGGGAGAGCAGGCGGCTCTTCGCCCTCAGTGTGCCGCTGGGCCCCGCTGCACCCCCCGCCTGGCTCGGCTTCCCCCAGGCGCCGTAGGGCTCAGGTTAGCGGGGGGAGAGGACGCCGAACGGCGGGGTGGGGGGATTGATGGGGCGGGAGGGTGCACCCGGCGGGCCTCCCGCGGCCGCTTCTCCAGGAGCGCCAAGGCGGGTTGCTCGCGTCCCGGGCCCACGCCCTTGCACAGCGCCTGGATGCCTCGGCCAGCCAGCGCGCCAGCCGCTCCGGCAAAAACTCCGGTGCCGCCATTGCTCGCCGGCTGGACCCTCCTCCCCAAAGGTGGCACTCCGCAGGCCCCGCTTTCCAGGGCCGTTCCTGCCACATCCTTTCAGCCTCTGACGCCCAACGGCGGGATGGGGGGATTGATGGGGCGGGAGGGTGCGCCGTCAAGGCCTCCTTGGGAGGAAAGCGGAGAAGCCCCGTGGCCCCTCGAAGGGATCCACCGGGGATCACGCGCCTCTTCTCGCTGGGGCCCTCCGAGCAGTCACTGCCTTCGGGTCGCGGGGATTCTGGCATGGGCACCCGCCAGACATGGGGAGAGAGGCCGGGAACGGACGGATGTGGCGGTAGGCGCAGGAGCGGGACTCCTCGCCTTGCCCCTGCGTGACCGCCCGGCTTTGCCTGGCCTCAACGCCCGAACGTGGCGAGGGAGAAGGGAAGAGGCTCGGGAGCGCCCAAGTGCCAGACGGGCAGCTCCGCCCGCGTGCCTCGCCCAGACATGCTGCCAGCAGCAGCTCCCAAGGCACGCCGGTCCCTCCTCCGTCGAAGGGAGCGGCAGAGAGGGTGGCCCCGGCCTTGGAGAGCTGGGGTGCAGGGGGACGGGAGCATCGCCGGCAGCCCGCGAGGACCGGCCATGGAAGGTGAGCGAGGACCGGGGTGGCCGGCCAAGCGCAGCGCAGCCCTTCCACGCGATTGGATCCCACCCCCAAACCCCGCCCCTTCCACGCGATTGGATCCCGCCCCCAAACCCCGCCCCCTTCCACGCGATTGGCTCCTGCCCGCAAACCTCGCCCCCTTCCATGCGATTGGCCCCCGCCTGCAAACCCCGCCCCCTGGCTCTCGAGCCTTTCAAAATGTGCACGAGCATGTCAAAATGGCTCCCGGCATAAAAAGTTTGCCGACCCCTGGTCTAGTGGTTAAGGCACTGGGCTAGAAACCAGGAGCCTGAGAGTTCTAGTCCCGCTTTAGGCATGGAAGCCGGCTGGGTGACCTTGGGCCAGTCACTCTCTCTCAGCCCTAGGAAGGAGCCAATAGCAAACCAGGAGACTGAGAGTTCTAGTCCCGCCTTAGGCATGAAAGCCGGCTGGGTGACCTTGGGCCAGTCACTCTCTCTCAGCCCAACTCACCTCACAGGGTTGTTGTTGTGGGGAAAAGAGGAGGAGGAGGAAGGAGTATTAGGTATGTTCGCCACCTTGAGTTATTTTTAAAAATAATAAATGCGGGATAAAAATAAAAATAAATAAAATAAAAATAAAATTATGAAACAAAGTCCTAGAAAAATACAGCCCAAGGCTGATGTCTATCTATATCATGAGAAGCCTCATATTTAAGACTGACCCAGGTAATTAATGACACTTATTAAGGCTGGGTTTTATGTGGACTCCCTAAAGTCCCTATAAGTCACTTTCATATCTTCATCAATAACCCTGATATTTTAGTGAAAGTTAAGTAGTCTCAAAATTCTGGGGTCTTCTCTCCCCTTATGTAGAACAGCAAAATAATATTCTGATAAAGTCAACTGTAAATTATTTAGTGTTCATGTGAGTCATGCATGTCCTAGACCAAGGGTCGGAAATGGCGGCTCTTGAGCCAGATCTGGCTCTTTGGCCCCTCGGCTCTGGCTCAAGCAGCGCGAACCCTGGGGAAGAAAGCCATTGCTGTCAGAGCCCAGAGCCAGCCAGCCTCTGTGTGTGTGTGTGTATGAGTGCGAGGCGGCGCTGAGGGGAGCCCACCAGGGAGAAGGAGCGGCGTCGCTCTAGCCAAGCGGGCAGCGCGATTCCGCTCCCTCCGAGGAACGCCTGCGGGCTGGGCAGTGGTCGCCCCTGGGCGCCTCTTGCCGGGGGAGGGGCGGGGGTGGGGGGGACGCCGGGTCCTGCTGGGTGGGCGGGCGGCGGGGTGGGGGGCCTCCGCCGCCGGGCCCGCTCCCCTCGGCGCCTGTGCGGCTCCCCCGGGCCCTCCCACCCACCCCAATAAGCCACGTGATTGGCTCCCGCCCGCAAACCCCTCCCCCTTCCACGTGATTGGCCCCCGCCCGCAAACCCCGCCCCCTTCCACGCAATTGGCCCCCGCCCACAAACCCCGCCCCCTGGCTCTCGAGCATTTCAAAATGTGCACGAGCATGTCAAAATGGCTCCCGGCATAAAAAGTTTGCTGACCCCTGTCCTAGACCAAATGATATATTACGGCAAGAGGGTACAGATCCCGCATAAGCAAGGAAGAGCAGACTTTAATATGATCTACATTTGATTTTTCTAATTTAACTTTTAAAACTGAAATTGACAACTCTAAAAATAATGATATGGAATCTACTACCTATATTATAATCAGATCACATTATTTTGGAGGCCTGTTGATATGAACAAGTCTGTGTTTTATATTGTCCTTGAAAGGCAGCACCTAATATCTAATTTGCATCTAGAGAACCTTCCATTGATTAATAGAATTAGTATTATGAAATTACTCATGTTTTGCAAATGTCACTAAGCAGCTACTTTGGTAACTTTTTGCTAAATAATGACTTTTATAAATGTGTGCTGTAGTTTTAATTAATAAGATTTTTATTTTTGATTGTCATGCAAATAATGGATTCATTAATTACTCTGAGATTAAATTAAAAGGATTGATGACATACTTCTAATGAACTTCTCTGAAGATCTTCAATTTTTCAAGATAAATAATGTGAAGTGATAAAGAGATTGACCTCATTTTTGCACTGATCATCGTAATCAAAATAATCAATTGTTGCCTTTCTTACATTATTTCTTTCATTTCCAGTCTATTTATCTCGGGCAGGGGACTTGTGCTTGTTTATGTTTGTTTGTTTGTTTGAAGAAGTTATATGGCCATAGTGATGGCCATAATGATCCTAGGTGGCTCACGGCAACCAATAAAAACAATAGAATAAAAATAGAACAACCCTTCCCACCAGGTGCCAGACAGACCAAACTATTAAGCCACAGCTTCATAAAATTTCACAGTACTGTTCATGCCAGGATGATCAACTGACTGAAAAAAAAACCCTGACTGGAACAAGTGGAGAGAATATCTTCAGAAGAGCATATAGTTCTTACCTGAGTAACATGGATGAAGCTGGTGCCCAGGCTTGGCATATGCCTTCCAGCCTCTCGAGTGTGCAAAAAAGGATGCTGACCATGCTCTGCTCCCCATCAACATATGACATCTCCAGTAGGCTCTGTCAGGTGACTATGCAGATGAAATCATCAGAAGGAGAAGAGCTGTGAATGACCAGGATATATCATAGGAATTGCTAGCCATTAGACACCAGAAGGTGTTGCGCAATCTGGAATTTGTGTGGTTGTTGAGCAAAACCTAAGGGAGGTCTTGATAATTTCTTTTTTTTTAACAAGAGTTTTATTAAATTTGAAACAAAGATAAAAACTACAAAAAAGCAAAAAACTACAAAAAAATCTAAAAATGTGTGAAACACAAGAAAAAGGATTTTCAAAGATTACATAGAGGTGACTTCCGACTTTCAACAACAAGAATATACAGCAATTTCCATAATCAATCCCTTACTCTATATCAAACCAAAATCACATTATTTCTATAAATCATTCCATTAGCACATATATAAATCCCTAAATCCAATTGCTCCTTCCCCTTATATTAAAAAAGAAGTATATAAATCTCTAAATCAACTTCCCTCCCCCCCAAAAAAACATTTATTTAATTATTTCCTTCCTACCACTATTCTATATATTTCTGTCCACTATAATAAAAATCCAATTATGAAAACATATAAATTGTCTACTTTTATAATTGATAATACTACAACAATCTTAACCCTATTAACCCTAAAAACCAAACAATTATTATTATACCTTATAGATACCTTATAAATCTTAAAAATCAAACAAATCTTAAGAAGAGTCCAGTAAGTCTTAATCCAAATCATTAAAGAGAAATGAAATCATAAAAGCCTCATTATCAATCCAATTAAACATTCTTAAATTTTTACCCCACTTCAAAATATACCAAGACATTTACATATCTCCATATTACACACAAGGCATTTTTCATACAAAAATCAAACAGCCCAGCTGCCCCCCTTAAAATCTCAGACTTTTCAGCAAAGAACCTCCCACAGAACAGGACTTCTTCTTTCCCATAACAATCCCTCAGAAAAACAACTCTGTTTGTGATTTGCAATTCAGGCTGTCCCTTTAACCCTTTCAGCACCAGAATAAACTCTTCGCTTGTCATTTCAACATAGACTTCAGTCTCACTGTTGGTAGAAACATCTCCGTCTTTGTTAAAATCTTCAGCTTCTTCCATAACGTTCTCAGCCAGATGACACATTTTAAAGCAGATATTTTCCACAATGTCCCAAATATCTTGCAAAATAGCTTGACAAGAATCTGACAAGATCTGTTTGTAGGTATGTTTAAGCTCACAACGGAACTCTGAGAAAATCTCCTTAAAATCCTCCATGTTTCAGGCAGTAGATTATAACGCCCCCTAGATACTTGACTCGTGCAGATAGGAGTTAGTGAGTTAGTGGAAAGTTTCCGAATGAAATTGAAACAAGAGAAAGTGTGCTAACAAGCAGCTCTCAGGGAAAGTGAACAGAAGGCTGGAGATTCAAAACAGCAAATTCAACGTGTAGGAAAATATTAAATCCTTCAAATTCAGTACAAAAATAATAACAGGGAGACAATTATTTATTCTCAGTCCTCCTTAATCTTTAAATGGGAAAACAAGCCAAAACTTTAAAAGATTTTAAAAATTAAATCTAGAAATAACGATAAGCACCAAGAGAGTCCGCTTCTTCTTGCTGTAGAAAGCCTCTCTTGGGGTACATAAACTTGGAAAAAAAATTGAATGATTTAGAAATGGGGTGGCTCGACATAATGTCCCTTTAAGGCTACAGAGTGGCGTGGAAATGGTGATGTCCCAGCCTCCCGTCGTCTCTTACCAGATAGTCGCAAACACTGTTTGCAATTCTCTGGCTTTTGGAGGGCAAATGGGATGGTTCTGAGTGTTTTCTTTGTCATGAAAGCACTCTTGGGCTTCAGGAAAAAGCCCCCCAAAAAAAGCCTCCGCTGTCAGTTCTGTCCGCGGAGCTCGTGGACACAGCTGTTCAGTCGGCCATGTTCCCACTGGAAGTCAGGAGGTCTTGATAATTTCTGAAGGCAGTGGGATTACTTACTTAGCCTGCTTTCATTTTGATCCTGGACAAAGGAGATTTTATTTTCAAATTTAAAAATATTTTTATTTGAATAACTTCTTGGAGGAATGAAGTGAAAGGCTCAGCACTCAGAATACATCAGTATTCTGCTTTTCCAAAATAATATTTCCATTTAAAAATATGGTTAAGTGCTCACCTTAGGGCCCTATTCAAAACAGTATTTTATTTTCAAAATCTTATTGATCAATTATGTCCAAGTAGATACATTCCAGGAGGCTTTCACCAATCAGGAAGGACATGGTGGCCAGTCTAACAGTCTCAAAAACCCTGTCCACTTCCTTGGGAGGTAAACAATCAAACTCATCCCATATAACTAAGTAAGACTATGCCTCAGGCAACTCAACCAAGCCTACCCAATCAGAGTCCAACTCAGAATCTGAGCAGCTTTATCCATCAGATGCCTAGAATACTCCTCATAGCGGCCCTGTCCCTCCCTGACAGAGAATGGGTCACTTTAAAAAGGGCCACTGGTCAGCTATTTGCATATGCAACAAGAACAGAAAAATTGTTATGTTTTACAACTCTTCCTGTCACAAGGTAATCCCTAAGTCCTACGAAGCAAGATTGAAAGATCTGGGAATGTTTAGGCGTGAAAACAGAAGATTGAGGGTAGGTATGATCTTGTCAAGTACCTGAAGAGGTGTCACATAAAAGAGTTACAAGAGTTGTTGTCAGTTGCTCCAGACTGCAGGGCACAAAACGATGTTTTTATATGACAGGAAGGCAGATTCCAATTGAATGTTATGAAAAGCTTCCTTTCATAGCATCTGGCTAGTATTACCTGATACCAGTTAATAAGCCCAACATTCTAGACAGAATATTTTGTTTCTGAACATCTGTCTACACCTACCATTTCGCGAGGTAGATTTTGCAGTGTAAATTTGCTACAGGCAACTTTGGTTTTATATATAAGATGCATGTGTAACAAACATATAAATAAAAAAGATAAAGATTTATAGCATAGTGTTAATTAAATAATCGTTCATTCAGTGTGAATTACCAAAAGCTTTCATCAGCTGCCTTTTGCCAGAGCATCCTCTGCAGGTACAGCATGTGCCCTACCGCTGAGCCATGGTCCCGCTCCCCTAAATTAATACTCTATATTGAGAAACAACATTAGTTGGCTTGAAGGAATATTATTTGAAGGCGTAAAACATCTCTCTTCATAGCCAAGAGAGTGGGAATAAAATATACACTTATTTTCAGAAAGAAAGGTTATCCTTAGTAAAGTAACCAAACTAAGTACATGGCAAATGCTGCTTAGAATACCTTGTGTTGCATTGTCTTATTTAGCATAGAATAAATAATAATTTGTTTTTGCAAGTCCTTTATATCCAAGTGATACAGAATGTCCATGTTGATTAATAGCCTGAACTAGGAGTTATTTTCAGTGTTTCACCAGTTACTTCAGTGTATCTAGACTAAGTATGTGCTTCAAAGATGAGGCTGTAGACTGGGATCCTAAGAGCATCTACTATGGTGCACAAAATCCACATTGTATATGTAGGTGCCCAGAGGAATGGCTACATTGCTTATGGAACACATTGAGAAGCAGGTCTGTACAGTATGTTTCTCTAAGCAATCCCTACAGGAGACTAACATACAGGTAGTCCTCAACTTACGACCATTCGTTCAGCAACCATTCAAAGTTACAACGGCACTGAACAAATGGTGGTTACAACTGGTCCTCAGAGTTCTGGCCATCCCAGTACCCCCGCAGTCACGTGATTGTGATCTGGGCGCTTGGGAACCGGCTCGCACGTACGACTGCTTGCAGCACCCCGCAATCACATGATCGCCATTTGCAACCTTCCCTGCCGGCTTCCCCAGAAAGTCAATGGGGAAGCTGGCGGGGAAGGTCACAAGTTGCTGGGGTAAGTCTCCCCTGCCAGCACACCTTCCCCCAGCCCCTCTGTGCTTGTGCCGTGCTGGCCAGTTGCGGATCCCCGTGCACCCTCCCCGATCCTCACCATGCCTCCCTCGCATCCTCGTGCATCCCCTCACACCCTCCATGACCCTCACCACACCTCCCTCACACCCTCGCGCACCCCCTACCACCCTGCTTGTGAGCCACCTGGGATTTGCAACTTCCTGCCATTTTCCCCACTGATTTGGTTGTGGGAAACTGGCAGGAAGTTACCTCACCTAACAACCATGGGATTTGGTTAACAACAGCAACCAAAGACTGCAGAGGGGACTGCAAAGATCGGTATCGCTTAGCGAGAGAAATTCCAGTCCCAACTGACATTGTAAGTCAAGGACTATTGGAAATAATTTTTTGTAATATGCCTGTGCTTATACAGCTTCCTCTTCCTCAGACCTCTGCCTTCCTAGGTCCTTTATTCCCAGTGTCCTTTTCTACTCAAAGAGTAGCCAATTTTGCAGCCTACTCTTCTTTCTCACAAGCATTTAACAATGGAAAAACAGCAACCATCCGAATTCATTTCAAGGGGTACCATTTCTCTGCAGTCCCCAAGAGGTTCGCCCTGAAGGGTCTCTGGAAAGGGAGCCTGCTGTCCCGTCCTCCAGACATATGTGCATTTCATCTGCCTTTACGGAAGGTCGTTGTTTTTGTTCCATCATTGTGAACATACTGATCCTGTAATGTCAAGAAGTTCAGTTACTGCATGCATGAAAGAGAAGCCTTGGAAATGCATTTTCTGACCAACTCCAACCTCTCGGATGTGTTGGTTGCAGCTCTACTTCATTCTTTTGCTGTTTCTAACATTTCTCTTTTTAGCTGCTGTTAAAAAATCTCTAGCAATCAGGGAACAAGGAGAGAGGCAGATGAATGAAACCATTAAGCTCATTTTAGTGCAAAACTGTCTCTGGACCTCATTTACTTATGCAAAAGAAACAGGAGCCCACTACTTTCCTATTTTGTTGTTCAAATATAACAAACCATTTTATTTTCCTCAGAGAAAAGCCAAACATTTAATGGAATCACAATTATCTCAGCAATTATATCTACTAAAATATGACTCTATCTAAACTGGAAGATAGCCAACTATATATCTTACCTCTGTTCTGATGGATTCCAGTGGTGCTCTGGCTGTAAGAACCATTCTTGGCTTGGTAACAAGCTACATAGAATTCATGTGTATTATGTGGAAAAAAACAGGCTTTGGAAGGCTGGATTGCTGAGTCAAGAAACATCAGAGGAGAGAGAGAAGGTAGGAAATCCATGCTATGTGGGCTCAGAGTTGTTCCCCCCTCAACTGCTTTTTCCTCTAGACCAAGGGTCGGAAATGGCGGCTCGCGAGCCACATGCGGCTCTTTGGCCCCTTGAGTGTGGCTCTTCTGCAGCTGAACTCACCCCCGCCCCTTCCACGCGATTGGATCCCGCCCCCAAACTCTTACGCTCTTACATGCTCTCGCTCTCGCTCTCCAAGGCCGGGGCCACCCGCAGCCGCCCACACCTCGCGCACAGCCCGCGGGGCTCTCTGCCGCTCCCTTCGATGGAGGAGGGACTGGCGTGCCTTGGGAGCTGCTGCTGGCGGCATGTCTGGGCGAGGCGCGCAGGCGGAGCTGCCCGTCTGGCACTTGGGCGCTCCCGAGCCTCTTCCCTTCTCCCTCGCCACGTTCGGGCGTTGAGGCCAGGCAAAGCCGGGCGGTCGTGCAGGGGCGAGGCGAGGAGTCCCGCTCCTGCGCCTACCGCCACATCCGTCCGTTCCCGGCCTCTCTCCCCATAACTGGCGGGTGCCCATGCCAGAATCCCCGCGACCCGGAGGCAGCGACTGCTCGGAGGGCCCCAGCGAGAAGAGGCGCGTGATCCCCGGTGGATCCCTTCGAGGGGCCGCGGGGCTTCCCCATTTTCCTCCCAAGGAGGCCTCGACGGCGCACCCTCCCGCCCCATCAATCCCCCCACCCCGCCGTTGGGCATCAGAGGCTGAAAGGATGTGGCAGGAACGGCCCTGGAAAGCGGGGCCTGCAGAGCGCCA
This sequence comes from Charina bottae, assembly GCA_023362775.1. NCBI lineage: Eukaryota > Metazoa > Chordata > Lepidosauria > Squamata > Charinaidae > Charina > Charina bottae. The sequence continues at coordinate 33,345,250 of JALMGJ010000001.1, forward strand.
CCTTTGGGGAGGAGGGTCCAGCCGGCGAGCAATGGCGGCACCGGAGTTTGCGCCGGAGCGCTGTCTGTCAGGAGAGAAAAGCAGCCACCGCACAGGCCCGCTTAAAAAACAACCACCCCGAAACCGCTTTCGAGCCGCCTCTCCGGAGGGTCCCTGCGGTCCCGCCGGGTGCACCCCCCCACCCCGCCGTTCGGCGTCCTCTCCCCCCGCTAACCCGAGCCCTGCGGCGGCCGGGGAAGCCGAGCCAGGCGGGGGTGCAGCGGGGCCCAGCGGCACACTGAGGGCGAAGAGCCGCCTGCTCTCCCCTTGGCCGCCTCCGGTCGCTACAGTCGCCCCGCCGGAATGGAGCCTGGCTTGGCTCCCCCAGCCACCGCAGGGCTCGGGTTAGCGGGGGGAGAGGACGCCGAACGGTGGGGTGGGGGGGTGCACCCGGCGGGACCGCAGGGACCCTCCGGAGAGGCGGCTCGAAAGAGGCCGGGAACGGACGGATGTGGCGGTAGGCGCAGGAGCGGGACTCCTCACCTCGCCCCTGCGCGACCGCCCGGCTTTGCCTGGCCTCAACGCCCGAACGTGGCGAGGGAGAAGGGAAGAGGCTCGGGAGTGCCCAAGTGCCAGACGGGCAGCTTCGCCCGCGCGCCTCGCCCAGACATGCCGCCAGCAGCAGCTCCCAAGGCACGCCGGTCCCTCCTCCGTCGAAGGGAGCGGCAGAGAGGGTGGCCCCGGCCTTGGAGAGCTGGGGTGCAGGGGGACGGGAGTGTCGCCGGCAGCCCGTGAGGACCGGCCATGGAAGGTGAGCGAGGACCGGGGTGGCTGGCCAAGCGCAGCGCAGCCCTTCCACGCGATTGGATCCCGCCCCCAAACCCCGCCCTTTCCACGTGATTGGATCCCGCCCCCAAACCCCGCCCCCTTCCATGCGATTGGCTCCTGCCCGCAAACCTCGCCCCCTTCCACGCGATTGGCCCCCACCCGCAAACCCCGCCCCCTGGCTCTCGAGCATTTCAAAATGTGCACGAGCATGTCAAAATGGCTCCCAGCATAAAAAGTTTGCCGACCCCTGCTCTAGACCAACCTTTTGACCTTGGAGGAACCCTTGAAATATTTTTCAGGCCTTGGGGAACCCCTGCCCATTCAGGCTCAAATATAGGCCTGAAGTTACAAAATTATTACATTCGTTTCATGTGTAGGCCTGTATTAACAGTGTTCTTAAACTAAAAATTAAGAATGAAACTTACCTCTTTAATGTAAAGTTGCCTGAATTTGAAATATTTTTTAAAATAAATTGTGATCTCCCAGGGAACCCCTAGTGACCTCTCACGGAACCCTAGAGCACCACAGAACCCTGGTTGAGAAACCCTGCTCTATAGGATGCTGGTTAAAACCTGAATAAAAGTCTAAAAATTAGCAAAACCCGGCTACCAGTCCTGAAAAACACAGCCTGCAAAAGGTCAACGAACTCAGTCCAACCACCAGGACATGGGAATACTTCTCACAATGAACATGCTAATCACGCTCATCAGCCACTCGTTAACATTTCAACAGAACAAAAAAACCCACCTAATCTCCTATAACTTAGCTCTATAAATAGAAAACAAACAAAACATTGCCACTCTACCTGGGCACAGAGATTTTGCTTCTGTCTGTGCTCCTGCCCTCTGAAGATGCTGGCCACAGATATTGGCGAAACGTTAGGAACCACAACTTCCAGAACACGGCCACACAGCCTGGAAGACCCACAACAGCCACTGAATAAAAGTATCTGGAATCCAGTAAAAGAGTAATTGTATGGTAACTTCAATATACAAACCTCCACTAGTTGAGATTAAAGGTGACGAATTTAACACATTTAATAATGATAAAATAAATTTCATCATGGGTGACTTTAATAGCCACAGTAGCCTCTGGGGGTATTCCGATGATGATAGGAATGGGGAGGCTGTGATACAGTGGGAGGATTCGAACAACCTGGCTCTTCTACACGACAACAAATTACCAGCTTCATTCAATAGTGGAAGGTGGCGTAGGGGATATAATCCAGACTTGATATTTTTGAGTGATCGTATAATCCAGCAATGTGTTAAAGCAGTCTGCTCTCCTATCCCAAACACCCAGCACCAGCCAACTATGTGACAGGTTACTGCTTTAGTTCGACCTCAAAGTATCCCCTTTAGATGTAGGTATAACTTTAAAAAAGGCGACTGGCCTAAATCCCAGAGATTACTGGATAGTGCTGTTATTCAATTAATATCTAAACCGAGCTCCTACGATAAATTTGTGGAGGCCGTTAAAAAATGCTCTCGGTTATCAATCCCACGGGGCTGTAAAACCAACTATATCCAAGGTCTAACAGCTGAGACAAAGGATAAATTGCAGAAGTATCTAGCTCTCTTTGATGATGATCCTATGGCAGAGGACACAGTGGATGCAGGTCAGCAGCTAATTAATTCTATATATGAGGCCAGGAGAGAAAGTTGGATTAAATTAGTAGAGGAATTAGATATGAGTAAAAGTAGCCACAAAGCATGGAGACTGCTGAGTCGCTTGAACAATGACCCAATGGGCTCCAGAGAATATGCCAATGTGACAGCAGACCAAATAGCCAGCCAGCTCCTTAAGAACGGTAATTCAGAACAAATGCCTCTAAAATATAAGACTAAAATCAACAGAAAAGAGGAGGATGAAACAACTAGCCTATCGTCCCTTCTCACTATGGAAGAGTTGAGAAATGCTATAAGGAAGTGTAGACCACGGAAAGCTGCTGGCTTGGATGATATTCTTATCAAGCAAATAAAACATTTTGGGCCAAAAGCAAGACAGTGGCTACTAGAAATGTTTAATGATTGTTTGGAACAATGTAAGGTCCCTGGTGTTTGGTGAAAGGCTAAGGTTATAGCAGTTCTAAAACCAGGTAAAGAAGCCAACAATCCTAAGAGTTACCGTCCAATTTCTCTCTTGTGTCACAGCTATAAAATCTTTGAAAGATTGATACAAAATTGCCTCAATGTAGCTGTAGAACCTTTGCTTATACCGCAGCAGGCTGGATTTTGCCCCGAAAAAAGCTGTACTGCACAAATCCTTAATCTAACTCAATACATTGAAGATGGATTTCAAAAGGGCAGCGTAACAGGAACTGTATTTATAGATCTAACGGCCGCATATGATACCATCAATCTTAGAAGACTGAAGCAGAAAGTATACAATATAACCAAAGACTTTAAACTTACAAACATTATCAGGAATCTGCTTCAGAACCATATGTTTTTCGTGGAGCTCCAGGGAAGACGGAGTAGGTGGAGGAATCAGAGGAATGGTCTACCACAGGGTAGTGTATTGGCTCCAACCCTCTTCAATATTTACACTAATGATCAACCACTTCTTGCAGGCACTAATAATTATATATATGCTGATGATTGAGCAATGGCTGTACAGGGAAAAACATTTGAGGAGGTAGAACAACGTTTAACGGAAGCCCTGGAAGAGCTGGATCAATATTATTGTGATAACCAGCTAAGGCCAAATCCAGCAAAAACTCAGGTATGTGCCTTCCATCTTCACAATAAGCAGGCTGCTAGGAAGCTGCAAATTACATGGAAAGGAGTGTTACTGGAGCATTGCCCTAACCCTAAATATTTAGGGGTTACTTTAGATAGGGCCCTAACATATAAACAGCACTGCATCAATACTAAATTGAAGGTCAGTGGAAGAAACAACATCCTCAGGAAATTAACAAGCTCTACTTGGGGTGCCAAACCAAGGGTTCTTAAAACAACAGCATTAGCCCTCTGTTACTCGGCTGGCGAATACGCTTGCCCTGTTTGGTACAAATCAGCACATGCACAGACATTGTTGTTTATTCGTTCAGTCGCTTCCGACTTTTCGTGATTTCATGGACCGGCCCACGCCAGAGCTTCCTGTCGGTCGTCGCCATCCCCAGTTCCCCCAAGGTTGAGTCTGTCACCTCCAGAATATCATCCATCCATCTTGCCCTTGGTCGGCCCCTCTTCCTTTGGCCTTCCACTTTCCCTAGCATCAGCTTCTTCTCCAGGGTATCCTGTCTTCTCATTATGTGGCCAAAGTACTTCAGTTTTGCCTTTAATATCATTCCCTCAAGTGAGCAGTCTGGCTTGATTTCCTGGAGTATGGACTGGTTTGATCTTCTTGCAGTCCAAGGCACTCTCAGAATTTTCCTCCAACACCACAGTTCAAAAGCATCTATCTTCCTTCGCTCAGCCTTCCTTATGGTCCAGCTCTCACAGCCATAGGTTACTACAGGGAATACCATTGCTTTGACTATGCGGATCTTTGTTGTCAGCGTGATGTCTCTGCTCTTAACTATTTTATCGAGATTTGTCATTGCTCTCCTCCCAAGAAGTAGACGTCTTCTGATTTCCTGGCTGCAGTCAGCATCTGCAGTAATCTTTGCGCCTAGAAATACAAAGTCTGTCACTGCCTCCATGTTTTCTCCCTCTATTTGCCAGTTATCAATCAAGCTGGTTGCCATAATCTTGGTTTTCTTGAGGTTTAACTGCAAGCCAGCTTTTGCACTTTCTTCTTTCACCTTCGTCATAAGGCTCCTCAACTCCTCCTCGCTTTCAGCCATCAAAGTGTTATCATCTGCATAACTGAGATTGTTAATGTTTCTTCCAGCGATTTTAACTCCAGCCTTTGATTCCTCAAGCCCAGCACATTGCATGATGTGTTCTGCGTACAGGTTGAATAGGTAGGGTGAGAGTATACAACCCTGCCGTACTCCTTTCCCAATCTTAAACCAGTCTGTTGTTCCGTGGTCTGTTCTTACCGTTGCTACTTGGTCATTATACAGATTCCTCAGGAGGCAGACAAGATGATTTGGTATCCCCATACCACCAAGAACTTGCCACAATTTGTTATGATCCACACAGTCAAAGGCTTTAGAATAGTCAATAAAACAGAAATAGATGCTTTTCTGAAACTCCCTGGCTTTCTCCATTATCCAGCGGATATTGGCAATTTGGTCTCTAGTTCCTCTGCCTTTTCTAAACCCAGCTTGTACATCTGGCAATTCTCACTCCATGAATTTCTGGAGTCTACCTTGCAGGATCTTGAGCATTACCTTACTGGCATGTGAAATAAGTGCCACTGTTCGATAGTTTGAACATTCTTTAGTGCTTCCCTTTTTTGGTATGGGGATATAAGTTGATTTTTTCCAATCTGATGGCCATTCTTGTGTTTTCCAAATTTGCTGGCATATGGCATGCATCACCTTGACAGCATCGTCTTGCAAGATTTTAAACAGTTCAGCTGGGATACCGTCGTCTCCTGCTGCCTTGTTATTAGCAATGCTTCTTAAGGCCCATTCAACCTCACTCTTCAGGATGTCTGGCTCTAACTCACTGACCACACCGTCAAAGCTCTGACGGTAGACATTGCTCTGAATGAAACCAGTAGAATTATTATCAGATGTCTGAAACCTACCTCTCTAGATAAGATCTACCATCTAGCCAGTATTGCCCCGCCTGCTGTTGGTAGAGAAGCAGCAGCATATAAAGAGAGGCTTAAATCATCAATATCCAAACAACACCCTCTTTACAGCCTACAACAAGCCCCTCAGAGATTAAAATCCAGGAAAAGTTTCCTTAGGTCGAGGGAAGATTTTGATGAATTTAAAAGTAGAGTGGACCTATGGAAAGCTACAAAGAACCAACATTGGATGAAACCAGCAGAGGAGCTAGCACCTGGTTCTGGCGAAAGCTGGGAAGTTTGGAAATCGTTGAATAGACTGTGCACAGGTATAACAAGATCTAGAGATACTCTGAATAAATGGGGTTATCCGGTGACTTCTGCCCTTTGTGACTGTGGAGACTTGCAGACAACAACACATATCTACACTTGTCCTTTGTGCCCTGATCAATGCACACTTGAGGACCTCATGACAGCGCGACAGAACACAATTAATGTTGCCAGTTTCTGAGCAAGATCTGTCTAATTTTTATATATTTTAACTTTTATATTTCATATTTTAAATGCTATGTTTTACAGTATTAACTGTGATGATTCTGACACGAATAATAATAATAATCCAGTAAAAGAGTAAACTGTGGGAAGAATCTAAGCATAAAAATAACTCCAAGGTAGTGAACCATTTTGGGGGGAGAGTGTACTTTTTGTAAAACAGTTGTTTATATGTAGTGTAGTTTCTCCTTTAGTTCATGCCTCAATCTGTGTACTTTTGGAATACCAATAGATCAGTTATCCTTTGAGGTGCGTTTTTAAAATCAATTAATACATTTTCTTTAGACACAGGAGGAGGAGAACCATGTTAGTCTATGGTAGAAAAAAAGTCAGGAGGAGTCTGGCAGCACATTTTATGACTAACACATTTTATTAAGCGGCATAAGCTTTCATGACCTGCAGCTCACTTCATCAGATGCACCACGAAAGTTTATGTCTTTTAATAAAATGTGTTAGTTGAAAAAGATGCTATCAGACTCCTGATTTTTTATATTTTATCTAGTTAGTTTGGGGGTAAATGTAGCAATACACAGGATATCCACTGTATAAAAATAGAGAAATTTCCCTACCCTCCAAGGGCATAAAGCAATATAAAACCCCATATATGGGGGCATAACACAATATAACATCTGTATCTCTCTGCTGTGAAAGCTTAGGGAAGGTGGACTGTATATACCCTTCTGAAAGCTCCTTCCTCTTTGACCACTTCCTTTTCTTTATGGCTGTTTACTTATACTGTAAGCCGCACTGAGTTACTGTTTTTAGAAGCTTAAGGAATGTTTTAAAGGAAAATATAAAATGGTATTTTATTGCTTCATCTAAACTCCAGAAAGCATCAGCATATTTCTTATAGAGAAGACCAAAGATTATCTCTTGATTGTTCTTTTTGGCCCTTGCTCTAGGCATAAACAATCAGTTCTTGAACCCTTAGCCCTCCTTTGGGGGGGAAATATAAAAAAGGAGTTCAGGTGTTCTGCAGTCAGCCCTTTCACATGGAAAAATGGCTGTACATTACAGATCTTCAGAAGATTTGGTGCTTAAAATGCCACCATTATATATTTTTATTTCATCAAATCCATTTCTATAAAATATAGCTCTGTTCTATATTTTCTGTGGTAAGTATAAATTTATTTAAGTAGCAGGGATCCTACAAAACGTGTAAGTTAAGGTATATTTATATGGAAAAAGCCATTCCTTTAATGTCCAGATATAAGAACAAATGAAAACTGTTAGTCAGAGATGGCCAGGGATGGTACATTTGAAAATATGGTTTTGCTGACTAATACCATGGCTAACGGATAGCCTGCAAGTTATTAGAGTAAGACATTCTGTATTTTTTCCAAATATTATGAACATGAAAGGCAGAGCTAGGAAAACATTTAAGTTGGACAACAAGTCGGCTGGGAGAAGCTTGGTAAAATAGGGGCTAAAAGGGAAAATGGAAATTGATGCCGCAAGCAGAAATGAAATAGAACAAAATGAATGACAATATTTATCTGTCCCTGAGAATAATGAAAGTAAAATACTTAGGAAATAATTCATTCTTAAGGCAGATGGATCTCGGGGTTAGTGCAACAATAAAACAGGCCCAGAAAGAAGGATCTAGTCTTGCAAACAGGTTTAATGAAGAATTTGTGGAAGAAGGTATTTGCCCTCTTAACATTACTGGAGAATACAAATCAGTAGATTCCTAATCAGCCCCATTCTCACTTTGATAGCACTAAAATGAGCCTACTCTTAAAGAACTAAGAGACTGATAATGAGGCAGTCCAGATTTCTAATGAACTTTTGGCTTGTCTGATACCTGCAAATGAAAAACTTTGTGCTTTGCAAAAAAAAACTGACAGCCACACAAGCAGACAATTTATATACACTTTGAGGTAGACAATTTTTATATACTTTCTAAAAACGAAAATACTAATTTGAAGTCACTTGTGTGGAGATATACTTTAAGTCCGCCATCCCGAAGCTGGTGCCATCCTGATATGCTGAGTGGGAATTCTGAAAACTATCACCAGGAAGCTCTTTCAATAGTGATTCATGCCATAATCATCAAATGGTTGGACTTCTGCATCACACGCTATGTGTGAAGACCACATGGAGGCTACAATTGCAGAATGTGGTGGCTAGGCTGTTAGCTGGGGAAATCTACTACAGAAGAGTTACACTTTTCTTGAAATTGCTACACTGACTGCCAGTAGGGTTCTGGGCCCCAAAGTGCTGGTTACACACTTTTGGAAGAAGGCTTGTGTGCCAGACTCCAAAGGTGGTCTGAATGACATTTGTCAACTCTCAGCCATTGAAGTGGTTTTGCATTGATGGAGAGGCAAGCCAATACAATTCTGTATGGTCTAGACACAATTCACTGTTCAAAAACTGAATGATAATAAAATTGAAAATTTTAGCTAATAGATTATAGCATGGATTCTGAGGAGCACTGGGGGTGCTCCCTTCCACATTACTCCATATCCCTACCAGTTGGGTTATAGGCATGGCGGGGGAGTATAGATGAAGCAGGAGGGGGTGATTGGTAACAAGTGAGTTTCATCCTCAACTAAGGATTGGCAGTGCTGGCAGCAAGTGGCCATGGTCAGCAGCAATGAAAGTTGTCTATGAATAGGCAAAATGGTGTAAAAAAGGTAAAGGTTCCCCCCCGCACATTTGTGCAGTCGTGTCCGACTCTAGGGGCCGGTGCTCACTCCGTTTGTTAGCCGAAGAGCCAGCGTTGTCCGAAGACGCTTCCACGGTCATGTGGCCGGCATGACGCACGCAGAACACTGTTACCTTCACACCGAAGTGGTACCTATTCATCTACTTGCATTTGCATGCTTTCGAATTGCTAGGTTGGCAAGAGCTGGGGCTAGTGCGTGAGCTCACTCCATCACACGGGGCTAGGGATTCGAACCTCCGAACTTGCAATCTTCCGATCGACAAGCCTGGCGTCTTACCCGCTGAGCCACCACACGCCCTTAAAATGGTGTAGGAACAGACAAAATGGTGCCCTCTCCCATCATAATGAAAAGTAAGCAATGCAAAACTCCTTGCTGGCAACCAATGGAAAATCTGAAATGCGCTCGCTAGTACAGAACCAGCAAGACATAGCTAGCAGAATCCAGTGCTTTTCCCCCGATTTAAACAGAACCAGAGCATTCCCAAAGCTTTCTCAAGGCTACCTCAAGGGAATGCTGCAGCCTCTGCAGAAATATGGTTTCTCCTGCAACCCAAAGCAAAGTAGCTATGGGGGCTGTGCCAAGGGATTGGATGGGTGGGGGCAACCCCACAGCAGCCTCAAGTGGCCAATTGGAGCTGAGCAGATCCCAGCCCGACTGCTTCATTCACCACACTGTCAGTGAAACATGCCAGATTGTGTACATGCAAGAACTATGTTGGGAGAAGTGCAAAAACCCTATTTTAAACCTGCAACAGCTAAAGATGACTTTAACCTACCTCGTTTGTGGACTAGGAATGAGATGACACTTCATGAGGACATGTCACGCAAAAACAGTTACCAAGGTATGTTCATGCCATAGGTAGGAGGCCGTGAGGATGAACCCATTGTTAAGTCTTCCCTCTCGCCAGAGCAACTCTTGCTTGCCAATCTTGTCTCATTTTTGGACCTAATATGTTTTAATTTCAGCAAAGCATTTGACAAATTTCCCCATGACCTTCTAATTTTATCCAAGACAGTAGTTAAATGTGGGTTGGATGGCCTGACAGTTAAGTAGAACCATAGGTAGAACTTGTACATAAGGAAGGCTGAGCGCCGAAGAATTGATGCTTTCGAGCTGTGGTGCTGGAGAAGACTCTTGAGAGTCCCTTGGACTGCAAGGAGGTCAAACCAGTCAATCCTAAAGGAAATCAACCCTGACTGCTCATTGGAAGGACAGATGCTGAAGCTGAAGCTCAAATACTTTGGCCACCTAATGAGAAGAGAGGACTCACTGGAAAAGACCCTGATGCTGGGAAAGACTGAGGGCAAAAGGAGAAGGGGACGGCAGAGGATGAGATGGTTAGATAGCATCACCGATGTAATGAACATGAATTTGAGTAAACTCCGAGAGACAGTGGAGGACAGGAAGGCCTGGCGTGCTATGGTCCATGAGGTCACGAAGAGTCGGACACGACTGAACGACTGAACAACAACAACAAAATAGGTAGAACAAAAATCTACAAAAAGTGTTCATTTATGATTCCTCATCAGATTGGAGGGAGGAATCGTGTAAGTCCTGGATGGTTCAGTCCTGAGTCTTATATTCATCAACATTTTTATTAATGATTTGAGTAGACAGTGCGTTTTCAGCTGACACACAATCAAGAGAGAGAGCAAATACCCTGGAAGGCAGATATAAAATCCAGAACCACCTTCCTACATTAGACAAATGGTATGAAAACATCACACTTGAATTTAACAGAGAAAAATGCAAAGTTCTTCGCTTGGAAAATGAATCAGAGCCACAGGAATGGGGGATACCTGCCTTGGTAACAACATTTGCAAAAAACTAAAAAAAAAAGCCTTAGAACAGGAGTTGATTATGAATTGAGTATGAGTCAGCACTTGGCTCTTTCCAGTACTATGGTTATATGATTTTCAGAAGTGGAAACAAAAAAAGGGGGGAGGGGGAGAGTATTTTTAAAATTAAACCGCCCTCAAAATGCAGTTTGCCAAATGGCACCGGCAGAGTTTTGTGTCTTCGGGATAACCTTTAGCGAATATGACTCATATACTGCAGAGATCTGTGAAACATAAAGCTTCATGAGTTGACAGATGAGGCAAACTCTCAGCTTCGCAGCCATCTCTGGCTTTCCGACCTCATCCTCTTTCTAGCCTGGTAGGGAAGTGGGTTCCAGGCACTTGCCGGCGCATCCGTCAAAGTGTGGTTTTGAGGGCTTCCTTGCTCCCACGGAAGACCCCAGGATGCCAGCAGCCGGCGAAGGGGCGTGGATTGGCTTATGACGTTTTGTTTGCAGCAGAAGGAGAGCGTGCGAGATAGGAGGTGGCGAGCAGCTGCAGGGGCAGCGGAAGGCGCGAGAGTGAGTGAGGGAGGCTGGCAGCCGCCAAGGCGGGTTGTCTGCTAACGGGAAGGGGAGCCCAGCGCTCAGCCGCCACCGGCTTCAGGATGTAGGCGTTCAACGGAAGGGCTCTTGCTGGCAGAAGGGCTCATCATGAAGAAACACTCGGCCAGAGTAGCCCCTCTTAGCGCTTGCAACAGCCCGGTTCTTACTCTCACCAAAGTGGAAGGTAATCGCGCGAGCTAGGATTCCGACGCGTGCCGCGCAGTACCGGGCAGGTTTTGCGGGACAGAAAGCTCCCTTGCGTCCGGGGAGGTGGGCAGGATCGCATTCTTCGTCTAGCCGGGAAAGCCGCTGCCGTCGCCAGGTGGCCGGGGAGCGGCCCGCCACGGCGGCGAAAGCAAGCTTGGAGCGCTTTAGGGGAAGACCGAGGTGCACCTGCCCTGGTGCCCTGGACGGGCGTGGTATAGGAGAGAGGCTGCCCAGGGAGGTCGGAGAAGATGGGTGGGCTGCTGGCCTGCCTGCTGCAGTCCCTCCCCTCCTCCTGGTGGAGGAGGAGGAGGGGGGCAATTAAGGCATGCTTGACTTGGCTCCCTTTAAGGGAAGCTTTCGCCAATGCGGCTTCGCTGTCCCGGGGAGCTGAATGTCACCTTTTCGGATCGCCTTGCTCGCCCTCCCTCGCCCTTCTCGAGGGAGGTGAGCGGTCGAGGCGCCCCTCGCCCTCCGGCCCGCCGTAAGTTCTCTCTTCAGGCGCAAGGTCTTCCTTGGTATAAACAAGCAGGAGAGGGTGGTGCGAACCTGGCGCATTGGAGGAGGGCAGCTCACTGGAAGATGGGTAAAGGCTCCGCACTAGGCTCTGGGGGTAGATCTATGAGGTAATTTGGCGGGTATCCACTTGGAAGCGCCTCTGGGGGAAGAATTCTGCATTCCTCAATGAAATGAAATGCCCCGTCTCCCCACCCCCAGTGTGCCCAGTCTCCTGCTCTCTGCTGTTGGGAGGGAAGAAAGACTTCTGGAAACACTTTAGGGCCCTCAAACTCTCGCGGCAGTTTTAAAGAGGGAATGTGGACCGACTCGCGCTGGGAAGACCGCTAATGGCGTTGCCCGGTCGACGGGACCCGAGGCGGGCCGTCAAACACGCTGTGCTTCGGGGGTGAGCCGCCGCCGTTGCTCTAGGGGAGCCTCGCCGTAATTCAGGCTGGGCTGCAGCAGCTCTTTCGCGACTCGAGGAACAACTGAAGTTACGGGTGCCCAAAAGGCAGCATGCAGCGCGCCTCCCGGGGGGAGCGAAGAAAGAGAAGCCGGAAGGAAGAGAAGCCCTGGAGAGAGTTGGATGGGGACGAGGAGGGCTGTGGTGTGGGTGCTGTGCTCCGGAGAAAAAAGAGGTTTGCAAGTTGTGGTTGGTTTTGCTGGTTGGTAGAAAGAACCCGCTGGGGGGTAGGATGGCTGTGAAAGAGGCAAGGTGAGAAAAGGATAATGGTTGGACAGAGAAGACGTGACGGGAGGTAAAATAACTGGTTGGAATTTAGTGGCAGTGGTGCTTGCTGGACATCTAGACATGAGGAAAACAGAAGGGGAGAAAGGCTTTGAGATAAAAGAAGAAAAGTGTGGACTTTACCAGGCCAAGGGGTTCTTGGAGTGCACGGATGGAACTAGGGTCTGTGTCACCTGGGGCAAACATGGATTCCGCGCGCCGCCCCGCCCCCCCCCCCATGGGTTATTTTGTCATTTTGGCGACCCCCCGGGCGTCATTTTGGCGCACCCCCCAGCGCGGCGCCCGGGGCACATGTCCCGCTTGCCCACCTCCCCTAGTTGCGGCCCTGTTGCAGTGTGACGCTCCACCCTGGGCAGGTTTACTCAGAGATAAGTTGTGCTGCAGCCTTCTAGATTTACAACTCTCAAATGTCAGTCAGCAGGAGAAATCTGGAGGGTGCCAAGTTGGAGAAGGAGTCCATTGCCTTGAACCATCACTGTCACTACATGAAACTACACAAAACTACCCCAACCTGAAAGGATGCCATTTGTTTTCAAGTGAAGGAATGGGGGGTGGGGTGCATTTTGCATTCTTTTAGATTTGGAATTGAAGAATGGGAAGTGATCATTTACTGTAGGTCATCAAACAAATTTATAATATCAACTGAAAGGCATTTTTAGCCACCACTTTTATCAAGCATGTCTTGTGTTAGTCTAATATGTCAGATCGTCTATGTGTTTTATTGGGGTGGGAGTGGGGGATACAGAAATGTCACCCATGGGAAGACATATTTCAATATGTATAGAATGATGGGCTACAAAGGCATTTTTATTAGCTGCTTTCCTATTTATTAGCTGAATAGTGGAATGGAATATTGAGGGTTTTGACGGAAGATGTGGCAGAAAGTCAGCAACCGCATCACTGGATGCTCCTCCCCTTGTCTTCATGAAGACATTTTTATTTGGACCAGAGACACAGGATCTTGTGTCAGAATTTTTTTCATTGACGTGCATTATGCACCCCAGCATTACTACACATTTTCTTGTCCTTTAACCTTTCTTGTCCTTAAAAGATAAGAATTCCCTGCATTCTGGTATGCAACTGCTGCTTCAACTTATTTTAGAGATGGGGTTTTCCCATAACTACTAAGAATGTATAACAGCACTTCACATATATAAGCACTCATCTGCAGATCTAATCTTTGGGTCTCTATCTCCACTAGATGACCTGACTGTTTTGGGGGAAAGCTGGCAGGGTCAGACCTTGTTAATATTTGGATAAAAGGCCATCAGGAAATCCCAGGTCTGTATCTTAGACTGGGGGATTTAAAAAACATCCCCAAACAGTGACAACTCACTTACATATTGTTGCTAGGAAAACTATATGGAGGTGTCCAGTCTACATTTTATATCAACACATGATATGCTTTTTGTAGCCCCTGCAAGGCTTAGGCTCACATACTGTAAAATGGCTTTTTACAATGGGCATATACTCTCTTTCTTTTGTCCTAATAGGGTTTTTGTTTGTTTGTTTGTTTGTTTGTTGCCAGAGTGAAACTAGCTAAGGATGAAATATTCACCTCCGATCCAGGATAAATGATGTTTCCAATGTTCTCTGTCTTGGATTTTTCAGTACACTTTTTGCACTATCCTTTTGGAAACGCTTTCAAAGTTCTCTTGTCTGCAATGGAACATCCAGGTATCCTTACACATATTCTAAGATACGGTTACACAGGACATTGTTGTACTGCATATAAATGAATATGCTCCAGAAAACACAGAGTTGTTTCTCTTAGTATTTTCTCTGTGTTTTATTTTTATAGGAACTATATGCTATAGAATAAAACAAAACTAGTAGCATCAGCAAGCTATTTTTCAGGAAATACCTGACCTTCCTAAAGATCCCTATGCTTCCCCAGAAGGAACCCTGGAAATTGTTTATGAAATAAGCTGTTCCATTAAATTAAATGGGGTTTACTCCCAGCTAAAAGTGTGTAGTTAGGAATGGAGCTTTAGACAGACATTGGCAAAAGGCACGTAATATAATTCTATAAAATGTAGATCAGGTGTGGTAGGGCTTCAGTCCCCCCAAAATTGGACTATAGTTCGTAAGACATGCTTGTTGGACACACAGGTTTCAGGAGTTTTCCCAGCCCTACCATTTTTGAAAGAGACTGGGGCAGATCAAAGATTGCTGGAAAAGGGAGAATGGAGGGGAGAGAAGAAGCCCTGGATTGGGGCCCCAGAAACCTCCAGGTAGTGAACAGGGATAAGCCCAACTCTGAAAAGCACAGGGCAGTTCTCCAGGTCTACGGAGAAATAAAACTGTTTTGATTCATGGTAAATAGAGCTAAGTTAGTTTGTCTAAAGCAGGGCTTTCCAAAGTGTTTCCTGTGGCGACACACCAACCGGCGTTGGTGTGTCACCGCGGCAAAACCCAGAAGTGCGGCAGCGTGCAAAAACCCGGAAGCGCTGCTGTCGCTTTCGGGTTTTGCGTGCTGCAGTTGGTGTGTCGCCGCGGGAAAACCCAGAAGCGCTGATGATGATCAGCGCTTCCGGGTTGTGTGGCGACACACCAGACTGTGTGTGTTGACACACTTTTGTGTCGCGACACACAGTTTGGAAAGCTCTGGTCTAAAGTATAGAGATGATAGAGGGAGCTCAGGATTGAGACCAAGAAGCCTCACTGTAGCTAAAGGAGTTAGGAGAGAGAGAGAGATGTCAGAGAGGTTAGTCAGCCAGGAGCAGAGTAGGAAGCAATGATATAGGAACACAGATCTGAGGTTTGCAAGTTGTTCCTAACAGAGGGGCAGCTGCTGGCAGCTATTCTTAAGTAAGGGCAGTTTGGTCTAGTGGTTAAGGTAATGGGCCAGAAACCAGGAGACTGAGAGTTCTAGTCATTTAAAAATGTACCCATCACGTACCTACTTCATTTCCCAATAGCATACTGAGATTTTAATAAATTTTAAAAGTTTAATCAGGTATCCACTGCTTGATTTATCAGGAACTAGTTCTTCACAAGAGAGCCAATTTGGCATAGTAGTCAAAGGCACCAGGCTAGAAACTGGGAAAACCATGAGTTCTAGTCCTGCCTTAGGCACAAGGCCAGCAGGTTGACTTTGAACCAGTCATTTTCTCTCAGCCCTTGGAAAAAGGCAAATGCAAACCATTTCCAAAAATGTTGCCAAGAAATGTTGGCAGGAGTCAAAACTGACTTGAAGGGACATACTGTTGGGATTATCAGGAATCAACTCAGCATTGTCTCATAAGCATAATAGGGGGTCTTTCTAGTAAACACATCTCTACTGTGCTTGTGGGAGGTTACCTGGGTCACCTGATTTCCTCTTCCTCCTTCTTCTTGAGTTTGGGGGATTAACATTCTCCATTACGCTTTGGGCACACCTGCAAGCAGGAGGGCTGGACCATGCAGCTCTCGTCCATTCCATCTCACTTGCACGCAGATAGACTATGAATCTTCTTGTATCCAGATCTACTGAATAAATGTAAGCTATCTCTATTTTTCTTCATCTAACTAATGTGTGAAGACTGAATTTATTTCTGAACGTAATTAAGCTTAAAGTGCAAGTTCCCTGCTGGTTCACGCTTCTACTCTGCAAGATTGTTGTTAGCTGCTTGGAGTTCTTTTATTAACATTCAAGACTCCATCAAGGGTTATGGGCCCAGTACAAGACCAGTACAAAACCAGTTGGCCTCACAGCCACAAAAAGGGAAGCTGCTTTGCACATTTAAAAAGCTAAGTTCCGAATTTTTTTTCCTCTGTCTAAACAATGGAGAAGGAGGGTGCTCCCCCCATACCAAAATTGATTGAAGATAATTACTCAGCATGGCTGTTCAGATTAAGGATGCAGCTAGATTTTGAAGATTGTTTGGATGCTCTGGATTCACCAGAACCAAAACCAGAGGATGGGGAGGAAGCCAATAAACAATGGAAGAAAAAGGATAAGAGAGCTAAAATTCTCATTGCTAGATCTCTTCCAGATCACAGATTAGCAGAGATTAAAAATATTTCCACTGCTAAGGAAATGATTGAGAATTTATGCACCCTATATTCAGAAGCTGATGATCATAACATGATTTCTTTGTTGCGAGAACTGCATGCATGTAAATTGGAAGACAGTGGAAATGTAAATGACCACCTGATCAGAATGCAGGGAATCTTTGATCAGCTGAGCACAGTTGAGAAACTCATGAATGAAAAACTTAAGATATCCTTTTTGCTAAGCACGTTACCAAATAGATTTTTTCTTTCGTTGCTGGTTTGAATTTAGAAGGGAAGAATTTTTCTCACCTTCTGGGATCAATTAGATTGGAATGTCAGAGGCAAGAGAATTTGCATAACAATAGATTGCCTAGCCAAACAAGATGAAAATGGAGAAGTACAAAGATACAAAGCTAGACTAGTCGCAAAAGGCTATTCACAAAAATATGGACTTGATTACGATGAGTGTTTTGTTCCTGTTGTAAAACATACCACAATCAGAATGCTCCTGAGTCTAGCAGCTTCCAGGAACATGAGTGTTGCACCTGGATGTAAAAACTGCATTTCTGCATGGAGAGATAGAGGAAGAACTGTACATGCTACAACCTCCAGGCTTTGCCGATCCCAAGACACAGCAACTCGTTTGCAAACTTCAGAAGGGGATTTATGGCCTGAAGCAAGCAGCAAGAGCATGGAATAAGAAGTTGAACCAAGTACTTCTTAACCAAGGTTTTGTTCAAGGCCAAGCTGATCCCTGTCTCTGCACAAGACACAGAAATGGCAGAGAGGTATACATTCTTTGTTATGTGGATGATTTGATGATCTGCCATAATAACAAAGGAGACTTTGATGAAATCGTGTCAAACCTGAACAAAGAAGTAGAAGTCAAACATCTGGGCAATGCCAGCTACTACTTGGGGATACAGATTGAGAAGGAAGAAGATGGAAGCTTTCTTCTAAGCCAGAAGCAAAAGATCCTAGAACTGTTGGAAAGCTTAGGACTGCAAAATGCCAATCCTATGCCAACACCAATGGAAACAGGTTTCCACAAACAACAGGAACCTAGTGAACTCTTACCATAGAACAATGGCTATAAAAGTGCCATAGGTAAGCTATTGTATCTAGCCACTACCATTAAGTCAGACATAGCAGCTGCAGTAAACATTCTATGCAGAAAGCCTAGCACACCCGCACAGAGAGACTGGACTGGTGTTAAGCGGGTGGGAAGGTACCTGAAGGGGACTATACACCTAAAACTTAAGCTACCAGCCACTGACAATCCTAAACTAGTGGGGTTTACAGATGCGGATTGGGCAGAAGACATTACTGACCGTAAATCCACTAGTGGGCATGTATTTTTCTATGGGGGTGGGGCAGTAAGCTGGGGAAGCCATAAGCAAGATACAGTTGCACATTCTTCCACAGAGGCTGAGTGTCAGCAGCAGAAACATGCAAAGAGGTTTCATGGCCTAGGAAGATTAAGACCATTTCACAAGCTCAACAGCAGCATGGTGATCTTAACGATCCTCCTTTAGATAATAAAAGGACTTAAAATAACATCTCAATATAACCATGACCCCAGGTGTAAGGTCACACAGCTACCTAGAAACGTATTTAGGATTCCCTTACCAACTTTGCTCAGACTGAAGAAGCTCCTTGGATAAGGAGCGAAACGTTTCCACTGAGAAAATAGAAATCCAGTTGACATGATTCAAGCTACAGACAATTCCACCTGGATGACTGAGAACCTTCATAAACATACTGCTTGAAGACATGGGGATAGAGGAATCTACCCCTATTCAGGTCTACAAAGACAACCAAAGTTGTATTAGGCTCTCACAGTCAGAAAAGATTAATGGGAGAACTAAACACATTGATGTTAAATATTATTTATTATTATTTATTACATTTATATCCCGCCCATCTCCCCCACACGGAGGGACCCTGGGCGGTTCACAACAAGCTTAAAATCAATTAAAACAATAAATACCAATAATAAACATATATATATATATATATATATATATATATATATATATACATACATACATACATACATACATACATACATACATACATACACACATACACATACACACACACACACACACACACATCATACAATCTGATCCAAAAGTGGTAGATCTTATTCCACTGATCGACAAGGCTGGTCAGGACAGATCTAAGAGGCCAGCCAACCCCAAGACTGGCTATTTCCCTCCCCTCCCCAAGCCTGGTGACATAGCCAGGTCTTCAAGTTTTTCCTAAAGTCCAGGAGAGAGGGGGCCGATCTTATTTCCGGGGGGGAAATATTCCAAAGGGCGGGGGCTACTGCAGAGAAGGCATGCCTCCTAGACCCCGCCAGATGGAACTCTCTTGCCGACGGGGTTCGTAGCGTGCCCTCTGTGCAGGACCGGGTGGGACAGGTTGATTGAACGGGGGTGAGCCGGTCCTTCAGGTAACCTGGACCCATGCCATGTAGGGCTTTAAAGATGATAACCAACACCTTGAATTGAATCCGGAAGCAAACTGGGACCCAATGCAGCTCACGGAGCAAAGGTGTTATGTGTGCCGATCTTGAGGCACCTAAAATAGCCCACGCGGCTGCATTTTGAACCAGCTGAATCTTCCGGACGCTCCTCAAGGGTAGCCCCATGTAGAGCACATTACAATAGTCTATCTGGGAGATGACCAGGGCAAGTATCATGCAGTAAGAAACTTGCAAGAGCAAGGAATAGTCAGACTAAACTATTGTCCCACAAGGAACATGACTACGGACATTCTCACAAAGCCATTGCCGAGGAGCAGTTACCAAGAACTGCGGAAGAAGTTGAACCTTGTGGACTCTGAGACATGCTAACTTGAGAAGGGGTGTTGGGATTATCAGGAGTCAACTCAGCATTGTCTCATAAGCATAATAGGAGGTCTTTCTAGTAAACGCATCTCTACTGTGCTTGTGGGAGGTTACCTGGGTCAGCTGATTTCCTCTTCCTCCTCCTTCTTGAGTTTGGGGGATTAACATTCTCCATTACACTTTGGGCACATCTGCAAGCAGGAAGGCTGCACCATGCAGCTCTCATCCATTCCATCTCGCTTGCACGCAGATCGACTGTGAATCTTCTTGTATCCAGATCTACTGAATAAATGTAAGCTATCTCTATTTTCCTTCATCTAACTAATGTGTGAAGACTGAATTTATTTCTGAACGTAATTAAGCTTAAAGTGCAAGTTCCCTGCTGGTTCACGCTTCTACTCTGCAAGATTGTTGTTAGCTGCTTGGAGTTCTTTTATTAACCTTCAAGACTCCATCACATACAACAACAACACAAGTTCTTTACAAACTAAGTTCAGCAAAATAGTAAAAGGAGACTTGCAATAAAAACATGCTTACGTTTTGACATAAGTGTTTGTGGCCTATTGTCCACTTAAAATTATGAATTAATATCCAAAGTTGCAGATATACATATCCAAATGGTTAGAGGAGAGGTGTACTGTAGTGTGAAATTCAGAAAGTCAATAATGATTCTGTTATTAACTGTGATTACTCACAAAGCAATATTAGTAATAACACAATCAACCTTTCATATACCTAATGTTATTTTATGCTGGACAGTGACCAAAATAAAGACTTGTTTTAAATCATCCTGGCACTGGAAATCACATTTATACATGTAAACAAAATTGATTTAAGCCACATTTGGCAGAATTAAAGATCTTCATAAACTGTAACTCGAACTTCTTTTGATGTTGTCTTTGAACATAACTACATGCAGCACCCATAAATGTGCAAGCAAGCCCCAGTGTTGTTTTTGGGAAACCTATAATGCTGAAGGAAGGATTGAGAACAAATAAATGGCTGGATGCATTTGCTGTTTTCTGCCTGCCAGTTTGCTCCAATTGGCTTTTTACACTACCCTTGAGGGAACACATATCATAAAATTGGTTTGGGAGGAAAATAGCTTGGGTAGTGAAGCAAGCAGCCAGAAAAGATTGAAAACCTTGCTCCTCTGATTTTTTGTTCCAAAAGGAGTATTGCTGTTGCATAAGAGTCTTCACATGTATGTAGTTAAACATAATAATAGCATAGCATAGCATAGCATAGCATAGCATAGCATAGCATAGCATAGCATTATAGTATGTAGTAAAGGTCCTGAATATATCGTACATGAATTGATAGATATTGTTTAGATATAATCTCAGCATGGATCTTTTATTCCATTTTAGTAAATTATTTGAAAATATTTATTCAATACTAAAATCCCATATCATTAAAACATTAAAACCTGTAGACTGGAATATGAATACACACACATATATAGTTATTTACACATATTTTAAATAAAAGAGAGAATTCTCTATACCAGTATCACTACATAAAATATTTGCTCTTAAATTAAGCAGAATATCTATCAATTCCTAGAGGGCTAATGGTCTCATCAACAGAATGTTTAAATTCTTGGTTTGCCCTGAATTTCAGCAAATTGAATTTTAGCTATAGTTGCCTGACCTCCTCGTGTGTTGACAGCCTCTTGTGGCGCAGAGTGGTAGGCGGCAGTACTGCAGTACTGCAGTACTGCAACCAAAACTCTCCCCACGACCTGAGTTCGATCCCAGCGGAAGCTGGTTCTCAGGTAGCCGGCTCAGGTCGACTCAGCCTTCCATCCTTTCGAGGTCGGTAAACTGAGTACCCAGCTTGCTGGGGGAAAGGTAATTTTGGGGGACTGGGGAAGGCAATGGCAAACCACCCCGCTCTATAGTCTGCCAGGAAAACGTCGCGAAAGTGGCGTCTCCCCAGGGGTCACATGACTCGGTGCTTGCACAGGGGAACCTTTCCTTTCTGCCTGACCTCCAAGTTAAACAACAGAGAATAGTCATGTTTTGTTTGGTAAGTCTGGTTAACTTGCATCTTTAAATATATTTTTAAAGTCTAATTCTTGGATGAGAAATGTGAAATTAAATCTGCTGCAAAATGCCCATATAACTACAAAACCAGAGTAATACCAAGTGAAGGAGTTAGGAGAGAAGCTGTTGTACATTGCAAAGACATAAATTTATCAGTTTTTCATTTACAGACAAAAGGGTTTTCTGTATCTGTGATGCTCCTATTAAAGATGGATTGCTGCAGATGCATTCTCCTATTTTTTTAACCAGACTTAATTCTGATCCTTTTCAAACTGATTATGCCATATCCATTGGCTAACAATGTCACAGACCTTACAGAATTATTATTATTATTATTATTATTATTATTATTATTATTATTTAATATAGCCGCCTATTCCAGTAGTGAGTGATGTTCTACTGTCTCTGATTTAAAACAAGACATAGTATAAAATATAGGAAAGTCTCAAAATTGATTGGCTTATTTTTCTACTATATAGGTAAATGTTTTCAGAGTGATGAATCTTTCAAGTCAAACTTGAAAAGTGCTGCATTTGTGGGACATCCAGTTCATAGTGTATATCTCTAGTTCTCTCATAATAGTGGATTCACATATTATATCCATTCAAATGTGGTTTGTTATATGATGCAGTCACTGTTTTTATATAACAAGATTTATGTTTTAACATGTGTGAATCCAGCCAACAGTGGTTTATTCAGTAAATTATTATTAAGAGTGACTTAGTATGATGCGTGTATACAATCAATGTAAGTGAACAAGGCCAGCTATAGGATTACTTTACTCAGTAATGGCAGGAGTGGCACTGTTACTATTGACAGGGATCATGGATTTCAGATATCTCACTCCTCTTTTGATGGCCAATGGTAGCCAATTCATTTTGGCAAGCAAGTAATACAAGAAAAGGATCCACATGGTATAGTTTTGCCAGTTTTCACGTAGGAGCAAGTGGCAGCTGTGTTTGAGCAGGTGGCATCAGTGGCTAGGAAGGCCTTTGCACAGCGGTTGTGCTCTAGGTGCGCCAGTTGCACTTGTTCCTGGATTGGGAGGACTTACTTACTTACTTACTTACTTACACACTTATGCCCTAGTGCAGAGCTTTCCAAACTTTTCATGATGGTGATACACTTTTTAGACATGCATCTTTTCGTGACACACTCTTACAGCAGGGCACAAGGCAGGCACTAGGACCTGCGCAGAATCACAGCAGGTTTGGGGGCAGCCAGGCACAAGGCAGGCACTAGGACCTGCGCAGAATCACAGCAGGTTTGGGGGCAGGCAGGCACAAGGCAGGCACTAGGACCTGTGCGGAATCACAGGAGGTTTGGAGGCAGCAAGGCACAAGGCAGGCACTAGGACCTGCACGGAATCCTGCAGGGCTCGGAGGCAGCAGCAGCCGTGACACACCCAGATAGTGCAGCCGACACACTAATGTGTCCCGACACACAGTTTGGAAAGCTCTACCCTAGTGACCTCTAGGACTACTGCAATACACTTTACATGGGGCCGCCCTTGAAGAGTATTTGGAAGCTACCGCTGGTGCAGAATGCAGTTGCATGGGCAGTTAGTTGTTTTGGGTTGAGTGCAGCATGTTAATCCACCCATTGTGGATCATTATTATGTGTAAGCCAGCTCGAGTTTATTCAACCATAGTTTAAACATCCTGGCTTAGTGTGACATGTGAATCTGGCCATTGTGCAGACATAAGTCAGCCTTCAGAGATTTGATCTGTTGGGTACAACCAGCACTAAGTACTGTTGAATTTTTGTTCTAATGTTTCTTACGTTCTCTTTTTCCTACCTTGCTTTTTTGCCTCCATCAACTCAATCACTGTAGAATACCCATTCCCTAGGAAATTAAAGTAGAGCCACTGTGAGCTAGTTCTTTGGCATATATGGAAACCATTTATTATGCTAGGCCTTTTGATCAGCACTGAGTCTGTATTTCAGAATTGGCTGTTTGGAGGAGATTTACTTAATTTTTTAAAACGAGTGTATATTCTTATGGAATTTCATCATGATGTTGCATATCATGATTGTCTTTGGATCATTTTATGTTGAAGGGCTGATTTAGGCCCCTCCCACATGTTTGGACAGTTACAATCTGAGGAAAGTCCCATAACATTGTGGGTTTCTGTGGGGTTTGGAAAACCAAGCCGATTAACTGTTGACTCAGCTCTTTCTCTGGAGAAAACACTGCAGAAATATTTTTGCAATGTTTCTTGTACAGCTGCAGGATTAGGGTTCCATTGATGGGAACCCCTGTCTCACCCTTCTTCCTGGTTCTGAAACTTGGCAGCTGACATGGCATAAATTTTAATGTCCCCCACCCTTGAATAGTAACCATGGCAAATAAAGAAAAAGATGAGGAAAAGGCACCAGCTCCTTGCTGTTTTCAACTCCATTGGCCCATTGGAGGGAGTGCTCAAGAAGGGAAAGATAACAACAGTCACTGAATGCTGCACAACATGCAGAAATGCTTACAGTTTTGGGAGTGGAGCCCAGCCTTAGACTGGTATCATGTTTGATTGATTATGTGCCATCAAGTTGGTTTCAATAGAGAACACACAATTTTCTCCAGGATGATCTGTCCTCAACCTGGTCCTTCAGGTCTTCCAACAGTAGACCCATGGCCACTATGAGTCCATCCACCTTGCTGCTGGACATCCTCTTTTTCTTTTTCCTTCTGTTTTTCCCAGCTTTATAGACTTCTCAAGAGAGCTAAGTCTTTGCATAATGATTCCAAAATATGATAATTTAAGCCCGGTCATTTGTGCCTTGAGTGAGAACTCTGAATTGATTTGTTCTATGAACCATTTGTTTGTTTTCTTGACTATCCATGGTATTCAAAAGCATCAATACTGTTATCATAGTGAACCTGAATTACTCTGAATGACACAGCTGAGCTGCTTGAAGTTGCTCCCAGATGTCAGTTTTTCTTGTCTGTCTGTGGCTCAGCTGTTCTGATGTCAGAGTGTTTTGTGCAAGTCTTGAGCTACATACTATACTATACAGGATTGATAATTTTGATACGAGTGTAGGTTTACGCTACGGTTTGAAGTATATAATTAGGTGCAGACAACACCTGCTGTTTTTATTTCCTTTTTCGTGGCAGTGAAGTGCAAATGAAAAAGCACATTCTGAAGTCATCTATTTTTTCCCCCAGTGGGACAGCATGTTTTGTCTGGCATTATCCATTATTCCTTCCAATACAAGATCAAAAAGACATTCAACACCTCAGGTGTGAGATCATTTTCATAGTAAAGTAATACTTGAGGTATTGTGTGTCACACAACTTCTGCACTGTAAACACCTTTGTCGCTTTATTTAACACTTGGCTTAAGTGTAGACATAGAATAATGATCTTTTAAAAATGCTTGTATTTATTTATTCATCACATTTATATCACCGCCCATGCAAACTTGCTCATTTTTGTGACTAGGAATATAACAGATTTTAAGAAGCATGGCATTGGGCTTCAGCCCATAAATACTTAGCTGTACCATGGAAACAAAATCTGAGTTAATAAAGTTCAGTCAAGCCACTTGATATTATTATATTGCATAAGCATTCTCAATTATTTTCCTTTAAAATGTAAACCGATTACTCAATTTCCATCTATTAGTGATTTTTTTTAAAAAAATATTTTTTGCTTTATTTCCATTCCCATAATAGAAACATTCAGGGACATAGTAGATATCACATACCAACTTGCTATATGACTTACTTCAATATATCCTTGTAATCATCTGCTGGTCTGGCAATGATATTCTTATTTGCATTCCTATACTTTTCATCTTTCTCTTCTCTTGTACAGCCCAATATACCAAGTTGTGTATTTTGGATTTGCAGGAGAAAAATGGTTAATTCAGTGTGAAATGAACTATTTAATCAGTTATCTGTACAATTTCAATCTCCAAAAAAAGTTTCATGAATTGGAATCAGTTTTTGCTGGCAACATGGCTATATTCTGCTGCATATATTTCTATGTAGTATTTTGGTCAAAGTAATAAGATCCTGGGGAATTTCAGTTGAGTTGCTTCTGATTTAAAAGTAAGTAAAGTCTCCTTTGAGTTGGTTTGATTCCTGGTCACATCACAAGACATCCATGAGTTTTCTTGGCCAGAAATGGGTTGCCACTGCCTTTTTCTAAGATGATTTTTTTTTACTTCCTAGTCTAGCCTATAGCTCTTGTGTTTGTTTCCCATCAAAACAAGCCTGGCCCTTCAGAACCCAGCACGTTTGGCCTGGTGCTGCTGTCTGTTGAGACACTTCTGACTTAGGCTAATGTAATTCATGTCTTAATTCATAGAACTATTTCAAAATAGTTCCAATTTGGGACAGTTTCATTTGATACATCCTCTCCTTGAGTTGAGATCCACATATGATGCAATTTCAGATTTGCTGCTTTGAAAATAAAAGGGTGCAGAATATACTTCATTGAGTAACATTCCCCCTCTTTCTTTTGTTTTCCTCAGGGGATGAGCGCTCTCATGATTGCACAACACCAGCAGAAGCTCAGACACAAGCTGGGATGGAAGCTGGTGGAAGAGGGAACCGATGTTGCCAAACATGCTCTGTGATCCAGCTTAAGAAAATTTTCTGGGGAGTAGTGGTGGTACTTGGTGTCTGCTCTTCCTGGTCAGGATCAACCCAGCTAGCAAAACTGACCTTTAAAAAATTTGATGCACCCTTCACTTTGACATGGTTTGCAACAAACTGGAACTTTTTATTCTTTCCTTTGTATTACATTGGACATGTTTGTAAGTCAGCTGAAAAACAATCTCCCCAACAAAGATACGGGTAAGAGGGAGTTGTCATAGTTTGCTGTGTTGTCTTCTATTCTCTTCTTAGATGTTTCATTAAGCTATTTGTTTAAAATCAGCTATTTGTTTAAAATATATTTAAAAAAAGGACTATAAGTTATTCGCCAAAATATTAGGAGGGAATAGAAGGAAGATAAGGACATTGTAAAGAAGTAGAGGAAAGCAGAATTTATATTACACATTTCTACTAAAACTAAATGAATATCTCTAAATGGACATCTACACCCTCTCTTGCATTATTTTTGTTGCTGTTGTTAATTGGGCTAATTGGGATAATTAAAATCATAATAAATAATTTAACTATTTCTTTATTGGCAAAATATAAGTGGTCTTCCCTATAATTGCCATAGCTATCATCAGAAGAGTTACATAAATTTATTTTACCAGAAGTCCATTTAGAGATACTCATTTAGTTTTAGTAGAAATGTGTAATATAACTCACAATGGTGGGATGCCCTGTTATCATTTTGCTCTTGAGGACCTGTTTCAAGACCTCCGTTTTCCCTTCTTACACATCTTTGTCTTTAAGATAGACTAGGATTAGACAGCAGTTCAGATAGATGATATACTCTTTATAGTACCATCTGTAGAGTGGATATGCTCTATAAAATGAAAATGTGGCAACAAGAATGTGTTCTTATTGATGCTGCTACAAGTTCCTGTCTACAAATGGGGGACTTGTCTAGATAACTTGCTGGGTGCTTGGAAGGCTGTTCACCCCCTTTTGCATATGATTTATTTTGAATTAAAGTGAGCAAGGTGAAGCGTAGAGCTTGAAGAGAAGGGTGGTGGTGGAATTAACCATTATATAGCATATAATATATTATATGCACATAATAAGGTATCCATAATAAGGTATATGGCCCCTTGGTATCCAGGAATTTGTCATCTTTAGTTCTGGATGGGGTGGCACTGCCCCAGACAGACCTGGTGCGGAACCTGGGGGTCCTCCTGGACTCACAACTCCTGCTCAAAGAGCAGATGGCAGTCGTGGCCAGAAGGGCCTTTGCTCAACTTCGTATTGTGCACCAGTTACGCCCTTTCCTGAATCGAGAAGCCCTTTGAATGGTCACTCACGCCCTGGTCATCTCCCATATAGTCTATTGTAATGCGCTGTACATGGGGCTACACTTGAAGAGTATCCAGAAGCTTCAACTGGTCCAGAATGTGGCTGCGTGGGCAATTCTATGTGCCCCAAGATCAGCACACGTAACACTTTTGTTTTGTTTTGTTTTGTTTTTTTATATATTTTATTGAATTTTGATTATACACAGTTAAAAGCTAGAATCAGAAAAAGAAATAGAAATACAAATCAAAGAGAGAAGAAAAAAGTGTAGTAAAGCAAAGAAAAAAAAGGAAAAAATGAAACAGAAAATATTCAACTTCCGACTTATCTCTGGTCATGGTTATATAAAAAATTTATCTTACTTGCTAGGTCTATATATAATATTAAAAAACATTTCTTGTCTAATATATCCATTTATATATATTTTGATCTTCAAATCCTCATACAAGCCTTGCCCCTCCTGCACCTTGCAAACAGTCCGTCAATAGCCTCCACTCTTTAAGAAAATAATAGTATATATTTTAGTCTTCATAACCCCATATAGGCTTTACCCCCCCCTGTAAGTTGCAGATAGTCCATCGATAGTTTACATGCAATCTTATATCCTTGATAAAATCTAATTTTCCCAATTTTTAAGAAGTCCTTATAGGTCATTTACCTCTATTTCTTACTTCTATCTATGAAATGCTTCTTACGTTCTCCTGGTGCATCCCTCATATCTGTCTTGTATCCTTTAGACACTTTTTTTTTCTCTAGCATACCATGGATTAACTCTAAAAGTTTTATCTATTTCCAAATCCACATCTTGTTCTCTTATTTCTAGAAATTTAACTAATTCAGAGATAATCCTTTCTCTTGCTTTTTCATTTAGTTGTTCTAGGGATGCACTGAATCTCCAAATATGTACCTTTTCTATCATTTCTACAAGGACAATAATATCTGAGCTGTATTCAACTACTTTAATAAAACTTTCTGAGTTGACCTCTAATTTCTGCATCTGACCTTGCATCTCTTTAAATTCCCCTGATAAGATATTAACCACTTCCTTAACTATCTGCGCATCTTTTTCAAATTCTTTTTCTATTTCCTGGGTTGGATCTTCTTTCGTCTCTTCCTTCTTCTTAACTATTTGTTGTCCCAATAAATCCATCTTTTTGTCCATCTTTTTTTCTAAAGTAAATAAATTTTCTATCCGCTTGTTGATTTGTTGGCCCAAGTCTTCCACTTTTTTATTTAATACAGTAATTGCATCCAGAATTGCATCCATAATTTTTTCTTCTTCTGCTGGTGGAGTTTCCATAGATGCACTTCCAGTTCCTTTTTTTTCTCTTTGTCTCTCTTCATCCTCAATGCCATATTCGTCATAATGTAGATAATATTCCTGTAAAAAGAAAAAAAAGGGGAGAAGAGAGAAGGGAAAACAAAAAAAGGAGAAAAGAGATAATAATTGTTGCAATAGTTATTTACAAAAAGGAGGGAGTAAGAAAAATCCCAAAAATAAAAACAATCCTTTAAAAAATAGTTGTCATAACACCAGGATTGTAATCCATACAAAAGGCAAGAACAGTCCTTTAAAAATAATTGACATCATAATTCATTTGTAATCCATTAGATATGTAAATAATCCATTAGATATGTAAGTCCATGTAAATTCAGGAACAAAAAGTAAAAAGGCAGATGGAAACTATTTTTTTCCCCTACTGTAGTCAAAATAATAATAAAAACGATAAGCAGTACCAAGGTTTCTCACGCCCACTTATAGCTCTTCAATCCAGCCAAAAGTAACTGAAGAGAAGAAAGAAGAAAAAAAGAAAAAAATTATATAAAATATGTAAAGAAAAGCTGCAGTAATCTAAATAACTTCTTCACCCGAAGTACGTATTGAACAATCAAATTTCTATATAAAAAGAGTCCAAACAAAGCATAGAAATTTAAAAGAAGCTTATAAAAGAGAGGAGAGATAAATTCTTTCCCAGTAGTAATCACCAAAAAAACCCTTAAAAGGCAAAATATTAATTATTCCGTATAAAGTCAAAATCCAAATAAAGTAAATCCAAAGTAAAAATACATTCAGTTGCCAGTAGGTGGAAAGCTTAGATCAAAGTAGAAGTAAAAAGACAATCACTTTCATTTGTGGCAAAGTCAATTAGCTTTCCGTTCCCACCATTTAACCATCCTTTGACAAGAAAGAGATATACCACCAGCAATTATATATCAAGTCCAGAGATAAATCTTAGAGCTAAATAAAGCAAGTAATATTATTTTTAAAAAGTGCATCTAAAAGGTTGGATGGGGAGCTACTTAACTTATTCAGTTTCACGGTTTCCGCAGAGCTTCATGTTAGTTCCAGCCGTCTTTCGCCGCTCAAATCTCCCTTCCCCCGTGGTGGAAATACAGGGGTCAGGAGAGAGCAGCAAGTTCAACAACCCTTATGATAAATCTTCTGCTCACCCTCTCTTCAAGGGTGATTTTTCGGCGATTTTCCTTTCTTTCAATCGCCGCAAACGGAAAAACCACGGAGCCACAGCTCTTCGCTCCACTCACTCCAACACCCAGAAGTGAAAGAGCACATGTAACACTTTTGTTGCGCGAGCTGCATTGGGTCCCGGTTTGCTTCCAGGTTCAATTCAAGGTGTTGGTTATTACCTTTAAAGCCCTAGATTGCATGGGTCCAGGTTATCTGAGGGACCGTCTCATCCCCATTACATCGACCCCCCCCCACCCGGTCATACAGAGAGGGCACGTTACAGACCCCGTCTGTCAAAGAATTCCATCTGGCGGGGTCCAGGAAGCAGGCCTTCTCTGTAACAGCTCCCGCCCTCTGGAATATTCTTTCCCCAGAGGTGAGGCAAGCCCCTTCTCTCCTGGACTTCTGAAAAAAACTGAAGACCTGGTTTTGCCACCGTGCCTGGGGCAGGGAGGGGAATAGTCACTCTTGGAGATGGCTGGTGTTATGGATATTGCTGGTGGAGAAGGAGGGGGCCCTCTCCAGGGGGAAAAGCGCACACGCAATGCAGAATCCCTTGGACTCCCACCCAAGAAAATCAGAAAGGAACCGCCTTAGTGTTCTGGGGTTATTCCCTTAGTGTTTGCTAGTTTAGTTCAGTTTAGCAGGATTGATGTCAGGATTTATAGTGAAGAACCATGCTGAGGCAAGAATTGAACTCTAGTGTTTATTGTTCTACTCTATTCGACAGAATCCTGCTAAACTGAAGTAAACTAGCAAACACTAAGGGAATAACCCCAGAACACTAAGGCGGTTCCTTTCTGATTTTCTTGGGTGGGAGTCCAAGAGATTCTGCACTGCACATGCATATTTTCCCCTGGAGAGGGCCCCCTCCTTCTCCACCAGCAATCTCCATAACAGCTGGTGCCCTAGACTGGCCCCTTATATAACATACGTACCGTTTTAAACAGGACAGTACTGTTTTTTTCACATTTCCCGACCGTCCCGTCGTTTTAATATAAATGTCAATTTTGTCCCGTTTTTCTTTTAAATTAGCAAAATGTCAGGCATGGCAAGATTGATTCAGCCAAGATGGAATTATCGTTTTAAAAGTGCTTGATTGGGGTGCCTGATGTTGGGTGAGACTAGAGAGGGGCAAGGAAGGCGGAAAGAGAGAGAGAGAGGGAGACAGAGAGAGACGAGGAGAGAGATCTTTGCCACCACCTCTGCTCTGCTCTTAGCTGGTCACTCTCTGCTCTCTGTTTGTTTTATTAAAATGCATTTGGGATGTGATCCCGTCTTCTTTTTTCAATAGTGAAACTGAGTATTTCTCCAGCTCGGCAAGAGAGAGTCTTTCGTTTGGGATTGTGGGAGAGAGAGAAAGAGGGAGAAAAAAAAGCAGGAGGAGGAAGAGGGAAGGCAGAAGAAAGAGAAGCCTCGCTGGGCGAGGAGTTTTTGAATCCTCCTTTCCCTGCCTCTCTTCTCTCCCCCCTCCCCTCCTTCCTGCGATCTGTGATGTTACAAAACCCATGAGCTGTGCTTTCCCCATTCGCCTCCTGTCAAATACAGTCCCCCTCTATGTCTACCTAAAATTCTGTATGAGTTCTGTCACTGAAGAATAATTGTTAGCTCAATATGTTCATGTAATAAAACTTTTTCATTTTAATGAAAACAAAAATATTTTTATATTTATTTATTTTATTAGTTTATTTTATTAAATTTATATTACCGCCCATCTCCCCCAACGGGGACCCGTATATATACAGTAATATGTTTAAGGACCAGCAAATGGATCTTAAAAACTCTTTAAAACTTTTTTTATCATCTTACTTTTTCATGAATACGGAATATTACATAAGTTTAACCCTGTCCCATTTTTGCCGTCCCAATGTCCCATTTTTGTCTCAAGGAAATATGGTCAGCCTACCCTTATATATTCATGGACTGAAATAATATTTTGTCGCCATCTGAATTTTATTCTATTTATATTCTATTTTTTAGCTGTAGCCATTATAATGTATATTCAGTTTATACTGAATTTTAGATTTTATTTTTACTGTAAACTGCCCAGAGTCCCTCCTTAGGGGGGAGATGGGCGGTGATAGAAATTTGAATAATAAATAAATAAATAAATAAATAAGAAGAAAAAAGAAACCCTTCCACAATATGACAAGATTCAACTTTCAAATTAATAGGAATTCTTTATAGTAAGGTAAGGCTGATTGAAATCATAGCTTAGATCCAAGTATTGATTTAATTTCAAAGGTTATGTCAACCCAGTTGATCCTTACATTAGAATGCAAACATGTAACTTGGGGGAAAAAAGTATTTCACCTTATTTTCATAAGATACTTCTTACTTAACTCATGTAATTTAGGTCATTGTTACAAGTGAAGAGTCAGTATAGCTAAACAATGGATATATTTGGGAGGCTTACACATTCTGAGAAGAAAATCCTGTGGTATCTTAGAATTCATATTGTAATGTATGCATTTCGATGCATTTAATCTTCTTTTAAAAATGGCAATTAAATTGTTCAGAACTTCAATAGTAAAGATAAAATCAGAAAAAGACATTATTGTCTAGAACCTCAGTGATCTGCTCTTCATTTTCCCAGACACAAGAAACATGACTACAATAAAGAGCTCACAGCTGCTTGGGTTGATCAGAAAGATGCAGTAGATGAGTAGTCTGTTTCTGGGCTCTATCTAAACACATGTACACTTGTGTTCAGGAGCAGTCAAACTTGTTTGTAATATTTTATTCTCATCACATGCATTGCTCTGGAAAACAATGTTTCACTGGAAGCACAGTGGAACTGACCCTTGTAGGATTCGTGTTGGAGTCCAATTAATGTGGGTAGGTTTTAGAAAATAGGAGGTTGAAGCTAAAGACTAGTGGCTCTGCTGTTTCTGTTCTTGCTTCATTCCAAGCCTTTTAGCTTTATGGCAGGGCTTTCCAAAGTTTTCCCGCGGCGACACACCAACCGCCATTGGTGTGTCGCCGCGGGAAAACCCGAAAGTGCCGCCGTTGCGGCAGCATGCAAAAACCCGGAAGCGCTGCTGCCGCTTTCAGTTTTTGCGCGCTGCCGTTGGTGTGTCGCCGTGGGAAAACCCAGAAGCGCCGCCATTGCGGCAGCGCGCAAAAACCCGGGAGTGCTGCTGCCGCTTTTGGATTTTCGCGCGCCACCGTTGGTGTGTCGCCGCGGGAAAACCTGGAAGCACTGATGGCACGCCATCAGCGCTTCCGGGTTTTGACGCGACACATCTAGGCCCCGCAGGCGACACACTTTTGTGTCGCGACACACAGTTTGGAAAGCTCTGCTTTATGGGTTAAGGCAGGAGTTCTCAAATTGTGGGTCATGGCCATCCAGAAGTCATCAACAACTTAGACAGAGTTCAAAGGTTTCTTTTAAACCTGATCAGGCTTATGCAGGCAAAGTAGGAATACTGTCAAAATAACAGCATTTTAAAGGTTTTGAAACCATGATCTCTGTTTTTTGTGCTTATCCAATTGCTTTTTGTCAAATGATTTAAGCCACTAAGGAAGAGATAGCCCCCAAGGAAAGGAAGTAAAATATTTAAAAGATATGTGGATTTGAATTAATGCGTCTGAAAGGATGGGTTTTGCATGGCACCGAGGAAAAATACCTTGCAGCCTTTCCCTTCCCCGTTCCTTTCAAACAGCCCCACCTGCCTATCTTGTCTGCAGGCTGTAGTCAAAAAGGTCTAGATGGCAGCCACAATGCAACTGAAGCTGTGCTTGTTTTTTATACAGGTATGTTGCATGTGCAACACGCACTAAAAATGAGTGGAGCTTCAATCACACCATTGTGGCTGCAATCTTGACTTTTACCAAGCCAGAAAGATAAAAGGCAAGAATTTATAGCCCAGCCCCAAGAAAAGTGGGGGGGGAGTCCCCCCACCCTGTAGATTAGAACTAGCTGGATTGAAGAGATGCTGAGTTTGTTTGTTTGTTTATTTATTTATTTTCTATCTTGCCACCAAAAGAGTCCCAACAGTAGGCAAGATAATTCAACAACCACAATAGAAAAATAAAACATCCACAGTAAACAAAATAGGTCACTAGGAAAGATAAAATCAATATCCATTCTAAAATAAATGGAACAACGCACAACAATTTAATAGCATCATCCCATTAAACTAAAGAAGCTTTCCAGAAGGGCTCTATTTTAATCAACTTCCAGAAGGCAAATCAACACTGGAAAATATGACATCCACGGGAAGGTTGTCTCAAAGCACAGGACCATGACAAATGCCACCTCCTGGCCTCAGCCGCTGGGACCCGTACCTCCAATTTTTCCCAGGACAGGCATACTTAGGCTGGCCATATTTCCTTGAGAGAAAAACGGGACCCTAACCTACCCACGGCTCGCTGGACAAAATGGGCGTGCGTGCGTGCAGGTGGGTGCGCGTACGCGTGCACACTTCACCACAGGAACTTTAAAAAACGGGACAAAATGGATATTTTTCTTAAAAAGACGGGACGGTTGGGAATTGTTTAAAAAACGGGACTGTCCCGTTCAAAACGGGACGTATGCCTAGGCATACTGGACAGATCCCTTTGAACTGGAGAGGACAGATCTGCAGATACCTTGGCGCCAAGCTATATAGACCTTTATAGGTTAAAACCAGCACTTTAAATTACACCTGAAAATCTCTTGGCAACCAATACAGGGCTTGTAGCATAGGTGCAATATGCTAGTACCATTTAATAATCAGGTGGCTGCATTTTGCACCAAATGTAGTTTCTTTAAAGGCAGCCCCATATAGGACTTTTTGCAGTAGTCCAGCTAGGTAGTAATGAGAGTGTGAGTTGCTGTACGAGGAACTGACTGTTTTTCTTTTGAGCTAAAAGCTAAATAGAGTTGGAAGCTGAGCAACTAAAATGGTTGAAGGAAAACAGCAGCTGGCTAAGTCTGCCTGAAACTGCAGCAGTTGAAGTCATGGAGATAAGGCAATAGGAAGGATAGCCCAGTACTAGCAAGGCTTTGAAAAGGATCATTGATGGACTGGCAAGAGCAGAAGTAGACCAGCAGGAAAGGCTCTGTGGTGGTAAGTAGTGTAGCAGCGGAAGGCCAGCAAAGAGGCCTTGCAGCAGACTGGGGTGGGGATCTTATGGCCTACCAAAGAAGCCCCTTTGGGAGATGCCCATAAAAGAGGCCACAACAGTGGTGACCCTTTGAAGAGGTCGACTGGTGAACAGTGCCTGCCAGCTAACTTAACAGGCAGGGGGCTTCCTGGGAGAAGGCAATTTGAGGTGATAGGTTCCCCATCATGTTAGTCCTATTAAGCCTTCATCAAGCCTTCAGCTGGCCCAAACCCTAATCATGTAGATCACAGAGGAAATAAGGAGTTTGTCACCCTACCTGCCTGTAACAGTGTACTTTGTAGGGGAAAAAAATCATCAGTACCTGCAGCTCTTAACACCAAGAATGTTCCGGTTTTTATTGTAGTAACCTCTTGTTCTTCTCAGGAATGCCAGTTTGGGGAGTCAGAAATCTACAGTTTGATGGTACACTTGATTTTCATCAGAATATTCATATTTTATTCCAAGCCATATGTCCAATGAATGACTGAATATAGAGCTTAAACCTCAATTTCATGATTATATTCAAAGTTGTCCCTCTGTGAAGCTGCTCAGAGCCAGCTTTGATTGGAGCAGTCTATAAGTCTTGTAAAAAAACAATAATAGTAATATAATCCAGCGGAATGTAATTTTTCTTCTACTGCCTTTAAAAAAAACACATTTATATAGGAAAGTCAAGGGATTTCATTTCCATTATATCAAGAATTAGCAATATACAGTACATATTCCAATTCTTAGCATTTGATTGTTTCCCCTTTTCCTTAAACATGTTTGATTTTGAACAAAAAGAGAATGTCATCAATCAGCTTCCTAGAAACCTGACGTTCAACAAATTAACAACAGGATTGGCTCTGAAAAATATTTGCTAGAACATTTGTCTAGTATTCAAAAATTGCTTCTTCAAATGAGAAGGGAAGATCAAAATAGTAAAATGAAGTAAAAACATGGCATTTAAAAGTTATTGTACTATATGAAATTCTTGTTATAATTCTAGAGGAAGGCCTAAGAGTAACGTTCTTATCTCTAAAACTCTAGTTTACTTATCTTGGAATAGCACACCCCTCCCTCATTTCATGATAACTCAGCTATCAAAGTTCAGCTACCTTTAATGTATAAAGATCAGAATTTATCAGTCATTATTAGTGTCTACCAAAACATCAGGAATCCCTAAGTCTAGGCTGCCCATACATCCTGTTTTGAACGGGACAGTCCCGTTTTTTAAGCATTTTTCAAGCGTCCCATTGTTTTCATAACAATCTCAAATTTTCCTGTTTTTTTAAACCCGGCGGGAATGGCGCAGAAGGAGGATCTGAGCTGGAGCTGCCGATTGGAGGCAGCCCGGAAGAGCAAGCCCTCCTGCCTATCAGCACGCGGCAAAGGAGGGCCAGGGGGCGGGGTTTGCAGGCGGAAGCCAATCGCGCAGACAGGTGGGTGGGTTTTGCAGGAGGGAGCCAATCGCGCGGGCGGGGGGCAGGGACCCGTCTTTTTCATGAATATTACATAAGACCCCATCCCGTTTTTGTCTGAAGGAAATATGGTCAGCCTACCTAAGTCAGATCTCACTTAATCTATAAAGCCATTCAGCATTCTCTTTAGAATGCCCAGTTAGATCAAATCCATAAATGTATATATAATACAGCTCAACTTTTGTCAGAACATACAGCACCAGGCAATTTATGGCCCTTCAAATGTTATTGATCTTCAGCTTCCAGCTGCCTTACCCAACATGGCCAACGATTAAGGATGTTAGCACTCAGCATGTTTTGTCAACATCTGGAAAGGCACTTCCTTGCTTGCAAATCCTAGGCCCACAAGAATACAACTGACTTTCAATATTTTATCTGCTTTGGTATACACTGAAATAGTTTTGGAAATTTTACTACTGCCATTTATTATTTATTTTGCAATTGAGATAGACAAACATAAACATCATCACTGATGATTGGTCATGCTAACGGGGTGATAAGAGTTGAAGTTCAGCCACACTGGAAGGGGGATGACTTCCGGTAAATAAATAGTAGGATAATCATTTAGACTTTCCCCTCTCTGTATGTGAAAATTGGGATCAAACCATCATTTTTTTAAAATATGGCAGCTACTTATTTAAAGTTGCAATGGGCCTGTGCTAAAGGGAAAAATACCTTTCTCAGAAGAATACCATGTGTTCATTAAGAATTCTAAGTCTTTGTTATATATAACCACTTTTCTTAAAACCTGTCAGTATCTGGATCCCTTGAGGGGGAATTTCCCCACCTTTATTACAAATGTATTCTACAGTTTTCTGCTTAGATGGCTTTAAAAGAAGATTGGACAAATAAGTGCTGAATAAGTATATTTGTTAATTTAAAAAATGCCTCAGTTTGAGCAGCATATTAAGATGTGTTTCCTATTGGTAGGCATGATCATCTGACAGGCCCTTATGTTGGTTTTATTCATTTGCATTTATTTAAGCTGATATTTTTAAAAAGCCAGCATAATATGCAGTTGTTAACCTAATTGGACGGTTTGTTTAATTTTTTGGTATTATGCTGCTGATTTGTTCTAAGGTGGGATTGTGGTTCTGTTTTTCCCAGACTCATTCAATAATTAATATCATAAAATGGAAAAAGAGACCAACAAATACCAACCAATTGGCCTTTTTATGTGAAGGCACTCTTATATTGTAGAATCCATTGAAAAGGAAATTTGTATTCTCACCTGCTGTAGTGAATACGGTGAAGTTCCCTTTCAAGAGGTTCATACACTGAGAGATTTAGAGACAAGTACCTGTCCATCCCATGTAATGGGCAAAGAAACGCCCAAATGCTGAAGAGCCAAGAAGGAGAGGTGATTTCTTCACACAGGTGGGCCATTACAAGTGGGGAGGGCACTTTCCATTTTGTCTGCATCTTTTGGCCCTTGTTTCCCCTTCTATGAGACTGGCTGCAAATCAAGCCACGGTGAAGCTCAGCCAACTGTAGCCCAGCCTGAATCTAGTGAATTGGGATACCAAGCTGGGATCAGTGAAGCTTGTTGCAGTATAGATTTTGTTATTGCTTTATCTTATGGACTTAGATTGGGGTTGTATGTGTGCTTGTATGAGATCCTGGGCTGGAGAAAGCAACTGAGATAACTTCTCCAGAAAGCAGTTGTTAACTTCAACTTTCTTGTAGGACTCTGATCCAGGTAGTCCTCATTTAGCGACCACAGTTGGGACCAGCAACTTGGTTGTTAAGTGAAGCAGTCACTAAGTGAAACCATGACTGTGCTTATTTATTTATTTATGATCTTACTTCAGCTTTCCTTAGCTTTACAGAGCTGCAAAGGTCGTAAATGTGAGGATTAGTTGTAAAGTTACTTTTTCATCACCGTTGTAACTGCAAATGGTCCTAAATGAGGCAGTTGCTAAGCAAGGACTACCTGTATATAATTGAAATGTAAAATTCATAGTTATTCTGGGAAAGGGATCTAGCCTTTAGCACATGCTTCTCCCACCAGGCCTGGTGACTGAAGGAAACAGCGTTATGCCTTACACCTCCCTGTTAAGGGACAGTGAAGGGAGGAATTCTCTGGAGTAAAATGGCTGGTTTCTGCATGCATAGATGGCTCTTTGCAGGAGCTGCAAGGAGAGTGCCACAGGGTTGTGGACAGAGGGTTTTGAGAGCCCTCACAGTCATGGGAATCAGCCAGACCCCATGCCACCACATCTCGAACATCCATCCACATGCCTCCCCTTATAACTGGGGTCAGTTTCTTCCTTTCCCTGTCTGTATTAGTACAGATTCTTGTTCAGTACAAAAAATTGAGAAGGTTTGGGTTGACTGATCTGATCTTGATTTCTAAATGGGCACAGATACGAACATGCTTTGTGCTTACTGTATATACTGGCCTTGCCTCTCTCTTCCACTTTACAAGTCAACAGTTCTTTCCCCTCTTTTGTGGGAAGGGGTGGGGGAACCTTATTACTAACATTGTATCTGCTAATATAAGGCTTGTTTATTGCCACAAACATATTATTGTATCTCACTCCAATTATTTCTTAATGAGGCTTGCTCTGTCAAATT
Organism: Charina bottae; assembly: GCA_023362775.1. NCBI lineage: Eukaryota > Metazoa > Chordata > Lepidosauria > Squamata > Charinaidae > Charina > Charina bottae. The sequence continues at coordinate 33,384,110 of JALMGJ010000001.1, forward strand.
TTATATGTGTGTGTGTGTGAATTGCTATTTATTTTTTTTATTGAATGTGATAAGATGATCTTTCCTAGAGTCTACCAGTTTTCTGAATTGGTTTTGGTGTTTTTACATATAACAGATGAAGCTCTCAGATGAAATGCTTTTTGAAAAATCTTCAATTATATTTGTAGATTTTTTTAAAAAATTAAAACAATTTCATAATAGTCTTACTAGACTCAGAGATGCTGGCCTTTACTTTTGAGTTAATACACTCCATGTATAGGCTTAATAAAAATAATAAGATTTGAAAAACTTAGCATTGTTCATACTGATTATGATTTCTTTGGACTCTGAACTTTTTGTTGGTTCAGGCAACTGAAGAAAGAGGATTAAGTGGAGCAGAGTGTGTGTCTGTGTGCACATGTGCATACTGTATGTGTTTATGTGTGAAAGGATGGTGATTTGGAAGGACACTGTCACTTGCTTTCCTTTTTCTTTTGGAGTAATCAGAAGTTTAGCTGTTTAGAATTTATTCTGGTAACAGAAAAGCTTACAGTCAAAGATGTAAGTTTCTTTTAAGATTGACTGATTGATTAGATTTATAACCTGCTTTTCATTCAGGGGCTCAAGGAAGTATGTATTTTATTTTATTTTATTTTATTTTATTATTTTATTTTATTTTATTTTATTTTATTTTATTTTATTTTATTTTATTTTATTTTATTTTATTATTTTATTTTATTTTATTTTATTTTATTATTTTATTTTATTTTATTTTATTTTATTTATTTTATTTTATTTTTTATTGTATTTTATTGTATTTTATTATTTTATTATTTTATTATTATTTTTTTTATTATTTTATTTTATTTTATTTTATTTTATTTTATTTTTTTATTTTATTTTATTTTATTTTATTTTATTTTATTTTATTTTATTTTATTATTTTATTTTATTATCTATCTATCTATCTATCTATCTATCTATCACCGCACATCTCCCCCGAGGGGGACTCTGGGCGGTTAAGTATGTATGTAGTGTTCCCTCCTCCTATTTTACTCTGCAAAGACACCTCTGTTTAGTAGGTTGGGCTGAGAGAGAGAGTAACTAACTGTTCCAAAGTTAGCCAGTCAGTTTCCATGACTGAGGGTGCACTAGAAGTTTCACTCACTCTTTGATCTGATCCAATGTTGGTTAACAATGCAGCTGATACAGAACAGGTTAGTCTTTTAAGATGCTACAGGATTCTTGATGTTAGTTCTTCCTCGGGATCTAATATTCTTTTCTTCTTGTAGGGAGTGTTGTCGATTTTTTGGAGACAACGGCTTGACGCTGAAGGCATTTTTTACCAAGGCAGCACCTTTTGGTGTTCTTTGGACGCTCACGAACTACCTGTACTTACATGCAATAAAAAAAATAAACACTACGGATGTCTCCGTATTGTTCTGCTGCAACAAAGCTTTTGTGTTCTTGCTTTCGTGGATTGTTCTCAGGGACAGATTCATGGGAGTGAGGGTAAGTCTTTTTTCTACCATTACCACCATTGGTACCAGCACACATCCTTTGCTTAAACATTTTTAACAGTTTCCCTATGGGAAAATGAGAGTATAAATTATTTAATTTTATGCATTAAAAGCTGATTTCATGTTATGGTTTGAGGTCGTTATTGCTGTATTATTATCATTGTATCTTAGCCTTGGAATTCTTATGTCTTCTTTCTTCAAAAGTTAGTTAATTTTTCATGACCTGAAACATGCATCTCTGTTCTTAAATAATTTTGACCTATCAGTTTTCATAGAGTGACACCTCTTATAACCAAAATTTAAGCTTTCCATTTTGTTGGCTTTGTTATTGATGTGCTTATTTTAATTCCATATTTCTTCATTTCTCCTATTAAGCAGATTTTTCTTCTACTAAGTGTAAAGCTTAACTCTTACTGGCAATAAGCCTTCACCAACCGAGATAGTGTTGATATACAGGTAGTCCTCATTTAACAACCATTCGTTTACTGACAGTTCGGACTTAAGAGAGTGCTGAAAAACCCAACATATGACCAGTCCTCACACTTATGACCGTTGCAGCGTCCCCATAGTCATGTGATCATGAATTGGGTACTTGGCAACCAGTTCGCATTTATGACCACTGCAGCATCCTGTGGTCACATGATCACCATTTTCAACCTTCCCAGCCGGCTTCTGGCAAGCAAAATCAATGGGGAACCACGTGATTTGCCCCCAGTGATTCACTTAATGACCACCACAAAAAGGTCGTAAAATTGGGTTGGATTGGCTTAATGACCGCTTCACTTAGCAACTGAAATTCCGGTTCCAATTGTGGTTGTTAAGTGAGGAATACCTGTATATATAGGGGGAGAGGGAGAGGGGGGTATTGGGATAGTGTCAGTTATTTGCTTGTTTGTTTGTTTATTAAATATATAAGCTGCTGGACTTCATCATAACTCTGGGCAGTATGCAATATAAAACAATCTAAAACAATGCAATACAAATAGTGCAAAAGCAAGCATCTGGAAAAATAACATAAATGCTAACAAATCAATCATCCCCACTCTAGCCCAAGGCCTGGGGGAAGAGCCAGGTTTTAAGAGCTTGTTTAAACAAGGCCAGGTTGGGGGCCATATGAATTTCAGCCCTCGTAATGACCTGACATTAAGAGAGTTTGTCTACATAAGGTCTAGTCGTACAGTTGACGGATATGAATTGCACATTCAGAAAACATGTTGAATATTTATATTTCAACTTCTATCACCACACCATCTCCCCCAAAGGGGACTCTGGGCGGTTTACAAACATAACAATTAAAATTATACTATAAATAAGTCTAAAATAATACAATATGTAATCATTATTATTAATAAGTTAAATATAAAATCCAATAGGCAATACAATGATCTCTTAAAAGGGATCATCAAGAGGAACTATTCCTGTTCCCATCCCAAGCGAGGCGGCAAAACCAGGTCTTTAAGTTCTTCCGGAAGGACAGGAGCGACGGGGCCTGCCTCACCTCCGGGGGCAGAATATTCCAAAGGGCAGGCGCCACTGCCAAGAAGGCCCACCTTCTGGACCCCGTCAAATGAAACTCCCTTAACGACGGGGTCCGAAGCATGCCCTCTCTGCATAATCGAGTGGGACGGTTTGAAGTTATGGGGATGAGACGGTCCCTCAGATATCCTGGCCCCATGCCATGTAGGGCTTTAAAGGTGATAACCAACACCTTGAATTGCACCCGGAAGCACACTGGCACCCAGTGCAGCTGGCGCAGCAGAGGTGTCACATGAGCCGATCTAGGGGCACCAATAACCGCACGCAGCCGCATTCTGGACCAGTTGAAGCTTCCGGATACTCTTCAAGGGTAGCCCCATGTAAAGCGCATTGCAGTAGTCTATATGGAATATGTAGCTTTGAGATAGCTCACTGGAACTGGGTGATATAAATATCTAATACTATTGCTCCGTTATCTCTGCTGGCTTCCCCGCTTTTGAATTTTAAAGCTCTTCGGAGTTTTGAACCACAGTAGCTAAAGGAGCCTCTCGCTCCTTTACAAGTAGAAGTATCTATCTAGACCCTGAGATCCCCAAGAGGCATTTTTTCAGGCCCCTGCCCTGTCTTGTTTTTATCATGTCTTTTAAACTAGCCTGTAAATTTGTTTGACTGTACCCTTGTTTTATTTTCAAGTAATTTGCTACATCATATTCTTTATGTTTTTCCCTAACACCTTGTTTGACCTTATACTATGAGTCAGCCTGAGAACTTACTATTATAAAAAAGCCTACAGTAATGTCATTCTCTATGATCATGGGGCCTCCAGCTAATTAACCAAATGTCCTGAACTGTCCTTTCCTTTAAGTTTTATGCGCTTTCACGGTTGATTTCCAATTTGTTGGAACATTTGTCTGAATGTTTTTTTTTCTTTAAATCTGGGTGCTGCAGTGATGGATTGACGTCCATTCTTAATTATGATGATGCCAAAATTACAGAACGTGCATTGTGACATTTGTCTTGCAGGGTTGCATGCATGTTCATAAGGGCAGAGTTGGCATCACAATATTGCACTGCACATTTTGACCCTTGCCTCCCTTCCCTCTCACAGACCTCTATGCTGTGGTGTATGAATCTAAATATTTTATTTCAGTTAAGAGAGAGTTGGAGAGCACATTGCATTCTGAGAACTGTAATTCTCTACCTGCCAAGTGATAGCAATAGTGCTCCTTCAGGTGAGGCAAGCAAAACGATAAGGAGAAATTGAAGACCTTAATGTCTCTGTAACTATTTAAAATATTTACCAACATCTGTACAAATACTTTTTGTACTAAAGAAGATCATATCTAGAATTACCTAATCAGGAAGCCCATTCCATTAAAAGCTGCCAAAATCCTGCTTTTCTTTTTCTTTCCTTTCCTTTCTTTCCTGCTCTTTTTCTCCTTTGCTTTCCTATCTCTTCTCTTTCTGCCTGGCACAGTTCCTTCTTTCCTTCCTCCCCACTGGCACATCACAGGCATTGAGGAGAGGGTTGGGGGCACTCCTCCCACTTCTCCTGTGCCCTCCACCACGCCTATCACTTGTCAGTCGAGCTAACAAGTACAGAGAAGGGGCACAGGGCGAAGTGGGAGGGAGCAATTGATAGTGATCAAGCTCTATTGCCAAATAATGATGCAAGGGAATGCCAGTGCTGGCTGCAGTAGTCCACATAAAACCTTAAAGGCGGTAGGGAAAGTGGTGCTCAGGCATTATGCTGATAGATGCCTCTGAAGAAGCTTGGTGTACAGGCTCTCCTGTAGCCCCAACCAAAATGGCCATGGGTGGCAGTCCCAGCAACCAGAGGCTGGGGGACAGGCCTACAGCAGCCTAGAGCGGCCAACAGGAGCTGAATTGATCCCATGCCCGGACTGTGTAATCAACCACTTAATCAAGAAAGCATGTTAGACCATGTGCATGGCAAAAACGTTATCAGGAGAAGAGGAATTATACCATTTCATAACTGGAACAGCTGAAGAAGACAACTTTAAGCTGCCCTATCTATGGGCTGGGGAAGAAGTGGAGGCAACATCTTGAGGACATGACATATCAAAACAGTTACCAGGGCATGTTTGTGCTGCAGTTTAGGGGGTACAAGGACCATCCCAAAGATTAGACTGGTTCCCAAGGAATTACCTCACTTATGTGCTGAATGGAAGGCACATTTTTGTCCTTAAGCTGGCAAAATGTGGCTACCAATGCTGTAATGAAGTCAGTGGGGATCATGGTGTCAAAAGGTAATCAGCTGAAAGCTAAGCAGCATTTTTAATGAAACCGTATTACCATTATTTCCTTCTCCAGCATTGGCTTATCCTTCTGAATCAATGATATCATATGTATTAATTTCAGCAACTACAAATATGAACCCTTTACATTATGAAAAGATTCTTCAGCTACAGCACTACCATTTAGTACAAGGGAAGGAAGGATAATGCCACGGTATGCATCCTCCCCATCTGTGATTCCCCTATCACATCCTTGTTTGTTTGTTTGTTTGTTTGTTTAATTTCTCTGCATTATTAAAACTGCTAGGAGCCTGTGCTTTCTACCTCCTGTCTCTGTCAACTGATAATCCATTCTGAAATGAAACCGATCCCTCTCACTTGAGGGCAATTCTTTTTTATTCCTATTCCTATTTTATTCCTATTTTCAAACAGACCTACTGTATACTTCCAAGAATCTCCAAAATGTGCTGAAACATTTAGATGTCCCATTTCCCCACTCCATCCCCAAACTGATAGGTATTCTAAACTCTGTGTAAGAGAGACAATTTTAGGCTACCTAGCTCATTTACTCTGTCATTATCATTGGCGATCACTCATAGCCGAGTAAGATTGTCTTCCAAAGGTAAAATTTTAACGGTGGATCCGTAAGTGGCTATAAAGGCCAATTCTGGATCCGCACAACCTCCCACAATGAGGGCATAGGTTTCCGGGTGGGAGACGGTCATGATGAGGGTTTGCCTGACGTGCCTTCCTTTTAGCTCTTTTCTCCTTTTCGCCCTGTACTCGTGCTTCTTCAAAGTCCATAGCGCCATTAATAAAGGATGACCTCCAATTGAAACGCTCATGAGTTAGGGCTTCCCATTTCTCAATGTTGATATTACATTTTTTTAAATTAGCTTTGAGAGTATCTTTAAATCTCTTTTGCTGTCCACCAATATTCCGTTTTCCATTCTTAAGTTGGGAGTAAAGTAGCTGCTTTGGAAGACGATGGTCAGGCATTCGAACAACATGACCGTTCCAGCGAAGTTGATGTTGGATGATCATTGTTTCAATGCTGGTGGTTTTCGCTTCTTCTAATACTCTGTAGTTAAATTTGCAGTATAATTATGGCCAACCTTTTTTTTTCCAGTGAAATCAGCATGTTCAATGTACTGTTCTGTTCCATATTACTTTTTCTACAGTCCTACTCTAGGTGCCCTTTCTAAGGGTTCAGTGCTGCAAACATATAGATCTGATAATATACATAACTGTTCAAGAACAAATCTCTCAATAATGGTATGTTGGTATATAACTATATAATGGAAATCCTGGCTAGTTTTGGCTTGGTTTTTATCTTTAGTAGCCTTTTGTGTAATCCTGTCCAAAGTGGGTAAGATGCATCTGGAGCGTACTCACTTGAGTTAGGCTTTTGAGAAATTTTCTTAATACTGGCTAAAGTCTTAGGAAAGATCACAATTTAATGTGTTACAAGGGCTGGCGGGACTTTTGGGCCCATTAAAATTTTGATTCTGTGTATCCAAAACAGATTGTCGCTGCTATACTTGCTATTGCAGGGATAGTTATGATGACTTACGCAGATGGATTCCACAGTCATTCAGTTATCGGAATAGCACTTGTTGTGGGATCTGCCTCAATGTCAGCTCTTTACAAGGTAAGTGTAGTACTGGGCTTAACTTTCATTAGTCTACAGGTTTGAATCTTGGGAGCTACAGCCAAACAGTGGATGACCAGATGTGTCCCAAGTTCTGCTTTCAGTTCAGTTCATCCTGTACAGAGTCATGTTTTCACTGAGCTTCTACAGAATTAAAGTTCCACACAGGGGTAGTTAAGTCAGCTAGTTATCCCTATGGGAACTAATGTAGTGTCAGCCCTCCCAGGTAAACCAGATAGGAAACATAATGAGATGAGCTAATTCTACTTTATTGTAAGGCTACATTAACAGACTCTTGCAAGTCTGAAAGTACAATTCTCCCGCCCTCCCTATTTACCACCTGAGTAATTAGGGTGGTCCCTTCCTAAGTTTCCTTCTGTGGCCATTACCCTGTTGCGGGCTCCTTTCTCTTTTATCTGATAGTTCCCTAGGCAGCATATCTCTCCCCCCCCCTGCACCTTCCAAGGTCACCCTCACAGTCCATCACTTGTAGGCTTTCACAGACAGTATCTGTTGGACAGTGTTGGGCTTCAGGGTTTAGTGACCGTGGTTTAAACAACTGATTTCCTGATGTTTGACTGGCAACTATGGCTGGTTACGCAGACCACCGTGCCTTTGAAGATGCCAGCCACAGTTGCTGGCAAAACATCAGGAAATCGGTTGTCTAGATCAGGGGTCCCCAACCACTGTTAGGAACCGGGCCGCACACTTCCATCCATGCCATCCTGTCCACTTACCACTTCTTTCTGCACCATCCCGAAACAATTCCCCCCCCCCCCGGTCCGTGGAAAAATTGTCTTCCACAAAACCGGTCCCTGGTGCCAAAAAGGTTGGGGACCGCTGGCTAGACCACGGTCACTAAACCCTGAAGCCCAACACTGCCCAATCTATGGAAATTGTTCAAAGGTTCACACTGTATGTAAAAAAAAAAACCCTGAGTAAAGGAAAAGATCCTGGAGCTGCCGATGGACCAGATTCTGCATCACTCCAGTACTTCCAGTTCCACAACATAAAAAAGAGCTTAGAGTTTGGTTAGGGAAATTTGCTTACAAGCTGCTGGTTTATAACACAATAAATAATAATAGGATTAGATAAATCCAATCCTGTTGCTACTATGAGGGAGGAGGAAAGTGAATGCATGAATGAAGGAGATTACCTTATCTACTGATTAGTGGAGATGTTTACATCACAATGGTAATGCTTTCACTTTGGGAGCAGGAAAGGGAGAATAGGTCATAAGGGATGGATAAGGAAAAGGCCTTTAATTTCTATGCCCCATTCATCCAGGATGACTAAACTTAAAACTTAAACTTAAAACTTTAACTTAAAACTTTAACTTAAAGTTAGTGCTTTTCAAAACTTAATCAAATAATTATGCAAAGTTGGTATTGTTTCTAGGCATTAGTGTGTTGCACAATTGTGCTTTTTATACAAAGAAGAAAGATAGATTGGGTGAACTTTTGAGCAGCGGGAGGAGGGGAGAACTCCATTGCCTTCTCCCAAAGGAGTATTCCAGCACCTCTTCTTTGCCTTCAGTCTCTGCATAGAATAACTCTACCGATAACTCATGGATATTGATGTGCAAAAGAAGCAATTGGAAGTTTTGCAGATTACTTTCTGTGTCATTTGGACACATTCTGCAGTCATGCTTTTATGAGTTTCTCAACCATAAGGAATAGAAATTAATTTTAAAAAATTAAAACAAACGTTTAGGATGAAAGTCATTCTACCCAATGGTCTTGTGATAGAGATAAAGTAATGGGTGGGTTCCCTTACACTTTATACTTTCCTAACACAAGTTTAAATATTATATCAATATGTAATACTGTATGTGTTGATCACCTAGGGTCTATTTGCTTATATACCAAATAATTTAACAACTCTATTTATTAAGAATAAGAGTATCCAAAATATACAAAAGATATAGAAAGATATAGATACAAAAGAGTTGAGGAAATAATAAATATTTAGAATCTAATCATTTATGGTTCAGATAGTATAACATTCCTTCATGGGCATTAAATAAACATTTTTAGGAATCCAAAGCCCAGTAAATTGCTTCTAGCACTAATATAGATTTTGTTCCCTCTGGTGGTTGTTGTTGTTGTTGTTGTTGTTCAGTCGTTTAGTTGTGTCCGACTCTTCATGACCTCATGGACCATAGCACGCCAGGCCTTCCTGTCCTCCACTGTCTCCCGGAGTTTACTCAGATTCATGTTCATTACATCGGTGATGCTATCTAACCATCTCATCCTCTGCCGTCCCCTTCTCCTTTTGCCTTCAGTCTTTCCCAGCATCAGGGTCTTTTCCAGTGAGTCCTCTCTTCGCATTAGGTGGCCAAAGTATTTGAGCTTCAGCTTCACTATCTGTCCTTCCAATGAGCAGTCAGGGTTGATTTCCTTTAGGATTGACTGGTTTGACCTCCTTGCAGTCCAAGGGACTCTCAAGAGTCTTCTCCAGCACCACAGTTCGAAAGCATCAATTCTTCGGCACTCAGCCTTCCTTATGGTCCAACTCTCACAGCCATACATTACTACTGGAAAAACCATAGCTTTAACTATACGGACCTTTGTCGGCAAGGTGATGTCTCTGCTTTTTAATATGCTGTCTAGGTTTACCATAGCTTTCCTCCCAAGGAGCAAGCGTCTTTTAATTTCATGGCTGCAGTCACCGTCTGCGGTGATCTTGGAGCCCAAGAAAATAAAATCTGTCACTGCTTCCATTTCTTCCCCTTGCCATGATCTGAGGTTTTTTAATGTTGAGTTTCAAGCCAGCTTTTGCACTCTCCTCTTTCACCCTCATCAAGAGGCTCTTTAGTTCCTCTTCACTTTCTGCCATTAGGGTGGTATCGTCTGCATATCTGAGGTTGTTGATATTTTTCCCGGCAATCTTAACTCCGGCTTGTGATTCATCCAGCCCAGCATTTCTCATGATGTACTCTGCATATAAGTTAAATAAGCAGGGTGATAATATACAGCCTTGTCATACTCCTTTCCCAATTTTGAACCAATCGGTTGTTCCATGACTGGTTCTAACTGTTGCTTCTTGACCCACATACAGGTTTCTCAGGAGACAGGTAAGGTGGTCTTGTACTCCCATCTCTTTAAGAATTTGCCACAGTTTGTTGTGATCCACACAATCAAAGGCTTTAGCGTAGTCAATGAAGCAGATGTAGATGTTCTTCTGGAACTCTCTTGCTTTTTCCATGATCCAGCGAATGTTGGCAATCTGATCTCTAGTTCCTCTGCCTCTTCGAAACCCAGCTTGCACTTCTGGTAGTTCTCGGTTCACATACTGCTGAAGCCTAGCTTGTAGGATTTTGAGCATAACCTTGCTAGCATGTGAAATGAGCGCAATTGTACGGTAGTTTGAACATTCTTTGGCATTGCCCTTCTTCGGAATTGGAACGTAAACTGACCTTTTCCAATCCTGTGGCCACTGTTGAGTTTTCCAAATTTGTTGGCATATTGAGTGCAGCACTTTAACAGCATCATCTTTTAGGATTTTAAATAGCTCAGCTGGGATACTGTCTTCTCCGCTAGCTTTGTTGTCTATAATGCTTCCTAAGGCCCACTTGACTTCACTCTCTAGGATGTCCAGCTCAAGTTCAGTGACCACACCATCCTATTTATCAGGGACATTAAGATCTTTCTTGTATAGTTCTTCTGTGTATTCTTGCCACCTCTTCTTAATCTCTTCTGCTTCTGTTAGGTCCCTGCCTTTTTTGTCCTTTATCATGCCCATCTTTGCACAAAACATTCCCTTGATATCTCTGATTTTCTTGAAGAGATCTCTAGTCTTCCCCATTCTATTGTTTTCCTCAATTTCTTTGCATTGTTCATTTAAGAAGGCCTTCTTATCTCTCCTTGCTATTCTCTGGAATTCTGCATTCAGTTGTTTATATCTTTCCCTTTCTCCCTTGCCTTTTGCTTCTCTTCTTTCCTCAGCTATTTGTAAAGCCTCATCAGTCAACCACTTTGCTTTCTTGCATTTCTTTTTCTTTGGGATGGTTTTAGTTGCTGCCTCCTGTACAATGTTACGAACCTCCATCCATAGTTCTTCAGGCACTCTGTCTACCAGATCTAATCCTTTAAATCTATTCCTCACCTCCACTGTATATTCATAAGGGATATGATTTAGGTCATACCTGAGTGGTCTAGTGGTTTTCTCTACGTTCTTCAATTTAAGCCTAAATTCTGCGATATGAAGCTCATGATCTGAGCCACAGTCAGCTCCAGGTCTTGTTTTTGCTGATTGTATAGAGCTTCTCCATCTTTGGCTGCAAAGTATATAATCAATCTGATTTCGGTATTGACCATCTGGTGATGTCCATGTGTAGAGTCGTCTCTTGTGTTGTTGGAAAAGAGTGTTTGCTATGACCAGCGTGTTCTCTTGACAAAACTCTATTAGCCTTTGCCCTGCTTCATTTTGTACTCCGAGGCCGAACTTGCCTGTTATTCTGGTTATTTTTTGACTTCCTACTTTGGCATTCCAGTCCCCTATGATGAAAAGGACATCTTTTTTTGGTGTTAGTTCTAGAAGGTGTTGTAGGTCTTCATAGAACCGGTCAACTTCAGCTTCCCTCTGGGCCTATGGTTAAATCAATATCAGGACAAAATATGATAGAGAAATGTCAGTTTCTTACTTCATACATACATACACAGGTTTGTTTATTTATTTATTGGAGTTATATTGGGTAGCCCAACGCAAACAAAATGACTCTTGTTAGGTACAGTAATTTGTACCATGTAATTTGTGTACCATGGAGGTTAGATTTCTGCCAGTGTATAACTGATTCTTCTCATCTGAACTGTGCTGTTGACTTGATTTATTATAGAAATTTGTGCACTGCCAACTTGCAACATTTCTGCCCTAGTTTTTTGTGAAGGCTTCCATATCTTCAAACAGCCTTCCCCAATGAGATGTTTCCAAGGACAACATAGCCAATAATCAAGAATTATAGGATTTGTAAACCAACAATGTCTGAAGAGATTAAGTTACAGAAGGCCGATTTAAAACAATAGCACCACAGCTCCTTCCATAATGGGCTTGTACGAGATTACATGAAAAAATGACCTAAGAAAACATGGACATTTCTATGCTTCCCAGGATTGTTTAATGACAATTCAATTTCACCCCAGATACTGCATTTGAAAAGAAGTGTCTGCCACCAGATGGGGATCTAAATATGTTCTCTGAAAGCCTTTTCAGCTATTGAAAGGCATGATATCTTTTCATTGTTCTTTTCCATTGCCTGCCTTCATTCAGTGAAACCAAACAGGTTGTGTATACTTGTTAGGTGACTCAAATATAAAGTCTTCAAGTACATGCCTGGTCAGTACGAGAAGCATAACATATACTGTAAATACAGCATTCAGCCTTGCCTGAACATATGCATCTGTTGTTCTATGACATTTGTTTGTGTTAAATCAGAGTGCTGGTAGGAGAACCAAAATAAAACAAAGATTTAAAAAGTAAGGTTAAAGAGGCTAAATCCCCCCCCCTTTTTTTAAAGGAGATAAAAGGAGATAAAATACAAAACAAACAGTCCATCTGAAATTAATTAGCCATTCCAAACTGGTGTGTGTGTGTGTGCGTGCAAATAGAAGTCAAGTTTTACATTAATATTCTATAAATGAAACTTGCTATAGCTTTCCTTTTACATAATGAAATAAGTCGTCTGAGAAGTACATGGGGGCAACAAATGGTTCCTTGCAATGGCATTTTGTTAGCACATCAGTCTAACCCAAAGTTTTAAAAAAATGAACCTCTACTGTTCATTGTAACAATTTGCAGCCATTCTGCTTACTATCCATAAGAGCTGGAAATAAAATAGAAATTACAGGCAATGATCAAAGTATGTCATCTGGATAGGAGTCATTTCAGCAAGAACTATCCAAGCATTAGTAACTTATACTATATGTGTGTGTATGAATGTAATCCCTGCTGGACTGAAGTAGCATGTAAGTCCCAATAAGTAAATAAGTAAATAAGTAAACATACAGCAATGACACATATCATTAGTAGAAGAATACATACAGAAAGTTATTAGGTACTGCTAGATGAACATTACAGGTGCACTGATTTAGTATATATGTACTTCACTGGTTATGTAGGAATTATACCAATGGCTGTGTTGGAATCAGTGGTGTCGATGTGGAAGGCAGGGGAACAGGAGGCAGAATGGCACAAGCAACAATGCAAAATCAGGGCACAAGGTCCCTTTTCTATGTACATCATGATGTTGCATGTGTATGTGTATGTGTATGCAAACAAACACATACATACAGCAGAGCTTGCAGTACCGTGCTGCTTCCATCATTTGACACATCAAAAGCCTGCAGATGCCAGCCACTCAATGAACTTACCTGAATTTGTCATCACCGATGGTGATATGAATGTTGTTCAAAGCAGGGTCTTCACCATAGTACTTCTGTGTTAGTCAAAGCCACTTTGATATTCTCTGTTTAAACTTCTATATAAATCAAGAAACAGGAAGTTACAGTGGTAACATTGCTGCAGATTCCATAATAATAGTTTACTTCCTCTGTGTGTGTGCGCGTGTGTGCATGCTGAACTTGGTTGTTTTCTTGCAGATGTTTCATTACCAAGCTAGGTAACATCATCACCATCTGTAAGAAAACAGCCAAGCTCAGCAAACACCAAGAACCCAACAGTTCAACCCTGTGCTACATATCTGACAGAGTATATAAACTATAGAAATACAAATGCCAGTGCCAGTGCCAGCAACAGGTTTTCTTTGTCATTAGTTCATATAAGCATTTAGTAAATCAGTTCCACTCTTATGTAGTGATCCACAATATATACCCATTATACTGAGAAAATCTGTGGCTGCAAGGATTGGCATTTGCCACCTGGGCCTATCACTGGCAATGGGGTTTACAGGTAAATATTGGTAAAGGCTGTTCAGTGAAGTTCATCAGATGATCTGTTCAGTTTCTCTCTGAAGGTGAGGTGGGCTTCATTTCAGTGAAATGATCTGCATTGGGAATGAAGTGGAATTAGCATTCTAACTGAAAGGCACTTTGTTATTCCATAATTCTAATAGTTGACTTTAGACATAATCACAAAGCTACACAGAAAAATCTGTGCTTTAGAAGGTAAGGTAAAGGTTCCCCCCGCACATTTGTGCAGTCGTGTCTGACTCTAGGGGCCGGTGCTCATCTCCGTTTCTTAGCCGAAGAGCCAGCGTTGTCCGAAGATGCTTCCGCGGTCATGTGGCCAGCATGACGCGCGTGGAACGCTGTTACCTACCCACCGAAGTGGTACCTATTCATCTACTTGCATTTGCATGCTTTCGAATTGCTAGGTTGGCAAGAGCTGGGGCGAGTGTGGGAGCTCACTCCGTCACGCGGGGCTAGGGATTCGAACCTCCGAACTTGCGATCTTCTGATCGACAAGCCTGGCATCTTACCCACTGAGCCACCACGCCCCTTATGTTTTAGAAATAAATACACAATTAATATTAATTACTAAACATGAAGAGGATTCAAATTAATCTAAGTGATATCATTGAGGTGACATGGAAATCGAAGTGAAAAAATATACTTCTCCATTGAAAGCAGTGGTAATTAAGGGAAAATCTGACCCCAACTCATTAACTTAGGGGAATCCTGCTGATATAGAAATTTGTTCATTAAAAACATGATTAAATTTGCAGCCTTAATGATTTGCATGTAATTAAAGTGAAATAGTAATTTGCAGAGGATATATTTGTAGCAGTAGCTTGGAAGGTGTGTCCCACATTTACCAGAAAGTTTGATGAAGTAGTTATGGTTTGATTGCTTGTATCAGATAGCAAAGTTATTACAAAAGCTTGATAACACAGAGAACAAAACTGAAAGATAACAATCAGAATTTCAAACAGCACAATTACTAAACAGCACTGAAAACAAGTTGTTCATCAGTTCACATTATTTGGGAATGCTGTATTACAAAAAAGGCTATGGAATGGCTGTTAATTTCTGACAGACAAAATAAGTAACCTTTATATTGATTATTGATTAAGGAACTGTACAAAACTGGTAAAAAACTTGTAAAAAAATTACAATGCTGAAATGCACTTCTGTTCCACATTGCACCTATTTATAGGAATTTACATAGCAATTTTAGCCCCTTTTTATGACTACTACTGTGAAATTAAAATATAAATAAAGTAAAAGGTCCAGTTAGTAAAATGTTTCCTGGTGAACATTTCTTTGGCTCTTTCTAGATGGTCTTCTAAATACAGGAAGTGCTCCAGTGCTTCCAAACAAGACTTTTATCATGAAATTGCCTTGCCAAATTTACAAAAGTCTACAGGAAGTCCTGGTGACACCACATTCAAAGTACTGTATAGCCTTTCTTGAGTTGTCTTCCATCTTTGTTGGAAATGACAGAATAGATCCAGAGTGGATTGTAATAGAAGCTGTTTACCTGGAAACATTCCAGCTACTTCTGAATAATAGTATAAACCAGATATTCTTTTTTCCATAACATATCTGCATTAGGTAAACATGTTTTAAATTAGAAATAATGCACTTTAACTTAAGTGTTTAAAGAACTTCTCACCATATATGAACAATAGTTTTTGCTTTTCAGATTGTTTTTCTCTTTACGTTACAGGTTTTATTTAAGCTTCTCCTGGGCAGTGCTAAATATGGAGAAGCTGCCTTATTTTTGTCAGTGTTAGCTGTTTTCAATATCCTTTTTGTTACCTGTATTCCTGTCATCCTTTACTTCACCAAAGTTGAATACTGGAGTTCTTTTGATGCCATTCCTTGGGGAAGCATTTGTGGATTTTCAGTCCTATTATTGAGTAAGTAAATGTTGCTCATATATAATAACTACATCCTTGTAAACAATTATGTTGGATAGTCTTAAGAAAAAGAAAGACTGTGGATCGTGGTTAAAGCCTACTTTTTTGTTTTTAATCTGTTCAATCATGTCCGATTCTTGGACATTGCCTGGACAAGCCCCTGCAGTTTTCTCGGCAAGGTTTTTCAGAAGTGGCTTGCCATTGCCCACTTCCTAGGGCTGAGAGAGAGTGACTGGCCCAAGGTCACCCAGTTGGCTTCATGCCTAAGGCGGGACTAGAACTCACGGTCTCCCAGTTTCTAGCCTGATGCCTTAACCACTACACCAAACTGGCTCTCACAAAGCCTACTTAATCCAATCTAATTTAATCTAATCCTATGCAATCCATTTTTTTTATAATGATGGCACTGTTCCTAAGATATTAACATGGTTTCCCATGTTGCCCAGCCGCTGATATTGAAGCATACAGCCTCCAACACTGAGTGTAATTTATAGCCATCATATCTAGCAATCATTGTAATCTTATCCTCCATAATTTGATTAACCTGGTGGTTCCATCCTGACATTTAAAAGGGCACTGCAAATGTTTTATCTGAAAGAAAAGTAACTGGCAGTGTTACGGCAAGTAAAATGTATGGTAATGAGTGCAATATCGATAACTATTATATCTGTTTATGTGTGCATTTAATCGATTGTTGGACATTTAATAGATGATTGGATATAATTAGACTTTAGCCTCGAGAAAATACAACTGAAGGAAAATCCATTAGCACTCTTCAGGTACCTGACAGGTTGTCACATAGAAGAAAGTCACTTGTTCTCACTTGTTCCCAAAGCGCAGGACATGGAATAATGGACAAGTTGCAGGAAAGAAGATTCTTACTGAGTGCTAGAAAAAGCATCCTAGCAGTAACAGTGGCTTGACAGTGGAACAAATAATCACAAGACGTGGTTGGCTACCCTTCACTGGACAGGCTCAGCTGGAGATCTGTCTAGGATTCTTTAATGTGAATTCTTACATGGAGCAGGGGGCTAGGGTCGGTGGTCTCAAGGAAGGCCTCTTTCAGCTCTAGGATTATATAATTCTAATACCCCTTGTTAGAGAACTTTGATTCCCATCAGCCGTAGGCTCTGGTGAAATGACTTACTGACACGGAAACTTTCAGTGACAATGTAATGGTCCTCACCATGGATTGGTAAGCAATATGAAAGTAGCTCTCTTCTAAAATAATCTATGTTGACGGCCTTTAGAGTTTAAGCAGGTGCTGTGTAGAGTATTTCCTTTTGACTAAAATGAATCTCCCATGATTTAATCTTTTTGAATCCTGCTTATGTTAAATTATTGTATAATTCCCGGATATTCTTCTATTTATATAAAAAAATAAATGCAGCAACAAGGTCAGTATACATCATGGATACATTGCAAAATGGACTTAAATTAGTCGATTAAAAATTATTTTCACCATAAATACATGCAGTTCGAATGCTTTCTGAAGTAAAATTTGATTTGGAAAGACAGGATGTACAGGTTTCAACAAATTAAGTAAGAACAGTCCTGCAGTTGGCACTGGATCCAAATATGTTCCTTGACATGTGATACATAGAGCTACTAAATACTTTCAGTGGTGCCATATTTTAATCTTTATGAGCAAATGTTTATATCAATCTAAATGTGGCTGCTTACAATAAACTGGTTAAATCTGTGAAAAAGCAGACTTAGTACCAAAACAGAAGTAATTATAAAATAAAATAATTTTATTTCTTATTTCAGCATTCAATATTTTATTAAATTTTGGGATTGCTATTACATATCCTACCTTGATATCTCTTGGGATTGTACTAAGTGTACCTGTAAATGCTAGTAAGTATTATTTTATTTTTTTAATTAAGTCATACAGACATATATGTACAAGTTCATTAACACATGATATATAAATCAGGATGTACATGTAAAGTAGTATACATTGTATTTAAAAGAATCAGAGCTTTATTTTAGCAAATGCTCACTCTAGTTTTCCCCTTTAATTTCATAGCATTAGCCTTTCATAGCATTAGCCTTTACAGTAAAGGTTAATTTGTCAAACAGATTGATTTCAAGTCTATTTGCGATTTGTCTCTAGATACAATATTGAACTTTAGAGCATCTCCCATTTGTTTCAGAGGACAAACAACAGGAAAATTCCTTAGTGGATTGTTCTCATGTGGAGTTTGGAAAGATATGATTTGAAGTAGTAATATCCTACTTCATTATTTCAAAATATTCATATAAGATATGATTTATGTATCAAATGTTTAATACAAGAAGTTATCTTCTTTTCCTTTGTTATGCATCTGGCCAGCTCCTATTGGCTGCTTCTGGTTGCCAAATTCTTCCCTTGGTAGCCATCTAGGTGTGCTGCTGGACCATTGTGGCACCTACAGTAGCTTCCATAGAAAGTTGTCTATATCATGGCAACCCCCAGCATTATGACATTTTTGGAAGCACAAATTAGATTTTACTGAGGTCCATATTCTTTTGTGTGCTCTTGTGAAGTAGTGCTCAATCTCTTTCAAAATGTGTGTTTGATATTCTTGAGAAAGAGCACTTTAGAGAACATTAGACCTCTCTAAAAATAAGATTAGCACTCTGCATAGAAAGTCAATTTCTCTGGAAAGGTTGTGTTTCTAAAGTATAGATTCCCTGCTGCTACTGCCAAGGAGGGGGCATGCTTGTTACTCTTTTAATTTGCTCAGTCTATAGACTCACTAGTCATTTGACTGCTAGATTTCATGTCTCAGGCTTCGTTGGTAATAGTTGCCAAAGTGGCAACTGGGCTGAATACACAGTCACATCCACCAGCAATTTCCAGGAGCTGCCAGATAAGGAATTAGATTGGTTATGAAGATCAATAGCAAGATCACCACAAAATTCAGTCCCTACCAATGTCTGTCTTTTATGTAACCGGAGTGTTGATGGACATCGATCTTATAGCAATCCTTTGGACAATCTTTATAGCACTATTTGCAATACTGTGTAAAAAAAAAGACACTTCAATGCAAGGTGAAGCAGGAGGAAACA
The DNA here is from genome assembly GCA_023362775.1 of Charina bottae. Classification (NCBI taxonomy): domain Eukaryota; kingdom Metazoa; phylum Chordata; class Lepidosauria; order Squamata; family Charinaidae; genus Charina; species Charina bottae. The sequence goes on from JALMGJ010000001.1 coordinate 33,402,869, forward strand.
TAGTCAATGCTCTCCATGTACTCTCTCCCAATTCATCCCATGCTCCTATTGATCTGGGAAGATTTTTTTAGTCATGTATCAGCACACTGGTGGCCTTCACCTGGGCAACTATCATAGGCCATTCAAAGGAGAGAAATCAGCAACCTCAGTGGGTTGATGAACTCCTATTGGATGCATGATCTGTTACTATCTAGATCTCAGATCAGAAAATCTAATGCCACTGGTGGTGTTCAGTTTTGTATTACTTGGCTGCATTTATGGGCTTTTGGTTTGTGAGAATGAAATCCAGATCTTTTGCTATTGCATATGTACTACTTAGTAGATATGTTTTTTTTCTATCCATAATGCTATCTGTTCAATGTTTTATGCAGTTGTTGATCACTACTCGAGTGATATTGTCTTCAACAGTGTCCGTGTAATTGCCATTGTCATAATTGGCTTGGGCTTCCTCCTGCTGCTTCTACCAGAGGAGTGGGATGAGTGGCTAATAAAACTGCTTACCCGCCTCAAAGTACGAAAGAAGGAAGAGATTCCAGAGGGGAATGGAGACATTGTTTCAGGATTGCAAAAAAGTAGAAGAACACGCCCCTCCATGTCATCTTTCACACATTAATATTATTTTATGAACATTCTTTAACATTGTATACTGTAATTCATAGCTTTTTTTCTTGCAAAGCCCATGTGTTCAATACAGTAAATATACACAGATGTACAGTTTTGATAATAATAGAGTCCAAGGCATCAAGTTTCAGCATCTCTAAATTGCTTGCACTGTTTCACATTCAACCTTTCACTTGGGAGAATTTCTCTAAAAAATCAAAAATGAAATTCTTTTTAAATGAATGTAATGTATAAACTAATGATCTTTGCATATATGATTTTATTGATAAATCATGAGATGGAGGGCATATATTTTGAACATTATGTACTGAATAATACATTGCACACTGTGATTTATGCGTGTGTGCATGCACACACACACACACACATATATATATAAATACAACACACATATATAATGAGAAACAAATATTATGCTTATGTCATAAGCTTATTTTTTATGAGAGCTGCACATGAAACATTTGCAAATGAACCAAAATAAAATATTTTTGGGGAAGAAGGGGTGGGAGGGTGGGAGACTGTTTTGTGAAGATAAGTGCACTTGGTGCCAGATTAAAAGAAAGTAAAAATGTTAGGTTTGCACTAAAGCATATGGGTAGGCTGACCATATTTTCTTGAGACGAAAACGGGACCCTAACGCGCGCGCACCGGCACGCTGGCATGCAGGTGCGCAAGCGCAGGCAGGCGCACAGGCAGGCACGCGCACACACGCACACACTCTAACTTGGAAAATGGGACAAAATGGAGATTTTGTCCAGAATGACGGGACGGTTGGAAAATGTTAAAATAACGGGACTGTCCCATTCAAAACGGGACGTATGGTCAGCCTACATATGGGAGAAACTATCAAGAGTACCAAAGTACCATCACCCAGGCATTACTCTTGAAAACCCCACTGAAATGAATGGCAGCAGTGCAAGAGCACAGACTTTGTTCTGTGTGTTACTCTTGCACACATACACTGTCTGCCTCAGTAGAGCTTGTGCAAGGAAAGTTCTCAGGGGGAACAAATTTAAGTGTGCATGATTGCAATCTGTGCTTAATATCATGCAAAGGAAAATACAGTGCCTTCTACAGAATTCTAGTCCATTGTCTGTATAGAAATAGGAAACACTGCAAGTTGCTTGTATTGATTTTTCAATATGAAGAATGTGTTCCACAGACACAGTGCTTTCGAAACTCGCAAAGAAATCAAGGAGTGCCTACTTCAAGCTGCTGATTACTGGGAATGCAGACCATTTGAGGACTACCACGTCTTCTCTTGCGGCCAGATTTGCTTCCCACTCGTACAGATCTGGAGATGGAGACACTCCTGACCTGTATTTCTGTGAGGAGAGAATCAAGCCGTATACGTAAGAACCATGCTTAAAAACTAACAACAAAGCTTGCAGCTATTTAGAAAAATTGTGTACAATATTGAAAATATAAGTGAATTGCCACTTGCTTTTATTCATTGCTGTTTTTTTTAAAGGACATCAAGATACTTACATCAAACCTAACACTTTTTACAGAACTTGTAAGCACCAAGCTGTTTACTTGTACAATTTGGTTTGCCATTAAATTTCTATCTGTGATAGATGATGTGGTATGTGCAAAGAAATAGGCAACGGTGATAGTTTACTCTTTTTGAAGTTTACATTGCTGCATTCAAAATGGAAAACATTATTTTTAAATGTTGCCATAACCCAGTGGTGTGTGTCGTCTCCTTGGCATTTTTGGGTCAGATGGAGGTAGCATTCACTTCTAAACTTTTTACTGAATCAGTTTCAGATTCAATTATCTGCTCGAATAAGCTAATAAAAACTACTGCAACTTCATATCAAGTTAATGGCTTTTGCTTGCCTTCCTGTCTTATAGTGAGTTACATTAGTTTTACTAAAAAAAATTGCACAGAAATGTCAAATAAAAAGTGGAAAAACAAGTATTAAGACTCTGCCAAGGTGCTCATGGTGATTTTCTTTTCATCCTGCTTAAAGGCAATGTTGTACGTGTAGCTTTTGGATTTTTTAACCAAGTTATGTTAGCACTGGAGATTAGCACATCTTTGTCTTGTGATTTTGACAAAAATCTCAAAGCAATTTGGTGCTATTACAGCTTAGTGACATCTACCTCAAATGTTCCTATGTTTGGAATTTTCTTATGGTTTCTTTCCCATCAAAATGTACTGTATTCCATCCTATCCAAATTCTTTATTATCCCTGCTTGGATCCCAGTATGAGGAATGCCTGAACACTTGAAATTTGTTTCCTTTTTCAGCACATATAAGGACAAAAGATAAGATAAATGCAAGACACTGGGAATTAAACTTTTCCCTTTAGCTGAAAAATCCTGGAGAATGCAGCCATATATAGATAATCAAGCTACATTTTAAATCTTGAATAATATCAGATTTAGTGATGAGAAAAAATTGCAGAGTACGTTTGCTTCAAAACTCTGGTTTGAGAGTAAATAAGGTGGGATGCAACTTTAAAGTAAAAATTTATTATTGTATATGGAAGTCATTAATCACTGTAAAAAACATCAGCTTGTAGAGGAATGTAAATTACTTTGGCTAATTCAAGTACAGATTTTACAGCTTCTCTGTATAAGATTTTGTGCAATTGATGACATTCATTATTTAGCCAACCTCACAAAGTTTATATAATAATATATAAATCACTGCACAACTTTTTTCATTTTTAATCCTTGATTTTAGGGTTTTACAATCAGGGATATATAAAGGATTTTATAAACTGAGCTCAATCCAGCCAAAATTAACCATTTAACATCCCACGTATTCTATTGGGAGAAAAACATACACCTACTTGTTAAATTATGAATATTTAGAAAGTGTTCCTTATTGTAATAGAACAGGATGGTGGTGTGATGGTCGTGATCCTTTCGTTGTTAAATCAGAGACTCTTGCGACAAGCCATTAAGGATATGAAAGAGTTCTTTATTTAATACATGTGATCAGTTCCAAGTTAAAGACTCGAATGAAGAAAGCCCGCGCAAATCAGCAGTTTGAATCTTTACCTTCGCACCATCCCCCCTTTCCATTGGGCATTCACCCCTCCCTTCGCCCTCATAGTTCCCATGTTTCTCAGTCTCCCTCTTTAACTAACAAGCTGATAACGCCATTTGGTCTGACCTTGGTGTGAAGCTGTTCGGCTAAACATCCTCAATCAACATGTTTAACGCCCTGCAGGCCAGCCAGGTTTCTACTACAAAGCATTCCTAACTACCCTGTAAGTCAGCATATCTAATGACTACAACCCATCAATCTACTGGCAGGTTGTTACATCCTAGCACAATGGCAGGATGCTGGCATCCTGACAGGTGGCAGTATCAGAAAAAAAGTTATATACAGCTGAATACAAATAGGAACAAGGATGATTAAAAACATGAGGTCATGTGATCCATACTAACTATAGATCTGAATATTTCTCAGGATTCATCTATGGGAAGATGACAGCAAATAATGGTATTGGAAGGGATCTCTTAGGCCATCTAGTCCAAACCAGTTATTGCAGGATTCTCAATACAGAGTACAACTAGCATCCTTAAGAAATGGTCATATATTAAACATTTCCAATAAAACAAAATTCACAACTGTCTCTTGTCCAAGGCAGATTCTTCCAGTAGAACAGATCTCTTTGTTAAGACATTTATCCTGTTTTAGCCAAAATAAACTTATGATTTTCATCTATTAGTTCTAATTCTTTGCTCAGAGTTGCTTTGGACTTTGTGGATCAGCCAACCTTCTTTACCTTGAACAATACAGCTAGTTGCTACATTACTGACTCTGAAAGAGCAGATGTTCCTCAGATCTCTCCTCCTTTCCTTCTCAGCAAGTTTCTTCCAAATACATGATCTCAGACACAAGTCTTTTCCATCATCCACTACTACATGATCCTTTTAGCTGACAATGCCAGAGTGAAGGCAGGCCCTTCTGCATGCAAAGCTTGCACCCCACTGTTTAACTACAGTCCCTTTTCGAAAGGAGAAAACACAATACCGAGTATCTTTGAGATCATATAAGATGAAACTAAATGCAACAGAGTTCCAGGTTCCAAAGAACTGTAATATTCAGAATGCCTTTGGTTCATTATTGTGCACATAAATGATCCATATCATCAGTAATGTTCAACAATATATAGCCAGAAAACAAGAAACAACGAAGAAAGAGGATAGCTTCTTCCCACACTACATCAGTGATTACTTTTTTTTCCCGTCCAGGTGATTTAGAACCTGGGGAGATGAAGTACCTAAAAAAACAAGAAGATGTTAAAGAGAGGAAGCAGGGGGCCTGAGGTCCAAATCCTCACTTACCGATGAGGCTCACTGGATGACTTGGGACCAGTGACACTGTCTCCATCCAACCTGTCCCAAGGGATATACCTGTGTTCTAAATGAAGATAAAATGAGGGGAAATCCTATTTGTGCTATGCTGAACACTAGACTCTTAAGGCCCAGAGGAAAGGTGGATATAAATGTAATAATAAAAGATACGTAACAGAAAATGGCAAAACATGAGCTTTCAGGTCAGCTGAATGAAAAATGCTCTCAATCTTTTAGCTCAACACATGAAACCTGGTCATAATTCATGATGTTATTAACCCAGCACAAAAATCAGAACTATGAAGTATTTATTAAATTAATTAAATTACAAGGCTGAAATAGATAATCAAATTTGTTTATTATAAATGCTTCTATGCCACTTCAATTATATGATTCTAAGCAGTTTACAGAATAACATACCATATATATCACAGAACAAGGAAAATTTATCAAAATTAGACATATCAACAATAACAAATACCATCAACACAGATTGAAAGTAGTAATAGTAATAGTAATGTTAAAAATAGTAATAGTAATGTTAAAAAAAAACAACATAATGTCAAGCACACAGATTAATCTCAGGTACATTTTTTCTTGTTTTTATTTTTAGCTGCTATTGCTTATTTTGCTTTTGTATTTTTGTTCTTTGGCTTGTATTACGTTGCCCAAACGAGTTGGGCAGTTATATAAACCTTAATAAATAAGCAAGCTTGTAACAAAATAACGCTTTTTATTTTAAATTTAAACAAAAGTTTAAAAAACCCTTAGGTTTCCTTGACAGACCAAATAAGATTTCTAACTTCCCAACTGTTAGCAACTCCCTTCTGCTGATGTTACTTCATGCCTTCCTGCCTGCACAAAAGGGACGGGGCCGACTATTTCCTCGGGAAAGGTCGTTTGGGCCAAATGCGCGTGCGTACCAGGGAACACCGCACGCTCCTTCCTCTTCCCCCTTAGGCCGGTCGCACAGCATGTCGGTTGAACGAGTAGCATACCCACTTCCGGTGTGGTTGACCCCCGACGAACGTTCGGGGGATTTAGGTGCTTCAGAAGTGCGCCAGGTAAGTATCAACAGGACCTGCGAAGGAGAGCGCTGGTAGCGCGAGCCGACTGGAGCCCCCTTTGCACGTGACTGTATTGTCTTGGCGCTCGTTCCCTTTCGAGTGCGAAATAGAGGAGATGCAGCTACGGTGAAGGTGGCTTTTTCTCTTTGTTCCACCCCCGGACCGTTGTCTCTTGAACCTTGTGCAGGGAACGTGCACCTTGTTTCCCACGGTCAGCTTTGGCTTTGTGGCCGAGAAAAAAGAAAGAATATTCCCAGTATTGGGCTGCTTTTTCTAGTAGTGGCGAAGGAGCTGTTTGCAACCGGCTTCACGCCCCGGTGCAGCCAGAGGTGGTAAGTAGCTGGCGCCGTCGCTTCGAGGCATTTCAGTGAACGTCCCCTTTCCTCTCTTCCTTGCAGATAGATCGCACTTTCAGGAAGACAGAAGCAGAAAGCCAGGAAAAACCACTCTACGAGCAGAGGCAACTCTGCGAGCATAGAAGACTGCCAGAATCGAGGTTTTTGTGTGTGTCAGAAGTGTTAACTGCTGACTGTTACTTTCGGTTCGTTGAACCACTGCACACAAGTTTGGCTCCGGGATTAATAACTGATCAGTGTGTTTTAAATTAGTCATAATGATCTAACTCAAACTGGCCAAGAACAGGAGGCAGTGGAGTAGCCTGGGAGAGACTCAAGTCAAATCCACCCTTTGCAGTAAATGCAAAACTCACTTGCAGCTGTAGAAAAGGTGAAATAGCAAAAATGAATAAAGGCTCTGGTGACCCATCTCTGTGGTGGACTGACAGCATTTGAAGTAGCAATACTCCCTTTATTGCTGTGCTTTGAATATGTCAGGGTGGTATCTCCAGAGATCCTATATCACAATGCTCATACGCACCAGGTAGCGCAGACTATAGAACATGTAGGCCAAGCCATCCACAGGGTACCAAGTAGTCTACCCTTGCTCTCCATGCTTATGGTAGCAAGCCCCACTAGATACAGTGGAATTTATTTTTGAGGATATATGCATAAGATTGTGCTTTGGGCCTTTCACTATTGATACGCATGTGTGAAAGACAAATACTATTTTTAAATGGGCTTGTATCCATTTTTAAATTCTGTTAATAGCCACACTTAGATGAAGGACTTTTAATGGTATTTAACTTTTCCTGTTCATCCGTGAGCACATGCCTTCTTTATAAGGTAAAATTTAAATGCTGCCCCATTGATATTGATTCAGAGGTCCAATTGAATTCAGTAGGTCCTAAACAGGTATATGATTGACACCGTCAAGTTTTTTTTCCACACATCCCAACAAGAGCATTATGTATTTACTTTTTCATGGTTTAACCTCTTCATATGGAGCAGTGTTTCTCAACCTTGACAACTTTAAAGTATGTGGACTTCAACTCCCAGAATTCCTTCAGAATTCTGGGAGTTGAAGTCCACATATCTTAAAGTTGCTAAGGTTGAGAAACACTGATATGGACAAACAGCTTTGTTTCTGTCAATATGACTGACATAATTACATGGTTTCCCTTAAGAAAGCTTAAGAGGGATTTAAGCTTCGGAAAGATTCCCATTATTTTTCAAGAGAATATGTATACTTGAAGGAGTATAGCGACTGACGGCAATCCAATGTGTTACAAAAGCCAGTTTAGGAAAGGTGTAGCATATGTAAATTTGCCGTATTGCCTTTTTTCACCCATGTATGAATGACCACCTAATGTCATATGCTTTTTCATGTATTGTGCCTTAAGGTCAGGGTTGTTTAGCCTTATCCTAAGCTTGATTTTGATGCTTAGTAATTAAACATAATCAGAACCAAAGTGGTATGGTGGTTAGAATTATTGGATTAAAACTGGGGATGACTCAGATTCAAAACTGTTTGGCCAATTACTGCTATAGTGTTATTGAAAAGATAAAATGGGACCAGGGACAGGATCGTTAGCTACTTTTTGCTCTTTGAAGGATGGGATAAAAATGTCATTACTACCAGATTAGCTTTATAATCATCTTTTTTTGAAAACCTTTGCATGTTCAGATGTAAGTAAACTACAAGAACACCCTGACTTCAAGTAGACACTTACAACGTTCAGGTGCCTATTTGAAATAAGCACACTTAGAAGAATTGAAGAGGACAAGCTTCCAAGGTTTTTGTAGGATATAAGTTAGAGAATTACAAAAGTACTTTAAGAATGATTTCATCTATATTCCCTTTTTTAGTAGTGACAGAAATGTCAGCACCATCTATGAAAGAAAGAAAAGCTTGCTGGGATGCCCGGGATATCTATTGGAAATGTTTAGATGAAAATATGAAAGATACATCAACATGTGACAAATTGAGATGTTCTTTTGAAAATTTATGCCCACAGCAGTGGGTAAGTAATTATTTTTATTCATTTTTATGTGTACATACCTAATGTTGTTATTTCTTTTTGGGATATGCAGAAGACAGGCAAGGAATGAGAAGTAGTGAACAAAAGAAATTAAAGTCAGGAGATACAGAAAAAGGCAATCAAAGTAAATTGAAATTACACTACCACCATTCACCATCCCCCTTCATTCCTTTCTATCCTTGCAAACCATCCTTACTTCCACCACATCTGTACACTTCTGCCTGGATACCCTTCAGAATTCTGCCTGAAACCTTTCCAGGCACACTAATAAATGAGCTTTTGCAGTTACTCTTGTTCTCTTGGCCTTTGAACAAGAGAAGAATAATGGCATTGTTCCAATTGTCAGGCAGATTGAACGTTGTGGAGTGACTCCATAAGCAAACTACATCTATATTTTAACATTTCTCCAGTTGCAATACGTACACCCACAGCCTTACCATTTTTCAACATTCTCACAGCATTTACTGTATGACCACCCTTTCACCCATTTTTTCTTGAATTCTAAGATATACATTCATTTCAGCTCTGCTCTTAAACATGCTATCATTCACAAATGCCTAAAATACTCATTTCAACATTCCCACACTTCAGTTTAATTCGAAATCAGTTCATCACTTTTCTTATTTCCATTCACTCTTTTGGAAGTTCCTTTTTAGTCCTTTTCATCCACTCCCCAAATAGCTCCGTTCTCTTTGCATTGTTTATTCTTGATCATTCAAGAACAAACACTCTTTGGTTACATTATTTGCAACTATCCTTTTCTCATTATACATATTATATGTCTTTGTCATGTCCTCATTTTTGCAGCATCCTTTTATATGCATGTTTCTCATCTACTAGGCACTTTCAATTCTTCATTCCACCAAGCATCCTTTTCCATGCTTCCCATGATAACTTCACACACCTCTGGTACTTCATAATATAATTCTTTTCAATCAGTTCTAAGCAGCTTAAATATCTTTTCTTATGTTCACTTTCCATTCATTCTATTGGGAGATTAATCTGTCTTGTACATTGAATTGGATGTAATGGGGCAGAATGTATTCTTCTTGTCCATATAAATTACAGTGCTATAATAGTAATACTACTAACAGTGAAAATCACATTACCAACAACACAATGCTAGAAGAGATGTGCAACATTTGGATCTCAAGAGGGCTGTGCCTATCAGCAGCTCCTTACAGGAGTTGCACCCTTTTCCTGGGCTTGAATGGTAGCCTGGAAGGTATGACCAGTATTACCTCCTGTTGCCACCACTATAACGAACTTAGACAAGGACTTTCCTAATCTCTCAGAAAGAGAATTCGCAGTATAGAGATCCGCATTATCAGGGTTTCACATATTCACAGTCCAGACCTTATCAGCTACAGTAAAGGGTTTCTCTATCCATGTTTTCTGGCACGTGCTTCTGTTTAGAGTAGGACTTTGGGAACATGGTTTATTTTGCTTCTGGTGGATGGTTTTTGTGTGTGTGTAAAGTATATATTTTATATATTTTTTTCTTTTTTAAATAATTTTATTAAAAATTACAATTGCAACAATAATACAAACTAATACAAACTAAAAAAAGAAAAGGAAAAGAAAAAATAGGTGCAGAAAAGAAAAAACAGAAAGATAGAAAAGCAAAAAAAATAATAAAGAAAAAATATAAAGAAATGACTTTCCCCTTCATCACAAGTATAAACAATTTTAGTAACTTATCACCTTATCTTAAAATACAACAAATGATCTCTTCTTAAGCCAATATTATATTCCTTCCATTTACTTTTAACAATCGTAGTCTTTAGTCCCTTCAAATACAGGTAGTCCTTGCTTAACGATCACAGTTGGGACTGGAATTTCGGTTGCTAAGCGAAGTGGTCATTAAGGAAATCCGACCTGATTTTACGACCTTTTTGTGGCGGTTAAGCGAATCACATGGTTCCCCATTGATTTTGCTTGCCAGAAGCCAGCCGGGAAGGTCGAAAATGGTGATCACAAGACCACAGGACGCTGCAATGGTCATAAATGTGAACTGGTTGCCAAGTGCCCAAATTGTGATCACATGACCGCGGGGACGCTGTGACTGTCGTGTGAGGACCGATCGTCAGTTTTTCCAGCACTATCATAAGTCTGAACCGTCACTAAATGAATGGTTGTTAAGTGAGGACTACCTGTTATGTCCTAGAACTCTTCAAAGCTTTAACAAGCCTCTTTTGTAAATCCGATATAGGAAAATTATCCAGGTCACTCTCTTAGTTTATTGTTTGTATATCCCTTTTAATTATTAAGACATCAGTTTCTTTTGTATATCCAGTGTAGCATCTTTTTCCTTATCATTCTTGTAACCGTCCTGTCCAGGTGCCTGGGGGCTGTAGGGGCCTGGATGGGGAAAAACAGGCTTCAGCTGAACCCTAGTAAGACGGAGTGGCTGTGGATTAATGGCTCCTTGTCTTCTGGGAAATTATCATCTTTAATTCTGGATGGGGTTGCACTACCCCAGACAGATCCGGTGCGTAACTTGGGAGTTCTCCTGGATTCACGACTCCTGCTTGAAGAGCAGGTGACAGTCGTGGCCAGGAGAGCTTTTGCACAACTTCGGGTTGTGCGCCAGTTACGCCCCTTCCTGGAAAAAAGAGGCCCTTCGAACAGTCACTCATGCCCTGGTTATCTCTCACATAGACTACTGTAATGCGCTCTACATGGGGCTACCCTTGAAGAATATCCGGAAGCTACAACTGATCCAGAATGCAGCTGCGCGGACTGTTTTGGGTGTCCCAAGGAGGACTCATGTAACACCTTTGCTGCGTGAGCTGCACTGGGTTCCAGTTTGCTTCCGGGTCCAATTCAAGGTGTTGGTTATCACCTTTAAAGCCCTACATGGCATGGGACCAGGATACCTAAGGGATCGTCTCATCCCCATCACTTCATCCCGTCCCACCCGGGCATGCAGAGAGGGCATGCTACGGACCCCATCGGTTAGGGAGTTCCACCTAGCGGGGTCTCGGAAGCGTGCTTTCTCTGCAGTTGCCCCTGCCCTTTGGAACATTCTGCCCCCAGAGATCAGACAGTCCCCCTCACTCCTGGACTTCCGAAAAAGACTCAAAACCTGGTTTTGTCAATATGCTTGGGGTCAGGAGATTGGAGATACCTGGAGATGGCTAGCACCTTAGATTTGCTCTGAGGAGCCCTTTTTATAACTTAAGAATACTCTGCCTTTGGATTCCATTTTACTCATTATATTTTAAATTATTGTTTATTATGTATGTTCTTTATTATAAATGTATATTAATGATTTTAATTCTGTTGTAAACCGCCCAGAGTCCCCCTTGGGGGAGTTGGGCGGTGATAAATCCAATAAATAAATAAATAAATAAAATAAATAAACCTGTCATTTTTAAATCCACTCAGATCAGTCTCAATCTTGTCAGGTAAAACTTCTTCCTCTTCCATAACATCTTCCAAACACAGTGTATCTATAGAGGCAGACACTCTTAATATTAACTTCTGGGTCCATTGTTCAAAAATATCCTTCAATATGTCCAATATTAAAAATATTTTGCTTCATTCTGTATTTGTAAGTCAAGTTTAAGTGTTCTCCTTTAATTGTAATCTTTAGTTCCTTCTGGTTCCCTCTAGTGTCCAAACTTCAAAGTCTCATCCTATCTTCTTTTTAAGAATTCAGAACAAAAGCATTTTCCCATGGGAAGGATTCTTATAACTAATTCCAAAATCTTATTTCAAATCCATCTGGACCCTTAGTCCATTTGTAACTTTCAAAAATCAAAGTTCTAATTACCCTTTTGCTGTTTATTCCACCCCACCCCCAATTTTTTAAGTCCTTAAACTTGTATTTAAAACTTTTCCTAAGGATTGAAGGAAACTCACCCGGTGTTTTGTCAATCCAAAGGTTCCTAATAGCTGAAAAGCAGTTAACAAGCGATTTCCGAAACTGATTAGAAAAGGAAGTATGGAGTCCTTGGTGCTCCCTGAGCACCAAGGACTCCACAGTTCAACCTTGAGCTGCAAATATTATCTTCAAAAGGAAGTATGCAAACTTAATGTCCTTTCAAAGGCGCAAGAAAAGTCCTTTCAAATAGCAAGATGGCTATTCCCTCGTCTCCCAGAGCTCTAAACCTGCCAGAGACCGCTGTCTTGCCAGGAGAGGAATTACGAAGAGCCGGTCTATTCACCAGCTCTTCATTCCGCCACACTAGTTCAGTTTGCCATTTTCCCCCAGAAGTCCATATTTTTTATATTTTTTCAAGGATTTCTTATTTGTGGTTTCATTATCTGTGCTTGCTAATCCGGAACAGAGGAACCACCTGTAATTTGTAGCCAACGCTTCAATCATTGCTTAAGCTAACAACTTTCTACATAGTCACTAGAGATGTGCAAACCTTTCCAAGGAGGTACTCTGCAACACCTAGGAGCATGTAGGAAGCACCTTCCTTTGAGACATTGAAGCAGCAATGTATTTTCCTGGCTTACAGGGCTTTTAGCTCCATAAGCTGCGGCTAGCTATTTCCATGTGTACGAACCTGCACAGTGACTTTGCTTTGCTTTTATCCTAGCCCTTTATATGTAACAAGGAAAGAAGTATGTAGTTCCACAGTTTTAAAAAAATCTGATGTGGGTACAATTTATTCAACATTAGGTTTTCAACATTAGGTTTTCAACATAGCAACATAAATGAAATCTAAAATGTTATGGGTACAATATTTTTTCTACTTTCATTACTTTAGACTTTTAGTTTGCTAACAAAGTTATCTTATTCAAAACAGGTTAAATACTTTAACAAAAGAAGAGATTTTTTACAATATAAAGCACAAATGGAATCAGGACAATTTCTGCCTTCAGAGAAAACAGAGAAGTCATAGCAACTAGACAACTTTTACAATATTGGACACAAGGGAAGTTGCAGAAGAGCAGCATAATTGAAGAACATACATGTTGGCACTGGCGATGTCCTATAAATTTTAAAAGCTGTCCTTGTTTATAAATCTCATACTGGCCCTTAAAACTCCAGCTTCCATTATTTGAAATGCTCATTGGAGAGAAGAGGCACTTTGGAAAGTATGCTTATTTTTCATCACTAAAAGGCTACACCATCAATAAAGTCAAAATAAATGAACTGTATAAATTCAGATACTGTATCATGAATTCATTGCAAATATCCTCTTCCAAATATGTTTCCCCCCGTGTAATAGAATGTCTAATATATTTCAATGGCCCTTTGTCTATTACATCCTAAGAGGAAGAAGAATGATCTTTATAGTTATCAATAGCAGCACTCTTAAATATTTCATTTTGGCTGATTCAGGTATATGGAAGATCAGTTTGTTTAATATGTTGAATTAAAGTTTAAATTTAGAGACATATATCCAGTTTTTAGAAACTGGAACCGACCAGCTTGAGTTAATGCTGGGTTTGGGAAAATACCAGGAAATACTCTGAGTATATGATAGTCTAAGAAGTTGAAACAAAAATCCCAGAAAACTGCATGGCCTTGACCAAATGCAAAGTGAAGGACTTGATTTGTCAAATGCCAAGTTGCAATATTGCAGTGTGCAGTATCTTCTTGGCTGATTATGTGCCATTAAGTCTTTTTTTTTTACTCGTTAGTGACCACACAGATATATTTTCTCCATGATGAAGTAAGTTCATGGAATGAGTTTATAGTTTTGTGGACCAGCAATCGCATGGAGCTTGCTCTATTAATATTTTGACAGCTCTGTAGGGTTGCAGGAACTACGTACAACAAAAGCAGCCACCCTGCTGCAAATGAGTAATTATTTAGAGCCACTTGCAAGACTATCAAGAGGTGGGTTTGCAGCAGTATAATCAGAATTCACTAGCACCAAAAAGTGTGCATTAAAAACAATAATTTTGTCATGGTTTAAGGCATTTAACATTAATTTTTTAAAAAATGAAGGCATGCAAAATATAAATCGTACTCAAATGGTAGCTTTAATCATTTCAGGAAATTTATAGCACCATCAAATTAGCAGCTTCAACAAGAATTACACATTTTGTCTTCGTTCTCTTTCCTTGACAATCTGCTGTCTTGTATATTCCCAAATGAGCAGAGCACCACTTACATGGACATTAAGTGAACGAATAACTCCTTGCTGAGGAATTTCTACACAAGTGTCCAAGTGTTGAATTACATTTGCTGGGATTCCTTCATGTTCGTTTCTGATTTAAAAAACAAACAAACATGCATTACATTAGCAGGAAGGGGACATTGTTCAATGGCAGAACACAGGCTTCACGTGCAGAAAAAAATCAAGTTCAAATGCAAGTATTTCCAAAACCATACCTGCCTTGAACACTGAAGAACTGCTGATAGTATTAAGCTAGAGAGATCAACGACCAGATTTGTATGTTTCCATTTCCACCCCCACCCCAAAAAATTTGCAGGCTCTGTATTGGAGGTCCAGGCCACAGCCAAAATCTGAAATGTGTGCAGTTTCTACTGCAGAAGGTCTTACTGTTGGAGATAAAGATCAGCAAATACTAATAATAAAGCAAGCAGCCTTATCCACTTTAGTATGGATAGAAATTACTGTAGCAATCTGTGAACTGTCACTGAAAATAATGTCTGATTTGGACTCTCAAAACTTTATTTTTTTTTTAGAATTTGTGCTAGGCACAATCAACGATGTGCTGTGATACACCAAACATAAGTGGCCCAGCTTTATTAGCATGCATTTTATTCTTATTTCAGAGATAGGAAAACTTTTTTCCTGCCAAGAGTTCCTCCTCTTTTTCTTTCCATCTGTATTATTGTTTTTCCTGTAAGAACATAGTAAACCCAAGAAAAATCTGTTTTGTAAAAAGGACATGCAAAACAGGCTGGATAAGACATGTATACCATCTTCTTCTCATGGTAGAAGTTTGGTTGTTGCTGTTTTTTAATTAAAAAAAATGTACCATATTCTAATTTTTGACTGACTTGTGAAGATGGAGCTCAACTTGGGGGGGGGAGGAATGCTTTGCACAACCCCCCCTTGCTAAATTCTCACTGCCATCTCTCTCATTAGTAAATACCATCTTTCTCTCCACCCTGTATTGTCACTGTCCATCAAGAGTGTCAACCTTTCAGATACCCATTAATGGCAGAAGCACATGAATCCCAATTAATAATCTTGGGGGCAGCTTAACTCCAAAGGCTATATATTCTCTGCAGAGCCACTGATTCCCCACCTAGTCCCATGCAATAGATTTTTCAGAAAAGGGAAATAGGGCTTTCAATTCAATTTCCTAATAAAACGTAACCATAGTTCTATGCATTTAAACATGTTTCTGGGCTTTACATTATATTGAGAAAATTTTATTTATATTTTGGTTCTGCATGACCAATGCAATTGTTTGAGAAGCTTAAAGAGAGTTAATTTGTGATGCTGGAAATTAAACATAATGGCAGTTATTAAAAAATAACTATCAAGAAAATATCCAACTTCTGAATCTACAGTATCTACTGTCAGTGTGAGGCTGCCTAACATTAATCTCCAGGAAATGTAGCTCTCTAAGGAAAAGCTGTGCAGTACATAGGCAAAACTGTTTCTTTCCATGTAATGAATGGTTTTCAGCATTCTCTACCAAAAATATATTTGAACAATTTATTAGAATTAGATTTTTCATTACCCCAACAACAACAGGGATTTCTCTGGAAAGCAATATTCTGTTAAATTGCGACTTTTAGCCGTTTGCTCCACGCCTATTATAGAGTAGCCTTCAATTTTCTTCCGTTCCAAATAATCAATCAGCTGGAAAGGCTTTACCTATACGTTTTTGAAAAAATGAGGTTAGTACTAGGGTTTAGAAGTGTGTAATTTTAATCAGTACACAAAGCAAAATATAGCATGTTCTGATTGAATAGATCTATCCTGTAATCAAAAGGCTAATATTATGGAGACTGAAACCTTTTCATTTTGGTTAGACTGATCAAGCTGCTGCCCTAGTTCAAGAAGCATGCAATCATGGTAAAAGTTCTTAGCTTGATGCCATGCCATACACAGCATTTCAGCCATAAGCTGAAGCTTCATTTAATTTGGTATCTGATTCAGAAGAGCTGCCCCTACAAAGCCCCAAAGTAAGGGCAATAATGCTCACTCTTTGCTCCCCTTGTCAGCCAGAACTGAATATATGAAAAACCCATGATTATAATTCTCCCACTGAAATCAAAGAGAGATGAAAATGCTTACGTTGGACTGTTTCTTTAAATTCTGCAGCTAATACGTAATACCATAACATTAATGCAGATCTTTTTATAGCGTCCAAGTTGAATGCAACTTCGTAAGAACCAGAGGGAGAGTATGGCAATTAACTTGCATGCATGTGATGGAGCAGGAAGATACATTTTACTCACTTCAATAACGGAAAGCCATTGTTCAGCAGACACACTGAGATGCTGGAATTGTTTGTCATTTATATAGTGGAGGTTGCTTACAGTTAAGGCAGAAACACCAAATATTTCACAAGTACGACACAAGCCTACAAATAAAGCAGAGCTCTTTCAATATGAAATTGATTTCCTCAATTGAATGGTGCACACAGGGACTGAGGAAGATTCATGTTGAGCCTATAAATATGCAGATCTAAACTACAGTGAGAGCCAGTGTGGTGTAGTGCTTAAGGCACCAGGCTAGAAACTGGGAGACCGTGAGTTCTAGTCCTGCCTTAGGCATGAAGCCAGCTGGGTGACCCTGGGCCAGTCACTCTCTCTCAGCCCTAGGAAGAAGGCGGCAATGGCAAACCACTTCCAAAATATTGTCAAGAAAACTGCAGGGACTTGTCCAGGCAGTCACCAGGAGTCAACACTGACCCAAAGGCACAATAAATAAATAAAATAAGCTCAAGATGCTGGTCTACACCATCATTTACTATTAACTTTAAAATCAAGGATGCACATTGCGCAGGACAACTATTCCTTGAAATACTCTAACATAGTATTAACACAATTAGGAAAATGAAAGACATTTCTCTTTTGTGTTCCAGTTTGATCACTAAAATGCAAGAACCTATTTTCCCTTTTTAAATCCTCAAATTATTTTCTAGGCTAAATACAAAACTAGATTTGTTACTTTGTAAATATAAGGCATGCGATGTAAAAAAACAACAACCTATAATGAGTAACAGCTTACCTCCTAAATTGGTGGGTTTATCAATGAGTGAAGCAACTACAATCAATTTCCTGTTTGATTTTCCAAGTTTAGTGGCCCGATCTTGAAATATAAGCTCCAGATCCAAATCATGAGTACTGGCTTTGCAAGGGATAATTTTCTTTTGAACATCCATCCACCGCCTTTCATTACTTGGCTCAGCTAAATTCAGTCCTGAGAGAAATTATGTAATTAAATGAAATGATCCTTAAAAATCTTAGCATTCTAGGACTTAAGTACTTAGGACAAATATAGTCTGTGTGCTCAGTAATTATGCTCTTAAATACCACAGACAAATATATTTTAGAGTCTTTATAAAATATGTATAACTATTTGGCCAGCACAAATTATTTCCTAATGCTGTTTAGATTATGATAATCACCATTTTTATTACCGATATCTTGCTGAGTCCAGTCATTTGGCTTAAGGTCAAGAAGTGTAGTTTGAGAATGGCAAGATGGAAACGTCGAACTCAATGGAATATCTCTGAAAGCTGTAAATTTAGAGAGAGAAATCCATTCCTCTTCAGGAATTTCTGAAAGGCGTGGCAGTGTGTAAAATATTGTCTAAAAAATAATATTTTAAAGAGTCAAATTCCATTTTAATGTAACATATTTGGGGCAGGAGCCAACAAAAGATGCTTGGCTTATTTCTAATTTGAATATCTGTCTATTCTATTTCTATTGGAAGAACAGCTTACAGGTAGTCCTCGCTTAACGACCGTTCGTTTAACGATGATCTGAAGTTACAACAACCTTGGAAAAAGTGCTTTACGACCTGTACTCACACTTACAACCATTGCAAAACGTTGCACCACCCCACAGTTACGTGATCGCAATTCAGGCACTTGGCAGCCGGTTTGCATTTACAAGAAGTTGCAGCGTCCTGCGGTCACGTGATCACAATTTGCAACCTTTTTTGCCGGTTTCCAGCAAAAAACATCCATTCACTTAACCATCATAAAAATGGTCATAAAATCGGGTCCAATCACGTGGTGACTCACTTAACAACTGCAACACTTAAAACAGTTTTCTGGTGCCTCGTTAAGTGAGGGCTACCTGTATTATCTGTCAGACTGATAATTAAATATGCCTCAATTCCAAATGGCTTTAAAGGCAGGTAGGCATATTTAACCTTAGTTAAATGTTTTAAAACAAGCAAATAATTACTTTTCCCTTTCCACAGCCCACATTATATACAATATAATACAAATTTCGCACAAGTTCAGTATTCTGCACCTTGAACTTTACTTGTTTAAATCAAGTTTCCAACTCTTATGGCTGCAGAAGACGATTTGAAAAACATAAAATATCTGATTAATTCTCTAAAGTCAAGAAAGAAAGGATTTCTATGATCTGGAAAGCAAGATTCAAGCTATAATGTTTCTAATACAAACAAAATAAGATTGTAGTCCTATATTCATTTAGTTTGAGAGTGGATACAACTGAACTCAATGGGTCTTACTTCTAAACAGTGATGGCTTAGATGGCATATTGTGCTAAGCAAGCGTATAGCTGGAACAAAGTTTTGATGTTTTTGCAAAAATAATACAAATCGGCTCGTCTGGAAGCAGCACACTGTGCCTTATGCAGTAAAAATGTGGTGTTAACATATGACAGATGTAAAAATTTACCTTTCTATTCATAATTGCTGCAGAATTTTTTAATACCATATAATACGGTGCTACTTTGATTTTTTATAAATCAGTTTGTATCCTATCCTTTCTCCGAAAGAGTTTACAGAGGCTTAAACAGAGTTATTCCCATTTTTTGCTCATAGCAACCTTGTGAGATCAATTCAGTGTTTTTCAAACTTGGCAACTTTAAGATGTGTGGATTTCAACTCCCGGAATTCTGGGAGTTGGTCCACACATCTTAAAGTTGCCAAGTTTGAAAAACACTGAATTAGATTAAGGCAGCAAGGGATCCTACCCAACCTGCTGTGCTTTATGAGGCTATGGGATTATTTGAAGCTGTGTCTGCCAGAAATAAATCCAACGGTCTCTTACCACCATCTCATGGTAAAGCAGATACACAGGCAGGCAGGAAAATAATTTCTTTAAAAATGCTGAATTCTGTGCTTACCTCAAGACTGTAATCCTTCAGGGGATGAAAATTTTCAAAGAAAAAGTGTTTCTGGATGCGCTGCCAATTCTTCTTCGCATTCCTGCAGATGATTTTAAAAAAACAGCAAGAATAGAATAGAATAGAATAGAATAGAATAGAATAGAATAGAATAGAATAGAATAGAATACTTTATTGTCATCCCACTATACACCAAGTGCACAATAGAATGAAATTTCGTTGCAGTTGGCTCACAATTTCAATCAAACACTAAAATAATAATAATAATAATAAAAAATATCCATAGTTACTATAAAATATACATTCTTCAGCTCACAATTTCAGTCAAACACTAAAATACTAATTTAAAAAAATCCATAGTTACTATAAAATATACATTCTTTACACATTCAACATTTCACCTAAAAGAACTTATTTAAGCATTCAAGAATCCAATAGCCTGGGGGACAAAGCTGTGATGTAACAGGAAAAATTCAATACACAGCATTCCTGTTTAAAAGTCTAGTCCTGGATCGACTGATCGATTATGTGCCGTCAAGTCGTTGTCAACTGAATTCAATGGACTTATTCCAAGATAAATTGCTGCTGGATTTCAGTTTAGCTCTTCCTTTTATCATTTGTTTCAGTTCACATGCTGTCATCTAGCTATAGGACTTTTTACAGTACCAATTATGTGGAAACACTTTTGGTTGTTATTCACAGTCCCATAATTATATGAAATATAGTTGACAGTATGAAAAAGTTTACATTATTTAAAAGTTTAGAAAACAGCATGTAGTTTGTCACCAGTAGGTACAGCAGAGAACAGAGCTGTGAAAATGCTTTGGGTACAAATGCACAACAACCAGTCATCACGTTGGGATCAGTATGGCTCAATTCTCTGTTACGATATGAATTCCACTATAGGTAGTCCTCACTTAACTACCACAATTGGGACTGGCAACTCCGTCACTAAGCAATGTGGTAGTTAAGCAAGACATCACGTAACTGATGGACTTACAACCTCACTTCTGCCACAGTCATTAAGCAAATCACCCACGGTTGTTAAGCGCGACATCATGTGACTGTGACTTGCGATTTTACTGCCGGCTTCTCCATTGACTCTGTTTGTCAGAAGCTGGCTGTGAAGTATGCAAATGGTGATCACATGACCCTGCGACAGTCATAAAAGCCCACTGGTTGCGAAGCACCCAAACCTCGATCAAGTGATTTCAGGGACTCTGTGACAGGCACAAGTGTGAGGACTGGTGGTAAAGTTACTTTTTCAGCACCGTCATAACTTTGAACGGTCGCTAAACACAGCAGTTGTTAAGTGAGGACTACCTGTACCATTCCCCTTTTCAAGAAAGAAAAGCTCAACAGCATGACAAAGATAAGCTACATTAAACAAAGTACACTTTTTAGACTTATGTTCACAGAACTAACTATGATTCTCAAAGCTCTATTTTATTGCATGTAGAAAAAGAGGAAATGCTCTAGGATAGATAACATATACTGAGATCAACAAACAATCTTCTATGCAGCAGAATGCGAACAACATTCTTCAACTGCAAATAAATTTCAATCTAAGCATTAATGCTAAAAAATAAGAAAAATGCATTTATATTCTGTTCTAGTTCAAGGATGCAAGGCTGGTTGAAATACAACATATTTAAGGGGTGCAAACATAACAAAGAATTCAAAATCCAAAGGCAGATATATAAGGTAAATACAATCCTCGGGGTTGAGATACGTTGACTTCTATAGGACTTAATTCTAAGTAAATATGTTTATGATTGCACTGTAATTTCTTTGGATGTGTTCAAGACTTTACAATTACAGTAATACTTAACTAGTAAATTTAAACTAAACTTACTTAAACTAAAAAACATTTTTACCATTTCATGACAATAAAAAGAACATTTTAAACAAAATGTGCACTACTAACCCTGTTCCATGCATGAGTTCCACTTGATTTAGACTACATTCAATAACTGAAGTTAAAGTATCAAAATCATTCACATGTGATGCTTTGCACATTCCCCAAATTTTTTTAAGTGCAATTAAAGCATAAAGCCGAATACTAAAATTGTGATGGAAGCACCACTGGAGGACAACAATTAGAGCTTTCTTCAAAGCTGGTATCTAGAAGGAGAAAAACATACTTTAATCTTTGACTCTACCCAGCAAAGTAGGAAGGTATATAAATAAAATTAAGTTGACATAAGCTGCCATGAATCTAGATGAACTGGCTCCGTAAAAATTTAATAAATTATTATCTCCAAAAACTTTAAGTGCTTGTGGTACTTGGAGATATGACAGATGTATATTAACTTACATAATGTTTGGGGGGGAAAGCCCCATTAAATGCTGGATTCACACAACAAAGCTAAATGGTGAAAGTTCATGTCAGCCAAAGGAAAGCATTTGTTCACATCAGCACAGATATAACAGATGTATTAACAGGCAATGAATTAGAGCTTTAAAATGGAATTAGGCCTATTGATAAAGGACTTGGCTATCCCTGGTACTACCCACGATGGCCCTATGCTCTCTCCATGCCAGCTGTGATCAAACATACTGGCTGAAAACAGGGAGACTTCCCATATTAATTGGCCACTGAAGGAAACAGGATACTAGATCAGATATTGAGACCAAGCAGATCTTTGATGGGTCTTCTTACATTTTTAAAGAGGTGAGATCTTCAAGGAAAGCCTCATATAAAGGTACTATAATAATCTCATCTGGATTGTAGCAGGAGCAGATTACAGGATTTATTTCCTGCCATCGTTTTTTTAGCTTCAGACTAAAGCACTTACTTTTTCAGATGTATTCTGAAGAATTATGTCAAAATGTGACAGGACTGCTAAAAATGTGCAAATGCTAGTTTTAAATTGGTCTTCATCCTGAAAAATTAAGTCTTGTATTAATTTCAATATTTCTCAATTTATGAAAATTTATTGAGTCTGGTAAGAATCATTCATGTCTTCCTAATATCAAATCCCATCTACCGTTATTCTAATAAAGCATATGTTTTCAATGATAATAACTATGAGTATATTTTTGAATAATCTTGAATGCAACTTTTGTAAAAAATAATCCCTCCTTTATTTAGTTACTCACATAATTAAAGCAATTCCAGAACTTTTGAAGATAATGGGGAAACTTGTGTAAAATCAGAATGATATTCCACTCTATTAAATACTTTACTGATGCTTGATTATTATTATGTCCAGCTTGAAGAATCCTGTCAACAATTCTTGATAAAAGATCCTAAATAAGATATCAGAAAGCAAATCAGTTATACTTTACAGATTATTTCACTATATTTTATCAGATTGATATCCTGCTTTTCTTTCAGGAATTAAGATTAGAGTCACTATGTGAGATGGGCAGCTGTGTAAATTGGATGGATGGATGGACAGATGATGGATGGATGATATGGATGAAATTGTGTACTGAGCACTCCCCTCTTCTATTTTCCCCATCACCACCACCACGTGAAGTACTTTGAACTGTGATGGCTGAAGGCGACCTAGAACTTGGATCTCCTTATTCCTAGTCCAATACCGTAACCACCACATGGTACGGGTTCCCCCATGTAGAGCTGCTTTCCTGTATATTTCGTCTCTCCTTATATGACACAAACATTTTAAAAAGTGATTTTTTTCTAGCAATAGCTTGCACTATTTCCACTATAATTATAGAGTTTCTTCTCCACAGAAGCTCACTGTCATTCTAAGCAGAGGGCCACACTCTTTTTTGTTGTTCTTCTTGAACAAGCCAGTGTTCCAAAATGCTGGAGTGACCAAGTCAAAAAGTAAATTAAACTGAGTGAAATTGACCTAATAATTTCTCGTGTCTTTAATCATTATGGTTCTATCTTACTGAAAATTACAAACTAGCAGCCACTTTTGCAGGGGCTCTGAAGTCTGGGCAGGGTCTGGCCTGCCCTCCATTAAAGCAAAATTGTTACATATGAGAACCAGGCTTCCAACTGAATAAAACAGGCAGACCCTTATTGTATATTATAACCTAACCTTAATAATCAGCAGATAAATCACAATGAAATATGGAAAGATCTAGTAAGTTTCAAAACAAAATGGGTGAGCCGGCACAGTGTTTTAATAACAACACGTTCTATGTGAGCCATACCTCATCAAGTTTTGGAAACAGAACTAGCAATGTCTGCCATAGTCGATTTTCAATTCTATGTTGTAAGGAGTTCACGTAATAACGAACTTTTGATTTGGACATTAATTCACCCTGCAGAGAATATACAGTAAATATGAATACTTTAGTACAGAGAAGGTTCCAATTTCAGTCAAACAACAAGGCAATAGTCTATCTGTTTTATGCTACAAAATATTATCTCTCTTATAAATGGGATTGACTGAAGTAGCTAATATCAATTAAAAGTTCAATCAATTCTCCTTTATTTTATAATGTTATTGAAACAGCATGCAAACTTTAAAACATGCTATGGCAGGGGTCCCCAACCTGTGGGCCACAGCCCACTGGTGGGCCGCAGCCTGTTAGGAAGTGGGCCGCGGGGCTCCCTCCTGCAAACCCCACCCCCGGTGCGCGCGATTGGCTCCCGCCTGCAAACCCTGCCCCCGTTGCGCGCAATTGGCTCCCGCCTGCAAACCCCGCCCCCCTGGTCCGTGGAAAAATTTTCTTCCACGACCGGTCCCTGGTGCCAGAAAGGTTGGGGACCGCTGTGCTATGGGATGTAGGAGGAGGTACTCTGGCATTTTATATTAATGATGTATTTATGAGTCTTATAAAAGTTAACTATTTTTAATACCAGTTAATAATTATATTTCTTTATGAAAACAAAGAGAGTGACTGTCTCTATACTAAGATTGAAACAAAAGATACCAATGAAAAAACTTCAATAGCCTTTTTAGGTAGGACAAGACTAAAATGGTAGATCCTCTCCTAGTAGTATCTAAGGGGGAAGCAGCAACTTCCCCACCAACCAGCCCCTTCCTCATTCTCTCTCTGCAAACCCAGGGTGCAACTCATCTCACAGAGGTTCTACCTCCCTCCCAATTCTGCAGTCATGCAGGACAAAATTCTTCTTTCCATACTGAGCCACTTGGTATACCATAGTTCAGGGTGGAACTATCCAAAATGGCTGGGAATGAAGGAAATATCCTCCAAAGGTGAGATCTGCCCCCAAGGTCCACCCAAACCCCACCCTTCACCCCCTATTTTAAGGAGGAGAAGGAAGGGTTATGCTTAGGGAAGTGGTAATTCAGTAACATCCCTGCCCAGATGACGGCTCTTTATATAGAGAGCACTATAAGCGTATTCTTACTTTATCAAGTAGTTTCATGACAAAATCTTCTATAAACTTCTTGTGTTGCATGTTTGATTCATCCAGCAAGCAGATAAATTTGACAGCACAAACTCGCACATAATGGTCATCTCTGTTCTTACTGTAATACATTACAGTAATTGTATATCAGAATTAACTTTTACAATATTTTCTGAAACGCTCTTACACAATTAAATTTATTCTACAATCTTATACACATTTACATATGATTTAGCACGATAACATGAAAATATATTCTCCTTCATATTTACTGTCACTCATTCAAAACAGTATTTAGTAGCAAGATTATTATTTTATATAATACCCATAGTATCGCAAAGAGAAGTTTGTAGCATTTTATATTAATGGTGTATTGATGAGTCTTTTAAATGTTAACTATTTTTAATACCAGTTAATAATTATATTTCTTTATGAAAACAAAAAGTGAGTGACTCTCTATACTAAGATTGAAACAAAAGATACCAATGAAAAAACTTCAATAGCCTTTTTAAGTAGAACAAGGCTAACCTAGTTCAGCATTCCATCTCTGATTAACCAAGTCATAGAATCAAGATCTAAAAATCTACCTCAGGTAAATTCAAAGGAATCCAGCATATCTATTTTGATTTTGACTACTTTTTCCCTGTGACGTCTCCTTAGTTCTGTAAGGAGTCCTTTGAATTCATGGAAGTGACTGTGCAGCTGTTTTGATACTGAAGTTGGTGTTCACAAAACTAGAGAGCAATTATATCTGCCTCTCACTTTTTCATGATGAGCTCTTAGCAAACTAGAATTAAGATATACTTAGCTTTCATATCATAGTTATGAAACTATGGCTAGGGTGGCCATGGAGTGCCCTCCCCATGGACTTAAGAAGATTCTGCCATTTGGATTTTACTATATTTATTATATTTATAAATTGTTAATTAAGATGTATTTTAGTCTATTTATAATTGTATTTTAATAAGTTATACTCTGTTTGTAAACCGCCCAGGGTCCCCCTCGGGGGAGATGGGCGGTGATAAATCAAGTAAGTAAGTAAGTAAGTAAGTAAGTAAGTAAGTAAGTAAAGTGTTACCTGAATTTAGAATAATATGCTGTTTCAGTGAATGGACTTAGTAACAGAAAGTGCTACATCAGTATTCACAAATACATAATATAAGCTTACATTTAATAAATTAGAACCTTGTATTAAAATTAAATGTGAGCAAAGGAATACTGGGGAAGAGGTGATAACAAATTTAATTCTATGAAAAAAATATAGAATGATTAATGTTAACTATTATAAAACAAGGTGACTCGATACTGACCTTTCTGTAACAACATTTGCCGCACATTGATCTCCGAGATTTTCGACAAAAGCGTACACCTCCTGAATGAGTCTTGAAATTAATTTACATTTAAAAGGTGAACACAAAAAAGGAAATTAAAATATTGTAACTTAATAATTTATTATCGATTAAGCTATCCAATCACCGTAAATCCACAGCAAAGCAAATATGTGTTAGGTTATTTTATTCGACCCCACCAGGAATCTGCTGGGTGTGTGACAGCATAAAAATAAAGTGAGTAACGAGCATGCATAGTGTTTTTTACCTTTGATCACGTCTGAAAATAGTTCCAAACAAACAGCCCTCTATAAGGAGTTCAATGTAGTTGCCGGCATTTGAAAAGGCATTTTCCACAGTAGCTGTTTCATCAGGAGGAGGAAACAGCCAAGACTGACAACAATGGCTTAATAGAACGTTAAAGATTCCAGTCTTTGTAGATGACAATTCAATCATCTGAAACATAATCTGAGAGAAAGAAAAAAAAACAGAATTGACTGTAAAACAGAATAAAATATGGAGTTGTATTTCACAATCTACAAGTCAAACAAAATCTTCTCCTGGAATGGATTCCCCTTCCCTTTTGTAGTTACCCAGAACTCTCCTAAACTAACTCCATGGTGTTGGGGGACCTCTAGTGCACATCTGGATAAGTTGAAATTAAAAGGGGGAGAAGTCCAATTATTTGAGTGGAAATCTGCTTGCCTGATGTTGAATGGTTTCCACATACGCATTATTTCAGTATCTTCTTAAAATAAATAAGCCTTGTTTTAATGGTTATATAATATCTGGGTCCTTCTATTATAGCAGGTTAACTTAAGAAATTAAATTTTACTTGATGCCATTTGAGTTACATTTTCTTCCTATATTCTTGAAATTTTTGAGAATTTTAATGTAATTTCTCTAGATATCATGTAAGAAATTGCATGTATAATTTAAAGAATTCTTAGTTTACTTATTTAAACTAAATATCACTTCCACAATCTGTGTCCTGACTTCGAGTGAAGGAACACACTGAGACTTGATTGTAAAAGCTCTGGTGTTTTATTGTTCTACTCTGCTAGACAGAATCCAGCTAAACTGAAATGAATTGGTGATGCTCAGAGAAAAGGCCCATGAAACTAGGGCAGGGCCTTCTTTAGCCTCTTGGGAGGAAAGGAAAGCGATTCAGTACTGTGCATGTGTTTATCCCCCTGGAGGGAGCCCCCTCCTTCTTCACCAGTTATCTCCCTGACAATCTGTCTACCTTCACAAGCTCTTTCAAGCGGGAAAATGTAAAGATTCTCAGCATTAAACCATTAGCTGTAAGCCCCAATCTAACTTGGATCGGTACCTTTTCACGAAAGAATATAAAACATAAACTGAGGAAGCAATATACTAGGAGTTACTTCAAAGTAAAGAATTGGGGATGTACAGTAAATAGTGTTCTTCAACATTTAAAAATTTCCTAAGATTAATTCATCGCTGGGATCTATTTTTATGTAAACTTGATGCAACCTTAAATTGAGATTTCAGGAAAATATTGTACAGGTTGAGGTAGGATATCTAGACAGCATAACTGGAATGAATTCATAACTTTTCTGTAGTTGTAGCCTCATTGTAGAACTAATTTTTAATCAAAAAGCTTAATTCACCAGTTCACAGAGACTTTTTCTATTCCAAATGAAGAGGTATCTATTGAGACAGGAGTTCTCTATACATTCTTGCAGTTTGGAATTAACCATTTTTAGCTGTTTGCTACTGTTGGGATATTCATATATTTTTTAGTCTGGATTTTATCGTTTCAGTGTGCAAATGCTTGCATTAAGAATGCCTTGTTTTAAATTCTGTGATTAAATAAATGTCTGTGAATAAATACAATGTCTGTGAAACATGAAGATGAGGCAGTTTCCATCTGTTGTTCAGTATCCTGGCTTGATCTGAAACTGGTACCTATCATTTCCTGGTGAATCAGAGGCTTTCTGAGTCACAGCTCAGGAAGAGAGAAATAAAAAAGATGCATGCATATTTCAGCTTTAGTCTATATAGGTTAATCTGAATACAGTCATTAAAAATATCACAAGAAACAGCAACTTTAAATATTTTACCTCTTTTATCTTTGAATATGCTTCACTCTTGAACTTTGCTGCAGTAACAAGAAGTTCAGTATCAAACACAAGTTGAATAAAAGCTTTTAAATTAGGCCAAAAAATCAGTTGTGTGTTGCTAAGAGAAAATATTATTTTCCATGCCAATTCAAAAGCTTCTATGCAGAGAGACTCAGAAGATTCCAAAAGCTAAAGGCAAACAGAAATCACATTTAGTTCAAGACCAAATACAAAATACACAATAAAGCCCTGTATTGTTTTATAGGAATTACCTTGGAAACAAATATTTTCATGCAGTGAAAAACTGGTAAAACATGGTCAGAAGGAAGAATTGTTATTGCTTCCAGTGCAGATTGTAACATTCTTTTGCAGT
The DNA here is from genome assembly GCA_023362775.1 of Charina bottae. NCBI lineage: Eukaryota > Metazoa > Chordata > Lepidosauria > Squamata > Charinaidae > Charina > Charina bottae. The sequence goes on from JALMGJ010000001.1 coordinate 33,431,574, forward strand.
CTTGAACATCATAAAAATATTGTTCCAAATATTTGTCTTTGGAAAGGTTTTGGTAATTGTTGAGAACAAAATGAAGACAAACCCACTGATCATGTATGTAACGTGCTACAATTTTACCCCATCCTTGATGAGATGCTGGTTCTTCAAGTGAACTGTAAAAATTGAAAATAGTTTCAGTCCATGTTTAAAAACTGATTTCTTTAAACAGAAGATGAACTGTGTATTTAAAAAAAATCAGATTACAACGTTGAGTAAATTAAAAACCAAGATTAAAGGTAAAAGAAACAGAAATGGGAATTTCTATAATAGTGCAACCTGGCAGATCTGTATTTAGAAGAACATACAGTACATTTATATAAATTTTCTCGGGTTTTAACTAAGCCCTAAAAGGGGTAATAGCTATACGCCAACAATTAGGAAGTCAAAAACTGACTATAGAATATTTTGAGTTTTTTTAAAGGTAGGAATTAAAAATTACATTTATAATAATGCAATAGTAAAGTATTTCAGTAGGAAAAAAAATTGTTCAGCAATCATGTACCTATTTTGTTCCATGTTGTTAGGTTTCTTTAACAGATGGTTAAGTTGGGCACTGGAAATAGCTGTTTTTAGGGCATCAACAGCTGGCAGAACCTGAAGTTGAAGGTCTGGCTTCTGATCAATAATTTCACAAACAACCCTTAATGTTGCCATACTTACTACCTTCTGAATCTGTTCTTCAAGTTTTATGTCCTAGAAGATGTAAATACAATGTTCTGATTGTTTTTTTAAAAAGGACCTATAAAATATCTACTAGTTTGAACATAGATAGCATTATACATATTATGGGCATTATCCTCTCTAGTAAGCAACAAGTTAAACTCTTAGCTTCCCTAATATGGCAAGTAGGATAGAGTTAAGAACCTAATCAAGCTTCCTTCTTCCCCAAACACATACAGTTTTAACAATTATTATGTATTATTAACAAGTATTATGACTAACTTAAGTCATGTTGATTTGAAAAGGTCTACTCTAAATACAATTCTTGATCCACCCCAATTCTTCTGACAATTAAAGTTATACACAATCAAGAAAAAACAAACAAGCTTTGAGTCCATTTGTGCACAAAGTTTTAAAATACCAGATAATAATGTGATAACCGTCCAGCATTATCAGGCATACCAATATCATCTTACAATCTATTTCATAGTATTAACATGCTTTCTATTTTTCATATTACCACAACACTGCAATGTTAAAGCTTTCTTTGTTCCCCTGCCAATTCAAAAGCACCTCCCATGCAACCAAATGAAAACACAGGAGAATCACTTAGCTCAGGGGTCCCCAACCTGTGGGCTGCAGCCTGTTAGGAACTGGGCCGCGGGGCTCCCGCCCGCAAACCCCACCCCCTTCCGTGCGATTGGCTCCCACCCGCAAACCCCGCCCCCGGAAATCCCAGAAACCCTGCCCCCCGGTCCGCGGAAAAATAGTCTTTAGAAACCGGTCCCTGGTGCCAAAAAGGTTGGGGACCCCCGATTAGCTTATGATATTAATTTCACTATTCTAAGGCTTCTGACCCATTTACTGATTTGCAATTATTTTAACAGAGCATTGAAAACTGGGACTTATTGTCATTTTATTCTCATTAGAGTGATGCACACTAGAAAATTCTAGCTTGTAAAATATCTTCAAAGGCATTTTTAATACTGCAAATAGAGTAATGTCTTTTTTTTTAAGCCAAGTAACATTGTTATAAAGCTCCATTATGAGAAAATACCTGTGTTTATTTTGACAATATATTCACCATGGCTTATGGTTAAGTGTACTAAGTAGAACTACTGGCTGATTCTCACTGATGGTGATATTCAAAAACAGCTGTTGCTGGGGGTTTTTAAGAGTTAATATATGGCTGTGTGTGACTCCACCAGAGCTGTCTGCAGAGGTGCGGGGCATCATGATGGGGGCTGAGCCTACTCAATTGAAGCCCTGCCTCTTTTTTTATGTGTGGCAACACATTACAAAACGGTGAGGCTTCAATTGCATGGTCAGAGCCACCACCTTGACTTTTTTGACCCTCCCCCACTGATGCCCCTCATTTCTACCCTCTTGGTAACTGGAGAAGCAAATTTAAAAGAGCCTTAGGCTCTTTTACATTTGTTGTTCCAGTTAGCAAACACTGTTTAGGGTTTACTATCTGACATTGGGGCAGACACTAAACCAATAAACAATCGAGGAGTGGTAGCTGTTTTCAGGAAGTTTGCATCAGCAGGGAAAATCCAATAGATGCAAGCTTTGGCTCGTGCTTAACTATAAGCCACTGTAGGCTCAACAATACCTTGTCATGACACGTCTCCTGCAGATTGTAGAGAGAAGCATTTATTAAAGATGAGACAAAAGTGCAGAGAAATGGTCCTTTTTTCCATCCACTGACCGAACAGAAGTTCATTAGCTCTGACAACACTTCTAGATATAAATTACAGTGCTGCAGATCTGACATCTACAATGAAGTAATAAATTATTACTCATCTTTCCAATAACAACAAAAAATCAATAAAAATGTGCACATTACTGTAAGACACAAACTTTATATAGTTCAATATATTGAGGCAATCGTCCAAGCAACTAATTTATGCATGCCCATTTTTCTTAAAGTTCTCTAGCCCTGATTGGCAGCTGTGGTCTTGTAATATCATAATGCCTTTCCATTTCCAAAATACTTTGTCAACTTGTATAACAGCTACCGCCTTTTGGCACAGAAAAGCCTCTCTGTATTTTATTGGATCCTAATCTAAAAATATTCTAGGTTGCAATGGGACACTAACAGAGAACTCCCTTTTCATGATATATGCACAGATGTGCAAGCAAGAAATATGTTAGACCAGTCTAAGTCTGCATGTAACCAACAATTTCATTATATTATCATCTGGACATATCATTACATAGCAATAATATTTCCCTACAATAGCTAGTCAGCCACGGCAGATTATATAAATCAATATACATTAATTACTGTATTTGGATTTGAAATACTTTTACAAATATTTTACAGATCAGAAAGATCTTAAAATTGCTACCTTCCATAAATGATTGGGGACTTCTTAAGCACTCCAAGTAAGTTCATTTCATAATACAACTTACTGCAGGTGTTTGCAGGTTGGTTTCTGCACTAAGTACTTACAATATTTAGTTCATTTGCAGTAAGTCTTCTGAGGAGAAAATCCAAAATACTTTTGGTGGCAAGCATAATTGACTTCTGGAGAATTATTATTATTCCATCTATACAAAGAATCATTATATTAAAACATTTAGAGTACATCTTTGCTTCTAAAGCTATATACAAATTTGATTTATACCACATTTTACCATTGAAACAGGTAAAACATGCATTATACAACTAAGTAAAGGAGAAACTAAAGTGAAACTTCATTATTTCTTTGCTAACAGTTTTCCATCAATAAAAACTGGAAAAGTAGAATATCCTTTGTCCTTCCCCTCCCTGTGCCTTGTAATCTGTTCCAGAAAGTCCTCCCTCTAGGGGTGATGCTCCTCCCAATTAGAAGAGGGTTGGCACTGAAACTTTAGACCCCCAACTAGATGTTTTTAAACTGATAAATAAAATGTGTTAGATTTCAGCCCAATTTCCATCCAAGCATTCCATAAAGCTTTTTCGACTACTCTGAATAGTTATCTCAACCGTCCAAAGTAAAAATAAAAAGATGTTTTAAGATATATTTCTAAAACTGACTGTAGAAATTTCAGACTATATCCAATTTTCTAAACTGGGGAGCAACTGGGGCAAGACAGGCCTATAATGGGAGAACCCCAGAAAGAGGAGAGGGAAAGGAGGAGTCTGAGCCTAGAATGAGATGTACAAATGAATGAATGAATGAATGAATGAATGAATGAATGAATGAATGAATGAATGAGGCTTTAAACAACCCAACAAGGGGGAAAGAGAATGTAAAGAGAGAGTTAGTTGGTCTGCCTTGATGGGTGGGAATGGGGAGTTACTTAGATGAGAGAGGCTGAGCCTGAAAGAGATCAATAATTGGGATTCAAAGGAATGGTTTAGTACTTTGGAGCACCATAAACTTGGCGTTTCTATAGTAGTAGAAAATTGTAGATTCAATAAGTTTTGCATGTTAAGGCTCAGACCCCATTTCATGCCTTATATTCAGGTACTTGGAACAAGGTATTTGTATTCTTGGCTCACCAGTTCTCTCTTCTTTGAAATGGCTGGTCAGGTCACTACAAAAGTGATTGTGTGAATGGGACCTCATCTTTATTACCCATGGCAAACATTTGACGATGGAATCCAAGACATTTGATCAAAATTTTAGGTGTGCCTATCTATCCAAAAAGGGTGAAGTGGTTTCCATAGGCTTTATTTTGTTATTCCAGTTAGAAGATCAAGATTAATAAAGTTAACATACTGAAGATACCACTAACCAACTTCTGGTCTAGAATTTTTGATTGAACAAGTCTGCATTAGCTTCAATAACAGCTGTAGGCTTTTATCAATTTTCAGGGATGAGATGTAGGGATTAGTGCCAAGTTTCAGCAACACATCCAGCAAAGGACTTAGGAGAGCCTTCAGGCCAATCTGTTCAGGGTTGCTACTGTCACTGTACAAAATAAACAATAAAAAGAGAATCACAGTCTATTATGCTGACTTCTGGAGAGAGAAGCTGCATTTTCTACAATCATTGCCATATAGCACGTGAAGACACAACTACACCTTCCAAATAGCAACAAGCAGGAGAAATCACCACAATAAAATAGATTAAAACAGGATAAAACATCAATGTACAATATATAAATTAATAAATAATTATAAATCCAGATGGAGATGGAATTAAACGAAGGACAATAAATTAAGGAATTAACCACCCCCATGAGGAACTATCCCTTCCTCCTTCCCATGCCAGGCGGCAGAACCAGGTCTTCAGCTCTTTCCTAAAGGTTTTCTACAATCATTGCCATATAGCACGTGAAGACACAACTACACCTTCCCAATAGCAACAAGCAGGAGAAATCACCACCGCCTGTATGATATGATCTTGAGAGGAATGGTGCCAACACCCGAAGACCCTGCAGGTATTGACGCTAGTTATAATTCTGAGTCAGGGGCATCATTTGTAGAAAGAGAATAGAAAAAAGAGACAGACTGAAGACTTAAACCAGACCATTATTTTAAGAATATGTTACAATCAGTTAGCAGAAGGAAAGGATAAACCCTTAAATATTACCCAAGAAAACAAATACATGAGTAAATTACAAAGCCTCCCTGAGTTCTGACTTGAGGTTGGTCCTTGTTAGCCTCTTTTGGATCTAATGGAATAATCTTATACTTACCTATACGCATGCCTTCTCTCTTCCACATCTGCAGCTAGCAAAATCATTGTAGCCACCCGTTTAGCCTCAAGCCGGTCCGGCATAAGGCAATCTCCTGCTGTTGTGAAAAAAGAAATCTAGCTTTTGAGTATGGAAAGTTAGACAGGTATGCAGGTACAAATATATTTTAAAGTAAATAATTTTACAATCATCATCATCAGTACAGCTCAGAACTAATGCTGTTGTATGTGGAATTTAAAAGACTTTTTAAAAATTACATACATGGTTATTGAAAATATACAATACATTTCTATTTCCATTTTGGTTTTGTAAACATCAAATTTAATATTCAAATTTATTAATGACCTTTTCAAGATGAGCAACTAACCATGTCTTAGCATGCTAGCTGCCCAATGAGAAATTAAGAATTGCCATTTTTGAGTCATTACTTATTTAGCAGGTAGAAGTAAATATATAGTAAGTTTCTTTTTGTCTTCTGTAGAATTATCTCTCTTGAAAATATGGGCCCTCAGCAGCCTCAGCGAGCCGCCACCGGATCTCTACTTCAGCCCCAGCACCACCGAGGGCCGCCTCAAGCCCCACGCTGCAGCCAGCCCCCCCTGGGCCACAGTGCAAAGCCCCAGCCCCCCTACCGCCCTGTGCTCCACAGGCCGCGCCTCACCCAGCTGACCTTCGCCACCTTCCTCCCGCTGTTGGCCCTACGCGAGGCAGCTACGGGCCGCAAAGGAAGGCTTCTGAGGCCTTCCAAAGCACTGCGAGAACGGCGCGCCCTATTTGGAGAACGGTGCGAGCGGCCTCAGGAAGAAGGCCTGGCATGGCCAGCAGCTGCCTTGCACAGGGCCAAGCCAGGCACGCCTCGTCAGCAGTGGGAGGAAGACGGTGAAGGTCAGCTAGGCCCAGCAGGGCCTGCAGAGCACAGGGCAGTGGGGGCAGCTGGGGATTTGCGCTGGGGTGCTGGGGTGGCTGGCTGCAGCACGGGGCTTGAGGTGGCACTCCTTGGTGGAGGCAGCACCGGGTATGAAGTAGAGGCCTGGGGGTGGTGGCAGGCAGTTGAGACTGCTGAAGGCCCCAGACCTGCTGCCGAGAAGTGCCATTGTGCAGGGAGGCCAAAAGGGCAGAGATGGAGGGTGGGGGGAGTTGAAGCACCTCTGTGGTCCTAAGTGCAGGCAGGCTGCCAAGTGCCTGAATTTTGATCACATGACCATGGGGGCACTGCTACGGCCGTAACTTCAGCGACTGGGCATAAGTACTGTTGCTTCAGTGTCACCATAACTTTGAATGGTTGCTGAACGAATGATCATTAAGCAAGGACTACCTGTACAATAACAGACATCCTGAAGAGTGAGGTTGGATGGGCCTTAAGAAGCATTGCTAATAACAAGGCAGCAGGAGACGACGGTATCCCAGCTGAACTGTTTAAAATCTTGCAAGACGATGCTGTCAAGGTGATGCATGCCATATGCCAGCAAATTTGGAAAACACAAGAATGGCCATCAGATTGGAAAAAATCAACTTATATTCCCATACCAAAAAAGGGAAGCACTAAAGAATGTTCAAACTATCGAACAGTGGCACTTATTTCACATGCCAGTAAGGTAATGCTCAAGATCTTGCAAGGTAGACTCCAGCAATTCATGGAGCGAGAATTGCCAGATGTACAAGCTGGGTTTAGAAAAGGCAGAGGAACTAGAGACCAAATTGCCAATATCCACTGGATAATGGAGAAAGCCAAGGAGTTTCAGAAAAACATATATTTTTGTTTTATTGACTATTCTAAAGCCTTTGACTGTGTGGATCATAACAAATTGTGGCAAGTTCTTGGTGGTATGGGGATACCAAGTCATCTTGTCTGCCTCCTGAGGAATCTGTATAATGACCAAGTAGCAACGGTAAGAACAGACCATGGAACAACGGACTAGTTTAAGATCGGGAAAGGAGTACGGCAGGGTTGTATACTCTCACCCTACCTATTCAACTTGTACGCAGAACACATCATACGACGTGCTGGGCTTGATTAATCCAAGGCTGGAGTTAAAATCACTGGAAGAAACATTAACAATCTCAGATATGCAGATGATACCACTTTGATGGCTGAAAGCGAGGAGGAGCTGAGGAGCCTTATGACGAAGGTGAAAGAAGAAAGTGAAAAAGCTGGGTTGCAGTTATACCTCAAAAAAACCAAGATTCTGGCAACCAGCTTGATTGATAACTGGCAAATAGAGGGAGAAAACATGGAGGCAGTGACAGACTTTGTATTTCTAGGCGCAAAGATTACTGCAGATGCTGACTGCAGCCAGGAAATCAGAAGACGTTTACTTCTTGGGAGGAGAGCAATGACAAATCTCGATAAAATAGTTAAGAGCAGAGACATCACACTGACAACAAAGGTCCAGATAGTTAAAGCAATGGTATTCCCCATAGTAACCTATGGCTGCAAGAGCTGGACCACAAGGAAGGCTGAGCGAAGGAGGATAGATGCTTTTGAACTGTGGTGTTGGAGGAAAATTCTGAGTGCCCTGGACTGTAAGAAGATCAAACCAGTCCATACTCCAGGAAATAAAGCCAGACTGCTCACTTGAGGGAATGATATTAAAGGCAAAACTGAAGTACTTTGGCCACATAATGAGAAGACAGGATACCCTGGAGAAGAAGCTGATGCTAGGGAAAGTGGAAGGCAAAAGGAAGAGGGGCCGACCAAGGGCAAGATGGATGGATGGTATTCTGGAGGTGACGGACTCGACCTTGGGGGAGCTGGGGATGGCGACAGCTGACAGGAAGCTCTGGTGTGGGCTGGTCCATGAAGTCACGAAGAGTCAGAAGCGACTGAACGAATAAACAACAAAACCTGTACAATGCCAGTTCAGTGTATTTTGAAGAAATGTGCGGTTTGCCGGAATTCAATAAAAATATCACAGGTTGAAATAGAATTTCAACTTTCAAAATAAAACACCCATTTTATTCAATGTAATTTTTATATTAATTATTTGACCAAAACCATCATAAAATCATCTTCAAACCTGCATTAGCTCAACCCTAGTAAGACCGTGGGACTTTGGGTTTTAGGACCCCCTGTGCTGGGGACCTTCCATCTCTAGTTCTGGATGGGGTTGCACTGCCCCCGACAGATTCTGTGTGCAAAAAGACCTGGTTTTGTCATCAAACCTGGGGCCCTGATAATATGGGTGAGCCCGTTTCGTGGCTGTACTGGTTGTAGGATGTTGTGAGTGTTCTCAGCTGGTATTTTATGCTATTTATGTTATTTACAATTTTGGTTTTGTTTTGACTCTGTTTTGACTCTGTTTTAATTGTTAGATGCCCAGAGTCATGTATACGAGATGGGCAGCCACGTACATTTATTAAATAAATATTAAATAAAATATGTATCAATTAATAAGCATTCCAAACATTTCGTACAGTATTAAAATTATCCATAACATTAAGAATCAACTATTTCATAAATGTGTTCCTACTTTAACAAGCAATATTGTTACATACTACTTACAATTGCTTAGAGGTGTTTTCAGGTAATCCTCCACAAGAAGCTGCACAAAAACACTTAATGCTGTTTTGTCTTGTGGGACTTCACAGTTTAAAGTCCTTTGAAAATACTTGTCATTCACGTGCAACCAATCACATAGCTGAGCAAAACAAAATGAAACACTATTTTTGATCTCTCATATTAGTTTTCTATAAACAACTAAATGCAACTATATTTGCCTGATTATACTACTACTGCCTACCTTTTTTTAGGGTAGTTTAAGTTACATCACAATCATAAATAAAGGTATAAATGTTGTTCAGTATAAGACAGTTCTGAGTTCTTAGCATTGCAGAAGCTTAACAATGTCTGGTTGAATTACTATGATTGATTAGATGTGACTTGATTGTGAAAATAGTTTTAAAACTTCCATTAGTAGTAGTACGGAATATATAAACCAAAACCTCAAACACTGGAGTTCTTATAATGGAGCAATCTCTCTAAGTGGAATTACTATGAACATTGTGGTCCTTTAGGCACCATGAAAAAGGGAAACATTTTATTTATCCATTTTAACCTTATTGATTAAAAAGTTATTTTTCACTTTTAGCTGTTGCCTTCACTTTGACCAATTATTTGACCATCTTCAGTTGCCTGTGAGTTGCCAAGAGGTACATCACAAAGTAGCTCACTCTGCCTCTGAAGATGCCAGCCACAGTTGCTGGTGAAAGATCAGAACAAAAGAAAACTAGACCATGGCCACTCAGCCCAAAAGCTCATCACTGCTTTGTTAATCTTTTTGTGTTACCCTCACATGTAGCACTAAAATCTAATATGAAGGAATATATAACTTACAATAAATAAAACAACATTGCAAGATGTAGTATACATCAGTGTTGCTGAATGCTGTTAACCCAGAAAAAAAGTTTAGAATCAAAAAGCTGAAAGTACAAGTGGAACTCTAATTAGACAATGGGATTCAGATGTCCCTTCTCTGCACTGCTGCCCCGAGAACCATTTGGGGGATTTAGCAGATACTTGGGAAAGATACTCAGGGAGTCAGCAGATACTCAGATACTTGAGGCATAGCATGTTAACCTCAGTGGCAGGGAAGAATGATGTTAATTCGTAGACAAGAAGCTTGCATGGAAAGGAACGCTGGTTCAACCTGAATTCAACTAAGTTTGTAATTTTACATTACAAACCTATCATCGACACATTTTTTTAGGCCACCTGGACAAGTGGGAACAAGAAAATGGGGAAAAAATCCTACTGTGCATATGGGCTTCTGATCAGAGAGCACTGATTTTATTTTTTATAAACATATTTATATCCCACCCATCTCCCCTGCAAGGTTGTATTGTATTGATACCATACAATCCTTCATAATGTGATTAGCAACCACCAAGGTTAACAGTTACTGCTCAGTTGTATAATAACTGATGATTTCATTTTTTCTCACCATTGTCCACAAAGCAGTTCCTCTGCCTAGTGACTCTTCTGGTTTCAGATACGTAATGAAGTTTGAAATATCCGAGAGTGATACTTTTTCCTAAAGAAACAAATTTAATTAGGATTTATTGCAAACCTGGGAAAATAAATATTGTGTTAAGTATTACTTTAAAGATAGAATACTTCCACATTGCACGTCTTTTTTCTCTTATTTATGTAGCATTTCCTTTTTTACTTTTTGCCATTGCCATATTTTTCTTCAAGAAATACCAATTCTAACCATATTTGACAACACAATGTTTTAGCAAAGCCTTATTTAGTAATATGCTTTTAATAAATTAAAATTAATCTTATTTATTTAAAAAGGCAATCCAACTTAAATTTATAATAAATAAATATTTTATGTGGCATATTATAAGGGTGAGGCAGTAGATTTTAGTATTACATTTTGCTCTAAAACACAATATAAAAATCATAATATATCATTCTTATTAAATTAACAGAAATTTTAAAGTGTCTACTTTTACAAAAACCAACATGAACAGATTTGTCTCTCTTAAAATGTCCTGTCCTTTTGTTGCTGAGCAAAACGGAGTGTTTTGCTTCACTTGTCCATTTGCTCTTTCTTTTGCTTATATGAAATGGAGTAACTCAAGAACATATTAGAATATGAGAACTATATTTGTTCCATGCATCTCAGACAAAATTCTACATTTTATGTTCAAGCATCAGCTTAATCTCCATGGCCATTTTCAAAGGGGAAGCACACACAAGCATACTTTCTTTCATGAACATTAAACTTCAATATGCAAGCTGGTAATGCAGTTTGGAACGTAATTATTCATTATATGGTCAAATAGAAGAGCAAATTGCACTTATTTTCAAAAACGAGAAATATAAGTAAAACAACAATTGGATATCTTTCTTGAGCCCAAACCATAATGATCCTGACGCATTTATGGTGTACGTCTGCATTTGAATTAATAAGACCAACTTAATTTCTGACATATTTTATATCAGGGAGAACAAACTGAAATGCAGAGTTTCTTGAATAACTTGGAATACCATACCTTGGTCATAAAAATGTAGTCGTGCAGTTCTTCAGTTTAATGCATGATAAATATGTATATGAAAGCTGACTTGTTTTTTGAAAAATTGATGGCTGGAGAAACACTTTAAATAGGGGAAATATTTCAATTTGGATTTTCAAGAAGTAATCAAACAAATCGGACTACTGCATTTTTAAAGGAGAAAGTTTTATCCATCAAAGCACTAGAAAACTATTAAGGGTTTGTGACAACTTGCCTTTTCTAACATACAAAAAAAATCTATCAGGATTGGAATACTTACTATGAAAAAATGATGACTATTACTCTGTATAGCCAACTTTTAATGCTGTTTAAAAACTGAGTTATTTTCTACGCATATTACAGTGTAATATATTTTTGTCCTTTTTCACTTTATTTTTTCCTTCTGTATATTAAAGCAAATACTTGTTTAAAAATATAATACAATACTTACTATATCTATTAAGTGTATAGCTGCTTTAAGGAGAAAGCACTGAGCAGCTCCTCGTAGGAGAACCTGGTGTGTGATCATAGTACACTGCAGAACATTTCTGTAAGTGGATCAGACACATGCTCTGAAAAGTTAAACAATGAACCGAGGATACAGAAAATTCACAGAAACAAAATTCAGAACATCACCTTAGTGCAAGGAGCCCTTCGCTGTCCAGTGCTCTACACTGCGGTATATGCGTCAATGCCATGGAAAGAAACAAAACAGGAATAGCGCACCAGTGCCTTTTGCTCATCTTCTGAATAAATTTTAACAAAAAGCTCCCTTAAAAAAGAAAGAAAATAGCATTATCATCATATTGGGGGGGAAAGCTAATTTCAACAGTAAATAGGAGTAAATATATTTTATCAATCACAATTTAGATTATAATCCCCAGATCTATCGGATCTCTTTACTAAACTTAGCCCAAGAGGCAGATTGTTTGACCTGGGGGATAAACACATGTGACAACTGAGAAAAAGAAGGTAGTAAAGAAGACAGGGACAAGGCTAGACAACCGTATGCTGTTTTACTTGTTCCAATTTTATGAGTGTTTAATATCACTTGTGCACTTTCACTATCATCCCCCGATTCCGAGCCCCATTACTGTGGAAAGAAGAACCAGTTTAACACAGTAGCCAAAATGCCAGGCTAAGATCAAGCCAGCAGCCAAATCACCACATTCAGTCATAAAGGGTTGCAGGAGCTTTGAGGTTACTTTCTCTCTTTCAGAAGGCCACTGCACCTCTGATGTCATTTTTGGTAAATGCCAGTAAAATCTTCTATGCCAGCCTCACAGACCTAGTGATATGGCTGGACAAGCCCTGCACAAACACCCATCCCCATATCATCATCATCATCCCCATCACCACCAAATTTATACCCTACCTTTCTACCAAAAATGACAGTAAAAGCAGCTACTAAAAATAAGTTATCCTGAAGCAGAGAACTGACCATTTACACTATTCCAAAAGAATACTATTAACTACACATACTTTTTTCTCTTTCTGGAAGGCTTGTGAAGAAAGTCACCATGAAATCCTGCAGCATTATTCCTAACGGTGGACAAGTGCCCATAATCTGACCTGACAACCTGTTAAGTTAAAGCAAAGAGATAATCCAAAGAAATTCAGTGCCAAGGCTACAATATGATTTTATTACAATATTTTATTGGATTATTGAACAAATTTGCAGATTATCAAAACCTAAACAGAGATACATTTCATGCTGATAAATAACCAAAATATTATTAGAAGAGCTTCTACAGTATTCATTTGGTTTGACTGCAGGATAAGAGACTGTAAAGCTGACTTCTGAGCATCCTGCTTTCCCTGGTAGATTCTCAGCCTTAAAAAGAAACACATCTCACTTGTTGGAATGGGGTGAACTGTAACCCAGAGAGTTCTGGAGGACAGAAGTTTCTCAAAATTAGACACAAGTATTTTGCACGAGCAGAGCTCCCATTCATAAAAGCTGCCTATGTGCAGTTTGGAAAGATCCTCACCTTTCTCTCATACCACATCCAACTAATTCAGGAAGATCCCCCACCCATAATAGAGGATGTGCAGGAGGCTGTCAGGGTAAGAACAGACCATAATACCAGCTTCCCCAACCTCTTTGCACACAATATCTGGATACACCTCTTTATTGAAACAAACAAAAAACACAGTTTAGATCAGATCAACATTCCAGAGGCAAGCTATCCTCAAAGAACACACAAATGTTTTCTGAATAAGCAAACTCACTTCTTGATTCACTGAATCAAGGAAAGTGATTTGCTGTTCCCAACCCGTTTTTTTTTTTTTTGCAGTCCTTGGAACCCCCCAACACAATTATTGAACATTTTGAGGAGGAAAACACATGAAAACTGAAGTATAAGCCTTAAAATGTGGGTAGCATAGTTTTAAAAACTTCAGAGCCCCCCAAACCTAAGAGAAAAAAAAACAGATAAATGTGGCCACTTCTGCACCATGTAATCAATTAACTAGCAACAGTGGCATCCAAGAGAACTATTTTCTGGACTTTCTCTTACTTTTTCTCTCCCTGTCTTAAATGAACAGTAGATGCACCAAAGATTAATGTAACTGGATGATAATGAGGATGTTATTTTTTCCCCCTCCCTATTCTATCAGGATTTTTTTTTGGCTACCTATTCTGGATGAAAGAAAGACTATAGTTCAATGCTCTTAAAAGATAGATACGAATATGCAGTTCTTCCCCAAAGTGTCACAAAAATTGGAACAAAAAAAAGTTATCTTTCAGCATCTGCAGAAATTCACTTACTGAGTTTTTCATTAAACAATGTATTTACCTGCTATAAAGAGAACTTTCTGAAAGAGCATCCATTAAAGGGCCAATAATGAACTAAACAAAAGAAATCAGATTTGCATTAAAAGAAATAAAACATACATTAATTTTATTTTATTTGTTCTACAGTAGATATCTATCTAGATATAAACATATGCATATGGTTAAATAGGGAACAATTTAAATCTTCAGGTAAGATTTTACAAGAACACTGGCTTCAACTGTTGAAAAATATGTAAAGGAATAATGAATCAGCTATATAAAAAGGCTTAAAACATTTCCTCCCAAGGGGATAGTGGCAACAGACAGCTAGGCCTTCTTTAGAGGAATAATAAAAAGTACCTTATATGGATGAGCAGAAAATCTTACCTCTGAAAATCCTTGTGACGGGGGAAGACGTTTTGTTTGCCAGATTTCAAGAAAGTGAACAACACTTTCCTTTGCCAATGTCTTGTTTTCACTCTCAAACATTCTTCTGTAAATGCACATATGCCATGATGGATGGAATATCCAACAACCTGTTGTTAAAAAATAAATGTGTACACATTGCATAAGCTATTTCCCTTGATTGTGTACCTGTGCAAATAATTTAATTTGCAAGGGCTGATTATTTTATATAGTTATAGAAAACGTAAGAAACATCACCAAGGTAATCTATAATGAAAAACAATGTTAAAAATGGGGACAGCTTGAAAAGGATCTCTTCTGCCCCTCTTAATACTGTGGTTGATTTACACAAGACAAACAGTCACTTAGATAGTAGGTCTTAAACTAATCAAAACTTTAAAGATAAAAGATCAATACCTTGAACTACGCCTAGAAAAAACTGACAGATTAATATCTATCAATATTATGCAGCAATTATCATCAAGTAAAACTTCAGGATGCTATTTAATTGAATGTAGAGTTCACCAGTCATGTTGGGTTAGACTGTATAGAGATCCACTTCCCTAGCTAACAGTCTTCTTTCCTAGGTTAGCTGGGGAAATCTTGGGGCTGGCACTGGACAATCTCAACATTTTTATTCTGCAGGATTTCATTAAAGAGGCAAAAGTGACTTATACCATCATCTGATCATCTAACCATTATTCTACTGATATAGGAGTAATGAAGACAGCCTATCTATCTATCTATCTATCTATCTATCTATCTATCTATCATCATCTCACCTCAGTGATGGTTGGCTGGTGTCAGAAGATGCTATAAGTCATTAGTGGCAGAATGGCTCAAGATTGCTTAGTTGAAGGTGGCTCAGAATTTTGGCTTCACATGTACAGCAGGGCACATTCTTAAACTGATATTCTGTTTGGGTGCAGTGGCTGCTGTGATGGTGATGCGTGAGATCATTAGCAGATCTCTTTCTGATTTGATTCTAGACTGGCCTCCAATATCAACCTAAGAATAGGGAATGGGTTAAAAGTGTCTGTCTCAGATAACTGATGGCTCTGAATTGGGGACATTTTATGTCTTACTTGCGCTTCAGCAATTTGACAAAGCCCTGGGCGATATGAAAATACTGAAATGGCCCAAGGTCAAGTGCAATAGGTCTAGGACAACTGGCAAAAATGCTAAGTTAGGAAGCAGAAATCCAAGCCGCAAGATTTCTGAGCAGCCCTTGAGACTACTCCTGCCCTCAGAGCCCCAAGACTCTTAGTGCTTCTAGGTCCACACTGGTTTGCTTTAACACAATACCAAGTCCTGTCCTTAAGTCTCTTTAAGGAGCTGCTCACGAGCAGCCAAGCCATTTTGCAGAATGGACAAGAGACAGAAAAACAGGTACGGTTCTTCCTTTTTCAACCCAGAACATGCCATGGCTTTGAGGGCCAGATGACTCAGTTGTGAACCAAATGTCTTGTATATTCTGTAAATACACAGAATGATTGCCATGTGAATAGAAAGGTGGGATATATATCAAATTAATTAAAATGACTTTACATATCACTCAGGAAACAACGTAATCTGTGACCAAGGAATACTAAGATGGAGAAACATCTCCTTCCAGGTTTCCACAGAAAATCAGTCATGGGTCACATATTATGCTGGTTGTGCCAAGGATGGTGGTGGTGAAGTTTTGATGCCCCATTACAGGTTACGCATTTCTGGAAAATAATGATATGAACTAACTTCAAGACTGAATGGATTCCTAAAAGGGCTTGCATTTATGTATTTGTTACCAACTATAAAGGCTAAAAATATTTCTAAAGCTGCTAAGTTGAGTAATCAAGTACCAGTAAATTCTGCAGTACTGAAAATAAATTCAAAAACTTACTTGTTGATATCGAACAACATTGACAGGGCTTATTTTACAAAAAAAAAAGTCTTACCTTCTGCTTCTGATACTGCAAGTTCGTACAAGCTATTTAATTTTGGTAAAACTGGCTTTATAACATGTATCTGAAATTGGAAAACAGACATTATATCAATACGCTTTATAAATAAAAAATAAAACTATAGTTAAGAGCTAGATATTGATCTCTATTAAGACCTACATGACAGTAAGATCATGAAAAATCTTAGCATAAATTTTCTATGTAATTCACACAGAGGACTTCCTTTATGAACTCTACATTTTTAAGTAATTCTGCTTTTAAGTCCCTTCAACAGATTTTAAGAAAAAAATATATTTAACAAGATTAAATTGTTCCTTCTATTTTCAAATTCTATCCATACTCCCTGAAGGTAAAGCATGAACTTCTATAAATGTTAATATATCTGCTTAGCAATAAAATAGTCCTAACATCTCAACTTCTGCCTTCATCTGTTTCTTGTCTTACAACTGTCTCAATTTTCTGTATTTGTAACAACAACAAAAAACAATGCTCTTTAATAACTATATTTACCTGATTTCCTTCCAAAGTCTCCATTATTAAAATGTAATTTTCCCAAAACTGAGTGAATTGATCTTTTTTTTCAGCACACCACCAAAACAAACAAGATCCTACAAGATAAGCAAATCAGATGTTTTATTTTTTTAAGCAAAGATATATAAATAATGCTTATGCCTAAATTAATGTCACCAATACAAAAAATAATGCAACCTTTCCCAGCATTATAGACTTCTCAAACACTACTATCTCAACCCAATAAAATAGCTACATGCAATCTGGACAGGCGGCTTTCTTGCACCTCATTTGTTATTCACCAGGTAATTCTTTTTTTAACCAGCATCCATCACAGACTATTCTTACATATTTCTCAAGTGGGTTGCATCCCACAGGAACTAGGATGAAGCAAGTTCTACTAGATCAATGTATTAAAGTTTGACAGGACATGGAATGGCTGTGACAATAAAAAGATGTACTACTATAGTTTTCTTTTGTTCTTAGCCTATTTTTGTTCACCTCATTCCATCTGAAGCTTAGGCTAGCATTTCCATTCATTGTTTTTAATGCAAACTCAAGTTCATTATTAATGAGTTATTAACTTCACTAGCTACTGAATGAACAATGAAGCAATAGTCCTTACTCTCCTTATAGTTCCATCCATCTTCCTTTATCATGGGAACCTTTAAAAGTGCTGTTAATCTACTTCTGCACATTGTCTTGTGACATTATCTTTGACAGGAAAGAATCATTGTGTCTCTTGAACAATCTATATTATAAATCCTTAGTTCCATGTTTTTGTCCTTATGTGAGCAAATTTAGAAAATCCATAGAGGCATATTGCCATTGTTTTCCCATCTACGTTTACTATGACTTATATGCTCCATTTTTGACTGAATCAGCTTTAGTGAGGTACCTACTATTGATTTTATCATTATCCAGGACAGTATTTGACTAAAAAATAGTTCCAGCAATTTGGACCTCCTAATCCAGGATTTTATACACCTCAATGTCCCCTCAATGGCATTTTTCCAGGCTAAGTAAGGAGTTTCAAGTACTCTATCCTTTTCACACAGGGAAGGCGTTTTGACTGCTGTCTTCTGCAGTGTTTCCAGATTGATTATACCTTTTTTCAAATGTGGTAAACAGAATTGTACATGTTCCAGATGCAGATCTGCCACAGATTTGTAGAAGACCATTACAATTTTGGGTGATACAATGTTTTCAGTTCCTTTCCTAATGATCCCCACCATAGAATTTGCCTGACTGTAATACTATCCAAATTCAGCAAACTTAACAGAGCTGCTTCTGGAAGTCATTTCAGAGTATGATAATCGTGGAGAAAGGGCTTGATTATCATTTATTTCTAAGATGGTCATCTGATTACAAGTGACATATGCAACGTTTAAATGCACAACAATACTACTCCAGATTTAAATCAATTTGTTGTGCCATTCCAAAACTTGACCAGCTGGCCTTGGGCTGGAAAGCCAGCACAAACATGCGTTTTCTCACGTTCATTTCACATACTGCTTGCAAGAACAGGCCTTGTGTCTAGCATATTCCATTCAGATGCTAGACAGGTACCATTTCCATTGTCCAGGCTACACCTGCACTCCAAGAGCACTTTATCAGACACATCCACGGCTAGCTTCAACAAATACCGAGCTCTTTTCCGGCACAGAGCATCGCTCTGGGTCAGTCCCTTTTGCACCACTTCCCAAAAGTTGCAACAAAGCCTCGCATCCAACAGCGAAGGTGCCTGGCCATCAGTGACGCCGTCCTGCCGGGGAAATAGGACGTCGGAGAGGGCGCTCAGGACCAGCAGAGTCCGTTTCATCAGCGAAGGGGCACCGAGGGGCGACAGCACCAGGCCTTCCCAGACGTGACTCAGGGCGGCGCCGTTTCTTCCCAAAGCCGGCAAGAGCCTGCCGCCCACCAGCAAAGCTTTCTCTTCCTCCTGCTCGTCTTCCCTCTCTTCTCGCAGCAGCTGCAGGGCGGCCGCCACGGTTCGCCTGACCAGCACGGGGTCCTCCAGCCAAGGCGCCACCGCGCACAGGACCTCGACATTGCCCTCCATTTGCAATCCCTCAGTCCCCGCGCAGGTTTCCAGCGCCTCGCCGGCCAGCCGCTCCGCCAGACGGGGTCCGCAAACCAAGGCGCAGGAACGCAGCGCTCCGCCAGCGGCTCTCATCAGTCGCCGCCGCTCCTCCGGGCCTTCGCCCGCCGACACGCTGGTCCCACTGAGAAGCGCCGGGAGGCAGCGTTGCAGCGCCAACTTCCAGGCCGCCCGTTGCGCCTCTTCGCGCCGCCCGCTCCGCGCCGCCCGCTCCAAAAGGAAACGCAGCGCCTCCGCTCGCTCAAGGGAGAGCGCTCCCTCTTCGCCGCACACCCCCCGTAGCAACGCGCCCCAATCGGGGCAGTGGGAGAGCAGCGCGTCGGCCAGCACCGCATCCATGCCGAAGGAGAGCACGCGGCCTAGCAGTCAATTAGCGCGCGCCCTGCCCTGCCCTGCTCTGCCCAGTGCTTTTCCCCAGCAGCCTTTGCGCTGAAAGTGGCTAAACAAGGACTAGCATGATGATAGGTCTAGCTGCAGTTGCTAGGTTTGTTTTGACGGAGCTTTCCCCATTCGCTGTACTAGACAGCTGTGAGGCAGCAATTTAGCTGGCGAAGCCATTCCCCTCATTGTATTATACGGTATCGCTAATTTAGCTAATGCATGGGGTACGGCTACCACTTATGGGCAGAGTAGGACTAGGACAAGGATTTTATTTTATTTATTTAATTAAGTTATTATTTAATTATTTAATTTAAACAAGGATTTTGTTCCCCAGTGCATTAAGCCGAGGAAAGGAAACCCTTTATGCAGAGTAAGGAATCAATGGGCAAAAAGTATTAATTACATAGAACGTGCTTAGATTTGCACGCTTGCTCTCTGTTGCACACTTAGTCAAAAGGAGAGTTTATAAATGCTTCATGCTGAACAAAGATTCCAAGATCACAGTCGCACTAAAATGAGAAACAAAGTAGTACAGTAGTTTTTATTGATGACATCAGTCTGCTTACGATACCTTACAATGGGGGCTGCTTGTAATGGGGGTTGCCTCGGGCCTGTCATATATCCTATGGAACCCTTGGGTGAGTCCCAATATCCTATACATAGGAGTAATATTTTATACATCGATCATACTAAGCTTATGTGGCCCCACAGTTTGTGGTGAAGATAGTACAACCTTGTGCTAAAATCAAAATGTATGCAAACTAAGATTTAAGATGATCTTATTGTGGAGATTAGATTGCTATAAGAATTACCTATTCTAATAAAGCTTATTACATTCTTTAGATCAGGGCTTTCCAAACTGTGTGTCGCGACACAATACTGTGTCACCTGGGGGTCCCAAGTGTGTCGTGTGACAACCCGGAAGCACCGGCGGCGGTGCTTCCGGGTTGCTGCGTGGCGGCAGCGGCTGCCCCTTTGAAAGGGCAGGCTCCGGGGACCCCGAAAATGCCTGTCAGGGAGACACAGGAGGGAGGAGGGGGAAGCTTACCCATGTCAGTCAAACGAGTACATAGCTCAGAAAGCCTGGCCTTCTCTCCCAAACGCATCAAGAAAGCTCCACCCTAAGTTGGACTCATATCCTTGGAATTCTTCGGGCACTATCAGTTTAGCAGGATTCTGTATGTAGGAACCAATAAACACTAGAGACTAGATTCCCTGCCTCGGCGTGTTATTTCTGCACCTACACACGTCATCAATCCTGCTAAACCACAACTCCCATCAGAAGAGGGAGGAAAGACAAACCAGGAGAATGGCTTCTCAGACACAAGAATTGCAGCAGGCAATAATCCAGCTCGCGGCAGCATTAACACAACACCAACAGCAAGTCGACGACCAGATTAACAATTTGCAAGCAGCGATGCTACAACAAATGCAACAACCAGCGCCAGTCGTCCAGCAGCCGGCACCAGCAGCAGCACCCCCACCAGTTGTTCTGCGATCCCCAGGGTGTTTGCCAGAGAAATTTGGGGGAGAGACAGCGCAGCTCAGGACCTTCGTCGCCCAGTGCAAGATGTTTTTTGACAGCAGACCAGCCGAGTTCCCGACGGAAAGGTCCAGAGTCACCTTCATTTTAAGTCTGCTGAAAGGCTCAGCCGCAAGATGGTCCATCCCCATGGACGACCCAATTCTAGACAACTACCAGAATTTTATGGCCCGTTTCAGAGCCCATTTTGATGACCCAATCAGAGAAGTCACTGCTAGCCGAGAGATTCGAAGGCTCAGACAGGGAAACAGGAGAGTCGGAGCTTACATCGCAGATTTCAAACTACTAGCAGGAGATTTGGGTTGGAATGAGGTGGCATTGAAGGATCAGTTTAAACAAGGACTGGACGAAGAGATTAAAACAGAATTAGTGCGGCAGGGCACGCCAGCTACGTTGGAAGACCTATACCAGTTAACAGTGGTCATAGATGCTCGACTGGAAGAGCTAAAGCAGCTCCGGCCGGGGAGAAACAGGGCCGGAACCCGACCGGCGTTTCCTGGTTATGCTACCCCTTCTAACACGCTTGTTCCTCTGGGCACAGAGGAACCTATGCAAATTGGGGCCACACGGAGGGGGGTCTCTGAAGCCGAGAGGCAAAGGAGAAGGGAGAATGCACTTTGTTTCTATTGCGGGGGGCCAGGACACATCGCAAGGGCTTGCCCGGCCAGACGCCAAGCAGCACCAGTAAGATTTACAACCCAGAACACAGAGCAGGCACAAATTCCAGCCTCCTCTTCCCAGCAGTTAAACTCCAATGGGCCCCCTTGCCAGAGCCCCGCAGGGAGGCCATTCAGCAATTAAGAAGGGCTCAGGTGGCAGATTGCAGCCAAGATTTTTACCTTGTTCCAGCCACGCTGACAACAGATTCCAAGCACCCATTACCTGTAGAAGTGATGATCGATTCCGGTGCAACAACCAATTTTATAGATGTGGAAGCAGTGGGAAGGTTTCAGATTCCAACGATTGTCCTACCAAGCCCCATACAGGTTGAAACCATCGACGGGCAACCTCTCAAGGCAGGCGCAATTACACACTGCACCCAGCCAATCCAGCTCTCTATCGCAGATCACACAGAGTGGATTCAACTTTATGTCACAGCTTCATTACAAGTTCCTATCATCTTGGGAACTCCGTGGTTAAAACTTCATAACCCCAAGTTGGACTGGATGACCGGGGCGGTTTCCTTCCCCGCTCAGGACTGTCTGCACCACAAATTACAGGCAACCATCCACTCCCAAACGACAGCTGCAGGCTTGGAAGCAGGGAGGGCTCACCTACCAGCAAAGTATGGAGACTATGCAGATATTTTTGGCGAACAGGAGGCCACAGTGATGCCACCCCACAGACCTTTCGACTGCACGGTGGACCTAAAACCCGGAGCCAAGATCCCAGCAGCAAGGCATTATGCCCCTACGGCACAGGCTGGTGGAAAGGGGACTCCCATGCGCACAGTTCATGACTACAGCACACTCAACGCAGTCACCGTTAGGGACCACTACCCCCTTCCACTTATATCGGATTTACTCAATCGCCTACAAAAGGCACGCATTTTTACCAAGTTAGACCTCAGGAATGCCTACAATTTGATCAGAATGAAACAGGGCCATGAATATCTTACAGCCTTTGACACCAGATATGGTAAGTTTGAATATTTGGTCATGCCGTTCGGACTAAGTAATTGCGGGGCTGTATTTTCCAGATTTATGAACCACATTTTTTCAGATTTGTTAGATAAATATGTAGTCATCTATCTCGATGACATTCTGATATTTTCTGAGGACCCCACGTCTCACATAACTCATGTACGCAATGTTCTGCAGAGGCTGAGGGAGAACAAACTTTTTGCCAAGCTAGAGAAGTGTGCCTTTGATTTAACTCAATTGGACTATCTGGGCTACAGGATTTCCACAGAAGGCATAGCCATGGATCCTGCAAAAGTCCACACAATTTTATCTTGGAAACCTCCCCGCAATGTCAAGGAGGTACAACAATTTCTCGGGTATGCAGATTTCTTTCACAAATTCATTAACGGCTATGCGGAGAGGCCATGACCCCTTACTCAACTTTTAAAGAAAGGCACACGCTTTTGCTGGGGGGAAGGCTGCCTTCCAAGAGTTTAAGCAGCTGTTTGCCTCCCCTCCTCTCCTGAGGCATCCAAATCCTCAAAGACAATTCTTTGTCCATACAGACGCTTCTAATGTGGCAATCGCCGCCATTTTGCTCCAGGCGGCGGACCCCAAAGGGGAGGACTTGCTTCCTTGTGCCTATTTCTCTCGCACGCTGTCACCAGCAGAGAGGAGTTATGATGTCTTCAATAAAGAATTACTTGCTATAAAGTCAGCCTTTTAAGAGTGGAGACATTGGTTAGAAGGGGCTACATTTCCAGTCAAGGTTTCCACAGACCACAAAAACTTGGAACTTTTGCAAAAGTCTGGATCACTCACCCCCCACCAGGTCAGATGGAGTCAATTTTTTTCACATTTCAATTTTGTAATCTCGTACCTCCCTGGCAAGCAGAACAAGCTGGCTGACGCCTTGTCAAGGCAGCCGCAGGACATTGCAGACACTGACCAAGCCACTCAAGCCACAATTTTGCAACCTCAAAATTTTGAGAGACCTCCCGAAAGGGACCAGGTGGAGATCTTAGCGGCCGTCAGGCAAGCGGATGATCTACTTGCACGTATCAAGGCTCAGCAGCAACAAGACCCCTATGCAAGGGCTAGGCTGGATGACCTCCAGGGTGCCCAGCAGGGAACACCATCCCCATTCATGGTAGAGGCCGGGACCCTTTGGCATAGCGGGCGGCTTTATGTTCCCATTACCCTGAGGGAAGAGGTCCTACAGCTATGTCATGATAGCCCAACGGCAGGACACGGGGGGGTGTTCAAAACGCTGCACAGAACACTCAGAGATTACTGGTGGCCCAAGATGGCAGCACACATTAAGACTTACGTGGCCTCTTGCCACACATGTAGAGGTGCTAAAACTGTTGCAGGAAAACCAGCAGGCCTTTTGCAACCACTACCCACGCCCCCCCCCCCAGCCTTGGGACACTATCTCCATGGATTTTATCACTGACTTGCCACAGGCACAAGGCTTCACTTCCATCCTGGTGGTGGTGGACTGTTTTACAAAGATGGCACATTTTATTCCCTGCAAGGGTCTCCCAACGGCACAAACTACAGCACAGCTCTTTTTGGACAATGTCTTCCGATATAGAGGCATGGTTAACCACCTGATCTCAGATCGAGGTTCGCAATTTACTTCCAGGTTCTGGGGGGCGCTTTTTCAGACATTGGGGGTCAAAATACACTTGTCCTCTGTGAATCATCCTTGCAGTAATGGGGAGGCTGAGAAAACTAACCAATTATTGCAGCAATATCTCAGATGTTACATTAACTATTGCCAGGACAATTGGCCAGACCTGCTCCCCATGGCAGAATTTGCTTACAACAATTCAGTACATTCCTCGACCAAGATGTCCCCTTTCCAGGCACTCTATGGCACGAACCCGAGAGTGTTGCCTCTTTCTTGCCAACAAACAACTGTTCCTGCAGCCACGGATTTCCTGGCAGAAAGGCAGGCTGCCCATCAGCTGTTAAAAGAGCAGCTTGATATGGCCAAAGCAGCCTATAAAAGGAACGCAGATGAACACAGGCGGGAAGGACCTTCGATTGCAGTCGGAGAAAAGGTCTGGCTCTCTACTAAGTTTTTGCCATCTAGCAGGCCTTGCAAGAAATTGGACTCTAAGTTCATCGGCCCTTTCCCAGTGTTACAGCAAATAAATCCTGTTGCTTATCGTTTGCAGCTGCCCCACTCCATGAAGATACACCCAGTGTTTCACAGGTCATTGTTAGTCAAGGATTCCCCTCCAAGTGCTTTGCGTTCACATACCACCCCCCCACCCCCGATACTTGTCGAAGGGGAACCGGAATATGAAGTGCAAGAAATCTTGGATGCCAGGAGGAGGGGCAGGGGAATTCAGTATTTAATACACTGGAAGGGGTATTCTCAAACGGAGCGCTCTTGGGAAAATGCCAAGGACGTACATGCCCCCTTGCTTGTACACAAGTTTCATCAGCTTTTCCCTCACAAGCCACAACCACCTCAACTGCCAGAGCTACATCCCTTGGCTGAAAACGACGAAGCCGGCCAGCCTGAGGCGTTTGTAAGTTACCAGCGTCCGCTTCAGCTCCAAGAACCAGGGCCAGCGAGCGGGGAGGAGGTGGATTCTCGCCCGTCCACTTCTGGTTTGCAGTTCCCAGGAGGGAGGAGGGGGGAAAGCTGTATTAACAATCTAGCTGTTTTTCAGACGCCACAAGCTGTGCCTCAGATGTTATCTCATCCAACAGACAGCGACGATTCCTCCCCTAAAATTCCGTCCTTGGAAGACTTAGCTCCTCTGCCCAGTTCTCAGGAGGAGATGGAATCAGTTTCACAAGGGATTCTGCCTGACACCAAGGTCGAAGGAGGGGAGGAGGATGCTATGGAATGTTTTGCTGGAGAGGGGGGTGGTGTCAGGGAGACACAGGAGGGAGGAGGGGGAAGCTTACCCATGTCAGTCAAACGAGTACGTAGCTCAGAAAGCCTGGCCTTCTCTCCCAAACGCATCAAGAAAGCTCCACCCTAAGTTGGACTCATATCCTTGGAATTCTTCGGGCACTATCAGTTTAGCAGGATTCTGTATGTAGGTACCAATAAACACTAGAGACTAGATTCCCTGCCTCGGCGTGTTATTTCTGCACCTACACACGACAATGCCCTCGGTTCTGGCAGGGAAGCAAAAAGCCTCGCCGCGCGCGCGCAGACAGGATTCCCGGCACAGCTGATGGGGGCCAGGGTGGAAATTGAGCTCCGGAAAGCCCGGCAACGTGTGTGCGCGGGGAGGCTTTTCACTCCCTGCCAGAACCGAGGGCATTTTCAGGGTCCCCAGAGCCTGCCCTTTCGAAGAATGCCCTCGGTTCCGGCAGGGAGGCGAAAAGCCTCCCCGCACGCGTGCGCACGTTGCCGAGCTTTCTGGCACTCAGCTGATCCGCAGGGAGAATTTCCACCCCGGCCCCCAATCAGCTGTGCTGGGAATCAGCTGTGCCGGGAATCAGCGTGCGCGTGTGGCAAGGCTTTTCGCCTCCCTGCCGGAACCGAGGACATTTTCGGGGTCCCTGGAGCCTGCCGTTTTGAAGGGGCAGCTGCTGCTGCCACGGCGGCAACCCAGAAGCACCGCCACCAGCACTTCCGGTTTTTGCGTGGCACTGGCCACGGCGCTTTTGGGTTTTTGTGGGCCGGCCGTTGGTGTGTCGCCAACAGCAAAAGTTTGGAAAGCCCTGCTTTAGAAGCAACTCAACAACTCAAACCATTTTTAGACAAACGTGGCTATATTTGCAATTTATGGGGAAGGTTGTTGGATTGACCCACAGGTTACACTAACTGCGTACATGTTACTTTATTTTTCTTCTGTGACTGATTTCTTTTCCATGAAGTAAGTGAGCATTCAACCATTTCTAACATCTTGTTAGAGAAATAAAATACTATACAGTTGCAATCAAAATTATTCAACCCGCATTGCAAATCAGGTTTATTGTCAAAATGTACAGACTTTCAGCTGTTTGCAATGAACAAATCAAACAAAAGCAATTGAAATAGCTCAACACAACGAATGCTTCAAGTGGTGTCCCCAAATTCAACTGAAAATGCAACTTATAATGACTTCTCCAGTCTCAAAATTATTCAACCCCCTGAATAGAATCCATCACAACAGCACACAGTATGCAAAACAGGTGTTGTCTCAAGCACACCTGATGCAACTAATCAAGGGCTTCATTAGTTGCACCAGGTGTGCTTGAGCTGGAACACATGAAATACCTGAACTGGCTAGGGGTTTGCTGAGTGTTACGTTTGACCGCATGTTAGAAATATGGCTAAGTCAAAAGAATGGTCCAAAAAGGTAAGAGAAGAGATCATCACCCTTCACAAACAAGGAACAGGATACAAAAAGATAGCGAAGGCACTGAATGTACCTAGAGCAGAGCTTTCCAAACTTTTCATGTTGGTGACACACTTTTTAGACATGCATCATTTCACGACACACTCTTTCACGAGCTACGCGGTGGGATGCAGCCCCTCTGGGTACAGAGCCGCCACCGCCTCCCAGAGCTGCTGCTGCTGGCGGTGATGCCAGCCCTCGCTGGAGGTACACAGGACAGCGGTGGGGTCAGCTTCCTCCTGTTCTGTCCCGCCGGAACAGGCACGGGGGAGGCGGTGTTCGCGTCTGCAGTGCTGGTGCTGGTGCTGGCAGGAGAACCCCTCTGGACAGGCAGAGTCTACCGTTGGGGCCGCGGTGGGCTGGGCGCCCCTTCCCGCGCCACTGTCCAGATCCATGGGGACTCGAGCGGGCTGGACGGAGCCTCCCCAGCGGATGCTCCGACGTTCTTGCGGGGAAAGTGCACTAAGTGCCTGCCTGTTGCGGCACAGCGGAAGGCTCCCCAGAGGCTAGCAGGGTGCCCCGACCTGCCCCTCCTATTGCCCCCAGCCGGCTGGGGATGATGGGAGGGGGAGTCATGCCGTTGGGGGTTAGTTATCTTCTATCATTTTTGACAATACTGCATTAGTTTAAAAAATCCCTCTCTATATAGTGCTTTTCTCTCAAATACCATTTCAGAAGAGTCCAAATTGGATCAAAACTAAAGGAAGATAACTTGGCATGTTTCCTTACCTGTAATTTGCAACCACAAATCCTTAAGGAAATGTTTCATAAATGTTATATAAAAGAAGAACTAAAAGGAACAAGCAAACAACCACTGTTAACTTTCTCCTAACAATAAGGCTGTTTTGGGCTTCTAGAAAAACAATGTCTGACACAAATTGGACCAATACACAGGAACAAAATAAAATATAGATTGTTTAATAATTAACAATCAGGGCCAGACCAAGACACTGTACTGCTTGAAGTGACATTGCTAATAATGTTTCCACCCACTCAAGTCATGCTACAGACCACTAGCCAAGTTGTTCTGGCATATGTGGCAGAAAATCAACCAAATACCTCTTCCCATCCCTGTTATGGAGAAAAAGGGGTGGAGGGTGAGGAGCTAGTCATTTGCTGACCTATTCTTGAAACCTAAATCTGCTCTCAAAGCTACCACCTTATTTTAGCTAATAGCAGATCAACCCTCAAAGCAACCTATTCTAGTTTTTAAAATGCTCTTGAGCTCCAGGTGTGAGGAGGGGGTGGATTTTGTGTTAATTCAACCACTGTGTAGTTAAAGTTTCAGCTTTAATGTTGCATATGGATCACAATGTTTGTATACTGTATATGACTATTGAAGTTCTTTGGGCCTCTATATATCATTTGGTGATGAGGCATGAATGTCATGTGATAGAGGAGCATGTCAATATACAATATTTCATTTCAGCTTAAATGTTGTTTCTCCTCAAATTCTCTGGAAATTTGCTCATGCAAGAACCCCTGGCTATAGATTAAATTCAGCAGCTACATAGGAATGCTTATCTCCTTTTTCTAGGAAACATCCATTTGTTTTACTGTTGTTCACCATCCTCAAGTTTTTTTTAGGTTGCTTTTGCCTAGGTAGAAACTTTCAAATTCACCTTGATATTCCTCGTTGATGAAATTGCCAAATAAGTATTGGGTAAGCATCTACTTCGGCATCCTGCCAGTTCATAGCATTTAATAATAAAATGCATATACTTTCCAAATGCTGATATTGGGCTTATGACAATGAAATTTTATCCTCTTGTGTAGTCTTGAGTTCAGTAGGTTGTAACTATGTGTTATTTGATCTAAGCAGGTCTACCAGATGTATTGAGATACACCACCATAATCTCTGACCATTGGCCTGAATAGACGTAGCTGATGAGAGCTGCAGTCCATAACATCTTAGGATATCAAATTACCTACCTCTAGAGTGTAGCCCAGGACTGAAGACTTTTAAATATTTTGACATTATGCAAACCACATGATTTATGTACTTGTGTCCAACATCAGGAAGCACATACAAAAAGGTGGGGTTTGCATCATGATACAAGTTTTATTTAGGCTGACCATATTTCCTTCAGACAAAAACGGGACTTTTGGGATGGCAAAACGGGACAGGGTCTTATGCCACCATGCCGGCCTCCAAACCCCGCCCCCCAGTCCACGCAATTGGCTCCCACCTGCAAACCCCACCCCCGCCCCACACAATTGGCTCCCGCCTGCAAACCCCGCCCCCATCAGCGTGATTGGCTCGGGTTTTAAATTTTTTTTCCCGATTTTTAAAGGTTTTTTTTTCTTCTAGCAGTAAATGGTGCAGCAGAGCTGGTGTGTTTGGGGGAGGCCGGAGTACACACACTGTGCACACAGCACCGTCATCGGCCGGGGAACAAGGGGCGGGGATGGAGGGGATGGAGGCCAACCACTGCCCCATCCCCCTCGGGCTTGGCCGAGGGAGGGAGGAGAGTCGCTGCTGCTGCCACTGCCACAGAGCAGGAGAAGCAGGAGGATCCGGCTGCGCTGGGCTGCTTCAGCCACACCACTCTGCCCCTTGCTGCCCGCTGAAGCTCCCCAGGGTGGCAGGCTCCTGCTTCTCCTGCTCGGCGGCCCAACAACTCTCCTCCCTCGGCCAAGCCCGATCAGATGCACATACACACACACACTCACAGGACAGATTGCCCTCGGCAGGAGCCGGCTGTGCTGGGAGGCTTCAGCGGGTGGCGAGGGGCGGAGTGGTGTGGCTGAAGCCTCCCAGCACAGCCGGCTCCTGCCGAGGGCAGTCTGTCCTGTGAGTGTGTGTGTGTGTGCATCTGATCGGGCTTGGCCGAGGGAGGATTGTCGGGCCGCCGAGCAGGAGAAGCAGGAGCGGCCACCCTGGGGAGCTTCAGCGGGCAGCAAGGGGCAGAGTGGTGTGGCTGAAGCAGCCCAGCGCAGCCAGCTTCTCCTGCTCGGCGGTCCGACAACTCTCCTCCCTTGGCCAAGCCCGATCAGATGCACGCACGCACACACACACACACACACACGCACCCCACACCCTCTTTCTCCAGCCTCCCTGCAACAGGTGTGGGTGCATTTGGTCATGGGGAGGCTGGAGAAAGAGGGTGTGGGGTGTGTGTGTGTGCGCGCACTATTACGCTGAGCAAGTAATCCGCGCGCACGCACACACACACACACCTCACACCCTCTTTCTCCAGCCTCCCTGCAACAGGTGCGGGTGCATTTGGTCATGGGGAGGCTGGAGAAAGAGGGTGTGGAGTGCATGTGTGTGTGTGCGCACGATTACTCTGAGCAAGTAATCTGCACACGCGCGCGCACACACACACACACACGCACCCTCTTTCCACAACCTTCCCGCGTCTGCTTTCCCTGGCCTCACCACTGCTGGGCAGACAATCTCAGGATCAGGTAAGGAGGCAGGAACCTGGACTGTGGTGCTGTGTCTGCTGCTGGGCTCGCACGTGGCAACTGGGCTTCCAGTTGCCGCGCTGATAGGGCCTCTTCCGGGCTGCCTCCAATGGCAAGTCCGGCTCCAGTCCTCCTTCCTGTCTTCCTGTCCTCCTTCCCGCCGGGTTTAAAAAAGGGACAAAATTGAGATTTTGATCAAAACGACGGGACGGTTGAAAAATGCTAAAATAACGGGACTGTCCCGTTCAAAACGGGACGTATGGTCACCCTAGTTTTATTATTTTTTGTCTTTGTGGTTAGCAGCAGACACCTGATTTTGTTAATCTTCTCTTTGTACTCTGTATTTATCAATATTTACCAGCAGGGTAGTTAAATGTTAAAGGATATCTAATACTTTTTAAATGGATCAGTTTATGCATCCAAACATTTCACTCTAACCTTGGAGGGTTTTTTTTAAAGTTCATCCATCTTCAAAACAGATCCTTTAATTACCTTCACTCAAAACAACAAAACAGTACTCTTTTCATGAAGAGAATGTTGCTTCTTCCTTCCTCTATAAATCATTCAGAATTACCACTCTGCTCCCTTCTTCCTACCAGACATTTATTTCTTCACATTAAAAACAATTCTCAGTCTGTCTATAGGTATTAACAACTTCTTTTCTGCCTTGCAAATTGAACAGGGAACTGTGTGCTTATATCTAACAGTTTTTCTCTCCCTGACCCATTTTAATGTTTCTAAACACATTTTAATAGATTTTCCAACAGAACGGATTGTGCCTCCTCTCTCCCTCCCTCCCTCCCTCCCTCCCTCCCTCCCTCCCTCCCTCCCTCCCTTCCTTCCTTCCTTCCTTCCTTCCTTCCTTCCTTCCTCTGTTCTTGCTCCCCAGCAATCTCCAAGCCAGAGAGGCCAAATCTGAAAGCTGTAAAATGAGTTGCGCTGAGCTTTGCAAGGCATTTTTCCCTGGAAAAATTGCCAACAGATTAACCCACATTTTGACATTTGTCTTCCATTGTGAACTGGGGGAGGAGGCCTGTTTTATGACAAGTCTATGGGTTATGTTTACCTAATAATGATGCAGATAATTAAAGATGTAGGGTGATATATGATTTCACAGCACTTATCACTGCTTAATCTTAATCTTATTATGATTTTATTTACAAAATATAATATTTATACACTCGTTACTGAACTCCCACAAAGAATTTTTAAATACTTAATAGGTGGGAAAAAATCAGCATTGTTATTCCTTTCCCCCCAATAATTTTAAAAAGGCAATTTGTTACTGGAGAAATGAGCTGTAAATTCTTTATCTATGTTGTATGTGGGGGTCCCTGGTAACGATACAATTGGACAGAGCGGTATGTTGGGCTTGTGTATTTTGGGGCATCCGTAGAAGCGTGGGATGATGGGTCCGCTGCTTTTCATCCGCCTCTGTTCTTCTTTTGTAATTTGACCTTTCTTGGTTAAGTCGTTGAGGATTCTTTTGAACTGGTTATCCAGTTCCTGTATGGGATTGGCGTTTACTGGGGTGTAGGTTTCTTTGTCCTCAAGTAAATCTTTGCCTTTTTGTATATATTGCGATCTGTCCATAATGACGGTGGTGCGGCCTTTGTCTGCTGGGAGGATGATGATAGTTTGGTCCATCTTTAGGTTTTTGAGGGCTGCTCTGTCCTCTGCTTTCAGTTGGTTCTGTTTCCATTTCCTTCTGGTTTGTACCGGAACTGGAATGGGTGGTCAACATGTCCAACCGCCCATTATCCGCTGCAGAACACAATATCCTGCAGAGAGGCCTCAATTACAACACAGAGGATGCAAATAAATTAGAATTCTTTGCACCTTTAGAAGCAGCATTGAAAACTACAGGACTTCCTACAGAAACCCAAGAGATTGTAAGACAGAGAATCATACCACAAACCAGAAGGACAATTGTTTTGATAAGTACTTGTAATCTATCTCACATGCAATCCACATAACCAAGCTGTCTTCCATGTTTTTTCCCCCTTTATAACATTCGTTGATGGTACCAGACTCCTCCTGATTTTTTGCCACCATAGATTAACACGCCTCTCCTCCTTCATTCTCCCCTTCATTCCTTTTGCAGTAAACTTTGAACTTGTACTGACACCCAAAAAATAGGCAAATAGGTAGAAACTAAGCATTTTGAAAGTGGTTATGACCCCCCTCCCCCCCAGGATCACAAGCCAGTGGAAAGGGGGTGGTACAAAAAACAGAGCAAATCCTTTCAAACAAGCTTTACCAGGTAGATGCAAAAGTATGCTGAATGCAAGGCCCTGTATATTGTACAGCAGAGCTTTCCAAACTGTGTGTCAGGACACATTAGTGTGTTGGCTGCAGTGTCTGGGTGTGTTGCGGCTGCTGCTGCCTCCATACCTGCTGTGATTCCATGCAGGTCCTAGTGCCTGCCTTGTGCCGTGCTGTAAGAGTGTGTCGCGAAATGATGCATGTCTAAAAAGTGTGTCACCAACATGAAAAGTTTGGAAAGCTCTGCTGTACAGCCTGATTGCTCTCTCTGTGTGTATGTTTTAAGTGTTTGCTTTTCAAAGGAAGAGTAATCATACCTGGAAGGGAATGAATTTCCTGTTCAAACCTGATCATCTGACCTGATCTTCACCCTGCAGAAAGAATTGCTATGGTGGGGGATGGAGGGAGGAGGACTTATGAAGCTGCAGCCAGAAGAAAATTGCAAAAGTGGGGCGGAATGTACAGACTCCAGGTTGGGCGCAGCTTTGATGGGAGAACATCAAAAGCAATTTACTGCCTGCCCGGTTTTTTGCAAGCTGCAACATTTTAAGACTAGTGGAAGAAAAGGCAGGAAGAAAAGGAATATAAGGCAGGGGTCCCCAAACCCTTCGGCTCTTCGATCCCTTCATGAAGTTTCAGATTGCTCATCAACCCCCAAACTTTTATTATATGAAAATAATTTAATAAATACTACTTTAACTAATAATACCACGAATAATAGTGGTTAAGGTGCTGGGCTAGAAACCAGGAGACTGAGAGTTCTAGTCCCGCCTTAGGCATGAAAGCCGGCTGGGTGACCTTGGGCCAGTCACTCTCTCTCAGCCCTAGGAAGGAGCCAATAGCAAACCAGGAGACTGAGAGTTCTAGTCCCGCCTTAGGCATGAAAGCCGGCTGGGTGACCTTGGGCCAGTCACTCTCTCTCAGCCCAGCTCACCTCACAGGGTTGTTGTGGGGAAAATAGGAGGAGGAAGGAGTATTAGGTATGTTTGCCGCCTTCAGTTATTTATAAAAATAATACAGGCGGGATGGAAAATAAATAAGTAATAATAATAGATACAACTCAAGGCCACTCTTGCTGGCAGCTGACCATCCATCCCTGGGTAACGCTATCTCACCGCTAGCCTTCTTACCTTCAGGACTAAGGACTGGTGTGGAACTCTACAGAGACCCCAAAAGATTAATTGACCCCAATTGACCTCCCATCATTTATCAGCCATCTATTGAGCCCCAGACATTTACTGACCCTCTTTTGACCCCCAGCCATTTATTGACCCCTTGGACAGTCCCGTTGACCCTTGGGGGTCAATATTGCCCACTTTGGGGAACCCTGATAAAAGGCAAGGAATAGTATGCTCTGTTGTGCCCACAGCAGCCCAGGCAAGGAAAACATCCTTTTCTAATATTTCCTGACTTTCGTGAGTGAAATAATTGGGAAGGGGGAGTAATAACAAAAGCACGTTTTCCTTATCTCATTCAAAAATCAACCTTGCCTCTCTTTCTTCTCAAAACCTAATAAAAAGATAAACAGAATGGGTCAGTGGAGCCTCATTTTCACATGGTAAATATGCCTGTAAGGAACAGGGGTTTTGTCTTCTGGATGCAATGAGAAGTAAGGAAGCAAGCTCATATTTTTTCATTAAAACACATGGTTTTAATTGTTTTGTTTCTTTCCAAGGAAAGTGTGTACAAATTATCATTTTTGGATGCCCCAGTACTGCCGAGTTTGAGAATTCCTGAAGTAATTAATTCAGTTACACTATATTGCTTTGATTTGGGATTCTATGTGACTGTTTACTTCCCTTGTACAGTATTACTCTTTTCTCAATATGTGGCTTGAATCATGTCAACTGGATTTCTATTAATAGAAATCCAGTTGACATGATTCAAGCCACAGACTGTTCCACCTGGATGACTGAGAACCTTCATAGACATATCTTTTCTCAATACATTCCTTTTTATATCTTTATTGGTGTAAAAGAAGGGAAGATGAGCCCTTGGAAGAAGGAGTCTGCCAGTCAGGTTTAAATTACCCCCTTCCAGTTCAACACATTACTATAAGACTGATCTGGCAAAGAATTGTAAACAGCACCTTGATTTGCACCAGAAGCCCAACGGGCAGCCAGTGCAGCTCGCAAAGCAATGGGGTGCATTACAGTGCATTACGGTGGTCCAATGAAGAGGTGATCAAGGCATCAGTAACTGTCTGAAGGGCCTCCTGGTTTGGGAATGAGCGCAACTGGCGTGCCAGATGAACCTGTACAAAGGCCCTCTTGGCCACAGCTGCCACCAGCTGTTTGAGCAGGAGCTGTAAGTCCAAAAGGACCCCCAGACTGCACAGTAGTCTCGCATGGGGAATTGGAACCCCATTAAAGACTAAAGGTATAATGTCCCCGTGGGGCGTGGTGGCTCAGCGGGTAAGATGCCAGGCTTGTCGATCGTAAGATCGCAAGTTCGGAGGTTCGAATCCCTAGCCCTGCGTGCGGAGTGAGCTCCCGCACTAGCTCCAGCTCTTGCCAACCTAGCAATTCGAAAGCATGCAAATGCAAGTAGATGAATAGGTACCACTTTGGTGGGCAGGTAACAGCGTTCCGTGCGCGTCATGCGGCCACATGGCCGTGGAAGCGTCTTCGGACAACGCTGGCTCTTTGGCTAACAAACGGAGATGAGCACCGGCCCCTAGAGTTGGACACGACTGCACAAATGTGAGGGGGGAACCTTTACTTTTATCTATAATGTCCCCAGAACCAGGAGGGTCAAACAAACAAAGCTACTCATACTTGTCAGGACTGAGCCCAAGTCTGTTCCTCCCCATTCAGGCCCTGGGTCAAGACTTTGACAGTGTCACTTGGTCAGCCCAAGATGTATAATTGGGTATCATCAGCATACTATTGACACCTGGGCCCAAACTGTTGGGTGACCTCACCCAGCAGTTTCATGTAGATGTTAAACAAAAGGGGGGAGAGAGTTGAGCCCCGCGGCACTCCACAAGGGAGTGGCTGCAGGCACGACCTCTCGCTCCCTCTCAACACCGACTGAAACTAGGCACAAAGAAAGGAGGACAACCATTGAAAAACAGTGCCTCCCGCTCTCAGCCCCTGAAGCCTGCCCAACAGGATACTGTGGTTGATGGCACTGCAAGCCGCTGAGAGATCAAGGAGCACCAGGATGGACACACCACCCTCATCCCGGCTCCACTACAAGTCATTGACGAGCACGACCATTGCCATCTCTGTACTGAAGCCCAGTCTGAAACCTGACTGAACTGGGTCTAGATAACATCTGGTGCATTACATTCTCCCATATATTTTTTTCTGTTTGGGATCTGTTCTTTAGAACTTGTTACTAAGCAGAATCATGAAGAGCCTGCTGTATTATTCTTGCAACAGTAGGTGTTGCTATTGTCAAGATTTCTCTTTTCTCCTAACTTTTCCTGTTCTTACAAATGTAGTTTGTTCCTTAAAATAAATGAAAAAATGTGTGTGTCTTGTAGATAATGGAGACAGAATGTCAACCTGCAAGCAAGCAAGATAGATTCACAGTAATAAACTAAATCTCAGCTTTTCAAGCATTTATGGCAGAGCTTTCCAAACTCTGTGTCAGGACACGTTAGTGCGGTGCTTTCCAAACTGCCGCCATTGGCGACACACCAACGGCGGCAGTGGCAGCTGTGCATGTATGCACGGCGGCGGTGTGGGGCGGCAGCATGTACAGCGGCAGCGGCAGCCTCGCTAAAACGCGGAAGCGCTGATGGCGCGCCGCTGCCGCCGCCGCATACACCCCCACACCGCCGCTTCGCAACACACTAAAGTGTTGCGACACACAGTTTGGAAAGCTATGCATTAGTGTGTCACCTGCAGTGTCTGGGTGTCGTGGCTGCTGCTGCCTCCGAGCCCTGCCAGGATTCTACACAGGTCCTAGTGCCTGCCTTGTGCCCTGCTGCCTCCAAACCTGCCCTGCCAGGATTCTGTGCAGGTCCTAGTGCCTGCCTTGTGCCTGGCTGCCTCCAAACCTGCTGTGATTCTGCGCAGGTCCTAGTGCCTGCCTTGTCCCAGGCTGCCTCCAAACCTGCTGTGATTCCATGCGGGTCCTAGTGCCTGCCTTGTGCCCTGCTGTAAGAGTGTGTTGCGAAATGATGCCCTGCTGTAAGAGTGTGTCACCAACATGAAAAGTTTGGAAAGCTCTGATTTATGGTTTACTCTATCAGAGGCTATTTAAATTTGTGTTTTTAAATATATGGACTATAACATTGAAATGCCCTTTTTAAATGAAAGTTTCATTCATATTATTATCTTTGAAGAACCTGTAGATAATGTGATTTTCCTATATACAGTAAACTACGCATTTCTCATAAAAGTCCTTGCCTCTTTTAAAGTAATGTCTTTTAGGCATATGTTGCCAAATAGCCTTTGTATGTCCATTTTACAAGCATGTACACCACTCACCAGAGTCCATTAATTGAAATGTTCAAAAAGTGCATATTTTATCAGGGGTATTACTCCATTTCTTGCCTCAGATAAGAAATGTCAGCAAAAATAGATGCAGTAGACATTATGTCAGACCATGGCTAATACCAGCCAACTTCCTAATGCATCTACTCAGAAATATCTGGGAAATGAAATATGACATGATCACCATACATTGCTCATGTCCCTGTTCCAATCTGTTCTCATTCATGTATAGGATAAAGAAACATGTCACTCTTATTTTTCCATGTTATCAGCAACAATTTGGCAAACATTTTGCATCCCCTGCAATGTCAAGATAAGCCTTGAAGTTTTATCTCTGCATGCTCATGATGTTCAGACAATCAAGGAAAGCCTTCAGAACCAATCTACTGAGCCCTCCAGAGGGCATGACTGCCTTGATACTTCAAAGGACCCTTCATCCAGATCAATATTCACAAAGCACCCCTGGGAATTCTTTGCACAGTCTTCAACACATATCAACAATGTATAGCTTCAAATTAAGTGTACATTTATTCTTTCAATGTTTATGATGATTCTTTTGCTCTCTTTTGGGTGCAAAATATCCACAATTCTCAATACTGATAAATTCCAAATATTGGGAATAGCATATACACTCTTAGTATGCAACAATCAGTCAACCTGTACGCAGAACACATCATGCGACATGCTGGGCTTGAGGAATCCAAGGCTGGAGTTAAAATCGCTGGAAGAAACATTAACAATCTCAGATATGCAGATGATACCACTTTGATGGCTGAAAGCGAGGAGGAGTTGAGGAGCCTTATGACGAAGGTGAAAGAAGAAAGTGCAAAAGCTGGGTTGCAGCTAAACCTCAAAAAAACCAAGATTATGGCAACGAGCTTGATTGATGACTGGCAAATAGAGGGAGAAAAAGTGGAGGCAGTGACAGACTTTGTATTTCTAGGCGCAAAGATTACTGCAGACGCTGACTGCAGCCAGGAAATCAGAAGACGTCTACTTCTTGGGAGGAGAGCAATGGCAAATCTTGATAAAATAGTTAAGAGCAGAGACATCACACTGACAACAAAGGTCCGCATAGTTAAAGCAATGGTATTCCCTGTAGTAACCTATGGCTGCGAGAGCTGGACCATAAGGAAGGCTGAGCGAAGGAAGATAGATGCTTTTGAACTGTGGTGTTGGAGGAAAATTCTGAGAGTGCCTTGGACTGCAAGAAGAACAAACCAGTCCATACTCCAGGAAATCAAGCCAGACTGCTCACTTGAGGGAATGATATTAAAGGCAAAACTGAAGTACTTTGGCCACATAATGAGAAGACAGGATACCCTGGAGAAGAAGCTGATGCTAGGGAAAGTGGAAGGCAAAAGGAAGAGGGGCCGACCAAGGGCAAGATGGATGGATGGTATTCTGGAGGTGACGGACTCAACCATTGGGGAGCTGGGGATGGTGACGGCTGACAGAAAGCTCTGGCGTGGACTGGTCCATGAAGTCACGAAGAGTCGGAAACGACTGAACGAATAAACAACAATGCAACAATCAGACTAAAGTCATGTTAACGTTCCTCTGGATTTCAGCCCAGGGTTGGCAATTGTGGAACAAACCTGGAGACTGTAAGTGAAATATTCCAACTCCTGAACTGCAGACATATCTAACAGCAAGCCAGTTACAACCAAACTTTATTCAACATACTCTTTTAGGATCAGTTCTAAATTTCTCAGTAAGTTCATACACACAGGGAAAGCAGCATGGTCTCAGGTGACTATTTTTTTTCTCTCTTTAGTAGACCCATGTCTCTGAAGAGGAATGAAAACTGGCTTCTTCTGTCTGACCCATTGGCATTAGAATGGCTGCCATATGGTTAGGGTGAATAGCTATTGATCTGAGAAGTAGATGGAATCTCAGAGTCTAATAATATTGGCAAAGCAAATTATACTGTTACTCCCAAGTGTACAGTAATTGCTTAGAACTTCAAATAGGAGTTAGTACTCTTTTGTAGATAGCTGCCAGCTGTAAAATTGTCCACTACAAATGAATTACATTTGTTTATTGGCTGGGAAAAATGTCCCATATGAATTTTGAAGCATTTCTCTCCTTGACTTGCATGTTAACATAAATATAATAATTCTTGACTAACTTATTCCTTTAATTAAATAGATGACTGTTTTATTACCCTTGTAGTGGCTGGCCATGCTTTCCTGAAAGTTGGAGATAGCTATCAAAAGTGAGAGAACAGGGTGCCTCTCTTGAGGGGTGAGGACGGGTACATGTGTGTGTATCTACACCTGAACAGAGAGTAGCTGCTATGTTCAATTGCAAGTCCCTCTTATCCATGGCTGATGTTCATACCAGTTTCAGAGATTATGGTGCATCACTGCATGGATATATACAGTAAATGGGTCAAAACGTTTAGCTATTTCTCCTATTCCATAGATAGGTTTTCAAACTGAGTGCTCTTTCTTATTCCATTTCCCAAGCAGCAGGAAATTCCAGGAGCCAAAGGATTTGGCTTCCTTTGGATGAAGGTGCACTGGAGATTTATGATGTTTTTATACTATTTGCTCTGTTTATGTGTGTACAAGCAAAACAGTGGAGTCAAAAATGGGTGCTCTTACAAGGGTCCCTGCTCCCTCTCAAACCTATAGAAAATTCCTTTGCTCAGAATCTTCTCAGCTTCAAAATGACTGTTTCTTTGCAATCTTTCCTAAAAGCCCACCGTTTTTGATATAATTTAAAGCTTCTTCAAAATTCATCAGGTGGATAGATCATAGAAATATGTAACTATTCCCCACTTGGAAATGTGCCCATCCAGATTTCAGCTCTGGCATCGGTCATGTTCCCATGGCAGGGAAAGAGAGTGGCACCTGTTGCTCAGGAGGCTCTGCCAGAGGCATCATTCTGCAGACAACCAGATGTGAGGTCCTGTTCAAGAGATTGGCTACAATGGAAAAGATGGGACTGTTGCTATTATAGCATCCACTGCCCAAGCTTGCCTTCTTGCGGGGAGGATCCAGAGGCAGCTTGTGAGTTCATGGTTACCATGACAACCATGGTCTTGTTGCAGATCATGGGAAACCACACACTAGGTTTGGTTTTCATCTCAGAGAAGAGGAGGCATAATTTGAGGGTGGATACATTAACTTCAATTCCTCGTCGTAGTCAGATCACTCTGTTTTCCAGAAAAAGCAGGTTTGGAGTTTGGGTGTGCTCCATGAACCCCCGTTAACATTGGATAAAATGAATAGGCTTGAATTATGGAATGTTTTGTCTGAATAGGAAGTTCTAAGTTGGCTGCTGAATGTACTAAGTGGTTTATTATGGAAGTAAAGCATATGTGAGAACAAATGGAATTTTAAATTGTTTGCACTGAGTAGAGAATAAGCCAAAGATGTGTGATACAGTATCCATACATACGGTAAACAGCCAAAGAGACAACTTTATAAGGAATGCTTGAGGTAATGTTGGTTGGGGACAAGAATGTGTTTGTAGTTTTGTATGTCATGTTGTTGGCTGGGAACAAAATTAATGTTAGATCGATTATATGCCGCAATTACAAGTACAGCTCTGAAAATTAATGCATCAAAGGCCAAGGTACTTATGTTTGACAGAGAAAATGAAGTGAATGACTGTAAGTTATAGATACATAGTAAAAAATTAGAGCAAGCTGATTAATTTGTGTCTTAGTAGAACACTTCCTAAAGATGGGGAAATAGATGGAGAGATTTTAAGAGTATGAATGCTGGTAGACAGGTAGTGGGTAATATGTGGTCTGTGGAGTCCTTGGTGCTCTCTCTTTTTTTTTTT
The DNA here is from genome assembly GCA_023362775.1 of Charina bottae. NCBI lineage: Eukaryota > Metazoa > Chordata > Lepidosauria > Squamata > Charinaidae > Charina > Charina bottae. The sequence continues at coordinate 33,472,469 of JALMGJ010000001.1, forward strand.
AAATAAATTTTATTGAATTTTAAAATACATATTAAAAGTTAATACAAAAAAAGGAAATAGAAATACAAAGTAAGAAAAGAGTAAAGAAAAAGTGAAGTCAAAAAATAACAAACAAAGAAAATATAGAAAATAGATGTCCTCCAATTTATCTTTGAACTTTAAGTACAATAATTAACTTTAAATGTTAGTCCTTCATACAATACACAGGAACTTTTCTTTGTCATATACCCTATGATTTCTATAATCCAATCTTCTGTTCTTCATATAGGTTTCACCTTTCTTGATATCTTCCAACAATCCATCTCTGGTTTCTACTCCTTGAAATAGTAATCAAATGTTCATTGCTGCATCAGTTCGATGTTTTTCATTTGCTCTTTCCATTTTTACATCTATATTTATATCTTCATTAAAATCCAATTAGTATAACAAATAAAGGCCTTATTTACTTCTAATAAAATACAATATATTCTATTCATATTATGACTATATATTCCACTAATACATAACCTAACCTTAGGTTAGGAGTCCTTGGTGCTCTCTGAGCCTTGTTGTTTTCTTGCAGAAGTTTCATTGCCAGGCTAGGCAACATCTTCAGTGCAAAAAGGGAGTGGGACTTGCTTTCTGTTTATATACCATGGCTTGTCCTGTTTGTGTTGGTGGGGGTGTTGTACTCTCCTTGGTAGTACCTTGATTGGGTTGTTGTGTGCTGCTTGGTTGATTGACTGAGTTAATAGTTCCTTGATTAGGGTCTATTGTGTTGTTATATGTGGTCTGTTGCAAGGAATGGATGTTCATTGAAAGAAGAAAAATGACTGTGTGTAAGAGTGTTTCTGTCCACTTTGGGTATGTCAGAAGAAACTAAAAAATAAGTGGAATGCAGTGGAAAGAGCTTATTGAGGAAATGTGGTGGTAACCCAAGAAGTGATAGAGTCAACAGTGAGTGGATAATGAATGAATGTGGACTGAATATAAAAGTGAATGATCAGTATGAAAAAGTATGTGGAGGTTGTTTGATCATATAGAGAGAATGAATGAGGACCAAATCACAAAACAAATATACAAAGGAAAAATGAATGAGTCAAGAGGAAGGAGTCAAGAGGAAGGAAAACAAAGAAAGTCATAGTCTGATGGAATTGATAAGATCCTTCAAAAAGACAGGTGTGAAGTTCAAAACAAGAAAGAGCAATCTATAAATCAGAGTACAGACATAGTGAAAGCAAGGCTGGTTTGCAAGGGGAGAAAGATATGGATAGGCATATTGACAGGTATTGGTGTAAACTTGATTTAGTTAGATTTCCTTCCCTTTTATCTTCTGTCTTTAATTTCTTTTGCTTTCTACTTCTTACACTTGACATAATGCTATGTACCCCACCAAGGAATAGTGTGATGGGTATAGATATGGATACAAGTTTATACAGCTGAGACTTTGGTTAAGATTATAGTTCATATCCAGCAGGTGGCAGAAGGAAGCCATCAGGGATGTGGTTTTCAGCAGATACAAAGCAGCAGAGTCCTGCTATTCCATTTAAAACATACTTTGAACAGGGAAAACAACTACTAATATTCATGGCCAGAAAACCAATCCTGGGAAATTTGCTTTACTCTTATTCTTTGTGCTTCGTTCTTCCATACCTATTGGGAAATTATATTAAACCACTAAGGTAGCCAAGACACATGGGACAGTGTCAAAAATACTTTTTCCAGCCTGGTCTCCTCCAAATCTATCTGGTTACGAGTACCATCATCCCCAGTATTGGAAGCCAATTGCAGCTGCAGAGCACTTGGAAAGAAATGGCTCATCAATTGTAAATATTATTCAAGTACATATATATTATTCCTAATACACTTACGTAACTATCATTCTTTTTTAGCCTACTGTATTTTGTATAATAGGGGCGTGGTGGCTCAGCGGGTAAGACGCCAGGCTTGTTGATCGGAAGATTGCAAGTTCGGAGGTTCGAATCCCTAGCCCTGCGTGCAGAGTGAGCTCCTGCACTAGCTCCAGCTCTTGCCAACCTAGCAATTCGAAAGCATGCAAATGCAAGTAGATTAATAGGTACCACTTCGGTGGGTAGGTAACAGCGTTCCGCGCGTGTCATGCGGCCACATGACCGTGGAAGCGTCTTCGGACAATGCTGGCTCTTTGGCTAACAAACGGAGATGAGCACCGGCCCCTAGAGTCGGACACGACTGCACAAATGTGCGGGGGGTACCTTTACCTTTACCTTATTTTGTATAAATGAATTCCATATTTCATTATACTTGCCCATACAAAGCAGATTAGATAAGTATATATAGCAGAGCTTTCCAAACTCTGTGTCGGGACACATTAGTGTGTCGGCTGCAGTGTCTGGGTGTGTCGCGGCTGCTGCTGCCCCCTGGCTTCCATGCAGGTTCTAGTGCAGAGCTTTCCAAACTTTTCATGTTGGTGACACACTTTTTAGACATGCATCATTTCACGACACACTCTTACAGCAGGGCATCATTTCGCGACACACTCTTACAGCAGGGCACAAGGCAGGCACTAGGACCTGTGCGGAATCACAGCAGGTTTGGAGGCAGCAAGGCACAAGGCAGGCACTAGGACCTGCGTGGAATCCTGGCAGGTCTCGGAGGCAGCAGCAGCCGCGACACACCCAGAAACTGCAGCCGACACACTAATGTGTCCCGACACACCGTTTGGAAAGCTCTGTTCTAGTGCCTGCCTTGTGCCTTGCTGCCTCCAAACCTGCTGTGATTCTGCACAGGTCCTAGTGCCTGCCTTGTGCCCTGCTGTAAGAGTGTGTCGCGAAATGATGCCCTGCTGTAAGAGTGTGTCGCAAAATGATGCATGTCTAAAAAGTGTGTCACCAACATGAAAAGTTTGGAAAGCTCTGCTATATAGAATTGTAACTGTTAACTGTTATAACAATATATTATACTTTGTTTCTTTTTTATTTTTCTGATGTATTTTTTTCACTTTTTAAAGCACTTTTATGCATTATTTTTCCTTTGAGAGTGTGTGTGTTTACATCATACTTATTTTTGTGTTTTATTCCTTTTTTTCTGTTATTATTTTAGAAGCAATAAATACTGTAAATAAATAGAAATGGCTCATCAAGACACAGTTGTAGCACTTTATTATTCACTAATATGAGAATATGTTCGATATAAGAAATATGTTTATTGATATAAAATGAATAGAACTATTATTTTAAATTACTTAAAAATATGTATCTAAAGTGCTTCCTCAAGAAAAGACAGATCCTGAGCAACAAGCCATCAACAAGGCTGGATTTCTTATGCTAAAATTATTGCTGGTCCTGCTGCCAAAGAATGAATACCTTTTACTGCCTTATGAGTTTTAGGGCCACCACTGCTAAAGGCTTTCCATGACCATGACAGCAGGCAGGGGCATCTGCAGGGGGAGTCAAAAAAGGCAAGATGGTGGCCATGACCGCATGATGAAAGCCTTACCCTTTTTCACTTCTGGGGGTAGAAGTGGGTCTTCTGTGGGGGTAATTCGAAGTTGAGCTTGGGAAACACCACTGTAGCCTCAGATTCCTAGGGAACTGGTTGACCTAGGAAGGTTCCCAAAGCTTGCTGCACGTACTTAATGGGAAAAGGAGGCCAACTACCTTCTTTCAAATTGCAATTCTTGCATTTTTACAAAGGTCTGCCTCTGAGCTGCCTCAGCAGCTGGCACCACCTTGGCTCAGAAGCTAAGCAGGGTTGGGCCTGGCTAATACTTGGATGGGAGATGAGCAGGGAATCCCTGGGCTGGAGGTTAGCCTGGGAAGTTGAAAAGCATCTTGGAGGAAGCAAGCCACTTTCCCCAGAGAAAGAGAAGAGAGACCAGTTTGGTGCTGGGCTAGAAACTGGGAGACTGTGGGTTCTAGTCCTCCCTTAGGCATGAAAGTCAGTTGGGCCAGTCACTCTCTCTCAGCCCAACCCACCTCACAGGGCTGTTGTTGTTGGGAAAATAGGAGGCAAGAGCATTAGGGATGTATGCCACCTGTAGCTGACCAAAAATAAAAGTGAGATAAAAACCTAATGAAGCTTGTTACCAAGAAAACTGCATGGCTGTGTCCATGTAGTCACTCGGCCCTGAGCTTGACTAAGACAATATGTCCACTTTGACCTGCCTTTTGGGATATAAAGGGTTTATAGAATTAATCACCATTATAAGGAATGGCAGGTCAGGGGTATGAAGGGCAAATGTCAAACCATCAAGAGAACTAAACAACTGCTTCAAAATATTAGAACTGCAAGTGAAACGTGGAACACACATAACCATTTTTGTTTGTACTATCAAGATGTGGCTTGTATGAGAACCTTCCTAATGATTTTACAGAAATAACCCCCAATTCTGAAAGTATGAAATGGGACTTGTTTCCTCATTCCAGTAGCCCTTACAACCTGAAGCCATCTCAGCACCAGACAGAATCAAATTTGAATGACTGCTGCAGCCCCCTCCCAGAATTCATTTAAGACTGCAACAAAATGCAGGTTCAAAGGCTTCACCATGTGCTACCACCCTCCTTCAGTCTTTATTTACTATCTTGTCTGACGGGAAAAAATGTGGAGAACTTGAAAGCTTGCAAAATACACATATACTTATCTTGAGTTGGTCTAATAAATGTTGTCGCTCTAACGTGCCATGTAATGTTTTCAAATGATCATATCCATCTGATGTTTTTAAAACATATAGTCCAAATGTACATTAGCTGTACAGAGATGACCAATGGAAGGGACTGAACTTTGACACTCTTTCAAGGAGGATGGAACTAAATGCAGATGCATGTTTCTTAGTCTAGCATTTGATCTGTTTGGTATGTTGTCCTCGAGTCTGCTCCTGATACCAGAACAGGTTGCAACCAGTCAGTAAATTGAAACAAGAGCTACTAATTACCAGGTTTTAAAGCCTAAGGGGTAAGAACAAAAGGCTTTCCACATGGCTTTAATATAGGGGACCAGATGCCCTGACTCAGCACATTCTAATCCAGCCCCACAGCACACACAGCAAAGAGCTTTATCCCAAACCTAGCCTTGCACTGGTCCCTACAACTGATAAGTACTGTTGAAAAAACCGAGATCGCTATGCTAGCAGCCTCTCACTTCAAGTGCAGGTCTGTCCCAGAAGAAAAAGCAAAAGTATTTTCCCAATTATGGCATTCACAGTCGTGAACGATCTAACCCCATAGATAGATTAGTAATAGATTCCAAACAACTATGTTTATTTCATCAGGTGTACTCCGGAAATCAAGCATCATTAGGCAATGGTACTTAGCAAACTAGGCCAACATTTCTCTAAATTGAGAAGACTCTTGTTAGGCCAGTATGTAATTTGTCTGAATTACAAAAAAATCTTTGCTTGAATATATTCTTGCAGGAAAATGTCCACAGATTTTTATTTTGCAGCAACATCTATTTGACTATCAAACAGCAGAAACAAGACCATAGAACTTCAGATGTAAAGAAGCCAACAACACTCGAGAAAGGGAAAAAATCTTAGATTCAGCCGTTAGTTGCTAAATGACATACACCGGCCAGAGAAAAGGCCAAGTACAAAAGTCTAAATTAAAGTACTGCCAAATTAATCCATGCACTGTCTCATAATAGGTGGGCAGTGAAGGAAGAGCAGTCTAATTCCAGAACAATATAATTCTACAGGCGTATAAGGTGCCACTGCTAAGAAGGTTCTCTGTCCTGCCACCATCCGACCCACTTTGGAGACATCTGAAGAAGATTTCTGGACAGAGGATAGATCTTCTAGAATTTGGTGAGACTTATTCCCAAGTAAGTATGTAAAGAACTCCAGCTTTAAATGTCACCTTGTTGTTTATCCGTTCAGTCGCTTCCGACTCTTCGTGACTTCATGGACCAGCCCATGCCAGAGCTTCTTGTCGGCCGTCACCATCCTCAGCTCCCCCACGGTCAGGTCTGTCACCTCCAGAATATCATCCATCCATCTTGCCCTTGGTCGGCCCCTCTTCCTTTTGCCTTCCACTTTCCCTAGCATCAGCTTCTTCTCCAGGGTATCCTGTCTTCTCATTATGTGGCCAAAGTACTTCAGTTTTGCCTTTAATATCATTCCCTCAAGTGAGCAGTCTGGCTTTATTTACTGGAGTATGGACTGGTTTGATCTTCTTGCAGTCCAAGGCACTCTCAGAATTTTCCTCCAACACCACATCTATGAGATGCAAAAGTAGTAGGTACAGTAAGGTCCATCATAAACAGGTGGTTTCCTTACAACTTGATAATAATTGTTTGACTAGACATAGGGACAGAATGTAAACTGGAACCATCTGTTTGACTGCCCACATTTGTCTAACATGAAAACTTGCATCTGCTGAGTCTGCAAAGATTAGTTACTGCAGGCCTTATGATTCCACTGCAAATTATTTTGCTGTGAAAGAGGGCAGTAATTGTTTCATGCCAATCCTACTTGGTGATTACTTCAGAGGGAAAAAAAGATCAGAAGACAAAGGGAGATATACTAGTTTATCCACTAAGCCCTGGAAAACATAACAGCCTAGAATATATTTCTTTATTACTCACTAATTTCTCAGATGGCCTGAAAGATCCCTGAAATTGATTCATGCCAATTCAGGAACACACATGTAGCATTGCACAAAATACTTTTCTCAAGGGATTCTCTGCAGAAATTACAACCAAGCAACTTCCTTTCTCCTCTCTTCTCAGCAAAGCCAGCATCCAAGTATTCTAAGAATTTCATATTCTGAAAATAAACGGTAAACCAAATTGCAATTTCAAGAACTTTTTCATATAAATACTCTGCTGTAAGATTCAAACATAGATATTATTTATAAACAATATATTGTGGCCAATTGTAAGCATCAGGACAAAGTAACTAAGACTCACGGAACATCTTTTTTTTCCCAAGTAATTTTATTAAAGTTTATAATTACAATAGTAAAAATACAAACCAAAAGAAATATAGAAAAATAGAAAGAAAGAGTAAAAGGTGCAAAGGGGAAAAATAAGACATAAAGAATAGAAAGAAAAAAGAAAAGAAATAATATAGTAAAGAAAAAGAAAAGAAATACAGTACATAAGGAAGTGACTCCCAACCTTCATCACAAGTATAAGCAATTTTAGTAACTTTTCACCTCCTCTTAAATTACAACAAATGATCTCTTCTTCCCATATCCCATCTCTTATCTATAAACAAATCCATAAAGCATCATCATTTTAGTCCTGGTGTCAGCAAAAGTTCATTAAGGGCTACCAGAAATGACAACATATCTATTTTAACCTTGATCAAATAAACCAACTTTATATTCCTTTCTTTTACTTCTAACAATCTTAATCTTTAGTCCATTCAAATAATGTCATAGAACTCAATTTGTTTTCATTTCTTCTTTGTCCCTTCTCACAAAATTCTTCAAAACTTTAACAAGTCTCTTTTGTATGTCCAATATAGAAAACTTATCCAGGTCACTCTCTTGGTTTATTGTTCGTATGTCCCTTTTAATCATCAAAACATCAGCCAGTTTATTTATTTATTTATCTATCTTATTTATACCCCGCCTATCCCCTCCCTAATGGAGGACTGTCCAGTGTAACATCTTTTTCCATGTCATTCTTGTAGCCTGTCATTTATAAGTCCACTTTCAACTCAATCTCTGTCTTGTCAGGTAGAACTTGTTCCTCTTCCATAACATCTTTTAGACACAGTCTATCCATAGAGGCAGATATCACTGTTGACATTGTTAATATTAATTTCTGAGTCAATTTTTCAAAAAATATCCTTCAATATTTCCAGTGTTAGAATATTTTGTGCCATTCTGTAACTGTTAGTCAAGTTTGTGTTCTTCTCCTTTAATTGAAATCTTAAGTTCCCTCTGTGTCCAATTTTTAAAATCTTACCTTATGTTTTTTTTAAAAAAAATTCAAAACAAAAGCATTTTTCCATAGGAAGGATTTTTATAATTAATTCCAAAATCTTATTTCAAATTTATCTGGACCCTTACTCCATTTGAAACTTTCTACAAAGTTTTAATCAATCTTTTGCTGTTTATTTAAGAATTTTTTAAAAACGTTTTTAAGCTTGTAGTTAAATTTTTCTTTCATTGAAGATTGAAGGCAGACTCACCCAGTGTTTTCAGACTTGTCGATCCACAGGTTTCTAATAGCTGAAAAGTAGTTAATAAGCAATTTCCAAATGTGATTAGAAAAGGAAGTATGCAAACATAGTGTCCTTTCAAAGTTGCTGAATGCAGTTTGAGCAAGATGACTATTCCCTCGTCTCCCAGTGCTCAAATCCCACTTGTGAGGACCAACTGTCTGGAGCACTTGTGGGTGATCTCCTGTTCTCTCCTTTGTCTGGCTCTTCATTCTTCGCTATGGTTGCGAGTCTTCAGTCTGCCAGTCTTCCTCTGGAAGTCCACAGAACATCCATTTTGACACCCAGATTCTATAGAGCTTTCTAGCGCAGTCTCAACCTCTTTGGACTTGTCTACTGTATAGAAAGAAAAACAGATCTGAGATCTTTTTCTCCCCCTTCAGAAAAGTATCCTCGCTTTCCTTAAGAGAAAACCTTTGCTATAGAGAAACAATGGGTTCTTAAGGATCCATGGCTTCCTCTGTAACAAGATAGATTTTAAAAAAGGGAAAAGAGAGTCACTGCCCACCTCCAATAATGGATGATGCCTTCAACTCACCAGCCCCCATGTTTCCTAAGAAGTTGAATCAAACTATCAATAGTCAACTTACTAGCTTTCCAAACTTTTCATGTTGGTGACGCACTTTTTAGACATGCATCATTTTGCGACATACTGTTACAGCAGGGCACAAGGCAGGCACTAGGACCTGCGCGGAATCCTGGCAGGGCAGGTTTGGAGGCAGCAAGGCACAAGGCAGGCACTAGGACCTGCGCGGAATCCTGGCAGGGCAGGTTTGGAGGCAACAAGGCACAAGGCAGGCACTAGGACCTGCGTGGAATCACAGCAGGTTTGGAGGCAGCAAGGCACAAGGCAGGCACTAGGACCTGCACAGAATCCTGGCAGGGCTCTGAGGCAGCAGCAGCCACAACACACCCAGACACTGCAGCCGACACACTAACGTGTCCCAACACACAGTTTGGAAAGCTCTGTACTAGAATAAGAAATAAATAAGTAAAAATTAAAAATTTAAACACTGGGAAAAGAAAAAAAGAAAGGAAATAAAATTGAGGATTTAGTGCAATAACTGAGTATCCACAGATATCCAAAACAGCTATGCACATCAATTCTGCCCTAAACAGAACACTGTAGGACCACCAGCGTTGTTTTAGTCAACAAAACATGGATAAACAGCCAGGGCTTATTGTGATACGATAATAGGTCAGAATGAGGCAGGATATATATATTTATATGTCTAGCCTTTAACTGTGTGTATCAATATGATCAATATTTATATGATCAGTTCTACAATTTCACTGACATCAAGGAACAACCTGTGGTTGTGTGTGCGTAGGGAGGAGGAATATTCTCATACCTTTGCAAGTATCCATTTGATAAAAAATTCTGGTTCCTAGCTCTCCTTGCAGCACTGCATCTCCTGTTTGTTTTATTAAAAGGGTAGGTAAGTAACAGCGTTCCGCGTGTGTCATGCCGGCCACATGACCATGGAAGCGTCTTCGGACAACGCTGGCTCTTCGGCTAAGAAACTGAGATGAGCACCGTCCCCTGGAGTCGGACAAGACTGCACAAATGTGCGGGGGGAACCTTTACCTTTACCTTAGACTTAATTTTGGCAACAAGATTTCCTGCAGTTCCTCAAGATTCTTCCCGCCTCTTTTTAAATGCAGAATGATGCTCCCCCTGCAAGACTGGTGCTAAAACAAGGGTGTGGCACTGTGACAAATGTAGCTGAATAATGCATAAGCCCTGTAACTGTTAATATGCACACATACAGTATATTACAAAATGAAACAGCCTGCAAACCAATTCTCAGTATCAAAAACCTTTCCTTGCAAACGCAGGCCATATATTCTAAACAAATATAGAAAGGAATGAGAAGAATATTATAATGACACACCTCTTTCTTCCTTTAAATGTGTTGGTTACTTGATTGTAGATGTTGTTGCCCATTATGTGGGTACATTTGGAGAGGGGGGTCTGGTTTAAACAACTCCCATAGCAGCCTCAGCTAAAAGGCTGAGAATAAATGCAAATATAAGCTGAAACATTAAAATAAGACCAAATCTCAAACCTTCTTTGGCTTCAGTTCAAGCAAAGTCTCTTTAGGACAGAGCTTTCCAAACTGTGTGTCGGGACACGTTAGTGTGTCAGCTGCAGTGTCTGGGTGTGTCGTGACTGCTGCTGCCTCCAAGCCCTGCCAGGATTCCGCGCGGGTCCTAGTGCCTGCCTTGTGCCTTGCTGCCTCCAAACCTGCCCTGCCAGGATTCCTCGCAGGTCCTAGTGCCTGCCTTGTGCCTTGCTGCCTCCAAACCTGCTGTGATTCCATGCAGGTCCTAGTGCCTGCCTTGTGCCCTACTGTAAGAGTGTGTCGCAAAATGATGCCCTGCTGTAAGAGTGTGTCGCAAAATGATGCATGTCTAAAAAGTGTGTCACCAACATGAAAAGTTTGGAAAGCTCTGCTTTAGGGGTTCAGCAAGTGTAATACCTGGATGAAAAGGAAGGTAGATATTTTTTGAGCCCTCAATTCTGGGCCTTGGTTCCCCATATTAAGAAGGGAGGTTAGAACCCAGGTTCCAGTTACATCTAGCAGCCTTGTTTTATCTGAAGTACAATGTCTAGAACACCACCATATCTTCAGGTTCAGAGGATTAACCTCCAGGAAACCATCCCCAGAACAGCTGAATTGATGTAGTCCAGAGGAGAAATGAAACCCATTCCTGGAATAAAAGGTTTGTACCTTCTGTAAGAAATTATACATTAACATGCACATCTGTGAAATATATACACTGCGAGTGAGCAAAAGGAAGTTGATACCGGCCTTCAAATAATGGATTTGGAGATGGTTAGCAAGAGTACCATGAAATCCAAGAGGAACCACTCAGGCACCTTGGAGACCAAATAAAGACTTAACTACTCCCTCAAAGCAATGACCAGCAAGCCAAAACGTGCATACTTTCAGCATGTGATGCAAGCTCATGATGGACTAGAAAAAACAATTATGCTTGGCAAGGTTGAGGAAAGAAGAAGAAAGGGAAAACGGTGGATACAATGGATGGGCAGGATCAAAGAGGTCACTCAAATGTTCTTTGAAGAGTTACAGATTATTACTGGAGATAGGTTGAGATGGTGGGCATTTGTTCATTCAGTCACCAGGCCAATTATATTGCACCTGGCTAACTATGCACCTCTGATTTTGTGTGCATTGGAGTGAGAGATCATAATATACAAAGCAGGAAATACATTTTAGAAAAGCTTCATGAGATGCCAACACCAAACTACCTTCAACATTTCAGACTATTATGGAAGCTAGAGGTCACTGTAGCCACAATTTTAGAAACCGGATGTGCTATTTTTCAAGATACTATATTTAATGTGCATTTTTGAAGCGAGGTAGAAGATATAAATCTTAAGAAAAAGGTAAAAAACATTATTTCTATTCTCTAACATATAATGTTGAAAGAATCAGCTAATAAGAGTTCTTCGTCCAAGGCACTTTTTTTAGGAGGACATTGTAGCTTCGAACCAAGGGTTCACTTTCCTTTAGCTTACATATAAACATTTTCAAGACCTAACTGCCATTAAATCCTGATATGTTTTTAAATTGAACTTGTGGCTATGGGACATGCTGCAAAATCTGTCACCAAAGTGTTCCGAGAGGAGGGGAAAAAAGAGTTATTCAGCATTAAAGATTTAGGAATGTCTGTTGACATATTAAGGAAACAACCTCAGGGGACAGCTGACAAGACTCCAAGAAACGTTACCAAGGGAACAGTGACGCAAATGCATTCCAATTTTACAGGCTGGCCTGCTGCCAATTTCTCTCGCCTGATGTCTGATGTAATGCTGAGCGCGATCTGGGTTAGCGCTAACTATCAACCACAGCAGCTCACTCGGCTGCAATCAATATTCTGAAGGAAGGGGCTTTTTTCCACAAGACAAAAAAGAGAGGAAAAAAAACCGACCAGGCCTAAACACATCCATGATCATGTAAAATGCATCAGGAGAAGCTTGAGTGCTTGCAGTAAATTAGCCTAATGCTTTTGCATAGATGGATGTGGACTCCTGCAATCCAAACATGTGGAGCAAAATATGCCAGGATCCATTTACAGCCTTCCCCACAAAAGAGCTGAAACTCAAGTTGTTGTTTTGCAATCCAGGAGAAGAGAGTGCTTGGGTTGGATGGCACAGAAACTGGAGAAAGCAAACAACATTCATCTGGAAAATACAATATATTATATTTTACAAGGTAATCTTTGCGCCCTTTTAATGTCACCCCTCAAATTAATCACCGTTCATTAAGCTTTGTACAAGCCAATACTGAATAGAATGATTAGAAAGCTGATCGAGTTGGACTGCCATGAGAACTACTGCACTCCATGCTTCGTGGCCATTACCTCGTGGGGCACTGGGGCAACACTTTGGTGCTGTCCATACCTGTTTTCAATCAGAAACTCCATGATCGAATTGCTGCTGCTTCAGTGTTTATCTTTGACAAGTTCTCTTACACGCAAGTGAAAGCTTGCTCTGTTAACAGCTCACATTCCAATCCTTCATTTTTTTTCCAAACCGCGTGGAGATAAATGGAAATATTTCAAGTGACAATGCTGGAGCTATTCTTTATAAGCTTTTTGGAACAGTATCAAAACATTGAAGAAAGTGTGGTAGGTGACGCAGTTCATTGATACTTCATTTGGATTTTTTTTAAGAAGCAAAATCTGGTAGTCTCATAACTCAGAATATTTAATGTTCAAACTTGCTTGATTACTAGCTTATGCAGCTTACATTAAATTGCAAAATACTATAGCTGACATTTAACCCCTTGGTCACATTGATAGTGCTTATAATAATTTGTAACAATTAAGCAACCAAACTATGTCCTATATTTGATTGGTTGGGCTTAAAAGAGCAGTTGGTAATCACTGATTTACTGGAAATTATATAAATGAGTCATTGGGCATCTCCCTTTTGTTTGAATTGCATTATGTTTTGTTCCTATGCAAGAAAAAGAGGACAAAGCAGAAAGTTTAAATTTACAGTCTTGGAAGATCTTACAGCAATAAGAGTAGCAGGCATTTGTTATTAAATTTTAACCAGATGTTAATAAAATTGAAACCGTTTTTACCTCTCTGGCACACATCAGAAATACTTCAATACTGAAGGAAGATAGCCCATTTGCCCCACCTCTTACTTTTATTACAAATGCCAAATAAAATTAATTTAAAAGTTTGGCAGCAAATGTTTCCCCAGAATCAAAAATTAACTGTTCATTTTAGAAACCAAAAAACACAGAAAAACATAATCATATGCATACCGAAAATAAAGAATCAAACACTTTGAAGCCTTTGAATGCTTAGGACAAAAAATAAATCATTATTCAGCATGATTCAATAGTTCAGCCTTCCCAAATCTGTTGGCCATGATGTTTGGGCATTAAATGGATTTCAGTTCATTATATATGGAGACTACTAGGTTGAAAGAAAACTACTCTGGTCTTGGTTTTCTTCTGCATTTTTTTTCTATTTGGCTTACTTTGTTGATAGTACCAATCAGTTGCAGCAGACCCCAGAAAAGCTCCTGAACTCCTTGACTACTGTACACTAAGCGCCCCGAGTCACTTAAAGTTGATCTGTAGCCTAAATAAGGGTAGAGCCCCCAGGAAAACCAATTTATATGCCCATATATATTAATTCAAGATAAATTACCTCTGCAACCTTAAAAAGAGGCCCAGCCTCCAAAGATTCCTTCACATCTGGGTATAGAGGCTGCCAGTGAGTACTTGATTTTCCCATGTTACCAGCTTGTCTTGCATAGCAGTTTTATTAAACCAAGTCTTGACAGGTAGCAAATTAGGAAGCAAGATTAACATTCCATTATAGATGACACAGATAACCACAAACCACATACTGAGTAGCCCAGGTTACCCAATGAAAGCTTATTTCTGTGCAAGCTTATTAACTATTCCTGTACAACAAATGCAGAACTCTGGACACAGTCCTTGTGCAGTGTTTCCATTCTGTATGCCCTTTACTACAGTCTAAAGTGGCCCTGGTTTCTTCCATTGGAATATAAAATTTCTATGTTCTATGTTCTATATTCTCTATATATTGTAAATATGCAATACAGATTTACCCACTCCATGAGTTAAAAATTTCCTGCTTCAGTTATTTCTGTCTACTCTCTTCCCCATTGTCTTCTTCTCTTCCATTTTAGAAGACAGACAGATGACAAAGATCTAGAATGATGTGATTCAGATCAGTGAAATAATTCAGCTATATTAAATGCATATGCCATTGAAGTTTTGCATGGGATCAATCATATGTCCTTGTAGTACAGCGATTCCTTCCTTGTTGAACACACTGTCCCTTTCCAAAGCCCATCAAAAGCCATTGGATTCAAATCGTTACTGCTCACCGAGCAAATTGTCCATGCCCGAAACTACTTTAGTTTAATCCTGTCACCAAATAGCTAACCAGTCTGAGGGGGACTAATCCATACCTAAATAATCCTTCCCACATTCTTGATTTCTTTACCTCACAGCTCTGGGTTCATGGTCCCCAGCTCAAAGCTGCATGAATTGTTCTACTGGAAGCCTTCCTATTTATTCCCCAATGCACCAATCCTAAAGACACTCCTGCTTGCAACTACAATTTCAGTGATAATCAAATTGACATAGTTAGGTTACTGTACAGAGAAAACACAAAGGTTCTGAACGAGTCTATCTAGGTTTTTAAGCAGGCACACAGTTGCCTCCAGGTAGGGGTGTGCATTAAAATGCTGAAAACGAAATACATATCATGTCAGTGCTGTATAGGGTGTATTGCCTTAGTCTCTCTCACATACAAAATGATCCAGTTAGCATGACTCAGATATTATCATGCAATGCTTCTTACTCATAACTCCTCCACCTTGTTGGTGTTATTTTGATATTACAGCATGCCTCAGAGAAAAACTATTTGAAAAAGATGATGATGATGTCAATTAAAAACAAGAGGTAATTTTAGTCAAGCAACCTCGGTCCCATGTATCAACAAGTCGTTTTCATGCAGATACCCTTCATATTAGCCTGTGTTGTTTATTCCAACTCCCCATAATATAAGCCCACGGACTAATTAAAGTATGCAAAAGGTGGATTGGATTATCACCCTGCAGCTTCACAGTAACACTATCTTTTCTGACTCCTTTTCCTTTCCTCCAGTATCTTTAACAGCTCATGGCAGGGATCCATTTAATAATAGAGCATCTCCTGCACTGATAGTGCCAGAGAGAAAGTATCACCTGTCGGATGTCTGCATGTAACAGATAAAAATGACAATCTTTCTGAAGGCCCCTTAATGGTATAAAATGATCATGCAAATACCAATTTGCATTTCATTCCTAGCAAAGGATAAAATCAGAAATGAAGCATCAACAGGAAAAGAAGAAATGGCAATTGTTTGCCATTTTTTCCAGTGCTTTCCAACTAAATTGTATAAACTAGAATGGACAAGTGTTTAAAATCCCAGAAGTGCAGAAGAAACACATATTCCTAATGCACAACCAAACAAGCCATAGTAAAGCTTGCTATCTTATGCCAGAAACCTCTACCATGCCACGTAAAAAGCCTTTTAATGTTCCACCTTCAACATTCAAATAACTGGTGTGGCGTGCCAAAAGATGACTCAATGGGAACCTGGGTGGACATGTGAAGCATAAATGCTAACACAAAGGTCAACACTGGCAACTAAGAACATTAAATGGACACTCCCTTTAGGGTATGTCTTCTTACACCCACACATCTCACCTAAGAAGTAGTTGTTAAATACAAGTTAGCTCTGGTACTTTGACCTGTGACGACACCTTGGCTTGCCAGCAGCTTAGCCCAGTACAATTAAGGAAGTATTGTAGTAAAACAGTCTCCAGCCAAATGGAAGAGCCTGTGAAGGATACTGAGTGACTAGGTTACATACTGTGCCTTACAAACCACAACAGCTGGCTTCTTGAGCTGTAGTAAACCAATATCAAATACGTCACACTATGCCTTAGCATGATACTGTATATGAATGTAACCCTTAAGATAAAGCTGTTGTTAAGCCCCTGACCCTCCAAAGCGGCTTGTGCCAATGAAAACATCTCTCACAGAGCTAACCACCGCCTGGAGTGGTGATTTTCATCAAGGTGAGGCAAAGAGTTAAACTCCTTCCCAGCATACCGCAACCTTATACACATCAACACCAGTGCAAGTCTCACTGAGTTCAACTGAACTTTCTTCCAATTACATGTGACTAGGACGGGTGGAGAACCTGTAGCTTTCCAGATGTTTCTGAACTACAACTCTAATGCATAATGACTGGAACAATGTGTACAGTGAACCATATTTCCCCTCCCTGGTGTACAGATATGCATGCACCCTGTTTGCTTGGCTATGTATTTAAAAATTCATCTTACCTCTGAAGAGGTGTAAGTGATGTACAGTGAAGTAACTAATTTAACAAATACAAACATGGCTCCAATTTCCATGAAATATGAAAACAACAAGCATCAGTGCAACGACCATTTAAATATTTAGAATATTAAGAGAGAGAAAAGAGAGACCAATGAAAATTATTCAATTCCAGGAAGGTCTTACCAGTTTCCAAAAGGATAATGAGGAGAGAAGAACCTTGTGGAAGAGAGAATTTCCAGAATTTACAAATGTGTCATAAAAAAGACTGTCTTCCTAGTCTCAGCTAGAAAGCTGAGCATATCTCAAGGAACTTCAGGGAAAAAAGAAGCCTGAAGATGACCTTGATAGGCCAGCAGAACCATATGGAGAAGGCATTCCCTCAAATATTTTAGTCCTAAACCATTAAAACTACAGTAGTTGTCTATCATATTTAATTACATGGATCTGAGTCCAGAAAAACTCTGTAGGTGTAGCACAATAAGGCATGTGTTAGATGTCACAAGAAATTCTTCAAACAGCAAGAACTATACAGTAACTTTAAATTAAGACATAGAATAATGGAGGTCAATGGTGCATACCAGCCTTCCCCAACTTCGTGACTTCCTGATCCCATAATTCCTAGTAGCCATCACACATAACCCCCTGAAGCTCTGCAGTTGGGGGCTATATGCATTGTAGTCCAAGACACAAGGAGGGCAGGACCAGATTAGGGCAGGCTGATTGGACCAGATTAGGGCAGACCTTCTGGAAATATCCAAACAATTATTCTCTGAGCATTAAACTAGAAGTGGAGAAATGCATACTAGCATAGAACTTGTAGAGGGTTCCTCCAGAAGAAATACTAACAAATTCCAAAGTGCTACACATTCTGATTAGGAGCCAGTCTTTACTTTCTACTTACAGTATCCTCTCCCAACCCCATGGTAGCTCTTGTACTTGCTATCATTTCCAGAACAGAGATCCTCACCAATCCTTGCGGGTGTTAGCAGGCAGGCATGCTGATTCAGCACACCTGGCCACTACAGGATACAGCAATAAAGCCCCTCTGTCTGGAGACACCCTGAGTCAGAGCTTGTCTGAATTAGCTGTCTGCTCTTTTGAGGCTCTGTCTTCTGTGCTAGACCAGAACCTCCAATGAGAGAGGTGGAGATGGTTGATTTTCACCTCTGCCCTTCACAGTGTCTTAGACCACATACAATCATTCCTTAGGAGCATCTCCATATTGCTGATTGTTGCGAAGGGTAACAAAGATGCTTTCTGAATGCTCTTCATATTTTGGCCATTGGATCTTGAATGTGTCATAAAACAAGTCTCCCCAGTCACTAAAGCTGAAACATGCAGTGCCTCCTTGTTGAGAATTGCATCATTGGTTTGTCTCATCATTACACAAAATCTGTCCATGCTTTAACCTAGAGTGGCAAGCATAATATTCCTTGAGGGTTTTCATCCTCTGACAGTTCCACTGGCTTTTTAAAGCAGAGATTTAAAATCAGATAGTTTATCTCATTTTAGTGATACAACAAAACAGTAATAAAGTATACGGTCTTTGTTCCATAAGCACTTTTGAATACCCCCCAATTAATTTCTCAGTAGCACTGATTTGCTGCATTACTACTATTGATAGACTCATCTTTCCTACCTACCATATATAGCCTACAGAAGGACCAGAAATGGTCTTTACAATAGATCTGGGAACTGTAGCAGCACAACATCTGGAGGACACTACTGTACTATGGAGAAAGATGTTATATAGGACACTTGTAGACATCCCTGATTTTTTTTCCTAGGGATAAGCTTCTGCAAAGTATAAATCAATATACACAAGAGAGTGGACAGGTTGGAGAGGGAAAGAATGGCTGTGTTGTGGGAAAAGCATTGGGACTTGAACTGGGAGATCCAGATCTGAGTCTTCTCAGATCATCATCCCCAGTTCAACACTGATATGGGGCAAGCTGATTTTCTCTTTTTTGAGAAAAATGGTGGTGCCTCAAAAACCCACCTGCTTGTGGGAGGGATTATGAATCAACCACAAGTTTCTAGGCTTGAAAAAAGGACCTCACCCTTTTCCTCCGCCTTCTGAGGGCTTTTTCCTCTGTCACACAGGGTAAAATGAACAGCCCTGAAGGCCTGTGGATATCCAAATTGGGCCTTCACCAAATCTAAATCTACCAGACCTAAAACAGCGACAGATAGGGCTGAGACTCAGAGTAAACGAAAGAACCTGGTCATTCCCTACATGGCTGGCGTGTCTGAAAAGATAAAACGGATATTTGGCAAACACCACATACCTGTATATTTCAAACCCACCAACACACTGAGACAGAGGCTTGTACACCCCAAAGATCAAACTCCAAAACATATGAAAAGCAATGTAGTTTATGCAATCCAGTGCAGTGAGGAGTGCTCTGAACTCTACATTGGAGAAACCAAACAACCTATGTACAGGAGGATGGCACAACACAGGAGAAATAACACCACAGGACCAGAGTCAGCAGTTTATCTTCATCTAAAAGAAAAAGGACACTCATTTGAGGACATTAATGTTCACATTTTAGACAGAGAAGATAGGTGGTTTGAGAGAGGGGTCAAGGAATCCATTTATGCCAACTTGGAAAATCCTTCCTTGAATAGAGGTGGGGGCCTCAGGCACAAACTCTCCCCCATCTTCCTCCCCGTGTTGTCTTCTGTGCCTAGGAAGATTAAGACCATTTCAGAAGCTCAACAGCAGCATGGTGTTTTTAACGACCCTCCATTAGATGATAAAAGGACTTAAAAATTACATCTCAATATAACCATGACCTAGCCCCAGGTGTAAGGTCACACAGCTACCTAGGAACATATTTAGGATTCCCTTACCAACTTTGCTCAGACTGAAGAAGCCCCTTGGATAAGGAGCGAAACGTTTCCATTAAGAAAATAGAAATCCAGTTGACATGATTCAAGCTACAGACAATTCCACCTGGATGACTGAGAACCTTCATAGACACAGGGTAAAATGCTGCATGCTTGAATCTGAAGGCTCAGACTGATCTTTAAGACTTGGCTTGACTCAGATGGACTGTGTGTTACTTCCAAGAGTTGTGGGAAGAGAGATAAAGAAATGGGGGGGGGGGGACACAGAAGGAAACAAAATATGGCATCTTACACCCTAATCTCATTCATGCTCCTGAGAACATTTCTCCTTAAAATACATGATGCCTATTGTACAGTCAGATGAATTCTCAAGATAAACATTTTACTCTTTAGAATAGTTTGCAAGTCCTCTGAGGATACCTCTTATCTGGCAGGGATGATTAAGCAAAATTAAGTTGCTCAACCCCATTTAAGGCCAAGAAATCATTTGGGACTGGAATTTTAACAAGGTATCCTGTAAACTCTATCCATCAGAGCAAGATGGATGTTTGTCAGTAAGAGACCCTGGCTTCCTGTTTCATAAAACATATGGTTGGGTTAGCATACCCAACATGGCTATTGGGCAGCCTTCCTCCATTTCTGCTGCCTGGAAATTTAAGGAATTGCAGTCCAAGCAGATCTAAAGAATGCCAGGTTGGGGAAGAACGATACAGGGTGGTCTGTAATCTGTTGCTAGGATGAAGAACATTTTTGCTGGCATAAACTAAGAAAATGCCTCCTTGTCTAAGCTAGTAAAAGTCTCGCCTCTTTATTCATCACACACACACACACACACACACACAGACACATACACAAATGAGTAAAGTAATCACTTAGGATGGGAAATTTTAGGCAACTGAAAAGAAAGATCAGAAACAAATAGATGAAAGGTGATGCCGCTGGGATGATTCTGATATGAATCCAACAGGCATCTCTTCCAAAAAGCTCATTGGATTCAAGCTGCAGTGGAGTTAGAATGGGGACACAGAACCAGAATATTCTTTCTGAGAAAAAGAGTAATTGCATTATTGGTGAAAGGATTGCAATGTGTGTGTGTGTCCACGCATGAGTAAATATATAATACACAGATGAAAGGCCCCAGGTTGAGGGAAGTGACAATAGAGGGTTGCCCATTTATGGCATTTTATATCTGAGGCTTCAAACAATGAGGCTTTGTGTTGGTTTATAATATGAAGGGACAAAATGCTCTAGATCTGCATTCTCCTTTCCTGGTGTTTTCTTTTCCACAAGTTCAGCCTTCCCAGGTGGCATCGATGGCTCCAAATAGGCTCCAAAATATGACATTTCTTCTTTGTAGAGGACCAATACTGATCTTACAATCATTTTGGCATACTGTCAAAACTTTTTTTCTTTGTCTCGACATATTGTTAATCAGTATTCCCTACCATATTTTTACCACTGTGGATGCTCTTTTATAATTTTATTTTAAATTGTATTTTGTAGCCATATTACTCATCTCCTTGACATTTTTGAAGGAGGACCCTTGACCCAGCCTAATAAAATAAATGATAAATCAAAGTCTCACATGCAGTATTTTTATTTAGCATGTGCTTATATTTAAGCATAGCACTGGTCCTATTCTTTTGCCACAACCACCACCTTGTAAGGTCGGATGGGCTGAGAGAGAAGAGCTGGCCCAAAGTCACCCATGGAGCTTCCATAGCTGAGGGTGGACTACAGCCTGGGTCATCCCACTCCTAAACCACACTGGCTCTCGATGCAAATGTAAACAAGAACCCATGGTTTTGCTCTGTGGTTTATCTAGGAAAGCTCCCAGGGACTACTAATGGGAGAATTGCTGTGTATTCAGCACAATAATTGCCTTTACTAGTAAGTGATTATTCTTATTGTGGGTGTTTTTCTGTGGATTGCCCATATGATAATATCACAGATAAGGGCTGTGTTCATCACACCACAAGGCCATCTCCACATAACTGCATCTTTTAAATTCGTTTGGAATCTTTTGGAATCCTCATTTCTCATTTATGAGCAGCTCATTCACCATGTTCAACCATAAACATCACAGAATGTGTGTGTGTGTGTGTGTGTGTGTGTGAGAGAGAGAGAGAGAGAGAGACAGAGAGAGAAGGGCTGAACCATAGTACAAAAGGAGCAATCTCACTCCCAGCCATTTCATAGACTTCTGTCCACAGAGCAAGTAAACCTAACAATGAATGTTCAGAATGCTGATAGCATTTTATTAAACTAACATCAATCTGGACAAGTATCTCTCTTTTTTATTATTTTTGGTTAAAGCATCTGTATACGAAGAGGATATCTATGCAACTTTTATACTGTGGATTTTAATTTTGTAAGCCGCCCGGAGTCACTGTGTGTGAGTTGGGCGGCCATATAAATTTTAAAATAAATAAATAAATAAATCTTGAAATCATGTTTCCCTCTCTTTTTCTGTGTATGTTCTTCCTTCTAGCAGAGTTTAAGCATGCCTAGATCAGATAAATCTATATTAGAGCCATGTTTTTTAAAAAAAGCAAAACTATTTGCTGTGAATTATTGAGACAGGAGTTTATCAAAATCAGATAAAGTTTAATGTCTTTTCTTACTGCTATTTTGCTAATTTGTATAAGTCAATACAGACACAATTTCAGCTCAGTTCAGAAACCTTTAAGAAAAAGAAAGTCCCAGGATGCTTAAAATCTCAGGATGATCACTGCCAGATTTCAGTCTTCTATAATCACTTAAGCAACATGCTATGCAAAGGCATGCAGTTATATCATTCATGCAATATTCAGAGATATGGAGTAGCTTCTTGGGGGCGGGTGGAGGTTGGTTGGTTGTTTTGTTTTACAGCAGGCAGATGAAATAAACCATCCTTTGTGTTGACAAGATGATTACCTTTCTTTCATATTTGTGGTTGCAAAGACATTGGGTTGACAAGCAGAGGCATTTTAATGTAAAATAAATCAGATCATTTTATATGCTATTTTTAAGCATGAAACAATTGTCCTCTAGCTAGCTACCGCTTCCAGGTACAATACCAAACAATCTCAATGAAATCATACAGCCTTCCTTTCAAAAAAATTTCCAGGAAATAAGAGGTCTTTTCCACATGTTTTACTTCATGTAACTCAAACAAATGCTTTGGGAAGTTCCTACTAATTCACTGAAATGGTGACCTTGGCAACCGAGAAATGGAAATTTAAGTCAAAGATATTGTATTCCTTTTTAACTGTATAGGGCAAGCAAAGGCTTAAAAACAACCGCTCAGGAAGAGAGAAACTCATGTTACGCATAAAGGACTTGGCAGGCCTGAACACCGAAATTTCCAGAAGTGTTTGCCTGGCAAGAACTCGGTGCCAATCCACATATTTCAGCTGTACTGGCCAGGTGCCCAGAGAACAAGGGAAGCTGTGGAGCTGTACAGATCACTGGCTTCCCTGATGAGTTTCCATCCTGCAAGGCAAGGCTGGCTATGTCTCCTGCTACTTAAATTGTTACAAAATACCAGATGTGCTTAAGAAAGATTAAGTGAATCCAAACCTAGGGTAGTCACATAACCTATCATTAAAATTTTCTTTTCTTTTTTTTTAAAAAAAAATACTGTCAGAACTCTGGATTACTGTTTTGCTTTGTTTGCTTACGCCCTCTTGCTGGAACCCCCCTGGGGTGATGGGAACAAGAGGCAGGAGGAGGAGACGTTCTGGAGGGTTTGACAACGTTGTTTACAATCACACCCCTGCGGATCTGAACCAAGCGAGAAAATAAAGGCTAAGCAGATTCCCTCTGCACTCAGCACAAAGTCCGAAAGGGAGTGGAAAAGCTGCAGGAAGGAATACAGCAAGGCAAGAAGAGCTGGGATCGTGTTCCTTTATCCCATGGAGGGGGACTGAAGAAAACAACAGCGCTGTTCTGATTCTCTGCCCCTTGGACAGCCAATAATCCCTTGTGTGAAAAGATTGCACAAACAGACCTCGTCTAATGGTAATCTAATCCTCCCAGCTTGGCTGTAATAGGTCAGGTCTTGCTCTTGCCAAACAGTTTGTGCACACTGCCATGGATTTCATGTTCAGGGGAGCACATGAGGGTACCCCTCTCCAGCTGATCTCAATTTTAGAAATAATTATTACGGATACAATCTATACAAGCATCTATACAAGCACTCTATGATTCAACTGAAGCGTCACTGCACTGGCAGAACAGCAAATACTGTAGGTGGCCACCAGGTCAGTGATTTGAGCTGGATGCTCCAAGAACCAGCAGAGAGATATCAGCCAAGACAAGCAGAGTTCTGGGCAAGCACTTACATCGTCAGACTATTTTATGTTGATGCTGTGAGTTCTTCAGCAGCCAGTGAAATTTTAGCACCACCACACCTTCCAAACCATTATAGGGGCATGAACATGTTTTCCTCTAGGAGTATATGAAACAGTTCCAGTAGCGCAAATGTACATTTGTATGTCTTCATGACTGTATTGACCATTCCTTTTTCCAATTAATGGTAGGCACCAAGAGAGAGGAGAAAACCCACTGCAGGTCAATTTGAAACCATGAGCTCCAAGGATACCTGCTTCTGCGTTGCAACCTGCTCTCTTGCTTGTAGCTACCATCTGATCCAATGTCTTCTTTAGGTGGTTGCCAGAAGCAAATTAAAATGTTTTGCTAAAGATGAAACCACTTTGAAACAGCTACCTCCTTAGTTGCTTATTCTGAATAATGTTTAATATTAGTTTATTTTCGCTGCTTTAACAGGTAGAGATTCCTCAGCTCCATGCCTGGTTCTCTGTGTTCTGTACACGGTTGGGCTAAGTGATGGGACACTCACTTCCCAGTTTCACCAGCTCCCTTTGTGCCCATAGGGTACGTGGGCATCTCTGCCACTATGGCCTTAGAGTGGTGGGCTGTGCCATTGTCTCTAAGAATATTACCTTGTTTTGTATGTTTGTGTGGGTGTTTCCATCTCAGTGCTGAGCATGCACCAAATACTGCATCCCTTCTATTAACATAGCTGTCTGTTGTCCTGATGTAAGATACAAAACTCGTATAACTTCAGACTTGGGACTCTCGACTTTCATCAGTGCAAGTAGCAGGGTATTTGGTCACCAAACTTAATATGTAACACATCTGGACTATATAAAGTCTCAAAT
The DNA here is from genome assembly GCA_023362775.1 of Charina bottae. NCBI lineage: Eukaryota > Metazoa > Chordata > Lepidosauria > Squamata > Charinaidae > Charina > Charina bottae. The sequence goes on from JALMGJ010000001.1 coordinate 33,497,035, forward strand.
TCTGCCTGTGATAGAGTATGCTTAGTATTTTCTGGGCAATATGGAGAAATAGAATTGCAATGATTTTACTTTTTTAATCAAATATTTTCCTCTACTGTTATAGGAATGCCATAAAAACCACAGCAGCTGTTTGTGTTTTCTTACACCATTCGCATATAGATTTAAAATGTGTCTCAGGGGGAAATGGCCATTTTCTTCCAGTGAAAAAGTTGGTGGTTAAAGCTCAGCATTCTAAACAAAATAAGTAGGGAAGAAAAAGATAACCATGTTTATCTAAGTTGTTTTTATTACAGCTATTATCCCAATGGAAAGACTGGCAAAATTGCAGAGATTTGAAACTCGTCAAGAATCTGAACTGGAAAAATGACTTATGCTTTTATTTTGTTCGCTATAGGAAAAGAATCTGCAGAGAAAAGAGACGGCTAAATTATATTGGGGAGTAAAGGAGAAGCATAAATATTTTTGCCCAGAATAAAAGTCAGAAGGCAGACCTAGGAAGCATACCAAAGCCAGCTGCAGCACGGTCCCTCGACAAAGGCGGGCTGTGATGATGTGAATTCCTCCCAGCAGGTAACCTAGTTTTGATCGAGTTGAGTCACTACAGCCCGGAGGCAGCCAAGTCAACTTCTTGACTTGTTCTTTCAGTTGCATAATGTGCCAGCCAAGCATTTAGGAATGCAATACATGTTTGCTCATAGGGACACGGGTAAGCCACTGCAGTCTCTCAGACAAGCAGCTGAGGGTGGAAGCTGGCTACTTGCTTAACTGATTCCCACGCAGAGTTTCTCACATGAATTAGACCATGTGAGTTTCTGGGAAGGCCGACCTCCTCCTCCTCCCACTTTACGTCCCCAGATGCTACACCAGAGCTTTCCAAACTTTTCATGTTGGTGACACACTTTTTAGACATGCATCATTTCGCGACACACTCTTACAGCAGGGCTCAAGGCAGGCACTAGGACCTGCGTGGAATCCTGGCAGGGCAGGTTTGGAGGCAGCAGGGCACAAGGCAGGCACTAGGACCTGCACGGAATCCTGGCAGGGCAGGTTTGGAGGCAGCAAGGCACAAGGCAGGCACTAGGACCTGCACGGAATCCTGGCAGGGCAGGTTTGGAGGCAGCAGGGCACAAGGCAGGCACTAGGACCTGCGTGGAATCCTGGCAGGGCAGGTTTGGAGGCAGCAAGGCACAAGGCAGGCACTAGGACCTGCGTGGAATCCTGGCAGGGCAGGTTTGGAGGCAGCAAGGCACAAGGCAGGCACTAGGACCTGCACGGAATCCTGGCAGGGCAGGTTTGGAGGCAGCAAGGCACAAGGCAGGCACTAGGACCTGCACGGAATCCTGGCAGGGCAGGTTTGGAGGCAGCAGGGCACAAGGCAGGCACTAGGACCTGCACGGAATCCTGGCAGGGCTCGGAGGCAGCAGCAGCCGTGACACACCCAGACACTGCAGCCGACACACTAACATGTCCTGACACACAGTTGGAAAGCTATGTGCTACACCAACTAGGTATATAATTGGTGAGGGCTCCATCCATGTCTAGGGCCTGTGACATCATGGAAAACATGTACTGACTATGATAGCCTTTACATGAGGATTTTAAAAAATGGTTTGCTGGTTTGGGAAGAGGAGTATAATATTCTCTTGCGGGATTTCTTACCTAGCTGTTCAAAGGAAAAAAGAAACAGAAAATGGAAAGCTGCAGCTGCTTTTGTCAGTAACATCCTACACTTCAGGACATATTTGTTGGAGGATTTATGCCCCATCTCCCAATTCTAGCATGAAGCTAGATATTTCTTTGTTTAAAGGATCCTGCCCCTTTTATCCGAAGAGCTAGCCTGCTGCAGCAAGATTCCTTTCTTCTTCCCTTTTGCAAAAATGCAGCATTAGAGCTATGACATGGTGCAGAACAGACAGGGGGAACCTTGAGCCCAGCAAAATTTGGCCTGGGAGGTTCCCTGTCTAGCTACAAACTCTAAAGCAGTGTTTTTCAAACCTGGCAACTTTAATACTGGCTGGGGAATTCTGGGAGTTGAAGTCCACACATCTTAAAGTTGCCAAGTTTGAAAAACACCATTCTAAAGGAAACTGTTCTTTTCCTCAGCCCATGCCTGTTTAGGAGATGTGTAGAATTTGGATGCAGTGTTAACTGAAATCTGAATGAGTGCCATATTGTATGTTCTGATCACCAATTTTATACTATTATAACTCTTAAGAGATACATTTTGATCTCACCTTACTGACTACCCAGGAAACAAGATGGAAATGTTGAAACTGTGCTATGTAATGAATGACTGGATTCATACATTGCAGTAAGCTATTGTTTGCTGAACAAGCTCCCTTGGGGGAATTGGGCGGTGATAAATTAGATAGATAGATAGATAGATAGATAGATGGATGGATGGATGGATGGATGGATGGATGGATGGATGGATGGATAGATAGATAGATAGATAGATAGATAGATAGATAGATAGATAGATAGATAGATAGAGCTATCATGGCCTGATTACATAAAACAATAAACTATAGTTTTCAAGCTACAACAGCTAGTTTTACACACTGCAGTAGAGAAAAACCAGAACAAACTACATTAGCCATAGTGCTATACATGAACCCAAAATTTTGTTTCTTTTACAAAGATTTTGCAACGGAGAATGTATACACATATTTACAACATGATCTTAGCAAAGAGAACTGAAGGATTTACTTCCAAGCAAAGACATATCAGTTTGTTATAAAACTAGCTATGCAAATAAAAAGTTATGTAAACCTGCTGCAGTATAGGCAATAGACATTTACTGAGAGCACACACCCTTTATCTTAACACCTTTCACAGGAGATCATCTGACAATCACAGCCTTTATTTGAAGTGATTCATAATTCCAAAAACATATTATACTTTCCCTAACTTTTAAACAGCCTCTGATAGTCTCTAAACATCATCCAAAGAAAACTCTTTGTAGATACCTTGCATATAATTGGAGAAACCTGCCTATATCAAAAAACCTTCTCCAATCTGGAATTCTCTAGGTGAGCTAGCTCCAGAAATGCTGCCTTGGAACTCTGGAACCTGCCGTCCCATTCTGCCTACCAAGAAAAATGAACCAAGGCCAGATCAGAAGGCCTTGCTTAAAAACTATTTCTGTAGCAGATGTAAAAATGTGGAGTCCTTGGTGCTCTCTGAGCCTTGTTGTTTTCTTGTAGACGTTTCATTGCCAGGCTAGGCAACATCTTCAGTGCGAAAAGGGAGTGGGACTTGCTCTCTGTTTATATACCATGGCTTGTCCTGTCTATGTTGGTGGGGGTGTTGTTCTCTCCTTAGGACAGGGCTTTCCAAAGTTTTCCCGCGGCGACACATCAACCTCCGTTGGTGTGTCGCCGCGGGAAAACCCGGAAGTGCCGCCATTGCGGCAGCGCGCAAAAACCCGGAAGCGCTGCTGCCGCTTTCGGGTTTTTGCGCGGCGCCGTTGGTGTGTCGCCGCGGGAAAACCCGGAAGTGCTGATGATTAAACAAATATTAGAGAATTTATATATGCTACAGAATTACTTCAACTGCCATTTTCTTCGCTTTTTAGCTGTTACTCAGGAACTACTGAATTAATGCTGTGGAATCTAGCAGCAGATCTGCAGTTAATTTGATAAGGCAACATCTCCAAACGCTTTATGCTGGCACCCTGGTATGTAAACTAATTTTACTGAATTTTGTCTTTATGCTAGAACATTTCATGTTTGTATTTTATTTTTATTTTTAATCCAGCCAATATTCAAAGCAGCTATTAACAATAATAACCCTTATTAATCACCATAATAATTAATTAAAGGACAGTACATTCATTAAAATAAGTGCAGCAAGCTTTTCAAACCTTAAATCTCTGCAAGTATAGTGTAATGGTTAGGTGTTGGAATAGGACAACGTTTCTGGTCACCATAAGCCATAGAAACTCTTTGGGTGAGATTGGGCCACTCTCAACCCAACCTATTTCAATGGGTGGATGTTGTGGGAAGAAAAAGAAGGTAAATCCGCTTGGTAGAGCCTTTGAACTTTTCTATTACCAAGGCAATCTAGGTTGGTTCAGGAGATGCCTTAGAACTCTCTGTTTATTAAAAGGCAAAAGATTTATACGATCTGAAGAGAAACCAGAGTATTTTGGGTTTTGATGATTAAATGGTTTGATTTTATAGAAATAATGTTACTAAAAGTTTAATTAATAATAAGAGATTAAATCTGTATAATATGCATTTATATCTGTGTTGGAGAAGGTCAGAAGTCACCTTCTTTTTATGTTTTCTATATATTCCTGTACTTTTATAGTTTTTCGGTTTTCTTTAGTTCTGTATTCTATCTTTTCTGTATTCTATCTTTTGTATTTTAACTATACTTTGAAAAAATTAATAAAGTTCTAAAAAAGAACTCTCTGTTTATTCTATTCTGTCTTGTAGAATCTAAAGTTTCATTGTGGAGTATAGAATGGTAGAATATCATGCAATGGGAGATCATAAAATTAACACGGGGGGGGGGGGTTGGTTGGATTTTTGTTGTTGTTTGTTTTTGGTAGTGCTATATGAAATGCAGAACTTTCCAAAAATGTTTAATAGGAAATGGGCTTGGGGGGGGGGAAGAGTTACTGATGTTTCTCTCTCTCAGGTGGTGATTGAGTGAGGTAAACGAACATTGTAATGTTCCCATAGTAAAGTAAGAAAACACGGAGCCTTTAAATGTTATGAATAGTCCTAATATATACATTAAGAAATACTTTTAAAAGAGGCTCAAAATAGCAAGAACCAGGAGTCTGTGTGTTCTAGTCCCGCCTTAGACATAAAAGCCAGCTGGGTGACCTTGGGCCAGTCTCTCCCTCTCAGGCCTAGGAAGGAGCCAGTGGCAAACCAGGAGACTGAGAGTTCTAGTCCCGCCTTAGGAATGAAAGCCGGCTGGGTGACCTTGGGCCAGTCATTCTCTCTCAGCCCAACTCACCTCACAGGGTTGTTGTTGTGGGGAAAATAGGAGGAGGAAGGAGTAGTAGGTATGTTGGCCACCTTGAGTTATTTATAAAAATAATAAAGGCGGGATAGAAAATTAATTTAATTTAATTTAATTAAACATCAGTTAGAGTGCTGGACTGGGACTGGGAAGCAGACTCAGGTGCAGTCATGGCTGACTGAAGGACTTCAAGCCAGTCACTGCCTGCCCATTTAAAATGGTTCTATCCTCATCTAAGTGGTGTGAGGATAGAACCATTTTAGAGTAGAGTATTTGTCTGCTGGCAAAAATACCACCTCTAATACATACATAAATAAATATTTTTTCTTACCTTCTTTTGAGTGCAGGAATGCCAACTCTAGAGTAGAGTTCTATTATATTCCCAGAACATAACTCTCTCCAGGTATAGAACCCATCACACAAGATTTCTCATGACCACTCAAACCTGACTGCTGACAGAGAACCAACCTTTTTCTCTTGGACAAGCCTAATTGCCACGAATAATGTGGAAAAATCATGCCATGATTATTGGTTCTTTGTCACTCCATCAGGGTTTGGACCAGGAGAATGTCCTCCTCCTCGTCAGCATTCCTTGGTAATTGTTCTGAATGTTCCACAAACATTTCTCCTTGCAATGGAGAATGAGGCTTCTGATTATCCAAGGATGATAGCCTAGTTATAATACAAATTGTGCCACTGAAGACCCCTGCAGGTACAGCTACATTATTTATTCACCTACAGCCAAAACTGCTCTATAGTTAGCATATGATGTCAGTAGAGTGTTTGGATCCCTGGAAATGGGCAGGGAACCACCTCTCACATGATACATGAGATCAGTGATAAATGCTTCTCTTCCATGAAAGAAAAACCAGAAGTGCACAGAAAACAGGTTTGCTTAGGATCACAGAATAAAATCAAGCATTTGGCATGCTCAGGATGCTGCTTCACTCCCCTCCACACACTCAAATCTTGGTGTGCTGCTCAAGACCAAATGAGTCAAACAAAAAAAAAGAGAATTGCTGCACACAAGCATTCCAGAGATTCAGTATTTCTAACATGAAGCTGTGGTTTTTGCTTGGTCTTTTCTTTAAAAAAAAAACAGCTGAGTGAATTCAAAGGCAATCTCTACCTGTCTTTTGTTTTTAGTAGCATGCTTGCAACATCAATTAGAACCTGCAAGAAAAGGACTCTCCAATACATGTATGTATGACAGATTCTGAAGCTGAAGCTCAAATACTTTGGCCACCTAATGAGAAGAGAGGACTCTCTGGAAAAGACCCTGATGCTGGGAAAGACTGAAGGCAAAAGGAGAAGGGGACAGCAGAGGATGAGATGGTTAGGTAGCATCACCGATGTAATGAACATGAATTTGAGTAAACTCCGGGTGACAGTGGAGGACAGGAAGGCCTGGCATGCTATGGTCCATGAGGTCACGAAGAGTCAGACACGACTAAACGGCTGAACAACAACAACAACAAATATATTGAATTTATATCCCTTTGCAATCTCAAAATTCAGGATTTAAAGGGCATTATTCTGAACTGACATTCAGAGGAACTTTAATAAAATACAAGTATCTGTGAAAGTAACACCTTCCCCCAGCCTTCTGCCCTCCATGTATGTTGTACTCTAAGACCCCAGATTCACATCCAGCATGGGCCAACAGGAGTTGACTTGGACTTCTGAAAGTTGTAATCCAGCACATCAAGTGACCATACAGTTGGGGAAGTAAATTAAAATCTCCTTCAACTAGAGGTGAACTCCTGGTGACTTAATGGCCGTTTCTTGACAGGAATATAGAAATAGTTTGAGCCTATCTTCTAGTGGGATTTATTTTACGTCTCAGTCTAGTCTATAGCCCTGAGATTCTCTGGTGGTCTCCCATCTGAACTCTATCCAGGCCTGATCCTACTTAGCTTTGGAGCCCACATACAGTCAGCCAGCCATGTCTGCCACTTCCCGAGATTGGGGCTGAGTGCACTCTCTTTCTTGGGCCAGAACCTACACTGCACTGGTAATGTAATAATTTCCCTCAAGGAAAATGAACTTACCCTTTACATGTCTGATTATAAAAAATGAGACTTAGCACTTTCACCCTTTAAAAACTTCTTCCTCAGAGCAAGCAGTCCAGGAAGAAAGGAAGTTGTGCCAAAAGGTTTTGTATGCCAGCTGGTCATGACTAGCTGTGATGGATTTATATAAACCACAACTTTGATTTGACTAGCAACACTTCACCACTTCGTTCCAATATGAATCATATTTTGGCACTGGGTTAGTCAATGGTTGTTTCATCATTTTTAGATGTTACCTGTACAGGTGAACTTAAACATTTGAATACATAACATTCCATTACCAGAATGCATTTTTTTATGCTTCGTGCTAGTGAAGCAAATGAGATGAGGTGACCTAGGGCTAAAATCTTAAATATGCAAGGGGAAATGCAATCAGTGAGTTGAATTGACTTCTTTAGTAAGAATGATATATCAGGGAGAGCTGCAGAACCAGAACTAGGCATTTAGTTGTTGGTTTCTAGGATCTCCTGCACAGCAAAGTTAGTTAGAGAGCCAGTTTGGTCTAGTGGTTAAGGCAATGGGCTAGAAACCAGGAGACTGAGAGTTCTAGTCCCGCCTTAGGCATGAAGGCTGGCTGGGTGACCTTGGGCCAGTCACTCTCTCTCAGCCCAACTCACCTCACAGGGTTGATGTTGTGGGGAAAACAGGAGGAGGAAGGAGTATTTGGTATGTTTGCCGCCTTGAGTTATTTATAAAAATAATAAAGGCGGGATAGTAAATAAATAAATAAATAATAAATAATAAAGTTAGTTCTCTGCCTCCTTTATTTTATAGCCCCATTTCAGACTGATTAAAATGATAGGCTAATCTAATCACTTCTCTTTAGCTTACAAAAGGATGTATATCTCAGGGCATCTATGGGCAAGAACTGGCACCTGATCTTCTCTTCCTTCAAAGCACCACCACAGCTACCAACTGCCTCTTCACAAGATTTTGAGAGGCACTGCTTCAGGGCACCCATCTGGAGAGAATTTCAAAGTTGAAAGCGATCCATGAGAGACCATATAGATTCATTCCGAATCCAAAGCAATATACAGTACTTAACAAAGGCGTTTCCACTATGGCACCTGGAGGCAGGAACCTGCTGTTTCCAATTCCAAAGCCAGCACAGACTTCATCACATAGGAGGAGCTACACTCAACATTCAGGTTCCAAAGGCATGAAAACTTTTGGCATTTTAAAGGCTAAACAAAACTCAGGATTCATGCAGTTTCCTTTGATGAAATACCCAGAAGAGCAGACATATGAGTCTGCTGAAGAACACAAAAACAAAAGCAGTCCATGAAAGCTAATTCTTCTTCTCGTGTCTACCTCTCCAAGTCATATATCTTTCCACCATTGTACACATTTCCATAGTGAGCTGGCTTCAGCAAGGGTCTGCCTCTAACCAAGGACAAAGTAGGTGGTGTTGCTTGTCCAGTGGGGTACCTCAATTAGATCGTGTTTTCTCTGGATCTATCAACCAAGTACTGAGGTTATTTGGTCTTTCAAGTGACCTATTCCTCTCCATGGAGGTGCTCTGTCCCATTCATGCCCAGGTCACCCTTTGCAAGGCTTTCAGCTGTGTTTGCCATAGTTCCACACTAGCAGAAGTCAGTCTGATGTTTCATGCTTTCCATTGCCATAAGAAAGCTTTTGGGTGTTCTGCCATGTGGTTAAGCAGAAGTTCTGTTCACCTGAAGGACCTTTGCCTAGTTTCAGTACCATTAGAACTTGTGAATGCCTCCATGTCTAAGGTATGTTGTCTGTCTATGAAAGCTAATGATGATGCAGAACTGGAATCAGTACTTTTTAAATCTGTTTTACGTACATTCAATGATTTTTTCCTTCTATATATCTTCTTTTTTTTCATAAAACTTTATTAAGTTTCCACAAGAGATAAAATATAAAGAAACAGGAAAAAAGAGTATTAAGAAGAAAAGATCAGAAAAAGTGCAAATTTAAGAGGGCAGAAAGGAAAAAGGAAAAAGAAAAAAGAAAAGAAAAAGAATAGCTTCCAACTTTCTTTGGTACAGATAAAAAGATAAAGGTTTTCCCCTGCAAAGTCGTGTCTGATTCTAGGGGCCGGTGCTCATCTCCATTTCTTAGCCGAAGAGCCAGCGCTGTCCGAAGATGCTTCTGCGGTCATGTGGCCGGCATGATGCGCGCAGAACGCTGTTACCATCCCACCGAAGTGGTACCTATTAATCTACTTGCATTTGCATGCTTTCGAATTGCTAGGTTGGCAAGAGCTGGAGCTAGTGCGGGAGCTCACTCCGCACGTGGGGCTAGGGATTCGAACCTCCGACTTTCCGATCAACAAGCCTGGCGTCTTAACCACCGAGTCTTGTTACAGATACAAATATAAAATACATTAACTTCTTACTCTAAAATTAACAATAGTGCACAATATTTCTAAAATCATAAACAGTTCTAATCATCAAACCCCAAAATTAACATTTCATTTCTTTCAGTTTCAAGCAAAAAGTCCAGAAGAGGTTTCCAAGCAGAAACTTAGTGTCAGGATGCCATTGCCATCCTGCCAGAGATAGATGGGGTTTGTAGTTATTATGTAGATGGGGTTTGTAGTTAGTAGGTAGATGGGCAGTTAATTAGTTAGCATGCTTGCAGGGCGTTAGAGATAGGCAAGGAATGCAGGCCGGTGGAATGTGGGGGGAGAGAGACAGGAACCAGACTCCAAGGCCGTTCAGCTGGGAGCATCAAAGGACTGACAGTTTAGAGTTATGGGAACTGAGCCGGTAGGGGAGGGGTTGGTGAGGAGTGAGTGGGAACTGGCATGTTTAAAGTTGTCATTGCACGTGCTTTTGCTCAATCTGCTCTTTGCATCGATTCTATTCACTTGTATTAATAAAATAACTTTTGCATATCCTACCATGGCTTGTGCTAAGAGTTTCTAAATTAATATCAAAGGAGTGGATCGTCACACATAGCTAGACAAAGTCTTTTCTTTAATCAAAGTAGTCAGTTTCGCCATCTCAGCCAGTTCCATTAACTTCACCATTCATTCTTCCATTGTAGGTATTTGTAAGTCCTTCCACCTCTGTGAATATAAAAGTCTTGCTGCTTGCTGTTGTTATCATATATAAAAACAAAGTCCCATGTTTTCTTTCAATCTGTTTATCCATCAAACCTAAAAGGAAAACCTCTGGTTTCAATTGTACATTTATTTTGAGAATTCTCTGAATTAAAGTACATATCTGATCCCGGCCTTCTGTATACAGTATCTTCAAGGTGTCACAAGATGCTTTGACAAAGAGTATTTGTGTAAAAGGGATTCCCTTTGTAAGAACAGAGGAACATAGGCAGTGTCTTTTATTAAAGCAGATTGTTCACTGAAAGTGCTAGTATTGACCTTGTTTGCATGGCCTGCTTAACCATGACAATTCATCCAATTCCTTGAGTTTGCAAAATACACTGAACCATAAACTAACCCAATACACTGGCTTTGCACATGATAGGTGCAAATGCCATTGCGCAGTTAGTGGCTCAGTGATTGTGTAAACCCAACCACTGAGAAGCACAACATTCCCACCACAGAGGTTTCCCAGAATAGGTTGAGCAGGATGGCCCTTAGCCAGCCCTTTGAGATCCACACATGGAAAAAATCTCATAAGGAGATATGCACCAATGCCATTTCTTCCACTAGAGCCCTTGAATAGCTTTCCCCATTTAGTATCAACCAGAGGGGCTGGACTTGAACTTCCATAGTCCCTAGCCAGCATAGCCATTGAGGAGGAGGAGAGTTAAAGCCTGGGCAAGCTCTGTACATGATCTGTATGAATGATTTTTGTTGAAATGCATCAGAACTGCACTCAAAGTCATGAATGTTTCCCTTTTCCTTACTTTTCAGAGCTCACATGAGCTCATTGCAATTCTCTGGGTCACATTTTCCTCCTCCATCCTCAGTTTCAGGGAAGATCTTGGTCTCTTCCTCTCCCCCATGGAAAGGGGTCCCAAAAGTGGTGGTCTGCTCCAAGCTGTCCCAGGATCAAACCAACTATAAGATAACAACACCTATTAATGTGGGACATTTGCCTGGAAAAACAAGTTACTTTTTGCATAACCAACTTTCAAATGGAGGCCACATGGAATTAATTGCTTTAAAGTCCTCTCATGCAATTATTTCAGGGCAGCCAGCTTTAACAAGCACTTTAAATGATTTTGTGGCATGACATTCTACCCATAAAAAACCTCAAGAAGGATTAGGAAGAATATGGAAATGCATGCTTCCCCCCACCCCCAACCCCAGACTGAAGACACTACGCAGGGAGGATGGGGTCAGACCAGGTGGGAATGGAGCAAATTAGAGCAGAAAATAAGAGGAGAACACACCATCAGAGTTGTCACAAGGATCCACATGAATCCTTTTCTTCTACTGTCTTAAATATAATAGAGCCAGTTGCTATAGAAACTAGCGTAAAAGCACCCTCACAGCAAGGCAGGGAGGCAAAGTGTAGAAATGAAAGGGACTATAGTATTTTAAGGCCATTTATAAGGGATACTAAGAATGAAATTAACCAAATTCATCATTTGCACCCAGGGTCCATCACGTTTACATCACAGGGAGTGAAATGAAGAGGTGCAAGTCATATTGGTGAATTATAAGTCTGCAGTAATGTGAATTTAACACAAGGTTAGACATTTTCAGCAATCAACTAAGGGATGTTTACTGCCACTTGGCTATTAAGTACTTGTCATTCAGAGCTATGCACTGTCACCAATCATACTATGGTCAGAAAGTAATAATGATTTATTTTCCCTCTACTATGAAAAAAAATGATAGTTTTCTACATCTTTAGAAGTTAGTCGGAATTTAACTTCAGTTTTCAATATACACCCACATCTTCAGAACTGAATATATACCTCCCTTAGGCACAGAAGGTGGCTGGGTGACTTTGGGACAGGCACTCTGTCTCAGCCCTAAACTGGGTAGTTGAAAAACTTTGCCAACTTGCCCTGGACCAGCATGGTTGATTACAGTCCATAACTTTCAGTGAAGAGGCCTTCATCCTCCAGTGGATTGATTCAGGATGATGATGAAGAAGATGATGATGATGATGATGATGATGATGATGATGATGATGATGATATGTTATAGATGAGATGCTTCTTTGTTTGCCCTTCTATAGTACAAGTTGTTAGGCTCTAAATTGTATGTACAGTGGAAGATGCCAGGGTTATCCTTTGACCTACATGTGTTGTCCTAACCCTAGTCAGCCATGATTACTCTGCATAATGTTAAGGACAGTCTCACTTCTTACTCTACCAATCATCAGAAGTTTTGGACATAGCTGTAGCTGAAGCAAAGCCATCCCTCCAGGCAACAAGTCAGTGTTTCATTGAAAATATATTAAGTAATCTATCAGAACACAATACACTTCCCTGTCAGTCAATGGGATGGAAACTGAAAATAGAGAAAGGTTAATTAATTCCCAGCTGAGGCTCTACATGTAGCTTTTGTTGCAACTCTGTCCATATTAAGGTGGTCAATCAGTCAGGAAGATGGGACTTTTAGTTTAACACATCTAGACAACATCTACATGCAGAAGGATGAGCTAGGTTCTTAATACCCTGTTTAAACAAAAAGTAAACATGCTTACAAATGTGTTCGCATTGATACTTTGCTCTTCCAATACATGTGAAATATGACAAATAAGAATCCATATTGTCTCTGGCATGTTGATCCTAAGTCCACAAAGGGAGGGAGCGGAAAGAGAAGAAAAAGTAGTTTCTAGCGAGAAGAAGGAAGATACGAGTCTAGCCTTCTTTGGCATGCACTGCACTGCTGGCACGTTGAGCCTGCTGTGCTACACTTGAGAGACCAAAATTGCTATTCCAGTCACAGTGCCAGCGATAAAAGTTAGAAGGATAAAGCCCAAAGGAACATGGATCTTCTGACAGAGAAACTTTGAGTCTGCTCACCCCACCGGAATAATGATTAGCGCCTGTCATGCTCAGCCAGAGCGAAGATAGTTGCTGTCACTTCTGCTGAAGCCTTTGAAAAGCAAAGGCTGGAATGCCCAATTTGCACAGTCTCCAAACTATCTGAAATCGTGAGCATCTTTAAAATGATCGTCAAAAGCTTGTAATCACTTTGAACTCCACCCCTCCAAAACAAACAAACAAACAAATAAAACCATATTGGCAAAATGTACTTGTTGCATGCAAGACTGCAAATACATCACTCAGGTTCTCTGGTGTATATCAATAAAGCGAAGCATTTCCTGAATGGCTGAATTAAGGAGTTAGGATACTATGCCACACATCATTCGACAGTTCACCGGCTACTGATAGCTATTGCACAAGGTAGTCCAATCTGTCTTAATATGCACATCACAAGTTGTGTAAAAGAAAGTATGATTATGGTACTATATGGACTGTTTGATGAGCATACAAAAGTCTAGGAGTCACAGAAAACTAGGGATTTCTGTTATACTCCCTTATTCTATAAATGTCTCAGGATTTGCACATCAGCCACTTCCTCCCTAACTGCAAAGGCACATTGCAAGTCATTTCACATGCAGTGTTCATTCGAAGCACATAGAAAGCTGCCTTCCCCAAACTGATGCCCTCTAGATGTATTGGCAACACCCGAAATTCCAAGCCAGGATGTTCAACGGTCTTGGGAATTCTGAGAGAAATATAAATGGGCAAATGCATTCCTAATTACCTAGGAATGCAGAGACTGCCTCAGCACCACCAAACTGGGAATTGCACTTTCACAGGAAGTGGAAAACACTGCCAGAAAAGACTGAACCAAATCCCAGAGCCTGGTTTCCCACTGATCCAGAAAAACTGTCTTGCTCATCCTCGTATGCGTCAATGGCCATTAGCCTTGATGGTGGTGTGACTGCCTCTGAAGGTCATCTGTTGGGAGACCAGTGGGCTTCATTGCGCAGTTGGTTGGCCACTGTAGGTAAGGAAAGACTGCTGAACTAGGTGAGCTGGGGATCCAATCCAGCAGGGCAATGCTTATGTTCTCATGTTCTCATTCAGCCTCATCAAACCTAGGCACCCATCAAGGGAATTAACTGCTTCCTTGGCGGTAGAACAGAGCCCACAGTACTCAACTTTCCCTCCAGCTTGATGCAGAGCCACTGACATGTTGGGTATGATTGTTCAACCAGTTCTGTATCCAGCTAACAGCAGCACAATCTAAGCCACATTTTGATATATTCTCTACCAAAATCTCATGGGAGACTTTGTCAAATGTTTGGCTGGAGTCAAGGTACACTATATCCACCACATTCATGTGGTCAACTAAATGGTCCCTCTATGAAAAAAGGAGATCAGGTTAGTTTGGTGGTTTATTTTTCATAAGCCCATGCAGGCTTCCACCAAGCAATTTGTTTGTTTTTTTAATACTCACAAACTTACCAGTTAAATCTGTTTCAGAATTTTGCCTGGTACTGATACCAAGTTGATGGCCTGTAGTTATCCAGAACCTCTTTCTTTCCCTTTTTGAAGATAGGAACTATCTTGGGTTGAGCCAGAGGTGCTGTGGTAATCCTGGGTTGGTGTCTGGAGGCTGCTGGGTGTGGATGGGACAAAAGAGTCTGATGCTGAACCCAAGCAAAAAGGATTTGGTTTGAGAGAGGGGTCAAGGAATCCATTTATGCCAACTTGGAAAATCCTTCCTTGAATAGAGGTGGGGGCCTCAGGCACAATCTTTCCCCTAATTTCCTCCCTGCTTTGTCTTCTGTGCCTAGGAAGATTAAGACCATTTCGCAAGCTCAACAGCAGCATGGTGATCTTAACGATCCTCCTTTAGATGATAAAGGGACTTAGAAATAACATCTCAAAATAACCATGACCTAGCCCCAGGTGCAAGGTCACACAGCCACCTAGAAACATATTTAAGGATCCCCTTACTAACTTTGCTCAGACTGAAGAAGCTCCTTGGATAAGGAGCGAAACGTTTCCACTGAGAAAATAGAAATCCAGTTGACATGATTCAAGCTACAAGCAAAAAGGAGTTGCTGTTTGTTAAGAAGGGCTCTCTGTCAGCTCCAGTTATCTCTCTGGACAGGATGGCATTCCCCCTAAAGGATGTCTGCAACTTGGGGATGCTCCTGAACTCAGAGTTATTGCCAGATAGGCAGGTGGATGCCATGCCAGAGGGACTTTGCCCAACTTTGCAGTGGCCCATTTGCTGGCAAAGTAGAGTCATCATAGCTATGTAACAGCTGTGCTGAAGGCCCATAGGTTTCCAAGTGCAATTCAAATTGCCAGTTCTAACCTATAAAGTCCAATATGCTTGGCTCCAAAGTGCCTTCAGAACTACCTTCTCTACACAGAATCAGCCCCTCCAATATGTGCTCCCTAGCACAATCTCTAAATAGTCTCCCACTACCAAGAGATTAAGGGGGAAGGGGCTCACAGACAGAGGTTTGGCAGCCCCCGTGTTATGGAACAGCCTTCCTTCTGAGGTCAGATCAACACTTGCCCTCGTGGCCTATAGGGAGCTAGTAAAAACAAAGCTTTTTCAGAGAGCATTTGGGGGATGACAAATGTGTGCCATCTGTAATGCATTACAATAATAATACATTCTTACTGTATTCACTGCCTTGGTTTTAATATTATTTTATTGCTTGATTGTTAACTGCTGGGAGTCCATGTAAATTACAGAAATAAAACAGAATATAAGGAGAAATAGAAATCAAACACGCAATAAATAAATAAATAATTAAAATATAAACAAACATTACAAAATTTGCCCTTCTCCAAATTCCTGTATCCCAAGACATGTGTGCATTGGTTTCACATATAATGCCATTCCTCCTACACTTCTGTCTGGTCAATTCTTTCTGCGTTATTTATTTATCTTTTATCCTGTCTTTATTTTATGTATTAATTTAGGAAATTTATAGGCCATCCATCTCACACACACGACTATTTTGATCAACTCAAGGCGGCATAGGTACCTAATGTTCCCACCTCCTGTTTTCCCCACCACAGTCCTGTGAGGTAGGTATGGCTGAGAGTGATGGGTCCAAAGTCACCCAGCTGGCTTTCATGCCTCACGGAGGACTAGAATTCACAGTCTCCTAGTTAAATTAATAAGCTATACCCTTCAGTCTTTGCATTCCACTCATACGATTCATCCTACCAGGTGTATGCCTGCTAAGTCATACTTGCTT
This sequence comes from Charina bottae, assembly GCA_023362775.1. Classification (NCBI taxonomy): domain Eukaryota; kingdom Metazoa; phylum Chordata; class Lepidosauria; order Squamata; family Charinaidae; genus Charina; species Charina bottae. Next base: position 33,513,227 of record JALMGJ010000001.1, read on the forward strand.
TCCTGCATGAAGACTTCTAGTTCTTCCTGTTTGTTCCCTAAACTCTATGCATTTGTATAGCGACACTGGAATCCTTGGGCCATGCAAGCTGATTTCCTCCTTCCTGGACTTACAATACTGTTCATTACTGGGTGCCTCTGCAGCCTGCATACCCCTCCCAGTCCTGTTCTCAGGACTTGGTGTCACACTGTTTTCTAGGCTCTCTTCTCCCTCCACCACAGCATTCAATTTAAAGCCCCCTAGGTTTGAAAGATGCCTTCCCAGTTATTCCCCGTTTTCATGAGGTGCAGCAGATCTCATGCCAGGAGTACTATGCTTGTTTGTTTTGCTCATCCGGAGCATTGCATCCTTTCTACTGTAACTATTGTACACTGTATTTGTTATAGTATGCAAGCATGAGATAGGACACACTCTGTTGTAGGGCTGGCAAATCTTTCCTGCTTCTGAGAGAGCCTCTTCTAGGTATTCAGGTCTGGCTGGTGCCCTTTGCACTATAAGAAAGTGAGGTCAGATTGAAGGCAGCTGTAGATGAGCTATTTCTGGCTTGGGACACTTGGGAGTCAACACTGCTGTTACTCCAGATGGACAACAAGTGAAGCCCATCTGTGTGATTTCTAAGTTCTTTGAGTCTCTTGAGCTGGGGACTCTGTCAAAGAGAGAAGTACTGTGTGATGAATCAGCCTGCTTTTGTTGTCTGGGGCTGGACTCTGTGACAAGCAAAGAGTGGTAAGACTCGTCTTCCTGGGAATATCTTAAACCTTACAGGCCAGCTCAGCAGGCCAGCTGAATGCAGCTATAAAAGGCAGAAGCAGAATTTTCAGAAAAGAGGAAGGGTACTTGTTTCTGGGGCCTATAATTGCTTGCATGAAGGGTTCACATTGTCCATTTACTAGTCAATAAGTAGTCAGTCGTATTAGTGAAAGAATTATGATTTTTGAGCCATCATGGGCGCATATTATAAATTAGAGCTCCCTCATTCACTGTTGAGACTGATCTAAAGGTGCAGGGAAAATGTATGCTGAAATAATCTATGTTGCAATAATATATTTAAAGCTTTTTAATTACTTAGTGACAACAAAAAACCAAAGTGTTACTGGAAGAAATTATTCTGTAATTAACACCAAAGCTAGCTCATATAATGGAGAGTTGAGTATTAACAAAAGGCATTAAAAAACATCAGTATGTTTTAAACCATCGTTGCTTCTGGGCATTGGCTGCATTAGGAGAAATCCTGGTATGAATTGCCTAGAATGTTCAGGATAAGGCCTTATATGTTGTTTTATGTGGATAATTTGTAAAGACTAGGAAATATTTGTTAAATATTTTATGATATAATTAAGTCTTATTAATATAATGGCCTTTATTTTGCAAATTAAAAATGCACAAGAATTCATTTTTATCTTAACAGGTCTTTATTTGTCATCTTAGTTTGCTAAGTATTTGATTAATATTAATATGGAAGAGCTGCTTTTTAAAAAAATCAGTTAATACTTTAGATGGAGTAGCTATGTGGAAATAGTATTAATGGTTTTGTATTTATGATGCATACTAGATCTAAATATTACTTTTGATATTTTTATTGCCACCCAGGACAAATACAGTTCATTATAGATGAGGAATTGTTTAATCTTCCAGCTACACACAATAATCAGCAGAACAAATTGGTTTTAGTGCAACTCTGGTATTGGTCTCCCTCTGCCATCTTCATACCACTCAAAATGCCTAATACCAGCTTTTGTTTCCTTTTGATTATTTTTCATCTCTGCTGTCTTTTAATGTAGCTCCCACCAGGCCCTGCTGCTAACAGAATAATAACAATAAAAGCTCTATGTACCAAGTTGGAATGAGGAATGGACTGAAGAGACAATGGCTGTTTCACAGGCTCCTTGTAGAAAAGCCAAAAACTTGGGATTCAGAATCATAATTGCCATGGTTTCTACATTGTGCAAGCAAGCTCCATGTTTCAGAGGTTGTGCCAAACATAGCAACGGTGAGGGCAGGAAGAGTGGCGTGATTGTTGGCTGGGGGAGGGAGTTGCACCTAGGGCTGGATCTTGGAACTGGACTGTTCGTGCCTGGTATCTGCAGGCAACATATTGCTGTATCACAACATACTGTATTGGTGATTTGGTACACGTCATTCTAAAAATGAGAACTGACCAAGAGAAAATGGAGAAATGACTGAGTGCAAGTACCCCTTATATTCAAAACTAAACTGCAAATTACTAACCAAGGAAGAATTTAACACATCAAAACCTACCATTTTCAAGGGACAAAGAGAATTCCAGATGATATATGCACTTTACAGGGCCAGTCTGGTTAAGGTACCAGGCTAGAAACCAGGCGACAATGAGTTCTAGTCCTGCCTTAGGCACAAGCCAGCTGGGTGACCTTGGGCCAGTCACTCTCTCTCAACCCTAGGAAGCAGGCAATGGCAAACCACTTCTGAAATCTTGCCAAGGAAACTGCAGGGACTTGTCCAGGCAGTCACCAGGAGTTAACAGACTCAAAGGCACCAAATATACACATACACACAAATATTATGGCTGAACTGGAAGTCACACTCAGGCAAAGGATTAAGAGTAGTACCCCTACCCACCAAGCAATGATCTGATCATTGCTTCAACAATGAACAATTCAACAATCAAGCCTTCGACAATACAATGATCTGATCATTACTGAAAGAAAGGATATCAACCCACCAGAAATCTCAGTAACATCAGAAGCTTCAGCAAAGCCATATAAAACTAAAGCCACACGGAGATCCAGTATTCTTGTAGACACTGCAGGAGGAGAGCTATGTTCAAAGAAGAGTCCTTGGTGATGTCTTGGCCCCCATGGCTGAAATCTGAAATTATGCCTCCTCCAAATTTCTGGGCATCATATTTCTTCTCCCTATGCTATGGCCTGTTTCAGTGCTAAGAATCTTTAGTCTAGGCCTAAGCCAGGAAGCACTTTGAAGCTGCAACCTAGCAACTGCCTAGTACAGAGCTTTCCAAACTGTGTGTCGCGACACAAAAGTGTGTCGCCACACACAGCGTGGTGTGTCGCCACACCACCCGGAAGTGGCGGCGCGCGCATGCACGGCAGCCGCCATGCACGCGCGCGCCGCCGCACGCCCCTCCCGTGCCGCCGCCGTGTGCGCGCGCCGCCGCACGCCCCCCGCGCCGCCGCCGTGCTTGCGCGCGCCGCCGCACGCCCCCCCGCGCCGCCACCGTGCACGCCGCCGCACGCCCCCCCGCGCCATGCGCGCGCGTGTCGCTGCCGACGCCGTCGAGTATGTCGCCAGCGGCGGCACTTTGGAAAGCCCTGGCCTAGTACATCTCCATAAAAAGGAAAAAAAAAACCACTCCACAGAACATGCTGAGCTGTTATGGCTAGCCATTATTTGGCAAAAGGTTAAAAATAAAGGTCTTAAATCATTCCTTAAAATAACACTGCAATATTAAAATACAGAACTGTTCAGGCTTGCTATTTTTTGCTCCATACTGAGTTTACAAGTTCACCTGTGCCATTCATGGTAGTGGTGGGGAGAGAAAGATGAGGGTTGAAGGTGCAAGGATGACCAATGCACAGCATTTATCATTTGCCTCTCATACAATTTTCCATCACTGTAGCCTTGGGTTTTTATCGGAGTGCCATAAGTCCTCCCATTAACACTTTCTGTCAGTAGAATGGAAAGGCTCTCCCCATATAGCCAACTGTACCCCTGAAAAAACTGTTGCCTGTGACCATCTTGCCACCTTTGCCAACCGGTGGGCCAGCCGTTTGACTTTCCTTTGGCTCCCCACGTACCCAAAGAACCCTTTTTTGTTATTTCTAGCATTCACAGCACGCCTTAGCTCATGCTGAGCTTTAGCCTTCCTGACCCCATCCTTGCAGATTCAGGTTATTTCCTGATATTCTTCCTTTGTTATATACTCGTCTTTCCATTTTTTAAATTTGTCCTTTTTGTTTCAGATGTTTCAGAAAGTTTCTCAAAATGTTCGTTCTCAGTTTGTCAGAGAGAACTTGGTGCAACCAGTGTCTCTCCTTTTTTTTTCTTTGCTTTGCTTGTATTTGGTCCTTAATTATCTCATTTTTCATAATGTCCCAACTCTCATGAACCATTTTTCCCTTTAGGATTTCCATCCATGGAATGGACAGAATCCTTCCTACTTTTGAAGCCTGTTGAAATCCTCTCTCTTGAAATCTAGGTTTCACTCTTACTTTGAAACTACCTAAATATTCCCTAGGTAAGTTGTTACAAAGCATTTATGAGTGATTCCCAACATCCTTTTTTAATAGTAATGCATTTTCAACAAGATGTTAATACCCAAACAGTAGACCTGTCATGATTCCCAAAGCAGATCCATTCAACTGAGTCTTGTTGCTACAGTGATTTTTAACCCCATAATGAGATCAACCTTAGCTTAAGATTTAAGTTTCATTGTAAAGAAAAGCCATATTTCAGGTTCACTTTCTTCTTCTTTTTTTAAACAGCTGGATCCACCAGTGACTAGTGATGTCATTAGATGAAAATAACTTTGGTTTGTCTCTTCTTTTGTCTTCAATTGCAGTTAGATCTAAAGGTATTACAGGGAAATATTTCAACCCATGGAAGTCAACGTTATTACCGGGTAACTTCTGCAGACAAAGCCAATCTTTAAAGATACACTTATAGGGAAGATTCAAAAGTTTGAAAAATTACAATGATGCTTCCAATCAGAATGTACAGTATCCCTTGGTTGTGGAAAGCGAGCAGTTACTAAACAGAACATTTTGTATGATTGAATCTACAGAAAATGTATTCAAAATTACAATTTATAAGCACACAAACTGGTAGTTATGGTGCATCCTATATTACAGAGAATGCTGTTTTGAATGTGTAAAATGTATTCTATTAATCTCTCTCAACTACCCTAAAGGCCTTTTTGGGGAAAAAGTGGTATTTAGAATAATAACACAACATACTGGACTCAGTTGTATTTCCTAATAAACAAAAGTAGTATTGGTTTCTATTTTGGCTGCCAGAAACACGATGGGCTTCTTTTTCACTTAAAGATAATAGATTAATAACTGAGAATGAGTACTCAAATTTGAAGTGGTAAAATAACTTTATTGCAGCTGATTAGTTTGCTGCCTTAAGTGAAAAATACTGCTCCAGCTAATTTCTAATAGTCAACTATACTTTCAGTGGAAACCCCTACAGATACGGGGTCTAGAGATTTGCCCCCATTGCCCTTTAAAAGGTTGAAAGTGAAAGAGTGCAAAAGTCAGTCTGTTGCTCAGTATTAAAAAAACAAGGTTATCTCAAAAGACAAAAGACAATCCAATGCAAATCAGTGGATAAGAAGTTGTGGTAAGAGCCTTTGTCTTTGTAGGCGCAAGCATTCACATGGATGGTGACTGCAGCCATGAAATAAAGAGACATCCACTACTTTGGAGGAAGATTATAGGAGATTTAGACAAAATATTAGAGTGCAAAGCCATTGCATTGATGACAACTGCTAAAGAATCATAAAATTATGTATTGGAAGGGACCAGGAGGATCATCTAGTCCAATCCTCTGCAATTTCCAGGAAAACCAATTAAACCATCCTCAAGAGCTGGTTGTTAAGCCTCTTCTTAAAATCCTCCCAAGATGAACTCACAACCTCCACTATTGTATAGATCTTACCAGCAAGAAGTTTTTCCTTAAACAAAATCTAGCCAGCTGCAACTTATACCCATTATTTTTGGTCCTAAATTATGTGGCAATGGAAAATAGTTTCTGACCACCTTCTCTATCATGCCTTTTTTTTGTACCTGAATACTGATATCATGTCTCTCCTCATTCTTTTTTTCAGAGTGAATATCCAAGCTCCTTCAGCCTGTCTTCATATAGCATGTTCCCAAGTCACTGTATCATTTTTGTCACCTTCCTCTGAATCTGTTCTAACTTGTTAATATCTTTCTCGAAACATGGTGCTCAGAATTGTACGTAGTGCTCCAGGGGTGACCTCAGTAGTGAAAATTAAATAAAGGAATATGGACATCACACTTATTTAATACAATGCTTCTTCCAATGCAGCCCAGAACTGTATTAGCTCTTCCAGCAGTCTGAAATGCCTAGCTCATGTTCAGCTTGTTGTCAATGACGACACTCTCCAATGTAGTGCTTCCCAGTCATGAATACTCAACTCTTCTATATGTACCTTATATTCTTCTTCCCTAAATGTGGTACCTTACCCTTTTCCCTGTTGAAAGACACCTTGTTCTTTTCAGCCCCGTCTTCCAACCTGCTCAGACTTCTTTGAAATCTTATCCAGTCCTCTATGTAGAGCCATTAATCTCTGAGCATGGTCAGCCAGCCAGCTGTGGACCCATGATACTTTAGTGCCATCCAAACCACACTTCAGCAGCTTGTCAACCAGAGTGTGATGTGGAACCTTCTCAAAAGTTTTGCCGAAATTGAAGTAGATTATATCCACAGCATTCTCCCTGTCCACTAAAGTAGTCACCTGGTCAACGATTTTTTTTCCACACAACTTATTTTTGGTAAATCCATGCTGATACTTGTCACGACATTGTCTTCAAGATGCTTACAAAAGGCCATGGTTTTCCAAGTTAAAACATATGGCTGTGAAAAGTCTATCAAAAAGGCTGAATGAAGAAAACTGATGCCTTTGAATTGAGGTGCCAGAAAAACGTTGCTGAGAACACTTTGGACCACAAGAAGAACAAATCGGAAAGCACTAATAAGGACATTTAAACTTATATATTTTGGACACATATTAGAACCTGATGCTCAGAAAAGTCAAAGTTAGTTGAAAAGGAAGTTGACAGAGGACAAGATGATTAGATACATTCACTGATATCACAAGTATGAGCTTATAAGAACTCAAATATGCAGTTACTAACAATTCTGGCTAAATAATGTCTATTAAGTAATGAAGAGTCACAAGTGGTTGACTGAACGTACAACAATGTTAATACTAGGCCAGGCTTTTTATTCTCATTGGTTCTCATTGTATTTTGAGAGATATCCCCTTCCTCTCAACCTATTCACTCTTCCAACATACATATTTTTCCCTGTGATTCAATTCTCATTCATTCTCTTTATATGACCAAACCACCTCAACATACTTCCTTCATACTGGTTGCTCACTTTTGTATTCTGTCCACATTCATTGAACACCCATTTATTCTTAAATCTATGCCTTCCTATTTTACTATATACCTCACTAGTGCATTCAACTTACTTTTATATTTCTCCTGATATACCCAGCTGTCACTTCCATATAACAAAGTGAGCAACAAAAGCACTTCTTTATACATAGATTTTTTTCCTTTTCTTTTGAAAAACATTCATTCCTCATAACATCACATACTACCTACTACCTTTCTACCAACATTTGCACATCTGATCATTTCTCCAACCCTGCCCTCACTTCTCATAACTCCAAGAGACAATTTCTTTCATTCATTCCAATTTATATAGCTGCCATCTCATATATATGACTCTGGGCATCTTACAAACAGTTAAAAACAATATGAAGCAAAACGTTGACACATACACAAAAGTGGTCTGATATGGTTATTTATTATATAAAATATCTCAGAAACTACTAATAGACTGTTACAACCACACGGCATCACCGTAGCACACAAACCAACCAAAACCCTTCAGAACATCGTAAGTAACCCAAAAGACCCAGTAGCCCAAGAAGAAAAACCAGGAGTTATCTACAACATACAGTGTAAGGACTGTAACAGCCACTATGTAGGACAGACCGGCAGAAGACTAGCAGAACGCATCCATGAACAACAACTAGCAGTCAGCAGACACAATGAAAACTCCTTAATCTCACAACACATGGACAGACTTAACCATACTTTCAACTGGGAAACTGTGAGCATCTTAAACCAAGCCAAATCCAAAAACGCTAGAGAATTCCTGGAAGCTTGGCACTCAGACAAAGCAGCCATCAACAGACACATAGAGGTAAACAACATTTACATACCATTCATAAGAGACGATAGAAAAGCCAGAAGACCAGAACACCTCCTTGCCAGCAATCATAACCCAGATATGCAAAATTTAACACCAGGATTAGCACCAGAGGAACAATCAAACAGCACAATATACCCTAATCAAGGAACTATTAACTCAGCCAATCAACCAAGCAGCAAACAACAGCCCAATCAAGGAACTCCTAAGGAGAGAACAACACCTCCACCAACACAAGCAGGACAAGCCATGGTATATAAACAGAGAGCAAGCCCCACTCCCTTTTCGCACTGAAGATGTTGCCTAGCCCGGCAATGAAACGTCTGCAAGAAAACAACAAGGCTCAGAGAGCACCAAGGACTCCACAGTTCAACCATGACCTACAAATATTCTCTTCGATTGATATGATTATTTTCCCAAAACAAATGTGGCAAAGGGAAGAATGCTATTTTTCATGCCCTCCCTTTGGTCCGCTGATGGAGCACTGAGCAGATGAACAAAAGGATAGAAAGTAGCAGTGAGGATTCTTCCATGCCCAAAATCCGAGTGGCCTGCAGTGATCAGTTCCCGGTTGACGCGCACACAGGCAGCCACCACGTGGCAGCAATGTAAGGCGACAATCCTGAGTCTGTGTCGGACCCCGGGCAAGAAGTCCACCCAGTACTTGGAGGGACCGCAAGGCAAGATTCTGGTGCGAGGCTTGGTGCACCGGCGAGGCAAGATTCCGACGTGAGGCGGGGCGGAGGCACGGCAAAGTTCCGGCATGAGGCTTGGCACGGCGGCTGCAAGACAAGATTCCAGCACGAGGCTAAGAGCAGCAGTGAGGTGAGGTTCTGGCGCAAAGCGCGGCAAAACAGGTTTCCGGCACAGAACGCAGCTGAATGGCAGGGCAAGGCTCCGGCGTGAAACGCGGCTGGGCGGCAAGGCGAGTCTCTGGCATAGAGGCAAGGCAAGGCCCGAGCGGGGATTCTGGCATGGCGACGGGATCGCGATTCACTACAGGTTGCAGTAAGGAATGTGAACGGTTGTCTCCGGCAATGGGTGCATGCTGCGCTCGCCTTTTATCTCTTTGATTTTCATGCCGTTTGTGAGCGGGAGCCAATCGCGCCTCGTGTTGCTCTGCCCGCCTTTTCCACCTCCTTTCTCGCGCGCTGATAAGCGGGGCCCCTACTTCCTCTGGACTCTCTCCAATCAGTGGCTCCAACTCTGATTCAAATTTTGCGCCAACCTCACTCATTCTGGCTTCCTCTACTAACAATCCTTCTTCCTCTGAATCAGACTCAACCTCCATCCTGACAGTATTTCAACAAATGTGCTTTAAAGTAGCAAAAAAATAAAAATCGTAAGGGAACAAAGGACTTTGAAGAAACAGAAGTAGGATAGAAGCAGACGAGAAAGAGTATTGATGCTTTTGAACTGTGGTGCTGGAGAATGTTCCAGAGAATACCATGGATAGCCACAAAAACAAACACATGGACCGTTGAACAATTCAACCCAGAGTTCTCCCTCAAGGCATAAATAACCAGGCTCAAATTACCATACTTTGGACACATGTGACGACCTAGCTCTCTGGGTCTATAATGCAAGGTGGAAAGAAGGAAGGAAGGAAAAGGAAAAGGAAAAGGAAAAGGAAAAGGAAAAGGAAAAGGAAAAGGAAAAGGAAAAGGAAAAGGAAAAGGAAAAGGAAAAGGAGACAACTAGCAGCAAAGTGGATGGACTCAATTACAGTGGTGATGGGTGCACTGTTGGAAGACATGAAGGACCAAGCTAGGGACAGATAATCCTGGACAAGATCTATTTACTGTATATGGTCACTAAGAGTTAACACTGACTTGATGGCACATCATCATCAAGGGAACAAAGACAAGGCAGCAACCTAACACACTCCAAATGTTTTAGATTATTATATTGACAAATATTTTAGTCTATCGTTCCCAGCCAGTCTGGGTAAAGCAGCCTGGAATTATGGAAGTTATATTCTGAAACATCTAGAGGTCAGAAACTTAAGAGGAAACCCAAAACAATCCAGGGAAGACTCGGCATGTTCCATCATGATGGGATGCTAGCTAACCTGGAAAAAAATGGCAAATTGGGAGTGGGAGAGAGAGAGAGAGAGAAGTAGCAGCATGAAATATCCTAAAAGAGAAAATGGCTAGCTAGAAGCCTGAACAGGACAATGCCATCATATAATAATATAATCCCTTTGAAAGATCACTGTCATGCTTAAATTTCCCTGCTGAAAATATTAATCTGCAGCCTTGGAAAATAAGGGTTCATCTTTGGCTTCATTTAGGTTACAGGCCATAGCATTAATTCACGGCATTAATAAATAATTCCTGGCAAGGCAGGGAGGTACCAGAAATGTCACCTAGGCACAAATAAGCAAACAGCCAAACAACAGGCAAGTCCAGACATTTAAGCTGGGGTGTGTGCTTGGGGGGAGGGGTTGTGTGTGAAACATCATCATCATCATCATCTGTAAGCCACATGAAGATAATTCAATCTAGAAGTCAGATATAAATCTTCCGAAGGTTTTAAATGTATTTCAGGCATTACTGATTTGGAGCAAAATCCCATACAAGTCTAGTCAGTAATGACCTTTACCAAGTTTAATGGTGCTTACTCCTAGGTGAGTATAGGACTGCAGCTTTATTTTGGTTTATAAAAAAAAGGATTGTAATAGATACTAAACCTGATTGTCCATCTACATAATGGATAAGAAATATGGGGTGTTCCTGCCATATACCTTACAGACACTCTCAGGTCATTCTTGGGCTACTGTAGTTTTCTCTTTAATTAAGGGTGAACTCCACCCATCAGCTGTGAACCTGTTTACATGATTACTCATTCCTGAATCTAAAACAGGTCTATCCTGACAAGCATTAGGGCAGATCCTATGATGTAGATGCAGAGAAGAAAACGCATAGGACAGCAGAAGCCAATAATGTAAACTTCATAGGGTGATAAAGATAAGCACACATTGGCAGGATTCACACATTCTAAGCCATAGCTTCCTTAACTGCAATTTACTGAATGGATTAGAATTGTTCTGGTTCAAGCACATTCTAAGCTAAAACCAAATAAAACCACACACTAATTTAGCATGTGTTATTTACCTGCTACAACTTGGCAACAAAGAGGTAAGAAGATAGGATACGGGGAAAAGAGAGACTGCTTTGCCCCATGGGTCCACTGAAGTGCTCTCCAGCCAACCCTGAGCCAGCAGAAAACTACACGGGCATAGCATGTGTGGGTCCTCACTGCCCATCTCTACCTTGCCTCTATAGTTCTGGCTTAACATGGGATTGTGATATGCAGGGCCTGTTAAGCAGAGCCAATGCTTGTTGTTCAGTTTTGTTGCCTTCCCACTTTCTAAAGATCACCAGCCATCAGGAAACCATTCACCAGTCACAGATGGCGAGATCCATAGGTTTAATAATCTGTCAAAATATATCAGCCGATTTGTGTAGGTGGGGAGTTTTGAAAGAGTGCTAAACTCATAGATGCACCCATCTGTAAAAATCCAGTATTTATTCCAGCCTGTTGGGCAGGCAGTGAGTTTCAAAGAGCCTATCCTGCTGAACTCGCCATCTCTCGGAACCCCTCTCTCAAACAGCTGATCCATGGGCACCAGGAAATGGTGGATACAACAGAACATCCTGGTTTGCAACAGCTGGACTCTCTGGCTCCCCAAAACACAGCAGCCCTGCAGGAGAGCATTAAGGGATCAGAGGGGAGAGGGTGGACACCAGCCTGTAATAGGTATCGGGCCCATCCTCTCCCCTAGAGTCACCTGACTGTGCTACTGACAGCAACCCATGTCAGATTTTGCGCATCTTGAAACTGATGCACGTTTGCTGTCAGTTTAAAAGGTGAAACATTGCATTAACACTGGAACAGCTAATAACAACCTAAAGCAGCAAGAAAGACCCTGAGGATGTATGGCCCTCTGGAAACATTGCCTGAACGTATTTGTGGGACAGAATAAAATCTATTTTAGATCAGATTGTAACTGTAATGGATTTGAAGTGTTACAATGAGAGCAGTCAATGAACAGTTGTCCTATTCTCCTTCGTTATAGAGCATTTCTGGCCTAATTCCATCAACAATGGTTCCTAGAAAAAATATGCAAGAATGTAATTTTCTGCAGCATTATCTCTGTTACACATAGACTATACAGATAAAAATTGTTCATTGTCGCATGAAGTAAGAACCATTAATCATTTTTACCCACCATGTTTAAATCATTCTCCTCCGATATTTATTCTATCTCTACAGATTGAACATGAGGATTCGTATGATTATTTTTATTAGTTTCTTCCAATATTTTCTCTATCATGCAAATGTTTATAAATCCTGACAATTCTTGCCACTCCACCCGCTCTAGAAAAACAATGGCAACAAAGTCTGTCATTTCCCAACATTAAAAATAGCTGAATTTACTCTAAATGATTTACATATCAATGCAAATGCTGAAATAAAAATACTTCATTTAATTAATTAATAATTACCTAAGATTAACTAGAAAAATGTTATTCATAACTATTTTTTAAACAAGGATTATTACTATAAGGCCATCTTTAGATAATTTGATCGGTGGATTTTCTAGGCGATAATTTAGCAAGTCCAAACATGGAAAGAGCATTTTTTAAAAAATTTGTCTTGCTCTGTGTTTAATTAATAAAAAGTCCCAATTCCTTTTTATTGGTGTTATCCCTGTGGTTTTAGCAGCAGCCAGACATAAAGAAATTTAGGTTATTTATTATTGTTGCCTTTCATCCTATCCATCATTTACCTCTAGACCAGTGTTTCTCAACCTTAGTAACTTTAAGATGTGTGGACTTCAACTCCTAGAATTCCCCAGGCAGTTTTTCCCATTTTGAGCAAAGTGCTGAATTCCGCAGACATCTATTTAGGGAGGCGCTATGATACCTGCAACAGCAGCAAAAAGCATGGGGATTTCCAGTTGTTGTGGACTCCGATGCCTACCTCCGAACCGCAGCATTAACAGCAACAAGTGGCAATCTTGTGGTACTCAAAATACCCCTTTGAATGTATTAAGGCATGAGCACAAGCTTTTGCCTAGCACATGGGAAGGGTACTTGTGGTCCCCCAAACGTTGCTCAACTGCAATTCCCAGCAGTCCTATCCAGCATGCCCTGTGCGAGAAATGCTGGGAGTTAAGTTGTAAACCTCTGAAGGACCCCAGATTCTCCACCTCTGCCTAGTACAACGGATGGACACAAGAAATGTGTTAGCCTTGTAAAGTAAAGAAACTTCCTGACTGCTTTCCAGTTACAAAAGACTTAAGCAGTGTGAGGCATACCAGATTTAGATTAAATGGTGCGGCCTCCTCAGACAGCAGCTTTCAAATGCTATTAAACAGGGGCACTATTTTGATTTTCCATCTCAGGCACCAAACATCTTAGGTTAACCCTGCACTTAAAAACCACTGTCCCAGCAGTTGGCTGTCTAGGGGGAAAAACCCTAAAATTTTCATACTGCTTTTAAACAAACTGAATACGCCCAAAGAATTTCATCATATTTTTAAGGTCAGGATGCATCCATGGTGTCAGATAAAGAAATATACATTTCTGGTTAATATTGCTGTAGACCAGGGTTGGGGAACCTTTTTTCTGCCAAGGGCCATTTGGATATTTATAACCGGGAACCGGGGGGGTGGGGGGCGGGGTTTCTTGGATTTCCGCAGACCGGGGGCCGGAGTTTGCGGGCAGGAGCCAATCACAAGCACTGGGGGGCGGGGTTTACGGGCAGGAGCCAATCACAAGCACTGGGGGACGGAGTTTGCGGGCGGGAGCCAATCACGTGGAAGGGGCGAGGTTTGTGGGTGGGAGCCCCACGGGCCTTATATGGCCTGCGGGCCTGACGTTGCCCATCCCTGCTGTAGACTGTAGAAAGATAGACAACTTCTGCCTTTCAAACTGTCCCTCTGGCACCTTCCACCAACACTAAACTTGTATACGAAATGCTTTTAAAACCCCAAATCCATTATTCTTCCTACTTTCGGAGAAGTGGCTCAAGGCCAAGGTGCTAACCCCCATGCAAGTGCAGTAATTCCCAGAAATACTCTGCCAGGAACATCTTACTGCTATTAAGTAAGACAAGATCAAAGAGAAAGCAGCACTAAGAGATTAGTTATTATTTGTATTGGCTGGAACAGCAGTCGGGCAACTTGGATTCCGTCTGGTAAATCCACTGTAATCTCAATAAATTCATAGACACAATAATACATAAAATAACCCCTTCAACAGCAAAGGGATAAATAATTAGGACATGACAAGGTTATTGTTTCCCGGGTGGAAACAGTCAATAACTTTTTAAAAGTTGAAAGTGATTTTCAAATCTGATTTAAGAGAGGAGTAGACATGCAGTTCTTTTGTTGGCCCTTGATGAAACAGATTTTGTAGGTTGTTCAAACAATAAAAGTAAAGCTGATGTAGTTCATGTAGTTATCTAGGGAACAATCTTGAAGCTGTTTGCTACTGTCTTCTTCTGGGATTTCTTTTCTTTTCTTAACTTCCCAATCTAGTCTTTAACCCTAGAATTTGCTGGTGGTCTTCCATCCAGGTCGGATTCTGCTTTGCATTTTGAGAACCACCAATACTAGCTCGGTGCTTCTACCTAGCTGGGAATTCAAACAACACCACTCCTTACTTATCACACCTATCCAGAAAGGGATTACAGAAAAACCGAAATAATTTCCCTAATAGTATGATTATTAGCTGGTGCATATGATTACAGGGATTACAGAAAAACCGAAATAATTTCCCTAATAGTATGAATATTAGCTGGTGCATATGATTACAGGGATTACAGAAAAACTGAAATAATTTCCCTAATAGTATGATTATTAGCTGGTGCATATGATGTCATCAAGGTTCTCAGCCCTATAACACATGCAACCTAGTGTGGTGTAGTAATAGGCTGACCATACGTCCCATTTTGAATGGGACAGTCCCATTTTTTTAGCATTTTTCAACCGTCCCGTCGTTTTGATAAAAATCTCAATTTTGTCCCGTTTTTTAAACCCGGTGGGAATGGCGCGGAAGGAAGATCCGAGCCGGAGCTGCTGATTGAAGGCAGCCCGGAAGAGGAAGCCCTCTCGCCTATCAGCGCACAGCAAAGGAGGGCGGAGAGGCGGAGAGTAGGGCAATTGGCCAGGCAGGAGCCAATCATGCAGACCAGGGGGCGGGGTTTGCAGATGGGAGCCAATCACGCTGACTGGGGGCAGGGTTTGCAGGCAGGAGCCAATTGCGGGGACCCGTCTTTTTCATGAATACGGAATATTACATAAGACCCTGTCCCGTTTTGCCAACCCAATGTCCCGTTTTTGTCTCAAGGAAATATGGTCAGCCTATGTAGTAATAAACGTGTTTGACTGGGACCAGGAAGACCCTGCTTGACCATAGAGCCCTCTGGGTGATTTGGAAGAGTCATTCTTCTCTCAGGCCAATCTGTCTCACAGTGGGTACTTGTAGAGATAAAATGGCTTTCAAAGAAAAACAGGATATAAAGGCAGTTGATAAATAAAATATTAAATGCCTCCCTATTATAAACTATTGTCCTGACCTTTCTAATCTTTGTAGAGGCTTCAATTGTTGGACAGTATAGAAATGTTTTAAATAGCCAACATGCTCATTTTTACTAGCATTTGAATATGCTAAAAAACTACTAACAAAACATTCCTCTCACATATAAACAAGTAGCTTCCACTCATTTGGGGAACGGGCTGTGATTTATTATTTTTCTGTCCCAATTTTTCATTATTATAATAAATCCCAAGGTGAGATTGTTACTTTGAATGGACAGTAATAGTAATATTCTAAGAGGAAATAGTGTTAGATGAGAAAACGTTTATATGGAATGCCTGTTACAGATCTCAATGGAACTTCTAAACTATTATGTCCTTAATTATTTTCATCTTCTTTTAGGAAAAAAATAGTTCCAGTTCTTCCTCCAGGTGTTGTTTCTATGGGACCATGTCACCGACTTGCTTGGTCAACTTATTAACCTTTTTCTACATTTCTTACTCCATATCTGGAAAACAACTTTTAAGGCAAATATCCATCTTATGAGGGTAATGTGAGAAATATTTGCAAACCACACCATTTTGTGACATATAAAGGTGGCATGCAAACCCCATCACAAAAATAGTGCATATGATTGTTCAAATAATCCTGTTTTTTCCAGTCTGATACTGTCAGTCTTTTTAGACAACTGTTGGTTAAGCTGACTGAGAATTCTAGAAAGTGAAGTCCAGAATGCCTGGAAGACAAGCCCTCAGGGAAGCTGAAATTTCCTTTCTCCTACTGAAATTTTGCATATATTTGAGCCTCCCATTAACTGGATGGTAATTCAGGTTGTAAGGGGGCGTGGTGGCTCAGCGGGTAAGACGCCAGGCTTGTCGATCGGAAGATTGCAAGTTCGGAGGTTCGAATCCCTAGCCCTGTGTGCGGAGTGAGCTCCCGCACTAGCTCCAGCTCTTGCCAACCTAGCAATTTGAAAGCATGCAAATGCAAGTAGATTAATAGGTACCACTTCGGTGGGTAGGTAACAGCATTCCGCGCGCATCATGTGGCCGCATGACCATGGAAGCGTCTTCGGACAACGCTGGCTCTTCGGCTAAGAAACGCGAGATGAGCACCGGCCCCTAGAGTCGGACACGACTGCACAAATGTACGGGGGGAACCTTTACCTTTACCTAATTCAGGTTGTGATGGGGTCTAGGTAAATAGTAAGATACATCCTCCAAGACTGCATTCTTGTATCTTCCATCTCATCAGTAAATGGTGTGGTTCTGTGGCTCTTGGATTAGATTCACTTCCCCATGTCCACTAGTTCTTAAAATTGTCTTCCAACTTCCAAAATTGTGGGTTGCAGAATCTGGCTACGGCAGACAGCTAGCTGAGAACTCCTGAGATCAAATATGAGTAGTTCCACTCTTGTTTAGACAAACTGACTCAAAGACTGATGATTAGAAAACTCAATCCCCTGAGGGTCTTTCATTTGGACATGCACAAGAATCATCACTCCATATGAAACTGTGAAGAACGAACCTCTGGAGTGGGATGTTGTCTATCTGCCAATGACACATAGCAAATCTGTTTTGGTAACTAGCAGCTGGAAGCCACTGCTTTATGGCTACAGCAAGTATTGAGAGGCTAAAGCCGAGCTAAAACGCGCTGGAATTGAATCCAGGCAAGATGAATGTGATGGCAATAGCATATGGAAAGATTAGATGTCCTGACTAGGCCTAATTTCTTGCAATGGATGGGACAGCTATTGCAAAGACTAATTATATAGATTAGCTAATAGTTGCATTTTATTTAACACTTATATTTTATTATTTTCCCCCTAAATGTTTATAACTCCACCTATGCAAAGCCTGTTTATCAACTTTTTAAAAAAGCATTTTGCTCCTAATAGTATTGTAGTTAAATTTTTCCTGGTAGAATGTATTTAAAGGACAGAGTAAAAATGAATCAAACTTGAACCTCATTAATTGCTTTGATGTGACAGTAATAAGCAATACTTGCCTTTCATTCTAAAGAGTCTGAATAATGGTTTAGGGGGAAAACAACAGTTGGAAGTGACAGTAGGAATTACTACACAACTCTTCAAAAAACAAGCTTCTACTGTACATAGTTAGGTTGGATTCTAAATAAAATGTGTTGAGTATCAGCTTAAACCAGTGTTTCTCAACCTTGGCAACTTTTAAGATGTGTGGATGGACTTCAACTCCCAGAATTCCCCAGCCAGCATTGCCAAGGTTGAGAAACACTGGCTTAAACTATAAATGTTATAACTCTAAATAAATCTTTACATTCTATAGACATATTGGACTATTTGGGGAATGCAGTTCTATTTATGCTTACTCTGAAGTAAGCCCGGTGGAGTAAAGGCCGATTCCTAAGCAGCAGCTTGTAGCAAGCTAACCGGTCTTAGGTCTCAGTATGTCTGACTACTCTGGCTGAGAGCAGGAAGAGCGATCTTATTGGCAAACATAAGCGGAGAGCACCCGGGGTGGGGGAAGGTACAACTATTTACTCCCTAAGAATTCGGCGAAACTGCTCCGGATGAGTCAGCGGCCTCAAGGGAGCTGTAGGCAGGAATCGCAAGCAAAAGCAGGAAGGGGGAAAAAAAGCAACCTTGGGCCTTTGCCCGCCCAGCGGGTGGCTGCACGACACGTCACCGCTTGCACTTTTTCCTGGGTTGCGCAATGCCGCCACATTCTCCCTCTAGCCGAGGGAGCAACCAGCCTGCGCCGTTTACTATATTTGGTTCACCACGAGGTGACCGTGCTTGAATAAAGGCTGGAGTCAGCATCTATGAAGCCTTTCTTGGTACGGCGTAGGCCCCAAATCAATCCTTCCGGGAAGAAAACACTGAGCCTGCGCCCGCCCCGCTGGCTCTAATTATAGCGGGGGCTGTTTCCTTGCTGGGCGGGGTTTGCTCGAGTTTGAGGCAGCAGCTTCCGCAGCTTGTGGCTTTGCCCTCCGTGCCCTGCAGCGCTACGTGATGAGCTAGCATTTTTTGCAGGCAGCAATCCCTTTCGAAGCTCGGGAGGGAGGGGAAAAAACTAGGCTGTCTGGAAAGCTAAACAACAAAAAATGCTTCGTTTTTGTGAATTCCTAAACTCACCCTTCAAATGCTCGGATCGGTCTTTTTAAAGCAAACTATTCCATATTTCTTAGATCGAGATTGAGAGAAAACTGGAGGAAGGAGTGCTAGTGAACTCTAGCCTTGCTTGTGTATTTGTATTTATTTTACAACTTCCTCTTTACAGTGAGCTAGGTTTCTCAGAACTTGTACAGCAGGGGAGGGTGAGTTACAGATTCCATCTGATGTATCGGCCTTTTGAAAGGAGCTTACAAGTGAACCTGTGCCTGGCTGGGTTGTTTGGGGCCGAGCTCTCGAGTGGCCAAAAATAGGATTACAATTTTGACTTTTATGGACATTTATTTTGACTTTTATTAAAATCTTCGCAAAAGCCTTTGGTTTCAAAACTTAACTCTAAATATAGCAGATGTGTGGTTGGTTTTGCCCTTCATGTGCAATCCAGTAGTGCCATCCAGCATTCAGGTAAGACCTGTTCCTGAGGCATACTCTTGAAGATATGGCCTCTGTGATGTTTCAGTGTTCATCATGCTCATGAGCATGGTTATCGAATACAGTGTATTTAGCAGAATCCATTAGATAGTTTTTCAGAGAACCGAGCCTTATTTTTTTTCCTGGGAATGCTGTTTTAGGTCCAGCTTTTCCTGACTGGTAGATTCAGAGATGGAAGAAGATTCACCTGCTGATTACCTGCTAAGCAGCTTTTAAAAACACAAGCACTTCGTGATGGTCACACCCTGAATTACAGTTTCTTTTCATGCTGAATTATTGATACATTGGTTTGGCACTTCTCCCAGCCCAAGAGTTTGTAACACATTTCAGGCATCTTGATTAGCATGCACATCAAAACACATGGTTCCCTGCACACCCCACAAATCAGATTTCTGTTTCACTTCCAACACCATTCCAAAAATCATTCCTTGTAGAAACAAGTTTTAATAGTCTCAGGGCTGAGCTGTAGGATAGGAGGAAAACTTGGCAATTTATATTGGCAAGGGTGAAGAAATAATAGTCAAGATCATAGACTTCGAAGGCGAAGGTGAACTTGGCTGTGTAAACATTACTATTTGGACTTAGGACTTTGCTTGGAGCAATGTGCACCTTGAACAAACCTTAGTGACAGAGACCACATGGGTAGATGGCAGTTCAGGTGCTTGGCAAACAAGTTAATTATTTACTTGCACCCAGAATCACTTCATTTTTAACCCCTTTAAAATCACAAGGCTGAAGTTTTGTAAACCTTACAGAAGTTCTTTCTGATTTGTTTGTGGTTCTTCTCAGTAACTCAAAGTATATGTGCACATTAAAAGGGATGGTTTCTAAAGATGTGTGAACACAGAGAATGCCAGCTAAGAGGTGGCTCTCCATGATTTTCCCAACATGCAATTTTCCTTGCAAGTAGCATATTGCAGCCAACCTTTATACATCAACCCAGGTAAAAGGAAATGTTTAAACGCACAGTTTTAAGTACTTTAGGTGGAAATAGGTCCTATGGATTTGAGGATGGCTTGCAGTGTGTTAGGATTATGATTCCTATTGCAAGAGTTTTCACTAAACTAAATTTTAGATGGGATTCTTTTAGATAGGATTCGTGGTGTTTCACTCTTAGCTTCTCATCTATAGTATCCAAGAGGCCTGTCAGGAATAATTTATCCTTTCCTCCCACCCCACCCCAATCCCTCATGCACAATGATCACCATTCCCTGGCAATGTGGCATAAACCTCAACACAGGAATGGCATGAGCTGTTGAAATGGCATGAAATGATCAGGCATTAGGTAGTGAGAGAAACACTTCTGCCAAAAACCTAGAAAAGGGCCTCAAGTCCGTGTAAAACAGTTCTCCCCAACCCAGTACTTTCCAGATAAGTTAGGTTTCAACCTCGGAGCTCCCAGCCAGGATGCCAAGTCCAAGATGCCTAGAGAGGGTCAGGTTGGAAAGGCTGTTGGGTACAGTCCAGTACCGAGCTAGCTGGACTCGGGATTAGCTGAGTCAATATAAGGTAGCTTTGCATTTTCCTATGAATAGTTTCTAAATATTTCCTAAGGGAACTTACTAATACAGTTTTCTTTGTCAAAGGCACCATCTGCCAGCAGTACAGTATTTCCTAACTCAGGAGTTACCATCCATTCATGTAACAGAGAGACAGGCTCCAACATCTACTGCTGGTAATCAGATGATTCATCTCCAAGGCTCCCAGCAACCACTTAGGAATCACTTTCTCACCTTGAAGCAAATCTCAGCCAAAAGGAAGCATTGTGGACAATAATTGAATCACAAAGATGGTAGTACCCAGAAGGGAAATCCACCATGGGGTGGATCATTTTCTTGTCTTGACAACCTGGATCCAGAGGTGGGGATCTTTCTTTCAGCAATACTGTCAAAGTGCTTTCTTCCTGTGCGAAGTTGGTGCTGCAACCTGTGGTGATTAATATCTAAGCCTACTTTGTTTATTTGCAATTCAGCTGATCCATAATTTCTCTAGCCACATTCCTTTCTAAAATTGCTTCTGAAATGGCACATGAAATGAATGCTCTTATAGCAGTACATGGCTCTTCTGTGAGGGATCTTCCTTGGCAAACAAACCTCAATGTTTTAATTTTATCTAATAAAAATTGAGCCAAACCTTGGCTAGCTTATTTGTGTGCATGTGCATGAGTTAGCAATCTCTTTCAAATGAACAGCACTCCCAAGATTCAAGAAAGCCGTAATAAAAAGGTTGCCTTGCTAGATCAGATGAAAGCCTATCAAGACAAGCTTCCCCCCCTCCCCACCCCCTAATTAGAGTTAGTCATATGCCCCTGCCCGGGAAGCTCACCAGCACAACAGGAAGATGGTGGCTTTCAAAATATGGTTTCTGATCCCTAATATCAGTCTTTTCCACCACTGAGCTGACGTGCTATCCACTTACCCTTAGGCTGGCACAAACCGATGCTGCCATACAGTTTGTTGTCCTCACTGCCAATTCCTTTTCTGTCTTTGTCCTGTCTTCTCTGAGTCCCTGCCAAATGGTGTTGTCTGGGTTGTGAGGGTGCTAGTCATGATGAGTAAGCTAGTCATGGTGAGCAAGGTACCCCTTAGCTTTGCTGCTGGCTCCTTTTCGCACATTACCAGCAAGCAGGGAGAACATCTGCCAGTCAAGGCACCGCAACAGGGAATGGGGTGGATCTGACCTCAGGACTCAGGCTGGGCTTTTCTAGGCTGGTTTGTCTGCCCTCTCTGCCATACTTCATTTGGGTATCTCTCAAGCTAAAACAACATGAAATAAAGAAGCATATAAGGCAGAAATAGCCCAGGAAAAAAGGAAACGGGCCCTGCCATGATTCTTCAACTAAATCCTTTAGAGCAGGGTTTCTCAACCTTGGCAACTTTAAGATGTGTGGACTTCAACTCCACATTCTCCAGCTGGTTGAGAAACACTGCTCTAGGGTGGGTTAACTGAAACTGACTAGTTGCAGGGCAATTAGGTCTCATATAGCCGAGAGGAAGCGATTGAAATGGACAAATAAAGGAAAATAGGCAAATAAGCAGCAGAAGCCTTGTGGAACACCTCTCATTCCTGAATACCGCAATGAGGAAATGCAGGGCTCCTGGATCTTTAAGGTAAAGCTACATTTCTGAGTACAGTTAAAGCTGAAGAGCACAAACATGCCCCCTCTTTTGCATGAAATAAAGTATCCATCAGAATGGTATATACAGTCCACTTCCCTTAAGCTCTCAGACCAGAAAGATACAGATATTACATTATGTCAGGTCGCAGTGTACAAGGTTGTATCTCTCTGGTCTGAGAGCTTAAGAGAAGGTGGACTGTATATACCAGCCTTTCTCAACTTTTTGACCCTGGAGGAACCCGTGAAATATTTTTCAGGCCTCGGGGAACCCCTGCACATTCAGGCTCAAATATAGGCCAGAAGTTACAAAATTATTATATTTGTTTCATGTGTATATTTATTTATTTTATTTATTATTTAAATTTATCCCCACCCATCTCCCCAAATAGGGGACTCTGGGCGGTTTATCAACAGTTAAAATCTATACATATAAAATAACAATATAATAATAAATAGATAAAAATAGATAAAAATCCAAGAGATGGTAAAATCAGCTATCAGGAGGACATTATGGGGCCAGCCACCCCCAGGAGGTACTATTACCTCCCTCGTCCCAGGCAAGGCGGCAGAGCCAGGTCTTAAGAGTCTTCCGGAAGGTCAGGAGTGAGGGGCCCAGCCTCACCTCCGGGGGCAAGATGTTCCACAATGCGGGCGCTATCGCAGAGAAGGCTCACCTCCTGGACCCCGCTAGATGGAATTCTCTTGTTGAAGGGGTCCAAAGCATGCCCTCTCTGCATGACCGGGTGGGGCGGGTAGATGTAATCGGGATGAGACGGTCCCTCAGGTATATACTGTATGCATTAACAGTGTTCTTAAACTAAAAATAAAGAATGAAACTTACCTCTTTAATGTGAAGTTGCCCGAATGTGAAATAATTTTTAAATAAATCATGATCTCCCAGGGAACCCCTAGTGACCTCTCACGGAATCCTAGGGCTCCTCGGAACCCTGGTTGAGAAACCCTGGTATATGCCATTCTGATAGATACTATATATCTCTTCCTGCAATACCACTGAGCATCAGGACCTGCATAGCTTCTAAAACGAATGTATTGTACAGTATATAGTCATCTAAAGTGCAATAGTCCATGAGTTCAATTCTTGCAGAGGATTTGAGAAAAAAGAAAGATCTCGGTATATACATCTGATGAGTCCCAATATAGGATGAAACTGGTCACATACCATCTTCTGGTGGTCTGTATAAATGAAATGAAGTAGTGGAGCTCTGCTCTACCTTACTGGAAGTCTGGGGTATCCAAAGTGGGATGGGGAAGTAGAAATGGAAAAAAAAACCCTCAGGAAACAAATGCCAAAACAGAGAGCATGCTGGGGGGGGGAAATGGATGTGGCAGAGGTTGGCTAGTGACCAGAGGAGAGGGCATGCCCATGTGTTCTAACACTCCCAAACCCACTGGAGGTCAGCTGTCTATGTATCCAAGGTGACGGGTGTCAAAACATTAAAGATTTTACACCCCTAGAAGCTGCAGCAGGATAGCATCAACTTAAGGGCAAAAATACTACTTGAACACTCAGTATGACTTAAGGCTGTTTCATTTACGTCTGGGATGAAATAAGAGCAGGACAGTGCCATCAGTGGCATGGTTGGGCCACAGTAAAATGCACGTGAGTTACAGGGCCTAACTGTGAAGCTAAAACCCACTGATCTATATAAAAAGGTAAAGGTACCCCCTGCACATTTGTGCAGTCGTGTCCAACTCTAGGGGCCGGTGCTCATCTCCGTTTGTTAGCCGAAGAGCCAGCGTCCAATTGTTTTTTTATTATTATTATTATTATTATTATTATTATTATTATTATTAAAAGCCATCTTACTTTTATCATTGTACACAGAAATCTGTTGGCTTCCATGGATGAGGAAGAAAATGTCTGTCTTTTTTGTGTCATATGATAGTTTTACAATATTTTCCTCCTCCCATTGCAGCTTAAAGCTATGCACGTTTACACAAAAATGTGTCCTACCGAACGTAATTGACTTTCTCCAAAGTAAATATGAATGTGAATCCTAGGGCTGCATGCCATGATTACTGTAGTAAGGGTGCTCAATCTAAAGACACCTATGTATACTGAACTATGTCTTCCAGCATTCTAATCTACACCCTTGGCCAGGATTTGTAGTTCAGCAAATCTGGAAGATCACAAGTTGCCCACTCCTTCATATGGGTTCAATCTAATCCTATTTGTGTATTTTTTTAGAATTAATTGCCAAGTGGTTTGGTGCTTATTTGCAAGTAACTATGCATAATATCCAAATCTTAACTGGTTTGTTCATGGTCTTTTCCATCTCTGTGTTGTTCCTTTCATAAGGTAATAAAGAGAATATTGGCAATAATTAACAGAAGCTTTGCATTCAAAGAAAATGAAGTACTTCCCAGGTTTTTCAGTATCTCATGAAACAAACTCTTTGTAGGTTTTTTCCTCTGTTCTAAACATCTAATATTTTATTACAGATAAGATGAAATATATCATCTTTTAAACTTGCATGTAAATGTAAGATATACATTTTTAAACTGTTTTTTTCTAGTAAAACAATCCCACAATAGAAATTAATACTCTGTATGTCTGTTTGTGTGTATACACAGTATATACAGTATATCAACTCAAAGCGGCAAACATACCTAATACTCCTGACTCCTATTTTTCTTACAACCACCACCCTGTGAGTTGGGTACTTTAGCAAGCCCTAGAGAATATGGAAATACTATTTTTTATCTAAAGGCTGAATTTGCCCATAGGCAAATTTTAACCCAGTGGGGTTGTTTCTCTTTTTCTTTTCCATGTCCCCGTTCCCCAGGAGCCCAAGGCAACAGCGTATCTGCCATTTCCCCTTCCATTTTTTGCCCATAACAGTAGCTATGCGGGCTAAGTTGGGCTAAGAGATAGTAATTTGCATAATATCTAGAAGAGAGAGGGCTCTTTCCAGATGCCGTTATGGAAGTCATCTGCAGGGAATTTGAAGTTGGTCTCTCTGTGTCACTGTCCTCTTTGTCTGAACAACATTGTCCCTGATATTAGACAGGTTCCAACTCTTCTGGCTTTCCACAAAGCTATTAAGACCTGTCTGTTTCAGCAGGTCTTTGGGGCCTGAGGGACTGGCTTTATTCATTTGTTTGCTTGTTTCTTCCCAGTGAATGTTTTATATATGTGAGATTCCTTGGAGTTGGGAAATTTATGTTGGCAGTTTTAACCTTCATGCTGGTTGTAGGCCTGTAGCTGCTGTAAGTTATGATTCCATGGCATATAGAGTCGCTTTGGCAAGATGGGCGGTGAAGTAATGCGAGGAATGAATGAATGAATGAATAAATAAATGAATAAATGCCAAAAAGTAGATAGGTAGGTAAATAATTGAATAATTAAAGGCACCCATTGATCTGTCATGACTTCACAGGCTGCAGTTCAACATCTAAATCACACTAGGGTAAGGTATGATTGACTGTTTTGTAGGTCAATGTAGTGTGTGAACCTTGGCAAATGAGTTAGGTCAGTAAACTATGAGTTAACATATTCTGTAAAGCGTAGTCTTAAACTAGGGGCTTCTTTGAGTAAAGCTCAGCTCCTGCTGATATCCTGAACATGTCCATGCAGTTTTCTTGACAACAGAAATGGTTTGATATTGCCTTCTTCCAGGATGTTTTTTGATGTGCTTTTGAAGGAAGGACATATATATCAGCCCTGTATTTTCACCCTACCACCCAGGCTGGATAATTTAGGTTGCTGAATTATTATTTTCCAGAATCCATTAATACTGCTAATCCTATTACCTTTCAACCAGTGAAATTCTATTATCGGCATGATTGGACTGGAAAACCTTCACCTTCCTTTTATGTTTCCCTTCTCTTTGAGCACTTCTACTTATAAAAGGAACATGAGGTCATTTTAGAATATGGCACCCACTCCCTTAAGGGCATTGGAGAGTTACCAGCACCTTTACCGATCCTTGTTGAGAACAAAGATCAACAATGCAAAACAAGTCCGTCAGTGCCATTCTGTTACTTTTCAGGGCACAAGTAGACTGCAATATATACTGTAGGTCATAGTACATGAATGGGTCTAGTATCAAGCAAAAAGGGGGGGGGGGAAGTCTGAAAACTCCTATCATTGTTTGTGTGTATGTGTGGAGATAGATGGTAACACAATCCTGGGAACTTGAAAATAATGTCCATATTTAAGAAGAATCCATTTATGTCCCTTTTAATTGTAACACAAGCATCCTGAGATAAATAGAATTTATAATATGTTGATGGCAAACTGGGAAATCTGTTTACCAATCATATAGATCTATAGCTAGAAAAATAAATTTTCCTCAACCTAAACTTATTATGCGAGTATAAATTCTGTGCAACTGAGGACTTATTTCAGAATGGTACCATTTCAGGCTGGAGTGACACATATCAGACTACTATTTGCAGACAGCTACAGTATTTCTAATTCTAATGCAAGTAACAGTTACACTTACTTGAGAGTAGTTTCAGCTAAATCCATGTATATGCAAGGGATTCAGGACTGGATTTTAGTCTGAAAGCATTAGAAAAGTAATAGCCTTTATAAAAGTGAGAGACATTTGGTGTAGTTCTGTTTAAAAATAATGTTGTATGTTCCCCCAATGCACTTCACTTATGTAACTACTGTGTTATCATTTTTTCTAAACTAAAATGAGGTTTTTAAAAAATACATCAGTTATCCATATAACTGAATTCCAAAGCAATTTCATTCAAGTGTAAGTTAATTTAGGTTTAACTTTTTAGTTAGGAACTTCTTCAAAATAAGAAATGTATATTTAACAGTATAGACCTATGCACATTTACTCAGAAGATAGTTCTCTGACCTTTAGTCCATAAGCGTTCATAGGATAGAAGACAGAGTAAATTATCATCATAAAATCAAAACCTTTATAAGGATTTATGATGATTTCCTCTTAGCCAAAGACATTGAACGAGTTTATGTAAGCATCCTAGCTCCAAAGTCTGGAATGATACAATGGGTAAATATATATTCCATTCATCTGTTAGTACAGCCTGACCTTCGTCTATGATAGAGGAAAGGCGTTTCTTCCCATTCTGTATTTCTTGAACAAAGGCAAGCAAATGAGGGTGACTCAGAATTTTGTGTGGCCTAGATGTGATTGAACATTTTCTGAATGATTTGTCTACACTAAAGAACCAGAGGAAGAGGAACTTATTATTTGTTATAATAACCATGTAAAACTATTTTATACATTTTGTATATAACCTCATCCATCAACAATACAAAAGTTTGAATACATTTCTTTGATTTGCTTGTTAGTTTGTAATAGTTGATCTGCAGCTTTGACAACAGATTTACTTTAAAATATATATATATATACCTGGGAGGGAAAAGTGATTAAAATAAAAATACAAATCATAGTTACGTTTATATAAAATGAAAAAGTCCCTTTTTGTCTTTTCTATGTTTTAAAAAAATCCAACTGCCCTCATTGCTTTCATGCATATTATAGTTATTAATTTAACATCTATGTTTTCTTTTTAAAGTCTAGGATTATGCTCCTTAAGCAAAAGCAGAGTGTGTTCTTTACTGACTACTTTTTATGGTGACATTGGTTGTCCACATAAACAATCCACTGAAATTAATTTGTCTTACTTCAATATAGATGGAACTGATTATGGAGTTTCTGTATTTTTATAAAAATTTCAAAATGTTTGAAAAATTAGTAATATATTTAAATGCCACTTTCTGCTTATATACATTACTTTTACAATTGAATTCCTCCCATTCCCCAAATAAAAATTATGTGTTCCATAAACTGGAAGCATTCAGCAAAATTGAAGGGCCGAATTTCAATGGTGTTGATTACACAGTATAGGACAGCTCAGTTCAGCATTCAATTAGTCTTAACTTGATTTTAAAAAAAATAAAGGATTATGGCCTGTCTACTGAACTCATTGGTTATATATAGAAATATACATATTAATTTATATATTAATTTGCAGTCCTTTTACTACTTTAATAGTACAATTTTCAGTACTAAGCAAATTGCAACACCACAAAGCTCTTCAAATCTTTGCATTGATCTTGTAAAAATCCCATGTAAAGCATTGCGTTTTATTTTTGAAACTGCAGAGCTTGTAAAATTTATATAAATTTATCATAATCTCTGATTCTTTTCCAGCACTGAGCCTGATCAGGGCTTACTTACATCATTAGACTTTTGACTACAGAAAATTCTCTGTATTATGACTGAGGACATCCGAATTGCATTGGTGCATAATGTTTTCTAGTGTTTTTTCCCTGCACTGCAGTGAAGAGAGGCAATTTCAAAAAGCATTTATTTCAGTCCTAAACATATTTACTTGGATTGTGTTCAAGGAATATTTCTTCCACTTAAATGTTGTAAGGGCAACATGTTCATGATTCGTATTAGTGTTCTATCTTCAACTAAAAAAAAAGCTTCTACAAAACTGCAGCACCAGATCAGTCCTCAATGGCTCTCTCACGTCAGCAGAACGCTGTATCTGTTCTCCCTGGTAGTAAAGTGAGAGGTTCTGGCTCAAGCACAGAAGAAATTTCCCAGGATCCTGTTGCCATAAAAAGCCATTGGGAGAACTCCACAAACAAACCTTTTCCTAGATACGATTTCATACGGAATTTAGCTCCAATATACCATAACATGACTATCCAGTGTTTCCTTTTTTCTTCCCACTTGCCTAGATTCTGTGTACCTTAATAGATAAGGGAATAGTTCTCCTTATTAAGAAAAAACAGTAATCTCTGATGACACTTTGCTCTATTCTTCCCTGTCTCTTTCTAACAAAAGAAAGTAATCTAAAAAAAAAGTTGCTTTGGCTACTAGGTATGTCGATAGCTGCAGGATTACTTTTTAAATAAAAAGGATTACAAAAAAGGACTACACTCACAGAAAGTGTTTAAATGCCTGATTTCACTTTATTTAATGCAAAAGATAAAAAAATAGGAAAAAATAGTAATGTGTTAGTTCAGCAACTATAAACAATGAAAGCATAGTGCAGGTGGTATTTTAATAACGGTAACTTAATATAACGAAGGTGAGATTGTCACAATCACACTCTTCATTAAACAACATTTTGCTTTATTGCTATACAAATTATCACCATTAAAAACTGGAAAAAATGTAAGGGTGCAACATCTGACTCCATTGAAATAAGCAATTAAGTTCACATTAGCTGCAATGGAATCAAGTTTTGTTGTTTTGTTTTGTTTACTGGATAGTAACTGTAGAATTGTTGCAGCTAAAGCACTTGAAAAAACTTTGTAGCCAGGGAAGCATATTGTGTGTGTCAATGTGTATGTGTAGATATATAATTATCTACTGATGTCATAAACTGATTTTAAAAAAACAAAAAAAATTACATTAGTCCAATTGAAATCACGGAAATGCATTAAAAATTAGTATCATAGTTTATGTCATTTCTGTAGTATAAATTTATAAAGTGTATTAGAACTGTTCACCTTAGCAGAGGCTTGGAAAAAATTGGCTGAACAGATAAAGTGTTGAAATCTGTTCCAGCTGTGATCATGTGTTATGGCAAGGTTTAAACTTCCCATTCATTGAACTACTTTAAAGAACATACAGTGATATTACTGAGCTACAATATGAAGACTGTAACTAAGGATTCGAATCAAATGCCTCTCAATACTCTCATGCTTGAATACCATTATCAAGAAAGAAGTTACTGTCATCCCACCTCGGATTAAGAAGCTCAGATCTGAA
This sequence comes from Charina bottae, assembly GCA_023362775.1. Taxonomy (NCBI): domain Eukaryota; kingdom Metazoa; phylum Chordata; class Lepidosauria; order Squamata; family Charinaidae; genus Charina; species Charina bottae. The sequence continues at coordinate 33,543,185 of JALMGJ010000001.1, forward strand.
CTACATGCCAAGACGTCACAGTGAACTTTCCAGGAAAATTTTAGTAGGGGTATTTTTTTTAACGTAGAATGCAAATTGTTTATACAAATTGGTTGAATACATGAGGTATTATGTCAAAAAGATTAACTTATCCTCTATCAATTCAAAATCCAATTTTTAATAAAGTGCCTAAATTCTTATTTCCACGAATTATAGTGGTTCCAAAGAATCCTTTACAGTTCTATATATGTGCGTTTTCCCATCTCAAACTTTCTAAACATGTGTTTACATAAGACACCAGTCTGATCTATATGTATTTCTATAATTTCAACAAATATTGAATTGGTTTATCATGCAAAACTTGTTATTTAATATTACACTGACCTGTAATATGGAACACAATGCTAGTGGGTGTGCTTATTAAAATGTTTCAAGAAGAAGTAGAAATGCATGTGGGCAGGTTAGGTTTTCAAATGCATTGACCACTAAGAAAGAACCCTATCAAAATCTATTCTGCATTAAATAGAAGACCGAAGATGAACACCTAAGAACAGCCTGACCCAACAGTATAAAATATGATTAAATGTAGCTAAAGAGAGTATATTGTTACGTGCTAAGAACATGAGGGGCATATTGCTGTTTGAAATAATCATTTATGACCATATGCTAGGTGCTCACTAATAATTAATGCAAGTGGTTGTACAGCAATGTTGCTAACACAACTGTGAACAGCACAGCAACACTACAGCAAGTCTTGACTATTTCTAGCAACTGAGGTTTATTCATTTAAAATGTCTGTCTTCTGACACAAAAAGAAGCATGATCAAAATGCTAGTTATGCTAAAGAATGACTGAAGGTAGTCCAGGAGGCAGGGGGTGCCTACATAAAAACTCAAGGAGATTTAAATCCTAGGTTGTTTCCTTTAAATGCGATTTGGTTGTTTTGCCTCCAACACGTGGATTAGGAAATTTCAGACAGAAATCCCCATTAATCTCTCTGCTGACAATGCAGACAAGCCAGGCAAAACCTCCTCTGTTGCTGTCATTACCACTCTGCTTTTGCTCTACTCAATTAGGTGACATCAGCAATAACAATAGCAACAGGACTAACCATTAAGTGTTAAGAAGGAAGTCCTTTTGTACGATTGAAAAAATCCTAAAACCTACCTCAAACAAGTATGAAGGGCAGAGCAATGTTCAGTGATGCTGAAAAGTTGTGGATTTGTTAAAAAGATGGCAGTGCTATTCTGTCTGCATCAATGCACAGCTGGTCAATAATTAAACTTATCACAAAAATTTCTGCAGGGACCTTAAGCAATTCATGACAAGAACAGTTTTACAATCTTACTACCAACCATTAGAACTGTGGTCATTTTGCTTTTAACAAAAAACAAACTCCCCAATGTCTAACACAATAGCACCTCACTTTTAGCTGAATAGTTTGCAAACAACTTCCTTCTACAAGCAAAAATGCTCTAAGAATCTGGCCATTTTTTGCAGCAGCAGCAACGAAGGAATAATGTTTCCACACAAACCCCTAATGCTTCACTTGTCTTTGGACCGGACTGGACTGAATAGCAACCTCGCTTGAATCCTACAAACTCTTTAATGCCATATTATCTCTAAAACCTAAAATGCCTCCAGCATGAATAAAGGCAAAAAAAAAAAAAAAAAGGAACCACAGACAATAAGGCAATCTTTACAATGTCGAAAGATGTATTTGGCATTTTTTAAAAAAGGGAAAAAACCAAGTGCATACAATTACAGCTAGAAGCATTTCTGGTTTGCCAAGTGCTCTCTAAAAAAAGCAGCGCAAGTCACAGCCTACACTGAACAGTAACTGTCACCAAGGAAGCACAACAAATAGTTGCTATAACAACAACAAAAAAGAGCTTTTATAAGTACATACCTTTTGTCTTCAAAAAATATAGAAACACAATGTATTCAAAAAAAGAAATCAAAATTATACAGCCATGTTTTATGAAGTCTACATTTCCCTTGTCTTGGATATATATATATATATATATATATATATAATATAATATATATAGATATTTATAGTATTTATAGGTATATACAGTTCAAGCAGTTTTATGTTAAAGTCGATGTTGCACTGAAAAACTGGAAAGTCACGAGTCCCTCTCTTTTTTCACTTTGACATCTCCTGCAAGAATGGTTGCAATCTCCCCCTGCATGAAGGCCCAAGGGACATTGGAACCCACTAGGGGGCACTTCTCCCCACTGGGACAATACACCTCACCATTAGCTCCTTGCTGCTTGATGCTCTGTCTGGAGCAAGGGAAGCAAAACTTATGAGATGGAACGGAGGGGCACTGCACGAAGTGGGTGTCTTCCAAACGCTCGTGACACAGAGTGCAGCAGAGGGGGACACTTGCTGCCAGAGAAGAGTCTGGGAGGCTGACGGGGTGCACGGGCTCCATCCCTCCAGGATTCGCCCCTTGGCTTGGCACTTCCCTGGCCAGCCTTCTCTGGTTCATAGGGGATGGAGAAGGGGGGCTACTGCTATTCCTCCTGGTGGTGGAGTGGACCTGGTTGGCATCTTTGGAAGCATGGTTGCCCCCAGCGTTGTCTGCAACCAAAATTAGCGCAGCCATAGGGGACTGGCCATTCTGGACTGCCTCCGGTGGTGTGGTCCGATTAGAATGAGGCGAAGCAGTTGGGGGCGGTGGGGACATGAAAGATGCAGCTGCCATGGGTATTTTCATCCCTTCTGATGAGGTGGGTAACCATGACTGTGCCTCGCCATTGATTTTCGGAGGTCCAGCTTCGCCTTCTGGCTCTGGAGAAGCCTTTCTCTTCCTCGCAGCCCGTGCCCCTAGAAACAAGCAGGGGAGATGAGATCATGTTGCAGAGAGAATGGTGTGTCCTGTATCGGTCTAGTCAGTTGAAGCAGCTGGACCTAAGCCAAATTACTCACTGGATACAAATGGGGAAGACCAGCTTCAAACCAAGTGAGCTCACCTTATCTGGGCTTGTGAATCAGCCCCTGCAAGGTAGACCAACACGCTGGGCCACTACGCATACTATTATGGTACACACTGCAGTCAAATGTAACTCCGTTGTACCTCCCTCCTCCCACATTAGTGGCCATGAGCCAAAGAAACAATTGCATGCTTGTAATCTTCCACTGGCTGGAAACACATTCACAGTCATTGTGCACCCAGTGCGTCATAATCCACTCACACAGGAGAAGAGCCCAACGTTTACCCACACACACCAAGTCTCTGGCTGACTTCCGCATGTTTGTTAATTTGCACGCTCGCTCCGAGTTCTAGCCTGGTGCAGGAGAGGGAGGGCAAACGTCTCCCAGCCCCGCCTGCCTGAGCTCCCCTCACCAGAGAAAGTGGCCAGGAGTAGGGAGGGGAACCCCCCCCCCCGCCAGATGTTGCTTCCGCGCACCGAGCACGCTGCCACAGGCAGGCACCAGGCAGGCAGGCTGAAAAAGCGCCCCCGACCCGGTTTTTCGGGGAGGGCGGGCGGGCGAGAGGTTCTCCCTCCACAAGAGCCCCATGCCCGGACCAAACACCCGCCTTCCTCACCTGATTTGGCCGCGGCCCCGTTGCTGTCGTAGCCCAGCAGCCTCCCTCCCGCCATGCCGGGCTCCTTCTTGAACTTGCTCTCGAAGGGCGCCGCGTGGCCGCTGTGCTGCAAGGCCAGCAGGGTGTCACGCACAGTCTTGGGCTTGCCCAGCCACTCTTGCTCCGACCCCGACGCTGCCCCCCGGTTTTTGCTCTCCACGCCGAGTTGGTCCAGAGGGTCCGCCGAGCCCCGCGCCGCCTGCGGCTGCCCCTTGTCCTTGCCCTCCTGGTCGCTGGCGCCGCCGCCGCCGCCGCTCCCCGACGACGAGGAAGACACCGAGCCGGGCCGCTTGTGCCCGCCCCCTTCCCCGGATTGCTGCTGGCTCTGCTGCGCTTGCGAGACCGAGACCTGCAGCGGGGTCGGCGGCGCTCCGGAGATAGCCGCCAAGGAGGCTGCTGCAGCCGCCGCCACCGCCGCCCGGCTGTTGATGCTGATGGAGGCAGGCAGGGAGGCTCCGTTCATGAGCGGCACCAAAGTGGGGGCCACTGCGTGCGTCCGGCGCGGGTTGGGACTCTGACGGTTCAGTTCAGGCGGCTCCTCGGGCTTGGAGAAACCGTTGGGGACAAGGATGCCATTGACCTGCCTGCTCCCGGCGCCGTACTCGGGTCCTAGGCGGGGAGGCGGCCGCTCGGAGGACGCCAGTGCCGCAGCCAGGGAGTAGCGCTCGTGGGGCTGCGGCGGGGCGCGAGACGCCGCCTCAGCCGTGGCCGCCACCGCCGCAGAGTGCATTTCTTTGGTGCTGAGCGGCGGAGGCTGTTGCTTCGTGTGCGGAGGTGGCGGAGCCCGGCCTTCCTGGAAACTGTGCGCCCGCTTGAGCTGCCGAGCCGTGTCGATGACGAACTCCACCCGGTCGGCCCCTTCGTAGTTGACGCAGCCCCTGCAGACCGGCTCGGTGAAATCCCAGATCATGGCCCAGGGCATGCGAGGTAGATCGCACAAGTAGCAGGACTGCCTGCGGGAGGCAGCGGCCACCGCCACCGCTGCGGACGACATGGCCGAGTCCAGGGGCAGCGAGCGCCCCGCGCCTCGTCCCCTACCTCCTCTTCCCACCGCTGCTCTGCTTGCCACCGGAGAGGCTCGGCGTGTTGCAACCGCTGCAGCCTTTCGCCCTGAATGCCAGCTCCTTGGGCGGACGAGCGCGGCTCCGAGGCGAGGGAAGCGCCTCTGCTTTCTGCAGGCTCTCCTATTTCCGGGACTCCAGGGACGTGGCGATATGCATCGCCCGAAGACAGCTCCCTCCGACCCCCCAGTACGACACGCCGCTCGCTCTGCCCGCACCGCGCTCTCGCTACTCCAGCACTGCCCGCCGGCTGCCGGCCGCCCAGACACTCACACTGGGCGGGGACTCCAGAAGCAGTCGCCGCCGCTTGGGCGCTCTGCTCCAGTGACTCGATTCTTCGACAGTGCCCAGGAGCGCCTGCGTGCTAGGCTGTCCCCTTCCTCCGCCTGCTGCTCGTTGAACTCCTGCCAAGACAACAAGAGCTGCAAGAATAACCAGCTCTCTCTAGTCAGCACGCGGGGAGCGGGAGGGGAGTAGAGAGGGAGGGAGGGAGCGGCAGGTCTTTCGTATGTGAATGGATGCAAATAGAAGGACTGGGGTGCCTTCCCTTCTCCTCCTTCCGGGCAAGAATGCTTTGATAGTAATGCGCGGGGAGTGTAGTCTTGGAATCAAAAATAATTAATACCCACCCTGCACACGTAGCTTCGCCCGTCTCAGAAGGTCGCCGCACCGTGTGCATGTGTTCTCGTGTAGGATTTTGGATTCTGCAATGGCCGCGTTTTAAAATCTAGGTGACCCGATGAGTCTTTCGATTCTAGCTTGGATATTGACTCTGGGCGCATGACCTTTGACAAGTCCTTTAGACTTAAAACTGCCTCTTAAATTGAAGTCATTAACTGTCTTCGAAACCTCCAACCCCCCTCCCCGCGCACCGCATCGATAAAAAAACGTAATTATAGGTCAGGAAAGGATTTTGGATGATTCTCGAGCCTTTAAGAGTGCTGCCACCCCCCACGATTGCCAGTAGGAATTATTATTGCTATTATTATTATGATTATATTTATTGGAAGCAATCCCAGTGGCTTTCACTGGAAGGTGTTACCAGCTAATTAATACTCCGATCCCAGGCACGTTTCTTTGGGAGTAAATCCCTCTGACTGTACAGTAATAGGCTGCCTATAAGAAAACAGGCATAGGGTTGTATTCTAAGGGTAGACTTTATTTCTGAGTAGAATTCATTGGGCATAGTGGCTGGGAATGATGGGAGTTGTGGTCAAGAGATCTGGAGTGTTACTGGAATGGGAAAGATACCACATGGTCAAGCAACCAAGGTAACGATCCTGAATACGATCCTGACTTAGAAGCATGATCAGAAAATAATTTGTTTGCCAAAAAATACGACGGGGGTTGGCATGCATACAAGATTTTCTTCCTGAAATCGCATGTTAAAAGTACCATCACATGCCCCAGACACTATTTAAAATACTATTTTTTTGAAATCAGCCACTGAAATGTAAGGAAATGGAAAATATTTTTAGATTGCCGCAATTAAAAAGGACGCCTTCAGGCACAGCAGTATAATGAGAAGTCGGGGTTACTGCACACACGAGTGAAAAACGCACTGGAAATCATCAACTTGATAGTTACGTTTTGCCAGCAAGGAAATCTACCAAAATGTGTAAATCTATTGTAAGTGAGCCCTGCTAGTTACACTAACCGCCGGCAAACTTCTTCATAAATGTGGTACTTCTGCAGTGCCTTTTAAAATCCTTTCAGGTCTTCAGTACCAATATTGGGGCAGCAGTATTTCCCTTTCTGCCGTGAGGCAACAGCGCTGCGCTGGGCAAAGTCAGCGCAAACTCACACCCCCGGTTTCCCACCCCGCGCCTTCTCCAAAAAGCCGCGCAGCTTCTCTCGGTACAAAATAGGAAGAACCCATTGTCACTGAAGGAAAGGCGTAATCCTACTGTATATATGTAAGTGTCACGCTGCGTGCATATGGGATCGTGCCGGGTAAACAAAATGGCAGCGTTTTCCTAAAATTCTGGCGTCTAGGTCACCATTCCCACAGTGCTGCTGCAGAAGCAGCAGCTGAGTTATGTAGGTTACAAAGGGGAAGGGAGGCGGAGAGCGCTCTGACGTCTGCATTTTGTTCAAGGGCTTTGGCTGCACTCTCCGTGCGCAGCCGCAGTCCAAGACGTGACTCTCTGCTATTGGCACTTGGAAGGCTTGTTAAGCGAAATACACATTCCAGAGGCAGAGACCGCCTTATTGCTGCGCCGTCACGGCAATAAGCCCCGCCCTCTCTGCTGCTATTTCTGGGCACCCCGCGCTCCCTTCCTCCCAGGTGCAAAGCTTGCCCAGTGTGGTGGCTGACGGGTGCAAAAGCCGCGATATGTACTCCCTCGCTCGCGCTCATCATTAATCTGTGCGGCTCCTTTTGGAGGCGTACAGTGCTATCATTCATTCAGACCCGTTGGGGTTATGGGAGAACGATTGGCCAATGTAAACCCGGGTGCTGTAGGGCAACTTGCTTGCACGTATGGCTGCCTGTATCATGATCCGGTATTACTTCCCGGGAGATCGGTTTCAGCTCCTCGCCAACGCCTTTCATGTTCCTTCTCTAGCTGCAAACTCAGTTGCTGGAGCTGTCAAGTTTCCGATCGCCATTCTTTTTTCTTTTTTAATGCAAACAGACGGCTCAAGCCGATTTTTGCAACCTCTTCCCTTTGAACTGGAATGAGCTGGCTGTGAGTTGGAAGAGCAGAGTGTAGATTATTATCTCTCCAACTGGATTGCCAAAGAGAAGGCAGGGGAGGGGGAAATATGGTGCTGACTTTGTCTACCTTGTTGCTATTCAAATTGCGGTGATTTGTTTCAACACACTCCTAATGAAGCGAAAAGGTTTTTATTTTTTTTTTAGAAAAATCCACCCTCGATTTTATTGATCTTACTGGATCACATGAATAAACTTGTCCTCAAATTACATGGCTGTTTAATCTCATATTAACGCGTTCAGTATTCTTTCCACGATCCTCCCGCGTGGGGATTTCCGCTGTTAAATGCCCTACTTGTTACGCTTGCGCTTTTCAATGTTACCAGCTATTCCCGCTAGGTGCAAAAACAGTGGGCTTGGTGCAGGCTTCTCCCTCTCAAAATCCTGTGCCCTCCCCAAAATGGTGCAGTGCCCCCTCCCATACTTTCTCACAGATCCAGCAAATCACCTCCCCTTTCCCAAACATCCCATCCTGGTTTAAAATGGAGGACTGCAATTGTTGATACACTCAGGAAAATCCATCCTATTGTCCTTTCGATGCAATGCAGCTTAATCGCTTCCTGCCTTCTCCTGCCTCCGCGGTGAAGCCGCATCAGACATAAACAGCGCCCTTCCTTCACCCAGTCAACTCCCCCGCGCAGCACAAAGCCAACCATCCTTCGCCTGCCATTTGCAACCCCCCCCCCCTCCGCCCGCTGCAGGGCCACGAGACAAAAGTATCGCCGTTAGATAGCACCAAATCGAGAACGTCTTGATTTGTATGTGCACGATGTAAGATCTGCTGATTCTTAAAGATAATCGAGGTTTTTATATGTAAGAAAAGGAGATCGTGGTGTTGTTTCCTCAGCCCAGCCCAGCCCAGGAAATTCTCATTTCCCAGCTGCAGTTCCATCTCTGGGATTTCTTTGAAAGCAGCATTCTACCACCGCCCCTTTCTGCCCTTCAGTTTTGTTCGAGTTGGCAAGAGTTAACGCGTCTTGTTTTCCAATCCACAGCCGCCATGCCTTTTATGTTCTGTTCTACCGAATTCTTTGTCACCAGCTCTCACGGCATTTCGCGCCCTCCCCCTCCCGCCCCGAAAGCTGTATACTTTTAGTAAACAGATCTTTGTTTTTGCCTTCCATCCACTGCTTTCTCCAAAAAAGAAGCTGGATGCTTTGCAAGCTGGCTGCAACAACGACTTGCCTACACTAAAAAAGAGGGCGGGAGGGAGCGACGGATTTCTAGGGTGAGGCAATGTGTCTGCAATTCACAGAGACAAGGCTGGAATTGTAATTGCTTCCATCATGTGATGGCTTATGAAAGAGGAAGTTTGGCTGTTTTAGTCACGTAGTTCCTCACCCTCTTGCTTAGCCTCAGGAAAGGAAAGGAAAATTGCATATATTGCCTACACCAAGAAAGAGCCAAGGAGCAGCGTGTTTTAACAGAAAAGTATGACCCGTGTGAACTGCTTGCTAATAATAATAATTTTTAAGAAATAAAAGGGAGAGAAAAAAATTACACGACCCCCATTACCCAGTTTCACTTTTTTTTTTTTATGATTCCTGTAGCTGTACTGACCCTCAGAATATACCCCCTTCATATATTCTAAGAGTCAAACAGAGGTTCTTTTACATTGCTGAGGTTTGTTCTCATTTAAAAACAACAACAACTGAATTAAGTTCTGGGAACTTAACCCATTCAAGGCTTCTATTGTTACATGGTAATGCTGTATTTAGGAATAGTTATGGCTAGGGGACACCTAATGGTGATTGGCTGTAATACCTCGATGAGAAAAAAGTACTTACATAACCACTGAAAAACACAAAATAAGAGAAAGGACTTCAGATTATGCTTTGACTTGAATAATATTGATATGACAGATATTGATATTATTATGGAGCATAAATAGTGTTCTAGAGGATTGGGATAGAATAAGAGGATAAGTAATAAACCTAAGTTAACCAAGTGTTTAGATCCAAAAGAAGTGATCAATATAGAATGGTTACTTTTATTTTCTGGAGGGATTTAATAATAAATCCACATTCTTCCTTTAGAATCAATTTGGTCATAAAGATTACTGGAAAAGTAGAAAATTCATACCTGCTGTCCTACATCAAAGACAGACAGGCCTGTGGCACCTTAAAAGCTGAGAGGTTTATTATGGGATAAGCTTTTGTGAAGGTCACAGAAATGAGGATCATAACAGAAGATGCTCCATCATAAGCTTATTTATTGGAAAGTCAATCCAAATGAATTCAGTGGGACATTACTAAAAAAAAATTAAACATAGGAATAGTAAGTTGTTCTGAGTCTGAAAGGAGAAGGAAATACATTTGATGGGTTGTTCATTTAAAAAAAGCAGAACATTTTTAGAATGAGAGTAAGGAGCCAACCAATCACAGAACCCCAATCCTGGAGTTTCTATGATTGAAACTTAATTATTTGGCTTCAAACAGATTCTGGGGATAGGGCCATCCTTTTCTATCCAGGATTGCATGCCCACAAAAGTCATGCTGGGGCTCATTCATGCTTATGGTGGGCAAGACTGAAATGGACTAGAAGCAACAGTAGATATGGCCACTGAATATCTTTCTGGGACATCACTTTTGGTTTTTTTGGTTTTCTCTCTCTTTTTCTTCCTTCTCTCATAGCTAGCTACCAATGCTGAGACAGATTGTTCTTGCCATGGGCTCAGATTCAGTGCTTGCAAATAGCTTTTGAAATTAGGTGAAAAGCTGTATGAAAGCAGGCCAAGAACTGAGATGGCTAGGGGGTATATGTTGTCCACCCTTGGATAAGAAGATGGGGCAATAGTTCTGATTCTAAATTCTAATTCTTTGGAGGGTAAGGATGAGCTATATAACAGCTTGAAGGATTTGAATTATATTACTTCCCATCCCAAATATCATGGGGCTGATCCAAATCAGCCTTCTTATAACTCTTTTAAGAAGAAAACAACTGTTTAGCTGCGCATCCTCCAGTGGAACATGTAGTGAAGCCTAGAGTTAAACTAGCCTTTTTTCAGATGGAAAGGGTATAGCATATTATGGAAGGAGGTTGTGGAAACAAGTTTGCAAAGTGACTTATCAAAATATCAGTTCTGATCTTGATCCAATTCTGCTAAACTGCAAACTGTGAATCCCATTATTTTTTATCTGAGGGTGGTAGGACTGTAGCAGTGACACAATACACTGCAGAAAACAGCCAGTCTAAAGCTGCATAGCAGCACCTAGCTGGTCCTGCCTGATTTTGAAAAGCTAAGCAAGGTCAGACCTAATTAGTACTTGGAGGGGAGACCACCAGGAAATCTGAGAGTGTAGGCTAGGTTGGGAAGTTGAAAAGACATAGTAAAAGGCAATATAAACAACTTCCATATGACATGGATACATACACACACAAACACACACACACATCATAATAAACGACTGTAATGCAACAGCAACAGAAAAAGGAAATGATTTTTTTAAAGGCAGCCGTAATAATTTTTTCAAACACATCATTACTGATGTGATGAAAGTTTCCCTAAAACAAAAAGCTTCTCTCTCCTCAGGATAACCGACCCATCTGGGCTTGCTTTCGTGGGGTCGCTGAAGGTGGTGTGGTTCCCTACTCCACAACTCTTCATCCTCTGCAGCCTTTTTGACTTCTTGACTGAAAAAGCGTTTCTTCAGGAGGTTTCCTTTTGAGATTTAAGTGGAGCATGGGAAGTCAGGAGACCGCAGAGCAGGGGGCAGGCAATGGTCCAGTGGAAGGTGAATGCACTTTCCTCTGGCCTGTGAAGGGGCACCGAAATATGCCCACTTATGTCCTGTCAGCCGACTTCTGTTCTGCCTCAGTGATGAGGCTGGTGAGTGGCGCTGTCCCAACAGCTTCAGTGGGGGGCAAGTGAAGGAATGCAAGTTGGTACATATCCTGCCAGTGCCTGATCACTCTTCCTGCCCAAGGCAGGGTAGGCAGCGGGGGTGCCTGCAGCAACTAAAAACTGTAAGAAGAGCTGGGCAAATCCCAGCTTGTCACCACTGGGATTGCTGCCTAAGCACTGCAAATCATGCATATAGTAAATCTTGTTTGGGGGAAAGCAGAAAATACCATTTTAACATAACTACACGGTTGGGCAGCCTCAATTATGGGCCAGGGATGGGATGAGGGCTGCAGCATGAAGGACTTATCCTTAAAGAACAGCTAGCAAGACATCTTCAAGGGGCAGTTAGGGGGACGTATGGATGAACCCTCAGAAACCTGCATTTCTCGGCCACCTGGTAACAGCACTAATAATTGTATTACAAATACAGATCTGCTCAGTTGGTCAGGCACTCCTTCAAAACCATTTTGCCTGCCTGGAAAAGACCATCAACGAGGAATAGAAATAGACGAGCCTCCGGGAGGAGCCAGTTCTGCAGTCTAGCTGCTGGAAGAGAAGAGAGCTAGAATGCCAATGTGGGTTAGCTGGTAAGATGTTAGACTGGCGGGGGGGGGTGTCCCAGTCTAGCCTCAGACACGGTAGTGCACTGGGTGACTTTGGGTCAGTCACTCTCTCTCGGCTCAACGCATCTCACAGAGTGGTGGTTGTGGGGAAAAACAGGATGAGGAAACTCTATGAACCTTGCCTTGAGCACCTATAGGAAAGGCAGGGTATAAATCTAACAAACAAACAAACAAATAAACAAAAGTTTTTCTAGAATCTCTGTCAAGCATGCATCAGATGTTGGCAAAACAAGCCTTACTTTTTAAATTTCCTCATTCTGCATTAGTATTCCTATAATTTGTCTGGTGTCTAGTAGCGTCCCTACCCAGATCTCTGCTTCTGATGTGTTTAAAGAATTGTCGAATTTAATGTTATTAGAAATATGTGCCTTGAAATCTTTTCCTGATATCCTTTACTGCAGGAGTGAGCAGCTTGCAGCCCGCAGGCAACGTGCAGCCCTGCAGTCCCCATTTGCACCCGCCAGAGCTCCCTGGGATTGATGGGGCTGAAAATGTCAGACCTTTTATTAAAGGGGTGGATTTCAAGAGGCAAAGTGGTGGCCTTAAATCTTGCACCTACTGTATATCATCCCTTCAGAACATGAAAACGCTCCAAAATTGGGTTCATTTTCACCCATTTGGGAGGCTAACGGGCAAAATATAAGGCCCTGGGGGGGGAAATCACCCTCTAAACCCCGCAAAACTCTCAAACAAATAAAAACTCTGAAAACTATACTCCCATCATTCTGGTGACAACGTATCTGCTGTTCATGCCTTCACTGCCCCCAGGTAGGGCAGGAGAAAGTGTAATTCCCAAGCTAAAAAGGGTTTTCTTCCAATTTTATCTGCTCCTTATACCTATTTTGCCCGGGTCAGAGAAAAGAAGCTGGTCCTTACAGAGTGAAATAGTTCAATTTTAGCGAATACTCCTTTTTCTGAAATAATATATTTTGACAATTAACAGCATTTACTCAAAGTAGTCTAGTTACCATTGAGTGTCACTTTCTGAATTTACAGTCCTAAAACATACCGTGTCTGCTATTAGCTGTTAGGCTGCCCAGCTCTCCAATGCAACTCTGGGTGGCTAACAACACATTAAAACAATAAGAAACAATATTACCAGAATAAAAAACAACAATGGCCACTGAGGATGAATCCACCAAGACAATACACAGAAACCTCTCAACAGGCCATCTGACCTCCCGACACTAGGCCCTGGAGCACATCCAGGTCTTCTGAGCTTTACGGAGGGTCAGCAGGATAATGTTTTATTTAATTCTCTAGTATTTACCCTCCAACACCAGTCAACAGTTTAAAAAAATCTAGGCAAATGAACGCTTTTTCTTCGTAGAGTATTGAAGTGTTACATTTTGCTAGGAAGTAAAAAAAAAAGGATGCTAAGTAATTCAGAAAATTATGCCAATAAATGTTGTTCTTCAGGGTTTCGATAATTATGTGATTAAATGTCCATGTCTTTTCTTCAGACTAGCTGAATAAGAAATGGATTCAACTGCTGAACTGAAAGGCATATTTCAGTACAAAATCATGCATGTAAATTCATGCATGCAAGCCTTTGTTTAACAGGATGGGAGCAGTGTGCAGTTGTACCACTCCTATTTCTGTCCATGAGATTTCCACAAAGGAATTGGGGGGGGGGGTTTGTGTCCCAATCATCTATTAAGATAAAAGCTTCTCTGTGATTGGATACCCCAGCCTTCCCCAATTTTCTACACTTCGGTTGTGATGTCTTAACTGATTTCCCATGCTACCAGAGAATTCTGGGAGTTGTAGTTGCAATGCATCTGGAGGGACCATGTTGAAGAGGATATCTGGGATATCCTACTTGCAGCATTCCCATTTAGTGTCAGTTCAAGCTTTGTTTGAAATCTCCAAGAGAATTTCTATCAGAAATAAGTTCCATGACCACATTGTTAGGAGTCTGCATTTAGCAATTAAAGCTGAACCCATTATTTTAAATATTATTTGTAACTTTGGGATACAAAACAGCAGAAGGTTCCCATTTTAGATTTGTTGATATCTGAAAAGCGGCTAATTTTACCCCAGCATTTTCTTTTTCTAGCGAGGGTCTGGGAATAACTTCTACAAACTCTTACAAATAAACAGGAAGCTCTGGAATCTGTGACCCTGATGTGATATGGTTCTGGCTCTATTCATAACTTTGAACGCATTAGTTCAATTGGCCAAATAATGTCCTACAGAACATGGGGACAAGCCAAGAATGTATCAGGAAGTATGTTGCAAACTAAGAGGAAAACAAGTAGCTAAGAATATCACTTGGCAGATGTGTTGATTTTGTAAGCTCTTTGATTAAGCTGTACCAGATAAATCAGGGTTTTTTCCTCAGATGGTAATGAATAAAAACAGCATGCCATTATTATTATTTTTTAAAAGACAAATAGCTGAAGTTTACAAGAGGCATGTTTAAAGTATATGTAATGAGAGATTTTTGCCAACATCAACCTTTGGAGAACCCGAACTCCAAAATCTTTTATTCTGGACTGAAAGCTTGAAGAGAGGGCTGCACTTTTATCACATGGATTTAGGTTTTGCATACCAAAGACAAAACTTTCTCAGGGACTGTGCCAGAAGGGGTTGAGCGTCTTTCAGTATACATGTATTACTAATTTGTTTTCCCAACTGTAGCTGAAGTAAGTCTAGGCCAGTTCCATATAAGCAGCACTGAAATAACTAGTATGCTATGGGTGGATAAAGCCAGGTATACCTCTTCACAAACTGAATGCTCACATTGATCTTGAATTCTAGTAAATGTAAGCAAACTATTAAGACCACAGCATTCTAGCAGAACTCTCTTGATGATACCCAGAATAGCAGCCTTCCTTCCTTCCTTCCTTCCTTCCTTCCTTCCTTCCTTCCTTCCTTCCTTCCTTCCTTCCTTCCTTCCTTCCTTCCTTCCTTCCCACACTGAATAATCCATGGGACTCACAGTACTTAGATACATTATCAAGACATCTTAACTTTAAAATATTTCCAGCTTCAAGCAAATACAAATAATTTTGTCCTCAAGTGCTATGCAAACAAGTCCACAGAATCATCTTCTCGTCCATCATTCCTCAAAAGAGTCTGGGTCATCTTAAATAAATCCACTGGATGGCACTCGGCAGGTGCAATAAGGTCAGAGAAGTAAGGTTGCTTTTCCACCCTTACTACTACACTACTACTTACTACTTACTTCATTTTCTACCATTGGTGCTCTAGGCATCTCTTCTATTACTTCATCTCCAGGAGCTCTTCCATTAACCATATACTTCTCTGATATCTATCTGTAGGGCTGCTTGGGAACAATTTTGCTCAACATCCTTGCCAATTTCATGTTCCAGTGCTCAGGGAGAGCTGTGGTGCAACTGCCCACCTGATCTCTGGGAAATTCCCCAAGCACCTATTGGAAACCCACAGAATCTGTAAGGTATCTGGAGTAGACCAGCCTAACTGCCCCTTCCTTTCTGCAGAGATTGTTGTGGCAGCGAGCTTCAGAGTACCAGAAGATGATCTGCCCATGACAAACATTAACAAAAATGTCCTCTGTATACAGATCAGAAACTGCTGCAAGGTAAAAATCAGATCGGGCTAGTGTCAGTCAGTCAGTCAGTCAGTCAGTCAGTCAGTCAGTGATCACCTGGCAACAATGAAATCCTCAGCCATTCCTGATACATTTGATATTCCCCAAATCTCTTCCTAGCAACTTCAGCAGTTTATGCTTGCATGTCACAGAGTGCACTGTTAATCTGGACACAAAACTGAATATGTTACTATGCCATTTATAGATTAAGCAAAATTAAGAGCTTACTTTCCAAACACAATCATCTCAGATGGATGAATTGGACTGAAGTCAACAAATATATTTTACAGGACTCAAAAGCCAATACATACAGTAAGTACAAAAAAAATGAGGAAACGATAGTTCAGTTCAAAAGAATCTGGGAATTGCTTCTGAATGCAGATATTGAGTCGTAAGTACATCTCTGTTGCAAAGATCGGCCATGTTGCTTGGCTGAACCAGCATTTAATCCAAAACTGGGATTCCAGCCCCAAATCTTTAAACTAACTGATCTTCAAGAAATGGTTAGTTTATGATTAAGAGGCCCTTTGCTCAAACTTATCCATTCCCCTCTCCCTCTGCCATGCTGACTGTGAATTAAAGGTACCAGGTATGAAAATCATGGCCCATTGTGACATTCTACATATGTTACATTTCTTTCTAAAATGCAATTCTCTACAAAAAATAATAAAAATAAGCCTGTCTGTTTTGGTTTAGTGAAAGCTGAACTGGAGGCATGTTGGTGCAATGAACCAGTATTTTCATAAAATGCTCATATAAGTGAAAACATTTCACACTTGAGATGAATAGATTGATAGCTTGCCTAACTTTTCTGTGTTCATGAATTTGAAGTTTCTCTTTATGCAGAATTTCCACTCTCACCTCCCAGTTCTAGTCAAAATGTAATCTAAAATGAAGTTGGGTGGTACAGAAATGTCTTAAATACATAAATCTGAAAGATGTCAGTTGGAACCAGTCCTGACTTGTTTAACAAAGCAAACACTTGAGGGGATTCTTTTCTTATTTTTTAAAAAGAAGCTTGACAAAAGTTATTCAAGTTACAGCTGGTTTATCAGTAAAATATATAAAATATCAAAAATGGATAAATGTACTGCTTTTTTTCTTCTCGCAAAATATGTACTGTATGTTTTAAAAAAGCTCTTTGATTTGAAGTCTGGTTCAAGGCTAAATGTCTACATATGCCAATCTTTCAGATTTGTTTTTGTACTCAAAGAGTAATGGAGGGAACCACAACATCTTACTGAATTGAACAAGCCCAAGTCTCTTCTTTTAGAGATGAAGAATTGAAGAATCTTTCCAGGCAGTTCTGAGAAGTAGGAATGTTACTGCAGTATGCTGATCAATAGAAGTTGGGACCAGACTACTTGGAATGACATGTCCAAAATGAACTCTGCAGGAAAAGGAAACCCCACTGTCATTGTTGATTCTTCCTGGGAAGACTCTGCCTTGTTCAAGAGTATAGATGAAACTGTTCTCTGGGCACATTCTAAATTCCATCTTTATAAACTGGCACTAGAGAAAGGGAGCAAACAGCAGAGGTACACAGAACACTCACCATTTAACCCAGAATGATATTTAAAATAGTTATTAATAGAAGACCAGTCAGGACATGCTTACTTCAGATGTTATCACCCTTCATATTTTGCCTGTTCTTCCTGAGTTGTTCCTGGTTTTACAGTTTTATAGTTAACCTCTCATTTGGCAATTATTTAAAGACAGAGTGCTCTTGTATATCCTACATCTAACTAACGGGGATTTTTTCATGAGTCATAATTATAGTGTAAACACAGACTCATACTGGGATAACAGACATCAAGGTAATAGGTAGATGCAGATGCTTTTACTCTATTGTTTGGCTAAGTGTCTTTTGAAGCTAATGGCAAATTTCCACTGGACTTAGGAGGACTAGATTTCAACCATTGTTAGAGTTAATGCAATGTACCAATCAAAGAGAATATTTGTAGCTCAGGGTTGAACTGTGGAGTCCTTGGTGCTCTCTGAGCCTTGTTGTTTTCTTGCCAATGTTTCATTGCCAGACTAGGCAACATCTTCAGTGCAAGGATGAAGATTGCACTGAAGATGTTGCCTAGTCTGGCAATGAAACGTTGGCAAGAAAACAACAAGGCTCAGAGAGCACCAAGGACTCCACAGTTAATGCAATGTACAGAATGCAGTCCTGGGGTCACAAGTCTATTATCTTGTGCAAGGTGAGGCCACACCTCCTTCTTCTTTTTGGCGATCACTCGTAGCCAAGTAAGATTGTCTTCCAGGGGTAAAATCTTAACAGTGGGTCCGTAAGTGGCTGTAAAGGCCAATTCTGGATCCGCACAACCTCCCACAATGAGGGCATAGGTTTCCGGGTGGAAGACGGTCATGTTGAGGGTTTGCTTGACATGCCTTCCTCTTAACTCGTTTCTCCCTTTCGCCCTGTACTCGTGCTTCTTCAAAGTCCGTAGCACCTTTAATAAAGGCTGACCTCCAATTGAAACACTCATGAGTTAGGGCTTCCCAGTTCTCAATGCTGAGATTACATTTTTTAAAATTAGCTTTGAGAGTATCTTTGAATCTCTTTTGCTGTCCACCAATATTCCGTTTTCCATTCTTAAGTTGGGAGTAAAGTAGCTGCTTTGGAAGACGATGGTCAGGCATTCGAACAACATGACCGGTCCAGCGAAGTTGATGTTGGATGATCATTGTTTCAATGCTGATGGTTTTCACTTCTTCTAATACTAGTCTGGCAATGAAACGTTGGCAAGAAAACAACAAGGCTCAGAGAGCACCAAGGACTCCACAGTTAATGCAATGTACAGAATGCAGTCCTGGGGTCACAAGTCTATTATCTTGTGCAAGGTGAGGCCACACCTTACACTAAATGAAGCAGCTCTGCTATTGCATCCTTCTATGTCATACTCCATTTAGTTGTAGAGAGTTGTGAACAAATCCAAATTCTTTGTATAATGGCTACTGATAAGCAATTATATTAAAAATGACATGAGGGTATGCAGATATGGTTTAAATTAAAAAGAATATAAAAATAAAAGTGTGGCCTTTTTAGGGGCTCTTCCATCTTGTCTGGCCTGGGGTCTTCAATAAATTCAAACAACAAAAATGAACTGAAGTAAAGCAAAAAGAAAGGAAAAAAAAGAAAGTAATTTAAATGAAAGGGCATGGCTTTAGCAATGAAAATGAGCAAGAAAATTACTTCTTGTAATTTTTGCATGCTTCCAGTTGTGATGATAAACACAATGTGCCTAATGGTAGTGCAAGTTCCATTATCCAGAACAATGCAGAGATTAATTATCTAAACATTTAGTAAAGTCCCTTTCAAGTCAAAGTTTTCTCTAGATCAATTACAAGTTGAAAGCTTGGGTTAGTAAAAAAGAAAGTTCATGAAAATCAGAGAAGATCTTATCTAGTCAACACTAAAGTCCAACTGGATTTCAGTGGAGAAATTAAACACATTTCCCCTTTCTTCCCTTCAGAGATAGGGAAGAGATCTGAAAATGTTGAAAAGAATAGAAACACTTTTGCTAATTTATCTTCCTTCCCCCCCCCCTATTTTTAGAAACCATTTCAGAACCCCAAAAGAAAGCTCAACTTTGCTACATTATTTAATGGAAGCAAATTGCTTTTGAAGGATTGCAAGATTTTAAATATTGGTGGGGGGGTATGTATAATTGAATTTAAGGTAAAAGGTAAATTAAAAACATCTAATGATCAATATTCTCTTTCTGTTTTACCTGACCATAAACTGTGAAATAGCATGTAGTTGTATAACCTTTTTCAAATTACTCGTATTACATGCTTGTTTACATAAATAAATCAGCCATTTTCATGTTTGAAGAAGCTGTCTTGCTATTGTAGAGTCCCATCCACAAATTGCTCTTATCATCCTAGCCCTGGGAAAATAATAAGACTTGCTCCAGTACTGTACTTTGAACTCTGGTTTCTAGACAACAGAATGTTCCATTAAATACGTGAGATCATTATGTTCAAGAAATTAATGTCTTTTATAGTGAAAGAACCTATGGCTGCGAGAGCTGGACCATAAGGAAGGCTGAGCGAAGGAAGATAGATGCTTTTGAACTGTGGTGTTGGAGGAAAATTCTGAGAGTGCCTTGGACTGCAAGAAGATCAAACCAGTCCATACTCCAGGACACAGCTTTCCAAACTGTGTGTCGCGACACTTTAGTGTGTCGCAACACACAGTCTGGTGTGTCACCACACAACCCGGAAGCGGCAGTGGGGGTGTGCATGGCGGCAGCGGCGCGCCATCAGCGCTTCCGCGTTTTAGCGGAGGCCGCCCCCGCCCCCGCGCACCCCCCCGCACCGCCGCCGTGCGCGCCCCCACCTCCACACGCACTGCCACCGCTGCCGCCGTTGGTGTGTTGCCGTTGGTGTGTCACCAACGGCGGCACTTTAGAAAGCACTGCTCCAGGAAATAAAGCCAGACTGCTCACTTGAGGGAATGATATTAAAGGCAAAACTGAAGTACTTTGGCCACATCATGAGAAGACAGGATACCCTGGAGAAGATGCTGATGCTAGGGAAAGTGGAAGGCAAAAGGAAGAGGGGCCAACCAAGGGCAAGATGGATGGACGATATTCTGGAGGTGACAGACTCGACCTTGGGAGAGCTGGGGATGGCGATGGCTGACAGGAAGCTCTGGCGTGGGCTGGTCCATGAAGTCACGAAGAGTCGGAAGCGACTGAACGAATAAACAACAAATAGTGAAAGAAAGGCTGATGTGCAAGAAGAAGTTGATTTGCACTCTTGTGCAGGTAGACACACTATGTATGAAGATTAAGTGGTAAGGAGAGACTGTATAAAGGCACAAATTACTGGGACAACTCCACTATGTGTATTCTTGGCATAATATGTAGAGAGAGAAAATTAAGATCCCACTTAAGGCAAGCTGTGTACAATTTCTAGTCAGCTCTGGGTCAACTACTGACTTTGTGATCACATTATGAAAAGCTAATCCATAAACGGCACATGATCAGCTCAGCTCAGTTGAGCTCATAGCAGACCCTGGTAAAAGTCCCTACTACCACAAATCTAAATGATGCTGAAAACATACCATGAACTTTCTGGGAATCACTGATCTATATTACATTTACGTTGCATTTTCAATAAATTGATTTACTGATAAGTTGACTCATTTGTTATATATACACTACATGCACAAAACTATTAAGAATCATGCATGGGGAAATAGGATGATCTGCAGAAAACTTAGATAATATCCTAAACCTGATTGGCTCTTACCACCAATAATTCACTTTTTTTTTCTTTTTAGGCATTGATTTATTATGCTATTTTTTGCCTTCAGAACTGAAATTAATGGTGCCCTTTACATCTAAAGACAATTTCCATTTTCTGTAGGTCGTGCTTTTTATGCCAACAATCTCTTTGCCTGCTTTCTACAACAATCAATGCCGTCACCATGCTTGAATAATTAAGGTGTGTGGTCATAGCTCATCTACTGAACTGTACAGTAGACATGAAAGTAATTTTCAGATATAGATTTTCCAAGATTTTCTAAAATATCAGTGTATTTAATCCTGTCAAGGAAAAATGACCTTCGTTTTGATATACAAGCTCTGGCATTATCATTAATGATGACAATTGTTAGAGTAAGCCAAAAAGGCCAGTGCTATATGCAGCGATACAATAAAGCAAAAGAAAAAGGGAAAAAAGCCTTCAAAGGACTATATGAATCAGCTAATATAACAGAGTTAGAAAGTCAGAGTAGGGTAGCTAGAAAAGCAATATTCGGAGCCAGAAAACCATAAGAGTTTAAAAGGCTGCATTTCAGACTCAAGAAGAAACAAAAATAAAATGGGTTGTGGCCTTAACCCTAAACTCATTTATTTGCTAGTAAATCTCACTGATTACAAAGGAGCTAATTTCCAGATAACAAGCAGTTTCTTTCTCTCATACATGCTGTTTTTTGTTTTAAAAGATTCCAAGCATAGGGTCATTTTTCCTTACCTACAGTTTCTCCTTTCATAAAGTGGAATGATTTGTCATGATCTTAGGCCGAATAGAACCCTGTGATTTTAAAAATCCTCATAAGTCCCTAAGGAGGGTTAGAAAAACTGCCTCCAAATCCAAAGAAGTGTTATTTGTTAATGACAATAAGGTAGGGCTAAATAGACTAATAACTCAGCCTTTCATGAGAGCCACAATTTAGTGTTCATTAGGGATGGGTAAACTTTGATTCATCCCCTTAAAGCATGCAGTAGGATAGCTAGTATTATATTCTGAATCTTATCAGAGCCACTAAAGGTCCAGCATATACTATATACATAATTCTTTTGAAAATATATGACCTTCCTCAACAGTTTAAAATTGTTCTCAGGATAACCTAACTCAGCTGCATACAAATTAAATACTATTGTTTATACCTTAATTGTGGTTCATATTGTGAGCTGTGCAAAGGCAATGGAATTATTCATGCTGTGGAGTTGCTGATTTGGAAAAATGAGCCGCAGAAGATACAGTATAGACAATGTCATTCCTTCCTATGTTGCCAAAGAAGTAAAGGGCATGATCATTGTGAGGAGAAGAGGAAATAGCTCAGATCTTTCTTTCTTCATCTTTTTTTAATAACATCAAGGCATGTAGCTACTTGTCGTAAAGAGTTTCAAACCATTTTAGCTTTAATCCTATTTTTCAGTTATTCTCTGTGCATTTAGCATAAGCTTTTAACATGACTTAAAAGAAAAACTTTCCTACTTGTAATATAGCCTAAGGGCATTTCCGTATTACACATTTTGTTCAATAACTTCAATTGTCATGTTGGTTGAACTTTATTGTGCTGGCACATCCAAAATCCAGACCCATCCTTGCATTATATAATAGTGAAACGCAAGTTGGCCAGCTTTTGGGTATTTATTTGCCATTCAACATTTTGAAAAGAAGCCACAATATAAAGTGGGCCATTGCCAGCAGCCTGTCAAGAATGGGAAAAGACGTTGCCATCTCTGCATGTCTCAGCCAGGATGAAAGCCTGCAGGATTTGGAGCAGAAACCGTCCAGCAATAGGAAGCCAAATCTCAGATAGCAGAGAAGTTTGTAGAGACCTGGTCAGATTTAGAAACTACATGCTATGGAAGAGTTCCTAGAGACATTCAGTAGCTGGTCCAGCAAAATCTAATAGAGTTTTTACATCATTGGTGTACAACCTTTGGGGAGTCAAGAGCTAATAGTCAGGCAAGAGGGAAAATGGCTGAGGGTAATTCAGAAGAGAGGACTCACTTGAGAAGAACCTGTTGCTGGGAAAGACTGAAGGCAAAAGGAGAAGGGGACGGCAGAGGATGAGATGGTTAGATAGCATCACCAATGCAATGAACATGAACTTGAGCAAACTCCGGGAGACAGTGGAGGACAGGAAGGCCTGGCGTGCTATGGTCCATGAGGTCACGAAGAGTCGGACACGACTAAACGACTGAACAACAACAACAACAACAAATTCAGAAAGATGATTGTGTAATTTTTTCTTGCATCCCATCCACTTTCTTTTCATGCCAGTTCCCAGTCTCTTGCAGCTATCCTCATCTACCCTATCCAGTTTTAAAACCCCTGATTTATTTTATTTTAAGTTATATAAACAGCAGCTGGGGGGAGGGGGAGGATCAATAATAATATTTGGGGGCCACAGGCTGTACTAATAATATCATAGAATTGGGGCCATTTAGGTTACTGAGTCCAACCACCGACTCAACGCAGGAATCCAAATTAAAGCACCCCAGCCAGATGGCTGTCTAATCTTCACTTACATCCATTGAAGTGGAGCACACCACCTTTCGGGTGGGGGGGGGGTGAGTGGCATTTATCAACTGTGTGGGTACATGGTTGCATTCTGGGAATCAGCTGTGGTCTCTGAAACTTGTTTAACCTCAACTGTGGGTAAAGTTGATCCTGTTCAGTTCTGGTTTGGTCCAATAAAGATTTGAAAACTGTTTTGGCAAACTATTAACATATTCACTTCCAGGACAGAGCAATTGAATCAGTTCAGCAAATTAAGAGAGAGCTGGCAATCAATTAATTATTCTAATGCAGAGCTTTCCAAACTGTGTGTCGCAACACAAAAGTGTGTCGCCACACACAGTCTCGTGTGTTGCCACACAACCCGGAAGCGGTGATCATCATCAGCGCTTCCGGGTTTTCCCGCGGCGACACACCAACGGCGGCGCACAAAAACTTGAAAGCGGCAGCAGTGCTTCCGGGTTTTTGTGCGCTGCCGCAATGGCGGCACTTCCGGGTTTTCCCGTGGCGACACACCAACGGCGGTTGGTGCATCGCCGCGGGAAAACTTTGGAAAGCCCTGTTCTAATGGGTCAGAGGCTGCACATCATTCAGTCTTTAAACGGTTTTGGAGTTGGTGATTTCATTAAACTGGGAGCAGTGGAATTTATTTATTTATTTATTTAATTTCTATCCTGCCTTTATTATTTTTTATAAATAACTCAAGGTGGCGAACATACCTAATACTCCTTCCTCCTCCTATTTTCCCCACAACAGCAACCCTGTGAGGTGAGTTGGGCTGAGAGAGAGTGACTGGCCCAAGGTCACCCAGTCGGCTTTCATGCCTAAGGCGGGACTAGAACTCTCAGTCTCCTGGTTTGCTATTGGCTCCTTCCTAGGGCTGAGAGAGAGACTGGCCCAAGGTCACCCAGCTGGCTTTCATGCCTAAGGCGGGACTAGAACTCTCAGTCTCCTGGTTTCTAGCCCGTTGCCTTAACCACTAGACCAAACTGGCTCTCAAACTGGAATTGTTTAAGACAAAATAATTTCTCAGCTTGGATATTATATTCTCCCCAATCCAATCTGCACTCTTTTATGGTTTCTTGCAATATTTCCCCAAATGGTATATCTATGTGGTTTGGGTTTGCAGCCTGGACAGAACTACACAATTAGCTGCTTGGAACCTCCCATTTTTGTACTATGTATTGATTGGTGCGAGAAACTACAGACTATTCTTAGAGCCCTATCTTCATGTGATATGGAAATTTGGCAGCTAACCACTGAATGTTGTGACATATCATTGGAAGCAATAAGATTAGCTATCTAAAAAGTTTAGGGTTAGGAAAGAGACATTGACAAATGAAAATATCCAGGATGAAATATTTTGGAAGGGAGGGATCAAGCTACTTTTAAATTACATTGTTTTCTTTGTTTTATATGCTTCACTTGGTGTCAAAATGGCTTGCATGGGTTTCTTTTACACACACACACACACACACACACACACACACACAGCTTGTAGAATTTTACCTTCAGTTTTAAGGGAAAAAACTATTGGGCAATGGAGGCAATAGGAGTGTGTGTATGTGTGTGTGTGTGTGCGTGCTGTCCTGTTTGCTAAGACTTTTATGTCCTTCTTCCAGGTCTCTTACAAGCATCACCACTGAGTTGGGCGCAAGCATTGAGGCGGGGGGGGGGAGCCCAAGTGAAATCACATGTCATGATATCATAGGATAAATCATGTAGATGGTACATCACACACACAACATCATGATACAGCTAATACAAATTGCATCATTTTCATCATGATATACATGACATCATCATATCTTCTACTGCAAGAAGTGTGCCAGAATATTCATTTCATTTATTTATTTAAGACAGCCCATCTTGCAGAGGGCTAAATACTCCCCAAAGTTTGCCCATTCTTGTTATAAGGACTGAAGGCTTTTCATAATTTGTTCTACTAGCTAACCTGTCTGTAGATAGATAGATAGATAGATAGATAGATAGATAGATAGATAGATAGATGATAGATAGATAGATAGATAGATAGATAGATAGATAGATAATATATCTGACCAGAGTGCTAGAGGAGACAGCTCTCGTATGTTAGGGAAGATCTCTTACTGAAGAGGACTTGACAACAGTTTGATACTAGGGAGGCATGTCTAGTGCACTGTTTCCATGTGAGCAGTGTGGGATCGCAGTAGCTGGTGAATGGGGGCTTCCTAGTAAAACAAAAGAGGTGAAAAATCCCCCACTCCATGATTAGGTTCTGACAGACGGCTAACTCCATGGGTCTAGCCATTTCTGAAAGCACCCTGCCTCCCCAGCCGCTGCTCCACTTCTAGCTCCACCAGTGAGGGATGGATTGGAAGAGAGTGAAAGTGCTTGGTAGGTATTTTCCCGCTGGCAGGAAACCCACCAAATTGCTTTCTTATACTTGTCCCACGCTGAAGTTGTAAGAACAGTGCCACTCGCTGGCTCATTGCCAAGGCAGGGTAGAGTTCAGCTATCAGGAGAAATCAAATAAAAAATCAGGAGCTTTTTAAGCCATGTCACAGACTAGAAGATAGCATGTTAAAGAGATTGTCTGGATGTGCCCTATAAGTTATTAGTGGGGCAGTGATCTCATTCCTTTAGCTTTAATGGTATAGATTATGGCTCACCGTTAAAATGTGTCTTCCTTTCAGGGTAATTGTTACATAGGAAAAAGTTGATTGCAGCTCAGTTGAGAACTAGGAGGAGAAACTGAAAAAAATGTAGCTGATTGTTTGCATGAGTAGAGAGAGAAGTAGACAAAATTACACTCAGTCTAGATTAAATTGATAAAGGTCCCACTACATACAATATGCTCCACCCAATCCTCCTGAACTACCTGTTTTCCCCCTGTTTTTTATTATGAGTCTTTCATGTGATTCAGGCTTTCATGCACTTCCATATACAAGTTTATTTCAAAATTTTGATACCAGGTTTACTTGCACGAGTCGTTTCAGTATCCAGTTGAGTGGTAGGTGCAAGGTGAAACCTACTTACTTGCAGGCAATTGTTTAGAAAGAGTTGCTCATAAAAAGAAACTGCTTGTGGTGTGAGCTCTTTTTGTGAGTAGGAAATTATAATTTTTTAAACTGATTACTAAGCAGTTCCAGGAAAATATGTGTCTGGTTTAAGGAGCTGCAGAAAGGTGCTACATCCACTCCTCAGTATGCTCCTAAGCATTTTCTTCTCTGAAGCAATGCTACTACTGAGCAGTAATTGCATTTAGAAGAAATACCCTCTCCACAGTGCCTCACACATGAAACCCCTGTGTAGATAAATCTCATCAAGGAAGCTGGTTTTCAACTAATCTGCTCTCTATATTTTGTCAGCTAAAGTAAAGAGCAAGTTATAATTATAAATCTTGTGTTACTTCTAGTGATGCATAATAAATATCGGTGACAATGCAAATATTCTTATAACTGAGCTCCTTTAAGTGCTTCCCTGGGACTTAGAGCTCATCCACACACCCTACTGGCTCGGCCCTGAGATGGCCCACTTACTGTTTGTTCAGAACAGGTCCTCACAACAAAGCCTCCATTTCAGTGCCAGCCTGCTGCTGAGACAGGCTGAAAATGGATCAGAGTGATCTAGCAGGAAATGAAACTGCCATTCCCATTCTATGTTGTATGGAAGAGGACCATTCAGAGAATCAGTACTTGCAGGGCTTCAACTGGCCTACTGCAGGGCTCCATGTCTCCATGACCATTTCTGTGTTGGTCACTGGAAAGGGTATATACTTGCCATTGACAATTTGCCTTATGTTTTGGGGTTTGGGGATCAAGGGAATGGTGACCTCGTGGAAGACCTTCCACAAGGTCAATATCCCCTTTGGTAAGCTCCTTGCCAATAGGGCAACCTCGAGAGTCCACAAGGCAACAGCACTGCCACCTATCTGGCAATGTCACCAGCCTGGTGCTGCAAGCCACCAAGTGAGGTGCAGGCAGGGGCAGAAAAGAGCAAAGGGAAGGATTGGTTCCAGTGATGACAACAACAAACAGGGGGGGAAATAAAGAGTGCACTTCAGTTAATGATAATGGTGAACAAATGAATGTAATAGTGAAGAGTCAACAGCTCCTGCAGCTGCTGCTCCGTCCCCCTAGCCCCTGTGCAAATCCCTCAAGCATGGCATCTACTGAGGGAATCCCTCACCACTTCACCTGATACCCTCTTCTTTTTGCCAAGACAGGAAGTGGTGGGAGGTCACTGCCATCCATTCCTGGGCCAATGGCTGCTCTGTTAGACACTATAAAGGGGAGAAGGAATAACCTTGAGGAACGGGAGGAAGCACACAACCAAGACAATGGTAAGAAAAAAGAAATCTGAGTCCAGGGCAGAACTATAATCTGAGTAAGCATCTCAGACAAGACCCTCCCTATTTCTCACGAAGATAAAGGGAGGGAAGGGGGAAGCACATTCAGACTTGCAAGGTTCTGTTACAAGAACCTTATAATGAAAATAATGTTAGCATGCATAACTTTGGTTTCCTAGTCTGGTCTACCTTGGAGGGGCTGACAGAAACCCACAGCTCAGGAATGAGGCTGGCAGTGAGGGCACAACACCTTGTTCTGAGGCACTTAAAGGAACGTTGCGGGGGGAACAACTCTGGAAACAACATGCGTTCCTCTTGTCTCAAGGATGGAAGGAAAGCACATGCTTTGGGGCTGTGTGAATGGGATCTCACTGCAAATTCTGCCTTCAAAGGTTTCATGTGTCCAGTGCCACCAGTGGTTTGAATCTGTATTTCTGAATCATGTAAATAAATACTATTTATAGTAATTGTTACACAGACTGAACCACGCTGAGTGCATGTCAAACTGAAATTTCTTATTTGTTAAAGGTTGTTGTTTTTTTTTTAAAAAAAACTGTTGCATCAGAAACAGCAGGAAATTAAAATTTCAGTTTGGAGATATGCACGTATTGCAAAATATTGTGGGTGCTTGTGTAATTTAGTCAAACCAATATGGTTTAACTGGAAAAGCAAATACCTTCCCCCCTCCCTCACTGTTGTTGCTTAGCCTACTTCCCAATTCTTCTGCTTTCTCATTTGTCACAGGATAGGAGGGTTTTCCTTGAAGAATAGCACTAAGATTTCTGTGGTCATCAATTCTCTGCTTGCAGGGACAGTTGCTGTAGCCGATATTCAGGAGCTGTAAATGGGAAGCAAAAATGATTGGATGGTGGATAAAAGTGGTTCCCCAGTCTGATGCTAAATGTAACAATTGGGTATGCTAGAGTATAATATTATAACTATCCCTCAAGATGCATGACCCCTTCTCCTAAGCAATAGCAGGGATTGAAACGGATTTGCCACAAATATTTGAACAAATCACCATTTTCCCCCAGCTTTGCAAAAACTCCTTATCACATGGATGCACTCAAAATATTTATTTACTTATCTAAACTATTTATATAGCCACCCACCTCACAGCAGTGACTTTGGGTGGTGAACAGAGGATTAAAAGCAAAAAAAAAAAATTAATAAGATCGGCCCCCTCTCTCCTGGACTTGAGAAAAAACCTAAAGACCTGGTTTTGCCACCATGCTTGGGGAGGGGAGGGGAACAGCCAGTCTTGGGGTTGGCTGGTCTCTTAGATCTGCCTTGACCAGTCTTTCCGACCTATGGGATAAGTAAGATCTACCATTGCTTGGATCAAATTGTATTAGATATTTTTATTGACTTTTAGTGGTATTTATGTTTTTTACTTATTTTAAACTCTTGTTGTGAACCGCCCAGGGTCCCTCCTTGTGGAGGAGATGGGCGGGATATAAATATGAGAAATAATAAAAAATTTTAAAAAAAACCCAAGCAACACAATCAATAAAAAATAAACCTCTAGAGACAATCAGTATAAGGCATGCCTGAGGACTAAAAGTCATTCCTTTTCCCAGTCAATAAAAGTCAGGAACTAAACCAACCAACAGGGCTCACTTAACATTCTGGCCCAAATACCCGAGGGATCAACCAGCTCTTTAATGCCTTCTAGAAGGCCAACAGGGTCAGAGCATCTGGATCTCCAGGGGGTTGTTGTTCCACAGGGTAGGGACCGTGACAGAGAAGACACCATTCCTGGGTCCCACAAGGAAATATTGCCTAATAGAAGAGACTTAGAGCATGCCAACCCACTCAGTTTTGGTGGAGTGAGCAGAGACAGTTGGAGACAGGCATTCCTGCAAATAACCTGGCCCTGTGCCCTTTACAGCTTTTGCAGGTAATAACCAGCACCTTGAATTGCACCTGGACGCCAGTTCAGCTCATATTGAGAAATGCCCCAAACTGCCTGTGCTGCTGCATTTTGGACTAGCTGCAGCTTCCAAATGCTCTTCAAGGGCAGACCCACGTAGGGTGCCTTGCAGAAATCCAGCTGGGAAGTGACTAAGGCAAGAGTTACTGTGGGTAGATAATGGTAATCTTTTTTTTCCTCTATTAATAGCTTCATGGGAAGTTATTAATAGGAAATCATGGGACACACTGGTGGCGATGCTGTAATATCATCAGAAAGGGCAAACATTCAGCCTATACTTTGGGGGAGTTCAAGTAAAATAGATGCATTAAGCCTATCAGAAGCTCAGCACTCCTATTTACTTCTTATTTCTGTTTAAAATTAAAATTGTGACACTAAATTCTGAAAGTGCTATTAGTCAGGGGTCCAGGAACCAGAAAAGAACAAGGTTGTCCACTTCTGTCAGATGGTAAAAAAATAAATAAAACTATCCCTACAGATGTATTCCTGGATTTATTTAGAAGAAATTGATAACAGCAGGACAGTGAAACATCTCTGAATGAGCGCAATGCATCAGGGAAGAAACCATGGAGGGGCGTCATGAAAAATATTGAATCAGAGCTAGTGTTTGGTCGAACTTTTTTCTCCCCAAGTTCTTTCCTCATTCTTTGGGCATTAAAAACTGAAGAATAACTTTGGAGCCGTAATTAGGTGATATAGTCTTGATGAATGGTGGAAGCTGTGATCTGACGTGAATTAGAAGCATTAAAATGCTGTGTGTTCTTCTGACACAAAAGGCAGGATTGAAGGAAATATGTTCTTTTAGCCCAAGACCAATGCTTTCAAGTTTAGTATTCTTTGGATGACTAATTATTTATCCACACAGAGCAAAAGTATATAGACTCCTACCATGGGCAACCTAGTGATATTTTTCATGTAATAAACAATGTTTAGGGGGCATGATGGCTCAGTGGTTAAGACGCCAGGCTTGTCGATCGGCAGGTCGGCAGTTTGAGACCCGAGTGCCGTGTGACGGAGTGAGCTCCAGCACTCGTCCCAGCTCTTGCCAACCTAGCAATCTGAAAGCATGCAAATGCAAGTAGAAAAATAGGTACCACTTCGGTGGGATGGTAACAGCGTTCCGCACGTGTCATGCTGGCCACATGACCGTGGAAGCGTCTTCGGACAACGCTGGCTCTTCGGCTAAGAAATGAGCACCGGCCCCTAGAGTCGGACACGACTGTGCAGGGGAAAACCTTTACCTTTACCTTTACCTTAAACAATGTTTATCAACCTTCCTCAGCCTGGTGCAGAGTAATTCTGGGAGATGATGATGCAATATATCTGGAGGACACTATTTGTGGAAGGTTGGCATAGCCCCATGTGCTGCAGGTCTTTTACAAGCTGCTTGACATTCAGATAATTCTAGGAAAACAAATGTCTAAGCTTTCTCTTCCATAGTTAATGTCTAGATTCAAAATTATTTAAAGTACTTTTAACAAATTCTATTTCCTATCTCTTTCCCAGTTCTGATAGTGGTATATGGGAGAGGACAATATCTTTACTTTTGGCCCTGATCAGTCAAACTCATATCATATCACAAATTAACTGTACAAAACCCAGTTCTAAATTCTGTGAGCTATTGGCAGTCACATTACTGTGATAATAATCCTCATTTAAAAAGTAGAGGAAACAATGTATGTATCTGAATTAGGAGATGTAATAGCCAACAACTACTGTATGAATCTGGAGCTGGAGACTATATTTTATAACATAGCTACAGTGGATAGTGTTAATCATTTGAAATTACCGAAAGGATATAATCAAAGGATTATATATCCACATATAATCCTTTAAAAACAAACTGTATGGCACTTCCAGATGGGGAATTTGAATCACTCCAGACTCAGTTCTGCGCCTCTGTGATCCCAGCGAGGTCCTCTTCGTTTGATAGCTGAGCCAATATATTTCCAGCTCAGCTGCAGCTTTGTGGAGCTTGTGGGCAGGCCATTTCTCCCTTTTGAGAAGTCTCGCCTCACTGCCTGGCTTTTCAGGTTCCCTCTCCTAGGAACCAATATATTTTTTATTTTGTTTTATTTTTTGCAATCAACTTAATATGAAATAAGGACATGGCTAGGAAGGGCTGAAAATAATTATTTTACTTCCTTTTAGTGCAGAAGTGGTCGTCCCATAGCTCCAGCACCCCATTTGCAATCTCTTAGCAGTCTGAGTTCGTGCTGCTGAAATTCAGAATAATAGGGAAAAAATAGCCTCAAAATAGCCTGATGTTAGTAGCACGATTTCAGTTTTAATAGTAGCAATGTGAGAATTTTGCCTTTGGGAGGCTTCCTTCTCTTATGATGATCCTTAGGTTCCCCCCATGGGCCAAAACTTTTCAGCCACACCCCTTCCTTCTAGTGACATCACTGAATGGCCTTCTGCAGTCCTGTCCTATTAAATGTTGCTCATCCCTGATGCAGAATGGAAGGGGTGGGCAAAAGGATTTTTACTGCTACAGGACTGAGGCAATAAAGACAGTAAGGGATTGTCTTCAAGCTGTTTTTGAGGGACTGAAGATAGAAGCATTGGCAGTTGGAAGTGCCTATCATTTAACTCCAGTTTCTATGTTCTGCTGAGTCAACTTCGTTCAGCTTCATCAGATTACAGGACACAATAGCTGTGTGAAATGTAAAATACGACTACCCTGCATTTTTCCAGGGATCTGAATTTAGTATTATGTTCCCTCTAAACAATTAAATATAGTATTTGAAGGATAGGCATAGCAAGTCATGTGCACATGACTGCTTCTTTGGGCACACATGTAAATAAGAATGTTTTTTATGTAGGCTTGGTTTGCTTGTCTGCAGATTATGGTAAATAAAGAGATTCAACTACTTTTTTGCTCCAGCATATTTCATTATTGAACCAGGAAATGGAGATAATGCAATAGCAGCGTTTACTTCTGTCCTAATTTCTAGTTAAAGGATCTAAAGTTGCAGGACTGAAAAAAGCAGGCACACCTTTGACAAGTTCAGTCCATTCAAGGTGGGCCCTTTAGCCAACATTGAATGCAGAAGCTATTTGAATGATCAAGATAAGAGATGTGACATTTCAGTGTACAGTGTAATAAAATGTGAACAACCTATTAAAGTTCAGTGAAAATCTGTGTATACATGTGGACACAAGTAAGATAGACTCTCTGCCCCTTCTTGTTTTCCTCTAAGCAACACAAAAAAATGTGAAAAGGGCAACTGCCCTTTTTTTGTTATTGGTTAAGCATGAGGGAGTCCAATCCTGACTGAAATCACATCTTACAGCGAGGGAAGCTCATTTCACAACATATGTGATTAAAAAAAACAACAACTCTATTGACATCTTTAGAAGGGTTTTTCTTCCTTTCTAACCCCCCCAGTGTCAGTGTCAGTGGGAATTTCATAAAGCAAGTGGGTGGTCTTAGCAAGAGAAAGATTTAATCTTCCTTTGTCCTTGCATAGTGATATCAATAAACATTGGGCTTCCAATTGCTTCCCCTATTGTAAACAATAAAAGAAGGCCAGTTGCGAGTTACTTATTTCATAAATCATGAGTTTATTAACTCTCACAAAATCAAGTGTGGTTAGTAAATATACATTGTCTGAAATGTAGAACAAAACAGAGGCCATCTATCATTCTTCTTTGGGGAATAAGTATCAAATGTAAAGAACAATCAAAATATAGAATAGTTGCTATGTTTCAAAGAGCCAGTACTCTTGAAATTAAATAGAAATTGTATATTCTACAATATGTGTTCAATCCTGTATTATAGATCAGAGGAAGAATGAACAAAGTAATGGATCTCATGAGTTTAAGAGTAAAACTACAAGGGATAATCCCCTTCATGGATCACTGCCTTGTCATGGCGAAGGAGCTAGCGTAACTCAATGAAGTCAGGTCAAGACGGACAGGTCATGATGGAGAGTTCTGACAAAACGTGGTCCACTGGAGGAGGAAATGGCAACCCACTCCAGTATCCTTGACTAGAAAACCCCATGGACAGTATCAAAAGGCTAAAAGATATGACGCCGGAAGATGAGCCCCTCAGGTCGGAAGGTGTCCAATATGCTACTGGGGAACAGCGGAGGGCAATTCCAAGTAGCTCCAGAAAGATTGAAGCGGCTGGGCCAAACCCGAAAGGATGCTCAGTTGTGGATGTGTCTGGAAGTGGAAGGAAAGTCCGATGCTGTAAAGAACAATATTGCATAGGAACCTGGAATGTAAGATCTATGAATCAAGTTAAGCTGGATGTGGTCAAACATGAGATGACAAGATTGAACATCGACATCTTGGGAATCAGCGAACTAAAATGGACAGGAATGGGCGAATTTAATTCAGGTGACCATTAGATATACTACTGTGGGCAAGAATCCCTTAGAATAAATAGAGTAGCCCTCATAGTCAATAAAAGAGTGGGAAAGGCAGTACTGGGGTACAACCTCAAAAACGACAGAATGATCTCCGTTCGAATCCAAGGCAAACCATTCCACATCACAGTAATCCAAGTCTATGCCCCAACCACTGATGCCGAAGAAGCTGAAGTTGACCAGTTCTATGAAGACCTACAACACCTTCTAGAACTAACACCAAAAAAAAGATGTCCTTTTCATCATAGGGGATTGGAATGCTAAAGTAGGAAATCAAGAAATAACTGGAATAACAGGCAAGTTCGGCCTCGGAGTACAAAATGAAGCAGGGCAAAGGCTAATAGAGTTTTGTCAAGAGAACACGCTGGTCATAGCAAACACTCTTTTCCAACAACACAAGAGACGACTCTACACATGGACATCACCAGATGGTCAATACCGAAATCAGATTGATTATATACTTTGCAGCCAAAGATGGAGAAGCTCTATACAATCAACAAAAACAAGACCTGGAGCTGACTGTGGCTCAGATCATGAGCTTCTTATCGTAAAATTTAGGCTTAAATTGAAGAACATAGGGAAAACCACTAGACCACTTAGGTATGACCTAAATCATATCCCTTATGAATATACAGTGGAGGTGAGGAATAGATTTAAAGGATTAGATCTGGTAGACAGAGTGCCTGAAGAACTATGGATGGAGGTTCGTAACATTGTACATGAGGCAGCAACTAAAACCATCCCAAAGAAAAAGAAAGGCAAGAAAGCAAAGTGGCTGTCTGATGAGGCTTTACAAATAGCTGAGGAAAGAAGGAAAGCAAAAGGCAAGGGAGAAAGGGAAAGATATAACTAAGTGAATGCAGATTTCCAGAGAATAGCAAGAGATAAGAAGGCCTTCTTAAATGAACAATGCAAAGAAATCGAGGAAAACAATATAATGGGGAAGACTAGAGATCTCTTCAAGAAAATTGGAGATATCAAGGGAACGTTTTGTGCAAAGATGGGCATGATAAAGGACAAAAAAGGCAGGGACCTAACAGAAGCAGAAGAGATTAAGAAGAGGTGGCAAGAATACACAGAAGAACTATACAAAAAAGATCTTAATGTCCCTGATAAATATGATGGTGTGGTCACTGACCCTGAGCCGGACATCCTAGAGAGTGAAGTCAAGTGGGCCTTAGGAAGCATCACTAACAACAAAGCCAGCGGAAAAGACAGTATCCCAGCTGAGCTATTTAAAATCCTAAAAGATGATGCTGTTAAAGTGCTGCACTCAATATGCCAACAAATTTGGAAAACTCAACAGTGGCCATTGAATGGTCATTGTAAATGACCCACAGAAGACACACACCCTCTCAGCAGCTATAAACACCAGCAGGAACACACACCCTCCACTTGGGCACAGAGAGAATCTTCTAGCTGTGCTCCTGCCCTCTGAAGATGCCAGCCACAGCTACTGGCGAAACGTTAGGAACCAGAACTGCCAGAACACGGCCACACAGCCCGGAAAACCCACAACAACCATAAGGCAAAGGTTACCCCCGCACATTTGTGCAGTCGTGTCCGACTCTAGGGGCTGGTGCTCATCTCCGTTTGTTAGCCGAAGAGCCAGCATCGTCCGAAGAAGCTTCCACGGTCATGTGGCTAGCATGACGCACGCAGATTGCTGTTACCTACCCACCGAAGTGGTACCTATTAATCTACTTGCATTTGCATGCTTTTGGATTGCTAGGTTGGCAAGAGCTGGGCAAGAACGGGAGCTCACTCCGTCACGCAGGGCTAGGGATTCGAACCTCCGAACTTGCGATCTTCCAATCCACAAGCCTGGCTGTCTTACCCGCTGAGCCACCACGCCCCTTTAATATTTTGATAGAGGGATTTAAATAATAAAGAGATTTATACCTCACTGATGCCTGCATTTTGATATTTTCTTAAAATTGCTTGAGAAATATACCTTCAGTTATGCAGGGAAAGGGGGTTGTTAGGTCCTTTCCATGTGAAGTTCTCGCAGTGCTACTTAGTCATTTTTGTAATAGCTTAAAAGGCAATTTAAAGATGATCAATCTGTATAACCATTAATATCTTGAGCTGTATCTCACTGTACTCTGTCCATACCAATGGCCAGATCTCCAACAGAATTCACTTCCATTGTTAGTCACTTGCCTTGCTTTCTAAACAAGGCAAGAACATGTGCCTGCACACCTAACCAGTTGCAAAGAAAGACCTTTGAAAAAGATTTGAAAAACAAGTAAGGAGAGAGTGTGTCTATACAAACACTCCCTATAAGGATGTTAGGGAAGCACAATGGAATACTTCACCAGAAAAAAAATAGAGTTTCAAGTTCAAGAAAAAATGACAAAGAAACGTTTATCATAGGTAAACACAGCTTGAAAGCTGCATCATGCAAATGGCATGCAAACTATGGAATAACTCTGATGCCCTCCTGATAAAACAAACTCCCAGGATTCCCAGTCATCATCAGATGATGGGACTTGTAATCCATGATATCCAGATGGGACCAGCTTTGACAAAACTGTAGTAAATTCTTCTGACTTCATATCCTGTGAAAAGCAATGAACTGATAAACAAACATGCATCTAATGCTTATATTTTCAACTTTTACTTTGAAATAAAGTGGACTGTCACATCACACAGGGATGTATTTCAGTTTACCTAGAGGTTATTATTCAGGGAACATAGGATGCCTGGAGCAAAACTGGATAGATCAATAATTTGGCTAGAGTCCAGAGCAGAACAGCCACTCCAGAAGGAAAGTACTAGGTGGACTTCATCTGTCCCCATCCAACAGAGCAGAGAGGTTCAACAGATCTGGATCATCTAACTTTGCATGATCTCTTTCTTCCAATTAATCACAGCGTTACTCATAAAGGCAGTAGACTGAGCATGCCGGCAGCCAGACAGTTGAGACCATACGCTTCAGCATGTATGGCACATGCCTTTACTCTTCCACATGGTGCAGTTGGGTGTGGCTGCTGCACTGTACATAAAATGATAGTATATATGGTGGGGGAAATGGGCATCTTGTTCTTTGCTTCAGGCAGCAAATGGTTTGGGTTAGCCACTGGGAGCATGCAGGGCTGAGTAAATACATTTAGAGCCATATTTGATGGCTTCTTTTTTTGTAATCAAAATGCGATCTTGTTACTGCAATTTTTATAATTGCAGGTTATTTTCTGGGAAAGCTCTTTAGGTGTCTACATCTCTGTAAGCATGCATTTGTCAAATGAATAACGTTCTCAGTATTGGGGTTCTCAGAAACAGCTAAGAAATCTTATAAAAGGCATTAATAGTGGACATTTAGGCAATGCAGGTTGAACTTTATCCTGATGAATTCAGTTGATGTTCCCCTGAACGTCACAGGAGAAGCAAGAGTTAATCTGTAAGGAGGGGAATTCTACCCTTCAGTAAGGGTTTTTTTCTTCTTCTTCATATTCTTGACATCCACAGCAGCTCCCTGCCTCCAGATCTTAAAACTGCATGAGTTAGCGGAAGGAGCTACAAGCTGAGTCACCGACAAAGGTTAATGAGCACAAGGGTTGCAATAGCAAACACCCATTAGCGGAACAAAGGAATTGTTGACAGTTAATAGTGCATAGCCAATTCTGATTTAAAAGATGGACCATGCCTTGAAGGGCCTATCTCTAGAGGGATTCAGGAAAAGGGTTTCTCCCCCTTTTTTTCCTGCAAAATAAGCTATAGGAAAGATCTTGATTTTAAGAAGAGACTTATATTGATGCAGGATCTATAGGCCATGTCTTTGCAGAACACATTGCTTGTTTCACTCTGCCCTCATCCTTCTTTTATTTGAAGAATGGTGATGTTTTAGCAATTCTGGATGGGACCACACATCTTAGAACCAGATCAAACTTAAGGTTCCTCCCATTCTCCCCCCACCCATGCAATCTTTTATGCAGGTACCCAGCTGGATGAACATGTGAGAGAAGGTTAATTAGACTCAAGCTATGCATGGAGAAAGTGACAACAAATTCAGATTGCAGAGACTAAGGAAAAGGGAGGTCTTACAAAAACCTGGCTCCCTGCATGCACAGCCCAGTTTGCAGTTGACAATTGTGTGATTGGTTGCATGGATAGAAACATCTGGGTCAATTGGTCCACAGATGACTTGATCATATCAGCTTTCATTGACCTCAGGGGAAGGAAGGCAATCAAGTTTGATGTTGTAGTGCCTGGAGTGTTTGTGTGGGGCTGATAACAATGGTCTAAACGGATACATCACTGACAAGATTCCATCAGCAGATATATGACCATTTCATAATAGAGAGTTAGTTGTGTCCTCTGCCTTTGCATAGACAGAATTCAACCCCCAACCCCATTTTATGCCTTCCCAAGAATACTCAGATCATGCCAGTAATGACAGCATTTTTTCTTATTTTCATTAATTAGTTTTTGCTTATCTATTAGATTTATATCCTGCCTTTTCTCCAGGAACTCACAACAGCTTACAAGGGGCTCTCCCTTGATTTTATCTCCACAGCTAGAAGCCTGTGAGTTAGGATGGGCTGAGTCCAAACTAATTTAGCAAGCTTCCATAGCTGAAAGTGGACTTAAGCCTGGGTCTCCTCAGTCCTAACCCAATACCTTAAATCAGTGATGCTCAAGATGTGGTCTGCAGTGCCCCACGTTAATTGCCAAAGCCCACTCACCGCCTCAGACCCCAGCTCCCTATGTTCACTGACAGTCAACTGGTTGGACCACAGCCTGCTCACTGCCTTAGCCCCCAGTCTCCAATGGTTAATTTTGAATTACATTTTTGGTATAAAGAATGTTTAAAATGGCAGACTATAAATGTAACTATAGTCGTTATTGTATTGACTGAAAAAGTGAACTCCCATGATCTTAAAGACAATAATGTAGGGAGGAAATACTTGCAAATGTTCATTCCACTTTCCCTGTCAGACATAAGTACCTTGGTGTCTAATTTTCATATCCATATGCATTATATCATACAATCTATCTAACCTTTGCTGTAAATCATTCAGCCTGTCAACCAACACTACTACATCATCGGTATGCAAAAATACACTTACATTCATTTTCCCAACCTGAATATTTCTACCATTACTGCAAGTATCCCTTATATATTTATCCACAAATGCATTATACAACCAAGGAGACATCACACATCCTTGTCTTACTCTCAATTCAGTGTTGAACTGTTCATAACATATTCCATTTATTTTCACACATCTCTTCCCTTTCATTATATACTGCTGTTATCACATTGGGCAATCATCCTTCAAATCCATATTTATGCAAAACATTCCATAATACAAGCCTTACACTTTAATCATACCCTTTCTCTAAAACAACAAACATACAATGCATTTTCTTTTTCATAGTCATACATTTGTCAGTGACTGTCTGAAGAGCAAAAAACACTCACTGCCCAACATAAAGCCATACTGCATTTCCCAAAGTTTGTTCATTATCATCTTTAATTTTTATCAGAATTCTGACAATCTTCCTAGGCAAACTTAAGAAACTAATCTCCTGTAGTTTTTGCATTCATTCTTGGTACCTTCCCCTTGTGTAGGGGAACAGTAATGATACTCTTCCAATCAGCAGGCACAGACACATTCTTCACACAAATAAGTTGCACACCCAACCATTCCATACCATTCCATATGCGACTCTATCCATATTTTAACATTTCTCCTGATTAACAGTTCTCCTGCAGCCTTACCATTTTTCAAACTTCTCACAGAATTTATTACTTTGTTTTAATCCACTTTTTATCTGATACAAAACATTGACAGGATTTTTTCAGTTCCATTCTTCATCATATCACTACCATTCCCATATAAAATACTTATTCCAGCATTACTTAATTTCAGTTTCATCTCAAATCATATTATCACTTCAATTTTTAATTCACTCACTCTGCTGGAGATCAAGTGTTTAGCCTTCTTCATCCATTCCCCCAATTTTTAAAAAAATTTCCATCAAGATCACTTTTCATTTTTCTTCCTTTTTCAATCTTCACCATTCCTGTGGCATTCTGTAACATAATTCTTTTAATTATGTGCCTTCCACATCATCTTTCTTTATCTTCAATTGCCATTCATTCTGTCAGGAGATTAACCTAGCTTCTAATATTTTTTCCATGTAGGACCTATAGTTTTTCTTCCTACAGACTTTTTACATTCACTCTCCTTTCTTTCACTTTTCTGCCATATCCATTTTTCCCCAGGATCCAGGCTTGATACTACCAAAAAGTGATCTGTCACATATTCAGAATCTCCCATCACCCTTGTATCATTACTAATTATCTCAGCCTTTCTTCATAAACAATCAAATCAATCATGGTTTTATCCATTCCAATGGTTTGGTCCATTCCCTGCTGTGTATGTGTATGAATATATTTATGCCTAAACCACTTTCTAAGCAGCTACTAACAAGTTACCATTCTAATTCATTCTTGAGTATTCAAATGACTCACATGCTTTTTCTGTGCTCTCTCATTCATTCTTATCCATTAATGTCTGTCTTAGTTTGTATATACTAATAAACATCATTTTAATTAACATTTCTGCTCTGTGTGTGTTTGGATTAGTTGCTATATTTATCCATCCTCTGACAATGTCACCTAATAGAATAATTTTTTCTCCTGGTTTGCAGTTATTTAGAAAGTTGCACAATTTTTCTGAAAATTAATCTCTGGTTCTATTTCCTCGAATGTAACTTGTAATTATCATCAATTTAAAAATTCCTTAACCTAGATGGCACCAATTCAGACTTTTTGACCTACATTTTAGCCCTTTCATTCATTCATTAAACTTATACCTTGTCTTCCCTGCATGTATTCATCAATTATACTCCACAATATCAGATTGCCTTCCTTCCCCTTACTCTTCTTCCCCTTCCCCTTATATTCTTCCCCTTTCTCTTTATTGCAGAGCCACAGTATATCTATTTTTCTTTCTTTCATCTCACTCATTAATTTATCTTTATCACTTACTCCTTTTACATTCACAAGTTACAATCTTCTGTATGTCATGGTCATCACCAGATGAGCCCCTAGATATTGACCTCTATCACCCATCATGGCTATGGTCAGTTGAGGCTTTCACACAATACTTTTCATAAGGTAGAGAAGAGATAGATAAGATTACCTGCCTTAGTTATATTATGCCACCTACAACATTCCCTGTTAATGATAAGGATAGTATCAGTCAATTTTGGCAAATATTCACCTGTATGCCAGAAATGCTACTAAAGTACAGTTGCTCTGAGCCTATTTACACTACTCTCACCCCCATTACATCGACCCATCCCACCCAGTCAGGCACAGAGGGCATGTTGTGGGTCCCGTCTCGGAAAGAATATCATCTGGCGGGTCCCAGGAAGAGAGCCTTCCCTGCCGTTGCCCCCGCCCTATGGAATACTCTTCCCCCAGAGGTGAGGCGGACCCCCACTCTCCCGGCCTTCCAGAAAGGGGTGAAGACCTGGCTCTGCCATCAAGGGTGGGGCGTGAAGAGGGGTAACCAACCCTGGGGGTGGTTAGCATCCTAAAGACACTCCCTGGAAATTAAATTAAGAACTTTTTGCCATCTACCTCTTGGTACATATTATTTATTAAGAAGATAGTTTTTACTGTTTTGTTTTATTGTTTTACTGTATTTAAACTAATGTTTTATTCCTATTTTATATAAACCGCCCAGAGTCGCTCTCTGAGTGAGATGGGCAGTGAATAAATTTGATAAATAAATAAATACATACATTCTAATCTAAACACTACATTGCAAGAAGAAAAAACTTTATTTGGTCAATGACCAGGATATAATACAGTGCAATAAAACTGTCAGGCAAATATAAATAAAATATAACTAAAATCTATAAAACTAAGGTGAATGACTAAGCCTATAGTCCTATAAAAGCCTATTAACTTATACAAATGTACAGGACTTAAGATACATTAAAACTAAATTACAAGACTGAGCCTATAAAACCATGACTGTATTAACAAAAGGGGTCAATTCTTCTAATATATTGGTACTCACATTTATACTATAACACAATAAAATATGGTGTATAATTTGTACAGTCTACTCAAATGATATCTAATAAACATAAATACAAAACACAGATGTTATACTCTCGCAGACTACCTTGCAAGCCAACTTACTGTTGCCCTTATCACACCCACAATGAGATATATTTAAGGAAGTGACATACACTCTGGATACAGTAGATGTCAAAAAGTTGTTTTCAGTGCACAGGATAAATGGATCTGTCACTTCAGTGGTCTATATTGGAAGATGGGTGAGAACAAACTATAAATGGCCTTTAAAATGGAGGAAAAATAGCTTGTAATTTATGCAAACAAGTCAATGAGTGCTATTAACGGAAGTACTAAGAGAAGCATAATAGCTGGGCCTGCTGTTCTTATGTAAGATGTTTATGTAAGACTGCCTCTGATTCACTAGCACAAAAAGTGTCAAAATTCAGTGTCTCTCATGAAGAAAATAGCAACAATAAAATGCCAACTGAGAAAAAAGCTTGATTCATACCAAGGGCCAGTTTAGGCAGCTCCACTGTAGAAATCCAGTGACAATCACATATGAATGCATCTCTTTTTCAATGAAACTAACTAACCAAGCAGCAAACAACAACCCAATCAAAGTACTACCAAGGAGAGTACAACACCCCCACCAACACAGGCAGGACATGCCAGGGTATATAAACAGAGAACAAGTTCCACTCCCTTTTCGCACTGAAGATGTTGCCTAGCCTGGCAATGAAACGTCTGCAAGAAAACAACAAGGTTCAGAGAGCACCAAGGACTCCACAGAAACTAACTTTGCCATGAAAAGTGTAATTACAGCCAAAGAAATATGTTTCACAGAAATATCTTACGGCTCAGATTTATGGTAGTAGCTTTGAGTAATTTAAGTAGTTGCTGTGAAGTCACTGCCATATTACTGGAAGTTCAATACAGTATGGTTTTATAAGCAAGGGCTATAATCAAAAAAGAACCTGCAAAGCTCAATCTCTTTTGTAGTGAATCAACAGGCCCACTTTTCCGAGCCTGGTGACATTAGGCGTGTTGGGATGCAATTCCTAGAATTCCCAGTGAGTATTGCATTTGTTGTTTCTGCTAGAATGGGTTCTTCTGGAATCTCTCTCTATATATGAAGTGGCATGTTGACATGATTCTAGACCAGCCTATTCGGTCCTCATAATAATATTACAGGAATATTACTGGCTTACACCACTGTCTTTTTGTTGCTATTGTCATAGCTGAAAGTATTATCTAGTTTTATTCAATCTATCTTCCCTGATGTGACTTAATCTGTACTCAGTAGGGTCACATGCTCCAACAGGATCAGGTCCATATTTTGGGGTGTTATTGGGTCCTACATTATAACTGGGTGTTTAGGTTACTTCTCTGATGTATAGCACTTTTCAGTAGGTTAAACTGGTGTACCAGCTATGGCTTTTTCTGGAGGCAAAGAGAACCTGGATGATTTACGGTGTCTTAAGGTAAGGGAGAAGACGTCTACTTCTTGGGAGGAGAGCAATGAAAAATCTTGATAAAATAGTTAAGAGCAGAGACATCACACTGACAACAAAGGTCCGCATAGTTAAAGCAATGGTATTCCCTGTAGTAACCTATGGCTGTGAGAGCTGGACCATAAGGAAGGCTGATCGAAGGAAGATAGATGCTTTTGAACTGTGGTGTTGGAGGAAAATTCTGAGAGTGCCTTGGACTGCAAGAAGATCAAACCAGTCCATACTCCAGGAAATAAAGCCAGACTGCTCACTTGAGGGAATGATATTAAAGGCAAAACTGAAGTACTTTGGCCACATAATGAGAAGACAGGATACCCTGGAGAAGAAGCTGATGCTAGGGAAAGTGGAAGGCAAAAGGAAGAGGGGCCGACCAAGGGCAAGATGGATGGATGGTATTCTGCAGGTGACAGACTCAACCATGGGGGAGCTGGGGATGGTGACGGCCGACAGGAAGCTCTGGCGTGGGCTGGTCCATGAAGTCACGAAGAGTCGGAAGCGACTGAACGAATAAACAACAAGGTAAGGGAAACTTGAAAAACTGGGTTTGGAACTGCAGGTGCAGATAAATTCAGCAATGGGACCAGGGCAGATTGTATAAACACAACTTGCTCATAATAGTTATGTATGGAAGTGAGAGTGAGATATGTCAGGAGAAAAAGTAGGTTGGTGCAGAGGAATTGAGCATTTAAGAAATGTGTGTGGTGTAGTTAAACAAGAAATTACAAGGTCAAGAATGACTGTGTGCTGAATGAATGTGGATTGAATACAAAAGTGAGTGACTGGTGAAAAAGAATGAAGGAGAATCAAATTGCAAAAGCAACATATGAATAAAGATTAAATGAGTTGAGAGGA
Source organism: Charina bottae (assembly GCA_023362775.1). Taxonomy (NCBI): domain Eukaryota; kingdom Metazoa; phylum Chordata; class Lepidosauria; order Squamata; family Charinaidae; genus Charina; species Charina bottae. Next base: position 33,587,406 of record JALMGJ010000001.1, read on the forward strand.
AAGGGAAGATCAAGAAAGTTATAGCTGGATGGAGTTCAGTAGATTTGCAAAAGGAAAGGTGAGTTTAAAGGACAAAAGCATTGTATGGGGTGGTGCATGAAAGTTATGGAGGTCAGGATTGTTTGCAATCAAGAGGCATAGTGAATGGTTTGAAGTAGATAGATAGATCGCTATTTAGCTATCTTTTTTCTTTCTTATCTCATATCTTTAATTTTTTTGGCTTAGTGTTTCTTACTCATTTTCTGCACTTCCCCTGAAAGGGAATTGCATGATGGGTACACGGGTGCATGTGTATGTAGATAGGTAGGTATCGATACATCTAACTTTCACATTTAAATGGTACCATCTATTTTCCCTGCATAAATCTGTCCATGAATCTTCCTATGATTATTGTCATCCACAGAGATCCTTGTTTTCCTGATATTCACCCATAACTCTGGAAGTGAGATAAATGGAGACCTAGGGCAGGGTATTTTCAATACTTATGCTCCAACTTTGTCTTCAAGTGAATGCTTTCATTTACCTAGACCTTAGAATTATTTCATTTATATTTCACCCATCCTCTATGATATCTTCCAGTAGGATTTTGCATGTTTCAAAAAAGATTCAGAAGAAATCCTTCAGAACGGTAGAATGCAAGCACAACAACTCTTTAAAGAAGCCCCATCTTATTTCACAATCACGATCTTTTTTCAGGTTTCTAAGATACATACGGAGCACTAACTTCTAGATATATTGTATTATGGGTTCACTCTCATGACCCCCAAACCACCGCACAAATATGCTCTGGTAACTATTTTTATACAGCAGGTCCCCATGAAATTGCCTGAGGCAGCTTAAAGCCATCTTCAGCTGTTCCAGTTTTAAAGCAGTGTTTTCCCTTGTCTCCTGATACAATTTTGGGTACGGTTATGATCTTGCAGGCTTCATTGATGATAGGTTGCTGATGCTCTCAATGGTGGCTCAGCCTGGCACTTGTTGGCCATTTTAGGGTGCTGTGGGCATGCCCTCTCCCTTGTGTTCACTGACCCTTGCCACTATGGCTATTTTGGCTTGGTCTACATGCAGGAGAGACCAGACACCTGGCTTGGGCAAAGGCATCTGCCCACACAATGCCTGACCAGGGCTTCCCAGGGCCCTTGTCAGGTCTTATGCAGACTTCTTATAAACATAGGTTTAGAAGCCTCTTGAAAGACCACTAGACCTGTCTTTAAACACATCATCATTAAACACTAATACTGTGCTGCAATAACAGTTGATTTAAACAGAAAAAACAACCTGATACTGCCAACCAGTTGTGTGTGGCTAGTTCTTTCATCATTAGGTGTGCTACATGTTTTCCACTGCCTTTGCTGACAAGGGGTTTCCCATGTCCATATTTCTTACTATGTATATTACTCTTACTGTCTCTGAGGACTCTTGTATAAGCATTATAACTGAGCAGTCAGTGCTCCAAGGACCCATGGTTGTTTGCCTTTCTGTATGTCACCATTGGTGGGAGGGGAGCATGGCATTCCACTTTCTGTATTCCAGCTTTGGCTGTACCAGGTGCCATGTTGACCCCTGCTTTATTACATGTGGGCCAAGCACAATAATATCCATCGACTACTTCCAGGTCTTGCTGTCCATGAGGTCACAGTTTGATTCCTTGCTCATGTGCTCCAGCAGTTTCCCACTCCAGCTTTGGTGGTACTCACTGCAATTATGATTGCTGTCATTATCACACATAGGATGTTCATAACTAATTGAGCTACTGGTGGATGACAACTGCCATTCAGGTTGTTACCCAGTGCCTGGATGGGAAGGAATCAGCTACAACTCAACCCTGGCAAGAAAGAGTGATTTCAGGGTTTTGGCACTCCCCTGGGTCCAGTGAATTGTCATCTTTGACTCTTGAAGGGGTAACATTCCCCTGGACAGAGTTAGTGCCAATTTGGCAGTCCATTTATTTATTTATTTATTTATTTATTATTGTATTTATACCCCGCCTATCCCCTCCCTAAGAGGAGTGCTCTAGGCGGCTTACATTCATTGACATCATACATTTTTACCCGCGTGTTAGGGAAGGGGAGAGGGAACCGGCTCCTCATCCGCAGGTCGACTACATGTCCCAGAAACCTTTGCTTCCGAGCCGGCTGCTGACGTCCAGGAAGTTGTTATTTTCGGGATCCGCCGTCCTCTGCCGTTCGCCGCCGCCATCTACGGGAATCACCAGCTCTTCTTGGTCCGAGGTCGACCCTCCGAAAAGGACGGCAGCAAATTGGCCCACGTGAGTGGTCCCCATTCATCTACTTGCCATTAGCTTTCGATCTGCTGGGTAGGCAGAAGCTGGGGCTGGTGACGGGAGCTCACCCCGCCATGCGGATTCGAACTGCCAACCTTATGGTCGGCAGACTAACGGCTCAGCGGTTTAACCTGCTGAGCCATCGTGCCCTCTTGGATTATTGGCTCCTGCCCAAGGAGTAGGTGGAAGCAGTAGCTAGGGGGTCTTTGCACAAGTTCATCTTGTGAGCCAATTGCACCTTTCCTGGACCAGGAAGCCTTGTTCACAGTCACTCTTGCCTTAGTCACCTTTCAGTTGGATTACTGCAACATGCTGTACATGGGGCTGCCCTTGAAGACCACCCAGAAGTTATAACTTCCTGGTCCAGCATGCAGCAGTCATGCAGTTTTGGGTGTTTTGCGAGTTGCCCATGTTACACCACTGTTGTGCAATCCGCATTGGCTTCCAATTCCTTTCCAGGTGCAATTCAATTATGCTGATTATCACCTGTAAAGTTCTGAATGGCATTGGCATCCTTGGTCATGCACTTCCATCACCACCATTCCCTTTCAGCCCTAACTCACTCAGTCACTTGCTCTCTATTGACTGTGCTTTTGGTGCTGCTTCTTTCTTCATACTTAGGCTATAGGTATCAACTCTCTTTGTTGATACCTCCATCCCAGTGGAGCCAGACAAGAAGCCCACAAAGTGCCAATAGGGGAGCACATAGGAAAAGGCTTAGGCAAGATAACCATACTGCTGGAAATCTGTAGTGAGGTGAAGGTGCAGCAGAAGCTGTGGTTCATCCACTACAATACAGGCATTCTTATTTCAAAATTACATGAGCATGGATCCCATCACTCAGCAACAGAGATGTGACATCTTGTACCTATCCATGGCTTCCTAATGGCTGTTCATATATCCACGCAGAAACCCAAACACACACTTTGCGTTAGTTTTGCTGATAAGGAGAAGGTGGGAGTAGAACATAGTTTAGTTTCCCATAGGAATTGTTTCCATAGGAGAGAGAGGGAGGGGGTGCGGATGCTGGCCTGGCACTAGAGGCAGAGTCTTAAATCATCAGAAGAACTCTAGGAAGGACAACCGGGATGGAGGTAATGGCTGGCGACTAAGATGGATCTAGTCAGCTCTGACTGTTGAAGATTTATGGTTTTAATAAAGGTCAGTGTGAGCTGGCAAATCCAAATTGGATTGGGCAGTATTTATATTGCTAAAGGCTTATTAGTTGGAGAGTGGCCCAAGATCATGAAGTAGAGAAAGACAAGACAGGGAAGATTGCTGAAGATGAAGAAGAGCAAACACCATGGGACCTGTCTATCCAATGCAGATGGTCCTTGTGTGGTTGAACATGACAAAGGTTTTACCAACTATAGAAAAGCCACCTGCCAGCATCATTCACAGAGAGAAAATTGTCACCCATATCTGTAAGCCATTCCTTAACTCTAAATTAGGAAATAGGGTCCAGAAATTGAGAAATACAACATTAAGCCAACATTTAGTTCATACATATCTAAGTACAGAAAGTTATGTTACATAATATTCAGTAATACAGACAAAAGGTCAGTCATTCCACAGTTTACAATCTCAAATGTTTATTTTCAATTGGGTAACAGAAGGGGGGAGTAATGGAATGCAGTGTTCTGCTTATAAATTACATTTGCAAAGCTTGGCTGGAAGAAGTAGCTGATGCTGGTGACAGAATGTTACTTGCACTGCAACAATTGCAGATTTATACTGTTTTTCATATACTCTTTATTTGTTTGTTTGTTTGTTTGTTTATACTTCAAAATTAGTCACCGCCCATCTCACTCAGGGAGCAACTCTGGGTGGTTTACAATAAAAACAAGAATAAATAATAATTAAAAATACAATAAAAGCAACAATCCTCTCCACTTATTGTAATCTCTGCTGTTTGTTTGGACAGTTTCTTATTAGAAGCCAGTGTGGGCTACTGGATGCTATGGCTGTCTGCATGTTCAGACCCCCAACTTAATCCCATCCAATGATATCGGAGGAATCCTTGTAACCAGATTGGGGAAGGCAGTTTCTGATCCATCTGTTTACTAATGTTTCTTTTTGTTTCTTTTTTGTTCTTTAAAAAGTGATAATTTTTTTAAAAAAGTAAGAAAACTTTCTTACAGTTTCCAAAATTCTGCATTTACCCCTAATATTAGCATTAAAGACAACTTCCTGGGAGGCGGACAAATCTATTTACTGACGTTCATTCCAAAGATCAATACGATTGACAAAAGACCGTTTTAACCCATCCCAATCTCTTTGGATTGCATTGCTCAGTATTCCCCCAAGCTTCAGTCTATAGCGCTGCTGGTTTAAATGTATTAATCTATTTGGTTTATTATTGCATAACCACAAAATTCAGTACACTGTTTGTTTTGGGAAGCATTTCCAGACCTACGCTCAGTTTCAACATGACTTCCAAGAGGTTTCTGCCTTGCTTTGGGATGAAGCCAGATCATGCATTCAGATGAAGGGGAGCAAACAGGGCATACAGAAGGACGGTGCAGGTGGCATATAGTGCAGTAAGGTGCCCAAGAAGCACATCTGGGAATTAAGAGAGTCCCATGCTCCATTTCCAGCCCGACTCTTTTCCTTAATACAGTTTATTTATCTTCAGAAAGGAGGGTACGAGTTCTTCATATAGCAGTAGTTCCAGGTGTTTAAACAAGGCATGGCTGAATTACACATAAAGAACATACAGATTTTAATAGAAAATGAATAGGCAGCCAAAGGCTCTGCTGCTTATGCCTCTGGAAACCCCACTCTCCAAACACATCTTGTGCATTTCTGGTATCAGAAATTAGCACAAAAGAAAGTGCTCAGGGAGAGAACTTCTGGAAGAAAAGCCTGCAGAGTGCTATACTGCACGCTCTGAACAATTCAGTCTGGACTTACTTGATTTGGGATTGTATAAAATCTGATCACAACTTTTTGGTCCCAAAAGAGAGGGCGAAAAATAACTTTACATCTTCATTTAAGAATATGAAATGGGGGAGGGGGACTTTTTAAAAACTCGATCCAGCTAAAACAATGATTTACAGGCAGAGAAATTAAAAGTAACCAAAAGCTTTGCAAAACAGAAAAAAATTATCAGTTGCCGAAAGGTTAGTGAAGGATTATATGGCAAGGAAAAGGTTGGAAGTTACTTTGAGGTAAGTTAAAGTTTAGGATAATTAGAATACTAATAAGAAATTTGGCTACGTTTGTGTTGGGTAACTGTACCTTTAAGGCAATGCTGGTATTTTGTTCAGGGAAGCAGAGCAAACAGTTGGCTCTTGAGTACTGAGTAATAAATTAAAATGTCTTATAAATCAAGTGTTTTACAAAAGCATGAATGGCTGATTGCATGATGTGATTAAAATCATCAAGGGAAAAGCATTCCACTCAACAATATGTCAAAGCAACACACCTGTATCTTTGAAAGCAACTTTCATGCAACACTTTCCAGAACTTTAAAGGCAGTAGAGTTTGTACTTGGGGCTTACGTATAACTATAGGTGGTGGGCCAAGTCAATACAGGAAGGCTGAAGTCAGGTTCTCTTATATTGGGGTTGGTGTTTTGTGGTGATTGAAAATTAGGAGTCGTATATGGTGACACTGAAAATCAATGAAATGGCACTAAAAAAGAGGTTTTTAAAATTTCCCCCCCAAGCCAATTCCATAATTGAAGTCACCCCCATCTTTCTGCAAAAGAAGAGACTGTATTTATCTGAAAGGAACACTAAGGGCACTTCCATTCCATGCTCTTTAGGTTTCCAATCTTGTATAAATGAAGTTGAAATCAACCTGTGATCAGTTTCATTTTGCTGATCTTGAAATGCAGAGAACATCATGAGCCCATCAGTGTTCACCTCCAGCTGAACCATTGGGTCTGATCAGTATTCTGTTCCCTGAACTACCACAGATCCTGAAGCAACTTCTCACTCCCCATTCCCTACAAAAAGTGAATCAATGAATTTCTAACACCCCCATACACCCTCCCACATATATAATCAGTACATTTTGCATGTTTTTCTCCGGTCACTTGGAAAAAAATTCTGAGTGGTTGAACTGAGCGAAATGACAAAAGCAGTATTATACAGTACTGTCAGCTGCAAGCTCCGCCCCTTTTGGACATACAAAGAGGGCAGGGATTGCAACAGCCAGACACTGCTATCATCTGACTGATTAGTTTGACTTCCCCTGCAGTTGCTGCTGGTGGTGGCTATGAAGAGAAACTTCCTGGCTGCAGTGACACTATTCCTCTCTTACACTGAAAAGCCCCTCGCAAGCTACACGGCTGGAAAGATAGCACGTTGGCATTTTTACAACCAGGTGTTTTCCCCAAAACATCTAATCATGGTTACATGCTGCTATGAAGGCTGGAATGGGGGATAAGGTGAGAGGGAGGCATTGATTAGAATACATGTAGACAAGCCCCAGGAACAGGGCACTGAAACTCTTGCAGGGAAGAACAATGGAGTAATGTTTGGTAGAATCCAGGAGACATGAAGGAGGTGAAGCAAGGATTCCCAGCAACTGGAAATTATCTGCCCACAGGTTCTGCAGTGAGCTGGTGCAAGGCCAGAAACAGCACAACTGAGCACCATAAATGAGCCCAATTATGATGGGTCCAGAGCTGCTTCTGAACTCCTGCAGGGCCCTGATGTAGAGGTGCCCTTAAATTTGCTCCGAATGCAGCCAGCCATTCTCCCTGTAGAGCAGGAGAATCAACTTCAAAGCATGATCGCTTTTCTTTTGAATGAATATGGTAGCACTTGCTTTGCTGAGGGCTTGTCCCAGCACTTGAACAGAATCTGTGGGATGTGGGATGTAGAAAGGTTTGTGCATACCTGCTCCCAGAGCCACGTCTCCAGTCCTTAGGGTGGCCAGGGGTGTTCTAATTTGGAAAACAAAACTAAAGCAAAATGCATTCAATTTTCATCATGGTTTGCTGACGGTATGTCTATAAAATTGGGTGTTTCGGAGAAGGGCTTTTGCTATTTAATTTGCATAACCTGCAGTTTGTTTGCCTTTCACTGTGTGCTTTTCCACCTACTGTACACCTGCCTTTTCTTAGGAGTCTCATATTTGGTATTTAAACCATTTTTTACAGCCACACAACATAGATAAACTTTTCTGTTATTCTGTAACCCAGAACTATAGATACGTTTCCCCAACCTTGGATCCCGCCATATGTGTTGGGCAATTACCCCCAGGAAGGTTTGTAATACTACACATCTGAGGCACTACACTGTATTGAGAAAGCAGAGCTACTGTATATACACATATTTTATTTCCAGCCTTCCAGCCCAGTGGAGCCTCTTGCCGTCTGAAACTTATCAGAAGCCGGAAACACAGAACGATTGGATAGAGATGATGGGGTGGGATTTTTAGCTACAGAAGAAAATGTGATAATCATGAATAAACCCTGCTATAAGCCTTTATTTTAGGGAAAAATAATGTTCCCCTCCTTTTGCAAAATACAGTTATTTTCATTTTGAGGATGATCATTCACTCTCCCCACTTCTTATCCTTGTGTGACCTGAAATTCCATAATTAGTATTTCGTATCCAGCTAAAGTAAAGTTAGTTGTAAATTGGAGTGACCACTCAGATTCCCCACCTCCCAATTTGTTGGTATCTCCATTACCTCATGCATATTAAAATTCATTTTTTATGTGAGATCATGTACAATAACCCCATATTTATTTTTCTGATCTTTTTGTTATTTTAAAAGTGTTCTTATTTGTCTAAAATAACAGTTCTATCACTTTTGTAGTGACAGAATGAACCAACCATATGTTAATATAACTGTTGCCATACAGTATACAATATATCAAAATTTAATCATACCTATGAAAGATAAACAAGATGGAATGTGATTAATTGTGAGCAATAAAGAGAAATTTGCATAGATAAGCATCACCTACATGCAAGAGAATATAACATCACCATGGAGTTAATGAAGTCTGAGAACACCTGCTGTGTTTGATTGAGAACTGTGACTAGTCTGCCCTCCGCTGTAATTTCCCCCCCCCCTTGAAATTTACATATTGATTTCATTTTATTGAGCCATTTGTTAAACATTCTGAGGTACGGGGAGTCTACGTTGGTTGTCTCAATGCAAATGTGAATAGGAATCAGATACCTACGATTTGGCCTTGTAACCCTTGCTTCAGCTTTTCCCCACCCGATGCCAACTAAGCTTGGCTAAAGATTATGGGCATCAAAGTCCAACTCATCTGAATTGTGCAAAGCTGATGGCAGGTACCTTTCTTTGTGTTGATTCTTGGAGGAACCAATAACTTTTCTAACATGAGTAATGCACCATCTCATTTTTTGCAGCAAGACAGCATGGTAGCATTTTAAGCCATGAATAATATATTTCTTATAATAGATTTGAGGTCTGGTTAAGATGACTCCCAAAGCTTTGCAGCAATAAGTCTTAAGTCTGAGAAAGAATAGTTAACAGCCTTTATAACTGTGCATTGCTTTGGATTTGATTCCAAAAAGATGGTTTGGAGTTTATGGTGGATCCCAAAATTACATGGCAACGGCGAAAGGCCAGTGCACTATCCCAGAAAACGATGTGGCTTCTTTAAAGAAATGAAGATAGGGGCCACATTCACACTCGCATGTTTTCTGAATTATCTTGTCCAAATTATCTCCACAGCCATAATAGCCATGATTATCTGTGGCTTGAATCATGTCAACTGGATTTCTATTTTCTCAGTAGAAACGTTTCACTCCTTAGAAGAAGAAGCTCCTTGGATAAGGAGTGAAATGTTTCTACTGAGAAAATAGAAATCCAGTTGACATGATTCAAGCCACAGACTGTTCCACCTGGATGACTGAGAACCTTCATCGACATATAGCCATGATTATGTTTCAACAGTCCAAGAAGAAATACGGAGAGAACTCATCTTCCTTTTCCCCACCACAGAAAGAGAGGGAACGAATGAAGTCCCTGTGCATAGCAGAAAGCCAGTTTGTGCTGGATTTGGGAGTAGACAAAAGGCTGAATTTATTTATTTATTTATTTATATATATATATATATATATATATATATATATATATATATTTCAAATTTTGCCACTGCCCATCTCCCCCAGAAAAGTGGGACTCTGGGCAGTTTACAATAGCAAACGCTTTAAAACAATCGAGATAAAAACATCTAAAATATAAATACACTATTTCCAAATATAAATATAAAAGTAAGAATAAATATAAAATCCAAGTGGCTAAAAGAGATCTAAATCAGTGAGGAGAGCTCTAAGGCGCCAGCCACCCCAGGAATAATTACTCCCCGCCCCAAGCGAGACGGCAGAGCCAAGTCTTCAGGTTCTTCCGGAAGGCCAGGAGCGATGGGGCCTGTCTCACCTCTGGGGGCAGAGTGTTCCAGAGGGCGGGGGCTACTGCAGAGAAGGCCCGCTTCCTGGACCCCGCCAAATTCTTGATGCCACATATCCTATGACCATGTGATGTTTAAAGAGGAACATAATTTGTTGGAGCCCTAATGCTGCAAATCTGTGGATAAAAATGCTATAATGAAAGAAGATGTTATCTGCTTCCAGTAATGTCATTCCAGGGAAATGGAATCCTGCATAAGAGCTTTGCTCCTGAAATCTCTCACGAATTGGGATGTATGAATGAAACAATAACACTGATTTAGTGCTTACCAGGTATAAATCCTTAATCAGTTACTAACATGAAAATCATCTAAAATATATGTCATCCATAAAACATGATGCTATATTATTATTGTTGGTCACATAGTCAGCCAGATGTTTAGACTGGATTTGGCATTTTTTTGTCCACCCATCAAGTCCTTCCCAAGGAACTGGTATAGGCAGATGTTGTTGTTTAATAATATTAAAGGTATCGTCGCAGGATGTAAGCTGTTCCAAGTAAGGCTGCCTTTTGCAATTGACTGATGGTGATTTTGTCAATGCCAATGGTGTTCAAGTGGTGCTCCAGATGTTTTGGAGTTGCACCCAAGCTGCCTATTACTATTGGTACTATCTTTGCTTTCTTTTGTCACAGTCGTTCTACTTCTATTTGCAGGTCTTTATATTTTGTGCTTTATTATTATTATTATTAAATTTTATATTTTTTTAATTATTATTATTATTATTATTATTATTCTTATTATTATTAAATTTTATATTTTTATTGTTGTTTTTAATGATGTTGTTGTGGTTGTGAACCGCCCAGAGTCCCTCCTTGAGGGGGAGATGGGCGGTCATAGAAATTTAATTAATAAATAAATAATAAATAAATATGCCGCCCAACTCCCAGCGACTCTGGGTGAAATGAAATACCAGTAGGATGGGGGCTGCTTGAATCTTGAGGGGAACCTCATTCCAGAGGGCATGCTTCTACAAAGAAGGCACGCTTCTAGGGTCCTGATAGATGGCATTGATTGGATCGGTTGGGCAGATACTATGGGATCCAGGCAGTCCCTCAAGTACCCAGGCCCTATGCCATGTCGGGCTTTATAGGTAGTGACCAACACCTTGAATCACACCTGGAAGCAAACTGGCAACCAGCTGGTTCAAATACATAAAAGTATTTGAAATTAATAAACAAGTACATTTTATTCTGTATGTTCCTCCTCCTGCAATAATTGAGCCACAAAAATTGTACTAGAAAATACACTTCTCTTTGTTTAATACAGAAACCCAATCTAATGACATGGATTCTCCTTAGTTGTTCTTTGCTGGGAAGAGCTGATTCTGTATATTTATTTTTCCTTAGTAATCAGCCAAATCCAGCTGTGGTTTGGGAACCCTTGCTCATGCTATTATTTCGTTCAGAGTCATCCCCTGCTCTCCAACACCCACAAACACATACTTCAGTTTGCAATGGGAGAGAAGCCACCCCCCTTTTGACATAAACTAGGACCCATCTACAGCTTAGTTATCCGCTATTTGTGTTTTTTAAAAAATCAAATACAGAAAGGCGAACAAGATAATAAATAACATACTTACTGTGGGCTGCCTGACATATGCAGATATGCTATTGTAGTGTTTAATCTGTGGTTCACATACATAAATCGCTGTTTGATTTACCAATGAATGAATTTGCATGTGTGAAAGAGTTCTGCAAAATCTCGCTTGTGTGAAGTGCTTCCTTCTAAACCTCAAATCAAGTCTCCTTTGGGTTGAGCTCAGCTCCTGGAAACTACCTGGACACATCCAAGTGATTTTCTTGACTACATTATTCATTGTCTGCTGGGATGTCTTTGAACATCATGGTCTAGCCTACAACCCTGGTATTCCCTGGGGGATCTCCCATCCAAATATTAAACTGAGACCCAGACAAAGTCATTCATGTGTACCATCTGCTGAGGTGCTTCTGCTACAATGTTGAAAGGTTAAATAGCTGATTAAGAAACACTGGCACACAATTATGTGCATATTTAGCAACCCCCAGCGTATTGAATATGCCATATTTAAAGCTATAGAAAAAGTTGTATATGAAGAGTGCCAACAAATTGAATAAATAATTACAAAATGAAGTCCCAACAGCATAAGTATGAATTGAACCGCTGCGTCTCTGGGAGTTGGGTGGCATATAAATTTAATAAATTATCATTATTAATCTTCTTCTGTCTCCAAAAGGGCAATCTTAACGTAGTTAAAATGGTTATCCATATTTAGGTTTCATGATTTCCTCACAGTTTTACTACTCAGTTAAAATATTAGACGTTGCTCCCTATAGAACTTTATCTTGAGTATCTATTTTGCAGAGGGAAAGATGCCAGAGAGTTGGAAAGAGGCTAATATAGCATTAACACCTAAGGAGGGACAGATTTGACTTTCACAAGAAAGCTGATATCATTATTGAATAATGATTATAAGTTGCTTACAACGATTTTGGCTGAGGGGTTGCACATAATTTTGCAAGAATTTATTCATGAGGATCAATGTTGGGTTTTTACCTAAAAGACAGTTAAAGGATACTATAAAAATTGTGTTGGAGATTTTGGAATACTTGGAGCAACATAATGAAAAACAAGCAACATTGATTTTCTTAGACACAGAGAAGGCCTTTGACAATTTGAACTGGGCCTTCCTGTTTAAAGTTTTGGAAGATATGAATTTTGGAGATGATATTATTAAATGGGCAAGATCGATCTACACTTTATAGAAAGCATAAATAATTGTCAATGGAGATCTAACAAAACCCTGTGAGATACAAAAAGGGACAAGACAGGGATGCCCATTGTCTCCTCTCCTGTTTATTTTAGTTCTTGAAATATTGAATAGAGATATAAGACAAGATGAGAGAATTGTGGGAGTAAATATTTAAAAAGAAACTTATAAGTTAAGGGCATTTGCTGATGACTTCATGTTGGTTCTGGAGGATCCACTAAAGGGAATAGAGATATTAATGGGAAAATTAAAAGAATATGGTACACTAGCAGGTTTTAAGATCAATAATCAGAAGATGAAGAAGTTAACAAAAAATATGAAAATACAGGTGATTGCTAAAATGTATACATTTTTATTGAAATTTGAAACAGAAGAAGAAGTGAAAGAATGTATGATAAAGTGGACTAAAAATTTTGGTTATAATATACAGATGGAACGAAGTGAAAATATGTGGTTGAAAGGATTGAAATTTACACTATGATATAATCTTAAAGAGAACTTTTATAAAATGATGTACCATTGGTATATGACACCAGAAAAATTATCTAGAATGTATAAAGGTACTTCAAATCTATGTTGGGAATGTGAACAACAAGAAGGGTCATTTTATCATGCTTGGTGGATGTGCAAAAAAGCTAGCTTTTGGGTTTAAATGCATACACTGATTCAGAGGATGTTAAAGATTAATATGCAACTGAAACCAGAACTTTTCCTCTTGGGACTGATGGATAAACAGTTGGAAAAAAGTCATGGAACTTTGTTTTTATACAGTATATGATAACCACAGTGAGATTATTGTACACACAAAGATGGAAAGATTTGGCAATACCTACAACGGAGGAATGGTTGGTGAAGATGATAGAACTTGCTGAGATGGCCAAATTGACCTGTTTCATTAGAGAAAAGACAATATCTATGTTTGTTGCTGACTGGAAACTCTTTATGGACTTTTTGTGTAAAACAGAAACAAATGAATTTATGATTTATGGTTTTGAGGATTAGATAGGATAGATTATAGAAAGAAGAGAGTCATGTTGTAACTTTAGAGAAAGAGGTAAATTTATAATTGTACTTACAACTGGTGTAAAGAAGTTTGGAAGCCACTTCTTTATATCTTTTTTCTTTCTTTTCTACTTTTCTACTTTTCTTCTACTTCTACTTCTACTTCTTTTTTTCTTTTTGCAGTTTAGCATTCTCTTTTATTTCTTCCTTTTTATTTTTTCCTTCTTACTCTATTTTAGTTTGTATTAATTTTTACTCTTGTTTTTAAAACTTTCAATAAAATTATATTTAAAAAAAGAACTTTATCTTGAGTAAAGCAAATAATCTTATCCTTATTAGATAACATGTGGTTTATTTATATGCACTGTATATACAGTTATATATTGTAAAGCATTTTACTCTACTTTTTAGCTCAAATGCCTTGGTCTTGATATTTAACTGAGTGTTTATTACTTTGAATTGCATACTTACATATATTCTTGTTTTTATTTTACTGTTATTAAATCCTTGAATACCAAAAAAGAAATCATGAAGAATAAGAATGGGTTCTATTTCCTGTTTCTAACCTCTCTACTTTAGATGTGTTTGCCATTGCCTTACAAATGCTAGGGAATTCTTGGAAGCTTGGCACTCAGACAAATCAGCCATCAATCGACACATAGAGATAAACCACACACACCATTTACACACCATTCAAAAGAGACAATAAAAAAACTAAGAAGGAAACAAAAAATCAGAACACATCCTGCCCAGTAGCCTACTCCCAGATAAGCAGGGATTAACACCAGACAAACAATCAAGCGGAAAACAATACCCTTATCAAGGAATTACCAATGGTACAAACAATCAAGCAGATAAACAATCAAGCAGAAAACAATACCCTAATCAAGGAACTACCAAGGAAAAAACCACACCCCCACCAACACTGGCAGGGCAAGCTACTGTATATAAACAGGGACATAAACCCCACACTCACTAGCACTGATGATGTTATCTAATCAGGTAATGAAACATCTGCAAGCAAACAACCAAGCTCAGAGAGCACCAAGAACTCCACAAATGGGCTTCTACCCAGCACCTGTTTCTTCTTCAGCCATTCTGATTCCCTATTTAAATACATAAGCAGAATATTGCTTATGTACTTATACTTACATATTATGTACCCTACCTATTCGCAAGTAGCATGCAATACTGGATATTCTGGGAGTTGTCAACTCAACACATCTGGAGGATGCCAAGTAGAGAAGGCTACAGTTAAAGATTGTGGGACTGATCATATGTCAGTAGCTGTCCAGGGTTTCAGATGAGTCTTTCCCAGTCCTATCTGGAGATGCCAGATATTGATTGTGCCTGAAAATTTTTGCATGCAAGGCATGCAATGTGCAGAAGGCTTTCCCACAAATGGAGGTGGGTGCTGAAAATCCTTCTCAACTGGGACATATTTGGTTTGCCTACTATAATAAGTTGGCTGCCTCAAAGTGGATGCATGACATGTGGGCTATGGGGCAAGTTTGGGGCACACTCGAACAACTATGAGAATTGGTTAGCAGCACCCATGTTAATTTATCTCTGAATGAATCAGTTGTTTTAAAGCTGGGTTTACCAATCATGTGTCTTCCAGCTGTGTTGGAACTACAATGCCCTATAATTTGGCCATGCTGGCTAGCAATTTTAGGAGCTGTAGGTTCAGGGAAGGCTGAATCCTGGTAGCAGCTCCATTTTCTGGGACTGGATCTGCTAGAAGAATCCCTGTTCAGATGTATCTTGAAAGATTTTTGTTGTTTATTTGTTCAGTCGCTTCCGACTCTTCATGACTTCATGGACCAGCCCACGCCAGAGCTTCCTGTTGGCCGTTGCCATCAGATACTGAATATTTATTTGTCATATTCATACTCTACCTCAACCCAAAGAATCTACAGTATGCAGCTATACAGGGCTACCACTTTTGAAATCCTCCAAATGATTCTGAGAAATACTTTAGATTGAGCAAATGACTTGGCCAAGGCCACCCAGTCAAGTTCATAACCCAGAAAGAATTAATCTTTATCTCTGCCCATGAATTTCTGGCCATCCATTAATAATTTGCGTTCCCAGAGAGAGAAATGAAAAAGAGAGAGAGAGAGAGGGAGGGAGGGAGGGAGGGAGGGAGGGAGGGAGGGAGGGAGGTCCCAAGGAACAGTTTTAGTATCATGTCTGTAATCTTGTGGGCTGTGTGAGCCAACCCAAAATTTTCATTTGCTTGATTGCCTAAGAGATAGTTTCTTCCTTCTGTTATTACAGCAGACAGCAAAATCATGTTTTTTTTACCTTCTTTGGTCATAATCGCTCCTCAGAGCTGCAGTCGCTTAGGGCAGTGCTATTATTTGTATATATTGGTCCATACTCAGCCCATGGTTTCCAAGTAGCAGATTCATCTTATGTACACCTTGACTGATACAGCAGCATAAGATCCCAAGCTCTTTCGGCTTTCACACCCCTCCCTCCATTTTTATTTGGGCAGGAGCCAATGGAGCAATCTTCTATGTTTGCAGATTTTAATTCAACTTTCCTCGGGCTCCCTGCCCCCAAAGATATTAAAATTAAATATGGATTCCTTGGATTAGTGTCAATGCAGGTTCATCATGCATCATTCATCCTATCTCTGTATTTTTATCTGAAAGCAGTCATCTGTACAAATACTTGTCTGTTCCAAACATCATCGGAATAAGCTCATTAACACAGCTGTCAGGCATAGATTTATACTGAAGAAATTATATACATATGAGAAAATTAACAATGTAATATTAAAGTTAGAAAACAAAAACAAAAAAGAGGATTATTTTTTTATGAAAAACAAAACAATTCTAAAATAGTTGATTTAATTGCTTGAAAGTTCTTTACCTTGCCCCTTTGTCAAAAAAGGTCTAATACAAATGTAGACAAATGGCACATTTCCATTGTTTCAAATCAGGTATAGATTTATCTTACCAGTATTATATAATAATTATTTTGGCTATCCCCCACATGAGAAAGATCCAAATTCTTGAGTTTTGATAGATTACAAATACTGGGAATATAGCCAAAAGAACATATGCATCCTTGACACACAAAAATCAGTCATGTTAACAATCCTGTAACAAAATAACTCCGAATTGTACCTATTATGAGACAAATCCAGACCATATGAATTCATTTCCAACTCCTTAATTGTCTCTCCAACAGTATGGAAACAGCAACCAATCCAATCTAAACATTTTCTGAGAGGTCCAATATTTATTTATTATTTATTTATCATCATATTTATATCCCGCCCATCTCCCCCGCAAGGAGGGACCCTGGGCGGTTCACAGCATAAGTTTAAAATCAATAAAAACATAAATACTACAAAAAATTCAATAAAATATCTAATACAATTTGATCCAAATATACAATTTATATCCAAATATATATAACAGAAAATTTTCTGCTGTATTAACTTCATTATAAGATCAAAGGAAACTAATTCTACTATACTATTTTTAAGCAACCTTCCATTGATTTTTAAGAACAGGACATTCAAATTTATTATTCCAAAGGTCATGTAAACAATTAATATCAGTTTGATCTGACTCCCTCAACTTCTTACAAAAATGGATTACTGCTTTTCAGCCCTAGTTGGTTCCTCAAAAACCTCTAAGAGATTTAGAACAGCAATGATATCAGGATGAAATAATCCAAAAAATAGGTACTTCTTAAGATGAATAATGTTCCAAGAGCCACTCTGATATAAATCAAACTCAGTTTTTAAAAATAACTTCATCAGAACTAAGTTGGTAAGAACAATATTTTGAGAGGCCCAATTACAACAGTGGATTTACTAGCTTTTTAAAAATGGAGGTGGAACTGCCATCAACCACCTCCTCTACATGGATGACATCAAGCTGTATGCTAAGAGTGAACAAGACATCGACTCACTGATCCACCTGACACGGATCTACAGTGAGGACATTGGGATGTCATTCGGACTAGAGAAGTGTGGCCGGATGGTAGTAAAGAGAGGGAAGGTAGTTAAGACTGATGGGGTGGAACTAACAGCGGGCCACATAGCAGACATACAGACCAGCTACAAGTACCTTGGTATCCCATAGTCACATGGGAACCACGATGAGGAGGCAAGGAAGACAGCAACATCCAAGTACTACCAAAGGATAAGACAGGTCCTGAAGAGCCAGCTCAATGGGAAGAACAAGATCCATGCCATTAACATGTACGCCCTGCCAGTCATCAGATACCCTGCCGGTATAGTGAGCTGGCCAAAGGAGGACATGGAGGCTGCTGATGTGAAGACCCGGAAGCTCCTCACAATGTACGGAGGCTTTCACCCCAAGTCCAACACCCAGAGACTACACCAGCTGGAAAGAGGGTGGGCGGGGTCTCGTGAGTGTCAAAGCCACTGTCCTGAATGAGACCCAGAGCATCCAGGAGTATGTATGTATGTATGTATGTATGTATGTATGTATGTATGTTTATTTATTTATTTATTTATTTATTTATTTATTTATTTATTTATTATTTAAATTTATCGCCGCCCATCTCCCCGAATAGGGGACTTACAACAGTAAGATGGCACCTAAAGATGAGCTGCTGAGAGAATGCCTGAAGCAGCAGCAGACATGGAAGAAAGATCAAGCAGAGGAAGTGCCATGGCAAGACAAGACCCTGCATGGGATGTACCATCGACAGATAGCTGAGGTGGCTGACCTTGGGAAATCCTACCAGTGGCTGGAAAGGGCTGGACTAAAAGACAGCACGGAGGCACTGATCATAGCAGCACAAGAACAGGCACTATGCACTCGATCCATAGAAGCAGGGGTCTACCACACTAGACAGGACTCATGGTGCAGACTGTGCAGAGAGGCCTCAGAGACAGTCCAACACAGGGTGTAAGATGCAGGCAGGAACAGCATCCACTGAACGGCCCAACCAAGTAGCTGGCATTGTGTACAGGAACATCTGCACAATGTATGGGCTAGACCCTCCAAAGTCCAGATGGGAGATTCCACAGAAGGTCGTGGAGAATGGCAGGGCTAAGATCCTGTGGGACTTCCAGATCCAGACAGACAGGCAGGTACTGGCCAATCAACCATACAAGGACCAGAAGACAGCAGTGCTGATAGATGTAGCAGTGCAAAGTGACAGCAACATCAGGAAGAAGCAGTATGAGAAGCTGGAGAAGTACCAGCACCTGAAGGAGGAACTAGAGAGGATGTGGAAAGTGAAGGCCAAAGTGGTCCCAGTGGTGGTAGGAGCACTTGGGGCTGTGATTCCTAAGCTGGGAGAGTGGCTCCAACAGATCCCAGGAACAACACCAGAGCTCTCTGTCCAGAAGAGTGCAGTGCTAGGGACAGCTAAGATGCTGTGCAGAACCCTCAAACTCCCAGGCCTCTGGTAGAGGACCCGAGTTTGAGGAAGACACATACCACTCATAGGGGTGAGAAGGGAATTTTTTTATTCTCTTTTTCTTTTAATATAAGGGGATGGAGCAACTGTATTTAGTGATTTTTATAATGTGCCAATGGAATGTTTTGTAGAAATAATGTGATCTTGGTTTAATATAGAGTAAGGGATTGATTATGGAAAATTTGTTGTATATCCTTGCTGTTAAAAGTCGGAAGTCACCTCTTTTTGTAATTGTAAAAAATTTCTCTCTTGTTTTTTTTACACTTTTTTAGTTTTCTCTTTTTTCTTTTTTGTAGTTTTTATCTTTGTCTTAAATCTAATAAAATTCTTATTAAAAAAAAGAAATGATTTGATAAAATTCTATAAAAAGAGAGTGATTTTCCTGCACCTAGCTACATGTTGGCCGCAAGCTACAAGATGGCCATTGGGTATACTGTACATGTGATGTTCTGTCTTTCAATGCCCAATTATTTTTCCAGCAGGCTACACCTTTGATCCCAAGGGATAGCTTCAAGGGAACTCTTCCCATTGACTTTCAAATTGGGAAGTGTGGCAGTCAGGGAAGGCTTAGAGTGATGATATAAAGGTAAAGGTTCCCCCCGCACATTTGTGCAGTCGTGTCCGACTCTAGGGGCCAGTGCTCATCTCCGTTTATTAGCCGAAGAGCCAGCATTGTCCGAAGACGCTTCCACGGTCATGTGGCCGTCACGACACATGTGGAACGCTGTTACCTACCCACTGAAGTGGTACCTATTAATCTACTTGCATTTGCACGCTTTCGAATTGCTAGGTTGGCAAGAGCTGGGGCGAGTGCGGGAGCTCACTCCGCACGCAGGGCTAGGGATTCGAACCTCCGAACTTGTGATCTTCCGATCGACAAGCCTGGCGTCTTACCCGCTGAGCCACCACGCCCCTTGCTGATGATATACACAACTGTATAGAGTGATGATATACACAACTGTATATAACAGCCGTAACATCCTATACTGCCTCCAACAATGAAGTAAGCTCAAAGAAAAATTCAGAAGAAATTCTCAAGTATCCTGACAACAGATGCCCTTGTTGTAGGGGAAGAAAACTTTCAAGGAATTGCAAGGGAGATTTTAGCACACTATTAGTTCCTTCTGAACTAGGCAAAAGGAGTAGATCTGCTATCTACTCTTAGAGGTAAATGAGCTATAATAGCATGCAGTTATATAGGAACCTCAGCGTACTATTTCCATAGGCTGAGCTACTGGTTCTGGTCCAAAAAGCTGTGGGACATTGGGTATGTGGGTATGCAAATGCAGATCCCCACCCCCACAACCACACATACATTTAAGCAGATAGTCGAACCATGTGTACATTATCTCCAATGCAAATAATATCTATGCAGAGTTCTAAGTTAGGAGAAATTTTTCAGAAGAGGTCATATTTTATCTCTTATTATATATCATTTTACAAAGGCGAAAAAGATAGAGGATGCTTGGATTGCCTTTCACTTTTCATTTTTTAAAACATGTCATGCATGCTAATTCCTCCTTTTCCACATCTAGCTAAAACTTAAATAAATAGTGGGCAGGAGCTGCAAATGTTATTAAAAAATGATATAAAAGTTATATCTCCTCAGTTGGAAAGCTCTTGGTTTTCCAGATTTTGTCTGTTGGGTTTTTAGAAGCTTTTTAGAGATATATCATTAATTACTGTATATTATAATCACACAAATATAAATAATTTATAATTAATTATACATTAAAATATATAATATGTAGTATGTCATATCAGTATTATTTATTATATTTTAATCAGCTGAATAATTAACATTTTATGGGGAGATTACACATTATTAGATCATTAAACATTTCTAAAAAATATTTAAAAAAGAAAAATGATGAAAAACACAATAAGTAAATAGAAAAAGAAATATAAAATCCACTATTCCAGCATAGAATAGGCATTGAAAACCAGATTGAGTATAAAAGCATAAAAATGTTATCTAAACATTGTTTCAAGTTTATTTTTAATATTTCAAACCCATTCTTACAGTCTTTGGAATTGAAAAGATGATGCATCTAGCTTCTGTTTTTAACAGGGTTGTAACTGTTTTTTGTATGATTTTTATTTTGTTGTTACTTTGTTTCACCCATCTTTTGCACTCCTGGGATGGAAAACTGGAGTATAAATACAAATCTTAAAATAGGAAATAACCCCACTGCGAGGTCCCAGTGCTTTACCATTGAATGTCAGTGGCCCAGTTCAAGAGGATTCTGGGAGGCAAGAAAAGCATGTTTTGGAGACATATGTACTTTAATTACAGATATATGAAAAATTAATTCCATTATAAAAATTAGATGAAAATACCGATTTTGGATTGTATGTATGTATGTATGTATGTATGTATTTATTTATTTATTAAATTTCTATGACCGCCCATCTCCCCTTCAAGGAGGGACTCTGGGCGGTTCACAACACAACATCATTAAAATACAATAAAAACAACAATAAAAATATAAATACAATAAAATCCAAGTGGCAGGTGGTTCTTACAGTGAAGCTAAAACATATTTAAAATATTTGAGGCGGCTCTAGGAAATCAGCCATCCCCAGGCTTGACCACTTTCCTTCTTGCCCCAGGTGAGATCACAGAGCCAAGTTTTTAATTTTTTATGTATGTATGTATATGTATGTATATGAGCTTGGTATCAATGTGCATGCTAAAATCTGAACACTATGAACATTGTAGTTCACAACTCATAAGACATGGAAATAGAATGAAAACGCATCATTCTTAGAAAAAAAACATGCATACCAATGGATAGATTCCAGAAAAGATCCTCAGAGAAAACATTCTCTGTTGCAGAGTGCAACATGCAAGCACACAAATGTATGACAACATCCAATGAACAGATTATTGTTCATACAATGGAATATCCTCTGTACATTCCTTTAGGAATGCTTTAACAACTCCCCCACCCTGCCCCACTAAAGATATTTGGGGGATATGAGAGAGTACAGGGATTAGTTCAGGGGCCTAGGATTCTTGGAAGTAAAAATCTGGACTCAAACCAAGCCCAGAATTTGTAGAGTTCATTTTGTAATCCTTTCTTGTAGGCAAACATAGGCAAATTAGCCCTTGTCCTTCCCTCACCCTGGGATGGACTATTTGTGCTTTGCAGCAGACCATTTTCAAATCCTGGCTAGGATGAAAGAATGGATTTTCCAGAAACATTATTGAGGAGAAGGAAAAGTCCATTCTGATGGCAGATACACACTTCTGTCAACAGATAATGTTGTTTTTAACCCCATTCCCCCCCTCCTCTCACTAGATTTGAATTTTTCCTCAGGAAAAGTAATGCAGGAAGTAATGCAGAGACTACAGGTATGATGTATCTTTGTAGCAATCTATTCCATAAAATGTAATTTTATAATATAATATAACCAAGAATTGTTAATCACCATTCTTGACTTCGTAGAAAATTCAAATACAGTTCCAATTGTTATCATAAACCTTTATACAAGTAAATACACACACACACACACACACACACACACACACACACACTAATTTCAAGCTCATCAGTAAAAACAGAGTGGAATATTATTTATTCAAAGGCCTGGAAGACCAAGTAAACCATCCAGAATCTTAAATGAGTAGGAGTGCAATGTTTTGAGCATTTCATTTTGTTTCATCTAAAATTTTCAAACTAAGATCAAGGTTCAGTACATCACTCTAGTTATCTGAATTAAAAGACCAGTGCCCAGAATCACTCTGCTTGTCAGTGCAACTCAAATGCCAAACTAGATAACAGTGATCCATCATTAGATCTCCCATCTCTTTTCAGTTTTGGAATTAGTATCTACAGTATATGGGGTAGTTTTCAATCTTGGGGATCAGCGTGGTACAAGGAGAAGATGAATTATTTCTTCTATTCTATTTTCTGATGAAGATTTCCTCACACTCAAAGTGACCTCTCCTGCAGGAGAAATCAATTTCATTACGAAAATGATGTGGGAAAAGCTTAACTATTCCTCTTTCAGCCCTATGATCTCATTTTCCTGTTTTCTGCTAAAAACATGGATAATCAATCATAAACTTCTGGATTATGATTTATTTTTCTGTTGCCTACAGTAGCTGCTTTCTGCTCATTGTGATTAAACTATCACATGTATTTGCCAGGAATACACCTTTAAACAAATAACAAGTCCAGCCCTACCATAAGACAATGTCAGGCACCTGCTGAGACACACAGAATGCTAGCAAACTATTCATGGATAATAGCCATATGTGCCACCAGCTTGCTGTTGCCCCAATAAGGTAGACCACAGTCTTCAGATGTCACTGGGGTTAAAGTAAGGTTAAAGTGCACATGGAAGGAAGGTGAGGCACCATGTTGTCCTTTGCTTCAGCAGAACATCTTAGGCTGGTCTTGACAAAAATTAAGTGCCTATCACCACACTTTGCAACTTCCCATAGATAGTTGTCAAGTCTCCCAGCCCCTTAACAACACTTCATATTCAGTTATGCCAAAGACTTTATTAAACCTGAAATGAGCGATAGAGAACAAGGTTCCAGGTCTCATGTTCAAAATTGCCAGCTAAGCCCCACAAGCATATATCCTGAAAAAAGATGACACAAGAAGAACTAGTATGTCATGAAACTTTAATGAAATGTTCACGCCCCCACCCACCCCCCAAAAAAGCTTTGTATAGTAGTTTTGACTGTGATATAAAGTAAAGGTAAAGGTTTTCTCCTGCACAGTCGTGTCCGACTCTAGGGGGTGGTGCTCATCTCCGTTTCTTAGCCGAAGAGCCAGCATTGTCCGAAGACGCTTCCGCGGTCATGTGGCCGGCATGACGCATGCGGAACGCTGTTACCATCCCGCCGAAGTGGTACCTATTTATCTACTTGCATTTGCATGTTTTCGAATTGCTAGGTTGGCAAGAGCTGGGGCGAGTGCGGGAGCTCACTCTGTCACGCGGCGCTCGGGTCTCGAACTGCCGACCTTCCGATCGACAAACCTGGCATCTTAACCACTGAGCGATCGCACCCCTTTGACTGTGGTATGCATATAAGTAAATCAAAAGTTAAAGATGTGCTGAACATGAAAAAAGTGCAGATCACAACAGATTGGCTTGGGTCATTATTGTAACTTAGCCATTTTATTTCAGAACTATAGTTGACTTCTACAGATTCTGATTTATCTTGTTGATTGTCATGTTGCTTGGGAATGATGGAAACTGAAGTCCAACACATCTGGAAAAAACTGCTAGTTTTCTCTAAAAAACATTTTCCCCTTATTTCTTATTTCTTATACTGGCTTTAGATTATTTTAGCCATGTTATCATGCAATTATACCATTTAATGTCCTTTCATTGATTCTTCATTTATCTTCAGATTTTCCTGAAACAAATTGATTATAAGTTTAAACAAAGAAACAGATGCAAGTTGACAGCTTCAGCTGTAGAAAACTATAAAGCAAGCAAATTTGTTTTAGAACTACACTTAAAATGTACTTATGTGAAATTAGATTAAGCAAACTCAGTTGGGTTTAACTAATGGTGCCCCATATAATCATCAAAGAATTAAAGATGGAACAGAAATATAAACTGAGAATTACTAGACTGTAAGAAGACACATTGCTTGAGGTTAAGTGAGAAAAGAAATGCCATACATTTATTTATCTAATGAAAATGGAATTGATAGGAAATTCAGGAATAATTCTTATTGGACTCCCAGAATTTTTCTGAATTTTGTATGTTAAAATCTGCTAGTAAATAGTTTTCAAATTCATCAGTAAAGTATGAAGTTGGAATTTATAAAGTCCTGAAACAGGACTTGCATCAGCGTCTGACATCCTTGGAAAACTTCCAGGACCTTGAAACCTCTGAAAGCTGAGTGTTATTGTTCCTCTTGACACCACCACCCATTTTTTTTTAAAAAATCCCAACATGGGATTTCATTGAGTATTTCTGAGCATCAAGGTCTAGTTGTCATTTTAATGTCTCATCATGCTGTAAAGCACTATGTTAGGGATCCAGCTGCCAAGAATAGCTCAGGGAGCATTTGTTGTCAGCTTTGGCTGGGAGTATTGGAGAAATGGAGCAAGTTCTGAAAAGGGAGCCAAGAGTTGACTTTGTTCTCTATGACACTATATTCCCTGCACACATCAGAACTCCTCACCATTCAGAAGAGGAATGGACACATGTAGCCTATGTGATCTTGATGAAAGCTGTACTGGACTGAACTGGGATGATATCTGTAAGTGGAAAAATAATGGAATTTTCCCAGTGAAACATTTTGAGGCTGAGAATTTACAGTATTCTCAGAATGAAAGTTTCATCTTGAAAAAAAGATGTCTGGTTTAGGTAAAGGTAAAGGCTCCCCCCGCACATTTGTGCAGTTGTGTCCGACTCTAGGGTCGGGTCCTAATCTCCGTTTGTTAGCCGAAGAGCCAGTGTTGTCCGAAGACGCTTCCACGGTCATGTGGCCGCATGACACGCGTGGAACGCTGTTACCTGCCCACCGAAGTGGTACCTATTCATCTCCTTGCATTTGCATGCTTTCGAATTGCTAGGTTGGCAAGAGCTGGAGCTAGTGCGGGAGCTCACTCCGCACGCAGGGCTAGGGATTCGAACCTCCGAACTTGCAATCTTCCGATCGACAAGCCTGGCGTCTTTCCCGCTGAGCCACCACGCCCCCTGTGCGTCTGGTTTAGATCACCTGAAAAAGAATAAAGGACTTCTCTTATTTCCATATATCTGTGAACATAACACTGCAGCAGGCAATATTGTATCTTTGCCTCTTTCAAACTTTCCCCAAGCTGTGATTTAGAAGTTGATCACCACATACTCTGAATTTTGAGTCAATAATGCATACTTGTCTGTATGAGGCTTGCGGTTCCTCTCAGCTCTTAGTCCTGGACATGAACTCTTCCATGGATTCAGCAATGCAGTGTTTTCTTTCCTTGCTTAAATGACATGTCAATGATAAAGATTTAAACAAGATGAAAATGTATCTCCCAAGTCTGATATGGAACATCATCAATTATGCAAAATGAGTGAATATTTAAAGAGTCTCTGAACTGTCTTTATTTATGGATCTTAAGCTGCCTTCTTTATACTTTATTGATATGTGTGCTGTTAAGAAACATTTTATTAACTGCACAAGTAGTTTGAAAACAGAAATTGAGAGAATGGAGTTAGAAGACCACTTGAGAAAAAGCAACTGGTTTTTAAGGTGTCAGTTTAGGTCATGAGGATTATAGGCATAAAATTTTGCTAGTAGAGTAACAAGAGTTGAGGTTTAATGTAAGTCTATAGTACAATAATGGGTGGTGAGCAATGTTATGGTCGTTTTATGAGGGCTTATTCACAAGACACTTTGAGGTATCCCAGCTCTTGCTTTATATCTATGCTGCACAGCTATGGGCCAAACAAGGTAGGTAACTGCTAATAAGAACCCAGAGCAAGCATATAGTTCAGGGCATGACACAGATATTTAATTAGCATCTTTGTTGATTGATATAAGACATAATCAGAAAAATAAAACAAGAAACCACAAGTCTGTAGCTTGAATCATGTCAACTGGATTTCTATTTTCTCAGTGGAAACATTTCGCTCCTTATCCAAGGAGCTTCTTCAGTCTGAGCAAAGTTGGTAAGGGAATCCTAAATATGTTTCTAGGTAGCTGTGTGACCTTACACCTGGGGTCATGGTTATATTGAGATGTTATTTCTAAGTCCCTTTATCATCTAAAGGAGGATCGTTAAGATCACCATGCTGCTGTTGAGCTTGCGAAATGGTCTTAATCTTCCTAGGCACAGAAGACAAAGCAGGGAGGAAGATGGGGGAAAGATTGTGCCTGAGGCCCCCACCTCTATTCAAGGAAGGATTTTCCAAGTTGGCATAAATGGATTCCTTGACCCCTCTCTCACCTAGTAACATATTTAGGATTCCCTTACCAACTTTGCTCAGACTGAAGAAGCTCCTTGTATAAGGAGCGAAACGTTTCCACTGAGAAAATAGAAATCCAGTTGACATGATTCAAGCTACAGACAATTCCACCTGGATGACTGAGAACCTTCATAGACATAAAGAAACCACAAGGTGAAAGAATGTAGACATAAGTGAATTTGGAGTAAGATATAACGTAAATGTCTACCAGCATTTTATAAATTAAGGCAGATCAGCTTCCCCAGCTCTTTTCTTCCAGATGTCTTGAACTACAGTTCCCATCATTCCTAATCACTAGGCATAGTACTAGAACATGGTAAACCAAGACACCTGGGGGGCATCTAAAAATTATAAGGCGGTGCTGCAGCTACCTGAATATTTTAAAATGAGCTTTCTTATACATATTTATTAAGACTTCCAGATAAAGGTGCACATTCTGGGACTGGGCTGCATGGTATTTAACTTGTGTTACAACTGGAATTGTTGCCACCAAGAGAACAATGGCAATCTGATTATTCAGCAACATAAATGTTTACCCTTAGTGAAGAGATTTTATCATAACAGCAGAAAGCCTTTTTCCCCCCTTAATGCCATAAATTGCATGATAAGTCTTCTCCCACTCATATTTTACATAAGTAGTGAAAATTAATAGCTCTCGTATCTTTCCAAACTTTTGCCTGCTTATGCCTCATACAACTTCAATGGCTGGAAGGAAATGATATCCTTTGGGATACAAGTTTAGTTTGCCTCCTTGTAGTCTACTTCCTTTGCTTCTCACCAATAACCTCATTTAAAATTATCACCTGTAGGAAACAGGAATGTACTGTAGTTTCCTTTCCAGAATACCCCTAAAGCTTGTGTAGAAAAATGGAACCTGCCATTATATTCTAAGAATGCCATAAATGTTCATCCACTGATACAGGACTGTATATAATCAGCAATTAAATATGTTGCAATTCTCCACCTAGGAAAAACATATTTTTGCAGACTCTCTGCATCATGCACATTGTATATAAAACATATAAGCCTCTCTCAGCCAGAATTATTGGACTATAACTTCCATCATTTCAAGATAGGGACCACATTGGGTAGGCATGATAGGAAATGTACTAGCTACTGTAGTTTTACATACATTAATTTTGCTTTGCTAATCACAGGAGAGGGGAAGTAAAGCAAGCACTACCCTTCAACCAGTGGAAATCCATGTATTTATGCAACCTCCCCTGACATCCCATTGTTCAGACCCTAGTCGGTTGGGATACTATTTAAGAATAAATCTCTTCAAAAGTTGATAGAGAAGGACATACAGTAACATTATTCCTAAAAGCTTTCTGCCCCCACCCTTGGAATTCTACCTTCCTATTTCCTTTCTCCACTATAGATTTCCTGATGCAGGTTGACAGAATAAATCTGAAAAAGAGCAGCAAGAACAGTAAAATGGGTGCTTTTACACAGAAAGAAAGCCAGCCAGAATGGGATCTCTCCACTGCAGCTCTGCTGCCAAAACCGTAACTAGTCAATCCTGCTTTTCTTAAAAAGAAAAATCTTCCACAGGGACATTATTAAACTTGTTAGTGTCTAACATGTATTTTTCCCCTTAGCGATTTGCAAAATAAACAAATAAAAAACCAAAAATCAACATATTAAAAACGATTTATTCAAATATTCCTCTAAGACTCATTAAAAGGAGAGTCTCCATTTTGTTGAACTCAGCTCCTGGTAACCACATAGACACATCTGTGTTATTTTCTTGGCAACAAGACAAACATGATTTGCTGCTGCCTTCTTTCAGGATGTTTTCTGATTTCCCAGTCTGACATGCAGCCCTGGGATTTCCTAGCCCCCTCCCATCAAAGTACTAACCAGCCCAGCGTTGTTTGGCTCTTTCAAGAGAAGTCAGGATCCTGGACATTTGCACAGGGACAGTGGTGGGGGGCAAATGACAATGCATGCATCATGACGTCACAAACACACGCTGCCCCTTTTGTGGGTGGGTCACAACACTGCACATGTACAATATGTAAGGGTGGAGCTTTCATCGCAATGTCACAACACTAATTTTGCCATTCTAACAAAATGTCAGAGTTCAGCAGGTGCCTGTGGTCTGGCAGCAGCTAGAAGCTGCCGCTTGGTGTGACCTAAAGCCATTGGGAGCTTTAGAGCTTTCCCAGTGCCCCTCAAACCTTTGTTATTGAGCCATTCAGCGATGATGTCCATTCTTTCACATATGGGGAGATAAACCTGCAGTGCAAATAAGGGCACTTCCTCCACAGTGAGTGTTTCCACTCAATAACTAGTTTGAAGACAACTTATGGATATCTTCTCTTCCATCAACCCAAAATTCAGAAAATAGACAGAGAATACTATGATCCAATCAGTGTACACCCTCCAGTTGACATATAGGAGAGTGCAAAAAAATATCATTTGATCGGTGCCAGATATAAAAACCACCTCATTATCACTCCCATTCCATGTATTTATTTACAACAGTTCTATACCATTGAATTCCAATATAATTCCCAGTGGTTTACATATAAAAACAATCAGACCAACAATAAATACATTTAAAGCAAGGTAATAATAAAATCCACAGGCACCCAATATCAGTGGTGACAATTACAAACTAAAAACTGTGTGGAATAATACATGCTTTTACCATTATTCTGAAAGACAGCAACATGGGTGTCCACTGAACCTCTAGGGGAGGCTATTCAAAGCCAGTCCAGAGCCCATGAAACTAGTGTTATAACTTTAGCACCTCTTACCAGCTAGCAGGCGGAGTGCTGCATTTTCCACCAATTGTAGTTTCTGAGTAGTTTTCAAAGGCAGCCCCATGAAAATTGCCTTGCAATAAAATAACATCTGGTTGATAAGGTCATGAATTACTGAGACCAAAGCCTCCTACTTCAGCTACAGAACAATCCTGTTCAGGTTTTTTTTAAAAAAGAGCTGCTAGAGAACCAGATGGCTTTCTGGCACACAGTACTCCTGTCTTCCAAGAGTTAAAATGTACCTCGTTTTGTTCCACTCAGTTGCCCAGAGCCTCCAGATACCAATTCAAGACCTCCACTGCATCTCCTCTTGGCTCAGGGTAGAGATATATAACTGGGTATCATCATCATATTGATGATAACCTTGTTCCAAACCCATGGATGATCTCTCCCAGCATTTTCACATAAATGTTTAAAAGCAGGGGAATGACAGCTGGGCCCCGTAGCACCCTACAAGGAAGTAACTACTTGGTTGACCTCTCTTCCCCCACAAACACCAGCTGGAACTGCTCACTCAGAAAGGAGCAGAACTACTGAAAAACAGTGGCCCCTGACACTAATACTTGTAGGCACTCCCATCATTGATAGTATTAAATGCTACTGCGAGATCTAAGGTCAACTACCAATACTACCAATGCAGTTTCCATTCCATGTCTGGACCTCAACCCTGACTGAAAGGGGTCAAGATAAAAAGGTAATTTAAAAATTGATGGCGCCTATCCCACTCAACTCTTCAAAATGAAACTGGGCACATTTGTCTGGACATTTGCAAAAACACTGTTAGACATTACTATGAGGAGACAATTGCAAATTCACAAGCCCCCCTTCATCTGTTGCATTTCAGGGCTTCTTCTTGCTAACTGTTATCGTGAAAGGATAGAATGCTGGAAGCTTTGTAGTCAGGCACTTTGCCCAGTAGCTGTACCCATGGTTGCATGTTGCTGAGATAGCTGGTGTGATGGAGAAAGAGAGAGACAATTACAGCAGAAAGAAACCAGGAGCAGGATGCCAAAAGGGGGCAGTTAAATTCTCCTTACCGCCTTCCATTCCACACAGAAGGGAAATAAAAAGAAATTGCTAGCATCCCCTTTCCCCAATCCACAAGGCAGTTGCTGAAACAAACAAAACCAGAAGTAAATAGATGTCCCCTATTGAAGATACTCAAGACTTGTCAATTTTATACTTACACCCTTGACTTTGGGTGTTATGTGAGTGAGAACAATTGCAAGGAGTTGCAAAATCAAAATAGCCAAGAGAAGTTTAAAATGGAATCCACAGGATAAAAAACAAATGCAAAATAATAATAATAATAATAATAATAATAATAATAATAATAATAATAATAATAATAGAGTGGGGATTGCATTAGGAGCCCTCACAAGATGAATACATTTCTGGACAATGATGTATCCCATTATTAAGGAGACTGGGGCAGTCACCCCAGTGTGAATTTACAACAGGAAACCAAATGACTGGGAACAATGAACTGAAGCCTTTTGCTTTCCTCACCTCTGAAGCAGATAAGAATTCCTGCTTTGATGTCCTGCTGATAACACTTAAATTGGCAACCCTGTTTCTGAAATTCAGTTTTTCCCTGTTGTATCAAGATCTTTAGGTCTCACCCAACTATTATTGTACTGCCTTCCTTACATTTTATTTGGGAAATCATTTTTTTCCTTTTCTGTCTTTTCTTGCTTGGTTATTGGACATCATATGGTATTTATATTTTTATTATTAAAAATATTTTTCATACTAAGTTTTAAAAGTGTTTTTGAGCTAATTCTCCTACTAGATCTGCCACAGCATAATCCAACATACTGGTACTTCTGTATCATACAAAGCACAATACTATATGCTGGTTTCTGCAATTTCACAAGCAGCTGCCAACACAATTTCAAGTGTCTTTTCACAGCTTTAAAAGGTCATGCATTTGAGGTCTATGTGTAACCAGTCACTTTACCTTGTCCCACTCACGTCATCCCCTATATGTCCCACAAGAATCAAATACAGCCTCCCTAATCAGAAAAACACCTTTTCCTTTGTACATAATAAAAATTTCTTTTAATGAGTCTCTCTCTCTCTCTCTCTCTCTCTCTCTCTCTCTGTGTGTGTGTGTGTGTGTGTGTGTGTGTGTGTGTGTGTGAGAGAGAGAGAGAGAGAGAGAGAGAGAGAGAGAGAGAGAGAGAGAGAGAACTACTGTACAGTATACCTGAATATTGTACCTGGTATCAAATTCCATCTTTATGTGATGCAAATTGGAATTGACAACACCCTGCTTTGTGGAAGCTGCTTTCATGTTAATACTTCTCACTTTGTTTTCTTACAGTTATTTAGCTGAGATTAATTATTTAATGAATGTAATTCTTTGGATAAGGGCCCTTTAATTATTAACAGACAAATGCTATCTTGGGTAACTGTTGGATGGCAGATTCACTTATATACTGTACATCTCAGCCATTTTGAAACAAATACATTTGGGTGTCCTTGTTAAAATAGCCAAGAGCAATTCATAAACTTACAAACCCTTTCCCAACATTCAGCAACTTCTGAATACCATTTAAAAAATCCTATTCCCATCTGTTATGAAACAGATTTTGATAGGCAGCCAATTTTTTACATAGTGCCGTGGAAGCACAGGCATGGCTGCCTTGTGTAAACCAAGCTTCTTGTTACATAAACCTTTCCTAGCAACTAAAATTGATCATCCCTATCCACATTCATTCATACACATACTCATACACATACACATACTCATACACGCACGCATGCACACACACACACACAGAGCACTGGATTTCTCCAGTGACGAGAAAAGTTAAAAGATGCAGCAAAAAAGATAAACTGCTCAATCAGTCCTGTTTTCTAAAAACAAAGACAGAAAGCAAAATGCTTCATTTGCATGCGGTATTCAGCACATGTACTGTATGATCCATGAACTAGAGGCTTTTATGCTCAGAAATAAATATATATAAAGAGAGAGAGAGACTGGTCCGCCCATTTAAAGAGGTGGTTTTAAATGTTCTCAGACTGCAGTGCATTTCTAGCACATAAAACAGATCCCTTTCTCCTGGCCTCTCCCTCTGCTTCTTATAGTACATTGATAAAAGGAAGTAAACATCACAGCAGGAAATATGCGCCAAATGAAAGAGACATGAAAATGGCAAGGAAAAGAAGATCTTAATGCTGCCTAAAAAAAACCCCCAAAATAAAATGTTATACTCACACATGGACATGCACACACACAAATACTTTGTTATACCTAACCTGCATTCTATTTATACCTATAGACGATTTTTCTTTTTGTAGAAGAGGGAGGAATGAATATTTATTGCCAAGAGAAAGGGTTCTGGCAGTTGGAGGAGAGCCTCATTTTTCTCCTCCCACCGAGACCCACTGTGCCTTGCAGGGAGTGAAAAAATCCTCCTAAATAAAACTGTTTGATCAATAGGCTGCTTAAGGTCAGGCGGGCTTGCTGAATTCCATCTGTGTTGCCAAATCTCCATGGAGGGGAACTTCAGCCTATGCCATTTTTTTTTTCTTTCCTGCAGTAACATAAAATGAATACCAAAGCCTCTGTCTCAATACCATTCTTTCAAAACATGGACATACCCTGCTCTGCAGAGAGAATCAATCATAGGATCAAGTTTTATTGACACTCTTTGTACGCTGCGGATGAGATTCACATTCCTTCTTGCTGAATGGTGGGCGGGGGAATGGGATGTCCTGTTATGAGCATGACTTGCAAAAATTCCCTCAGCCTG
The DNA here is from genome assembly GCA_023362775.1 of Charina bottae. Lineage (NCBI taxonomy): Eukaryota > Metazoa > Chordata > Lepidosauria > Squamata > Charinaidae > Charina > Charina bottae. Next base: position 33,620,731 of record JALMGJ010000001.1, read on the forward strand.
CTTGTGCCTGTGGCCTCTGAGTAATTTGTGTCATTCTGAAGCTGATGAAATCAGAACCTGAAGCCGGCCATGGGTTCTCCATATTGATTAGGTTTTGGACAAACAGGGACTACAAATGAAGCAGAAGCAGTTAAGCCTAGAGAGGACAAATGCTGGCATGTCTCATTTTCTCTTTTAAGTCTGCAGTGCTGTCGTAATGATACACCCGGAAAGAAAATCGATAAGGAAGAAGACCTGCATCTTCCTGCTAATTTCATTTCAGCAGACATTTGGACCAGACCTCGGATGTAAAAATAGAGTAGAGTAGAGTAGAGTAGAGTAGAGTAGAGTAGAGTAGAGTAGAGTAGAATAGAATAGAATAGAATAGAATAGAATAGAATAGAATAGAATAGAATAGAATAGAATAGAATAGATAAAGAAAAGGACCAATTATCTTTTGAATATTGCAGGAATGGACTATATCTTATGTTAGGCTATTAACAGAAGATACTGAAGTAGGGTACTTTGCCCTGTGGAGAAATAAGTAAAGGGTAGAAGTTAATACGTAAAGGGAAAGGCTGTGTTATGCCTCTTAGCACTGTCACTCAATTCCCCACATTTCCCAGAATATGTGGGTCAAGGCCTATCTCTGTTTATCACAACTTGGAAATGCTCTGCGCATCGGTCTTAATATGTACATTTGGAGCCTTTGCAAATGGGCTACTTCATACGCAGATGTATAGCACGTGCATAAAACTAAGGGATGACGTAAGTAACAATGGCTACTCCCTTTACCCACACATCATTCTGCATCTTGCTGGACAATGTGCAGCAATAACATCCTGACCCTTGGCAGGCCACAATGCAACAAAAGAATACAAATATCGGAGAAGGATATTTTCCAGACACATACATCTGAGCGTTAGATGCAGTCTTCCCCAACCTGATGAACCCCAGGTATGTTGGGGGGCTACACAGATCTGGAATAATGTCTGTGCAATGTGAGTAGCTGCTCATTAAACCACTATGAGCAAAACCAGGGCCGCAACTATGGGGGGGGGGGGCAAGCGGGGCATGTGCCCTGGGCGCCGTGCTGGGGGGTGGGTGAAAATGACGCCGGGGATGCCAAAATGACAAAATAACCCATGGGGTGTGTGGAATCCATGTTTGCCCTGGGTGACACAGACCCTAGTTCCATCCCTGAGCAAAACCCAACTTTTGGTATGTGCATCAGAAAGGGCCACTTTTCCTCTGGATTAAGCCCTACTGTGTGAATAGTTATCTTCTTCCAAATGGATTGCTCTGTTTACCTGACTCATTTAAAACATGCTTGTCTTCCCTCAGTTGTGGAACTGCATAGTTTTCTCCCTTTAATTCTAGCATAATATTTTCCCCAACTGCTCTTGTGCATTTAACAGGGTCTTGATCTGCAGAAATAAACAAATGAAGATTTTCAGAAAAGAAATAACATTTTTCTGATAATTACTGCACAGAGTCAATGACAGGAGGAAGTTGCTAACTGTAATCCTTGACATTTAGCCCATGTTGTGCCCCTCTGTGCAATCCTCCTGTTTCCTGACATCTCTGCAAACAGCAAAATTAACAATTCATGGCTTTCTACTGAAAATTAGATCAATGCCATGGCCCTGCCTACTCCGAAATGCAAAATGATTCATTAATCTCAGGGCTAGTTTGTGAATCTGAAGGAGGGAGAAAAGAGAAGAGGAAAAACGTAAAATATCAGCACTCAGCAAAACGTCCTTCTTCTCAGAAATGCAGGCATTCACTGCATGTTTGTTCCTGACTCATACAAACAGAAGCCAAGAAAAATTTGGGGGAAGAGGGATGCTTTCTTAAAGAATGTGCTTGTTCTGGGCTTAAACTTCCTTTCCGCAGCAGTAGCCTTACTCTCATTTCATCCACACTCACTCTCAAGAGTGTACAAGGAATCGGGACCATATCAGCTTGCAAGCACAAGTGTGCGTATGTTGGCCATACAGAAAGGGCCATGATAGAAGTATGGGTATATTCTCACATACACAGAACCGGAGGGAAGGCTGCTAAATCTGGTAGAGCAGCGCCTCCCTCCCATCTGCCTGCCCGCCCACAAATGTTGCTGCCATACTGGTATGCAAAAATCACCGGTCGGTGCCCAAGGGGGCAAAGGGGCCAGGAGCTGTTCTGTGCCGCTGCTTCAGGGGCAGACCTGCACCTAGAGAGTGCTGGGAGTGCCAACTTGTTTACCTCAGCCCAGAAGTCAGCTCTTACGGGCTCTTTAAATCTGGACCAAAGCCAAGATGATCCCTTTGTTAAGTTTCATCAGGAAGCATGCACTGAGGGTAGTTGGAAGCCGCAGTTCTGCTGGGGCTGATTACAGGCTGCTGAGGAAAATGAGTTTCCTATATTTATTGTGTGTGTGTGTGTGTGTGTGTACACAAACACACCAACCCTTCCTCATGTAGATGTAGAAGTGCCCCCTCCCCATTTGATTCTCCCTTTATGTGGCACCAGGGGGCTTTTTCTAAGTTATCCAAAAGCTGAGGGGAAATAAGCTAAAACACTGAAGGGTTTAGAGAGGAGGAGGAGGAGGAGGAGGAGATGTCAAAGAGTGTAAAGGGAGCCGGAGTCACTCTGCTGGCAAATGAATGCAGCAGGGATGATGTCATTGGAACAGTTGGTGGAGAAAAGAGAAAAACAAGTCTGTGTGTGCTAATCCTGTTTGCTGCCCTAAAGGGAATGGAAAGCAGCCAAGGCAAGGAGTTCTGGGAAACCATATAAGGGTGCCAAACAAGCTTTGCCGCCAACATTAGGAACTGACATCTTTGTTCTTTGTAACTTGGCTAGCGGCCAGAGGCCTCATTTCAGCTCTGCAGCCTGATTACACTGGATGCCTGCCAGCTGAGCGCTATGAGTTCCTTTTCTTCTTCAGGAGCTTTTTGCCAAACATGCGGCAGTTACCATGGCGCTGGGAAGGAAAGTTTAAAATTACACCTAACACGCATATGTGCACATTTGGGAAAGCAGCCAGAGAGTTTGGGTACACTGGGGCTTTTCATCCAGATGTGCTCCTTTTTGTTTTCAGCTACACAATTTACAGATTTATCCAAAAATGCATCCATGGCATTAAAGCAGAAAAGGGAGGGGAGGAGATATGTGCGTGCACACACACACACACACACACACACACATCAAAGACACACACACACACACACACATCAAAGGGCCGCTGCAACAAACAGCTTCCTTCTCAGCTAAATTAATTTGAAACAATGGGGTTTCTAGTTAAAAGCTAACTTCTAGATTTTCTGACACAGTTAAGAGGTTAAAGAGTTATTTTTAACATTGCCATAGAAGGTTGGTTAGGAAAGGGAATAGGGAGACATGATTGGCAGAAATAATACCATATGCCTGTGAAATTACATAAGGCAACGATGCTGTTTTATGAGGGGGTAGGATTCACACATTCATAACAAATGGTTTGATTAACTAGGAAAGAGCTGCCAGAACCTTAGAGGCCAATTTTATTTCTCACATAATAGGAGAGGTGTGGTCCATCTTTGCTTCCTTCCTTTCTTTTACCCAGAAAAAACATACCGTAGTTTCAGTTTTTGAATAGGAAAAGTTCTTTGCTCAGGGATTTCAAGATGAGCCTGCAGCTATTTTTAACCAGCCATATTTTTCACCTGTTTAGAAAGTAGATAGTCTCCTGGGAGGTGGTAGGAATCTAGGAAAGCCATTTCTCAAAGTGCATACAATCAGCATGTTTCTGCAGTCAAGGTTATGAGGATCTGTTCCGCCTCTTGGAAGATCCAGTTTTCCTGAAATTCAGGAACAGTCCAATGGGATCTGTCCTCCTTCTGCCTTGTCTTGGAATTATTAGTATTAATTACACAGCATTATGTCTCCATATACTGTATATACACACATCTCATATCTAAGGTATACAAGGAACTGTTGCTGGGGAAGAGAAGGATGTGACCCATAATGAGGTCACAAGGATGCATTTCAAAAGAAACATTTTTAAATCCTCCTGATTTCAGGGGAGGCGTTAAGTGCTTCCAATGACATCAGTGGGAAGCAAGAAGACCCATTATGTACAGTGTAATAAGGATGTAATAAGTTTCTCCCACTCCCAACTTCTGGAGCCAGTCCAGAAGGATACCATGGTCAATGGTATTGAAAGCCGTGGAGAGATCCACCTCCGTCCAAAGCCCTCCAAAGGTTATCAGCAAGCATGACCAATGCTGTCTCATTACTGTACCCTGGCCTGAACCCGGACTGAAAAAAGGGTCCAGATAATCCACTTCGTCCTCTGTAGCTGAACACCAACTGCCCTCTCAAGAATCTTTTATTATTATTATTTTATTATTAATTAAATTTATATGACCACCCAACTCCCCCAATGGGGGACTCTGGGTGGTTCACAACAAGTTAAAATACAAATATAAAATTACAAATTAATAACATAACATAATAAATACGAAATCTAATCCGGCAAGTATCTCCATAATAGGAAGGACATTATGATATTAATCACCCCCAGGAGGAGCTGTTACTTTTCCTCTCCCACGCTAGGCGGCAGAGCCAGGTTTTCAGAACTTTCCTGAAGGTCAGGAGGGAGGAAACCTGCCTCAACTCTGGGGGCAAGATATTCCAAAGGGCAAGCGCTGCTACAGAGAAGGTTCACCTCCTGGACCCCAGTAGATGAAATTCCCTTATTGATGGGGTCCGTAGTAAGCCCTCTCTGAATGATTGGGTGGGGTGGGTCGATGATATGGGGATAAGACGGTCCCTCAGATATCCTGGTCCCATGCCATGTAGGGCTTTAAAGGTAATAACCAACACCTTGAATTGGACCCGGAAGCAAACCGGCACCCAATGCAGCTCACGGAGCAGAGGTGTTATATGTGCAGATCTTGGTGCACCTAAAATTGCCTGTGCGGCCGCATTCTGCACCAGCTGCAGCTTCCGGATATTCTTCAAGGGTAGCCCCATGTAGAGCACATTGCAATAGTCTATGTGGGAGATGACAAGGGCATGAGTGACCGTTCGGAGGGCATCCCAGTCCAGGAATGGGCGTAACCGGCGCACAAGCCAAAGCTGTGCAAAGGCCCTCCTAGCCACGACTGCCACCTGCTCTTCGAGCAGGAGTCGTGAGTCTAGAAGGACCCCCAAGTTCCGCCCCATCCAGAACCAAAGATGACAACTTCCCGGATGACACGGGGCCATCTATCCACAGCCACTCAGTCTTGCCAGGGTTCAGCTGAAGCCTGTTGGTCCCCATCCAGGCCCCCACAGCCTCCAGGCACTGGGACAGGGCAGTGACTGCATCACTTACTTCACCTGGGATGGAGATATACAATTAAGTATCATCAGCATATTGATGATACCTCATCCCATGATGATGGATGATCTCACCCAGCAGTTTCATGTAGATGTTAAATAGGAGAGGAGAGAGGACCAACCCCTGCGGCACTCCACATAAGAGAGGTCGTGGGTCAGATCTCTCCTCTCCTATCACCACCAATTGGGAATGGCCCTGGAGGAAGGAGGTGAACCAGCGCAGAACTACGCCACCCACCCCCAACTCCCGTAGCCGCCCCAAAAGGATACCATGGTTGATGGTATCAAAAGCCGCTGAGCGGTCCAAGAGAGCCAGGATGGATGCACTGCCTCCATCCCACTCCCGCCAGAGGTCATCCATAAGCGCGACCAATGCAGTCTCCGTCCCATATCCCGGCCTGAAACCCGACTGAAAGGGGTCTAGATAATCCGCTTCATCCAGAATCCTCTGAAGTTGCAATGCCACCACTTTCTCAACCACCTTTCCCAAAAAGGGAAGGTGGGAGACGGGACAAAAATTGTCCAAGATGGTAGGGTACAGGGATGGCTTCTTGAGGAGGGGATGCACCAATGCCTCCTTAAAGGTAGTTGGAAACACCCCCTCCATCAAGGATGTATTAACCATCGCCTGGACCCACCCACAAGTCACCTCCCTGGCAGATTTTACCAGCCAGGAAGGGCACGGGTCTAGATGGCATGTGGTGGCATTTACAGTCCGGAGGATCCTGTCCATTTCCTCAGGACCAACAGGATCAAACCTTTCCCAGATAACAAGGCAAGACCGCTCCTCTGGCATCTCCCCAGACTGTGCTTCACGCTTGGAGTCCAATTTAGAATGAATCCGAGCGATTTTATCCTGCAGATGCTCAGAAAACTCTTCCGCACGGCCCTGCAGGTGGGTCATTGACTCCACCTTGCCCAAGAGAGATTGAGTAATCTTGAACAGGGCCGTCGGACGGCATTCTGCGGATGCAATAAGAGCGGAGAAATATTCACGTTTCACCACTCTTACCGCCACAAGGTAGGCCTTAATAGCGGCTCTAGATTGTGTTCGGTCCGATTCAGCCTTCATCTTTCTCCAGTGACTCTCCAAACGTGTCTTCACCCTCTTCAGGACCCTCAACTCCTCTGTGAACCATGGGGAGTGATGGTTCGAACGGGGTTGGAGAGGTCGCATCGGCACGGTCCTGTCCAAGGCTCCGGCCACCTGCCTATTCCAGGCTGCAGCCAGGGTCTGCTGGACTGTGCAGCAGATCCTCGGGTATTACCCCCAGCTCCCTCTGAAACCTCATTGGGTCCATAAGTCGCCGGGGGCGAACCAAATGAATAGGTAACGAATATCTTTCCTTTCTGGACAGAAGTTACCCAACACTGTTGGGTCCAAGGATTGCCTCTTGAGCAGGGGGCACACCACCACCTCCTTCAAGGCAGGTGGTGCCACCCCCTTCCACAAAGAGGCATTAACCACCACTTGGACCCAACCACATGCCACCTCCTGGGAGGCATTGACTAACCAGGAGGGACAAGGGTCCAGCACACAGGTGGCCAAGCTCACAGCCATGAGGACCCTGTCTACTTCTTCAGGATCAACCAACTCAAACTTCTCCCAGATAACAGGGCTCAGACGTGTCTCTGAGGAATCACACTCTTGAAATTGTGAAAGTTAGAAGAAAATGACTTTTAACATGTGCGTTTGTAAATCAGTTTTATACTATGTATTTAGAAGACACACATTGCAGTGATTTTTTCCATTTTCAAAATTAAGAGGAGAAGGAAAAGCTCCTTTTGCAGAGCCTCAGTCCCAAAGAGTACTTGGTCCAGAACAGAATCGTGGGCTAGTTTCCTGTGAAAATCCTCCCTGGGCCCCATGATGTTGTTGTTCCCAAAGGTTCCAAGGCAGTTAATAGAAAACATTTCTTTTATCTAACAGCCAGCCATTTTTAAAGAATCTAGAGCACAACAAGGATGAAAATATTGGGAAGGCTTAGACAGATTCCGATTCTCTTTTCTCTAAAACACAGTCCTGATCACACCCACAACAGGTCATCTGACTTCATTTCCAAAATAATAGATGGCAAAGTGTAACAGATTTCACACACCTTATGGACAGTGTAAGAATGGTGGAAAGTGTTTCTGCTACATTAGTATAGCTAATGAAAACTTAAGCCTAGGAATTTAAGGCAATATTGTGTAAATATTGTCATTCCAAGATGGCGCCGCGAATGGCAGCCTCGGTGAAACGCTCTCTGGGGGGTTTGGTGGTTTTTTTTAATATCTTGCAGCTCATTGCAGATTACATATTCCAGGAATGAACTTTTAAACATTGGACAGCTTTTTGCTTACACTCCTCCTCCTGTTTTTTGTGATTGTGGGAGTGCTACAGACTTTTTGATTGCGGGGCGGTGGCTCCTCTCCTCTCGGTCTTGTTAGCAGTTTTGTTGGTAGCAGCTTGGGATTCAAACAAAGATATGTGAGATGCAGACAAAGGGGAAAGCGAGCTGGAATCTTGGTAAATACATTGAGAGCTCTTGCACCGAAGTCAAATTCCTTGTATGTTTAGTCATACTTGGCCAATAAAGTATTCTATTCTATTCTATTCTATTCTATTCTATTCTATTCTATTCTATTCTATTCTATTCTAGGCAGAAAATCTGTGCTGTCAGCATGCCACGCTGAAGTGCAAGTAGGGTTGTGGCCTTAGAGAAAAGAAGTATCAGCAGGACTCAAGAGGCATCAATAAAATAAAGTGAACTGGTAATACTGCCAATAATAAAATAATTTCAGTGGTTATCAGATTTCAAATAAACTCCCTGCAATGGGAGGTATTATGAAAAAAAAGAGAAAGGATGGAAAAGCATTAAGGTGAAATTCCAAAATATGTCTTCTACACTCAACTCTGCTGAGCAGAAAGTAGCTAGATGCAAAGAAAAGTGGTGCTTTTGGTTATCCAAGCTTAATGGTTATGCAGAAGAAACAAAAATTGGCAGGTGTTATTTGTCATGTCCTAATATTGCAAGAGTAAGAAAACCTGCACCTGCACCTCCCCTCTTCTCTGTGACTTTAAACATAGGAAACCTTTTTTTTTTTTGCACTAGGTGACCATCTTAAATATCCTGGGATAATCACTGAAGGACATTTTAGCTCCATTTCCCTGTGTGGAAAAAGGGAGGGGTTATGCAATAGATCTTTGTCCATAGCAAGGAAACCAATGCAGTGTTCCAGATTCTTAGGGCTACACTGCTTCCCTCCTATGCTGTCCCTGAAGCTGGCTTTAAAAATCCCATTCCAGCTTGCAGTGGTTTGGCAACGGGTTGGTGCTTATTTGGACTATGGCCACCACGGATTCTGACTGAACGTCCCCCTGCTTCTTGCCCTTCCCATCTGCACAGGGAACACGAGCCCTGCTGGCTGGCCTCTGTGCTTGCTTTTTCCTTTTAGGGATTGTTCCATCCTCTTGTCCCCATTCTTTTCCTTTGCTTTCCCAGAACTGTGTACACATGGATGCCTTCTCACCCTCTTCTTAGATTGACACTAAGGCAAGCCCTTTCTTTTCTTCCCTTTATTGTTCCACTGTGGCTTTGATGCTGTAATGATTAAAGCAAAGAGAACAGGTTGCCCCTTTGTTCCTTTGTTCCAGGGTAGGTCCATGGACAGTTTGTAGCAAGGTTCAAGCTTCATAGAAGCAAAGAAGTATTCATCGAAACTTTGTACTTTCATTGCAATTTAAAGATTTTGTTGCGGTGCATGTTGGAACTTTAAGTTGGGGGTGAGGGAAGAGAAGGGAACCTTTGAATTTCTGGGTGCAGTGGTGGGGAGGGGGGAAGTAAGGGAAGCATGCTTCACCCAGCTTGGGCAGAAACTGAAAGAATGTCTACTGGGGGATGTAAGGAGCAATGGGCATGGGAAATGGGCATGGGAAAACACAGGGTGAGAAACAGGGGTATTTGCCGGGGGTGGTGGTGGTCAAAAACAGTAAAGATTTATCTGTCCAGGGATGTCTGCAGAGAGAGTGGTAAAAAAGTCAAGATGGCAGCCACAGCCATGCAATTGGAGCCCCACCACTTTTGTACACGAATCACAACACATGTAAAAAAGGGGTGGGGCTCTGATCACATGGTTGTGGCTACCGTCTTGACTTTTTTGATCCACCTCCCCATGCACACCCCTGTCAAGGAAAGTTCATTGACTTAATGGGCCATCATGGGATCAGCCTCAAAGGAATTAAAAATGGTAGCTGCCATCCAGCAGAAAACATAGGAATCCAGCAGCCCAAGAAGAAGTGGCTGCACAGAGCAGTGACCATCCAGCAGAGGGAAGGGGTATGCCAGGCACCGTAGCCAATCAAAGCTGGGACTGCCACTAGATGAAAGGAAGCACTCCAGACGATCTGCTTGGAAGGGCTTAAGATGGCTCTTTAAAATGTCAGAAAACAGTAGTTTTGAAGTGGAATGAAGTTCAAAACATGGGTGGTTGCATTTGCAAGGGGCTGAGAGTGGGTGGAGGATGTCATTATCTATTCCTGCACTCAAGAATGGTGGGTTGTCCATATTGCAATGGGGAGAGCAGAAAGTGCAGATCTGCCCTTGGCTGAAATCAGAGCTGCCATCTTATTTTACAATGTTCTGGTTTTTGCTTTTGAAAAGAACTTGATGTGCAGCCATTATCTAATCTAGATTTTCCTCATTTCTTCCATCAGGGAAATCAGGGCAGTTTCCATGGGGTACCAAGGGGATCTCCCATTCAGGCATCCAAACTCATGAATATGCCTTGATTTCTACAAAGTGGTTTTATCAGGTTTTGTCATGACGTGCCCTGCTGTTCTTCATGCTGGACCAAGTATCAATGGCTGACTTTTGCATGATCTTCTGCATTTAAAAGAGCAGGAGCAGGCCAGGTTGTTGTTGTGTTAGCAACAATAGATGAAAAAAAATGGTATCCAAAGAAATATACAGTTTGTATAATTAATTATTATATACAGGCACATACCTACTTTGTATGGAGTTACGGTAAGATTTGGGGGTTAAATTAGAAATTTAATGATGGCTGATGTGGGTCTTCCGGGCTGTGTGGCCGTGTTCCAGAACACGGCCACACAGCCCGGAAGACCCACAACAGCCATCGAACTCCGGCCGCGAAAGCCTTCGACAATACATAGAAATTTAACATTTGTTTTTCTTGCTCACAAGTCAATTAACACCCCCCCAAATGAACTTGGTAATCTGCTTCTGAAGACACCCCAATATTTGATTTTTTTATAAATTATTATTAAGAAGCCAATCAAACAAATTGTTCATCATCTTTCTGGCAATTTCTATAGGTACAGCTATGTCCAGCACTATGATGTACCTGTTTGCCATGTTGGCTCTTTCAACATGAAGAGCCTGTCAGGAAAAAAAACAATACCTCTATGAACATCACAAACACAATTGAGTATAAAAAATTACAGACCCAGGTTCTTAACAGCCAGCCACTCAGGACCATCCCCCACTACACAGAGTGCTGTCCACTGAGCCAGCAAAAAGATTGCTGGCATAACATTTGTTATCCCCCCATGCTAGTACATGGACTATCTCTGTTGCAGCTGTTCTGAGCCCCTGCTGAATGTGGTTGTCCTGATTCACCAATCAGGTGAGTGTGCCCATTGTTATAGGTAATGTGACTGGTTTTCTCCTCTAGCTTTGGCACCGTTCTTTTTCAATATGTCACCAGTCAGCAAGGAAGATATCCACCAATTGGGGCCCGCCAAAAGAAATGGAGCGAGTTTCACTTTAGCACTCTGCAGGAGCTTCCCTAGGCTAGTTTATCTGCCCCTCTTCCCATACCCATAATGTAATTTGTTGGGTTACATAGGATGCTAAACCATGGCTGTAAACCATACTGACTAGGTTTCACCTGACAGAAAAAGCCAGAAACAGGCAAACCACAGTTTGTTTTATGAATCCATCCACTATATACTGTGATCCGTATGCAGAATTTTGAATGGGCAAAGACTATACAGTATTTTAAAATGCATGACATTTATTATGCCAACTAAGAGTCACAAAATGGTGTGCAAACGCTGGAATTCTTCAGACAGGCAAGATAGTCTGGTGAATGATGAATGATGAATGATGGTCTAGTGCAGGGCTTTCCAAAGTGCCGCCGCTGGCGACACACCAGTGGCGGCGGCGGCAGTGCGGCGGTGGCGCGCGCGTGCACGGCGGCGGCACGGGGGGCATGCGGCGGCACGGGGGGGCGTGCGGCGGTGCGCGTGTACACGGCGGAGGCGCGGGGGTGTGTGCGGTGGCGCGCGTGTGCGCGGCGGCAGCGGCAGCAGCAGCAGCCTCTGCTAAAACGCGGAACCACTGATCCCGCGCCGCTGCTGCTGCCGCCGTGCACGTGCGCGCCACCGCTTCCGGGTGGTGTGGCGACACACCACGCTGTGTGTGGCGACACACTTTTGTGTCGCGACACACAGTTTGGAAAGCTCTGGTCTAGTGGTTAAGGTGCTGGGCTAGAAACCAGGAGTCTGTGAATTCTAGTCCCGCCTTAGGCATGAAAGCCGGCTGGGTGACCTTGGGCCAGTCCCTGTCTCTCAGCCCAACTCACCTCACAGGGTTGTTGTTGTGGGGAAAATAGGAGGAGGATGGAGTATTAGGTACGTTCTCCGCCTTGAGTTATTTATAAAAATAATAAAGGCAGGATAGAAAATAAATCAATAAATCAACTCAAAGAATTTGGAGAGGGAGGAAGTGGCTGGTTACCAAGGCATGAAATCCATAGTGAAATCCATTCAAATTAGACTCTTATCAAGTGCTGACATTTCAGGTTCCTTCCATGTCCCCTTTTTTGCTTTGTTTTCCATTTTACTTGATACGGAGTTTCTGAGAACTGGAAAAGGGATACATTACTTTTTGACCTTGAGCTGACTCAATAAAAGGATTATTTTAATAAAGTACTATGGTTTTTCTTTTTTAGCCAATATGGTTATCTTTTTCTTCTTTTTTATAACTGTTGTGTTAGGAAAGGCAGGTTGTATCACACTTTGTGATTCAGTTAAAAAAATGGCAAAAACGTATTTTCCTTTTATCTTAGTAATAAAACCTGGAATCATTAATAAATGTATGCATTATTATTTATTTTCAGGGATAGACACACTTCAGACCGGGGGTGGGGGGAATCTTCTATTAACAAAAGGTAATTTAATAAGATGTTTCCTAACTTCAGACAAAGTACCCCCCAAAGCCCCATTACTACCTGAATACCATCTAAAAACTGTATCTCATTATAAACCTTGTTATACTCCAAAATGGATATAAATAGAACTGTGGTGCTACATTGGCAGGCCTCATATTTCTCTTGGTGCTTATTAAATGAGCCACTAAATTACAACGTCCTTCTTTATAATCATCTTCTCAGGAGCCAAGCATTTCATATGTTATGAAGGGGCTATTACAGCATGGGAAAATTAGCATGGGTGGTTTATTACGGAATAAGCACTTAGCCGCACATTAGTGTTAGAGGAGAGTGTGTTACAACAGAGAAAAAGTGGGCAATTTCATTATCCTTTCAACAATCTGTCATGGGAACCTGAAAGATCAACCAGAATTTTATATTGTGCTGATGGAAGACTTGCAAGAAGGAATAATAATAATAATAATAATAATAATAATAATAATAATAATAATAATAATAATATGAGAGCCTCTTGGGATAACTCCAAATTATTCAAAAATCATAAATCAGATCTCAGGAAAACTGTAAGTGAATTATATGATGATTTAACATTTTAATAATGATATTCAACCTACTCTACAATTCTTCCTGTATTCTCTGAACTAGGTTGAAAAGTAGCAGCTTAGGATATCACACATTAGGAAGCTCTTTTATGCAGGCTCCATTTCAATGCAACGTACCCAAAAATAATTCTAGAATATTGTCCTCCAATGAATTGATGTCTGGGGATGATGATGGGATGGGATGGAGAATTGTAAACTGAAGCTTAATCTTGACAAGACAGAGGAATTCCTGGTCAGTAGGGCTGCTATCCTTGGATTATAGGAAATTAATCCATTTTGGCTTGTACAGAAAGGGCAAAGTACAGTTAATAGGAAAGAAATTCCACTGCTTTCAGGCCACCACTGAGAAGGTCCTATTTCTTGTGTATGTGTGTGTGTGTGTGTGTGTGTTTTAATCTGTTCAATTGTGTCCACTCGTAATCCAGCTACTGAAGAAGAACTCCTGAAACAGATCTTAAGGTAAGGTCAGGATTATATGAATAAAGGCAATCCTTCAGCTAACCTCGTCCCAAGCCATTTAGGGGCTTAAAGGTGAAGACCAGACCTTTGAATTTCATCCAGAATCTTGCTGTTAGCTTTTCTGGATAATATAGAACTGTAGCTATCAGACTTGGCTCTCACCATCCTCTGATTTCTGGACTGGCCATAAGTTTCCAGAGTCTCTTCAAGGAGCTGATGAGACTCTGCAGTTCATCATAGACTTCTGGGGAACAATGGTGTCTATGGCCTGATTCATCTCTATTTCAGGCAGGGAGAATGTATCTCATGCCCTTGTTACTTCTAGATGGGATTACTGCATATGAGATGCCCCATATAATGTGGCTGGAAACTTCTGGCCCAGAATGTAGTACCTAGAACATGGCCTTGAGCCAATTCCTGGCAACTTGTGACTCTCTTATTACAACAGCTGCATCGGCTTCCAGTCAGTTTCCAGTACAATTCAAAATGCTTGCTGCTATTTTTAAAGCAGGGGTATACAACTTTATCTGTTTGGGCACTTTGACTGGTGTGCAAGGATGTTAACTTGAAAAAATAGGCAGGACCAAGACAAAGACATGGGGGGGCGGGGACATTAACTACATTAAGTAAAACTGCATTGAATTAATTCAATATAGCCATGTTAAGAATGATAATTTGCTAGCAATTTTGGAATTGCTGTAAGACCACACTCTAAATCATAGCTTTCCAAACTGTGTGTCGCAACACTTTAGTGTGTCGCGACACACAGTTTAGTGTGTTGCGAAGCGGCGGCACGGGGGCGCACACAGCGGTGGCGGTGTGCAGAGCGGTGGCGACACCAGTGGCACACCATCAGTGCTTCCGCGTTTTAGCGAGGCCGCCACTGCTGCCGCTGTGCATGCTGCCGCTGCGCGCCCCCCCACACCCCCGCCATGCATGCCCCTGCCGCCGCGCGCGCCCCCATGCCACCGCCACTGCCGCCATTGGTGTGTCGCCAACGGTGGCAGTTTGGAAAGCACTGCTCTAAATGTTAGGTCCTGAGTTTCAGATAGAAGAACTCTGCTCTAAAGCAGTACATGGCTTAGGGCCGGATATCTTAAAGGACTTAATGATTTCATGAGGCAGTACATGGTGTAGGCATTTGCTCAACATTTGTACCCTCATGGCACCTTCTTTTCATATCTTGTCAGTAGCTGAAATGTGACTGGAAGACAGACTTCTCTGTGTTTGAACACAAGCTTCATAGAACTCCCTAGCTAGTGTCATGGGGGACTCGGGCTCGGAGTCCATGGGGGGTTCAGGGTCAGAGTCAGAGTCAGATGACGAGGACAGGCGGCCAGCCTCTGACGTAGAGATGGAGGGCGAGCAGACAGCTCTAGACAAACAGCGCCTGAGCAGTCAGAGGAGGCGGGGCTGGTCAGTGAGCAGCAGGCACAGGCGCCGCTGATTAGTGAGGATGAGGACTCAGAGCTGCCGCCCCCTCCCAGTGCTCGAGAAAGGAGAGCGGAAAGGAGAGAGGAACAGCGGAGGTCGGCGAGGCTACACGCGAGAAAGCAGCCCCGCCCTCCTAAATAAGCTCCACCCGGGTCTGCCTCTATAAAAAGGGAGCCACAAGCCCAGACCGGTTGTTGGGGACAACCATCTGCTTACCGGACTCCATGTGCCTGGACTCCTGATCAGAAAACCTCGTGACCTGACTCTTGACTCTTGGACTCACTTGACTAATCGTGTTTTGAACGTGAAACTCCCTTAAGGCAAGCTCGTGGGACTTCTGGGGCTTGTTTTTGTAGAGTGTGTGCGTTTGTGCTCACACTCCCTTGCCACCTGTTCGTTACCTCACAAGTTTACCTCACAGGTTTCTCAGCAAAGTTTACCTCACAAGTTCACCTCACAAGTTTCTCAGTAAAGTTTTACAACTGCCTCCCTGGTGTATTGTGTGTGATTGGGCTGGGACAGGACAGCTAGGAAGGCTCCTTTTTCCCCATCTGAAAGTCTGTCACCTTGAAAAGATCTTACTTTGTTAAGACGTTTTTAGCCTTGTTATCTACTGCACTGTCACCTTGCAAATTGCTATTTTTATAGATGAGATGTTGTCTTGAGGTGATGCATTCTTTGCTGAAGATTAATCAGGTCTTCCCAGACTCCACTGGAGGACCTAGAACCCACATTAATGGTGCCAGTAATTTTCACTCATTCCAATAGACAGACAGACAGATGCCTTGTCCAAACCAGAATCCTACATATTCATGATGACTAGCATTCCTAATGTCCAGCTTGGGGGGGGGGGAATTCCACCATTCTCAACACCTTTGGAGGGTACATAATTCTGAAGTTTTACATTTGGTTAGTTTCCTTTGAGCCCTGCTTTAATTCTGGTGACTTTATGGACAAATCTATATAGTTTTCTTGGCAACAATCTGGAAGAGGTTTGCCATTTCCTCCTTTGTTCTGAGATATTTCTGAACTTCCCATCCTAGCCTGCAGCCCTGGTTTTCCTGGTAGTTTCCCATTTAAGTACAAATCAGGTACAACCATGATTAGGCCTTGTGATCAGCCAAGACAGAGATGCCGAAATAGATAACTTAATGGGCAAAAGGTCCCTTTTGCATATGTTTTATGCAAAAAATAATAATAATAATAAACAAAATTATTTGGTTCCTGCCCTCTCTGTTAAAAGTACCAGTTGTTGGTAATGGGAAGGATCTTCTTGCTGTGGTCAGTTGAGCCACTTTCACTCAGACTGAACTGCTGAAATTATTTAATTTGGATGCAATTTATCCACTGCCTCAATCTAAGTGGGGGACTCTTAGTTATCATCTGCCTTGATATAAGACAATTCTCATATTTCAGCAATCCTTATCTAAATTTCATATTCAACACAATATACCTGTTTTTAAAACTGTGAATTTGGAACTTGATTTTTCTTTTCTTTTTCTAACTTACTAAAGGAAGGAAAGAAGGTGGGAAATGAAGGGAGGGAGGGAGGGAGGGAGGGAGGGAGGGAGGAAGGAAGGAAGGAAGGAAGGAAGGAAGGAAGGAAGGAAGGAAGGAGTCAGAACCAGAGCAATCCAGAAGCAATAGTTGATGGCATCTGGATTCATCCTCCTGACATGGGTTTTGTAGTTAAGGGGTTTTGTAGCATTGTAGTTAGCTTAGTAGAGAGCAGAGCACAGCAATAGAGATAGGACAGCAGCAGAGTCGAACAGCTTGCTCCCACGCTTGCATTCCTGCAGATCGTGTAAGTCTGTTTGGGGAAACTTTATCACAGCCTGGCATCAGCTGGGGAGATCAAAGGGGAGGTGAACTAGAAAGGGTCATTAGGGACTGGTAGTCATGACAATGAAGGACTGGTAGCCAGGGCAACGATGAAGGAGGGGAGAGGGAAGTTTTATTCAACTGCTTTGGCACCAAGCAGCATTGGTGCCTTAAGCCAGATCGATGGTCAATTCTCCTTATTAAAGAATCTACGTATATCCAAATGGCGTGTACTGTGGATTACTGAGAGTAAGGGTACAAGGGCCACGATCCTCATGGAAGGAAGGAAGACAGACAGACCTATTGGTGTAAGTTTGCAAAGATAAATTAAACTGAACATTTTATAGTATTTTGTTCAATTCTTTAAGATTCTAATTTATAAAGAGTAACTCCTGGGGCAGAATGGATGTAGTTGATGGTGCTAATTATATTCTCACTGCTTAGGGCAAACTGAAGTCCTTAAAATGTAAACAGCAGCTTCAGAGAAAAGATTTAGCCATGATGGTTTCAGGCACTAGAAGTGTTTTAACTGTAAAACTGCTTAGGGTTTGCCTTTTAAAAAAATAATAATAATTTACTTATTTATTTCGTTTAGCCATACACAACAATCTTTAATCTTAAAGAAAAATAAAATTAAAAAAAATAAAAATACAAACTAAGAAAGAAAAGAAAAAAATCTACCATATCTACCAATCTACTTATCAATAGTCACTGCTTTACTAATGAATTCACTACTGTAATATCAACAATGCAAAATATTATTGTAAGATATCACAAAATCTCTGCCACAACAGATAAATCACACATTTCCAACAACCATTCCTTGACATCTGGAATAATATCACCTTACCATTTCTCAATATAATTCTTGTAGCCACCCCCCATGCTTGATACAATCATACTTCCTGATAAACAGTCAAATTCCAAAGCTTAGGGTTCATCTTGGCCAACAAAAATGTACACATTGGTTACATTTATCAAATTAACATTACACACAACTTGTCCGATATTCAGTGCAGTATATGCTTTTATCCTGTCATTTTGTTTTGAGATCATACTTCTAGAACATGTGCTTACAACAAGTTAAAGGTAAAGGTAAAGGTTCCCCCCGCACATTTGTGCAGTCGTGTCCGACTCTAGGGGCCGGTGCTCATCTCCGTTTGTTAGCCGAAGAGCCAGCATTGTCCGAAGACGCTTCCACGCTCATGTGGCCGGCATGACACGCGTGGAATGCTGTTACCTTCCCACCAAAGTGGTACCTATTCATCTCCTTGCATTTGCATGCTTTCGAATTGCTAGGTTGGCCAGAGCTGGAGCTAGTGCGGGAGCTCACTCCGCACGCAGGGCTAGGGATTCGAACCTCCGAACTTGCGATCTTTCGATCGACAAGCCTGGCATCTTACCCGCTGAGCTACCACGCCCCTTGCAACAAGTAAACTTGCATTAATTTCAAATATTATATTAGCTATTGCTCTGCTATGAACAGAGCAGGCCAATAGTTGCATTCCTAAAAGAACAGACCTCCACTGAGTATCCTAGGGAAGCAAATTAGTTGGAACCCTGAATACATTTCCTTCACCCCTTAACTTTTGTTGCAGCTCCCATTTGGTCTTGTAAAAGGAGTAGATGCCTCTTTAGTAGGCAATCTCCATGCGGTTTCTATGAATAGTGAACTGGGTTGAATAATCTATGAAAACTGAAGTCCGTCCGTACTGTACTTTCCATGCTTCGAAGCAATGAAGGATGATGTGAAACTGCAAACCAAGCAGCCTTAAATAAATGGAAGAAAACTCCTACCGTCCTATGCTTGGCATCAGCCTCTTGGCCTAGTAAAATTCTTAAACAAATTAGGGATGTGCAAGCTGTGAAGTGCCCAGACTGAGCAGAAAAGGGAGGCGGCGGCTGGGGTCAGGTTCTGTAGCTGCCAAAAGCCTACAGCTCATCTTGGCAGTCAAAGGAGGCTGGTTATAAATTTCCTGAGGGTTAATGTACAGAATCTTCTAGCTAGCAAACACGATCATAAAGAACAAAGATGAAAGTCCCAGAGCTGCTGACCAGGAATTGCCTGAAAACAGCAAGCGCCTGCCAGCTGCATGTCTGGAAAACCAACACTATATCATGGTGGAATCAGCAGTAGCCAAGTTTGAAATGTACAGAAAACCACTGGCTTTGGCCCCATCTGCTGAGCCAAAAGCCTAATCCTCATGAACAATTTGCCTACACGTAATACGATGACATCCAGTAGTCTAGTCACTGGTGCCCAGATATCTCCTTCCTTGAGGGAATGTATGTGATGACTGGCTGGTACTCTTCAGTCTTGCCTGCTTTTGAGACATCCCCAGGCCATAGGACTTCTCATAACTAATTGTATCCTTCCATTTCCCAGCAGGGACATTCATCCTGTGCAGCTAAATCAGAAGGTTACCTAGCAACAAACAGAACTCTTGAATGTGCTGAGAAGAAAAAGGCATTAAAGGGAAAAAATTCTGAGAGAGCCACTGGGAAACAAGGTCATCGTTTGCTTTAGGCCATTGCGGTCTGAGACTCTTCAAATCTTGGCCTGTAATTTCCATCATTCCTAACCAGCACAAACAGCTGGGATGACATAATCTAACACATCTGGAGGGTACCAGGTTGGGGGAGGCAGCATTTTTCTGTTTTCCATGCAATATTGGGTGACCTTCCCGGTAACATTTCACTTCCATCCCCATCTTTGCAGCATTTCTGTAGCAAATGTGGAACAATATTCCCAGATAGTAGTGCTAGTCATGAAGAAGGAAACGGGGAAACAAGTGGCAACATCTCGTCCCCTGTCAAGTTCCCACCTAACAGGTTGCACCTGTCAGTTCGGCTGTTTTTGAACATGAGTTCAACATCTGCATCCAAAAAGGCTGGTTGATGGTCCCAGGAGCAGAGGAGCATGGGATGAACTGGGAGGGAGCGATCAATAATAACCGTGCTCTGCCCATGTCAAGTATTGCAAGGGAATGCAGAGCTGGCAGTGAGTTCAGTTCTGTCATCATGGCACCCAGAAATTGCTTGTGGATTGCATGTAGCTAGAATGGAGTAAGAAAATGGTGCTGCCACCCTCCCCTGCCCCCTGCCAAGTAATAAAAAAACAGTAAAATATATATGTGGCCATGCAAATCCCCTTTTTAGCCAAAGCAGAGGAAAACATGTAATCCGTGCAATAGTGACTGAACTGGCAACACACGGGTGGCAGAATGCAGATCTCTTTCCCAGTTTAAATCGACTTTCGGTGCTTGAGAGAGCACTAGGCCTGTTTTGTAAATACAAGTCTAGCACTCTTTCCAAGGAGCACTAAATCCGTGTTCATAAAGAGCCTGTGTAAGTGCTTTGGAAAGCTCCAGCCATGCTTTGCATGGGCAGATGCCTCTGCAGAAGCCAGGTGTCCAGTCTCTCCTTCAGTAGGCTGACCATACGTCCCATTTTGAACAGGACAGTCCCATTTTTTAAACAATTCCCGACCGTCCCGTCGTTTTAAGAAAAATATCCGTTCTGTCCCGTTTTTGATAGTTCCCGCGGCAAAGCGCGCCCTAACCCTAACCCTAATCCACCCGCGCGCCTGCCCACACGCATGTGCGCACGCATGCACGTGCGCCCACCTTGTCCGGCGAGCCATGGGTAGGTTAGGGTCCCATTTTCCCCCCAAGGAAATATGGTCAGCCTATCCTGCAGCCCAAGCCACAATGGCTGGAGAGGGCATTCCCTAGTCAGCAGAAGTTGGAGGGCCTTCCTGCAGCGTTCTAAATGGGCCAGTAGGAGCTGGGCAGATGCCATCCTTGACTGTGTTTTTTGCTGTTGTTCAGTCGTTTAGTCGTGTCCGACTCTTTGTGACCTCATGGACCATAGCACGCCAGGCCTTCCTGTCCTCCACTGTCTCTCGGAGTTTACTCAAATTCATGTTCATTACATCGGTGATGCTATCTAACCATCTCATCCTCTGCCGTCCCCTTCTTCTTTTGCCTTCAGTCTTTCCCAGCATCAGGGTCTTTTCCAGTGAGTCCTCTCTTCGCATTAGGTGGCCAAAGTATTTGAGCTTCAGCTTCAGCATCTGTCCTTCCAATGAGCAGTCAGGGTTGATTTCCTTTAGGATTGACTGGTTTGACCTCCTTGCAGTCCAAGGGACTCTTAAGAGTCTTCTCCAGCACCACAGTTCAAAAGCATCAATTCTTCGGCGCTCAGCCTTCCTTATGGTCCAACTCTCAAGTTGGTAATCCACATTGTCAGTGAACTGTGCTAGTTGAGACCCATCACCAAAATCAGACCAGGAGGAGAAGGAAAACCCTACTTTAAAACTGGAACAGCTAAAGATGACTTTAAGCAGCTTCAGCTGTGGGCCAGAGATGACATGAAGGCAATGCCATGAGGACCTGGCATAAATTCATGCCACATTAGAGGGGGACATGAAGGTGAGCCCTCTGGAGCTGGTTTTCAGCTGAAATGCTGGTGCTCTTTGGAGCTGGGGGACAGGGCATTTCTACAGGGGAGGTGATTTTTGCCTCACCTCAGGCTCACTCCCAGTTCTTGATCTTCAGACACCATACCGCTTCTGTTAATGCTGTCACCATCCCATCTCCACTTCAGTAGCCTGGGCAAGCTAGGCAAGAAAGGGTGAGATTGAGAAGATTCTGTCACTTTCACTGGTTTTCAGGGGATGAATGAAAGGAGAAAACCACCAGACCGCTTAATTTTTTGTTGTTTCCTTTCTTTTCCTCTTGTGTGGAATGTGGGCTGAGTGGATGCCTGTTACTGTGGGGCCTGAAGCTCAGGACAGGACAGTGATTTTCATTCCTTCTTTTCCGTGTTTCTGAATTGGCAGAAGTGAAGAAAATCACAGGTTGTTTTCAAACAATTTTTGGAGGAATGAAGTTTAGAAACAGTGGTGATGTGGAAGTCCCTTAGACTGCAAAGCCACTGCCAATCAAAGTGACAATACTAGACTAGATGGACATGAACTTTACAAAGCAGATTCCTATGAGAGCTGGGCTGCTTTTTAACAGGAATCCGGCAATAGACTGTTTCCAAAACAATAACAGCTTTACTTTTCTTAGTGGGGGTTGGAAAAACAGGAGTCACAGACATCCATTGTCTCTTTTTAACTTTTTTTAATGGCTGAAACTCTACAAGATAGCCAAACTTCCCAAGATCTCTGTCTTTTCACATAAGATCTTGTGATACTTGGGCCATGTTTAATTTTTTAATTAAAAAAAGAAAATGAAGAAAGTATATATTGATGCCTGCAACATCCTGAAAAATTACAGTTACTAACCCCTGTTACCATAGGCTTCCAGTATCTTTCATCAGAACTCCCTCTTCACCACCAAAATTGATTGTGCTGTACAAGAAGGAGAGTGGAAAATACAACCTTGATGAAATTTCACCTGGTGTTTGCATACCCTCATGACAATAATGTAGTATCATTTCCCAACAGTAGCTGCTCCATTCAATGAGATACACAGTCTCAGAGTTGATGGATATCTTCAAAGAGGGCTGGGTTGAATGTTCATGATTCTGTTGCCATGGGAATATTCACAGCCTAGCCATAGCTCTGAGGAGTGAAAAGGTCCAGAAAAACCATCCACACACAGACAAAAAAGGTGTCCTCTGGTGGCACATTGCTTGTGTGAGTCACAAACAAGTCAGTCTTGGGGGAGGAAAATTTCCCCAAAGCTGAGATTTATGGCATTAGTTGTGGCTGTGGGTGTTCCTGCCTTGCTTCTTTCTCTCTCTCAGACAAGCCTGTCTGGCATTACATCCTAAATTCAACAAAATGGTAATAAATTGCTGAAGAGGGATTGATTTTTCCAACAGACATTGTCATGGCTGTTACAGGGGAATCTATGTGACATATTTGCAATTGCTTTCTCCAAGACCTAATGGATTAATACGTAGGTTAGATGAAGGTCTCCTTTGCATTCTGTCTTCTACAGCATGTGTAGAAAGATCTATATTGTCCTGACCACTGAAAGTTCATCCAATACATTGCAGTCATGCATTGATGATTACAAAATCTTGCCAAGGACATATTGCAACGAGATGTTCTTGGTTCTTCCATTTTGTCTGCAGCAATTGCTCTGATAAATTTGGTCCATCTTAGGGTTTATTTGTGGCTGTCCCAGCCTCATGAATGCCTCGGGCAAATTTGAAGAAAGCATCAGGCTGACAGGTAGGTATCAATCACAGAGGAGTTTCTTTTGTGAGAAGGAACAATGCAGACACGATGTACCAGTGACTTCTGTGATTTGTGCTATCACAGTAGCCACATAAATAAGCCATTTATGGAGTCCTGCTCATGAGCCCTAAGCATAACAGCTTAAAGCACTATCTATCAGGAAATGGTGAAATTTCCCATTCATCATTTGGGGAATATGTAAGGTAAAGCAATAAAAACACCCTAAAGTAAAGCGCAGCTTCTGGTAACTAAATGGACAAATCCATGTAATTTTCTTGGCAGCAATACCAAAATGATTTACCACCGTCTTCTTCTGGGATGGTTCCTAACTTCCCAATCTTGTTTACAAACCCTGGGATTTCTTTGTGTCTTCCAAATACTGAGAAGGTTTGATCTTGCTTAGCTTTTTAAAATCAGCCAATTTTAGGTAGCAATGCATCATTTTAATATGTATCTATGAACAGGTGGCTGTCACCATGGTAAATGATGTCAAGATTCCAATAGGTGAGAGCCATCAGAACAGTATAAATTGCATTAATATATTGGACACCTAAATATAGTTGCAGAATCTGGATTCTTTTTAAGGCATATATTACTTAGCATTAAAATGAATCACTTTTTCTGCTCTTTTTAAATGTCTATTTATATTTATATCGAGACTTAAATGAATAAGAATCTTCTATTTTATGCTCAGCTCTATTAATATATGTCCAATAACAAAATCTCTTTGTGATCCAAAAGCTTACCAAGTAAGCAATGAGAGTCGATTTACCAACAGTTATGTATCTAGTCTGATGGAAGAAGTTGTGACGACAGAAGAATTACTGTTTGTTCTAGTACATGTGTCAAATTTAATTTCTGACATACCCATCTTAGAAGATGTCAGAGTTGAAAAGACTGTTCCTGACATGTAGAAAATTACTACCAGTCAATAACAAGCAAGTGATAGTCTGCATGACTGTAAGGCAGCTTCTTATGAATATGTTACAATGAAATCTGAAATTATGTCAGTGGTGCTGTAGTGGTTTAAAAAGCAAGCACAGGGTTAGAGTTCAGCATGTTAAACTAAATCTTGATCTAGACTGAAATCCCCACACAACTATGCAGTTGATGGAACTATATTGGACCAATGGTTCCCTTTTCTAACCTCACAGGGATGTGACTCTTTTTTCTTTTTGCAAAATTAAATTAACATGTCTATCTATCTAGGTTTATGTTCTGCATTTGCAAAATTCATTAATGGTTCCACTGACTTTTTGACAGTTATCAGATTTTGGATTTCACTGATTATGTTCACAAGATTATGTCAGAACTCATTTGCACCCATAGGGCAATTGTGGCTGTTCTAGTCTTTATAGTACTGAAGAAAGTTCTGCATAAATGGTGTAGCCAGAGGCTTTTCTGAGGCCAAAGGCATATACTGTTAGTCCTTGGTTAACAACTGCCCTGTTTAGCAATTGTTCAAACTTACGACAGCACCAAAAAAGTAGCTTTACGACTGATCCTTGAACTTACGACAGTCGCAGCATCCTGCGGTCACGTGATTGCTATTTGCAAGCTTCACAGCCAGCTTCCCATAAGCAGAGTCAATGGAGAAGCCAGCAGTAAGTCGCAAGTCACGGTCACATGATGTCACACTTAATGACCACAGAGGAACTGACATTGTAAATCTGACACAGTCATGTGATGTTTTGCTTAATGACCACATCACTTAGCAATGGAGTTGCCAGTCCCAATTGCAGTTGTTAAGTGAGGACTACCTGTAACTCTAGCCCAGTGGCTGATTATTTGCATGAAAAGTCAATATGAAAGGATATGACTGTGAGCAAAGAAATGATAGAAGAACAGGGAACTTAATTATTTCCCTGTATGTCATCTTCCTTCTCCAGACTGCCCCAAGGACTTGTCTCAATTGCTCTCAAATGATTTCATTGAGATAAAAGCCTTGAAAACAGCAGTTAAGAGCACTGAAATAATGGGCAAGGAAAAAGCTCAGTTCTCCTCCCTTTATTTTTTTTTCTCCATTCCAAATCATATTCTCCTGAGCCAACATGCTGAAAAAGAGAAAAAGAAAATAACAGCTATAGGTGTGCACTGGAAATTCCATGATGTTTGGGGACATAAGGAAGCTCCTCAAAGAAAGTTTCCCAAAGGCTGCAAAATATCATTATCCCATCAGTTTGGGAAGGAATGACTTTATCTCAAGTCTTTGCAGGGTCTCTAGGCTAACTTTTCCTTTTTATGCCTAAAGTTGATAAAAAGACTCAAAAAAGACTCTTGAGTTGAGTTTGGCTCCTGGTGATTACGTGACAATGGCATATTGGTTTTTTCATGAGAATATGGAAGTGATTTGCCATAGTCTTCTTCCAGCATGTCTAGCATACAGCTTTGGAAATTCCTAGTTGTCCAACTCTGTTTAGCTTCTTGAGACCCAAGAAGGCCAGTACAGAGCTGCCAGGCAGTTGAGCCTTAAAATGTAGTTAGAGTTTCAATTAAAATAACAATCCCATCAATCCTGTAATATGCTAAACATGATAAAACATTTGGCTGGCCCGAATTAAGTATACATCCAACTAGTAAGTTTGAAGTACATTGTTGAGATTGCTTCATTTACTTTCACATTTAAGCCAATGAAAAACATATTCTGCCCCTAAAATTTTGACAGGATGAAGCATTGCACTGAGGAATTGCAGAACATGAACTTCAGAGCAACTGGCAAATGCAGACTTCCTCCTCCAAGCCACTCAGTGTTGATCCATCAAAGGAAAACATTCTTCAAGTAACATCTGGATCCTGTAATAATACATGCATTTGTTATTAATTCATAAAAGCAGGAAAGTATGGCCTATGCCATTTAAAGATACAACCAGAATCTTGGCTGTGTCTCGGATTCAGCCCATTACAACCAAGAGGAAGGCCTTTGTCTCAGAGTTCAAATGTACATGCCTTTATTTAACTTGGCTTTGATTTCAGGTTCAATATTTTTACGTGGAGCCATGCTTGCTGGTTTTTAAGATACTTGTTTGTTTCCAATTGTCATGTGCCTTGGAATATAAGAACACAAGAAGATGCAAACATTACTGAATACAGATCAAAACTACTTTTCTAGTAAAATCCCCTTCACAGTTATTGCTGTGCAGGTGTTCACAGGCTAAATTGCCTCTACTCAAATTAAAGTGAAAATGTGAAGCTTAATTGTTTATTCAGATTTCAGCCCAATTCTATGGAGAAGTAACTTCTGCTGATATTAGAGGACCTTCACTCCCTAATCTGGGAGCACAGTCATGGATAAGCAATCCTCTTACCACCTGCTTCTAAGCATGTTTACTCTCTAGAGAAAGTCCCACAAAAATCAGTAAGATTTATAATGAGAAGAAGTGTGTATAGGACTTTATGTGTTAAATGGTTTGTTAGTTTGAGCTTCATAACTATTCTCCAAAGTGGAAGACATGTACAGTATTTACCTTATTGAAAGGTGGAAAAGCAGGGCTTTGTAGACACCCATTTTTCCAAATCTTTCCAAATAGCTATAGTCACTGAGGTAGAATTTGAAGTCAAGACTTTCTAATGCAGAGCTTTCCAAACTGTGTGTCGGGACACGTTAGTGTGTCGGCTGAAGTGTTTGGGTGTGTCATGGCTGCTGCTGCCTCTGAACCCTGCCAGGATTCTGCATAGGTCCTAGTGCCTGCCTTGTGCCTTGCTGCCTCCAAACCTGCTGTGATTCTGCGCAGGTCCTAATGCCTGCCTTGTCCCTTGCTGCCTCCAAACCTGCTGTGATTCCGCGCAGGTCCTAGTGCCTGCCTTGTGCCTTGCTGCCTCCAAACCTGCTGTGGTTCTGCGCAGGTCCTAATGCCTGCCTTGTGCCCTGCTGTAAGAGTGTGTCGCAAAATGATGCTCTGCTGTAAGAGTGTGTCGCAAAATGATGCATGTCTAAAAAGTGTGTCACCAACATGAAAAGTTTGGAAAGCTCTGTTCTAATGAAACCACCACATCTCTTTGACTTGTTCTCAAGCTTCCTGCCTCATACAGCAGGAGAAAGCTATTTAGGGACACATCCAGATAACTGGTTTAATATGCTGTCCTCCAGTCCATGAGTCTGCACAAAGTATGCCAGCACAACTTTGCTCTGCCTAAATAGCTGGGCTATATTCCACATTGGAATATAGTGAGAGACTGGTGAGAGGTGCTGCCTTAATAGTTTCTTAATGTGTGCTAAGGTTGGCAAGGATGCAGATTCTGATGGTTGGCTAAAGCAGTGAGCTTCGCCATGTCAGAACCTGTTGGGGGAATCCCAGTAAAGGAAATGCCTTTGAGGACTGCTTGGAAAGTACAATTGGCCCAAATGAGGAAGCCCACATATTGACTGATGCTTAATTATTACAGTCATATTCTTATTTTGTAGGCCCTGCATTGTTTAGATTTCTGAATGCAATTCAAAATGCTAGTTCTGTCTCTTAAGGTCCTATACGGCTTAGTACCTAGGTATCTTCAGAACCATCTTCTCTGACCAGAGTCAACCTGTCGAAGGAACTCCTTCCAGGAGAAGTTGCTCACAATATCCCAATTCCACGAGATGAGGGGGACTGAAGCCAGCAAAGTGCTGTTTTTCAACCCTGGTGCCTAAACTGTGAGACAGCCTTCCTCCAGAAGCTATACTGGCTCCCTTGGTGATGGCCTTCCAGAAGATGGTGAAGTCCTTACAGTTCCCAGTCTGTATGACCAAAGTATGCTTGGCTGAGAATTCTGGAAGTTGAGGCTACCAGGTTAAGTAGGCTGTCATATGCATATATTGGCTAACATCCTCAACAGACATATCAACATCCTTTTGTATGCAGATGACATGGTTCTGATGGCACATTCCCAAGTAGGCCTGAGAAGACTGATGGGGAAATTTGGTGCTTATTGCGGCTCTAATTTTTTGAATATTAATAAGTCTAAATCCAAAGTGGTGGTTTTTGGAAAAAGGCGGGCCAAATACAACTGGCACTTGGATGGGGAGCCAATAAAATAGATTGTTTCATATATTTAGGGGTGGTTTTTACAGATACAGGGCCTTGGGTCAATCACTTCAAACAAAGTTCTATAAAGGCCACAGTAAGCTCTAAAGCATTAATCAAACTATTTAGTTACAACCACCCAAGTACTCTGCTCCCCATTTTAAAGGTCCACAAGGCAAAAATCGTACCAGTGCTAACATATGGTGCCGAATTCTGGGGCCTGTCAAAGGCCTCCTTATGTGTCTATTTTCTTTCCCTTAAGCATGTTCATTTCCAACCTGATTTTACAGCCCTAAGGGTGAAACATGCAAATGTTTTGCCTTTATCTTTGGAAATGGAAATAATTTGGAAACTGCTGGCCTAGCCTTACTTTTGACATACATTTTCACCATTTTTTTGGATAAGTATTCCTCATCACAAATGCTGTCATGTCCCTTATTATTATTCAGAAGATTCTTAAAGTAAATATACAACGAAAGCCAGAACTTTTTCTTTTAGGTTTGATGGAAAAGCAACTAGAGAAACAGCATGGAGTTTTCCTACTATATATGATCACGGCTGCAAGATTATTATATGCACAACGATGGAAAGATCCACAAATACCTACAGTTGAAGATTGGATTGTTAAACTAATGGATTTGGCTCAGATGGCTAAATTAACAGCTTTAATAAGAGAGCATTCTATTTCTACATTTATATCAAATTGGCAACCACTTTTGGAATATTTGCTTGTAATTGAAAAAAATGATGTTTTGATTCTGGGTTTTAGAGATTGAATGATTTGTTGTAATAGAAATAATGTTCTGATAGGTTAATTAATTGTAAGAGATTAGATTTGTATTTAATCTTATATGTGTATCGGAAATAGTCGGAAGTCGCCTTTTCTTTTCTCTCTTTCTATTCACATCTTTATAGTTTGTTCTTTTTTCTTTAGTTCTGTTTTCTATCTATTCTATAGTTTTTTCTTTTTTGTATTTTAAATATATCTTGAAAATAAAATAAAATATAAATGGGAAAAAAAAACAAATGCTGTCATGTCCCAAATTCCATGATTGAATGGCACCAATGTACTGTATATACAGGGTTCAATCAAACAGGAACAGTGAAGTGGTTAAAAAAAGGCATGCTGAGGAAATAAACCTTAAAACGGCAAATGCAGTGCAGGGTCAGGTGATGTACAAATGAGTCCCCAAATCCTACATCAGTGCTTTCCAAACTGCCGCCGTTGGTGACACACCAACGGTGGCAGCGGCAGTGATGCAGTGGCATGCGCGGCGGCGGGGGCGTGCATGACAGGGGCACGGGGGGGCGCTGCAGTGGTGTGTATGGCGGCGGCGGCAGCAGCGGCGGTAGCGATGGTGGCAGCAATGGCGGCAGCGGCGTGCCATCAGCGCTTCTGCGTTTTAGCGGAGGCCGCCACCGCCGTGCACACTGCCACCACGTGCCCCCCCACGCCGCCGCCATGCACACCCCTGCCGCCGCACGTGCCGCCGCACCGCCGCCATGCATGCCCCCGCCACCGCTTCCGGGTTGTGTTGCGACACACTAAACTGTGTGTTGTGACACACTAAAGCAGGGCTTTCCGAAGTTTTCCCACGGCGACACACCAACCGCCGTTGGTGTGTCACCGCAGGAAAACCCGGAAGTGCCGCCATTGCGGCAGCACGCAAAAACCCGGAAGCGCTGCTGCCGCTTTCGGATTTTTGTGCACCGCCATTGGTGTGTCGCCGCGGGAAAACCCGGAAGCGCTGATGATGATCAGCGCTTCCGGGTTGTGTGGCGACACACCAGAGTGTGTGTGGCGACATACTTTTGTGTCGCGACACACAGTTTGGAAAGCTCTGCACTAAAGTGTCGCAACACACAGTTTGGAAAGCTATGTCCTACATTCACATACAGGCTGATGGGATTTAAATCTAGCTCCAAAAATGGCTCTCAGAGAGAAATATGAGAAGAGCTCAGTGAAAAGTTGTCTCTAAGACTGGCTATTGTGTAGAGAAGAAATGTAATGCTAGGATTGTTAGGAAAGGAATTAAATTAAAAGTGGGAAAATTGTGACCAGAATATTATGAAGATTTAGAAAAGTTTATTGAAACTCAACAGCTTCAACCTGCTGTAATTTTGGTCGCATTTGAGCTTTTGCATTTGACTATGGCAAGGAGAAATTTTACTCTAAGATATGAAGAATTTTAACAGCAACCATCATCAGTGAGGCAAGCATTCAAGCAGGGCAAGATCAATCACTTAGGATTTTGGTTTAGCCTGGAAGAGCCATTTCATACCAATTCTGAGAGAATTACATAGGTTACCTGTTCCACCCTTCACTCTAGGTGAAATAAACTTCAACTCCCCAAAATTACCAGCTGTAGTGTTTTTGGCTTCAGCAATAATCAAGGTTTGGTAATCTGATGAATTAAACCAAATTATATTTATTGAATCACTCCAAGAACTCTTCCTGCAAGTAGGCTGTGTTCTGTTTACTTTCTTGAATTCCTACACCATTTCCTGCCCCCCTTTCGGAGTCCAAAGAGAATGGCCTTAGAATCACCAAGGACTAGGCTGACCATACATCCCATTTTGAACGGGACTGTCTCATTATTTCACCATTTCTGGAGCATCCTGTCGTTATAGTAAAAATCTCAATTTTGTCCCATTTTTGAAAGTTCCCCGGTGAAGCGCGCGTGTGCGCACGCATGCCCCACGCATGCACGCACACGCGCGCTCCCCCGCACGCATGCACATCCCCCACATGCACGCGCATCCCCCGCATTCACGCACATCCCCCACATGCATGCGCGTCCCCCCGCACGCATGCGCATCCCCCCGCACGCGCACGCCCGCACACCCACTTTGTCCGGTGACGTTTTTGCCTCAAGGAAATATGGTCAGCTTACCAAGGACTAAATTGAAACCTGGCATGGATCCTGGGAACCCAGAACATTACACCAGCCAGCGTTTTCTTTGGCCATGTGACCGTCATTTATAGTAGGTTGAACTTCAACATATCTGGAGGGCTCCAAGTTGGGGAAGACGGATCTATTTGCTTCTAAGCCTAATTCAGAGTGCTGGTATTGTAAAAGTCCTGAAATGTTGAGAAGCAATTCCTTCCCTAAAAGTTATGCCTAAGCATTGAGATCTTCAGATAAGGCCATTGTCCAAATCCTTTTGGCAGAAGTGCCTTAATGTACCTACCTACCTACCTACCTACCTACCTACCTACCTACCTACCTCTATCTATCTATCTATCTATCTATCTATCTATCTATCTATCTATCTATCTATCATCTATCTAGTTTTTTTTTCTGGTGGCATTCCAACTTTGGAACATCCCCCCAGCCCCCCAAATTTAATTGGCCCAACATTACAGTCTTTATCAAGAGAGAACATGTTAGGCTCAGGCATTTAAAATTGCTGAATTACCCCTTTCTCTTTTATACTTTTTTAAAACTTTCAGCTTCTACACTACGGCTATTTCTTTAAACTGAATTGTATGTGCTGCTATAATTGTTTGTGTCTTTGTTGCAATGCCCTGGAAGAGCACTTTCAAAATCATATAAATGAATAAAATGAGATAATCACACTCTGCATGAAGAGATAATTATCCAACCTCTAATGTAGATGGGGGATTATTTTACATTAGACCATTAGCATTTTTTGTCTATATACTAGTTAAGTCATCCCTGAATACAAGAAGAACTTAGGGGACGCCTAGGCTTAGTACATCAAGAACTTGGCATCTTAGCAAGATAAAGAGTTAAAATTTGAGCCAATACCTCAAGGTAATATGGTGAATTCATAAATAAAGGTAATATTCCATGAGGACATTTCCCCTCCCACCCCTTTCCCCTATTAAAGTTTTTTGAAATTGTTGTTTCAAGCTTTCCTTGCGATAGAAAACTTGTCAGAGGATTTTTAAAATATGTGAAGTGTGTGCCTGCACAAAACTTCCATTTTCTGTTAATCTTGTATTTCTCAAAATAATATTTCTGTTTGCCTTGGCACTCTTGATTCACTTAGAATGGGATCCTTTCTGGTGTAGTTTTTTGTTTATGTTTTTTCCTAAATCTCATAACGAGTCAGCCTCTGTAACATTTTCCAGTAGTACTTACCACTAAGCAATTTCCTTTTGGAATCCTCCCTGTTTAGTGACTTAGTAAAATGACAGGGGCCCAGTTAAAGTCTCACTTATGTCTCTGTAAATCTGTAAAAATATGGTATGTTTGGGGAATTATATATTGGATCCAAGCCTTCCTTCACAGGACTAATTCTCTCAGGAATGTATTTCAAGTTGGAGAAAGTGGATTCCTTAGAACATTTTCATTAATTAGATGATCTAGAATAACATATAAAAAGTCATACTGGGTCATATAATTTTCCATCCAACCCATTACCCTGCCCTGAACTATGACTGGCCTCAGTTATGGCCATTAGATTTAACAGCATTAGTGTACTTTTAGAAAAAGTAGTACATAATTTAATAATTAATGTGTGCAAGCCTGGATCAATGTCAAAATGGTCCCTTAGGGTCACCCCACCAGTCCCCTAAATAAACACATAAATGTACACACCCACTGTTTCAAACTGGATATGTTACTACCCAATCATAGCAGCAATTCATGAAGGACAGGAGACCAAAGATTGGGTTAAAAATCTACAGAGCTTTAGCACTGCTCCTGGACCACTGCCTCACCCCATTGGTTACACGGTCCCATTCTTTTTGGATGGAAGATCCAATTTTCTTCTGGCTTGACTGCACTTCAGCTTAGCTCAAATTATGAAACTTCCTTTCCATTATTTGAGATGCTGGACTTTGATAGGGCTTGAGAACAGACCAAATCTACAGTACATTGATGGGAGCTTGTATCCATACCAGTCCTCACCTCCCAACCTGGTGGGTCTTCCCTGTCCTCACAGCTTCAACATCCCTAGAGTTCCACAGAGTAACCAAGCCTATGTATAGTTTTTCATGCAGTGAAAAATGTAAGATTTTTTTATTGGAGTTTTCTATCTTTCCCATATGTATTTATCATTACCTATATGTTCTCATGGTAAAATCCAGATCTGTAAACTCTAATTAAGCGTTGATTACCACTCTTGGGCTATGACTAATTGGTCCAAGGTTATGCCAACACTTCTGGCCCTTCAGTTCTACCCTTGAGTGCCTTCTTTTGTTCAGCAGATCACTTGAGTGCCCTCTGCTGTTTTGTAGGAACACTTGAGTAAGAGTTTTCACAGATAAGGCACACTTTATGTGCTGATGGTGCAGGTGTTTAAATAAGTTAAAGAAAAAAAGCCTCTTTAATTTCAGCTGCTGGGGGTTTTTTTCCAAAACATCCTGGGGAATGGAAAGTCAATAGGAAGACACAAATCAGTAGGAAAATAAATGCTATTTTCAGCTTTTTGAAATGGTATTGCTAACAAAAAACAGAGAAAGCATGGCCATAGAATTGTTCTTAATGGAGCCCTTTTGAGACGAGATAACAGTGTTTTCTCTCTTGCTGTTGTGTGCATTTTCACTCTGTCTTTGTCCAGCTAGGTTTAGTGATTGAGGTCTGGGTGTGCAATTGTTTATTTGTTCCACCAGATACTGAAGGCTGTTTGCTTTGAACAATGCAACTTTGTTCTCTCTCTCTCTCTCTCTCTCTCTCTCTCTCTCTCTCTCTCTCTCTCTCTCTCTCTCTCTCTCTCTCTCTCTCTCTCTTCTTTCTTTCTTTCTTTCTTTCTTTCTTTCTTTCTTTCTTTCTTTCTTTCTTTCTTTCTTTCTTTCTTTCTTTCTTTCTTTCTTTCTTTCTTGAATGGAAGAAGCATTGCAGTCCCTGGGAGAAGGGAGGGGGAATAGAATCAGCCATATTAGAAAATATCAAAAGTAAAAACCTGTTTTATATCAGCAAGTTGCAATGTCAAACATACCTGGTTCTCTTAATTTCATCTGCTAACATGGCTTTAAGAAACATCAGTTTACTAATATACGGCATGGTATGCGAGACTACACAAATTCCCTTGAAATATTACGGTTTATTTCCTTTCATCTTTTCATTGATCAGGCGAATATGGATAGTTCCCCTGGGACACAATCCAACAGGAAGAATTTAGATTCAGGTTCTGCCATATCTAGGATGCCCAGCAACGTCATCTGTATATTTTATGGCATGTGTCTCTTAAGCCCCAAAGTGCAGCACTTGGAATTGCAGGGATGCCTACTCACTTTTCCCAGTATCATTATCAGTTAGTTACTAGATTTCCAGCTGCCATTATTGTCAAGTAAGCAAGCAGTCTGGCTGCTTCCAGGCAGCTGATTACCACATCATTGCTATCCAGCTGCTAAGATTAGCAGAAGACCAACTGTCTGTTCAGAAGCATAAGGAATATGTGATGTGTGTGTTTATGTGTATATGTATAAGGGATGCCCATGCTTATGCAACCCCTAACCTAGCTATATGGCTGCTGGAGACCAAACAATTGTCCATCCTTGCTTAAAGCAACATGATAAAGGGAAGCAATTCAACAGCTGGAAAAGCTGTGTTGCTGCACTAACTCTGGTGCAGTGGTTAGAAGCAGGGAGAATTTATGACAACTCTATCTGTGCAACGACCTTCTGTTTTGCTGACATTCATGTTTTGGAATGCTTTTGGTTCACTGAGCAAGTGGCCTCAATATGTGTCTATATACTGTGCATGTTGTTGGGTATGTGATTTTTTTTTAATCCATTCAATCGTGTCCAATTCTTGGAGACTGCCTGGACAAGTCCCTGCAGAAGTGGGTTGCCATTGCCTGCTTCCTAGGGCTGAGAGAGAGTGATTGGCCAAAGGTCACCCAGCTGGCTTCATGCCTAAGGCGGGACTAGAACTCACGGTCTCCTGGTTTCTAGTCTGATGCCTTAACCACTACACCAAACTGGCTCTCGTGGGTATGTGATAGTTCATAACAAAAGCCCCGAGTCCCCATCAACGAGAGCTGATCCATTAATCACTGTGGAAGATGCAGATCCAGATTTGTATTCTTTTGCATGGGCTGACCTTTCCCCTTCATAGATATAAACGAGGTAGCCTTTGGACACCAGAACTCCATTAAGATGCCTGTAAATTCTTGGATCCAGAGTCCTGTTAATGAGGGGAAAGTCTGTGGAATGGAGTAAGTTTGTTGCTGAACTTCAAGACTGTAACCACCAATTTAAATATTCACCGAGAAACTGAACATGCTTCTAGAAAGAGGACATAAGCACGAATTAAAAATTCCAGAGGGGTGATGAAGGGAAAGTTTCAAAGAGCTTCCTTTCAAAGGTCACTGGATGATGGTATCACTTTCTAGTAGTTCACGAAGTTCACTCAGTGCCTGTTCAACTGCATTTTTGCTCTCCCAGAAGATGTTCTGCCTGATCTGGCCTCCACTTTCTAGGGCTTGCAGGTGGTGTTATCTGTGCTGCTTTGCAAAAATCTGTGGGCCTGTCTTGTCCTTCAGATATGCAGGAGTCTGAAGGAGCATCATATAATTACTGAAGGACAGAGCTTGGCCTGATGCCCAGACCCTGAGGCCCATTGTATCGTCTCAGAATGATAACTCTCTGGCAAGATGAAAAAATATATTTCAAGGTAACACTGACAGTCCTCACTCCCAAGGTTTCAGCTGTCCAAAACAATAACTCTAAGGCCCTTGGAAGGGTTTTCAGTGTTCTGCTAATCAGAACGTGCATTTATCTGGGATTTGCACCTAACGAAAACATTTTAGAGCTCTAAACAGGTTCTGGGGACATGAGGAGAAGGATCGCTTGATGTTTTTTATCCCCCAGAGAAAGACCAATTACAGGCAAACAAGAGAAATAATATGAGCCAGACAGTAAGGTTTAAGTATGTGTGATGGTATTTTTTTCCCCTTTATTCATGAGAAACTGCTACTGACCTTGAATAACATAGCACAGAAGCCTACACAGTAAAGGTTGTGGGGATATCTATGAAAACCATCAAGATTATGGTTTAACTCATGAGTGTTTTTTAAAAGCAATAAATAAGTAAAACCAATGTATACAAATACATAATGTTTATTTTTGTCATGGGTCCACATTTATTTCCGTTCACTTAAGATTCAAATGCCTAGTAGGGGATAATTTAATTTAATTTAAATTAATTAATTAACTTAATTTAAATTTAATTTAATTTAGTTATAAATTGTTTTATAACTGTTTGAATAACCACAGCTGTCCCAAAGGATTTTAGGAATTATAGTTTGGTGAGAATGCTAAGAATTGTAGTGTAGTTCACAAGTGTTTAGAACCTCTGGTACCCTTGAAAAGAGAGAATATCATTTACCAATGCAAATCTGCAGAGAGTCTCTGTAAGAGAAATTACTGTTGATCTGAGGTCAATTCATCTACCAAAGTCCATTTCAAGCAAAAAGAGCAGAGTTCTTTCTGCAGGAATAATAGTTACAAGGGATTAAAAAAGATCTTGGTAACCAAGGATTTAGCACTACTTGTTGGAATATAGCCTAAGGATGCTGGGTGTGCTGGCAACTTGTTTGGGAGACAGGCAGCTTATTTTCTAACCATCCTCTATGTCACTCAGCACGTAGAGGAGCTTTTCTGTAGCATGTGTGGAAACAGGTTTTCCTCATCTTCTGTAACATTACCTTGATCCTGATTTGTCTGATCCTTCTGATCATTGGAAATGGCCAGTCAGGTTACTGCTGATATATTAGGTTCCCCCCAATAAAGCACGTGTCTGAACTATGTCATTCTCTTTGACAGATCTTTTTGTTAACGGTTTGTGTCACCTCTTTTCTCATTACATTAAGAGCTGTGAAGGTACCATCTGGGCTGCTGATCAATCTTACAGACCCATTCAACATGGACTTTTCTCCAAATCTCATTTATTCTCTTAAGAAACTATCTAGTTTGGCACATTATGGAACGGAATACCATTCGTTTTAAGCTTGATGCTGAATACTGTAGTATGAAAGTCCCTTTGGAAAAAAAGAAAAAGAACAACCATTTTGACATGTTAAAATTAACTGGGAGTTCACCGGGAAGGCATTTGCTTGACTGTCTCATTGAAATCCATAGGACCTAAAAGTATTGAATGTTGGTTGAAGCACAACTTTAGTTACAAAAGTGTGTGTGTGCATGTATGAGATAGCTACAGTAGATGATAGCTAGCTAGATAGCTAGATAGCTAGATACTGTAGCTAGATGGATGGATGGATGAATGGATGGATGGATGGATGGATGGATGGATAGAACAGACAGACAGACAGACAGACAGACAGACAGACAGACAGACAGACAGACAGACAGACAGACAGACAAAAAGAAATCAGGCAAACAAACCATTCAAAGCACACATCATTTACTGTATATCCTTGAATAAGTATTATTCATATCTCAGGTTTATATTCAAACTTCTGTGACTCTATCAGTGGATCACCTCATAGGTTTTGCAAGTCCTTAAGCAATACAGCAACTTGTTTCTTTGTTTTCTATGCACACTGGTGTCAGATTGATGGCTGTACATAGG
Source organism: Charina bottae (assembly GCA_023362775.1). Taxonomy (NCBI): domain Eukaryota; kingdom Metazoa; phylum Chordata; class Lepidosauria; order Squamata; family Charinaidae; genus Charina; species Charina bottae. Next base: position 33,658,244 of record JALMGJ010000001.1, read on the forward strand.
TGGAATTGCAGCACAAATTAAAACACGAGTGGGCACTCATATTCACCTGAATATTTTTGACACAGCCTAGGGGGTCAGCAGGCATAATTAGAAGCAGGCATAATTAGACAACATGTTTGACAATGGGATCTTCAGAGGATCCAGGCCATCAGCAATTGTCCCATGATGCCAACTGCAGTTACTGCCTTGGATTGTCTGTCTGAATAATTGCCTTGAGTTAGCATATCTGATATCAAAGCAGCCTTCCACAACTTGAGGCTTTCCTGATGTGTTGGCTATGCTCAGTGTGGATGATGGGAATTGTAATCCAACACAAGGGGGCGCAGTAGCTCAGCGGGTTAAACCGCTGAGCCGGAAGACTGCCTGTAAAGATCTGATGGTCGGCAGTTCTAATCCCCGCATGGCGAGGTGAGCTCTCGTCATTCACCCCAGCTTCTGCCAACCCAGCAATTCGAAAGCTAAGGTGAGTACCACGTTAAAGTGGGAGAATTTGCCGGCGTCCTGTGATCGGGGGTCGCCCTCGGAGCGAAGAAGATCCCGGGAATCCCGTTAAGGATTATCCGGAAGCTTCAGCTGGTTCAGAATGCTGCGGCGCGAGCAGTTATGGGTGCCATGAGATCGGCACATGTAACACCTCTGCTACGCGAGCTGCATTGGCTACCAGTTTGCTTCCGGGTCCAATTCAAGGTGTTGGTGATTACCTTTAAAGCCCTATATGGCATAGGGCCAGGGTACCTGAGGGACCATCTCGTCCCGATAACGTCGGCCCGCCCCACCCGTGCATGCAGGGAGGGCATGCTTCGGACCCCCTCAACAAGAGAATTCCATCTGGCGGGGTCCAGGAGACGTGCCTTCTCTGCAATAGCGCCCGCCTTATGGAACATCTTGCCCCCGGAGGTGAGACTCGCCCCCTCACTCCTGGCCTTCCGGAAGGCCCTCAATACCTGGCTCTGCCATCGAGCCTGGGATGACAGAGGTGGCAGTGCCTCCTGGGGTTGGCTGGCCCCGTAGGAATACAATCTACACCACGGTCTCCAATCCATCTTGGATTTAGATAATTTATTACTGTATAGTATTATTTATTATTGTATTTTTAGAGGATATTTTTATAGTTTTTAAACTTTCAATTGTTGTAACCCGCCCAGAGTCCCTTGCAAGGGAGATGGGCGGGGAATAAATTGAAATAATAAATAAATAATAAATAAATAATAAAATGGTGGCGGAGGACGATGGAGCCCGATCGGCGAACATCCAGGATGTCAGCAGCCGACTCGGAAGCAAGGCATGCTGGGACATGTAGTCCAATGCCTACGGAAGAAGAGTCGGTTCCCCTACCTCCTTCCTGTGCGCACGGTTAAATGATATGTATATGAATTGTTAAATATATACTGAAATGCTGTAAGCCGCCTAGAGTCCTCCAATAGGGAGGGGATGGGCGGGGTATAAATATGATAAATAAATAAATAAATAAATAAATAAATAAACACATCTAGAAGGTTATTGAAAGTTGATTTTAGAAGTCTGGACATAAACCTAAACATGTTTCTTTAAGTTAACGAAGGATAACGTTTACAGATACACATAGTAGTTTTTCCAGTGAAGGTGATTATTGTGAAAAGTTACTATGCCAAAATACAATCATCTCTGGGTTTGGTAAAAACAAATCAGACACTAGCTTCCACACTGATGCCTTTACCTAGTTTGAACAGTTAGTGACCATTTTTATACTTTGCTGGCAAGATATTTTCTAATAGATCATCTCCACAAATGTCTTTTGGGACAGAAATGAATATAGCTAATACTGATGACATAAGCATAAGCCTACAGGAACTCAAAGGGGGCATGGTGGCTCAGCAGGTAAGACGTCAGGCTTGTCGATCAGAAGATCGCAAGTTCGGAGGTTCGAATCCCTAGCCCTGCATGCGGAGTGAGCTCCCGCACTAGCTCCAGCTCTTGCCAACCTAGCAATTCGAAAGCATGCAAATGCGAGTAGATAAATAGGTACCACTTCTGTGGGATGGTAACAGTGTTCCACACGCGTCATGCCGGCCACATGACCGTGGAAGCATCTTCGGACAACGCTGGCTCTTCGGCTAACAAACGGAGATGAGCACCAGCCCGTAGAGTCGGACACAACTGCACAAATGTGCGGGGTGAAACTTTACCTTTTTACAGGAACTCAAAGAAGCAGCAAACAGACTTGGTGAAATGATATCCTTTGGATCACAAAGATTTGGAAACAACTGAATGCCTAAACAAAAAAATATATATAGCAAACTCTCTCTCTCCTTAAGATGACAAATGTATTTTATAAACTCCCAAAATATGTGAGGTTTTTTTTCTGAAATATTTTGCTCTTCTGTGTTTTCACCTTGTTTGTTTTGTTCCATCTTATATAGTACTGTTTATTTAAATTTAAAATTTTTAAAAAGAGAAAAGATACAGGCTGCCTTTAGCTTCTTTAGCATCCTGCTCACCTGCTTTTGACAGCTTTCCTCTAAAGGAGTAGATGGGCCTTTTTTGTTTGTTTGTTTCTTTTTTGCACAGCCTTAATGCACCCACTTTGCTCCTTCAGATTCGTGAATTCCTCTTCCAAGAAGAGCATTGGCCCTTCCAACTTTTGGAGTGCCAACATTAATATTCCATGCAAAGCTTGATGCAGCCCACAAAATGATGGAACTTGCTCACCCCTGCTTTATATGGCTGTTTAAGCTTGCTCAGAGGCCTGGCTTGTCCATCAGCTAGGATTTATCCATCTGCTAAGCCAAGTAGAGCCTTGAGCTTAGATTTCCCCAGTCCAAATCCAAAACCAATATTGTCTATATCACATTGGCTTTTCCGTGGGAAAGTGGTGATGTGATACTTACATTATGCTACCTTGGATGATATCACAAAGGGTTACTTCAGAAGGAACTGGCTTACTGAGGCTTATTGAAGAATTCAGCAAAGTAGCAGCCCAACAAGGCTGGAGTGAAAGGATTCATGGCACAGTGGGCCTCTCTACTCTGTTCACCCAACTTTTGTCTGAAGTAATTAAATCCTTATGAACAAACTGTTCAGATTTATTTTCTTAACCTTTTGTTTGTGCTCTTCCCCCCCTCCCCCCCCCACACACACAGGCAAAAAGGAGACAAACACTCTGGCATTGTTCCGTGCCACTTTAGAACTCTGGGGCACTCTCTGAGTCTGTAATAATATCCCCCATGGATAGTCTAAAAATAGATGGGTGAACAGAGTGCTTGTCAATGGATGGAGTATACAGTAAAGCCTTATTAGGACAGAAGTTTCTCAGCTATTCAGCAAGGAGGTCTAGCCCAAGCAAACCATCACCCCCATCATCTGCAAGTTTCTATGTAGCTTCCTGCCTGTGTACCTCCAGCAGAACCTCCAACTCTTGAAGTGAGTTTGTCATCCTCGTTCATTCAATTCTTGGCAGCTCACTCAGTTAAAGCTGTCAGGAGGTGTGCTGATCAGGTGATTGGGTGATGTGTTGTTGCTTTTTAAATTGGTGATGTGGAAGCAGTTGCATAACACAGCAGCTCAGTGACAGAGCTAGCTAAACAGCACACAAGGTTTTTCAAAGGAGGTGAGCCTGACATGAATCATAATCTTCTGAGAAGAGTTTCAGAGCTCTGCATGTGGGTGGAGTCTGACGTTTTTCATCATCAAAGCTCCAAGTTCCTGTTTACCAAGGTTGCTTGCTTTTTATACTTAGGAGTAAGTGAAGCACTAGAATAGTAGGAAGGGTGGTTCCCAATGTCACTCCTTGTACTGAAAAAAGGAATCAATGCTTCACTTTCACTGCCTGTACAAATGGATAACTATTCTATCTTTAATCCAGAATAAGGGGCAAAACATGCCCAGGCACCTGGGAAGATGCTTTCAGGTTTAGAGAAATAAAACAACTTAGTTCTTCAAATAGTGATCATGCTTCCTGTCAATGTTCAGAAGGGGCTTCAGTAATTTTTACATGACAGCTTCCTGCGCTGCCTTTTTTCTTTTATTTGTATTGGTACATGCACGTGTGGGACGTTGCTGGCTTCCGGGGTTTCAGGCGCAGAGTAATCCAAACGTATAAGGCTAACAATAATTTTATGGTAGCATAAGGCAATAATGGAGGTATAGTACATTAAAAATAAAAAAACACTATAACGGACCCCTTTCATGCAGAATGCGAAGTCTAGAATGAAGTCATCATTGTGGTGGGAGACAAAAGGAGTGGATGCCGCGTCCAATGCAGAGGAGAACCCTCTTCTAACTGCCCTGAAGACCCATTTTCTGAGACTTGAGAACAATTTAGAAGTAAGTGTGAGATGCTGCATTACTGTATACTTCATCGCTATGCACAGAATGGAAGAATAATCAGCTTGGATACCATTGGTTCATTTCAAACAGTTAAAAAACCAAACACTTTTAATCTAATACTTGTGCCCAATAGAGTACATTCTGTTCCTGAATAGAAGGATGGTCTAAAATCTATTCTATATAGAGGGGAGAGCAGCTCTGGAGAGGAGAATCATAAACTTAGCTTAACTTGCAGGATTGTAGGAAGAACCTCCTTTACTTGCATTTTGATCCTTGTGTGACCTTGAGATAATTCATTTTGAAATTGACCAGGAAATCTCCTTTGGCGCCACTAGGTTCTCTGCCCCACCTTATTTGACTGTGTTTTGTTTTGATTTTAAGATTTTAATTTTTTAAAAAAGAACATGGAATCCTGTAAAGCAGACCACAGATAGAGGTAGAGGTAGAGGTACAATTTTAACCACCCAGGCAATAAAGGAAGCAGGGTGATGACCATAATCTGTTGAAGTTGGGACATATGTACCATCCACCATTTTCCTCACTCCCCGTTGCATGGGAACTTATAGAGATGATGTATCCTCAAACTGTATGGATTTTGAATGCTTTGGGAAATTTCCAGAAGCTAAAGGATGATCTTGTCTAGGCCCTTTTTGACTTAGGGAATGGAGAAATAGAATAGGTTTTCAACAATGATACCTGTCCCCTTTCAAACTGCCTACCCTCTTCTAACATAATATTTATAGCTTTCCCCTTTGGTCACATTCAAAACTAGATTTCAGTAAGAACTTTGGAAGCACTCTGGGGACTATACTCAAGACTTTGGGGAGCTATGTTTGCCTTTAATTTGCAAAAGTGCTTCTGGGGCCTACCTAATCCCACAGACATTATTAGAAAATAAAAATGTTGAGTGAATAGCCTTGTACGATGTTTTGAAGTGTGGCCACTTACCCATCAAAAAGACAGAGCTGAAGGATGGTAAAGAGCCTCTTTTGGAAGCTGGAGGGGTTGCTAGTTTGCCGTCGGGTAAATGGCTGATTTGTGACTGGCCTCAGCCACCATGGGGCATGGTGGCTCAGCGGGTAAGATGCCAGGCTTGTCAATCGGAAGATCGCAAGTTCGGAGGTTTGAATCCCTAGCCCTGCGTGACGGAGTGAGCTCCCGCACTAGCCCCAGCTCTTGCCAACCTAGCAACTCGAAAGCATGCAAATGCAAGTAGATGAATAGGTACCACTTCGCTGGGTAGGTAACAGCATTCCGTGCTCGTCATGCTGGCCACATGACCGCGGAAGCATCTTTGGACAACGCTGGCTCTTCGGCTAACAAACGAAGATGAGCACCAGCCCCTAGAGTCGGACACGACTGCACTAATGTGCGGGGGGAACCTTTACCTTTACCTTCAGCCACCATGGCACTACTTTGTGAAGAGGCAAGCCTCTCTCATGGCAGCCGTTGTGAAGAGCACACATTGCACCCTCTCAAATTCCAAATGTCCCAGCGTTGGCATAAGCTGGTCTTGGATCAAAGCATTTTCGAAGGTTAGAGGGCATGATGTGGAATAACCTCACCAGTTAATTTCGGAAAATAAATGCTTTGGACTGGTATTGCCCATCATGGAGCATTTTTATGAACGAACAAGCTTCCCCCATTTTGTAAAACATCCACAGCATGCTCCCCAGATTCCAAAGTGCCTGTCAACTTGCCCTGTGCCCCACAGGATTTTTACAATATTGAAATTAACAATCCTGTGGAAGTGCATTCACGTATTTTGTTACGTTTGAAATACACTGGGCTACGATTCATAGCAGAGGGATACAGACCCTTTGAACCAAGTTGCAACCAGGTTGTCGGCTAAAAGCAACAAGGTGGCAGAGCAGCTTTTAAAGTGAAAACACAGAAATCCAAGAGGAGTTAAAAAGGTTTCATTTCAAGTTAAATTAGCCCTAGGGAAGGTGGAGAACACATGTTTGTTGCTCAAATGAAATTGGATGGAAATTGGCTAGAGCATACTGTAAAATATGATAACCAGAGAGAGAGGTCAAAGGGGAATGCACACACCGGAGACATTTAGAGTACAACATTGTGTATCTGAAAAGCTTTGAAAAGTAGACTCTGATTGATAGAAATGGGGTCAGAAGAGGAGGCATGGCAGCCTATTTAGTCTGTCTGTCTTGATTCAATTGCAGTTCACAAAACTTCATGGCATCCATCATTCTATGATACAACTTCCCCTTTTTTGTGTGCTGCACCAAGTAATTATTCTGATTAGATTTTCCCTGCTTTCTTCTTAGAAAACAAGAGTTGATATGCATATAATGTTGCGTTTTTGAAAGTTGAGTAACTGTTTTACTCTTCCTCTCTGCAGTAAATAGTTGAGTTATTGTATGATGCCTTGAAAGCTTGTCCAGACAAAGGGCATTTTTGAGCTATCCAGCTCTAAGAGGGCTGTTTACATAAGTTTCCCCCAAGCCAGACGAATGGAGGAGGAGGGTTACTAAGGCAGCCCAGCTGTTTTTTCTCCAGTGGTTCCCATCCCTCAAAGGTCAATTTCCTATTTTTAAAACACCCTCTTTTCATACTGTTAAAAAGATCTTAACCCCTTAAACTCCCTGCTGGAATCCAGATTTCTTATCCTGTGGAGTCCTTGGTGCTCTCTGAGCCTTGTTGTTTTCTTGCAGAAGTTTCATTGCCAGGCTAGGCAACATCTTCAGTACAAAAAGGGAGTGGAACTTGTTCTCTGTTTATATACCCTGGCTTGTCCTGCTTGCGTTGGTGGGGGTGTTGTACTCTCCTTAGGAGTTCCTTGATTGGGCTGTTGTTTGCTGCTTGGTTGATTGACTGAGTTAATAGTTCCTTGATTAGGGTATACTGTGCTGTTTGATTGTTCCTCTGGTGCTAATCCTGGTGTTAATCTTTGCCTATCTGGTTGTTGATTGCTGGCAAGGAGGTGTTCTGGTCTTCTGGCGTTTCTATTGTCTCTTATGAATGGTATGTAAATGTTGTTTACCTCTATGTGTCTGTTGATGACTGCTTTGTCTGAGTGCCATCTGAGTGGTTTCTTATCCCTTATCACAATTTTTATGGTAATTTCCCAGAGTCATGTTTCTTCTGCACACACTCAGGCATTAGAGGTTCCTGAAACCAGGGCTAAGCAGACTGAGACCTAGACGTGCATTTGTCCCCCCAAAGCACTCGTATGCCTCAAGTATGGCCCTCGGAGCCCTTCCAAAATTTGTCACTGAATAGGAGCGGTTGAACGTGATGGAAGGGGAAAACTATTAAATAGATAGGAAGTAGTTACAGTAATCATATTTAATTCACTTTTAATCTTATCTAAACGAAATGAATTCAACATTGGTCTTTCTCTTTGCCGTACTACAAGACATTCAAAGGCCAAGTGCAAGAAAAGGAACACATCCATATTCTAGATAAATAGTTCATGCTGTGGAAAGTAAAACTATTTCTGGACTTCAAGTGAGGCTATAAGAGCATGACTGGGTGTCTCCTGGAGGGTCAAAAAAGTCAAGATGGCAGCAGCAACTGCATGATCAAAGCCATGCCTCTTTCTTATATGTGTCACCTCCATGGACACCCCCGAAGTGTTCTCTATAGCTTTTTAAACTCTCTGCACATAAAAGATCCAATACAGTACATCCCTTTCATCCCTTTCCTAAACTGCTAGCTTTCTACATATGAGAGGTATTTCATGGAAGGCTCACAGCCATGTGCAACCTTGGCCACCATCTTAGTCTGAAATATAATTCAGGAAATAGTTCCCCCTCCCCTTGAGTTTGCTGTCTAGAGACACTGCAACAAAGAAGACGGGGATGGGAGGGTACATAGCTGCATGTCCAGAAACCATAAAACAACTAATTAAGCAGCAGTAATTTATGCTTCTCAGTGCACAAGGTAAAAACTGCATTGACAATGATTAACAGCATACAAATGTCTCTGAATAGGAGAACTACCAAGGAATTTAAAAATCTGAATGGAGTTTGGTCTAGTGGTTAAGGCAATGGGCTAGCAACCAGGAGACTGAGAGTTCTAGTCCCGCCTTAGGCATGAAGGCCGGCTGGGTGACCTTGGGCCAGTCTCTCTCTCTCAGCCCAACTCACCTCACAGGGTTGTTGTTCTGGGGAAAATAGGAGGAGGAAGGAGAATTAGGTATGTTCGCCGCCTTGAATTATTTATAAAAATAATAAAGGCAGGATAAAAAAAAAAACAAGAAAGTTACTCTGTTTACTTTTGTTGATTCTGAAAGATTTCTCAACCTCCTGCTGGAGGTTCTGTTCAGACCTTGAAGTGAGCCTCCTCATCAAGGTAAGAGCCTTTCTTAGGGAATCGCATACTTAATGGGAGTTGTAGAGGGCAGGACTATGGACTAACAAAGCTGGGGGGTGTAGGAAAAAACAGAGAGAACATAAAATGAAAATGAAATAATGGGAACACTCTGTGAAGACTCAGGGATTATGTTTTTGGTAGTGCCTTTGAGAATTAAGTTTCAATTTACAGTATATGTTTCAATAAAAACCAAAAAAAAAAAGACATATGAAATATAAAGTTAGATATGGGACAAGTTAAAGAAAACAATGGGTAGATTCCACCAATCACTCTCTTTAATAAGAGGCTCCAATTTACCAAACTCAGTCTGCCCATCCAAGTCCAAAGATCTAAAAATCTGACAGCCTCCCATCTGACCCTAACCCTAGTAGGAAGTACATGGGGTGCGAGCTACGTGGCTGGCCTTTTCTGTATGGCCCCCATGCTTCCCCCCAGTTATCCCCAAGTTATATTTAACCCTCTCCCTCATTACATTTTCTAAGGCAGCAAAAACAGTCTTAATCTATCATGTTTGGGGACCAAACTAATTGTGGGCGCTCTTCTTGGGTATGCACGATTTCTTCATTATTATGCTTTCTTTTAGGTTCAGTCATACAGTTGTTGTTGTTCAGTCTTGTTGATTGGGGTGGTTTACAAATGTTGCAAACAATAAATAAACAAATGTGGTCGGCTGGGCCTCTACAAGTATAGGTGGAATGGAAATTTTAACCACCTGTCTTGTCTAACTAAACAGGACACAACACAGAGGAAGGGATGTTCCCTCCCACTTCACCCTGCATCTGTCCTCCAAGCTGTGATGTACCAGACCAGCAGGCACGGTGGAGGAGCATGGGGTGAAGTGGGAAGGGGCAATCAACAGTGAGCCAGCTTTGTTCTGGACTTGTGCTGCAAGGGCATGGCAATGCCAGCAGCACCCAGATAGAGCCTATGGAGTAGGCAAAAGGGCATAGAAGTAAGCAAAATGGTGGCATACACCCCCCCCCCCAAGTAATAATAATAGTAAAAAGTATGGCCACAAGAAGCTACTTCTCAGCAGCAGAGGAAAACCTGCAATGTACTCATTGGTGACATCATCAGCCACCCACAGTTAGCAGAACCAGCTGAGGAGATAAAGATCTCTGAGTGTTCTGCTCCTTAACACAGGTCTAGTGCTGTTTCAAAAGAGCACTAAACTGCATATGTAAGGAGAAAAAAACATTAGTCAGACAGACATCGGCAGATGCCGCTGTGATTTCTTCTCCTGTGGTAGAAGGCAAAATGGCAGTGGAAGGCAGTGCCAAGTGGTTGGAGCTTGCCCACAGCACTCTAAAGTAGCCAGTGGGAGGCAGGCAAATCCTAGACTCTGACTGCCTCATCAACCATATTGTTGAAGGTGCTGGACCATGTCTGTGGCAAAAACAGAGTCTGGAGAAGAAGGAAAACACTACCTTAAAACTGGAACAGCTAAAGGTGACTCTTGTGGGCTGGAGATGAGATGAAGGTAATAACCTGAGAAGATTTCATAAAAACCAGGGCAGGGCATGTTCAATCTATGTGAAGCTGTGTTCTTTGTTGATAGAAACAGGGAGAAAAAACAGCCCTTGCTCTCTGAAGATCATTTTAAGTCTACTCTCTTTTACTCTACTCCTATAAAGTATGAAGGGCCAGTTCCCGTAGGTCAGCTTCCAGGAGGCAAACAGCATCTCGACCGTCCTCGACCTTCCTCTTGACTGGATGCCACACAAAGAGAGAGAGAGAGAGAGAGAGAGAGCCAGTTGGTCTAGTGGTTAAGGTGCTGGGCTAGAAACCAGGAGGCTGAGAGTTCTAGTCCTGCCTTAGCCATGAAAGCCGGCTATGTGACCTTGGGCCAGTCTCTCTCTCTAGGAAGCCCTAGGAAGGAGCCAATAGCAAACCAGGAGTCTGTGAGTTCTAGTTCCGCCTTAGGCATGAAAGCCGGCTGGGTGACCTTGGGCGAGTCTCTCTCTCTCAGCCTGTCAGATATTAAAAATTAGTGTTCCTCAAAGAATAATTAAATCCCAATAGAAGGATGAGGAAATCATTCTTCCTAAAATAGCTGCCAAAAATTCTGAAACAGAAAAGAGCGATGCATATAGGTGATAATGAATCCGGAGGGAGACACCCATTAACACCAACCTCCAACACATAGCTGCCGGAGCACCAAGGGATATTTGCATGACAAGGGTCTGGGAAGAAAGGGGGAGAAATAAGCAAACTCCTCTTTCTGTGTCAGCTTCAGGTAACTTAAGAAACAATCAATGGGTAATCAAAGCAAAACCAGCCTGTCAGTTGTGTCTCCTATCAAGAGGAACTAAGATACATTGAGTTCAAAGGAGATTCGGTGTCGGCTTCAAAACAAGACTAGTATGTCAGTTACTTAAAAGAAAGGCTTGTTAAAACGAGACTATTGCCTCCTATTGACACAAACTAAGCTACATTGAACTTTAAGGGACCTTCAAAGCCATTATGACTATGTTAATGACTAAAGACTGAACTAATCAGGAAAAGTCTCACACAAGAAAGAGTAAAGATATCACCCAGAGAAATTGACAAAAGGCGGCCGTGGTATTGTAAAACGTCGAGGCAGGAACTGAGAACTGTCAGTCTGACACTTTGCAAACTTGTGTAAATATGTAAATATGTAAATATGTAAACTAAATATGTAAACTGACTTTTCTTTGAAATACATGTATAAAAGAAATGAATGAACCTTGCTCATGGCTCTCTCTATACCAGTCAAATTTGTGGCGGTATGGGGGAAGCCTCTTTTGCAAAAGAACCAATAAACATTTAGAGCTGTTATTTGTTAGTTCAGTATTTTATTTTGTGGGAAAAGGAGCCAAATCTCACAATTGGGGGCTCGTCCGGGATTACTGGGTTCGTTGAAACCGGCACTGGTCCAGATTCCCCTTGGGGGCGCGCCGACTGATTTCAGTCGCCCGATGGGACTGGGGTAGGAACGGTTCCTCGCAACCCAAGAAACCCCTTGAACTAGCACATAACAGACAGGGGGACTCCAGAGGACACCGAAGGAACCAAGAGGACGGCCAGGTAACATCGTGCGCACGATCCCAGGTAAGAGCCGAGCCGTCTTAGGTCTACTTCGTGAGGACCTCCGGTGTCGGTGTTTCCTGGGTGGTCTCGGGGAGGGATCGGGTTATAGCTGCGCCTACTTCGTGAGGGCCTTTCGGAGCCAGCTGGCAAGCACATCCGAGAGAGCTATTTCCTGGATCATAGGGAATTGATTTGAGACCTCGTGTGAGTGTTGAGATACCGTAGGGAAGAGTAGAAACCTTCCTGCACGGCTAATCTGAGACCCATATCTGCAGTTCCGCGGCTCAAGTGTTGGAACGTCCACTGAGTCCGGTCAGGTGTGGGTCGGTTGATTGTGTGTGTGTGCGTGTGGAGGTCAAGAGGAATCTTTCCCCCACCCCGCCGTTGTCCGTCTCCAGAATGGGAGCTTGGCTAAGTAAAAGAGAAGAGTGTCCAAGGGAGTCTAAGAGGTACCTTGATGAAAGTAAACCGGTAATACCAGCTATATCCCCTTTGGCATTTGTTTTGGACCAGTGGGATGAAGAAAACTTGATCCCCTGGACTAAGACGCTGCTCAAGGAAACCATGGTTCAGTTGTGTGTACAAAAATGGCCAATATATGTTCTATTAGAACCAAACTACAGGTGGTCCAGGTTTTCATCAGCTCCCTGGGGAAGGAATGTTTAGAAGACTATTGTTGGGGAAGAGTTTATTTTAAAATGCCCCATGGCACTCTGTGCATGCTCCTTGGAGCCTTTGCAATGGGCATAATCTCTTCCTCCAGCTGGGATTTTTTTTTTCACCTCAGGCTTGTGAAAATCAGGAGTCACTAAGTAGTTTTTGCTTTGTTTTCTAAGTATGTCTGTGCATTCAGTGTTTTGATTGTTTGTGTGTCTGACTGCTCTGGGCTATCATAGATGCCCACTAGCCCTTAAGGCCCTGCTTCCACAGTTTGCTCCCTTGATGAAGAAATAGCCAAGGGCAGCTGCTTGAAGAAGCATTAAGAAAAATTAAGGTTATTGCTAAAACCCCTTCATTTATGGGAAAGAACAAACTATTGCAGGAGATGAGGGAAGTACATATAAGGAAGCTGCCATGCTTGCAGCTACTCTTGATTTCTGCCACTCTGTCTTGTTTGTAAGAAAATTGATGGTGGGTAACTGTATGTAGCATAGATAGGAATTTTAGAAAGTGCCAGGCTCTAGGAGGGACCAGAAGTCTGAGTAGGAAGGAAGCAAGAGGAAAGTATGAGAAGTAAGAAGGTTTAAGAAATGTGATTCAGAGAGCTTGAAGACATGTGTGTGTCTGGGTCTGATTGATTGTTACACCTGGGTCTAAATTTGTTTTTGGTAATGCATGTGGAGGCATTTTAGCAAAGGAAGAAAGACATTGGAAAAGAAACAGGAATGTTTAATACACTTTTGTTCAAAACCTAATGAAGCATTGCCTTGGGAACTCCTTGCCACTGTAAAGGAGGTGACAAGTCATTGTTAATTTTTTCTTCCCTTTTCTTGAAGACAAGGAAAGGAAGGCAAACGATTTCTTTAAGAGAGCCAGCTTGGTGTAGTGGGAAAGGCAAAAGGGGTGGAAAATGGGAACGTTGAATTCTAGTCCTACCTGTGTTGCAAGGAAGCCAGCTGGGTGATTTTGGGCCAGTCATTTTTCTCTCAGCCCTGGGAAGGAGGTACTGGCAAGCCACTTCTGAAACCATTGCCAAAAGACTGCCAGGACTCATCCAGGCATTTGCCAGGAGTAAAAAGTTGAGTCAAAAAGTACAAGAAAGGTAAGGGGAGAAACCCCAGCCTAATTTTCTTAGGAAAATGTCAAGTTTCCTACTCTTACTGTTTTGAGGCTTGCAATACTCTTTTTGCATTCTGTCCTGCCTCCCTGAAGTGTGCCTCTTGCTAATTCCCCCCCCCCATGTATATGTGTGTGCGTGTGTGGCCTTAAGCTACCCCACCTTTACTCTCTGTTTAACCCCTACCTGCTAATGCTTAAGATACCGATGGAAGGGGGTGAAATGAGTCAGTTTCTTCTAAGCGCTAAAAGAAATCTTCTCACTTAAGTGCCTATCTCTTAAGTGCCTATCCCCTGCCTGCGCTAAATGGGATCCTTTTACATCTGCACTAAGCAGAGTACTAATTTCCCGTCTATGCTAACTGGGGTTTCTTCTGTTTCTCTGAACAAAAGGAGTGTATTTCTTTGGACAAGATGTATGTAAAATAAAAGGTGACTGTTTGTAAGGACTGGGGTGGTTCTTTTTCCTTGGGCACTGACCGGTAGCCTAAGGAGAGGAACCCACCCAGCCTCTATTTTTGTATCAAATAAACGCTGTCTCAGCTGCTAGGAATTGGGGGAACCTAAAACCCACAGGGCCATGTTAATTTTTAGGGACAAAATTAATCATGCTATAGGAGAGGGAAGGGGGTATAAACCAGTTAATTTTTAACAAGAATTGGGTAGTAGCAACAGATATTTAGTTGAAAGGTTGTGAGTGGTTTTCTTTTGTCTACCAGTCCGTTCATCTAAGCTACACCTAACTATTTTAATCTCTGCAGTGTTTAAGATGCCAGCCAAGCAGCAGAAATGGATGTGTGAACAATAAATCAAACTAAGCTGGAGAGAAAAGGAAAGGGCACCACCAAGTATAGCAACAGGCAGTAAACCTGACATGTAAAATTACTAATGAGGATGCACTTAAACACAATGCAACTGGAAATAACAGAATCTCAGTTTGTGTATAACTCTCCTGCCTTTAAACCTTTTTGTTAAGTGAACTGTCCTTTCTTTCCTCAATGCCATACACAGGAAGGAAGTTCGAAGTCCCTCAGTTGGAGGCTAGTGATAAAAGGTTGAAAGAATATGTGTGTGGGCTCTTTTCTGTTTTGTCTCACCTCAGGAACAAAGGACTGTTGACCTAGACCCTTCCTCTCGAATTTACAGTCCACCCGCATCAGCCTGGCCAGTGGGTTCTCATTAAATCCTGAAAGGAGGATAGGCTGAAGCCACAGTGGGAAGGCCCTTTCCTGGTATTACTTACCGGTGAGACATCGATTCGTACAGCTGAGAAAGGATGGACACATCACTCCAGAACTAAAGGGCCTGTGCCAGCCCCAACCCAACGGGACGGTGGTTCTTTCTGATAACCCGCTGAAACTCACCCTCAGAAAATGATCCTGTAATTATGTGTTGTTGTGACTGTGCCCCTTTTCATAATTATTGTAAAATTGTATGTGATATAGTAGTGATAGAAGATTGGGAATGAGAACATAAATAGACATTCCTCAAGACCCACGGAAAGAAAGGGTGGTTGTGCTAATAGAAACTATAGACCCAGAGAAGCCCAAGGTACTCCCAGTGTGTGAAACTAGAATCTGTCCCCAAAGGGAAGACATTGACCTCCGAACCATCGGTTTAAATTGGGAATATGGAGTGGCCCTTGACCAACACTAGACTCTTAATCTTGGTCTGGGTTCAAGTATGTGGCTCCCAGATCTAACGGTCATGTTTTCAGAACTCAGGGCAGTGTGATTGGCAACCCCAAATTAATTAACCCCACCAACAAGTGGGAAGATATAGTAGCTGTGAAGTCACCCTGGCTATAACACATGGAGATTGGGCAAAGGGAGGAAGGAAAACTCCTTGTAAAGACCTAAAGCCATTTGATGACTGGGTTAACCAGCTATGAATGTGGAAAACTGGATGGGATCTCTTGGCCCCTGCTTGTAAAGTTCTGGGACCTACCTCGAGACAAGGGATGTGCCATAATCTGACTCTACCCAAACCAGATTGGGACGTAGAGTGTGGAAAAGGAGGATGTACTTCAAAGTTTTCCCAGTTAACCTATGGTTGGGCAGGAACATGCTTATGGGGGAAAACGCTTCGCCAGTTAAAAAGAGAAACTGTATTCAGGAGGAAAGGTCCAACAGACAGTAATTTATAGGAGTTTTCATGAGTGTAAGGGAAGTACCACCAAATGCCAGTTTAAGGATGTAACCCTTAGCGTTCGCAGAGAGGATGGAATAGTAACCTGCCACGACTCCAAAGGAACCCAGACCATATACCGCACAATAGTTGTCAGAAACATTAGGGAGGAAATAGTGACAGAAACTAAAGTAGAAGGAGAAAGAAATTCAGGAACAGTTCGATGCACATGAGGAAATAAAAGATAACAGTTGGTCTAGGAAGAACTGTGGGGAGACTAACATGGGGGAACAAAGGCCCCGGAACGTATAATCAATTACGATGGTCCAGCATCTTGGGGACCCACAGTCAGAGGGTATCGAGATCCAGGATATCTAATCAATAGGATAACAAGGTTACAAACCGTTCTAGAAATAATAACCAATAAAACATCGGAAACCCTATTGTTGCTAGCCAAAACCGATGAAAGGTTGCATACAGCAATATACCAGGACAAGTTAGCTTTGGACTACCTGTTAGCTCAAGAAGGGTGTGTGTGTGGTAAAGCTCATGTGCCAGTACAGACCTGGAAAGGTATGGGAGACTTAGGGATCAAGAATTGGTTCAGGGGCATGTTTAAAAATTGGAAAAGGGTCCTGGTTTTAATAGCGCTGGGCCTCGGG
Organism: Charina bottae; assembly: GCA_023362775.1. NCBI lineage: Eukaryota > Metazoa > Chordata > Lepidosauria > Squamata > Charinaidae > Charina > Charina bottae. The sequence continues at coordinate 33,674,503 of JALMGJ010000001.1, forward strand.
GGACTGCTTGCCTTACCTTGTTTATTACCCATTATTCAAGGAATGATAAGCCGAACCATACAAAGCGCTACCCTAATAACTCAACCAGAGAAAAACAATATGATAAGACTGAAGGTCGGAAGGAATGACCCAGGGCCAAGAGAGTTCTTAGAAGAAACTTACAAGTTACACCCCGAAGAAGTAAAAAGAATAAAAAGTGGACCTGTAGAGAAATGGGAGAAAGTGGAGTGGATGACAAATCAATATAATGGGGTATGAACTAAGTTCTTGAGGAACAATGGGCTCGAAAAAAAAAAAAAAGGGGGGAATTGTCAGATATTAAAAATTAGTGTTCCTCAAAGAATAATTAAATCCCAATAGAAGGATGAGGAAATCATTCTTCCTAAAATAGCTGCCAAAAATTCTGAAACAGAAAAGAGCGATGCATATAGGTGATAATGAATCCGGAGGGAGACACCCATTAACACCAACCTCCAACACATAGCTGCCGGAGCACCAAGGGATATTTGCATGACAAGGGTCTGGGAAGAAAGGGGGAGAAATAAGCAAACTCCTCTTTCTGTGTCAGCTTCAGGTAACTTAAGAAACAATCAATGGGTAATCAAAGCAAAACCAGCCTGTCAGTTGTGTCTCCTATCAAGAGGAACTAAGATACATTGAGTTCAAAGGAGATTCGGTGTCGGCTTCAAAACAAGACTAGTATGTCAGTTACTTAAAAGAAAGGCTTGTTAAAACGAGACTATTGCCTCCTATTGACACAAACTAAGCTACATTGAACTTTAAGGGACCTTCAAAGCCATTATGACTATGTTAATGACTAAAGACTGAACTAATCAGGAAAAGTCTCACACAAGAAAGAGTAAAGATATCACCCAGAGAAATTGACAAAAGGCGGCCGTGGTATTGTAAAACGTCGAGGCAGGAACTGAGAACTGTCAGTCTGACACTTTGCAAACTTGTGTAAATATGTAAATATGTAAATATGTAAACTAAATATGTAAACTGACTTTTCTTTGAAATACATGTATAAAAGAAATGAATGAACCTTGCTCATGGCTCTCTCTATACCAGTCAAATTTGTGGCGGTATGGGGGAAGCCTCTTTTGCAAAAGAACCAATAAACATTTAGAGCTGTTATTTGTTAGTTCAGTATTTTATTTTGTGGGAAAAGGAGCCAAATCTCACAAGCCCTAGGAAGGAGCCAATAGCAAACCAGGAGTCTGTGAGTTCTAGTTCCGCCTTAGGCATGAAAGCCGGCTGGGTGACCTCGGGCCAGTCACTCACTCTCAGCCCAACTCACCTCACAGGGTTGTTGTTGTGGGGGAAATAGAAGGAGGAAGGAGTATTTAGTATGTTTGCCACCATGAGTTATTTATAAAAATAATAAAGGCGGGATAAAAATTAAATAATAAATAAATAAATAAATAAATAAATAAACAAACAAACAAACAAACAAACAAAAAGGTATCACGGTGAAAGATCCATTGGCTCTACTGGCTCCCCTCCTGACTGCACGAGCAGCAATCCTCCCCACTCAGAGCTGCCATTCATTTCCTGGGTCATGATCAGGGAGCACATGGAGTGCTGATATTTATGACTGTGGCCTACCCAGAGACTGGCAGTGGGCAGAACAAAGGCAGCTTTCGGCTCTCTGCCTTTCATCACCGTTTGATCAAGGCAGCTATAAACCCTCCTGGTTCTTTGACTCCTTTTGATTATTCGAAGCAGAGTACACAGGGATGTAAGAGATCTGGCTAATCCCAGGAGCAGGTGAGAGAGAGCACTGTGCAATCATCGTTGCTCCTCAGCAAGAATAAGGAGGTGCCCTTTGTCCCTTGCTCTGCTGAAGCATGTTTGCTTTCCTGTGGTTAAGCCCATTGTGGGCTGGGAGCGTTAGAATTTCAAAGGCAAGAAGCTGGCTTTCTAAAGTGTAAATGAGATGGGCTGGGGCCGAGCTTCCCTCCCCCCCCCCCCCTCTCTCTTTCTCCCCCTGGATGTGAAATGTTCACAGGGTTAGCCTCATCTGGTATGCCACACATGCTCTGTGACACGGCTGGGCTGTGCGGGAATCCTCAGGAGGCCCTTGGTGCCTGTCTACTGCAGAGAAAAAGATGGATTAACATTTTGTGGAGGTCCCTGGCCCCCAACGACAAATGCCAGGATACCTTCGGACCTGTAAATTTGGAAAAGAAGCTTCTGAAAATAATAAATATCTCTTGGCAGGCTCAAAACTTACTTCGGGGAAAAAAATTAATGCTAAAAATCTATTACGGCACTTTAACCTTCAGTGGCTGGGCTCGTACTGTCAGTTTTTTTTTTGCTCCTGAGAAAACTATTTCCACCCCAATGCAAGTCTTGGCATAGCTACTCAGAAATAAGTTCCACGGAGCTCAGTGGGACTTACTCCAGGTTAATGTGCACGTAATTGCTGACAGCCTTTTTAATCTAACTCAAAAGATGCTTCAGTGTGACCAACATTTTGTTTCATTTTTATTTTTAGAGACTTATACATCAATTTTTTGGGCTGCATTTTTAAAAACTATTTTTAAAAATTTATAAACCATCTTCTTTTTAAATATTTTAAATATTTATAAACCATCTTCTTTTTAAAGCTCCTATAAACATCATGGTGGCAAATGAGTTTAAAAAGTGATTGATGTAAATGCTATGATGCCAGAAAAATAAGGCAAACAAGTTGAAACTGTTCCCCCCCTCATTTCTTGTGAATCACCGAGTCAAATTGTTTTACCCCCCAGCACTGCGTGGATTGTAAGGCTGAGAATAACGATGTCATAATGGCAGTATTAGGGGCGTGGTGGCTCAGCGGGTAAGACGCCAGGCTTGTCAATCGGAAGATTGCAAGTTTGGAGGTTCGAATCCCTAGCCCTGCATGCGGAGTGAGCTCCCGCACTAGCTCCAGCTCTTGCCAACCTAGCAATTCGAAAGCATGCAAATGCAAGTAGATGAATAGGTACCACTTCGGTGGGTAGGTAACAGCGTTCCGCGCGCATCATGCGGCCACATGACCGTGGAAGCATCTTCGGACAACACTGGCTCTTCGGCTAACAAACGGAGATAAGCACCGGCCCCTAGAGTCGGACACGACTGCACAAATGTGCGGGGGGAACCTTTACCTTTACTTAATGACAGTATTACTGAAGGCAAGCTACTAAGCTGGAGACATCTGTGCCATGGCTAATGCCACCTTGGCATTAGTCTTCTCCACACATTCTTTGAAGGTCCGCAAAAGTGCTTCTCCACCATTAGAAGTAGACACAGTCTACCCAGTTCTCTGATGAATGTCAGTGGGCATGTTTTAGAAGCAGTTCTTCACTCACATCTGCATATGTATACAGGGAGATTTGCAACATTTCAGAAGGAATCCTGATTGAGCAAGATTTCTCCTATGTGTAGGAGCTGGGTACACCCACAACATTCCTTCTCCAAAATACTAGCAGATATGGTTCAGGGGAAGAAGGGGGAAGGGATGTGGGGTCCCTTTAATATATTCATTGAACATATAGAGGGATTTTGATATTTATTCACTCACACAATCTGCAGCTGGTGGGGCTCAAAATGTGACCATGTAACACTGCTATACTGTACCAGCTGCACTGGTTCCCAGTTGGACACCAGCTGCACTACTGCACTGCACCAGCTGAAACTGGTTCCCAGTTTTTCAGATGCAATTCAAGGTGCTGGTTGTTATTTTTAAAGCCCTACATGGAATGCCAGTCCCACCAGATCTGGCCGGATGGTCATGCTCCAGGTCTTCTCAGTGTTTCCTGGTGGGACCTAGAAGCTTGCCTTCTCTGTCACAGCACCTGCCTTATGGAACAAACACCCCCACCCCTGAGGTTCAGATGCTCCCAATCCTGTTAGCTTTCTGGAAGTCCACAAACACCTATTTCCCCCCCCCCATGGACTGGGACCAGTATGTTAGTGGACCCTGGCATAGATCACCAAGATGACTCCCCCTCAACATGCACAAACACACACACACACACACCTTCCCCTGTCCCCCCAACCCTTGCTTCAAGCCATTTAATCAAATCCAACAGCATTGCCTCTTCTGAAAGCAGACTTTTTACAAAGAGAATGAGACTGGCTCTTCTTAATGAATTTGGCCTTGTATTCTGATTTAGATAGTCAAAAACAGGGAAAAAGAAGGACAAGCATTCCTAATTGTCTAAGAGGGATTGTCCAGCTTCCCCTGTGTCATCCTTAGTTTGTAAGATTTGTTGAACATCATGATTCCATCTTTCCTTTGTCATTCCAGTTTCAGCTGATGACAGATGAAGAAAGCAGGGGAATGAGGAAGAAAGGTAAAAGTAAAAAATACATTTGTTTTGTAGTGGTTTTGGCTCCAAGCCTGGCCACCTGGAATTATATCTCTAAATTATTATTTATTTCTCTTTAGTTGGATTCCTGCCCCCCTTTACCCCACTTTGCAAAAGCTATTCATTACAGTGAATGAATAGGAGGTCTAAATATTCTCATGCTGTTCGGTTGTCCAGGAAGTATAGTATAATAAAGAGATCTGATCTCATGGGGCTTTTCGCTAATACTAATGCTAAACACTAATAAAGAAAAGTATTCGCTATGTAATATAAACATTGGAGCAGTCATACAGTACCTATCAATGTACATATGGTTCAGTTGTGATATTTTAGTGGCAAAGTGTTAAAGGGAATATATTCCAACCTGAATAATACAGTATATGTACACAGAACAAATTTATGTTTTAAAGATAGTAATTAATATTGCAATCCTGTTAGGAAGTAGTCAAAGATAAGTCCTATTGAGTTCAAAGTTCCTTGTGCCAAGATAAGTATGAAAAAAATGTAACCTAATAAAGAAAAGCAAAAACAGAAATCATCCTTTATAACCATATGGGAGATGTAATAACTTTGTAATGAAAGTTAGCTTGGAGTGCTAGATAGATTACTTCCAAGCTAGCCACACTTTCCTTGTACATGTTTGGGCTGGCCTTAGGTGCGATTAAGGCCTAGCTTTGGTAAAATGGTTCTTCTCCAAAGTGAACCACAAGCATTGCAAAATGATCGTTTTACTTTTGTTTAGGGTTGTTTTTTTAAGCACACGAGTCTTACAGTGTGGGTCAGGATGAGCCTCCCCTAGGTTACAGAAACTGCTGTGTGGGTGGGCTGTCAACATTTGAGCCAAGTCTTTGCTCAGCTGAGCTGTAGCTTGAGCAATACAGCTTTACAGTCTTTGTTGAGGTTTGATCCTTTGCAAGAATGCTGTGGTAACTTTGTGTTGGTAAAAGATGTCATTCTTTCAGAAAAGGAGAATGCCTGAATTCCATAATCTGGTGAATTCTTCCTGATGTGTATAGTTCGTTCTCCAACTTTTTTTTTCTTTTAAGCTACTTCCAGACCTCCCAAAACAGAAGCTTGTGTGTATCAACTGTGCTGAAATAATACCTCTTACATACAGACCATGTTCACACAACATGCTTAAGTGGATTATTTATTTATTTATTTATTTATTTATTTATTTGTTGAATTTCTATAACCGCCCATCTCCCCCTCAAGGAGGGACTCTGGGCGATTCACAACACGGATTAAGAGGGCATTAGTGTATCATGCAAATACCATAGTCCATAACTGAGTTTGAGAGGGTTAGTTTTAACCCTAAGCAGCCCAGGATTGTTCACTGACAGGAATATCCCAACACAGAAGAGATTAACCTTCTCTTCCCACTGTTGGCATAGAAGTATATGTCAAGATTGACCCTGCAGAAATGAACTTCTCTAGGGATGTCTCTCTGATTATTTTTCTTTTAGCATCTTCCCCCCTCTGGGTCTAAAGAAGGAGATGAAAGGTTGCAGAAAGCAGCAGGATGATTCAGCCTCCCTAATTCGGTCCACTGTAGCTCTGGCTCCAGTCAGACTCCAATGGATTCTTTCCCATTCTTTTCCAGGTAGTAATCAGGGAAGGGCAAACCAATGGTTTACATGCCAAACTCCATTCCTTCCCATGAAGAGCTTCCCAGTCCACATCCTGTTTGGAGTTACAACTGGAGAAACTTCTTCAGAACAAGATCCAGTAACTGGGTATATGCTTTGCATACAAAAGGGTCTGAGATTAATCCTTGGCATCTCCAGATAGGGCTACAAAAGATTCTTGTCTGAAAACCTAGAGAAGCCCTGCTGCAGTGTGGGTAATCTGATTTGGTGAAGCCAAAGTTCTAAACTACACAAGCTTAAACTATTAACAATCTTTTAGCATGATTTACTGTCCATGATAAACCAACGTTTTCATTGATGGCAACTAACAACAACATTGTCCATGATGACCAGCCCTATAGTTTATAAAACTAACATAATAAATAATAAGACAGCAATACATATAAAAATACAGTGGGTTGATCCAGAATATGCCTTTCATGGACCTGTAGCTGGTCCTCCTGTCTCTTCTGATCCAGTGGAGCATTTTCACTGGCAGAACAAGGAAGGAATTGACCTTCTGCAATCTCTGTTCCTCTGCTTCCATCATTCCCAATCTGTTTCGGAATGAGCCCCAGCTTCCAGCCTTCTCCCTTAATGCTGTAGGAAAAACAGAATCATATCCTGTATGCTGCAATTTTTGTTGTTGTTGTTGTTTTTAGTCCTACCACAGCATAAGGTAAAGAACTAGTAGTTGCAGAAGATCCTATGCAGGTTTCCACCAATCTCCCCACCTCAGATGATAAAACACCACTTTCTGGAAGAGTTTGGTACTGAGAGCTCCATGGAGAGAAGGAACTGGCAAATATTGGTCGCCAAACCGGCAGAAGGACACGGAAGATCAAAATATTAATAAACAACAACACCAATCCAACATAGTTTTAAAAAGCTATTAGAATCAGCAGCCTAGCATACGAACAGGCCTACATAGAAGAGAAATAAAAATGAAAAATTCCTGGGAAGATTGAAAGGTTTCACCTGGCACTAAGAAGATGTCAAACCTGGTATAATATAAACTCTGATGGATGAATCCATAAGCCATGACCCTGTAACAGCTTGATGTGTTGGGCTGCTGCTGATTTCTAAGCCACCCAAACCTGAGCACATTACAAAGGTCCAGAATTGAAAACATTGCAGGGAAAGAGCTGTGTTAGTCCATACCAGCCAAAAATCAGAAGGAGTCGTTTAAAACAGTAAGCAATAAGTAACAAACACAATAAATAATAATAGCCTTGTGTGTGTAACAAAAACATTTAAAAAAACATCTCCCAATATAATCTGTGTGCTGAAGACCCCAGTCTAATGCTAACCATGCCCTTGGGAGGGGAGCAGGGGCATCCATAGAGTTAAGATGGCGGCCACACATGCATGCTTCTTTTTTATGTGCAGTCACAGCCACCATCTTGACTTTTTTGACCTACCCCGGTGGATGCCCCTGGGAGGGGAGGACTGTCACAGCCCAGAGGCAAAATGCCACTTTCTTCTCTTCTGTAATTCCCTGCCAGCTTCTCCAACGGCCTTCCCAGATGGTTATTAACAATCAATCTGCCAGACAGGAGCCCAACATTCATCCATGAGCAGGCAAATCTGAAATGTCATTTTCTCTTCCCCAAAAGATGGATGGTTTGGCAACATACAGAAAAACCTCTGTTAGGGGATTTTGGAAGAAAAGCCACAGTAGTTAAACGATCATAAAATACTGTTATGTAAATATACCCTTTGGTCTTAGGCAGAAGAATCAAAGAAACAATACTTTTTTCATGGAGTGAAATCTCTCTACCACAGCAAAATAGTGTCTTTGCAAATATCAGAGATAATGCTTTGAAAGTTTCTGCTGTCATTTTTAACTCTCTAGCAATTAATTAACCTCAGTCTTTTCATAGGGAAATAGTATATTTACCTGCTTACAGGTATAATCCTTGCACCCAATTAAAGAAATCTGGTCACAGTAGAATGACTGGATATTATAGAAGTGACCTGCTTCAATCAGCAGTTATTTGCATATGAAATCCAGATTAACTGTTCACATTGTTCACTGTTCTTTCCAATCAATGAATCAAAGCTTGATGCTCTTATAGAAAGATGTGCATACTGTACATAAGTTTACGCAGGATACATTAAACTGTGTAACATTATCTGATGATGGCTTGCTCAGAATGGAGACTTTAATGTGTGTGTGTGTGTGTGTGTGTGTTTTACTACCAACAACTTTTTATTTCCTCAGACCTTTTAAAATATATGTGATATCATAGTTTTATCCTATGACTTTAACTATGAACATTTCAATTGATGGTTGTTGTTGTAGGTTGAGCTGTCTCTTCCAGCCCTTTGTTTCTGACAGCTGAGACAGCAGTAAATCATCCAAATGTGTATCGTTTGTGAGGAGAAGCCTGAAGTGACGCAGCTTATTGTTCCATCTTCTCTGATTTCATTAAACCCTATTTTGGATAATCAGAAAAGAATCCAGAATGCTGCTAGTCTTGCTACAGTCCAGTATAGATCTACTGGATTCTGCACTGCACTTTTCTACCACACTTTTCCACCATCTTCTTGTACCTCCACAGTAATCAAGTCTTAGATATTATCCCCCCAGAGATCCGGATGGCTCTCACCCTGATGATGTTCCAGAAACTATGAAAGCTATTCTCCCATGCTTTGGGGCAGGGTGATGCTTGAGCCCCTGTTGGGTGGACTTTTTATTTAGATGTCTGTCGTTGGGCCGCTTGTGATTCCTTCCTTCCTTCCTTCCTTCCTTCCTTCCTTCCTTCCTTCCTTCCTTCCTTCCTTCCTTCCTTCCTTCCTTCCTTCCTCTGTTTTTTGTATTTTTTCTAACCTGTAAGCTGCCCAGAGTTGCTGGGAGTCAGGTGGCCCCCAAACTGTACAAATAAATGAAATATGAATCATGAATTATATGAATCCAAGATGGCGACCGGGAGCCAACGCCAGCTGCCAGGCTAGGGGAATGCCTGTCGGGTACCTTGGGACCCCCTCCTTACCCCCTCCTTATTGGACGGAAGTCTTGGGGGGTCTCCTGGGGTGTCCCAGCCCCCATGTTTGGCATGTTGGATGTGTTGGGGGCTGGTGGAGCTGGGCGGAATCCCCCAGAGCAGCTGAGATGCGCAGCAGCTGAGCAGCGTGACGCGGTGAACCTCATCCATGAGAGATTGTTGATTGATGGGGGCCAGGAAGAGAGCCTTCTGTGCCGTGGCCCCCGCCCTATGGAACACTCTTCCTCCAGTGGTGAGGCAGGCCCCCAGAAAGGGGTAAAGACCTGGCTCTGCCACCTCGCTTGGGGCAGGAGGAGGGGTAATCAATCCTGGGGGTGGTTAGTGCCTTCAAGAGACCCCCGTGAATTCATGAATTTAAATTAAGAACTTTTAATATCTCCATCTTGGATTTTATATTTTATATTTATATTTTTATTAAGAAGTACTGTTTTTATTGTATTTTAATCTGTATTTATTTTTAGTTTTATTGTAAACTGCCCAGAGTTGCTCTTTGAGTGAGATGGGCGGTGACAAAATTCAAAATATAAACAAATAAATTAAAATATATATATCTGCCCTCTGCATTATAGGTTCAGGAATTGAGATAGAAGCAACAGTTTGCTGTTCAGTTCACTTGTTATGTTTTCCTTTCTTTTCTGCATGCCAGTCAACTAATTATAGTGCAATCTGTGTCATGTTTGTGTTACTCTAGGCTTAGTGAGGCTTACTCACTACTAAGTTTGTTTAGGAGTGCTTTCTCAATTAAGTAAGCCTTTATGCTCTGAAGTGAGGAGTTTCCGCTACATTTTTCTCACCTAATGTTAATGTTTTGATCTTTTCAGCCAAGTTACTTTGGAAAAGTATGAGAACATTTGGGGATTGGGATGATGGTTAGAATAGACTGAACTACGTCCCACCCAGATATTCTTACTCCATTGCTCACTGTGGTAGTTAATGGTTTGTAATGCAGATAGTAATTGGAACGGGGCTCTAGTACAGTCAAGTCTCCTTTCCAGTTAAGCTCAGCTCCTGCTGGCTTCAAGGATGCGTCCATGCTCTTTTCATGCCAAGAACACAGAAATGTTTTGCCACTGCTTTCTCTGATGCCTTGCAGGAGAGGTAGGCAACCTCATGCTTTCCAGATGTCTTTTTTTATATATATACTGTATATAATTTTTATTAAAGAAATTTTAACAAGGTGCTTTCCATATGTCTTGAATTACAACTCAGCATGGTCAGGGATTATGGAAATAGTTTGGTGAGACCTAAATGGTACCAAGCTACTCTTTTTTCTGAGATGAAGGATTAAATTGTACGTTTATATGGTTCAACATGATGTTTTGTTGTCCCTTACATTATGACAAAACTGGAAATTGTAGATATGCCTCATACCCAGAGATAACTAGCTGATTCCAAATAGTCCAGCTGTGGCCACACCATGGAGCTTTTATTTGGAGACACAAAGAAATAGATTTTTTTTTTAAAAAAAAAAAGATGAATAAGCACTGCACAAATGACAGGCTTAAAATGGGTGGATCAGCTACATTGTCAATGCTTGCCTGCATGCAGATACTACAATCTTCTGATTCCCCAGAGATGATATAGCATATATATAAATACATAGCTGCTTCTGGAAATCCCCTTTCTCTGCAGTCATCAGTCTGAATAAGTGAAGAGGCAAGGGAACTTCCACAGCCCACAGCCCATCTGATGTTTGCCTTGTTTTGCACTGGAATGTAAGTCTCTGTAATGATGCCGTGACATGTCCCAAGCGCTAAGTGCTAAGTGAGAAAATATCCCACTTTTTCAAACTTTTTCTAATATCAAGTTTGTTTTGACAATGTATGTACCAAAATTCAGCTTTCCAGATGGCCTAGAAACATCTTAATCATTTGAAAGTATACTTTCTGTCTTTAGTTTTAACTAAGATGTATTCTTAAGGGTATTTTTGATGACTGCTATACCTAATGAACATAATTTCCAAACTTCAGTGTCAGAAGTTGCTGAATCATTCATGTTAAGTGGCATATTTTGAGGAAGAAAGGTAAAAATGTTCATTGTTTGGATTTTTGTTTCTTGTAGTAATTCGGGTTGCTTTATATGTATTGAGTTCTGGATCTAGGTTACTAAAAATAAACTTCACTGGTCTATGACCATAATAAAGATTTGATTTCATTTCATTTGAAACTCCACAATTTCTTTATCACTTTAATGAGTAGGCAAAATTAAGAATCCTAGAAAATGAAGATATACAACAGCTTCAGGCGTAGGAGAATCAGGCCTCTGTGGCCAAGCTAGGCTGCTGCTGTCTCTGCAAAATAAATTTTATATGTATAGCTATTCATTTTCTAATTCCTTTCAACAGCATCACATGAGGATCAGAAAACATATATAAGTCATGTTCAATGATTTATACATACTAATTTAGTTTACTGGTGATCCCAGCCTGCTATTTCTGCTCCAAAGTTTCTTTCACATATTACATTTGCAGGAGTATATCCCCAAATTAGGGTGGTTATTATTAAAAAAAAAAAAGAGATGACACATGACACAGATTTGTATAACTTGTGCATGTGCCCATACACATACATAAACACACTTAGAAATGATTGTTGTAATTTAAATAGAAATGCATGACATCTTATCATCCTGGGAAAGTGTACATAGATGATCTGTGGGCTACAGGCCAGTTGATTATCAGCTTGATCTTTTAACCTAGACTTCAGCAGTTCTTCAGACACAGGACTCCATCCAAGAGCAGATTGTCCTCTATAAAGGATAAGTACTATTTAATATGTAATGGATGGATACAACTGTATATTTACAATGTGTGCGTGTCATTTAACCATACTTTTCAAAAAGCCACAGTATCTACAGCTCTAGTCAGATGTTAAAAAACAAACACTCCCTTGGACTGAGGCTCAACTCATTGTAGTTGTTGGCAACCATACCAAAGTGCCATTGGCATTCTTGCCTTTCTCTGACACTGTTTTCTTCTGGGATAATTTTTCACTTTCCCAATCAAGTCTACCTCCCCATTTTCCCCCAGTGTCTCCCATCTAAGTACAAACCAGGACTGACCCTGCTTAGTTTCTGAGACCAGCCAAGGCCAACTAGATGCTGCACTTTAAAAATACAGTTAAACTTACTATGCAAAGAGGGATGAAAGCCCTCTCCAAGGCACGTATGCACGTATGCCGTTGACAGCTGTAATGAGGAGATCTTCCGATGAACAATTGAACATGTATAACTGAACAGGCATTGGCTTCCTATCAAGCCCAAACCCTATTCATGAAGATTCCTGTTATAAATGGGGGGGGGGGGGGTTGGGGGGTTAATTGTCATCATTTGTGTAACACGGTTTTTATTGTATAACACTTGGATCGGGTCTGCGTCTTATAAAATGGCTATTTGTAGGTGGGTGCATTCTCCTGGTTCTATAGGCTTTAGATATTGGAACGCACTATGATCATCCATCCATCCATCAGATTTGGGGACACCTGTATCATACTATTCCTGCTAGTGACAAATCTGGATTGATCTCTCTGTTATGCATGAAGTGGCCCTTCAAGCAGACATTCCCCTTTACCATACCACCACCTGAGACACTTTTAAAAGTAAGTGGACAGAGTAAGGGACCATATATATTATACATAAGAATTTTCCATAATAAACAGCTGTTCCAACTACTGTCATGTGGGCTACGATGGAATGAATTACCGATCAGAATTATACTCCAAACTTCAACCTCTCCAGTCACTGATAAATTTTAGCAACGCAATCATTCTCTTGTCCCCATTTTGTTTTGTGTTTAGCAGCTTCAGTTGAAAAGTGTCAACATAAGGATTTGGTCTGTTTGCCTTTTTGGCTGCAAAATCCAGCTTGGTTCTCTTTGTTCAAAGCTGTAGTTTCATTTCCAATCTCAATTACAGGCTTCAATATAAGAAAGGTAATGCATTTTCAAAAGAAATGGTTGGCTACTATGTTTTGATAGTTTGGCTTCAGTTAAAGTATAATTAAATGTTTCAGAAACAAAGGTCTGGAAATTCAATCACACCACTTGTACTTGGGAAAGAGACTGTTTTGTTTTTACTTTGAGAAGAAGAATTAATTTGTCCTTCACTTTCCGTCCTAAAAGCAAACAGTTGGATTAAGCATTCCACTATTATAAGCAATGCATAGCTAACGCTGGGGAGAAAAGAAAAATAACATCTGAAACAGAGTAAGCTTTGATCCTGGCTATGTCTGATCGACAGGATTTTTTTTAAAAAGAAGAAGAAAGGAAAGGAAAGGAAAGGAAAGGAAAGGAAAGGAAAGGAAAGGAAAGGAAAGGAGGGGGGACCTCTCTGGTTAGTTACTTGAATTCTGTGCATACCCCTCCCACCCCTCACAACAGCAGGAAGTGTGGGCATGTGTTGCATATAAAACACCCGGAGGCAAAAAGTTTTCAAGTATGTTCAAATGGCACTCCCCTCCTTCCACCCACCACCCTCCCCACATACCACATCCCATTCTAATTATGGTGTATAACGCATCTGCAAGCCCTGAATTACGTGCCTAAGAACTATTTGTCTGGCTTGCAGCAAAAATATCTTTTCTTTTTCCTAGTAACTTAGGATTTCCTTGAATACAAAGAAGCATGCTGCTTAAAAAAACACAGAGAGGGAGCCAACCCAGTGTAGTCAAAGGAAACGACAAGAGATTGCTCTCAATGTGTTAATGTAAGACAGAGCAGAAGTTGCCACCTATAGGGGAGTAAGGTCAGGGTACTGGAAACTTTCTCTTTTAGAGACAATTATCAGCCAATGGTTACTTAGGAAGGAGAAGAGCCTTTTGTTGATAGGGAAGGGAGGACTCTGAAACTCAAGAGTTTACAACTCAGAGAAAGAAAGGGGGGAAAAGTGAAACAAGCCAGATATCTGCAACAAAGGACTTTATAAATCCTCCAAACCTTGTTTGGCTATAATCTACAGAAGGAATGCTCTATTGTAGCCACCGCGTCTGAAGTTTATGCCAAGCAAGAGAACGGGAGTGGAAATCTCTCCTTGTAAACTAAAAGCACAACACGACAAAAGTAATGAAGAACAAAATGGAAGAATTGGCCCAGATCACCCTTCCTTCAGTCTTAGACTAGCCATACATATCGGTGTCAGCAGGACAACTTGTCTGACTTCTGATGCTGCCACATTAATACAGTCAGGGTCCCCCCTCCCCCTTTTTAAAAGAATCCAATTACCCTGTTTTTCTTGTTTTGCTCTCCATCCATTTTTCATATAATTAGTCTGCTTTATTCTGTTGTTGTTGTTTTTGTTTTGATCCTCCTTAGAGACAAGCAGGCAGTTGTTTCAACTTTAAACTTAATGAGCAAACAAAATGACACAGGACAATCTCAAACCAACCTGCTTTTGACATAAAGTGGACCTGTGTTGCAATACAGAGACAAAAAAACCAATGAACCAAAATATCTACTAAAATAAGAACATTTATCTGGAATTCATGTGCTGAATATCCATATACAAAAATAAACACTTTAGAAAAAAACAGATGTTGTGTACCATATCCCACAACAATTCCTCAGTGGGAGGTTGACTTACTGCTCCAGTAGTCATGAGGATAAATTGTAGGATCTATTAATATTAAATAGAATTATGATTCTCCTTGGTGACAACTTCCCTTATTCTTCATTCATCCAAATTTCAAGAGCTATGCCTATGGTACTGTAATAATCTCTACATCTGGTCTTTCAGCAGACTTCAAAAGGAAGCATTTGATATGCAATTAAACTACAGCATGGTAGATATTATTGGAGAGAAACTCAGACATGCTGGCTCTCAGTAGATGTGAAATTGTGCTTTGTATTTCCGTTGACATTACCCTGACACCTTGGCTCAATAAGCCATTTTATTCTAGAAAAGGCAGCACAGTCAGATTTTTTAATGCTGCCAGTAGTCAGAATACTTTGGTTGGTCACTGCATAACTGTTCGTACATTTACTCCATTGATTAAATTAAAAGGGGCTTAATTAATCTGTAAGTATGGTCTTTTCCACACCAAATCTGCAGAAATATTCAAACCATCCCATGGGTTTCTTCATTGCAGCCAACCCTTAAATGCAGAGAATATCACATGAGAGAGTCACTATATCCTCCAGCTGAACAAAAGGAAGACACAAAGAAACAAAGAGTGTTAAACCCGTGCCTTGCCTTCCCCCATGATCTGTTTTCATAGAATCATAGAGTCAGAAGGCACCAGAGGTCATGGACAGTGCAGAATCTGCCAAAACATTTCAGACAGATGGCCATCCAGCAATGTTTGAAGATCTCCAGTGAAGAAGAACATGCCTCTTCATGAGGAAACGTATTCCACTGGTCAACAGCTCTTACCATCAGGAAATACCTCCTAATGTCTAAACCCAATCTACTTCCTTCCAGTGTCAGCCCATTGGTTCTGGTCCTGCCCTTTGGAGCAACAAGGAACAGGTACACTTCCTCCTCCAAATAAGGCTGGATTCTCTAGACATCACACCTCTACACTGTAGATCCATGAGGTTGCATTATAGAAATTACTTCACTCTTTGCTTTTTGACCTTCTAATCACTATAAAGGTAGCACAGGGTATGAGAGCCCTATCTCTTTCACACCCCAGAATTAGGGGGTGGACACCAGGAGAGAAGATAGGTGGCAGCAACGGGAACTACCAAGCCATTATTCCAAAGTAAGAGGCCAAGCTAGGGTATAAAGACCAGAGATCTTCTGGGAGAGGAGGTTAGGAATCACAGGCTCAGCTGTCCACTACAGCTGGCTTGACCTCTAGGCAGAAGAAGGAGAGTTCAGGTGCTAAGAGGTAGGATGAAGCAGAGGCTGTCACCAGTGCAAAATGGCCTGCCATATGCACAACCAAGCTCCAGGACTTCTGCTGGAAAACTGAATTCAGAGTGTAACCTGTTAAATGGCAGCTAAACCAGAAATAAATCCTCTCAGATGCTGAACATAGATAACATTATGGGATGACATCCCATACATGACATCATGAGATCACTGTGGAGCTGTTTTGGTCACAAAACTCACACGTGAAGGTGCTATATGTACAGATGTGTTCCTGGTATCAAGTCATCATCTAGCCAGCTAATTCACAAAGGTATCTACTATATCTACTGGCTAACTTGATTGGGTTATGAATTTGATAACATAAAGATATTATGTTATATGAAGATAACACAAACAAAAATCTAAGATGCAAGACAGCAATTCTGGACTATCCGCATTTCAATATTTTGTAGTATGAGCTCATTTCCTGTTGGCCTTTAGCAAGCAAATCACTGAACAACATGCTTTTAGAATGCATGCTGGCGAGAATGTAACCAGCTGCAGCTTTAAATGTTCTCCTTTGCTACCTTGGGCATATAATAACATCTGAGTTCTGATCGTCATTTGCTTCAACTTTGAAACATTGGATCTATTTTTCAAGAGAGACTGCTGAGTACTGAATAGGCCCTTTATGGATTTTTCGAGGGGTTACTACCATTGGCATCGACCTCACAAGATTTCTCTGTGCTGGCAAATAGTTATTGTCTTTCAGCCTAGCCAAGTGACCCAGACAAGTTCTAGCAGACTTAAAGATAAAACTGACGTAGAATCATATCACAGATAGATGGAGCAAGTGCAAACAAGGCATGGACTATAATTAATAAAAAAGATGATGAGGCATCTTTATTGGTGAAAAGCAATTATTTTACTAACTCCAGGCTCTTTGCTTTCAAAGAAAAAAGAAAAAAAAGGAGGGCCAGATAAGCTAAAATAGGTCTTATGCAAAAACAAACCCCAAAGGATTCCCCTTCCAAATAAAATATACTATCCTTCCATACTTTTCTCACATCACAGCCAAGAACCTAGCTTAGAAGTACTGTATATGTGCTAGTCTAAGAGCTACCTGTGGAAACTCACAAAAGGTCAAGCCTTGAATCTCTTCCAAATGCCAGAAAAAGATACCTTCTTTTTTCAGGTGATTTTTCAATCTTTAAAGTTTTAACTGGGAATCAGTTTCAATGCAGCCTTTATACTTTATTATAAGCTTTTGCTTTACAACTTGCACTGAACGAAGAAATAACAAAGACAGTGTTCATCAGGAAATTGCTCAGCTAGAATTCATTAAGAGGGTCAACATTTTCTCATGGATTAAACCAAGACCAAGGACAACTATTATCATACTACATATTTTAATCAGATCACCAATGCAAGACAGTGTCATATTATACAATTGTTTTGTGAATGGCACCTCTCAGTAGGTAAGTATCATTTCTGCATCTCTTGCATTTTGTTTCCCTCTGATGTGTTTCCAAAGCCTTCCTACACAACCATGAGTGAATGAGTATGCATATCTGCATGCACACACAGACACACAAACAGAATCTTCACCCAGGATAATATTACAACATCTCCCAAAAGCTTTTCCCATAATAAGCCTTTGAGATATCACAAGACTCTTCATTATTTATCCTTAATGAAACATTGCTGATGGACTTAAATACTGACAAGATACAATGAATTTCTTCATATTTGGGCTTCCTGTCAAATATACCTTTAATGACAACTCTGATATTGGTGTTGCGCAATGCATGAAACTTCATTTCTGAAGTTCACTCCCTCCTTAGGTTTACAATGTCTTGGATGCTACCTGAATATGGTAATTAAGGGAATGAGCTATGCATTGCAGGCACAATATTGTAGATAGAAGGGATACTACTGAGAATGAGGCATGGCCGTTTTTGGCAAGTTGGCTGTATATATAAGATTGCAGCCAAAGCAGTAGTATTGATTAGAAGACATTTGATATGCAAATATAATTTAACTGGAAAATGCACAGAGAAATGTATTGAAGATTAATGTTGAAGGGAAGCAGAAAAGCCCCAACCGAAATAGATGGTCTTACCAAATGTTTCTCTGAGGTTTAATGATTTGCAAACTAGCGTACCACAAAGAAAAACACTGCTTCTCGGAATGACCCATTTACTTTGTGCCTGTTCCTTTCTTGCTTAGTGGACCATCACTTGTTTGTGCCAAACAGAGTCAATGTCACCACTGTAAATCCAGTTTTTTTCCCCTTGTTTCTTGGAAAGCGCCACTCAATCCCATGTCAAGAAAAACAAACAGAGGGGGTTTGCTTGGGTTCTATTTAAGGCAAATCACCAGTGGCAGCTCCAATAACAAACCCAAAACCAACAATGGTACTTGTTGCAAGACTGAGGCCGCTGTGCCGAAAGGAAAAGGGTCAACACAGTTGCTTCACCCAATGCGGCTTTTCTTTTTCATTCATTTTGAGATTGTTTCCCTCCTTTCCAAATAAAAGAAAAGTAGGAAATACGGAGTCACTTACAAGCAACCATTAGGCTTTATTGGGGGGTGTCAGCGTTTCAATGGGGAGGGGGAGAGAGCAAGTTTAATAGTTAGATAATCAGGGCTCAGCAATTCACAGGGAAGAGACACTGATACTTTCTTTTATAAGTCTGTTTAATATGCCACAATTATTATAGGTCAACTGTAAAACACATGGTTTGCAAAGAACAGTCCTGGTTTGGTTCTTATCACCCACGTTTCAGGGATTATAAATAAGAGGGCTTAAATAAGCTCTGCCTGGCTCTTTAAGTGGAAACCTGCTGTCACACAGCGGTAAAAGTACTGGGCTGGATGGATGCAGGTTTGCAGAAGGGGGGCAGAACAAAATGTCATTTTTAATCTCATGCACGTAAATGTCTATGAAGGTTCTCAGTCATCCAGGTGGAATTGTCTGTAGCTTGAATCATGTCAACTGGATTTCTATTTTCTCAGTGGAAACGTTTCGCTCCTTATCCAAGGAGCTTCTTCAGTCTGAGCAAAGTTAGTAAGGGAATCCTAAATATGTTTCTAGGTAGCTGTGTGACCTTACACCTGGGGCTAGGTCATGGTTATATTGAGATGTTATTTTAAGTCCTTTTATCATCTAAAGGAGGATCGTTAAGATCACCATGCTGCTGTTGAGCTTGTGAAATGGTCTTAATCTTCCTAGGCACAGAAGACAAAGCAGGGAGGAAGATGGGGGAAAGATTATGCCTGAGGCCCCCACCTCTATTCAAGGAAGGATTTTCCAAGTTGGCATAAATGGATTCCTTGACCCCTCTCTCACCTAGAAACATATTTAGGATTCCCTTACTAACTTTGCTCAGACTGAAGAAACTCCTTGGATAAGGAGCAAAACGTTTCCACTGAGAAAATAGAAATCCAGTTGACATGATTCAAGCTACAGTCATGCACGTAAAGTACATCATTATATGTTCAATGAAACTTTCATGCCCATTAGTTCTCAGCCAACCCAGGGTTTACTCAAGGTAGCAAAGGAAATCATCTGCATACTGTTCTGAGATACAGTCACTCAACAACTCTGTATCCACAGACTAACATAGTATAGCACATTCAGTCTCTCAGGAGCACTAGAGCAGGGCTGGCAATGGGTAGGGCTACCAAATCTGGGCTGCAGAAATCCAGATGACCACTAGATGGCACAAAATTATACAGAAAACAAACAAAAAATTGCTACCATCTAGTGGTCATCTTGTTTTTTGCCCCCCCAGATCCATGAGCTTTAGCAGTACAGTAGAGGTATGGGAGAAGTCACTCTTAAGTCTTAGTTCATTTGGCATGGAGAGATGCTACAGATGATCAGCTCTCTGTGCTATTTAAGGCACCACACTGTGAGCCTTGCCACACCATTCTTGGGTGATGCAAACTACTATAGCCAAAAGGGAACCTAGTCTACTGATCCCCTGCTTCAGTCTCACTACCTATGGCTTGCAAACTGTATTTGGGGAGTCAGCCTCCCAATGGAAAAACAAAGATCAGAGACCAGGATGCAGATGTGGGCTTCTCCCAACGCAAAGAGGAAAAGCCCTCTTTCAGAGAAACTGGAGTTGCTGTCTGCTTACAGCAAGCAAGTAGCACCATGACATCACCAATGGGTGACTTCAGCAGCACGATATTCTGTGTGATATAGATCTTTGTAAATGGTCCTATGGTTTTGTTGACAACAGAATGGTGTGTCCAGCAGCAGACAGTGTATTAAAATGTTCAGGAAAGGAGCATTTCTTAGCTCAGAATTTTTATTCCAGCCACTTACTCAGTGCCAGCACATTTCCATCTGAAAAATAAATGGCTTTTACTTGGTTAGCCAACGACTTTATTATTTCCAAAATTCTTCTCATCTTCAAAGTGTTTTTAGAAATTGGCTGTGTAACAAGCCAGCTGATCCCAACTGGAATCTGCCAACCAGCAAAATCAGGCCACTGAGTTTAGTTTTGCTTTTCTGCAGCAACAGCAGCAAAAAAAGCAGTTAGGGAGAGAAAAAGCAGCGGGCTGGAGAGCTTATGCAAACAGAGCAACGCATAATTCACTGGACTAGGTTTCATCGGTCCCCATATTTTCATGCTGCTGAGCACTGAATTTCCAAATCAAGAAGGGGTTCAGGCCACACTTTCCCTTTTGATGGAGCAAACAGAGTAGGATGGATTTGTGTGAAACATTTTGTCGTTGTTTTGGAACAGTTGGTACTTGCATTAAGAAAGGCAAGCGTTCCTACTGCCAAGATCGCATGCTACCTATTCCTACGGGACACATGTACTGATTGAACAGTCAGCCTATGCCAGGTTGAGAGCAGCCGTGGTGAAGGGGGAGAAGGAGTGAGCTTTTCCTAGAGGACACAATAGCTGTTCTGTTCAGAAACAAGAGTTCTTCATGCTTCCAGAGCTGAGCTACATAAACATATGGCTGAATATGTTTATATATGCAAATACATGTTGTTGAGTTGCCAGTATCCTTCAGATGTTGACTGAAATTACTACGATAATTTGTTCATGGAGGAAGCTTGAAAAGAGCTAGTGTTGTCTTCTTAATTGCCTTGGAACCAATTTCAGTGGCTGATCCATTGGAAAAAATCTTACCTAGCCCCTCTATTACCAAAGGGTGACATCAGATTGCACTAACTGGTTGGCTCTTTGCTGAACTCCAGTCCGATTTTCAGATATACCTTTACTGTGGTTAGCAAAAGTATGGCTGATACTTGAGCTGGGCAGCTCTCTATTTTACTTTCAGCGATATACCATATCCGTAACAGCAAAGGTCCACGTCAAATCATCTCGACCTCACCAATTCAAGCTAGAATTCCATATGCAAACTCCCCCCCCCCCCCCCGCCCCAAATCTTCTGGCATAAATGACAGACTTTCTTTGCCGGGGTTTGTAAAAGAATGCTGAATGGAGACATGTTTGTATTCAGGACTCCATGAAGTTACATTTGGTTTCTAGCAGTTACAAGGATTGTTTATTGTAACACAAATCCTGAAACTATTAACTCAACACTTGACAGTGACCAGATTTTCCAAGAAGCATCTACTGGAGGTATGCCAAGATTCAGCAATACTTAATTTAGTCTGAGTCTCAATCCCAATGTACATTTACCTGGGAGTAACTCCTATTGGAATCAATGGGCTTATTTCTTTAAAAAAATTGAAGGATTCTGCTGCCTCGAATTATACTCACACATAAACATATGCACACGTTACATATTCAGGCAGCAGAATCTTTCACATGTACATGCAAGCTTTCCGTGTGTGTGTGTGTGTGTATGTGTGTATCAGAAGTCTAGTCAGCATTTATTTATTTATTTGTCATATTTATTTACCACCCATCTCATGTACAACTCTGGGCAGTACATATATATTTATTTCCACAGGCATCAATGGTTTTCATTCTGCATTGTGCTTGTTATTCAAGATGAAATGGTGTTAATGTTACTAATGAGAGAACAGCAATTGGTTGTTAGTCTTTCTAATGAAATCAGTAAGATAGCCATTGTTTTAAACCAAGGTGCAACTCGAGCCTATATTTCAGAATATGCATGCTCTGTGACTACAACTCCTGTCTGCTCTATCTATAACCATGCTGGCATCATTCATCAAGGGTTATAGATATCCATGGTTAAATTACATGTACGTAAATCCTGCTAATTCCAGTTTGTCTTCCTTCACTGTTGTGTGTTAGGATTGTAAACCTTAATTATATTATTTATTTATTTATTTATTTATTTATTTATTTATTTAATTTATATAACCGCCCATCTCCCCCAACGGGGAACTCTGGGCGGTTTACAATAAATAAAATTAGATAAAAGCATAAAATATAAAATATATAAACTAACAATTTAATTATATCCTTAGGGCCTTTGGGCTTATCTTTCCTTCAATTTGTAATTGATTGTAAACCGCCCAGAGTCCCCTTGTGGGGGGAGATGGGCGGTGATATAAGTTAGAAATAATAAATAATAAATTTGTTGTTTATTCGTTCAGTCGTTTCCGACTCCTCGTGACTTCATGGGCCAGCCCACGCCAGAGCTTCCTGTTGGCCGTCACCACCCCCAGCTCCCCCACGGTTGAGTCCATCACCTCCAGAATATCATCCATCCATCTTGCCCTTGGTCGGCCCCTCTTCCTTTTGCCTTCCACTTTCCCTAGCATCAGCTTCTTCTCCAGGGTATCCTGTCTTCTCATTATGTGGCCAAAGTACTTCAGTTTTCCCTTTAATATCATTCCCTCAAGTGAGCAGTCTGGCTTTATTTCCTGGAGTATGGCCTGGTTTGATCTTCTTGCAGTCCAAGGCACTCTCAGAATTTTCCTCCAACACCACTTCTTCAATCTTCCTTCAATACTTCTTCAATCTTCCTTCAATACTATTGAAATTTAGACCAGCTCTGGTACTAGTTTAGAATAATTTTTATATTTTCCTGGGATGAGATGGCGGGGGGGGGGGGGGGGAACAAAATAGAAAGCACGGTGAATGATTCTCTTCCAGTCTTTTTCTCCTGCCACTCTACAGCTTTGGGGTCATTGGGACACTCCAGCCCTGTGCACTCTGCCCTTGGGACACTCCAGCTCCATCCTGAGCAGCACCTGTGGGACCGCTCAGGTTCTTGATTTTATGAGAGTTCCTTCACGCTTCACACACGCTCATTCCCCCAGGCAGAGGAAAGCTAGATCATGGCAGGTATCAGCTTTATTCAGAACACATTTCCACTGGCTACTGAAGGCAGAACAGGCTGTGCTGCCACATCATGTTTCTCAGCAACACAGAACATACCACAGATTAGCTCCGATGTGCAAAGCTTTCCAGGGAGGGGAGGGACATGTTTATTAGTCATGTTTTTAAAGATCCAGAGCCATATCTTATTTGGAAAGGGAGCTGGGTGTTGAAAAACATCAACCCTCTGAAACATAAGCTACACTCCTCTTGTTCACATTGTTTCTGACCTTGGGTAGCTGATAAACCAACGTGATATTATTTCAAGTCAGGTGTTTTGCAAGCTTCAGGTACCAGGTGTTACTGAAGGTCACTGTTATGGAAAAATGGTCTCTCCCACATCTAGGAGAAGGCGACCGAGAGTAGTTTTTATGCAACATTACTTGTTGATAATTAACTGCTTTTAACCAAGAAGTTAATAGTTATTCAAAGCACTCTGTACAAGAGAGGAGGTGGAGAGACATATTTATTAAGCACTGGGAATGATGTGCAAAATAAAACCAAATGCATAGGATGTGGAAATGCAATGAATGATGTTCCTAAAGAAAGGGGGCTGGGGGATTGAAAGAGATCATGAGTGCACGAGAGCAGAGAGGTTGTTTTTGAAGAATCAAGTTAGCCACACACTTCTTCAAATTTTATTACCGCAGGTATTTTTTTTTTAAAAAAAGAACAAACTTGGTTCAAACTGGGAGTTTGTAGTTTGAATCCTTTCTTAAGTCATGGGGCAGGGTGTTTTTAAACAGAGCGTTGGGCAGCCGACTCCTCTGCATGGGGCTTCCTCATGTCATAAGCACGTAAAGAGAGTCTTGGTGAATCAGAGCAAAGGCCCATTCAGGTCCTGCCTTTGGGTCTCCTATGGCCAGCTGAATGCTTGGAAGGCCAGAAGTAGGACCTGGAAGCAAAACCAGCCTCTCAATCAGGCTGCCCATCAGCTGGATCTTAGACATATAGGCTACCTCTAATATGGCAACTAACATATAACTATCATTTGTACTAGCTATTAGTAGTAGCTATGGTGATACAGTGCTCAACAGAACCACTCAGCTGATCTATAGTGACACTGAAATATGTTGATATTGGTGGGAAAATGCTGTATTTTGCTCTTAGCTTTGTTTTTCCTGAAAAACAATGGAGTTGCCTTGTGGAACAGTACCTGGACACCCAAGAAACACCCCTGTTTGGGGACAGAATTATCCATCCTTCTGTTTCCCTTGCCTTTCCTATACTTTAATTTAGATTTTTCATCAGTTCAAAAGAGGATCATCTACCTAGCAAATATTACTTCTGGTTTGTGCCCCTAGCAGGAAGTCCATGGAGGAAAGCAAAAGGAAGACAAAAGCCATATGGAACTGAATTTCAATAGCCATAACTTTATGGCTTCTCTTAATTAGAAGTACAAAGACAGGAACTAAGCATTCTGTAACCTACTGCTGAGAAAAGTCCAACTTTCTCGGGGACTAAATGGAATAGTAATGTGGGCAGTCTGACTTCTACAACTACCACCAGAGAGCACAGAGTCATATCCATAATAAGAAGGGAGCCAGACAACAGATCTCGGGTCCAAAGTCCTTTAGGGATGTGTTCCTAGTTGAATAGTTATCAGATAGCCCTGTTTGACTCTTGAATATCATTCCCATCTGACAACTGCATCAACTGTGACAGTACAGAACAATAAACCAGTTGTAATAGCATGGAGCAACGGCAAAGCATGAGGGAGAATAATCATTTGAGCAGTATTTTGTTATGGGGAATACAGAAGTCCACTGCTAAAGAGAGTTTGTTTATGGTTCTAGGTGCAATGCCTAATGGTGGTCTACAGCAAGACAAGGAGGAACATTAAGGAGAGATAACATGTAGAAAATGGAAAGGGTTTATTAGTCACCCTTACCTTGATAGCTGCTAGACCTTTTATAGCTTGGGAATGCACCCACCAAGAGTCTTTCCCCTGGTGAATCCAGATTTGCCCTACCTCACTAGTTGGTCTACTGTAAACCAATGGCCCTTAGAAGAGAGGACATCTAACACAGATATGATAAGCGCCAAACAATCCAGAAGCCAGGTTTCAAAGCTATGCCACCACCACCATGTCCTGCTTGTCTCCCCTCATCTATGCCAAGTACAGAGAGTACTCCACCAAAAGGAAGTGTGCTCAGATGACAGAGACAACATTTTGAGGTAGCCTGATTTTGTGCAGTGGAGCCTTCCCGTATGAAGTCATTTGAAAACAGCCAGAGATAAATAGCAGTGAGGATATCAGATTTTTGGGATCTATTTTTGTGCTTTCTTGGCAATAATGACATACACAACATTGTAGGTGGGACAGACTGGCAGAGGACTAGCGGGGCGCATCCACAAACACCAACTAGCAGTCGGAGGACATGATGGGGGCTCCTTAATCTCACAACACATGGACAAACTTGACCATGCTTTCAACTGGGGAACTGTGAGCATCTTGAACCAGGCCAAGTCCAAAAACGCTAGAGAATTCCTGGAAGCTTGGCACTCAGACAAAGCAGCCATCAACAGACACATAGAAGTAAACAACATTTACATACCATTCATAAGAGACAATAGAAAAGCCAGAAGACCAGAACACCTCCTTGCCAGCAATCATCACCCAGATATGCAAAGATTAACACCAAGATTAGCACCAGAGAAACAATCAAACAGCACAATATACCCTAATCAAGGAACTATTAACTCAGTCAATCAGCCAATTAGCAAACAACAGCCCAGTCAAGGAACTACTAAGGAGAGAACAACACCTCCACCAACACAAGCAGGACAAGCCATAGTATATAAATAGAGAGCAAGTCCCACTCCCTTTTCACACTGAAGATGTTGCCTAGCCTGGCAATGAAACGTCTGCAAGAAAACAACAAGGCTCAGAGAGCACCAAGGACTCCACAGTTCAACCCTGAGCTACAAATATTCTCTTTGATTGGTACACTGACAACATTGACAAAAGTTGGTTTGGCACACAACCCTCTGTTGCATAAAGGTAATGGTTACTTAATCTACATGATGCCTTTCTGGAACAAAACAGGAGATTGTTATTCTTACTATATGTTATAATTGTTTCCTTTTTATAATGTTATTGTTGTTTTAATTGTATACCACCTTGAGTCATATGTTGAGAAGGCAGCTATATAAATTATCTAATAAACAAACAAACAAAGCCATGGAGTAAATGAACAAATGCTGAAGCAGTTGGCTAATTTGACCCTGGATTGAGATGTGAGAAGTAAATCTGGATGAATCAATCAAAAGACTTAAGTAGCTTTTGCCTACAAATCAACACACAGAATCAGCTCTATCTTGGCAGCAAGTTGGGTATAAATAGCTGCAACAATCCTATAGTCTACTATGGGGCAAATTCAGTATGACCCTGGAAGATGCATTCAGAAGGAGTTGCTATTACTACAGTGAAAACATAAGCAAAACTCTAATTTAAATTATGGTGAGTTTTGCACATGTCTTACATGGCTAATGAAACTCGGTGAGTTTGTTTGTTTGGTCTAGATCAGTGTTTCTCAACCTTGGCAGCTTGAAGATGTGTGGACTTCAATTCCCAGAAGGCTGGCTGGGGAATTCTGGGAGTTGAAGTCCACACATCTTCAAGCTGCCAAGGTTGAGAAACACTCGTCTAGATGGTAACCAACAATCTTATAAGTACTGCTTCTTACTCTCTTTCCCTTTGATTTTTTCCCCCTCTCTCCCTCTGTCAGCCTTGCGAGGGAATCCAGGCAAGAAGCACACCCAGGAGTACTATCTCTATCTTTATTGTAAGGCTACATTAACAGAATCTTGCAAGTCTGAAAATACCCCTCCCATCCCTCACTTTTACTCTCCCCAAAACTAGGGAGGGTCCCTTCTGAGACGCTTTCAACACCCCTCCTCCTTTGGACTCAAATTTCGTTTATCAGACTATTGTCTAGGCTGTGGGTCTTCCTCCTGTCTCCCAAGGTCATTCCCACATACCATCACACCCTCCTCCCTTGTGCCTGGTGAAAATGGAACTGCCACCTATGTGCCAATAGGGAATGGGGAAAGGGTGTACATTTGTGGTCCCCTAGCACTTGCGATTTTCTTTCAAAATTAAGAGTGGAAATGGATGTACATAAATGAAATTGGAAATGGTTCTTTAGTAGGTACTACAGCAAGGGGCTAAGTTCTGGGTTTCCATAGAAGGGTTTGGATTAAAGGGCGAGTGGGAGTACATTTGTAAACAGAGCCATAATTACACATCAGTGGCATGGCTTTTCTCAAAGAAAGCCAGTTCTCTTCTCTCTTCCTATCCTTCACCTTTGCAGAACTTCATTCCCTAGAATTCTTGTGCTGCAACTCAGTCTAGTTAAAGTTACAGTTTATGGCAGGACCTGAATAATTTTGGCTGATTTCAAGAAAACTAAAGAGGAAAGGACCAACTTAGTATTTGGATGGAGACGTGACTAGGAAAGTGAAAAAGAACAAAATGCCCTGGGCATGTCCATGTAGTCACTGGTAGTCAAGCTCGACTTACGGGTGTCTTTACCTTTTACAGTGTAATCAAACCACTTTTCCACTGCATTCTGAGTTCCTGCTGGAATCAATATATGTTTAATACCAAAGTTTATGAGTATAATGTGGAAGTTGAATATATTCCATTGTTTTCATTAACTGGTACGGTATGTGGTCACTAACAAGATGAAAGAAATGGCAGGAAAATATGGAAAGATTCCAAATGTGAAGATGATGACTTCTGGACCCTGCAAACATTTGTAAATGAGTCAGGACAAACACTGCACAATAAAGTATCCCATCTGGAAGAACTCATTAAGAAAGCTCAGACAACAACGTTTTGTCCATGAAGGATTGAGATGATCCAATGTACTAAAAAACCATGAGTGTATGATCTTCCCTGTTCCTTGGTAATATATTTGACTCTCAACTTAACCATAAAAGGTTTGCACTCAATAAGTCTCCATCAAACAATGCAGAACTAAGGGGGGGGGGAAGTAATGAGTAATGACAGCCCATGAACATCTCTATAGAAGTCTTGTTGTGCCTGCAATCACACCAAAATGGGCTTATCGGAATGCTGGCAAATAAGACATCAGACACATTTAGGCAATATCTACTAATCCAGGTGCAGAAGGCTGCATGATTTTTTTGTTTATGCAGGAAAGGAACAGTGGGAAATTCAAAACACAACAAATCAAAGTGATTATTTCTGTCCCATTTTTCACTCTTACCCTTCCCGCTAATGCTATTCGTTAGATCACAGATTTCTTAAGTCACATGCCATTTTCCTGTGCTATAAAACTCCAGACAGTTATACTGATATGTATATCATAATCATCAACATGGGCATATGTAGATAACAATAATATTTGCAACAATAAAAATCAGCAGGACTTATAATCATCAAGAATGTTGCTTTGGGACTTAAAATTGAGTATTATGTAAATTCTATACAAATTCAGTTTTAGAGTGTATTTGCCATTGTATGGAAATGCATTTTACAGATATTCATAAAATGAAACCATTAGGCAGTTCAAGGGATTTTTTTAAAATCAAAAACTTCCATATAACAACAGATGGAAAACCCATACTCATTTAGGTTTTCCCCTAAGTTAAGGGGGTGGTTTAATGAGAGACCACAAATGTCCCCTGTGGAAAGGAGATTTCTGATAGTAGATTCCTCTTCAATTTAGCTGACAAATATGTAACTAGATGCAGTGGAAAGGAGCCAAAACACATACAAACTAGGTAGTGTGAGATGTCTAGTAATTAGCAGTCAGAGTAATTGCATATCTAGGGACATGGTGAATTTTTTCCCCCGTGCTCACAATCATTCCGAGGGATTTGCTGTTCAGCAACATTGGCCTTCATATTTCAGTGAAGAAAGTGCTGCAAGGAGAAATTCTGGTTACCCTGCTGAAACTTTGGGAACCATCTATATCCTTCTGCCCCTTAATGTCCTACAAGTTGGAACATTTTGTGCACTTGAAAACTACTTCAGTTTAAAATGAAAACAAAGTACTAGCAGGCAGCCAGAATTAGTAAAAAGTAGGTGAATAGCATATTGTATACTTTGACATTCAACGGTAGAAAGATAGATAAATGGGCAAAAAGTACCCTTTCATGGTGGGGCATTGATCGCATTCCATGAGCAAGCTGCATAAACATTATTTATCCTACCCAAAGGGCTTCAGGCCGCATATATGGTCTGTCCTCTTCTCTCTTTTATCCTCACAACCATCTGAGGTACATTAGTCTGACAGAAAGTCACTGGTCCCAAGGTCCCTAATATCTTTCATGTCTGAGTAGACCTGTCCACAGGTCCACATCCAATAGTTCTCCTCAGACTTTTGGTGGCCCGTTTGGTGGCCTGTTTCAAAAGCAGAAACAGCCAAAGTAGGAATGATCCCACCTGAAAACATCTCTGTTGGCCTCCACCATGGTCCAAGGCACTTTCAGAATTGTTCAGACAACAGAATCACCAGGCATCACTTTAGTTCCACAAAGGAAGCAAATTGAGTCTTCTGCTGATCAGTCAATGATGGCATCCTGGGCACTTTTCACTGTACCAAGTCCTGCCTCTCCTGTTTACACAAATCCCTGCTATTGCAGCAGGATGTGACTGAGAAAGTCCCCAGTGACACCATCAATTAACCAAAAGGAATTCAGCCTTATCAGATAGTGCCTATAGAAGGTAGGGATGTCCTGGATTTAGTCTCTTCCTAAAAAATATTATTACAGATCTGCCCAAAGGGTGGAGTAGAAGGACAATTCATTCCAGGACCCTACAAAACAAACCCACTCTTTTTCTCAGCTATTTCAGGAATCATAGGACCCTCCCCAAGATCTTCATGTTCCTCAGCAGAGCCCCATACAAGTATGATTCCTTGTAGGATGCAGCTGTAAGATCCTAACTCCACTTTCATCCCAACTTACAACGGGGAGGAGGGTTGGCTCTGTTGCTAGACATTCACTGTTCATACATATTATATATACGGTCAGATGCCAAAATAGTTGTGGGGTAGCAGATTTATGCACTCTTGATTCATTAATAAAGAATACAAAAATAGATGAATGCTTAATTCCTAATATAACATAAAGAAAGTCACAGATGGAAAGTTTCCTATTCATCTCATCCCTGCAACATATGGTCCCTGCTGAAAAGCTTCTTCGTGGTGGGGCGGGGTGGGGTGCAAGAGAAAAGGTTAGGATTACTAAATTTTGGCTGAAATATAACCCAGATGACCACCAGAAAACAGCAAAGAGTTACAGTTTTATGTATTGTCGAAGGCTTTCACGGCCGGAGTTCAATGGCTGTTGTGGGTCTTCCGGGCTGTGTGGCCGTGTTCTGGAAGTTGTGGTTCCTAATGTTTCGCCAGTAGCTGTGTGTGTAATTGCAGTAATGTGGTGCGTTAGCAGATATGTAGCTGGATTGTGGAACCACAACTTCCAGAACACGGCCACACAGCCCGGAAGACCCACAACAGCCATAGTTACAGTTTTCTCCATTTCCATGCTACCATCTAGTGGTGATCCAGACTGTTGCAGTCTAGATGTGGTAGGCCAATAAAGGATCCCTGAATTTCTCTCCTTCAGCAGCCCTTTACATTTCACCCCACATTGCTCAGGAGGACCACAGTGCTTTGGGAAGACAGTGGGCTGCAAAAGGGAGGCGGGTACTGAAAATGTCCTTTTTATTCAGTTATCTTAGAACCCCATCCTTTTTATAGCATCCACCTCCTTGCCAGTAGATTAGTGATTGCAGAGCTAGCTGTGTACAGATTAATGTAAAGGGGAAGAAGAATCTACCAAGTTCCAGGTCTCAAGGACTAACACCCAGTGTCCCTACTGATAGTATTCAGTCTAAATAGATTAAAGGTGTTTCATAATTTTCAGCAGAAAAATTCCCCCAGAAATTTTGCCAACACAAAAGGGTTGTCAATAGAGTAAGATACCCCACTGCAAGGCACTCATTCTTTAATAATTAGAAAACATTCACAAGGATTTCAGCAGCTCCAAAAAAGACGTCCTTTGGAGAGGAGCATAATGTTATTTTCTTAATCTGTTCACAACAGCTACATTAAAGAGAGCTTACAGCTGGGTAGTCTTCTGCAGACATTTCCTCCAGGCATAATTCCTCAAAAATCAAACCATGCCAAAAGCATTTCTCATTCCCCCTCCCCAACAATTAAGAGAGCAGATATTTTTTAACAAACTCCTATTTCCTCCACAACAGCAACCCAACAAATGGGTTGGGCTGAGAGAGACTGGTCCAAAGTCACCTAGATGGTACTGTCTCTGAGCCCAACCCATCTCACAGGGTTGTTATTATGGGGGGGGGGGGGGAGGAAGAGGGAACATTGTTTATTAACAAAGTATAAGTGAAGCTTTTAGTTCAAAGCACTTTTTCAGTCCCCCACCTTCAGCACTGCAAATGAAAGCCAAATTGAGGTGAGGAAATTGTGCATTCAATACTCAGTATATAAGGTTGAGCTGGATTTTCAACTCACAGAACCTCCACGCAGGACACAACCAATACTGAGAGACTGAAAGGGATGTTGGGAAACCAATAAAAGATATGCTATAAAAAGCTATGGCTTGCTGGATCCTAACTTTCTCATCTTTTCAGAAAACTAGGTTTACCTGCATCTCCTTTCCCTCTACAACCCCCTGGATGTCTGAGATATGGTATAGAGAGCTTTAGAAGGTGGCAGGGAAGAGGAATGAGTAAAAATCACCTCTGTTAACTGAGTGGAGGAATAATTTGTGATGTTTAACAATGGCTGGATTCTGATTTAGATTTTATGCTCATAGGGTGAAGTAGAGTGAAGTGTAGTCCATATGTATTTGTGGGTGTTAAGACTAACTTAACAGCCAGTTAATTGCTGGGCTCTGAAATGTCTGTGTTGGCAGAAAAAAATATTTGTCTGTCATAAAACCATGAGAATCAATATATGACTTGTTTCTGCTGAGCAATCACTGCCAAACATTTGAAGTCTGATCAAACATACAAGGCAGTTATTGCTGGCCCTTGGTGCTGTATAGTTTGCTGAATTCCAATATGGTCTGAGAAATCATGAGACAAACAGCTGGACTGAAGTGAACAGCTAGGAGAAAGCAGACTTGTCCTCTAAGGGAAACTTTATAACTTTAGGGTTACTTTAGCCTGCAAAATGGGTTTCTTCAGGCAGAAGGGCTCCTGGTGGTTAGCATTAAAAAGTATGTTGCATTTTCAGGGGGTCAAAGGGCTTTGGATAGAGAAATTTTCCTAACTCTACAGGAACCAAGAGCCCCAGCACCACTAAACCAAAGATGGCAATTTATACATTGCCAAAATGAAGATTACAGATCATAAAAGCATAGGACCCAAAAAATAAATGTATCCATAGATGCAAACATACAAAGACTTAGTAGAATGCAAATTTCATGGAAGCAAGCCAATTTCCCATTCAAATCACCTCAAAGATAAGAGTGTAAGAACAGTTGCGCTAGATCAGGCCAACCAGATACATTCAGAGTGATCACAAGCAGCAGAACTCTTGTTTCTTGGCCACTTGTATTTAAGCTGAAGTGTTTCTGATTCAGGAGGATGTATAGTACCATCAGGGCTAGTAGCCATTGGTAGCTGAGTCCTCCATTTAGTTGTCTAGTGCGCTTTTTAAACCATTGCCAGATCTGATGGCAATGAATGCCATGTTCTAATACTGTACTGTGTAAACAACTGTGGTGCTTTTAATTTTTCGCTGTTCTCATGAATCTCCTTGTATGGTATGTGGATGGCCTGTGAGAGAGGAAGAAAAGCATCTTTCTTCACATATTCCATGTTACACAGAACT
The DNA here is from genome assembly GCA_023362775.1 of Charina bottae. NCBI lineage: Eukaryota > Metazoa > Chordata > Lepidosauria > Squamata > Charinaidae > Charina > Charina bottae. Next base: position 33,707,395 of record JALMGJ010000001.1, read on the forward strand.
GTTCAATCTTCTGTTATGTCCCCTCTCCCTTACTAGCCATCTCTCTAAGCCAAAAAGTCTCATTCTCTTAAGCAGCAATGTTTTTCAGGCCTCACCGATCTGTCTGGAGCTCAGAACTACGTCGGCAAGGTGGTCCTTCCTCTCCTTATAACAATTTTGATTTTTGAAAAGTTCCATATTGAAATTTCCACCCCATCTTATATGTTCTACAGTATAATTACAACAGGGTGAAACTAGGCAAAATGTTATAATTAGGGTGACAATACGTCCCGTTTTGAACGGGACAGTCCCATTATTTTAGCATTTTTCAACCGTCCCGTCGTTTTGATAAAAATCTCAATTTTGTCCCTTTTTTAAACCCGGTGGGAAGGAGGACAGGAAGACAGGAAGGAGGACTGGAGCCGGACTTGCCATTGGAGGCAGCCCGGAAGAGGCCCTATCAGCGCGGCAACTGGAAGCCCAGTTGCCACGTGCGATCCCAGCAGCAGAAGCAGCACCACAGTCCAGGTTCCTGCCTCCTTACCTGATCCTGAGATTGTCTGCCCAGCAGTGGTGAGGCCAGGGAAAGCAGGCACGGGAAGGTTGTGGAAAGAGGGTGCGTGTGTGTGTGCGTGTGTGTGTGTGCATGCGCGCAGATTACTTGCTCAGCGTAATCGCACGCACACACACACACACACACACTAGGCCAGGGCTTTCCAAACAAAAACACAGAAGTGCCGGTGGCGGTGCTTCCGGGTTGCCGCTGCTGCCACTGCCCCTTCAAAAGGGCAGGCTCCAGGGACCCCGAAAATGCCCTCGGTTCTGGCAGGGAGGCAAAAGCCTCCTCCCCACACGCACACGCTGCCCTGGAGCCGGGGTGGAAATTCTCCCCGCAGAACGGCTGAGCGCTGCTTGCGCGCAGCCTCCCTGCCTAGACTGAGGGCATTTTCGGGGTCCCCGGAGCCTGCCCTTTCGAAGGCGGGGTTTGCAGGCGGGAGCCAATCGTGTGGGGCGGGGGCGGGGTTTGCAGGCGGGAGCCAATTGCGTGGACTGGGGGGTGGGGTTTGGAGGCCGGCATGGTGGCATAAGACCCTGTCCCGTTTTGCCATCCCCAAAGTCCCGTTTTCGTCTGAAGGAAATATGGTCAGCCTAGTTATAATGCATCAGACAAGAGCTGTAAGGTAAATACATCCTCAGTTGTACTCTATTCCTGGTACCTGACTGCATCCATGCAGTTTTCTTCGCAGTATTACATGTACATATAAATCTATTGGGAAAGTGTAGCAGTTTGGAGTTACAGGTAGTCCTCACTTACCAACTGCCTTGTTTAGCGATCGTTCGAAGTTACAATGGTATAAAAAAAATAGCTTTGCGACCAATCCTTGCATTTATGACCATCGCAGCATCCCGCCGTCACATGATCACCATTCAGGCCCTTCGCAACCGGCATGCATTTATGACCATTGGAGCGTCCCATGATCACGTGATCACCATTTGTGTGTTTGCAACTGGCTTGCGACAAGCAGAGTTAATAGAGAAGATGGAAGTAAAATCATAAGTTGCAATCATGTGATGTTTCTCTTAATGACCATGGCAGTTCACTTAATGACCAAAGGGGAAATGAGGTCGTAAGCCCATCACGGTCACATGATTTTCTGCTTAGCGACCGTAGCACTTAGTGACAGAGTTGCCGGTTCCAATTATGGTTGCTAAGCAAGGACTACCTGTAATCTATTTTGTTACATCTAGATCAGTGTTTCTCAACCTTGGCAACTTTAAGAAGTGTGGACTTCAATGCTGGTTGGGGAATTCCGGGAGTTGAAGTACACACACTTAAAGTTTCTGGACTTGTAAGAAATGGGCTAGGGCCATTATATATAGACAACACCTTACTACCAACACCCTTCAGTAGTGGTGGCAGAATAGTGTCCGTGGGAACCAAAGCTTCCCTGTCTTGGGGTTTGTGCTAGAACTTAATATGAATATGACAAAAGAAATAACTCCTAGATACTTAACTCAGTCCTGGATGATAAGCTAAGCTATTTTATTTAATGAATATACCTTATCCAGCACACACACACATACTGTACATTTCAACCCACCAAACCACAAAAAAAAACAACCTTGTTTTTGTTTCTGTTTTGTCAGACAGAGAATTCCCCTTTTTGGCAACTCAAGTGTGGTTGATCTTGAATAATGTTTGGATGGAAATTAAGTATCGGCACCACATATCTGCTAATGACTAATGGATGTGCAAAGTCCTTACGGCAAACTTTAGCTTCAGAGTTCAGCAGGAAAGAATAAGACAGTAGGTCAGGCATAAATCATGCCGCTCCACTCCGCTGAAAGAAAGGGAAGAATGCCAGTGTACTTTGGGAACAAGTCCTATTGCAAAGATGTCAAGGTAATTGCAGAGATCATGCACTGACTCACATCATTAATATTTTTGGGGTGTTCTGAAGTATATCTAGGGGAAAAAACTCAATCTGCTCTTGGTCAGGGTTGTTAATTCTTGGTTTCGGCCCAAAGTTTAGGCCGACAAGTGGATGTTGCAATGTATTCAGTTATAAACTAGAAGTCTGAAGTCACAGATCAATTCAAACAATGCCCACCTCATTTTACATGTCATTTGGGCTCTAGAACAGTGGCCTGAGAATTCCAGCTCCTCTGAGGACAATATAAGGAAACATTCATATGCCTGAAGCTGCATATGCTCTTTAATTTCTTACAGGCAGCCTCTCTTACCATTTCTGACATTCTTTTTTGTTCTCATTTTTTGTTCTTCTGTTGCCTGTTTTTAATTAATGTGCTCCACTGGATCTTCCTATATAATTGCATGCACCAGGATCTTTTTTAGCTGGAAAACTTTAGGTAGCAATTAATCAAGTTTGGGAAGACTGTGAGGCCGTTGAAATACTGTAAAGGTTTTGTGCCAAAGCCCATTTTCCCTCATCAAATAATCAAGGCTACTTCAACTCTCCATTTCCACTATCAATGAAAATAAAATGGAGAATAAAACTTATGACATAACTTGGAATGTGGCTCGTAGCCCAAGCATGGCAACTAGAACCTGGTTGGAGAGTCTAGATTTTGCATGTCCACAGCATTTGCAACAAACTAGCAGCCAATCAGTCCTGTCCTCCAGCCATTACACTGGGATTACAGGAGCTAGGAGGAAAGGTAGCCAGGTATCCCCTCTAACAGCTGTGCAGACTGCCCTACACCACAGAATGCAGTGCAGTGAATTTCTGGCCTGAAAACAGAATTTCCCTCTTTGCAACAAACCTCACAATTGCAGCAGGAGGAAGCTAGGACAATGAGTGATAATAAAGACCCAATGACAGGGTTCATTGATCGGCTTGGGCTCAGTTAACTTTAATGTTGCGAGTGTACTTCCTCTGGAAGTAGCTTAACAGTAAGTGGGTTTCTGCAGACATTTTTAGAGCATAGGCAGAAAGAGCCAACAGCTGACAGTAGTGTGCAGGTGTAATTTATTTGGGCCTGGTCCAAATTTGTAACATGATTTCTAGCACTGTGCAAAGCGTACAAAAGGGATGTTTTTGCAAAGCATGTTGAACCAGTGAAGCATCCCTCCTTGAAGCATTAAAGTAGCTACATTCTCCAGAAAACTCAGTGAGGTTGCTCTGAAGTCTTGCATGCACAGAGAACACTTCCATTAGGACCACAGGCAAAGTAACGCAGCTGTGCAAGGATGCACTTATGCAGAAAGGCAGGGGAGATCTTTAAAGTAGCTGCCCCAAACTTTCTGAAGGACACAGCTGCTTGAAACACACTGTTTGCAAAGTGCCCTTTGGTAATGCTTTGCACAGCGATAATAATTTCCTTGTCCCTTCCCCAGACACTAAAAACCTTGTTTATTTTGGGGGGAAAAGCCAATGATATATAAGTATCCATTAGGCCTCTTTGTTTATGCTCCTTGGGTTCTTGCAGATTACTTTGATCTGATAGCCAAAAATGGCAGGGTGCCACATAAGTGCACCGATGATATCCAGAAGCACACTGGCCTGCATTCCTCAGACCCAATATGTTTTTTTTAATGCCAGCCTTCTACAACTTGCAGTGCTTCTGAATGTGCTCATAATCCCAGATTAATGTGGCCATGCTGGCTAGTGTGATGGGAACCATTTATGGTTCCTCAGCCAATGTACCCCCAATGTCCTGCAGAAATCAAGACCTCCTCGTCTCTTAAACATCCAAAATGTTTTTTTTTTTTTGGCAGACATTCTCTCTTCTTCCCACTCCCCACCTACCCACCATATAAGTGGTATACATAAAGATGGTCCAACCATGGGGGCGGAGGGAGGGAGGGGGAATGAAATAATAGCCTGGGAGGGACTTTAAAAACCAGAAATCAAGCCTGCAGAAATATGAGCAGTATTTGACAAATTAAAAAATTGCAATTTTACCGTCTTGTTATTTAAGAACTCACATTACATATTCTGCAGAAAAATATAACTGGAAAGAACAATTATTTCCTCCACATTTTGAATTGTACCAGCTTTGTCATGCATCTCTGTTCTACTTGCATTTTTCTATGAATCCATTCCCTACCACAGTTATGCAGACTTTTGATCTATCCTAGGCGCGCTAAGATTTTTTTTTTCCTAATACTAATTCATCTCTTTTCCCCAGATCACCTAGAGATTCTCCACCACATTTTTTGTTTAAGAATGAGGGTTTCTCAGGGAGGAGACTCAGAATTGGGAGAAATATATGTCTGACACATGCCAGTAGAAGGAACCAGAATTCCCAACTCTTAAAATTCAGGGAGAAGAAAACTGCCTTGATTCACTTATTTTGTAAGCTTTATGGAAATAATAGTTGATGTTTCACAGTAGCTGCCTCAGGAAATAATTTACTCATTTCAATACTGCAGCCTTTAAGACAAATAAAACCAGTAAAGGAAGCAAAGCCCTCCCCCTCCCCAAATCTAGTTTCCCATCAACTTTAACAGGCTCTCAGAATGGGCCTGTTGCTGCTATTCATTCATTCACTCATTCACTCATTCACTCATTCATTCGTAATTTTAAGGTCATTCCAGTCTGGTAGTTTAGCAGAGGGTGTTAAAATATGAATTAGCTCCTGTTTATTAAGACTCACAGTTGAAACAATGAACAAGTTGAGTTGAGTTGAGTTGAGTTGAGTTGAGTTGAGTTGAGTTGAGTTGAGTTGAAATTAGCTTCATGGCTGATGGCTATAGCAAATTTATTCTGCAACCTGATTTGCAGTGTACTAAACAATTATTCCAACCTTTAGGGAATCTGAACATGTAAATACTTCATGGAAGAAAATCTGCAGACAAGAAGCTTGGGACAAGTTTACTCTGAGTAATTATTCATATTTGCTTTTCTTTAGAAAAGAGAACATTTTTTAATATTATCAAAAACCTTATAAGAACCTTATATGAATGAATGGGGTAAGGGGGATTTTCAAAGAGAGTGTAGAAATTGCATTATTTTGCTGCAATAAAAGTGATTTATTTCTCACCCACCATTTATATTGCTTTAGAAACTTATGTTATTGGACTTCACTATAATCCTTAGCGATTATCTCTATTCTATATATAAACAATTGAGGCTTAAAAAGATAAACACTGCTGTTCAGTAAGATTCCATAAAGTTCTTAAAGTAGTTTAAACAACTATATGCCACTTTTCAAAACGAACTTTTTTCCAAGGTGGCTTAGAATTTGTATCTAAACTATTTTACAGTTAATATCTAAAAAGTTAAAACTAAGAACAGCAGGATAAAACAAGACTAACACAGACTAGTAAAAAACTAAAATAACCCACCTACATAGTAAAACAAGAACTAAACTAATTAAACAGCCACCAGATAGCAGAAAATAAAATAGCAGAAAGAAAATTCTGTGTTTCAGCAATGGAAAAGTGACTCTGTCCAGCCTCTATCAAGGATGTTGTTGTTTCATTCTGCACTAAGCATGGGACTAAACTAGATGAATATTAAGTTGCCTTCCATTTCTAAGCTTCTGGATGTGGTAATCCAGATGTGGTAATCAAGCTGCAAATCTCCAGACAAGTGAAATGATACTCTTGTTATTTACCCAATCCTTGATCTACCCATAAACAGGGCTATGATTTCCAAGGGCTCTTATACGCAAAATAAGGCCAAAAGCTACAGCACAAGCAGGTAATCTATTTGTGTTGTTCTTTGAGTAAGTGGCACATAAATGTTAATAAGAAGAGAGAGAGAGAGAGAGAGAGAGAGAGAGAGAGAGAGAGAGAGAGAGAGAGAGAGAGAGAGAGAGATTTACATTATAGAAGCTACTATACAGGCCTATTTTCCTTTTCCTTACTCAGTTTTTTAAAAAATAACCTGCCAAAGAAACTCCTTTCTGAAATTTCCATGGCAAAATTTGAGGGTGGGGAGAAGTGTAGAAAGAAAAACCAACCCACTCCAGCTTTAGTATATTGACTTGTTTGCATTGCTGTACACAAACACACCTATATTTTACCATTGACATGTTTTTTCTTCGTTGTGTCAGTTTTATTTGGAAGATCCACTGGTATACTGGCTTATATTTATTCAAAGCCTGGAAAATATCCTGCTGTTACTCAGCATACCCACCTCTCCCACTGAACTCAAGAAAGATCTTGCACTCACACATTCTTTCCTTAGGCTTTTTGTGTAATCAATTGTCTATTCACATCAATTATCATGGAAATTATCATGTGTCACCAAACAGCAGCATCCCCAAATGTGCCACTGACAAACCAGAAGAGAGTTGTCTTGTATTTCAAATCAGGGCTAGCCCAAGCATATTGCTTTCTATAACAAAATTATGCTTCCATCTTACTACCATAGACTGAAGTTGACCAGATGGGGAATCAAGTATGACTTCAAAACTGGCAACCCGACAAGGTTCTTCACAGCACCTGTGGATAATGGCTTGTTTAAGGAGGGGAAGCAGTCCACACTGAACTGTCCTCCTATACTTCCTCGCTGCCAGGCATATATTTGCTACCAAGTCAAACAAGCATTGCAAACTTCTGATGGTGGTGCCAGTGAGCATTACATGAGCTAAGCAACAGTGAAAATACAGCTTCTGTTGGATAGTGTGGTTGGCCTGATTGCCTCTCTTCCTATTCACTCTGCCAGGAAGATGATGCAGTGGGAGAAGAGGATGAATTGGTGCATCCATATCCGGGCTGCAAAAAATCCAGTCAACCACTACATGGCAGCATGTTTTCAGTAATGCTTTGCTACCGTCTAGTGGCTGTCCAGAGTTTTGGAGCCCAGAGATGGTGTGCCTAAAGCAGTCAGCAGATTCAGGCCTAAAATATACTGGAGCACTACAGCTGCTGGAGAGACAAGGTTGCTTGGCAGCCATTTTCCTCTTCCTTATAGGTTCAGGCGTTAGGATTCTAGCTTGCAGCTTGTATAGAAGTACCATGGATAATTCAGTGGCTCCATCGGTCACATGTTTTGAATTTCTCACTAGCTAATAATTCTAGAATGGTGAGATTGTTGTCTTCCAATATGTCTTATCCATAATGACTTCAATAACACAGACAATTTAATGCTCTAGCATGGGAACCAAAGCCAGCATCCAAGTTTAGGTCAGTGAGCTTCATGTAGTCACACACCAGATGTGCAACATTATAGATTAAGTTATTCCCTAGGTGGACTGTTGGAAAGGATGTGAGCACATTGTACAACCTATTCCATAGGGGGTGACATAATACATTGAAATGTAGATAATACTGATGTTTTGATCCAGTGCTCTGTTGAGCAACACAGTGCCAAAAACATCAGTTAATTTTCAACAGCAATACTGAGATATGATCTCAGAAAATGAATCTGGTAAACTGAGCTGTTTTGCATCCCCCAAATCTGCTGCTCATTTAACTGAACATACAAGAGTGACATCATTAAAAGGGGATGGGAAAAAGGCATAGGACTTAGTAGAGAACTTTCTCATAAACATATAATTACAAGCTATTAATTATAGCCACATTGATGTGCCATATCATATCATATCATATCATATCATATCATATTTATTTATTTTATTTATTTATTTTCTATCCCGCCTTTATTATTTTTATAAATAACTCAAGGTGGCAAACATAGCTAATACTCCTTCCTCCTCCTATTTTCCCCACAACAACAACCCTGTGAGGTGAGTTGGGCTGAGAGAGTGACTGGCCCAAGGTCACCCAGCTGGCTTTCATGCCTAAGGCAGGACTAGAACTCTCAGTCTCCTGGTTTCTAGCCCGCTGCCTTAACCACTAGACCAGGGGTCGGCAAACTTTTTTATGCCAGGAGCCATTTTGACATTTATAAAATTTATAATATCACTCGAGGGCCAGGGGGCGGGGTTTGAGGGTGGGAGCCAATCACGTGGAAGGGGGCGGGGTTTGCAGGCGGGAGCCAATCGCATGGAAGGGGGCGGGGTTTGCGGGCGGGAGCCAATCGTGTGGAAGGGGGCGGGGTTTGCGGGTGGGAGCCAATCGCGCACACTTAGGGCCCGCTGCCGCGCCTGCCCCCGCCACGCACACCATGCCCACTGCCGCGCCTGCCCCCGCCACGCACACCATGCCCGCTGCCGCGCCTGCCCCTGCCACGCCTGCTGCCGCGCCTGCCCCCGCCACGCCTGCCTGAGGAAGAGCCACACTCAAGGGGCCAAAGAGCTGCATGTGGCTCGTGAGCCGCGGTTTGCCGACCCCTGCACTAGACCAGTGCTCTCCAAAGTCCCGCCATTGGCGACACACCGGCAGCGGCACAGTGGTGCGTGCGCGGCAGCGGCCTCGTATGTGGCGCTAAAACCCGGAAGCACTGATGGTGTGCCGCTGCCACTGCCGCTGCTGCCGCCGCCGCATACTTCACCACAGGGGCGGCGACGCACCATCAGCACTTCCGGGTTTTGTCGCAACACACTAATGTGTCGCGACACACAGTTTGGAAAGCTATGCACTAGACCATATGGAAAGGCGCCTATACATATCACAATGCAGAGCAGGTTTCCTATATCTGCACGTTTTTAAAAAATGTATTATTGAAATATACTATTTATTTGATGATCCCAATAGCCATCCAATGCACAATGCAATTATATTCATAGCATTTGGGGGGCAAGAAAGTTTTATAGAGATTCTCTTCATTGAATACCAGTGCACTGTCTAACTTGCTCTCCTCTTCCCACTTGTATCAGAAAGACTAGAAGAGTCCAAGTTTGCTGGGACTGCATTCTTTACGTTCCATTCTGTCCCTCCTGCACTGCCAGCAGCTGCTAGACCACGGTGATGCTGACATAAGATCTGCACTATGGTCTACAACCTAAATCCTCCTAAAAGAAAGAGCAGTATGAGACGAGAGACATTATAGTGCCTCCCACTATACAAGCACCACTGTGCAATGGACATAAGGTCAACAATGGCCCATTTATATGAACTTTTGTTATGTGCTGTATTTATTTCTTCAAAGAGCTCCATCTCTGTGAAACTGCTTTTCAGCAGTGCCTCTATCAATATGGCCCCACATTGTGCACCTTGACAGGAGATGCAAGTTGCCTAGCTAGACTCCTAGTGAGCTGCTGAGGAGGTCGTGATTGGCTGGAGCAGTGTTTCTCAACCTTGGCAACTTTAAGATGTGTGGCTGGGGAATTCTGGGAGTTGAAGTCCACACATCTTCAAGTTGCCAAGGTTGAGAAACACTGGGTTGGAGAGTTAGTCATAATCTACCATTTCTCCTTCCATGGCTGTTCAGTTTAGATGTTTGAGCTACACTTCCTCCATTGATTCAACGTGTCCCCAGCCTTGCTTTAGAATTACTCCAGGCTGTCCTCCTAAACAAAGAGAATTCCTCCCTCTCTTATCCTCAAGTACTGCTTCAAAAATAATATTGACTGGTGGGCTTTAAAACTAGCAGCACTTTATATTTATTGTTGATATTATGGAAGATTGGGGCATGGCCATTACAGCCCCAATGTATTAAAAAAGGGGCAAAGGAAATACAGTCACATGAGGTTTGAAGCACTTCTTCAAAATCATTTGTTCAATGTGTTCAACTTTACAAAATAATGCTGAAAAGATCAACTTTCCTATATGTACTGTACATTCACCTTCCTTCCTTCCTTCCTTCCTTCCTTCCTTCCTTCCTTCCTTCCTTCCTTCCTTCCTTCCTTCCTTCCTTCCTTCCTTCCTTTCCTTCCTTCCTTCCTTCCTTCCTTCCTTCCTTCCTTCCTTCCTTCCTTCCTTCCTTCCTTCCTTCTGTAGAAGTGCACATGAAAGTTGTTCCCAATCTTTTTTTTTCCAGATTCTGTTTCTTATGTATGGTTTAATTTAATTTTTTTCTTCCTCTCCATATGGAGCAAAGTGAAATTAAGAAAAACACACACTTGAAAGAAAAAAGACTTGGAAAGAGCTCGTGTTTTCCAAGAGTCTGTTACAGCTGTTAATTTGCGGCCAACCTCAGTGGAAAGTAAGCAAGATGGCAGCATCATTTGACATGAGAATTCGGAAATAGCCTCATTCCAGAATTTGGCTGGCTTTGGAACTGGGTTGCATTGCCAAAGCTTCAAGTTGTGTCGTGTCATTTTTTACAGAAAATGTTGATGCAGCTGGAGAGGACTTTGCTGTTTTTTTTCAAATTGAAGCTTCATGGAATAATGATGGTTGTCTTTGCTCAATAGATAATAGTGAACAGGTCTGAGAAAAACTGAAAATAGGGGTTATTGTGGTTCTTTGTGGAAAGTGGTTCTATCCAAACCTCAAAAGTCATGAACTTTAGCAGACTTTTAAGCTGAATTTGAACTTTGGGGCTTGGGGTCAGTTTTCAGCATCAATCTGGCATAGTTTCCTGCACCCCGTATTTCACTGTTCCTCAGACACTGTGTTTATTTTCAGAGGCCATGGAGCAGTTTCCAGAGATACTTTCAACCAAATAGAAGTACAAGAATAATTTCTGTAAAGAGCTATGTAACAGTGAAACATGTTTATTCAATTATTGTAATTATTTTAATTAATTAATTAATTAATTAATTCTACTTATATGGCTGCCCATCTCATATACAGTACATGACTCTGGGTGGCTAAAGTTAAAATAGAGTAAAAACAGAGTAAAAAAGAAAAATAACCAAAATTTGAAAGAACATAAATAACCTGTAAAAGCGTCTGAGAACACTTATGACATCACACCTTCAATATAAGCACAACCAAGAAGTGGGCTCACCTATACTATTAGGTCCCCAGGCTTGATGGCAAAACCAGGTTTTCAATGCCTTGAGGAAGGCCAGCAGAGTCAGGGCAAGTCTGACCTCTGGGGTGATGATGTTCCAGGGGGCAGGCGCCACGGCAGAAGAGGTGCTCAGGCGCTCTTCCTGGGCCCTGCCAGATGGCACAGTCTTGCAGACAGGACCCGGAGCATACCTCTTCTGCCAGATCTCACAGGACTGGCAAACACCACTGGGGAGAGACGGTCCTGTAGGTAACCCGGCCCCAAGCCACGAAGGGCTTGAAAGGTAAACATCAGCACCTTGAAATACACCCGGAAGCTTCCCAGTAGCCAGTGCAGCTTGCGGAGCAGAAGTGTCACATGTGCTGAACAACTGGCACCCATAACTGCCTGTGCTGCTGCATTTTGTACCAGCTGAAGCTTCCAAATACTCTTCAAGTGCAGTAATTAACTTATTGCATTAATCTTTAAATCAGAGCTTTCCAAACTGTGTGTCGCGACACAAAAGTGTGTCGCCTGCGGGGCCCAGATGTGTCCCGTCAAAACCCGGAAGTGCTGATGGCACACCATCAGCGCTTCCGGGTTTTCCCACGGCGACACACCAACGGTGGCGTGCAAAAACCCGAAAGCGGCAGCAGCACTTCCGGGATTTTGCGCGCTGCCGCAACGGCGGCACTTCCGGGTTTTCCCGCAGCGACACACCAATGGCGGTTGGTGTGTCGCCGTGGGAAAACTTTGGAAAACCCTGCTTTAAATAATTGCCAGTGTGTTATAGTGATTAAGGTGTTGAACTGGCACAGTGGAGACCCGGGTTTAAGTCCTCCCTCAGTCATGGAAGCACACTGGGTGTCTTTGGGCCACTCACTCTCTCGCAGCCAACCTATCTGCCCGCATTGTTGATGTGGGGAAAAATAGAAAGAAGGAGTGTTATGTCTGCCATCTTGAGCTTCTGGCTGAGAGTTGGGAAAGAAACCTAACCAACCAATAAATGAACATGCATTGTCTAACAACAAAGGAAGAATGTTTTTTGGATTCTTTATACTGTATCTAAAAAGTCATAGATTTAATTGATGAATTTGTTAAACTCAGTTGCACATCCTCTGCGACATGGGAGTCATACTGGCAGAGGCATTTGTAGGAAGGAATCTTTCGTACACTATCATCAATGATTGCTGAAGGCAGTGCATCAAACCTGGCTAGGACAAATGCCCTGCAATAGCTATAATTTGTTAGGGATTGGCAGTAGCTGACATGGTACTGAAGATAAGCCTCCAAAATTGCCTTGGTGCCATACTGTGTCTAGAATTCTTTTCTTCAGAACTTTTTCTTGGCTTGGTCATATCCCATCCTTTGTATTTTGTTGTTGTTGTGCCTTTGAGTCAGTTTTTTGACTCCTGGCGACTGCCTGGACAAGTCCCTGCACTTTGCTTGGCAAGATTTTTCAGAAGTGGTTTGCCATTGCCCTCTTCCTAGGGCTGAGAGAGAGTGACTGGCCCAAGTTCACCCAAGGGCTTTGTGCCTAAGGTGGGACTAGAACTCACAGTCTCCAGGTTTCTAGCCTGGTGCCTTCACTACACCAAATAGGCTCAATCCTCTGTAATACCTCACTGGAAAAGCCATATAGAGCCAATTTTTCTCTGATATTGATTTATTTATCCAATTTTGTCACCACCCATCTCCCTCAAAAGATATGTATCTTCCATGTAGGTTGAGAGTTACCCTTGTTTGTCAGAGGAGTCAGCCCTATTGAGATAAACATTAATTTCATCAAGTAATGAAAGATGACAGTCCAAGCCTCTGTCCTTGTCATTCTCAGTTCCAATCTTAAAGCTCCGTTGCCTAGATAATTATATAAAACTAGGAATTTATGTAATCGATCTCAAAAATTTAGATTGCATTTTCTCTATTGGAGCTAAGTTAGGAAAAGGTCCTAACTGTGCACCATATAACTCTGCCACTATTTTTGCCTCAAATAGTTTTAATGCAGCTGGGTGAAAGACCCACCTTTAGAGAAATATAAAGACAAAATAACCCTGACCCTCCTCTTGGTCACCTGGGATACATGAGCCAGATGTGGATTTCTGCATTAACATGAGTGAAAAGAGGGTCCCAAGAAACTACATTGCTCAATTTTGTTGCCAGTAATAAATCAGCTGTTAACTTTATTTATTTAATTATTGATTATTTGAATCATGTATATGGCTGCCAATGTCACAACACTGACTCTGGGTGGTGTACAAAGATTACTTATTTATTTAATTTCTATCCGGCCATTGTTATTTTTATAAATAACTCAAGGAGGCAAACATACCAAATACTCCTTCCTCCTCCTATTTCCCCCACAATAACAACCCTGTGAGGTGAGTTGGGCTGAGAGAGAGTGACTGGCCCAAGGTCACCCAGCCGGCTTTCATGCCTAAGGCGGGACTAGAACTCTCAGTCTCCTGGTTTGCTATTGGCTCCTTCCTAGGGCTGAGAGAGAGTGACTGGCCCAAGGTCACCCAGCCGGTTTTCATGCCTAAGGCGGGACTAGAACTCTCAGTCTCCTGGTTTGCTATTGGCTCCTTCCTAGGGCTGAGAGAGAGTGACTGGCCCAAGGTCACCCAGCCGGCTTTCATGCCTAAGGTGGGACTAGAACTCTCAGTCTCCTGGTTTGCTATTGGCTCCTTCCTAGGGCTGAGAGAGAGTGACTGGCCCAAGGTCACCCAGCCGGCTTTCATGCCTAAGGCGGGACTAGAGCTCTTAGTCTCCTGGTTTCTAGCCCAGAACCTTAACCACTAGACCAAACTGGCGTATGCCTACTTACGATTTCGTTGCATCACTGTTCCACCCACTGTGATCCTCAGATACCCCAAAATAAATTTTTAAAAAGTACATTCCCAGTCACCCAAATTTGCTCATCTCAGTATAAAATCTCGAGGGAGAGGAGAGTCATCTAAATTACTTCATATAGTTTGTTGTATGAATCTTTCAGAGTTCCATGCCTTCTAAAGAGGCTTCCTCTACAGTTTCAAATGCATCTGTGTTGCGTGAACCATCAATGAGGACAACAATTAAAATCTTAAAGCTTATTCTAGTCAAACTTAAAATGTTAATAATACTGAAGATGGTAGTAATTAAATGGAGGAAAGAAGATGCAAGAACCAGCTTAAGCATAACATTTATTTGGGCCTTTCTATAAAAAGCATTTGTTTACAGGCAAAAAGCTGATTTCTTTCATGTCATTAATGATCTTCTTTCATCAAAATGTTGTTTAATGTTTCAGTCAAATATACTTGCAACAGTCACTGCCCTGCTAACATGTTTAACATTTAATAAGTTTTTAAAAGGCTATTGTTTGATCAGGAGCTACTTTATAATTTATGATCATAAAAATTTAAAGGAAAACGAACACCAGGCAGGCTAAGTAGATGATGATACTTGGATAGATTATGTATTTTTATGTGGCTATCTGTAAAAATATTTAGATCTGAATTCCACTGTGTTCAAAAGAGGTTTTTGTCCAAATGTATCAGACAGCAAACCTGGTTGCTTTCATACTAAGAACTGTAGTGTGGAATTACCATGCCTCATTCATTCAGATTTATAGAATGTCTACACAATTTAATAATTTGTAATCCTCACTTGTTTTCCCCATGCTTCTGTACATTATCGCAGACATGCTAGTCTTTCTGACAACAATAAAACAGTACCAAAATCTTACAAAATACCCTTAATGGTTCTCTAGTTTTTTTTCTCAGAGAAAGAGAAAGCAAGTGAGGCTATCATAATATGGTACTTATGCACTAAAAACGTTTTGGGGTGGATCTAACTTTTTTTTTATCGGTCTTTTAATAAGCATCAGAATAATGTTGTGGTTATATTTTTTAAAGTATGAATGAAATGCTGTTTAAATGAAAGTGTACAATAACACTATAAACGAGTCTATCCCAACCTGGTTCTTTCCATATGGGTGTGATTTCAAGTCGGTTTTATAATGCAGAAATGTGTAATACAGTTACATAAAATGAAACACCATAAAATGTATTTTCAGGCAGTGAGTTCACTGAGTGAGCAAACAGGGACAGCCACACGGCCACACAGCCCGGAAAACCCACAACAACCATCGGAGATGTTAATGCCTAAAAACAACGAAGTCTACATATGCAACAAATGCAAACTCACTGCTGTGAGAAAAAGTAAAATTGGAGCAACAGGTGGCTATATTTCAGCTGATAAGAGTGGGTAAAGATTCCTTGTACTAAACAAAGGGCCTACGATAGAAGCTGAAAGAGGAAACAGTTTGCTACAGGGAAGAGAACCAAATAGAGGAGCAAGCCAAGTGATGGGAGTTATAACTAGAAACAAGAGATTTAGAAAATATTTTTCAGTACAAGAATTCAGAAACAGATTTTGGATTCTCATACAGAAGCAAGCTTTAAGTCTCTCAAGGAAGAACAGGAGACAGACATGAACAGGAGACAATATGATGGAAGGACAGAACAGTAGAAAGAATACAATTGCTACATACAAGAGGCTAAAGAGGAATGTTGTAGTAGTTAGTGATTGACTGCTGCAAGGAACAGAAATGTGCGCCAGAGTCTTTATTTATTTATTTATTTATTTATTTATTTAATATCCTGCCTTTATTATTTTTATAAATAACTCAAGGCGGCCAACATACCTAATACTCCTTCCTCCTCCGATTTTCCCCACAACAAACCTGTGAGGTGAGTTGGGCTGAGAGGGAGTGACTGGCCCAAGGTCACCCAGCCGGCTTTCATGCCTAAGGCGGGACTAGAACTCTCAGTCTCCTGGTTTCTAGCCCGTTGCTTTAACCACTAGACCAAACTGTTAAAGTCAACAGTGACAAACAATGACCCATGATGCACCAGGTAAACACTACATCCCAATCATAAAACCACATCAACAGCAGAGCTCCCCATACCTCCTGGCCCAAATGCCTGGGGAAACCGCCAAGTCTTCAGAGCCCTACAAAAGGCCATCCAGATCTCCAGGGGGATGCTCTTTAGCTCTCATACCAAGGGTCATGTTTTATACAGTATACAGTATATAGTTTATTAGCACTTTTTCATCTTTTAGGATTTTAGGGCTCTTCTCATCCCTACAAAAGTTAGTGAAAGAATGACCATGTCATCAACTTAAAAGAACACTAGGGTATGTCTGTCAGCCAGTTTTGGTGGATGGAATTTACTTTTATTTGGAAAGTTATTGTGTTTATATAAACATTGAAAAGTAGCAGAGCAAGGACACCTTCTTGCTTTATTCCTCATTCTGTAGGATTGAGTCTGTTATCTGCCCTTGGGAAAAACCTTTAACCCTCGAAGTAGAGATATTATACAATTTGTGTACCAGCAGAAGTCATCTTTTATCACTACTGGTAGCCAGCAATTCTTCCATAATACCGCTCTATGGGTATGTGTGTATGTATGTATGTATGTATGTATGTATGTATGTATGTGTGTGTGTGTGTATGTATGTATGTATGTATGTGTATATATATATATATATATATATATATATATATATAGAGAGAGAGAGAGAGAGAGAGAGAGAGAGAGTATATATATACTCTATAGTATAATGGGTCTATACTCTCTCTTCTTCTTGACTTCTATCTGTCCTGTTGCCATGTACTCTGTTACTGAACTGTAACTATGCCTGGCCTTTGTATAGGCCATGATTTTACTTCACATCTGCTGATGGAACTCTGCGTATGCTTTGTTGTTTTTTCCTTTTGCAATAATGTACTATATCCATTATTGCCTTATGCTACAATAAAATATTGTTAGCCCTACACACTGCACTCTGTTTGGATTACTCTGCGCCTGGAACCCCATAAAGCCAGCAATATCCCACAGAAGTCATCTTTTATCACTACTGGTAGCCAGCAATTCTTCCATAATACCGCTCAAGACTCAAAGGCAAGCTCAAGATTTATAAAAGGGCATTAAATGGGCTTTCAGATCTGCAAACATATTTCTTTATTAGAGGTTATAATAGAGAAATTTTTTTTCTGCCTGAAAAAAAGAAGCTGCTGCTTTAAAGGGTCATTTAAAGGGGAAAGTAACAGTTCCTCATGGGGGTGGTTAATTCCATAATGTCCTTCCTTTTAGTTGAAACTAATTCGCCAAATTTGGATTTTATATTTATTTAGATTGTGCTAATTAAATTGTAATTTTATATTCTTATTTTAAACTTGATTTTATTGTAAACCGCCCAGAGTTCCCCGTTGGGGGAGATGGGCGGTCATATAAATTAAATTAAATAAATAAATAAATTTGCAAACAGAAATTGAAGAAGTGGGAGCATTTAGCTTTGAGAAGACAAAACTCACTGGGAATATGATAATACTCTTCAAATTCCTGAAAGGATGTCACACAGGATTAATTCACTATCATTTCAGAGGGCAGGACATGGAATAATCAATTTAATATACAGGTGGCAGAAGAAATTTCCTAACTGTAAGGTGGTGGGCTCCCTTTGCTAGATATGTTTAAGCAAAGGCTAGACATCTATACGTGGGGATAGTTTAATTTGGATTCCTGGACTGACCAGGGAGTTTGGAACTCTGATTCTAGGAACACTGTGTATATTGCAGGTCTGATGTCTTTAAAACCCATTTAACTGAAAGGAAATATTGGGAGGGGGGTTCCCTCCCAATAATTTAACTTAAAAATAGGATGATCACCATGGATTTGCAAAGAATAATAGAGGAAAATGAAGATTTTTGATTCTTTTTTTGGGAGGGGGCATTATCTCAAATTACACTCATCTTTCTGGTAAATATGGTATAAGAGACATTGGTGGAGGAGAACGTGCAGTATAGGTTTATTTTTATTTAATATATGTATAATAACTTCCAGTATTCAAGATGCAGTAAACCAGAAGTTTAATGGTGACACATTATTTACATAATTATGAGGTCATGATCAGAAAGAAAGATGAAAGCAATTTAATTGCTTTCAGATCTCTTCTTACTGAGTCACACCAATTACTTTAAGAACAGTCCTTTTGGGGCCTCATAGCACTCACCAGGAATTCTTCTCTTATGTCATTAATCATTTCCTTATCGTGATAACTTTGGGAATATTCATTAGGAGGAATATTGATGGATAGACCTCTGAGCTTCTTGGATGAAACATCTGACAAGAATGCAATAAATAAACAAGGAATGGTTTTTCCTCAGATATGTAGGTTTTGGGATAAACAATAATAGTGAGAATTCAAAACCTCAAGGACAGCCTTAGTATTACTATTACTATTACTATTACTATTACTATTACTATTACTATTACTATTACTATTACTATTACTATTACTATTACTATTACTATTACAGTATTATTTGAATCTTTCTAGAATGACTGCTATTACTTCCTGCTACAACCAAAACTTCGATAGTATAATCTTCATGCATGCATAAAGGGAATATGACTTTCTGTACAAGAACAGCTAACATAATCACATGAATATAAGATGATAAATGGTTGTTTATTTATTATTACATACAGTATATTTATTTGTTTCCTTTAAACGGACCTCTCAGAAGTCCACAAAGCAATTGGCAATTCCTGAATTTGAGGACACCCTAGTCAAAATGATGTCACAAGAAAACAAAACAAGTCAACCCCCCCCCCCAAGAGTAAGCCATGATTTGAACAGCCTTAAGATAAAAAACAAAAACAAAAAGCAAGGGTCAAAGTCAAAAGCTGCTTTGAATATGAGGCTAGGCCAAGAGAACTTTCTGGCCGCTCTCTGATTAGTTCTGACCTTTACAGAAAATATCTTCTTGGCAGCTTCCACAACTTGATATAAACAATATCTTGGCAGGTCAGTACCTGACTGATCTAACAGTAATCTAGCTTGGGAGCTAAACAGGGTTGGGTCTGTTTGGTACCTGGATGGAGTTTATGTGCCAAATACCTGCCCAATTCTTTTTTCTTTTTTTTTGCCTAAAGATAGAAGAAAAAGATATCCTGTGAAGAGCAGTGAAGACATTCTCTCTTGTGTTCTCACCAGATGTACCTCTGAGAAAGTAGGACAAGAAAAACAATTCATCCAGGAGACTCATAAGGCAGAATTCAGCTTTCAGGTTGCCATATAGAGCGGTAGATGTATCGTTTTAACAAGGAAATCCCATGATTTATGTAATCAACTTTGGCCAATGATCTGGCCTCAAAATACAGCATCCTAGGGGTAGTTGTCCCAATAGAAGTGTGTAGCTAATGTGTAACCGGTGTGTTCCATTAAAAGTGTGTAGCTAGTGGGTAACCAGTGTGTCCCATTAAAAGTGTGTAGCTAGTGGGTAACCAGTGTGTCCCATTAAAAGTGTGTAACTAGTACTTTCCCAGGTACCCTTCCCTGATATTATAAGCCTGCAAAGTCACTCCAGAAATAGGCTCCTCTCCCAACTGATACATGTTAACTTGTGCAAAGAAAGGCCCAACACAGAGCTGATATAGCTAGCAGATAAGAAAGACAAATCTGTCAACAACCAGCAAATGCACCGACAATCTCAGTCAAGAGCCAAAAAGGTCAAGTGACCATCCTCTTATTTTACATGTATCTTCACAGAGCTAGATAAGGTCTTGCAACTGCTGCTATCATAAAAGCCAGCTTAAAGCTTAACAGAAATGCACCATTAGCACAAGCAGTCTGGTGTGTTTTTTTTAAAATGTAAATATGTGTAAATACATTTAATATATTAAAATAGAAGAAACTGTGCTTTTCCGCTCTAGACTTCTCTGGATGCAGTACAGCATAACTAAAGTATGTTGCCTACTGAAGCTCCAGCTGAATGGGGAATTTTTTTTAATTCTAAAAAAGAAATCAATCACAATCTCACTCATAAATGGACCAGATCATTCCACCTACTGTATATCTGATTATTTAAAAAAAAAAATTGTATGTTTCAGAATCCAGTTTCACTAGGAAAGATGAACTGTCAAAACTATTCACAAAATCTGACATGGCTATTTCCGGCATCTGGTTGTCATAAAGTGATACTTATTTTGTCAACCAATCTTGAGCAAAATTGCTGCTCTGCCACTTACGAGACCTGTCAGTGGGAAATAGACAATTTATTTAATGTTTTTGAAAGGCAGTCTCCTGAGTCTGGAGCTGACCCTGTTCTAACACATTACACACAAGCAAGTGTCCTTCTTGCCTGTTTGGAAATTTGTGACAAGATGATGAGATTCTCAGACATGAGCAATTTAACGATAGACTGAAGTCACTTTTAGGAAGAACCAACTTTTATATCTTAACTACTAAGAGCAGTCAGGTTTTCCCTATCAGATTTTCTTTCTTTCTTTCTTTCTTTCTTTCTTTCTTTCTTTCTTTCTTTCTTTCTTTCTTTCTTTCTTTCTTTCTTTTTCCTTCCTTCCTTCCTTCCTTCCTTCCTTCCTTTCTCTTTCTTTCTTTCTTTCTTTCTTTCTTTCTTTCTTTCTTTCTTTCTTTCTTTCTTTCTTTCTTTCTTTCTTTCAAGCCATCCATCTCAAATATATGCATATTTACTCAAAAGTGAGTTCAATAGAGTTTATTCCTACATGGAACAATGATGTAAAATGGTAATTAAGGACATTTTAAAAAATCAGTACTGAGAAATGAAAATAGTTATCCATTCCTAAATGATACATATATAAGATTAGCTCAAGATAAATCACTTTTTTGGTCATTTTCTTTGTCTCTGAATTTTGTAAGGTAGTTGTCAAACACATACTATACTATTTTTTTACTTTTGTTATTAAATTGCTACTTTACCTTTCTGCCATAGAAGCACTCAAGGCAGCTTAAAACAGTGAAACAAAGTACAAATTATAAAGCATGAGAGTAAAATCAATACAAATAAAAACAAAATCAATACTGCTGGAAACAACTAACAGCTAAAAATCTTGCTATTTTCTTAAACAAACTAAAGACCATAGTAATCTAATTGATGCATCTTGAATTCTGAATTACTATATCCTACAAACAACACTGCATTGGCAAGGGGCTTGTACAAATGAATAATGAAAATACTTCCAAGATACTAAAATTTTCAAGATATTATAAGCAGCAATATTGGAGATTGCTGGGGGTGGGGGGAAGCGTGCCAAACATTAGATACAGGAATCTTGTATGAAGGCTATTTACATCAAGAGATTCCTGAAGTATACACCCAAAAGAAATTATTGGATAGTTTCATTATAAGCATTTTCTGTGCAATTGCCACATTTTATTCACTTACTTGTTACATGTTGTCTACTGTACCTGACATCATCATCAATCATTGTCTTTCTCATTTTTTCCCTATTTCCTCCTTTTTTTTCAGATGGTGGAATATCTAACATTTTTGTTTTTCAAAAGAATGGCTGTACATCCTGTTCTTATGGTAGTTGCCCTCTCATTGACTTGTTGAACAGCCACCAAGGAGTGGGAAAGGCAAGGCCACCAGACATACATAGTTTTATGAATATAAGTATCAATGTTTACTTCCTTGTTTCTGTTAATAATAATTCATAACTATCTGTCCCCTATGAGTTTATTTTCCATTTATTTTTAATGGAAAACTGATATCTAGTTCTGCCAAACAACAACAATAATTTATTAAATTTATATGCTGCCTGACTCCCAGTGACTACTGTGGGTGGTTTGTTGTTGTTGTTGTTGTTCAGTCGTTTAGTCGTGTCCGACTCTTCGTGACCTCATGGACCATAGCACGCCAGGCCTTCCTGTCCTCCACTGCCTCCCAGAGTTTACTCAAGTTCATGTTCATTACATCAGTGATGCTATCTAACCATCTCGTCCTCTGCCGTCCCCTTCTCCTTTTGCCTTCAGTCTTTCCCAGCATCAGGGAAAGACTGATGAGGACTCATCCAGTGAGTCCTCTCTTCGCATTAGGTGAAAACATTTCAAAACAAGGAACAATACAAAAACCAAAAACATCACAAAAAAAGAGCAGAGATGGCAGAGAGAACAAACCCAGATGGGAACAAGGAAAAGGAAGAAAGACTTGGGCGAAGAGCCACGTCTTCAGGGCCCTTTGAAATACTAGTAGTGTGGGGGCCTTTCGAATCTCGGGAGGAACCTCATTCCAGAGGGCAGGCACTGCTACAGAGAAGGAATTATATGATTTGCAAAAGAAAAGAAAAGAAAAGAAAAGAAAAGAAAAGAAAAGAAAAGAAAAGAAAAGAAAAGAAAAGAAATTACCAGAAATAATTTTCATTAACTCAGCATCAAATTATTTCTAGGGTGGTGCAAAGAGATTGTGTGGGTCTGAAAATAACAGGGGTAGTGGGAACAAAATGGTACAATGTGGAACCAACCTTGGAGTTTGTGGATTGTTTGGGGTGCTACACAGCTCAGTACAGTTTCAGTTTTCTACTTTTGGGGACTTGATAGAATAAAGCTGTACAAAACTGATACAAAAGATAGCAAGTTTTTTAAAGGTGTTTCCTTTAACCCTTGATTTGAAATGACTGTACTCTTTAACTAGGGGGTTACAACCAGGCTTTGCAGGAGAAAATACTACAAAACTTAACACAGCATAGGTTGGAGGGAAATGAGATTTTTGGGTTTTGCATTCAAGAAAGATTACCTACTCACATCTTCATGGAAGAGGATGTGATGAGATTCTTTTGAACATCACAGTCAAGTTAGTTCAGTTGACTGAATCTTATGTTAAAAACTATCAAGTCTTATCACTGACAATCCTCTGGAGCTACTTTAGTCTACATTGTCAAGAAAACTCATTTAGTCAATAAATAATGCAGATAGAAAACTTCATTCTTCCTTGTACATTACAATCTTTCACTTCTCATCTATCTATCAATCATTCATACTTTTCTCCCTTGTTTCAAGAAAACAATTTGGAGACACTGGAAAACTTGCCATTAAACAAGTAAAGGGGAAAATGAAATGAATCTATTATGTTTAATTCACACTAGGAGTTTTGGCAGCACAAGAGGGAATGTTATAAAGGCACATTAAGAATCAATGTCTCTGTCTTCCCCATATACTGTAGGCTTGGAAATAAATCTGACTCAAATGCTATTTTTCCTGTAGTTTGTTCACAGAATACAAAGAACAAACAGGTTATAGACAAAAGTTTATTTATTTGTTATATAATTTATCTTAAACTTTTATATGCTACCTTCATCAAATAATATATGTACCTTTATATCCAAACAAAGGCAAGTTCAAATCAAAAGCAATATAACAATATGACATCTACCTAGAAATAATAGTAGTAGTAATGCAAGTAGTAATGGTAATAATAATAATTTGAAACCAATATGAAAAACCACCATCAATCTGTAGCTAGACACATTCCCAAAAGTCAAAAAGAGAATACTGTAGACCAGGGGTCCCCAACCTGTGGGCCATGGCCCACTAGTGGGCCACGGCCTGTTAGGAAGTGGGCCGCACAGCAGGAGGTGAGCGGTGGTGTCAGGTACGAGCCTGTCCCTGCCACCATGAGTTGGAGGAAGAGCACCCGGTAGCAGGAAGAAGCTGGGAAGGCGCAAAGACAGAGCCGGAGCCGGAGCAGCTGATTGGTGGGGACCCTGAAGGGGAAACACCTCCACCTATCAGCGCGCGGCAAAGAAGGGCAGAGAGGCAGGCCGAGGAGCGCGAGGCCCGATTGGCCCCTGCTCGCAAACCCTGCCCCCTGTCCGTGCGATTGGCTCCCACCTGCAAACCCCGCCCCCCGGTCCGTGGAAAAATTGTCTTCCACGGAACCGATCCCTGGTGCCAAAAAGGTTGGGGACCCCTGTTGTAGAGAATAGCCTGCGTTGAGCACCAACCCAGGCAGTTCTTTTGGAATGAGATTGGCTGCCATAGATCATGTCTTCTTCCTGTCACAAGATAAAGTCCATTTAGATAAAACGAGCACTCTAGCTGAATCCACCAACAAAGCATACAATTTCCATTTATAAAATGGGAAATTCATACATTAAGGGGAAGCTGCCTGCTATTACACACCATAAAGCTCTAAAGGAGAGGTACCCAACCTTTTTGGCACAAGGGACCAGTTCCGTGGAAGGGCAGGGTTTGCAGGCGGGAGCCAATCGCGCAGACTGGGGGGCGGGGTTTGGAGACCGGCATGGCGGCCCGGTTCCTAACAGGCCACGGACCGGTACCAGGGGTTGGGGACCCCTGCTCTAAAGAGAATCTGATTCAGCTCTGGGTGAAAGATATTGGGGAACGTAGCGTTCTTTTGCTACCAAGTACTCAGCAGGGTAGAAAGGAAGGATACAAACTGAACAAATGAATGATAAATTAATCATTGTCCAAATTTAGGATCTATTGACTCATCAAATTTGGAAAAGCACACAATGGCATGTGGATAACAAACATGATAGTTGCATGAACTGTAATCTGCACTGAGAGACTTTGGTAAAGATCTGCAACTGTTCTAATCTGGGTAGACAGGAGTGGGCAATCCTTTGTCACAGGATCACATGTAGCCTTAGATTCCCCAGGTTTCCCCAATTTTTCTCATTATATTGACAAAGGGAATATATGGAACTGAGAGTATAAACCCTAGAGTAGGCTTAACATAATCTAAAAATCAAGACCTTACTCCTCCCTCAAATCAGGGGTAAAATGGAAAATCCTAATCCTCACCCATGTGAGACGCACTAGAAGGTTATACCTTTTCAAACTATTGGCCACTAGGGACAATAGACACGGGCATCCACAGGGGGACAAGTAACAAAATATGCATAACATCCTGATGCAGATCCTGTGACTTACATATCAGCATCAGACACTGTACCATGCAGATGTCATTTTTATGTCATCATGGTTTGCCATGCACACCACTGGCAATAGACATAGTCAAAGTTAGTGTAGGGTTTCCCTTCTTTGATTCCTTTACATTCCCTCTTTGATACTAGCTAGCATCCCTCTGGTTAACATTCTCAGGGCTATCATTACTACAAGTTCTTGCTTCTTGTTCCCAATATCTTTCTTTTCCCCACCCCACCACCCACCGCCACCATGGAGTACCTTGTGCCAGGCGCCATGGGGTCTAGCAGATCACAAGGCTTTTCATTCTTTTACTCAGAATACATCTAAATCAGGTTGCTTTTCTTAATGTAATTTCCCATTATACGTTTTTTTTCTTTTTTAAAAGGTAAGCATTAGTTTCCATAAATGTGACTTACTCTATTATTTTTATTTCTTTCTGCACCCATATTCCCCTGCATAAAGCTACTCCTGCAATGATGCTGCCCTGCCCACTTTTCATGGGCAAGATCTCATGTTGATCTGTCATTAGGAAAATCACAGGAAACTATTTCAAGAGTGAAATGATAGTAAGCCCAAAGGGCACATAGATGTTGCACATCTAAAACAATTTGAGTTGTTTAATCATCAAAGCACCAAGCTAAGGAACTCTGAGAGGTTAAATATAAAAGCTCTAAAAAAAATTTCTCGGCATAGTTGCAATATCTGTACAGCTACCATAACAAATTAGAAGTTGGTTTAACTTTATATGAGAGAGATGCTTCTGAGAAGTTAAATTTTTCTGCAAAAATTGAGTTGTGGTCAAGGTAAGCATGAACATTTAAAATCTTTTCTTCAACCATGTTTCTTCTTAATTTACCCATTAAGAAAAATTGCCATAACTTTAGTATACTTTTTATTTACACAAATTAGAACTTTCATACATAAAAAACCAAGATGAAACATTAAAGAGCAGATGGTACCTCACAGAATCACAAATAATGAGTCTGTTTCATCAACATTCCTTCTTCTTTATTCAAATGTTTATATTTCTCACTGTTTTCATTTTATTTTACTAAGGATATTTGCATAGACAAAACTTCTAAGATTTGAAATCCAACACATCTAGAGGAGGTTGCAAAGCTGAAGAAGGTTATCAGAATCTCTTGAATGTGACATCACTATCATTGTTTTTTTCTGGAAAGGATTATGATGTCATCAAGGCAGCACGGTTGGGGCCCCACAGACATTGGGAGGAATGCTGTTCCAAAGGATAAGCATGGGGACAGAGAAGGTATGAGGCAGAGATACTGTAATTGGATATAGGGAGTTCTACAAATATCCAGGCCTTAAACCTCGAAAGACTTTACAGATGATTGTAAGCACGTTGAATTGCACCTGGAAGCCAATTGGCAATCAGTGCAGCTCAGGAAGTAGAGTTATCACATGGGTGTACCAAGAAGCACCCATAACTACTTGTGCTGCACATTCTGGAAGAGCTCTACCTTTTGAATGGTCTTCAAAGGTAGCCCTATGTGCAACACACTGCAATACTCCAAATGAGAAGTGACTAAGGTGTAAGTGAGTAGCCTCCTGATCCAGGAATGGGTGCAATTCATACACAAGATGGATCTGTGTGAAGATCCTCCTAACCCTCTTTAAGGGCCTCATTGAGCAAGCACCAAGAGTTTAATTGGACCCCTCAAATTGCACTCCAGTTCTGGCACATCCTGCTCGGTTGTTGGAAAGTCTCTGGAATAGGATGGTCCTTGAATCTACAGTTTTTCAGCCTTGCTAGAGTTGAGCCTAAGCCTGTTCCTGTCAGAGAACCTTGAGAGCAGTGCTTGGACAGCCAGGAGTCAAGATACATAGCTGTATATCATCAGCATACTGATGATACCTAACCCATGCCATCAGATGACCTTGCTCAGTTGTTTCATGTAGATTTTAAATAGGAGTAGGGAAAGCATCAAACCATGGAAAGCTTGTAAAGCTTAATCTAGATCTCTTCCAGCCTACTATTATCAACTGGAGCTTGGAGGGAGGTGGAGAACCACTGCAACATAGTTCATACCATTCTTGATCTCCAGAGCTGTTCCAGAAGAATACCATGATGGATGGTATCAAATGCTACCAAAAGATCAAGAAGGGTCAGAAAAGTTGCACCATCCCCATTCTGGTCCTATTAGAGGTCATCCAAAAGTACAGTCAATGCCATCTCAGTTTCTGTTTGTTGTCTGGTCTTGTTTTAGTTACTAAAGGTACAGATGTAGAACACTTTTAAAAACATATTAGCTTGTGTATTTATTTTAATACTCATAGAATATATGTTCTCCAAAGAATGTAAGAGAGGGTACATAGTTCATAACATGTTGTGCTCCAATTGCAATCCTCCTTAGATGTTCTAGTGGATGCTAGGTTGGAAAACACTGCTCCAAGCACTGTACCATTGTTGCATTATTTAATACATGACATCTATATGAGAATGATCAGATCAAAATTTTCTCCTTTCCCATGCAGACATAACACACTTCCTGTATCATTATTCAGTTAATTCTCTACCAATTGGGTCATTTGGTAAAAAACATTTTCTTTTGCAGAGTATTTCACATCAACAGTAAAAGAAAAGAGATGTGGAACATATATTTACAGTATTGCACTTTAAAAAAACATTCTGATGTCTTTTTAAAATACCTCTTCTTTCTTCTGTTAACCCACACATTCTTAAATGGCCTGCAATGTAATTGAATAAATACAATTATTTTCTTTCCTTATACAAACAATTTGCAGGTGTCTGAAAGATCCTCATAGACTTATGTATCAGAGCTTCTAAATTCCACTGAATCCTCTGTCTAAAAAACTGCTAACAGAAGGTTATATATAGCAGATGGCCATACATTTTTAGGAATGAAGCATCGGTATACTGTGCCGATGTAAAATTTGGCACCAAATACATACACTGATTTTAACAGCCCACCTCTGACTGTCTTCTGCCTGCTGAGTTTCCAAGAACTTCCGTTTCATTCATGACATGTTTGGCAGCCATATTTGTTGGTATACTTAAAGCATTATCAATATCTGCCCAATTCTGTTCTTAAAGGAAGGCCTCCTGCTAATTTAAAGACACAATGTGTAATTTAATAGCAGTAACAATATGGATCTGTGTTTTTGTAGAAACAGATGATTAGCCCAATCTCAATAGATGTAGATCTCTTTAGTGCCTATTCTTTCTTCTAGTTTAATGGGTGGGATTTTGACATGAGTATTCATGTACCAGAACACTAAGCTTACTACTCAGAACATATTCATTATAACCTTTCATGATGGAATGGGTGTCATTTTATGGCTCCACTTTTTAAAAAGGAACTTTTAGTTATAACTAAAATACACTGTGACTAGCTCTTATTTTAAATGAAAGAAATACAATACCATCACAGCATAATGCTCTTACGTTAATCTTAGGCTGACCATATTTCCTTGAGACAAAAGCGGGACATTAGGATGGCAAAACGGGATGGGGTCTTATTCATGAAAAAGACAAGGGTCCCTGCCCCCCGGTCCGCGCGATTGGCTCCCGCCTGCAAACCCCGCCCCCCGGTCCACGTGATTGGCTCCCACCTGCAAACCCCGCCCTCCTTTGCCGCACACTGATAGGCGGGAGGGCTTCCTCTTCCAAGCTGCCTCCAATTGGCAGGTCCGGCTCGGATCCTCGTTCCGTGCCATTCCCACTGGGTTTAAAAAACGGGACAAAATTGAGATATTTATCAAAACGACGGGACGGTTGAAAAATGCTAAAACAACCGGACTGTCCCGTTCAAAACGGGACGTATGGTCAGCCTAGTTAAACTATGCCAGTATATCACACCTTCCAGGGTGGATAGAACAGAGCAGATGAACCCAGGGAGTGCAACACTCCCTATTGTGTGGGTAGGCAGAAGTTCACTGGTTCAGTAGCACTTGGAAGCAGCCAGTGTTCCCCTGGAATGTGGCAGGGCTCTGCACACAGATAATTCTTGGTGCTAAGAAGAAATACACTGATTTATTCTGCCCTCTTCAAACCATCCTTAACACACAATTCTTCTACCATGGGATTCAGTTGCAGGAGACCATTACTACTTTACATGAACCTAACTCAGGGTTTACAAACGCTTTTGGAATGCAGTATAAGGCCTTGTCATTCAGAGTGTGCACATTCTTCGTTTCCTTTGGTCTTGTTCATTTTTGGCAGGAAAACAATGGTAACTGTTTTCCTTGGATTTTATTTGCAATCCAAACACCACACTGTACTTCCTCTATAATGAGTATTATGCTGAGTATTACTTTATGGGACACTTTTGATTATCTTGGAGAGAAGTTACTGGTTTTTTTCAAGAACAGCATTATACTTATATATTAAAATTGGTTATGTTGGCTGCTATTTTTTGTTTTCTCTGGATGTCATTTTATATTTGCCTTAAGCTCTGAGAGAAGGAGTCTTACAAAACCGGCACAAAACCATGGATGTCTGCAGGAGGGTGACAATGCATGTTGCAGCACAAACTACATGACTTATATACCTGAGTAACAATGCCGGGATGCAAGTATGAAAGGTGGAAATTTACATTGTAATGCTGGGGTGCCCATTTAACCATCTATGGCATTCTATGACATTACTGTAATGGGCTGTTTACTTCCTCTCTGTTACTTCTGTGGAATGAGAAAACTGGCAAAGTGTGGGCAAAAGAGAGAAACAAGAGAATCATTCCACTGCTTTAGTTGTTATGTGATCATTTTATTTCTGAAAACATCTACAGCTTCCTCTTTTCCTCGAGGAAAATCATCTCAACATTTTTGTTGTGGGTTTTTGTAGGAGTATCAATTGTTTGCTTTATAGGGGAAACACAAATCTCCCATTTGCTTTCCATCAAGCACTGTTTGCACTACAGCTAGTCCTCGCTTAACGACCACAATTGAGACCAGAATTTCAGTTGCTAAGCAAAGCAGTCAGTAAGCGAATCCGACTCGATTTTACGACCTTTTTGTGGTGGTCATTAAGTGAACCATGTGGTCGCTAAGCGAATCACATGGTTCCCCATTGATTTTGCTTGCCAAAAGCCAGCCAGGAAGGTCGAAAATGGCGATCATGTGACCACGGGATGCTGTGACGGTCATAAATGTGAACCAGTTGCCAAGCACCCCAATCGTGATCACATGACCACAGGGACGCTGTGACAGTCATAAGTGTGAGCACCAGTTCTAAGTTGTTTTTTTCAGCACCGTCGTAAATCTGAACCATCACTAAACAAATGGTCATTAAGTGAGGACTACCTATATTGTTTTAAGTTATAATGTATAAAATGTCAAGGTCCTTTTTCCCCTTGGATCTCTAGGCACTGCTTAAACATAACTGGAAAGCGGCCTGTAAAGCAACTGGGGAAGGAGGGTGATTCTGAACAAAAAGGAGCTGTCAGGAAAAGCAACCTTTGTTTCTATCCCCTTTTCTCCTAAAAATGCTTTTCATTTAAAACAATAACAAAACTGTCTAGTCAAGACTTCATTGCATGCATTCATCACAACTCTTCCCCTACCAATTCAAGCAGATCTGCCCCCTTTTACTAGGCTTTCACTTTTCAGGATCAGTGAAATCTTGCACGGAAAAGGAAGCATGTTTACATTTTTGCCACCTTGGGGTAAACATTTCCTTTCTTTCCAGCTTTATTTTTTCTTTAAAAAACAGAAATGGCCATAAAGAGTCAACTGAACTCATGTTGCAGTTATTGTGGTTTTCAATGCACTCCCCTTATTCTCTCATTTCTATACCAGATAAACATTCTACAGCAGTGTTTCTCAACCTTGGCAGCATGAAGATGTGTGGACTTCAACTCCCAGAATTCCCCAGCCAGCAAGCTGGCTGGGGAATTCTGGGAGTTGAAGTCCACACATCTTCAAGTCACCAAGGTTGAAAAACATTGGTCTACAATTTCAGATTAGAGTAGGCTTCCCATCTTCAGACGGATTAGAACTACAGTCCCTATATTCCAGCAGGGCCTGTTAGCTTGGAATTCGAGGAATCTGTAGGGCAAAGACATCGGTGAGCATCAAGTTGGGAAAGCCCACCCAAGAGAATTGTTGCTTTCAGCCGTTGATTATGCTCCCATTCAGAGCCTAATCTTACCTTGCTCCAATAGTTCAGAATTGCAGTAGCTTCTGAAACAAAATGTAAACTATTAGGGGACCCCAACAAAGTGTGCCACTTCCTGACAGGCTCTGCACCCACATGATTCTACATCCTTGGCTCAGTGTGGTAGCTGTGGAATTGAGAGGCAGTCTGTTTTCCTATCAGCAAGGACTTCCTGGGTTGCCTCCCCCTGCTGCAACTTCACATGCTATGTCTCTGTGGCTTTAATAAATCACACAGAGAAATAGCACCTTGGTGGTTTGCAGCTCCCTGATTGCAAAAGCTCAGATGTCTTAAATGCCAAGGAAAACAGACCATGTGTGGGACAGAGCAAGGCACTGCACGCTCCTACTGGTCAGCTGAAGGGTGCACTGATCTGAGGTCACCCTTATTTGGTGCTCTTTGCATTTCAAGGTCAGTGTGAAAATGGTTCTGCAATTTGCAGAGCAAGGTGGTAGTGGTGTGGAAAGGGCCTTAGAGAAGTTGCTAGTTTGGCTTAAATACTTACTAAAAACCAGTGGGTCATGGTAATAATCAAACTGTCACAGCTGCTGTTCAAGAAAATAGCAAACGCTTGATAGTGATCTAGCCATTAAAGCACAAGTGGGCAATCTATTCTTTATTGTGGATTTCAAAGCCCCCAACAACCAGGAGTGCCAAAAAATCGTACATATTTTCCAGCCTTTTGAGTCTGGAAGCACATGAGAAGTCTAGTGTGCATCTTAAAATACGCTTAATAAGTTGGGGAGGGGGGGGGAAGGACAGCTCCCCAGTAGGAAAAAGAACCTCAGAAAATATCAACCTACGTTCGTAATGCTCCCCACATATTTTGCATCAGTACCCCGCTCACTGAGATTTTCACCCCTCACCCCTTCCAGGAACCAAAAGGTTGTGCATCCCTGTATTAAATGTCATTTACCATCTATTTTCCTCATGGCCAGTATAACATCAGAGCAGAAAAAAATATTTTAAGCCACTGCATTTCGAGAGAAGATCCCTCAGTGCAATTCTATACTTAACTGGAAATCAGCCCAGCAAGATCTACTTCTGAGAGACTGGAGAAGGTTACACCACAGTTACTACTGATAGGTTGCAATCTTCCTTTCATTTTCCCCAGAATATCACTCCTCGATGTAGTGCAGCAATCAGCCCTTTTGGTGGTGGCAGGACTTCTCTGATAGTTTTCAGCAAGGTGCTTCCTCCCTTTCTTGCTGTTTTTTTTGAAGACCCCATTTTGCTCCCACAACTGTGAAGCTCTTTCCACGGTTTCTTTCCAGCTGCACTTCCTGGAAGGCCTGAGACCATTCAGTGCAACAGGACGTTAGGTTGCTTTGATAGCACTGACTTTTTTTAGACAAGGAAAAAGGAAAAAGAATCCTTGATTAACCATAACCATACATATACTTTGCAACTCTTCGTATCTCAAGAAGTTTGGATTCTACCCTTCAGGTGAAATAGCCTTGTTTTGTAGACAATCAAGGAAAAAATGATTGCTAAAGGTTTGGCTGAACATTTCAGTATGGCTGTAGCAAAGCTAACTCTGTTTCCCTATTACCCTCAGATGGGGTGCTTGGTGGGGGAGGGGGGAGGGGAGACAGTATACTCAAAAATGATGTCCAGGCTCTAGAACTCTCTTCCTTGGAAAGGTCCTCCAATCTCTCACTCCTTGCTTCCCAACACTTTATAACAATATTTTGGTTTCAGGGGGTATTTGGAGAGGGAGAACTGAATCAGCCTGAAATCTTATTTGGCCATAGTTCTTGCTCTTCGGGGGTGGTTTTATTTTTATATTCAGCATGCTGTTTTTCTACAAGTTCTAAATCACTGGTTTTTTTAAATTCTTGTTGTTGTTGTTGTTCTATCTGTATTTTCCTATATAATTTAATTTGGCACCTTGAATGTTGGTTCTAATTGAAAAACAGGTTGTCAGTATCTGAAAATGAACAAACAGGTAGATGTGATTACAACAGTTCTCTCCCTCTTTAGACTGGAATCCAGATTCAGGGACTTCAGATTTCAGATGTCAAGAAAATGTGTATACAGTGTTCATTCTCTCCCTCTCTCACGCGTACACACACTTGTGCACATTTTTCATAGTAGCTATTTATACTGAAGAGGAATGTTTTCTTCTCATGGAATGAAATATACATGTAATACTAAAAATATCTGGAAGTCTCTTGCTACATTGTGCCATGTATGAATGTGAAGAGCTATTTCTAAAATGGAATGTGCCCAACCAAGCAAGTTTTACATTCATACCGCAACCTATTAATCCTCGTGTGTGAGAATGCCCCTTCTGTTGGAGATGTCCGTAAATAGCACAGCAGCAAAGCTGATAGCATGGACCTCTGCTTTGTCTAGGTTTGTCCTCACCCTGTCATGACCCAGATAGGCAGGCGTAGTTGCTGTCTCTGCCGTGTCTGCCACATTGATGTATTCACAAGAACTGGGTGTTCCGTAGAGTTACCTGTTTTGACCTGAAGGTTTACTGTTTTGGGTTTCCATAAAAGTTATGGAATCAGGAGGGGAAAGTGCTCCAGAGAACAAGAAACTTCAGAAAAAAAAATCTTTGTCTTGAGGACTTAGGGCAAGGTCCATGTAGTCCACCTTTCTGTTTTCAGTGTTCACAAGCAGGGTTTAAAAGATGGGTAAACTTGTTTTCTTTATCTCCAGCAACAGATAATCATAGATAATCGTATGTCTACTGCCTCTGAATATATCAATGCCATCAAGCTGTTCTTGATATTGGTACCGATAGAAAAACAACAACAACAAGAAGAAGAGTTTAAAAAACCCAGTGATTTAGAACATGTAGAAAAACAGCATGCAAATATAAAAATAAAACCACCCTCCAAGCATTTGTCTAATCCTCTTTGAAGCCACCTAATCAAAGCCCTGCTTCAATTAATGTAGGGTTGGGTTTGCCAACATATCTTAATGTTCCTGCAGTCTATCCCTGATCTTGAATGGGAAGGTATGAAGGAGGCTTGACTTCTTGACTAAATACATCAAGAGGCTTTCCTATGGTCTAGCAGGAATCCTGGAGAAACTACACTATAAGCATTCAGTATAAAGATCAGCCCCATTGGACCTTCCCATAACACAGAGTAGAATAGAAGCGTGCTGGCTCTTCAATTATGTGTTGTTCAAAGAATTTGCTTATATCCAGAATTTTCTGCACAATATGGAACAGTTCAGTTTGGAGAAAGGCAGAAGAATACCCTTTAGTACTAAACTCTTACACAGATATTATCAGAGACCTGTTTTACTGCGAAGCAAACAGAAGGCAGTAAGTTCAACAGACAAATTCAAAGGTACAACTTGTCCTGGGGTGATTAGTTCATAGCAGCAGAATGTTGCATGGACTGTCATTCTCTTTGCACTGATCCCTTTTTTCTCTGCTCACAGAAGATGTTGGCCAAGTAACTTTTGTAGGAACTTGTCAATTCACCAGATACTCAGATAACTTGGCATACATTGAAATATGAGGCAGTAGCATTCCGATTACTCCAGTACAGTGACATTAACTATGCACCCTCGAATATGAGGGTTATCTGTACGTCTCAATTACAGCCTGGTCAGGCTGACACTTACTCCAACCAGACATGAAAGGGCATGGAACTGTTTGCATACTTATCCCAGAACATATTTGTTGCATTAACGTCAAAGGATTTAACTGAGACCTACTTTTGTTGACATGACGACAATGACTTCTAACTGGAATGGAAAAGCCCTGGATTAAATTCCTAGTTGCTAGGTCACAATCCAAAGATTGACTTATCCCTTTAAAGCTACCAGTTTAAGGAGCAGAAAGTTGTAATGCCTACTTGTTTCCTTCCCTTACCCACCGTGTTGCCATATTTGCCAGAGGGAATAAAGATTCAAATTGTGTTGCTTAACTAGCTGCTTTAATAAGCCATCCATAACCTACTCTTCTCCACATTCACTTAGGCTACAGGTCCGAGAATTTCTTTTTATATATATAAATTTTATTAAGTTATACAAAGTTCATAAAAACTAACACAAACTAATAGAGAGTAAAAAGAACAAGAAAGAAAGAAAGAAAGAAAGAAAGAAAGAAAGAAAGAAAGAAAGAGAAAGAAGCTTCCGATTTCCTTGCAGCAAATATAAGTACAATTACAAAATTATCTCTTACTTATGATTACAAAAAAGCTCACTTTTTCTATTATCCAATTTTTTTCTAATCATCAAAATCACAAGTGCATTTTTTTCATTTCATGCAAAAAGTCTATAAAGGGTTTCCAGTCAGCCATAAATGTGGGTACTGTTTTTTCTCTGATCAGAAAGGTTAATTTAGCCATCTCCGCAAGTTCCATCATCTTCATCAGCCATTCCTCCAGTGTGGGTCGTGTCGAACCTTTCCACTTTTGAACATATAATAGTCTCGCTGCAGTTGTCATATACAAAAACAAAGTTCCATGACTTTTTTCTAGTTGCCTATCCATTAGTCCCAAAAGGAAAGTCTCTGGATTCAGTTGTACTTTAATCTTTAAAACCTTTGGAATTAATATATGTATTTGTGTTCAACATTTTTTGGCTTTTTTACACATCCACCAAACATGATAAAACGTCCCTTCATGTTGTTCATGTTTCCAGCAAAGATTTGAAGTACCTTTATACATTCTAGACAATTTATCTGGTGACAAATACCAACAATACATCATTTTATAAAAGTTCCCTTTAAGGTTAAAACATAGTGTAAATTTCAATCCTTTCAGCCACATATCTTTCCATTGTTCCATTTGTATATTCTAGCCAAAGTTTTTGACCCATTTTATCATACATTCTTTCACTTGTTCTTCTGTCTCATATTTCAACAAAAATTTATACATTTTAGCAATAACATATTCATCATTAGTACATAATTCTATTTCAAATTCAGTCGTACATTGTTCAAAACCATAAAATCTTTTATCCACTTTAAATCTTTCTAAAAATTGTATGTAAGAAAACCATTGACAAGGATATCCTTCTATTGTTAAATCTTCTCTAGATTTTATTTTACAGTCCCCTTGAGAAAATTCTAGAACATCACAGTAAGTTAACCATTTATGTTTACTTATCATTTCTCGTCTATAAAATGCTTCTTGCGCTGAAAGCCACAAAGGTGTTTTTGGGCAGAACCTAAATTTATATTTATTCCACACTCTGAGAATAGCCCACCTGACATAATGATTTTTAAAATCTACATTCACCTTAGCTTTGTCATACCATAGATATCCATGCCACCCAAATCTCAGATCATGGCCTTCTAAGTCCAAGAGCCTTCTCTTTCTTAACAACACCCACTCTTTCATCCAAACTAAAGAGCAGGCAGCAAAATATAATTTTAAATCTGGTAAGCCCAATCCTAGGGGCGTGGTGACTCAGTGGGTAAGATGCCCGGCTTGTCAATTGGAAGATCGCAAGTTTGGAGGTTCGAATCACTAGTCCTGCGTGATGGAGTGAGCTCCTGCACTAGCCCCAGCTCTTGCCAACCTAGCAATTCGAAAGCATGCAAATGCAAGTAGATTAATAGGTACCACTTCAGTGGGTAGGTAACAGCGTTCCGCGCACGTCATGCTGGCCACATGGCCATGGAAGCGTCTTCGGACAACGCTGGCTCTTTGGCTAACAAACGGAGATGAGCGCCGGCCCCTAGAGTCGGACATGACTGCACAAATGTGCGGGGGGGGGGGACTTTACCTTTTTTTTTTAAGCCCAATCCTCCTCTTTCCTTCGCATCTTGCAGTACCTTATATTTAACTCGTGGTTTTTTTCCCTTGCCATACAAGAATTGCTCTGAGAATTTCTGTTGACGTCACTCACTGGATATTCTGGGAGTTGTATCCCCAACGTATAAAGAGCATCACCTTAAGCAAACCAGCTTTTGTGACAGAAGACTTTTCAGACTATGACTGACAATTCTAGTTGAACCTAACTCATGGAAGATCTAAGGAGGTAGAAAACTGAAAATGAACATAATAATACATTCAGGTGTATGTTAATATGCAGATATTATTAAATACCCAGGTGATCTCCTCAGTTTTAAGAGCAAGAGTTCTTCAAAGATAATAAATAAATACTGAAGAATTTAATAAATACTGAAGAACAACATCCCCACCAACACAAGCAGGACAAACAATGGTATATAAACAGAGAGCAAGTCCCACTCCCTTTTTGCACTGAAGATGTTGCCTAGTCTGGCAATGAAACATTGGCAAGAAAACAACAAGGCTCAGAGAGCACCAAGGACTCCACAGTTCAAACCTGAGCTACAAATATTCTCTTCGAAAAAAATAAATATACAAAGAAGTGACTTCCCCCTTCATCACAAGTATAAACAATTTTAGTAACTTATCACCTTCTCTTAAAATACAAGAAATGATCTCTTCTTCCCATATCCCATCTCTTATCTATAAACAAATCCATAAAACCTCGTCATTTCAGTCCTGATGTCAGCAAAAGTGCATTAAGGGTTACCCGAGATAACAACATACCTATTTTAACCTTGATCAGATAAACCAACTTTACTTATTTATTTATTTATTTTTCAAATTTAGCCACCGCCCATCTCCCCCAGAAAAGGGGGACTCTGGGTGGTTTCCAATAGGAAACACATTAAAACAATAAGTATAAAATCATCTAAAAATATAAGTATATAAGTATACAATTACCAAATATAAATATAAAAATAATAAATATAAAATCCAAGTGTCATAAAAGATCTAATTCAGCAAGGAGAGCTCTAAGGCGCCAGCCACCCCCAGGAATGACTACTCCCCTTCCCACCCCAAGCGAGACGGCAGAGCCAAGTCTTTAGGTTCTTCTGGAAGGCCAGGAGCGATGGGGCCTGTCTCACCTCTGGGAGCAGAATGTTCCAGAGGGCGGGGCCACTGCAGAGAAGGCCCGCTTCCTGGACCCCACCAAATGAAAGTCTCTTGCAGACGGGGTCCGTAACATGCCCTCTCTGCATGACCGGGTGGGACGGGTCGATGTCATGCGGATGAGACGGTCCCTCAGGTAACCTAGACCCAAGCCATGTAGGGCTTTAAATATTGTTAACCAGAGTTCTTAGATTCTTGTTCCTTTGGATGAATTGTTTCTGGTCTAAATGAAGGACAGAAATCTGACAGTTCCAATCTCAGGCTCCATCCAGAAGGACTGGTTGATATTCCTCCTCATTATAATAAAATGAAACATATATTTTTTGGGGGTTTTTTTGTCTGTTTTTTTTTTGTCTGATCCATTTTTATACTTCTTCCCATATGAGAGTGGCAGGCAGACACTGGGCCATGGTCTCTCCAGTGGTCCTACTAAGCCATTGATACGTGGGGGACAAGTGATCCTTCAACTGTCGCTGAATTCAATCTTCTAGCCTTCTTCACCATTGGCCATGTTGACTGGGTCTATTGGGAATTATGGTTCCACAAACCCTGGAGAACCATAGGCTGTCTGGTCCTCAGACTGTCTACATACCAGAGCATTTCAGTTGTGCAGCTGAGTAGAACATACACGTTGTCAAAATACAGCTGAGGTAATCACTGCAAAAGCACTACAGAGGATGTGAACTGTGATCTCTTAGTAGCTCACATATTCCTCTTATCCAGTTGTGAGACCAAGGATAGATGAAAAACATGGTGAAACATAGGCCCATCCATCTGGCGGAGTTGGCATATATAGTAACTGTAACCCCTGAAGCATTTGAGATGAAGAACAGTTGTCAATTGTTGAAGAGGATGGCCTGCATTTGTTTCCTTTACTTACAAGGCACGTTCTGCTGCTTAGTCAGCTGTTATGATGGCACACAAATTTTTTGGAAGAGCTGTAGTAGAAAATAACTGATAACTAAGTCAAAAGTGTCAAAGCTGTCTGGGTAGGTGGAGGCACTAACAGGAAAGCAGGAAATATTGTCTGCAAGTTTAGAGCTTGTGGAAAGGAAATAGTTTCCATCTAACACAGAGTCTGTAGACTAACTTGGACAGGAGGGATCAGACAAAGCCAAAAGGGCTTTTTTTCCTACTCCACTTTAATCATTTCAGCTTGTTGCAGTTTAGCACTCAAGGGAGGAAGTGTGGTTTAGACTACATTTAGTGTTTTGGATTATTCTTACTATCAGCACTGCAGACACAGAGAGAAAGAGCACATGTGAGTATGTTCTTTTGATATCCATTAATAGGCACACATAAAACAAACATTTCTCAGCCAAACTAGATCTTGAATTGAAGCATGGTTGCTCCATTTTTTAAATCTGCACTTTTATAAACTACACAAACACCCTGACTGTATCAAAAATACCACCACCTTGACTGAATTTTAATTGTACATCTAAGATTGCTCATACATACATACATATATACATACTTTAATAAAAGGATTAAAATTCTGAAGTAGTATCAACATGCATTGCAAAAAAAG
Organism: Charina bottae; assembly: GCA_023362775.1. NCBI lineage: Eukaryota > Metazoa > Chordata > Lepidosauria > Squamata > Charinaidae > Charina > Charina bottae. The sequence continues at coordinate 33,746,878 of JALMGJ010000001.1, forward strand.
AAGTTGACTTCTGTCCAATCTTCAGAGCAGGGAGGGGTACCATCTTTCCGAAGCTGTGTTTGCAAAACAGCTTCCCTCCCTTCAGATCTGAGCATGAAACTGGAAATGAGGACCTCCTTCAAAAAGGAGACCTTTTTTGGAATCCTCATAAAATTTGTTACTTCTTACAAGAAATGTCATATCCAACATGGCACCCTCGTGTTATGTTCTGGAAAGTTGTAGTACCACATACTGTATGTGAAGGTCACCACGTTTAAGTGGACTGTCATGGAACGCGCCCGTTTTTCACCACCCTTATCAATGTTTTGCATAAGGCTAAGCATTTCTGTTCTCCTCAGTAAGCCCCCCAGAAGCAGATCCAACTGACAGCATTTTTAAATTACATGGCAGTATCTGGCCAACCTTGCCTGGCTAAGAAGTTAAACAGGGTCAGACTTGGAGAGTACTTGGGTGGGAGACCTGCAGAGAATACCAGGGCTGAAGAAAACAGTGGTAAACTATCTTCATTTCCTGGCCAGGGAAAGACATGAAGAAAGCCAGTGTGGTATTGTGGTTAAGGTATTAGGTTGGCCCTAGAAAGACCCAGGTTCTAGTCTACCTTCAGCCACAGAAGCTCATCGGGTGACTTCAGGTTATTCTCTCTCAGTCCAACCTACCTCACTGAGTTGTGAGGAAAAACAGGAGGGAATGATATTTATGCTGCCTTGACCTCCTATAGAAAAGGCACAACAGGAAGGAAGGAAGGAAGGAAGGAAGGAAGGAAGGAAGGAAGGAAGGAAGGAAGGAAGGAAGGAAGGAAGGACATGCTAATGAAATCGCTAGGACGCAAGTTTGGAAAAAAATTTACAAGACAATATCATGACTTGTTCAAATGCTTCCTGTACACATTCTCTTTATAGGCCAAATGAAGTGACATTGTTCATATTTTTAGCCCTTGCAAGAGTGACTTGATAAAAATAAGAAAAAAGCCAATAATAAGACCTAGAGATGAAGGGGGAACTGAATCATTTGACACTGCTGTGGTCCCAAGCAGAATCAAGGCAGCCCCAAACTGCTTTACACAAAAGGAAGGAATCTTTCAGTGGTACTAAATAGGAGCTTTCTGCCCATCACAAAGAGCAAGCATGGGGGGGTATTTCAGTTACATATAGCAGGAGCTGGGGTCAATTCCAATTATGACCATGAAAGAGAGATTGAAGACTTATTTATTCATGCCACATTCCCAATCTGGCTACATTCCCTCTATGCAAGGTTCAAGATGAGTATTATATTATGCCTAGTTTGTCCTTGAATACCTTCAGACCATGGAATTCTGGGAGTTGAAGTCCACCCATCTTGAAGTTCCCAAGGTTGAGAAACACTGCTTCAGACGGTTTCCTCATAATGGATCCAGAGAATTATAATTCCATGGTTGTTGTGGGTTTTCCGGGCTGTGTGGCCGTGTTCTGGCAGTTTTGGTTCCTAACGTTTCGCCAGTTGCTGTGGCTGGCATCTTCAGAGGACAGGAGCACAGCTAGAAGATTCTGTCTGTGCCCAAGTGGAGGGTGTGTGTTCCTGCTGGTGTGTCCTCTGAAGATGCCAGCCACAGTGACTGGCGAAACGTTAGGAACCAAAACTGCCAGAACATGGCCACACAGCCCAGAAAACCCACAACAACCATCGGATTCCGGCCGTGAAAGCCTTCGACTATACAATTATAATTCCACTTTTCATACATCTTATAGAGCTGGGGTGGGGTTCCTCTTCGTCACAGCCTGAATCTAGCCCACAAGGATAGCACATTTTTTTCAGGAATGCTCCTCCTCCACCATGTAAGCACCTCCCTTATAATCCTACTTCCTCCCCCCTCCCTCCCCAAACACTCGCACCTACTCCTGGCTTCACACCTAGAATCAGCACTTCCTAGTCCTCCATCAGAAATGCTTCCTCTGCCTTAGGTCTCACATTAGAAAAACAAAAACCCGCAAACAACAGCAGTTGCTAAATGGTTATTTGTCAAAAAGGTGACACAGGATAGGGGGGATGAAGTTCAGTCACTGGTGTGATAGGTAGGATGTCTTTAGGTCTCTGTATATTTAGGACTAGGTCAGTTCTAGGTAATGGGGGGAAAAGTATTCCAAGTAGCTGAGCTTTGGGGGGTTCTTCAGGGTAAATAGGATAGGCTCTCTCTACCCAGAAACATATCCAAAATTGGCACAGAACACATTTTGGAAACAAACCTCGGAGTTGTGGAAATGATTCCAGTTGCCCTGTTTGATTAATCCAGACTTCTTCTATTTTTATAAGAATTTTATTAAGTTTAAAGCAAAGATAAAAACTACAAAAAAAGCAAAAAACTACAGAAGAGAAAAAAACTAAAAAAGTGAGAAAAACCCAACATTTATTTAAATATTTCCTTCCTACCACTATTCTGTATATTTCTGATCACTATAGTAAAAGTCAAATTATAAAAACATTTAAATCATCTGCTTTTGTACTTAATAATGCTATAACAATCTTAACCCTATTAAACTTAAAACCAAACAATTATTATTATATCTTATAAATCTTAAAAGATATAATAATAATTGTTTGGTTTTAAGTCTTAAATCTTAAAAGATCAATAAATCTTTTTATATAAATCTATAAATCTTAAAACATCAAACAAACTTTAAAAACAATCCTATAAATCTTAATCCAAAACATAATAATATTCTTAATTCTTATAGTAAAATAGTAAATAGTAAAAATCAAACTATAGTAAAATAGTAAATAGTAAAAATCAAATTATAAAAACATTTAAATTGTCTACTTATTTACTTAATAATACTATAACAATCTTAACCCTATTAAACGTAAAACCAAACAATTATTATTATCTGTTATACATCTCAAAAAATCAAACAAACTTTAAAGGCAATAATCCAAATCATTAAAGAAAAATGCAATAATATAAGCCTTAATATCAAGCCAAATATATATTCTTAATTCTTGCAATGCAATAAATCTTAATCCAAATCATTAAAGAAAAATGGAATCATGTAAGCCTTAATATCAAACCAAATACCTATTCTTAATTTTTTATCCCACATCGAAGTATACCAGAACATTTACTTGTCTCCATATTACACACAGGGCATTTGTCATAGAGAAATCAAACAGCCCAACTGCCTCCCTTAAAATCTCAGACTTCTCAGCAGAAAACCTCCCACAGAACAGAGCCATTTCTTTCCCAAAATATTCCCTCAGAAAAACAAGCCCGTCAGTATCTTGCAAGTCGAGCTGTCTTAACTTCTTCAACACCAAAGTGTATTTGTCGCCTGGCATTTCCTCAAAGACTCCAATCTCAATAAAAGCATCTCCATCTTGATTGAATTCTTCCTCTTCCAGAACATCCTCAGCCAGCTGACACATTTTAAAACTGATATTTTCTACAATATCCCGAATATCTTGCAGAATAGCTTGAAGGGTGTTATGAAAAATCTGTTTGGAATCACTACGAAGCTCAGAATGTAGCTCTGAGGAAATCTTAAAGTCTTCCATGTTTCAGCCAGTAGATTATGGCGCCCTCTAAATACTTGGTTAGTGCAAATAGGAGCTAATGGTTTAATGCAAGGCTTCCGATAGTAATTGATGAAAGATAAAGTATGTTAACCAGCAGCTGCGGCTCCCAAGGAAATTGAACAGAAAACTCAAAATGACAGATTCAACGTGTCTGAAAATGTTAAATCCTTCAAATTAGATGCAAAAATAATAGCGGGGAGATGATTATTTATTCTCAGTCCTCCTTAATATTTAAATGGGAAATAAGCCAAAGCTGAAAAAAAGATTTTAAAATTAATCCAGAAATAATGATAAGCACCAAGACAGTTCACTTCTTCTTGCTGTAGAGAGTCTCTCTTAGGGTACATAAACTTAAAAAAATATAAATTGGGTGATTTAGAAATGGGGTGGCTCAACCTAATGTCCCTTTAAGGCTACAGCGCAGTCTGGAAATGATGGTGTCCCTGACTCCCGTCATCTCTTACCGGATTAGTGCCAACGCTGCTGGCAATCCTCAGGCTACAAAGCAATCATCTCATTGAAGATCATTCAGTGGCCTGTTAGAACCAATGAATGGAGCAAAGCTTAACATAGTATAAGCTCATGCACAGAAAAAGAATATTGTTTAAAAACAGAGCCAGTGAGCATGTTAGAGAGACCCAGGTCCTTCATCTTACACTTTTAGCCCACCCAAGCATAAAGAAACACACGCTTAAACATAGTAGGTTCAAAAAGTAAGTACAAAAGAGTTCTTACATTTATTGGTCCAGTTACATCCATTTTGTTGAGAAATGATTCTACTTTGATTCCCTAAACTTAATTCACTCTCACCCTCATAGCTGGTGAAGGTTGCATGGAGAAAGGGGGGAGGGGGGGAAGCCGCCTGTGTTGAGGCCTAGCACATGGCCTCTCCATGGATAGGAGCAGCATGCCACATGCATCCTTCTTCTCCGGTGGAAGAAGCAGAGAGAGCTGACTATGAAGGGAGAAGGAGGAAGTGGGAGTGGCAACAAAACAACTTCCTCAAAGACACAGAGAATTGCATCATGGGATGAACTCATCTGCATGCAAATGAGGCATGTTGATTTGCCAGATTTCCAACGCCCATTTGGAGTGCAAATGGGATGATTCTGAGTGTTTTCTGTCCATGAAAGTGCTCCAGGGCATCAGAAAAAGCCTGAGCCCAAAAAAAAGCCAGCGCAGTCAGATCTGCCCACAGCGATCGCGGGTACAGCTGTTCAGTCAGCCATGTCCCCCACCGGAAGTCTGCTCGATTAATCCAGACTTCTTGACAGGTCTGGATCCTTAAATAAATGCTGCCCACAGATCCTGAGATAAAGGAGGCCAGGACCATGTAAGATGTGAGAAAACAGCAGTGAGGGTCAGGAAACCATGGGTGGGATGTGAAGTTGTGAAACAGCACATATCTTTGGTGATACAAGGCTCTCCTTTTGCTTTTAATCTTCAAACAGATGTTGCTCACACATCTTTTCCATTAGAATGAATACTTTTTCTATTTAAAATTGTAATCAACCAAGATTTGCAAAAGGTGTCTAAGTTCAGATTCAGAATTTCCACTGCTCCTTCCCAGTGACATAAAAAGAAAGCACACTAGCACAGATGAAACAGTTAAACATTTCAAGCATCATTCACCATTCAGATTAAACAATATCAAGCACATGGTGCTGGGTATTTTTCTCATCATTTTCTCATCATCATCAATTACCTAATCCAGAACAAGTCATTTTCTTACCAGGTCACTTATGACTACACAAGAGCTGTCTCATTTGTCACATGATGCTTACCAACATCTGAAAATATTTGTCATAACTTACTGAAGCTTTTTTTTAATAAGTAAGCAAATCCCATAAAAACAATACCATTTGGGCGTGAGTCCCTGACCAACATGTGCCCAAGTGTTTAGCAGCCCCTTCTCTGAACATGGGCGAGTTAAACTGTTATTAAACATTCCCTGTTGGTAAGCAGGCAACATCTGGTAATTGTGGGTTGCCCTTAGCAGTGGGAGGGGGCATTGAGAAAAACGATGATGTACTGTACAGTAGATGGGTTCAGGATTTTCTGGAGTAGGGGGAGGAGTTTTAGATTGTTTGTTTTTAAAACTAAGCAAATTAAGCTACGTTAAGCCGATTTTAGGGTTTTTACAGCAAATTTTATGCATCCTATCTCAAAACGGCAGGAATTTTTTGGCCACTGGAGTCAGATGAATAATGCAGCTCTGAGCTTTAGCTTCCCCACTTCTGCCAAAACTAAAAGGTAGCACTTCCTCCATAATATTATTCTCAAGAGTACCCAATGGGTCAAAACGGCAGTGTTTCTCAACCTTAGCAACTTTAAGATGTCTGGATTTCAACTCCCAGAATTCCTCAGCCAGCCATGCTGAGGGAATTCTGGGAGTTGAAGTCCAGACAGCTTAAAGTTGCTAAGATTGAGAAACACTTAGATGAATGAAATCTGAAATCTGGAGTCCTTGGTGCTCTCTGAGCCTTCTTGTTTTCTTGCAGATGTTTCATTGACAGACTAGGCAACATCTTCAGTGCAAAAAGGGAGTGGGACTTGCTCTCTGTTTATATACCATGGCTTGTCCTACTTGTGTTGGTGGAGGTGTTGTTCTCTCCTTGGTAGTTCCTTGAATAGACTGTTGTTTGCTACTTCGTTGATTGACTGAGTTAATAGTTCCTTGATTAGGGTATATTGTGCTGTTTGATTGTTCCTCTGGTGCTAATCCTGGTGTTAATCTTTGCATATCTGGGTGTTGATTGCTGGCAAGGAGGTGTTCTGGTCTTTTGGCTTTTCTATTGTCTCTTATGAATGGTATGTAAATGTTGTTTACCTCTATGTGTCTGTTGATGGCTGCTTTGTCTGAGTGCTAAGCTTCCAGTAATTCTCTAGTGTTTTTGGAATTGGCTTGGTTTAAGATGCTCACAGTTTCCCAGTTGAAAGTATGGTTAAGTCTGTCCATGTGTTGTGAGATTAAGGAGTTTTCATCGTGTCTTCTGACTGCTAGTTGGTGTTCGTGGATGCGCTCTGCTAGTATTCTGCCCATCTGTCCTACATAGTGGCTGCTACAATCCTTACACTGTATGTTGTAGATAACTCCTGTTTTTTCTTCTTGGGCTACTGGGTCTTTTGGGTTACTTACAATGTTCTGAAGGGTTTTGGTTGGTTTGTGTGCTATGGTGATGACATGTGGTTGTAACAGTCTATTGGTTGTTTCTGAGATGTTTCTGATGTATGGCAGTGTAATCCTTTTCATAGCTTCTGTTGGTTTTGCTGTGGTGGGTTGAGTGGTCAGGCCCTTTTTGATAAAGTTGCGTGGATATCCATTTTGCTGGAAGATGCTATATACGTGGTCTGTTTCCTTTTTCTGGTGTTCTGGGTTGCTGCAGTGCGTTTGTGCTCGTCTGAATAATGTTCTTACACAGCACCTCTTGTGGGAGGTAGCGTTATTGCTTTGGTAGTGGAGCACTTGGTTAGTGTGGGTAGATTTCCGGTAGACTTGTGTTTCTAGAATGCCATCATTTCTTCTACTGATGAGGATGTCTAAGAAGGGTAGTGTGTTGTTGTTTTCTTCTTCCCTTGTGAATTTTATTCCTTTGAAGATGTTGTTGATGGCTTCATGTGTTTCCTCCAGTTGATCCTTTTTTATTATGACGAAGGTGTCATCTACATACCGGATCCATACTTTGGGTTGTATGTGTGGGAGTGCAATCCTTTCTAGACGTTGCATTACTATCTCTGCTATGAGTCCTGAGAGTGGTGATCCCATAGGTGTTCCTTTGATTTGTTGGTATATTTGTCCATCAAACTGATAGTAGGTAGGTAGGTAGTGAGGCAGAGGTTGATGAGGTCCATGATTCTGGGTATTTCTATCTTAGTGTATTTGACTAGGTCAGGTGTGTTTCGTAGAACTGCTGCCATGGATTCTTTCGCTAGTGCTGAGTCTATATATCTCAGATGACTTTTAGGACAGTTTAGCACATTGCTCAAGACTGTTTTTGGAGGCATTTGAGGGCTGAGGGCTGTTTCGGGGTCTTAGTTTTCACCACTGAAATTGGTTTCTATTGTTTTTATCTTTGTTTTCTAACTGCTGTGAACAGAGGTGTTGGGGGATGTCAAAAGATGTGCAGCCACAACTACACGATTGAAGCCCTGTCCCTTTTTTTTATTTACACACATTAAAAAGGGGAGGACGTCAATCACATGGTCATAGTCATCCTCTTGACTTTTTTGATCTCCACATCAATGCCCACTGCCTGTGAACTACCTTTAACAAAGAATGATGTTAAGAAGAAAATATTTTCTTATAGCAATATCTAGTAGTTTGAAAATATTGATACTGTTAATTATGCCTGTATAAGGTAATGGAAATGAATTAAGAATGAAAAGGAAAGCAATAAAAAACTGACAGATGTTAAGGTAATTCAAGTTGTCCGAGAATGTATAGTTTTAGTATGGGTACATAGGTTTTGATGTTTTTATTTGTGGTTAGTAGTAAGAAGTGGTTTATAAACTGTGTTTTTATGAGCAGTGTGGTCATGATGATGGCACCAAAATTTTGACAGATCTGTAATAAAAAAGCTATTGTTTTTAAAGCATTGCTGACATTATGAACATTTTTTTAAAAAAGATGGTTGGGTTATAGTAACTTTCCCCAACTGAGTGCTCTGTAGATGTGAACTACACTGATGGCATTGGGCAGGGACAACAGAAGTTGTAGTTAAGTTAATCTGGAGAAAGTCAGAGTAGTAGACTGGGATATGACTGTCAAAATTATATGTCAAAATTGTACTTAAATTTGTGTTCAGATTCATTGTGTTTTGTTTATTCAGGTGCAAACAAAAGCCCACTTTTCCATCAGTGTTCCTTCAAATATTATTTACGATCAAATAATGTGATTTCAAAGTCTATAGTACATTTTAATATTTTTTTTAAAAAAAATATTTATACTTCATTTTTAATGTTATGAGCTACTATGACTACTCTCTGGATAGAAAGTTGGGTTGTAAATATAATAAGCAATTAATAGAATACTAAACTTTTATTTTATTTTATTTTATTTTTATTTTAAAGCCATAAAATAAAGAAAGGAAGGAAACAAACTGAGGAGAATCTGTTCAGTAGTTTTAAACAATTATGGCAGCTTTCCCCCCCCTTTTCTCAGTGGTTTTCCTTCCACTAATTTTCCTAGATTCTCCAGGTCCATGCAGATGTAGCACTGCCAAACATTACAATACATAAATATTAAAATGCCTATACAAAGTCTCAACACACAGCCATATTTCCTAAGTAAGAAATATTCAGCTCCCAGAAATCTCACTCAATTTGTCTGAGATTTAATAGAAATCATCTGCATGCCTTAATATTTTTATCTCACAGGAAATTCTACACATGTCCCATTGCATTCAATGGTGCTCGCTTCCTAGTAAATGTACATTCGATTGCACAAATGCTACCAAGGGTTTCCTAGAGTAACCTATTCTCTTCGATTAGTAACCTATCTCAGAAGTCTTTTCTCTTGTCCCCAGGGTCCCATCTGACTGTGCTGCCAAATTTTAATGATGTGGTTGTCAAAAATCAGCAATACTGTTTTATGGCAGAAAATGAAACCTTGAATGTAAATCATAGAATAGCTTAATACAGTTTTAAACTGTAAAAAAATCCTGCCCCAAACCTGGAAAAAAAAGAAAAGAGAAAAACAGAATCATAATCCTACCTATAGCCAGGTCACTACCTAATAGCCCCATGTTTTGGAATACAGCTCTGAACTACTAAAACACTGCCCACCCTGCTTATCTTGACTGACAACTAAATCCATAACAATATGCATAACAAAGCATTTTCATTCATCTAAAATTTCTTATGAAATCCAGCTGAGACTTGTTTAGTATGTTCACTTTGAGCTGAGAAAGTACCGATCAGGTTGTTTAAAGCACTAATGAACTGATCATAACCTATATCAACCTTCCACAATCAGAATTCCTATAAATCATGGCTAAAATCAATGCTAGCTGGGGAATACTGGGATAGGGAAAGTTAATCTACAAATATAAGTTCTAACATTTTGGGAATAAAGCTTTCCAGACATTGATTTTTTTTTCTTCCTCTTGGCTGCACATGGTCTTATCAATTGTGCAATATTTTCTGCAAGCCAAGATTTATATGTTATATATTTCTCAAACCTCCACCTCGTCACCATTCTCAGAAAAACCATTTGCATTTTCTCTCTCTGGACTTCTTCTTGTGTTTATGAATCTATCTTTCTCCATTGGAGGGATTCCCTGCCACACCCCTGCCATCTAACTCATAGCTAGCATTTCATTCATCCAGTTTGGGGGGAAAACCTTGATAACAATTTTGATGGCATGCTCCTTTCATAAGTTTTGCTGCCATACCACATTCTCAGGATTTGCTGCTGGGATAGCATACGTGACAGGATTCACCACAATGTGGCTTCTTCGGATTCGCTCTGCAATGCTGATTTGGAGCTATGTTGAACAGAAGGCGTTTGAGGCTTCTCAGTACAATCATTAATAGTTTCAAAAACTAATCTTCCCTTCCACCCACCTCCAGAGCAGTCTTTTGAAATAAATATTTTGTTTAGCAACAGGCAGATATACCTAAATAATGCAGGCATAAATTGTGTGGGTTGCAGGGGGGGTACACACTCTAGAAATTTATTTACTTTTCTTTGGGGGAAGGGCTGTTTGTAATTTATGGAGCACTGGAAGCTGTGAGGTATTTACTCTTCATTTGGCTAATTTGAAACAGAAAGTGAGCACTGATTGGCTGGTGATCTTTACTCTCTGCTATGGGGCAGCTTGGTCTGAGCAATGATTGACAGGAGGTGCTTTCTGCAAACTCCAAATTCACAAGCTAATAAACAGCTACTCTGAAAGCATTTGAGATCTACAAACAGTGAGGTCATTGAGAAATAGCAGATTGGTTATAATATGTATTAGCAAATTAAAAGGTTTGTAGATCTCTATGAGTTGCACTCCATTATGCCAGTTGGGCACCATGTTGGAGAAAGATGATTTAATGCTAATTATGAACTGCAGGTCCATTAACTTCTTCTTGGTGATCACTCGTAGCCGAGTAAGATTGTCTTCCAAGGGTAAAATCTTAACAGTGGATCCGTAAGTGGCTGTAAAGGCCAATTCTGGATCTGCACAACCTCCCACAATGAGGGCATAGGTTTCCAGGTGGAAGATGGTCACGATGAGGGTTTGCTTGACATGCCTTCCTCTTAGCTCGTTTCTCCCTTTCGCCCTGTACTCGTGCTTCTTCAAAGTCCGTAGCGCCTTCAGTAAAGGCTGACCTCCAATTGAAACGCTCATGAGTTAGGGCTTCCCAGTTCTCAATGCTGATATTACGTTTTTTTAAATTAGCTTTGAGAGTATCTTTGAATCTCTTTTGCTATTAACACTTATTTAGAAGAGAAAGGGGTTGGAATAAAAAGAACACTTTTTTTAAGGAGTGATTGATTCTCTCCTTACCAAAGAAACACAATACAATAGAGAAACCATAGAAAGTGGAAATCAGCAGGGATGTGCTTTCTGCTGTGATTCAAGAGCCTTGATTTAATTGCTGTTCTAAATAGATAACAGCAGCCTGATTTTCTGAGGAACAAGATGAAGAAGTTTCAGCTATAGCAGGGAGGAATTAATCTCCTAATTCGTACAAAACTCTGCTCCAAATCAGGCACAGTTCACATACAAGGGATGATATTTCCACTTCTTCCCTGACTAATTGATGGATTCTTTATCCAATTTGGCAAAAGCCGTTTAGCTCTACAGGCTATTTAAGGTGTTTTCCTTGCCTGGAGATGGGGGTGGTGGTGAGAAGGTTGGCAGCTTCAGCTGAACCCAGCCTGGTGTTCATTTTCTCTGTCTCAATACATGTTTCCACCCCTTAATTCTATTTCATCATTTCCTGCCCTAGCCTGTGCAGTTAATGAGAACAATAATGCTCCTTACTTTTTATTGTTACCACCAGAATCCAACATCTGGAATTGGAACAGCACTTCTTGTCAAGACCCCACCTCTCCATGCCTGGGAATGTATTATTTACAATCCACCTTATTTTACTTTCCCCCATCTTCAGAATGGCTTCTGAAAGTTGGTATAGCACGTACCATTATAATACTATACAGTTTACTACAAGGAAATGTTGCTCTGGTTAGCATAAGCAGTTCTGATCTGACTCACCTCATCCTTCATTTGTTACTTTTATTTTATAAAGGGTGATATCATACAATGAAATGAATACAAGATCAGTTTCAGTTTGCTAAAAATAGGAGTGAATGAAATAAAGGCATGAGCTGTATGAACATTCTACCACTCGCCCTAACAGAATCTTTAAAGTCTTTGCTTATCAAACCCTTCTTCAACCTGGTGGCCTCCGGAGCTGTTGAGACCGCATCTCCCAGAATTCCAATAGCTTGGAATTCTGGATCTTACAGTGTCAGTAAGATCCAGTAAGCTGGGTCTACCAGTTCAGTAGCAAAATGGAGGAATCAAGAAACAAGATGGCCGTTCCTACCCTATTCAAGTCTCCAACTTTACAAAATCATGCTTGTTTGTGAATTGAAAGAGAAAGCCAAGTTTAGAAATCAAGTCATGGGCTCAAATTATAGAACACTGAGGTAGGGAATGAGCTGGAGGGGAAGACAGTAATTGGCAACTCAACTGCTTGATTAATTATAGATTGGTTTATTATGTACCATTAAGTCGGTGTTGACTCTTAGCAACCACATAGTAGATTTTCTCCATAATGATCTGTCCCTAACCTGATCTTTCGGGTCTTCCAACCCATCGCCACTGTAACTGAGTCCACCCACCTTGCTGCTGGTCATCCTCTGATCTTTCCTTCCACTTTTCCCAGCATTAATGGTAGGGAATCAGCTGGAGGGGGAAACAGTAATTGGCAATTGGATTCTTTGAGCACCTTATAATAACCTAGATTGACTTGTTCCAACCTGACACTTTCAGATACGTTGGACAAAACCTCCTTTGTCCTCGGCCAGTAGACAGAGTATATCAGATTGGGCACGGTTGTTACTGAGCTAGGCAATCAAGGTGGGGTTTGTGCATCAAGATTTGAAGAGGAACAAAAGAAACAGGGCACCTGGAGCCTGCGTAGGTATAGCCCTATATCCAGGGCTGCAAACTGCTAGTGTGCTCAAATATTTCTAAATGCAATTAAGTGGACTCTGTCAATTAAAGTTTTCATTCATCTATTTTGTCTTTGTTATTCAAATAGCAAGATTTATTTGGAGAGCTAGCTGCTACGTTTCAGCTTTCTTAGTGCAGCCTCCCAGTTACTCCAAGGTAATGATGAAATGATCCCATATCCATTGGTGAGGATTCTTCTGGAGGCAGGTGGATGGGGTGGAATAACAGAGATGGCCTCCCCAGAGGATGCATCGGTGCCTTCATTGCTATGTGACTCTTCTAGGATAATAGCATGGCCATTTTTTCCTATTTGAAGAATGACTGTGAGAGTCAAAAGAAGTAAAGCCACCCCCAAACTGTCTATAATCCAGTTACCATCTCAGCCATATAAGGTTGCTAACTTCTGGGAAGAAGAAGAGATTTATGCAAACAGTATTTACAAGTGCTTTCCAACAATCTGCAAAACAGATTTTTTTTCCTGCTTTCCTACCAAACAGACAAAAAGTTGGAAGAAAAACAAAAAATATTATAATTGCCTGTTAATGTTATGTGGGATGCTGATGAAAGAATGTTGGAATGGCCACAAAACATTTGAGTGTTCACAAGCCTTGACTGAGTCATGATCTCATCTGGGTCCTTCTGCAGAGCCATGCAGAAGACACACAATTGGCACACAAGACTATGATGTAAATGTCATCTCTCTTTCTGGAAATGGCTACTTGGTTTTCTAAACTACTTTCCATTATAATATTATATGTTAACATGAATTTTAATAAAATTATTCATAGCACTCTGCCCTCTTAAGATTGGAAGCGTTACAACTGTATTCCAATCTTCCCCAACTCTCCAGATAGCTATGTCAGTTGGGGATCCTGGGACTTGTAGTCCAACCCATCTAGAGATCACTAGACTATGGATGGCTGTATTTATGCATATTAATTGATTACGTGGAACATAAGCAAAGCCTATTTTAATGGTAGCCTGGTTAGAGCTGTGGGGATGACATTCAAGAATTCTCATTCTCTAAAACAGGGTTGGGAACCTTTTTTATGCCAAGGGCCATTTTGATATTTATAACATCACTCGAGGGCCGGGGGCTGGGGTTTGCGGGCGGGAGCCAATCGCGCGGAAGGGGGTGGGGTTTGTGGGTAGGAGCCAATTGTGCGGAAGGGGGCGGGGTTTGCAGACGGAAGCCAATCACGCAGAAGGGGGCGGGGTGTGCGGACGGGAGCCAATTGCGCGGACTGGGGGGCCGCCACGCCTGCCGCACCTGCCACCGCAGCGCCTGCCACCGCCACACCCACCATGCCCGCCGCCGTGTCTGCCCCCATCACGTCCACCGCTGCACCCACCGCTGCTGCGCCTGCTGCCGCGCCTGCTTTTGCCGCACCCGCCGCTGTGCCCGCTGCTGCCCCGCCCGCCATGCCCGCTGCCACCACGCCCACTGCCACGCCCACCATGCCCACTGCCGCTCCTGCCCCCTCCACATCCGCCGCTGCACCCACCGCCGCCACGCCCACCACTGCTGCCGCGGGCCAGACCAATTGCTTTTGCGGGCCTTATACAGCCCCCGGGCCTGACGTTGCCCACCCCTGCTCTAAAAGATCCTTGTTTTTTAGCATTTGGGCAGGAAGTTAGTATTAGAGAACAAAGGTCAGGTTAGAGTAACTGAATCCAAGTAGCTGTTCCATAAGCAACAGCCTCATTCACAGACTACAGAATTTGCACCATTATTATTTATAGAAGTGTCTAAACCTGGAAATAGCCATCACTACTAAGAGATGCCTCTGGCTTGTGTTACAGTTTTTATTTGTCAAGCAATGGGCTGCCTAGCTATGTTAAGCATCTGTGCAAGGAAACAATTATGGCCTAAAGGAACTTACTGTGGCCAAATGTGATCTTTTATGTTTAGTTAAATAAATGGTACATTCCACTTCATTCACATTTAAGGGTATAATATAGTGTACGTCCAGACTGTAGTGTAACAGGGACTCGTAGCACCATTTCAGACCGTATGAAACATAGCAGCAGGTCAATATTCAGCAAGATTATGTTCTGCTCACGCAAAATATATTTAGGCAAAGCATTTGAGAGGACAATTTTCTTTGTTTCTGTGTATCTCTAACTACAGCAGACTTTTGTTGTTGTTGTTGTTGTTCAGTCATTTAGTCGCCAATCTGAAGCAAAGAGATTTGTACATTTAGGATACATACCTACAAGATTCCGTCTTTTCAATGGCAATGATGTGTCAGATCAGTGTGATGGGTAGCCATAAACATCCCACACAAGCTGACCCCTTTTCCTATCCTCTTCATTGTCAGTGGAGGAAGAACTCAGCCTTGCAAATAGAAACATAGCCACCCCTCCTCCCCAGCCAAGGTGTGGTGGCTGCTGTAGGACCCAAAGCCCAGGCAGGCAGATTTCTAAGAAGGCTACCACATCCCTGTTATTGGCCACCAGGTTTCAGTAATATGTATCAGGTCAGCAATGGTGGTGAATTTTTTTACATACAGGAGACAAGCAGCTTAAAGCTGCAGAGCAAAAAAAGCCTCCAGTCTGATCAGCCCTGGATTGGAGAGCACTGCTTTTTATTTTTAATAGAAATACAGAAACAAAAGTTCAGGTTTAAAAATAGGTTTGCACCAAGTGCATAGTTTTAGCAAGTCTGTTTCATCACGATCTTTTTTTAGAAGCGTACTTAATCGTCCTGCATCTCTCAAATAATATAACCTGGTGGAAGAATTATCTATTTCATAGCTTTCCAAACTGTGTGTCGCGAGACTTTAGTGTTTGGTGTGTCGCAACACAACCCGGAAGCAGCGGTGGGGGCGTGCACGGTGGCGGCGCACCAGTCCGTGTGGTGGTGGTGGCAGCGGCGCGCCATCAGCGCTTCCGCATTTTTGCGGAGGCTGCCGCCGCCATACACACCGCCGCTGCAGCCGTTGGTGTGTCGCCAAAGGCGGCACTTTGGAAAGCACTGATCTTATTCCAAAAACAGAAACAAAGTACTGTTTTTTTCTGAAGACATATGCAATTGCTGTCCACCACAGTGATGGTCTCTAGTGAAAAGTAGCAGCAAACTTCTTTGTGCTGCAGCCATTCTGAATATCCCCAAGCCCTGAAAGCATCTCAGAACCACAGGCCAAATGGCAATTCCAATTTGCTTGCCCACCACCAGTCCCTCCTCACTACCTGTGAATAGCTGGAACAAAACAACTGATTTAGAGATCGTTGAATTGGCTGAGCAATTGTTTTTGTCAGTTTCGTACAGTCCTAGTTAAAATACATCAGAAGAGAATGAATGAATGAATGAATGAGTCCAGAATTTGCAGGCTGTGAACAAATGGCACAATGTTGAGGTGGCTGAAACTATGGCAGCAGTAATAGGGAGAAGGGTGGTTCTTCAGCATCCTCTGGATTTCAATCACTTAATAATCACTGAAGTCACTGTACAGCGAGAATAATTCACGTTGCTTTAATCGAATCTGTGCTGCTTGTGAAAGAGAAGAGAATTAACGTATAGGCTTTGTTTCAATGTCTAAGCAGGTAGTAGTGTGTGGTTGACCTTGTCTGGGCTCAGAAGCTACAGTGAGCAAGTTTAGATGTGGTTAACACTTGGATGTGAGACTACTAGGAAAGCCAAGGGCTATGGGGTAGACCGGGAAGTAAAAAATAATAATAATCTGGAAGAAGTCAGTGGGGAAACACCTCTGTTTTGCTGCCAACAACATTATAAGGACATGTGCATAAAGTCTGGTGAGTTGAGCTTGATTTGAAAGAGACTTTGCTTTTCTAGTCCATGACTAAAAGAAAAAA
The DNA here is from genome assembly GCA_023362775.1 of Charina bottae. Lineage (NCBI taxonomy): Eukaryota > Metazoa > Chordata > Lepidosauria > Squamata > Charinaidae > Charina > Charina bottae. Next base: position 33,763,410 of record JALMGJ010000001.1, read on the forward strand.
ATATCTAGCTCTGTTCACTATACACCCCAAGATGCACGTCACATCTTTCTCAAGTCATTTAAATGCTATTAGTATTTTTGAACTGACTTCATATTACTCTCAGTTCCTGTTTATGCAATCAGGAAGTATTGTATGAGCTCTCTGGGAACAGCCTGAAATATGCTTTGTCTATGTGCAAAACTTGGTTTCTCAACCCACTGAGCCTATGCAGGCTGCAGTGCCAAGTCAACTTTCCCATTCCTGCATCAGCATGAGGTGGTCTCTAAGATGTCTATAGCTGCTTCCAATGAGTCCTTCTCCTTCTCCTTCTCCTTCTCCTTCTCCCTTTCATTCCATGCAGTGCTTACAAATAGCCATTAGCCCATCACCAAAAGAGAAGCTATACATTTGCATGAAAGGCAATCATGTGAATGTATAGCCGTACCTGCAAAGTTAGACATAATTACTATAATTCATACAGAAATGTAATACCTCGAATGATAATAGGGGGGACTGTGCCCAGCTAACCTATGTTTTAGGCATGTTCAGTTTGCTACCCCACTGCAATCAGTTCTTTCTCTTTCTTCTTCAGCATATTGTCTTTAGACAGCTCCATACCAAAACTCTCATTACTGAACTATTCCTTCAAATGTGATTGCACTGAACTTCCTTGACTTTTATGTATTTTTCATTGGCAGAAACACCCTCCTTGTCCCACCTCCTAGTTCCTGAAGCTAAGGGGCCATGTTGGCTTGACACATTCCCACACTTCTTTCTGGGCAGGACAGGGCTTTGATTGCGATATTGTGGCTGCCATTTTAACTTTTTTGACTTCCTCCCTGTACAACCCCTGCTTTTTTAAAAAAAAACTTTTTCAAAAGCCCAAGGAAGTTGCACTGTAGCACAAAAATGCTCTTATCTTTTGGGAAAGGGAGCCAGCAACCATGTGGAGGGACCTCTGTTAGACTCAAGGTTTCATGTGCTGCTCTAGTTTTTAGCAGCTGTGCATTCCAGGAAAAAGGACCCCAACAAAATAGTTAAGGGAAGGTTTCAAACATTTTTCTTCATAGGATAATTGGCTCAAAAATGGATTGTCCCCAAAAAAGCTTGAAAACTTTTAATCACTGATAAAGATAAATTTTCCTGATCAAAACAACAACAAAAAAATCAGTCAACACTGATCAGCCAACTATTAGAGAATAAATATTCAGATGTAAAAAATCAATATTATCTATGTTGCTTCATTTTTCAAGGAAAAAAACCAAGCTCTTCAAGTACCAGAACCTCTTTAAGCCATTTTTGCAGATTTCAAGGTAACAGCTAAGATCTTACGGTGTCCTGAAAACTTGGGGTAACAAATGGTTTTTAAAACCTTTTAAAATTCAAATTTCCAAGAACTTGTCTTTTGCACTGAATCATTAAACTACACACATAAACACACACGTTGAAGCCCAGGGGGTGGAGGATTTCTCATCTCTTCCGACAGCTCCGTGGTTTGTTTCAGAATGTTTTCATCATAACTGTTGGAGTTTGTGGTTATCAACGCAGCTGTCCCATCGTGCTTTGCAACAGCTAAATCATTATACGAGCAAGGAAGTAGACTCACTTAACCACGAAGTCAGTTTCTCTTTCCGAGTGCTTACTGTTGCCTCAGAAGTTGGCTTTTGTAAAAAAAAAGAGGGTGAGAGAAAGGCTCTTTCCTGTTTTTGAAATCAAACCATCTGCATGGTTGACTAGTTACTCAAATAATCTTATCGCTTAAAATAACAAGGGCATGAATTTCAGAACTGCCTACTTGAGTTGCCCCCTTTCCTTTCCATACATATATCTGTTTACTCACAGGAACCCGTATTTACAGTATTCTCTTGCCAACTGCTGACATAGAGGAAACACAAAACCTGGTTACACATTAAGCTTTAGTGCTAAAGTATGCCATGGCAGCCAGGCCCTTTCTAAATACACTTTTCTGATTGACCTTAAGCCAAGGTAAAGCTGAAAAGGACAGTATTTCTCATTGTTAGCCCAAATGGTTGCTTCTAAGTGCTTGTTCTCGTCTTCCTTAGTTAGAGAGCAACAGCTACATTCTTCACAGGATGCAGTGTTTCATTTTCAGAAGCAGGCAACTCCATCTAAGGTCACCTGGGAAGTAAGGGGATGGGAGTTAAGATGGCCTCTAGTAAACCCCTCTGAAGACGCAAAACTCTCCATGGTTCAAATTTTGACTTTACAAACTATATACAATATTGTACAATCAGCAAGTCAGGTCATGTTTTCCCACTCCAGAAGAGGAAGAAGTGGAGGGAGGAGGGGGAAAATCCCAAGAATAAAAGTATGTGCTTAGTAAAATCCAGAAATTAGTTTCAATATGTCTGTTTTGCACAGCAGCTTTGGAAAAAGCTGCCAAATATAACAACTTTGTTTGATAGTCATCTCCTGGCTTAACTCCTGAGCTGGCCATTATCCATTTCACATTGCACAATAAATGCCTGCAAAATTAATCATAAACTCTCTGGTTGGGATTCAGACTGCAGCTTTCCTGGAGGGGTCATCAATCCATAGTCTTCTGCCAGCACTTTTTTTTAGAGGCTGTTTTCCTCAATGACCCTGGCTATAAGGGCAAAGCACATCTAAGTAGATGTGGTTTATTCTTGCTTTTCTGCTCTGCATTTTTTTAAAAAACAGCAACAGCCTTGGCAAGAGTTAACAGCAGATAGCTAAACTTCACACTTTTACAGTCTTTTTTGGCAGAATTAACACTTAGCTCAGGAAGGAAAGAACATGTGTTCTTTAAAAAGAATTGTTATTAAAAAGTGTTTTTTCCCCTTTCTTTGCCCACCAGACAAACTTAAAGTTGTCATTGCTCTTGTGCTTTAACATTATTTTTATGACGTTTGGGTAACACCAACTGAAACAGGGCTGTTCTACTTGGTGAACTTGCTATTTTATAAATACACTGAAGTGCAAAATAAAAAGAAAAGGGAGGAGCCCTATTTCCTTCCAAACAAATATGCTTAAAATGGTGTGTGTGTGTGTGTGTGTGTGTGTGTGAATGAATATTAGCAACTGTAAAATAGCATAGTACAGACATGAACAAACTCTTCATACATTATTATTATTCAAGCAAAAGCAGCTTCTTGCATTTCAGCTATTACTGTGTTTATGCCCTACATGAAGTTCTGCTTATGACTTTTGACCTAACTTTTCTCTACAGTTCCTAATGGCGAGGGGGGGGGGGAAATAGCCTTATTAGTTTAGTTCCCATAGTCCCAAGAAGATGGAATCTAAATTAACCCGATAATCGCCACAATACAATATGCAATCTGTAGATTTTTTTAAAAGGGGGAAAGGAAATTGCATAGAAATATATAATCAAGATCTACTGTATATATTTGGCTCAATCTTTGACCCACATCCACCCATTACATCTGGAGGGAGCTCGCCTCTTGTTCTGCTGGGTCCACCCGAAGTCCTAATGGTTCCATCTACAGAGGAAACGAAAATCCTGCTGGGTTCTACTGTTGTCTGAGCTGCATAAATCTGGATGACCAATAGATGGCAATAATCCCGAGTAGTTCTTTGCTGCTACCTAGTGGTAGGCTGGATTTTTGCAATATGGACATGAAACCCATAATCTTTACCCAAGATTTCCCTCTGGTTGTGCTCCAATCAGACCTGGCCTAAATTCTAGAACAGAGCTTTCCAAACTGTGTGTCGCGACACAAAAGTGTGCCGCCACACACAGTCTGGTGTGTCGCCACACAACCCGGAAGCGCTGATCATCATCAGCGCTTCCGGGTTTTCCCGCGGTGACACACCAACGGTGGCGCGCAAAAACCGAAAGCGGCAGGAGCGCTCCCGGTTTTTGCGCGCTGCCGCAACGGCAGCACTTCCGGATTTTCCCGCGGTGACACACCAACAGCGGTTGCCGCGGGAAAACTTTGGAAAGCCCTGTTCTAGAACATTTTTATCTCAAGAAGAAGCACTCCGGTTTTCTGACAGGTTGTTATGAACTTACAGGACTTCCGAAGCATTTTGCTGACAAGACAATAGACCATGTCACATTGCTTGTGTCATTTTGCTTCCTTTTCTTTCTAAATTAATAGGAATCAAGGCTGTTTTTTTTCCCATTCAGTGTGACACCCATAAAGCAAATGACCACTTTATCTACACCTCAGATTCACTGGGCGAAACATTCAACACCTCGCTATTGTTATATTATGTTGTTTGGTACAATGCTTTTTTGTTGTTGTTGCTGCTGTGTATCTATTATTTTTCTAAACTCTTCAACTGGGAAACACTTCCAGAACAGCTTAGAGATGATGATATTATTATTATTATTATTATTATTATTATTATTATTATTATTATTTAGGTACTAATCTAAAAAATGCAACCTCCAAAAGTAGGAAGGGAAAGGAAGGGTTAGTGCAGTTTGAGAAGTTTCATTGTTCTGATAACAACCAGCTGGAATGGAAGGAGTCAATTCAAGAAGAGCCTGATGCAGTCCCTCTCTGTATTATGGATAGAAGTGGACTTCCTTTCAGCTCTGTGTTGCAACCAAATCGAAAGGCTGATGCTAAAGGGCAGGGAAAATATAAATGGGGTTGTCTCTCCATACTGAAATCATAAAAACAGGTTTGCACCAGCAGTGAAAAGGCATGAAAAAAACAAAGTCACATTTTCTAACTTTCTCCTGCTTCTGGGACAACTAGAATTTAGTTTTTAAAAAGAACAAATCCCAGGATGAAATTTGTAGCTTTAAGATAAAGAACATATCCAAATTCATCAAAACATTTTCCTGAAGGCCAGGTATGAATTCACATTCGGCTAAAAGGCGAAGGGTTATGAATTGAAAAACAGGTCTCTGATAATACACCTAAATCTCTATATTGAAAGCAAAATGAATAATGATAATATAAATTTGACTGGTAATAGGAACGTAATGTAACAAGCCATATGTTGCTATATTTCTACCTTTACCCTCATTTGAGCTGGAAAAGCAATTAATTAAGCACATGCGGTTAGGAAGTCACTGGGATTTTGAACTTTGCCATCTGGAGAGTGGATTCAGTGTTTTCATAGCCTCGGGTTACAGGTTAACCTTCTAAATCAGGTTATTTGCGTAGATAGCCTGGGCTCTCAGACTTTGTCACTGGGAGGATTTTAGGAAGTGTATTACAGCAAAGTAGGTTATCATTGCCAGGGTGTTTGGGGAAGTAGTGGAGGTAAAGAGAGGGGAGAAACATTGAGACAGTTTCAGCTAATTTAAAATTATCCGTTTTATTTCATGAGATGAGTTGCAACATTACTGGTAATTTTGCCTCATCCTGCAAGTCAGCACAAACAGGGAAGCTGAAAACTCCTAACTGAATGGTGAAGATCAAGCTAGAGCACGCTCAGCTCACCAGGGTGAGCACGTGATGACAACACAATCCTCTTCCATCTGTTGATGTATTCCTGGACCCCCTTGGGCACTTTTCCATCTAGCCTTGCAAGCAGCTGGATCAATTTACTCTTGTCTATAGTGCCCTGCACAGGCATGGCCTGCATAATTACTCATGGAAATCCCCCTTCTGTTTCAACTTTTGAAGAAGGAATCAAGTAGCTTTCAAGCTCCTGGTGATTTAGAGTCTCTGTGGTGGAAGGGACCTGAAATCTCAAGCAGCTCCTGCGATCGCTAACAAAATGGAGGCGCTAGAAGGCAGAGCCGTTGGATTCAGGGCAACGTAGATTTTTACTGATGTCACTAAGGATGCCTCACTCTTCTAGTCTTTTTTAGTTTAGTGACAGAGCTAGGCCACATATGCTTTTTAAATGAGCCTACTCTTTATCATAATGTGATTTAGATCTTCCAAGGAGCATTTCTTTCAATAGTCATTGAAAGCAGAGGTGGGTGGAAATCGGCTGGAAACTTTTGGAATTAACAGTACATATATTTTTGCCAGTGATATGATTAATGTTATGACTAAGAAAACACTTTTCCTGTGGCTAAGATAACCTCATACAGTACTCAGATTTAGCTAAATTTTTAGTTTGTAAGGGACTCCTCCCTTGCCCATATCTCCTTTGGCAAAAAGTGTTGGAGTGTTTTCTTGGCCTACTAGAGAACGTTGGTTTCCTGTAGGTCCAGCAACCCTTTTAAAGAACCTTAGTTACCGGGCAACAAATGTTAAGGCTACCAGCTTTGGGCTGCAGAAATCTGGATGAGCACTAGATGGCTGCAAAGTTGTCTGGATTTCTGCAGTCCAGATCTGGTAAACCTACAAAACATGGGGTAAGATCCAAGGAATCATTGAAAAAGTTCCAGCTGACCAAATGGTTTTGGGGCTCAGTTTTAATTTGAAAGGCACTACAAAAACATTGCATGTGGTTAAATGTTAGGAAAACCTCCCAACAGTAAGAAAGGCTTGACGGTGAAACCAATTAACCAGAGAAGTGGTAGGCTACCCCTCACTGAATACATTTAAGGGGTGGTTAGATCTGTCTGGGATGCTTTAATAGGGTTCTTTCACTGAGTGGGTGGTTGGATTCTGTGGCCTAAATAGCCCCTTCCAACTCTAGGATTCTCTAAGATGGCATAGAGATCTGCAATTCCATATAAAACTTTCTTTTAAAATCCACTGGTCTAGAGCAAGTCTCTGGTTGTCCATCAGTTCAGGCCTTTCTGGAAGAACAGGGATGCAGCAAACATATTGGTTCTATAGTATGGCATAGCTATGAAATGAGCACATGGCCTTGTCCTCAGAAAGTACAAATCCAGACCCTATTCAGAGCTCCTGCAAGCTGGTGGACAGCCATGAAAACAGGTTAGGTCGTGATTTCTACCTAGAAGACTCATTTTGCTTCGTTTCTCAGCTATCTATCTCTCGGGCAGTTTTAGCAGTGCCAAGAGCCTTAATGGTCACAGCTAGGAAGGGGATTGTATACTAACCGCAGTGACTCTCTATGTTGCAAACATACTGAGTAACAATAGAACAGTTGAGTAACATCTACCAGAGATGAGCAAGCCTCTTGGAAGAAGCAGCATGCTCATCTCTTCTAAGAAAAAGTTGTATTCATATCAAAGGGCAACAGCAAAGGGATGATACCAAAGAGATTATGTTCTTCTGACTATATCTTCAGAGGTGTGAAGAGAACAAAGACTGCATCCTGAACACCCTCAGTCAAATCTTAATGGGTTCCATTCCAGAAGTAGGAGGGTTTTGTGTGTCCTTACTGAGTCTACACTGGGATTATAGACTAGATTTTAGGCACTGCTTTGCTGAAATGACCTTGACTGATCTGGAAAAGCAAAGCAGGGTCAAACCTAGGTGGGATACCATCAGAGAATACCAAGCCTGTCAGCTAGGAATCTCAGAAAAAAGAAATCGCAAATTGCGTCTGCACTCTTGCCAAGAAGCTCCATGGATGTGTCCATGCAAACCTCAGGCTTCCAATGACTTGAACGATACATTACTTTATTTTGCTGAAATGATGATTTGTATCAACTAACATGCTTGCTCTTTTCCACCAGTATACAGTTGGGAAGACAGAATGAATTGAATTCAGTGAATTCAGTGAAAAAAGAAAAATTTAGCTAGAAGTATACATGTTGTTCTGTGTTCAGGAATTAGTATGTGTATAAAATACTGCAGTATTATGTATTAGTTAATTATGAATTTATTACTGAATTGAATTACAATAACAGGATGAGTTGTTGAATGGCTGCTTCCATGTTTTATATAAATTTCCTAACATTTTTTTAAAATAGTAACATATAAATTTGATGCTAAGTGAGCTCTTTCCATGCATTATAAAATGACATATATCAACATAGCCCATTTTGCATTATAATTTTCTTATATGGACACTATCCAACATTGAGAAAAGCATGAAGTCACTTATAATTCAGCTACATAACCTGTTGTTACAGGCCCACATGGAGTTCATTAAAGCCTTGGATCAGCCTCCAGAACTCTACCTAAAGTTAATGCTAAATTATATTTTTAATGCAGCAGAAAGGGGATATATATCATGGTAGTAGACAAAGACCAGAAGACAGCGGCGGTGATAGATGTAGCGGTGCCAACTGACAGCAACATCAGGAAGAAGCAGTATGAAAAGCTGGAGAAGTACCAGGGCCTGAAAAAGGAACTAGAGAAGATGTGGAAAGTGAAGGCCAAAGTGGTCCCAGTGGTGGTAGTGGTGGTAGGAGCACTTGGGTCTGTGACTTCTAAGCTGGGAGAGTGGCTCCAACAGATCCCAGGAACAACATCAGAGCTCTCTGTCCAGAAGAGTGCAGTGCTAGGAACAGCTAAGATACTGCGCTGAACCCTCAAACTCCCAGGCCTCTGGTAGAGGACCCGAGGTTGAGGAAGATACATACCACCCATAGGGGTGAGAAGGGAGGGAAAGAGAGAGAGAGAGAGAGAGAGAGAGAGAAATATAATTGAGCCGAGTTACTTTGCATCTTAGAACTTCTACCTAGTTCTTTGTCCTGCCAAATCCACTTGCCCCCCAAAGGCCATGTGGGACCCTCAGAGTAAAAAAGGCTACAACACTTTCCTACTGAGACTTCTGTAAGTATGAGGCAGCTCCTACTTATGTCAGGAGGTTATACTGAGTAGAAGTCCTTCCCCTTCTTCAGAACAGTATCTGTGCTGCTGTCTCCACGGTGGGCGGATGGTCCTCTACTTCCAGCAATGCTGACAAATGACACTGAGTGTCTTAGGGATGACTCTTTTTCTCTTTTTTTTGCAAGGGTGTTTGGCTTCCTTGAGCCTTTTGTTCTTGGACATGACAGTATGCTACATGGGCCAGGATGATATGGCCCTGTTCCCTCCCCAGTCCCTTGTTCCCTTGTTTTGATCCTGCATGCCTGTGAATCTAAAATGAGATCAGATCATAAATAGTTCAGCTGCCCGTGTTTCATTTCTGGAGATCTTCCAATGATCTACAGCCACTGTGTCTTCTCTACCTTGTGAATTATTACCACCATCATTGTCGGCTTTTACTCTTTCAGTTTTTATTTTTTTTAAAAAGTTCCTAAGATGGAATCTTTTGCGACCAAACAAAGGTCAGAGTTTTGCCTGTGATAAATCATACAGAGCCAGTGAGGAGGAAAATTCAGCTGACAGTGTCATCTGATCTCTGCAGCTGTGCACCACATCTAAACTAGTTCCTTCTCTTGTATCTCTTTCAAGTTAAGCATGAAGCCCAGACATCTGTTAGTTCCTGAGTTACAGTGCGCTTGCATCAGTGGACATTCTCTGCCCTGCCAAGCTTAGAGTTTTCCAAAATTTGCATCAAACTTCAAATAGACTTAAACTCTCAAATGAATTACTAAGGACAGTTGCAGAAGCTTCAGTGGTGATTTCAACAACTCTCTCCTGTATATGTTGTGCTTGAATAAAGAACTAATCCTGTGTCAGCAGAGCCCACAGTTTGTTCCTAGGATCGGAATTTGGCACATTATTTTATATATTGGCTTTTGATTTTGTTTTTGGTCCTGTGTATATGTCATCCTAGTCATTCAAGCTGCACCCACACCAGTGAGCTTTCTTTTTATTTTTAAGGTCTGACAGAGTAGCACTCGGCTTCCTGCGTTTTTCTGCACTTTACCAAAGTACAACCATTAATAAATAGGTACGTTCCCTAACAATCATACTGAGGAGTTGTAGGTGGGGGAGGTTTCTCATCATTGTCATACTATTTATCCTTCATTATTTCACTTCGGTAAAAGAGTTTGGGTTGAACCAAGCTCTTGCCAACCTAGCAATTCGAAAGCATGCAAATGCAAGTAGATTAATAGGTACCACTTCGGTGGGTAGGTAACCCGGCCACATGACCGCGGAAGCGTCTTCGGACAAAGCTGGCTCTTCGGCTAACAAACGGAGATGGGCACTGGCCCCTAGAGTCGGACACGATTGTGCAGGGGAAACCTTTACCTTTACTTTTTATTTATTTATTATTTAATTATTTATTTAATTTATATAACCGCCCATCTCCCCCAACGGGGAACTCTGGGCGGTTTACAATAAAATAGCTAAAATAAAATATAAAATATAATATATAAAATATAAAACATCAATATACAATATATGTAAAAATAATAAATAATTATAAATCCAGATGGGCGATGGAATTTTATACTTATATATACTATATATACTATATATAATTTTTATACTGTAGTGTGGTACCCAGTCAATCAATTTAAGCAGATATTCAACCTGGGTACCCCCTTATTCTCAATATATTATACAGTATCTAATTCATTAGGTACATGTGCACATGTGCAATTACACAAATTCAGCATTTCTATAATATCTCTACCTGTTTTAAATGGAAGACCAGCATTTTAGGCTTATTGTGTTCTAACTGCTTTGCCTGGGTTCAATATTGTTTTATGTCCTTACTTCATTTACTTAGGAGCAAGCCCCAGTATATTCCAAGGGGCTGCAATTAGATCAATATAGCATTGCAGTGTAAATGTTTATCATAAATAAATAAATGCACCCTTGCTTTGTTCTTTCCCCCCTGCCAAATTCTTGGGACTTTTGGCCATGAATGAGTCATACTTCCTCTTTTCACACATCTAATGTAAAGCACAAAGGGGAAACTTGTGCAACTGTACAATGTTTCTGCAACCAACATTTGCAAATATCGCCATATTGGTAATGGCCAAGTTGCATCTTAAAACATTACAGTAGGATAACAAAGGAAAGAGATCTAGGAATTATCTTTGTGCAATTATGTTAATACAACTCGGACTGTACCACTTTTTCCTCTTCCCTTTCACCTCTGCTTAGAGCTGCATTTAGTTATTTCTCAGTATTTAATGTATAAGATTGGGTCACACACAAAACACAATCCAGTGAGCTCCACTCTTTTGTTTGGGGGGCTATGTGCCAGCAGTGACTCATTTACTGAGAACTACATTACTGAATCACCAGGACCACTTCCTGCAGTATTTCCTTGCAGGCCTCACATTTAACATACAGCTAACTAGCAATTATGTCTAGCTGAATGTTTTTCTCCCTCTCAGTTGTGTAATCTCTTCCATCTTCATTTCGTCTCTGCTGGTTTTCTTTGAATTTCTCTGCACAGGGACCGATGCCATTTTCAAAGCCCATTGAATCATCTTCTCTATGCCTAAATGACCATCAAATGAATCAAAACATGCCAAATTTAGAAACGGTGTACTCTCAGACTGTGCAGACAATGATTCCATATGAGAATCTTCACTGTAGATTAAGATAGCCATAGCAAAAGTGACCAAGAATGTATAGCTAAACAGTATAAAATCTCAACTATACACTTTGTCAGCTGTAGTCAATGATTTTATACCACCAGAGAAATTCTGTGGAAAACATGAAATCCCTTTTCTTCCCCAAATTGCTCTTTTTAAAAAATCTAATTTACTACTATATATGTTTTACAAGAGAAGGTCACAATCATAAATCACAATTTGGATATCTGTATCCAATCTATAACAGTCAGAGTTCCCCTATATTCAACTGTCAGCATATTTCATCAAAAATATGCATCTGCCTGCAAAAAAAAACACTCTGCTTTTGTTTTCATGTACAGCTTTCTTTACAATATTTTCCATGCATCAAAACTTTTCCTAACACACACACACAGCGCTTTCTCAAATATATGCATTTTTGTAAGCTGCTTCCCTGAATGTATACATTTTTGTACAGTTTTTCAGCCAGGAAATACTCTTTGATGTGCCTATCCATGCTACAGTATATTCTATCTCAGGCAATCACATTATTTTGCCTGAAAATAAGTGGGAATAGGTGTTCCAAAATTCCTAGCAGCAGCAATAGGAATGAGGACCAGACCACAACTTCCTCTCTTGCCTCAAGGCTAATGCAGGGGCATGGCTAATTACACTGTGAGGATATAAGATTGGATGAGAGGTGTGAAATAGTTGGACCACTTTTGGAGGTGGTATTGGGAGTTAAGGAGCAAAACTTGTGCCTTGAGTCTTATGGAACATAAAGCATCTATTTGGTCCCTTAAAAATTCCAAAAAAATAGGCTCAACCAGAGCAGAAAGGGTCAGTGTTTTTAAGGGGTGCAATGAATGATGATTTAAAGCATCCTTCCACTCATCTTGCCTGAAGTGCAAAAGAGGTTCAAATATTTAGGCCCTACCTTCTGGGCAGGGGGTGGATTCTGGAGGCTGCAAAGGTGGGCTGCAAGCTGACCACCCTTTCCTGCAGTGGATCTTGGTTATCAGTGAAGATGAGGTCATAAGCTGCTATGCTTGGGTAGTTGCCTGCAACTGTGTCAGGATTGGACCACAGCATTCTGTGATCTACTATCATCCTTTGGTTCTTATAATAGGTAGTCCCCATGTTAAGAATGCCCAGTTTATGGACGACCCATAGTTAAGAATGGAGCCTACTGAAGCAAAATTCAAGTTAAATACACAATGATTCGAGTTAAATACACAATGATTCGAGTTAAATACACAATGGTTCGAGTTAATTACACAATACTACTTATACAGTATTATACAATAATACTGTTCCAGCTTACATACAAATTTGACTTATGGACAGACCTTGGGAACCATAGGGTTCAACTACGCCCAGATTCCATTGTGCCAATTCAGTGCCTAACAAGCACAAAAATAAAACCAAAGCTTCGGGTTCTACAAGTAGGAAGTGCTTAGGAACAGGCAGACAATAGGAGGCCAAAAAAAATGAATTATGAAAGAGTAGATCTGAAGACTCCTATATACACATGAAAGAATGGGGCCAGGGAGTAAATATCAGGATGTTTTATTCTGTTATCTGTTGTATTCTGCTTTTGCTACCATTTTTCTAATCTTAAAACTCCATATTCAGCTGCACAGCATTACAGTGCTTTAAACTCCCCCCTACCGCATCCCCCCCACCCAAATTCTACTATCTAATTGCCTCTCCGCGTTTCTTTTCCATTTCCTCCTGTGGCAGATAAGCAAAATAGAATCTATTTTAAAAGGTCAAAAGGTGTCAAGATACCAGGAGGTACATCAGTGCTTGATAATATTGCTGCCAACAGTACAAGATGGGCAAAAATTAAAGGTCCCACTCTGCAGAATGAACCAAACCTGCTTTTAACAACCTTGGGTTGTATCTAAAATAATAATATTGGAACAGGTACAAAAGATGGCATATCTAGCATTCTTCCATTCCTGGCAAACCCCCTAAGTCCTTTTAGAATAATATCATCAGTGAGTTTCAAAGGCAGCAAAATGCAAACTACTAGCCAATAAACACATATACACACACGTGACGTACACATATATTCAAGTGGCTGATAAGGCTGATAACCAGTGGCCTGCAGTTATTGATCAATTATTACATATCCATCTAACCCTCAAGATTCCCCATGCTTGGGTGGCGCTACTGGGAGGGTTGTTTTTTATTTGTTTGTTTGTTTGTTTGTTTTTTGTTGGTTTAGTTCAGTAATATCCGGAAAGTGACTAATTTCTCACCCCTGCTCTAAAAATTCTACAGCTCCAGTTTCCAGACTTGTTCAAAAGCTTTAGTCTTCAGTGATGTCTTAGCAAGTCATGGGTTAAGCAAAAACTTTAAAAACATACTGCACGGGGATGTGGAATGCCCAAGGGGACCCTGAGTAGAGTTTCTGCTGTGATCAGGTGAGTGTGAACGCCTTCCATCACTCCACAATGCTTACTTTCCTTGCACAGTATTTGCCTTAAGGCCTTATATCTTCACATAATCAAATCAACTCTTACAACCCAGCCTATTTTTCTTTCCCAGGTGGTTAAGGTGAGACATGTGTTGACTATCAACCCATGTATGCATAAAATGTGATTGCTGATAAATATTCTGCTGTACACCCTGGAACTCAGCTTAAAAAGAATAACATCCAATTCTATATGGCTGTGATGAAATCCCAGAAGCAGAGGGGATTTTCAGCAGTTGGAAAATGTCAGCTTTCGTGCTCCAAGAAGTTCCTTCTTTCAGTCCTTGACTCAGTCAGTTAGAATTGATGACTCAAAATACAGTAAACTCTTCAATTTGTTTACTGTAATTTGAGGCATTTATTCTGACCCCAGAATGGGGCTTTTCTTGAACTTTTCTTGATTTGGTGTAGGGTGAAACATGCCCACCCAACCCTGAGGTAACATCACCTTCAAGTTGAGATGGCGACCTCACCGATACATCAGTGTAATTCTTGGCAACAATACACGAGAGGTTTTCCACTGCTGCCTTCTGGGATGTTTTTTCCAACTTCTCAGTTCAACCTACAATCTTAGTACTTCCTGATGGCCTCCCTTCCAAATAGTAACCAGGTCCAACTCTGCTCAGCTTTTCAAGATCAGCCAAGATCAGATAAATCTGGACATGTAGCTGGGCACATACAATCTTAACTATAGGCATATTGAGTGTAAATGGGTGACACAGCTTATTTAGTAAGTCCTTTTTTTCTTATCTATGTACATACGCATATACATTTTGAATTGTTGATCCAAGATGGAGTAAATGAACATTGGAATCACACAAAAGTGGCTTGGTGAGAAACAACCAAGGGAAAAGAAAGACAGAAGAATAATCAGGCAAGAAGGGAAGTTTCCATACCCTCAACTTGGTTGTGAACGACATTGTTTTGGTTGGGTATCTCTCCTGTGCCAGACCCAAAGTTTGCACTTGGGACCTTCTGTCTGCTAAACCTGAACTGTTTTATAACCTACAGTACAAGTAGGTTTATATATTTATTGCTATTCCATAGGTAATAGCTCCCAGGATGATATACAATAAAAATGCAAATAACATTCAACATTGTAATACAGCAATCAATTAAAAGCAGCAGAGTCTAACTATAGAGATTGGAAAAAATTCTAAATATATCATATAGACAAGTCTTCAAAGCACAGTAATTTTTTTTCTTTACCTACTTTGGTGGCTCCTTCCCATTATTTATCTGGCTATGCTGGGTAGGGAAATTTTATTTTATTTTATTTTATTTTATCTTTTATTTTGTTTTATCTTATTTTTTTGTAGCTGGTCTGATCTATGCTATGTTGGCTGGTTGCTTTGTAATTTTTTCTGCTTCCAAAGCTGCAAGAACTGAACTGGGAAGGGCAAAACTTTCAGCCTGCTTTTTAGATTTTGGGGCATCAGTGGAAGCTTAAAAGAATACAGTAGTTGCTTTAAGCCGTGTAGAGGCCATTTTGTAGCTTAAATTCCACCCAGAGGGACATATCAGCCAAACTGGGGGAATGAATTACATGCTGCAAGTGCTCTGGGTGACGTGCAGCCGGCAGTCTGAGAAGAATCCTGGAGCTTATGAATGGATGGGTTCTTCTATTATATCCCTGTCTCTGCCGAATGGAGGCCTACACAGTACATGAGGGGGAGAGACTGTGATGTCTCCTGTTGTCTCTGGCTCTGCAGTCTGCATGCAGAGAGGATGTGTTCTGGGCATGGTGATTGGTTTAACTGAGCATGGGGATTGCAGCAATGTCAATGTGCAGCACCATAAATGATGGCTTGTAGCCAAATTGTAATGTGCTCAGTGGGAATGTTGATATTGAAACATTATTTCGTGTTTCTACTGGCATTGTTTTGCTTTTTATTTCACTGCTGAGAATGCATTGAATTGTGTCTACATTAGGTTGAAGTAATGCCAGTATGAGCTCTTGTGTAGCCAGACCATAGGAATTTGTATCCTTCAAGAGAGAAATGTTTGAACTTTGCCTACAGTGGCAAAGCATGTTTATCCTTGAAATGAAGCTGTTTTATTTTGGGCTAGATTTATATTCTGCCTTTCTTCTAGGAATTCAAGGTGGATTAATGGGGGGTGGGGTGGGGGAGGGCGGGTCACAATAACCCTGTGAAGTAGGTTGGCTAGAAAGTGAGTGAGTGACACACACACACCGGTCACCTACATAGTAGGTTTCTATGGCTGAGGGTGGGGTCTCCAGTCCTAGTCCAATACTTGACCCATGATAAAACACTGGCCACTACCCATCATTAAATACTGGTGAGAATGGCATAGACGGGTTCTCAGAATGGAACCCTGCACCATCAGGCTTGTGTGGAAACCAACACACAGTTGTATGTGTGAAGGCTGCCATCAGACAGACATCTGCATTTTACATGCCATGGCCTGTCTTTTAAGTGACATGTCAGAAGCAGCATGCTAAGGGGAAGAGCAGCTCATGGCCACATGCATTTGCAACTCTTTATATTTAAAATTTCAAAATTATATATCATGTTTTAATTTGTTTTAAGAAAAAAAAGAGGTTACAGTAAGCACCTCCCTCTAATTTTGCTTCTTTTCTCTATGCTCAGTCATCCACATGTATAGTACATTAACTTCTTTACTTCCTAAAAACAGGCTCACTGGGAGCAAAACAAGGTACTGGGAAGAAAGCAAAGCCTTGTTAAAGGTAACTTTGTCTTACAGTGTGAAGGTGAGGCTGCAGAACATTAGCAGCAGCCGAGCAAGTGTCAAGCAGGAGGTCCTTAATCCTTTCCTTGCCTGCTGTTTCTATTCAGCTCTCACCCCAATAAAGCAATATTTTTCCCGGGTCGGGTCTTGAGTCCAACAAAGAAGAATAGAATTTTTCAGGAGAGAATCTGCAGGTATGGGAGGGAATAGGTCCCTTCCGGCCCACTAGTCCTCCCTCGGAAAAACACCATTTCTGGAAAAAAATGGGGTGAAGATCACAAATTTGCCAGTTCAACATAATACATTCTACCCATCACCCCATGCACCTGCTCAGTCACACTGCATTAGCACCACCATGTGGACGTTTTTCATTGCCTCAACAGGGTGGGGTCGGAAAAGTTTTTTTTATTTAAAAAAAAAAGCTTAAATTGAGCAAGAGGTTGAAGTTGAGCAAGAAGAAAAGCTTGGACAGCTTTTTCTGATTAGCCTACAACTGGCCAATTGGCCAATTGTTTATTGTGTTTGACTTCAGAACGGACTTGAATTATCATATTTGTATTAGGGCTACCATAACTGTCCTGCAAAAATCCACATGGCGACTAGATGGCAGCAAAGAATCAGATTTTATTTATCTCTTTGCATCCTCTAGTGGTCATCCAGATTTTTGCAGCCTTGATACAGCAGCCCTCCCTTTTATAACCAATACATCTCACTAATTTCCATGGCATTCTGGAATTTCCTTGAAGGCCTTCTGCTCCTGCGCTAAGAATTAACCCAGGAACCACAACTTCCAGAACACGGCCACACAGCCTGGAAGACCCACAACAACCAATTAACCCAGTTCTTTATCACAGTGAAAAATGAGTTGGCTTGTTTTCAGGTTCCCCATAGCCACTCTGCTGTTCAACAGGCGTATCCTGTTCTTGTTGCAAGCACGATCAGTGAGGTAATGGCCTGCGGTGCAGATGCAGTCTCCATGTGCAACTCATTGACACAATGCTAAAAAAAAATAGAAATAGTCATCTGTAGCTGTTATGAGGAATCAGCTGCATGTAAATGAGTGGTTTGATTTTTGCCTGCACTATGTGATAAAACCATCTATTTCCAAAGCAAGTTGAGCTGATTTATAACATCAGCCAGTTGAAATTCTATACTCAAAGGCCAGGTTGGGGGTGGGGGGAGGGAATGGATGTGTTTGTATGTTTGTTTTTTAAAGGCCTCTAAAGGCCATAGATGGTGTGGCAGTGACATTGTGCAGAATAAAAATGTTTAATCCCCCCATTTCCCCCCTTTTAGGGATAGGAATGTTAAAGTGCAGGATATGGACACCAATTATTTTGAGTGTTGCCCTGGGCCTGCCAGCAGTGACTACAGCAGAGCTTTCCAAACTTTTCATGTTGGTGACACACTTTTTAGACATGCATCATTTTGCAACACACTCTTACAGCAGGGCACAAGGCAGGCACTAGGACCTGCGTGGAATCCTGGCAGGGCTCAGAGGTGGCAGCAGCCGCGACATACCCAGACACTGCAGCCGACACACTAACGTGTCCCGACACACAGTTTGGAAAGCTCTGGACTACAGAGTCTTGAGAATGAGGCTTGTACCCCAAATATTGTGACGAGCATCCTTCCAAAGGACACTGTATTCTGTGATGTTCTGGTGCTCCTTCTCAACTCTGTTATACCTGTTTCTCTCTCCCCTCACCTTTCCACTCGCTGGATCGTCACCTTGTTGTGGTGAGTGGGCTTGTGTGTTCCCAATGAACCCTGTGAGCGAAGCCGTCAGGAGTCATGTACTCCTGGTAGGGTCACCCATGGCGGTAAGGTCCAGGGGGAGGAACCAGACAAAGAACAATCCAAGAAAGTCCTCAACGGCAGAACAGGTGGAAGATAACAAGGTGTATTGTTACAACGGCTGCAAAGGCGGATGAAGGCTGCAGCAGACAAAAGGTCACCAATCATCATGGTATCCATGCCATTGGATTAGAGCCTTTTTCTGTGAAGGTTGTGTGCTGATCGTTGTGCACCGATCTCCACACATAAAACAAATTCACGCACAGGCATCTTTCAACCACACCAAACCCAAAACAACCAAAAGTCCCATGGCGATTGCCCACCCGGAAACCTATGCCCTCATTGTGGGAGGTTGTGCGGATCCAGAATTGGCCTTTATAGCCACTTACGGATCCACCATTAAAATTTTTCTTTGGAAGACAATCTTACTCGGCTACGAGTGATCGCCAATGGACCTGGCCAGGGGAGAGTCTAGAAATGTCTCAAGGCATTCCTTCCTCTCCTTTTTTGCAACTTCCTAAACAAAGGGAGTGTGGTGGGTTTGGTAGAAGGACTTGCGTAAGGAGAAATAACTATACTGACATGAGAGTGTATGGACATACTGTGTCCTTTCATGTGAAGAAAAAGAAGGTAGAAGAGAGGTAGATAACAATTGCTCTGCCTTGCTTTGCCTGACTGTATTTCCATAACAAGGTTCATCTATGCTAGGAGGCCATCATTAGCATGCCAAATAGTAGGCTGATAATAGCAGGCATAAAAATGGTCCAAGATGATTGGCTGATGCTGGTTCATTAATGGTATCCTTAAAACTGAGAAGCTGTCTCTCCAGGTTTTAGCATGACATGTCCATGAAATGTGGGGGAAAGAACAGTCCAGCTAGTGAAAAAAGCAGAGAAAAATAAGTTTGGAACCCACTTGAAGCTTTATTTACTACCATTTGAATGTCTGAACACCAAATAATTATGTCATCTATCAATAACAGCAAATAATAGTTATCTTTAAGATACCAGAGTTTCTTTGATGGGTTTACTGCAGAGAACTATATGATGAAGTTTCTAGAAACTATACAGAAATGTCTTGGGTTTATAAATTACTGATGCAATATACTTTTTACAATATATTCAACCCTATAGAACAACCTTGTCATGTGCAACTTGGATTTTCTGGGCTGCACTTGGAGCTGAGGTGGCTGAAACACAACATTCATTCTTGAAAAATTGCCAGGGTCTTAAAGTGAAGCCAGAAATCAAAGGTGGAATTTTGTGGTGAAATCCAAGCTGCTACCATCAATGTGTGGGATGGGATTCAAATTTCATAACATTTTATACTGCTACATATTGTCCAGTTTAAGGTATTTTTCTTTCATGATGTCTTTCAATGCTGGTATTACTCACCTTAAAAAAAAGATAACCCAAAGCTTCTGGGAGGAAATTTGGTAATTTGAACTCAGGCCTTGAACAAGATACTATACATGCAAAAGTACATGTTTTAGTCAGACTGATGTTGTGTTGCAGAAATAGCAAAGCTAAAGGGATGCCAAAACAGCTGAGCATCAAACATTTGGCTCCAGAAGTACCTGGGCAAGGGTTAGAAGTGCAAAAGAGATGGGGGCTTTTGGAAAGGCCAGGCATCTGGGCGGGCACTGCAGAGTTGTCGCTTTGATATCCAACACTTCTGCAGAGGCGATTTTTCTCGGAAAGGCTGCTGGTGGGAAAGGCAGATGCTCCATTTAAGATCACTGTGGTATAGAATAACTATTATTATGCTTTAAAAGCCTGGTCTAAATTATGGGCCTGCAGTTCCAGCTTGGGCTTTGGACAATGATGTTTTTCATTTTCTGGTTTTATAATGCCGGCAGTAGAATCATACAGAACGGTAGGGCCTGTATCCATGGTTCACCCAGCTCAACCCCAGCTGAAAAGCAAAATAATTAAAAAAACATTGAAACTTAAAGCTTTTCTGACAGAGAATTATATTTGCAAAAAGGCAGGCTGAGGCTACAGGCGAAAAGAAGATTGGCTCACTATTACCTGAGCTGATGTGCAAACAGAGTCCAACCTTCACTTGTCAGAACTGGAAGTTAAAAAAATCCAGAATCACAAGAGAGGAAACAGAGAAATAAGGGTACCTAGGAGACTAAGAATCAGGTTTGTGCAAAAAGCAGTGGGGAATTCCCTCAAGTGAAGTATGTAGGAAAGAGGATGTCAGAAATACTGCAACTGTGCAGCAGTCTGCAGCAAGATGAATTGATACAAAATCTGGTGAGATGGAAAGCAATTGCCCTGGAAAAACATTGTGCAAACCAGAGAGCTGTCATAGAAATCCCAGGCTAATCTAGATGGGAGTCCTAAATATAAATTAAAACAATATGGTGTAGTTATTAAAGTGTTGGTCTGGGATTGAGGAGTTGTGTTGGCTGCGTTGAGTGCACTGAGGGGATTTTTATTACTCCCAAACCACCGGTAGCTCAGAAATGGGGCTCAGATTGGATGACATTCTTTGCACTCTCTTGTTAGACACCCGGAGGGAAAGTTGGCCAAACACTGGTTCATGATGTTGTCTGCATGTTGTCTGCATTTTGAAGAATGTAGACATGAGGAGAATCCCAGGTCAGTTTTAAACTGTTTTTGTAGGACTGAAGAGGTAGAAACACTAGTGGCTTGGAAATTTCCTTAGATGAGTCATGTATCACCTTCTAAGAAAGTAGATCATATGGACTGAATCACATTTTGAGTTTCCCTTCTGCCTATTCAGGTTTTCTAATATTAAAATCAGGAAACCACAACTGTACTCCAGTGTGTAGCTTTAAAAAATACCTTGGTAACTGCAGTGTAGTGCTTTTGTCATCCAGAGTCATTCCACAATATTCCTCTGAATATGTAATCTTAGAATTTCTACAATCCTCACTAAAATTCTTATGCCTCAAAAGAGAAGGGCATCTGCCAGTTCTTTGCATAAATAGTGTTTGTCAAATGATCCAAAGCTGGCTACAGTTTGCCAAAATCAATACATAATTTGAAAATGTTTGGGCCAAACCGACTGGTGTTTACAGAGTTAGTCAAATGTTTTATGCAAATATGTAACTGAACTCTGACATTGTTTTTTTTAATGAAGGCAGCTTTAAAAGAGGGAGTTTAGAACTGTTTTCTCTACCCCAAATGCCTCTCAGTGGCTCCCCACCCCTCTGATTTTCATAGGCATGTTTCTCTTATGCTTCTTCAAACAGCCTCCTTGCCCCCTCAAATGATTTTCGTTGGGCTAGATCCAAAATAACCCTATCAGAACAAATACAAGAGATGGTATTGTTCCACCAGGAGTTATGAAAATGCTAAAGGAACAATTAGTACAAGCCACACTTAGTGTACTGACATAATGATTGTGAAAGTGCTTGCATCAGCAGAATCAAAATAATGGAACTGAAATGACACTTGCAAAAGGGTGGAAACAGGATTTCTGAAGAGTGACGCCACTAATTGCAATCCATTTTCTTTAAAACAGTGTCAAGGTGCAATTATATAAAAAGGTAAAACCTCCTTCAAGTCAAGCTTGACTCCTGATGACTTCATGGAGACAACATGTAGTTTTCTTGGCAACAGTGCAGAAGTGGTTTTCCAGGATGTTTTTCTTTTTAAATTCCCAGTCCAGTTTGTTGTTGTTGTTGTTGTTGTTGTTGTTCAGTCATTTAGTCGTGTCCGACTCTTCGTGACCTCATGGACCATAGCACGCCAGGCCTTCCTGTCCTCCACTGTCACCCGGAGTTTACTCAAATTCATGTTCATTACATCGGTGATGCTATCTAACCATCTCATCCTCTGCCGTCCCCTTCTCCTTTTGCCTTCAGTCTTTCCCAGCATCAGGGTCTTTTCCAGTGAGTCCTCTCTTTGCATTAGGTGGCCAAAGTATTTGAGCTTCAGCTTCAGCATCTGTCCTTCCAATGAGCAGTCAGGGTTGATTTCCTTTAGGATTGACTGGTTTGACCTCCTTGCAGTCCAAGGGACTCTCAAGAGTCTTCTCCAGCACCACAGTTCGAAAGCATCAATTCTTCGGCGCTCAGCCTTCCTTATGGTCCAACTCTCACAGCCATACATTACTACTGGGAAAACCATAGCTTTAACTATAAGGACCTTTGTCGGCAAGGTGATGTCTCTGCTTTTTAATATGCTGTCTAGGTTTGCCATAGCTTTCCTCCCAAGGAGCAAGCGTCTTTTAATTTCATGGCTGCAGTCACCGTCTGCGGTGATCTTGGAGCCCAAGAAAATAAAATCTGTCACTGCTTCCATTTCTTCCCCTTCTATTTGCCAGGAAGTGATGGGACCAGATGCCATGATCTGAGTTTTTTTAATGTTAAGTTGCAAGCCAGCTTTTGCACTCTCCTCTTTCACCCTCATCAAGAGGCTCTTTAGTTCCTCTTCACTTTCTGCCATTAGGGTGGTATCGTCTGCATATCTGAGGTTGTTGATATTTCTCCCAGCAATCTTAACTCCGGCTTGTGATTCATCCAGCCCGGCATTTCTCATGATGTACTCTGCATATAAGTTAAATAAGCAGGGTGATAATATACAGCCTTGTCGTACTCCTTTCCCAATTTTGAACCAGTCAGTTGTTCCATGTCCGGTTCTAACTGTTGCTTCTTGACCCGCATACAGGTTTCTCAGGAGACAGGTAAGGTGGTCTGGTACTCCCATCTCTTTAAGAATTTGCCACAGTTTGTTGTGATCCACACAATCAAAGGCTTTAGCGTAGTCAATGAAGCAGAAGTAGATGTTTTTCTGGAACTCTCTTGCTTTTTCCATGATCCAGCGAATGTTGGCAATCTGATCTCTAGTCCAGTTTACAACCCTGGAATTTTTTATGGTCCCCCATCCAAATACTAACCAGGTTTGTCCCTTTCAAGCTCAACCAAGATTGGCTTGATGCTGCCACCTAGCTGGGTGCTCCATTATCTGCAGTGATGTAAAATATGCACTTGGCCCCTAAATATGTATTAACAGGTCATTGGACTATAATCTGTGTTTCTTTCTTTGTAAAATATTTAATGTACATATTACAGGTAGCCCTTGTTTAGTGATTGCCTTGTTTAGTGACCGTTCACAGTTACGACGGTGATGGGAAAGTAACTTTACAGCCAATCCTCACATTTACAACCTTCACAGGTCTGTAAAGCAAAGGAAAGCTGAAGTACGATCGTAAGCACAGTCCTGGTTTCACTTAGAAATCGCTTTGTTTAACACCCGAGTTGCTGGTCCCAATTATGGTCACTAAACGAGGACTACCTGTACATGATGTTTTCTCTACCTCTCTGAAAAATGATTTTATGTGCCTATGGAAAGAAGTTTCAATAGGCTAAACCTAGGGTAGATTTCCTGGGTAAGCAGCAATTTATGTTTCTCATTCCATTCATTTCTCAATTTTTTCCCCCCAGCAACCAGATATTTCTCCAGACAGTCAAAATCAAATGATTTTGTAGAGGATTCAGTCGAGGAAGAGAAGGGTTAACCCTTCCCTTTCAGGACATGCAGTGACACCTCCTTATCCCATCCACCCACAATTTCCCAGTGTCTCAATTTTGATTGGGAAAGGAAAATCCCCTATTAGTGTTAATGAAAGGGTTTTTCCCCCTAAGCTTAACCACCATGCAGGGACAATTTGGAGGAACAACAGAAAAACATTAGGGAACAAGCATAACCATTCCTTTCTTTGAATTAAAACACCTCCCCCTGCCAAAAAAATCCTCCCACCTGGAAAAAAGAAGTCTCATTGCTGCAATCTCTTAGAAACGGAGGAAAAGAGAGGAAAGTAGAGGGGGGAGTGGAAAAGGAAGATTATTGTTGCTATCCTAAAAGGCTGAAAATTCTGCATGAGAATACCTTCTTCAGGGACCTAGGATGCCAATTCCAGCCATTAACAAAATTGGAATGGGCTGTGTGTGTGCAAATGAATTGAAGATTCTATTTTATTTGGGGTGATTTAGTTGGGAATCAACTTCTCAGTCTGTGAGACTTTAAAAAGTTCTAGTACCATCTTAATTGTGTGTCAGTCGCCCCAGCTCTTGTCAACCTAGCAATTCGAAAGCATGCAAATGCAAGTAGATAAATAGGTACCACTTCGGTGGGATGGTAACAGCGTTCCACGTGCGTCATGCCGGCCACATGACCGTGGAAGCGTCTTCGGACAATGCTGGCTCTTCGGCTAACAGAGATGAGCACCAGCCCCTAGAGTCAGACACGACTGCACAAATGTGTGGGAGGAACCTTTACTTTACTTACATCTCAGTGGCTGGGATGCAGGCAATGTATTGGCTTGCAAAGCAATTGCTAAATTAGAGATCTTAGCATGAGCATTCTTGGAGTAAAACTGAGTTTTGGTGGTGCTTGTGGTATAGTGGCAAAATTGTGCCAAAAGTGATCAGTACCATCCATACTGTGCTGTATGTGGCAAATGTACAACTAAAACTGGCAATTTAGTGTACATTTTCTCTGTCATACTAAAAAGCATTATATGAAACCCTCAGTTGACCAAAGCTCTGATGGGCAGCAGAGATCAATATCTATAGGCCCATTTGGCAAGGAAATTGGCATATAAAAGACTGCAATTCAGGAATGCAAGAGAAATAAATGGTAGCAAGCATGAATTAACAGATGAAATAAAAATAGGTAAGTTGTATGTAAAATTAAGAGAAAAGAGGAATAACATAATAAATCTGAAGGAAGGCAATCTGATCTTGTGGAGTGGAGCTGATGAATACATGCAAGGAAGTGAAAGTGTAGGTTTAATTATGAATAAAAGAGGTAAAGTATACATCAGAAAGTATGAATTGGTGTCATCCAGACTGTTGTTGGTGCATGTGAAACTGGGAATCCATAGTTTGGTGATTTGGTGCATGTTATATTCCAGTGAATGGTGATAATAGAAGAACCAGAGATAAGTATTTGGGGAAAATGTAATATTCTGAATAAATATTATCGAAGGGGAATAAAAAAACCTGTTTTCTTAGGTGGCTTGAATGGCAAGTGGGAACAAAAAAAAAAGGTAATGTAGAAAAAACGATTTGGCCATTCAGAGACACCCAACTTAATGAGAATTGTGACTGGTGAATATTTGCGTAGAATAAGATCTTTTTGTTTTGAATACTTGGTGTAAATATAAGTGTACTCAAATGTAAATATTGCAAAGTGACAAATATAAATCTAAAAACATGAATGATTTTACTGTTTATGGTGAAGGATTGAGAGAATTAGTGAAAGATACAAGGTTGATGGGGTTTCTTAATGTAGGACAGACCAATTTTTGGTAGTGTCAAGAGAGGACCTTGGGGGGAAAATTGAACACAGAAGAAAAGAAATGAAAGAAAGGAGAGTGAAAATAGATTGATTATTGAAATAGCAAAAAGAGTCCTGTATAAAAAAGTATTCAAAGATACATTAATATCTTAAAAGAAAGAATGGAAAGTGGATATATTTACAAAGTGCCACAGAAGTGTAGGAGTTATGCTAATGGGAAATATGAAAAAGGATACTTGGTAGAATGATGAAGCAAAGGAGGGTGTGGATGAGAAAAAAAATAAGAGAGTGGGTGCTGCAAAATGAGGATGAGAGAAAGATACTAAATAATGTGTAGACAGAGAAAATATAACTGCAAGGAATATAGTCAGAGAGAGCAAGGAAAGGTTAAGATGAAAAGAGGAAGAAAAAATGCAGAGCTGTTTAAATAATGTAAAAAATATGAACAGTTTGTTGATTTGTCCTTTTAGAAAATTCCCCTATGAAATCACATAGGGCAATCAGTTCCTAAGTAGCATGGAACAGTATCGAGTGGGTTAGAGACAGCTGTAATATGAACCAACTTCAGTAAGCAGAAGTGGGTCTTCTGCTTCCCCCTTCTTAGTTTAGCCAATTCTGTTAACAAAAAGTCATGCTTAAAAAGTGGAAGTGGGATAAAAACAGGAGAGCGAGGTGTCCTTGAACTCCTCCAAATCAGTTACCAAATTTCTTAAATTCTAAGCATTCATCTTCCAATATTTGTGAACCTGTCTGTAATATGATCCTATACATTTCTATTTGAGTCACTAAACCATAGCTTTCCAAACTGTGTGTCGGGACACGTTAGTGTGTCAGCTGCAGTGTCTGGGTGTGTCGCGGCTGCTGCTGCCTCCGAGCCCTGCCAGGATTCCACGCAGGTCCTAGTGCCTGCCTTGTGCCTGGCTGCCTCCAAACCTGCTGTGATTCTGTGCAGGTCCTAGTGCCTGCTTTGTGCCCTGCTGTAAGAGTGTGTCGCAAAATGATGCCCTGCTGTAAGAGTGTGTCATGAAGTGATGCATGTCTAAAAAGTGTGTCACC
Source organism: Charina bottae (assembly GCA_023362775.1). Taxonomy (NCBI): domain Eukaryota; kingdom Metazoa; phylum Chordata; class Lepidosauria; order Squamata; family Charinaidae; genus Charina; species Charina bottae. The sequence continues at coordinate 33,789,925 of JALMGJ010000001.1, forward strand.
AACATGAAAAGTTTGGAAAGCTCTGCACTAAACCAATGCCAGGTATGTGCAATTTGCCAAGGATTGTCATCTTAATCCAATTCCAATTCTGGCTGGGGAATTCTGGGAGTTGAAGTCCACACCTCTTAAAGTTGCTGAGGTTGAGAAACACTGCCTTAATCAATACATTCATATAATGCAGTTGTGTCAATATTTACAAAGTTGACAACTGCATGAAAAATAAATGTAATACTTACACTGCAGAATCTACTGCTGATACCTGTTATCTTTTGTCCATGAAAGAAAGAGTGAATAAAGAGACGGTGTTAAGCTTATTTCAGGGGTACAAGCTTTTGATCAATAATAAATGAAACATAAGAACCTTTCAGCAGTGCTGGGACTGGCACTTATGCACAGTGAGTGACTTGAGGGAAATGATAAGTGCTAAATCACAATGCAGTTTGTTTAATTTGCCAAACTACTTACATAATCCTAAAATAACAATGGAAGGAATAGCAGTTTGTTGGCAAGATATGCAAGTGCAATTTTTGCATATAGATACAAACAGCACAATGATATTAGCAGAATAGGGAATACATTGGGATTCTCAATAAACATAACAAAAAGAAGTTATGGTGAAAATGCTTGTTCCATATCAGAGCTTTCCAAACTGTGTGTCGGGACACATTAGTGTGTCGGCTGCAGTGTCTGAGTGTGTCGCGGCTGCTGCTGCCTCTGAGCCCTGCCAGGATTCCGCGCAGGTCCCAGTGCCTGCCTTGAGCCTTGCTGCCTCCAAACCTGCTGTGATTCCACGCAGGTCCTAGTGCCTGCCTTGTGCCTTCCTGCCTCCAAACCTGCCCTGCCAGGATTCCGCGCAGGTCCTAGTGCCTGCCTTGTGCCTTGCTGCCTCCAAACCTGCTGTGATTCCACGCAGGTCCTAGTGCCTGCCTTGTGCCCTGCTGTAAGAGTGTGTCGCGAAATGATGTTCTGCTGTAAGAGTGTGTCACGAAATGATGCATGTCTAAAAAGTGTGTCACCAACATGAAAAGTTTGGAAAGCCCTGTTCCATATAATGCTATGAAGCTGGAAGATCTCTGCTGCCCAACTATTTAATGAATGGGTTATTTTGTCTAAGTGTCCAGGCAAAGGTTCCCTAGCTGACCAGCCTCTGAGGTGACATGAAAGACATTGACAGATATATCTAGCAGCAGTTGGTTAAATACAGTTTAGCTCCTTCTGCATATCTGTCAGCAAGATCTGAGCTTAAGAATATTAACTTGGAACTGGCCTACCCAGCTACCAGTTTCCATTCCAGATGACACTAAATTGCAGTTGCTAAATAGTTATTGAGAGTCAGTTGGGTGTAGTGGTTAAGGCACCAAGAGACCATGATTTCTAGTCCCACTTTAGGTATGAAACCAGCTGGGTGATCTTAGGCCAGTTGCTCTCTCTCAGCCTTAGGAAGAAGGCAATGGCAAACCACTTCCAAAAATCTTGCCAAGAAAACTACAGAGACTTGTCCAGGCAGTTGCCTGGAGTCAGCACTGACTTGAAGGCACACACACACAAAAAAAATCATCTCCTTCAGTATCACCTCAAGAGCAGGTGGGATTTTCATACATCCTGCTGTGTCTTAGAGCGTACCCTACCAGACCAAGCTGAATTGCCAGCCAAGCTAAAGATGAAGGTCATTGAAATATATTGCTTATATACTTTGTGTACTTATATACTCTCGATTAACATTAAAAAAACCAAAGTGCTTTACCAACAAGTTCGAACCAATCCCTCTGCAGCGCCATCAATCCAGCTTAAAGGTGTGTCACTAGAAAATGTCGATCACTTTTCTTATCTCGGCAGCCATCTATCTACAAAAGCTGACATCGATGCTGAACTTCAGCATCGCCTGAGCTCTGCGAGTGTAGCTTTCTCCCGAATGAAGCGTAGAGTGTTTGAGGATCGGGACATTCGCAGGGAGACCAAAATGCTTGTTTACAAAGCCATTGTACTACCAACTCTTCTGTACGTCTGTGAAACATGGACCCTCTACAAACGCCACCTCCAACTTCTTGAAAGATTCCATCAACGCTGCCTCCGAAAAATTCTGCAAATTACTTGGGAAGATAGGCGGACTAATGTTAGCGTATTAGAAGAAGCGAAAACCACCAGCATTGAAACAATGATCATCCAACATCAACTTCGCTGGACCGGTCATGTTGTTCGAATGCCTGACCATCGTCTTCCAAAGCAGCTACTTTACTCCCAACTTAAGAATGGAAAATGGAATATTGGTGGACAGCAAAAGAGATTCAAAGATACTCTCAAATCTAATTTAAAAAAATGTAATATCAGCATTGAGAACTGGGAAGCCCTAACTCATGAGCGTTTCAATTGGAGGTCATCCTTTATTAATGGCGCTATGGACTTTGAAGAAGCACAAGTACAGGGCGAAAAGGAGAAAAGAGCTAAAAGGAAAGCACGTCAGGCAAACCCTCATCATGACCGTCTCCCACCCGGAAACCTATGCCCTCACTGTGGGAGGTTGTGCGGATCCAGAATTGGCCTTTATAGCCACTTACGGATCCACCGTTAAAATTTTATCTTTGGAAGACAATCTTACTCGGCTACGAGTGATCGCCAATGAATACTTTGTGCGAGATGGGCAGTGATGAAATTTGAAATATAAATAAATAAAATAAAATTTATATGTTTATCAGTTTTGCATACCACTGCAATCACTTGCTAGACTCCCAACATCAGTCATGTGACAAAAGAATAGGTTGGTATACGTGGAAAGAAAGTGCTCGTTATATCAAAAAAAAAAAAAAAAGAGGAAAAAATTGAGAAAATAGGGCCACCATGCAGAAGAAACAGGGAATGATGGGAAGGCTGATGCCCCAGAATAAGACAATCTGGATTAACTTTTAAAAGGGCTAAAAAGAGGTGAGGATGAAGATATTGAAATGGCAATGACAGGAGATCGGATCCAATAAAAGGAATTTGTTTGTACAATGGGAAAGATAACTCAGACTGTAGACCTAAATAAGAGCTCTGCTTCTGTGTTGCCTAGCAACCAGGTAATGCCAAATACATTTTATTATTGACCTGGGTTTTTTGCTATGCATAGTATATCTGTGCATGGCTGTCAGTTTGTTTTGATCTGCTGAAGGCGTGTTTCCCATGATCCTTTTTAGTAGGTCATATTATTAATAAAAATAATTTCTGACATACAGTGAAATCAGCAGGAGGAAACCTTTCCTCACTGTCCATATCTTCCTTAGGAAAGCTACCATGTGACAGCTTGAGTACCAGGCAGTCATTAATGATGAATCAACACAACAGCAATCACATCCCGTTCAGTTATTATCACATAATTACGAAATGTATGATCTGATCCAGATTTCTGGTGGTGCAGAAAGCTCTGCAGCCGAGTGTATTATACATTTCTCTGGAATTCTAAATAGGATGATAGATGGTATATACATTTTTTAAAACATTTAAAACATTAAAACAATAAAAAGCTTCTCAGAGTTTTCTATATAATTTATATGTGACTGGTTATCACTACTACATTAACTTGGAAACAGATCAATAAAGAGTAGTAGTTGCAGGGCAGATCACACATACATTCTTCTTAACAAAGCCAACACACTGCAATACTGCTGTGTTGAAAATAATGGACAATATCTGTGGTACAAATACAGTTTAAGAAACTTACAGTGCAGGAAGCAGTTAATTCGGATTCTTACTGCTGTCCTCATACATTCAGGATTTTGGCTGTCTCTTCCAGAAAATATAAACACAGATGTCCTATTTGGCATTTACCATTCATAAAGGGAGGGGGGCTAAATCAATGTGGAGTTCCCAAACTAGGAGTTTTGATGCACTGTAGAAGTTTAATCTTCCACCAAAAATTACACAAGTGGAACTTGCCTTCCTCAAGCTTTTATGCCCCAGGAACTGTAAGGTTGAAACTGAGCTCCAAGCCAAATCAATTTGAGTTGAAAATAAATGATTATTTTATTTCTCAGAACCAAGCCCGACAAAATTATTATTTTTTCATTTATACAAATATAGGAAAGCAGCTCAAAATTGCAATAGGTGAAAATAACGATATGCATGAGAAAACTAATATTATGGTAACACTAAAGAATGGAAATAAATCCTCATGTAAAATATGAATGCCACCTGTTACTAAGAAATATATCACAACTTTTGGCTATTAAAGGTTCTCAGCCATAGCTAAAAACAAGGACCACCCAACCTGTTTTACAACCAGATCTTCAGCCTGGAAAGTAGTTCCCCTTGTGTTGGAACTGAAAGGTAGCTCATGATTTATTATATACAATTATTTAAACGGAGGCGAAGCTAATAATAAGCAACGAATGATTTGTGGGAGAGATAAATGAGTGATGGGGGACTAATGGGAAAAAAACTGATTTTTTTAAAAAAACAAAATGTTAAAATGGAATTAATTGTGAAAGGATTGAGAGGGAAAGGAAACATATGGAAGTTGAATAAATAAACCAACTAGCTCAAGGATGTGCAAGTGGGAATGGGGATCAGGATAATGAAAAAAATTAATCAGTTGATTGTCTGCAAGAAAGAGTATAGCCACCCCACACATAACCACACACAAAAAAACCTTTCAACAACAAAGTGGTGTGATTACATAACGTTGAAAACCCATACACAGATACAGACACGCACAGGCACATACACCAAACTTGCCACCCATCAAAAAGTCTGGGGTTGAGGTGACCAATCTCAAGGGTCACTCTGATTTGACAATAGATTTACCATGGCTCAGCGGGTAAGACGCCAGGCTTGTCGATCGGAAGATTGCAAGTTTGGAGGTTCGAATCCCTAGCCCCACGTGACGGAGTGAGCTCCCGCACTAGCTCCAGCTCTTGCCAACCTAGCAATTCGAAAGCATGCAAATGCAAGTAGATGAATTGGTACCACTTTGGTGGGAAAGTAACAGCGTTCCGCGCACATCATGCGGCCACATGACCTCAGAAGCGTCTTCGGACAACACCGGCTCTTCGGCTAACAAACAGAGATGAGCACCGGCCCCTAGAGTCAGACACGACTATGCAGGGGAAACCTTTACCTTTACCTTACCCATCTCTGATTCCAGTAACCCCGCTCCCCACCAGGGCATTACATGAGCAAGACCCCAAAAGTACTTTGTAAAAATTTTCACCATTTTGATCCCTGCCTATTCCAGTGCCATGAGTTCTTAAATTAGATATCAGAGGCAGAAGATTTGGAATCCCACCTGAAAGAGTTTTTTAAAAGAGTTTTTTGCCCCATTTCCCATCAAGTTCTTATTTCATGAAGACTTGAATAGATTTTTTTTTAACTATTTCAAAAATAAAAGCAGCAAAAAATAACAGTATATTCTGCTTTAGCTGTGCTTTATGGAATTGTTGACTACACATTCACCATTTTTTTAAAGTTTGGAGAGTAATTGGGAAGACTCCACAGTCTCTCATACAGAAAGTCTGATTCACTAAGATCATGTTCAACTCAGAAATGTCAACCTGTTTTCATTCAGGTTAGTCTGATTCTATCATGCCTTGCCCTTCATTAGCTGCATACACACACACACACAGAGAGAGAGAGAGAGGGGGGGGCAACATCACCAGCTGTTCATGCACTAGTAGTCATATGTAAGGACTATAAATATATACCTACATAGGTACATGTGACCTTTTCATGTAGTCAGGAAGATTCTTATATGGAAAAGCCCTTGATCAACATGGCCCCTTCACATGTAATTGTGGGAAAAGGAATTAACCAGCATGTTTTTATCTTATATATCTCTCTCTTTTTTTCATGTCTTCTCCCCACAAAACCCTGTGGACTAGGGTTCATTAGAAACTAGAAAGCATTAACACAATGGCTTTGCGGTCAGTCCCACTCATTCTGCAAGATGCCTTGAGACAGTAAGGATTTTTTTTTTTTTTTGCATTTCCAGTCTTCCCTGCATTTGTTGTGTTGTTCAGCTACATTCTAGACAGCATAAGTTAGTTAGCATATTGGCCCTTGTTCATTCCATATTTCTCAGCTGTTGGAGCTGCACACAATCATTTCCTGCCAGGAATCTTTTGCATATTATTCATTATGTGTCCTGAATACACCTCTCATACATTCCAAAGAAAACGTAGGACTTTTCTGCTTCTGTGCAGTAGATGATCGTTTCCATATTATTACCCTGAAGAGTAAGGTCTTCATATTTTCACATGATTATCCTGTTGATCTATCCAGATACAGCATCATTTTGGGTTGCCTTCTGGCTGAACACTGGGGCTGTTAACACACTGATAATATGATGTACCATTAAAAGTACCATTTAATATTGGTAATGTATTCAATGCAATATAATAAGCTGCTAATAGGGCAGTGTGGCTGTGTCATGTCATGGCTAGAGTTCATAAAAGAGAATCTGTGGCCTTCATTTTATTATAACCTACTTAGCTGAACTGTTTTCTCCTTGCACTTGCTAATTCATCCCCAGCCAGTTTCCATGGCAACACTGCAGTGTGCCACACACAGCTGCAGCTCACCAATGAGAAACATGCTCATGTTCTCATGAACCTGATGAGTCATGAGAGGTACAGAATAAGAGAAAAGCAAAACAGGACCAGGACTAATGAAAGTGAAGCCATTCTTCCAAAGCTGTAGGGGGAGTAAGTTAAGGGGGCACTTGTTCTACTTCTCCCTAATAATTCATTTCCTTTTCTTTTCAATGCTTCCTTTTCCAAACTACAGACTCATTCTCAGCAGATTATTAAGGCAATAATACAAAGGAAACCCAGCTCAATGGTCGTCTTCAGATTAGGCCTTCTTTCCCATCACCAAAGCTTGGTAGTGTTGGTGAGGGGGGAGCAATAACAGGCTTTCTCAGTTTTTACACACACACGCCCACAACCCTTTGTACTCATCTCTCCATAAGTATCACCTCTGATAACTATCACTGCAGAGCCAGATGAAGACATTTTATCTGTCCAAGTTGTTTCATCTGGTGTCCTCCAAATGTAGGTTGGGTTTTATCTACCCCTCATAGAATATTATGGCCTGTTTGTTTTTAATTGCTTGTTACCTACTGTTCCTTGACCTAAAGTTAAAGCTAAGCTGATGAAACTGACAAAATTGCATATTTCTTCCCTAATTACCTGGTCTTGCCTTCCTCCCCTTCCCTTGTAGTTTCTTCCCCTGTTCAACATTTAGACTGAAAGGACCTCAGGCACCTGAAGGAGTCAAACTCCAACCTATTTGGTAGGTACCTACCTGGTGAAAAAGGCACGTGGTGGTTCAGCGGGTAAGACGCCAGGCTTGTCAATTGGAAGATCACAGGTTCGGAGGTTCGAATCCCTAGTCCCGCGTGACGGAGTGAGCTCCCGCACTAGCCCCAGCTCTTGCCAACCTAGCAATTCGAAAGCATGCAAATGCAAGTAGATGAATAGGTACCACTTCAGTTCTGCATTATTGCCTTATGCTACCAGTAAACACTGTTAGCCCTCAAAAGCTGCATTCTTGTCTGTTTATTCTCAAGCCTTGGTTTTTCCCTTTAAGCCAGCATATATCCCATCATGCACCTGCCCACACAACTTGGTTTTACTGAAACGAGAGATCAGAAATTCAGAAGACAAAATATGATCAATTTCTTTGCTTTTAGGGATACCTTGAATGTTTTAGTTCTTGTTCCATTTTTGCCCGACAAAAAGGTTTTGCCAACCAGTAAGTTTCGTGCACCAATTGATTAACATACACTTATTTCATCTGTCTCACACTTTTCCCCCCACAAAATGTGTTAAGGTTGGGGTTATCAATCAATGGTTGACAGTTAACTCTGCAAATGTATGTATCCACACTGTAATCACAACAAGGATATTGCACCCATTGATTACATCCAAAGCAGGCAAAAACGTTTTGGACAAAAGATTGTAACACTAGAGGCAAATATGGAACAAAAGCCAATGTTTTTTCCACGTTGATAGGATACATTGTTTGTTTGTTTGTTTGTTTATTGGACCACATCTAATCTGTCAGATCACCACCAATTCCTAAATGAAGAAGAAAAATAGCACTTCTTAGCACATGCGGGTTTCCTTGATTATTTTCCCATTGCAGACAGTAAATTGACAGAAAGTGGCATCTTAAGCAAGCATACGACAAAAGTGAGAACTTAACCACAAATCTAGCAGTTCACTCCCCATGCTCTGAACCACTATGCTAAATTGGTTTTTAGATCACTTAAGGACAAGGAAATAATGTTAGTATAATTGTTAGTTAAGCCATACGTACTGTGGTAAAAAAAAATAATTATGACTTTACTCTTTGGAAGGTTAATGAGGAACCTATGGCCCTACAGATATTCTGAAATTCAACTTCCCATTTCAGTTATAACGCCTAATAGTGAGGGATGGTAAGGGGCATAGTTCAACAACATCTGGAGGGCCACGTTCTCCATTCCTGCTTAGGATACTTCTACAAATCTCTCCCTCTAACTTCCAAGGTTGGTAAAGATCTGAACAGTGACCGAACCATTTCACACACTAATTCTAAAAAAATAGAGCCTTCTAGGTAGTAAGCATAAGCTATTGATGCAAGATATGAAGATGTATCACACATTTTTGCTTACCTGAGTAAATATAGGTAGCCTTTCTAATGCAGTGTTACCTACAGTATTCTGAGACCAGTCTTCCCCAACCTAGCAACATACAGATATAATGAGTCTCCAATTCTGATCCATCATGTAAATTTTTTTATTTTATTTTTATTTTTATTTTATTTATCTTATTTATACCCCGCCTATCCCCTCCCTAATGGAGGGCTCTAGGCGGCTTACAACATCCTTACATATTTAATTATACATCCATATATATATTACAGTGCACCGCGTGATTAGGGAGGGGGTGAGGGAACTGACTCTTCTTTTTCAGGCATCGGAAACTACAAGCCCCAGAATGCTTCACTTTCGGAGCCGGCTGCTGACGTCCCGGAAGTTGTTAATTTTTGGGATCCGTCGTCCTCTGCCGCCGTTCAGCCGCCATCCACGGGCTCCTCCAGATCTTTGTCTTCGGTTCTGAGGGCGACTCCCCGACAGGACGCCAGCATATTGCCCCACGTGAGTGGTACCCATTTATCTACTTGCCTTAGCTTTCGAACTGCTGGGTTGGCAGAAGCTGGGGCTAGTGACGAGAGCTCACCTCGCCACGCGGATTCAAACTGCCAACCTTATGGTCGGCAGACTAACAGCTCAGCGGTTTAACCCGCTGAGCTACCGTGCCCCTAAATTCTGGGAGTTATACTCATAAGGAGGATATCAGGTGGGAGAATAATTAAGAATATAAATTAAATCTTTAGCTTTCCTTTTAAATTACAGTTATTCAAAATTGTTAGGTCTGTTTTGTGGTAAAGATTGTCAATGTGTAATACTTTACACTCTAACCTTTATAAATAGTAGGTCTTCTAACCTGATAGGCAAGCAATTTGAAACTATAGAGTAGTAGCCAAGTTTATGAAAAATGCAATAACAATATAGACACGGGTGGATAAGGAAATGAGGCTTGCCAAAATAATTGTAGGCAAATAGAAGACAGTTCCTGCAATAGGAAATCTGGCTGTTTTAATGTTGGCAATGTCTTCATGGATTACACTAAGATTTATGAGCTTCAAATAAGGAATAATTTGCAATCCAACATGTTACACAAGGTAGCTGTAGGGAAACTGAAATTTGAATAATATTCATCATCTGTCCAGATATGGGTGTGTTGAATTTTCCATGTCCCAGATTTTACTACTGCTTCCAGAAAAGTTAGTTAGTCAGTCAGGCCTGGCCCTTAGCAACTATATGGACAAATGCTTGCCATATCGATCTATTTGTGGTGATAATTTGCAGCTCTTCCAAGGACATTCCACTGATCTCTTGTATCACATCCATTCACTTTATCCTTTGTCTTCCTCTTCTATTTCTCTCAACTTTGTCAAACACAGTCTTTTTTTCTAATCCATCATCTACTCACATCAGATGCCCAAATTATGTGAGTTTCTGCCTGTTGATCCTTGCTTCAAGGAAGCAGTCAGTTTGTTTGGTTCAGAACTGATTCACCGGTTCTTTTTGCAGTCCTTGGTACGCTTAGTAACATCTCCAGATCTGTATTTCAAAGCCATCACCTTTTTTTTCTCTAACTCTTTCTTGGTGTCCAGCTTTCACAGCTCTTCTTTACTACTGGGAAAAAAACCTCACTGCTTTAAACTGTTCTGACCTTTGTTGTATTAGAAATATCCTTTCTTATTCTGCATGATCTTTCTAAATTTGTCACTGCCTTCCTCCCAAAGATTAATGTCCTCTTCTCAGACTGCACACTGTTCATCTATATTCTTGAGCTTGAGAAAACCTCACTTTCTTACCTTCAACTGTGAGTTAAAGATAGCAAAATGATTTAAACTACAGGTATGCTTTAACTTTCTATCCTCTGGGCAGAATAGGAGGATATATTGAAATAATAATAACAACAACAATAATGGCAGCACAGGCAGGCCAAAGAATAATGGGTCTCAAATGCAACAGAAAGAACCACATTCAAATGTCATCACAAATGCTAACAAAAATGCCTTTGTCTTGTATGTGAAAGAAGCCCTTTGTCCATATAAAGCCCTTTGTTCAGTAGATTACAAACTAAATGTAAGGCGGTAATCTGATGTTGCAGCTGAAAAGGCTATGCAACTCTACACTACATCAACATAAGTACAGTGTCCAGATCATACTAATAGTACCACTCTATTTTGCTTTGGAGGGTGAATGGATTCAAATTACAAGGGGATTTTGATTAATTTATTAGGAAGATCTTCCTGATGGTATGAGCTATTTGACAATGGGCTTCTTCATTAGAGGTTTTGAGGTTGGGAGATTACCTGCCAGAGATGCTGAAGTAGTTGATTTCCTGTATCAGCAGGAGCTTCAATTGAACCTTTGAGGCCCTTTCCAACTAATTTTACCTTTGAGGCCCTTTCCAACTAATTTTGACTACTTGCCACCATTCTGAAATGATGACTGGGTGGCTACAGCAGTAAGGAAATAAAGAGTTAGGGAAGCTGCAAACAAAAGGATAAAGAAGAAAGAATCAATCTCTTAGTTAAGACATTTTCTCTGGTTGGGGTAAACAACACACCTCAAGAGAAGAGATGAGAAGAGAATTCTACTTGATTTTGGTCCAACCTTTCTCCTAACAATACCACAATACTGTAATATCAATTTGATTCCATGTAAAAATTGGAATTTGCAAATGCTTAGATAGCACCTGTAGATAGGAATTCCTTTTATCAATTTACAATATATGCTTGTGCAAACTTACTGACTTCAACATGAGGCTTATTCCAAGGTAAATAACCCTGAGATTATAGGGGCGTGGCGCCTCAGCGGGTAAGACGCCAGGCTTGTCGATTGGAAGATTGCAAGTTCGGAGGTTCGAATCCCTAGCCCCGCGTGATGGAGTGAGCTCCCACACTAGCCTCAGCTCCTGCCAACCTAGCAATTTGAAAGCATGCAAATGCAAGTAGATGAATAGGTACCACTTCGGTGGGTAGGTAACAGCGTTCCGTGTGCATCATGCTGGCCACATAACCGTGGAAGCGTCTTCAGACAACGCTGGCTCTTCAGCTAACAAACAGAGATGAGCATTGGCCCCTAGAGTCGGACACAACTGCACAACTGTGTGGGGGGAACCTTTACTTTACCTTTAAAAATTGGAATTTGCAAATGCTTAGATAGCACCTGTAGATAGGAATTACTTTTATCAATTTACAATATATGCTTGTGCAAACTTACTGACTTCAGCATGAGGCTTATTCCAAGGTAAATAACCCTGAGATTATAGCTCCTCAGGATGACTGGCTGCCATAATATATATCTTGCTGATGTCTGGATTGAATGACTCCTGTGTAGGCTGTATGGGGCTGCCTTTAAAGCTTTGCAAAGTGTGATGTGTTCAAATGCATGAGCCAGAAGTAGCATCTATAAGACCAGTGTTGAAGGCATTGCATTGGTTCACTGCTTTCTCCTTAGTTTTGAAACACAATACTGGTGTCCACCTTTAAGGCCTAAGATATCTTATGAGATGAGATTATCATTAAACTGATCTTCTTAGGTCAGACTCTGATCCACTCTTGTTTGAGGGTAAGGTGTCTCAAATGGACTTATTCTACCTCAGAATTCCAACCCCTGGCTGTCACTCTGATGTGCCTCAGGATGACTGAAAAATGATTCTATTCTTGCAGGATAATGGGAGGGGACAGCACTGATATGATTTCAGATTTTACCCAGATAATGAATTTATGGATTTCACATACATAAATAAATCAACAAATAATTCCTCCCCCTTTAATCATTATATGCCAAATATATCAACGAACAACATGTTTGAAGAACTGAAACATCCATGTTGCATGAAGGATGAGAGCAAATTATTCTAGACAACATTAATCCCAGGGCTGGCTATGGTAAAATCATCATTAACTTGGCCTTCCAAACTTATCAGAACCCTCTTTAAAAATAAGGCAGCAAGCATCTATTAGGGTATTCAAATACCCACCTCCCATTATTGGAACAATAGTTTCTCTGTTTGTGGCTTGAATCATGTCAACTGGATTTCTATTTTCTTAGTGGAAACGTTTCACTCCTTATCCAAGGAGCTTCTTCAGACTGAAGAAGCTCCTTGGATAAGGAGTGAAACGTTTCCACTAAGAAAATAGAAATCCAGTTGACATGATTCAAGCCACAGACTGTTCCACCTGGATGACTGAGAACCTTCATAGACATAGTTTCTCTGTTGTTTCTAACTTAGTATTTATCATTAAGATTCTTCATGGCTCAATAGAAGCAGAGAAGAAATGCATCATAACCAGGTATTATGAGCAAAAGCAGAATAGCAGTGCTCTTCTGTTAGCTGCATTTCCATTAATGCTATCTGTCACCAAGGTGGCAACAGTCTGCTTTATTAATGGGATGAGTCACACTTGGACCCAACATATTGCAAATGGAATGCATCAGTGTTTAAAATGTACTCCCTACCCCAAATGGGATACAATTCAGATATTTGGCCTGAATCTGTGGCACATTTTTATAATGGTGTCAGTAGGGCCATTATCTCAATTGCCCATGAGAAATTTAACTTCTTCATAAATGACAATGGCAGATAATATTTAGCCATGCATCTCACTGGCCGTTTGTGAATTGGTCCATATATTTATTGCTCTTTAGGTACATTAGCTCATCATCTGGTCTTTTTTTTTCTTGACCTGACTTTCTTTACTAGTGGTATAAATCTGTATTTTTCCAAACATTTCACATTTTTTCATAGCTCCAGTACAACATCTTTGCTGTGAATCCACAGTGGTATCCAGCTAGATTTTGCCAGAAAACTGAAGCAAGCAAATGTGTGTGATTATATAATACCACAGGCATGGTTACTAAACATTACTCTAATCCAAAACCTATTATAAGGCATTTCCCTGTAACCACACCCAGTTTCTTTATCTAGTGATGAAATAATGAAACCTTCTAAACAACAACATGGGAAAACATCTGGTTCTATTTCTTTTCCTAACGCTACATAAGGTTTTATCTACTTTAGCATGACTGTGCAGTCTCCATTTTATATGAATTGGTTTCCCCTTTTTCAAAGGGGTAGCTGTGCTTGTAAAGCTCACTCATGCTTTAATGAGAGTGTCTTCTGCCAAAACAGCTTTGAGAGAATTTCATTATTCCCACTAAAAGTCCTCCCTCACCACACACATCCACAGTTGCTGTTTGTCTAGGAAGAAAAATCTTTCCCCTTAATTCAAGGGGAACCCACAGCCTGCAGGTAACCCACACGCAACACCAAACTTCAATGACAGACTTCTGGAAAATGGAAGGATGGTTTCCCTGCACTTTCAGTGGGAAACAAAGAGGTATACAAGCCAAACAAACCGTTTCAAAAGGTAAGACTCTATTGATTTCAATTCCTGATGGCTACACAGGGATATCCATCTGGTTTTCTTCGGAACTACACAAAAGTAATTTGTCTTCTTCCAGGAAGTATTTTTACAGTATTTGGTCTAGTGGTTAAGGCAACGGGCTAGAAACCAGGAGACTGAGAGTTCTAGTCCCGCCTTAGGCATGAAAGCCAGCTGGGTGACCTTGGGCCAGTCTCTCTCTCTCAGCCCTAGGAAGGAGCCAATCGCAAACCAGGAGACTGAGAGTTCTAGTCCCGCCTTAGGAATGAAAGCCGGCTGGGTGACCTTGGGCCAGTCATTCTCTCTCAGCCCAACTCACCTCACAGGGTTGTTGTTGTGGGGAAAATAGGAGGAGGAAGGAATATTAGGTATGTTCGCCACCTTGAGTTATTTATAAAAATAATAAAGGCAGGAAATAAATAAATAAAATATTTTCCAGTCAACTCTAAGCTTTTCTGGTGGTCTTCCATCCAAGTACTAACTGGGACTGACCCTCACTTAGCTTTCTTGAGATAGTCAAGATTAGCTAGGTGCTGTTTCCTGAGCTGGAAGAAAAGGCATCACATCCCTAAGAAAGAACACACAGACAGACACACAGCCCAGTCCTCATGGGCATACAGTGGCCCTCAGTTGCCAGCCCTCAGAGGTTTGGCTCCCATCTCTGTGTTAACTACTGTCACTGCACTGGAAGGAATTTCACTTCCCCACCCTTCCCTTATAGAAGTTCCTTTGCTATCATTGCAACTGCTTTGGGGCAGGAGAATTCTTAAGTAGTAAATCATAAGGGTTGCATGAACTGTATCTCAAGGTTGTAGTAGAACTACATGAATTAGGTACAGAGATGAAAGAAAGGAAGTTTCTGATTTTCAAGGAAAAAAAATAGAATAAAGGCTCTATGCTCAATATATTTCAAGTATTTGAAAGTGAAATTTATAAACTATATTCTTCATGTCTGCTATGAACATTCTGCCATCCACAAGATATTGGTCTGCTTCCTTTTATCGCCCAGATATGTTGGTCCTCATCTCTCAGAAATCATGAACATTGCATCAAAAACCTGGGATAGAACATGAATGAAAAAAAAAGCATCTAGCTCATCAAGAAAAACATTAGCGGGCAAAATATTCTGTACCAGAGAAAAAATATACAGTGAAAGCCACCTTTGTTCAGTTCAGTGATCAGTGCCTTTGGACAGGACTCATTATACACAATCAAGGATTTTCTTCAAAACACAGTACATTGGCGAACAACAAATAAGGTTGAAATATTGGTATATATTATATTTCCCTTGAAATTGTACTGAAATCCAACATTAATTCTACTTAGTGTATACTCCCTGATTTTAATAGACTAGCATAATGTAATGCAGCATAGCTTTTTTTATCATAAAGAGCCAGCAGTGACATTTTTGCAAGATACTCTTTTATCCACCTTGGGATCACATTGGCTCATAAGAAATCACAGGCTCAAAGAGATGTGATTTTTATCTTAAAAGCAAACAAACAAACAAAAACCACCATAGCTTGCTTAACATGGCCAATAAGCATTTCACTAAAATGGCTCTTGGAGCCTCTATATATTTGAAGATTATAGGAAAATAGGGCTTAGCTGTAAATATCCAGAGCTTGAGAAGGATGGTTAAACTAGGTGGTTTTAGCTGAAATACTGTAAATGAAAGGGGTTACAAGTCTGTCTTCAGATTAGATTAGGCTTTATGCTTCAAGAATTTGCAGTGTTCTCACAGTAGGAGATCTGGGGAGTGAAAATGGAGGGAATAAGGCTGTCCTTCCTAGAGGACTGAAGTAATTGATGGCACAATGAGGAATCTGAAATCCATGATGTACTCTAGGCCTGCAGAGAACACATTACAGAATAGGGGAAAAGACTTTGAGTGCACAGTCTACCTGAATGAAGTACAGTTTCTTCTCTACCGACCATCATTTGCCCTCTGTGAAAGACCTCTTACATATTCTAATAAAATGGGAGCTCAGGCCTTTCTGGTAAGTTAAAAGACTTCTTAAAGTTGCTTTTTTGCCTTTGCTGGAAATGTTCTAGGAGTGGAAATTTTAGTTGGGAAATAAAAATAACTGATCTCTGAAACATGCAACATTTCTTCAACCTTCCAAACCAACCTTTCCAGTACCATGGTCAAAGGAATATTCTGTTCTAGGATGATATCAAGGAAGATACATGATCCCTGGAGACTTTGACAGTTTTGTTCATTTGTTGCAAGAATTGAACTAAATAGGACTAGGTTTTGTATTTAATATGATTATCATATTAATCATATTCATGGGTTTGAATTTAATGTGATTTTCATTTCATATTTCTTAAAACATTTCAAGTTCAATTATTGTAGCTTATCCCAATTTAGTTTCCCCAAAAGGGGGCGTGGTGGCTCAGCGGGTAAGACACCAGGCTTGTCGATTGGAAGATCGCAAGTTCGGAGGTTCGAATCCCTAGCCCCACGTGTCGGAGTGAGCTCCCACACTAGCCCCAGCTCTTGCCAACCTAGCAATTCGAAAGCATGCAAACGCAAGTAGATGAATAGGTACCACTTTGGTGGGTAGGTAACAGCGTTCCGCGTGCGTCATGCCGGCCACATGACCGTGGAAGCGTCTTCGGACAACGCTGGCTCTACGGCTAACAAACGGAGATGAGCATCGGCCCCTAGAGTCGGACACGACTACACAAATGTGCGGGGGGAACCTTTACCTTTTCAAGGTGTTACAACATCCGTTGACCTCTAACACCAGGTCTATTGGCCTGCTGGCTGGGACGATACCAACACCTGGAGAGGAACCAGGTTGAGCAAAGCTCATACAGTATGTACTGGCCAAGGCTAACAATCCTTTTCATGCAAAATCCTGAGCTGGAGTTCAATCTGTGGTTCTCTCTCTTCAGAGAGTCCCAGATCAAATTTCAAGGAATTTAAGTCCTGCCTCCAAATGAAGCTTTTCCACAGAAACATGCCATATGCCTGGCTGAAGGGATGCCAGGTAGCTTGATGTTCTTAATCTTGGCTTATGGTTTCAAGTGATGGGCCACATGTACCTGTACTAATTAATTCAAGTTCAGGAATCTTTGAAAGTGGGCAGTGGGATAAGGGAGGAAGCAACAGTATATTTGCTTTTAGGTCAATCCAGGCAAAATGGTGCATAGCAATTACAGGAGGGCATATGTTTTTGACATTTGGGGATGAAATTGTCCTTACTAAAAATGAAATATCATGCTTATCATTGAGAGAGAAGCATCCCTTAGCAATCTTTGATCAGAGCATAGATTTAACATCTTCCTTAAACCTCAGGAATCTAAGACTGACTGCTTTTTTATTGCACTGCATCCCACCTTTCTTCCACAAAGCTATATACAGTCCTTGGGTTTTAAGGATGACACTAGCCTTCTGAGACAGCGTAGAGATAGTAACCCACAAGAAAACACAGGGATTTCCTAACTCAGGTGTGGGCAACCTGTGGCCCACTTTTTACATTTGAAGAGATTGGAAGTTTTACAGGAATAGTCTTTAGTTATCTTTGCAAGCTTCATTCCTTTAAATAGGGCTTTGTTTATGGACCTGCCTTTTCATTTTCCACTTTGTTTTTAAACCTGATGAAACTGACAAGTATTCTGCCATTTCCCTTTCTAGACAAAGTGACAGGAAAAACAATAAAACCGTGGTGGTTTGGGTTTTGTTTTGTTTTTTTACTGTTCTAGGAGGGGCTTTAAAAAAAGGAGAATCCACCAATCAGATTGTGGGAAGTGCAATCCAGACAGAACATCAGGCCATCCTTGTGGCTAAAATGTAGGAAAGGATTGAAATCCAAACAGGATTTCTGAAGCCAGCTTCATTTCCAACCAGTTGGAGTTCAGTAGCTTAAGGCTGCAGTACAGAAAAGCCTCACTTTCACTCCTATTCTGTGGGTTGTTGTAAGAAAATGACCACAGTTACCTCATCATGATCAGAACTCACTGATGAGAATGACTTGTGTTGTTTTACCATCATCCTATCAGGGAGGAATCTTAAGGTCTAACCAATGTTGTTATCACATGAGCTGTTGTGGCGACATATTCACTTCATCAGACAAATGGAATATATTCCTGTGAGAGAGATTTCTAACTATATTTAGTTGTAGGAGAGTGAGGGAAATGGAAGATGGGAGAAGATGATGAGAAGAGGCAGGATCGATTTGAGGACCAAGAAGTATAGAAACAAAATTGTTTATATAGTGGTTGTACGAAAAGTAGGGCTATGAGTCAGTTCTATGCAGCAAAATTGTCTGATCTCTAAAAGACCAGCAACTCCCTTATCTCATGAGATTTATGGTCCTGATAAAGTTTATATGCACAGTTGTTTGTGTTTATGCAGTTTGGAAGGCAAGAAAATAGGATGTGTGGAAATGGTAAAAACAAAGGTGAATTACAGGATTATTTTGTAAATGTCCAAATGTTAGTCATACTTTATTTGTCATGGATCTCATAGCACTGATTAACTAGCTAGCTAAAAGCTATAATGTGTCCACACTCATTCCATGAGAAATTATGTGGAATCTTTAGGGAAATTTGTTTACACTGTTTCTTAAATCATTGTAAGTTCCTTTTTGCAAATTCTGTCACCTTTAGATCTGGCATAGAATCTCCTGGAGACTTACTATTGCTTTCAGGCTGTTGCCATCCCCAGTGTGAGCTTGGTGTCCATTTTTCCTTTCTTGTGGTCAGTTTGGCCCCCTTTAAAATCTTGTGCGGTCCTTCTGATAGTTCCTGGCATATATCATATTGAAGGATGCACATGGTTCCCTTGATGTTGTAAATGATGTTAATGGATCTTGTAATAGTATTGCTCGAGTAGATATGGGGACAAAATTGCCATCTGGGTCTACTTCAGAGTTTGCTTCCTATGCCAATATCAGTGAGCCCTACCACACAATCTTAATGGGCCTGTGCTCTTGGCCATGGCTCTGTCCACGATACAACCAAGGTGACATAATATAAAAAGTGAAATACTCAACTTCTCTGTGTCCATTGATTGATCTGGGGTTTTTCCCCTGTGCTTTTGTTGCAAATGAAACTCATATTTCTATGTTTCCAATGCAGACTGAGTCCCCCCCCCCCCCCCGGTCTTTGGGGACCGGTTGCTTTGCCATAGAGTAAAAGCTCCCAGAGGCAAGCTGCAAAAACCTGGATGACCACTAGATATCAGCAGAAAGATACAGAAATCACTGCTGCCATCTAGTGGTTTTGGATTTATGCAGCCCAGGTCTGGTAGCCCTAATAGCCAGATTCATAGCTCTGAGTCTTGAAGCGCTATTCCTTCTCAATGGTCTTGGGCTATTCAACCCCATTCCTCTCCTCACAGACTGTACCACAGACCCTCTCTGCACTCCTCCCCACATACTTCTCGATCAACATTGTAGGCTTCACATGCCAAGTTCCCTGCAGGCGTGAAACCTACCAGCATCCTTCCTGGAAAAAAGACTTCTCTTTCTCCAGTTTGGACAGTTGATAGTTGTTGATGAGAACAAAGTGTGGAGAATGCAAGTTGTCTTTAGAGTGACTGGGATGTGATTTGCATAAGGAATGGATAGTTGGTTATTGGTAGTTAATACCTGTTTTAGGTAGGGTCAGTGGGCTGTCATGCAAGCCTGTCCCAACCTGATGTCCTCCAGATGCCACTGATCCCCCATATTAAAACATGATCCCTTTTTCCACATTCACATAACCATGGTGCATATATGCCCCAGCAATCACTTTTTTCTGTGTGCAGGGCCACATAGGATTGTGTGGTTGGTGTCCTGTGACATGGCCTGTTGGCAGCCCATGAGTGAGACAAGCTAAAGTTGTCCTTCGTTGTATCAATGTTAAAGTAGCATTTTCCCCCTTATCACACTGCCATCCAAAGGGAACCTCAAAGAATAGAACATTTGTCAGGGTTTTCGCCCATTACCTTGGAGGAAAGCCAGGGGCCTGCAGTGACTGGGGAAAGAAGCAACAGACTCAGGATAGGGATTGGCAAAGGGGCAAAGCCAATTTCATGCCGGCATCATTTTCCACCAGCTCCACAATGGTGGAGAGTACTCCAGCCCAGGAGACGGGAAAGGGCAGTAGATACCCTGAAGGCCAATGCTGTCCTTGACCAGTCCAGCCGCTTTAAAAACAAATGGCTGCTTAAGTCATTTGAGCCACCACATTTTTTACAAAAACGACTGAAAGCCAGATAATGGGTAGAAAGTAAAGGCTGAAGCAAGCAGAGGAAATTGGGGGGAACGAAACAGCAAATGCTGAACCAAATCCTGTTGAAAGGACAGTTTCGAGATCAATCATGGTAGCTCTTAAGTCCCTTGGGAAGGAGGAGAAGAATCTTTGGGGTGCGGGAGAGCTGATCCAATTACTATTGAATGTTGGGAAGTTGAGAGAGAAAAAATATTGCTTCTGGCATTAAAATATATTGATTTGGTTTTTAAAATGTGTCCAAAGTCTATTCCTTTCCCCACTTGGCAACTTCTCTTCTTCTAAAAGGCAACTGTCTTCCTATTTGTCAAAAGGTCTGCAGCTGGATCCCTTCCTGCTCCCATATAAATTGGTGGTGTCTGGCATGGCAACGAGCAGCATTTAACCTTACAGTATTGACTGTGCTGCGAGAGAGGAAAATAACACGCCAGCCGTTCTGCTCCCTGGGAACTGTTTACCTGGAGAGGTGATTGGAACACACGCTCCGGCCTGAGCCCAAATCAGGGCACATTCCGGCCTGCAAACCTGCCAGCACGTTGGAGACTTTCCCAGGCCACAGCCTCTAAAAAGATGATTACTTGGCTCTGAGGGATCAGATTACTTTGTTCTTAGAGTTACATTTTAACTGGGAAAAGTTTAACAACTTTGACTTATGGACTTCTACAATTGGCAGGAGAAAAGTGAGCAGAGGAAGTCATGAAAAATAACCACAAGGGAGGCCATCCCATGCTACACAAAATTCCTGAGCTCTTTGTCCAATTGTTTTTGGGGGCTGGGGGCAGGGGGAGGGGGGCTGGGGAAAATATTTTCCAGAAACACAGGCCTGGCCTCACGAAGTGCTGATTTATGCCAAGTTTATAAAAAGCAGCTGCAGACAGAGCTGAATGAATGGATTACCCTGCTGTCTGCCTTCCAGAATGTGCTTTAGTTCACACCCTGTCCCAGAGAGCAAGGCAGATCTCTTAGCACTCCATAAATCTACTTTTACACACGTGTGCACTGTGCACACTCAAACAAAGGGGAAAAAATCTCCTTCCCGGCCAATTTCCTCCCTCTTCATGTCTGCATCAGAGTAAAAACTCTTTGTGAGTCAGAAAATAATTTTCTTTTTAAAAATAAAATCTCGTTCCAGTGCCTTCAACACTAGCATGATGCAAAGAAATGAAACCAGTGAAGCATCTCCTCACTGCTTTTCTACCACTCCATGGTAGACAAAGAAAAATATAGCCATTTTAACTGCCAAAATGATTTGAACTGCTTAATTAATTACAACAGCCCCACCCTATACATGAGGAACAGCATCTATACAAACACAAGGTCACAAGGTCAAGAAACAGGAAAACAGGTATGGTGGCCACAAATCCAAAATTTTACATACTGCAGCGGTTATGCAGTATATGACATTTTGTGCTGAATTCAAGGGACTTGGCTCAGCCAAGAATCTTCTGGGAATATTTTACATATTAGGATGCAAATATCAATATCTGTAGGTGCTAAATAAAACAAGAGAGCCAGTTTGGTCTAGTAGTTAAGGTGCTGGGCTAGAAACCAGAAGACTGAATTCTAGTCCCGCCTTAGGCATGAAAGCCGGCTGGGTGACCTTGGGCCAGTCACTCCCTCTCAGCCCAACTCACCTCACAGGGTTGTTGTTGTGGGGAAAATAGGAGGAAGGAGTATTTGGTATGTTCGCCGCCTTCAGTTATTTATAAAAATAATAAAGGTGGGATAGAAAATAGATAGACAGACAGACAGACAGACAGACAGACAGACAGACAGATAGATAAACAAACAAACAAACAAACAAGAGATGTCACAAGTGGCCATCCAGCTGAATGTGCTTCTAATAAAATTTAGATTACTAAAGGGCTGCATTTTAAGTCACAAATGGGTCGAGTCCATCCATTATAATTCCTCCAGATTGTTGCAGGAGTGGGAAATAGTAAGAAGATGGCTGGGAAAGAAAGAGATGGGAATATATGGTGTTTCCAAACTCTTTATTCTAATTATTATTGCCCAAGGCTTCAATATCTTAGAATTTGTTGGAGTGCCCAAGCTCTTCAGGTCCTGCTTGTATCCCCAACAAAGTCTTTCTTTCTCAACCTCATCAACTTGAAGATGTATGGACTCCAACTCCCAGAATTCCCCAGCCAGCCACACATCTTCAAGTTGCTGAGGTTGAGAAAGACTGCCCCAACACAATGCCCACCCCGTGTGCTGGGCTACAGCTTCTGTCACTGCCTGTACATGGTCATTGGCCAGGCTGGCTGGGAAAACGGGGGGAAGCCAGCAGGCCGAAGGTCTGTTCTGCACAGCTGGATTGTTCCCAAGGAGGATAGAAACATAAGCGCAGGTCTTCGCACTGTTGTGCCATAGACTTTTCAAGCTGCCTTGAAAATATCACAGCTTCAAGCCTTTCCATTAAACGCCTTCCCCAACTTGCAACCAGCCCCAGCACAAGCACGCCTTAGTGGCATCTTCTCTCTCCTGCTCTCTTCATCTTATTCCCTCCCCATGACTGAGACAGGCTGAAGCTGTCTTTTACTGTGTCACGGTCAAGGTGTTGTCCTCCCTTATTCCAAGAACAGCCTCAAGGTTCCTAAAATCTGTTAAGCTTCGTCACCCATTAAAGGGAACATGGGTGAATGTGGTGGCTTGAAAGAGGGGCGAGTCCAGCAGGACAGGGATCAGCAACGAGGACAGCAAATTTCATGCTGGTACAGTTTTCTGCTGACAGAATGATGGGTAGGTAGCATTTCAAGTGAGCAACTCAGAGGCTTGAAAAATGGCTGGGCTGGGGGCCTTCAACAAGGTAAAATCACAATTGCAGCTTAAGGATTTTGAAAGCCTCCTGCTTTTCAATCGCCTGGAATAACATTGCTGAGAAACTCAGCCCTACATTACAAATATCGGTGAAAAGAATATTTCCTGGCAATTGTTTTGAGAACAGCTTTTCTCAGAAGTAATTGCTCCTGAGAGGGTTGCAGTTACCTGTTTTTTTTTTGGAGAAAGGAGGAATTTTTGCACCACTGTTTCCTACAATAGACAGGAGTCTAGGAACGGATCCAAAACACAGTATTCCTAATGGATCATCAAGCCCTTTCTTTTTCTCTTCGATGGACTGCTGGGTGAAATAATCAGTTCATGGGAAATCAGTCCAGGAGGAGGCAACAAATTAATTTCTCACGCTACAAGAGTGCCACATTGCCCCCTAATGGTAAGCATTTAGAAAGTGGCATGATTCTCCTACTAAGGTTGCTGGTTCTGGAAGAAATGGCTTCCAGAACTCGGATAGCCAGGTCATCTTGTTACAGCTTTCAAATTGAGAAAACTAATATTCAGTGCCAGACAGTGGAACTATGAAAACTAATTTATCCCTGGTGACCCTCCACACCCTTTTCTGGGACTAGATTTCTTTGGGAGTGTGAAGGCAGCAGTCTTGAATAGTTTATGGAAGATCAAGAAGATCAGGTTACTTAATCATAAAGCTTTAAAGGAGTCATCCAGTTCAATCCTGGCATTCGTTTCTGATTTATTTAAACCCTAATACGTAACAATACAATTTGTTGTGATTGTGAGCCAGCACTGTGATGCAGCTGCTGAAAAGGCAAGTGCTATTTTAGGATGAATTAACAGGAGCAGAGTCCAGGTTGTGGGAAGTAGTTGCCACTCTTTTCTGCCTCCCTCAGGCCCCACTTGGAAGCCTGGGCTCATTTCTAAACAGTGTGTGCACATCTAAAAAGGACTGGAGCAAGGTCAGAGGAAAGTTACCAAGGCAATGAGGGGAACTGGAAACCATCTTAAAAACAGTTAAAGGAACTGGGTATGCTTAGCCTGCAGAAGGGAAAACTGAGGGGAGAGAGGATAGCAGTCTTCAGATATCTAAAGAGGTGCATAGAGGAGGGGGTAGACTTGTTCTCTGGCGCCCTGGAGGACAGAGCCAGAACAAAGGGGCTGAAACTTCAGGGCATTAGATTCAGGTTAGATATTAAAAAGAATTTCCTGACTGTAAGAGCTGCCAGGTAGTGGAACTGGTTGTCTCAGGAAGTGTGTGTGTTCCCCTTTGTTGGAGGCGTTCAAACAGAGGCTGGATTTCCATCTGCCCCAAATGCAAATCCTACATGAATGAGGGGTTGGACTAGATGACCTCTTAGATCCCTTCCAACTGTAAGATTTTAAGTTTCCAAAGAGCCTTTATCACTCTGGGCAGAGTTTGGGGTGGT
Source organism: Charina bottae (assembly GCA_023362775.1). Lineage (NCBI taxonomy): Eukaryota > Metazoa > Chordata > Lepidosauria > Squamata > Charinaidae > Charina > Charina bottae. The sequence goes on from JALMGJ010000001.1 coordinate 33,814,353, forward strand.
TGACTGAAAACGTTCGAGCTAATACGTTGACTCAATATGTAAACATTAATGTTCCACCCTTTCCTAACCTGATGCTTTTCATCGGTTCTGCAGAATAACAGCCAGTATCTGCAGCTATCACAGCCAATTGCTAGAAATGCACCAGCCTGCGGAAAGTTGCGTAATAATTCCCCACCCCTGCTCTTCAGGAAATACTTTATACATGCCTTAAGATAAAATAGGCAACATCTCCCTTGTTGTAAAACTGGACATGGTTCAACTGCAGTAAATTTGGGAAGTGGGGTCTCCTGAGCTTGAAAGATGTGGGAAGGATAAAAGGCAGTCACCTGGGGGTGGTGTCTTTATATCCTGACCTCAGACAAAGCGTCCCTAAGGACTCTTTATCCCTGCCCTCCCCTGGCCACAGCCCTCTTTTTAAAAGTAGGTACCATCAGCTCCTGTTTCTCAAGAGCTCTCCTCCTCCCCAGGGGTGCCTGTGTCAAACTAGTATTATTTGGGCTAAACTGGGGGTGTCTATTTTGGATCTAATTTGATTGCATTCAGATGTAGGCATTTTAACAGCTGGGGACTTGAATGCTAGGCTTGCCACATATGATGAAATGTTTATTTTCTTTGACAGGACTGCTCCGGGCAACCGTTTGCTCCCACTCTATCTTCAGCTTTCCAAAGACATGAGCATTAATCATAGGCAATGCAGCCTGTTGCAATGGCCACCAGATTCGACTTGTGTACTCTCCGTGTATCCATTGCTGGGAATCCTGAAGAGGGACTTACAGGGGTTTCGGTACTATTAACTCTGTCCTTGTATTGACTAGACCAGTGTTTCTCAACCTTGGCAACTTGAAGATGTGTGGACTTCAACTCCCAGAATTCCCCAGCCTGCATTCTGGGAGTTGAAGTCCACACAGCTTAAAGCGGCCAAGGTTGAGAAACCCTGGTGTATCAGATACCCTCGAGACTGGCCTAAATTCCATGCTGATTCAGATGCAGCTTTGAGGCTTGAAATACTGGATTAAACTACTTTTTTTTGTGGGGGCACCACCCTGGGCATCTTGACCTTGCGGAACAATGTTATATCCTTGTGGAAGAGAGGGCTCATCACAGACTTAAATTACTATGGACTGTCAGCTCACTGTTTGCCCTTGCTTAGCCCTGAGCAAGCGTGATCTGAAGCGAAACCAAGTCCTCAATATCGATGCCCAGTGTGGTGTGAGTGAAGCCCCAGCCCAGTATGCAGTGGGCCTCTTTGGGAAATCTTTCTCCTGTGCCAAGTATTTAGCAAATCTCTCTTGCCTGTCCAATTTTACCCTCTCCTGCTACAGTGTTTTGCCATCTTTATTATCAGGAGAGAGACTTTGCCCCGCCTGCTGGCTGAAATAGAAACAGATTCTATCCCGTTTGTTTTTATTCCGTCCTTTCTATTTGGTGCGACAAGCTGACCCAATAATGCCCATTTCTCCCCTTTCTGGCATCGGCCAACCCGCTTCACTTGTGGGAAAATAGGAGGGATCGTGAACTTTGCTGCTCGGAGTTGTACAAAACAAAAGGGAAGATATCAATCTAATAAATAAATAAATTCTCACGCCAGCTGAGAGGAACACCCTTTCTTCCTCTTAGCTGACAGGTAATCAAATGTTGCTAGAGGAGTTGCTTAATTTGTTGCAATCGCCATCACAATCAACTTTCACATCACATCACTTTCATGCCTTAGGCCTTAGGCTTGAAAGCCGGCTGGGTGACCTTGGGCCAGTCACTCTCTCAGCCCTAGGAAGGACCAATGGGAAACCAGGAAACTGAGAGTTCTAGTCCCGCCTTAGGCATGGAAGCTGGCTGGGTGACCTTGGGCCAGTCACTCCCTCTCAGCCCAACTCACCTCACAGGGTTGCTGTTGTGGGGAAAATAGGAGGAGGAAGGAGTATTAGGTATGTTCACCGCCTTGAGTTATTTATAAAAAATAATAAAGGCGGGATAGAAAATAAATAAATAAATAATAATCAAACTGTTTAGCAAGATTGGTAACTTCAACCTTTTTATGTATATTTTTGTCTGTAAATTCTTGGTTATCTACAATGGGTTTCTCTCTTCTTTCCTCCCATTCCCCCCGTCCCCCCACCCACATGTCTGTTTTGGACTGTGGTTGTAAAATAATAAGATGAAACATTAACATAAAAATACATGGGCACATTCATGTTGCTTTCTCAGCAACCAGACTGATGTAGTCTGTCACTATGATCTTCTGGGACTTTCTTTTTTAACTTCTCAATGCAAGCTCTAGGCTTGGGATTTCCTAGTGGTGCCCTTTCCAAGTATTAACTAGGTCCCATCTTGCTTCGCTTTTTCAAGGTCAGCTAAAGCCAGCTAGGTGCTGCCACCTGCTGCAACATAATGCCTGACACAGACAAGATTACTTCTACTTTCCAGGGGAAAGCAGGCTTTGGTTTGATGTTGCATACAGCTTATCACACTTCTTCTATCGTGACTAGCCTGTGAAACTTAGATTAATGTATATTTGTTCATTCTTATTTGTCTCCTAGCTATTCCTGTAGTTTGCAATTATGGAAGGTGAAGGTTTAGAAGGAAAACATTGACAACCCTATGAGATTGCAGTCTTGCACACATACTTGAGATGCTTGTGCAATATCTGACAAGATTTGGTGACTGTGTGAAATTTTGGTAATTTTTTAAGGGGGGGGGCATTAAAACCACAGCACAAGATTGTGTGATGGTGCCTGCTATCTGAAAAGGCTGCCTAGCCCTGAATTGATTTGTCTCAGTGAGGTACTTCTTGGCACCCGGCATTCTTGACAGCAAGGCCTCCTTCAGCTTTTGCGAGGGCCAGAGAAGGCAGCCGCAGCAGGCTGAGTGAAGCAACATGGCCCCTTCGCTTTTCCCTGGGAAGCCAGATGGCAACTTTGCTTTGCAAAGCCTCTTTGGGTGGGTGCTTTGCTGGAATCCCCCTTGAACAGCTGCACAGAAAAGGTAGCCACTGATGTGTTTCTCTCATCTTTTTAAGTAATCCAAGTCAGTGGCAATCTCCACACCTAGAGTTATGAAGAATGAAACAGTGCCTTTGGTCTGTCCTGAATCTCCCACCATTCAGCTTGACTCGATGATCCCGATTCTTGTATTGTTGAAAGATCAAGTTCTCCTAACCATCATTTTACACACCACTTTCATAACCTGCCCCTTGGAAGAAAGGCACAAAAGTTGCCCTGCTCCACGAAAGGTGGCTGGTTGTTGCTGTTGCTCCTGCTGTAACCTGCTGGATGGGATGGGAAGGAACATTCTTTCCTGTGCGTGCCTGAAATGGCTCCCGGGACACTGGAGACTATGGTCAGGTCCCTGCTGGCCTCTAAGCATGGTTCAGGCATGTCTTGGCAACCTCTTTATTCTGCTGTGCCCCAGCAATGTTACCGTCATCTTCATCCCACAACTGAGACAGGTTTCAGTTGTCCTTAACTATTTTAGTGCTAAAGTATTTCCCCACTGCTGCCAGAAATTCTAAGGCAGGCCAGATCTGATGTGCTGTGCTGACTGTGGAGAGAAACAGCCCAATGACTATCATTCGTTCAGTTATTTATATAGCCACCCAACTAACATCACAAGGTGATGTTAAGTGATATACAGAGATTAAAACCAACGAAGTAATACCTTCATTCCACTTCTTCACTGAAAACAGTAATTAAACAGCCAACCGATGGGGCTCACTCATCTTCCCAGTCCAAACTCCTGTGGGAACATCTGGATCTTTAATGCTTTACAAAAGGCCAACAGGGCCATCCAGATCTCCAGGGGAAGGCGGGTCCACAGGGCAGGCGCTGCAAGATGTCTTAATAGATGGCACCTGGAGCATGTCAACTCTGCCAGTTATGCTGGGGTGAGCAGAGATGATTGGAGACAGGCAGTCCTGCAAATTACCTGGCCCTGTGCCATGTTCAGCTTTATAGGTAATAACCAGCACCTTGGATTGCACCCAAAAGCCCCCTGGGAGCCCATGCAGCTTGCGGAGCTGGTGCTACACAGCCACATCATGGAATGCCCAAACCTGCCTGTGCTGCTACATTTTGGACCAGCTGCAGCTTCCAAATGCTCTTTGGACCCTCATGTACAGCTCATTACAATAATCCAACCAGAAGGTGACTAAAGCATGAGTTAAGACATTTCATACTGGGTTTGGTAGTCCCCCCATCCTTGAATCAAAACCTGTCGGTACCTTTATCTCAGCAGTGGTGAAGGCCCTGTAAGAAATCATGCTTGGTTGCTCATCTGCATTGTTTGCTCCACCTACCACCACTGCTGCCCAGCATGTCTGGCATTGACCAAAGGGAGCTTTGCCTTCCGTACTATAATCTGTGTTCAAGGGGCTTGTGGTCCTTCCCCCTTACTGCCAATGATATCCTATCAGTTGTGCAAGAAAGGGAAAGATAGCAGCATTCTACAATCTGTGTGCACTTCATATCCACAGAATACAAGGAGGATGTTTTGATTGGCATACTGCCTTCAGTGAGTAACCTTCCAGGATATGTGTGTGGTTGGTTGCAAAAGCAGAGAGGGAGAGGGAGGGAGGAGGGAGAGAGAGTCTTATTCAAATTGTGTCTGGAATCCTGAGATGTACAGGAATCGGATCCAAAGCAGGCTCCTCTTTAAAGGAACTGTCCACACACCTTTTCCTGGCCTTGTTCAGCAGCCACACGGACTCAGGAAAAGACCTATTTAAGTTGAGGTGGCGGCACGGGGTGTAACCATGACATCACCTCCTTCGTGCCTTCTGAACGCCTTTTCCTGAACCCTTTTCCCGAACCCATGCAGAGGACAAGCCGTGACTTGTAAGGAACAGCCAGTACTTCACGCCAGAGCTGAAGTACCAGTGCCCACTTCAGATCTGAATGCTGCAATCGCTACACACAATACAAGCAAAAGATTTAATTTGCGAGTCCTGACTTGTTGTGTGAAATACACTTTTATTTGTAAAATCCCAGTTCTTCATTAAAAACGATCCCATTTTTTTTTTTGTTGAAATTCCCATAAATCAAAATGTTCACTTTTTTCCTGGATGCGAGAACAAAAATGGTAGTCTCATAGCACCTGCCTTAATGGATGTTGTGTCGTTGTTGCTGTAATATTTTTATTCACCTTTTTTGCAATCTTCAACTGGTACTTCTATACGGCAATTTTTGTTGTTCAGTCGTTTAGTCGTGTCCGACTCTTCGTGACCTCATGGACCATATCACGCCAGGCCTCCCTGTCCTCCACTGTCTCCCGGAGTTTGCTCAAGTTCATGTTCATTGCATTGGTGATGCTATCTAACCATCTCATCCTCTGCCGTCCCCTTCTCCTTTTCCCTTCAGTCTTTCCCAGCATCAGGGTCTTTTCCAGTGAGTCCTCTCTTCGCATTAGGTGGCCAAAGTATTTGAGCTTCAGCTTCAGTATCTGTCCTTCCAATGAGCAGTCAGGGTTGATTTCCTTTAGGATTGACTGATATATGGCAATACAGTCCAATAAAACTGGGTCACTCTTCATTACAGTTCAGCAATAACAAACTATTTCAGCAAAGTCTACTTTCACTCAGCAGGAGTTACTATCCGACCTGTATTTTGGCATGGCTATCTGTAGGTCAATTAAAGCCTCCATTCAGGCAATGCAGTTAAGAATGTTATTTCCATCAGATGATCTCCAAATTCATTTATATTTAAGATGGTTTCGTCCAAATTCACCCAAAAGAAATTCCAAACATCCCGCTCTCCACTACAGCCGCATCACCTGCACTTCCTGAGGCCTCCAATCCTCAGAGGAAGCCTTGGGGAAGGGTGCACAGAGGGCTACAGTGAGGAGAGGGGATGAAAGATTCCCACTGAAATGTTGTGGGTTGCTTTGGTAGTAATGGATATTTCAGTTATTTGGTTTGTAATCAATTAAAACTATAATGCATTTTAAAACCTATGCAAGCTACTGTGTCAAGCTAAACACAAACCAGTCTGTGTACACTGTTCATCCTGAAGGTTGTACATACAGTAAATATTAGGAATTTCATTTCAGGAGGCTCAGACACTGAAAGAGTTAAAAGAAAAAAGCAGACCTGTCAAGCCAGATTATGAGCACAAAAAACCAAAGCCCAGGAAAATCAGCCCCCAGTAGCTAATTGAGAGGGTGGGTTTCCCTTCTCAGGGGGAGGGCAATCTCCATTGGCCCAGAAACAGGAAATCCTCAGTGGGCCACAGCAAGGCCAGAGCTGGGATTTGAACAGCAAGCTAGGATCAGTAAGGTTGCAATACAGATTGTTATATTTTACAGACTGTGTACACTTGTTTTGGGGTGTGTTTTTTGTGAGTTCCTGGGCTGGAGGGAACAGTGGCTTGTGAACAACCTCTTTGGAAAGCAATTGCCCACTCCTCCTCTCTTCCTTTTCAACTTTCTTCTAGGCCTCTAACATTGCTGTATATAACTCATCAATATCTAGAATGCTTTGTTTGTTCTGGGAAAGGGATCTAGCCTCCAGTACACATCTTACCTCCTGCCAGGGAAATCAGTAGCAGAGAGTAAAATGGCTGGTGGCTGCATACCTAGCCAGCCCACCTGGGACTTGCAGGGAGGCTGCAGCACAGGAACTATGGAAGGAAGGTCGGGAGGCCCCTTGTGGGAATTAGCAGGGTCCAAGCCACCACACTCTGTGTAGTCTGCCTCAGGATCTGAAACTTAATTTGCTAGAAAATCAATTCAACCAGTACCCGTTATTTTAGTACATTTTTAAGACAGAGCAATGAAATCCATTCTGAAAGATCTGGGAAGGGTGGTCCAATGAAGAAATGTTAGTAATAACTGAAATGCAAAATTCCATTGCTTGCAGTGGGTAATCATGCTCTCCCCCATTCTTAATTGTATTACTAAAACGTCGGAAGTCTCGCATTACCTTTTGGCCATCTTTTTAATTCTTCTTGAGTTGCTATTTTTAACAGGACAGATTTGATTTTATGCTTTTTATGCCTAGGGTGGATGTTTCACATTGTTTTTCTATCATATAAGTCACAAAATGATTGTGATAAAAATACAGTAAATTAATAAGCCTGAAGTGGGTTTGCGTGTAGCAGAACTGGGAACTTTACTCAGTTCTGCTTCACAAAATGAAATTCCAGGCTTGGTATTCTTTACTTCAATTCTTTACTTCAAAGTGCCTGTCTTTTGCACTGGCCTTTGGTAGGCATCATAGTTCCTCTACATTTTGAGGAGGGAAAAACACATAAAAGGTAGTATAAGCCTGAAATTGGCTGGCGCTCTTGCTGAGTGCAAGGAAAATATTACAGTTGCCACTACGGAAAACTGGTGGTAAATTCAATGTATAATTCAAAAGTGGTTTTCATGTAGATGCAAGCCACATAGTCCTGCAACAATTTTGATTCTCAATAGTATTGTTCTACATTTATTACAGCAGAGATAGGCAACATCCGGCCCGCAGGCCATATAAGGCCCGCGAAAGCAATTGGTCCGGCCCGTGGGAGCGGGCGCGGCAGGGGTGTGGCTGGCCCGCGGCAGCGGGTGCGGTGGCAGGCATGGCGGGCGCAGCAGTGGGCATGGTGGGCATGACAGCAGTGGGCATGGTGGCGGCAGCCAGGCAGCAGCGGGCATAGTGGGCATGTCAGCGGGCGCGGCAGCGGCGGACACAGCGGTGGATGTGGTGGGGGCAGGCGTGATGGCGGGCATGGCAGTGCCTGGCATGGTGGGCATGGCGGCAGCAGGCGCGGCAGCGGGCATGGTGGATGTGGCGGCAGGTGTGGCAGCGGAGGGTGCAGTGGCGGATGTGGCGGGGCAGGCGTGGTGGCGGGCGTGCACTGCAGCGGGCGTGGCAGCAGCAGGCATGGCACCGGGTGTGGCGGCCCCCCAGTGTGCGCAATTGGCTCCCGCCCCCTTCTGCACAATTAGCTCCCACCCGCAAACCCCACCCCCTGGCCCTCGAGTGATGTTATAAATGTCAAAATGGCCCTTGGCATAAAAAAGGTTCCCCACCCCTGTATTACAGGAAAGCTTCTAATATGTAACATGATTTTATGGTATTTGGCTGAAAGGAAGATTCTCCTCAACTAATTTACATTTAAAATGAGAATGTCATCTTATATTCTATCTTTCAAATCTAGGAGGCAGTCATCTTAATTCAGGATCATCTTCCTTTCAGGTACCTTGATCTAAAAGGCCGCTAGGCAGCTTTCAGAGAATAAAGGAACAATGCATGATGTCCTAATAAAAATACAATTAAATGTCAGGTCTACTCATTGTCCATACAGTGAGTCCCTTTCTGAGTAAGAAGCATAAGAAATTTCCATGAGATGCTGAAATCTGCTGACACTGCCCCCCGCCTTTGATTGCTGAAAAAACAGGCTTACACATGAAAGTGCAGGTACATCTTTAATGTCTTAGCTTTGTGTTTTTCAAAAATGAGCATGGGGTGTTTATGTTTTAACTTTACATTCTGTGTATGTACAACTGTATTTGTACTGTTAATGGAATTTTTGTAACTCAAACATGGCGCATTTATAAAATGAGTTTATCAAAATACACTAGTTAATAAATAAGTCCAGCCAAACCAACCTACTCAGTTAAAATTAACTTTGGCAGGCTTAAATGTGGTATATAGTCCATTATGACTATTATGCTTACTCTTTAACTCCTCCCTACCCCAGATGCTCATCTTTTGATTAAGGAAGTGGCATTCCTGAGAGATTTCTCATTCCACATCATCTTCAGCCAAGCATTGCGCACTTACAATTCTCTGTAAAATAAAATACAGGAACAACTTTAAAATAAAACTGTTAATGGTGTATTTCTCCAGTTAAGCACATTACTGAAATCAGTCACAATCTCTATCTTTTGAAAATCAACCCCCCTCTCCTTTGAAAATCAGCATCAGTAAGTAGCAGTATTTAACATGCAATTAAAGGTATTTAGAGAAATAATGAACCAAGACAGCCAAGGGTCAAGAGAACATATGGTAAGGTGGAAATGATCCTGTATAATCTGGCCAGACTACATACTGAAAACCCCAGTATATACTGTTTCAAAAATAGTTTTTAAGCCAGCACATAAGAGTGATTTTACTTGTAGCTCAGGGTTGAACTGTGGAGTCCTTGGTGCTCTCTGAGCCTTGTTTACTTGCAGACGTTTCATTGCCAGGCTAGGCAACATATCAGTGCGAACTCTTCTTCGCACTGAAGATGTTGCCTAGCCTGGCAATGAAACGTCTGCAAGTAAACAACAAGGCTCAGAGAGCGCCAAGGACTCCACAGTGATTTTACTCTCTTATGCCTCACAAATCTCTCACAGCAGGGTTTTAGGCTACTACCTCAACACCTGGCCATTGGACATGCACCAAGTTCATGAGAGCCATATAGTCATAGTTAACCAAAACATACTCTGCTTTGCTCCAATCCAAGAACTCCTGTATTCAATCCATTTTTTATTATTTTGGTGTACTCCAGAATGTTCCATCCCTGGAATGGCAGGATTTGCACATCTCAGACGCAGTCCTTAATTATAAATGCATTGGTTGAAGTAGAGATTTCTGCGCACCACTGAAAATCTGTTTCAATATTATTGAAAATTGTATGTAATACTCTTTTTCTGTTTTTGGAAGGCTTTCATGTAGTAGAGGCTTCTATAGGCTAAATGGGATGATATTTTCCAGTTCTTTCTCCCCACTGGAATCTCTCCCCAAACAACTGAAGCAGAATAAAAGTGAACTCAGGAGAACGTTAGCAGAATCCCTCCTCCTGCTCACTGAAGCTTTTACTGGATTGAAGAGTCTTCAGGAATGGAAGGATACTACTGGATACAACCCGAGCGGCTAATTAAAGTACTATAGTAACAGGAATAGGTAGCCAGGTAGTCACCATACACACAACATGCTCAGATGAAACAACAAACCATAAGCATGATTTATATATGGATGCACTTTGATTCTTTCCCCAGAATATCACAGTCTGGAAACAGCCATCCACAATTTGAGTTTAGTGTGTTGTTTGCAATGTACTTCTGTGAACAATCAATTATAGAACATCCTCATTGTTTGCTGTAGCTTTATTTATGGAGGCAGTCTAGTTAGTTATGCCCGACACAGCTTTCAGACAAGACAATAAACTTTTTTAAAAAACCCACATCGGTGTTTCTTAGCCACATGGCTCATGATATGGATCCAGTGGGCACATTTAACCAGTAAATCAGAGCTTTCCAAACTTTTCATGTTGGCGACACACACCAACGGCAGCGCAACCTGCGGTGTCCTGGTGTGTCGCACGCAAACCCGGAAGCGCTGATGGGGGGAACCGGAAGGAGCGGCACCCCCGCCAATCAGCGGTGCTGATTGGCGGGGGTGCGCTCCTTCCGGTTCCCCCCATCAGCGCTTCCGGGTTTGTGTGCGACACACCAGGACACCGCAGGCGACACAGTAGTGTGTCGCAACACACACTTTGGAAAGCAATGCAGTAAATCATGCTCTGAACACACCACTGGGAAAAAAAGTTATTCCTTTTTAACTTATTATAAGCTATGGTAGCTATTTCACTTTAAAGTTTCTTATTATGCAACACTGAAATAAGAACATGTGTGGCAGGAAAAGAGCTGAGGTATTTGAATTGGCTTCTTGCAACTACTGCAATAAGATCTAATACAAAATCAACTATTTTATGAATAAATTTCATATATCCAACAATATCTAGAAATTTGTATTAAACCCATTTCTTAGCAGTCCGAACTTTATCTCAGCTCCCCTCAAATGCTTTGGACATGCCCAAATAATACTGATGACTCATTATATTTCAAAAACCAAGTAATAAATATTTTCATACCTGGCTAATTGTAGGGAGTTTAGTAAGCAGCATTTGGAAAACTGGTGGTGGAAGAGTCTGTTGGAGAACTTGTAGTAACTGCTGTGGTTGTCCACAAACAGCAATGGCATTTGTCAAGTGATCAACACCCTTTTCATATTCTCCTGAATAAAAAACAACCATATTATAGTGGCTAAGGATTAGACATAATGACATTTAAAGTAGACTTGGAACTAACCTGTTAGGTAATGATATTTTAAAAATTTCAACAAATTATTTCAACAAATGAGGTAAAATACCCACATGCCACGTCTAAAATTTGTTAACAAAATAACACCCATTCAAAGGTCAAATCACTACCCTGGAATTTTCAGACTTCATTTGTCTTAGTCTGCTAGTGACATTCTTGAATTATGAGCTATTTTAGACAAATGTATGTAGAGAAACAACATACAGTACATTAAAGTAACAGTGATAAAGTTAACATTTTGAAAGTAGAGTTTTAAATTTAGGATCCTATGTTTTTTTTTCAACTCTCAAAATGTAATTTGGCCTGCAATCCTATGCCCTGGGATTTAGTGCAACTGAATTTAGCTGAACTTACTTCTGAGTAGGTTCATAAGGACTGCACTGACAGAAATTTATTAAACAAACAAACAAAAAATCATCAAATTCGGTAGGGCTTGGATTACATGTTTGTAAATGTACACAGGCTTGCCCTTTAAAGGATATTCAGTTATGTATAGTCGAAGGCTTTCACGGCCGGAATCCGATGGTTGTTGTGGGTTTTCCGGGCTGTGTGGCCGTGTTCTGGCAGTTTTGGTTCCTAAAGTTTCGCCAGTAGCTGTGGCTGGCATCTTCAGAGGACAGGAGCACAGATAGAAGATTCTCTCTGTGCCCAAGACTTGGGCCCAACTTGGGCACAGAGAGAATCTTCTAGCTGTGCTCCTGTCCTCTGAAGATGCCAGCCACAGCTACTGGCGAAACGTTAGGAACAAAAACTGCCAGAACACGGCCACACAGCCTGGAAAACCCACAACAACCATCGATATACAGTTATTTTATCTTCCAAAAAACTGGTTTCAATCATAAGTATTCTTTATAATAATTTTACATCTCCACCACATACAAGTTAACAAAGAGAGAGAGAGAGAGAAATGCAACAACCTTGTGCTAGAAGTTCCTCTCCCAATTGTATCTCTTCAAGAAAGAATTTCTGAACTGCTTCAGCATCTTTTAGATCAGGCAACTACGAAAATGACATCAAATCAGCCATTTAAATACCATAGCAAAACCTCTCACCCCCTTCCACCATGCTTTTAACTATAATACTTAAAGTTTCAATGTCCATAAAATTAAGAATACCAAGAACTTCCCAAGAACAAAGAGAAGTTTACAAGGAATATTACATTCCTTCTTTTTTTTACAAATTGTTAAATAGAGAAAAAAAATCCCCTTATCAGTTTCTTAGTCTTCCTGTTTGCTACAGAAATTAGCTATTCATGAACTGTATCACCCCACAATAAGCCACGCTAATAAAACATACATGGATCAATACCCATAAAAGGGAATAGCAGAAGGTTATTTGCCCCCACCCAGCAGCTCCTGAATGGGCTAAGTTGGGTTGGGAGCTCAAAAGGAAGGGAAGCTTGCTGAAAAACTAGCTGAGGGATCTTCAATGGAAAAGGGGAAGGGAGAAAGAGGAAAAGTCAACTTCTTGCCTCTTCGAAATCATGCTATTGAATATATGCTAGAAAACGTTGATGGTACAATAATTTAAAGCCAGAGACCACATTGATAAAAATACTTTATTGTATTTATACGAGTATTTTTATATCATCCCACTTCAGAGATTCTTGATAGTTATCAGGAGATATAAAAAGAAGAAAGAAACCTCAGCTCCAACAAAACCAACACAAGAAAAGCCATCCAAATAAATCAGCAAGCACAAGTAAATATAATAAAATCAAGGCATCATGTTCACATTAGCCCCAAAGCCTGCCAGTAGAGCATATATGCAGCATAAAAACCGTATCAATACCTTAGAAAATCCTGCTCTTTCTTTGGCAAGCTTCTGTTTCTTTCTTCCTATAGATTAAATAAGGATATATTGATTTTCAAGCAGTAATGCTACTTGCACTTCAGAGTAACTTTTGGAAAGGAGGTCCCACCTCCATAGAATTCAGTATCTATCATAGCAAAGAACACAATGAGGGAGATGCTCACATGCAACGTCATAAAGAATATGACCTTTTACATGTAGAACAATTATTAAGTTACGCAAAGGTATATCTGAGGTACTCAAGAGTCAATGAAAGGTGTTATTTAAATATTCCTATACATCTCTTACTTGTTCTAGCACTAGAGACTTGAGTTTGTTTCTTGTGTATTTTATCTTATAAACCACCAAGAGTCCTTAGAAATTTGGTGGTCTATAAATGTAATAAATACCCCAGGAGCCACATTTTAATCAAATGCTGAATTTAAGCTCACCGGTGGGCTCTCCCACACAGGTATAGGGAGACCATAATCAGGGAGTTTTCAGCACTGTGACCCCTGCATCAACTGACAATAAGAAGCAAGCTACCGTATTTTCCGGCGTATAAGACGACTGGGCGTATAAGACGACCCCTAACTTTTCCATTTAAAATATAGAGTTTGGGATATACGCCGGAAAATACGGCTCCTGGCCAAGTGCAGGCGCTCGCCGGAACGCAGCCCCCAGGGAAGAGCAGGAGGACGAGCGCGGGAGAAACGCGGGGAGGGGGGAGCGAGCTCCGTTCCCTCGGAGCAGCCTTGGGAAGGGAGGGGGCAAAACGCAGTGGCTCCACGACGGGCTCCAAAGTCGCCCACAACGCTCAACGGGCGCCTCGCTTCGCGTCGCCTTCCCTTCCCCTCCCAGCCGCGCTTTAAATGGAGCGGGGGCCCAGAATTGGCCGCGTTTCCTACCAGGCTTCCCGAAACGCGGCCAATTCTGGGGCCCCGCTCCATTTAAAGCGCGGCTGGGAGGCGAAGGGAAGGCGAGGCGAGGCGCCCATTGAGCGTTGTGGGCGACTTTGGAGCCCGTCGTGGAGCCACTGCGTTTTGCCCCCTCCCTTCCCAAGGCTGCTCCGAGGGAACGGAGCTCGTTCCCCCCTCCCCGCGTTTCTCCCGCGCTCGCCCTCCTGCTCTTCCCTGGGGGCTGCGTTCCGGCGAGCGGCTGCACTTGGCCAGGAGAGGTCTTATACGGCGAGTACCGTATTTTCCGGCGTATAAGACGACACCCGGCGTATAAGACGACCCCCGACTTTTGAGAAGATTTTCCTGGGTTAAAAAGTCGTCTTATACGCCGGAAAATACGGTAGTTGTTTCTTCTTACTACCATCTACTGTAAATTGCTTTGGAGAAACATTTACTTTGATGGCATAAAACTCATCTTAGTTATTAATTTAAATATGAGAGCATTATTTCACAATCTGGGAAAAAAGTTTCCACAAGCATGCTTTTTTATTAAGGGAAAACATATCAAAGGACATTGAGTACTTGTTGAAGAGCTGAAATAATGCAGAACTATAAAAGAACATGCTGCATTTTGGATAACTCTACATTTTTCTTTTGCATTCTTCCTTATCCTGGAAGTTATTAGTGCAACAGTACCAGGAGGGTTTGAGAATGCATTACACAGTAGAGAGTCGCTTTTAAATTCATCCCCAGCAAACTTCAGAAAACTTAATATTTATTTTATTTTATTTTTATCCCACCTTTATTATTTTTATAAATAACTCAAGGCGGTGAACATACCTAATATTCCTTCCTCCTCCTATTTTCCCCACAACAACCCTGTGAGGTGAGTTGGGCTGAGAGAGTGACTGGCCCAAGGTCACCCAGCCTTATATATCAATCAATTTTACTAAAAGAACTGAAAATACCTGCCTGTATAGAAACTTCATGACTCTACAAGTAGGATTTGTAGATGCTGAAGCCTAAGTATTTAATATTACAAAGTGAAGGAAACTACAGTTTATATGTAGTATTAAAAGCAAGATCCTACCCCCTCAGATTTCTTTTTCCAAGACACACTACCTTCTGTGGCACTTAGATGGCCAATGAATATGTTGGGGGGAGTGTCCACTGTGCATTTTAACTATTTTTCATTTGATGGTTGTTGTGGGTTTTCCGGGCTGTGTGGCCGTGTTCTGGCAGTTTTGGTTCCTAACGTTTCGCCAGTCGCTGTGGCTGGCATCTTCAGAGGACAGGAGCACAGCTAGAAGATTCTCTCTGTGCCCAAGTGGAGGGTGTGTGTTCCTGCTGGTGTTTATAGCTGCTGAGAGGGTGTGTGTCTTCTGTGGGTCATTTACAAGAGATTAGGAGAGAATTTATTGTGGTGATTAGGGGGTGTGGTGCTGTCGTGTGTGGGATGAGCACATCTATTGTGTGAGTTGTTTGTAGTATTTTTCATTTGCATGGAGAATGGAAAGAGAAAATCAAGTCTTGTTTCCCAGTGACCCTCTTTTGGTTCAATTAGCATTCAGCCACTAGGGTTTACCATTAAGAGAAATGATGAAATATGCCATTATTGTGCTTCTGATTTTTAGTGAATAGTTAAAACATTTTAGAGCAGAGCTTTCCAAACTGTGTCGCCACACAAAAGTGTGTCGCCACACACAGTCTGGTGTGTCGCCACACAACCGGAAGCGCTGATCATCATCAGCGCTTCCGGGTTTTCCCGCGGCGACACACCAACGGCGGCGCGCAAAAACCAAAAGCGGCAGCAGCGCTTCCGGGCTTTTGCACACTGCCGCAACGGCGGCACTTCCGGGTTTTCCCGCGGCGACACACCAACGGCGGTTGGTGTGTCGCCGCGGGAAAACTTTGGAAAGCCCTGTTTTAAAGGATTATATAACTTTTCAATGAATACACAAAGTATTTGCAAAGCAAAGCTCTAAACATGAAGGTTTCTACAATTTAATTGGAGTACATCACATATTCTACAGTTACAAACATGTATGTTTATTATTTAAGCTCACAGTGAGACAAACCTCATTTCCTGGGACAATACTATATGATTAAAACAGCATTGGACACAGAATTCTTGCACACATTGTGTCTCTGTGTATTAAGAACATATATGCTTATGTGTATACAAATGTCAGGATGAGTGTTCAAAGTAGTATTCATTTCTGAATCTACTGAATCTCGAAATTGTGGCTGGCTAATACTGAAGGTGAAGGAGATTTTGGTGATGAATAAAACATCTAATTAAGCAAGCGAGTACAGAGAGCAAATAGGATTTTGACGGGAGTTTAGATGAACACAATCATTACTTGGCAGAAGCTAGCAAAATATCAAGCCAACCAGATATCCTTTTTTGATAGAGTGACCACTTTAGTTGACCATGGGAATATAATAGACATAATGTACCTTAGGGGGCGTGGTGGCTCAGCGGGTAAGACGCCAGGCTTGTCGATCAGAAGATCGCAAGTTCGGAGGTTCGAATCCCTAGCCCTGCGTGCGGAGTGAGTTCCCGCACTAGCCCCAGCTCTTGCCAACCTAGCAATTCGAAAGCATGCAAATGCAAGTAGATTAATAGGTACCACTTCGGTGGGTAGGTAACAGCGTTCCACGTGTGTCATGCCGGCCACATGACCGCGGAAGCGTCTTCGGACAACGCTGGCTCTTCGGCTAACAAACGGAGATGAGCACCGGCCCCTAGAGTCGGACACGACTGCACAAATGTGCGGGGGGAACCTTTACCTTTACCTTAATGTACCTTAACTTCGCTAAAGCATTTAATGAAGTGGGATCCTCAAAGAGAAGATGGCAAAATGTGGGTTTGCTACCATTAGAAACAGAGCTGGTTGAACACCATACCCAGTTAAATATATGTCAATGGCTCTGTGAGGAGTGGAATTAAGTGTTCATGGTATAATGCAGGACTCCATTCTGCACCTAGTGTTGTTAAACATATTTATAAACACCTTTATTGAGAGGTAAGAAAATATTATTATTTGTGAATGACATAAATTAGAGGTGGGGGCAAATAGCAAATTCCTTAGAAGACAATATCAAAATTCAGGAAATTTTATCTCAAGTGGGAAAGATGCAAAATCCTTATTTTGGATAGGAATAATCAAAGACACGGATGTAGGATGGGGAGATCATACTGGAAGCACCTGCAAAAAGGATCTGGCAGTGTTGATGGATCACAAGCCAAACATGAATGTAATACAACTGTTAAAAAAAGGAAATGCAATCCTGGGCTGCAACAAAGTAGTGTAAGATCAAGAGAAGTAATCATTTCTTTTTATTTGCATTGGTCAGACCACACCTAGACTATGTATCACATTTAGTTCTGGGCATGCCATTTTAGAAAGAACATTTACAAACTGGAGTATACTTAGAGGAAAGCAACCAAGATGATAAGGGGCCCAGAATGAAAAACATGGTTAGAAGCACTGGGTATGTTTCGAATGGAGAGAAGACTGAGGGGAAGCACAATCGCTATCATCAAGTATCTGAAGTGCTGTCATGTATAAGACAGGGCCAAATACTTCTGAAATGTTCCAGAATAAATAATGGGTTTAAACTACAAGGAAAGGAAATGGTTTTAGGTTGGGCATCTGGAGAAATAGTCAACAATAGAACAGGTTGCCTCAGAAAGACGGCTGACTCTTTTAGCTAGAGGTGTTTAAGTCTGGGCAGCCATTTGCTGGGATGTGTAGCAGTCGATTTGTGCATTGAGTTTAGGATTGGACTAGATGATCCCCAAGGCAACCTTCAACCGTTAAACCCTGAGGTAAACCTCTTCTCCTAAGCAAGCACATCAATGGTCATTAAAGCAAGGCAGAAGAATACCCTATCTGAGACCTAGTTTGCTTTTGTGGGGCTGTGACAGATCCAAGGTCCCCTCTCGGGCAGGGGCCTCGGCACTGAAGAAAAGGCTCTAACCAGCAGTCACCTGGGCCCCGGAAGCCACAAGTCAGGGCAGGGAACGGAGCCTTCAAAGCACCGCGGAGGGTGACCTTTACACGCCCAGCCGCAAAGGGAAAGGCAAGAAAAACCATTCTGATCGCGAAAAAGGCCGGCGGGCGGGAGGGAAGCGCGAAGTCAGTCCGCGGCTGTGGGCGCACGAGGGGAGCGGCCGAGAGACTCACGTTCCCGCAACCGGTTCTTGAAGTTGGGGTCGCTCCTCCTCTTGCGGTCGAAATAGATACAGTAGCCGATGAAAAGGGCGCCGCAGACGCCCGCGGCGATAGCGCTGGTCTTGCCCCCCATCATTCTGCCCCTCGTGCCCGCCTCGCACTTCCCAGGCACCTTGGCTAGGCACGCAGGAAAGGAAGGCCCGCCTCGCGCAGGAACCTTACGTCATCAGCCGGCGACGGCAAGCGGTTCACTTGCCCGAGGCGAGCACTTGAAAAGCGGAGGCCAGGCACCTACCTGAAATGCGCCTGTGCACGCAGCTCCTCCCCAGTGACCGTCCTCTGCTTTGCATTGCGCATGTGTGAAGGATTCGCGCGCGGCTCCTTTTTTCCTTAACTATGAAAGCTATCTTGGCTGCACGTTCAGTTCGGACGAGCGCGTCTGCTTACTAAGAATAGGGTGACCATACGTCCCGTTTTGAACGGGACAGTCCTGTTATTTTAGCATTTTTCAACCGTCTCGTCGTTTTGATCAAAATCTCAATTTTGTCCCTTTTTTAAACCCGGCGGGAAGGAGGACAGGAAGACAGGAAGGAGGACTGGAGCCGGACTTGCCATTGGAGGCAGCCCGGAAGAGGCCCTATCAGCGCGGCAACTGGAAGCCCAGTTGCCACGTGTGATCCCAGCAGCAGACACAGCACCACAGTCCAGGTTCCTGCCTCCTTACCTGATCCTGAGATTGTCTGCCCAGCAGTGGTGAGGCCAGGGAAAGCAGGCACAGGAAGGTTGTGGAAAGAGGGTGTGTGTGTGTGCGCGCATCTGATCGGGCTTGGCCAAGGGAGGAGAGTTGTCGGGCCGCCGAGCAGGAGAAGCAGGAGCCGGCCACCCTGGGGAGCTTCAGCGGGCAGCAAGGGGCGGAGTGGTCGACAACTCTCCTCCCTCGGCCAAGCCCGATCAGATGCACACACACTCACAGGACAGACTGCCCTGGCAGGAGCTGGCCATGATGGGGGGCTTCAGCGGGTGGCGAGGGGCGGAGTGGTGTGGCTGAAGCCTCCCAGTGTGGCCGGCTCCTGCCGAGGGCAGTCTGTCCTGTGAGTGTGTGTATGTGCATCTGATCGGGCTTGGCCGAGGGAGGAGAGTTGTCGGGCTGCCGAGCAGGAGAAGCAGGAGCTTGCCACCCTGGGGAGCTTCAGCGGGCAGCAAGGGGCAGAGTGGTGTGGCTGAAGCAGCCGAGCGCAGCCGGCTCCTCTGGCTTCTCCTGCTCTGCGGCGGTGGCAGCAGCAGCGACTCTCCTCCCTCCCTCGGCGAAGCCCGAGGGGGATGGGGCAGTGGTGGGCCTCCATCCCCTCCCCTTGTTCCCCGGCCGATGAGGGTGCTGTGTGCACAGTGTGTGTACTCCGGCCTCCCTCAAACACACCAGCTCTGCCGCACCATTTACTGCTAGAAGAAAAAAAAAACCTTTAAAAATCGGGGGAAAAATTAAAATCCGAGGCAATCACGCTGATGGAGGCGGGGTTTGCAGGCGGGAGCCAATCGTGTGGGGCGGGGGCGGGGTTTGCAGGTGGGAGCCAATTGCGTGGACTGGGGGGCGGGGTTTGGAGGCCGGCATGATGGCATAAGACCCTGTCCCGTTTTGCCATCCCAAAAGTCCCGTTTTTGTCTGAAGGAAATATGGTCAGCCTAACTAAGAAGTAATTCCCTATATGGGATTTGACTGGACAGAAAGCATGCAAATTAATACATTAGCTATCTATTAGCATTAAGTCGAAATTAGTGCTAAATGATTGTTTTCCGAATCCACTATCAACGATAAACCCTTGAGTATACTAACATGGGGAGGGGGGGCGAACAGAGAAAACAGCTACTGTATTATAATCTTATCAGAACCAGGCCATAATTTCACATTTTATTAGAAACCCCGAGACATACCGGATCCCTCATAGCAGTTACAATAAAAGGAAAACAGCACAAAATAAATGCTTTCTTCATACTAAGAGTAAAAAGAGGCAAGTTGGAGTATTGTTCTGGCGAGCCTGCTGTTTTCTGATTATGAACAAATAATATAATAATAATAAAATAAATAATAATTTCATTTGTTACTATGTTCAACAATGTTTTTGCCATAATAACGTTCTGGCTAAATTTATTCGTTCAGTCGCTTCCGACTGTTCGGCCAGAGCTTCCTGTCAGCCGTCGCCACCCCCAGCTCCCCCACCTTCGAGTCCATCACCTCCAGAATATCATCCATCCATCTTGCCCTTGGTCGGCCCCTCTTCCTTTTGCCTTCCACTTTCCCAAGCATCACCATCTTCTCCAGGGTATCCTGTCTTCTCATTATGTGGCCAAAGTACTTCAGTTTTGCCTTTATCTTTAATTTATTTAATTCATGCTGTTTTTTATCTGGCTAAATACAAGAACATAATTTGGGGATTTCTTTCACTGTATATAAAGTTACCACAGTTCTTTAGGCACAAATTTATCTTTTGAAGCAGGCTGAAGCCAGGTAGCAAAAATGATACCTGAACTAGAATGGGGTATCATTAATTATCATTAATGCATGCACATTTAATAGAAAGGATAATCAATCATTAAGAACATACATCTAAATGATTAATTGCCTATTAGAAAACTTCCTTTAAGAGAGGCTTTCTGGTATTTATCTATTCTATAAATACAGTAGGAGAAAGACTAATAAAATAGTCATAAATTACTAGATTATGTTGAGATTTTTAGTTTGCCTTCCAATGTTAATATTGCAAATTAATTTAGATAACCCTCTAAATTGTGAAAGTGGAGACAAAATATGTAAAAATTCCAAAAGGTTGTCTATGCAATAAATTTTATTTAAAAATACAATAACATTGCAGAGTAACAATATCATTTGGGTTTCCTCATTTTTTTCATGCTGTTTTTTGATTTTGCTTTTTTGCACTTTTTCACTGGGTCTGCCTTTTCACCAACAAAAGAATTACTAGAAGATCCTTTCAATTTTTTTAGAGAAGTAGTCTTTCTATATTTCAATCCAACAGAGCTCCTTGCATTTTTGTTTGAATTCTTCTGTTTTGCTTTTTCTTTTTTTACACAACGTTGCACTCTTAGCTTTCTTCCTTGTAATTCAGATTGGTTTAGTTTCAGAGCAAGGTGTACAGCATCTGTAGTCTTTAAGGGGAAAATAATTAAGAGAGCAACTCATAAAATTCCTCTTACATGGACTGAGGTAGGGGGCAAGTCCCTCCTCACAATACAACCCCATGCATCCTTAACAGGTGATTTGGAAGGTAAGGAACTCTTCAGAGCTGATCTGTACAGTACATAGTAAGAAGATAAAAAGCAATTCCTTCAAGGGAGCAGACTTCCAGTCACCTAATGACACATTCTACTAAAATAACTGTGTTTTAATTTCAAGCATGGCATATCCACTGGGAAATCCATTTAACTATGTACAGGAAGGGTTTGTATCATGACATGAATCAGTTTTGCTGTTCATAGACACAATAGCTACAGTTGTCACAAGAGACAACAGAGGAGATCTCTCTTCTAATGCCATTTTTGGCTGCTGCAAATGAAAGGATGATGACTTTGCTCCCCCCTTTTCCCCAAATGATCCATAGATAACCATGCAAGATATTCATGTTTTGGATTACATTGAAAATGGAGTGTAAACGTGTAAAAAGTGAGAAAGAATGAGATAATCTGCCAACAGAATGATTTGAAAATTATACAGCATTGCCTGCTGCTTTCAAAACTCAGCTGATTTGTGCCATCTAAGGCACAGAGTGGCATATCCATCTCACCATTTTTAATGGCTGGATTTTTAATTATTGCTGTTGTTTCCAACAGAAAATAAGATAATGGCCACCTTGTTGTTGAGCATTCAACCCCCATATTGTCCAGTTTCACGTCTTACTGTTGGGAGAACATTACTGATTACTGATTTACACCCACAAATGTACCCCTATTGCTAATTGAGTTATTCTCCAGTAGAGTTCCCCATCCTAATCCTCTTAAAAACTATTACTGTAAGAAATTGCCATCTTCGAGAATGGAGTATATGTTATCAAGCTTGCAATATTCATATAACTACATGATTAGAGCTTTCTTTGTGCAGTTACAAGGGAGATGTCTTGATGTGGTATTAGTGGAGTTCTGTGCAGTTTCAGTGAATTATTTAGGAGATGCTTAATTATTCCTAATGGTTTACCATGATGCTTTACTGAATTGCTATCCCCTGAGTACAACACTGAATGCTAGATTAAATAACCAATATAGTTATGATTTGAAGCTATGCTAAATTTGTCATTCAAGATGTTGAATAACTGACAACTCATCTCACAGGTTGGTTGTTGTGGGGAAAATAGGAGGAGGAAGGAGTATTAGGTATGTTCACCACCTTGAGTTATTTATAAAAATAATAAAGGCGGGATAGAAAATAAATACATACATACATACATACATACATACATACATACATACATACATACATACATACCTCAAACAGAACATAGCCAAATCCTTTGCCAATGCCCGTGTTTTGATCTCTCACAATTCGTACACCTGTCACATTTCCACATTCCAAGAAATGGTTTCTTACAGTATCATCATCAATTTCTGTAAATATAACACTTTTCAGAAATGTGCAGCTATTAAAACATAACAATTTTAGCTATACAGCCAAACTTCTATTATGATTTAAATGAAAGTTTCTACTCTTATTTAAACAAATACAAATATAGATGCTGCCTCTAAAAGTTATCTGCTTAAAACAAAGATCAAGGCTATTGGGACAGTATTGGCAAGGAAATAGCTCCATATCCTTTACTTATCTTTTAGTTACCTTATTTTGGCATACTTCCTGAACAGGGTTACAAATTCAAAGGAACTTTTTTTTTTTGCTTTAACTGCAATTCATAGTTTATGCATAATGATAAATCAAGAACCGAATAAAGCAAAATTCAGCTTGGGACAAGATGAAACATGTGAGCTGAGACTTCATTCTGGCTTGAAGAGGTGTTAGTGTTAATTGTAAACCAGCTCTACAATTTCCTTTACCTGTCACAATACATATAGTCATAATTTCCTAGCCACTTTTGACAAAGCAACTATCACATTTCACCCTGTACATTTAAGTTTGATGTTCATAACTTTACAGATGTACTCCAACTCCATTAATCTACAAAAGTATTAAAATTAAATTTTGTAAAGGCTGGCTAATATAGAACTTTTCTACCATAGTAATCTACACTTGTTTGAAGAGAACAACATTACATTATAATACATACCATAAGGCAGATTTCCCACAAATATCGATCTCTTGTTATCATGCTGTTAAACAAACAACAAAAAGAACTGAATCAGTAACCAAAAGAAAAAGCTAGAAAAAGCATATTTGTATAGCATTTGAATTACTTACACAAGTAGATTTTGAAGCAAGGTCAACTCTGATATGGAATCCACTGGTAATTTCTGTTCCATTACTATGAAACCATAACAAAATAAAATAAAATAACAATACAAGAAATTACCACTAAATTTGATTTGCACATTGTTTATTTTAGAAACAGTATTTAATTAATTAAGTGTGATATATCTTAAACAATATGGTAATTTTTTAAAAAAATAGACATACCATTTTAAGGCATTACTTGCCGCAGATTCCTCCTTGAAAACAACATAAGCATTAACATATTTCATATTAGGATGTACTTTTCGCCTAAAGTAAAAAGAAGAAATCTTAATATTTTATTTGTTATATTTTTATACTGCCAGACTCAAAAACAACTCCAGATAGTTTATATCATAAAAACATAAACATGCATCAGAATAAATAATCCAATAAAAATACAGGCAATAGTGTCCATTCATTCCCCCAATGCCCTCTGGAACAACTTAGTCTTAAATACTTTCTGGAAGGCCAGCAATACAAATGCAGCCTAACTTCCAGAGAGTGGGTATTCCATAATATTATATAATTGAAAATTACATTATCATATAAAAAGAACCTCTATGCATTTGGACAATACTCATAAAAGAACTTGGGATTGCTACACAACATTTAATATGTTTACTTAAATTTAAATTCTATTTAAATTCAGAATTAAGAGGAACAATATATTTTCTAAGGAATACATTATTTTATAATTTCTTGAACCTGGATTACAGCTCAAGCGTAAGTATACTGAACTACTACTACATTTCCCCAGCCAACTAAAAGGCCCCAAGTTTCTTTCTATAGCCCATAAAGTCAATTTCTTTTATTATTTTAGTTCCACAATTTCTAACAATGTTATATGTAAGGCACTTTTGCTGTGGTGAAGGAAAAGGACCATCTCTTGATTCACTAGGTAGCATCTGAAGTGGCCTTTATTTGCACCAGGTCTACGCTTCCAGGCTTATAATTAAAACTTTACTATAATCTACAAAATTGGGTTACATGCTACAAAGCTAACTTCAATTTTCACTTTGGCCCAGAACAGCTGAAGGGTGCCCTGATAGAAGCAAAATGCACTGCTATGATACATGAACATTACCTGTTATAAACATTTTATTTCAGGATTAGGGCTATCAGATCCAGGCTGCAAAAAACAAAAACAAAAACAAAAAAAAACCCACCAACATATTAAGTGGCAGCAAAGAACTAGAAGTTTTTAAAAATATTTCTTTGCGGCTATCTAGTGGTCATCCAGATTTCTGAAGCCCAGATGTGGTAGCCCCAATAATAGGAATCAACAAAATATAATGCTTAAATCTATCCTCATGCACAAATTACATCACATACTTTATAGCTGCCATTTTTTTGGATATTGCATCCTCTGCTGGAATCTTTAAGGAGAGAAAAAAATAAAGTATATTATTAAATAGGCCTTTTTCAGCAATATTATGAACATTTACAATTTCTTTAAAACATAGTTAGGCAACCCAACACTACAGGAGAGATCAACTGGATAAGCCAGTGCTTTCCAAACTGCCACCGTTGGCGACACACCAATGTGTGTTGGCGACACACGGCGCGCAGTGGCGGTGCAGGGGGCGCGCCGCCGCAGCGTGCATGGCAGCGCGGCCTCGTGTTTTCCGCTGAAACGCTGATGGCGCGCCGCTGCTGTCGCCGCCGCCACACACCCCCCCGCACCGCCGCTGTGCACACCCCCACCGCCGCTTCCGGGTTGTGTTGCAACACACTAAACTGTGTCGCGACACACATTTGGAAAGCTCTGGGATAAGCATTTCCAGCAATGCTAGCATTCAACTTATAGCACTAAAATAGTAAACTAAGATACACTGAGCACTCAGTGGGAGATCAAGTCTCTATAATGAAGCAGCCTGGAACAAAGCATTCAGTGAGAACAGTGCTTTCCAAACTGCCGCTATTGGCGACACACCAACGGTGGCAGTGGTGGTGGCGCAGGGGCGCACGTGTGCATGGCGGCGGCGCAGGGGCACGCACGGCGGCGGTGCAGGGGCGCGTGCGGCAGCGTGCATGGCAGGGGCGCGTGTGGCGGCATGCACAGCGGCAGCCTTGTGTTTTCCGCTAAAATGCGGAACCGCTGATGGCGCGCTGCCATCGTCGCTGCTGCCGCTGCCATACACACTGCTGCCGCTGCGCCGCCACCATGTACGCCCCCCCACCGCCGCTTCCGGGTTGTGTTGCGACACACTAAACTGTGTGTCGCGACACACTAAAGTGTCGCGACACACAGTTTGGAAAGCTATGACTGAGAAGAATGTATGCAAAATCCTTCCTGTCTTCTCTTTGCCTTGAGGAAACAGAGGGTTTTCTCATGTTAGGCTGCTGACTTCCTGCCAACTCCAAGGTCAGGTATGCTATTGGAAATCTACCCTGAGCTCACAGAGAAACTGTGGAAGGAAATTATGCATTGGTTAACTTATGCACATCTCCTAGATATTCTCCTGTTCCTCCGTATCTGCTCCACCATTTGTCTAAAAATGCAGTACGGTCCTATTAGCTGCAGCCATTTAATGTTAAGTATTAAGCAGGTAGAAAATGAGTAAGCAGAAGACCTGTTGGTAATCTCTTCTCAGGGGCCAGTAAAAGCAGAATCAATGAAATAAAAATTAAAATAATAGCACTAGTTTACAATATAAGCAAGTAATTTGTATCTTCCAAACACATTAATTTGGAGCCAACTCATGAAAGATTGGGCTGAGAAAATGTCAATGAACTGAACTGGGTTGTTTAGAACAATGAAGTTTTTATACTATCTGGTAATCTTTCATTCCACATTTAACTCTATGCATATTTTCCATGCCATTATGAAACTTGAGTTGGCTTTTTAGAAACAGAATTGAATTGTCTTACATACTAAAATGCATTCAGCAGTTGACCAAATTATATTATTTATTTATTTGCTGGTTTTATACCCCACCATAATAAATAGACTCTCAGTGGCTTACAACAAATTCAGTGAAATGACAATTTAAACATCTATGTACCATATCAACAGAAATGCCTGTAAATAAAAGAGAATGAGATAATAAACATAAATTGAGAGAGAGAGAGAGAGAGAGAGAGAGAGAGAGAGAGAGACTGACTTAAGAAGGACCCACCCTAATGGATCAGGCTGTTAAAAGTGTCGGCGGGAAAATTGTACTTTCAGACCTGCAAGATTCTTGCCTTGCAATAATGTAGAATTAACTCATCTGGTTGTGTTTCCTGTCTGGTTTACCTGGGAAGGCTGACACCTACTTAAAATATTCAACAATATTATTGTAACTACTATTTTGTCTTATTAGAGTTCACATTTCTGCTTTTCTCAGATTGTTAAAATAATTTCTGGATTCCAAATCTTAAATATATTTATTAGGAAGTAATCAACTAAGTGGGTAAGACTCCAAGTAAACATAAGTAGGATTTTACTACAAAAGACGCCAACCCATCATTAAGTGATCAATATCTTTCAGAAATATCCATCTGCATATTTCAATAGATTCTCAATTTAATATTCATATTTCTACTATGATAAATTGCCAGACCACAAGATGATATGATTCACCAACCCTTGTGCAGGGAAACCTTGGTTCTATACTGGTAAAAGGCTGAATGTGAACCAACTCTTTCATATACGGTGCAGTTCTGTTTCAATCCAGAAACTGAGACTAATTCCTAATTAAGAATCACAAAATGAAGTAAATAACATACCAAAGAACGGAAACGAATTGATTCAATTTGTCCATATTCTTTGAAAAATGCCTTCAGCATCTAAATTCAAACAGGTATTAGTTTATTTGGTCAAAGCAAATACCAGTGATAAACAGCAGCAAACACTTCATCCATATACACTGAGTGGAGCACCAGGGACCCTAAATAATATTTATTTGATAAAGGATAAAGGATAAAATAAAAATAAATTAGGTGATTTTTTTTCCTAACAGAATTACTAAAGATTAAGTCAGAACTGAAAACATTATCCAAAACTAACATTATATATCTGGGGGCTTCTTGTGTAAGTTGATAGAGTAACATAAAAAAAAAAACACATAAAACACTTCACCTCTTTCCCTCACAAGAAAATGTGCTTTACTAAATCAGTAGGCCAGCACAGTACAGTGGTTATAGATTAACAGATCCAGGCTGCAAAAATTTAAGTTTTTGGATATACCACACTTCACTTCTTTTCTGTGCTTTGCTTAAAGTTGCTTATGCCAGAACAGAACAGTGATGGATATGTATGTATTAATGTGATTTTTTTTAAAAAAATGCTTAATCTTTAAAGAACAGTCTGTTATCAAACTTACTTACCTGCGCTGTATAGGTAACAGGTAAATTCCCCACAAAAAGAGTCCTCTTGTTCTTTAACTTTTCTTTAACTGGGTTAACTTGGATTTTCTTTTTTTTAATTTGAGCATCTTCCTCTGAAGATGGAATATGTTTGGTAGCCAAGTGAAAACGTCTATTTTTCATTTGTACTGCTTCTTTTCCTCCTGCTTCAGTTACATGAGCCAAAGCACATTCCCTTGATGAAAAATTATAACCAAGTTGTTAATCTCAGTGTATGTATGTGATTGTATATGGTCACATAATTACCAAAAAAATCAGCATTGATAAAACTATCTATTCAGTGAAAAATATCAGTTCTAGAAAGATTGTAAATAACTAAATTAAAAGCATGCAATTACTATCATTTAAACTAAGCGCAAACAACAAGCTCTGAGGAAAAAAGAAACACAGAAAGACCATAGCTACAATTTTAGCACTACACATACTTACTTGTAAGTAAATCCTTCTGATCCAAACTAGATTTCTAAGTAATCATACACAGTACTGCATCTTAAGAGACAGTTCAAGTTGCATATAGAATTGCCATGGGTCTTTATCGTTCTCAACTAGGATACAATACATTTATTTTAATAGCAATAAGATCCTTTAAGAGGCAACTCTCATGCTACATTTTTAAAATCGCTAACCTGCCCTTTCCTTAGGACCCAGAAGCAGTAACCAATCGATGCATGAAATTAAGCATAATACATATAGATGCTCTGTACTGTTTTTCATTTACCTGTTTGCTACTGTTTCATCTGCTAGAGAGGTATCTTTCTTAGATTTCTTCATTTTTTTAAAAGGCTGTCTTTTAGTTGATAAACCTTGAATTTCTGTGACAATTTCCTCTTCTTTATGGTTGCGTTTCTTATTTTCCTTTTAGAATTAATACACAAACATGAAAAAATAAGATGTTATACAATCCCAAGAAGGGGACAAGAATATATAGTTTTGCTAAACTACAGGTTAGATATTGCTCTGCTCAGATACTAATTAACAGAAGATTCAACTCCAAGAAGTCATTAAGGAATTCCTCTTGAGACCCCAAACATCAATTCACAAAAAAGTTCAATAATCTTGGAACAATACACACATTATTGTTGTGGGTTTTCCAGGCTGTGTGGCCGTGTTCTGGCAGTTTTTGTTCCTAACGTTTCGCCAGTAGCTGTGGCTGGCATCTTCAGAGGACAGGAGCACAGCTAGATGATTCTCTCTGTGCCCAAGTAGAGGGTGTAGCTGGAACACACACCCTCCACCGGCGTTGGTGTGTCGCTGTGGGAAAACCCGGAAGTGTGGCAGCGCGCAAAAACCCGGAAGCGCTGCTGCTGCTTTCGGGTTTTGCACTCTGCAGTTGGTGTGTCACCGCAGGAAAACCCGGAAGCGCTGATGATGATCAGCGCTTCCGGGTTGTGTGGCGACACACCAGACTGTGTGTGGCGACACACTTTTGTGTCGCGACACACAGTTTGGAAAGCTCTGGTCTATACTATCCAGGTACAATGGAAGATGCTGTTCGTTGTCAGTAGAGGCATCATTTGGCCCTTCATCTCAAGGTGGCAAAGTCTTTTGACGCATCCTACAACCTAGCAATTCGAAAGCATGGAAATGCAAGTAGATAAATAGGTACCACTTCGGAGGGTAGGTAACAGTGTTCCGCGCATGTCATGACGGCCACATAACCGTGGAAGCGTCTTTGGACAACGCTGGCTCTTCGGCTAAGAAACGGAGATGAGCACCAGCCCCTAGAGCCGGACACGACTGCACAAATGTGCGGGCGGAACCTTTACCTTTTACTGCCAGCAGTGTCTGCAGAAAACTGCACTGACACAAAAATGCCACCATGCACGCAGTGGCATCATCACACAAATGCCACCATTACATTCTTGTGTCCTGATGTCTGAAACTGGTTCCCAAGTCACAGCATTTTCATGATGATATTGTCACACCCATTTCAGAAAATAAATTAGATTAACTTACTCTTGCCACAGCAACATACATCGGCTGTTTTTCAGCCCCAGGAGCACTGAAGAGTCGTACAAGGAAATCTGAATCACATGCTGCAGATTTGTTTTGAAAGAGGCTGCTGGCCACTTGCCCCACAACATAATCTTCACTTGATTCAGCAACAGCATCCCTGTCACATGTTTTCCTATTAAAAAGAACAAGTTAGTCATGATTCATTACAGCTAACAATTGTATGCCAAAACATAAACTGTAGATAATTTACGCTAAGACTTTTGAAATGTAAAAGAGAGAATTGACAAAGTAATTATCAACAGTGGAATCTTATATGAAGGGATAGTTGAATTAAGAAAAAAAAATTGCCAGTTTGTAGGGAATTGCTGCTTAAGAATGCAGTGTTTATTACTGTAAGCATAATAATTGTCCATTTCATCGTATTATTAGTATGTCATGCCCTACTTCTGAACCTGTGTGTGTGCATCTTCGAGTCAGTGTTGACTCCTGGAGACTGCCTGGACTAGTCCCTGCAGTTTCCTTGGCAAGATTTCAGAAGTGGTTTGCCCTTGCCTGCTTCCCAGGGCTGAGAGAGAGTGACTGGCCCAGGGTCACTCAGGGGGCTTCGTGCCTAAGGCAGGACCAGAACTCAAGACAAGAGTCTCCCGGTTTCTAGCCTGGTGCCTTCACCACTGCACAAAACTGGCCCAGAACCTTTTAATTGCCCCAAATCAGCTTTCAAGTCGCCCGTGCTTCTTCTCAGCACGTGAGCAGACGGAAAAATTGGATTGGGGTGGGGTGGATTGCGGTGGGGTGGGGGCTTTGAGGGGAAAGCACGTGGCACCCGAGGCCCAGATGGAGCTCCAGCAACTCTCCTTTCTTGGAAGGGCCACCACGGCACGATACAAGGCGAAGCGATCTGGCTGCGGGGCCAAAGGAAGAAAACAACCGCCAGAAGCCCCCCAGGCCCTTTAGGAGAGAAGACGGGAAAACAACGAACTCCCCACAACCGCATTCCTCACCCTGCGGCTGGAGAAACTTGGACCGCCCGGGCGCCCTTCATCTTCGCTCGGTTGCCGCTCCTGCTGCCACTTCCACCTTCTCCATCAAGCATAGATCTAAACTAGCAGAGTAGAGGAGACTTCATATTATCCGAATTGTTTCCAAGCCACATCTAGACATGCTGGTCTACAGCATTATTGCCGACTGGGTAAAAAAGACATTTCTGTAGGATTTGCTATACGGCTGTCTCCCTGCCTTGCCTAGATAACTAAGGGGTAGGATCTGGTCGTTTGAAGACCTGGTTATTCTCCCAGGCAGGGTAATCGTGGAACCCCCTTTTTTATTTGGTTTTGCTTTGCTTTTTATATTTTGCTTTTCCAGTGTTAATTTTTTTATTCTTCTAATAAATTGGGTTTTTACTTATAAGCCACTCAGAGTCGTTTGGGAGTTGGGCGGTCTCTATATAAAATTTTAAAAGATTAAGCAATCAGTGATGAACTGAAGGGTTTAATCATATTAAGTCATCACTTATTTAACTGTGGTTTATTGAATAAGCCATAATGAGCTAGATGCACATACTGATGGTTGGGTTCACGTGTCACAGAAATCACATAATGGCTTTGCATGGTATATAAATACAGGTTACGTCATGGCCATATTTATCTGTCTTTCTCAACCGACTGCTTTCAAATGTGTTGGGCTTGGCTGGCAGCTATGGGCATTGATGCACTGCAGGAGTGGATGATCCTAAGCAGGGGAAGGCTATCCCATGTAATAATAATCAAGGCTCCTTAACAAACATATGCACGGTTTATGGCTGATTTACAAGGATCCTGAACCGTCAAGCCCAGGTGTGCTTGACAGCTGGATTTGAGCTGCCTGGGGAACACAGCGTGCTGAGCTTAATCTTGCTGAGGGTGACGGCTGTTTTATAGCAGGGAGATTGACCTGAACTCCACGCCAGACCATAACCTCAGCAGTGGGTTAGTTTACAGCAGCGTTTCTCAACCTTGGCAACTTTAAGACGTGTGGACTTTAACTCCCAGAGTTCCCCAGCAAGCCTGTTTGCTGGGGAATTGTGGGAGTTAAAAATCCACATTTCTTAACATTGTCAAGGTTGAGGAACACTGCTTTACAGGCTTTGCCATTAGATGACTGTCTCTTTCCAATTACAGATTTCTCACCATATGAAATAAAACCCTGTACTGGAACCAGCACAATTTTTTTTAAAAAAAGTTTAAAACCTTGCTTTTTTAAAAAAACGTAAATTAGGAGGGTGAACTGCCATCTTTTGCTCCTGGATGAACGCAAGGCTCTGCCATCACTGTCTACTAAAAGGCTCGATTTCTCCATATATTTCAGTGGACAGTTTTCACTTTCTCTTGTAGACACAGAAATTATGGATTTCTGACCCGGAAGTCTGAGCTCGAAAAACGGGGTGGGAGCACTCTAAATGTTTACCTCTTCTATGTAGTATGCAAGCGTTTAGTCAGCGCCTCGGCCTCGAGGCCGAAACATTCCGATTTTAGCTCCCCGTCGCCGACGTTATACGTCTTACTTTCGAGCGAATAGACTCGGTTGTGGAAGAACTCGCGCGCTCTCTGCTGGGTGAAGTATTCGGAAATGCTAGATGGCAGCGAAGAGACGTTAAATATAAGAACAAAAAACGAAACGAGAGAACTACGGGACATATACTCAGTCCAATGTCTTAAACACGTCATTACAGTCTTGATCTCTCCCCCACAAATAATACTTTCCGTTATACCAGTAGAGAGCCCGTTCATAGATAGAAAGTCAACATGTACAGTATTGATCCAGGACTGTAATCCTGTGATTAAATTGTCCTTCCAAGATGGAACTCTTTTTTGATGCACCCCAAGCTCTGTGTATCCATAGTTCTTCATATAGCGATAAAATCCATTTTTTACATTGATTGATTATAGGCCATCAAGTTGTTCTCGGCTGTTTTTTTCATGTGTAGTTCAAAAACACATCCACATCTTTCAACCTTATGGATCTTTATAACCCCATATTAACAAATGTATGGATATTAAACCAAAAGGGAGTGATAGCGTGGTACATCAATATTGCATAAGTGTCCCCTCACCCATTTTACACTTCCAGCATAGTAAGGTTGACAATCAACTCTTTTTAAGCATTCTCTGAGGTGTCCAGTAAAGGCAAAAGACAATCTTAGTTTGAATTAATCTCATATTTAAATCATACTTTATATTCTTTTAAACCCAACTATTTTTTTTATTAACATGGGGTATTCTAGCTCTTTATTCCAGAGTTCCTGTAAATACCTACCTGAATGGCACTTTTTAAAGGTTTATAAACAAACACTGTAATCTTAAAAGCATCCAAAGCCGATTAACAATATTGAGAGTAATTCAGGACTTTTAGATGGTGCATCTTGCCTACATTGCAAATTTAAAATATGTTTAATTGAATATATTGTCATATTGCAATTTGGGGCAATCAAAATACTTGCAACAATGCAAATAGTTTAAACCTTGATTGACTATAAGCTGATTCAAGTATTAATACCCCTGCTGGCACAGGACTTAAAAAAATAGAGCTGTAATTTTCAAACTGGGATTGTCCCAGAGTGTTTATCATGAGAGAAATAGTAAAAATATGCTTTCATCTTTACATCTTCAAATATGTTTTGCATCATTTAATGCAGAAAATGCAACAACACTATGCATTGCTAACCACAGATCCAAGCTCCTGCCATGGTATGAGAGAAGTCACCTAATAATGAATTGTAACCATAGTATTTCTTTTTTTACTTGTTCACTTGTATTCCATACAGAAATTGAAATCAAAATGTATGCCCAAAGATAAAGCTGCAAATCAAGAAAATTAAAACCTTCATCATTATACAGTATGCATAATTTAGATAGAAAAAAAAGTCTAGGTATTTGTACTTAGCATAAAAACATTCTTAACTGTTTAAATGTATTGGTTGTAGGAGAAATTTCTCCCACAAATTCCCCAAGAGTTTGTTTAAAAGGTTTAAAACTATGTCCTTCCATTGAAGCACAAGTTGTTTATTACAGTACCAGAGGCAGCAAAAGCAAACCTGAGTTGTGCAAATTAGAATATATATATAGGGTAGCAAAAGCAAACCTGAGTTGTGCAAATTAGAATATATATATAGGGTTGGATACAGTACCAAAATATTTGACTGGATATAATAGCACATTATGTGTTTAGTGATGTCACTGAGGCAGTTTGGGTGGTACCATGAAAGTAGAGGTGGTGGTACTACAAAGACAGTGGTGTATGGAGAAGACAAAGGCTGTACTCTTTGGAATAAGGTTATTGTTGATGTGTTATTTTTTTCCCTAAATTTTATCTTCTTTTGGCCTTCCCTGAGTTGTTCTCACCTCCAGTATCTTTTTTCAGTTTAATCAACATTGTTATGCTTAAATGTTTTATGGCTGAGCTCAGTTTTATTTTTCTCCGGGAAAGGTGATTTGGGGACAGGTAATTTGTTTGTCCTAACTAATGCCATTTTTCTCCCACATGACATAGGAATACTGCTAAGTAAATGCGTCTATGTTGAAGTAATATTTTCACAATATTTATCTTCCTCCATAAATTCAGTAGTCTTATTAAAGATTAACCAGATGGATTACCCAGGTGTTTTAAACATGTTTTTACTTTGGACAAGATAATTATGAGTATAGAGTTTAAATCATTTGTTAATCCATTCTGAGATCACAGTACTATCCCATTCTTCTTCTTATTATTATTATTATCATCATCATCATCATTACAGTCACTGACCAGAATTACAAACAAAAACACATTACAAATAAAAATAAAAGTAAAAACAAAACAAAACATTACAATTGGTGTTGGGTTCATCAGTGGGTAATAAAAGTCTGCCTAATTTTACATTATTACATATTAGTATATGTTCAAGGATACTGAATCATACTGATCTGATAACAACTATACATAAAAAAGATCAGTATTTCTGGGTATTTTACCAGGTAGGGAGTTATAAGGCGGGCCCTTGAGTCCTTATAGAGGGTACAGTATAGCAGGACATGAGCTGTAGTTTCAACAGCCCTTTGTCCACAGGGGCACAGTCTCAGCTCACAGGGGAGTTTTCTGTATCAGCCCTCCAAAACTGCTGTGGGGAGCGCGTTGAAGTGTGTTAAAGTTAGCGCTCTTCGGAATTTGTGGTATAAGTATCTCGTTGGTTTGTAAAAAGGGGCTTGACTGCTGAGAAAAACATTCTTAGGTAGAGCAGAGTGGTTCTGTTGGGCTTCCAGGTCTGTGATACGTTGTTTAAATGTGCTGAGTGCACGCTCATAACCCATCATTAGGAATGCCTCCCCGGAAAAGCCGAGATGTGGAGTTTTTGCGAGATTGTCCTGAACCATATTGATTTATAATTGTCCTCAATAAGGAAAGAACTCAAACCTGTGGGAAAGAACAGTAACTTCAACCAATGTGCTATGATACAGGTCCATGCACCTGTTTAGACTTTAGACAGCCATGCCTCCCTCCTGAATACTACATTTGGAACGCAAGGGGCTACCTGGAATATAGCCCTTAGGAATTTAGACTGGACCCTTTCAAGAGGAGTAAAGGAAGTGTAAGGTCCTAGCTGGGCACCAAAAAGTACTTGTGTACAAGCCTTAGCTGAATATAGCTTCAGTGATGCCAGGATATGCTGTGCTCCTCTGGTGAAAAGATTGAATTGCGGCCAGTTTTTTAAGTATCCCACTTAAATTTAATTCTCATACCTGGAAAGTATTACAAACTTATAAATGGAGTTTAATTTTGTGGATATATGGCAACTTTTAAACCCTTCACAAGAAATAGTTTGTATCAAATAAATACGAGGTTTTTTACATTTGCAACTACTGCTTAGTAATATCTGTAATGCAATTTGTCTGCAAAGCTCAACATTTTTTTGCATTTTCAACCTGAAAGCGCAATACCATATATATGCAATTCATATATGGCACACAATGTACTTTTGGATTTGACAAGCTGCCTGAAAAATAATCCCAGCACACATAGGAACAGCAGCATTTCATTATAATCCATGAACTTTACTTTTTCCATGGGAAGAGAAAGGAGGAGGAGGAGGAAAGGTAGCACTAAACCAATTGGCCAAATAGGCAGTTTTTGTTTTGTCCCAAATGGTTAATCTCTGAACTTGTTCTTGACTGTCCTTCACCTCCATACTGTTTCTCAACTCCAGCTATGACAGCAGAAGTGGATAATTGTGCCAGCTGTTTTATTGACAGATGTGCCTTCATCTGTATGGTTTGGAGGACTTTAAAAAAAAGCAAACTGAGCATGAGACATTGGAATACTTGAAACAGTGGGGGAAAAAGTGCTTTGGAGCCAAACTTTTGAAATGTAGTGCTTTGTTCCAACTTCAGAATGCTTTCCATGCTCTTATTTGTGTAGATTTATCTCAACATGAGTTTATGGTGTGGCTTCTTTGCATGGCTGTTGAAAAAATGTTGCTCAGAGGATTCTCCACAAGGTACCACTTCCTTCTAAAGTACAAGCGTCCTGACCAAGGCAAGGAGAAAAGAGGTTAATAGGAGCACTTTGAATTGTTTCTAATTCAGCCATTGGAATATGAGTGTACCATACCTCACTTAATTAGCTATGAATTATGAAATTGTGCTGATCGTAATGACGACATTCTGTTTAGAATTCCTCCCAATCATGTAACACCTATGTCAGCAATAAACGGAAGGGCAGGTGTAGCTTCTAAGTGGTCTTCAAGAGCAACCCCATGTAGAGTGTACTGCAGTAATCCAGTTGAGAGGTGACTAGGCCATTACTGTCTGAAGGGCCCCCCTTTTAGGAAAGGGCGCAACTGGTGCACTAGATGGACCTGTGCAAAGGTCATCCTGGCCACAGTTAACACCTGCTCCTTGAACAGGAGCTATGAATCCAGGAAGACCCCAAAGTTGCCCACCAGTCTTGAATGGAGAAGCACAATCCCATCCAAGACCAGAGTTGAAAAATCCTCAGATCCAGGAGCACCAAATAAACCTAGTCATTCAGTCTTGTTAGAATAGAATCCAAGTCTGTTCCTCCCAACCAGACCCAACCAGCCTCCAGACATTGGGTCAGGATTTCGACAGCATTGCCTGAACAGACCAGGGTCAAATGATACTGGACACCAAACCAATGGATGATCTCACCCAGCAGTTTCATGTACTGTAGATGTTAAACAGGAGGGGTGAGAGTATCCAGTCCTCAGGCACCCCACCAGTGAGGGACTGAGGTCCCCCCCATCAACACTGACTGGAACCAGCCATAGAGAAGGAAAGAGAACTACCATAACATGGTGCCCCCACAACTCCCAAACCCCACACTCAGTCCAGAAGAATACCATGGCTGATGGTATTGAAAGCCTTCAAAAGATCAAGGAGCACAAGGATGGATGCACCACCCCATCTCATCTTCACCAAAGGTCATCAGCAAGCATGATCAATGCTGTCTCTGTGCTGTATTCCAGCCTGAAACTTAATTGAACTGGATCCAGATAAACTTCTCTCCATTATTTTTAAATTATTTAGTATTCACATTATTCACTTCATTATTGTCTACACTACCATACAGTCCTCACCTTTTAGCCAATCTTTCCTGACACCCAGTTCCACCATTTTAAAAAAAATCTGGTGGTAATTAATTCTGGCCTTTTATGCTATAGAGCTGTTATATAAAGATGTGGCTCAGAAATCAAAGTGTTATTCCAAGAGAAACATCACAACTGACCAGTTCATCAAAATTTGATTTCTATTTAATGTACTTATTAATGTGAATCCCAAAGACCAAAAACCCACTTAGAGCCATGCTGGATTAATATTTTATGAGAGATTGTTGCCAAATTGATTTCCACATTATCTTTATTGTTAAATCTATAAATTATGTTATGTAGAAATGAATTCTGCTTATTTCCCTATTGTTCTTATTGGAAACAATATTTTAAGAAGCTAACACAGCTTTCCAAGGACTGGTCATAAGAGCACCTTGTAGCAAGTGCCCTTTTCAAGCAGAATACAATGTTTCAAGTGTATAAGAGCCAGATAGATACTGAATTATTTGTGAGTGCACCAGAATTAAATTTAGTTTTGCTAACTAATAACTGGGACACTAAATACAACCAAATATTTTTGGTAAAATGCAATCTCTGCTCATGTGAACAAGTTTGAAAAAGTAACAGCTCTGTCTCTTCTGAATTGTTTGGAAAAGACTAAGTGGGAAGGCCACATTATGGTTTACTGATGAACAAGCAACGTCCTGGTGCACACTACTTAAAATATATGTTTGCTCCATCTGTAAGTAGGCAACGGTAATAAATCATGGGTAGCTCTATCTATGGTTTGTTTAGCATATTATCCAAACCATGACCTCTGCTTTGTTCCTCTCAAAAGGAAAGCTAAAGGAACAAAAAGTATAAACATACTGCATCTTATTTGAGGCATTTCTTCCACAAGAATCCCAAGTCTTTCTTTGGACAAAAGAGCTAACAAAATACGTGTTTAGAGCAAAATACAACTGTCTGCTGTTTTTTCTTATTTTGTGCATCATGAGAACCAATACAATGTCTGTGGAATTTGGAGCAGTCTTACTGGTATTAATTTCTAGATTAGCAGAGCAATTCTGGATTGTTGGTGGATTTTTCTTTTTAGACAGCCCTACCTTCCTCTCTTAGAAACAATGGGAGAGAATATTTAAAGGTTCTTACTCAAGTCAAGATGACAGAAATCTCTGCAGGTGTGAGAAGGCTTGACAAGGTTTACAGCCTACTAAGGACCTGGGCTCTTGCTACCTTGTTCACTGATCAATGTTTTGCACATTCCCCTTTGGGCATTTTTGATATTAGGAACTCATAATAATGTTACAGAGGCAAGGAGGATAAATTTAGGCCTGGAACCTGAATTTTACATTTGGTCAAAAGGAACATTTACGTTGCTCCAATAACAAATGTTATTATGACCAACAAAGGAACAACACTGGATTTACAGCTGAAGCTGCTGAATATGCTGAAATGTCTTAATTAAACTGTTAGAAACAGAATCCAGTATTCACAAACTATGGCATTTTATTTCAGAGGCCTTTGCTTACATTTGTACAATATATTACATAATTCCATTGTCTGCAGAACCTAATATATATTTTATAGCTTTTCTTTATATGCCTTTCCTTCAATGTTTGTCAACAATTTTTACAGTCCTGTACATATCTGAATAGCTTGAAACCATTTTCAATAAAATCAGTTACCTTTAAGCACACACTACTAAGACTGAAAATGCTTTTCTTAGAAAAGTCAAATGTAAAGATTCTGACACTCTAGCATCTACAAACAGAATGTTTGAAATTCTTACACGTTGTATTGCCAGAAAAAGAAAGAACATGCCAGCTCCCATAAGCCCAGCCAAAAAAAGTACACAGAACTACAATTAAAACAGTAAAACAATCTGTACAGTAAAGTACTGTGTATTAACAGTGCCAGGTATTAAATAGCTCGAATGAACACTCCCGCAATATACAAATGTCTTACAAAGTTGTGTAATTAAATTACAAGTGCCAAACAAGAGAGGGCATGGGTTCCATACAACATAAAGTCAATAGAAGTGAAAACAACTGAGTTGATTTTGGATTTTGTACAAGGCAATAAAAAAAATCATTTCAACCACTCAGTTAGCTATTTATATTATAAACAACTATCCCTTTGTGGCAAGGTTCTTCTTAACAATGACTTAATATTAACACCCTTTACTCCTTCTTGAAGACCTCTCAGTTGCAGCTCATAATAAAATAAGCATTACTAATGAAATATTTGTTGCTTTAACTGAAAAGAAACTTTTACAAGAAAACACAAAAATATAAGTGTTATAATTCATTATGAATAAATATACACTTTAAACTGGCTAAATACAATCTTTGTACATTAAGATTTAATACAGTTTGTTAGCCGTTTTCTTCCTTTTTTCCACAATGTATTTTTATCAAAATTAAAAAAAATACTGATTCATAGAAAAATGGCAAAGTACAGTAGATTCATTCCAATTCATGGGCTATCAAAAACCCATGATAACCTATTTTGCCTAATTCAAACCTGTAAACATTAGTCAGCCTTTTAAGCAGAATCCTTATATTTGGTTGTCAGATCTGATGAGAAACATCCTATTAACGGCAGGCTTGGAACTGAATTACCTGTGCTTGACTTGTACAGTTATAGTCACCATTAAGGCAACAGTTAAAAAACAATTATCTTGTAAAAATGAAAATAGGTTCATTTTTCCTAAAGAATGGAAAAATATCAAATGTTCCAGCTTTAACAAAA
Source organism: Charina bottae (assembly GCA_023362775.1). Lineage (NCBI taxonomy): Eukaryota > Metazoa > Chordata > Lepidosauria > Squamata > Charinaidae > Charina > Charina bottae. The sequence continues at coordinate 33,854,361 of JALMGJ010000001.1, forward strand.
TACCAGGGAATATGTGAACAGTAAGCCACTTTAATATCTTCATCTGGCCCACCCAACAACTGCATGCTTACCGCATTGATTCTACTGGCAGTGAACAACTTCCATTTGCCACAGTGGAAGGCCTTCAACTCATTCAACATACAATTCCCAGACAAGTTGGAAACAATTATTGCTTGAGGAAAAGCAGTCTGTTGTACTTTTTCTTCATAAAAGTGCACTTAAGTGCAAAGTTAGCTTGTCAAGATTTTTTTTTAAATACAAAATAGTGCTTGTCTGAATTTTGTGCCACTGTGCAGTATAAAAAGTGGCTCTCAGCAGCCATTAAGTGCAAAGTGCTTCGGCAAGTCTTGCTGTCACCTGCACTCGACTGACATTCCATTCTGTGAGGAATTGGACACGGGTGGGTCTGCTAAGCTTAACATGACTGCTGCCGTAATGGTGCTGGAGGAAGGTGAGGAAGAAGAGGAGGACGTGGTAGCAGCACCTGTAATGGTAGCAGTAAACAAATAAATTATTCCATCTGAATGTCTGCTCCTGAAACTAAAATAGAGTATGGGGCGTATACACATGTACATTTTAGAAAGGTCTAGTTGTTCAACACTTGAAGCCTAGTAAAGTAACTTTAAGGATATTTATGCACAATTTTAGACACTTCTATTCTGAGTTAAGTTAAGAGAACTGGAAGACTGCACCCTTAGTAAGGCTAACTATCCCTATTTCTTATAGTGGATCTATAAGGATCCAGCAAGATCTTGTGGTGTTACATTTTCTTCTCTTAAAACAAGAAAAATATACTGTATATGGGACCACCAAGTTGCTTGTTTTATATTTTTGAAGAATTCCAGCTAATTTAGAGTCCATTTATAAGTGCACTTACAACTTACAAGCAGTAAATCAGACATGACTTCTACGAAAAGCAGCATCAGACTATTTTTTCTGAATTTAAAACTGCAGCATCAGGCAGATCCTACGTTCAAATAATGCCCACATACATATAAAATATATATGTTCTCACTTGCTTTCAGAATCAGAGACTCTTCAAGGGCATGTGTCCAACATTAATTATCAGTCAATATATAGAATAATGTTAAGGCCATGCCATATTGAAAAAAATATACAGAGTTGGGATACACAGAAAGAAATTGGCTCAGTTCTAAATAAATGCCACTTACATCTAAGAATTATACCAGGGAAAGTGTAACTTTTTTCTTACATATGCCAGAAGTAATTATGAGAAGTATAAGGATAAATACTAGAATGTGACAGTTTGTGGATATTACATGTAGCTGAAAATTAGTTGCTGGCACTTAGAAAAATAAATAAGTAAGTAAGTAAGTAAGTAAGTAAGTAAGTAAGTAAGTAAGTAAGACATCCAAGGGTGAGATTCTAAGTTTAGGAACTCTGTTTAGTCTCAGTAAAGGAAGGCATATTTAGGCCTAATCACTTACTTTCCCGCTCTTTTTTCTTCAAACGCTTTCTTCTTCTATCAATGGAAGCTACTTCAGATTTTAAAGACATGTAGTGTTTCCTGATTTCCTGAAGCTTTTCTTGAAGGATTGCTATGCGCTCTGCACTGGTCATATTTTCTAAGTCAGCTGGCAAATAAAGCAACTTTTATTAGTATAAATCAAAATCACAATTCATTCTTATTTTGGTGAAAGCAATACAAATACAGCATTACACTCAGCATCTCTCAAGAATGGAGTCCAATCTATGCCACTCCCACAGCCCCTTTGTAGAAAGCAATTCTTGACAAAATGAAGAGACAACTGTTGCTCACGCTTACAGTACTGCTTCCATTAGTTGGTGGAGACCAATTTTCACAGTTTAAGTAGTTCAACCCATCAGAACTAGCTACTTATGCATTAGAGTAATTATGGTATCTATATGTCAATATAACACAATTTATTAATATTTTAATTAATTAACAATTATGCATCTTCTGACTGAACAATTTCTGTGAGCGAAAGCTCATCTTGGAAGAAAAAAAATTAGGAAAGCATATGATAAAGTGAATACCTTGTATTAAGGAATGTTTTCCATAAATATGTATATAGTTGAAAACTGGTTGCTGAATCAATGGAACATGATGGAAATAAAGCAAGTGTGAGAATAAATGGAATATTTAGTAAAAGGTTAAATATGGAGTAAAGAATAAGACAAAAATATGTGAAGGCTTTTGGTTGTTTAATTACTTACAGATAAATCTTTAATGAATGCTTGTGTTAGGATTAGGATTGGGAATATGAATGTTAGATGAGAAATCTATGATTTGTAGTGAAAGTACAATGTATGATTGTACTGAGACTGTATGACGCAATGAGGAGTATGGAATTGAACATTAATGTACTGAAGACCAAGGTAGCTGTGTTTGACAGGGAAAATGGAGTGAATGATCATGTGTTATACATACTGTAAATGGTGAAAAAATAAAGCAAACAGATGAATCTGTGGACCCAGGTAAAATATTTACAAAGGATGGGAAAATTTTATCAAGAAATTTTAAGACATACAAATGCTGGTAGAAAGGTAGTGGAAACTATATGGCCTGTTGTCAAAAATGGAATGTTTGTCAAAAGAAGCAAAAATGGCTGTGTATAAAGGCATACTTCTGCCCACTATATTATATGGAAATGAGAGTTGGTTACATCAGGAGAAATGAATGTAGCACAAACAGTACTTACAGTGGGGCAAAAAAGTATTTAGTCAGCCACCAATTGTGCAAGTTCTCCCACTTAAAAAGATGAGAGAGGCCTGTAATTGACATCATAGGTAGACCTCAACTATGAGAGACAAAATGAGAAAACAAATCCAGACAATCACATTGTCTGATTCGGAAAGAATTTATTTGCAAATTATGGTGGAAAATAAGTATTTGGTCACCTACAAACAAGCAAGATTTCTGGCTCTCACAGACCTGTAACTTCTTCTTTAAGAGGCTCCTCTGTCCTCCACTCATTACCTGTAGTAATGGCACCTGTTTGAACTAGTTATCAGTATAAAAGACACCTGTCCACAACCTCAAACAGTCACACTCCAAACTCCACTATGGTGAAGACCAAAGAGCTGTCGAAGGACACCAGAAACAAAATTGTAGACCTGCACCAGGCTGGGAAGACTGAATCTGCAATAGGCAAGCAGCTTGGTGTGAAGAAATCAACTGTGGGAGCAATAATTAGAAAATGGAAGACATACAAGACCAATGATAATCTCCCTCGATCTGGGGCTCCACGCAAGATCTCACCCCGTGGGGTCAAAATGATCACAAGAACGGTGAGCAAAAATCCCAGAACCACACGGGGGACCTAGTCAATGACCTGCAGAGAGCTGGGACCAACGTAACAAAAGCTACCATCAGTAACACACTACGCCGCCAGGGACTCAGATCCTGCAGTGCCAGACGTGTCCCCCTGCTTAAGCCAGTACATGTCCGGGCCCGTCTGAAGTTTGCTAGAGAGCATTTGGATGATCCAGAAGAAGATTGGGAGAATGTCATATGGTCAAATGAAACCAAAGTAGAACTGTTTGGTAGAAACACAACTCGTCGTGTTTGGAGGAGAGAGAATGCTGAGTTGCATCCAAAGAACACCATACCTACTGTGAAGCATGGGGGTGGCAACATCATGCTTTGGGGCTGTTTCTCTGCAAAGGGACCAGGACGACTGTTCCGTGTACAGGAAAGAATGAATGGGGCCATGTATCGTGAGATTTTGAGTGCAAACCTCCTTCCATCAGCAAGGGCATTGAAAATGAAACGTGGCTGGGTCTTTCAGCATGACAATGATCCCAAACACACCGCCCGGGCAACGAAGGAGTGGCTTTGTAAGAAGCATTTCAAGGTCCTGGAGTGGCCTAGCCAGTCTCCAGATCTCAACCCCATAGAAAACCTTTGGAGGGAGTTGAAAGTCCGTGTTGCCCAGCGACAGCCCCAAAACATCACTGCTCTAGAGGAGATCTGCATGGAGGAATGGGCCAACATACCAGCAACAGTGTGTGCCAACCTTGTGAAGACTTACAGAAAAGTTTGACCTCTGTCATTGCCAACAAAGGATATATAACAAAGTATTGAGATGAACTTTTGATATTGACCAAATACTTATTTTCCACCATAATTTGCAAATAAATTCTTTCCGAATCAGACAATGTGATTGTCTGGATTTGTTTTCTCATTTTGTCTCTCATAGTTGAGGTCTACCTATGATGTCAATTACAGGCCTCTCTCATCTTTTTAAGGGGGAGAACTTGCACAATTGGTGGCTGACTAAATACTTTTTTGCCCCACTGTAAATGTATGCAGTAAAGCAAGAAGATATAGAACTTAGAATAAATGGGTGAAGAATAAATGTGGATGGAATACAAAAATGAGTTACCAGCACAAAAGAAGTACATTGAGGTGTTTAGGTCATATTGAGAGAAAGAACAGGGATTGAATTGCTAAATAAGTATCTGAATGAAGGATGAATGGGTTGACAGAAAGGAAAAGACTGGGAAAATTGTTGAAGTTGTTGAGATCCTCAAAAAAAGAGAGTTGGGAAGTTTAAAGAACAAAAAAGGTAACATATGAAGCCACTTATGGTTATGGTAGAAACAAGAATGGTTTTCAAGAATAGAAATGTATGGAGGGGTATAGTGAAGAATGTAGGTATAAACTAGATTTAATTAGATTCCCTTTAATCTCCTCCCTTTAATTTAGGTTTTACTACTTCTTACTCTTTTTTGGAGCTTTGCATAATATTGCTTTCTTTGAAAACGAGTAGTAAGACAGAAAAGTCCTCCATCCTCCTCATACAGTTCACTGACTGTATTTTACTTCATCATATAGAAATGAAAGGTTATGTCCATTCTTGGGAATTCAGCAGATCTGAACTCAAAGCATTTGGTACACTTCCAGAATTCAGGAGGAACAAACTCAGCCACAGGAAATCCTTACTTACATAATTGGAAACTCCATTTGTAAAGTTTTGGCAAACGACTGTTCTGTTCTTTGAGATCTGAATCTTTTTCTCCATTTTTCCCACATTTTCCAGGAGACTGTGTTCTAGCTGGAGTTTTTGTCTGCTGAGATTTCATCCCTGTAGAAACTGATTTTGCTGGCTGAGATTTGGCAATACTTTCTCCAGCAGAAAGTTCTTCACTATCACTACTGTTTGCTGAAGGAAGACACAACAAATGAATTTTATAGGCTTGGATTATTGCTAAACATCTCAGCACTTCAAGTGCTTATATACAGTCACAAAAAGCATTATCTTCTTATCCTCCAATAAAGTATATAATGGAATATTTTCATAGACAAATTAAAAATTTGCATTTTTTTAGAGATAAGTAAGAATGTGACTCACTTGGGGGGCACTGCACAGTTTCCTAAGGGTGGAAGCAATCTTTAAGCGGGGTTCAATTTAGAATGTTTTGGCAGGCTGAAAGAGGAAGGGGAAGTGCTTTTAAAGGACCTTCAATGCTTTGGGGGAGATCAGAGAGGGCTGCAGGGAGAAGGAACCAGCAAAAATGGCTTCCTCTCTACTCTGCCAATAAAAATACTCAACAAGGTATGAAATTTTCCTTTCTCCTGATCCCAGAAGGGCACTTTTGGATTCAGCTCATAATCTACTATTCATAAGTTTTAAGACCAAATTTTGTACTCCATCAATTTGCCATACTTACTACTTTTGCTCTTTTTTTTGTTGTTCACCACAGACGTTTTATGACTTCTTTTCTGCTTTTTCGAGGAACCACCGCCCTGGCCATCTTTAAGTCTTTTCTGGCCCGTACATGCTTTATTAACATAAAAACAAGATGTTTTACATACAATATATCAGAAGCACTCGTTTTGATTTTAACAATCTATATCATTTCTTTTGCCATTATCTACTATTGTGCAGCGACAACCCATTTACATCCTAGTTGGAAACGATATGCCTGATTTCAAAATGGCTGCAGCTTAACCTAAAAACAGACATCTTAGAACATATTAAAATATGCAATCAGACAGCCTTCATTAAGCTATCAGGAAGCTGTGTAATAACGTTTAAAAGGGGAGGGGAGAGAAAAGACATAGAATTTTCAAAAATTCCGAGTTAAATCCTTGTTCATACTAAATAGGGAGAGATTGTGAACCCCACATAACCTGTCTCAACTGAAGATTCTGGACTGGACATAAAGGCAGCCCCACATAGAGCACAATGCACTAATTAGGCTTGAATGTTACCAGCACATGAACTAATCTCGTGGTCATTTTATTCTAGGAAGAGATGTAATTGGCATATCAGCTGAGGGTGCTCCTGGCCATTGCCTCAGTCAGAAAGGGATTGGGATCCACGGACACACTCAAACTGCGTACTTTCTCCTTCTGGGAGAATGTGACTTCATTCAGAACAGGGGGATCTACCACCTTTTTGGAACTGTGACCCCTCACAATGAGCACCTCCATCTTGCCTGGATTCAGTTTCAATTTATTATCCTTCATTATTGACTACAGGTAGGCATTCAGGGGAACCAAACCATTACTTGAAGATGTTACAGAACTATAAATTTGGGGATTATCAGCATATTCATTGTACCCTGCTCCAAATCTGACAGAACAGAGCTGTAAGGGACTCCTCATAATAGTTTCCATTTCAAAGAGCAACTATCCCCAAATTACACCATTTGAAAGCTATCTTGAGAGAGAGGAATAGAACCACTTCAGAGCAGTCCTTTCTATTCTTAGATCTCTCAGGCAATCTATAAGGATACCATGGATAGCAGCATTAAAAGGAAGGAGAGCTATTATAAGGAGAAGCAAATGGCAGAAAGTCCTGGTGCACCAACTTCGCATAAACTATTCAAACAACAGAAATTAGAAGACCTCAATGGAGCTAAGAAGAAGGAAAATGTAAGTAAAATCAAGAAGACCAAGCCCTGGATGCCTGCCAAATAGATGCAAGGCACTGGAATGGGTTCTATAATCTGAACAATCAGAACTTGAAAGTAAGCAAATGTCTGCACTCTCCTCATCTTACCAAGAGGAGACAGAACTGTAGAATTCTATTTTATCAACCCATTCCATCAAGACGGCTGATGGTCAGGAGAAGGCTTTAAAAATGACAACATCACAGACTATTTCTAGCAGTGTCTGCTGAAAGCACAAACAATTATCTCAATATTTGAACAATTAACAACAATAAAGGGAAAAGTAGATTCTTTGAAGGAATCCTTTGATGTCTTGTCCTATAGCAACAGCAAGAGGCCAATAGCAGACACTGTTATAGCATTTAAGTCTGAAACTTAAAATAGCCCTGCATCAGACAATACTTAAAAAGAGTCATAAAAATCAAGCTCCTTGGAATAATCCCTTTATATATTCAGGAGCAGATGAATCCTCTTATGGGTTTAGGAATATCACCAAATAATTCTAGACCAGGGATGCAGATTTGAGAAAGAGCAGGAAAGTTCTCTGTTCCACTTTCAGACTCAGTCTCACTTCTACCTCTATTTCTTCCATTATCTACACCTTCACCAGGGTACTCTATGAACTGCTGTGGGCTGTCTCAGAATATCAGACCTTGTTAGGATAGGGGCCACCACCAGATTTAAGATCCCCTGGACACATCTCTGAAATCACCTCCCTCTGGGACAGCTGAACAACACTTATCTAGCTTACACCCCATATCCTTGGAACATTGCAGGCTAGAAAGTCAGAAGAAAATATCCTAGTTTATATCTTCAGTTGTGATGTAGTTTTGTTACAGGAAACATGGCATATGAGAGAATTGTGCTTGGAGTAATATAAGTCTATTACTGGGGTGGGGCAGGGGGAGCTTTGCATTGGTCTTGTTTTATTAATTTCCACTTCTTTACAGGTCCAAGTCACCAGTTTGCAATCCCTAGAACAATATGCCATGTCAATGGGGAAGAATGATATACCCTGCATTATTTAAATCCCCCAAGAGTCGTTTATTGTTAATATATTCATTCCTCCCTTACTTATCTGAGTGCAAATCGAACTTGTCTGGAGAAAAATAACATTGTTATTTGGATACACTTGGAAGGCTTATTAAACAGGTTTCCATCAGCATATTTTATACTGGCTGGAGACTTCAGTGCAAGAACTGGGACTGATGAGGAGCTTGTTGCCAAATTGCATAGTCAGTCCCCAGATCCGATAATAATATTGCCATTGTTACAGCAACAATCCAATGACAAAATTCAGGATTTTAGAGGGTTCTGCTTTATACAATTTTGCTTTATACAAAGCTGCTTTTTAAATGGAATCTGGCAGTATTAAATGGATCCATTGGCAATGATTATCCAGCCAAATATACTCCTGGGCTGGTAATAGCCCATCATTGCTTGGTTATAAAGTAGTGTTGCTGAACCCCATATATTTAAGTTTACAGTCACCAACCAATTTGACAGTGATCGTTGCCCAAATATATTTAACAATGTTTGATAGGATTATTTTACTATCCTGCTATTTTTGTAACAGACAAAGCTCGCCCCACTCCTATTAGATCGTCTTCTGAGGCTGATGGTAAGACTGACAAATATATTGTATCAGAGCCATCTTCATGCAACAGTTGTGGGAGGTATCACCAAGGAGACTGTTTTGAATAACTATGATAAACTGATTGAACTACTTCAGCTCACCATAACTATCTCACGTTTGCATATTACCAGGAGGAATACCTGTAAGTCTCAAGTTTGGTTTGATTACGATTGTCAAGAAGTCAGGAGAGGTCTGAACCAATTTTTCAGACTATACGTATAAAGGAAATCCCACTTTACTGATAGCAACTACTTAACTGATAGCAACTGCTCATTTAAAGAATCCTACTATTTTTGGGGAGACTGGTAACTCTGTCCCTTCTGAATGTTTTGCATCCCTCCTCTCATATACTGGGTGGAGTTTGGAAAGAAGATTTTGCTATCTCATATGCGGAGTCAGAGGACCCCTCTTTCTAGATTTGGAGTTAGATGTGACTTCTTTAATCATGCGGCCCAGAGTTTCACATTCTAAAAATCAAAGGTACATTTAAAGATACATCCAAACCTGGGAAAACTCCTGGTATAGATTATATGATTTATGAAATTACGAACAGTAATTTGAACTGGTGGGCATCTATTCTAGCTTCCTTATTCATGGCCACAGACAATTCCAGCAAGATTCCAAAGGTATAGGGCTTAGCTATAATCTATAAGAAAGGCTAAAGGGATGGCCATGACAATTCCACCCACCATCAGTTTGTTGAGCCAAATCAGTAAAATGCAAACTAAGCACCTGCAGATTAAATTCCCAGATCGGCTTGAATATGAATCCATCCAGAAAGACAAACAAGCAGGGTTCAGGGCAAGCAGATTTACATTAGCTCACACTATAATACTCAGCATCTGGGAAAAAAGTATTCTTTGAAACGTGTTTCATCCCTATTTGTGGCTTTCACTTACTTAAGCTTGGATTCAATTCAATATTCAGGACCAAATTGTGGTGCAAACTTAATGATTCCACAATTGAGAAATATCTGCTCCTATTAATATTATCCAGTTTAAGCAACCAGGTTTTCCATCCTGAAATGGCCCAACAGCATATCAATTCACTTTTATATGCTGACAACATGATAGTTTTGTCCTTGAGTCCTATAGTGCCTTAAAACAAGTTTGTGTGCCCTAAACTATTCTAAGTCTAAGATGCTAGTATCTTCCAAATGTCCCAAGCTACAGAATTGGCAAACAGGAGGGCACACCATCAAACAAGTCAAAACCTTTAAATATTTAGGGCTGGTTTTCCAAGCCTCTGGAGCAGGGTTTCTCAACCAGGGTTCCGTGGAACCCTAGGGTTCCACAAGAGATTATTAGGGTTCCCTGAGAGATCATGATCTATTAAAAAATTATTTCAAATTCAGGCAACTTCACATTAAAGAGGTAAGTTTCATTCTTTATTTTTAGTTTAAGAACACTGTTAATGCATATATACAGGCCATGAAAGGAATATAATAATTTTGTAACTTCTGGCCTATATTTGAGCCTGAATGTGCAGGGGTTCCCCGAGGCCTGAAAAATATGTCAAGGGTTCCTCCAGGGTCAAAAGGTTGAGAAAGGCTGCTCTGAAGCCTGAAATGCCCATCAGGACTACTGTATGTATCCCAAAGAGCACAGAGATCATCCTCAGCTATACAAGTTTCTATTTTAACTGCGCTGCACAATTCATCCAGCTGCTGTTAAGTTATGCCCAGTTATTGTATGGGGCTCAATTAGGGCCTTATAGCAGGATGGTAATATTAGAGAAAGTTCAATCTAAATTCTCAAGAAATATTTTCCTGGTCCCTTGCTGTGTCCCAAGTATAATTTCATTCATTCATTCATTCCTCACATTTCTTCACTGCCCATCTCGCCAAAGCGACTGGGCGGTTTACAATCAGATAATAATGCTTCAGTGAGAAGCAGAAGTCATTAGAGTTGTATCTGGTCTATGGATTATCTTTAATTTTTGGTTGAGATTGTTACATAACTCATCTGGATTGGCCACTTTAATTATAGTAGATGATTTTGATTCTTCCTGGAAAAAAATAATTACAGGAATTTACATTTTTATGGTTTTTCCTGGGATGCTCTTTTGCCTTTGGGGTTACAGCAAGCCGCTAGGCGAGATCATCCGTCACCAGGGGATGAGGTATCACCAATATGCTGATGATACTCAGTTATATACTGTATGTCCATCCCGGGTGAAGTAAGTGATGCAGTCGATGCCTTGTCTCAGTGCCTGGAGGCTGTGGGGGTCTGGATGGGGAACAACAGGCTTCAGCTGAACCCTGGTAAGACGGAGTGGCTGTGGATTGATGGCCCCCCTGTATCCAGGAAGTTATCACCTTTGGTTCTGGATGGGGTAGCACTGCCCCATTCAGATCCAGTGCGGAACCTGGGGGTCCTCCTGGACTCTTGACTCCTGCTCAAAGAGCAGGTGGCAGTCGTGGCCAGGAGGGCCTTGCACAGCTTCGAGTTGTGTGCCAGCTACGCCCTTTCCTGGATCGGGATGCCCTCCGAACAGTCACTCATGCCCTTGTCATCTCCCATATAGATTATTGCAATGCGCTCTACATGGGGCTACCCTTGAAGAGTATCCGGAAGCTTCAGCTGGTCCAGAATGCAGCAGCGCAGGCAGTTATGGGTGCTATAAGATCAGCACATGTGACACCTCTGCTGCGCAAGCTGCATTGGGTACCAGTTTGCTTCCGGGTCCAATTCAAGGTGTTGGTTATCACCTTTCTCATCCAGATAACATCGACCCGCCCCACCCGCTCATGCAGAGAGGGCATGCTTCGGACCCCTTCAACAAGAGAATTTCATCTAGCGGGGTCCAGGAGGCGAGCCTTCTTTTCGATAGCGCCCACATTGTGGAACATCTTGCCCCCGGAGGTGAGGCTGGCCCCCTCACTCCTGACCTTCCAGAAGACTCTTAAGACCTGGCTCTGCCGCCTTGCCTAGGACGAGGGAGGTAATAGTACCTCCTGGGGGTGGCTGGCCCCATAATGTCCTCCTGATAGCTGATTTTACCATCTCTTGGATTTTTACCTATTTTATCTATTTATTGTTTTATTGTCATTTTATATGTATAGATTTTAACCACTGTTATCCTGTAAACCGCCCAGAGTCCCCTATTTGGGGAGATGAGCGGGGATAAATTTAAATAAAATAAATAAATAATAAATAACTTAATTTTCAAACAAAGGATTTTAGATATAGAAGGCCAATTGGATTATGCAACTTGTCCCCATGATGATATATTTATTAACAATCAGTTTCTAAATTTTAAATCAGCCAGTTACCTGGACAAGATCACTGTTTCAAAATTCATGAGAGACTTATTCCTGATCCATTTTAATGTTCTCCTCACAGCAGTGTTGGAAGAGAAATACAGGAAAATCCCATTTGCTAATGGATGGTGTCCCTGTAGTGCAGCTGTGATAGAAACTACAGCCTATGTTTTGTTATACTACCAGTTCTTTGCAGTATAACTCTTTGCAGTTATTTCCCCTCTCCTTTCTAAATCCCTATGGCATTCCAATTTATTTTACTTATATTATTTATTAGATAACAAAGACAATTATCTGTCCTTAAATGCTGTCAAATTCTGTTATCCTGTGTGCACGAACTCTGCCCTATTATGACCTGTAATCGATAATGATTGTGCTATGTTTTACTATGCAGGTTTTTTTCATTTAGTCCATGACCATAATAAAATGTATCTATCACCAAAAACTGCTGAGAGGCCAATAAGACCTCCAAACAAAATTATCCATCAGTTCAATAAACGCAGTTTTAACCCTGAAGCTTGCTCTGAAGAAGTTTGAAATGAACCAAGTTATTTGGGGGAGAATTAGTTCTACCAAAGCGAAGATTTACTACTGGTTTTCAATGGGCCTTTGCAGTACTTTGTTTTGTGAGGTGGGGTGTAGGACACAGGAATGTGCAGGTTAAAAAGAAAAAGAAAACAATTTAAAAAACAAAAAAAGTCTACTTTGGTTCTATTGATGTGGTTTAACTACCAAAATTAATTTTTTTAACTATATTAAAATTTAAAAAGAGTATTTTGGAAAAAAAATGTTAGATGTATAATGGCCTTCTAGTAACTAGACCCTGGGAGTTTCACTTTCCTATTCATTTCTGTGGAGGAAAATTGGATTTATGGCAGCTTGATCCATTAAATACAACACGAGTCCATATTTTGTCATTGCTAAAATACTTTTTACGTATCTTTTACACAGCTTCTGGTGGAGCTCACAAAAATCCAACTAGCTTAGGGGAAATTAAAACTTGGATCTACTTCCAGATTCAATGCAAAGACACTGATATAAATACTCCAAGACTAAAAAAAATGAATCTATCCAAGTAGGAGAAATCCACAGGCAAAATTTGAATTTTGCTAGTAATTTTTGCTATAGCATTCACTACCAAACAAGGAAGCTTCAGTTTAGAAATCATCTTGCTTCTAAACAGTGGACACAAATGTGGCAAAAAAGTATTTTCCTGCACTTTTTCCCAACCAAAGGAGTTAAGAATTTTACTCTGAATTAAACAAGGATTGCATTAAATGATTCATCAAAATTTAGAGGAAAACAGAACAATACATATATAATTAAGTGCATTAAAACAAACTTTCAGTGTATCAAGCCATAGATCTAAGATTAGACAGGCTTTAGATGTGAGATACATTCAGTACTACTTTATTAAAAACAGTATTGCTAGGAATAAAAGTATTTTATTACTAACTTAAGAGTATTCTACTTTGTCCACAGACTACTAGCCTGAGACCATATTACCCTAGCTTATGAGCATCTACAGGTTTTCCTAAGAGATGAAAAACTTATTTTGAATAGATGGTAATATAAGAAGACTCAAGAGCAGGGGTGTTCAACCCACGGCCCGCATGCGGCCCAGAACAGTTAGCAATGCGGCCCGGCCCGGTCTGGAATGAGCCTCCTGTCCCCACCGCCATGCCAGACTATGGAAGAGGCTGGCATGGCGCAAAAGGAGAATCCAAGCCGGAGCTGCCGATTGGAGGGAGCCCAGAAGAAGCCCCTCCACCAATTAGCGTGCGGCAAAGGAGGGCGGAGGCAGGCCGAGGAGCACCCCTGCCAATCAGCCTCCCCTCGCTGCTCTTCTGAGCCGTCCTGCCTGAGGGAGGAGGAGGAGCAGGCGGTGTACGAGCCTGCTGCGGAGGAAGAGGAGGGAAGCGGTGGCAGTGTGAGTGGGCCGGGGGTTGCGAGGGGGTGGGCGGAGCGAGGAGCTTGTGGCGGCTGAGGCGCAGCAATGGTGCTGGCTGGGTTGGGAAGATGGCGGCGCTGGCAGCAGCACGTGCGTGCAGCGAAGCTTTTCGCCTCCCTGCTGCTCAGTGCGTTTTTTCAGGAACTGAGGGCATTTTTGGGGTCCCTGGAGCCTGCCCTTTCGAAGGGGCACCCCAGCGGGGCATGGGGCGGACTTTTCCTCCCTTTTGCTCCCCGTGGTTTTTTCGGCCCCTACCGGGGTAGCTCGGGCGCGCCTCCACCTCCCCGTCGCACAGCTAATCGGCGTGGAGATATTCCACCCCGGGGCGCCCCCCCACCGTCACTTTTTGCGGTGATCTGAGGCTTTTTCGCTTCGCGACAGTGGCACTCTGCCAAGAAAAGCTTGGAGCGGCAGGGAGGCGAAAAGCCTCGCTGGCAGAGCCTGCCGAGGGGGCAGGGTTTGCAGGCCGGAGCCAATCGCATGGGCCGGGGGGCAGGGACCCCTAGAAATAAAGTGCACAATAAATGTAATGCTCCCGCCTGCAAGCCCCGCCCACCGGCACACAAGATTGGCTGCTGCCTGCAAACCCCGCCCCCTGGTCCTTGGAAAAATTATATATTTTATGTGCGGCCCAAGACAATTTCTCTTCACTCAATGTGGCCCAGGGAAGCCAAAAGGTTGGACACCCCTGCTCAAGAGGCAAACCTGAAGGAAAAAGACAGAATGGGTCAGGATCTACCAGGGCTAGTTGGCAATGACAAATAGATACAGTTAAATGCAATCTGACACCCTTCTCAACCAGCTGCATCATTCTTTAGCAAACCCTTCCCCCAACCCAGGTAAATACTGTAAATAACACACTGAAATTTGAAACAATTTTGTTCAATTCCATGGTTGACTATAATGTACCAGATTAGCCTTTCTGAATCTAGCATTGCAATCTTCTGAATGCATTGGACTACAACTCTCATAATCCCCAGCCAGAGAAATAAACACTAAATGGCACTGTACTTATTATACCTTTCTCAGTGTGTTCTGGTTGATTACTGCTGCTGGAGCTGACGCTGGCATCAAAGCCTGTAGGAGATACATTTCCTTCAGACTGAAGGTCCTGCAGTTCTCCTACAATACTGTCCACCTCAATTGTGCTATCTGTTTCACTCTTGATGCTTCGTACTTCTTCTTGACTTGGTGCCAGAGCTTCAGAAACTGAGATGCCTGACTGATGCCTGCTGGAATCTGCTACTGTTACAGATGGGGGTGACTCGGGTGTAGTGGGTGGGGTGTTTAGAACCGAATTACTGCCACTACTTGGGAATTCAACTTTCTTGTCATTCATTTCAGTTGGCTTTTCTTCAAGAGGTTTTGTATCTGTGCTTAGTGGCAAAGATCTTTCAACTTTAGAACTAGACAAAGAAGTGTCCTCTTCCACAAGGGTTTGCAGATGCTCCTCTGGTGTTGTCTCCTCAGGAGAAGCATGGGGTGGAGAAGCTGCTGCTTCTGTGTCAGAATCTGAAAAAAGTTCTTTGAGGGTTTTTTTAGGCCACTGCCCCTGAATACTTGACCACACATCTTTCCGGTCTTTTGCTCTAGTATTCTGAAGCCTTTCATCAGAGTTACTTAGAAGCTTTATTCTCTTCTCTGCCACTTCAGAGAACCCAGGATAAAAAGCATTTGTCCGTAAAGATTTCCTTT
This sequence comes from Charina bottae, assembly GCA_023362775.1. Classification (NCBI taxonomy): domain Eukaryota; kingdom Metazoa; phylum Chordata; class Lepidosauria; order Squamata; family Charinaidae; genus Charina; species Charina bottae. The sequence continues at coordinate 33,869,790 of JALMGJ010000001.1, forward strand.
TGTCATCTAAACCATTATACTTCTTATTAGGTGTTAATTTTAACTTATTTTTTACTTCATCTTCATCTGAGGAACTGTTACTACTGTTTTCCAAGCTAAGTATATCTTTGCCATTTGATTTTTCATCCTTAATATTAGGTGAACCAGTTTTTAAACATTCTTCAGGTACACAGTACCTTCGTTTACCACGTTTTATTTTATCTGTTGCCTCCTTTTTTATCTCTTTCCTCTTCTTGGCACTTGCATGCTCACCATCATAGTCAGTATCATCAGATAATTCTGTCAATTCTTTATGGAGTCTTTCTGGGGATTTTGATACTGATTTGGATGCTGTGGCATCTCCAAGAGTTACTGTCTCTTCTGGCATGGATAAGCTGATTTGCTCTTTCAGACAAAGTTCATTATTGTCTTGGGTCAAAGCTTCATCTTGAGGATCCTCCTTCCCATTGTTATAGACATTTGGAGCACTTTGGTCATCATCTTGTTCACTATCATCTGAGCTTTCAGATGCTATAAGAGAGAAAAAAAGTCAGAAAATCGATTCCAGGATCCAGCATCTAAATCCTATATTTAGACATGTTTCAAACATCTGCATTAGCCTTTAACTTCTCCAAGGTCAGTATCTCTATTTGAATTTAAAATATTAAAAAAAACATATTTAAATGTGTATTTGAAAGTATGACGGTGGATTGAATCCAAACTTTCTATTCCATGAACAAACTCCCACTTAAGGACAAAGCTTTCTGTAATAAACAGAAGACATCCTGTGAACATCTTTCAATTTAACAATTTTTTTACATAGTATCTTGGGATAAAATAACAGAATGTTGTCCTCCCAAACTTTTGGCATCATAAATAATATTTGTTATATTCAATATTAATTGGATATTTGAATACAAATAATACAACAATTATAAATATAGCAGAGAAAGAAACACACTTTCATTAAACAATCTAAGTTACAAATGATGAACCAGATTCTAGTGAAATGGCAATCAGACAATAGAAATGAGAATTATTCTGAAAGTGTTTATACTTTGGAATATAAAGGCAGATATATGCTGCATATAGAAAGAAAAAGTGAATGAGAAAAGGAGAAACATCCCTCCCCCCCACTAAAAAGAAAGCAGTCTTGGCCTTAATAGTTGTTCTCTGTTTTTGGTTTTTTTTAGGGTTGGGAAATTCTACAAGGCTTAAGGCACCTATTGTACCTCTTAGCTCTCCCCCAAACTTCAAGAAGCCCAAAAACCAATTCATAATTTAGAGGATGCCCATTTACTAGCCGCATTTTCTGCATCCCTCAGAGAAGGCAGAAAGACAAGATACAGCATCCAGACAAAAAAAGGTTGTGTATCCCTACTATATGGGACTATGTACAAAGAACTAAGTAAATAACTATATGTGTCCAAGAACTGTTTATCATCTTAATCAGCAGCCTGCTGATTAAGATTATTTTTAAACTGTAATGGATTTCCTAGAGATCATTTAAATCAGCCTAACTTCTGTTGGACACACACAAACCCTTGAACTCATCCAAAGTACTTATTAAAAATTGGAAAGAATTGAACACTAAAAGGATGCTCTGGTTAAGCAAAACTGTGTGATGATACATGCTGCTCAGATTATACCCACTCGTGAGGAGCAGCTTAAAAACCACAAATGGCTCTGCCTTTGGGCTCTCATGAAGATCAAGGACATGGATTTGTTCCTCTCAGAAAGAATTGTGCACATTACCTTGCAGTCCATTAAGGATAGAAATAATCTCTAAAGATTTATTTGGAGATAGTTCAGAAGTTTTGGCTTCAGCGCTGTCTGGTTTGGATGCCATCTCAGGTGATATACTGACATGAAAAGGTGGTTTTGATGAACGGCGCAATTTAAATGTTTTTGGAGAATATTTTTCATCTTTATCAGCTTTATTCTAGTTTAAAAGAAATATATATTCTATTAATATACCCATATAATTTATCTTATATCAGAGTTAACAGTATGTTGAGAATAAAACAAAATCAAATGGCAAGATATCACACAGAGTAAATCTAATTGAGATGTTAAGCATGTTTTTAGAAGAAACATATCTAAACTATATACATGTAAATATATTTATAGACCATAACATTGTGCAGAATCCTTTCACTTCCGGTCTGACACACATCTACATCTACTTACAGAATTTTAAGTATCCATTTTTCAAACTGGTAAATAAAGACACAACATTATTATGGTCTACAGGTGAGTTCTATTCAATGACTTGGAAATCATAGAGCGGGGAAGCTTTGAACAGCTTGAGGGCCATGTTTAATGGCTGGGAAGAACTCAAGGGTACAGTGGCAAAGTGATTATGCAAACAGGCAGAGTAGGATTTTTCTATTTCTTCATTTTGAGGAACAGTTTGGAGGTTTTTTTTTAAGCTGTCTCAAGTCTATTTTAGGGCTTATGCTAATTTTAATCTTTCCTACCTCACTATGGCAGAAAACTGTATGAGTAACTTTAGCAATCATGTTCAAAGGAGGCCTCAAGGGCCACAAAATGTGTCTCAAGGGCCCCAAGTGGTCTTGGGGGCATTTGCTCAACCCTGGTCTAACCCTGGTCTTACAGGTAGTTATTTCTAAATTCTGTTCAAAGAACACCTAAATGTAAGATTACAATTGTAAGTAGGAAGGAGTTTCTTTTTATGGGTATCATAGGATATGGTCACAGTGTGGTCTTAAATAAGTTCTAGTTCTTTGCATGACTATTTTAACTGTCTTGTTTTGCATCACTGATTTCTCCTATGCACGTGAAGAAAAATCTTTTCAGGCTAGAAAGTTTGCTTATTAAAAGAAATAATGTAGTTCATCAAATGACTATCAAATGGCTACTTGTGTGTCTGAATAAACACGGTAACATAGGTCTGAAATACAATAATCGTATTTGTTAACTGTCGACTTTGTCAACAAATCAGCAGAGGACATTGGTATATTACTTCACAATGAGTGCCATAATGACAAGTAAATATGAAAATGGTATCCCTGTGTTATTTTTCTTCCTCCAGCTAGAACAGCTACTATCAATAGAAAGTCATTATGGCAGTCTTTGTTTCTATTTCTATGGATAATATTCAGCAGCAGCAGTCCAAAATAATCTACCTTTATTTTCTTTCGATGCTTTATTTTAGGTACATTTTTGTCTGCTGGTCTCACTATCTTGTCTGCTTTTATCCATTCGTCATACCTAGAAGGAATTGAAATGCATAAACTTACATTTTGGAGATAATCAAATGTAGGCTGCAGAAAAACAAATATACATTTTATAAAATCATATCTTCTCTAATAAATTAATATATTTTGATGTTCATTATGTAACAACAACAAAAACAACAATAATTACTCTGGAGATACTACAAAAGTGGCTTACTATTAAGAAGCATTAGCATGTTCTTAGCATTAGCAGTATTAAACATTGTAGGGCTAAACCCAATATCAAATGAGCAAACTTTTGACCAGGCAAGAAGAGATTCCCTTCTCAACCCATAATCTCAAATCTGCTTTAGAGATTCAGTCAACCAACATTCTGGAGCAGACTTGGAGGAGAGAGAACATTGGGGGATGCAAGACAAAGGCAAAATCCAATCTATCAGCAATATCTGTTCCAGAATATGAACTCCTAGCTATTATTTCAATCACAAAAGAATAATTTTGCTGTGCTTGCACCTCCATACTCCTATAAGACCTGTGATAGTTCTGATATACAAGTTCAGGAAATATTCACTAGATTCCTTCTCCCATCAACAACATATATTTTGAGAATTTAATTCAAATTACACAATCCAACAGAGCTTTGATATAATCAGAATTAACATACTCTCCCAGCCTCCCTCCCTCCATGCCCCAGGGTAAAAAAAATACTAATAAAATAAACAGTGACATACTACTGCTAAGTAATCTTTTTAATCGGGATAATTTATATTATTCTATCTGAGTCATCTGGCAGATGAAATCATGTAAGAGATCTATACAGCTGATCTTAACACATTCTGGTAGAAAGCAGGATACAATGAATCACAGTAGCATATTTTGATCACAAAGGAACATAAAGGATATAGCCAAGCAGTTAGAAATACAACCACCAAAGTGATCTCTCTCATTCATATAAACTCACATACAAACACACACACTGTACTATATGACTCATTTCAAAATGAAGCACTACTCTATCCTTGTAATCTAAGGTAAGAAGTCCAGGGTATATATTTAGGGTTTGTGGTACAAGCAGACGTTTTGCTAGGTAGTAACACAACCTCAACAGGAAATCTGAATTAGAATCACATAGCTTTGCCTTCAAAGTATTTATCTCCTACTCTGTACAACATCTTAGTATCATACTCAAGAGAAGCTTGCATAATAAAAGCCCTTGTAAACACTAGTATCTAAACAACAATCATGAGAATTAAAATGATTCTGAAAACATATACTCATGTATAAGTATTACAGAGTCCCTGCCTCTGAATCTGTAGCATTAAAACCATCCACATTTTCAGTGATATCTCCAGCAAGGAAGCCTTCATCATGCAAAGGCTTCCATGCACACTTGAACCCTGAGAGTGCATATTCTGTAACATAAAATCCATTCCTTTATTATTCTGAAATACGTATCGCATGAAGTTAAAAAGGAATGTGAGTGAGGCACAAGTTAAGGAAGCAAAACATAATAAGAAGCTTAACATTCAGAATCTTCAACACCAGCTCATTTGTCTGATTAGTAGTGACTTCATCTAGCACAATTCAGTTATAAAAATTAAGATGTTAGCATGACAAGATTTTTCAGCTACAGCTCATGTTGGCTGTCTCTGCCAACACCCAAAGAGTTTAACATGGCCTTTCTCAAAACTTCCTAGACAAAATTACCTATAAAAGTAATGCAGATGGAAAGCAAAGATGATAAGGAGCCTATTTCAGTAATATCAAGAAATAAAAGGCCAGTTACAAAGTCTTTGCAAAGAATATTTCAATAAAGGAAATGTCTGAAAGATATGAAGAATACAGCAATAAGGGAACTGCACAGATCGGAATACTTAGTTAATGGCATAAAAGATGTCAAGAATATTTTGGAAAAAACATCAAATTTACCATTTCCCCAAAAGCACTAAGTTATGGCAATAAGCCATAATAAAGAGAAGATGCTCAGACATAAAATAGAAACACAAGACTATGTGAAGATGGATCTTCTTGAGAAATATATGGCAACAAGAAACTAAGTTTGACCAAGTGAAAGTATAGATAAAGATTCTAGGTACTCAGAGAGAATGGTTATTTGATTTAATCCAGATTTTCCAAATGAAACCTCATCTCACTTCCACCCCATGTTAAAATGTTTGATTTTAGTCTAGATTTTGAAAAATGTGTAGAACTAATTATGTTTTGTCCAATATAACATGACTGCAGAATAAGAAATGTACATGCTATTTCATTGCTTATATTAATTAAAATAAAACCAAGGCAGGAGATTGACTCAACAAGATTATTTTTCTTATCTACAGGTTACTTACTAAGCTATTATTGCTCTAACTTAGAATATAAATAATTTTACATAGTATAATGATCTTCATAGAGCAGTAATATTCTGCGTGTTTTAAAATACACAAGTGTATTTTAGAGTATTTTAAAGGAAGTAATCACTAGCTAAATCTCAATTACCTCACGTTCCATCCGCAGTAGTGCACCAAGTAAAGGACTTCTCCACCTTCAATATCAGAATCTTTAATACTAGCTTCATACATTTTTTGATTTTTCCCTCGTCCATACCGCACTTGGACTTTCATGCCTGGTGGATAACACTCAAACTCTTCCTCTTCATTTTTGTCATCTTCTTCTTCTTCCTCCTCCTCCTCCTCTTCCTCCTCCTCCTCTTCTGCTTCTTCAACTTCTTCTTCTTCCTTAATGGTGCCATCGCTTGAAAGGTTTAAAAAATGTCAGTTAATAAAAATATTGAAAAAAGTGTTCAGTGCCAAATGGTGTATACTGATTAATATTGGGGAAGGTGAGGAACAGCAGGCTCCATATATATTTATATGTATAGATAGACAGACAGACAGATAGAAAGAAAGAAAGAAATATATAGCTAGATAAATGTATACACACATTTGTATATATGCGTGTATATATGTATACATATATATATACATATACATATACATATACATATATATATATATATATATATATATATATATATATATATATGAAATCCTTTAAAGATGAGTGATTTTTAATTAGAATTGGCAACTGACAAGAAAACGGCAAGCAATCAGAATAGTGACAAAAAGAGGCATTTAACAGAAGATTTTTTAAAAAATGACGTGGTTTAATGAAAAATGTTTTATTACCATCTCTGGAAGCTAAAGATGTATGTTACAATGCTACTGGGGCAAATTATTCTTAGCTGAAATATGTTTCCCTCTATCTTTAAATCTTATTGATTTAGTTATACTGACCAGCCTGATTTTTTTTCAGTGTGCTTTATATATGACTGGTCTTTATACTATATATTTGTGATTTCATTTTGTTACGGTGGTTTAGTCAGTAACAGATTGCTTAGAACTGACTGAGAACCTTCATAGACAGATTGCTTAGAAAGCTGATCTGGTTATTTCATTTATTTATTTATTGGTGTTTAAAAACTACACATTCAGAATTGCTTTGAACTAGTGTTTGTCAAAGTTGAAGCAGTACCCTAAGCCTCAAGACTGTTTCTTGACAACAGAAGAGAATGTCAGGGTAATGTGAGGGCTCTTTGGTTCAAAAAAAAAATATTTTTTAAAAAATAAGAATATTATTGGGAATTAAAAAAAACTTTAAAAGTCAATACGTATTGTGTTTATATATACATATACATATACATTCATTCATTATGGGTTTCTATCCCTGTTAAGTGCTGGACAGGAACTTTATTTTCTCTACTGAATTTTAGTTTGGGAAAGGAAAGAACTCAAAATTAAGGTCTATATTTGATTGGCTAGCTAGGCCAAAAATAAATACACTAGATGGCAGTGAACTTTGCCTGCTTCTGCTGAAGATATGTGATTTTATCCAGTATTAAAAGCAGCCTGCCTCTCAATCTGGGTAATGATTATGACAAACAGATAGCAAAGCTCTAGTTACTCCCATAGTTCACTCCTGATGTATGTCCTTTCTCTATATTTTTCTCTGGTAATGTATTTAACTCATGGCAAGTTAAAAACAATTATGATTAATAACTGAGCATTATTTTAAAGAAAATCTCAAGCCACAGTAAACATGGTTGAACAGATTATAATTACATAGAGATATTGTAACAGAAATGTCAAACCTAAACTTTAATTTTTAATTTATCAAAAAACCTCATCTTTTAATTAAATGCAATTTAATAGCTCTCTCCCACCAAAGTTATGTTATAAAAGTTCATTTCAGTACAGATATATTACTTACTTAGATTGGAATCAGTCTCCCCAAAAGGTCAAACTATACCTTAATACTTTTAGTACTGTTGAAGACACTTTTAACAATACTAATGGAGTTTGGGGGTCACTCAAATAGCTTTTTCTTATTTAAAATGCTTTTAAACAGAAAACCCTTTTTTCTTATACTGTATATAAAAGTACAGCATTGCAAAAGTGGTTTGCTGTACATCAGAGGCAGGCAAAGGAGAAAGCAGAAAAGGATAAAATACTTTTTAAAACTAAACAGAAAAATGCCACTGGGTGTGCAGAACTGCTCAAGGGATTCTCTATGCTGGCCACTGGAAATCATAAATACTCTTCTTAAAGAGTATTAAAGAGATCTAAGAACAGCATATAGCATTTATCTCCCATTCCCTTCCCCTGCTTTCTATCTAATTCATACCACCAGTATTTTAATTCTTATTTTAAAAAAGTCTAAAGCTATATGCTGATGAATGAGATGTGTTAATCAATAATTCTATCCCTTTAACATGATACATAGTTTAGTATTATGGTAGTATGAAATGAGAATGGGCAGGTAGTGGAGGAGGATCTACTGGTAGATGCCTAGCTGACCTGCAGTAAAAATTGGAAACAATGGAGTCAGATTTAAGTTAAAGCTAAATTTTACATTTTAAAAAATTGCTTGTTTCTTGTTTATCCATCAGCTCTTGGAAAATTTGGGGATATAACATAAAAACTGGATGGAGTTTTTATAACATAAAAACTGGATGGAGCTGCTTTACCTGAAGGCTACTCCCACGTTCCTACCAAATGCAGTTAAATAGACTCATGGGCTTGCATATAAGCCAACTGTTTATCCTCATACCTTCCTTTGCTTTGTTTACCAAGTTGCCTTTGTGATGGCCTAATAAAAAGTATTGACCCAAGAGAGAAATGTATTTTTATTTTACTTTGGCCAACGAGAACTTTTCTTTTTCTTGTGTTATGTCCAACTATTTAAATCAACAATGATTAAAGTGATTCTAGCAATGGAAATAAAGAAAAATGGGTAGGAAAGGAAACTAAGAATGGATTATTCTGTGGCTAGATTAAGAGCTCAGTTCTGATAATCAAAGCAAATTCCCGGGCTGCAGTGTGTGTTCAGTAGTACCCTTTAGCCTTCTGTGTGCCACATTAAGTTATAATGGAAATATTTGGCTCCAAATGCTGGACCCCAGGGATCCAGGAGAAAAACCAAACTAGAATCCACAAGATGTGTCTCCAGCCCTCTGTAGATAAATAAAAATAAAATAAAATAAAATAATATACATTACATGTCCTCATCTTTTTCCTGTTAAGGTTAATTTCTAAGATTCCTTGTTGCAAATAAAAGCTCGCAAAAATCATGGAAGCATGAAAGCAATCCTAACAGTTCTTAAATCCTCACATCAGGCAGCATTATCTCCTGGGAGTAAATACCAAGATTCCTAATAAAGTTAAAGCACAGATCACTTTTTATTGCTAAGTGATAAAGAGTGATTAGCAATCACAGATGGAAGATACAAGATGTAACTAAAGTCAAGGATGTTCATTTCAAGGAAAAGCTAAATGATTAAGAATATATGTTGCATGTTTTTCAATAGATTGTTGCAGTATGATGACCAAAGCAACCTATCCCCAAACTGAAAATCTTGATATATAGATAAGAAGCAAAGTATTGAACACGTTCAGGCAGAAGTCCTTAGGAGAAAAGACTAGTATGGCTTTGAGGAAATTTACTTTGCCGTGTCTATATCCAAGTAAAAGCTCGCTTTCTTATATTCCAACTTTGGTAAACCTAATACAAGAAGTATTTGTGTAGCAGCTGATATCCACAACTCTTAAACATTTTTCCTAAAACTGAAGTGTAATTTTTTAATTTAAATAGCAATGCAAAAATCATAGTTTTAGAAAGCAGTCAACCACAGGCTTAGAGCATTACAGCTTCAGAATCAGAGTACAATATAGCAATAAGATGGCAAAGTAAGATGAGAATGTAAGCAGTTCCCATATATAAACTATTCCAAGCAAGCAAGGTAAACATATTAAAGAAAATAGGAGCTTTAACCTTCAGAATAGGTGAATGAAAGAATCCAGTAAGCAGCAACAAAAGGAACTATATTAGAATGTCCATAGCAAATGAAGACACATACTTCCCGATCATAAATGTATAAGATCGATATTAATGAAGTGTGCAAAGGAATTCTTATCAATTGTAATAAGGTTTCCTATAATAATAGTATTTAGTATTTTTATCTGCCATGCACTTATATTTTAAAATAGTACAAGACCTATTTTACCCCACAACAGCCACCCTTTCTCTTCGTCTGAGAAAGAGTTACTAGCCCAAAGTCACTCAGTAAGCTTCTATGGCTGCGAGTGGACTACAATTTGGGTCTCCCTGCTACTATTACAACACTTTACAGTATTTGGAAAAGGAAAAATATCAACTGCCACTAGATCCCTCTGAAGAATATGTCTGCCAGCTAAGTTCAACAGGAGCTCAGTTAGTCAATATTCCCACATTATAAAAATTTAACTAGTTAACCTGTCTCTTGTATTTGCAAGAATACACAGAAAGGAATGAGGTAAATCCAATGACATATCTGAATCTTTGATATTTCAGCAGATGAGTGAGTAACCTTCTTGGACTTTTTAAAATGTATCCCATAAAGTTTCAACAGTTCATACAAAGTATAGTCAACAATAGTATCTGGTAGAAATCAACGTTATCCTACTAGCACAACTCATCAGAAGATTGTTCTCTGTGTTATGCTGCTCAGATACTCTTCTTACCTATTATAAATGGTAAATTAAAAATGTTTTCTCAAATAAAAACTAGTTTGCATTATAGAAAGAATAAAGATTCTATCAAATTCTCAAACCATAAAAAATCTTTAAGAAATCATTTAATAAACCTATCTTCCAAAATATCTTTTAACAAATACAGTGTTATAATGTTATAAATTCAACAGCTATCTAGACAGGGGATACTGTTATTAGCTGGTCTTTTATTCCTCTGTCTGCAAATATTACTTTGACTAAAAAATCTATCATTAAAATCCTTTCCGGAATTCTAAACAAAACCAAGTGACATAATTCAAAACTTGACTCTATACAAACATGAAGCACATTTTTCTAAGTGCAAAGTAGAGAGACATACTGCTTCAAAATTCTACAGTTTCCTTTCCCAAAGCTCCACGCAAACAGAAAATGATTTGTGTCAATAAAGCTCACAGCATAATTTTAAGTCTCTTGCTGTATTTCAGAGATTAACAAAGTACAGCCATTATATAAAAGGCAAAGTGTTATTGATTTCATTATTAAGGCCAAAATCACAATACAACGCATTTCAGAAGAATTTATGGATTTGTAATAATAAAAAAGAGAGCGAGTGCTGACTTTGGGAAAACATGATGCCATGGTGAGGGCAGAAAACAGGAATAGAAAGCAAACACCCAATATGCCAGTTGGAAAGGCAGTGCTATTCTTATATACATTTTATACAAGACTACTAAGGATATAAATTCTTCTCCTCTGACTCAAAAAAGGAAAGTAAAAGAAGTTATAATTTAATATGCAAAATGTTTTATTGCACTTCAACAAAAAAAAAATCCAACAAAGACATCACTCTGACATCTTGCCAGGCATGACTTAGAATGGGAAGCCACATATCCTCTGCTTGCTAGGCTTAGGCTATATTCACACAGCGGGTGTGATCAATTAAACAACCTGATCAATTAAAGATCTAGCCGCTGCATGTGCATGCCATTCTAAGTTCTGCTGTGCTGACTGTGAGAAGGTATTCTTACACTTCTAATGAAGCTAGCAGCAACTACAGAAGCAACGTCCTGGTGTAGTCCTCCCTGTTTCCTTGGAAAAAAGCTTCCTCCCCACTTCACTGGAAGGGCAGGAGAAAGAAAGCAAGAAGTTAATGATTCTTGAATTGCCTCTATATAAGATTCACATTTGAAAGCAAAAGTATTTAATGGAATTCTTGTGCAATTACTTAATATATAAATATATATTTGTTAGAGTTCTTGTGTTGCCCTGGCGAATTATTCCTATACAAAACAAAGCCAAGCTTCTCATGGTGACGTGAAGTGCAGGTGCAAGATAGCAACGGTCACGTGTGTATTGTTTTGACTAGATTGCATGGGAACAAGGTCTCCTGATATCCTTCCGTGGGAAGCCTTGCTCAAGCCCCCCCTGAGCAAGGAGGGGCGGAACTCAGTGCGTAGATGCAGCACATGCTATGTGCTTTGAGGCCTAGTGTGTGTAACAGCTAACATCCAGCCAATCCGAATGCTGGAAGAACTGAATATACAACCATGCAAAATGGTGTTCTATGTCTTCTTGATTTCTAATGTCTCTTAGTCATGTAGTTCTTCACGTGTTCACTTCCCGTGGACTGGGCAGAGTGAGCTATGCCTGGCTTTGGGTATAGGCCATGGCAGGAACTCTGGTCCTGGGATCAATACACGGAACTCTGCTTATAAGTTTGTTTTGTTTTTCCTTTTACAACGATGTATCTTGTATATTCATCTTTTTCATTGTTGCGATAATGTGATTGTATCTGCATTATTGCCCTATGCTAAACAGTAATCACTGTTAGCCCTAACAAGCTGCATTCTTGTCTGTTTATTCTCAAGCCTCGGGTTTTTCCCCTTTAAGCCAGCATATACCCCATCAATATTTTCTCTGATCAAAACTCAGAAAAACTTGTTTCTTGGCTGTTCATTTTCCATCCAGGTCATTGCTGAGAATTCTGGCACTAACCTGTGTGTGTGTTGGGGGGAGGGGGGCTAACTCAGTAATCAAATTACGCATGAATGTAGCCTTCTTGTTTGTATTGACATTAAACTATGATAAATCATCAGAATTTGGAAACTCCAATTAGTAATAATTGTAATAATTAGTAATAATTAACTAGGCTTAGCATTGGTACAAACATGAGGATTAAAATCTCAGCTAAAATGGGGAATGTGTGATTCCTTTCTAGCAATGAGAGAAGGAATGGGGAGGGATTTATATTCCTAAGGCGTATCATCACTGTAGGAATCTAGCATTACATACGAACCAATCCTTAAAACTGACTTAAATGAATACTGAATAGTCACACAGCATTAGAAGTTTCCTATGCTTTAAAATGCAGCCCATGAAGAGTGAACGAACATCTGTAATTATACAGGTACAGTGAACCTCCAGATACTGGCAATACTCAAAAAGTAGTAGTAAGGAACATTTTGCAATTTCAACAATTTTAATTGTAACAAAGTAACACAAACTTCACTTAAATAAGTCCCTTCAGTGCAAGCATACTATAATTAATCTCCAGAATGAAGCAGTTACTAGCAGATTATAGGTAAAAGGTAAAGGTTTTCCCCTGCACAGTTGTGTCCGACTCTAGGGGGCAGTGCTCATCTCCGTTTCTTAGCCGAAGAGCCAGCGCTGTCCGAAGACGCTTCCGCGGTCATGTGGCCGGCATGACGCGTGCAGAACACTGTTACCATCCCACTGAAGTGGTACCTATTTATCTACTTGCATTTGCATGCTTTCGAATTGCTAGGTTGGCAAGAGATGGGGCGAGTGCAGGAGCTCACTCTGTCACGCGGCGCTCGGGTCTCGAACCACTGACCTTCAGATCGACAAGCCTGGCGTTTTAACCACTGAGCCATCGCACCCCTAACAGATTATATAGATACCAAATTTTATACTAATGTTTATATATTCCCATCTAATTTTCTACAGATATGTTCCTAACACTAGCTTTAGTAGAATATCATCTCTCCTAAACTGTGTGCAAGTATAAAATATATGTATGTCAAATCACTAAACCCCCTTTCCCCATGAAAATTAGGCACCTTTGTCTAAACTTCCTAAATTACAAGTAAAAATAATAATAACAGTTCCAGACAGTGCATTAACAAACTCGCTGATACACAGACAAGGGAAGACCTTGGGATTGATGAATCAGAGTTGCAGAATGTTAGAAATGTACACAGATTAGTAAATAGATTAAAAATGTCTAAATCTGCAGATATGTGATAGATATGTATATATAACCTTGAAACCATTTTATATGTACTATGATAATATCATAACTTAAAAATGGATCCTTTTGTATCTCATCAAATTAAATGATTTTTTAATCACAAAATCTGAACAGCCGTAGTTATATGCTATAATCTAATATGATATATATCAAGCAGAATTCTGTATAATTCAGCAATGAATATTTATAGCTATATAGTTTCAAAGTTTGTTTTTATTGAATTACAGCCTAAGCCTAACTTTGAATCCCTCTACGTATGTGCACAAAGCTGCAACAAAGATGTAAAATCTCAAACTCTGAAAGCATTGGGTAAAAAAGTCTGAAATCCCAGAAACCTAATGGCAACTCAGGTAATATCACAATTATATTTTATGTTGTTGCAGCAGGTTACTAAAAGGTTCTCAACTTGCTTTTTAAAATATATTACAAAACACTATACCTGAATAAAGTTTGATGATGAAAGACTTTACTGCCGTCATTAACCAGCACAAGAATGAAAAAAGATCCACACAAGAAACTGTGGCTATGTTCCATGCATATACCCTACGTTCCATCCACAGATATAAAAATGGTTTGTTAAGTTTAATGGCATCAGTACATTTATTACCTATGGGACTGAAGAGCCATACCAATATATGCAAGCTATGGAACTGAAGCAGAACAAAGGAACAGTGAAAACTGCAGACTCAAATGCAAATTACTAATGCTTTCTGTGTTAACATCAGGTCTAAAAGTGATCTGTGGGCCAATATCTTCTCATCTAAAACATAATCATATAAACATCACATTGACAAGTGGGTCTACTAGAGGCATTCTCTCTCTCTCTCTCTCACACACACACACACACACAAAACATTTTGGAATCATTCTATTGCCCCAATACCCTAAAACAAGAGAATGACACTACATATTTCAATCACATGACTAACATATTTTTGGTGCACAGATATATGATCTTTGTATGCCACCGAAACTCAGTACAGAGCCAATTTCTACTTGTAATGCCCAGATTTCCTGAAACCATGAGGGCTATATAGGTAGTCCTCACTTAATGACCATTCATTTACTGATGGTTCAGACTTACAATGGAGCTGGAAAAAACTGACTTACAACCAGTGCTCACATGACCATTGCAGCATTCCTGCGGTCAAGTGATCACGATTTGGGCGCTTGGCAACCGGTTCACATTTATGACCCTCGCAGAATTCCGTGGTCACGTGATGACCATTTTCGACCTTCCCGGCCAGCTTCTGGCAAGCAAAATCAATGGGGAACCATGTGATTCGCTTAACAACCACGTGGTTTGCTTAACAATTGCAGTGGTTTGCTTAATGACCGCTACAAAAAAGGTTGTAAAATCGGATCGGATTCGCTTAATGACCACTTTGCTTAGCAACTGAAATTCCGGTCTTAATTTTGGTCGTTAAGCAAGCACTACCTGTAAAATGACTTTTTTTAAAAAGCTGAATTTCAACATAATATTTTTTATTACCTAAAAGTATAAGGGAGTCACATCAAGCCTTGGATTAGTAAAAAAAACATTACCATCTGAATAGTAGCAATATACTGTGAAACTTCATTTTAACAGACTTATTGGGGGAAGAAGTATTCATTATTAACAAATGTCCATTAAATAAGAAGTCATATAATCACAATGGTTTGTGTCATTTGCATAATGACATTATATAGATTATGAAAATTATATCATTTGCATACATTTATGTTGTTTCTGTGAGGAGAACATTACATCAAATGACACAAATGATGTAATTTGTGTCATGCTAATGATGCAAATTATGTCATGTACAGTATGTCATTTAAGCAATGACATTTTGCTAATGACATAAACTGCCATGTAACGTCTATTGAACTCCATTAAGTTGAGGTTTCACTGTATTTAACATTACCATGGGTTACAGTTGCATTGTTAATGAAAACATTTACATTCAAAGGTGGCATATGCTACTGAATTCTAAAGTATGTGCAAGACAACATAGTTTTTCCAAAATGATTCTCAAGGTTATTCCATTCCTACAATGCCTCCCTATATTTCCTGAAAGGCTCCTTTTACTTAGCTTCACCACTTTCTTGGCAGGTTTTTGTCACAATCTAATTTCAAAACTCCAGCAACAAAACCACTAGAAACATGTAATGATGAACAGCATTCTCACTGAGGCAGCTAGTGCAGTTAACTGAGATATTAACTCGTCTCACTAATAATATATGAAATTTGAACAGAAAAGCTCCTATACATTAGTTCTGAGAGTCCCTTCCTCCTCAAAATCTAATAGCCTAAAAGATAAATTCACAATAAAGAAGCACACCGGCTTCAATATTAAGAAACAACTACCTTTGATTGTTAAATAATAGAACAATACTGTGGGCAAATTGCAACTTGTAAATTCACATTAAAAAATAGTATTACAAGATAATACCGATTAACATTACCTTTTTCTACCTCACTTTCATACATGTCTGAATGTCAATTATTCAGAGAAGCCCTCAGTTTGAGTCCCTACACTAGTGTATAATAGCCAAATCACAGATACTGCTATGTTCATTTCAGAGCTGGAATTATAATCCAGTGATTTTATTTGGATCGTTCATTCTGTCAAATATTGACCAGCCAAACACAAGGGAGGAGTGGAAGAATGAGTGGAACTACTTCAGCAAATGCTTCAACAAACTCCTCAATACCTACAGCATTTCTGTTAATCAGAAACCAGAATAAAAATTCATTTACAACACTGATGCAAATAAACTGGATAGCCAGACAAATTATATCCAACAGAAATTTCTAAGTAAGGCAGCATGCTGATAAGAAATGCTATGCCATCCACAGTTTTTTAAAATTTAAATCTTTTTAAAATCTGTTAAAAAAAACTTGCTTCTCTTATAGAATTTAAAGAAATTAAAAGAATCTTACTTTGATATCTCTCTCTCTTCAGTTTCTGGAATGATGCTCTGATTTTCCAGATTTTTACATTCTGTGTCTTCTTTACATTCCACATTGGCTTCATCATCTGTTATGGTTATTCTTAACTCTTTCTCCTGGTCATTTGGAGTTTCCGGAAAACATTTTTTAATCCCCTAAATGAAAAAGGAACATTGGTATCACTCACAGTTAAAGAAACTATTAATTATGAAATGGACTCTCTTTGCACCAGCCATTTTTCCAACTAATGTCCAAAAACCAACAATCAATTAATATTACATCCTTAATACTAATCCATTTTCATGTTTTGTTTCTAAGGAAGATGTGGAATGGGTATATGTTTATGAATGGGCTCTCTTTGCTAATAGGTATGGAAAACTGCACATGCTTAGCAATAAATCTGCTTGCAAATTGGTACCTCACCCAGCATCTTTAAGAGAGGATGATGTACATAATCTCAAGCAAGAAATAGGATGGGAGTGTTTTCAAAAAAGCTGCATGGAAAGAACTTCGATAAAACTATGTGAAATTTCATCATGGGGGGAACTGTGGTTCTCTTTCTTTTGGGGGGGGGGGGGAGAGAGAGAGAGAGAGAGAGAGAGAGAGAGAGAGAGATAAAATACTTTTTATGCACATTGTTTTATCCCCCCAAAAGGCAGTACAGGTAGTCCTCATTTAGCAATTGCAATTGGGACATGCAACTCAGTCACTAAGCAAAGTGGTCACTAAGTGAAAATCACATGCTTTACAGCATCAGAAGGATACAACCCCAAACAGCTGGGTGAATCCAAATGGCAGGGTGGGTTTCCAGAACTTGACTCACAAGGAAACCGGGTAAAAGAACAAATCTTATAGCCTTTCCCCCCCCACTCCCCTGCCCTTTGGAATGCTCACCCCTGCGCTGGGATAATTAGCAAGAAGAGAATTGATATTTGTATCTACATTCATTGGAGAGGAAGGGATTACAAGAGAGTAAGCAGGTACACAATGGGGAATACACACTGAAAGGAATGTACTAGCGTCAGCTGTTTGCCTAGCGCACTCACAGCTGTGAGCCACAAGCCACTTAAGGGGCAAAAAAGCCTTCAGTGTGAAACTGATTAGGGTCTTGTCAGTGTCAGGAAGCAGGGGAGGGTTCTAATCAACTAATTAAGGTCACAGAGCTGAGCTTGTTAACTTGCGATTAGCGCTTTTTAGGGACCTGCTGTGCTGCGGACAAAAGCAGCTCAGGAAGAGATAGCTTGTTTAGGCAATCTCTCTGCTCTGCAAAGGGGGGGAAAAAGAAAAAAAGGATCAGGCATAGGCCAATGCTTACTGAAGGACTGTAATGGCGAACACATGACTGAGAGAGAGAGAGACGCTGCGAAGGTCATAAATGTGGGCATTGGTCACAAAGTTACTTTTTCATCACTGTTGTAACTGCAAACTGTCACTGTCCAAGGTAGTCGCTAAACGAGGACTACCTGTACTGTGTTGAGGGTATTTTCTCAAACCCTGCCCCCTGCCACCAAAACAAACAGTAGACAGAAAAAAGCTATGAAATACAAAAAACAAACAAACTATATAATGCTTAGTTTCCACACCTAGTCTAACGAGTCATGGAGATTTATTCCTCTCCAATAAAGGTGTGTATACGAGAAACTTATATATGTCCATATATGTTTGCCAGTAGCTTTAGTCCAAAAGCTGACAAGGCAAGACAAGACAAGCAAAGTGAATTCATATTCATAAATTATTGATTAAAATTAAATTAAAATTAATTGCCTGTAAAATAAGAAAATTAATTGATCCCTTATTAGCATACAATGATTGTGTCACACACAGAGAAGCACATTCCCAAGGTAATCCTTCTCTCCTTACAGCAGAAAACATCAAAAGTAAGTAGTATAAACTTTACTAGGAAGAGGTTAGAAAAAGCAAAGCAAAACAAAACAGGGAGGGTGGATGGGAGGGAGGGAGGGAGGTTGAAAAGAGTTAAGATTCAGCAGGTATGTGGCTCCTCCCAGGCAATGCCTAATCTTTAAAGGCAACTGTGCCTTGCAGACAGCTGTTTGTTTCAATAGTATCTTGTAGTCTTCTGAGTGAATGTTAGACAAGTTAATTACTGCCAAATTCAGAGGTAACTGGAGCAGAGGAAACTCAGAATCTTCAGTTAATTATAGTAATTATTTGGGATAGAAAATAATATACTGTATATCTCAGTATTACCATGCTAACCCCTCCCCTTATATTTAATGAAAAGGTTGTTTTAAAGTAAGCATTCCTATATAGGTAGTCCTCGTTTAACGGCGCTAATTGGGACCGGAAATTCCATCGTTAAGGGACGCGGTCGTAAGTCGAAAAACCACGTGACCATGCCACTTAGCGACGGCAGTTCTAGCAGTCCCAGTTGCCATCGTTAAATGAGGACCGTACGGGTTGTTAAGCGAGGACCTCAAGTGACCGCGACTTCTGACTTCCTGCTGGCTTCCCCATTGACTTTGCTTGTGAGAAGCTGGCAGGGAAGGTTGCAAATCGCAATCACATGACTGCGGGACGTGGCTCTAAGTACAAGGTCTGGTTGTAACTACCACTCGTTCAGCGCCGTCATAAGTTTGAACGGACACTGAACGAGTGGTCGTTAAATGAGGGCCACCTGTAAGGTAAATTAGTATTAATATGTGTTAATATTCAATTACAATTTATAATGACACTGAACTCAACAGGATAACATCACTGATGAAAAAGTGCAGCCTAAAAGGACTTGAGTTTTATTAGTATTTTCCAACATAAAATCGACTTATTTTACTTAATGAGGAAAAGAAGCTTGTCAACAATATGTTATATGAAGGCAAAGATGGAATGCTGCAAGAGTAATATGCTTGGTAGATTCCTGGATCAAATATCTAGCATGTTCTGAATTCTGCAACATCTGAAAGGATTATCTTCAATATCAAACACTGCTTATTTTGCACCAATATAAATGCAGCAACAAATTCATTATCATTAACAGCATTTCGGGGGCATCTCAGACTTGCACTAGTGAATTGAATGCAATAACATTTCATGATACTACTTTGAAAAGTATCTCACTC
Organism: Charina bottae; assembly: GCA_023362775.1. Taxonomy (NCBI): domain Eukaryota; kingdom Metazoa; phylum Chordata; class Lepidosauria; order Squamata; family Charinaidae; genus Charina; species Charina bottae. The sequence continues at coordinate 33,889,292 of JALMGJ010000001.1, forward strand.
AGGTCATTTCCACACTACTGATATAGTGTCTTCATAGCATCACTCAGCCATCACTGAAGTAATATAAATTTTGTCTTTGTCTTTTGTGTGTCTGCTTTCAAGTCAGTCTTGACTCTTGCCAACTGCCTGGACAAGTCCATACAGTTCTCTTGGCAAGATTTTCAGAAGTGGGTTGCCACTGCCTTCTTTCTAGGGCTGAATAGCCAGCCCAAAGTCATCCAGCTGGCATTATTATTATTACTATTATTACTATTTATCCCACCTTTTTTTATATACAACTCAAGGTGGCGAACACACCTAATACTCCTGCCTCCAATTTTTCTCCTTTGAGGTGGGTTGGGCTGAGAGAGTGTGACTGGCCCAAAGTCACCCAGCTGGCTTTCATGCCTAAGGGAGACCTAGAACTCAAGTCTCCCAGTTTCTAGCCTGGTGCCTTTAACTACTATACCAAACTGGATCTCAAAAGATCATTTGGGACTTAGAAAATAGTGTTATTTATCCCCTGAATTTTCCCCATTTCTCCCTCACCCCCCAATTAGGCCTTTATATACTAGCTGTAAAATTTCACTTCCCACCAATAGAATTATTTGTGTGGAAACTCTACTAGTAGTAGTCTGAAAGTTCTCCCTCAGTTAGACTACTTATAAGGATCTAATGCTTTTTCTGGAATGATTTCTGCACTTCTCTTCCAGTGTGAGGAATACAGAAGAACAACATTTTCTTGTCCTAGAAAATAATTAACTGATATATGGATACAATTATTCTTCACTTGTATTGTTAGTATCATTAGTATGATATATCATTTGTTGATTACAAAGTAAGCATGCTGTGATTAATACTTGTCTTGTTAAACATAAATAGTAACTGCAAGATTAGATTAGTGAATTAATTCCAAGTCCAAAATCTTTTCTAATTTAAAAGCTGCATGTTTACTTCTCCATTTTTTTTACTTTGAACAGAAAAAATGTGATGGTCTGTGACACTACGCTATCTAAAAAGTACAAAGTTGATTAGGTATAAATTATGCAAATCTATCCATATTTAAATACAGTATGTGCATGTAATTTGTCCAGACAATATGGAATGCAAAATGCCTCTAAATAATATTTTAAAACAATTGCTAAGCTGTTATAGGCACAAATAACATGTAATTTGGCCTTATAAAAGTATCTCTCTTATAAGCTAATACTTGTTATTGAGAAGCTCAAACTGCACTGGAACAGTGGCACCCAGAAGAATCACTGAACCTTTTGTCTCTGCCATGTTTCTGATTGGAACTCAGAAGCCTACAACTGCTATTAGCAAACGAGGATATCTTCTATTTCCTTCAGTATAATTTGTACTTATTATTTCAGCCTAAATCTTGCAAACAGTTTGCAAACATCTTGCAAACATTTTGACTAGTAGATCCTCCAAAGTTCTATTTTGACCAAAATAAGTTGAAGTTCTGTTAACTCTGCAAATTCCAACACAAATTGGTTTTATTTGCAAACGATCTTCTTTTGTTCATTTCTAAACCTCCCACTACTATTCCAGTGTTGATGCAAATGATATATGCCTTTGGTAAAATAGCAGGATACTCTACTAACTGGTCCAAATCAGAATTGATGCTGATAGGTGAAAATTTGGTTACTCATCCATTTAAGGAATATCAATTCTGTATTTCTACCAAATCCATCAAATATCTAGGTATGTGTATACCAAAAGATATAACTCAGTTAGTAACATGCAATATAAATAAAATATAGAGAGAGGTTTCTTCAGATATCAATAGATGGGAGTCAGTAAACCTCACCCTTTGGAGAAAGGTGAATACTCTCAACATGAGTATTATTCCCATATTAATTTATATTCTGAGAGGAATTCCAGTTTATATACCTGGAAAATATTTCCAGAAAATAAATTCTTCATTTAGAAAATTTCTAGGGGGTTCTTCGATTCCAAGAATATCTTTACAGAAAATGCAATTATCAATTAAAGAGGGAGGATTTGGTTTCCCAAATCTGGAGCTATATCATCATGCTTAACTACTGTCAAGTATTAAATACTGGAAGCCAACAATTGATGTTAATTTTCCGACTTGGGCGATTTTGGAATATACATAGCACCTTTGGTTGGATGGACAGTGTTAGGATCTAAATACATTAAAACCCTAGTATCTCTGGAAACAATTATGTCAGTCAGAAGGCAATGGAATGGAATGTCTAATAAAAAAATATTTAACCCTTTTTCCCATGCTAAATTGACTTTATGGGGAAACCCAACCTTAAATCCTCTGGGGGAGATGGGCGGTGGCGAAATTTGACAAATAAATAAAATAAATAAATATTGGGAAAAAGATGGTGATATGGAAAAATTGGATGAAAGTGGAGATACTGACTTTAGACCAACTGATAGATGATGAATATGGATTTTTAACTCTGCAAATGCCATTCATTCCTTGAGACATTTAATAAAAATAATAATTTGTACCTTAAAACCCAGTTGTGGAAGAAAAAAAAAGGTCGCTCTTACCGAAGAAGAGGTTTTATCGTTTTCTTTTCTTTCATTCTCATTCTCAGTTAGTATGACTTGTTTGTTCATTACTGTTATTTCATCATCTTTTTCTTCATTTTTCACCTTTGTTTCTTTTATATTTAGCTCAACTTCTTCCTGCTTTTTCACCTCCTGTTCATGTTCCTTACAGGGTTTGCTTGGTGTTTTCTCCGGCAGTGTCATTTTAAATTCAACATTAGCTGATGTGCAGTACTCTTCAAAGCCATAGAGATATCTAAAAGATGACAGCAACAAGCAAAATCAATTTGCATTGGTTTGCTTTACAATTACACTTTGACGATATAAATTCATTAGTTAAATAACAGTAGTTTAGGAATGATTCACAAAGGATCCTAGTAACAATTAAATACTTTGTACAGCTTATCTATCACAAAAAGTTTAATAAATTTCCACAATGAATTAAAAAAGAATTTACAGTTGCAGTTACAAGTCGCATTCTTTGAGCCTTTTCAGAAGTAGACTTGACTGGAGAAATTATTAACTAGAGATGGCATGATACAGCAAAATGAAAAAAGCAAGAGTATTATTTTTGAAAAGATACACTCAAAAATTTACCTTTATGTTTTCATATATGAATCTGTTAGGTTTAACCAATTTTATTAGGATTTATATCCAGATAAATGGCTTAAGGATGGAAGACTGAAATTAGTAAAAGCCTAGAAACGTGTACAGATTTTTAAAATACTGGAACAATAATAACAACAAAACATTTTATAGGACAGCTTTAGAACAGAATACAGCTGCAGTGCACATTTGGGTGAGGTAAAGAAATCAGGTTTTGAGTGCCAAACTGAAGCATTCAGTGTAATATATTAATTACTTACTTTTTGTAAGCACACTTAACATTATATCCAGCAGCAGAATTCAAGACAGGGATCCCAAGATCCTGATATACTTGCTTCCAGACTGCTCCACTTTCAATCTGTAAAGCAGAATGAAAATATTATTTTGTTTATGCTTAAATAAATGATAACACACTGATGATTAAAATAATTCATTCTATAAGGTCTGAAATTGCAAGAAAAAATATTTGATGTAAACAAATACCCTCTTATTGCTTTGATATACAAACATTTAACAAAAAGTGCCTGACCACTCAACCCACCACAGCAAAACCAACAGAAGCTATGAAAAGGATTATACTGCCATACATCAGAAACATCTCAGAAACTACTAATAGACTGTTACAACCACACGGCATCACTGTAGCACACAAACCAACCAAAACCCTTCAGAACATCATTAAGTAAACCAAAAGACCCAGTAGTCCAAGAAGAAAAAACAGGAGTTACCTACAACATACAGTGTAAGGACTGTAACAGCCACTATGTAGGACAGACTGGCAGAAGACTAGCAGAACGCATCCATGAACACCAACTAGCAGTCAGAAGACACGATGAAAACTCCTTAATCTCACAACACATGGACAGACTCAACCATATTTTCAACTGGGAAACTGTGAGCATCTTAAACCAAGCCAAATCCAAAAATGCTAGAGCAGTGCTTTTCAAACTGCCGCTGTTGGCGACACACCAACGACGGCAGCAGAGGTGCGGGGGGGGGGGGGTGCATGGCGGCGGCACAGGGGCGTGCGGCGGTGGTGGTGTGCGCGGCGGCAGCGGCCTCGCTAAAACGCGGAAGCGCTGATGGCACACGACACACTAAACTGTGTATTGCGACACACTAAAGTGTCACGACACACAGTTTGGAAAGCTATGTGCTAGAGAATTCCTGGAAGCTTGGCACTCAGACAAAGCAGCCATCAACAGACACACAGAGGTAAACAACATTTACATACCATTCATAAGAGACAATAGAAAAGCCAGAAGACCAGAACACCTCCTTGCCAGCAATCAACAACCAGATAGGCAAAGATTAACACCAAGATTAGCACCAGAGCAGCAATCAAACAACACAATAGACCCTAATCAAGGAACTATTAACTCAGTTAATCAACCAAGCAGCAAACAACAGCCCAATCAAGGTACTACCAAGGAGAATACAACACCCCTACCAACACAGGCAGGACAAGCCAGGGTATATAAACAGAGAGCAAGTCCCACTCCCTTTTCACACTGAAGATGTTGCCTAGCCTGGCAATGAAACGTCTGCAAGAAAACAACAAGGCTCAGAGAGCACCATGTACTCCACAAACATTTATTTTCATCTGCCCAAGTCTCTTCACTAGAGATGCATTAGTTGAGGAGTATAATATATGTACAAGTAGAAGGACATATGATGGAATTGTCCCCTTCTCTTCTTGATCAGCTAAAGAACAGCCCAATCCTCTAGAATAGAGGTAAAAGGGTGACAAAAGGAGTTTATAAGTGAAAGGACTTAACTGAAGTACCTATAGTGTCTATTATATCAAAATCTGGTACATCTAAGTTGAATAAAGGGCAATTTATTTGCAGGACTGCCTCTCCCTGAGGACATCTGCCCATCCTACCAGATTGGATAGGGTAGGCATGCTCCTGGTCCCTTCCCTTAAATGCTGCCATCTCATGGGACCTAGGAAGTGTGCCTTTTCCATGTTAACCCCTGCCCTATGGAACACCCTTCCCCCTGAGGTCCAGCAGGCCCCCACCCTTTTAACACTTAAGATCTGGCTTTTTCCCCAAGCACTGAGATAGGGTGAGATGAACTTATGGGCTGCATGGGAAAGTTTAGCTGTAGTGCCAGGTCTTTTTTGTTTTTTGCTTTAATGTTTTATTTTATTGTTGATATATATTGCTTTTATTTTTGGGGTATGAGCCACCCAGAATTTGGTTTAAGATGGGTGGCCATATAAATGTTTTAAATCAATAAATAAATTGTGAGATAACGATTATACTTTTTTTTTAAACACTTCAGGGCTCCTGTGGCAGATGACACATTACCCGAAGAAATTTTAGGTGACCTAGAATAAAGAGGAAAGCCTGGCCTAAGCTATTCAGTTCAGTGAGCCACAGCAGTAGAATCCACAGATATCTATGTTATACAAGAATAATGCTTCAGTGGATAACAGAACTTGTCGATGAGAATGACCCATAAGCAAACATTTCTTTTCATTTTTAGCCATTCAAAATTAAGTACACCTTAACTCATTTACATAATCTTGCTTATTCCTTACGTATTACACAAAAGTTAAATCGTTTCAACTTTTTTTAGCTTTGTTATTAATGACTCAACAACTTTAATTACAGTAACATTTACAACAAAGAAAACCAATTTAAGCTATTACATTAAATGACTAACCACTTCCCTCTTATATACCATTCCTCTGTTATTTGACAGCCGGATTTACAAGTTATCTGGAGAAGCTATGACATGAAGCGCCAAGCAAATAGTTCTCTCTTACTAACCTTTCCGTCCCCAAAACAAATAAAGAACAAAGTGGAAGTTATTAGACATTTCTACCTAAAGGCACCCTTTAGTGCCTTTAAAGGCACCATTCACTACAATTTTAACCAAGACTTTCCTTCCTGTCAATGGAACAATATTCTTACCTTATCAAAGAACGTATGTTATGTCTAAGTGAGTACTGGACCCCTTTTTAAATTACATATAAATTAATCCATGTGTTTTGTGGTACCTCTGAATTAAGATTTATTTCAAACAGCTATTTTACAGATAATTAAAATAAATTCCAATTTTGAGGGTGTAAAACAGGTTTTCATTGCTAGAGGTAAGAATATTTAACTCTTAATTTCAGATTAATTCTTAGATTAATGAATTCATTAATACTGAATACATTATAGCTGCAAATTACCATTGGAGCTGCCATTTTAAATCCCACTTAGTGGTCAGTTCACTGCTTTAAATCAATCCATGCAAGCCCTATTTCACAAATAGTGATGTTAGCATTGTATCCAATAAAAACCAATATTTTGTCTAGACCCATTCTAACCACACTTTTAAGAATCTTATCTTTAAGCTACTTTATATTTGCAGATCATTATTTCTAGATATGTGAGCAAGTCTCACCTCCTCAACAGAATCATGAAGCTGTCAAAATCAGAATCTAAACCCTAATACAGCTTAAATTCTGAAATCTCTTGATCTCTCTTTTCAATAAATATATTAATGTACTGCCATAGGCACAGTAACTAATTTTCCAGTAAGCAGTATATATTAGATGTCCATTCTATAATTTACTTAATATTTTTAAGGAAGTATCAATTCCATCATCATAAATTACATTATATATAATAACTCACTACCACACACAATGTCAAGTCAATTTTGGCTATTGAAAAACAAAATAAAGGTTGCTGTTGGGATATTTTGATGATGATGATGATGATGATGATGATGATGATGATGATGATGCAATTAAATTCTAAGCAATTGCTATGCTTGCAAGGAAGCACAGAATACTATCAGCCCATACACCATAATTTTACTGGATAATTTTCTTTGAACTTTTAAAGCTCCTTTATATGTTATTCTTCCAGTGCTAAGACTCCTTCTCATATATAAAAAAGATTTCACCTTGTAGTATTTGATTAATGACTTTTTGTGGTATATAGAGTTATCTCTACAAACGTATCTAGCACAAAAAAGGAGAATGTTATTCAAATACTGTATTACATTCTTTGCATGACAAAAACAAATATACAAAACTGCCCTGAGAGTTGTGTTCTCATCTTCTACACAGCTCTTTTCATAGCTGAGCAAAAACGACATTATTATAGTTGTTTTAGATTGTCGAGGTTTTTTTCTTTCTACCTTGGTTTTGGGTACTTACGTTATCAAATCCTCCAAGTTTATGAACAAGTCTGAATAATTTGAAGAGATTCAAGTTTCTGTATCCAAGTACAGGTCGTTTATTAATAGGAGTCCCTGTGAAAGAAAGTATTTTGAATTGTGTGTTTGAGCATGGTGAGAATAATTCTTCATATTAACATTATTGAAAATAAATCAATTTAGAATTTCAGGTTCACACAAAAATAATGTAACATATATGCTATTCATATTTAGCCAAAAATAATCACAGCCATGTTCAGCGCTACTTACTCCAAATAAATGTGTAGAGAATTCAACTGAAGCTTTATCTTCCTAATTAAGAGGTACATAACAAAGTCCAAACAATGGCTTTATTTATAATATGATTTTTTTTCTCCAAATAATTTAGAGAAGCTTGTACCTATGGGCTCCAGAGGAAGCCAGAACAAAATAGAGCTCAGCAGCACTTACACACGAAACCTTATGATAAAAAGCATTTGCAAAACTAAAACAAAGTCATGTTAATAGAAATTTTTGCTAACATCCTGTGTTTGCTAATGTGTATTTTGCAAATAACTAGGGAGTTCATATTTGTCTTACAATATTCTTGTCAACATCCCATCTGATCCAGGCCTTGGGAAGACCTCGGGGGAGGAAGAAATTGGAATTCCATGGGTGATTTTCCTTCCTGCCCTCGTTTGGTCTAGTGGTTAAGGCAACGGGCTAGAAACCAGGAGACTGTGAGTTCTAATCCCGCCTTAGGCGTGAAAGCCGGCTGGGCGACCTTGGGCCAATCCCTGTCTCTTAGACCTAGGAAGGAGCCAATGGCAAACCAGGAGACTGAGAGTTCTAGTCCCGCCTTAGGCATGAAAGCTGGCTGGGTGACCTTGGGCCAGTCACTTTCTCTCAGCCCAACTCACCTCACAGGGTTGCTGTTGTGGGGAAAATAGGAGGAGGGAGGAGTATTAGGTATGTTCACCGCCTTGAGTTATTTATAAAAATAATAAAGGCGGGATAGAAAATAAAATTTAAAAAAATTCTTTATCTGCCCAATACAGGAGCTAGCAAGGATAATAAATAAATTTTAGTTGCCTGTTTAGGACTGCAAAAATTGGGAAAAAGTCACTTGGTAAGTGACAGCACTTACTGGTGGGCTATGCTTGGTTTTGGTAGCCTAGGAGTTGTGCAGCCCTATTACAAATATGATATAAACACATTTGAGAGGGTTTTTTTTAATTTACTACATTTTGTAGCCTTTTAAATTAATATTTTGTAAACACTACACCGTAACTTTAATAGTAAGCTGCCTTGGGAACTCTACCAAACTAAAATATTTATAATTAATTTTGATTCCTATTGCATACATTTTATTAACTAAGAATGCAAATCTAAAAAAGGAACACACTCAGGTATCAGGAATGAAATGCAACATGATACAGAACTGTATTAAATTCTCATACAGTTAAAGAAGCTGTATGGTAAACCTAGTGAAATGCTCACCCCTGTCTTCCATGAATTTATAGAGCTGTTGCAGAAAGTTCTCTCTTTCTTCAGGAAAGGGTTCTATTTCTTCCTAATGAAATAAATAAAGAAAAAATTAACATAGCCTGTCACTTCAAAAACCAACCACAGGGAAATAAAATATTTTAATAATTAAGTTTTATACTATTATAGGACATTATGATGTTTTACTCTAAAGGCCAATATTAATTTTTATATCTTATACTAATCATCTTTTTTCAAACCCATTTTATCACAAAATATTTAGAGTTCCACTGTGGGAAAGTATAGAAAATTTAATACATACAAAAATTACAATCTTATGAATTTCTACTGAGAAATTAGTCTTGCTTTCTGTGGGATTATTCCTACAAAAACTTCTACAGGACTGAAGCTTTAAAGTACCTTAATGAACACTTAAGTACAATTACATCTGACTAAATTCATTAATCTGTTGCATGTTATTTGATTAAAGCAATGAACTGGGAATTCAATTTTCTCCTTTAAAAAACAACATATTTTATTGTGGATTCACCACCTTATATTCTGATAAACATTTGCTGATAGTTCAAGAGCTCAACCCACAGTTATGATTGCAATGATGGCTTCATTAGCTTTACATTTACATATTCCTTCCATTATTCAAGCTATAATTCTTGAATTAAGAACCTAGTTATGGGTTCCACAAGTGACGGAAAATTTCCCTGAAGTTGACATTGTTCAAATACTCGTTTTCACTACTGTATGCATGAAGCCTGATTGAAATGACTAGCAAGGTTTGCAAATACAAACTTAAATACATGCAGTGTAATATAAACCTATTACACTATAGGACTATACTTGCCTCTTCTTCACTGCTATTATCTTCTTTTTCCTTTTCATCTTCTTCCTCCTCTTCTGCTTCACTACTGGAACTTTCTTCTTTCAATTCAGTCTTCCAGTTACTAGGAACAGTTCTGTTTTTACAGAATTCTAAGGCTTGATCAAAAGCTGTAAATAGAATTAATTTTATTAGAATGGAATGACCTACCTGAAACAGTCAAATCCTGACTTAATATGAGCTTTCTGCAGCTATACAGAGTCCTTTTCCTTCTATTTAACTGTGTGAATGAACAAATAAGGTGGAAAAGTTTAACAATAGCTTATGTCTGAACTGAAAATAATTTTAAGGGTTTCTAAACAAGGCAGGATATATGCCTTGGTTTGAAGTTGACTTCCATTTCCTAGCTTGCTTGCAAGCTCTTACCCATGGTTAATCTGAAGTCAGAGTTTCTCCTATTCAGAAAGTGATGTATACTGAAGATATAATTTTGGTTTAGCTCAGCCAGCAAATAGATACAACAAGACATCTCTAACTTGATTAACCAAGCTTACCATGCTGTGGAAATAGGGACTTTGGCTTCAACTGCCTAAAAACAATTGTTTTAACTTACTAATAATTTGCTTTGTCACTTCCAGGCAAATGAGGTCAGCAGGAAACATTATTTTGTTGGTATTTAAAAGCTTCACTGGCTACAAGTTATATTTTATATAAATATATATTTATATATTATATAATTCTAGGTGCTGGCTTTGCTGAACAAAATTCTAAATGACTCAAGGACCTGAAGAAATACTTCATTCCATGAAGATATCCCTTATTATGAAGATCAAAGTTACTAATTACATTTCTTCAGTTTCCTAAAGTATAATTGATGGCAATAAAGGATATGGCTTTTTCAGTTGTAGTTACTAGCCTTACCATCTTTAATTGTTTTTTCTAGTACCAGCTAAAGACACAGCTTTTGGCATAAGCTTTATGGCTAAGCTTGCAGTTTCTCCAATTGTTTTTAAGCTTAAAAATGTTTTAATTTGCTTTTTCTACAGCTTGATTTGTACTGTTGGTTCTCTTTATTTTTAATTATGCAGTAAACTTAGAGATGGTATCAAGGCTTGGTAGACCACTCTTTCACTGCATGGGTGAAAGTAGGCAGCATAACCACTGAAAACTGCTGGCATGATTTCCTGCCATTGTAGGACAGGAAACACATGAAAATTGTAGTATAAGAACTAAAATAGGCATAATGCAGTTTAAAAACAAAGAAAATCCAATCCACTCAACCCAGGAAAGGTTAACATTTAGAGCTTGGCATCTGATTTTTTTCACTTACCTGGTAGTAGGAAAGAGCAATCTTTTGACAGCCAGGAGCTACTCTTAACTGGCCTGGTTGAGGTGAGGGTGAGTGCTCTGGTGGGTGGGGTAAGTCCTCAAAGAGAACCCCCCCCCCAAGTTTAAATCTAGCCATTAAGCATGGAAAAGTTGCTTACTCGTAGTGTAAGTTTACTGAAAAATCAAATCCCAAGCTCTACATATTAAAGTGACAGCAGTTCAAACACTGAAATGGATAACAATGTTATGAAATGTATATAAAAATATATTTGTGGGTATATTTACATGTTAGAAAAATATTGTTCAAGATAAAGGAGTTATTTTGAAAAATGAGAAAAAAAATATTCTCACTGAAATATCCCTACCAAAAAAGAGAAAAGGAAAAAAAAATGAGAGAGAAAGAAAAAGTCCTGGCCTTTCCCATGTCCTACCTATTTTCTATCATAAGGCACCCTCTGTGGCCCTTGCCCCCAATGTTAAATATAGAGGGCAGACCAACAAGGAAGTTCACACTTGCAAAAGTGCAGAAATTCTGATTGAAAGGTAGAGAGAGAGAGAGAGAGAAAAAAAAAGGTTGACTCCTGGTATTCCTGGCAACACTTTTCAGAATTCTCAGTCTAGTCTAACTCTAACCCATTTCTGTTCTATCTAATTATAACGGAGTTTAAAAACACCGCCTCCCCATTTCAAGGTTAATTTTTACCTTGTTTTAATGCAGCATCAGGTTTTGGTGAAGACTCACTAATTTCCCGAACATCTTTCCTTGGTACTGAAGAGCTAAACAAATTGTGATAAAAATATTATAAAAATTAAAGATTTTATGTATTTTGACCTTTGTCAAATAAAGCAATCTTCTATTATTAACTATACATAGAATGTGAATCTTCTATTGGTACAAAAGAAAAAGGAACTTTAAAAAAATTAAAAATTGAAAACTTAAAAAAAAAACCCTCTCTCTTAAAACTACTTTTATTACTAAAAAAGGAAAATAAAGATTTATGATTTGAAGTTTTAAATATTGCTAAAAGGTTTTCTTAAAAAAAAAACAACCAGAAAAAATATAAGAGCTTTAAATCCAAACTCAGAATGAAAGAACAGGAAGGGGAACACCCAGTTTTCCTAGTGATGAAGCACAGATAACTGCCTAGCAGCACAATCATATTTATGCCTACTCAGAAGTAAGTTTCTTTAAAATAAACTACACTAAAGTTCCCTTCAATTCAATGGACTTTAGTAAAGGACTACATGACTAGACCAAGGTGTCCTAGGCTGGGTACCCAACATGCTAACGAGATTGGGGAATAGGACCAGCTGTCTTTTACTGAAATCATATAGTAGCTGCAGAGGGAAGCTGCATAATCTCAGGAAAAGACAACTTTAAAAAGTTGCAGACAGGTTCTAAAAGTTGCACTCCAAAGCAAGTTTTCCTAATAATTTCTGAAGCACTGCATATTCTGCTTTTTGCCTTTGTTCTTTTATGGAGCAAATGGGCACACTTTCAAATTCAGCACTTAATTATAGCTGCCTATCACTTTATTTTCTAAGAAAGCTTATGGGCCATTTGAAGCCCAGAGACATTCTTGGAAATAAAGATGGTGGTGGAAGTTTACAACATGCCAAGACTCCAACAGGAGCACAGACAGAAGCGATCCCAGCTGGGCACAGAGAGATCGCTTCTGTCTGTGCTCCTGCCCTCTGAAGATGCTGGCCACAGATGCTGGCGAAACGTTAGGAACCACAACTTTCAGAACACGGCCACACAGCCCGGAAGACCCACAACAGCCATCGAACTCCGGCCGTGAAAGCCTTCGACAATACACTGACATCTTTTATTTTCTTTTTTTGGTCCACACTGCTTTTTTTTTTAATCAGTAGAAGTGAAAAACATCAAGAATTGCAGAAAGTATGGCACTGATGATACTTTTCAAACTGATTGAAATAAGACTATTATCATTATCATAATGATTTACAATGTTTAGAAATACTAAAGCAGAAACAGACTTTAAGTTGTAGAAATATTCTATCCATCCACTTTGATATTACTACAAAACAGCACACTGTTTCCTGATATACTGTATATGGAAGTAGAGGGCAAGATGCAAAATTGTTTTGTTCATTCTATCCCTCTCCTTCATTCTCATGAATAAAACAAGATGGTCTGTGTCCATCTGCCATCTCTGTTAGTTACATCTCAGCAGTTAGACAAATAGTAATTAAATCAAACATTTTCACTCACAACTTGCCATCCTTGAAAGAACGAACAAGAACATTATCCTTCTTTACTGCAACTTCATCACTACAATCTGGACAAACCACCTGTATAGAAATAAAAAAGAATTATTTAAATTACACCATAAATTTTAGTTAAAATTATGTAAAAGATCTCAAAAACATATTTTTATGCATATTGTAGAGTCCATACATCTGGTTGTTATTGCCATGGATGCTCAGCACACAAAATCCCCTTTTCCAACTGCTCTAGATATTTCAAGGAAGTTGTGGGAGAGGATCTTAAATTATGTCCTGCATGAAAAACAAAACCCTTGGCCTCCATCTGTCAGGGTTCAAATGTGAATCCTGCCATTAGTCTTTGTAGCGTTAGAATGTGGAATGCGGGGAGGGGGAAGACGTGCCAGGCGCAGAGCTGTGTCTAACATCAGAGACTGTGGAATGCCTCCTCAAGGTTGTCCACCTGCAAGAGCTGGAGGGGGCCGAGTACGGAGTGTGAAAGTAACAGACATTGACATCATGGGCGCGAAGGAATTGGCGCGCAGGGGGGAGAGCTAAGTTGGAGAGTTTGGCGGGAAACCGTCATTCGGATCTTTGGGAGTGCTTTGATTTGCATGTATCCTTAATAAAGCTTAATAAAGTAATAATGACTTAACAAAGTCATTACACCATCAGTCCTCTGCCATATGCCAATAACTCAGCAGACGGGGAAAAGTAGGGTTCCATTTTACATAAACATACACTCTATATTGTGTATATACAAACAACAATTTACACTTATAGTTGTTTTCAATGGCTATTAAGCATCAAAATTTTAAAATAATAAAGCCTTTATCAATTTAGTCTCCTGCATATTCAATAAATTGTGCATCATTCTGAATTTGTTTTGTATCAAAGCACTGATTTATTAAAAACTGCAACTAAAATTTCAATCTTATTTCTAGGACTATATTATCTCTTTCAAAACAATTTTTTAAAGAATACAGAAGGCAAATACTTACCAAAGCTGGAAACCAAATATTTTTCTTTTTATCCATAGTAACAGTTTCTACACATACAACTTTTCCTAATAATTCATCAGTTTGTTTTCTGTCATCTTCATCTTCATCACTTGAGGATGAGGAAGATTCTTCTTCTGGGCTACAAGGAAAACATTGTTCCCATACAATTTTTTATTATAGAATTTACAGCTAGGATTGGTGTGAAAAGTGAACTTTTGCTTAGGCACAGGCTTATGCTTTATGACTTTACAGTGAACTAGAGGGAAGAACTATGGAATGAATGAATGAATGAATGAATGAATGAATGAATGAATGAATGAATATGGTGGCTAATGCTAGAAAAATAGTGACTATCAATAATTTCCCATTAAACAGCCCTACATAGTCATATAGTACTAAAGGGCATTTTGACTCAGCCTTAATTCTGATCTAATACATTTTTAAAAATTAGAATAACTGCATTTAATATTTTATCAGCCGCCTTTGTTAGCGCTAGTGGATTTTATTGATACTGTGTTCTAAGCTTAGTTTCTTATTGTTTGGACTATGTATTATGAGCCAATCTGAGAAAAGAGAAATATAAATTGACTATAGTAAACCAATCTGATTGACTGATTATGTGCCATCAAGTTGGTGTTGACTCTTAGTAACTACATAGATAGGCTTTCTCCATGATGATCTGTCCATCACCTGTTATTTCAGGTCTTCCAACGATGCATCCATTGCCATTTTAACTGAATCCATCCACCTTGCTGCTGGTTGAGATCCCCTTTTCTTTCCTTCCACCTTCCCCAGCATTATGGACTTTTCAAAGGAGATAGGTCTTTGCATATTGTGCCCAAAGTATGATCATTTGTGCCTGGTCACATGTGCCTCAAGTGAGAACTGTGGATTGATTTGTTCAATAATCTGTTTGTTTGTTTTCTTGGCTATCTATGGTATTTTGAGGAGTCTTTTCCAACACCAAAGTTCAAAAGCGTCAATATTCTTTCTATCCTGCTTCTTCAAAGTCCAACTTTCGCTTCTATAGTGTTGCAGGGGAAACCATTCCTACATCACAGCATCTGAATATATTTTCCAAGGCCTTCATTGCTACTCTACCAAGTGCTAGTTTGTGGTGCATTTTTTGACTACTGGTTCTTTTACAGGTAGTTCTCGACTTATAACCATTCACTCAGCAATCGTTCGAAGTTATGATGGTGCTGAACCAAGGGACTTACGACTGGTCCCCAAAATTATGGCCGTTGCAGTGCCCCCACAGTCACGTGATCGCGATCAGGGCGCCTGGCAACCCAGTCACACTTACGACCTGTTGCCAAGCACCCGGTGATCACGTAATCGTCTTTTGCAACCTTCCCTGCCAGCTTCCCCAGAAAGTCAATGGGGAAGCCAGCAGGGAAAGTCGCAAGTCGCTGGGCTAAGTCTCCCCCACCCGCACGTCCTCCCCAACCCACAAGGCACCTCTTGCACACCCCTACGCACCTGACCTGCACAGCACCCCCACACCCCCAACCCACGTGGCACCTCTCATGCACCCCCGCACACCCTTCCTGACCTGCGCCGCACCCTTGCATGCCCTCTCTGACCCACGCAATGCCTCTTGTGCACCCCCCTGCAACCTTCCTGACCCATGTGGCGCCTCTCGTGCACTTCCACACACCCTTCCCACACACCGCAGCCCCACGCGCCCTCCCCAACCCTCCCTGCACCTCTCGCACACCCTCCCTGCACCCCCACACACCCCCTCACTCACTCCCCCACCAGGCAGCAGCCACTTATCTGCCTGCCAGCCTGGGACTTGCAACTTCCTGCTGGCTGCCCCACTGATTTTGGTTGTGGGAAGTCGGCAGGAAGTTGCCTCGCCTAATGACTGTGGGTTTCAGTTAATGACAGCAACCAGGACTGCAGGGATTTCCATCGCTAAGCGATGCAGTTGCGCTTTATGACCGTATCACTCAGCGACAGAAATTCTGGTCCCAATTGTCATAAATCGAGGACTACCTGTATTGTTGTTAATCAATAAAAAGCAGAAACTATCCACCACTTCAATATCTTAATTGTCAGTTTTAAGGCTAATTGCTGAACCTGTTGTCATTACCTTGGTGTTCTTTATATTCAATTATAGTGCCATTTTTTCACTATGCTACTTGACTTTCATTTCTAGAACTTGAAGATCATTTGCATTTTCAAGTATCAGAGTTGTATCATCAGCATAGCACAACTTATTGATTTCTTTCTCCAACCATGCTCATCTTCTTTCAATCCACTTCCCTCAATATATATTCTGCATATAAATTGAATAAATAAGGGGAGAATATACAGCCTTGTCTTACTCTTTTGCTAAACTGGAGCAAGTCTGTTTCACCACGTTCTGTCTGAATGGTGGCTTTCTGACCTGTGTATAGGTTTCACATGAGGATAATGAGATATTCTGGAATTCTCAATTTTCTAAGGGGATTCCACAGCTTGAAATGATCAATGAAGCACATATTCTATACATACAGTGGGGCAAAGAAGTATTTAGTCAGCCACCAATTGTGCAAGTTCTCCCACTTAAAAAGATGAGAGAGGCCTGTAATTGACATCATAGGTAGACCTCAACTATGAGAGACAAAATGAGAAAACAAATCCAGACAATCACATTGATTTGGAAAGAATTTATTTGCAAATTATGGTGGAAAATTAAGTATTTGGTCAATATCAAAAGTTCATCTCAATACTTTGTTATATATCCTTTGTTGGCAATGACAGAGGTCAAATGTTTTCTCTAAGTCTTCACAAGGTTGGCACACACTGTTGCTGGTATGTTGGCCCATTCCTCCATGCAGATCTCCTCTAGAGCAGTGATGTTTTGGGGCTGTCACTGGGCAACACGGACTTTCAACTCCCTCCAAAGGTTTTCTATGGGGTTGAGATCTGGAGACTGGCTAGGCCACTCCAGGACCTTGAAATGCTTCTTACGAAGCCACTCCTTCGTTGCCCGGGCAGTGTGTTTGGGATCATTGTCATGCTGAAAGACCCAGCCACGTTTCATCTTCAATGCCCTTGCTGATGGAAGGAGGTTTGCACTCAAAATCTCACGATACATGGCCCCATTCATTCTTTCCTGTACACGGAACAGTCATCCTGGTCCCTTTGCAGAGAAACAGCCCCAAAGCATGAT
The DNA here is from genome assembly GCA_023362775.1 of Charina bottae. Taxonomy (NCBI): domain Eukaryota; kingdom Metazoa; phylum Chordata; class Lepidosauria; order Squamata; family Charinaidae; genus Charina; species Charina bottae. Next base: position 33,906,597 of record JALMGJ010000001.1, read on the forward strand.
GTTGCCACCCCCATGCTTCACAGTAGGTATGGTGTTCTTTGGATGCAACTCAGCATTCTCTCTCCTCCAAACACGACGAGTTGTGTTTCTACCAAACAGTTCTACTTTGGTTTCATCTGACCATATGACATTCTCCCAATCCTCTTCTGGATCATCCAAATGCTCTCTAGCAAACTTCAGACGGGCCCGGACATGTACTGGCTTAAGCAGGGGGACACGTCTGGCACTGCAGGATCTGAGTCCCTGGCGGCGTAGTGTGTTACTGATGGTAGCCTTTGTTACGTTGGTCCCAGCTCTCTGCAGGTCATTCACTAGGTCCCCCCGTGTGGTTCTGGGATTTTTGCTCACCGTTCTTGTGATCATTTTGACCCCACGGGGTGAGATCTTGCGTGGAGCCCCAGATCGAGGGAGATTATCAGTGGTCTTGTATGTCTTCCATTTTCTAATTATTGCTCCCACAGTTGATTTCTTCACACCAAGCTGCTTGCCTATTGCAGATTCAGTCTTCCCAGCCTGGTGCAGGTCTACAATTTTGTTTCTGGTGTCCTTCGACAGCTCTTTGGTCTTCACCATAGTGGAGTTTGGAGTGTGACTGTTTGAGGTTGTGGACAGGTGTCTTTTATACTGATAACAAGTTCAAACAGGTGCCATTAATACAGGTAATGAGTGGAGGACAGAGGAGCCTCTTAAAGAAGTTACAGGTCTGTGAGAGCCAGAAATCTTGCTTGTTTGTAGGTGACCAAATACTTATTTTCCACCATAATTTGCAAATAAATTCTTTCCAAATCAGACAATGTGATTGTCTGGATTTGTTTTCTCATTTTGTCTCTCATAGTTGAGGTCTACCTATGATGTCAATTACAGGCCTCTCTCATCTTTTTAAGTGGGAGAACTTGCACAATTGGTGGCTGACTAAATACTTTTTTGCCCCACTGTATATCTACATATTCCATATTCTATAATCAATGAAGCACATATGGACTTCCTTTAGGTATTCTTTGGCTTTCTAAATTATCCAGCATGCATCAGCAATAATGTCTCTTGTTCCTCAGACTTTTCTAAAGCTAGCTTGAACATTTGGCATATTCCTTTTCATGTGGGAAAGGAATCTGCATTGGACAATCCTAAACATTATTTTGCTAGCATCTGAAATTAATGCTATTATACAACAGTTTGCACACTCTGTTAACTCTTCTTTCTGTGTTATTGTAGATTGGTATCTTCCAATATGTTGGCCACTATATTGTTCTCTAGATTTGATGTCCTAGTTTGGTTAGAACCTTTACAGATTCTTCTACTGTTGCTTGTCATATTGTCATCAATTCCTGCAGCCTTCCAACTTGGTAATGACCTGAGTGCTGATCTAACTTTATCTTGTAGTCCAGTAGAAGTTCTTGTAAATAGGGATTATCTTCTAAATTATCCTGGATGCTGACATCTCTATTGTACAGTATTTTATAAACTCCTTCCATCTTTCTCTGAACTTCTTGGAATTAATTACTATCTGTCCAATGGTGTCATTTAGCATACCAATTCGAGGTTGGAACCTCCTTCTGAGTTCAGAGATCTTTTAGAAGATCTAAAGAAGAACAAGATCTTTTCTTTGGCTTGAATCATGTCAACTGGATTTCTATTTTCTTAGTGGAAACGTTTCACTCCTTATCCAAGGAGCTTCTTCAGTCTGACTGAAGAAGCTCCTTGGATAAGGAGTGAAACGTTTCCACTAAGAAAATAGAAATCCAGTTGACATGATTCAAGCCACAGACTGTTCCACCTGGATGACTGAGAACCTTCATAGACAAGATCTTTTCTTGCTCTTCAGTGACTATTTCAATCTTTAATGTCATTACAGATGTTGTTGTAATACTGTTTCTTGTCTCTTCTAACAGCCCTCTGAAATTCTGTTATTTTCTGAGATCTTTGTTTTTCTTGGCTTTGGCTTCTCTTCTCTTTTTGGCAATTTCCAGTTTGTTCTGACATCCAGTTTGCTTTTTTTTGTTTCTTGTTCTTAAGTAATCTCTTTTCACATTCATTCTTAGCAACTTCTCTGATTTCAGTCACAGTTTCTCTGGTTCCCTATCAGTGAGATTCAGGACTTCAAAGCAATTCTGGAAGTTCTCTTTGAAATTGGATTATATACTGTATAGTCAAGATCACATCATGAAAACTGGTTGGCTTTCTTCTGCTACTGCTTTAGCTTCTTGGGATTGGGGTTTACTAGGGTGTAGATTTCTTTGTCTTCAAGTAATTCTTTAGCCTTTTGTATATACTGCGATCTGTCCATAATGATGGTGGTGCGGCCTTTGTCTGCTGGGAGGATGATGATAGTTTGGTCCATCTTTAGGTTTTTGAGTGCTGCTCTGTCCTCTGCTTTCAGTTGGTTCTGTTTCCATGTCCTTCTGGTTTGTGGTATGATAGCAAGCAGAATCAATCACCAATCCCATACAGAAACTGGACAACAAGGTAAAAAGAACTCTTAATGACCTCACCAAGAAAGGTCAAATCACAAAGAAGAACAGAGGTGGATGAAAAGCAGTGGACCCATCCTCCCACCCTTCTACGGACACCCCAAAATACACAAACCTGGCATACCGCTTTGGCCAATTGTATCGTTACCAGGTACTCCCACTTACAACATAGCTAAAGAGCTCACAAAAAAACTTAGGCATCTTACAGAGGAGAGTGAATATTCTATCAACTCCCCACTACAGTGCCTCCAGAAAATCAAAGACTTAAAAATAGAAAATGATGAAATTATGGTGTCATTCGACATCATTGCACTCTGTACATCCATAGACCCAGCACTAGCAAAATAATCCATGGCAGCAGTTCTACGAAACACACCCGACCTAGTCAAAATACCCAGAAATACCCAGAATCATGGACCTCATCAACCTCTGCTTCACTACCTACTTTCAGTTTGATGGACAAATATACCAACAAAACAAAGGAACACCCATGGGATCACCACTTTCAGGACTCATAGCAGAGATTGTAATGCAGTGTCTAGAAATGATAACACTCCCACATATACAACCCAAAGTATGGATCCGGTATGTAGATGACACCTTCGTCATAATAAAAAAAGGAACAACTGGAGGAAACACATGAAACCATCAACATCTTCTTCAATGGAATAAAATTCACAAGGGAAGAAGAAAACAATAACACACTACCCTTCTTGGACATCCACATCAGTAGAGGAAATGAGGGAATTCTAGAAACACAAGTCTACCGGAAATCTACCCACACTGACCAAGTGCTCCATTACCAAAGCAACAACCCAACCTCCCACAAGAGAAGCTGTGTAAGAACATTATTCAGATGAGCACTAACACATTGTAGCAACCCAGAACACCAGAAAAAGGAAACAGATCATCTATACAGCATCTTTCAGCAAAATGGATACCCACGCAACTTTATCAAAAAGTGCCTGACCACCCAACCCACAACACAACCAACAGAAGCTATGAAAAGGATTACACTGCCATACATCAGAAACATCTCAGAAATTACTAATAGACTGTTACAACCACATGGCATCACTGTAGCACATAAACCAACCAAAACCCTTCAGAACATCATAAGTAACCCAAAAGACCCAGTAGCCCAAGAAGAAAAAACAGGAGTTATCTACAACATTTTATTTATTTATTTATTTAACTTATATGACTGCCCATCTCCCCCAACGGGGAACTCTAAAGACTGGAGCAGCCACTATGTAGGACAGACCGGCAGAAGACTAGCAGAACGCATCCACGAACACCAACTAGCAGTCAGAAGACACGATGAAAACTCCTTAATCTGACAACACATGGACAGACTTAACTGTACTTTCAACTTGGAAACTGTGAGCATCTTAAACCAAGCCAAATCCAAAAACGCTAGAGAATTCCTGGAAGCTTGGCACTCAGACAAATCAGCCATCAACAGACACATAGAGGTAAACAACATTTACATACCATTCATAAGAGAGACAATAGAAAAGCCAAAAGACCAGAACACCTCCTTGCAAGCAATCAACACCCAGATATGCAAAGATTAACACCAGGATTAGCACCAGAGGAACAATCAAACAGCACAATATACCCTAATCAAGGAACTATTAACTCAGTCAATCAACCAAGTAGTAAACAACAGCCCAATCAAGGAACTCCTAAGGAGAGAACAACACCTCCACCAACACAAGCAAGACAAGCCATGGTATATAAACAGAGAGCAAGTCCCACTCCCTTTTCACACTGAAGATGTTGCCTAGCCTGGCAATGAAACGTCTGCAAGAAAACAAGGCCAGACTACCTACCTACCTACCCACACACACGCGCACACACATATATCCATATATATACATACATACATATACATATGCGCACACACAGAGAGAGTGTATGTATATGTGTATATGTGTTTGTATGTGTGTGTGGTTTTGGTTTTGGAAAACTGTTTTAGCCACAAAGAAATCATTGGATTGACAGAAATTGGTAAATCATTCTCCTGCTTTATTTCAGTTTCCTAGGCCAAACTTCATTTTCTTCCTTAATATTTCCAATTTTGGCATTCCAGTATTCAACCACAAGTGGCACATCTTGTTTGTATATTGTCAATTTCAGATTGAACTCATCAGCCTCCTCATAAAGCTCATTAGCCTCCTCTTCTTTTGTATCACTGGTTAGAGCAGCGCTTTCCAAACTGTGTGTCGGGACACGTCAGTGTGTCGGCTGCAGTGTCTGGGTGCGTTGCTCCGAGCCCTGCCAGGATTCCACGCAGGTCCTAATGCCTGCCTTGTGCCTTGCTGCCTCCAAACCTGCTGAGATTCCGCGCAGGTCCTAGTGCCTGCCTTGTGCCCTGCTGTAAGAGTGTGTTGCGAAATGATGCCGTGCTGTAAGAGTGTGTCACCAACATGAAAAGTTTGGAAAGCTCTGGGTTAGAGCATAAACTTGGATAATTATATTAAAGTCTAGTTGTATTATTCAGTCATTGATTGCATTGTAACTAAGTCTTGTTCTTGCTATCTCTCCTGATTATGAAACCAATGCTATTCCTTCTTTGTTTTTTGTGCCCAGAGTAACAATGTGATTTTCTGTGTCCAATTCCAGTCCATCTCAATTCACTGATGCCTCAGATGCCAATGTGTGGTCAATTCATTTAATCTTTCACTGTGTTGAGTTTTCCCATGTTCATGCTTCTTATGTTCCGTGTTTCCAGTATAATTCTGTCTTTGCAGCTTCGGATTATCAGCAGCTATATAGTGCTGGATGATGTGCCCCTCAGGTCAGATGGCATTCAACATGCTACTGAGGTAGAGCTGAGGATGTTCCAGAGTAGTAGTAGTATGGTGTTTATGTTGAGGCTAGATTAAAGACTTCAGGATGTATTTTGCACCAGAATCCTGTGTACAGCTAGTGGAGCTAATAGGTTTGTACTACTAAATACAAAAAAAAAGCCTATACTTTCATATTCAATGCTACTCCAACCCCCAACCCCCAAAAGGGGATTATCCATTGGAATGAATGGGCAGTATATTCAGGAGTGATCAAAAGCATTTTCAGCAACTTATGGAATACACCTTCACAATGCCGTTTAATTTCCACTGCTAGGTTGCAAACAGTGGAACAGGACATCTTCCTTTCTGTCTTGCTTCTCAGAAATAATGGACTGCCCTGTGTAGGAAGCAGCTAAGTAAACTACAAGGTTTATTCAGTATCCAGCAAGCTTATGCTTATCTAAACTGTAGATATAAGAGATTAACAACAGCCTTTTCCCCAATCCATTCTAAACCTTGCCTGTATTTAAAAAAAAAACTGTAAGATTTGCTCCTGCTTCCCAGGTAACTTCCCACACTTTCATCTTCTAGTTTGAATTATATGCTGCTGTTTTACTTAGTTCAAATAATTCTAAAATTAAGATAATCATGAACCAGATAATCATTTAAATAAAAAACTTACATGTGATTAGATCTTCTTCCTCTATTAGTTTTCTTTCCTATGACAGGAGTCCCAAAATGTTCAGGGTTGGTAAGAGGGAGCTGATCTAATGTCTGTTGACAAAAACATTACTTTTTTTATTTTTTTATTTTTCCAATTTCTATCACCGCCCATCTCCCTCGAAAGGGGGACTCTGGGCGGTTTACAGCGAAATCAGCAATTAAAATACATAAAATACAATAGAATACTTACATAAAATACAATAGAATACAATATAAACACTATGCAAGTAAAAAATAAGTAAAATATAAAATCCAAGGGGCAGTAAGATCATGTTTAAAAGAGGACCAGATGGCGCCAGCCATCTCCAGGAGGAACTGTTACCCTTTTCAATTATTGCAGAGAATTTCACAACACAGATTTGTCAGAATATTAACAAATACATTAGTTTGAAAAGATAATTCAGACAGCAGGCTCTACTGTATACAAAGCCCAAACTTGCAAACCTGCAAGGAACATGAAAATAAAATAAATACAAACAACAACAAAAATATAGTGTGTCTATATAGACACACTATTTTATAGAGGTCATAAATCTATTCCAAATGCCACCTTCTCCCTTCCTACCCTCAGTAAGGTAAGTAACATAAAAGGGTGGGGTTTCTGGATGGGGAATCTCTATCTCATGGGCTAAAGCCCCACTCTCTTGTAGTCATCTCTCCACATGGAAGAACGAGCATCTTGCAGAAGAAAATCACTCCATGCAAGACAAGAAAGGAGGTGATCATTCTCACCTCATCCCGCATAAAATACTTTTTCTGTGCAGGAGACGAGATGCAGTACAGGAACAATTAAAATGTGGAGAGAGTATGTTTTAAGAATGAAAACTACAATATCTAGTAAGTTAAAAGATTCTTATTATTGCAAATTGTTCAGCTGTAGTTAAGTTACAGTAGTTGTTTTTAGTATAAGTTATAAAACACTGTTCTATGTTTTTAACACATAACTGAAATCTAATTATAATGTCCATGAAACATATGCTTTACAAATAAATGTCTTTGCCCCAATTTTCCAGTTACAGAAAACTAAATTTGAAGTAAAAGGTATGCTACTTAAGCCACTGACACATAAACACATGACAGTAACAGAGATTCTCTTTACCAGAATTACAGATTTTCTAGATTTCACAACTATACTCCACTGCTGACAGTGAAGCACAACTTATTCATTCCATTCAGTGGACAAACTGATAAGAGCATGCTAAATTTCTACAGCACAGCTAAATTAAAAAGAAAAAAATTACCTCACTTTCAGCAAAATGTCTTTCTCCTTTTAGGCAAAGTGAAGAGCGTCTAAGAGTTTTCTCATCTCCATCATCAAATACTGTTACCAAAGGTAAAAGGAAACAAAATATAAAAATTTGTACAGATTTTTAAAAATTTCCTTAAGTTTAATTAAATTTCAGTTAAACATACAGCCGAGCCTAACTTGTCCCATGATTTTCAAAACAAATTCACCATACTTATCAATTAATAATTTTATTATGACTTCTAACTAAAAATAAATAAATGTAGCATTTTTAAATCATATTGACAGAGTTTCACTTAATCAGAAATATCAGAAATACTATAGGCTCTAACCTAAGGAAACTTGTGCAGTGTAAGGGTCTAGCCTTTAAGGACACTTTCTTGAAACAACTGTTCTTCTTTTTTATAGTATGTTTTAGACAGAAAATAAAAATAAGCCCAAACTATACATCAACTTCACATTTTGTAGTTGTGTCAGGAACTAGCCATTGCTTTAATATTGTGATTTAAAGAAAACAAAAAGATTTGTGTAGCCAGAAAGCCAGAAAAGAGAAGGAAAGAGGGGGAGCCCAACAGACAGAAGAATCTTAAAATTTTGAAAGGGGAAAAAAATTGAAGACATGGTGTAAGCTGTGGATTCTCAAATAATAATGAAAAAGAGACCCTACATAAAGCAGAATTACACAGCTTTATAGATAATATTTTGTATTGAAAATATATATTAGGTTATCTGAGGGACCGCCTCATCCTCATTACATCGTCCCGTCCCACCCGATCTTGCAGAGAGGGCATGCTGCGGACCCCCTCTGTGAAAGAATTCCATCTAGCGGGGTCTCGGAGGCAAGCCTTCTCTGCAGCGGCACCTGCCCTGTGAAACATTCTCCCCCTGGAGATAAGACAGGCCCCCTCACCCCTGGACTTCAGGAAAAAATTAAAAACTTGGCTCTGTGATCTTGCCTGGGGCAAGAAGGAAAGTGGTCACGCTTGGGGATGGCTGATTTCTTAGAGCCGCCTTAAATATTTTAAATATTTTTATCTTCACTGTAAGAACCACCTGCCACTTGGATTTTATTGTATTTGTATTTCTATTGTTATATTTATTGTATTTTAATGATGTTTTGTTGTGGTTGTAAACCACCCAGAGTCCCTCCTTGAGGGGGAGATGGGCGGTCATAGAAATTTTTATATCTATCTATCTATCTATCTATCTATCTATCTATCTATCTATCTATCTATCTATCTATCATCTGAACTATGATAATGAGACTGAAGCTCACAACTGGTCAATGGAACTACCAAACCCTATCCAGATCTCATGGCTATTTTATTTGGCAAATTCTATGCATAAACAGTAGGAATTTGTTCTAAGTTTCCAGAAGCAGCTCTGGACTGACAAGTTGCCCCAAAAAGACAAAAATAGGACAATATTGAGTAGAGTACAAAAAACAAATCACAAGAGCCAAAAAAAGGGGCCTTGAGATGCATATGCAATTTATACCTTGAAGTTTTAAACAGAGTCAGATTCTAATTTCTATGAATTGGCAGGAAATTATTATTTAAGACTGTTGCACAACTTTCAATTAACTCTTGTTTCCAATCTCTATTTCTCTTTTTATCATTATCAAGCAGCTTCTGTCCCAAAACATTCTTAAGTGATTGCATATCAATTTCAGTGGAGATGCTATACTGAAACTAAAAGTTCTCAGTGAATAAAAAGACCAACCCTTGGTGAATATTACGGAAGAAAGTACATTTTTCCAACCTTTAATTTTTCAGTTGGTGAAAAAAGCAGTTTAAGTTTTCCTTACCTACAGTATACCAACTAGCATCTGTTAATTTATTGATGACAGCTTCCTGATAAGTTCCATCTGGATTCCTGACTTCCACCACAGTTCCTACCTATAACATAAAAAAAAAAACTTTAAAAGTTTTTAAAAAGGCACTCTGTTATAAAATACTGAACCACTTCACTTTTTATTTTATTAATTTCAGTTTTTATACTCTGTATTGTAGCATATGAGAGTCAGTTTGGTGTAGTGGTTAAGGCACCAGACTAGAAACTGGAGACCGTGAGTTCTAGTCCCACCTTAGGCACGAAGCCAGCTGGGTGACCTTGGGCCAGTCACTCTCTCTCAGCCCTAGGAAGGAGGCAAGGGCAAACCGAAAATCCTGCCAAGAAAACTGCAGGGATTAGTCCGGGCAGTTGCCAGGAGTCAACATTGACTAGCACACACACATACAAATGTAGCATATGTTTTTCTTTTTTAAAAAAAGGTAAAATATTATGTGTTGAAGATCCAAACAGGTAATTAACAAAGCTACACAAGTGGCAGGGTGTGGGGGAATAAACAACTTCATTTTCTGACTGCACACTTCAGGCTATTTTTGAGGATAACAGTCTCTGCCCTCCAGGAATATACACACGACAGGGACAAAAAGCCATGACACATGTATAGCGCACTCTGAATCTCAGCTTGTACAGGCTGCAGTTTTATTTTGGACCTGGAAAGACTTTTAATAAAATTATTTAAATACTATTGCTAAAATGTTCCGAATAGTTAAGAGTTATATATCGACAATTCTCTGAATCCAAAATTGAAGAAAAGTTATCACAGTAACTTTGCTGCTGTTGGAATCTGACACATACTACTGAAGTATGCCTATGTAAAGATGTAAAGAAGTAACTATTCAACACATGGCTGAAACACTCATGCGACACATCTAGCTTAATTTTGTCCCACAAAGAAGTGTATAGATGGCACTACAGGCAGTACTATATATACATCCTAATGTTCAATTAAGCTATAAAGCAAAAGTTAATTTATATGCATTAAGATTTGAAAATCATTTTAGCCTTATTTATAGTAATGTGGATTGCTTAAAAAAAACTGCCACTTAGGGTAAGGCCAGTATTCTTAAAATAGTCATTGATCAGCCTGTTCAAATTATTTGTAAAAGAGATGTTCTGAGGTTTTATTTTTAAAAAATCCTTTTTCATGTAAAGTGATGTGCTTTTTACTACTTCCTTACTGCCAGCAGATGGTGAACAAGAGTTGATGTCAAAATGGTTCACTAAAATAGTATCTAAAACAGAGCTTTCCAAACTGTGTGTCGCGACACAAAAGTGTGTCGCCACACACAGTCTGGTGTGTCGCCACACAACCCGGAAGCGCTGATCATCATCAGCGCTTCCGGGTTTTCCCACGGCGACACACCAACTGCAGTGCGCAAAACCTGAAAGCGGCAGCAGCGCTTCCGGGTTTTTGCGTGCTGCCGCAAGGACAGCACTTCCGGGTTTTCCTGCGGCGACACACCAACGCCGGTTGGTGTGTCGCCGCGGGAAAAACTTTGGAAAGCCCTGATCTAAAACAAAAGCTAGGCAAGCTTCTTAGTACTGAGTGTAAAGTGTCTGAAACAGTATACAATATAGTTTCAGCTTCTCTGCATATCGAAGAAGACTGAAGAGAATATTTCTAATCACTGTAAAAGACTTATTTTGGACAAAAAAAGAGGAAAGCACCCATTTTGTTAAAATGTTCCATTTAATATTCATATATTCCTTTTCATTAACCATCATTTTTCCTTTCTCTCTACTTTTATATTTCTATGAGTTCAAAGGTAAGGATCAATTAATAGTATAGGCAGCAAAAGGAAACTACATTCCCTCCATCACAGGAAACTGCACTTGCTTTCCATTGTAATGGTAATGAGAAGAAATTAGTAATAAGGAGATACATTGTTTTCTCAAAGATGCCTAAAATATTATTGTAATGTGCAGCTTGAATTATTAGACAGGACACTGAGTTTCTCTCACCTGTATAATGGGAAAATTGAGATACACACCGTTTCAGTTGAATAAAGGACCATATTTGTGTTAGGAACAACTTCTGCCTACAATTCTTTTTGTGATACCACTTAACATACTGTATAGAATTGAACATTCTCTTTGATTGATACTGTGTATAGACCCCATACATTCCTTGAAAAAAGTGAAAGAGGAGGAGGAGGAGGAGGAGGAATAAAAGAATCATCTTAAACACACTGCCACTTTCTGGACTACACAGTCCCTAACTAATCTATGTCAAGTACTTACTATTACATAAAATAATAGTAAGAATAGTTGTCTTGGATCAGGTCAAAGCCCATCTTAGTCCAGGGTTTTGTTTCTCACAGTGGCTGATCAGATACCTCTGAGGTGCTCATAAGCAAAAGATGGAGACATATGTCCTTCCTGCCATTGTTCCTTCCTTGTGTGGTATTTGGAAGCATGTGGCCCCCAACCTGGAGTGACACTGAATCTTCAAGACTGATAGACCTGTCCTCTATGAATTTATCCAGAAGCTTTATTTTGTCTGTTCTAAATTTTCTTCCAGTCAACTTCATTGGATGACTTCTGGTCCCAGGGTTTTCAGAGAGGGAAAAAAATCTTTCCCGTGTCTACTTTTGCCATACCATGCATAGTTTTAGAACCATGATTATGCTATCCCATAGCTATATTTTCTCCTAAGTTAAAGGCTCACAAATATTTGAGACCCTAACATTCTGGTTGTCCCCTTTTGCACGCTTTCCAGCTCTATTATCTTCCAAATGTGGGTATACCATAAAGGTAAAGGTACCCCCCGCACATTTGTGCAGTCGTGTCCGACTCTAGGGGCCGGTGCTCATCTCCGTTTGTTAGCCGAAGAGCCAGCGTTGTCTGAAGACGCTTCCACGGTCATGTGGCCGCATGACGCACGCGGAACGCTGTTACCTACCCACCGAAGTGGTACCTATTCATCTACTTGCATTTGCATGCTTTCGAATTGCTAGGTTGGCAAGAGCTGGAGCTAGTGCGGGAGCTCACTCCGCACGCAGGGCTAGGGATTCGAACCTCCAAACTTGCAATCTTCCAATCGACAAGCCTGGCGTCTTACCCACTGAGCCACCACGCCCCACTATTATCTATTAAAAGATACTCTATTATCTTCCAAATGTGGGTATACCATAGATTTGTATAAAAGCATTACAATTTTGGCAGTTTATTTTCAGTCAATGTTCTAATGAACTCTAACCTGGAATTTGCTTATTCACAGCTGTCACATTCTGGGTCGATGTTTCCATTGAGCTATCCACCATCACCCAAAATCCTTTCTGCTAGATAGTTACAGGTAACTCCAATCCTATCAGTCCACATGTTAAGTTTTTTGCCCCAATGTGCATCACTTTATATTTACTTAAATTAACTGAATTTCATTTTTGATTTGATTGATCATTTATTCAGTTTAAACAGATTCTTCTTGAGCTCTTTGCAATCACTTTTGATTTTCATTACCTCAAATCATTTGGTATCATCTGCAAATTTGGCCAATTCATCGCTTACCCCTACATTAAAATAATTTATGACCATGTTATTCCTACTCTTTGCTTTCTGTTTCTTACCCAGTTATCAAGTCATAAGAAGACAGATTCTCTTATCCTATGACCACCAAGCTTACTCAAGAGCTTTTGGTGAGTAACTTTGCCAAAGCTTTGGAAAAATCCAGGTATATCATGGCAATAGTGTTATATGCTACTGACACTATTCACCTAACTGTTGATTCTCTCAAAGATATCTAGGGGAAAAAACTGTGAAGATTTTCTTTTACCAAGAATTTTTCCTTTATATGCTCAGTTCTTTTTTCTTTGATTATCAGTCCCGCCAATTTGCCCAGAACAGTCATTAAGTTGAGAGGTCAATAATTTCCCAGATCTCCCTTGAGTCCCTTTTAAAACATTGGGTACTATTAAGCCAAATCTGGATTAAGCCAAACCTGTGATATATTAGGCAACAGCAGATGCTCCTGGTTGCTGCGGATGCAGAGGCCATGGAAAGAGAACTTCCAATTCTCCCATAAGCACTGTGAAACTGATGAGCTCAGTGGTTGGCGCTCATGAAAAAGAGATGAGTACTTCTTTCACACAACAATACCATTCCCTCCAGCCAGGTTTTATGTCAAGCTTGTAAGAGAAATGTATTCAGGAGATGGGGACCTGTGGCAGGTTGGAGCCAAAGACTCCGAGAGCTACATGCAGCCTGAAGATCACAGGCTGCACACCAATGATCTCAATATTTCTTTAATAGAAAATATACAGTCTACTAAGTGGATTTCAAGGAGCCTTATATGTAGCAGATGACACTTCCACAAGTATTTAGTGGAAGATGTTGCCTGATCCCCAATATATACATTGTGTATTGTTCTGTACTGTTCACTGTACAGAAAACAACAACAACAAAATCTTACCAAAGGAGTAAGTTCTTAAATTCCACAGTACAAAGCATTACTCTCCAAACTGCATTTCATTGTATTTAAATAATAAATATTTGGATTCAGAGGATAATTTCAACGCTATATTGTTGAACTGTTCAGTTATTATATCTTTCAAATACACTCGTATCAATACTCTAATTTGCCAGGAACTACTCATTTTTTCAGCAATTATTCAAATATATTACCTTTAAAGGACCTTTTATGTGATCATCCTGAACTTCTAAAGTTGATGAATCATGTCTAAATGTTACCTAGAACACAAAATTTTAAACATAATTAAAGCAATATAAGTATAGCTATCATATTTCTGATCCTGAGCTTAACCTGTTTGCAGTAGCTATTAATGATGCTACTGATGTTCAAATGAAACTCAAATTTTGCATTTCTCATTTTTTACCCCCTTTCTCTCATAGTATAATAACCAGATAGTAGAAAAGAAAACATAAAAAACTATCTAAAAGATTAGAATAATCACACATTTATAAAGATCAATTGATTTATTCTCTCTTTTCCCCCTTTATAAAGGAACATAAGAGCTGATGGAAAGGATACAAACACAGGAAACATTCCTTTAAATCTCTGCTCAATCATAAAGGTAATTAGATGGTTTTGAACAAGTAACTCTCAGCCTAACCTAGCCTTTACTGTTGAAAGATGATGAATGCTTCCCGAAGTCCTTAAAGGAAAACACCCAAATGTAATCATTAGCAATAACATTAAGTTAGAACTACACAATTAGTTCATAACACCAACTATTCTTTCATCTTCATCCTCTACAACTTTCTCTTGCCTCACCTACAAAACATCAGGAATGTGGGTTTCAGCAGAGTTCTATGGATCCAACTTAACTACACAGCAGCAGCAAGATGGAATGAAATCAAACCATTCCCATCTAGTTATTATCCCTAAACTATAGACAGAACACATTTAGGATGCAGCTGCAAAGAGATATAACTATTCCCCTATTGATAAGCATTTCTAAGTGCTACTCCAAAAATACAGTGTCTGGAGAATACCCTGGCCCTTAGAAACTCATTTTTTAAAAGATTGGAAGCCAATGAACTAACTAGTAAAATACACAAACTTTATTTTTTAGCTCGATATTGTATTATTATTATTATAATTACAGGTAGTCCTCGCTTAACGACCACAATTTGGACCGGAATTTAGGCCGCTAAGCGATGCAGTTGTTAAGTGAATCTGGACCTGATTTTACAACCATTTTTGCAGCAGTCGTTAAGGAATCACCATGGTTGTTAAGCGAACCACATGGTTGTTAAAGCAAATCATGTGGTTCCCTATTGATTTTGCTTATCGGAAGCCAGCTGGGAAGGTTGAAAATAGTGATCAGGCAACTGCGGGACTCTGCAACAATCATAAATGCGTGACAGCTGCTAAGCATCCGAATCATGATCATGTGACCGCAGGGACACTGCAACAGTCATAAGTGCAAGGAACTGTTGTAAATCGGTTTTTCAGTGCCATCGTAACTCTGGATGGTCGCTAAACGAATGGTCGTTAAGCGAGGACTATCTGTATTATTATTATTATTATTACAAAGTGGAGTATTGAGTAGACATAACAATTGTTGTATGGATCCAAATACATCAAACTGCTTTTTTTAACCTAATGTCTGACTTCAGTATCTATGGTAAAATGGCACCCAAAAAAATGGTACAAGAGAAAGATGAATTACTATTCCATTGATACATGTAGTGTCAATGGGAAGGTTAGTTACATGGTGAAGTCCAATTAGGGCATCAATAAAGTGAATTTGTTTTCTCCCCTACAGCCTTCAAGTCTGCTTGGGGGGACTTCTGGAGCATATTTTGAGATTACATGAGAGGGAGCTTTATGAGGAAGACCCAAAAATTCCGCAAACATCAATCTGGATATAGCCCTAAGGATCTTAAACATTAAGATCACAAAGGCTAATATTCTTGCCAGGTGTATGTACAAATCAACCAGTGATAAATATGTACATTTAATTTTTTGTGTGTGATAAAGTTTTAGCTTCCCATAATTTGGAAAGGACTAGTGGGGGGAAAAAGTTTGCTTTAACACAACTGATGACAAGAATATTTGAAAACAAGAGGGAGTTTACTTCAAAGTATGCCAGAATTGAGATTTTGGGGGTGAGATGGGTTGTTGTTGTTTTGCCAAAAGGTCTAATTATTTTGTCCTAATTGGATGACCAAAATGTAATTAAGGAATTGATCAATTGAAGAGAAGGAATTGATCACGTTAACCGATTCATGCTTTCAGTCTTGCAAACAGGATTATAATCCAGATGTCACTTATTCAAGAGTAAATGGAAATAGTTTCTAGTTAGACAGCTGACACAAAATTTGGAATTTGGATTTATGGAAACAATTGACTAAATTTTTCTTGTGCAATCCCCTGTAAAATAAATGGATTTTCTGCAACAGCATGTAGACCAGAGCTTTCCAAACTTTTCATGTTGGTGACACACTTTTTAGACATGCATCATTTCACGACACACTCTTACAACAGGGCACAAGGCAGGCACTAGGACCTGCGCAGAATCCTGGCAGGGCAGGTTTGGAGGCAGCAAGGCACAAGGCAGGCACTAGGACCTGTGTGGAATCACAGCAGGCTTGGAGGCAGCAAGGCACAAGGCAGGCACTAGGACCTGCGCGGAATCCTGGCAGGGTAGGTTTGGAGGCAGCAAGGCACAAGGCAGGCACTAGGACCTGTGTGGAATCACAGCAGGCTTGGAGGCAGCAAGGCACAAGGCAGGCACTAGGACCTGCGCGGAATCCTGGCAGGGTAGGTTTGGAGGCAGCAAGGCACAAGGCAGGCACTAGGACCTGTGTGGAATCACAGCAGGTTTGGAGGCAGCAAGGCACAAGGCAGGCTCTAGGACCTGTGCGGAATCCTGGCAGGGCTCTGAGGCAGCAGCAGCCGCGACACACCCAGACACTGCAGCCGACACACTAACGTGTCGCGACACACAGTTTGGAAAGCTCTGATGTAGACTGTAGATTAGAAAGCTAGTATCACAATCAGAAGGATTCAGAAGGTTGCTGTTACATGGGACAACATGCACATACAATCAGACAGTGCTGTTCCTTTTATCTTTTCCAGATTCATTATATTAATGATATAGGCAAATTTAGCAGAAATAATTAATACATTTCAATTCAAACTCTAATGCTCTGCATTTTTATATGCCTTCAATTGCTATGAGCCTAGCTAATCAAATGGAAGAAAAAGTGTAGCCTGCCAGTCACTTACTCATATGGAAAATAGTCACAAGAGATCACTTCTCGAGAGTGCCTCAGTTGTGTGTTCTACATATACCTTAAAAAATGAGTTTTTAAATGCACATATATACATACATACCTTGACTTTAACTAGTCTTTTTGCTGTTTTGATCTTGGCCTCACAAAAGGCACCTCTATATTTTGCACTCACATCAGTGCCTACTGTCAAATATGGCGGTTCATCAAGGGCCTAGGAGAGAAGAACACATTGGCTTTTAATCTTTTCCAGATATTTCACACCTAATCAAATTGGATTCTTACATCACTGTCAGCAATGTTTTGTTTTAATAAAGATTTATTAAATAAATCACAATAACTGGACCAGGGTACCTGAGGGACCGTCTCGTCCCGATAACGTCGACCCGCCCCACCCGTACATGCAGGGAGGGCATGCTTCGGACCCCCTCAACAAGACAATTCCATCTAGCGGGGTCCAGGAGGCGTGCCTTCTCTGCGATAGCGCCCGCCTTGTGGAATATTCTGCCCCCGGAGGTGAGACTGGCCCCCTCCCTCCTGGCCTTTCGGAAGGCCCTTAAGACCTGGCTTTGCCACCTGGCCTGGGACGACGGAGGTGGTAGTGCCTCCTGGGGTTGGCTTGCCCCATAGCTCTACTATCTATTCTGCGGGTCCAAGCCCATCCTGGATTTTATTTTATTATGTTTTGTTTGTGTTTTTAGATATTTTTTATAGTTTTAAATTTTTATTTATTGTAACCCGCCCAGAGTCCCTTGCATGGGAGATGGGCGGGGAATAAATTTGAATAATAAATAAATAAATAAATAAATAAATAACTGAATTCATAAAACACACTAAACCACAGTGGCTTGATTCATGTAACACACTAAGCCAAAACAAAATAAACCACACTGCGCTGTGTGAGCCCAGCATAGGCAAGTCCTTTAAAAAAGTACTAATATATTTGTAAAAATAAGATATCTAATGTTAAATTTTGGCCCGAGCTACTACCAAAACAATTATAAGTGGGAACAATTAAATTCTTTGTAATTAAATTTCACAGACATTAAAATATGAATCAAAGATTTAAAAAACAACAACCCCAAGTCCTTATCACATTATTCTAATGAATACATTCTATGGTTCATTCTATTAACAGAATGACAACATCCTTTGGAAAACATTCTTCATTCTCTATCTGCATCTCCTGAACAGATCTGGGTTATATACAGGGAATTGAGAGAAGAAAGCAAAGGCAAATCTCATTGCACAAGTGGAAGCCCATAGTCTTAAGTAAATATTTAACTTTGTGTATTAGTCTCATAATAGTTCTCTATTTATATAGGAATTAATTAAACAGCTGTTACTGGAAAATATATACGTTACTAGCATTCATTCTCATATTCTTGATAATTAGTTTGTTATTGTAGGCTATTCCATAAAATATTCCAGGTGGCAGTGATCTGATTCAGAAAAATTACATTTCTTTCTCCCAATCTGAACATGGGGGGGAGGGGGGGCAGTGTCAAGCATTTACAGAAGTTTATTGTCCAGAATGAGACACTAGTTTATGCTATTCTGCAGTGCTGGAAGTTCCAAATTCAGGAATGAAAAATAGCTGTCTCTGATTATTATGGCATCCCTCCCTGTAGTTTCACTCAGGAGAGGGGAACCTAGCAGAGTTGCAGAACTTCAATCTGGGGAGGAACAGTCTGCTGCAATAAATTCCTGAAGTTTCTGTCTCACCTCTGCTAGTTCAGTAATTCCTCAGGGAGCCAGTTTTCAACCTTTTTATCATGGGTCTAGAATATGTGGTTCTCCAGATATCAACAAGCTACAATTCTCAATATCCCTCACTATTTCTGGGACAAAGGACCTATAATTGGAATTTCACACAATATATTTCAATATCGTTTGCCTGTTTGTGGCTTACATGCTATGCAAAGCTCAAACTGTACCTTTCAACAAACCATGGCTTCAAGTGCTGTGTCAACATAGCCCTTAAATGTTGAAAATTCTGAAGCTCCCACTAAGATAGTCATAACATGTTATTGTCAGACTTCACATGGGCACAGCAAAAAATTTCTGTTCTCCCCAAAATCAACCCTGCATTTGGTGACTAATAACAGCAGAACTTGCATAGATTTAATATTGTGAGATTAGTTGTTTTACCACAGACAAGAAGTTGAATACAGAAATCTCTGTATGCATGTCATCTTTTTTTTTTTTGAACCATTAAAACAGCTGCATCCTTTCCCAGGCTTGTTTCTGCATGCATGGCTGCTCGGCTGGGGAAAAAGCTGTTTGCTTTAATGATTTAAAAAGAGGTGCTTTGTATGCACAATTGTATGTTGCAAAGCACTTATTTCAAAGGATATTCATAGCTCTAAAGATCACAACCTACTCATACACAGACAGGTAACTCAAATTTTCAGTTCAGTTACAATGCTGGATAACTGTTTTTTAATCATTTCCTTCTTGAACCATTTTCCCCACATAATCTGTTCATTATCCCTCAGAGTTGGGGTGCAGAAAATTTTGCCAAGTACCACAGCTTGGCTCAGAATCAAAACCTAAACTCCTGCTGATTGTGATTTTTTAAAAAGTTGAAAATCCACCTTTATTTTGGCTCTCAGCCAAATTTTTTCACCAAGTTTCTTGTTCATACAGTAGTTAAAATGTATTTTTAAAATAATGTTCATTTGAAGAGCTATCATTTTAGCCCAAAGTTCTATCATAAAAGAGAAATATCTGAAAATAAAAGTACTATTAACCACAAAGCCAACCTAGCACTTTCCAGCTGTTTTAGATTACAGCTCTCATAATCATGGACCATATTTCATCTTGGGTGGAGCTTATAGGAACTGCAGTCTAAACTCTGGTTGGCACCAGGCTGCTTACTCTTAAGCTACTGCACCCATTACACTTTTGTATCATTGTTACGCTTGGGTCTAATAATGTAACTCTGGTGAGATGGGTATGAATGCATTTTTTAGCTTTTAAAGTTTTTACCAAATTAGTCAGATCTTAACAACAAATATATATGGAAAATATTAAATGCACTATTAAAACATGGTTTCTTCAACAGTTTTGCATACATTTCAATAACTGTAATAAGTTTGTAAGATATACCATATATTATCAAAACTTAAGGATTAATAGGGTTTTTAAATGTTTCTATGGTCATGATTGGACAAAAGGAATAGCAATAGGAATAGTCCATAAATGAACAGGGCAATTAGGAAAATGCAAAGAATTGTTAACCAAAAATTACATTTTCATAGTCTTAACTGAACAACATGATTTATGGGATTTACTATCACCAAGATACTTGGCAATCCCAGCTGGCTGAAAGACAGTTAAAAATATGTGGCTTACAGAAAGAAACAGGTGCTGCTAGAGACACAATAAATAGAGATTTATACAATTTTATTTGAATTCATTCAACAACTTTTCATTTGGTACTCACTATGTTTAGGCAATGTCATTTCTGACACAAACAAACTGAAGACAATAGACTGAAAAAAAAGTACTGTCATTTTTAAACCATTCAAAGAACTCACAGAAGATAATATTGCAGGTGACAAAAAAGATACTTATCTTCCTGTCATAGCTTAGCAGTATGTCACAACGATGGAATGTTGCTCATAAGCATAAACATTGATGCTAACCAACAAATTAACACTCTCTTTTCTATTTATATCACACAAAAATAACCAAGGAATACCAGTATTGACCTACCCCTTTTTTAATAGTAAATTTTATTAATTTTTTTGTGGAGGATCGTGGAACAGAAAAAAAATGAGCAGAAAACAAAACGGCAAGTGAAAAGAATGAAAATTGTTGTTTATGTTGTTGCTCTATACACACAGGATTTGCTGGTCCATTTTCACATGTTGTACATTCAAATTAAAAGGATTTTGGTTGGGAAAAACAGCTGACTGGGAAATACCTCTAAGACCCTACTATCAAGTCAAAGTTGACAATTCAGGACTAAATGTATCAATACACTATGAATCTATACAGGGCAGCATGATAAATCCATGCATTATTTAAATATGAACCCATATGCAGATCATTTCCATCTAATTTACCTACACTACATTTTTTTCTGTAACTGAATATCTAAGTGTACCAAAAGTCAGGCCTCACAAGTCATTCACAATATGTTTTATTAATTCTGTTAATAAATTTTTTCCCAGATAAAATGTTACTGTACTTAGGAATGTTCAAAGGTCATGTGCTAAATGAGTAAAGAAATGTTCAGGAAGAAAATGGCAACCAACTTGAACATTTAATGTAATTTATATACAGTAATTAACTGTCTATGAGGTCTGACTTTTGGTACACCCTGTATATCAAGATTAATTTGCATAGGGATCTCCTGAGTTCCAGTGGAAAACCCATTTCTTAACAGTGGAATATGTTGGATAGGGCAATTAGGTTCAAACAATGCACTCTAAAACAAATTACTTGACCACCATATCTCCACAAGTGATAGTAGCTTTAAACTAAATTAACATGTCTGGCATTTATTAAGAAAAAGTATCAAAATCATTATAAAACCCACTGCCATGCAAGGATCCAGGAGAGCAAGCCCCACTGAAATGAACCTACTTCTAAACAGACATCCATATGATTGCATTATAAAATATTAAGCTGGATCAAGAATAAAATATGTAGAAAATGCACCAGAAAGTGAATTTTTCTGCTTTCCCCCCCAAGAATTACCTCACCTGAGGGTCAAGTGACACTACTGAATGGGGTGAGTTGCAAGCAGCAAGATGATGAGGAAAATGAGACCTCTAAATATCATGGAAAGTGACTCTTTTCCTGATTTTTAGAAATACCAAACTTACACCAGAGCCACATGACCTTTAGTAGGAGCATTTCAAGGGAAGAAAAGTCATCTTCTGCCAAATATTTTACTCCAGATTACATCATTTGGAGGAAAAATGCAAAACATGAATATGTGTGTGTGTATGTTATAAAATAACACATCTGGTTCAAAATGAAGATTTGAAGATCTTATGTCTTTTAAAATAAAATGTCAAGGCAGAATTTTAGGTGTATGTTAAAGCAGTCCATTTACACCTTTATTGCCTGCATTCTTTCTGGAAACTTTCGTTATTTCTGTGAGAAATTTAAAATATATACTTGGAATACAATTTTGGCAACTTAAATTTAAAATTGCCTTGTATGCAGGTAATGTACAACTGACACTGGCAAATAAAACAAAAGGCCGCCTTTCTACCATAGTTCAATATTATGTCAGTAATTTATTTAAACAACTAGTTTGCCAAGAATAATAGAATAAAAATATGTTGGACAAAAATGCAGCATATGCTTCAACCCACAAACAACAAGGAAACACTGTAACCTCTGAAATCTACCAAAACAATTTATCAACAATTTGTATGTAACAGCATAATGTTGCACGGTGAGCTAACGAATATATGCATAAATGACAGCCTCCCTGATTTCAATATTTTCAAGCTTGTGATATAAACTAAGTAAGTATGGATATTTGGAGAAAATTACTAAATTTAAAAAATATACTTCTATGATTAAAAATATGGACAGAAAATAAGTTTTAATAATGGGTTATACTCAGAATAAATCATTTATTGAACAAAACCAGAGTAAGTATTTGAACAAATTAGAAAAAAATAGACTTGGAGTTTAATTATGTTCTAGTTCATCATTTAACCAAGTTTAAAAGAATTGTACTTAAAACAATTTACCAGTGATATTTAGTGCTATATAAGCTAATTCAAATATCCCAAGAAATCAGGATTATTTTGGAAATATCAAGCATTTAAAAGCTTTTTTCATATTTTCTGGTTTTCTATACCATATTAATGTCAGATTTCTCATGGGAAATGGCAAATCGCTTTCTGCATAAAACAAAGCTTTCTCATAGTGATATGAAGCCAGGTGGCTAGTGAAGGTGTCACGTGCTTATTGTTATGTCTATGCCCTGAAACTTCTCCTGGGAAGCCTGCTCTCTGAGAGCAGAGGGAAAGGGGGGTGATGCATGCTTGCTTAGTTGCAACACTGCCACCCTTTGGCAGGTTATATTATGTGCAATGTTCTATGCTTTGTGCTTGGTGTTTTTCACACCTAAGTTCTAACCAATCAGAAGTTGGTAAGAACTGTGTATCCATGTAAAATGGTTTCCTTTGCTCTTGACATCTGCTCGTCTAGTAGCCATCATCATGTGTTCTGCTCCTGAGGACTGTGAAGTGTGTAGCTATACCTGGCTGAGGGTATTGCCAAGGTTTGTGCTCCTTAACGTCTGGATGCAACACGTGAACTATGTATCTGTGGTTTTCTGCTTGTAAGCTGTTTTTACTTCTGCAATGCTGTAACATATAACTCTGCTTTATCTGCAAGTAAAGATTTATAGCTTTGAAAAGCTGCTGTTTGTTTACTCTTCGCCTCCTCCCCATTAGCCAGTATAATGCAACAATTAAATTACTCTGCAGTGATGTGCTGTACAGTACAGGTAGTCCTTGCTTAACGACCACAATTGGGACCGGAAATTAGGTCACTAAGCGATGTGGTCATTAAGCGAATCCAGATCTGATTTTACGGCCTTTTCTTGAGGCGGTCGTTAAGCGAATCACATGGTCATTAAAGCAAATCATGCAGTTCCCTATTGATTTTTCTTATCAGAAGCTGGCTGGGAAGGTTGAAAATGGCAATTACGCAACCGTGGGATGCTGCAACAGTCATAAATGTGCGACAGTTGCCAAGCACCTGAATTGCAATCACGTGACCAGGGGAAACACTGCGACAGTTGTAAGTGTGAGGAACAGTTGCAAGTCAGGTTTTTAGTGCAATAATAATAATAATAATAATAATAATAATAATAATATGAACGGTTGTTAAGCGAGGGCTACCTGTATTTAATAGTGAATCCTGATTAGTTTCATGCACTAATGTACATGATAAATTGCAAAACCTGTAGATTTACTAATTATATTAATTTTACTAATAGAGCCTCTTTCAATCTTATGTTTTTTCCTTTATTCTGTAGTTTTGATTTAGCATTATTCTGAATTTGCATGATAATTTCTTGTGGTTAGCACAATCATGAGCAAGACAATTTATCCACGGGGCAGCAAAGAGACCTCACAAACTGCTCTAACAGCAATTTGTGCCAGATCGTTCTCCTTTATTCAAGGAACATATCTCTGCAACACTTCCTGCAAGGGAGACTGTGGTTACTTGGGATTTGATCATTTCATTTTTTTCACTGCTGTGTTGGCCCAATCTTCCCCCTAGCTCATTAATTTTAAAAGCAATACCCTTCATGTGTCTACAGGAGATAAAAGAAATGTCAGAGCAGCAGCTACTCATATCATCCATCTTATGTCTCAAGTAAACTAATGGCTGTCTAACCAAAGGCTAGCCACTAGTTTAGGTCTGTCCAAAACAGAGAACCACGGATGAATCAGGTAAGCCAAGACAGACCACTGTTTCAGACTGTGGTTAAGATAGAAGCTTTTTATTCTTTCCAACCCAACATAATTCTGGAAAGAAATTAAGTAAAGGGCTCAAGAATCTGTCTGGATGTTTCCCTGTATAATAGCAGGATAACTGTCTGAAAACGGAATGGAATGGGACCAAATATAGTATGGGAGAATAAGCCAACAAACGAAAATTGGCCAGATCAGGCCAGAGATTGCAAAGAAAAAAAAATTCCCCAAAATTCCTTCAGTATACCCCTACAAGTAAAGCAGCTGGGCACCTACTTAGAATGCTGCTGACTGAAGCTGGAAAGGATCTATAACTACCTATATAGGATAGGTGACCTTAGATATAGGTATAACTGCATTATTTCTATCTTTAAATAAATATGCAAGAAAGGTTAGCAGATGGACAAATTGGACAGTAGATTATCCAGCTAAACCATTCAAATTGAAAACACCCTTTCTCAGATAGTACTGTATGTCTTCAAACTCTAATGAGGATCAAGACACTGGAAATTTGGCAACTGCTAATCATTACTTGCCCTCACTTTATCACATCTCACTAGACTTCCAGTAGACAAAAATTCAACATGAACTAAGACAAAAATGTATCCTATCGTCAGTATCATACAGCCCCCCCTTTCCATCTTGAGTTACTGTTGACAACAGGATTCCTAAATGATACAAACGTTTTAGAGAACACAAGTGTACAGTGAAACCTTGATTTGGGAACCTTGATGCAGCAAATTTGGATGCAATGGATAAAATCCCCCTTGTATTTACAGCATTTTCAATCATTTGCATTATGACATCACCATGGATGACATATTCTCTCAATTTAAAGGACACCCCCCCCAAAACTGGAACATTAATCATGATCCCACTGTATATCATTTTCTGTCTGAATGTCACTCTGTAGAAAACTTCAGATAAATGCTAAACTATGAATAATAAATCAGAATGACTGTGATTGCAAACAATGCTGAGCCAAAACAAACAAACAAACAAACAAACACACATTATGTTTCAAGGTAATAGCCCAGCTCATATAACATGCAAAGACATAATGTGATTCATTTGATTTGGGTTTAGCCAATGTGGTTTGTAAAAATATAGTTTGTAGTTCAGCAAGTTTTGTGCTTCTTTCACGTAGACACTAATACAAACCTGTTATATGAAGTGTTCCCAGCATTATTTGTATGGAAATGCTGGTACCACACTAGGATTCAAACCTTTTCTCTAGAAAGCCTGTAGCCTAATAATATTAGGGCCAGACTTCTTAAAAACTAGAAAATAGCAATGCCTGATTATCAAAATAGCATTTTTGTCCTTCCCTCACTAATCCTATCACCCAATACAACCTGCTACAGGCTATACAGTACATGGAATATCATAGGACTTGAACCCTTGGCACTTAACTATGGAGTTAACTGAATCTGCAACCAGGATCAAGTAATAAAATATGCATCACAACATCATGACACAAAAAAACTAACTTAAGTAGTTGCATCAGCTAAGTATGTAAGGCAGAGTTTGCATCATGTCGTCACTGTGTGCATGTTATTTTGATGCAATCTTGGCTTGCTGCAGATCCCTATGAACTGAACTATGGCTTTCGGCAAACATCTCAAACCTTTGGTCTGAGCAGTCCACAAGGGCTGATGCAGGCATAAAAACAACTTTAACTTCTTTTAACTGATGAAAATCTTGCAAGATTTCAAGCAAGATTGCCCAAGCTTTAAGAGATTTGATGATTTGGTGGTCATTTTCATTAAAAAAAATTATTTTTTATTTAATGTTGGAATCACATGGATGGCATTTGGAGGGAATCACATATGCTAACCCTAGGTTATGCGGTGATCCTCAAAAGTTTTTAATGAAGATGTGGTAATGTATATAAAAGAAGAATGGGAACTGTTCATTCACAAGATACTCTAATTTTCTTAGCTCATATACAACACAGAAACATAAAATACCACAGTGGCAGGGCACTCTGGTTGGGTTCACATGCAACAGCAACAGCAGTCATCACAGCTTATTAGTCAAAGACAATATGCTTAAAGTTTGATTATGACTTATGACAACTATTTCTTAATTTCCATAAAATGCTTTTGAACATTAGTAATGAAACTCCCCACAGCTTAAGGTTCAGTAGGTCTGGCTACTATCTTTCGCATGTTTGGAAAGACTACTGTACTGAAGTATATTCGGAATACTTGAGACACACCATAACATTCTATGACAGAATTTAAATCAGACTCATATTTAAACATTAGGCAACTGGGAAACTATTGGAAGATAAGTTAATGTATTGGCCAAAGAGAGAATTGGGTATTTTTCTTTCTTTCTCAACCAGTAGAGAAAAAGAAAGGGTGGCCAGAAGAGAGGTGGTCTCTTTACCAGACTCAAATAAAAATGCAGTTCTTTGTTCCTCTTCGGCCACTCTCACTTTTGGAACCATATTTGAATGTAGAGGCTAATTTAAATATATGAGAATTAAAAGTTTTTTTAAAAAAAGAACAAAGCCATCTATGGCTGGGTTCATAATATTCTAAACTAAAATTATAACAAAACCATGCGTCAACTGAGTTCATGCATTATGCGAACTATAAACAATGATTTATGTAGATTTATACTGTCTGGTAGATAGATCCTTTGGGGTAACAGTAAGCTTCAGCTGGTCCAGAATGCAGCGCCGTGGGCAATGATGGGCATGCCTCAGTATCTATGTATGTATTTATTAAACTTCTCGACCGCCCAACTTGTATACGACGACTCTGGGCGGGTTACAATAATAAAAATAGCATGCTCATGTAACACCTCTGCTTCGCGAGCTGCACTGGTTACCAATGTGCTTCTGGGTGCAATTCAAGGTGCTGGTCACTGCCTATAAAGCCCTACATGGCCTAGGGCCTGGTTACTTGAGGTCTCCCATAGTATCTGACTGACCAGTTCGATCTGGCAGGGTTGGTATGCTCTGGGTTCCATCGATTAAACAAAGCCACCTATCAGGGCACTAGAAGCGCCCCATCTCTGTAGCTGCAACTACCCTCTGGAATGACATCCCCCCCAAGATTCAAAAGGTTCCCACCCTGCTGGTGTTTCAAAGGGCCATCCTTTAGAGAGGATAACTGATGCCCCTTTCTTTCTGTTCCCTTCTGGGTTTATTTGCTTTGCCATCGTTGTTCTGTGTTGTGTTGTGTGTGTGTGTGTTTCTATTGTTCTTTGTTTTTAAATGTTTTATCAATTGTAAAGTCTTTGGGAGTCAGGCAGCTATTATTATTATTGTTGTTGTTGTTGTTGAAAAAGGGTAAGGCAGGAATCCTAAAACTTAAGGACAAGAGCAAATGGAGATGCATGCTGGGATCTTTCACATCTTCTAAAGACCTGTATCTGTCCTTCTCTTCCACATCAGCTCATTCAGCTTCTTTCCCCATCTTCATTCCACTAATTCCTAGTTCTAGAATTACCATGTGAGAAGACTTTCTGGCTTGTTAAAATCCAGCATGACCAATAAAATGAAGGCATTAAACTGTTGGGATTCTATATAATCAGCCACTCTATTTCCAGCAAACATACAAAAATTCATATCAGAAAACGAATGAAAATGTATATATTGAACCAGGCATACCACCACACTGTTGAAATCAGTATGAAAATACTGAAAAATGAATACTTTCTCTGAAACTGCATGCAGAATGATTGCATATGATTCATGTATTGTCATTTAAAGAAAAGCATTCTACATGAGAGTGACTAGGGGGGGACTAAGATTGTATGAGTTATGAGAGAGTACCTACCCTTGAGTGAGAGGCAGGGTAGGTAGGAGTGTTTGAGTCCCTTGCTGTGGCTAGTGAGAGAGGCCCAGGAGGGAACAGTGAGAGTGGGTGAGCTGTGTGGGGTGGTTGGGGCTTACCAGCGCCGAGAGCGTGAGCTGGTATGCTGGGGGCCCTGCCATTTACCCAGGAGAGATTGGGTTGAGAGGATGGATGTATGGAGAAGGGGACCTTTGCCCAAATCCAGGCTTTCCGGGGACTCAGGAGTGGAGGCGTCTGAGCCAGGAGACTCTGGGGGCTGCGGGGCGGGGAATTTGATCAAGGTGGTGACGGGTAAGGGACGTTATGACGGGAGCTGGAGGGCAGGCCATCGTTGGGGAAAGCGCCCCCGGTGTTTATTACCGGTGGCGCGTTCCGGCCCTCCAAGCTCATACCCGGGCCCTGGTAAGCAGATCTTTGAGGGCCCCGATGTCCGGCTGCTGCACCTTAATGCCAGGTCTGTGAATAATAAGGCTCCCCTCATCTGCAATTTACTCGCGGAGGAGGGGGCAGACCTGGCATGTATAACAGAGACCTGGCTGGGCCCAGAAGGAGGGGTTGCCCTTTCGGAAATGTGTCCAGCCGGGTTTCGAGTGTGGCATCAGCCGAGACAACAGGGCAGGGGAGGCGGGGTGGCAGTTGTCATCCGAGAGTCTCTTATGGCCTCCAGGGGCGCTGCTCCACAAGTGACCAGATATGAGACCCTGTTTTTCAGGTTGGGTTCCCAAGCACAGTTGCGAGTGTTGCTACTGTACCAGCCTCCCTGCTGCGTAGCAACCTCTCTGCCCGAGCTGCTCGAGGCCGTCTCTGGGTTGGCAGTGGAGTTCCCCAGACTCTTGGTTTTGGGGGATTTCAATCTGCCATCCCTGGGACAGGCCTCAGAAGCGGCCTGGGAGTTCATGACTACCATGGCAGCCATGGGCCTGTCGCAGATTATTCGGGACCCAACTCGAGACAGTGGTCTCACGCCGGACTTGGTTTTCTTGTCAGAGCAGTGGCAATGTGATCTGAGGGGAGAGTTACATCTGTCCCCATTGTCATGGTCAGACCACGCCCTGGTGACCTTGAGGCTCTAGTGTGCTGCCCCACTCCGCAGGGAGGCGGGACCTATTAGATTGGTCCGCCCCCGGCGACTTATGGACCCAATGAGGTTTCAGAGGGAGCTGGGGGTTATACCTGAAGATCTGCAACACGGTCCAGCAGAGGTCTTGGCCGCAGCCTGGAATAAAGAGGCGGCCGAGGCCTTGGACAGGATCGCGCCTATAAGACCTCTCTTGCCTCGTTCGATCCGTCACTCCCCGTGGTTCATGGAGGAGTTGAGGGTTTTGAAGAGGGTTAAGAGACGTCTGGAGCGCCGCTGGAGGAAGACGAAGACTGAATCTGACCGGACACAATCTAGAGCCGCTATTAGGGCCTACCTAATAGCGGTAAGAGCGTCGAAACATGAATATTTCTCCGCTCTTATTGCGTCCGCAGAATGCCGCCCGACGGCCCTATTTAAGATTACTAGATCTCTCTTGGGTCGCGAAGATACGGTGACCATTTACAGGGCCGGTCGGAAGAGTTTGCTGAGCATCTGCAGGACAAAATCACTCAGATTCATTCTAAGTTAAACTCTAAGCGTGAGGCACAATCTGGGGAGATGCCAGAGGTACGTACTTACCCTGTTAACTGGGAACAGTTTGACCCTGTTGGGCCTGATGAAGTAGACAGAATCCTCCGGATTGTAAACGCCACCACATGCCATCTAGACCCGTGTCCCTCCTGGCTGGTTAAATCAGCCCGGGAGGTTACATGTGGTTGGGTCCAGGCGATGATTAATACATCTTTGGGGGAGGGGGTGTTTCCGACGGTCTTCAAGAAGGCGTTGGTGCACCCCCTCCTCAAGAAGCCTTCCCTGGACCCTACTGTTTTAAACAACTTTCATCCTGTCTCCCACCTTCCCTTTTTGGGAAAGGTGGTTGAGAAGGTGGTGGCGCTGCAACTCCAGAGGATTCTGGATGAAACGGATTATCTAGACCCCTTTCAGTCAGGTTTCAGGCCGGGATATGGGACAGAGACTGCATTGGTCGCGCTTATGGATGATCTTTGGCGGGAGCAAGATGGAGGGAGTGCATCCATTCTCGCTCTCTTGGACCTCTCAGCGGCTTTTGATACCGTTGACCATGGTATCCTTTTGGGGCGGCTCAGGGAATTGGGGGTGGGCAGCGTTGTTTTACGCTGGTTCACCTCCTTTCTCCAGGACCGTTCCCAATCGGTGGTAATAGGAGAGGAGAGATCTGACCCTCGACCCCTCTTGTGTGGGGTGCCGCAGGGTTCGGTTCTCTCTCCTCTCCTATTTAACATCTATATGCAGCCGCTGGGTAAGATCATCCATCACCATGGGATGAGGTATCACCAGTACACTGATGATACCCAGTTGTACATCTCCATCCCGGGTGAAGTAAGTGTTGCAGTCGACACCCTTTCTCAGTGTCTGGAGGCTGTAGGGGCCTGGATGGGGCACAACAGGCTTCAGCTGAACCCTGGTAAGACGGAGTGGCTGTGGATTGATGGCCTCTCGATTTCCAGGAAGTTGTCATCTTTAACTCTGGATGGGGTGGCACTACCCCGTTCAGATTCAGTGCGAAACTTGGGGGTCCTCCTGGACTCACGACTCCTGCTCGAGGAGCAGGTGGCAGTCGTGGCCAGGAGGGCCTTTGCACAGCTTCGGGTGGTGCGCCAGTTGCGCCCCTTCCTGGATCAGGAGGCCCTCTGAACAGTCACTCATGCCCTTGTCATCTCCCATATAGATTATTGCAACGCGCTCTACATGGGGTACCCTTGAAGAGTATCTGGAAGCTTCAGCTGGTCCAGAATGGGGCTGCATGGGTAGTTCTGGGTGCTATGAGATCAGCACATGTAACACCGCTACTCCGTGAGCTCGTGACAAGCATACATTTTTAGCATCTAAGCCCTGTTTCTATTTCACATTAGCTTATCATCATTGCCAGCAATGTGGGAATCTGTTTTTTTTAGTTCCACTTCAAAGTCTCATCCTAAAAGAGATCTCTTTTTCTTTTAAACTGCTAGCTGCTAGGGACTATTTTCAAAGGTGTGTCACATTCTTCAACTAAAAGTGCTATCCTGACAATCATTATTACAAAAATTGCGGAGCAGGCAGCAGGTGACATGGTTGGACTGGCAATCATAACAGATCTACTGATCCCCAGTTCAGCTTTATACAACCCAGCAATTAGCTGGTTCCCCACTGGAGGATCGATAACAGGCAGTATGATTGATAAGTCGATCCCAAAGGGAATAGTAGTAGAAGGCACAAGGAATAAATTGCTTAATGTTGCTTATTGTTTTTGTTTTTACTTATGACTGCCAGTTTTTTAGATTGTATCATGGAAGCAATCCATGCATTATTTATTTGATGCAAGCCACTGACTTTTTTGATTGGGGTGGGATGGAAAGATGTTTAATAAATAAATAATAAAGTAAATAAAAAGTCTGCTTCACACTACATTCACAATTCCTTCTTGCCAACCTTCAGGGTTGTTGCTTTTTTTTTAAATTTCCCAGTCTAGCCTCTAACTGTGTTTCCCCATGGCTGGCTGGGGAATTCTGGGAGTTGACGTCCACACGTCTTAAAGCTGCCAAGGTTGAGAAACACTGCCCTAACTTCAGGTGTCTCGGTAGTCCCCTGTACTAACCAGATCCAACCCAGTATAGCTTGAAATTAGGCAAGGTCACAGGGCTGTGCACAGAGCATGGTCAAAAATGTCAATATGATGGTCCAGACAGTGTGATCCAAGCTCCGTCTCGATTTTATGTGCAGCCACCATCTTGACTTTTTTGACCACACTCTGAGGACACCCCTGCAAGGTGAGCTAATGGCTTCCAGCTACCTATTTTGATACTGAATATGTACATTTATAAAACCTATCGGTTGTATGCTACACCTTGAAAGAGGAAGGCCCCCCCTTTCTCCCAGGGAGCAAGGAATTCTTGCTCCTCTAGTCCTGAACTTCGAACTCTGGACTATAGCATGTAAATTTAATCAACCATAATTGACTGGGCTTCTCCAATTGTGCTTAGCTATAATAATCAGGAGGCCCTCCGAACAGTCACTCATGCCCTTGTCATCTCCCATATAGATTATTGCAACGCGCTCTACATGGGGCTACCCTTGAAGAGTATCCGGAAGCTTCAGCTGGTCCAGAATGCGGCTGCACGGGTAGTTCTGGGTGCTATGAGATTGGCACATGTAACACCGCTACTCCGTGAGCTGCATTGGGTACCAGTTTGCTTCCGGATCCAATTCAAGGTGTTGGTTATCACCTTTAAAGCCCTACATGGCATGGGACCAGGGTATCAGAGGGACCATCTTCTCCCGACCACATCTACCCGCCCCACCCGATCATGCAGGGAGGGCATGCTTCGGATCCCTTCTTTAAAAGAATTCCATCTAGTGGGGTCCAGGAGGCGTGCCTTCTCTGCCATAACACCCGCCCTGTGGGATAACTTGCCCCCTGAGGTGAGACTGGCACCCTCGCTCCTGGCCTTTAGGAAGTCCTTGAAGACCTGGCTCTGCCGCCTTGCCTGGAGTGAAGGAAAGGATAGTTCCTCCTGGGGGTGGTTGGTTTAGTGGTTTCCTCCTTTTAAGAACAGACCAAGATGCATAAGTCCCTACTCATATGCTATGAAGACAGAAAAAAGTACAAGACAAAGAGAAGGGCACTTGGAATTTTTTTTATAGTAAATTTTATTAGGTTTCAAGAGAAGAATAAAAACTGCAAAAAAACAAAAAACTACAAAGAAAAAAAACTTAAAAAGTGCGGAAACAGAGAAATTTTTTCAAATTTACAAAAGATGTGGCTTCTGACTTTTAACAGCAAGGATATACAAAAATTTCCATAATCAATCTCTTACTCTATATTAAACCAAAACACCACATTATTTCTATAAATCATTCCACTTTAACACATAATAAAAATCACTAAGTACAGTTACTCCTCCCTCTTATATTAAAATAAAGGGGAAAAAGTTCATATAAACCTCCTAAACATCTTTCTCCCCTCCAAAAGATAAAACATATTTAATTATTCCCTTCCTACCACTATTCTATACATTTCTGTCTACTATAATAAGAATCAAATTAAAAAGCACATAAGTTGTCTGTTATTATACTTAATAGTACAACCATTTTAATAATCCCAATCTTAATAAACCCAAAAAACAAAGACAATTCAAAACAGTAATTCCTTATCTTTAAAAGGGAATAACATCAAATCCTTAAAGCAAACCAGATAAACATTATTTAACCCTAATACAACAGTTTTAATAATTTTAATCTTAATAAACCCAAAAACCAAAGCCAATTCAAAACAGTCAATCCAAATCTTTAAAGGCAAATAGCATCAATCAAATCCTTAAAACAAACCAGACGAACATTCTTTAACCCTTATCCCACTTCAAAATAAACCAAAGCAGTTACATATCCCCACAATGTGCACAGAGCTTTCCTCTTGAAAGAATCAAACAGCCCAACTGCCCCCCTCAAAGATTCCTGGTTCTTTTCATGGCATTCCACCAGGAGATCGATTTTACTTATGGCTTGCAGATCACTCTCTCCCTTAGATTTCTCCAACTCCATTATCCAATCTTCATCCAGGATCTTGATAAAAATCCCAATCTCAGTCTTAAAAAAAACCTTTCTATAGCTCTTAAATTCCTCAATTTCATCCACCACACCCCCAACCTGATGGCACATTTTAGATCTCATATTTTCCACAATGTCCTGGATATCTTGCATAAAAGTTTCATAGAAGTCAAAAGAAATCTGTTTAAAATCCTGGTGAAAGTCAGAAAGAATCTGTTTGAAATCCTCCATGTCTCACACAGTAGATTATGGCGCCCTCTAGGAGCTTAACCAGCGAAAGTTGAAGATATGGAAGAGTTCCAAACTGTGTTTACATAAAGTGAGAGTGAGATAGCAGAAAGTTCTCAAGGGAAAGTGAGAACAGAAAACTGAAGGTTCAAATCAGCTGATTCAATGTGTAGGAAAATGCTAGTATCTTCAAATGTAATACAAAAATAATAACAGGAAGAAAATTGTTTACTCTCAATCTTTGGAATTTCCTTTGGAAGGAAAATGAAATCCAAAACTTCAAAAAAAAATATTACTTTTTAAAGTAATCCCAAAAATAATAGTAAGCACCAAGAGAACTAGCTTCTCCTCACTGTAGAAAGCCTCTCTTGGGGTACATATACTTAAAAAAAAAATACAAATTGGTGATTTAAAAATTGGTGGCCGGTCTTAGTGTCCCTTTAAGGCTACAGCGAGGCTTGGAAAGCCTCCCAGCTGGCTCTTACCAGTCGAAAGCAAAACGCTGTTTATGATCTTCTGGCTGCAAGCAGCCATCCGGAGGACAGATGGGATGATTCCAGGTATTCTCCTTGATCCAGAGAACGTTTCTGGGCTTCAGGAAAACCTGCCTGAGCCCGAAAAAAATTACCACGTTGTCAGCTTCACCCGCTGAACCAGCCGGGTGAAACCAAACCAAACCAAACTTTGCATCTGTTAAACAAATTTAGTAAGAACCAAAAAGAAAAGCAACAACAAAAAAGCTATACAATGAAAAAAAATCATACAAATAAATATAATAAAGAGGGGAGAAAAACATGAAGCTTTAAAATAAGGAGCACCAAGACAAGGTTGTCAAATACCTGAAGAGAATTCTATGTAATAGTCACACAAGAGAAAGGTTAAAGATAAGAGATTGTACCATTATATATTCAGTCAATGCGACTGAGAGCACACACACACATAAGGATTTAAGGACGTTTGTGAATTTTGTCAGTATGTGGAATAGAATCAGTGTAATTCGCATTCCTGAACTACCCATATTTCCTAGAATGCCATTATGCCTCTGGTTTCTTATATTTCCCAACGTTGCAATATAATTTTCAGATTTAAAAACATGCCAACCTGTGTTGAACACATATTTGTGTATTTATCTTAAAAACCCAACCCAGATTAATATGAAAATGTGGTTCAATAGAACTATGAATACAAAGTTGGCACATACCAAAACCTGACTAATTTCTCCCACTTTTTTGATGCTATTACTTGAGAGAAATAATAGAGAAAAAATAGCTGCTATTTGGGTTTTTTAGAAGAGAACTTAATATGTTCATTATAGAGAAACCATTTCCTCTTTTTAGTTAAAAAAATAGTTATGTACTGAAATTCATTACAGAGTACAAACCTATTTTTACTCCAAGACGTACCTGGTTGCAGCCCTAATGGTTTCTGACCCCAAAACATTTTGGCTATGAGTTGCCTTTGAGCCACCACTGACTGAGCACTGGCCAAAGGAGAAAACTATAGAATAACTCATCAGATCTGCAAAAAAAAAATCTAGAAAACCAGTGGTCCAAAGCCCATTCACCACATTAAATCACAAGCTTTCATTCATTTTTTTAGTTCTCTGACTGAACTGAATCCTTTATCTCTTCTGAGCTAGAGGGTGTGCCTAATATCATACATCTACATATGCCCTGCTGTGGAAATAAACATAGCGGCTGTTCTATGCAATAGACCTTGAGAATGCACTGGGCCAAATCAGTAGTAGCTCAAGGTAAATACTCCCTTGCATCAATCTTGTCTCCTGATGACTACATACAGTTGCAATTGAAATTATTCAACCCCCATTGCAAATCAGGTTTACTGTCAAAATTTACAGACTTTCAGCTGTTTCCAATGAACAAATCAAACAAAAGCAATTGAAATAGCTCAACACAACAAATGCTTCAAGTGGTGTCCCCAAATTCAACTGAAAATGCAACTGATAATGACTTCTCCAGTCTCAAAATTATTCAACCCCCTGAATAGAATCTGTCACAACAGCACACATACAGTACAGTATGCAAAACAGGTGTTGTCTCAAGCACACCTGATGCAACTAATCAAGGGCCTCATTAGTTGCACCAGGTGTGCTTGAGCTGGAACACATGAAATGCCTGAACTGGCTAGGGGTTTGTTGAGTGTCACGTTTGACCGCATGTTAGAAATATGGCTAAGTCAAAAGAATGGTCCAAAAAGGTAAGAGAAGAGATCATCGCCCTTCACAAACAAGGAACAGGATACAAAAAGATAGCGAAGGCACTGAATGTTCCTAGAG
Source organism: Charina bottae (assembly GCA_023362775.1). NCBI lineage: Eukaryota > Metazoa > Chordata > Lepidosauria > Squamata > Charinaidae > Charina > Charina bottae. The sequence goes on from JALMGJ010000001.1 coordinate 33,942,821, forward strand.
ACACCGTTGGAAGCATAGTTCGCAAGTTCAAAGTCAAAGGAACAGTGGTTACACTACCTGGACGGGGCAGAAAAAGGAAGCTGTCAATGGCTGCAACCAGATTTCTGAGAAGGCAGGTTGAGAGAAACCCTTGAGAGACTGCAAAAGACTTGCAGCAAGACTTGGTGGCAACAGGCACTGAGGTTTCAGTGAGCACAGTAAGGCGCGTACTAAACACAGAAGGTGTCCATGCCAGAACTCCAAGACGTACACCACTACTGACCCAAAGGCACAAGAAAAGTCGGCTCCGATATGCTCACAATTATATAAATAAGCCACAGAAGTTTTGGGATTCTGTTCTGTGGGGCAATAAAACAAAACTGCTTTGGCCCGATGGATCAGCGGTGTGTCTGGAGGAGGAAGAATGAAGCATACACTGACAAGAACACTCTGCCTACAGTTAAGTATGGTGGTGGCTCGGTGATGCTCTGGGGCTGCTCTGCATCCTCTGGCACTGGAAACCTTGTAGTGGCAACCTGCAGAAGACCTTTGTATTTCGAGGAGTTAGGTGGCATGTTTTGATTTTCCTTCCCCACACCTAGGAGATTAGAGTTTATTTTGACTTATATTGATGTTTAACTGGCTTGTTTTTAATTCTGCTTGGCATGGGAGGGGGAGAAGAAGAAGAATATACCCACTCCTCCAACAACCCTCTAGAACATATCTTTGTGGGAAGTGGGGGGAGAGAAAACCCCCATCTTGTTAAGTTTAAGCATAAGTTCACTCCTCCAGCCACCCCTCTAGCGGCTTGGAATGGGGGAGGGGGATGATAAGAAATTGTTTATGCTTAGGCACTGGCTTATCTGATAGATTCCCAGGCTCTGGGAATGATGTCATGGACAGGTGCCGGGCCCCAGAAGGAATCCCTGTCAAGGTCAGGCTATGCAGCTTCCATGCAGTGCCATGGAAACTTGGTCACGGGGTTTGGGAACCAGGCTTTGATAAAAGTATTGTCTTTGGAGTTTTGGGAGTCCACACAGGCCTGAGTGCTGGGTGCTGTGAAAATTGCCACCTTGGGGTATCTCCGCTGTCCTTATTAGGGGGCTCCTGGCAGCCTATAGGAGATTAGGTATCACCTTGTTTGGTTTGGTATGTATGTATTTCTTTCTCTATGCTATGCTTGTTATGCTTTGTGTTTTTGTTTAACTTTGTTTGCTTCAGTTTATAATAAAGCTTTAAGTTTCTTTATCCACTAGCGTGCTATTATCTCTGGATCTAAAAGAACCAATTGCCCTAGCCCCTGATCAAGGCGTGGACACTTGGCAACACAAACCTGCAGTGTGTGGAAGGCAAGATGGATTCATTGAAGTATCAGGAAATCCTAGGAGAAAACGTCATGCCGTTTGTAAGGAAGCTGAAGCTTGGGCGTCATTGGACCTTCCAGCAGGACAATGATCCCAAGCATACCTCAAATTCCACTAAGGCTTGGATGCAGAAGTAGTCCTGGAAGATTCTACAGTGGCCATCACAGTCACCTGACTTGAACCCCCTAGAAAATCTCTGGTGGGATTTGAAGAAGGCGGTTGCAGCACACCCAAGAATATTACTGAACTGGAGGCCATTGATCATGAGGAATGGGCTAGGATTCCTCAGGAACGCTGCCAGAAGCTGCTGTCTGGCTATGCATCTCGTTTGCAGCAGATCATAACAGCAAAAGGGTGCTCTACTACATAGCTTTCCAAACTGTGTGTCACGACACAATACTGTGTCGCCTGAGGGGCCCATGTGTGTCGCGTCAAAACCCAGAAGTGCTGATGGCGCGCCGCCACGGGCCATCAGTGCTTCTGGGTTTTCGCACGGCACAGTAGGACACTGCTGCCGCCACCACTGTGGCGCGCGAAAATTTGAAAGCACCGCGGTAGCACGCAAAAACCCGGAAGCGCCGCTGCTACTGTGGCGGTGCTTCTGGGTTTTTGCGCGCCGCTATAGCGGCGGCGCTTCCGTGTTTTTTCACACGCCACCGTTCGTGTGTCGCCACGGGAAAAGTTTGGAAAGCCCTGCTCTACTAACTACTGCAGATGCTTGCCATGAAGGGGTTGAATAATTTTGAGATTGGAGAAGTCATTATAAGTTGCATTTCCGGTTGAATTTGGGGAAACCACTTGAAGCATTCATTGTGTTGAGCTATTTCAATTGCTTTTGTTTGATTTGTTCATTGCAAACAGCTGAAAGTCTGTAAATTTTGACAATAAACCTGATTTGCAATGGGGGTTGGATAATTTTGATTGCAACTGTAGATGTTCTCTTTAATATATAGTTACGAAACTGTTGGGAGATGATTTGGAATTGCGGAGTGAAGTGCTATCAGTATGCTAATGATAACATTCAATCCTATCATGCTTTGTTATTTAACTCTAAGAAATCAGTGGACACCTTGAACACTGCAGGGATGCAATACTGGATTACATAAAGGTGAATAAACTGAGGAAGAATCCAGGAACTGCTGTTAGTTAGTAGAAAGCCTGCCTCAAAAATTGGATGAACTGCTGAAAATGTTCACAGCTTGGGAGTACTCCTTGATCAGTAACAAGAAAGTACCATTGTACAATGGTACTTCATTTTAAAATGTATTGTTTAGTTTTATATTTTATTGTGTATAGACTTTATTTTATTTATTTATTTATTTTATATCCCACCTTTATAACTGAGTTATTTTGGCAATTTTAGCATGGTATAGGATTATATGTTTAAGTTATTCTTTTTATTTTGGTCATTGTGTGGAATCGTAATATCACTTCAGTACTGACAATATGCCAGTTGTTTTCCAAGTTCAACTCAAGGTGGTCTTAATCTTTAAAACGCTAAACCAGAGCTTTCCAAACTGTGTGTCGCGACACAAAAGTGTGTCGCCACACCACCCAGAAGTGGCGGCGCGCGCGTGCACGGCGGCAGCAGCGGCGGCACGGGATCAGTGCTTCCGCGTTTTAGCGGAGGCTGCTGCTGCCGCCATGCACGCGCGTGCCGCCGCACACACCCCCGCGCCGCCGCCATGCGCGCACCGCCGCACACACCCCTGTGCTGCCGCTGCTGGTGTGTCGCCAGCGGCGGCACTTTGGGAAGCCCTGCGCTAAACAGTGTAGGAGTTGGCAATCTGAGGCACCTCCCATCTTTTTATGCACATGGCCAATTACTAATCTCTGCAGAAAATCCTTCAGTGCAACTTAGATTGCAGAAGTTCACTTCCTGACCATGTGGGAAAGGGCATTCTTTTTCTTTGTTCCTAAATTACGGAACACTTATTCTTCAGATTGTCATATGGATTCATTCTCTTTATATTTTGGAATGAAATAAAGGTATTTTTCTAACTGGCCTCTTTAAATTGTTAGTAGATAGGATTTTATGCTGCTTTAGTATGTCTTTCATTATTTTATGCATCGTTTATTATATCGCTGTTTACTAAAGCAACTTATAAACATTAATAAATAAGTGAAACTGTATAAGGTACTTTTGTCCTCATCTACTAGGGCTGGACAGGATTATACCAATTCAAGAACCAATCACAACACAATATAGCACCTCAAACAGAGAAACTTAAACAAGAGAAAAAGCCTGCTATGTTAAACTTCAGCCGTTACAGAACTTCTGTGATTTCAGAAGAGGACAAGAGAGGAATTTGGTAATAGGGTTAAATAACCACAACTAAATGAGGATACTGACACAAATGGCCAATACACAAAGGCAAGTCATTTACACAAGTGCAAAACAGGTATGTCCTTGCACTTTTTTGTGTTCAGAAATTGTGTTCAGAATTCTGGGCAACTCTGGGCAGTTCACAATAACAATAAAAACCAGACGACGATTAAAACCGAAACCAAAACCCTGGTGTTCCAGCCATCCTCCTCGAATGCATCCAACGGGACTATCCACAGGCTCCCACACTTCACCCTATCCCAGTGCTTGAGGAAAGAGCCAGCTCTTTATGGCCTTCTGGAATGTTAAAAGGGCGGGGGCTCGCTGGATCCTGAAGTTCCACAGGGCAGGGGCTGCTACAGAAAAGGGACACTTCCTAGGTCTCATAAGCGGGCAGCACTTAAGGGAAGAGACCTGGAGTGTGGCCACTCTTATCTAACCTGGTGGGATGAGCAGATACTCTCAGGGGAAAGTGGTCTTGCAAATAACCTGGCCCCATTATGGTTGCATATACTATTCAAGTACGTCAGAAAATGTCATCAACTTTAGTACTATCCATTTCAAAAGACAACATAAACAAGGCTATGACTTTCTGTATATAAAGCATGTTATCTACCACTCTGATTCTCTCGCACCAAATTACTGGAAATGTCACATTTGCTTGCCTCTCAGCATAGATAAAAGACAACCTTAGGTTATGAAACTTATGAAAAATAGTTCTGATTAGAATATAACTAGCTTAGTTTTCAGAGCTAGAAACAAAGTCATCTGCTCTGATTTCTATATTGTTTGCATTTTTCTTCAGAAATTAATTCTTCCTGATATATTTTTGCATCAACTTGATTTTTTTAAGCTCATGCATAAAACTGTGTGCATTTTTCTGTACAATATCCACCAATTTCTCCACTTTTCCTTAATACATGCCATTTTTACACAGCTTCCCCAATGCATTTTTCATAATTTTACGATAGATAGAATATATGAATGATCAGCACTTGGAAAAGTGTAAAAAGTGAAAAATAATTGATTTCTGATTCTTATACCAGTAAAGGAAATATGAATTAGTTTGCATTAAAATACAATCCAAATACATTTTCTACTTTCCCTATTAAAAACCAATCTGAATTCAACAAAATTAAAAATTAGTTTCACTTATAACTACTTTTGAGCAAACATTAAAAACTTACCTGGCATTTTTAGGAAGGGTTTTTTTAGAAGGGATCAAAGAAATTACTTCAGCGAATCCATGATTCGTTTGAAAACAGTATGCAATTTTCTACATGGTCCTCTCAGCTCTAACAGCAGAACAGTTTTTAGCATCAGAAGCAAGCAAGAGAAACAGAAAAATCCCTCAAAGAAGATCCACAAAACCTGTCACATTTCAACATTTTACTACTTCCAGGAAACTACAGGATTTCAATAAACTTTTAAGTCCTTATTCATCCTTCTACGAGGCATTTTCAATTATATACTGCTGTACTTAATCTGAATACTTGCACAGACATGTAAAACCTAAATATGGTTCACTTAAGAAAAGTCAGAAATCTGAACCAAGGGGACAGGGAGAGGAAAGAAATAACTTCATTTGCTACACAGAGAATTTCTTTCATCTCAACACTTTATCTTGGTATATGTTTGTTGCTCAACTTAAACTAAGATAAGTTTCTCCTCTCATCCAGCCACATATTTATCACATGCTCTTAGCTCTGATTCTTCTAAGAATGAAAGTAAACATATGCTACTTTCATAAACAAAGATGATCCATAAAGTTGCACATACAGGAATGAGTGTGCAGGAAGCACTAAATTGGCAAGGTCCTCCCTCCTTTCACCTTCTTCAGTTTGACTTGGAGAAAAAAAGAAACTAAACTTCATTTTTATTTTAGCTGATTCCTGATTTGTAATTATGTTATTTATTGTGATTTAAAATAAACTGTTGTGTGTTAAATTAAGCCAGCAAAATTACCCATGGTGCATTGTTTAAGAGACTGACTAGAATGTATTTAATCAGGATTCCCAGTTTGCCCATCACAAGCTAGGAAATCTGCTAAAGTTAAACTAAATCCTTATTTGTTCCTCTTCCCAACCAAATGGAGAAAAATTCTTGCTTGTGCCATGTACGTTATGATTATACGCGAACTGATATACAAGTTTATGTAACTGTACTACTCTTAAGCACTTACTAGATCTTTTCCCATCTCCAATAACAAATTTCATTTGAGTTCATGCAAATATTCTTGCACCATGTAATTTTTACCAGTATTACTTCACTGCACACTCTAGTTCTTATGTACTCATACTGTCCTCTCCAAAGAGGATAAAATTAGCACAATCAGATACAAAAGCAGAGAGCGACTCTAAATGGAGTGTTGAAGCACGAATGTCTACAGGTGTGCTTTGTCATGCAATCTTCCCCTGATGGAATTCCCTCCTCTTCCCTGTCTACTTTTGTAACTGGTTACCTGTATCTCTAAAAAGTTACAAAGTTCAAAATTTGGCAGAATGTGGGTTCTTCCCTTATTCCTATAGTTCAAGTGTAACTCTAAACTTACAATTACATCCCTGTAACACTGTACTTCCTAAATAATACCATTCCACTGTTAACTAATTGGGAACATATTAGAAACTAGCTTCCAATTAGACCCATGGGACATCATTTTTGTCTCTACATTAATTGAAGACTGTTACTGCCAGAAGTGGCTCAGCAGATGACAGCACCTAACCAACCTCTCAGAAGCTAAGCAGGGTTGGTGTTGATTATCTGGATGGGGGACCACCTGGGAATCCTGGAGCTGTTGGTTAGATAAGGAAGTTGAAAAAAAGATCCCAAAAGAAGGCAAAGGCAAGCCACTGCTAACACTGCCAAGAAACTGCATGGATGGAGCCATGAGTTAAGCATGGCTTGATAAGGTCTTTACCTTTTACTGCCAGAAGTGACAGCCATTTGAATGGATAGTTCACTAGTAGCTCTGTAATTCACCATTTGCAAAGTTAGAATGCTAGGATCTTGGTCACACTTTTTGTGACAACTCCTACATCCTATTTACAAACAATAGAAACAAGAAGTGATCATGTCAACAGGGGCAGTGATCTTGATTCATCTGGTAGCCAACCCAGAACAGGCTTGATCAAGCAGAACTTATTTAATGATCAAAACAAAAAGACGAGCTGTTCTTTATTTAAGTTTAAAAGACCTCAAACACAATAGAACGAATTCCAAGAACAGTACCAGTTTGCAATTTTAATCTGAAGAAGAGCATTCATCTTTACCTTTATATACTCTGAAAACTCTATATCCATTCCACCCTCTCCTATTCTACATTATCTTTAGTTGTATTAACTTAGAATGGTAGGCTCAATTCACATACTTTACAAAACTAGGAACAAAGAAACTCAAGTTAAAATCCCCACTCATGCACAAAGTTCACTGAATAATCTTCAGCTAGTCATCATCTAAGCATACTATCCAACAGGCATATTATTGCCAGGATAAAGCAGTAGGAAAGAAACATGTACATCAGCTTTCTGTCACTGAAAGAGAAGTAGGACAGTAAGATAAACAGACTGTGAAATCTCCCCCAACTCTTCAACTCAGCTATGGCAGTACATATGGCCAAGCCTAGAGAAATGGGTTCAGGTATGCTTCTAAACACAAGAGATACCAGACTGAAACAGGAGTATCAGAGTGCCATGGTTAGCAATAGTATGGAGACTATTCTGAATTCTACAACAGAAATCCACAATTGATATGCATACAAAAAGAGAGGGTCCTGGGAGATCATTCATTTGCAAAACTGCAGATTACTCCTTAAAGAATCACATTATTTTTAATTTTTATAATCTTTTACTACCTGTTTGTAATTATTTATGCAGTATATTGATTCATTTTATTTCTAATGTTTTAAAATATTTTAATGTATAAATTTAATGTAATGATATCAGAAAGCTACTTGTTGAAGCATGGATTAGACATCAGTGTCCATACACACCACTGTCTGAATTACGTGTATAAAATGAAAGTTACAAATTACTTCATATCCAAGAATTTGTTTAAAACTACAACAACCAGTTCCATTAAAAAGAATTTATTATATACAATATAAGAGTCTTTGAGCTGTTACAGAGTAAAGATGGCACTATAATAATTTCTTCTATTCATAACTTCTCCAATACTCTACACCTATATATTTCAAAACTGTGGTTATTGCTGTAATCATAGTTTCTGAACAAAATCAATATTTCATCCTAAATCAGTCTTAAATTTCATATATAAACAATGAAAATAAGTTCTGTATATTATTTAAATAAACACGCTGCACTAAAAAGTGTTCCTTTGCTTCTCCTTGTTATTGCAAACAACCTTAATATTAATTATTTCAGAAAGAACAACTATCAGATGAAAAAAGATTCATGATGAAGCTTATTAGCTGAAAACAGCCATACTTGTATGAAATATTTGATATGATGTTATTCCTAGTGTTTCCGGCACAGCTGATGTATAATTGCAGCTATCCACAACTCTCAAGAAAAGCCTTCCTTAACAGATGAAGTAACTTGCAATATTTAATAACAAAGATGGTAGACAGTGCTTATCATTCCAGTATTCTACAATGTTCCATTTTCAGTTATTCAAAAACGTCTTTAGCAGGCTACTTGGAAACTAAAATCAACTTTATCACAGTTTTAAAAAATGATGATATTCATGATCTGGATTCTATACCAGATTCTGTATTTGTGGATAATACAAGTTTAAAAATAAGGAACCCACTACAGATATTTCTTTTATCCCGTTTACTTTTAAGATTCTGATCACCAGCTGTCAGTGTTTTTCAATTAACAGACACATATACAAATGCTCACTGTATCCTCTGGTAAAAACCTGTGGGTTTTTTAAAAAAAAAACAATCTCTACAGCTTGCAGCAATATTTATGCAGTTGATAAATCATTTCTAAAGATACTTCTGGGAACTCTGAAAATTACTTCAACCAGATTCTAGAACAAAGAAAATACATTACACCCATCCTTTAATTTCAATGAATGAAGACAAAACAAGGTAAAGAAGCCTCCCCAGCACCCCAGAAATAAAGGAAATCCTCCCTTTTCCTCCAGCAAGCTACCAGCTCTGGCCTAAGCAGCCATGTCCTCATTTCCCTTTGAAAAGGTGTAGCAGAAGAAAAACTCTAGCACGCTGGATTTACATTTTGCTTTCAGCACACAGAACAAGAGTATACCAAATAAAAATTTAAAAAAACCCCACACACAAACACACCTCTTCCTGAAAGCTAAAGGGAAGAAAATAATCCGCAGTCTAGAACTGAAAACGGCTACAATACACACACCAGGGAGTGGAGCTCGGAGAAACATAACCCTCCGCGACGCCCCATTTCCCCCCTCCCACAAGAGGTTTACCTTCATGATGAACTCAGGCTGCAGCAGAAAAATCCGAAAGCGAATGCGCTGCCAAGGCTGGACCTGAAATTTAAAACAAAGCACTGAGCCACCGCACCATCTCCTTTGCACCGGGGCGCACTCTGCAAGTGTGGGGAGGGGGCCGTTCTGCAGGAACCTCTTCCCCAGTCCCCCGTTCCAGCCTACCTCTCCGATGCCCTCTCCACAGACCCCCTTTCTCCACGCCGCCTCGCCGCTCCAGCCACAAAAAGCCGCTTCTCTCGGAGCCTCACACCGCGGCTGGCTTCCCCCTCACCCGCTGCCTTTGACGCCATTTCTGTCAGAGCAGAAACTTGCCACAACAACAACCGCTTCTTAACAACCCCCTCCTCCGCTTCCCTCCATGCAAGCTACTCTCTGGGCACCGCCAGAGAAGGAACAAGCTCTTCATCATCGGCTGACTGGGAGGGGTCCCTATCCCCGAACAAACTGGGGCTAAGTAGGGGGAAGCGAGACAGGTCGAGGGGTGTCCAGTCCGGACGGAGGCGCTTTCTCGCCCGGGCACACGCACACACACTCTTCCCTGCGGGAGGGGAGGCTTCTTCATTGTACTAGGACAAGAAGCCGAGATGGGGGCGGCTCGATAAAGCTGCCCTCCTCCTTCTCCGCGTCCCCCTCTCTGCACCCCGCGTCCAAAGCCGCGGCTCCCCGCTCTCTCCCGCAACCCGCCCCTCTCGCTCCGCTCCCCTCCCCCCGGGCTGACTCCGCGGCAGGAGTTTCAGCAACAGCCGCAGCTCCCTGCTCCAGCGGAGCTGGTCGGGAAGCCGGAGAAGCAACGCTCGGGGGCGGCAATGGGGGGCGCCTCCCTCCGCAGGCGGCCCCGGGACTGCCCGCCTTCTCGGAGACTCAGATGTCCCGGTTCCCGCGAAGCTGAAGCGACGAGTGCCGCCGCCGCCGCCGCAACCTCAACCAGCAGAAAAACAACAATCCAGAGAGCGCGTCGCTCGCTCGCTCGCTCTCCGATCCCCCTGCAAACGGCTTCGGCCTTCACCAGGGAGCCCCGCGAACCGCCGGGGGCCCGCAGCCTCTTTCCCGGGGCAACGTTACCTTTGTTCCACGGCTGTCGCCCGCTCGCTGGTCCCCCCAAACCTGCCGGGGGGGGGCGAGGAGGACGGAGCCTCCTCTCGACGCCGGGCCCAATCGCTCGGCCCCCAATCCCGCGTCGGTCCCTCAAGCGATCGCCGGCCTGGCTCTGGGGCAGGGAGGGCTCGCAAAGAGGAGGCTGCTCCCTCCCGTCCGAACCCCGGTGGCGACGGCGACAGCAGCGGCTCAGCTCCAAGCTGTTCCCTCCCCTCCCCCATCCGACGCCTGATTGACAGATCAACGCCCGCCCTCTCTCCGCCTTGCCTGCTCCCCATTGGCGCGTGACCCGACCGGACCGCCTACTTGCCAACGCCATTAGCCGCTGGCTCAGAAACGCTGATGTAATTCTTACTCCAGTTCTATGGAAACAGGGACTCGGCGTCGTGGCGCCTTCTGGGTAACATGGTTTTGTCCCGCCCATTTGCCGCAGTCTGTGAGGGAATTCTTCGCCGCCGCTACTACAGCTCCCGAGATGCCTCGGGAAGGCGAAGAGGAGAATGAGAAAATGGAGGGGGAGAGAGACGAAGAGGGCTTCTTGAAACGGGAGGAGGGGAGGAGCTCGCGCCTGCGCCAAAAGGCCCCGGTGGCGCATTTTCCCTCCATCAGGCGGAGGAGCGATCTAGGCGGGAGGGGTGGGGTTTCTGCTTTTTGCTACTGGATTGAGGCGGGCCGAGCAGTGGCTGAGGCCGGTGAGGAACCCGACGAAGCCGCGGTAGGTTGAAGCCGCCGCGCCACTGAATCTCGCTCCACTTGTCTTCTCCGTTCGCTTCGGGAGCCTGTTATATTCGAGCGGCGGGAGAGGTGGCGGGTCCCTTCTGTGCCTCCCCTCTCCGTTTCCCGTCAGGTCTCGGTCACTGCTGTAAGAGAAGGCCGGTGCTCCTTTGCGAGGGAAAAGTCGCCCTTTGGTAAACAACCGGGGAGGGTGTTGGCGCGCTCGCTTGCCTCCCCTTCCTCTTTCGGTGTTCTCGCTTGAGCTGGTATGAAAAGGGGGCGGCTCTTGCGTGGAAACGTGTCTGCTGGTTTGCCGGGCTCGGTCTATGTTTATGAGAGACTATTCTCTCTAGTTTTAAAATCTTTAATGTAATTTGGTAGCTTTTTGGCCTATTCGCTTGCCAATTTGATTGTTTAATGGCTGTTGGGGGGGTAATCACTTTATTGTTCAGTTTGGAGTATTGATGAAGTGTGTAAAAAAACAGCATATATTTTGTGGATTTTCTTTTAAATACAAAGGCTGGTTAGTTACTGTCAATTGCTGGCAGGATCAGCTCTGGGCTCTTGTTAAAATGTTGATGTCATTTGGTGCGTTTTCATTAAGTTCCTAAAGCGGATTCGGTACCGTATTGAAATTTTCTTAGCTAAGTACATACAGTATTGAATTGTGTCGTAGTGGAATACTTCACATTTTTTAAATTGTATGTTAAAGGTGCCTAGGGAAATAAGTTCAGAATTCATTGTGTAAGGAAAATAAGATGTGTCTTGTCCAAATTTGTTGTAACATAATAAAAACTAGTAGATAGAAACATAAACTAGGGTTAAGTACTTCAAGTTTTAATTGGTCGTCTAATTAACCATTTACTGTCAAATTCTTAAGTTTGAAATTTTATTTCAGCAGTGAATGTCAAATTGATTTAAGACACAAGTAGTTTAATAAATTAAACTGACATTATTTCATTACAAAAGTCAGTATAGAGTTTGTGGTACAAGTTTTGAAAGAATGTTTACAAACCATGGGAGCTTTGAGTAGGAATATATATATATATATATATTTCTTCAAAGTCCATAGCGCCATTAATAAAGGCTGACCTCCAATTGAAACGCTCATGAGTTAGGGCGAAAGGGAGAAAAGAGCTAAAAGGAAGGCACGTCAGACAAACCCTCATCATGACCGTCTCCCACCCGGAAACCTATGCCCTCATTGTGGGAGGTTGTGCGGATCCAGAATTGGCCTTTATAGCCACTTACGGATCCACTGTTAAAATTTTACCTTTGGAAGACAATCTTACTCGGCTACGAGTGATCGCCAATGAATATATATATATACACACTAGATTGAGAAATTAAAAAAAAAACATCCAGAAAAAGGTAGTGGTACACTTCTATACTACACTGTTCCCCGTAATCACTGGGAGTCAGTTGGAGGCATGCATATATATATATATATATATATTGGACCATAAGGAAGGCTGAGCGAAGGAAGATAGATGCTTTTGAACTGTGGTGTTGGAGGAAAATTCTGAGAGTGCCTTGGACTGCAAGAAGATCAAACCAGTCCATACTCCAGGAAATAAAGCCAGACTGCTCACTTGAGGGAATGATATTAAAGGCAAAACTGAAGTACTTTGGCCACATAATGAGAAGACAGGATACCCTGGAGAAGAAGCTGATGCTAGGGAAAGTGGAAGGCAAAAGGAAGAGGGGCCGACTAAGGGCAAGATGGATGGATGGTATTCTGGAGGTGATGGACTCAACCATGGGGGAGCTGGAGATGGTGACAGCTGACAGGAAGCTCTGGCGTGGGCTGGTCCATGAGGTCACGAGGAGTCGGAGATAAACAACAACAACAACAAGTGTGTGTGTGTGTGTGTGTGTACCACTACCTTTTTCTGGATGTTTTTTTTTTTAATTTCTCAATCTAGTTTACAGTTTACAGTATTTTTCATCGGTCTTCCACGAAGAACAGCTCCAATCCTGCTGGAATTTCTCAATTCATATAGGAATGTTTGGGGAAATTTAGACTGAACAAAAATGCAATTACTATGTAAAAAGGACATCAGGCAAGTGTGCAGCCCCACCCTTGTGTTGGGCTCACCATGTGTTAAATTCTGATTCACTTAATTAATTTTGGCTGAGTAGGCTTTATCAGTTCAGGTTTTTATTTCAGTATATGGATTCCAGTGCTTTGTGGATTTAAGGTAGATTGTTAGTATTGGTCATTTTACTACAGTTAAAATGTTTTTATTTTTATTTATTTTTATCCCACCTTTATTATTTTTATAAATAACTCAAGGTGGCAAACATACCTAATACTCCTTCCTCCTCCTATTTTCCCCACAACAACCCTGTGAGGTGAGTTGGGCTGAGAGAGAGAGACTTACCCAAGGTCACCCAGCCGGCTTCCATGCCTAAGGCAGGACTCTCAGCCTCCTGGTTTCTAGCCCATTGCCTTACCACTAGACCAAACTGGCTGTTGCACTAATATGTACTATTCTCTTTACATAAAACAAAAGTAAAGCTATTGGGAAATAGTTAGAAATTATATGCTAGGAAACAACTTGTTAGGTGTTAGCCAGTCAACAGTGTGATTGTCAGATTGATTGTCAGATTGGCAAGGGACCATATTATGACTGCAGGTTCTGTATTTAAATTGCATGAGACAAATTGTTTTAGTCTACAGCAGCTGCAGTGCAGTAAGAAACATTTAGCGAGGAGAGGGAAAAAAGAGACGAAGCCCAAGGAAGAGCTGGATTAAATATCTGAGAATGTTAAGTGTCCTATGTGCAACACTGTCAGTCTGAAGGATGAGGCTTTGGATTATGAAATGATAATACATATTAGACATATTTTGTTGTTTATTCATTCAGTCGTTTCCGACTCTTCGTGACTTCATGGACCAGTCCACGCCAGAGCTTTCTGTCGGCCGTCACCATCCCCAGCTCCCCAATGGTTGAGTCTGTCACCTCCAGAATATCATCCATCCATCTTGCCCTTGGTCGGCCCCTCTTCCTTTTGCCTTCCACTTTTCCTAGCATCAGCTTCTTCTCCAGGGTATCCTGTCTTCTCATTATGTGGCCAAAGTACTTCAGTTTTGCCTTTAATATCATTCCCTCAAGTGAGCAGTCTGGCTTGATTTCCTGGAGTATGGACTGGTTTGATCTTCTTGCAGTCCAAGGCACTCTCAGAATTTTCCTCCAACACCACAGTTCAAAAGCATCTATCTTCCTTCGCTCAGCCTTCCTTATGGTCCAGCTCTCACAGCCATAGGTTACTACAGGGAATACCATTGCTTTAACTATGCGGACCTTTGTTGTCAGTGTGATGTCATTAGACATATTAGTATATAAATATAACAAGTTCAGAAAATTTTCATAGTATCTTATTTATTTATTTATTTATTTAAATTTATATAACCGCCCATCTCCCCCAACGGGGAACTCTGAATCTTCTGAGTAATATGGTGATTGACTGATCTAGGATAGTGTATTAAATGGCAACTTGAAATGACATCATAAATACTTTAGAGAAGTAGTACCTGTCACTTCGATATTGGCACATAGTCAATGCTTTGTGACCTTTCCTGTTTCCCCTGCCTACATCATATTTTATTAGGACAGCTGTATACATTTTAACAATCTATAACAATTTTTTTTTTCTTTGTTTTTTTGTTAAACAGACTAAACAGTCCTTTGGAATCACTTTTTAAAAATGGAACTACTAGAAGATTCATCCAAGAGGATTCTTTTAGAGCCATACAACTACCTGCTTCAACTCCCCGGTAACATCTCATTGTTTGAATTCTAGTGATGTATATAAATTGGGATAGCCATAGCAATCTCTTTGATCTGTGAGCTACACATTTTTCATTTATTGCCCAAAATCAGCCTTCATTTTGTTTCCATTGGTACCTGATCATCATGTTGTACACTTCTGTATTCAATTTACTTAGCCTTGTTCTGCAATGATATGCCTATTAACATATAAACCAATATTTATTTTAACAGTGATTTAAGCAAATCAGTCTGTCTTGCAGATCAGTAAATTGATAATGGTTCAACCATTTTTTTTCATTTGTTCTGCCAAAATCCAAAATCTGAGCAGAACACAAAAGCCAAAAATAAACAAGGATTCTGGGTTCAGAGATAGCAACAAACATGTGATCAAATAGTGGTTTCTTTAAAAACTCTGTTTTTTTGCAGATCACTTACATACAGTAAGCGAAAAATAAACCGCATTATGGCTTTGTGCAATGTGTGAACCCAGCCTAATATGGATTGTTTGGTTTTGACTTAGGATGTTGTATAAACCAAGCAAGTTGTATTTTGTCAATAAACTATGGCTTAGTGAAATATTGTGTTTTGCATGAGCCTTGACTAAAGTCAAGATTATGGGTTAAATACTAATCTCAGTTAAAGTGGCATTATGAGATGCATGCTAATCTCTGTCACTTAAAATCAGTGATATTATAGTTTATAGAGTAATTGTTTCAAGAAGTTATTTAAGTGGTTTTAAGACTGGAATTTTAACTTTTAATTTACCATTTTGTCTATTAAGTAGCAAAATGGAGAAAATTTCACGGTTAGGGCGGAGCTGGTATCATGTGAACATATTTTAAGCATTTATATGGTTGTTTGCTGATACCTTTATACACATCACCATGCAAAGCCATAATATAGTTGTATTTATCATTAAATGTAAATATAGATTTTAACTGTTTATTTTTTGTGATCTATCAAGCAACAGAAATGAAGAGAGCAGCCAGGAATTGAAACTGCTCCTTCAGTGCTTGCCCTTTTTTACCACAACAAGATGTAAGGATATATAAAAAAAAAATTAGAGCAAGATTTTTTTTAAACTGAAATGTTAACCAGTGTGCTTTTAAGATCTTAATCTCTTTATTCAGAAAGATATTACAAGAATTATATTTAAGTGTCCAAAATTTGCTATCTTTTACTTTAATTCTAGCTTTACAGATTTCTCTATGTAGTCAGATTTTTCTCTCTCCTATCTGCTTTTTGTAGCATCCTGAAGAGCAATAAAATTCTTGAAAGCTTATGTTTTTTGTGACTTTTGAGTTGTCCTAAGAAAGATTACTCTTTATGAATTTTGGAGTTAAACCTGGTATAGAAAACAAACTCCTTGTCCTTGCTTCTGGAAAGTTCTAGATATTAAATCTTGATCCCATGCATATTTCCTTGGAAAAAAAAGTCTTTGTTCTATATGATTTTCAGGTAAGCTCGCATGGGATACAATTTCAGCCTTCAGTTAGTATCTTTGTTTCCACCACAATTTTTTTTTCTTCTCTACCAATTGCTAAACTACAGTGTAGTAGACAGTAAGATTTGGATTATGTTTCCAGATTATTTTGCATCTCAATAGACTACAGAGTACAGTAGACTACAGTGCTCTATGAAGCTGTCACCTCTGTTAGCAGTGCTTTAGAGTTAATATAATAATGGAAAATAATGTACCAATATTTTGCTGATGAAATATGCTAATTACAATTCTTTGGCTAGTATTAAGAATTGCAGCTGCCTTGTGTAAAGTTCTGCTGAGTGAACAAAGGCCCAGTGGTGATGATTCACAATATAATAAGGTGTGGTCTGTAAATAAACTGGTAGTTCATCTGCCTAAGCCTTTATTCCGAAAATGTCACAGTCATTCTATATGGTATAATCAGTCCTAGTTGTCTAAAATGGTGTTAGGATTAGCTGTGACAGAATTTTTCAGATGATATTATAAAATAGTATAAATTATAAAAGATGATAACATTGTTTCAAGCATGAATTATTTCCAAAATACTCAAATTTTGTACTCAAGGCAGTTTGATAGAAACTACCCCTCACTATTTGTTTAATACATTTCCTGGGGCTTATTATAAATAAATGATGTGGACTGGAAATGTATAGTATTTTCTCTGTACTTTTTAAAATCATAGGTAAACAGGTCAGAACCAAACTTTCCCAAGCCTTTAATCACTGGTTGAATGTTCCTGAAGATAAACTCCAGGTGAGTTGTATTGTATAAGTTAAATTGATTTGTCAGTTAATACAGTTTTAGAATAATGCATATACAGTATTAACATGGTGAAAGGAAAGAGTCCCCTTTGGGGGAGATGGTGCGGTGATAGAAGTTGAAATATAAATATACTGTAATTACTTTTTCTTACTCTGCTTATATCTAAATCTTTTAACTTAAATAAATATATTGCAGTAATGTAGCATGTAATCTTCTGTGGCGGCCAAAACCAGGATATTGTGGTCTGTGCAGCTGCTTCAGATTGTGATATACTGCAACAGAACATTGGTGGCAAGGGAAAGAGCAGTTTGGGCTTTCTAAACATTTTTATTTTGTGCTCTTAATCTAATACCTACATGAGTGATGCCTACCTTGATAAATGTTGGGTATCTGTTCATCAGGGGGCAAGTGCCTCTTGAAACACATCCCTTCCTTTACACAGTAATTTGTGCTATGCACTGAGGAAGGCAACTCTCTCCTATACTACACCATCACTATACTTTTATGACAGAAGGCTTATGGGCTCTTTCAAAATATCAGCAAGGATGAGATATGAATCTACTTCTCCCTCAAGTCTCCTGGCATACAGGCACGAGGAAAACTGCTTATTTGCATCACATCAAGTATATTTCTGCCTCTTCTGTAAACAATATGATGAAAGAGGGTTGATGAAGAGCACAAATAACCTGGTTAGCATGCCAAGCCAGAGCATTCATTTCCTGATTGCTGTTTTCAAACGTTTTAAATACTTTAATCACAAGACCGAACATTACATGTGTGTTGTAATATCACAAGCATTAATTTTGTAGTCAGGTATATTACGTTTGATTTCTGTACATATATACATAGCTTGTTTCCATTTGTGAGTTACTGTGATTGTAGGTTAGCCATCATCACTTCTACTGTGTACGTTCATTCACACTAAAAGGCCTCTACACCAGGGCTTTCCAAAGTTTTCCCGTGGCGACACACCAACCGCTGTTGGTGTGTTGCCGCAGGAAAACCCGGAAGTGCCGCCATTGCGGCAGCGCGCAAAAACCCAGAAGCGCTGCTGCCGCTTTCATGTTTTTGCACTGCGCCGTTGGTGTGTCGCCGCGGGAAAACCCGGAAGCGCTGATGATGATCAGTGTTTCCGGGTTGTGTGGCGACACACTTTTGTGTCGCGACACACAGTTTGGAAAGCTCTGCTCTACATGAACAATTATATAGAAACACAGACAATAGGGTGCATGTTCCCAATGGGAATGGCACTTATGCAGCCAGTAAGATGGAATTAAAAGCCTAATTAGCACAGAGAATGGACATATTGCAAGGAGAAATGACAGTAGAAATATGGGGGAATCTAAATATAGTTATAGAATAATAATAGTATAAAACAGAATTTGATTGTTTGTCTTTTTTATTAGGTTATAATTGAAGTGACAGAAATGTTGCACAATGCAAGTTTGCTTATAGATGACATAGAAGACAATTCCAAGCTGCGACGTGGTTTTCCAGTGGCCCACAGCATTTATGGAATACCGTATGTGATAAACTCTGCAAACTTTGTATATTTCCTTGGTTTACAAAAGGTTTTAACACTGGATCATCCAGATGCTGTAAAAGTATTCACCCGTCAACTGCTTGAACTCCATATGGGCCAAGGCTTGGATATTTACTGGAGAGATACTTATACCTGTCCTACAGAAGGAGAATATAAAGCCATGGTTCTTCAAAAGACAGGTGGCCTTTTTGGACTAGCCGTGGGCCTTATGCAATTATTTTCCAGTTATAAAAATGATTTGAAACCACTCCTTAACACTCTTGGGCTCTTCTTTCAAATTAGAGATGACTATGCAAATTTACACTCCAAAGAATATAGTGAAAACAAAAGCTTTTGTGAAGACTTAACTGAAGGGAAGTTCTCATTCCCAACTATTCATGCAATATGGTCCAGGCCAGACAGCACACAGGTTCAGAATATTCTGCGACAGAGAACTGAAAATGTGGATATAAAAAAATACTGTGTACTTTACCTTGAGAATGTGGGATCCTTTGAATATACCCGGAAAACATTGGAAGAACTTGTGTCTGAAGCTTATAAACAAATTGAATTGCTTGGGGGGAATCCTGAACTTACAGCATTACTTGAATATTTAAGCAAAATGTTCAGGGACAATGAAAATTAACAGTTATCAATTGAATTTTTCTGGAAATTGTTTTTAAAGGATCAAGAAAAGATTCATTTTACAGTATCTTATTTGCTGCATATGAATTGTGGTAAAAGAGATCTTAAGGGGTAACGGGATTTGTGTGTACAATATATTACCTTGAAACATCCATTTTCAGTTGCTTATGCAAAATCATGTGACAAATGTCAATTAAAAGCTTCCAACTCTCACTATAATTTTGATTTGTAATCCCATTTGATTATGAGTTTATTCTGATCATAGAACACATATCAAAAATGAGTACAGTATGACCTAAGATGTTTTAAGATGGGGAAAATCATCAAATGGAGGGTAGAGGACGGTACTACCCAAAAAATTTTTTAAATGAGAATTGATCAACTTTACTGAAGTGTAAGAAGCAAATGGAACATAAGAGAGCTGCATATGTGAAGTATGTAATTTCAGTATCCTCTTTCCCCATTTGGTTTAAAACTGCTTCTGTATGGAAATGAGCATGCTAGATTGCAGGCTTTTGATACAGTTCCTATTGCTAAAGAAGAGTACAGGTAGTCCTTGCTTACCGACTACTTGTTCAGCAACCGTTCAAAGTTATGGTGCTGAAAAAGGAGATTTACCACCTGTCCTTGCAGCTGTCACAGCATCCCTGCAGTCACGTGATCATGACTCGGCCTCTTGGCAACTGGCACACACTTACGAGTCACAGGGTCCTGCAGTTACATGATTGCCATTTGCGACCTTCACAGCCAGCTTCCAACAAGCAAAATCAAGGGGGAAGCTGGCAGGAAGTTGCAAGTTGTGGTCATGTGATGTCGCGCTTAATGACTGGTGATTCGCTTAATGACCAGAGCAGAACTGACGTATGTTGGTGCAGTCACATGATGTTTCACTTTATGACCACGTTGCTTAGTGACGAAGTTGCCGGTCCCAGTTGCGATTGGTAAGTGAGAGCTATCTGTAATACCACTTGCACGTGGAACAGGTGGATATTTAACTTTCCCTCTGCACTCTGAAAACTGACTTGTTTCTATTACCTTTTATGGTAGCTATGGAATGTTCTGATTTCATATATATCTTAAAAAATGTGGAAAACAGGATCGGGCAAGGAATTAAATTGGTGCCATCCTTCATTACCTAGGGAAGAAAGTGCAAACAGTTTATAAATGAGGTACTGCCTTTCTTCAAGAAGTGTACTCAAAAACTGCAGGAAATTAATCTTACTCTGAGTGAATATACTAATACATTCCCCAAACTCCATTTCCTGCAACTACATTACTGCAGGCCCAGAACCTTACTTACAGGGCAAAAATAAGTAATTGTAAAGGGGAAAAAATGATGGGGTAACTGTAAGATCAATTATTGCCCCCCCAAGACAAGATAGTTTTACCTGGTAAGTCTGACTTGTAGAGGGTGTTCTGTAGGATAACTACAAATAATGTAGACAGGAAATATGTATTAAAATAATTCCATTAGCTGAAGGATTATGCCATATTTTCTAGTCCTACCTTTGATCTTTAAAATTTTTGGGTGGATCTATCAATATAGCATATCACATTTGTGCCACCTCTTACTGGAAGTCCTATTTGCATCATTTCAGGTAGTAGAATACTTTTGACTAGGCTTGGAATTTGCCAATTCTTGATATTACAAATTGACTGACATTGCCACTTGTATGTAAAAAATATGATACAGATGCTTAAATACATATTTTAAAAATAGGAACAGCTAATATGAATTAGCTATCTATTTATACAAATTGACAAAAATGGTTAAATA
Organism: Charina bottae; assembly: GCA_023362775.1. Classification (NCBI taxonomy): domain Eukaryota; kingdom Metazoa; phylum Chordata; class Lepidosauria; order Squamata; family Charinaidae; genus Charina; species Charina bottae. The sequence continues at coordinate 33,963,697 of JALMGJ010000001.1, forward strand.
GTAGCTATTTTTGCAGAACCTAACCACTTTCTGTAATTATTACAGCTGGTGATACAACTTCAGATTCAGTTCCAAAATTCACAGCAGAAACGTAGCATCTCTCTATAACTCTTTGAAATGGATGCATCTCCCAAGATCGCGCTGTTACTATATGATCCTGGGAAAAGATATCGCTGCTTTAAAATGTCTTCCGGTGGGAACCATGGCGGCTTGAAGAGTTTTTTCCCGTTTCTCAGGTTAGCCTGGCAGCGCGGCAATTTTCTTGGGCTCAGGCAGGCTTCCTTAGAGCCCAGAAGGGTTCTCCATAGTAAGGAGAACCCCAGGAATCACCCCTTGTGTCCTTCGGACGGCTGGTCACAGCCAGAAGACCGCAAGACAGTGTTTTGCGATCAACTGGTGAGTGATCAGCTGGGAGGCGGGGCTGTCATCCTTTTATTTATTTTATTTTCAAATTTTGCCACTGCCCATCTCTCCCAAAAGAGGGACTCTTTTACCTTTTTGGAAATTCAAAGCATTGCAGAGCCATCCTGATTAGTGTCCATTTCAAAATCCAGACTGAAATAAAATCAAAAATTTTTATCTCTCCCCCACACCCCCTTTTAGATAGAAATGTCAGTATGGGTAATATAGAGCTGTCCTTCCTCTTCAATCACATTGCAGAATTTCAATAGTTTAATAATTCAGCAAAATAATATTTGGTCTTTACCAAAAAGCATGGGGAAAAATCTCAAACCAAAACACCCAGTGTCGCTCTGGTGATATGTCATTGTCAATCTTTCTATCAAATATTGACAACAATGAAGTGTGATTCCTGGCTGAAAAAAATTGCCGATTGTTCTTACCATTCTATCACATTGCTATGGAGACACCAAGGTCAAATAGCTGAACATCTGTTATTCTAGTCCTAAATTTTAAGTTGTCTCTATCACACTAAAGACAGTCCCTCCACTTGATGGAATGTTGCTCCTTTTCAGCTCATCAGTCTTCACAACACAGTTCCAGAAGTATAGCTGGCCAATATTTCTGAGAGGGAGACGAAGACAGGCTGGTATTTTGAAATTCCAGCCTACTGTGGAAAGTGGAAACAGTATTTCATGAGATGAGGGGTATTAACTCATGAAGACGTGTTATTTCCATAAATAGATGTCATCCTTTTTCAATTAACAGAAAAAGAAACACTTCAAGTGCAGAAGTACTTGTCCTAATTAAGCCAGCTCAGATCTGCAGCTGGGCAGGAGTCAAGGAAGTTGTGTTTGTCCACTTTGCTTATTAATTGCATTGAATTTTGGTGGTTTGCCAGTACCTGACTTAAACAATTCCTCACTGAATGCCTCCCAGATTTGTTCTGGAGGCTTGTGGCTTTATGTATCATTATTAACTAGTTCTGGGTGTTTTTTAAAAAAGATCATCTCTAAACATTTTATTAAGCACATTTATTTATTTATAGAGTTGTTTAGAGTTATTTAGAGAGTTGGACCATAAGGAAGGCTGAGCGCCGAAGAATTGATGCTTTCGAACTGTGGTGCTGGAGAAGACTCTTAAGAGTCCCTTGGACTGCAAGGAGGTCAAATCAGTCAATCCTAAAGGAAATCAACCCTGACTGCTCATTGGAAGGACAGATGCTGAAGCTGAAGCTCAAATATGTCAATGAAGGTTCTCAGTCATCCAGGTGGAACAGTCTGTAGCTTGAATCATGTCAACTGGATTTCTATTTTCTCAGTGGAAACGTTTAGCTCCTTATCCAAGGAGCTTCTTCAGTCTGAGCAAAAGTCTTTGCTCAGACTGAAGAAGCTCCTTGGATAAGGAGCGAAACGTTTCCACTGAGAAAATAGAAATCCAGTTGACATGATTCAAGCTACAGACTGAAGCTCAAATACTTTGGCCACCTAATGCGAAGAGAGGACTCCCTGGAAAAGACCCTGATGCTGGGAAAGACTGAAGGCAAAAGGAGAAGGGGACAGCAGAGGATGAGATGGTTAGGTAGCATCACCGATGTAATGAACATGAATTTGAGTAAACTCCGGGTGACAGTGGAGGACAGGAAGGCCTGGCGTGCTATGGTCCATGAGGTCACGAAGAGTCGAACATGACTAAATGACTGAACAACATTTATTTATTAAGTACATTAAGTATAACATTCAATGCAACATGTCATTGGAAAGCATCCAAAGTATTTAAATGTAAGCCATAGCATTTGTTGGAAATGAGTTTGAGAGCATGTTGATTTTACAAATTGTACATTCTGAAAGTATTTGGTAAGTAAAATAAAGCATACTTTGAAAATCATGAACTGGTAATTATATAACATCTGTTTTTTAATTGTCAAGATGACAACTTACAAGTATTCAATATTTATCAGCATTACAAAGTTTTTATATTTTAGAATCTATCTGTTCCAGGGTAATTAAAATTCTGTCTAGCCAATCCTTTTCTGTGTTAATTAGCTCATACTGATTTTAATTGTTAACAACATGAATACCTTTCTGGACAGAAATCCAAAAAAAATTATTTTGTGGATCAAGAATTCCCCCAGTATATTTTAAAAAGAAGTGTTCCAATTAGATTTAACACTATTGAAACTTCCTATTTGAAACCCGTTAGTGGTTTTGATTCACTACATTGCATAATATACTGGTCTTAATTATTTTCTCATCTTGAAATTGCTTATGTAGATCCTAAACTCTTAGCAAACAATCACAGTATTCCCAAACTAGACTCCAAAGGAAAAGAGTATGCTAAAATGATTTTGGGCACAGACAAATTAATTCTTGGGCGCACAATCGTTTGCATACTTGCATACTTATTATGCAACCATCCAACATATCTGTCAGAAATACTGCTTAAATTCTCAGGTAACCAGTGCCGAAATATTCTGCAGATACATAATATTGATTTGCGTACAGGAGAAACCTAATACTACTGCCCCCCCCCCAAAAAAAGAATTATATTAGCGGTAGCACCAAGAACAGAGGGACTTTCAGCTCTCTTCCGCGTCCCCCCCTCTGCATCCCGCGTCCAGAGCCGCGGCTCCCCGCTCTCTCCCGCAACCCGCCCCTCTCGCTCCGCTCCCCTCCCCCCGGGCTGACTCCGCGGCAGGAGTTTCAGCAACAGCCGCAGCTCCCTGCTCCAGCGGAGCTGGTCGGGAAGCCGGAGAAGCAACGCTCGGGGGCGGCAATGGGGGGCGCCTCCCTCCGCAGGCGGCCCCGGGACTGCCCGCCTTCTCGGAGACTCAGATGTCCCGGTTCCCGCGAAGCTGAAGCGACGAGTGCCGCCGCCGCCGCCGCAACCTCAACCAGCAGAAAAACAACAATCCAGAGAGCGCGTCGCTCGCTCGCTCGCTCTCCGATCCCCCTGCAAACGGCTTCGGCCTTCACCAGGGAGCCCCGCGAACCGCCGGGGGCCCGCAGCCTCTTTCCCGGGGCAACGTTACCTTTGTTCCACGGCTGTCGCCCGCTCGCTGGTCCCCCCAAACCTGCCGGGGGGGGCGAGGAGGACGGAGCCTCCTCTCGACGCCGGGCCCAATCGCTCGGCCCCCAATCCCGCGTCGGTCCCTCAAGCGATCGCCGGCCTGGCTCTGGGGCAGGGAGGGCTCGCAAAGAGGAGGCTGCTCCCTCCCGTCCGAACCCCGGTGGCGACGGCGACAGCAGCGGCTCAGCTCCAAGCTGTTCCCTCCCCTCCCCCATCCGACGCCTGATTGACAGATCAACGCCCGCCCTCTCTCCGCCTTGCCTGCTCCCCATTGGCGCGTGACCCGACCGGACCGCCTACTTGCCAACGCCATTAGCCGCTGGCTCAGAAACGCTGATGTAATTCTTACTCCAGTTCTATGGAAACAGGGACTCGGCGTCGTGGCGCCTTCTGGGTAACATGGTTTTGTCCCGCCCATTTGCCGCAGTCTGTGAGGGAATTCTTCGCCGCCGCTACTACAGCTCCCGAGATGCCTCGGGAAGGCGAAGAGGAGAATGAGAAAATGGAGGGGGAGAGAGACGAAGAGGGCTTCTTGAAACGGGAGGAGGGGAGGAGCTCGCGCCTGCGCCAAAAGGCCCCGGTGGCGCATTTTCCCTCCATCAGGCGGAGGAGCGATCTAGGCGGGAGGGGTGGGGTTTCTGCTTTTTGCTACTGGATTGAGGCGGGCCGAGCAGTGGCCGAGGCCGGTGAGGAACCCGACGAAGCCGCGGTAGGTTGAAGCCGCCGCGCCACTGAATCTCGCTCCACTTGTCTTCTCCGTTCGCTTCGGGAGCCTGTTATATTCGAGCGGCGGGAGAGGTGGCGGGTCCCTCCCGTGCCTCCCTTCTGCCTTTCTTCATGTGAGTCTCTGGTCTTTTCCTCCGTTTTCTGTTGCCTTGGAATTACAGGCCGCCGGGTCTACGCACCACCGGCTCCCAGTTTTGGAAGTTTAGCGCTGTCAGCGGTGTGCAACTCAGCTCTGTCTCCGGGTGGCTGTAAGCTCGGATGGGAGGGTTGGATCTCTTTAAAGATGCTCGGAGTTCTAGAAAGGGGACATGTCTATGAAGGTTCTCAGTCATCCAGGTGGAATTGTCTGTAGCTTGAATCATGTCAACTGGATTTCTATTTTCTTAGTGGAAACGTTTCGCTCCTTATCCAAGTAGAAAGGGGACATAATTTGCATTATAACAGTCACTCAAACAGCACAGACTTTTAATTCTCTTTGTATGAAACCTTCATATAATTGTTTTATTCCACAGAATGCAGGAATCCAAATTATGAAGTGGCTCGGCTGGAGGACAAAATTTAGGATTAGACAAGTTCCTTGGGGATTAAAAGGTAAAGGTTCCCCCCGCCCCCACACATTTGTGCAGTCGTGTCCGACTCTAGGGGCCGGTGCTCATCTCCGTTTGTTAGCCAAAGAGCCAGCGTTGTCCGAAGACGCTTCCACAGTCATGTGGCCGGCATGATGCGTGTGGAACGCTGTTACCAACATAAATCCTTGGGGATTGCGCACCCACAAAACCCTGCTTTTTGGCTCTTGACCTCAGAAGTGCTAATACTGTATTTGACAAAGTTTCTTGCACTTCAAGACAGTGGGGATTGAACTTTTAACAAAACAAGTGCCTGTCATGCTATGGTGCAGTTCATGGTAAAATTGCATTTTAGTCTAGTTTTAGTAAACCCACCCTGGTCCTTAGTGTGTGGTACAGCAAGTTGCCTGAGTTGAATAAGTATCCTATGAAGTTTGTTGTTGTTGTTCAGTCGTTTAGTCGTGTCCGACTCTTCGTGACCTCATGGACCATAGCACGCCAGGACTTCCTGTCCTCCACTGTCTCTTGGAGTTTGCTCAAGTTCATGTTCATTACATCGGTGATGCTATCTAACCATCTCATCCTCTGCCGTCCCCTTCTCCTTTTGCCTTCAGCCGTCCCCTTCTCCTTTTGCCTTCAGTCTTTCCCAGCATCAGGGTCTTTTCCAGTGAGTCCTCTCTTCGCATTAGGTGGCCAAAGTATGAAGACCCAAACATTAATAGACATATTACTATATAGTTTCTTTGAAGTATTGCAATGTGAATTAAGATTATTTGATACTAGATTTACTCATTCTGCTGTTGAATTTTTAATATGTTCTTTAGCCACCTTCAGCTGTAATTCCTTAAGGTAGATGATGTTAAGTACGTATATTACTGTCTCAGTAGGCAGCAGTATGTGGATGACCTTGCTTGGGCTTGGAAATGAAGCAGGATTGCTTGAATGGAAAACCATAACATCCCAGAATAATGTAATGGCACTCCACTTCTGTATTGATACCAAAAAACTGCTTGGTTATGTTTATGTAGTCACTAGGGGTCTAGCTCAGTTTGAACCTTGATGTTATGTATGTGATTAATTATATCAATGGCATAATATATAATAACTACTGTTATTCTTTCCCTAGATCCATAAAGAAATATCCTGATCTCCCCTGTTTTTCTTGATGAGCGATACCATTCCTTCTGATGCAGTTGGTCGAAGAATTCTCTGTAATGGAGAGTATGGAACAGTACTTTATGTTGGTAAAGTTCCTCCTACAACAGGTAGAAATAATATTTTTACATCATGTATTATTGTAAAATAAAAGGTGACAATATTTACTAAAATATTACTAAATATTTTGTAATATTTATCAGCTGCCCCAAGACTCTGAGCAGTCACAAGGAGAAAAATAACACTGATAATCAAACTCTATAAGACATCATATAATCAATAAAAGTTCACTCTGATGGTCATAAACAATCACATTTGTTGGCCACAAAACATGGTAATTTATTAGCCCAACAGTCAGTCCAATAAGACTCTAGACACGAGAAAACTTTTCTCCATTTTATTTGGTACCAAGTGAAATGGGATTCCTCTTTCAAAAGAGACCCTGAACTTCTCAAACACAAGGTATTTATACTTTTTTTTTTAATGAGTGGTTACAAGCAAAAAGCAATAATTGGATATTTTTTTCCACAGTGTTACACAAACATGCATACTTCTACACTTTCTACCTTTTAGGGATTTTCCCCACCTCTAGGAGTGGAATTATCTCATGGAGGGTGTGCTTTTTAACATGCTAAATACCTGTCCAGTTACTTTTGGACAAAATATCCTTTATCCGCGCATGCTTGCATTCCTTCCCATCTCTCTACTGATTCTGTGTTGTTTCAACACAAGTTATCTCTCATCTGTACCATCTCAGTTATCTCCACTGTCACCATCCATCAACATTCTTTTACACTTGCAACATTCACTTCTCTGTTCACTGCCCTCAATTTCCCCCCTTTGGTTCTGAGAAAGCTTGCTTTCGATTGAACCATTATTATCATTATGAGTCTCCCCATATTTGGTTCATTGCAACATCATCACATATCTTGCAGTTGTCTTCCTTGGAATGCAAGCTGTGAAACATAAAGGCATACACTGAATCAAACAGCATTTGGTTATAAGAATAACAATCACTAAAACTATCATTAAGAATATAGATCGAAGCCAACTCCAATTTGGCAGCCATGAAGTGAGCCAGGATAAATCCCAGTTCCAGCAGATCCAATTTGCCTCCAAAGTCTCCCTATTCTTATGAAGATCTCTGACTATTTGGGCAATTTTCCTTTGTTCCCTGACGATCTGGGTTGACTTATTAACCAACACACAACAGGTCTGACTTAAATATACGCAGGTTCCTCCATGTTCTGCCAATTATGTTGTAACAGTAAGGTGCATATTTGGGTAATCTGGGTGGCTACCAAATCTAAAGCATTTGCAGTTTTACTGATAATTATTTCCAAGACTGCCTAAAGCCTAATAATTCTACTTGTTAGATACGGGGATGGTCGGGTGACAAAGTTTGGCTCCCAGGTTGCAGGCCCAGCCCATTTTCAGGTGGCTATTCATCATCACCCCATTTTTGACCTCCTATATCTATGTCGACCAATGCTCTCTTTGCCCTGATGTTAGTTATGGGATTGGTGACTTGACGGTGAATCCAAACAGGAGGTACCAAATAGGCATCCTGTCCAGCTCCCTGGGAGTTGTCTATAGGCCCACTCTCCGCAAACCCAACAAGGGGTTTTCTCACCCCTCCGGAGCAGCAACCCCAGTTGGAACGCTGCCAAAATTGATGAGGAAAGATGGAGGACCTTTTTCCTAGGTGTTCCATCTGTCTGATGTGAGCAATTTAATCCCCACAGTTCCTTCCAGGCGTGCCCCAAAAGGCAAGAACAATCAGTGGGGGAAACACACGTTAAAGTACCACAGTGCCATCTGGCCGAATTAGTAAGGCGTTGGGGTGTGAGGGGAATCCATGTTTGTTCACACTCGGATTCTCCCAAGCGTGGACCCAATCCCTGCTGGCGTAGACAAAGCACCCCCTTTATTCTATATACCCGGTCCCGTTATAGATGGTAGTGGTACCCAAAGTCTTAAAGTCAGGGGTTACCATGGAAGTAATGTTGAAAGGAATGGGGAGAAAAGTCCATGGAACGAGGGGTTAGGGAACAAATTACACAGGACTGGTTGACCAACACTGCCGCTGAGGCTTTTAGCAGATCAATCCAATGGTTTGTCATTGGAGAGGGGTCCAGGATTGGTCCTCCAATCCCTCCCCTCGTCCCAAACACCAACAGAACTCCCAATTGTATTATCAACATCTTCGGGTAATCCTCTTACTGTCCAAAAGGTTCCAGATACCCAAGCCCTTGATGAAGAGGCTACAGTCAATATATTCTATTTCCAGAGGCAATTCAAACGCTTGCCAAGTCTACTGAACCCACGTTATAATTGGGGCCTCCAGGCACCTGAGGAAGTAATTCCAAACGTCCATGGAACACTACCAGAGTAAAATGGTGCCCTTTCCTCCAATGGGAGTTTGTAATTTCTATAGGATAATAATCACCAGATACTGGAGCATGGGTTAATGCTCGAGACGGTAAGGACAAAGAGTTTGGCTTACCATCCATTCATTTCCTGCAAAGGAGACCAGGTAGCAACCTACACCCCACTCACACACAGCAGGATTTAAAACAGCCCAAAAACAAAATATCAGAAATAAAAATTCAGAAAACTGCAGTCCAGGTCCAATGCAAGCTCCAGGGCCCATCCACCTCTCCCAGACACAAAGCATAAGCTTACATCTGTAAATCAACAAGTCAATATCAGTGAAATCAAAAAAAGCAAGCTAGGGCCAAATCCTTATCCGCTCTCCAGGGTTCTGAAAATAGGTGTTAGTCCTGCATTACTTGTCTGATCAAGAAGAAGAAAAAAGGAAAAAAACAAAGTCCCATAGAGCAGTCCCATAGAGCTCAAAGTCCCATAGAGCAGTCCCATAGAACTGCACACTGCCCCCCCTTTTTTTTCTTTTTTTTAAATTAGTCTTAGGTTCTTTTCTCTTAAACAAGAGTCTCAGTCCTAAGTTATCAGGCTGCTCCACAGTCCAGGTGCCAGGTTACTGCACAGTAAGGCGTTGGGGGGGGGGTGTCCTCTGGCTCTGGGGGCTATTGCAGCCTCGTGTGATGTATGCAGGTGACCTTTGCGGCGGTAGTTGCGGTCAGCAGGACTCGGAACAGCCCCGTGCACTTCGGCTGCAACTCTCCTCCGTCCTGATACCACGCCTTCACCAGCCCCTGGTCCTCAGCCTGGAACGGGGGTGCCGGTTGGTCCACCTGCCAAGGTTGGCGTTCCTGCAGAAAGGATGACCGGGACAAAGCTTGCGCAGATGACTGCTGCATATAGTGGCGGATTGATATTTGTCCTAAGGCATAAGGGCTAGAGGAACTTTGTGAAATTCATCTCCCACCCCCACCCCCAAAAAACCTTCCAGGGTTTAGGCTCTGCTCATCTCCAAGCAACCTGGTGGGGGCATCCTGCAACTGCAGGGGTTATTGTATAAATAGATTATGTTCCCTTGGAATCACTCCCCAGGGATCCTGGGCTGACAAATTTCTGCACCACAAAGTTTCCTGGTGTATTTTCCCTCCCCTCACAGTAGGGTTTTTTTACACTGCCACTAACGGGCAATTAATCTGGAAACAATGCTAAATATTTATGTTCCTTGAAATTTCACTAACAAATCCTGCACTCATGTTTCCAGTGTTTTGGAAGCCCATTCTTCTCTAAAACCCTTCACTTCCTCTACTGGTCCTCGCCACCTCTTCTGCAAAAAAGTCCCCCCTCTAACTTCCCCATGCACATATAGCATTCCTTTTCCTCCTCCCTTCTTTCCCTCTCACTTCGACTTTTTTTCAAGCCATCTCAATATCACAAGACTATTCCAGTATCAGTCTGATCTGGGAGCAAAGCAGGCACAGCACAGGAGAAGCACATCTAGCATAGTCTGGAGTCTGCGTGGCAACTCTATCCTTCATTTTAGTAGTTCCGCCCCCCCCCCCCCCCCCGATTTTGAAAAGAACTATATGGAGGGGGCAAAGTATCCCCTCCTGTCTTGGGCGGCTTGGGTTAGGGGACACTCGTGCCGCCAATGACCACGCTCACAACATTTCATGCACTGGTCTGGTTCCTACCTTTTCCCTTTCTGGGGGGGGTGTCCCCTTTTCCTCCCCTCTTTCTTAGATTCTGTGATAAAAACAACACGTTCCCTTTGTCCTTTTTCTTCCATATGTTGAGGATTTTGGATGGTTACTTTAATATTTCTCCTGTTTCCTGATGGTCCCGAGGCATAATGAAACCTGTACATGCCCTGAATTCTTGGGGGGTCCTGTTCTGGCCCTGGCTCTAAAGGCTCGCCCCACGCTAGGGTTAGTGGCCCCACGGGCTTCTGATCTTTCCCACTGATTCTTTTTTCTTTTTCTTTTTTTCTTCCTTTTGCGCTGGGTCCTTAGGACCCCAGTAACTGTGGAGTCCATGGTGCTCTCTGAGCCTTGTTGTTTTCTTGCAGACGTTTCATTGCCAGGCTAGGCAACATCTTCAGTGAGAAAAGGGAGTGGAACTTGCTCTCTGTTTATATACCCTGGCTTGTCCTGCCTGTGTTGGTGGGGGTGTTGTACTCTCCTTGGTAGTACCTTGATTGGGTTGTTGTTCGCTGCTTGGTTGATTGACTGAGTTAATTGTTCCTTGATTAGGATCTATTGTGTTGTTTGATTGCTCCTCTGCTGCTAATCTTGGTGTTAATCTTTGCCTATCTTGTTGTTGATTGCTGGCTAAGAGGTGTTCTGGTCTTCTGGCTTTTCTATTGTCTCTTATGAATGGTATGTAAATGTTGTTTACCTCTATGTGTCTGTTGATGGCTGCTTTGTCTGAGTGCCAAGCTTCCAGGAATTCTCTAGCATTTTTGGATTTGGCTTGGTTTAAGATGCTCATAGTTTCCCTGTTGAAAGTATGGTTAAGTCTATCCATGTCAGAGTTCGGCAGACCTCTGCCATTAAGTCAGACGGGCATGTGGATTAAGGGGAGTTAGAAACTGACATGAAAGAGACAGCAGCGCGGGGAGAATGCCTGTTGACACCAACTTGCGAAACTGAACTACACATCTCCTTGACCGACTGTCTAGCACCCTGAAGCTGGGAAACAACACGTGTCAGCAACTATGAACAATGGGGAGGGAAATGCTTAAATGTACTGTACCATGCTATGCCTGCTCATTCAAGTCTTTGTTCGTGTTAAGCCTTCATGTATCGGAATAAACCCTTTTACTTCTTAGAAATCACGAGTCTGTGGTTTACTCAAGAGAAAGGGGTTTCAGGGCATCGGAGAGGAGCACCTTACATAAAGACTTGAATCAAAAAATTTTTTGGCTACGTATCCCGAGGGACCCTGAGTAATCAGCGAGCCCATGGTTGAAAGTAGCTGCACAACCTACAGAACACAATGGAACAAGCTGAGGCAGTAGGCAAGACCGTTCCCAGCACGTCTTCAGCCGAGAGGATGGAGAGGGTAGCGCAGCAAGCAGCGGAAAACCCCATCGAAAAAACCGGCATTAAGAAGGTAGTGAAGACCAGAGGGAAGGAGGTAACTAAAAACCCCCCAAACCCCGAGACTCGTCAGACTAGGTCGGCGGACTGGTCATTCAGAGTCGGAGAAGGGATGGCGGAGAAAGTGGGGAAGCGACCTAAACAGCGCGTCACCCAGACTCAGCGCATTGGGGCGCTAGAAGAGAGATGGTCTCGCATGGACTTTGACATGGAGACAATGAGCAAAAAGTTGGACTCCATGGGTTTAGTAATGGGAAAAAAATTACGTACCCTTGAAGGCCACAGGGGAAAAGGAGAAGAGGCAAGCCCATCGACCTCCGAAGGGGAGGAGGAACTCACGGAGACTAGTGATGAGGGCGAAGAGGAAGAAGAGGAACCTCACTCTTACAGCCAGCCGCAACTTACCCCACTGTTTGGACAGCGCCGGACTTTGCCCCTCACAAATGTACCGGTAGGATTAAGCGAACTCAAAATGAAATTTGATGGGGACCCTAAGAAACTGGCCTGTTTCTTGACGCACGTGAGAGGGGGTTTATGGGGGAATTTGAGGACACTTTCCAAACGGAGGAGGCAAAAGTAAGGTATGTCTCTAGTTTTTTGGAAGGTGAGGCGGCTGACTGGCTGGTAGTCATGTACGATGCCAGGGCTAGTGAGCTACAAGATTTTGGAAAGTTTATGTACGCTTTACACAAACGGTTCGAGGACACTTTATCTAAAATGTCTGCGAGAGTGCGGTTACAAAACTTGAGACGGGAATAGGATGGTAGCTGAATATGCTATGGAGTTTAAGAAAATTTTGAGCAAATTGCCTAATTGGCCTGAAGCTTTCCAAACTGAATACTTTCAGTATGGGTTGCGGCAGGACTTGATTGAATTGGCAATGGGAAGAGGGGATCCCGATACCCTAGAGGGGTGGATTCAGCTGGCAGGGAAAGTGGAACACAGTCAAATGCAATTACAGACTATCAGAAATTTCCATACCCTGCGGAAGAAACAAGGACACTACACACCCTCCCCCCGTAAAGACACTAAGCAGAGAAATTGGGAAGAAGAGAAAGAACGACGAACGAGAGAGGGACTATGCTTCCGTTGCGGGAAGGAAGGACACCAAATAAGCAACTGCTCTCAAGACAAGACACCCTCCAGAGACAAGGCACCCATCAGGAAACCAGAGGACGGCAAAGGCGACAAGGCAGCAACCACAAAACGTAAAGGGGCGGCGGCAGCAATGGAGGAAAGGAAAACTCCACAGTACCTGGAAGACGACAGTGATGCATCTGACATCGAATTCCAGCCGGCGGGAAATGACCAAGGTCTGTTCTAAAGAGCGCCGCGGGACAGGCCTTTGGAAAGGCGCAACGAAATGGGATGTTACAGCAAATGCCCTACAGTGCATCTCAAGGTACAGTTACAAACCTTGGAATGGGAGGGAGCGACTTTGGGGGGTGGCAATGCTGGACTCTGGTTGCTCTAGATGCTTAATGCACCCGTCCGTAGTGAGCAAAATGGGACTTAAATTGCTGAAGTTAAGTACGCCCATCACATTTTTCCAATCGGACGGGTCAGAAATGAAAGGGGGGCCAGTTGAGCATTTTACAGAGGAAATTCAAATGACTCTCGGGACCCATGTAGAGACATTACAGTTCATTGTGGCTCCCATTGCAACGCAACCCATCGTGTTAGGACTGAAATGGCTTAGGACGAGGAACCCCCTCGTTGATTGGGCTTCAGGAGAAATTGAATTTATCGACGGGACTTATCTAGGCATGGACAATGATATAGTAACTGACTGCTTAGAAGTGGGGGCGGCTGGGACTGAGTTTTGGGAAGAGGACCAGGAAAAGGGGGAAAGCTCAATACCAGAGAACTATCTGCCTGTGGTAGAGGTGTTCAGCGAGCAAGAGTGTGAGCAATTGAGCCCCCACAGAAATTCGGATGCTGCATTTGAACTCATCCCAGGAGCGCCTTTCCCTAAACCCAAAATGTATGCTATGACCCAGAAGGAATTGCAGGAGGTGCGTAAGTTCATTGACAAGAACTTGGTGCGCGGGTTTATCGAACCGGCTAATTCTCCCCTAGCAGCTCCTGTCCTATTTAGAAAGAAAAAAGATGGGTCTCTTCGTCTCTGCACTGACTACAGGGGGCTCAATGCAATATCAGTAGCTAACCAATACCCTCTCCCGTTATTGAAGGACATGTTAGCCCAACTGTCGAAAGGGAAAATCTTCTCAAAATTAGATGTGAGAGAGGCTTATTACCGGGTACGCATACGGGAGGGGGACGAGTGGAAAACAGCGTTTAATTGCCCGCTGGGTCAGTTTCAATACCGGGTTCTCCCGTTCGGGATTGCTGGAGGCCCGGGAATATTCATGAGATTGATTAATGAAGTGCTGTATGAATTCCTGTACAAAGGGGTAATTGTGTACTTGGATGATATCTTAATTTTCTCTGATAACATGGAAGAGCACGTGAAACTAGTCAGGAGAGTTTTAGAGAAGTTATTGGAGACGAAACTGTATGTAAAGCTTGACAAGTGTGAGTTCCACAAAGAAAGTTTGGACTTTTTGGGGTACCGAATTTCACATAAAGGGATTGAAATGGACCCTGCAAAGGTGAAAGCGGTGTTGGGGTGGGAACCTCCCCGAACCCGTAGACAGCTCCAGGCGTTCCTCGGGTTTGCGGGGTTCTACAGGCAGTTCATTCAAAATTTTGCCCAGATTGCTTTGCCCCTCACAGACTTATTAAAAACCAAAAGCAAAGGCATGGGGGTTAAATCTAAATTGCCCAGTACAAAAATAGTGTGGACCCCGGAATGCCAGGAAGCATTTGATAAGCTAAAAGCATTGTTCACGGAGGAACTCATTCTCAAGCATCCGGAAGTGGAGAAACTGTTCATAATTCATATGGATGCTTCGCATAATGCTGTTGGGTCAATATTGCTGCAGGCAGATGACAACAAGAAATTAAGACCGTGTGCTTACATATCTAAAAAATTTAGTGAGACAGAGAAAAGATGGCATGTGTGGGAGAAGGAAGCGTTCGCAGTCAGGCACGCACTAGGAACTTGGTGACACCTTTTGGAAGGGGCATCCGTGCCATTCCAGGTATGGACGGATCACAAAAACTTGGAAGCACTCAAATCACCCAGGAAGTTAAACCCAAAGCAACTGCGTTGGGCCGAGTTTTTTAGCAGGTTCAATTTTACCCTGCAGTGCTTCCCTGGCGGGAAGAATTGTCTAGCTGATGCATTGTCACGCCTTCCACAACCCCGAAGGTAGGACAGAAGACATAATTGAGACTCTCCTACCCACACAGGCAGACGGGTTACAGAGGCAGGTGGAACAGCCTGAAAGGGTCGAGGGAAACATGGCAATCACACGCAGCAAAGACAACAGATTGGCAGTGGCCAGCCCTTTTGAAATGGACTTGCGGGCTGAGACACTGAAGGACACATGGTGGGGGGAGAACAAACACACACTCCATGAAAGCAATGGGTTGTGGTGGAAAGACGATAAGGTATACATCCCAGAAAATTTGCGCAAAGGGGTTTTGGAGAAAAATCACAATCACAAAACAGCTGGACACTTTGGGTTCGTGAAAACTATCCACTTAGTCAGAAGGAAATTTTGGTGGCCAATGCTGCGCAAAGATGTAAAATCTTATGTGAAAACTTGCCCAGTATGCGCAACAGCTAAAAGGACAATGGGGAAACCCACAGGGCTGCTGCAGTCCGTGGCAAACCCAACACAACCATGGAAGCAAATTGCCATGGACTTTATAGTAGACTTACCAGTAAGCAAGAAGAAAACGGCTATTTGGGTAGTCACTGACTTATTTTCCAAACAAGCTCACTTCATTGCTTGCAATGGGATTCCAAATGCACCTAAGCTGGCTAGAATGTTCATTCAACACATCTACCGAGCTCACGGAATGCCCGAACGCATAATAAGCGATCGCGGCAGTACTTTCACTTGCAAGTTCTGGAAAGCCTTTTTAAAACTGATTGGATCAGAACAAGGACTGAGTAGTGCGTTCCATCCGTGCACAGATGGCTCGTCTGAATGCCTTAACTCGGTACTGGAGCAGTACCTCCGGTGTTACATCAGTTACCAGCAAAACGATTGGGTAGAGCTGTTGCCTTTCGCTGAGGTAGCTTATAATAACGCTTGGCATCAAAGCACGGGATTTTCACCGTTTAAAATTGCTAGGGGTCAAGACTTTGTAACTATACCAGAAATGGCAATGACCCAAAATGAGGAAGTCGGTGCCCCATTGAAAGCGGATGAATGGATCGCAAAAGTAAAAAGCAATTGGCCGGTCATGTTATAGACGTTGCAGGAAGCGAAAGCTAATTATAAGAAATACGCGGACCGCAAGAGAGCAGCGGAATGGGAGTTGAAAATAGGGGACAGGGTGTACCTATCCACAAAGAACTTAAGGGCCACACAACCGTCGAGAAAACTGGCACCGAAATACATAGGTCCGTTCCCCATTATCGCAGTAATTAACCCTGTAAGGCTAAGCTGCAGCTCCCGAAAGTGCTGAGAAAGGTGCACCCGGTTTTCCATATTAGTTTGCTGAAGCAATATCATCCCTCCGTGCAGTGGCACCCAGAACCAGCTGAACCAGAACGACTGGTGGTAAACGGAGAACCACACTTCGAAATAGAAAAAATCCTGGACTCCCGACGGCACAAAGGACAACTACAATACCTAGTGAAATGGCAACATCTGCCAGTGGGACACAAGGAATGGGTTAGCGCAAAACACACACACGTTCCGAAATTTGTCAGGTCTTTTCATAGGGAATTCCCTGACAAACCCCATTGAAATAACTTGCTTAACCATTTTGATTTTCTTTTCTCGTTACAGATCACGGAAACACCAGGGGAAATGTTTTAATTGTAAATGTTGTAGAAATTAGTTAAATAAGTGTGCACATGGTGGTGGGTAGGAAATCTTGGGCCGGTAGCATGTCAGAGTTCGGCAGACCTCTGCCATTAAGTCAGACGGGCATGTGGATTAAGGGGAGTTAGAAACTGTCATGAAAGAGACAGCAGCGCGGGGAGAATGCCTGTTGACACCAACTTGTGAAACTGAACTACACATCTCCTTGACCGACTGTCTAGCACCCTGAAGCTGGGAAACAACACGTGTCAGCAACTATGAACAATGGGGAGGGAAATGCTTAAATGTACTGTACCATGCTATGCCTGCTCATTCAGGTCTTTGTTCGTGTTAAGCCTTCATGTACCGGAATAAACCCTTTTACTTCTTAGAAATCACGAGTCTGTGGTTTACTCAAGAGAAAGGGGTTTCAGGGCATCGGAGAGGAGCACCTTACAGTCCATGTGTTGTGAGATTAAGGAGTTTTCATCATGTCTTCTGACTGCTAGTTGGTGTTCATGGATGCGTTCTGCTAGTCTTCTGCCAGTCTGTCCTACATAGTGGCTGTTACAGTCCTTACACTGCATGTTGTAGATAACTCCTGTTTTTTCTTCTTGGGCTACTGGGTCTTTTGGGTTACTTACGATGTTCTGAAGGGTTTTGGTTGGTTTGTGTGCTACGGTGATGCCGTGTGGTTGTAACTGTCTATTGGTCGTTTCTGAGATGTTTCTGATGTATGGCAGTGTAATCCTTTTCATAGCTTCTGTTGGTTTTGCTGTGGTGGGTTGAGTGGTCAGGCCCTTTTTGATAAAGTTGCGTGGGTATCCATTTTGTTGGAAGATGCTATATAAGTGGTCTGTTTCCTTTTTCTGGTGTTCTGGGTTGCTGCAGTGCGTTTGTGCTCGTCTGAATAGTGTTCTTACACAGCTCCTCTTGTGGGAGGTAGGGTTATTGCTTTGGTAGTGGAGCACTTGGTTAGTGTGGGTAGATTTCCCGGTCCGATCTTTTCCACCTGGCAGCCTTTATAAAAATGTCTTTTAAAATGACTTACCCCTTTTCGTAGGTGGGTGGTTCCCGGGCCTGTCCCGGTCCGATCTTTTCCACCTGGTGGTCGTCTTTTGCTTCTTTCCCTTTTAATTTGTCCGCCTTAAAATTTGGCTGCCTTAATTGAGGTACCACACAACCTTTCCCTCCGACTCAAGTTTTCTCAATTTAAAAGAATACGCAGGGAGTCTGCTGGAGACCTGACCCTGAGGGGACTGGGGAATCCCAGGGCGCGCCTTCCCCACCAGTGTCGTGTCTCCACAGAGTCCTGGGCTTCACTTGTCCATGGTCACCAAAAGCTTGTTGAAATAATATGGTTTTAACACTCTCCTAGAATGCAGGGAGGGGTAAAGCCAGGTGTATGTTTGGGGGCAGCGTGTTCCATAGTTTGTAGGCTACTAATAAAATTGTTGCCTTGAATTCCTTTTAGAATTTATGAATTAAATCACTCTTCCTTTTGCTATATTTGCCTTCCAGAGGTTTCTTTCTAATTTTTTTCTATTTTGAGTTCAGACACGGATGTGTGAGTGCAAATATTTCTCTTGTTTGCTTATAGCAGTGCTTTCCAAACTGCCGCCGTTGGCGACGCACTAGCGGCGGGGGCGCGCACGGCGGCGGGGGCGTGCACGGTATCAGTGCGGGGGGCGTGCGGCGGCGGCCTCATGTTTTCCGCTAAAATGCGGAAGCGCTGATGGTGCGCCGCCACCGCCGCTGTACACACCGCCACCGCGCCGCCACCATGCACGTCCACTTCCGGGTTGAGTCGCGACACATAGTTTGGAAAGCTATGGCTTATAGGTTGGTATATTTTGAAGTAATAGTTGAAAAAAATAGCCCTCACCATAAACTGTTCTTTTAAAATGGCTTACCCTTGTGCCCTTCAAAGTAGTTGCTAGAATTATGAATCATACAGCCTGATATCCCTTTGAAAAAGAGCTTTGAGTCTTCATGCCATGTTTTTGATGAAAAGAAATCCTCAATAAATCTAGAAGTATACTTCAATTTGGCAAATACTGATAGAAATGCAGTGATTCCATGGCAGATAGTAAAGTAATCTGAAGTGAAAATAAAAGTTAGTTAGAGATACTTTCAGTGCAGGTTACTCAGAAGGAAGACTCATTAAAATCTAGAATTGTAGCTTAAGGCAAATAGTTGTTCCCCCTGCTTATCCTAGGCGTTAATTGCTTATAAGATTTGCAGCTATAGTACACTATACAGATAGAAAGTGAGAACTGTGAATATAGTTGAGATAGAAGAATATCTATTTCAATTAACATTTTACATAATATCATAATAGAGTTCTGATCTGGGAGATTCTTTTGAATTTTCAGTCAGTATAATTATTAATATTGGAATGCTAAAATCACAGAGTTCAAAAGGTTCATTTTGGCAATTGGATCCAGCCCTTGCTCAGTGTAGAGAGGAAATCGGTGTCACTTTGAAATAAAAATGCTAATTCATCAGGGGATTTTCTGTCTTATAGCTATAACCTAAATATACTGAAACTGTATGTTAAGGTTTATGTACCATTAGGAAACTCAGTTCTTCTGCTGATTGTATGGTTGTATTACTCATTCTAGATGGAGGTGGTTGATACAGGGCTTGAGACAAACCCTAGTGCTGTACACGTAGTAGCTTTGAAGCAGTTGCTCTACCAGGAGAAAAATATTTTTTCCAAAATCAGACTTTTAAATATTATGATAAATGTTTTTATACATTTGTGATAGTGTCGCTTTGCAAAATTTAGGAGTAGGCCTTCTGTCAATATAAGTAATTTCATCAGGAAGAGGCAGGCTATGCAATTTTGAGCACAGTGGGGACAGATCAGAGCAGCAGAGTGGCTGTTGAGACCTTAAATAGGTTTTAATATTGAACCATTTTGAAAGTTGCATTTATAAATCATTGATTTTAATAATCTTAGGAATTTGGCTTGGAGTGGAATGGGACAACCATGAAAGAGGAAAACATAATGGTAGTCATGAAGGAATACAGTATTTCAAATGCAGGTGAGTTAATTCTGAAATGAATTTTACTTTTTCAACAAATAAACAGTATATGCAAATTATAAATGAATCGGGCAATAAGAAGGTTAAATTTTCTTTTGAGTCTTAATAGTGTTACATAGCATGCAGTAACTTGGATGCTTTGTATGCTTGTAACAGTTTGCCTTAGGAATGTAGGTGTTTATTACAACCTCTACTAAATCTTCTTGAAATTCTCAGTCAACTGCCTGATTTATTTGAATTATTGGGGATCAGATACTATTTAAATTATGTATCTATATTTTGGTTTTGATTGCCCTTCCCTGCCATATATTTCAAGTTTAATTTTTCTCTTTTCTCCTGTGATTATGGGGCTTTCTGAGCTCGGAAGATTACTTTATAAAGGCATGCTGAATATCACCAAGCACATGCACAGAATACACAAACACATACTCCTAAGCAGTAGACCAACCAAACAAATAAGTACAGGCAATCCTTGTTATTTGTGGGTTCCGTATTTGCAAATTCACCTGTTCACTAAAATTTATTTGTAACCCAAAATCAATACTTGTGACTCATTCCCGGTTATTCGTGTACATGTGCAGAGCAGCGAAAATTTTGAGTTGCTGCTCTGCGCATGTCTTCTCTCATACTGGCGATCTCGCTGGTTAAAATGGCCTCCAAGCCTAGTGTTCCGAAGCACAAGAAGGCTGTGGTGTGCCTTGCAGAGAAAATACACATACCAGGTAGGCTTTCTTCAGGTATGACTTATAGCGCTGTTGGCCGTGAGTTCAGTGTTAATGAATCAACAATATCTATCTATTTATTTATTTATTAATCAAATTTAACACCGCCCATCTCCCCCCAAAGGGATGTACATCCAGAAAAAGGAGGAGGAAATTTGCCAATCTGTACATGAGGCCGCTCCTGAAAGCACCAAAGTAACATCTATAGTGTATGATGAAGCGATGGGAAAAAATGGAAAAGTGGCTAAATATGTAGATTCATGAGATGACGACCAATTAAAAAAAAGCATAGTAGACAATGTTGTGAGGCTGAAAGCTGAAGAAATTTACAGCCACATTACCCCATGTCAGGAAAAGGTTAAACCCTTCTTGACTAGTGCAGTCTGGCTTGCACGTTTCAAAAGGCGATACGGCATCAAAAATGTTAAACTTGCAGGTTCTTCAATCAGGAGGCTGCACAGGAATTTAAAGAATACCAAGTAAGTGCTATACAGGAAAAGGGTTATGTGGAAGAGCAGATTTTCAATGCTGATGAGACTGGCTTGTTGTACAAGGACATTGACAAACGAACCTATATAATGCAAATGGCCTCCAAAGACTGGCTTTAAATGATTCAAAGACCATGCAACTTTGCTATTGTGCACCAATGCCATTGGCAACTTTAAGTGCAAACTCCTAATGGTATACAGAGCCCAAAATCTTTTTTTTAAATAGTAATTTTGTTAAAGATTACAATTTACAACAATAAAAACTAATACAAACTAAAAAAAATTAAAAAGAAGGTGCAGAAAAGAAAAAAGAAAAAATAGAAAGAAAATTAGAAAAGAAAAATTAAGAATATAATAAAGGAAAAAGTATATAAAGAAGTGACTTCCCTCTTCATCACAAAAAGTATAAACAATTTTAGTAACTTATCACCTTCTCTTATCACCTACAACAAATGATCTCTTCTTCCATTATCCCATCTCTTATCTATAAACAAATTCATAAAACCTCGTCATTTCAGTCCTGAGGTCAGCAAAAGTCCATTAAGGATTACCAGAGATGATAACATACCTATTTTAACCTTGATCAAATAAACCAACTTTATATTCCTTCCTTTTACTTCTAACAATCTTGATCTTTAGTCACTTCAAATAATGTCCTAGAACTTGATTTCTTTTCTTTTTTTCTTTGTCCCTTCTCACATAGTTCTTCAAAGCTTTAACAAGCCTCTTTTGTAAATCCAATATAGGAAAATTATCCAGGTCGCTCTCTTACCAATACCTGGTATTGCCCCTTTGGCAGAAACAACCTCAAGTAGGCATTACTTACATCTACAGTCTCTAACAACAATTGGGAGGAATTTTTCCACACTCCTCCATACAGAATTTTTTGAGCTGTGCAATGTTTGAAGGGTTTCTTGCATGCACAGGCCATGTCAAATCACCCCACAGCATCTCAATGGGATTTGGGTCTGGGATTTGACTTGGCCAATCCAGAACCCTACATTTCTTCCTTTCTTTTTTTTCCCCAGCCATTCCTTGGCAGATTTACTGGAATGTTTAGGGTCATTGTCATGAAGGTGCTCACTGTGCCATGTGCTCTTCCGAAGCTTTCTCTACCCAGGGTAGAGTGCCCCCCCCAGGCTAAGCCAATAACAGTAGAGACATAGCTGGTCCCTCCTGCTGTACTGGCCCACACAGGAGAATGCAAAAGGTATCACCCCAGCACAAGTCAACTTCCAACCATGGCAGCTAAAACAGAACTTTAAAAACATTTGTATCCATCCCAACTGTTTCAGACAATATCTGAAACAAATCAGCTCTGTATTGGTCTATGGAACAACATCTGAAACACATGTATTTTGGTTCAGGTCACCTGGAATCAACTGTTTCATGCACAGGATGTTTTGCACGTCCCTCATAAACTGCTTTTTTAAAACTCTGTCACTTTCCTTCCAGGCATCCTACAGGAGGATCCTTTATCCGCCCAAACAAGGCAGATTTTGGAGTAGATTTCCTTTCCGCTGTTAAGGAGAAGTATGGATTGAATGAAAATGAGCAAGATGCCGAGAGTGAAACAGGACTGTCGTTAGTAATTGGAAGGAAAACTGTAGAAACAGTCGGGTTTGATTCCATCAAAGAAAAACAAAAGCAAGTGCAGTTCCTCTGAAAATGAGCAGCATCAGAATGTTGAATGTGTTTCCACGCTGTTGGAATGTGAAACCTTTCCATGCTACTGATGCATCCATGTGCATATTTCATGCTCACTGTTCAGTTCTTGCCCTTGTGCAACTTTTCTATAATTTTACTGTCTTATTTCTTCGATTTGTCCTTTAGCTGTTTATTTGTTGCATGTATTGTAGCATGTTCCCTCTCAGAAATATTCCTTTTATAGTGGTGCTGTGTCCTTGGTGCTGCACAGAACTGTTGCATAAAAGACTCATGTGAGAAGGGCTTCTATTGGTCCTGCTGATTTGGCAGTATGCAGGATTTCAGCAGACCTTTGATTAGAAAAACTCAGTAATTAATTAAAGTATGGCAATCAAGTTTGGAGGGAAGCATATAACTTTTCTTCTTGTGTTTCATTTTCTTTTTGCCTAAATATTTCCTGTTTCAATGGCATTTTGCCATGCTTTGCATTACCTTGCCTAGCTCTCTTTTCTGTCTGTCAAAAAAAGTAGCCCAATACCTCACTGTTGTTAACTCTACCTTCTCAGGGCAAAAAAGGACAACGCTCTTCTAATAAGACACTTTTTTGTAGGCAGTTGAATACCTTGAGTGACATTTCAGTAGATGCATGTGCAGTGAGCCTTGCAGGTCAAGAAGAAGAAATCAGAAAATCATGCCCTAGTATCCTTTTTAAGTTGCTAAACTTCTTATATGTATGTGGTTTGTATTTTAGAATTCCTTCTGAAGCGTAGTGTTGATTTCAAGCATTATATGAGGTTAGGAGTATAGAAAAGTTCCTTAGACAAAATTATTAGTAGTCTACAATTAAAGGCTTCTGAAAAAGACTATGAAAGATAGTAGCATTTTCTTTTGCTGTTGTTTCTGTGACCACTGTCCATGTGCCCTTTAAAACTATTGAAGAGAATTGGAGCAAATTGGAGCAAAGATAATGCAGAGGAAAAGTCCAATCTAGTGGTGGTGCATGCCCTAGCAGCGTATGGAAATAATTAAATATGTTCCATCAGTGAGAAAATAGATGATAAGGGTTTGGGAAAATACGTCACAAATAAATTACAAAAGTCATGAATTTTAAAATTAGCTAATTTTGAATAAAATATATTTCTGGGAATGCAGAATAAAATTAAACTCCCTGATGTATCAAGAAAATAATAAATGAGGGAAATATTAAATACGAAAAGAATATTGTACGAATGGAACCTTGTATAAAAACTGGTAGAAAGTAGTAATCTTGTTTTCAATTGGAATAAATTTATTTAAAAAAAGTAATGCTGATTTTCATGGCTAAAATTACAAAAATGACAATGCCATAACATCAAAAAATCCAAGTTCTCCTTGGGAATGTTAGAATTAATGTCTGTAGTCTGAATTCTCTGAGTTTATGGAGATGCTGGCTTAAACTGAATTTAACCTACAGGCCTGGAGTCCTTTTTAGTATTCCTCTGACTGAAAATGGATGGTGCAGTTTCCCTGCCATTTTGTATATAAGCCATACAATAGGGTTAAGACTGTTTTTCCTTCCTTTCTTTTTTTAAATCAATCTTTCCTAAGAAAAATGGGAAGAACATTAGACCCGGCTGGCCTTGCCATCTGCACGAAGTGGCCCAACCTGTGGCTCTGCTTGCTTTGACTCGTATCCCCAAATGCTAAGAATGGTCTCTGGCCATCAAGGGGTTGCCTTCTCCTTACTTAAGCTTTACTATTTCTTCTTGAGTCGTGGTGTCCTAAAACCAGCTGCAAGGTCATATTTCTTTGCAGAATTTTTCTTATACATGCTTGCTCAGATATTCGGCAGATAAATCTATCAAAAAATCTTTTATCATCTTGGAAAGAAGTGTTAGCTATTGCCTGCCAAGTTGAAAATTTAGAAACACTTAATCTCAGGTATTCACAATAATTTCATAATGTGTGGATGGGCTTGGAGTTCTGTTTTTGGGAAACTTTTTCTTGGACCAAGTGAGTAAGGTGATTTTCACTGATTCCTCTTTTTTCACTGTGCCCCATGAGAAGCTGCTCCAGGGGATTAGAGTTCCCTTGAACAGTACAAGGTTGCACAAGAGAATCATAGAAAATCACCTTTTCCTCTTCCATTCTTCCAATGATAGTCTCTGCTGGATTTCTGCCCTCCTTGAAAATGAAAGAGCCTTTCCATTTGTGAAAGAACACTCGGAAGCCCATCCTTTGTCTGTGTCAAATAGTGTCAAATCATTTTAAATATATATGTTAATGGATACCAGTACTCACTTTATGGTCCCTGCTGGTTTCAGCATCCTCCTCAAATTATTTTTTCCCTCCTTGGGTACAGTTACATGGGAAAGGATGAACTCTTCTGAATATATGCAGCACCAATATGGGGCTCACTCTTGACTCTAAAAACAAGGGTTCTGCCTGTAATTTGATTCTGGATTTAGAATCTTAGATCTTAAAATAATACCATAGACCTGATATGACTTGCAAGTTACTTTACGTCTCTGAAATCTCAGTGGTGCCTGAGTTTCTGATATAAAATGTGGGAGACTATTATAAGTAAATATGATAAATTAACAGAAATTTAAAAGAAGAGATAATACAACTTTGACTTAAGTTATAACAGAAAGACCGATGTGCTGAATTTGTTCCATCCTCTAATGTATTTTTTCCTCAATTTTGGAATAGTGAAAACAAAATGAAATTTCCATCTGTTCCACCACCTGCTTCAAGGACATTTTGTAAACTCAGGATTCTTGCACTTAATCAGACTGGAGTGACATGGAGTGAGGTAATACAATTTAGTTCTTTGAAATAGTTAATTTCAAATATTAAGAAATAACTATAATCATATGATTTGTAATTCTGATAAAACACACAAAGATATATAATCCTACATCCTTATAAAATATCCAATCTTTGCAAAAGTTTATATATGCAGTTTTTCTTAGTAACAGGTAAGGGATCTGGCTATCATCATACATTTTTTCTTCCTATGGTACCTGTAGAACATTTCTTATGAAAACTGAGGGGAAAAAAATATATCCTTATTTTGTCTCATGAAACAGTATTATTCAGAGCTATTTAAAGGAGCCTGATTGTATTGATGCTAAGTAAACTTTGCTTACATTGCATCCTGGAAAAATCAAAAGAACACTAGATTTTCCAATAAAGCAATGTAATTCTACTAGCTTTGCATGTCATGATGGTAGATGCTCCTCTTCCCATTATGCAGATATCCACATGAAATTTACTTCAGCTGCTGAAATGTTTTCCAGCTTTTCTGAGTCAGATGTAGAGCTTATTTCCCATTACAGATTTCCCATCCTGACCATGAAGTGCTCAGTAGAGTTTCCTGTCCAATTTCCTCCCTTCCTTCTAGAAGCTGCCATTTCAAGGTACAGAGAGTACCATGAAATGTGGTTTCCCAGGTCTTCACTGTTCACTCACTTTTTCTATTATGACATGAGTGTGTTTGGTTCCAAGTTCTCTGCATTTGTCTCTAGTAAGATAGCTCTACCCACTTTGGACTATTGACCTCAACATACTTTCCCAGAAAGAAACTGATTTTTTTTTTAGTGAAAATAGGTCCCTAACCATGGAATAAATTTCAGGATAGCTCTGAGTATTTCTGAAATAAGTTAATAAAGTTGGTACTACTTGACTTTAATGTATCCTGTGCCTATGAAGGCACATGAAGTTTGCTTTTTGTACTAAATGGTGTTTTCCCATTAGGTTCTTTTATGTGCTGCAGGGTGGCCTGCTCTTGAAGAACTGTACCTTGCTTCCAATAGCATTTCACTTTTAAAAAGGTATGAGATTAATTATACATATAGCCAGTATTTTGCAAATATGATACAGGTAGTCTCCACTTACCAACCGCAATTGGGACCGGCAACTCCATTGCTAAGTGATGCAGTCGTAAAGTGAAATGTCATGTGAACAGGCCGACTTACAACATCAGTTTGTCAGTTCCAGCTGCAGTCGTTAAGTGAATCACCCACGGTCATTAAACGTAATGTCACATGACTGCGACTTGCGACTTCCTGCTGGCTTCCCCATTGACTTTGCTTGTCGGAAGCTGGCTGTGAAGGTCGCAAACAGCGATCAGGTGACTGCAGGATGCTGCAACTGTCGTAAATGCATGCCAGTTGTCAAGCACCCAAATTGTGATCACATGACCAGGGGGACACTGCAATGCCCGCAACTTCAAGGACCGGCTGTAAATCTCCTTTTTCGATGCCGTTGTAACTTCGAACAGTTGCTGAACAAGTGGTCAGTAAGCAAGGACTACCTGTATTGCATATTTTCAGCATGACTTGATACTGAAATGTTTAATTATGAACCATATTGATTGATGTGACTGTAAGCATTAGATCTTTTTTTATGTGTATAGGTACAATCCTAGGCATATATATCTTATTTTTTTATGTAGAAAAAACTTGCAATAAGAGAACATTTGCGTTGTTTAAAATATTACTACAAATGTGTTGATTATCCAGTAGAAAGCTCTTTTACATATTAATGAAGGGTGGTTTGGTGACAGTCAAGACTGTTAGGCTTTCAGTCCTGATTTGAGAAAAGCCACAAACCAAGATCTGAAGCAGGAAATTGCTTTTGAGTAGAATAGGAGAGGTAAGTGGTGATTATAGGAGTGTGTAGTTCAGAAAAAGTCCACTGCTTTATCTGTCCACCTTGAGGGCTAAACTTCGGGTTGTGTGATCACAGCACTTCCAGGATGTGGTGGAGTCTGTAAGAACGCAGCATTGTTGTATATACTGTATAAACAAGTACCTCTAATCAATTAACTTCTTATATTATCTTCAACTATATTGGTGTTTTTCTGAGTAGAAACAGTAAAAAATGTGACTGTACAACACTTCTGGTTTTGTTTTCCTTTAATGGTTTAGTATTTTTCACTTTTAATGACTGTTTTGCTTTATATTTGATGTTTTCCTGGTTGTTCTGTTTATATTAGTTAAGAAGAAAACAACCTCCAAAATATGTTAGGATAACTGAAATTTATGGATAAAAAAAGATGTTTATTCATTGCATTTATTTACATGAAAATTATATTCCACTTCTTTAGTGCTTATACAGTATTCAGGGTGGTGAACCACAATGCATTTTCAAAATTATATGAAACAATTACAGAGAAGGGATATATTGAACAAGCAAACAGGTACACTACCTAAACCAGAATATCAGATAAAATTTACAATTCCTGCAAAACAACTGCTGAAAACCTATCAGATAACAGCCACCAAGAAGGCCTTTTTTCTTCTCTCCATCAACTAAGCTTCCACTATGGTGGGGATACAAAGAAGGGCATCCCCATTAGATGTTAGATTACAACAAGGCTGGGATGGCAATTAGAAATTCTTCCAATCAAAGCTACGTAGGGTATTTAAGCAGGGACTATATAATTTTGGCATGGAGCTTTTGTGGTTCAGAAGAGTTAATAGTTGAGTAAGAAACCAGTGTCAATTCTGTGTGTGCTAGTACAAATACCTTAAGTTATAGCACTGTCAGAGTAGAAAGCACTGAATTAGAGGAACTGATATTTGTAAAGCTGTTTGTACACTTTCCTAGCATTTTAGGACCTTTTAGTGCTTTATCAAATATAAATGGTTTAGTAGAGACAATCCTGGATGTATTATGATATGTGATCATTAAACTCTAGTGTAGAATAACATAAAAATAATACAAAGTATGGAAAAGACATTATTATTATTATTAGTAGTAGTAGTAGTAGTATGCCGCCTGACTCTCAATGACTCTGGGCAGCTCACAACAATCAGAGAACGAAATTACAATAAAACATATAAAGATAAAGATAAAAGATGGCAAGCACAATGAAGCAAGAGGTCTCACTCTCCCTCGCCAAAGCCAAGTCTTCACAGGTCTTCTAAACAATTAAAATTAAAAAATAAGGCAGAAAATAATTACTGTATGATATAGGGTAGCAAACAGTAAACTGTATTTTCTAATATTTTATTGTGAAGGAGTTATGATATTGTAAAGTTTTAATAATTATCTTAAATAAGGATTTTTTCTTACAGACCTGTTGATGTCCTCCAGAATCTGAAATGGCTAGACCTTTCTAACAACCAGCTAACTGGTGAAAATCAACTTCATCTAATTGCAGACCTTCCCAGGTAATTGTTGTACAGCACTACTGTTAATCTCAGTGTCAATGTAACATTGTTGTTTTTATCCAGCAAAAATACATTTTTCTTCAGGGTGGAACATGATCCTACTGTTTTCCTGATCTCTTAGTCATGGTACATTATCTCTGCATTGAACCAAGCCTACGCAATGGTGAAGCTGATGTTTCAGTTTTCTGCCAAACTATTTTGATCAGTGCTCCAACAGTTGTTCCATGGCTCTACTTGTTTAGGAATCCTCAAATGCAGTGCCTGCAAGCTATGATGAAATACTTGCTGTGCCCTTTCTTTCCTACATTTGTGCATAAAATTAATTTTCTGTTCAGGCACATGGGATCTGGTAGTGCCCCTCTCCAAAAGCAACTGGGAGAAAAGAGAAGGACTCCTCATGAAAGGTTGTATCACCTCAAGAGCCATCAGGAAGGGGAGGCTACTTCAGCTATTTT